>CM051234.1:163187119-165995511 GCA_027917425.1 Gastrophryne carolinensis
AGTTACAGATCACAAAAATATTCCCTTTTAATACTGTATTTTTTACATTTTTATATATATATATATATATATATATATATATATATATATATATATATATGTATAAAGAAGAGAGTGCTTTCTTAAAACAGAAACTTTGCATGCTGGATACAAACTAAGGATAGCAGGATTTCTCCCAGAATCCTTTGCAGTAGGCGGAGTCATGAAAATTATCACTTTATATCTCTTAAGCTATTCCCAGAGCTCTACTTATAACAAAACTTTCTCTCTCTCATATATATATATATATATATATATATATATATATATATATATATAATATTTTAGTAACTTTTAAAATAGAAAGAAACAGAAGTGTATCTGCCTAAGTCATGGTCTCTGGAAATTTCTGCCTCCCTCACATGACTCATCAGACCAGACACTGAAGACTCAGGAGAGGAGAAGCTGCCAGCCAGACTATACGGTCACCCTATACATTAATAATACCTTTTTTTATTCAGTGCCAAGGATAAGGGCCAAAATGACACCTTACATATCCAGATGCTGGCAGAGAGGAGACATCTCAGTATTGCATAGTCATACCTCCCAACTGTCCCTGATTTCAGGAGACTGTCTGTCTTTTGAGTCCATGACCCCCTGTCCCTCGTTGTCCCTCTTTGAGGTTTAACATACAGATCTGCATCAATAAATTAGTAATACAGTATAAAAACACACATCCCTAATATGTCAATGAAATGAAAATACCTTAAATTATTTTAAACATCATTAAAATGTTTGGCCATCTCCTTACACAAAAAGAATATAAAGGCATATAAAGCAATTTAACGGACGACTTGAAGTGGAGTAGGCAAGCCACCGTTGTCCTAAAGAAGGCTCAACAGAGACTGTATTTCCTAAGACAAAATACAGAATGTCTAAAAGGATCCTGAAGACCTTCTACATCGGTGCAGTAGGCTCACTCCTGACCTCCTCCTTCACTGCCTGGTATTGTGGGATCACGGCCAAGGACAAGATCAGGCTGAAGAGGATCACCAGGACTGCTGAGCGGATCATAGGATGTCCCCTACCTGACCTAGATAAACTATTCAAGGAAAGGATCCGCTCAATGGCAAAAAGAATAGTTGGAGACCCCACACACCGAGGTCACCCCTTCTTCAATCCCCTACCCTCTGGACGGAGGTACCGGGCTATCTCGTCCAGAACCACTCGGTACAAAAACAGTTTCTTCCCACTAGCTGTTAAAGCACTAAATAACCAACTTTAAGAATCCTGCAAAACTCCCCAGCGCATCACCAGTTACTTAACGGAATGTCGTATGTAACTAAATCCCATTGTAAATATGCATAACTGATGTATATAATATGTGTGTCTAGCAAATGTTCAAGCTCTATGGAGAACCCCCTTCCAAAAAGTATTCCTTGTATGTATTCTGTACCTACTTGGCGACCAATAAAGTATTCGTATTCGTAGTATTAATGATTGACTTTCACAATTTCCCTTGTAAAGGGTGAAGCTAAAATGGATGTTCACTGGCAGCAAATATTCCTAAGTCTGGAGAAGAAAAACACAGTAACTCCTCCTCACCAGTTTCAGACCTATTTACAATGGCTATTTACAATGCTGGTGCATGGTCTTAGGGAAGCTCATTCTACTTTACAGGATCAAATAAGTAAAATCATTACACCTTACATACACATAGGACACATTACACACTATACATACAATTAGACTAACAAGATATTAATTAGAACTACAGTGAAATTTGGGCAATCTGTTTTGGTTCAGAGGAAGATAATTCGAAGTCCAGTGGGCAGCTGCTATGTTACTGAGGTGGGTTACATAGGATTCTCTCACCAGACCTTTATTGGTCCATCAGTATCTGCAGTTTAACTAATCACTAATCATTTAAGGTTTTTGGCTATGTGTTTCATGCCTCTTCATTCGCTCATTTTCAATTATTGTTAGGTTTTTAACTAGATGTAAACCCTAGGAATACCATCTAGTAGGTCCATTGTGATGCTTACCCATAGTACCCTGCAGTACTAATTGAACTGGTGATACTGGAGTAGAAGGTGTAAACCATTACGGTATGGCTTACAGCCCCATGTCAGATGGACCCTAGATTTGGAAAGGGCGAGTATCACATACTGCTAAGAATTGTGAGTGGTGATAACTGCCGCTTGGCACCATTTGTGCTTTATAATCACTATACAGTGTGCTGTGTGCGATCAGCATAATCTGCCCTTTACCTCTAGCACTGGTCATCTATCTTGTCGGCTGTTGTATGTCTTTTAGTTTGGCCAGCATGTTATGTTTAGCTTTTTTTTTTTGGCATAAATCATATGGTTGGCTCTTGCACCTCTCTACATCTGTTTATGGTGAGGAAGGAATAACATATCTTTGGTTGTCCTTCACTACACCAATGACATCATTAAAAGCTGAAATGCAAGTCTCTCGTCATAATAACTACAATTCATTCAATTCTGCATTAAGAGTGAAACTAAATTATTCAGAAGCAGAAATTAATTTTCTGGGCAATACAGTTAAAAAAAAACAATATATTGATGAGATTACCGCAAACTCACTGACAGTGTACATCAGAATTTATAGCTTTTACCCCAAACACATAAGGAGGTTTACTGTAGTTTAAATTTACTTTATATTTTGTGTCTGCTTCTAAAAAGCTGGATTTCTATATAATGTGCTAATAATGTATGTATTATGCACTGCAAAAAATATTTGTATCCTGATATAGTATCTGCACATGAAAGGGGTGCCAATCAGACTAAAGTACATTACCCTGCATGGCTAGATCCAGAGTCCAGACTATACTTCATCAGACAAGACTGAATTAGCTCTTAGATTCCAGACTAATTGCTGTATTAATTTCCAGACAAAACAGGAATAGTGAAATCAATGATTCTGTATTCTTCTATACTTGCTTTGTAGTGGCCATAGATACTGTATTATGCATCCGCATAGCATTCAGTGGTTTATCATCTTAGTGCTTTACAACCATTTAGGGGGATTTGATATATATATATATATATATATATAAACAAAAAAACACACACACACTTTAGGGCAGTGTAGAAGGGTTTAACATCTCAAGTTAAAACGGACAGTCACAAAATGACTTCAACCAGACCACCACAACAAACAGTGCTCATATGTAGGGATGAGCGAATCGATCCGGACGAACCTGGATTCGATCCGAATTTCATGAAAAATTCGTTTCGCTCGAAGTTTTACTTTAACATCCATTCATTTACATTACAGGCATTCTAAGATGGCGGACGGGACATGTCCAGACATCTACCCCGCAGCAGTGCAAGCTGGGGCAGTCACATGCAGCCTATCAGCAGCCAGCAAGCCCGGTGACATCACAGCGCTATTTAAGTCGGCGGACATCTTGCTTTTCCTCATTTCTCTATTGCATTCGTGAGAGACAGGACGCTGCTGTAGTGAGGGAGAGACAGAGAGCCAGGGACAGACAGGGACAGGCTGGAGACAGGCAGGAGACAGGCAGGAGACAGACAGAAAGTCAGCGAAAAGCAGGGCAAGTTAGGAAAAATCGGAGGCAGTCACAGGGAGATTTTTTTTTTTTTTCATCCAGCCTGAGTGTTACTGGCTGGCTGACTGGCTTTGTTAGCGTTTTCAGGCTGCTTATACACTTACTGTGCATATATACTGAACTGATCTCAAGTCTGCTGTGAGGCATCCCATTCTGTGACTACACCAGCCTCTATTTACTACTATAACCCTTTGCACTTATTCTAATAGAAATTTGACCTGATAAACACACTTTTGCTGTGCATAGTATTACTGCTCACAGGTGCACTCCTGCCTGTTGGGGCATCCCATTCTGTGACTACACCAGCCTCTATTTACTGCTATTACCCTTTGCACTTATTGTAATAGAAATTTGGCCTATTAAACACACTTGCTGTGCATAGTATTACTGCTCACAGGTGCACTCCTGCCTGTTAAGACATCCCATTCTGTGACTACACCAGCCTCTATTTACTGCTATAACCCTTTGCACTTATTCTAATAGAAATTTGGCCTGATAAACACACTTTTGCTGTGCATAGTATTACTGCTCACAGGTGCACTGCTGCCTGTTGGGGCATCCCATTCTGTGACTACACCAGCCTCTATTTACTGCTATAACCCTTTGCACTTATTCTAATAGAAATTTGGCCTGATAAACACACTTTTGCTGTGCATAGTATTACTGCTCACAGGTGCACTCCTGCCTGTTGGGGCATCCCATTCTGTGACTACACCAGCCTCTATTTACTGCTATAACCCTTTGCACTTATTGTAATAGAAATTTGGCCTGATAAACACACTTGCTGTGCATAGTATTACTGCTCACAGGTGCACTCCTGCCTGTTAGGGCATCCCATTCTGTGACTACACCAGCCTCTATTTACTGCTATAACCCTTTGCACTTATTCTAATAGAAATTTGGCCTGATAAACACACTTTTGCTGTGCATAGTATTACTGCTCACAGGTGCACTGCTGCCTGTTGGGGCATCCCATTCTGTGACTACACCAGCCTCTATTTACTGCTATAACCCTTTGCACTTATTCTAATAGAAATTTAGCCTGATAAACACACTTTTGCTGTGCATAGTATTACTGCTCACAGGTGCACTCCTGCCTGTTGGGGCATCCCATTCTGTGACTACACCAGCCTCTATTTACTGCTATAACCCTTTGCACTTATTCTAATAGAAATTTGGCCTGATAAACACACTTGCTGTGCATAGTATTACTGCTTACAGGTGCACTCCTGCCTGTTGGGGCATCCCATTCTGTGACTACACCAGCCTCTATTTACTGCTATAACCCTTTGCACTTATTCTAATAGAAATTTGGCCTGATAAACACACTTTTGCTGTGCATAGTATTACTGCTCACAGGTGCACTGCTGGCTGTTGGGGCATCCCATTCTGTGACTACACCAGCCTCTATTTACTGCTATAACCCTTTGCACTTATTCTAATAGAAATTTGGCCTGATAAACACACTTTTGCTGTGCATAGTATTACTGCTCACAGGTGCACTCCTGCCTGTTGGGGCATCCCATTCTGTGACTACACCAGCCTCTATTTACTGCTATAACCCTTTGCACTTATTCTAATAGAAATTTGGCCTGATAAACACACTTGCTGTGCATAGTATTACTGCTCACAGGTGCACTCCTGCCTGTTGGGGCATCCCATTCTGTGACTACACTAGCCTCTATTTACTGCTATAACCCTTTGCACTTATTCTAATAGAAATTTGGCCTGATAAACACACTTTTGCTGTGCATAGTATTACTGCTCACAGGTGCACTCCTGCCTATTGGGGCATCCCATTCTGTGACTACACCAGCCTCTATTTACTGCTATAACACTTTGCACTTATTCTAATAGAAATTTGGCCTGATAAACACACTTTTGCTGTGCATAGTATTACTGCTCACAGGTGCACTCCTGCCTGTTGGGGCATCCCATTCTGTGACTACACCAGCCTCTATTTACTGCTATAACCCTTTGCACTTATTCTAATAGAAATTTGGCCTGATAAACACACTTGCTGTGCATAGTATTACTGCTCACAGGTGCACTGCTGGCTGTTGGGGCATCCCATTCTGTGACTACACCAGCCTCTATTTACTGCTATAACCCTTTGCACTTATTCTAATAGAAATTTGGCCTGATAAACACACTTTTGCTGTGCATAGTATTACTGCTCACAGGTGCACTGCTGGCTGTTGGGGCATCCCATTCTGTGACTACACCAGCCTCTATTTACTGCTATAACCCTTTGCACTTATTCTAATAGAAATTTGGCCTGATAAACACACTTGCTGTGCATAGTATTACTGCTCACAGTTGCACTCCTGGCTGTTGGGGCATCCCATTCTGTGACTACACCAGCCTCTATTTACTGCTATAACCCTTTGCACTTATTCTAATAGAAATTTGGCCTGATAAACACACTTTTGCTGTGCATAGTATTACTGCTCACAGGTGCACTCCTGCCTGTTGGGGCATCCCATTCTGTGACTACACCAGCCTCTATTTACTGCTATAACCCTTTGCACTTATTCTAATAGAAATTTGGCCTGATAAACACACTTGCTGTGCATAGTATTACTGCTCACAGGTGCACTCCTGCCTGTTGGGGCATCCCATTCTGTGACTACACTAGCCTCTATTTACTGCTATAACCCTTTGCACTTATTCTAATAGAAATTTGGCCTGATAAACACACTTTTGCTGTGCATAGTATTACTGCTCACAGGTGCACTCCTGCCTGTTGGGGCATCCCATTCTGTGACTACACCAGCCTCTATTTACTGCTATAACACTTTGCACTTATTCTAATAGAAATTTGGCCTGATAAACACACTTTTGCTGTGCATAGTATTACTGCTCACAGGTGCACTCCTGCCTGTTGGGGCATCCCATTCTGTGACTACACCAGCCTCTATTTACTGCTATAACCCTTTGCACTTATTCTAATAGAAATTTGGCCTGATAAACACACTTGCTGTGCATAGTATTACTGCTCACAGGTGCACTGCTGGCTGTTGGGGCATCCCATTCTGTGACTACACCAGCCTCTATTTACTGCTATAACCCTTTGCACTTATTCTAATAGAAATTTGGCCTGATAAACACACTTTTGCTGTGCATAGTATTACTGCTCACAGGTGCACTGCTGGCTGTTGGGGCATCCCATTCTGTGACTACACCAGCCTCTATTTACTGCTATAACCCTTTGCACTTATTCTAATAGAAATTTGGCCTGATAAACACACTTGCTGTGCATAGTATTACTGCTCACAGTTGCACTCCTGGCTGTTGGGGCATCCCATTCTGTGACTACACCAGCCTCTATTTACTACTATAACCCTTTGCACTTATTGTAATAGAAATTTGGGCTGATAAACACACTTTTGCTGTGCATAGTACTACTGCTCACAGGTGCACTCCTGTTGGGGCATCCCATTCTGTAACATACCATACCCCTCTTTATTTACACTAAGCAGCTCTCTTATTTACACTAAGCAGGCCTGTTGGAGGCTGAGTGTTACTGCTCACTTTTGGTGTGCATTATATTCTGTTTCATATAGACCCACTGCTGCCTGGGGGTTCTTAAAATATCACCTACTACCACGCCAGTTAGACTATGTCGGGCAGACAAGTGCCTGGAAGTGAAAAGAGGAGTGGCAGAGGCCAAGATTCCGCAGGCAGAGGTCGCAGCAGACTGGGGGCCAGTAGCAGCAGGAGTCACGCTGAGAGACCTAATCTGCCAGTATCTGCTAGCGGTCGGGTCTCCACCAGTAACGCATCTGCTGTGGTAGTTTGGTTGACGCGCTCATCAACAACATCATCACAACTTACGTCTGAGACCCCCAGTCTAGGGTCGGTAGGTTCCTCTGACACAACCCTGAGTTGGCATGCCCCGAGAGCAGTCCCTGTCCTCCCATTGCCTCTGTCCTACGCCGTTCCCTCCCCCAGCGACGTATCCTATGCTTTGGGTTAAGCTCCACTCTTTAGTGAGGAGGACGATCAGATAGAGGACAGTCAGCAGCTACTGCCCAGCCAAGAAATGGAGGTGGCTTCTTTAGCTAGGCAGACAAATAGTGATGTGGACAGTGTCGTGGGTGCTGCGAGCGTTCCAGCTCCTGCGTCAGACACTGTTGACGAATCCACGAACATCAGTGACGTACAGCCACAACTCGGTGATAATGATGATGACGATGAAGCCGATCGCACTTGGCAGCCGGGTGATGAAGGGGCTTCATCGTCATCATCAGGAGAAGAGGGGCGCAGGTTGCCCCGGAGTCAGCAGCTGAGGCAGCAAGGTGGTAGCAGTCAGCATGGGGGCACAATTCCAAAGCCTGGAGCCGGCCGGGGCCGGGGTAGAGCACCTGCTGTGCGGCAGTCTACCTTATCGGGAGGTAGTGGAGCAGGGGTTCCTGGAGTTGGCAACAGCAGCAGTGAATCAGTGAGGCCAGGGGGTGGGAAAAGTAGCTACTCGGCAGTGTGGCAGTTTTTCCTGAAGCATCCGCAGGAGGGTAACATGGCCACATGCAAGATATGTAGGCAAAAGGTGAAGCGTGGCCAGGGTCCAAATGTTGGCACCACGGCCCTGCGTCAACATATGACGCGTCACCATAAAGCGACCTGGGAGAACCGAGGCTCCCAAGGGGTGGTCCAGTCTGCTTCCTCACCAAGTGGCACGCCGCTCCCAATTTCTGCCAGCCAAGGCTCCAGCACCTCAGCCGAAGGCAGCTGTGCGTCATACCCATCCTCTGTCGCTCCTGCTCCTCCTCCTCCTCCTCCAAGTCATGCATCCCGCCAGCAATCCATCAGCAAAGCCATGTCCAAGAGACAGCAGTATGCGCCCACTCATCCTACGGCGCAGAAGCTGAATGTGCTTCTGTCCAAGTTGCTGGTGCTGCAGTCGCTCCCTTTTCAGGTGGTGGACTCTGCACCTTTCAGAGAACTGATGGCTTGTGCCGAGCCGAGGTGGAGAGTCCCAAGCCGTCATTTCTTTGCCAAGAAGGCAGTACCAGCGCTGCACACTTTTGTTGAACAGAAGGTGGGCCAGTCCTTGAGCCTGTCGGTGTGTAGCAAAGTGCATGGCAGCGCCGACGTCTGGAGCTGTAACTACAGTCAGGGACAGAATGTGGTCCCTTTGCAGCAGCAGCAGCAACAACTTGGACAGGTCACGCCGCTTCGGCCTCCGCGCTCCCTGCCCGTTGGGCCTGTGACACCGTGCGACTCGGCCTCCTCATCCTCCGCCATCTCCTCACCCTCCACTGTAGGCTCAAGTCTCAGTGCCCCTCCAGTCTACCATGTGTGCAGGGCACGGAGGTGTCACGCAGTGCTTCACATGGTTTGTCTTGGCGAACGGAGTCACACAGGGGAGGAACTGCTTAAATTTATTCATCAGGAAATCCAAACATGGCTTACTCCAAGAAAACTTAAAATGGGAATCATGGTTACCGACAATGCATGGCTCACGTCTTCAATCTGGTTGTCAAGCGGTTTCTGAAGTGTTCCCCCCATCTGCAAGACATCCTAACAGCTTCAAGGAAACTTTGCATGCACTTCAGCCACTCATACACCGCCAAACACACCCTTCTTGAGCTACAGCATCAGAACGGTATCCCCCAACATAGTCTGATTTGCGATGTTTCCACCCGTTGGAATTCCACCCTTCACATGTTGGACCGATTATATGAACAGAGAAAAGCCATCACGGATTTCCTGATGATCCAAGCAGATAGGGGGACTCCCCTGTGTAACTTCAATGTCAACCAGTGGCAGCTCATACGTGACACCTGCCGTTTGCTCAGGCCCTTTGAGGAAGCCACTTTATTTGTCAGTCGGCAGGATTACGGGATGAACGACGTGATTCCACTGCTTCATGTACTACAGCACATGTTGGAAACCATGGCTGGTCAGGGCACTGGAGACATGGCGTTTACATCTTACGGCCACATGAACCCCGTTGGAGCTGAACTGGAGGAGGAGGAGGAAGAGGAGGAGGAGTTGCCCAGCGAAACACAGTTTAGGCTTGGCGAAATGGCTGGTTTATCTAGTCAGCGGACAGGAGAGGAGGAGCAGGAGCAGCCAGAGGAGCTAGAGGTTTTTGAGGAAGGCGAGACAGAGGACCGGGGCACACCGTGGCAGTATGCAGTGGAGATGGAGACAGGTAGTCCATCCGAGTCACTTGCGCAAATGGCAGGAAGCATGCTCACGTGCTTGCGTAGTGACCCCAGAATTGTTTCCATCTGTCGGCGGGATGACTTCTGGCTGTCCACCTTATTGGACCCTCGCTTCCGGCACAAAATGGGGGCATTTTTTAAACCCACCGAGAGGGAGGACAAACTGAACTACTACAAAGACATTCTACGTAGGCAGTTGGCCGATGCCTATCTGCGCCATGGTCCATACTCTCGCAGGTCTGACTCGAGGGGACCTCTGCGCTCACCTTCCACTGCCATGGCCGCTGGGGGGGTTGGCAGGAGCAGCAGCAGCAGCTCCATCAGCAGCAGCCTCAGTCTTCAGTCGCTAATGAGTAGCTTTCTACACCCGCATAGTGAGGCTACTCATGAGCAGCAGGAAGACCTGGAGCAGGACCTGAACCAGCAGGTCATGTCATACTTTGACATGACCATGCCAACACACCTTGAGGATCCGCTGGACTTCTGGGCAGCCAAACTTGATTTGTGGCCGCAACTAGCAGAGTTTGCCCTGGAAAAGCTGTCCTGCCCGGCAAGTAGCGTGCCATCTGAGCGGGTGTTTAGTGCGGCGGGGGCCATAGTTACGGCGAGGAGAACTCGTCTGTCAACTAAAAATGTGGAGAGACTCACCTTTGTCAAAATGAATCAGGGATGGATCAGCCAGGATTTCCACCCACCAATGCCTGATGCATGCGACTAGATTCAGCATGGTGCCACGTTTTACACTTTCCAAATGGTGCAAAACATATTTATGTCTTTAGGCCAATTTTTGGGCTCCTGCTGCTGCCAACTCCAGGGTGTGATTCATCCAATTTTTGGGCTCCTGAAGCCAACCCCAGTGTCTCTTTAAAGTAATATTTGGGCTCCTGCTGCTGCCAACTCCAGGGTGTGATTCATCCAATTTTTGGGCTCCTAAAGCCAACTCCAGTGTCTCTTTAAAGTAATATTTGGGCTCCTGCTGCTGCTGCTGCCAACTCCAGGGTGTGATTCATCCAATTTTTGGGCTCCTGAAGCCAACCCCAGTGTCTCTTTAAAGTAATGTTTGGGCTCCTGCTGCTGCCAACTCCAGGGTGTGATTCATCCAATTTTTGGGCTCCTGAAGCCAACCCTAGTGTCTCTTTAAAGTAATGTTTGGGCTCCTGCTGCTGCTGCTGCCAACTCCAGGGTGTGATTCATCCAATTTTTGGGCTCCTGAAGCCAACCCCAGTGTCTCTATAAAGTAATGTTTGGGCTCCTGCTGCTGCTGCTGCCAACTCCAGGGTGTGATTCATCCAATATTTGGGCTCCTGCAGCCAACTCCAGTGTCTCTTTCAAGCTATGTTTGGGCTCCTGCTGCTGCTGCTGCTGCTGCTTGAAACTCCAGGGTGTGTCAGTCAATTTTTGGGCTCCTGCTGCTGCCAACTCCAGTGTCTCTTTCAGCCAATGTTTGGGCTCCTGCTGCTGCTTGCAACTCCAGGGTGTGATTCATCCAATTTTTGGGCTCCTGCTGCTGCCAACTCCAGTGTCTCTTTAAAGCAATGTTTGGGCTCCTGCCCCTCATAGTGATGCCACTTCAACTCTCTGCAATTGTGCCGCTCTGCGATTCTATTAGCGATGCCTCTGATCTGCATGTGATATTTATTCAAAGTATTATTTAACTAACCCAGCACGCATCCTGTGCGTGTTACAGCAAGGCAGAATGGTTTACAACCCTATTGAGGCTCTAGGAGGCTCAGAAATAGCCGTTTTTAATAGCGATTCTTCGC
Source organism: Gastrophryne carolinensis (assembly GCA_027917425.1). Taxonomy (NCBI): domain Eukaryota; kingdom Metazoa; phylum Chordata; class Amphibia; order Anura; family Microhylidae; genus Gastrophryne; species Gastrophryne carolinensis. The sequence continues at coordinate 163,198,630 of CM051234.1, forward strand.
GAATAAATTCGTGTCGAAACGATTTTTGTCGGAAAATTCGGCGAATCAGTCGAATCGAATTTTTCAAAAGTTCGCTCATCTCTACTCATATGCATGCCTCCACAGGGCAATTTAGATTGCTGCACATAAATATAAATTTACCTTTTTCTAACTCCTGCTGTAGTAAATTTTAGAAACAAAATGGTGGCTCATGCATTTGCAGGCCACCTGTCAACAGAAAGTGCTGCTGGGCTTCCAGTTACTGTGCATTGTCCGTTATGTCAGTTGAATCCAGGCAGCGGCATGACTGAGGTGCTGGGAGAGGAAGCTCCAAAATGGCCGCTACCTTTCTTTTCCAAATGTGCCAGGCTGTTGGTCCGGTTTTACTGTGAAAATGTCCTAGAGATACTAGTACAGTTCCCCAATTTATGAATTCCTGTAGCCAATCACCCCAAACAGGGCTGTTCCTGTAAAGCCTGCTCTCCCCACAGCCACCATTTGTAGTCTCTGAACATGGAGCCAAGGTTAGCAGTTGGTCTTATCTCCCTGGATGTGCATGTTTCTCCATTGGCATCTGGTGCTGATGTAGGAGGAGAAAACAGCATGAATACCTTGGCCCATTGAAATGTAGTGGGAAAGTTTAGCAGCATTATGCCGATTTTCGGTTTGACTTCTAAAGTACTGTATGGCAAATATGACCGCCTGAAAAATGACCAATATACTATATATATATATATATATATATATATATTTTTTTTTTTTATTTTTTTTTTTGTTTTTTTGTTTTTTTGTTTTTTATAAACCCCCAAGCATTGATCGCACTACCTAAATATTGCAGGCATTTCCCAACTTTTTCCGATAAAAGTCAGGCTAGTGTACTGATTTCTATAGGTGCAATATGCACACAGGCCTCTATTATCCTGAACCTTCCCGCATTACTTTAAACCGGATAAACAGCCAAGGGCAGTTGGAAAAGAAAATTCCCCAAAACTCCACACTTACATTTGCTTCTGCATCCACTCAATGCTGAAACACCATCTCAGCACTTTCCCAGCATTTGAGCCATACTGCTGCCCAGATTCAACTGACATAACTGACAATGCACAATAACAGAAAACCCAGCAGCACTTCCTGTTTGCAGCTGCCATTTTGTTCTTAAAAGTTACCACAGCAGGAGTTAGAAAAACATCTAAATTGCATATGAACATGGTATGTTGTGTTGGTCCGGATTAAGTCATTTTTGACAGTTGGTCCACTTTAAATCAAATAATATAATCCTTCATCCATACTCTTTGTGCTCTATTCTAAAACTTCAGCATCGTATTGTGCCCCATCAAATAATGATCTGCCCTTATTTAACCCTTTAAGTGCCAGCCCACCTGGAGTTTTTGTCACCCTTTTTTGCCAGACCATTTTGCACTATTTTGCGCTACACATGTTCAAATGTGATTTTTGAAGGGATTTCCCAGGAAAATGATATATTGTTTTTTTTCAGCATAGTCTGGGCTTTAACATGAAATGTCTTGTTTGTCATTTTTTAGGTGTATTCTCAATATGTTTGGGTGAAATATGTGCAAAAAAATCTATTTTTTACAAATTGTAGTGTTTTTTTGTTTTGTTTGTCAATAAAATCTTATTGCATGTGAAATCCCCATTTCTTCTGGTTACAACAGTACCAGATATGTATTGGTAGACACCCTTTCCTGCCCAGGAGACTCCCCCAAACTGAAACAGCGCTTTAGGAGATTTGCAGATAAAATACAACTATGCTATGCAATATGCGCACCTTGCAGTTTTTCCAGAAAAACAACTCTTTAGATTTGAAATACCCCCAACAAGCTATATATTCTCTGGAAGTACACATATCAAGCTTTCTAGGTGTACCAGGCTTGTTGATGTGGCCACAGTTTTCTAGAAGTGATCCCTCAATGTATTATTTGGTTGCAAATAGTTTCCCTAAAAAAAGGATAAAAAAGCAGAATCAAAGCCACATTTTCCTAAAAAAAGATATACAAACAAGAAAAAACAAGTTTAATCTGAAAAAGCAAGGTCCCCCCTCGAACAGAACGATACCCAACATGCATAGCTACTGTCAAGGGAAGAGTTGCCAAACACCCCAAAGTAAAGCATGTGCATAACGGTAGTTAGTAAGTGCGCACCTTGCGATTTTTCAACCAAAAGAACCCTTTACATTTGGAATATCCCCCATAAACCATATATTCCCTGAAAGTACACATGTTAAGCTTTCTAAGCGTACCCAGCTTGTTGTAGTGGGCTCATCTTTCTGGAATGAATCCCTCAAAGAATTCTTTGGTTGCGCAGGGTTTCCCTAAAAAAAATATAAAAACTTTTCCTAAAATATAAATATGTAAACAAGAAAAAACAAGCTAAGTCTTAAAGCGCAAGGTCCCCCGAACAGAACAATACCCAACATGCATAGGTACTATTAACCCTTTTAATTGCCAGCCTACTTTGACTACTGATTTTGTCACCCTCTGTTGACAGGTCATTTTTCCCCATCTTGCGCCATGTTTTGTGCCATTTTTGCTGGAATTTTTCTTGCAGCAGAGTTTAGGCTTTAACATGAAATGTCTTGTTTGTAAATGTTATTCTGTTTTTTACAATATTATTAAGTAAAAAATAAATAAATAAAAAAAAATTTAGAAAATTGCCTCCTTTATTTTAAATAAAAAATGTATTTTATTAAAGAAAACCATATTGCATGTGATAGCCCCATTTCTACCGATTAGAACGCTACCACATATTTATCAGTAGTTCCCCGTTCCTGCCCAGGAGACCCCCCCAAACTGAAACAAGCCTTGTGAACTGGTATAGGGGTCTCATGGATCGCTCACCAGTTAACAATGGGTTAAATGTAAAAAAAAAACACACAGAGAAAAAAATATTTTATTAATTTTTTTTTTTTAATACTTAATACTTTAATACTACTTTTTTAATACTTACCTCCCATCCATCCTGGATCACTGTGTCCCTTGACAATCACTGGCTTCTGCTCACCTGCTGGAAGCCTTTTATAGCTGCTGGGTGACAGAACATAAGGGGTTAATTAAAAAAAATTTACATAGGGTCCCCCCCCCCCAGGGGTTAAAAACCCTTAAAAATCCAAAAAAAAAAATGACATGGGGTCCCCCTTACCCAAAGTAACCAGCCCGGGACCAGCTATGCAGGGCTTGTAGGAACAGGGCACAGGGGCCAGCTTTTGTGGCCCCTGGCCCTGCAGGCTACAAGCCCGCATAGCCCATGGCCACGGGCTCTTCTGCCCCCCCCCCGGGCTTTGGGGAGGCAGGTAATGGGGGTGCCGGGGGTTAATGGCAAGTCACCCGCTAGCCGCAGGTGACTTGCCAGCTCCCAGCCTTGTGAACTGGTATAGGGGTCTCATGGACCCCTTACCAGTTCACAAGGGGTTAAATGTAAAAAATAAAGACACTGACACAAAGAAAAAAAAAATACTTTATTTATTTATTTTTTACTCTACTCACCTCCAATCCTGCATACCTCGCCGCTGTCCTGTGCCACTGTCCCGCGCCGCTGTCATCTGTCAGTGACAGATGCCGATGGTGATCGGAGCAGGGTGGGTGACAGGCGAGAAGGCTCTCACCCGTCCTGCTCCGATAACCACCGGCATCTGACAGCCGGGTGCGGATATATGAGGAGCAGGATGACGTCATCCCGCTCCTCCCACAAAAGGCGGGGCTATGGGCGGCGGCCATCGCCGCCATTAGAGGAGGTGAGGACCCGGAAGAGGGATCGGGCGAGGAGGCAGCGGGATCGGGCGAGGAGGTGAGTGAATGTAATTGTTTTTTTTTTCTTTTACAGACAACTGTCGGCGGAGGAAACGGGGGGGTGGCCGGTTTTGGGCCCCCTCCTGATGACGGAAGACGCCAGGGGAGGGATCGGCTGCCCCCCGGAGGAAGAGGGGACCCCCAGCTTTAAATCAATACCAGAGGTAAGTGTTTATTTTTTTCTATTTTTTAACTAGCAGGGGGAAATGCCAAGCACATAGTTTCTACGTGCTTGGCACTTAACGGTAGGAGAAGCAACCACATAGAGACTACGTGCTTGCCATTTAAACGGTTAATCACTGACTGGCTGAGGTAAACTAGTTGGATTAATAACCCCCTCACCCAGATATCACATCAGAAAGGTTTCAGAACAATTCATTAGTTTTACTATGAAAAACTTCATTGCATACAAAGCATTAACCCAGCATTCCCTCCACCATATGACAGGCCAACAGTTCTGGAGTGGGAGATCGTCTTGTCATATGGTGGAGGGAACGTTGGTCACAAAAGACATCAAAAAGATATAGCAAGAACATCAGCTGCATATACAAAGGCTGTTCATCCTGATTCTGCAGAGAAACTCCATATAATAGACAGGCATGACATTTGAAAAACATGAAGAAGATATATAATCCCAAAAGGCATAACATGATATGGGATTACATTAAAGCCAGATTATAATCCTCCCTGAGGTAGCCAGTTGGGTAGAAAGCATTGGAGGAATCCGACACGATAAAAACATTTTAAAGCCTAACCAAACCAGTCAAAATGTATAATTAAATACTGCTTTGTATGTAATTAAGTTTTTCATAGTAAAATTGCTGAATTGATCTGAAAGCTTTCTAATGTGATGTCTAGTTGAGGGGGTCATTAATCTGACGAGTTAAAAGTGGGTTTCTCCACTCTTTTGAGATATTTGATTTATACAGTCAGAGGTCAACCCCTCCCTGAAAAGCAAGTGACCCCCGAGGGGGGGAGTCAGTAAATTTGGTAAGAGGGGACTATCGTCCCTTTACCTCTAAGGCCCAATGATTTATACTTAGAAACTTTCCAACCCCTTGCTCTATCCATTTGCTGTCTTTCTCCTGGATGTAACTGTGGTGTCTAAATGAAAATCCTATATGTCCTGAAAAAGGCCCTTGGGTGATGTTATACTGATCTGGCTTCAGTTTTGGAAGCTGTAGAGCCATGTCATGGCACCTCTATGTCCTGCAGTGTTACTGTAAACAGTGATCCCCCCTTTATTATTGGGGCGTACATAGCAATGGACAAACTGAGAGCTGTACCTACCTGATGCTGCCCAGTAGGACTGCAGCAAAAAGAGGTGTCTTGATGTGGCCTTGCGGCTTCCACATACATATGAAAATGTGAACAATGATAACCTCTTTGTTTCTAAGATATTAACACAGAATTTAAGGCTTGTTGCAGGCTGGTGGGAATTTGAGGGCTGGGTTTTTTTTGTTTTGCTTTTCTAGTGTGCCCAGTTTAAAGGTGCTGCTACTACTACTTTTGAATACTACTTTAAGCAGGACTATTCTAAAGCTATGTGTCCATTTACCAAATGACCTGAAATATGCCATCGTAATCTGAAAAGAAGGACCTGTAAATAGCGTCTTGCTGCTTTGCCGCTTTGATCTGTAGTTTTTTATTATTTTTTTGGAATTCAGAAACATCCTGCCAGTGTGGCTGCCATATTCATAAAACATAAACACGCGGTGTTTACCAGTACCTGCAGGTTTCAATATTCATGTTTAATAACCGTCACTTGGCTAAATTGTTGTATTAGCATAAATTCCATTAGCATAAATGTCATTAGGCAAAATAGCCTCAAACTACCCTGAAAACATGAAAAATTTGAAAGCAGTCTAACCAATTATACAGATAACGCTTAGCTATGTATAATGATGCATGCATATATTTGAGGCCTTACCTTGCGTTTACTAAAATATAATGACAACATTAGTTAAAAACCGTGAGATAATTTACAGCCTAACATAGATCTGCATGTGCAAGTGGAAGAAGCATAGTATATAGCATATGTGCTGTACCTGAAACCATGGATTGGAAGAATTAAGGATCTCGGGTCCACAGGACTGTATCCTCTTCTGCTGATAATTTTTTAATGCAGCAGTGGGCCACAAAGATCTTTATATGATTTTCAGATTTTTTTCAAAGAGAAGCAGAAAAGAGGTAAGTGCTGTGTGGAGTTATCAACTAACAGGTTATTTAAGAAACTCTAATGCCAGGTAGTGCCACATAGCGCCATGCAGCGTCAGGTGAACGCTGGGCGCAGTATGTGAGAACCATATATATATATGAAAGTCAAACTGGTGAGCGTCATGTAGCATCACATGTATTACTAGCGGTGGCTCAGTGTAAAGCGCCCACGCTCTATGTTTGGCAGCGCCATGTAGCACCTGTCGCTCAGTAGCGCTCTCCCATACATTTCAATGGTGTTTTATCTGGTTGTGTATAAATAGGGTTTTCCTAAAGTAATGTTCTACATTTTTGGTTCAAATGATTGTGTGGCCTCTCCTGCCCAGCAACCAATCACTTTTATTGTGTTTAATTTTATTTATTTATGCAGAATTGTATGTGCAGGTCGGCCATTGCAGTGTTATTGTCACAGTGGTAAACAATGTAATACCATATGTTTACGCTCTGGTGCTGGTGTTTATGTGTTGAGAAACTTTGAGAAATACTTTTTGTACATAGTGTCTGGCGCTCGACGCTAGAGCGCCCAGTTTTAGATCTTAAATATGGGCTTCAGCACTGAGTGCTGGACGCACTTAACTGGCACTACCTATTGTTCACTGGAGTGTTGTTCTGTTGTTAGATGTAGCGTGGTCTTGAGCTATTTGACCTCGGGACACCACCTAGCTTTCGCTATTGGCTGTGCAGTAAATCAGGGAGAGCGCTTTTACAGTGCCCTCCAGACATCGCATTTATCACCGCTGGACAGAATACTACAGCGCCACTTGTCCGGCTGCTAAGCTAGGTCACGACGCCAGACACCCACTTGCAGCAAAAAACCCACCACATAATCAACTGCTTCCTTTATCATGTAGGGTCAAGTAACATTAGCAGGGCCACCAATTTAGCATGCTTACATGCAATTATGCAACAAATTATGAATGATGATTGCAAAAAGAGGGTTTCAATGTCTGATAGTAAACAGTAGACTGTCATTAACATGTGTAACTGATCATGGACACAGACATATGCGTGTTTTCAATGTAATATTAAGAAATCACAGTACTCACCATTGCAGCTGTGGCTTGGGCCCATGCTGCTGGAGGGTCCCGGAGCTGGGGTGGGGAGAATTAGAACAGGGTCCGTCAGTGTGGAAACATCTGTTAGGAGCAAAAACACAACAGAAACAATCATAAGAACTTTGCATTTGATTTTGAAAATATATTTGTTAGAATGATACCATATAAATACTTGTGGGTATACACTTGGCCTTGTTTTAGCTAAAACAAAACTACTTTGGCTAACATATGATCAAGCCACATTATATTTGGAAGTAGGGGTAAACCAGCAGAGCACCTACTGTGAAATAGGCCACTTAACAACCATATCAGGTTTTATGTCCCTAAAAAATGCTATATACATAAATCAATATTTGTATATACATTAATTATAAAACTAAAGGAACTCTTACCTCGACTGTGCCCGAGTGCCTCATCTGCAGCATAGGTGGAGGAGGCGCCGGCTCTATGATGCCCTGAAAAACATGTATACAAAGCAAGGAAAATTATAATAACAACAAGGTACCAATGAAAATAATAAGCCAAACTAAGAAGTCCATTCACCAGGGGGTGAGCTGCTGCTGGTATCCCAGGGAGGGCTATGAGGTGGAGGCGTGGAGCCTCTACTCCCCACAATGGGCCCAGCAGATGTAAATTTTGTGTATGTTTATGTGTGTTGGACTTACTAGATCACAGACCCGGTAGACACCCTCATTGTCCCAGCGCTTAAAATCCTTCCACTTCTGCATTATTGATCTGGCTGTCAGCTTCGTCTTGAAGCGCCGGGACATGGTGGCCCTCACCTCCTCCACTATGCTGCTCTTAGCACTCAGGGCATAGTCGTACTCCTGAATGCAGATTTCCTAGAAAAAATAAAAATTAAAAATAAACATTCACATAATTATTTAATTAATTCAAATACAAAACATTATTGTACAGTTTCAATTCTAAAATTTTAAGAATTAACCTGGCATAAATGGCTTGTGAAATTCACAATATATATGGACTAAAAAAGTGCTTATATGTTCCAATATATGTCTATGGATATTGTTTAAAATAAAAGGTATTAACAATGTCCCCCCCCCCCCCCCCCCCAAAAAAAAAATAGGAAAACAATATATTTGAAAAAATAATAAAATATTAAATAGCACATTCAATTTCATAAAGAATATTACAAAAAAACATTTACAATATATGATTATGGATGAAAATACATGAAAGCATTAAACATTTAAAGATGCATGAAAATCAATCACATTTCAATAGTGGCATGACACAGTACATCATACATTAACATACATTTCATATGAACACTTACTTTGACCACTTGGACATTTACTCGAGGATCCACATGCTGTACACATCCTTCACATCCGCTGAGCCATCTGTGATGATGAATCGGTCGCTACGTGTCGCTGTAAGAGTCGTTCACCAGAATCGGCTTCATAAATGTGGCATTGCGTGCCATGGACAGCATTCACCTGCTGCTACCTGTCGCTACCTGTCGCTTACAAGGCACTACCTGTCGCTATCCCTTGATGAATAAAGCCCTCAGCAGCCTCCTGATTGGAATGGAAAGCCATGTATCTTGCAAAGAAGACTCCAGGATTCCAGGGCTGCTTGAAACTCCTTATAATGTTCTTGAAAAAAAGGATGCAGTTCGCACCTAGCTTGGGCAGCCTGGGAGCAAGGCATTATGGGAATTGTAGTTTGATTGCCAATCTGTTCCTATTGTGTAACTCTAGCTCTGAACTACAATCCCAGCATGCAGTGCGGCAACATGTGAGAGTGGGCCACAGTCATATGTTGTGGTACTGCATGCTGGGATTGTAGATCAGAGTTATAATTGCAAAATAGGGACAGATTAGCTAACAAACTACAATTCCCAGAATGTCCATCGCTCCAAGGCTGCCCGGGAGTTTTCAGAAGCAAGCTAGCAGAAAGGTAGTTGGTTAAGGTACAAGGCTAAATAACAGCTAGGGAACGTATCAAGAAAAGTTAGTTATGCTTTTGTTCTCAGTTCTATGTGCCAGAGAACTAGAGTTCTCTGAGTTAGCAGGGACTTCAGTAGAGAGATATCTAAGGATACTGATTACTGAGAGCTGCAACACGCGTAGACTTTGTAGCCGTGAAGCTCACAAGTTAGCAGGGCCAGGTTAGTTGATGCCCAAACTTTACTGTTATCTTCACCTCTAGACAAGCCCCTGTTTGCTGGGACACAAGCAGGCGTCACATGCACAGTTGCCCCAGGTCTCACAACCTGCAAACGATATTGACTGAGTGTTGAACCTGCAGGTGGGTGAGTGTAACTGGTATTCACGGAAGGTCAGGCAAAGCTAGGGTCGTACATGGGAAGTCAGTCCAACAGGCGTCAATGCAGAGACAGGGTCAGAGGGCCGGCCAAAGGTCAAAACTGGGAGCAGGGGGTGTGTCCCAGACATTGGGGAGTAAGGACATACTCCCACACGGATCCTGAGGGAACCTTCCTTTTATCCCACTGTTTCCTTTCCCATCACCCAAGGATTGAACCCCAGACACAATGGCTGGTGGTAGGAAGCACCACCAAAGTGAAAAAAGACCAAAGGCTCACCAAAGGGCTCCTCTTCTGCATAGTGTGGGTGATTCCAATATGGTGCTGGCTGGCCCACCTATGCCTTCCTCCGACGCTGATCCTCAGGCGTGCTCCACGGCACCAGCTGACAGCTTCCAGCAGGCCCATCTAGAACACTCCGCAGAACCATCGAGATCAGAGCTGCTGTACAGGGAAGTGGCCAGCTGTGGCAGCCTGACCGTGGCTAGGCCAACTCCCCCGACCACTGGCAGCGATGTGGTACACCCACCAGAGATTTTGCTGCCTCCCACCGAGCTGAGACCGGGACTGGATTCAGGCAGGAAGATGGCAGCCTTGGATGGCCCTGTTCTCACGCAGCGGGCCACCACTGTCTCCTCCAATCTTGCAATGGGGCTGGAGCAGCTGTGCACCCTGCATGTTGGCGGCCATGCCACACACTGAATCGGTGCTGGTATAGAGACCCTAGCGCGATGTTTGGTCATGGGCTCCCTGCTACACAGAGTGGTGTCACTGAAGGCCGCTTAGAACCTCCTAATACCCCCCAATGAGCCTTTCCCCCATACTCTCCTATTATACAAATTCTACATATTGGAGCTGGTCCTTGTTCTGGCTCTCAGACTCGCCTCCCTTCACTTACAGGCTTATCTTTTTTGGATACCACTACAACTTTCACTCCCCTCCTGGGAGGGGAGGGTAGTTGAAAGAGACATTCCTAACTCCCCTCTGATACTGGCCTCCCCTACCAGCTTCTTTACCCCCGCTGTTTGAAACCCCCCAGGTCGCCCGCAAACCTTACCTGAATCCCGGTCCAACGGTGCATGCGCAGGCCGCGGCCGCATCTTTCGCTTCTCTCTAGCAGGGTGCGTGCACACACCGGCCATTTGTGAATGGCCAGCGTGGGTCATGCTCCCTGTTAGAGGGAAGTGCGAGATGCGGCCGCCAGCGTGCTCGGAGCCACTGAGCTAAGACGTCGCATTGACGTGCATAGCTCAGCGGCTCCAAGCGTGCTGATTGGACGAGCGGCCGCGCATGCACCGTAGGAGCAAGGTGAGGTGAGTTTTATCGGGAGATCTGGGGGGTATCACATAGCGGGGCACCCCCAATCGGGGTGCCACGGGGAAGTGGACCAAAACCTGGGATAGTCAAAATCCTGGGTGTTGGTCCACTTTAAAATACTTTCTCTCAATTTGCATGGTCTCTATTCTCCCGAAAAAAGCTCCATGATCATGAATCAGGTCTCTAGCCTCAAAACACAAGTGGTCCTTCTTCAAGAGACTCACATTTCTAATAACAAACCTCAAAAACTAGATGCTCGAAGATACCCCCATGTCTACCAATGTCTCTCAGATAATTCTAAGGTAAAAGGGGTGCGCATCCTTTTGTCTAGCACCATGCATAGGCTTTGTAGGTGACAAAGAGGGCAGGTACGCCTTTCTGAAAGAGAAAATTGGGGACAGGGTATTCACTATTGCAAATGTTTACCTTTCTGGTCAAATTTACTTTCTAGAACCCATTCTCAATAGTCTCCAAGAATAGGATAGGTAGGCAAATCCTGACCCTACCCAAGTTCTTGGGAGGGGTAGGTCTCCCACAGTAAACTATCATCCCGCAGTCCACCTGACCAGAGTGGTCAATGATCAATGGTGTAGAAACTGGAAGGCTGAACTCTGGATTGGCCTAGTACAAGATTACTCCAACATCACACTTACTGGTTTGCCTGGATCAGCTCCGGCATCCCCTCCCATTTGAAGTTCCTTCCCATTATAGGCCCCATCATCAAGTACGCTAGTATATGTAGTAAATCGCCACAGATATCTATCCTGCTATCCCCCATGTCGCAAATTATGGGTAACCCCTCCCCCCAGGTCTTGAAGACACTTCCCTAAGCCAGATCCAGGATTTGAGATTGCTTGAAGCATTTCATTTCAGAGCCCAGAATGGATGGAAGAGACTACAAGCTTTCTCTCTTCTATCAATGAGTCAGAAAATTATGCTCATGATTTCACCCATACGAGCAGCTCTGCCAGGGCACTGAACCGGTCCGCCATGTCCTGTATTAAACGTATTCCATCTCATGTGTCCTCCAACAGACAGTGCACCTACCTTCTTCACTAAATGAGAAGTAGATATGGCAATTCTTTCTCTAACAGGCAGAAGGCAAAGGTCCTTTTCTTTACCCAAAATGTCTCAAATGGCAGTAGGTACAAACTGATCACCAGGTGGTATCGTACGCCAAGCCAGTTATACCTCATGTTTCCTGAGATAAGCCCCTCTGCTGGAAGTGGAGTGACAAAGGCACATTCCTACATGTAATCAGGTCATGCACCTCTTTGCAGTCTTTCTGGTCAAAGTGACCTTACTAGTGTATAAGCTCACCGGTCTAAGAATTCTCTGTCAAATCATCTTCTGATGGCTGCTCGGGCTTGCATTCCTGCTTTTTGGAAGCAAGCTACTCCATCTCCAATCTCCCACTGGCTATCTAGAGTCAATGAAGTCCACGAATGGACGAGCTCTCCTCTTTGTTACATTCCAGGAATGCAAAATTTCTCCTGACTTGAAGCATATGGATTCAATTCAGGGACTCCCCAGATTATCCAAGCTTTAGCATCTAACTTGTCACTCCCCTAATTCATTTACCATATATAAATCATATATCACCTATCCGTCACCCTTGATAGAGGCCCGTGCCCCCACGTATCATGCTGCCCCCACCCCTGCTCCCGATCCCCCCTCTTCTTTTTGCTTTCTTCCTCCTCTATTGTACTACTCTTCTACTCTTCCCCATCTACAATTTTCCCCACCCCATCTTTTCTTTCGCCAATATTCCTACGGAAAAATTCCCAATGGGATACATTTTAGGTATTGGCTTTTATAGCACTTTATAATTCTAATGAGTTCAAAAAGATGTCTTTTTATTGTCGTGTGCTTCTACTGCACCACTTTTGTATCAAGGATTTTCTGTATGTATCACTGATGGTGTAAATAAAGAAACAAAAAAAAGGCAGAGGCAAGGTCAAGTATTCTAAGGTCAGCAAAGGCGGGTTTAGAGGAGGTGAGGTCATGGGCAATCTAGGTCAAACATGAGTAGCAAGAGAACAAAGAACCACACAACACCCAAAGCACAGCTATTACTGGCACTGCTGTTAGTGGCTGGAACACTTTAATAGAGGATAGGCTGGGAACAACTTGGGGCAATTCGTCTGACAATAACACTAGCCTTGATTTGCCCATATAAGATTAAGGGCCCATTTGAATAAACCTCCGGCAGCTGCGCTGCTTGTAGTGCTGTCGGTGGGCATAAACATTCCATGACTGATGCTGAAGGTTGAAGAGGGAAGTGTTTTTTAAGAAGAAATGTAATGATGGGCACATAGGGGAAGATCAAGAGCATAGATTAACCATATGGCCCTCTTCTGCTGTCAGCCTTCTATATTTCTATTCTTAATATTTTTACTTTAATCAGCTGTACCAATTTTTAGGCAAGGCCAATTTCCCAAGAGAATGGCAGTAATCAAACATGTGCCGTATGAGAAGTTTGTACAGATAAAATGCTCTAAAAAAAGAGGGATTCCCAACCAGTTTTACCAATACCACTGGTGGTACTTGAGATCCTATCGGGTGGTACTTAAAATGCTGCAGAATGACCTGTACCCCGCATTGATCTGCTGCCATCTATACATAATCTAATGCCCTTATTCATCAAGCGATAGCGCCAGGTAGTGTCTGACGAGCGCCAGGTAGCGGCAGCTAACGGCGACTACCGACTCAAGTACGCCCGCGGCGGTCACAATGACGCATTTATCAAGCAAAATGAGGCTAGCGCCGGCGAGAGCGACGGCTAGCGCGGCATTCATCATGAAGCCGCCTGGACCGAACAGCGCCGCTGCAAATTCCCTCACAGCGCCAGGTATGAGCTGTCGCTCCCTGGCGATGTCCAATGCATTTCAATGGAGCAATCTATAATTATTCAGAATTAATTGGTATTAATTTTTTTTTTTTTTTTTTAATGTCAAAAAATCGGAGAACACTTCTGCAATGTTAGGATTTATTTTTAAGTAAAAAAAAAAAATTAAAAAAAATATGTGCAGAATTGATCTAACAGGTCTGAGATTAATGTATTCATATTACAAAATGATTATAAAAACATGTATAATGTTACATTCAAAAAATATGGTTGTTTAGGGGTTAAAAACTAGTTAATACACATCGCCGCCAGCGCTCTGGGGTTTAAACAAGGAATGGACAGCGACAGCACATTCGGAGCGTGATTTGTTGATGAATATGAAGCTAGCCGTTCGCTCTGGCCATTCGTTGTCAGGCGCTCACATACAACGCTGGACCTGTGAAACAGCGACCCCCCAGCCCGTATTCAACATTACCGCACACCGACTGAGTTGCTGTCATCAAGCTAATGCCGGCCAAGCACAGCGAATACTGGCTGGCGCTGAAAAAATCACGCTACAGTCGCTCATCTGTCGCTACCTGGCGCAATTAATGAATCGGCCTCCCTGTCTGATTTGCTCCATAAGTACAAAACTGCTCTAAAGGATGAAAAAAACAATGTAAGTGTGTGTTTCATTCATGTTAAATTGGTGTAAAATAAAAAGTGGTACTTGATTAAAAAAGATTGGGAACCCCTTCTCTTAAAAAAATTACCAAATAACTAAATTACTTAACTAAAAAGTGTATTTTGCAACATTGACCGATTCATTTGACTGTGGATGTTTACACTAGTGTATGAACTTTTCCTAATACATACACAAAATCCAGTAATTATAAACAAGTTTATTCCAGAATAGAACAGAAAATGAATATAAAGCGCACATGTAATTTCAATAATCGGATTAAATGTACTATTTACATAACATTTGCATAATTATTTAGGAATTTGCAAAATAGCTGCCAAAACTAAAACCATGTGAACTTAACCTTCACCTTGGAAGAGCATTTCAGGCCAATAGCCTGGTGTGTGTAAGACAACTCATGTCATAAAACTCACAAGACAACAGAAAAGAATGTAAAATTTATATTTTTAAGAGAATCTATAAAAAGTTGGCTTTTGTTTACATGGAGAATGCAGACAAGAGTCCTTACATGCAAAAACGTATGACTTGAGAGAGCTTCCCAACTGAAAACTATTTTATTCTTGTCTAAATGATCATATAAGACCCCTTTTCCTGACTTACCTGTCTTATTTGAGATTTTCAAAAATACAGCTGTCAGTCTTTCATCTCAAGATTTCATTATGGGAGTTAAAATTATTATTACACATGATACTATAATTATTGGCTCCTCTTCTGCCAGCAGGCATGGTCAAAATAAATGACCGCTCAGCTCACATACTGATGGAAGGAGGACAAGGCTGGCACTCTACCAGGCTCCGAGCATTCTCCACTGAAGAGAGGATATTTATTCCTCCAGGGGCAGAGGGAGCCACACCAGGGGGTATAAAGACCCCTTCCTTCGGCATGGAGCACTCAGAGCCTGGTAGAGCACCAGCCTAGGAATAGGGACCTCTGCCCTGTTTCCTTCCAAATGCCATCAGAGCAGCCAGGTTTATCTTTGCTGCTGGCATAAGAGGAGCCGATGGAGGATACTAGAGGTACCAGACAGCGATAGGATGATAGGATAGGAAGACAGCATGGGTGAGTAGAGTACAATGTTAGATCAATATATTACTTTTGTTCGGTATTTTATTTTATTTTACTTTTTCTATCTTGAAATAATAAGCAGTCCGACCCCCTATACTTGTTTAAAGGGTGGGAGGGCAGCTAGTTACCTACAGTATGGTGGCAGGTGACTTGCCATCTCCTCTGCCCAATTACCCGTACCCCCAATGGCCAACACAGGTGCAAATTCATGTAAAATCTGTAATTTTTTATGTGTCTGTGTTGCACAATAGATTTCGATGGGACTGCATCTGGACTAAGCAAGCAGGAATTTTTCGGTCCACATTTTTGTTCGCCTTGCCACACTGAAGGGGTATGAAAAGGCCCATAAGAAAAGTAGGATTTTTTGCCAGTACTGCTGCATCTGCTGCAATTACATAGGGCGCATGTGGTACTGGATAGGTGTGAACATGGCCTTAAAGGGATTGGCCAGTCATTTGACATAAACCAGAAGAAGCTTACCTTTAGCTATCATTTCAGCCATGAAATAACTCCCAGTCTCCCAGTGCCTCCAGCACCCTCGCCAAAATCCCCTCCAGCAATGGAAACATTTTTAATGCTGGACAGGTGCCAACCCTTATGTCAATCATCTTAGTGAAGGAAGAATCACCTCTCTAAATACACACTCTATAGCAGACCATCTTTTTGAAAGCAGCTGCGCATCCACTGCCTTCCTAAATTTGCTGTCTACACGTGTATCAAAACATTTGCATATGGAGGCCGGCAGCACAATGTGTGGGCACAGAACAGAAAAAGGGGAAAAAGAAGGTTCCCTAAAACATCCTTCAAATTGAGCCTTCAACCTCACAGGGTAATTCTCTTGTGAGTAGCCCATACTGTGCTGAAGAGACCCCCTCCCCCCCCCCCCCCCATCAAATAGAACTCTAGACAGTTGAGTTTCTGATACACTACTGAAAGTTCTATACTAGTTGTTTACATGCCAAAATAATACAGTAGATGAGCTTGCCAGTAGTCTTAGAGGCCGATTCATTAATAGCGCCAGGTAGCGACAGATGTGCGCCAGTAGCGTGATTTTCACAGCGCCCGCTAGTATTCGCTGTGCTTGGCGGTTGTTCGCTTGTTGACAGCGACTCAGTCGGTGTGCGGTAATGTTGAATACGGGGTTAGGAGTCGCTGTTTCACAGGTTCCGCGCTGTATGGGTGCGCCTGACAGCGAATGGCCAGAGCGAACGGCTCCCAGCATATTCATTAACAATTCACGCTCAAAAAATTCTCACGCTGTGAAATGCTTGTTTAAACCCCAGAGCGCTGGCGGCGATGGCTTAAAAGTAGTTTTTAACCCCCAAACAACCATATTTTTTTATTAAAAAATTAAACAAGTTTTTCTACACATTTTGTAATATGAATACATGAATATCAGACCTGTAATATATATATATATTTTTTTTTACCTTAAAAAAAATATCTAACATTGCCGAAGTGGTCACAGAATTTTTGACAGTTAAAAAAAAAAAAAAAACAGATTCATATCAATGAATTATGAATATTTAAAGATTGCTCCATTGAAATGCATTGGAGAGCGCCAGGTAGCGAGAGGTCATACCTGGCGCTGTGATGGGATTAGCAGCGGCGCTGTTCGTTGCAGTCCGCTACATGATGAATCCCGCGCTAGCTGACGCTCTCGCCGGCGCTAGCCTCATTTAGCGTGATAAATGCGTGATTGTGTCCGCCGCCTGGCGTTCTGGAGTCGGTAGCCGCCGATAGCTGGCGCTACCTGGCGCTACCTGGCGCTAGTGAGACACTACCTGGCGCTATCGCTTGATAAATAAGGCCGTTAGAAACATTTGGGATTTTGTCATTCAAAAGGGGATTAAAGGAATGCTCGGATTGGATTTTGTGCTACAAGTAAATGTTACATTTTAATCATTGGGATTCAGGATGGATGTTGTGTTGGTTTCTTTGTAGTTTAGAATGTCTGATGTCAGGGCATTCACCATTAATACGCCTCATATCAAGTAGTAATGCCCCACTGCACAGTATGGCCCCACAAGCCTGATCACTGAGCATACTATTACCAGGGCAGTTTCTATGCAAAATAGTGCTCAGTATAGAAAGGAAAGAATTCTGCCCCCTCCACCCCATCTTATGGTGCTGCTGCAGTCCCATACTGGTATAGCTTCTTAGCAGCAGGCAATGCCCCCTACCATTACTAAGCCGAATATGAGGAGATGAAGGGCCTGTCTTGCTTGCCCTCCCCTCTTCCATGTTCCAATCAGCATGCGATTGCTGCAATCCAAGCCAGGATGTTCTATACTTTTAACGTTTGGGATACTAGAGAACAGGGGTCTCTAACCTTTCTCAACTGGTGGGGCATCTGCTAGTGGAAGCAGGAGTGGGAGGTTGTACAATAACTTTACATTTACTTGATGATTGCTTGGTAAAATAAAAAGTCCACCATGCCCTCTCCAAAAATCCTCCCATCCCTTATTTGCATTGCTAAGCCCAATTTTGGTAAAAACATGTACCTGCTGCTATGACTGGGTGATTAAATGTCCCAGCAATGAAGCCATGTTGAATTTAGGCATCAAGTGCCCCAATTCTGCTGTGGAAGGAGGCGCCTAGCAACAAGAGGGCGAGCGTTTTTTTCTTACAATACCCAAATTAGTCATTTTAGACTTTAGGATTGCTTTAATGGCCCCCAGACACACAAGGAAAATACACAGGTTGGCTTGTAAATGTAATAGTCTAGTGTAAAATGAAAAATGTCTTGGAACAGTTTTTGTATACACAGGCCAAAGCTCCAGAGCTAGAAACATGACTGCAAGCCAAATAGCGTATGACATATAGAAGCAAGCCAAAATATCCAGGGTCTACAGACATATTTTATGGATGTCATTACAGCTAAATTGTAGCCAGATATGTTTGTAATAGAATACAGCCTTTGGACAAAATTAAAGTGGAACTTTGGAGGCCCTGGAGTCACGGCATAGACTTCTCACCCAGGTCTGTGCTGTGGGAGTGAAAGGAAGCTGAGTGAATGGGGTGACCTGGGAGAATACACACAGCGGGGCATCCTAATTTGGGATACCCCCACTGAGAGGAACAATGCCCCAATAAGTGTAAATCGGGTGTGTTGTTCTTCTTTAAACAAAAAATAATAAAGAATACTAGCTTAATAGAACTAGCCAGCTTACATTAATGATAGTTTTGCTGGACGAGACCTGGACAACAAATGAAACCAGCCAAACTCAGAGAATGAAGAAAATGCAGATTACAAAACATTGCTACAGTGTTGCAAAAGTAAAAGCTCTGGGAAAATATCTGAGCAATAGTGCAGTTTGCTGATTAATACTCATTAATAATACAGTCATAAAAGTAACAGCGGATATGTAATAAGTGGCACTCTATATTCATATAGACTTCAAGTTTCAAGGGATTGTTCTGCCTAAGTGTAAAATCTAATCTGCGTTTCCATATTTAGCATGCAAAAGATTATTTCTAGTGAGCTGCTGAATACATTTGTTGTTCCAAAAACCCATTCCCTTTTTCTGTTGCCCAACCCTGTATTCTATTTATTTATGACCAATTTATTCTTGCCAATGAAAGGTGGACCAATACAACAGAGCAGGGAAAAGACAGAGAAGCAGAGCAAGGAGAAACTATCCATGCCTGTACACACATGCATAAGTGTGATCCCACACAGCCCGGTGTAAGGGGATGGAGATAGGTCCACTTTCAATGCTATTGAAAAGGTGGTCATGAATAAATAACATATACAGGCTGCGCTACAGGAAATAGGCTAAATCTCAACAACATCTGTATTTAGCAGAACACCAAGATGAAACTCCTGCATGGCAGATACCGTATTTTTCGCCCTATAAGACGCACCTGCCCATTAGACGCACATAGGATTTTGGGAAGGAAAACTAGAAAAAAAATATTCTAAGCCAAATGTTGTGCTAAAACACCCAATTGCAGACAGTGTGGCGTTCCCCCATCCCATTCCCATAGGCAGTGTGGGATGCCCCCCTGCCATAGGCAGTGCGGCATTCCCCCCTTCCTACTTCCCATAGGCAGTGTGGCAACCCCCCCATCCCATTCCCCATATAGTCAGTGTGGCATCCCCCCTCCTATTCCCATATAGGCAGTGCGGCATTCCCCCCATTCCCATATAGGCAGTGCGGCATTCCCCCCATTCCCATATAGGCAGTGCGTCATTCCCCCCTCCCATTCACATATTGGCAGTGCGGCATTCCCCCCATTCCCATATAGGCAGTGTGTCATTCCCCCTCCCATTCCCATATTGGCCAGCACGTGCAGGCACTGCGGAGGAGGCGGCAGATACAGCTGCCTCAATCGCTTCCTCTCTGCGGTGCCGTCATACAGAGTTCACACACGGCCTTATACAGCGGTGGGCATGGCCGACGCTCGAGCATCGGCCACGCCCACCGCTGTATAGTCCGGGTGTCTCTGTCTGCTGGGGCCGTGGAGAAGTGACAGGGACAATGCGAACGGCGATACCTCTGCCACTCGCTCTGTCCCTGTCACTTCTCCATGGCCCCAGCAGACAGAGACACCCGGACTATACAGCGGTGGGCGTGGCCAATGCTCGAGCAACGGCCACGCCCACCGCTGTATAAGGCCGTGTGTGAACTCTGTATGCCGGCACCGCAGAGAGGAAGCGATTGAGGCAGCTGTATCTGCCGCCTCCTCCGCAGTGCCTGCACGTGCTGGTGCCGTGGAGGAGGCGGCAGATACAGCTGCCTCCATCGCTTCCTCGCTCTCTGCGGCGCCAGAGTGAACACCCGGCCTTGGTATAGTGGTGGGTGTGGCCGATGCTCGAGCCGATGCACAGGCCAGTGCCTGTGTGTGCTGGCGCCGCTGCCTCCGCCGCTTCCGGGAGCGATGGAGAGGTGAGTTAACCTTTTCCTTTTTATTTATTTTTTTTCCACATTCGCCCGATAAGACACACTGACATTTTCCCCCCACGTCTTCGTCTTATAGGGCGAAAAATACGGTAATCACACAATGATTTGTTTTTACACTTAATAACTTAAATGAACAACAATTGTAACACATTATATAAAGTCAAAACATACACTTGCACAGGGCATAAATACAATGGTTCTCCAGGAAAACAGGCTTTTGTTTTCTTTATCTACTTGACCAATTAGCGTTGATGAAGCAAAGGTCAATCAAAATAGCCATGGAAACACTGTTAAGGGTTTAAAGTCCTGAGAGATGTTAGTGTCCAGAAATGTTGTGCCATTTGCTAGTTCTTTTCAATTAATCAGCATTGATAAAGCAGATTTCAAGCAACACAAAACTTCTGGGCACTCATATCTCTCAGGACTTAACCCCCTAATGGTATTACCATAAACACAGTCTGAAATAAAAAAAATTGTCATAATCATTATAGAGCCAGTCAAACAGGTTCAAACTCTGGCCCTGAGATTGGCCACTGGCAGTCATTGGGTCCTGGTTTACTTCGGCGAACAGATTCCAGATGAGAAACTTAGATCACATGGCTGCCAGCAGCCAATCACCAGGGGAATGGGGTGAAGGTAAGAAAAATTGGAGGTAATGGAGAGGTATGCACCAGGGGCATCAGCAAACAGGTTGCCCTACACACTTGTACTAACACCCATTTTGTAAAGAAATACTGTAAAAATAATTGTAGCGTATTTACAATATTATGGCTGTGAATTGCATTTTTGTTCACTTATAATTAAACCTAAATGTGTATCTCCTACTCCAAAAACATTTCTTGCATGTACTCTGTACCAATTTGGTATAACAAACTTCTGAATTCTTAAAAAAAACTCAATCTCTTAATTCAGTCCAACAGGCTGATTCATCACTAACGCCAGGTAGCGACAGTTGAGTGTCTGTAGCAGGCATTTTCAGAGCTAGTAGTCGCTGTGCTCGGCCATGGGTCGCTACTTTATAGCGACTCAGTCGCTGTTCAGTAATGTTGAATACATTGTGAGGAGTCGCTATTTGACCAGTACAGCGCTGTATGGGAGCGCATGTTAGTGACTGCTCATAGCGACCGACTCACACCATATTCTGGAAAAAAACAGCCTCACAAATCTCTGGCGCTGAAAAATACTTGTTTGAAGCCCAGAGGGGAGGAGGCGGTGTGTTTAAAGTGTGTTTTTCAGCATCTATCCACTTGTAACAAAGCGAAAACATATGGAATTACATTGTAACAACATTGAAACATGAACACTTTAATGTCAGACCTGTAATGTCATTTCTGAAGAAATATATAAAAAATCAAAAAATTTTGAAAAAAATGCTTTTTCAATGCCAGAAGAGGTCACGGAATTATTTGTGATTTAAAAAAAAAAAAAAAAAAAAAACCCTGTTTAAAGAGAAGAAAAGGTTCATCCATTGAAATGTATGGGAGAGCGACAGGTAGCGAGAGGTCATACCTGGCGCTGTGCAAGGCTGAACGCTGGCGCTGTTCGCTGAGGCTGTGAAAATGATGAATCAGACGCTACATGGTGCTATCCCAGTCGCTAAACAGATTCTGCTTGATAAATGTGTAATTGCGTGCCGTATCCGGCGTTCACCAGTCGCTACCTGTCGCTACCTCTCATTAACCAGCCACTATCTGACGCTATCCCTTCTTATATAAGGGCCTAAGGCCCTTATTCATCAAGCGATAGCGCCAGGTAGTGTCTGACGAGCGCCAGGTAGCGGCAGCTAACGGCGACTACCGACTCAAGTACGCCCGGCGGCGGTCACAATGACGCATTTATCAAGCAAAATGAGGCTAGCGCCGGCGAGAGCGACGGCTAGCGCGGCATTCATCATGAAGCCGCCTGGACCGAACAGCGCCGCTGCAAATTCCTTCACAGCGACACGTATTACCTGGCGCTACCTGCCGCTCTCCCATACATTTCAATGGCAGACGCTGAAATGATTGTTTTTAGTGGTTTTTGGGTTTTTTTCTTTGGTACAAAATTCCACACATGTTTATATTGATCTGTTTAATGAATCTGGCTGGTTATTTATATATTTTTTTTTTTTTTTCACAATGTAATGTTGTGAGTGACATGGGAATTGCATCTGCTCCACCCAAACTCATTGGCATCAAAATCGCTGGTTTTCCACACAATCGGGGCTTGTAAAGCTATTTTGTAGCCTGTCAGGTTGGGCGGTCACGTTCGCTCTTCGAAATTGTCAGCGCCCAAGCTATTCTGCAGCCCTGTCCTTGATGAATCTGTGTTGGTCAGTGTTTGTGCAGTCGCTGTTTAGATTCGCTATGTAGCGGCGCGAGCGTCGCTGTGCCTCGCTGCGCTGCGTTGTGCGGCGCTGTGCTGTTCATACATGTGCCCTTCTGCCATTTGCAAGGAATTCACTTACCGCGACCCCAGTCGTTGTTAATGAATACACTGTAGTTGTGAGCGTGCCTGGCCACATATTGCAGGATTAACATTCAGTCGTACCAGCTCATAACAACCCGTTATGCATTCTCATGTGTGCCACATTTTCAGGTAGTTGTCTAGTTTGATTGTGTGCTGACTTTTGGAAGGAATCAGATTTGTATATTTAAGCACAACGGTGTATGCTTTAGAAGGACCTATGCATTACAGTATGTAGAATCCCCTGCTAAATCAAGCTAATAATTCGTGGCTCCTTTTGCCCTAGCTTGTTTTGCAGCGTCATTTTAATGTATTTCCGCCACTTAGCGTGTACATAGCTGATATTAGCTTGTCCCTGTTGCGCGCATGTTTGCTTTTGAATTTTGAAGCACAGTTGCTTGCGTCATATCCGGTTCCGGGATCCTCCTTTGCGTTTCAACGCCACCTTAAGGTAAAACTGTCTAGCGCTTATGCCAATAGCTTGTTTTGCAGCGTCATTTTAATGTATTTCCGCCACTTAGCTTGCACATAGCTGATATTAGCTTGTCCCTGTTGCGCGCATGTTTGTGTTTGAATTTTGAAGCACAGTTGCTAGCGTCATATCCGGTTCCGGGATCCTCCTTTGCGTTTCAACGCCACCTTAAGGTAAAACTGTCTTGCGCTTATGCCACTAGCTTGTTTTCAAGCGTCATTTTAGTTTTTCCTCCACTTAGCTTGCACATAGCTGAGAATAGCTTGTTGCTGGTGCGCGGAGCGTTTTTTTTTTTTTAACTTTTTCCCAATGTCGCTTGGGTCATTTCCGGTTCCTGTTTCCTCCTTAGCGTTTCCAATATGATGCCCAGACGGAGAGTAATGCGCCTCCCCAGCTCCTCCTCAGACTCTGACCCCACCACCCCTCCCCCACCTCCCCAACCTACCTCACCTTCCTCAAGTACCACCCCTCCCACCCCTTCCCCTCCTGGGCCTAGTAAGCCAAAGCGCACCCGGGTGGATAGCCGAGTAAATGGCCAGGTGGTAAAAGTGAGTATTTTTTGGTTTGTCTTTTTAGCTTAAAAGTTGCAGAACACACAGGGGGGATTGGTTATGACAAATTTTGGTTTTTATAACAAATTTGAGCAATCCCCGTGGGGCATCCCCATTGTGGATGTCCTGCTGGGATGCCCCCCCTGGAGGGCCCTAAATATTACCTCAGTCCCGTCCCATCTGTGCATGCGTTAGCTGCGGATGCCTATTGCGCTTACCTCTAGCAGGGTGTACCCCTGCGCCAGACATATTGTAATTTTGGGTGCAGGCGCACTCCCTGTTAGAGTCAAACGCCACATGCGTACTTTGCCGTGCAGACCCAGCTGAGCTGGTATGCACGTCCCAACGGCCTTGTATGCGCATACCACAGCGGCGCGGAGCCCTGTGTTTGGCTTGCGGAGTGACGTGGGAGTGTCCTCAGTGGTGTATTTGTGGCCTTCCAAGGGGGTTGCAGACAGCGGACCACCCACAATTGGTGTGGCCCACCAAAGTGCACACAAACCCAAAATAGTGATAATCCTGGGTGTGGGTCCACTTTGATCTGGTCTCTGTATAACTGTTTATGACTGTGTTCTGATGTCATGTATTTATTTTAGTTTGTTTGTTCTTTTTTCATAGGACTTCTGCCTGGCCGAATATGACTATGCCCGTGGAGGCAAAAAACGCATAGCCATGGAGGTGAAGGCCACAGTGTCCCGGCGCTTCAACACCGAGCTGACCATCCGCTCCATTCAACAGAAGTGGTCGGATTTCAAGCGCCGGGACCCTGAAGGCGTGTACCGCCTATATGATGCCTACGCATCAGGTAAGTTAAAGCTTATGTTATGTTTAGCCTTTGTGCCGAATCATCTGCTAAGCTGTGTCCATTTGTGCTCTTTAGATTAATTATTTTCTTTCACCCCCTCCACACAGATAAGCGTCCTCCCCTGGGGAAACGTGGGAAGGGATTCCTCCCCCGAACCAGGCAGGCGGACTCGGGGGAGTCATCGGGGGAGGGTCCCTCCCGCGGGTCCTATTTAGAGGACCCAGGGGAGGAAGGGGATGACGCCCCAGAGGAGTGTGCTGCTGGGGGGCTGGCTGGATCAAGCCTCAGCTCCTCACACTCTGAGTCTGAGGACTCTCACCAGGCAAGGGGCCACTCTCAAGCAGGGAGTGAGAGGGAGGAGGGTGGCCCTTTGCCTGGTGGATCTTCCGACCAGAGTGTGAGGAGCCGAGGCTCCCCGCCTCCTCCTCAGAGCCCTCCCTGGGCTTCAAGTGGCGCTTCATCCCCTGGTGAGTGTACATTTTTTAATTGTTAGTCTGTGACAGGTTTCATCTTGCAATTTGTCCTTAGCCCTTGCCATTCCTCTCTAATTTGCAGGGCATCATATAGGCGGCACCTCCATGGCATTTTGGCGTAGGATTCTCCACGGGCATAGTCATGGTAAGTGTTTTTGGTTAGCCATCACATTCCCAATGTTATGACATTCATTAAAGTGTACCCCCAAACATTGATGGTGCTTGGTTTCTGGAAGGTTCCAGGACAAATCACATCCCTCACCCAGGGCCCCCCCCACAAAAAAAAAAACACAAAACTCCTTACCTCTTTGGGGGTTGCCAAAGCCACCGTCCAAGCCTCCTGTGTGACACTCTAGATGTGTGTGCGCCTGCGCTCTTTTTCAAAATGGCCTGCGCGTCCGCACACACTCGAGGAGTGATGTGTGGAAGGCAGCGGGCGCGGAGTACGTTGTCTCATGCAAATTGTGTGGCTCGGCCAAAGTGGACCCAAACCCAGATTAGCAGCAATCCTGTGTATAGGCCCACTTGTAACAGACACATGTTTCCTGGTCCATTGTCACAGCTGGTTTGATAAGGTACCCTAACCTCACAAACCCCACTACAGTGCTAGCCAACTGTCAACCACCCCTATGTTTCTGCCAACACCATGATGGGTGTTCTCATTTCTTTTCTTGGGTTAAGTTGTTCCCGCTCCAACATGTGGGCCACTATTAACATTAGCCAAACAACTGCTAAAGATTCCTTTACATAGCACTGTCTATGTTATTTGCACATTCTCTTTAGGGATACATGTGTCAAGCCTAACAAATTGACATTAACTCATGGTCCAGGAAATATGCTAATTTAGGACAACCTGTATGTAACCATGCAAGCCTTTGCATTTTCAGACTCAATAACCAGATGGATGTCAAATAGTCAGGTGTCATTTGCCCACTAATTGTGTTTTTGTCTTTTGCTTTATGTTGACAGATGTTGCGACGCAGACGGAGCCAGAGACCCTCCTCCCCACCCCAGCTCCAGGGACGGCCAGCAGCATGGGCCCCCGCCACAGCTGCGATGGTGAGTACATCCCACTTCATATGCCTAAAGACTTGTGAAACCTATGTCTTCTAGTCACATCTGCAGACAATTTAAATTTACCTATGTGTTAATTTCACACACATCTCGATTCAATGTGTTTGCACAATAATCCAACATGCCTGTTTGCATGCTTGATTGTTGGCTCACATCCTTCATTAGGCCACATAGAGACTATTTTTGCGTTAGACACAACCAAATGGGCCCTATTAGGTCTGGACCTGTAACATTATAGGGCAAACTCGTGTACTCGTTCGGACTTAGGCCCTGATGTTTGGCTGTTACTAAACACAAAAATGGACACACTGGGAATTATACCTTCTTTGCTTCCCAAGAGTTAAACTGGAACAACAACCAGGATTTTGACTTTCCTGGGTGTTGTTCCACTACGGTGGGGCACCCCTGATCGTCACCGCTGTGTGACAACCCCCTGAACTCACTTTGACTCCAACAAACGTACAAGCCATGGCAAATTGCCTCCTCCTCCGCCTCCCCCGCGCCCCTTTTTACGCGCGCGTGCCTGCGCCGGCCATTCACAGACGGCCGGCGCAGGCACGCACACGTCTAGAGGGGCGCCAGGGAGGGCCCAGCGGCACTGCCACACAGAAACTGAGGCAGGTATTTTGGGGTTTGGGGGGGGTTTCACCCCCAGGGACATCCCGATCTTGGATGTCCCGCGGGGAGGGAGGTGATCGGGCAGGGAATCTGATAGATTCCCGGGCCGATCACCCGTGGGTGTTGGTACACTTTAAGAGTAAATGTATGCTTGGGATGTGTTGTTCACATTCCTGCCAGTCAATAGTACTCATATCATGTTAACCAATAAGCACACAGTGGTCAACAATGTTAATGTGAGTGTCACCTAATTGGACACACTGACATTACATTGCTACATCTGTGTCTGTTGAGGTCACATCCAATTTATTAAAAAATTGTTGTTTCTACATCTCTACAGCTTGTGAAAACCAGCATCGCAGACTGTGGCGGGAGATCCGGCTCCTGAAGCTGATGCTGCTGGCCAGGAAGAGGCGCCGACGGCGTCGTTAGGGTGGGGGGAAGGCTGGCCTCTTGATGGCCGTTGTTGGCCAATGTTGGCCCTGTTGGCCATGTTTTCTAATTAAATTTTTTTGATTACCATCATTACAGTGTGTTGCATTGCAAAGCATAGTTTAACTGTCTCCCAACCCATTTGTGTGTCAATTTAGCCATACCTTTGGAGCCATTTCAGGTGTTAACCATAGTAAGCTATGGTCTCCAATGTGTGGGCTAAATTGACCAATACATTGACATATGTAGATCAAGATACTCATCCCTGACTGTGTTATTAGCTAGGTCTTAGGAAACACACAATTTAGAGGTGGGTGAAGCAAATATATTTACAAAACCAAAAATATACAAAATTAATATTCTTGGCTGGGTGGCCGGGGAGGTTGGGAGTCATTGCTAGGGGCGGTGTTGGGGGACAACAGTGCAGTAAAAAATATAGACTGCTGTTGTATGAGCTGTTGTAGCAACAACAAAGTTTGGTCCTGCCGCTGGAGACATTCTTCCTGGCGCTGTATTGATTCTTCCTGGCGCTGGAGAGATTGTCCCTGGCGCTGGAGAGATTGTTCCTGGCGCAGGAGAGATTGCTCCATTAGATTTGCCAGCCGACCAAGTTCCTGGTTCTGGTGTTGGTTTTGGAGCAACTGGTCCATCTGGCGCTGCAGGGCCTCATTTTGTTGCTGACACATCAGCACCTGATTTTCCAATGCCGCAATGCGCTCATTAGTTCCATCACGCGGCTGTTGGCGACTGTAGTCCTCCAGCATCCGGACCCCTAGCTCATAGAAATCTGCACTGGTTGGTGCCACACCTCCTCTTGCTGTGGTTTGAGGCTAAACAAATAGAAAACCACATTTTAGTCAAACAGAACCAATGCAGGTATGCCCCTCAAAATAAATCCCCTAAACAGTCACTATACAACTTACCCTTGTCTGAGCCTCGGAAGCTTGGCCACATGGGACTTGGGAAGAGGTCCCAGCTTGGGGTTCTGGTTCCGCCTCCTGCAAAAACAACAATGAAAGGAAATGTGACATGTTGCTTCTTCCACTACCCACGAAGATGCCAATGTGGTTCGAGGTCGTCTACATCAGCCATGTTACCTGCGTGTCCTCCGGCACAGGTAGGCTCGAGGTTTCGCTGCCAGAGAGTGGCAATTCAACATCCGAGATGTCCGGCAAGTTGGCATATGCTAAACAGGAAAATCAGGTTAGTAGGTCTGTGGCCCAAACGCTAATGTAACCTGGTTAGGCTATCGAGGCCATACCTCTAAAAAGTGCCAAAATACACACTAGACCAAAGGTATCTGTTAAACTCAGATTGTTAACATGTATGTTACAGGACTAAGAGGCAATAATTTTTGCTAATCACATCAGAAACATTGCTTAAATTACACATACCCGCAATCTCCCAGATGTCTGGAGTGGGGTCCTCACTCGAGCTTGGACCTTGAAAATACATGTGGACACACAAGTTGCCAGAAGCAAGTGCCACAAAAGTAGAGCCAAAATACAGACTAGAGCAAGGCAAAACAACTTACCCTCATCTCTGGCAGCCGGAACTTGAGGGGCCCTTTCTGGACAGCCACTTCCGATATTCGGGTCAACTAAAAAACACAAGGAATGTCTCTAAATATTCAGCAAACTACTACGGGGAATGTTTGGCTAAAAAGATGTCCGCCAAAATACATTGCTATCACTCCAATAACTAATAGACTGACCCTGGGGAGGCAACAAGCACTCCCAAGAGGCATCTTCAAGTTTACCAAGCAAACATTTAGCTTAGTAGACTAACCAAATTGAACCAGTGTAACATAAACAGCATAAAGGATACATTATGTATTGCTCTACACACCAACAGGGTCCTGTTGACCGGCAACATCGGAAGTGGGGTCCAAAGATGAACCAGTCACTTGGCCTACCAAGAAAAAAGAGGAATGAGACACATGCACTTGGGTAAAAGTGGATCAAGCAAGGTGAACACATGCACTTACCGACATCCAAAGAGTAGGTGGGATCCGGAGGAGATGCTGGGGCCAAGGGCATGGGAGCTATGCCAAAATAAAGCCAACATTGAGCCATAGTTAATGTGCGTGCAAAAATACAACATGCATTAAGGTGTGTGAGCAGCTCTTTCACTAATATTCACTAATCAAGGCCAGTGTGGCTCCCACATTGATATGCCGATATATGGCTACACATCTCTGGCTTCAAACATATCTACACATGTTAGGGCCTTGTTAGTTAGTTGCTGTGAGTGTTACAGTGGGCGTGAAATTAGGCCGCAGGCACATATTATTAATACTCAACAGTGCAAAACTTGATTGTTTGAGCTGCTCCCACACCCATTGTTCACCAAACAACCAGCAACCAAATTAGGGGTAAATACCTTCAATGGCAGACTGGGGTAGCCTTGAGGTTGCTGGAAGGGCAGGAGCTTGGGTGTCCTGAGGCACATCCCGGACAGCAGCATGTGCACCTATGCATAAAGCAACAGACAGAAAAGTAACAAATGTTTGAGCTCTAATGTAATACTTCACAGGTCCTACTGTTAGTTGGTCAGAATGTAAAAATGCAAATCACATACATTAACATTAGGTTAGTACAAAAGCCAGAAAATATGTACCTTCAGTCCAACCGGTGGTGTCATCCCCAGGATCCACACCCTGCAGCCGAGCCAGTGGGATTTTGGCCTTCAGCATCTCCTCATACGGCCTGTAGGTACTCTTTGGAGCCTGGATGAACCCACTGTCCACATCAAGATCGTGATTCATCTTTTTCATAAGGGCCCCTCGCAAAGTGTAGAAGCGTTTCCTGCAGGATGGGCCACTACGTGGGTGTTGAGCAGTGCTACTAAGCTCCACACCAATGGCATCCCACAGTTTGCTTCTTTCTTGTTTGCCTATGGACTTGCTTTGGGAGCCAAATATCAGCTCCCATTTAGCAAGTGTAAGGCGCACAAGATGATTATTCTCAGCCAAATTAAATTCAGGCTCCCTCTTGGCACCTGGGCGCTTAGCCTGGGGTGCTGCCCCACCTTCAGGCTGTGCCCTTTTCCG
Organism: Gastrophryne carolinensis; assembly: GCA_027917425.1. Taxonomy (NCBI): domain Eukaryota; kingdom Metazoa; phylum Chordata; class Amphibia; order Anura; family Microhylidae; genus Gastrophryne; species Gastrophryne carolinensis. The sequence goes on from CM051234.1 coordinate 163,228,715, forward strand.
TAAGGGAGGTCTGCGCACAGCACCCACCAAACTCCTACTCGGGCCTGCTGTGGCCGGCAGATGTCCTGAATTTGGCTCCATCCTGTAGCTGCACACACACACAAATACACACCCAACAAGCACGCATGCAGACTACAGAATGGCATCGCAATCTCTTAGGCTTGGCCAGGTTTTATGTGCTCTAACAGCCAATCAAAAAGCAGGCCACTTAATTGATTCACACATACAGCCCAGTTCCTTCTAGGCACACCTCCACTGCACTGACTGAAGCATGTGTGTTCGCCAATTAACTCATTACAGACCTCATTAACCAAACAACACACACCCAAATCCAACAATGGACTGATGTATCTCAAACCCTTGTGACATGTGGTTAGCCTAACGGCTATTTAAAAAAACAGCAGCTTACCTTTCATTGGTCCACCACTGATTTTTGTGCCATGTCCGTTAATGCACGCAAGTTTCGGCTCAAGTACGCTAGTAGCGCTACTAGCGTGCGCGTGCGCACTCTGTTTTACGCACACCTGGGTCGGCTAATTGGCGCCCGGAAATAGCAGAGCGACGCAAAAGGCGGCAAAGCGGACCTGTCCCTTTTGAAAGAGAAGTATAAAAGGAAGGAATTTTCTAGCTTCTGCTATTCTTACACTGTGGCAAAGGCTGTGGTGTGGTGCTGTGCTCGCTTCCCTTAGCTCATTTGAGCCTCTGTCTGGTTTCTGTCCTCACTCTCTGTGGCTTGTTGGGTGATTTCTGACATCAGTGCTGTTTCTTTAGGAGCTTGGTTTTGGTGGCATCTGCAAATATTGTGTAGCATACAGCAAGTGAGGCTTGATTTTGGGGCCTTTTGTGGGCTGTGCAGCAACTCCCCTCTTGGTTGTGCCTAACTTAGAAAGCTGGTTTTCAGCAGGCTGGTGGTTTGGACCACTATAGTTCTGGTTTTGTGGTGAGCTGCATTGTAGCGGGTGTGTGTGGAGTGTGATTGTTTGTGTGTGTGTTGTGTGTTAGTGGTTTTTTTTTATTTTTTTTGGTTTTGTATATATCTTTAGTGTGTGTGATGGATAAGAGGGTGATGTATGGTGTCTGGGTGGATGGATGTATGTGTATGCTGAAAGAGCAGGAGGAAAGGGAGCGGGGTGTTGTGAGGCTTAGGGCACCCCGCTCCTTTGCAATCCGCCTTTCAGTATGGGACTTAAGTGACGAGCAGATCAGGAGCCGCTTCCGTCTGAATCGTGCTGCACTACAGTCCCTATATGATCAGATTAAGCACAAAATCGAGCCATCCACCAAACGCACTCATTCCATTCCAGGCATAGTACGCCTGTGTGCCACTCTCAATATTTTGGCACGAGGGACCTTCCAGGCAACCTCAGCCCTCCTCAGCGGGATAAGCCAGGCTACTATGAGCCGCATACTAATCCAGGTAGTTCTGGCAATTTGTGATTTAATCCCAATTTACATCAGGTTTCCTGAGGATGAGGAAGAGGTTGCCAAAATAAAACATACTTTCTATCTGATGGGAGGGATCCCGAATGTGCTAGGGTGCGTTGATGGTACACATATCCCTTTCCGCCCTCCCCGTGCACAGGAGCTGTCCTACAGAAACCGGAAGCAATTCCATTCCATTAATGTGATGGTTGTCTGTGACCCAGACATGAGGCTGCGGGCGGTGAGATCGGGGTTCCCCGGCTCATGCCACGATTCTTACGTCTTGCAGCGGACAGTCCTGTGCCGGAAGTTTGATAACAACGAAATGCCAGCTGGCTGGCTACTGGGTAATAAATTAACCATGTCAATGTATTTTGCAAATATGTGGCCTAGTAAGCCAAATTTAAGCAAACTACCACCAAAAAACATGTACTAGTACTAATTGCTGTCTCTCTCCTTGTGTTTTTTCTACAGCGGATAAGGGATATGGGCAGAGAACGTGGGTCATGACTCCGGTCAGGAACCCACGGACCTCTGCCCATGAACGCTACAATGCAGCGCATCGCAAGACCAGAAGCATTGTGGAAAGAACCATCGGCCTGCTGAAAGCACGCTTTCTCTGTTTGGCACGGCCAGGAGGAGAGATGCTCTACAGCCCACAGAAGGTCTCCAAAATCATCCTTGCCTGCTGTGTGTTACACAATATCTGTATTTCCCACCGAATCCAAGCCCCCGAGGAGACAGCACTGGTGCCAGAAATCCCCAACATGCCCGCAGCAAGAAGTGAGGACACCCAGACTGGCGATGAGCTAAGGGAAAGGATGATCACTTCTTTTTTTGCGGTAAACTAAATAACCTTCACTCTAATGCAAGTACTGCACTACTGGCTAAATGTATTAGAACTACCATCAAAAAGAGCCCAAAAACACACTAAGGGGGGTGTAAGATGACCCAAACCACTCTAAGGGGGGTGTAAGATGAGCCCAACCACTCTAAGGGGGGTGTAAGATGACCCAAACCACTCTAAGGGGGGTGTAAGATGACCCTAACCACTCTAAGGGGGGTGTAAGATGATCCCAACCACTCTAAGGGGGGTGTAAGATGACCCAAACCACTCTAAGGGGGGGTGTAAGATGAGCCCAACCACTCTAAGGGGGGTGTAAGATGACCCAAACCACTCTAAGGGGGGGTGTAAGATGAGCCCAACCACTCTAAGGGGGGTGTAAGATGACCCAAACCACTCTAAGGGGGGGTGTAAGATGAGCCCAACCACTCTAAGGGGGGTGTAAGATGACCCAAACCACTCTAAGGGGGGTGTAAGATGACCCAAACCACTCTAAGGGGGGTGTAAGATGACCCAAACCACTCTAAGGGGGGTGTAAGATGATCCCAACCACTCTAAGGGGGGTGTAAGATGAGCCCAACCACTCTAAGGGGGGTGTAAGATGATCCCAACCACTCTAAGGGGGGTGTAAGATGACCCAAACCACTCTAAGGGGGGGTGTAAGATGAGCCCAACCACTCTAAGGGGGGTGTAAGACGCCAATGTTGGTTATCAAGTAATGCATTTTTGTATTTGCAACAACTATACTACTTTAAAGATCTATACTAACTGCACTTTTCTTATTTTTTCAGGCACAAACACATGCACCGTGATCCGTATTTGGGACTTTACAAACTTTATTTCCCTTTACTTTGCTTTTTCCTTTCTGTTTGAATTTTGATTTTCCTTTTCTCTTGTGTTCATTTTAAAATTTTTGTAGATTTTAATAATAAAATCTACTATATATAGATACATGTGGCTATGTGTTTAATTCTGTTGAAAGTTTCCTTGGCATTCTACTTCCTATTGTAATTTTCTTTTTCTTTCTGATTTATGTTTTTATTTCCCTTTTCCATTTTCCTTTTATTTCTCTGTTCTGTTTTTATTTTCTTTTTCTTATTTCCTTTCTCATTTCTGTTTTTATTTTCTTTTTCTATTTTCCTTTCTCATTTAGGTTTTTATTTTCTTTTTCTATTTTCCTTTCTCATTTAGGTTTTTATTTTCTTTTTCTATTTTCCTTTCTCATTTCTGTTTTTATTTTCTTTTTCTATTTTCCTTTCTCATTTCTGTTTTTATTTTCTTTTTCTATTTTCCTTTCTAATTTCTGTTTTTATTTTCTTTTTCTATTTTCCTTTCTCATTTCGGTTTTTATTTTCTTTTTCTATTTTCCATTTCTTTCTCTGTTCTGTTTTTATTTTCATTTTCTTTCTCATTGGTGGTTTAATTGTATTTCCTTTTTCTTTAAAAAATAAATAAAATAATTTAAAATGTGGCTATGTGTTTAATTATGTTTTATTTTGCATTTATATTCTAATATCTGGTTTAATTTAATTTCCTTTTCAACACCAAATAAAAACTCTATAATTTATAAAAAAATGTTGCAATGTGTTTTATTCAGAAGGTACTGGATGGCCAGGACACAGCAAAGCTAACAGGCGCTGTGTACAATAGCGTGGTCACACTGACTGACAGCGCCTACAAAGCTGAGGGCCAACATCATATTCAGCAATGTAGGCGTTGTTCCCAACAACGCCAGGTAGCGACTGAGGAGGCCTGCTATAGCGAATCGCTACCGCCCGCGGCTGACGCTAGCGGCGCTCATAGCGCCATACTTCAGTCGCTCATCTGTCGCTACCTGGCGCTATTGATGAATCGGCCTCTAAGTCTCCTTAAGGTTTCAAGCAGCAATGATATTCATATGGTGCATGCAGGATGGGGATCATAGAAGGCTGGCAGAATAATGGGGCAGAGAGTGCACAAAAAGTGTTATTGGAAACACCAAGGGAGGCATAAACAAGCCTTAAAGGGTGGCCAAAATGCAGGGCAAATGGGGTAGTCAGTTAAATAGGCTTCATTAACAGCAGCATAAAGCTATTGTTAAATCATTGAAGTTTTGAGGACATCAAATGAATATGACATTGTGTCAGCACATATACCAAAACCTTAAAGACATCTGACCGTTTATTGAATAATGAAGGCATATCAAACTGTCTAGGGTCAAAATCATATGCCAAGTTTTATGTCATATGCTACTTTTATGTCTTATAGAGCTTCCTGGCTCTCATGTATGCACGAGTATTGAGTTTTGTTCCAAAGTAACTTTGGAGAGTGTAAAACAACCTACTGCAGTCACTAGCCATTCTTATTATACCCTACAAAGAGCTGCAGAATAGGTTGGTGTTGTATTAATATGCAAAATAAACAAATACAAAAAATGCACTTTTTTCATCTTTTTTTGTGAATAGAGGATATGATAGCTAAAAAAGCATTTAACATTTTGCTTTTCAAACCTGACAGGTCATCCCAGGTCACCTTTATGAAGATTTCAATTATAATTGTTTGTTAATGTGATATGGGCAAATCAATAATGCATTAGCTATGGTGTAGACATCAAAGAGGGAGTCAATTACATAAATGGAAAACACCACAAAGAATAGACTAGATGTTATGTTTACCTATAGGTTAAATACTACTTGAATACTACTCTGAACTGCAAAGAACTCAAACATTACACTTGAAACATCCAGTGTACATTTCAAGTAGATAATGTTCCTTTTTAGATGTGTAATGGTCCTTTAGGTGAGTTAATCTTACTTAGCAGTAAACTAAACTTAAGAGCCGCAGACAAAATATACATAGGCTGTTTGTCGCCACCAAGTGGATTTCAAATACAGTACATACGTTTTGTGTACGGAGACATATAGAATGTGACATAAAGATAGGTAATAAGATAAATGCATTAATATGTTATTTTTAAAAGTATAAAATGTTTGCTTTGTTCAGTATGGTTAGGCCCTTTATTTTACTGAAATATTAAAAAAAAAAATACATGTAGGAAAATGATCTGGATAAGTCAAGTCAAGGTTGAGATTTGCCAAATAACATGACAAAAACCTTCCTCTCCAATGACTATAATCTGTTATGTAGTATCAGCATGGGCCTTGGAGAGGTAAAGTCTTATTGCTTTTCCATGAATTGGTTATTACGTGGCTAAAGGATAATTGTTAAATCTGACTTAAAACATACATACAACGCTCATGCAATGTCTTAAAGCAGACCTAAATATGAAATGATAGCTTAGAGCACTTTGGACACCTGTTCAGGGTTGGATGCTTGTGTGGGCCCCAGGCACTGATCCAAGGTCTTATTATTTTACTACATTTGTATATGGGCAATAAGCTTTTGAGGCAACATTTTGGCCAGTATTTATGTTTCATGTCTGTTCCTCTCTCTATCTGCAGTATCTCCCTACTTAAAAAAGAAACTATTTGCACTGCTGTATTGCCTGCCATGTAACAAATGATGTTTCTATAAAAATGATTGAAACATAATAATAAACATTACATTTTATATTGATTATGAATGGGCTTGCATTAATTCTATATAACTGTAGGGGGGGGCTCCAAGAATACATTATTTTTGTGGGCTCCAGGTACTCCAGTCTGGAACTGTTACTGTCTACAAAAAATGGTTTGGTAATGCCAAAAAAAAACAGACAGGAAACGCACCCTTCTATGGTATTGCCGACCTGACCACCGACAACCAATAGACACACATAGTGCACAGCAAGCCAGATTGGCAGCCTGGCAGTTCTTCGGGTTGCTGGGGCACGTAAACAGTAACATAACTTGATTCCATGAATTTTCAGAGGCATTTTGGCAGACCAGCATCCTAAATAAGAAGGGATTGGAGGATGGTGGAACCGAGACCCCAATTTATGCTGCTAATCATTTTAGATTTTTTTTGTGAAAGCAATGTATGTGGCACACAGATGATTTTGCACCCCCTCCTCATCTCTGTTTGCCCTTGGTTTCTACATAGCCATTTCTTTTTTTTTTTTTTTTTTGAACCAGCCTTCTTCTCTGCCAACGGAGCAAACTTGGCTGTCCTGAAATGAGTGTCCTTTGTTCTTCAGAATTAGGTACATAGCTGGGCACTAGAGATGAGCGAACTTTTCAAAAATTCGATTCATGCGATTCGCCGAATTTCTCAAAGAAATTTGGGTTCGTCCGAGCGGGGGAGGCCGGCTTCCGCCGCCCGCTGACAGCGCAGCCGGCCTCCCCGCTCCCACTATACAGCAAACACTTACCGGCATGGTGGGAGCGGGGAGGCCCGCTCCCACCATGCCGGCATTTTTTTTTTTTATTTCAGGGAAAATTCGGTCAGCACGAACCACTAAAAATTCGGGTTCGTGCTGAATCGAATTTTCCCTGAAATTCGGAGCGAATTCAGGTTCGTTAGAACCGATTCGCTCATCCCTACTGGACACACCTCAGAATACACAATGTTGCTCCTCTTGTGTTTTTGTGTTGGGTCTGCTACTGGTTGCCTCTTTCTGTTACTGGGCCTAAAGTAGCCTATATTATATTAACTATCATGAGTTTTACCATCACTGGTCATTTTGTTCTTTGCTCTCCTTTTGTTTTGTTTTTTTCTAACAAAGGTAAGGTTGGGATAGATTCGTTTTAAGGGTCCATCTGAACTGTTCTTTTGACCTATTCTTTGGTTTGAGTTAGATAATGCAGGGATCTAAGAAAAAACCCTAAAGGATGGTGGGAGTCAAGCAGCAGGTACTGCTTAAAGAAGAACTATCACGGCCCAATGATAAAAATCCTTATAAATATGCTGGACGGTAAGAGGAGGGGTCACGTATACACCCGGTATCATAAAATATCCAGCCAGGCTTGGTATTTTTTCTTTTAATGGAAGGAAGGGGAAATTGGGAAGGGCAGGTCCTGTCCCCCTGATACACTCAAGCCTGTCACCCCTGAATTTTATTCCTACCAGGAGAACAATTCCAGCTATTGACAGCATGTGATTTGTGGAGGATGAATGATCAGTTAGTGGATTGCTGGTTTTATTGTCCGGATTGCTGTATTATCTACTGTAAATAAATGGAAAATTTGTTTACTTTTTTACTAAGCATCATCAGCCAGCAATAAATTGGTTCTGAGAGCCAAATTTACTATGCTGACATGCTCTGATACACTGCTTCCATTTGATTTGGGATTCTAGACAGGTGTCAAGTAAAAGAATATTTTGAGGGGTGGAAACATTTCTGTCAAGTGTAACACACTAAATTGCTCCTGATAGTTATTTTCATAGAATCTGTAATAATTACTAATACTCTTCCAGTGTATCACAGGCAATTTCCATCAGTCAAATCAAGAGTTTCCTACACATTAATATTAATAGCTGTCTTTCAGCTATATAAAAAAACACAAAGTAAGCACATTGGAATTCAAGAAAAACTCTCCTTGTGCAATGTTCCTCAATACATTGTTGCGCAAACAAGGATAGTGGGGATGAAGAACGTCTTCTGTGATCAGCTGTCTAGGCGGATCATTCTTGTGTTTGTAGTTTTGCATTGTGTTAGCCACACCCTAAATTTGAGTAAGTTGGAGGCAAGATTAGACTAACTGTGATGCAGGCCCGTGGACAGAAAGTCTTGTGGAGGCACCACGTAAGTCAGTGTTCCCCAACCCTCCTCCTCAAGGCCCGCCAATAGGCCATGTATTGTGGATCTCCACATACCTGGATTTATAGATCTGTGCATCTGTGTCAAGATAAAACAAATGTGACTGGGCCTTGTGTTGGGGACCCCTGTTGAAAGGATTTTGAAAGGATGAAAGTGCTTTACAATCAGAAGGTTCATGTACAAACATTAAAAAATTGCATATAAGAAAAAAGGGTATTCATTGAAACAAAACGAATGAGGACCCTGGTCGCAGGATTACAATCTTAACCCTTGTTAACAAGTGGTGAAGTGGTGGCAGCCCTAGTCCCTTTTAATCTGACCCTGTTTGGAGGACCCAAAAGTGAGAGACTTCCCAGGCCAAATCTTTGACTATATGACTATGATCAGCAGATGAAACAGTGTAGTAAGCACAAACTATACCAGGATAAATATTAGACTATGAAAACAACTGAACAGCACAGAGAACATCTGAGTAGTAGTAGCAATATAATTTATAGTACAGTGACTTGCTTTAGGCTACTTGAGATCTATACAATAGTCTATACAATAATGAAAACTTGCTGATTTACTTCTAAACAAGCAATTTATTCTTAGCTGTTGTAATCAGACTGTTTTATTTAAAAAGCCTCCCTGCACAGAACCGCTCTGTTTTGTAGCAGATCCAAGATCCAGTCCTATTAGACATGACAGCACTTAGCCAGCAAACCAGCTGCTGCTTCTCTCAGTAAATGAGATTATCTAAGGAAACAGAAAACCACTCCGTATACTATATTTATGTTTGCGGACAAAATCTAAACTCATTTTAGGACAGATCATGGTGCAGGGTTTACTTAACTTTAAGCTGTTTGCCCATGAAATTCTGTTCCAGCTTTTTGTGAATTAAGGCAAACATGTTAATTAAAAGCAAATTGACAGCGTAAAAAAAAACCTCAAATGTTGGCTTGTTAAAAACAAAGCATACTTAGCTGAAAGAAGGCGCTTCTGAATTTAATGCCTAATGATGTGTAAGAATAAAAAAGTTGCAATGTTTAACTATAAAAGCACATAGGTATTCCTGAAATGTGGAGCTCCCCATATGTGTTAATGATGTTGATTATTGATCCGTTAAAAAAGGCCTACAGCTTCCCAAGGTCTCGGAATTCAGGGCTACTACCCTGTTCCCCTGAAAATAAGTCATATATGAATGTTTTGCTCTGAAAAAGACAGTTGGCTTATTTTAAGGCGATGTCTTATTTTTTCTATAAATAAGATAGATAGATAGATAGATATAAAGATAGATAGATAGATAGATAGATGGATAGATAGAAGGAAAGATAGATAGATAGATAGATAGATAGATAGATAGATAGATAGATAGATAGATAGATAGATAGATGGATAGATAGAAGGAAAGATAGATAGATAGATAGATAGATAGATAGATAGATAGATAGATAGATAGATAGATAGATAGATAGATAGATAGATAGAAGGAAAGATAGATAGATAGATAGATAGATAGATAGATAGATAGATAGATAGATAGATAGATAGGAAGGACCTGAAACCAGAGCACTTCATTACTGCAGGTTACTAGTACTAACTTTCTAGCTGTTCCTTTCACACCACCCTGTTTTTTTGCTGTATCTAAATTCATGTATGTTGTATGTTTCCAACCAGTGTACCACCAGTGTTATGTGAGGCCCTATCAGGTGGTATACGGTGACGCTGCAGAATAAACTGTACCCCAACCTGATACAAAACTTATCCTAAAGGTGATGCAAGATATATATATATATATATATATATATATATATATATATATGCATTGTTAATATATGCTAACTAGTAACAATGAGACAGCCTCTACATAGCATGCGCCAATGTTTCACCAGTGTGTTTCTATACAGTCCATCCCGAGTGGCTTAGACTGGCGCACACACAAATGACACTTCTGATTAAAAAGGATGTTCATGTACAAAAGAAACATTCGAATAGAAAAAAACAACAATGTTATAAATGTAGCAGATATGACAGACATAACAGACGCAAAATAAATCATTTTCAGAGAAGCTAAAAAAGTACCATAAACTACATTTCTGTGCTTCTCTTATGTCCCAAATGCCACGGGCTAAATTTGATTCAAAACAAAAAGTAAAAACTAGTAAAATAACATGCAGAATAATTTGTCCTTTATATCCTATGGGAGTAGCAAACTATGCGCCACAAAAAGACGGCGCAGTGACATGGCAGGTGTATGTGCGCTCATGGATTAATAAATGCCTGTCCCACACTTGCACCGACATGTGCAGATGTACAAAACTTTGCTAAATTCTGTTTACACACAAAACTGGCGCACCATGTGCAAAAACTGGTGTGAAACTGGTGCAGTGCTTTCATGAATCAGGCTCTGAGTGTCTGCCTGCCTACCTAAAAATGTAAAAATGGAAAACTTAATGTTTTTTAAATTGTGCACATAGGGTTATCCAAATGATTTTTAGAGCTTTTGCAATTTCTGGAGCGGTTGAGTGTCTAACGTAGCCCGGCCAATACCTAAGTGCAAGCTTGTGGTTTCTTTTTCCTGGGAGGAATTATAACCAGGGACCACAGTTTTTGAGAGTTCCATTCCACTTTTATAGAGGTGATCTGCTCCATTCCACTCCTAAACCAGCTTTGTGAGGAGCAGCAGCATTACCAATCTAAGGGCCGTATTTATGATGTGCGCCTTTTAGCAACTGTTTTGTGGCTATAGCGGCAGCTTCAGTGCGCCGGCATTCCCGTCTTTTCTGGCGATGTTCTGTGGACTACATTGGTGCTAGCAGTGGCAGTGCCGAACGCTAATAATTAGCTTTAATTGTTGCATTTAGTTATTAGCCGGTCAATGTCAGCACTAGAGATGAGCGAACTTCTTGAAAGTTCAATTCGGGCGATTCGCCGAATTTCCCCAAGAAATTCAGGTTCGCCCGAATTGAACTTTCACGAATCGCTCATCTGAAAAAAAAAATGCCGGCATGGTGGGAGCGGGCAGGCCGGCTACGCCTGTCAGCGGGCGGCCTGCCCGCTCCCACCATGCCGGATTTTTTTAAAAAAGCAAACACTTACCTGCATGGTCGGAGCGTGGAGGCTCTCAGCTGTCATCAGAGGACGCGTCATCAGAGGGCGCCTGAGAGCGGCGCCGGCCTCCACGCTCCGACCATGCAGGTAAGTGTTTGCTTTTTAAAAAAATGCCGGCATGGTGGGAGCGGGCAGGCTGGCTGCGCTGTCAGCGGGCCGGCTTCCGCTGCCCGCTGACAGCGTAGCCGGCCTGCCCGCTCCCACCATGCCGGCATTTTTTTTTTTTTTTATTTCAGGGAAAATTCGATCGGCACGAGCAAAAAAAAATTCGGGTTCGTGCTGAATCAAATTTTCCCTGAAATTCGGAGCGAATTCCGGTTCGTCCGAACCGGTTCGCTCATCCCTAGTCAGCACCTGTTGGACCCGGCAGCAGACAAAGGGGACAAACTTTACCGTGCGTTTCGGCTGCATTTTAGTTATTGGTCGCTTTGTTACGCAAAAGAAGCCATTAAAATCAATTTTAATAACTCTAAACAAAAAACATTTTGGCCCATCTAGGTCCTGTGTTTCCATTACAGACAAGTCCCAATGCAAGTTCTGTACAAAAGTGTGTGTCTAAGAATAATTATAAGCATTAAACATTTCAATCCAGTTCTGCCCAATGTGCTCTATGGGATCTTGAGCTACAGCGGAAGGTTTTATCTGACGCTGCTTCAACCAGAGCACCGAACGCTGCATCCTTTTCTGCGCTAGTTTTAAATAAGACGCTAGGTTTCCGCTGCATCTGTGTTAGCGTCTTTTAGCTGTTAAATCATACGCTGAGTGCCGCTGAGGCACTGAAGCTTCGTAAATAAGGCTCTAAATATCTGCCCGGGGCTTTGCATGATAGCTATTAGCTAAGGGGGTAATTTAGGAAGGGATAGCGGCAAGTAGTGCCTCAGAGCGGCAGGCAGCGTCTAGTGAACACTGGGCGCTGCACCCAAAACCACATTTAAGAAGGCGAATCTGGTGTGCAACTCTAACAGTGCCATGTAGCATCCGATGTATTATTACAGGCGGCTCAGTGTATAGCGCCAGCGCCAGATATTACCTTTCGCTCGTTCTCCCATACATTTCAATGGGCGCTCATTTGGTTGTGTATAAATAGCGTATTTGACATTTTTTATATTTTTTTTTGCTCAAATCATTGTGTGACCTCTCCTGGCGGCAAACATTTTTACAAACTTTTTTGACTTTTATTATTTTTATGCAGAATTGTCTGGCACTAAAGTGTTAATGTCACAGTGTTAAAACAATGTCATTCCATGTGTTTTCGCTTTGTTACTGGTGGATATGTGTTCAAAAACAGACTTTAATCACACAGCGTCTGGCGCTCTATGCTATAGTGACAAGATCCAGAGCTCCGATGCTGTGTGTGTGTCTCCGATGCTGTGTGTGTGTGGAGCGCAGAGAGTCGGTCGCACTGAGCTGGCGCTACCGTTTGCTCGCTGCAGCGCTGTACTGGTGTTAGAACGCCCTGCATACATCACATTCATGAATGCCGGCCAGGTTACTACAGCAACCGAGGCGCTCTGTTACAGTGCCCGATACCAGCGTCTACTAGCGGTCGCTCTAAGCGCCGCTATACAGATGCTCATATGCTGATACCTGGCGTTAGTAGTGAATCAGCCTCCTCCACCTGTTATACCAGCCTTGGCTGGCTCAGGCGAAAGGCCGAGTAAATTCCTCCTTTAAAAGCAGAATAAAAGCAGAATGGTACATTCAAGATCCCAGATACTTCATCTTTCAATTAAAAAGAAAGAAATAAGCTTGCCTGTATTTTTTTCATTTGATGCAGAGCATATAAGTGATCCCTCCTCTTGCTATTTATTTGGACTTGTATTATTGGTTCCTTTATTCGCGATAGTGTTCCTTTTATTTGTTGAGAAACAAATGAAATTGGCAATGTAAAATAATGTAATTTGTAATAATGTAATAATGTAATTTGTATTATAATGACAACATAAGATCAAATATATCAGGGTTTTGGGTTGAATATGAAGAAATCCTCCCCTGCAGCCAAAGTGATTGCTTGTACACTGCCGATTCACTCATGTGTGTTAGTTAATCTGTACACGCGATGGCATATTTTTACAGTTTATTTTTCCATTGATGTAAGGATATATTTTTATTTTAACAGCACCCTATGGGCTATGCTAAAGAGTTCACCATTTTATTCTGCATAGCATCATAGGTACAGGACATTTTAGGGGAAAAGGTAGAAAAAACATTTTTTGCCACTTTTTTGTGTCTAAAAGCTAATAAGTTCACCGAAATGCAGGCTGCAGTCCACACCGCAAGTCACACTGGCTTCACCAAATATATAGCATAGCCCCACAGCCTGTCCCCTGCCCTGTGCCTATAGAATTTTCATCTTACAGATAGGAGTTGCTATTTGCATATCTAGATTGTATCTCACAATGCAAATCATGAAGATTGATATGGCTGACACGGTGACAGGTTGGCTTCAATGATTACTGCTGCCATTCTATATTTATGGTATATGGAATCAGACATGACACGGGATCCAATTTTGTGACGTGTGACATGTGTGTGTTTGTAGCATATAGTGGCATCATGTTCAATATAGAAATAGAAACATGCAAGATATTTAGAAATGCAGGTACTTGCTTCACCATTTATCATCTTTTACATCATTCAGTTACTTTTTGTTTGTTTTTTTGTGGCTAAATCGGAAGCAATGCATTTTTGTTTCGTGTCCCTTGAATTCACTTTTCTGCCTGTTGTAGAATATTTCAAGACTGAAGCTGCCATTCAACAAGATAGGGCTCTATATGATCAGATAGAAACGCCATAAGAAATATTTAGGTCAGTGGTTACTTTTTACTGGACAAATAAGTTGCTTTCCAGGAAATTTGGGCCCATGGATGAAATATTTGTATAGCTGGGTTTGAATACATATCAGTTGATGTGCAGTATTTAATTATATTCTCCCTTCTTCTATTTCATTTTTTGCCAGCTCTGGACTCGATTCAGGATGTCTGTGTGAACCCCTGTGCACACCCACAGTCACTTACCTTTCTGGCAATCCCATGCAGTGTTTGCAAGCTTCATCCCCGGCAGACAGAGCCGGGTATCTAAAAGACTCCAGTCCCGGCATTTACCATCCCCTGGGGCATCCCAATTCTGGATTCCCACAATGTGAAACCCCTGGCGATCACCTGCAAAACTCACCTTCCCAGCGACCCCACAGCACACTGCAAGTGTGCACACAGTGGGACATACCGAATCATGGGTGACCCAAGGTCACTTAGTCAGCCTGCACTGGAGTCCAGGGCTGGCTGTTCAGCTGATAGATCCATTTTAAGCATAGCATGCTAATCAATAGTAATAATTCTTATCCTCCAGAGAATAAGAGAATGGACAAGTAGCAAAAGAACAGAAACATTTAGACAACAAGAGGTTAAGTATTTTCATGTGTGTGTAAGGTTCCCCTCCTCCCAAATCCCCTCCAGGTGACAGGAGTGACGTGGGAATGAAGAAACACAGGTGAGTATACTAAAGTCATTAGGATGAGCCAATAGGGGAATTGGGAGGGAGTAGCAAACAAAGACAGCAGTTCAGGAGCTGATTGTCCTGTCATATGGTGGAGGGAACGTTGGTCACAGAAGACAACAAAAAGGTATAGCTAATACTTTTGTGTAGGTAAGACTTTTGTGTAGGGGGGCATATATAGATATATACATACCGTATTGTTGGCCCTATAAGACTCACCTGCCCATAAGACGCATCTAGGGTTTGGAGGAGGAAAATAAGAAAAAAATATACTAAACCAAATATTGTGCTAAAACACCCCATTACAGGCAGTGTGGCATTCCCCCACCCCTTCCCTATAGGCAGTGTGGCATTCCCCCATCCCTTCCCTATAGGCAGTGTGGCATTCCCCCATCCCATTCTCATATGCATTGTGGCTGAATCCCCCCACGCCCCCACCTCCACCCAGACGCTGGAGATAAAGAAAAAATAAAAGATATACTTACAGCCTCGCGCTGCAGCCACCGGGACACCAGCCGATGAAAGAGCGGCAGGCAGGGAGAGGGCAGGGTAACTGAACCCCGTCAACTGCCCCCGTTCTAGCCCTGCTGGTACCGCTGCTATTTCCTGGGCTGGCATTCGCACACACCTGGTCCATGCAGCCGGGATGCAGGCCATGCCCACCGGCTACAAGGACTGTGTGTGTGTGTGCGCTGGCCTGAGAAGTAGAGGCAGTGGTTCAGTTACCCTGCCCTCTCCCTGCCTGCCACACTTTCATTGGCTGGTGTCCCGGTGGTCGCAGCGTGAGGCTCATGTACGTATCTGCACTGATGCTACACACACACACACACACACACACACACACACACACACACACACACACACACTTTTAGGGGAAAATAAGTGCGTCTTATATGGCGAAAAATGCGGTATATGTATTTTTTTAGAAAATCAGCTGAATACACAAGGGCCGTTCATCCTGATTCTGCTGGGAGACTCCGTATTATAGAGAGCCATGAAAGTGAGCACTAAATTGTTGGAGGAGGGAATAAATATTAAATATTAACAAGAGAAAAGTTAAGGGGAGGATATAATTAGCAGCTCATTTAAATTACATTTGTTTAATATCATAGTTTGAAAAACATGAAGAAGACATAAAATCCCAAAAGGCATAAAATTATATGGAATTAAATTAAGTGAGTAAAAATGATGAATATGTATATGGATTACAGTTGATAGAGTAAAATGAATGGAGTTCCTGTTTTTAATGCTTATTTAAAAAAAAATCTATGATTGTTATTTAACAAGATAGTGAAGTGTGTATATGTATCATGTTATAGAGCTGGATTATAATTCTCCCTGAGAAAGCCAGTTGGGTGAAATGCGTTGGAGGAGTCCAACATTTTAAAGCCTATCCAAATCAGCCAAAATTTATAACTGAACACTAGTGTAATGTATTATGTGGAGAAAAGTGCAATTGGAATGCTTTGTATGTAATAATGTTTTTGATAGATAACTCAAATGTTTTAGGTAAATATGCAACGTGGTTCAAAGTCCCCATCCAGACACGTGATAACTTCCTCCCACCTTATCTCCCATACGAAGTGTAAAAGGAACAAAGGCATCTCAAAATTTCTGATTATGGGCCCCATTTATTTAGCCCACTCATTGGTGCAGAATGTATATGTATATATATATATATATATATATAATTTCTGCATGTTGCTTTAACACTAATGTCTTAGTAAAGGTGTTTGTTGCAATGCTGTAACATGCGCCAATGTAAAAAGAAAATTACAAATGATATTTTTCACCAATGTGCTTGATAAATAAGGCCCTATATGTAAATACCTTGTATATTCTAAGCAAAGTTGCTTTTTTCATTTGTGGACCATGGTTGTACTAGAAAGGGTGTGTAATGCACAGTTTTAGGTCTCAATAGTATGCTCTGCCGTGGTCAGAGACAGCTGTGGAACTGCACTGCTTGCTTTGCTCGCTGCAAGAAACACAAAAAAGAAAGAGTGGCTGTTGGACCACTTTTTTCCGTGGTCCTGAAGGAAATTGAAAGAAGGCAAATTTGGAACCCTGCTACAGCTTCTACCCTGTGCTACAGGAAATTGAGGAATAAGACACATGGGACAGGCATCAGATGAGCTGCTTGCTGCCTTATTATTGCAGATGGGTTTACAGTGCCTTTATTGCCAATTTAAAATATGTCCTTCAATACACCTGCATGATTCATGTGAAATACATTTGGCCAAAGCCAATACTGCCCTCTTGGGGTGTAGAACTAAAAGTGGATATTTTCACTTTTCGATTCATCCTGGAATCATACTGTTTGCTATTCCTCACTGTAAGATGGCAGGTGATCAGTCATTGCATAGGTGTGACATCATTGCCACACACAACAGTGGCAATGAATAGAGGAGGCGGAGCTTTACAGCTAAAATAGCTATTATTTGGTAGTATTCGCCATATATACTTTATCACCATGTATGGAGTATAATACCACACCATAAGGGGCCCATTGAGACACCATGCATCCCCATAGACTACAACTTGCTGAGAACCAAGTGCCCTGTCACGCATCTCCAGTCCAAGATGGAAGCTGTGAACATGTCGGGTTAACCTGCCCAATCCATTTATTGCAATGGAGGGAGTACACATTACCCGCCTTCACACAGCCCACAATCAAGTGAATCTAGTGGCAATCTTGCAGGGCGTATACGTGGGCACGGCAGCCATCTTGGACTGGAGCAGAATGATCTTGATAAGCTGTAGTCCAGTGGGTCCCAACAAGCTGCACTGGGCAAAAGGGGAGTAGCCCCGTTTTTTGTTTATGGCTGGCCAATCCCTTTAAAAGCACTGATTTCTTTAGCCGGCAAAAGGTTACAAACAGTGACACTAGGTGCAGAGAGCAGAAGAAAATACCTGAGCCTGTCCTGTAAAGTG
This sequence comes from Gastrophryne carolinensis, assembly GCA_027917425.1. NCBI lineage: Eukaryota > Metazoa > Chordata > Amphibia > Anura > Microhylidae > Gastrophryne > Gastrophryne carolinensis. The sequence goes on from CM051234.1 coordinate 163,246,177, forward strand.
GTCACATGGGGAAATAGCGAAGGATGCCAGGATTCTGGTAAGACTAAGGGTCCACAACCCCGAAACGCGTCACTCAACTCAGCCAGAAGCAAGTAGCCTTTCACATATATCTTGCACTGGGTATACAATCTTTTTAAATACATTAGTAAAAGTTATGTTTTAAAGGGCATTGGTGAGATGGATACATGTTCACATGCCAGGATTCAGGACCAGATATTACAAATCTAACAATCTAACAGAGGAATTTCAGGATTCAGCACAACAATGACCCAAAGCCAAACCTCCACATCCACATCTCTCATATCTAGAGCCCACCTGACTACCTGCTCCCTCGATCCTATTCCATCCCACCTTATTCCTCAACTGTCTCCATCCCTCACTCCAGCCTTAACATCCATATTCAACCTTTCTCTCTCCACTGGCACCTTTCCTTCTTCCTACAAACATGCAGTTATTACTCCGATAATCAAGAAACCCTCTCTCGACCCCTCTGCCCTCTCCAACTACCGCCCTATCTCGCTACTCCCTTTCTCCTCCAAACTTCTTGAACAACATGTCCACTCAGAACTGTCACAATACTTATCCACTAACAACTTATTTGACCCCTTACAATCAGGATTCCGCCGTAACCACTCCACTGAAACTGCCCTCACCAAAGTCACCAATGATCTACTTACTGCCAAAAGCATTGGTCACTACTCCATCCTCATCCTTCTTGACCTCTCCTCAGCCTTTGATACTGTTGACCACTCTCTGCTTCTTGATATTCTCTCCTCTCTCGGGGTTCAAGGGCTTGCACTCTCTTGGCTCACCTCTTACCTCTCTGACAGATCATTCAGTGTATCCTATTCTAACACAGTCTCATCCTCACGTTCTCTTTCTGTTGGTGTGCCGCAAGGTTCTGTCCTAGGCCCCCTACTTTTCTCAGTCTACACCCACGGCCTTGGCAAACTTATAACTTCACTAGGCTTTCAATACCACTTCTATGCGGATGACACTCAGATATATCTCTCAGGCCCCAATCTCTCCTCTCTCCTATCTCGCCTCCCCAACTGCCTCTCAGCTATTTCTTCATTCATGTCATCTCGCTACCTCAAGCTAAACATGGACAAGACAGAACTGGTCATTTTCCCACCATCTAACTCCCCTCCCCTCTCTAACACGTCTATTTCTGTCAACAATTACACAATAACAGCAACTCCCCAAGCTCGGTGCCTGGGAGTCATTCTGGACTCCGCCCTCTCTTTCAAACCACATATTCACTCCCTGGCCACCTCCTGTCGCCTCCAACTTAAAAACATCTCCCGCATCCGTCCTTTCCTCTCACCTGACACCACTAAAATGCTAGTGCATGCCCTGGTCATATCCCGACTGGATTACTGCAACATCCTTCTTTGTGGCTTACCAACTAACAGACTGGCACCCCTCCAATCTATCCTGAACTCTGCTGCTCGCCTCATCCATCTCTCCTCTCGCTACTCTAATTCTGCACCTCTCTGCCAATCCCTACACTGGCTGCCAGTCCCTCAGCGAATCCTGTTCAAAACTCTAACTCTTGCATACAAAGCTCTCTCCAACCAGGCCCCTCCCTACATCTCATCTCTAATCCAACAGTATCAACCTAGACGCAGCCTCCGCTCCTCTGCCGACCTACTCCTGTCCTCCACCCTGGTCACCTCCTCTCACGCCCGCCTCCAGGACTTCTCACGTGCAACTTCAATCTTCTGGAATGCCCTCCCGCACCCAATCCGCCACTCCACAACCCTCAAAACCTTCAAAGGCGCCCTTAAAACTCACTTATTCAGACAAGCATATAATCTGGCCTAACCAATCTTCTCAAGGGTGCATGCCACAAAGCTCAATACGGACTGTTTGTGATCCTTCCCCGTCGTCTTCACCCCTCTTCCTTTAGACTGTAAGCTCGCAAGGGCAGGGCTCTCTCCCCTATTGTATCTTGTATTCAGAATATCCATTGTCAACTCTGTAAAACTGCATTTGAATTATTATATGTACCGTATGTTTCTACCCTGTCTGTAATTACTACTTTGTAAAGCGCTACGGAAGATGATGCCGCTATATAAATAAACAATAATAATAATAATAATAATCCACAAAACAATGGCTTCCTTCGCCTACTGGACTGAATCCAAATGAAAATCTGCGGTTTACTGGGGAGGCTGTACATTTAAGGGTGTGCACATTTATGCAGATACATTATTTTACTTCTTTCTATTTTATTTTTCCACCCTAAAAGATTAAAGACAGTTTCTTTCAGATAAATTATATTGTATAGGTGATGGGAACAGTTCTGACAGGTTTCTTCTTGATCTGTTTCTCATTTTAAAAGAGGCGTGTGGAATTTTTATATCCACCTTATGCTAAAAAGTCATACAGGAGACATGGAGAACAGTCACGCTGGTATCGAGGAACTACTCAATAAAGCTCATCAGAATAAATAAAGTCATAAACTTGGAATAAAGTCATTAACTTGCAAATAAAGTCAATGTTTTTTTTTTTAAATAAGTAAAATCATGAGAAAATTTTAGAGCATAGATTTTTAAAATGTTACTGATAAGCAATCAGGCACAAAACCCCTTTTCTGTTTTTCTGAAAATGCTTCCGCGACATGTCTGCATGTAATAACCCAGAGTGGCCAATAGATGTCACTATGACACTGTTCCAGGCATCTCTGGTAATCAGAGCTTTCCTGGAAGAAATGTAGTTTGCTGTAGTTGCTGATCCCTTTTTTATTATTCTTTATGTTCTGACTGTAAAGCTGTCCCATGCAGCACTAACAAGGAACAGGTGTACAGAAAAGAAGCACTGATTTTTGTGTGTAGTGGTGTGAAGTGTAATGGTTCCATATGTGTGACCATGAAAAGAATCCAAATGGATTTCAAGAACCTCTCCAAATTGATTGCGCTCAGTTTGTAAGGACTTTCCAACTCAAAACGCAATAAAGTGCTGATACCTGATTGGCTATTGTAATATAGCGTTACAGGTGAGGTGCAGAATTTCTAGCTGTTAGCTGTAAATGTTAGTGGTGCTGCCTAAATAATAGGCCAGAAGCCACATTTATGGTGTCCATCATCGATTTGTACCTCATTTCAGTTGATCTTTTAGACTGAAAGAATATCAATAATTCTATATCAGACTTTTATTTATAGAAAAAAATATATAATTGTTGAACTTGGAGGCTGATTCCTACTAACGCCAGGTATTGCCAGATGAGTGTCTGTATAGCGGCGCTATAGCGGGTATCAGGCGATGTAACAGAGCGCCTCAGTCACTGTAGTAACCTGGCCCACATTGATGAATGTGATGTGTGTTGGGCAATGTAACAACAATATAACGCTGCAGCAAGCGAGGGGTAGCGCCAGCTCAGTGCGTCCGGCACTCGGCGCTCCACACCATATTTAATAAAACACTAGACACACACAGCGTAGGCACTCTAAAGCCGGGCGCTGTAGCACAGTGCGCCAAACGCTGTTTGAATAATGTCTGTTTTAGAACACATATCCATCAGTAACAAAGCGAAAACACATGGAATGACATTTTCTTTAAGACTGGGACAATAACACTTTAGCGCCAGACCTGTAATGACAATTCTGCATAAAAATATAAAAAGTCAAAAAAGTTTCTAAAAGTGTTTGTTTGCAGCCAGAGGAGGTCACACAATGATTTGAGCAACAAAAATTATTTTAATTGCCAAATACGCTATTTAAACACAAACAAATGAAAGCCCATTGAAATGTATGGGAGAGCGACACTGAGCGAAATGTAATACCTGGAGCTCTGGAAGCTAGAGCGCCGACGCAATACGTTGAGCCGCCTGTAATAATACATCAGACGCTACATGGCGCTGTTAGAGTCGCTCACCAGATTCGCTTTCTTAAATGTGGTTTTGTGCCCGGCGTTCACCAGACGCTGCCTGTCGCTACGAAGCACCACCTGGTGCTATCCCTTCTTAAATAACCCCCATAGTATTTCTCCTCTCTGGGCATCCCAATTTGGGATGAAACCCCCAGAGCACCGGGTCTGCTTACTTCTTTAGTCAATAGTCCATGCCGTGCCTATTAATGAGAAGCATAGAAATAAGAATAGAAAGAGCGCGGCAGCTTCCCTGCAGCCACTTCTCTCCTGCTGTACTTACCTGCTCAAAGCATTCACACAGGCCTGGCATGGGTGCACATATTACCCATATGAAGGCCAAAGGCATGATGATGTGCACTGCACATGCGCTGTGGGATGACAGGAAAGGAAACCTTTTAGGCAAACTGGGGCTTTCTACATTTAGGGGTTTACCTAAACAGAGATAGATACCAAACGTCCTGGAGTCTTTTAGACACTATTAGAGTTGCACCCTGAATAAGAGAATATCTTATATGTTTCTCCTAAACTGTACATACAGATTGCCCACATTAAAATCATCCTACCTGCATCTACTGCATGTTATGAGCCTTTAAACATCCAAGATGGTGGCCCATGGATTCTCTGGCTGCCTTCAAACAGGAAGTGTCTTCTGACTGTGCTGCTCTGCATTTTGGGACTGCTGACCTTTTCCTGACCCCAGTTCTGCTCTGTCTGTGCAGTTTGCACCTATAACCCCGCCCCCTCCTGTTCTTTTGCCCTACTTTCCTCTTCTCAGTATGTGATGCTTTTGAGGCAAGATGGCGGCGCCCGTATCCTAGAGTGCTGAACAGAGTTACAGCCCAGTGAGGGAAAGAATAAAAAGTAAGTGAAATTTTAGATGCTATTGACTAGTTTTTAATGGTTTGGGCTATTCATTAAATGCTGCTGAAGGGCCGGTTTTAGAAATCTAGGAGGTCTAGAACACATTTACTAGTTCCAATGATTAAAATGGGCAATGTAGATAAAGTAGAAAAAACGGCACCTCCCTGTCTGCAGGCTTGATTTCTCATAGTCTTGAGGACTGCAGCACTCCTCTAACTGTAAGTGCACTCCCAACTGTGAGGACACGCATACGAGTACCTAATGCTAATCCGGTGTATGCTCTTGTGACGCTCCCCCTGTGGGCCAATCAACATAGAAGCCTCCTTCCTCATGACTGGCAGCAGGAACATGCTCTGAGTGTGGCTGGGGAGCACGCTGTTAGCACCAGAGCTGACAGCTCTGAAACCAGAGCACTTCAGCCCACAGGACTCCATGAGTGCAAGTATATGCAACTTGCTTTTATATGCTTGGACTGGGACTATAGTAAATAATGACCATAGTTCCGCATGACTAGTTCCGCTTTAAGTTGCTGCTGAGACTTTTGGAATTTGTTATATAATTTGTTTCAGCAAACACTTTAGGGATCTGTTTGTAACATTTAATTTACTTAAGCACCGCCAGACCTGAGCACAGTAACTCTTGAATCACGATGCAGCAAGATCTGAGATGTTATTTTTAGTCCAATTTTTATATTGCATTAAAGTGGACCAAAACCCAGAGTTTTGGTTCTTGCCCCCGGGGCACCCCGATCTGGCTTGCCCAGCTGAATGAAACCCCCCAGGTCACTCGAACAAACTCACCTTTCCCGGTCCTACGACACATGCGCGGCCACTCGTCCAATCAGTGCGCTCGGATCCGCTCAAGCCCCTGTGTCCAGGAGATTGTCTAATACGAGTGGCCACATCCCCCGCTACCCTCTAACAGGGAGCGTGCCCACGCTGGCCATTCACAAATAACTGATGCAGGCATGCGCCCTGGTAAAGGGATAGGAGTTCCGGCGGCCTGGGGGATTTCATACAGTGATTCTGGATGCCCCGGGGGAAGAAATCCAGTGGCCTTGGAATCTTATAGATTTCAGGGCCGATGGGGCGTGTGTTCTGTTCCTCTTTAATTACTTGAGGCATCAGTAGTATGATGCAAAAATGGTCCGGACGCACATTGCCATGCACCAGGCACGGGCCTGTATAAAAAAGCACCTCCAATGCTGTTGGAGCCGGCCACAGGGGTGAGCACCATCAGCTCCAATGTACATGTAAGAGAAAGAAGCCATCGCTGGAGGATATGTCCAGAGGATTAGGTAAGTAGATTTATTTTTCACTGGATGTCTGCTTGATGTCCGTCAAGGATTTTGCTACTGACCCGCAGCCTCCTGCATAAATGTTTATTTTAGCCTTTTCAGACACCTTTTTGTTAGTCTAGTCCTGAACCTTCTACCCCTGAACTATATGTACACTTTTCTAAGCAAAACAGAAAAAAGAAAGTGATAGAAAACCTAGCCCTCATTCACACCTGTCAGGTACTACATGTGTTTATGCGTTTGTGGCAGACGCAGCGGTACTACAAAAAAATCCAACAATGGCACCTCTATGGGCCCTTTTGGACCTCTCTGGTGCGTTTTGCGTCTGCAGCAACATCGATTTTATTGGGGATTCAACAGACAGGAAGGCAGGGCATAGGACCCGGAAACATGATTTTTTGTATGAGGCAGACACAAATGCAAACAAAATAAGCCTCTCTGGATCCCCCCATGTGACTAATGACGTGACTGGAGGGGAGGGACATGGAAGGGGATGTCATTAGTCACATTGAGGTTTCTCCCTGCCCTAGAAGGCAGGAATTAGCTTGGTGAGATGACAAGAAAGGTGGAGGGGGGAATTAGCTTGGTGAGATGGAGGTGGAGGGGGGAATTAGCTTGGTGAGATGGAGGTGGAGGGGGGAATTAGCTTGGTGAGATGGAGGTGGAGGGGGGAATTAGCTTGGTGAGATGGAGGTGGAGGAGGGAATTAGCTTGGTGAGATGGAGGTGGAGGGGGGAATTAGCTTGGTGAGATGGAGGTGGAGGGGGGAATTAGCTTGGTGAGATGGAGGTGGAGGGGGGAATTAGCTTGGTGAGATGGAGGTGGAGGGGGAATTAGCTTGGTGAGATGGAGGTGGAGGGGGGAATTAGCTTGGTGAGATGGAGGTGGAGGGGGAATTAGCTTGGTGAGATGGAGGTGGAGGAGGGAATTAGCTTGGTGAGATGGAGGTGGAGGGGGGAATTAGCTTGGTGAGATGGAGGTGGAGGGGGGAATTAGCTTGGTGAGATGGAGGTGGAGGGGGGAATTAGCTTGGTGAGATGGAGGTGGAGGGGGAATTAGCTTGGTGAGATGGAGGTGGAGGAGGGAATTAGCTTGGTGAGATGGAGGTGGAGGGGGGAATTAGCTTGGTGAGATGGAGGTGGAGGGGGGAATTAGCTTGGTGAGATGGAGGTGGAGGGGGAATTAGCTTGGTGAGATGGAGGTGGAGGGGGGAATTAGCTTGGTGAGATGGAGGTGGAGGGGGAATTAGCTTGGTGAGATGGAGGTGGAGGGGGAATTAGCTTGGTGAGATGGAGGTGGAGGGGGGAATTAGCTTGGTGAGATGGAGGTGGAGGGGGGAATTAGCTTGGTGAGATGGAGGTGGAGGAGGGAATTAGCTTGGTGAGATGGAGGTGGAGGGGGAATTAGCTTGGTGAGATGGAGGTGGAGGGGGGAATTAGCTTGGTGAGATGGAGGTGGAGGGGGAATTAGCTTGGTGAGATGGAGGTGGAGGGGGAATTAGCTTGGTGAGATGGAGGTGGAGGAGGGAATTAGCTTGGTGAGATGGAGGTGGAGGAGGGAATTAGCTTGGTGAGATGGAGGTGGAGGGGGGAATTAGCTTGGTGAGATGGAGGTGGAGGGGGGAATTAGCTTGGTGAGATGGAGGTGGAGGGGGGAATTAGCTTGGTGAGATGGAGGTGGAGGGGGGAATTAGCTTGGTGAGATGGAGGTGGAGGGGGGAATTAGCTTGGTTAGATGGAGGTGGAGGGGGGAATTAGCTTGGTGAGATGGAGGTGGAGGAGGGAATTAGCTTGGTGAGATGGAGGTGGAGGGGGGAATTAGCTTGGTGAGATGGAGGTGGAGGGGGGAATTAGCTTGGTGAGATGGAGGTGGAGGGGGGAATTAGCTTGGTGAGATGGAGGTGGAGGAGGGAATTAGCTTGGTGAGATGGAGGTGGAGGGGGGAATTAGCTTGGTGAGATGGAGGTGGAGGGGGGAATTAGCTTGGTGAGATGGAGGTGGAGGGGGGAATTAGCTTGGTAAGATGGAGGTGGAGGAGGGAATTAGCTTGGAGAGATGGAGGTGGAGGGGGAATTAGCTTGGTGAGATGGAGGTGGAGGGGGGAATTAGCTTGGAGAGATGGAGGTGGAGGGGGAATTAGCTTGGTGAGATGGAGGTGGAGGAGGGAATTAGCTTGGAGAGATGGAGGTGGAGGGGGAATTAGCTTGGTGAGATGGAGGTGGAGGGGGGAATTAGCTTGGAGAGATGGAGGTGGAGGGGGAATTAGCTTGGTGAGATGGAGGTGGAGGGGGGAATTAGCTTGGAGAGATGGAGGTGGAGGGGGGAATTAGCTTGGTGAGATGGAGGTGGAGGGGGGAATTAGCTTGGTGAGATGACAAGAAAGGTGGAGGAGGGAATTAGCTTGGTGAGATGGAGGTGGAGGGGGGAATTAGCTTGGTGAGATGGAGGTGGAGGGGGGAATTAGCTTGGTGAGATGGAGGTGGAGGGGGGAATTAGCTTGGTGAGATGACAAGAAAGGTGGAGGAGGGAATTAGCTTGGAGAGATGGAGGTGGAGGGGGAATTAGCTTGGTGAGATGGAGGTGGAGGGGGGAATTAGCTTGGAGAGATGGAGGTGGAGGGGGGAATTAGCTTGGTGAGATGGAGGTGGAGGGGGGAATTAGCTTGGAGAGATGGAGGTGGAGGGGGGAATTAGCTTGGTGAGATGGAGGTGGAGGGGGGAATTAGCTTGGTGAGATGGAGGTGGAGGGGGAATTAGCTTGGTGAGATGGAGGTGGAGGGGGGAATTAGCTTGGAGAGATGGAGGTGGAGGGGGGAATTAGCTTGGTGAGATGGAGGTGGAGGGGGGAATTAGCTTGGTGAGATGGAGGTGGAGGGGGGAATTAGCTTGGTGAGATGACAAGAAAGGTGGAGGAGGGAATTAGCTTGGTGAGATGGAGGTGGAGGGGGGAATTAGCTTGGTGAGATGGAGGTGGAGGGGGGTCCTGTGTTCCCATCGCTACAGATGCTACAGAAGCCAGTGGCAAGAGAGGACCCCTCCCAGCAGGAGACAGATAAAAGAAGAAGCAGCAATGGTATGTTTTTTTATTTTATTTTTAGCTGTTTGTGAACTGGTAAGGGATCCAAGGGGCCCCTATACCATCTCACATGTTGTGATGCCAGAGCTATTGTATCCACCCCACACACTCAGGTGCATGAAAACACTGAGAATTCCCAACTCAACAATTGTTTTTAAACTATTCAGGGCAAAATAACTTTTTTGCTCCTGTTTCCTACTGTTTTTTCAACTGTTTTTCTACCTTTCTACTGCATTTGGATGGATATTGTGATGGGGCTGTGCCACAGGGGAGGAGCAGCTACCCTAAGCCTGCACCTAGGGTGGCCATCCTCAGGGGGCTGTCAATAGGACCTGAGTTCCCTACCTCCACCGCTGTGGTCATGTGACTTCAGCGTTGGAACACGGCATTTTACTTCACAGACACAAACTGTCTGCATTTAACCACTTGTACACCATCTTGGTGAGTTTAGTGTCCCTTTAAAGGTTGTAGAGGCCCCCAAAATCTTCTTTGAGGCATTCATAACAGATGCCTCAAGATTCTTAAAACCACAGTACCAATTTATTAATGGTGAGTCAAATCTGAAAACGCCTCAAATAGATTTTAATACAACAAATTCAAGCTCTACATCACAGATCGTATGGTAATGTTTAAGAATATGATTGTGTAGCTTCACATTTTATAATCACTATAAAACCACTTAGGCACTTACACACCGCTTTATGGTTCCCATTAACAATTGCTGGGATTTTTGTTCTATAATACACCTTTACTGTAGCTGAAAAGGAAAATGAGTCTAGTTTCTGCTAAACTGCAAATGACTTCTTTATTGTATGTGAAATGTGGCACGTCCCTGTAGGCTCACAAAAAGTTTAATAAAGTGAGTAGCTTAGTCTGTAATTACATATACAACATACACAGCAGCGCTCTTACAATGGCATTTAAGGCAGTAGTTCCCAAAAGAGTTTGGAATACAATATTACAGTACTGCCAGTTAATATATTTTTAGAGTGAAAGTAGAAGAAGCCCAATTAACTACAGTAAAAGATTCGTTTTAACAATCACACCCTGGGACATCCTGATATGGAGGTATGTTCCTCTAGGTAAAGAGCCCTAGACATTCCAAAACCTGGCATGAAGCTCTGAATGCCAGGGGACAGGAAACAGCTGCCCACTGCAGTGTGACATGCCTCCTATAGGTGTGAGATGTGGCTGCTGCACATGTTACAGTTTCTTGTTCCCATCAGATATAACTCTGCAAGGAAAAGGACCAGGGCTCACTGGTGGTGTGAGGAGTAGGTTAGGTTTGTTTTAGTGTCCCTGTGGACCAAGGAGGGGTCAGGTCTCTTTCAAAGAGGAACAAACTGGAGGTCATAGGGGCCCCATCATTGTTGCTCCTATTTATCATATTTGTGCTCACTTGGCATCATTTGCAGAAAGGAAGCACCATGTGGCTCAGCTGTTTCAGTCTTTCATTGTCTAGCAGTATCCAATTGCCTTAAAAGACAGAAAAAAGTTTACAGTATGAGCCCTGAAAGGGCCCCTTTAATGTTCACACCAGGGTCCCGTTATATTTACTGTATTTAAGTCACTGAATAGGGTGATAGAAAAAACACAGAGTGGGGGAATATTTGGACAAAGAAGAAACAGGGTGGGGGTACATCACGGCAAAGATGGCCCTTAAGATTGAGAGCACAGTAAGTAAGCAGTAAACCAAAGTGAGAGAACAGTGTGGCAGAGAGGGCACAGAAAGGGCAGTTAGGCAAACTAGTGCTCAGTGCAGGAAGGAATAAATTCTGCCCCTCACTCATCCTACGGTGCTGCTGCTGTCCCATACCAATTTGTGCTATACTTTGCCTCTTTCTTAGCAGCAGGCAGCGCCCCCACCCCATGACTGAGCCCAATATGGAGGGATGAGGGGTTTGTCTAATGGCCTGTACCACTAATAGTGCCCCTGACTCATCTACAGAAAACAGGATGACCTTGGTACCAAGAGCGATCGCCCTGCTCACCCAGAGCTAGGATACATTGGGGCAGAGAGGGCACAGAGTAGGGGCACATTAAGAACAAGCTGAAACAAAGTAGGGGAACAGTGGGGCAGAGTGGGGATACAATGGGGCAGAGAGGGCAGAGAGTGGGGATACAATGGGGCAGAGAGGGCAGAGAGTGGGGATACAATGGGGCAGAGAGGGCAGAGAGTGGGGATACAATGGGGCAGAGAGGGAACAGAGTGGGGATACAATGGGGCAGAGAGGGCAGAGAGTGGGGATACAATGGGGCAGAGAGGGCACAGAGTGGGGATACAATGGGGCAGAGAGGGCAGAGAGTGGGGATACAATGGGGCAGAGAGGGCACAGAGTGGGGATAAAATGGGGCAGAGAGAGCACAGAGTGGGGATACAATGGGGCAGAGAGGGAACAGAGTGGGGATACAATGGGGCAGAGAGGGCACAGAGTGGGGATACAATGGGGCAGAGAGGGCAGAGAGTGGGGATACAATGGGGCAGAGAGGGCACAGAGTGGGGATACAATGGGGCAGAGAGGGCAGAGAGTGGGGATACAATGGGGCAGAGAGGGCACAGAGTGGGGATAAAATGGGGCAGAGAGGGCACAGAGTGGGAATACAATGGGGCAGAGAGGGCACAGAGTGGGAATACAATGGGGCAGAGAGGGCACAGAGTGGGGATACAATGGGGCAGAGAGGGCACAGAGTGGGGATACAGTGGGGCAGAGAGGGCACAGAGTGGGGATACAATGGGTCAGAGAGGGAACAGAGTGGGGATACAATGGGTCAGAGAGGGAACAGAGTGGGGATACAATGGGGCAGAGAGGGCACAGAGTGGGGATACAGTGAGGCAGAGAGGGCACAGAGTGGGGATACAATGGGGCAGAGAGGGCACAGAGTGGGGATACAATGGGGCAGAAATGGAAAAAAGTGGGGATACAGTGGGGCAGAGAGGGCACAGAGTGGGGATACAATGGGGCAGAGAGGGCACAGAGTGGGGATACAATGGGGCAGAAATGGAAAAAAATGGGGATACAGTGGGGCAGAGAGGGCACAGAGTGGGGGTACAATGGGGCAGAGAGGGTACAGAGTGGGGATACAATGGGGCAGAGAGGGCAGAGAGTGGGGATACAATGGGGCAGAGAGGGCAGAGAGTGGGGATACAATGGGGCAGAGAGGGCACAGAGTGGGGATACAATGGGGCAGAGAGGGCACATTAAGAACAAGCTGAAACAAAGTAGGGGAACAGTGGGGCAGAGTGGGGATACAATGGGGCAGAGAGGGCAGAGAGTGGGGATACAATGGGGCAGAGAGGGCAGAGAGTGGGGATACAATGGGGCAGAGAGGGCAGAGAGTGGGGGCAGAGAGGGCAGAGAGTGGGGATACAATGGGGCAGAGAGGGAACAGAGTGGGGATACAATGGGGCAGAGAGGGCACAGAGTGGGGATACAGTGAGGCAGAGAGGGCACAGAGTGGGGATACAATGGGGCAGAGAGGGCACAGAGTGGGGATACAATGGGGCAGAAATGGAAAAAAGTGGGGATACAGTGGGGCAGAGAGGGCACAGAGTGGGGATACAATGGGGCAGAGAGGGCACAGAGTGGGGATACAATGGGGCAGAAATGGAAAAAAATGGGGATACAGTGGGGCAGAGAGGGCACAGAGTGGGGGTACAATGGGGCAGAGAGGGTACAGAGTGGGGATACAATGGGGCAGAGAGGGCAGAGAGTGGGGATACAATGGGGCAGAGAGGGCAGAGAGTGGGGATACAATGGGGCAGAGAGGGCACAGAGTGGGGATACAATGGGGCAGAGAGGGCACAGAGTGGGGATACAATGGGGCAGAGAGGGCACAGAGTGGGGATAAAATGGGGCAGAGAGGGCACAGAGTGGGAATACAATGGGGCAGAGAGGGCACAGAGTGGGAATACAATGGGGCAGAGAGGGCACAGAGTGGGGATACAATGGGGCAGAGAGGGCACAGAGTGGGGATACAATGGGGCAGAGAGGGCACAGAGTGGGGATAAAATGGGGCAGAGAGAGCACAGAGTGGGGATAAAATGGGGCAGAGAGGGCACAGAGTGGGGATACAATGGGGCAGAGAGGGCAGAGAGTGGGGATACAATGGGGCAGAGAGGGCACAGAGTGGGGATACAATGGGGCAGAGAGGGCAGAGAGTGGGGATACAATGGGGCAGAGAGGGCAGAGAGTGGGGATACAATGGGGCAGAGAGGGCAGAGAGTGGGGATACAATGGGGCAGAGAGGGAACAGAGTGGGGATACAATGGGGCAGAGAGGGCAGAGAGTGGGGATACAATGGGGCAGAGAGGGCACAGAGTGGGGATACAATGGGGCAGAGAGGGCAGAGAGTGGGGATACAATGGGGCAGAGAGGGCACAGAGTGGGGATAAAATGGGGCAGAGAGAGCACAGAGTGGGGATACAATGGGGCAGAGAGGGAACAGAGTGGGGATACAATGGGGCAGAGAGGGCACAGAGTGGGGATACAATGGGGCAGAGAGGGCAGAGAGTGGGGATACAATGGGGCAGAGAGGGCACAGAGTGGGGATACAATGGGGCAGAGAGGGCAGAGAGTGGGGATACAATGGGGCAGAGAGGGCACAGAGTGGGGATAAAATGGGGCAGAGAGGGCACAGAGTGGGAATACAATGGGGCAGAGAGGGCACAGAGTGGGAATACAATGGGGCAGAGAGGGCACAGAGTGGGGATACAATGGGGCAGAGAGGGCACAGAGTGGGGATACAGTGGGGCAGAGAGGGCACAGAGTGGGGATACAATGGGTCAGAGAGGGAACAGAGTGGGGATACAATGGGTCAGAGAGGGAACAGAGTGGGGATACAATGGGGCAGAGAGGGCACAGAGTGGGGATACAGTGAGGCAGAGAGGGCACAGAGTGGGGATACAATGGGGCAGAGAGGGCACAGAGTGGGGATACAATGGGGCAGAAATGGAAAAAAGTGGGGATACAGTGGGGCAGAGAGGGCACAGAGTGGGGATACAATGGGGCAGAGAGGGCACAGAGTGGGGATACAATGGGGCAGAAATGGAAAAAAATGGGGATACAGTGGGGCAGAGAGGGCACAGAGTGGGGGTACAATGGGGCAGAGAGGGTACAGAGTGGGGATACAATGGGGCAGAGAGGGCAGAGAGTGGGGATACAATGGGGCAGAGAGGGCAGAGAGTGGGGATACAATGGGGCAGAGAGGGCACAGAGTGGGGATACAATGGGGCAGAGAGGGCACATTAAGAACAAGCTGAAACAAAGTAGGGGAACAGTGGGGCAGAGTGGGGATACAATGGGGCAGAGAGGGCAGAGAGTGGGGATACAATGGGGCAGAGAGGGCAGAGAGTGGGGATACAATGGGGCAGAGAGGGCAGAGAGTGGGGGCAGAGAGGGCAGAGAGTGGGGATACAATGGGGCAGAGAGGGAACAGAGTGGGGATACAATGGGGCAGAGAGGGCACAGAGTGGGGATACAGTGAGGCAGAGAGGGCACAGAGTGGGGATACAATGGGGCAGAAAGGGCACAGAGTGGGGATACAATGGGGCAGAAATGGAAAAAAGTGGGGATACAGTGGGGCAGAGAGGGCACAGAGTGGGGATACAATGGGGCAGAGAGGGCACAGAGTGGGGATACAATGGGGCAGAAATGGAAAAAAATGGGGATACAGTGGGGCAGAGAGGGCACAGAGTGGGGGTACAATGGGGCAGAGAGGGTACAGAGTGGGGATACAATGGGGCAGAGAGGGCAGAGAGTGGGGATACAATGGGGCAGAGAGGGCAGAGAGTGGGGATACAATGGGGCAGAGAGGGCACAGAGTGGGGATACAATGGGGCAGAGAGGGCACAGAGTGGGGATACAATGGGGCAGAGAGGGCACAGAGTGGGGATAAAATGGGGCAGAGAGGGCACAGAGTGGGAATACAATGGGGCAGAGAGGGCACAGAGTGGGAATACAATGGGGCAGAGAGGGCACAGAGTGGGGATACAATGGGGCAGAGAGGGCACAGAGTGGGGATACAATGGGGCAGAGAGGGCACAGAGTGGGGATAAAATGGGGCAGAGAGAGCACAGAGTGGGGATAAAATGGGGCAGAGAGAGCACAGAGTGGGGATACAATGGGGCAGAGAGGGCACAGAGTGGGGATACAATGGGGCAGAGAGGGAACAGAGTGGGGATACAATGGGGCAGAGAGGGCACAGATTGGGGATACAATGGGGCAGAGAGGGAACAGAGTGGGGATACAATGGGGCATAGAGGGCACAGAGTGGGGATACAATGGGGCAGAGAGGGCACAGAGTGGGGATACAATGGGGCAGAGAGGGCACAGAGTGGGAATACAATGGGGCAGAGAGGGCACAGAGTGGGGATACAATGGGGCAGAGAGGGCACAGAGTGGGGATACAATGGGGCAGAGAGGGAACAGAGTGGGGATACAATGGGGCAGAGAGGGAACAGAGTGGGGATACAATGGGGCAGAGAGGGCACAGAGTGGGGATACAATGGGGCAGAGAGGGAACAGAGTGGGGATACAATGGGGCAGAGAGGGCACAGAGTGGGGATACAATGGGGCAGAGAGGGCACAGAGTGGGGATACAATGGGGCAGAGAGGGCACAGAGTGGGGATACAATGGGGCAGAGAGGGCACAGAGTGGGGATACAATGGGACAGAGAGGGAACAGAGTGGGGATACAATGGGGCAGAGAGGGAACAGAGTGGGGATACAGTGGGGCAAAGAGGGCACAGAGTGGGGATACAATGGGGCAGAGAGGGCACAGAGTGGGGATACAATGGGGCAGAGAGGGAACAGAGTGGGGATACAATGGGGCAGAGAGGGCACAGAGTGGGGATACAATGGGGCAGAGAGGGAACAGAGTGGGGATACAATGGGGCAGAGAGGGAACAGAGTGGGGATACAATGGGGCAGAGAGGGCACAGAGTGGGGATACAATGGGGCAGAGAGGGAACAGAGTGGGGATACAATGGGGCAGAGAGGGCACAGAGTGGGGATACAATGGGGCAGAGAGGGAACAGAGTGGGGATACAATGGGGCAGAGAGGGAACAGAGTGGGGATACAGTGGGGCAGAGAGGGCACAGAGTGGGGATACAATGGGGCAGAGAGGGAACAGAGTGGGGATACAATGGGGCAGAGAGGGAACAGAGTGGGGATACAGTGGGGCAGAGAGGGCACAGAGTGGGGGTACAATGGGGCAGAGAGGGTACAGAGTGGGGATACAATGGGGCAGAGAGGGAACAGAGTGGGGATACAATTCTTTCATTTTTTATATATTTCCTCAGAAATGACATTACAGGTCTGGCATTAAAGTGTTCATGTTACAATGTTGTTACAATGTAATTCCATATGTTTTCACTTTGTAACTAGTGGAAAGATGCTTGAAAACAGACTTTAAACACACCGCCTCCTGCGCTCTGGGCTTCAAACAAGTATTTTTCAGCGCCATAGATTTGTGAGGCTGTTTTTTTGCAGAATATGGTGTGAGTCGGTCGCTATGAGCAGTCGCTAACATGCACTCCCATACAGCGCTGTACTGGTCAAATAGCGACTCCTCACAATGTATTCAACATTACTGAACAGCGACTGAGTCGCTATGAAATAGCGACCCACGGCCGAGCACAGTGACTACTAGCAGACGTTCTGAAAATACCTGCTACAGACGCTCATCTGTCGCTACCTGCCGCTAATGATGAATCAGCCTCCCCGAGTGCCTGTGGAGCAAACACACAGCAGTTTAGTAATTAGTGATTTAAATATTAACTAAAAGGTCATATTACATGTGAAGCAAAGCTTGAACATATGAGCCATGTGATAGAAGTGATAGAAAAATTAGTATAGTTGGTTAGTGCAGAAAATGGGGGAAATCTAAGTATTGAGTATTGAATTGATTTGTAAGTTTGGAGCAGGAGGAAGCTTAGTAGAAGCCAGCCTAGTGAATTATCCCTTAGGTAAAGATGGACCAGTCAGCCACCCTGGGGACTAGGAGGAAATTAAGACCTTGTAGCCCAAGTTGCAGAGCATCTTACTAGGAGACTGTGTGTGCGCAGAGGGATAGAAACTGAGAGTGCTCCAGTAAAGTGACTGGACTGAAAGGACCATTGCTGTACCAGTAACTGCAAAGCCAAAGTTCTGCCTAATACGGTAAGTGCACTATTTTGACCAAGATCAGAGTGAGTGTCCCCACTATTCTCCTGCACTAAAAACCGTGTAAAGAGTACCTGGCACTAACCCCCCCCCCCCCCCCCCCATATTTGCACTAGAAATATCTCTGGAAGAGTTATCATTAATAGATTCGACTTTCAATTCTATTATTCTTTGAGATACAGTATGTACTTTCTGTTTTAAAAAAGCACTCCCTGCCATGTACCTTTAAATAAGGGCTTTTTGTTCTCTTTAATCCCTTTATAGCGCCTGACGAGGATCTCTCCCTAACCTGGCTTATAACGATACCACTATCTATCTCCAGCCCCACTGGAGGATTCTCTGCTGCTCCAACACTGCTCTAATTAAAGTGGACCAAAATCCAGGATTTTGATTATCCCAGGCTTTGGTCCTTGCCCTCTGGAAACCCCGATGTGGAATGCCCCACTGTGTGAAACCCCCCAGATTGCCTGCTCCAACTCACTTTTCCCCTGCCCTAGGCGTGGCCTCCTGCCCAATCAGCGTGCTTGATTGCACCGACAGATACTGGTCTAGGCTCATCTAAGGACTCAAGCGCAGCCAAGCGTGCCGGTGGCGCATCCCCGCTACCAGAAAGTGTGCCCACGACAGACACTCACAAATGGCTGGCACATGCCTGGTAAAGGTATAGCAGGGAGAAGCTGATGCAAAGCTGAGTTTACTGTGCGACCTGGGGGTTTTACACAGCAGTGCATCCCAAATCTGGATGCCCCAGGGGGAGGGAGTATGCCTGCCCTGGAATCTCAAAGACCCCATAGTAGGTTTTGGTCCACTTTAATTGGAAATGTGGCATTCAGGTGATTTTTTTTTTATATATGCACAGAACAATTTGATAAATTCAAGCGTAACAATACTGCAGTGGGACAGTATTTTTTTGCTTGCAGCTTCCCCATAGTTTTCTTCAATTTTGTTTTTAAGAGACAGACATTGACATGTTTCTATACAGAATCTTACAGAAATCAGACAACTTGAACACCCTGAACAGCAGACGATTGTAGATTTCATAAAAAATGTATCAGTGTTTATGAGCAGCATTTGACAACTAGTATAGTCAGCGGTGGTTCCTTTTGTCAGTGTATTGATGAACATATCTACCTAGGATATGTCTGTTAGGTGTGCTGTAATATGTACACCATTGCCTCTTTGTGCCAGTGACAGCTTTTCTATTGTACGTGATGCAGCATTTACAGTACAGAGACCTGTTACTCAATTGGGTTGATTCAAAGAAACATGTAACAGCTTGGATTTGGCTCACGATCATCCTATTTTTCACGTCCGCTCGTGCGTTCGTATGAACTTGCGAGTGATTCAATAAGCAAATACGTTTCTATCCTAAAAGATACGTCCGTTCGTATGATATCTCCCGAACTTGCCTCAGTCAGTTGACAATCGTAAAAATCACGTTCATGTGCTCACCTGTTGCGGCGGCAGCCTGTTTTTTCGGCTGCTTCCATCGTCAAGCTCTTCCAATTACTTGCGTTTGCCTCTGGTTTTCATTGGTTTTTGGCCTCTTAGATTCGTGCGTTCGTATGTTTATAAGATCTTGCGCATGCGCATCCCACTTCATTTCTCGGTCCCTCAAACTTACCTAAACCCCTTAGCGCTTGCATCCCACTTCATTTCTCGGTCCCTCAAACTTACCTAAACCCCTTAGCGGCTGCATCCCACTTCATTTCTCGGTCCCTCAAACTTACCTAAACCCCTTAGCGCTTGCATCCCACTTCATTTCTCGGTCCCTCAAACTTACCTAAACCCCTTAGCGCTTGCATCCCACTTCATTTCTCGGTCCCTCAAACTTACCTAAACCCCTTAGCGCTTGCATCCCACTTCATTTCTCGGTCCCTCAAACTTACCTAAACCCCTTAGCGCTTGCATCCCACTTCATTTCTCGGTCCCTCAAACTTACCTAAACCCCTTAGCGCTTGCATCCCACTTCATTTCTCGGTCCCTCAAACTTACCTAAACCCCTTAGCGCTTGCATCCCACTTCATTTCTCGGTCCCTCAAACTTACCTAAACCCCTTAGCGCTTGCATCCCACTTCATTTCTCGGTCCCTCAAACTTACCTAAACCCCTTAGCGGCTGCATCCCACTTCATTTCTCGGTCCCTCAAACTTACCTAAACCCCTTAGCGGCTGCATCCCACTTCATTTCTCGGTCCCTCAAACTTACCTAAACCCCTTAGCGGCTGCATCCCACTTCATTTCTCGGTCCCTCAAACTTACCTAAACCCCTTAGCGGCTGCATCCCACTTCATTTCTCGGTCCCTCAAACTTACCTAAACCCCTTAGCGCTTGCATCCCACTTCATTTCTCGGTCCCTCAAACTTACCTAAACCCCTTAGCGCTTGCATCCCACTTCATTTCTCGGTCCCTCAAACTTACCTAAACCCCTTAGCGCTTGCATCCCACTTCATTTCTCGGTCCCTCAAACTTACCTAAACCCCTTAGCGGCTGCATCCCACTCTCATTTCTCGGTCCCTCAAACTTACCTAAACCCCTTAGCGGCTGCATCCCACTTCATTTCTCGGTCCCTCAAACTTACCTAAACCCCTTAGCGGCTGCATCCCACTTCATTTCTCGGTCCCTCAAACTTACCTAAACCCCTTAGCGGCTGCATCCCACTTCATTTCTCGGTCCCTCAAACTTACCTAAACCCCTTAGCGGCTGCATCCCACTTCATTTCTCGGTCCCTCAAACTTACCTAAACCCCTTAGCGCTTGCATCCCACTTCATTTCTCGGTCCCTCAAACTTACCTAAACCCCTTAGCGCTTGCATCCCACTTCATTTCTCGGTCCCTCAAACTTACCTAAACCCCTTAGCGCTTGCATCCCACTTCATTTCTCGGTCCCTCAAACTTACCTAAACCCCTTAGCGGCTGCATCCCACTCTCATTTCTCGGTCCCTCAAACTTACCTAAACCCCTTAGCGGCTGCATCCAACTTCATTTCTCGGTCCCTCAAACTTACCTAAACCCCTTAGCGGCTGCATCCCACTTCATTTCTCGGTCCCTCAAACTTACCTAAACCCCGTAGCGGCTGCATCCCACTTCATTTCTCGGTCCATAAAACGTAAGAATATCACATAATTTACATATGTCTATATGTTTCTAAGTGTGTTGTTTCTGGTTTGTGTAATTTTTTGGGTGTGTGCATATTAGAAAAGACACATTTCGGAAGGCTTAAAATATAATTTATTTAAAATATTTTCTTTGTTTTTTTTTGAATAATTGTAAAAACTTTGATTTTTTTGGGGGGTTTTTTTTTATAAACCTTTTTTTTTTTTTTTTCAAGGAAAAACACATATAAATATTTTGTATTTTTTTAACAGTAAAACACCTTTTTTTTTTTTTTTTGTTTTTTTTTGGTTAAAATACATCTTTTTTGGTTTTTAACCAAAACGATAAAACAATTGTTAAAATTGGAAAAAATTTAAAAACAACTTTAAGAAAGGAGCCAGGACCAAGGGCACTAATCCTCCTCGTCTTCTTCATCTGTTGGCCCCAACGTCGCCTGTATGGCCAGCAGCTCGGCCACCAACTCCTTCATTCTTTTTTTTTTTCCCGCCAAGGTTTGGGGGATCATCCCTGTAACCAATAGAGAAAGAAACATAAATAGGAGTCCCAGACCGGTTTGTATGCTGGAAATAGATTTAGGGTTAATCAAATACATGTAAATGCATGACATATGTCCTTCTTCAAAGGGATACAGTTAATGCATTTCCCACAGGTAAGTGTTTAAACTCCTTAAACCGGACCTTCAACATTATTTAATGAAAACCAATAAATATTCACAAATGATTCTGCACCACCTCAAAGTTATTTAGGGTTTTTTGGGGATTACAGCGCCGCCATCTGGACTCTGAAGCATAACACTTAATGAGGAGTGGAGAGTTGGATAAAGTACAGGGGAGTAGGTTACAGTGGTGCGTTGGGAATCCCGAGCATAGCTGGGTTGAGGGAAAGGTCATCACTCACACAATGCATGGCAGCACCTTCCTTTTTTCAATCTGTATCCCATGCTGCCTGTAAATATTGTGCATTCCATATTCCCCAATATTGGTTTTTTTCAGTCTAATAACATGCATTAGATGGGTGAAGGGTGTTTTTCCATGTTTCTAATCTGTAGGTACAGTGTGATGGCTAAGTCTTTGGTTCTTAATACTAGTTAGGGTCCTCTTTAAGCTAACGAAGTGCCCACATGAAAGTGTGAACTACACATTGGCTACGCCTTTAGTTATGTGTGTGTTATTAGCTAAGCAAACATTAATATGAATAATGGCATGGAGACTTACGGAGTTGGTGGCCGACAGATGGCTGGTTGGGGCCAACAGGCTGCCCTTGGTCCTGGCTCTGCTGTGAAGAAGTCCCTGGAGAAACATGTGACATTTGGTTAGTACTTGTAGAGAGTCACTATTCCCAACATATCTGGCTCCCAGTCTGGCTGACATCACTCACCTTCGCCAGGATCGACTTCAAGCATCTCTGCTGCCTCCTCCTCCACTATCTCACCCGCTCCAGAAGCTTCTACAAATACATAATAAAGGATAACTTAGTTTTTGGCCTGCCATGTATATCTTTGTGCCTATACATGAAGAGTGACATACCAGAGCCTTCCCCATGCGTGGCCAGGTATGACTCCACGCCCACGCGCCTTGGCCCCTCCTCTGTGGTAAGGTCCAGGGGCTGGTCTGAGGAGGCCACAGAGGAGGGGTAGGTCCGTCGCCCGGGAGATCCACCACCTTCACTCACAGATGCAGAGTCATGCAGCACTGGTCGGCCTGTACGTCTCCGGGTGCGGCGAATTCTGAAATCCATTTCCAACACTACCAAAGAAAAGTCATTATAAATAAAGGCATAACTTAGACATTTGGAACATATACCATGCAATTGCTTTGTACTTACTTGGGAAATGGATCCCAAAATACCTCCGCACCCGGGGCATGTGCAGACGTTTCAGGTCCGACCAATGCTGCATTATCTGGGTGTGAGTGAAGGTGGTGCTGGTCACACGGTGGATCTCCGCGATGATCTCCCGGGCGATGTCCCTTTTCTCGCACACATTGGGCGCGAAGTCATACCGGCGCTGAAGCATGATCTGAAAAACATAATGGACACAGAGCTTTTACTTTTACACACAGACCCATATGTGTTGCATCACAAGTTGAGAATTTAATGTCATTAACACACACATTTCGAGTGGCCGCCATTTTTGGGGAGTGCCTTAAAGAGGACGTTGACTGTGATTGACAGTCTGGTCTTATGTTATATGTATCACACACCATGTACATACAGATAATAGCCAACATCAAGAATCAGGCCACCTGCATCTATGGCATGTTAGGATGGTTTAAACATCCAAGATGTAGCCTAATGCTTAGGCTTTTGGACCACGTGTGTGGCTTCCCGTTGTGTTTTTATGGCTTAGGAAAACAGTGTTCCTCAAACATCCGCATCAAGGTCCGAGACAGGCCAGGTTTGCCAGCTCGCCCCGCTACTCCACAGGTTAATTAACTGTTGCTAAGCCGGAGCAATTGGCCGAATTAGGACATCAGCATAGACAGTTGAAAACGTGGCCAGGCTCGGCCCTTGAGGATGAAGTGTGAGGAGCCAGTGATTAAACATTAAGATACCCCAAACTAGTTCCAAACGCATCATTTACATTTAGGCCATCATTGACTATTGGATTAAAATGCACAGGCAGCCACTTACCAGCATGAGGATCTCTTCCTGTTGACGGGTGAAGATAGTGGGCGCCATCTTTATGCTTCTTCCAGGCAGCAGATAAGTGAAACCCCAGCGGTTTCCTGGTTCCGCTCGAACGTACGTTCGTACGAGCGCGTAGTCGTGCGCATAGGCGTCACACGCTGGGCTCATTATTTAAAGGTCCCTGCACCCAAAGCTCATTCTCTTTGAGCATTTGTGTACGATGGCACCAAAAAAGGCGATGAGCAAGCGACCCCAGCCAAGCAAGACCGCGGAGGGCCCCACAACAAGGTCCCAGCAAGCTGGCCGAAAACTGAGAGCCAAGACTCCCACCTCGGCCCCACCAAGGGACCCTGGACCCTCAGGTACCAAAAAAAGGGGCCCCAAGCCCCGTGCCCCTCCTGCAGCCAAAAAGCTGGCAACTGCAGCACCCACCACCTCTGCCCCCAGAACAGGCAGCACCAGTGAGCCCACACCGGCCATGCCTTCAAGTAGGGCAGTTCGGAAACCCATGCCCCGCAGCAGGGCCCGAACCCCATCCAGGGCCCGAACCCCATCCAGGCCCCGAAGCACAGCCAGAGGCCGAAGAACCCAATCCAGGGCACGAAGCCCAGCCAGGGCCCGAACCCCATCCAGGGCCCGAACCCCATCCAGGGCCCGAACCCCATCCAGGCCCCGAAGCACAGCCAGAGGCCGAAGAACCCAATCCAGGGCACGAAGCCCAGCCAGGGCCCGAACCCCATCCAGGCCCCGAAGCCCCTACAGGGCCCGCCGAACACAATCCAGGGCCAGAAGCCCATCCAGAGGCCGCAGATCCCAATCCAGGGCCAGAAGCCCCTACAGGGCCCGCCGAACCCAATCCAGGGCCAGAAGCCCCTACAGGGCCAGAAGAACACCATCCAGGGCCAGAAGCCCCTACAGGGCCCGCCGAACCCAATCCAGGGCCAGAAGCCCCTACAGGGCCAGAAGAACACCATCCAGGGCCAGAAGCCCCTACAGGGCCCGCCGAACCCAATCCAGGGCCAGAAGCCCCGACAGGGCCCGCCGAACCCAATCCAGGGCCAGAAGCCCCTACAGGGCCAGAAGAACCCAATCCAGGGCCAGAAGCCCCTACAGGGCCAGAAGAACCCAATCCAGGGCCAGAAGCCCCTACAGGGCCAGAAGAACACCATCCAGGGCCAGAAGCCCCTACAGGGCCCGCCGAACCCAATCCAGGGCCAGAAGCCCCCGACCTGGCACCAGCCGGGAACAGAGCCCCCGACCTGGCACCAGCCGGGAACCTAGCCCCCCAAGAGGGCCCCGAATTGCCCCCATGACCACATCTACACCTGGAAGTTCGGTGGCCAGCCACGCAAGAACACCCAGTCCCTTGGCCAGTCCAGTCCAGTCATTGGGAAGCCACCAATCCGGCCATTCCCCTACCCAGCCCCAGGCCATAATGTCACCACATGTGTCTGCACACATGGAGGAGCAGCCAAGCCAACCATCTGGCCGCACATTGCGCCGCGGCCAGTTGAGTGGGAGATTCTCCCATGACCAAAATATGGCATTGGCTAGTGGCCTTACATTATACTATGACGAGCTATATGGGAGCAAATCCAAACACACCACCAAGCAGCGCAAGATGGAATTGTTTGAAACCATCCTCCGACAAGTAAATGCAGCGGGGGAAGAGAGGAAAGATGTGTCCCAAATTCAGAAGAAAATCTCTGATCTGAAGTATGCTGTACGGCAAAAAGAAATTAAAAGGCATAATTACAGGTAACTAAATGTTTACGCTAAATCTAATGTTTTGGATGTACTGTATGCACCTTTTCTGAGTACCAAACGATTTTCTCTTTTCAGCCTGAAAACTGGCGGTGGCTTTCCATCTAAATTGGAGTTTACCCCTGCTGAGGAGATTGTGCTTGGACTTCTCCATCCGGTCGCGGTCGGTGGACATGCTGGTCTAAGGGACACAGACTCACCGACCCGTACCCACGGTGAGTACTCTTAAATCTGCATGTTTGGCTGTTTGCTAAATAATCCACAGTTCACTAGTAACAAGCTAACGGGATGCCCCTATGGTTTGCCTTGCTTGGCCTCGCACTACTGTGGCTGTTTGTGTCCTCTTTTTGTCCCTGGGAATCACACATTTAGGCCCACAGCCATTATGGCAAAGTTCAAATGTCCAATTGGATTGTTAAAGTCATGAAGTTTCGCAAGATAAGTGAGATATTTGGAATCAATCACAAAACACACATCATTATGTATGGGTTGCCTTTTGGTTGTGTGAGTTTTGTTTGAGTTAACAATTTAATTAGCCACCCACAAACATATCTGACCTAGAGCAGCGAGACTCAACTGGCGGCCCGGGGTCCCAATGCAGACCTTGGCACCACATTCAAGGACCCCTGCCCAGACAGCCCTGCACTCAGTTACTTCTGTGTTGACGTGCTCAGAGCTGCCCCCTTGATCGGCCATGTAGTGGTTGGTCTCCTGCCCAATGTCATGGCTCCCTGAAACATAGCATTGCAATATGAAGTACTGCACAGGAAGTGGCATTGCAAGGTACACAGTAACTTTTTCAAAATTTCTCTGCCCACAATCGTGTCCCGCTGCCCCTGCTCTGGCCCATCTGCCACAGTCCCCCCATGCCCCCCCCCCCACATAAGCCCCATACATTTGTAACAGATTGGCTCCATCCATCCCATCACCATCAATACGTTAACTCCCCCCTTTAGCCATCCAATCCCTGTCCCCTCAGCTCTGGCCCATCCAGCCCAGCAAGGGCAAGCAGCCTTTATTAGTTGGCACTTTGAAATCTCCAGCCCCTCCACCAGTGTATTTATTTTTAACTAGACACCCCCTGCATCAGCACCATGGCCAGACATTCACCTCTCACCACATACCTTGAAATGGGCGTTTCCAACAATTGTTTGAGTACCCCGGACCTAGCGAATGGTAGGCTAAATCCAAAAATGTGCCTTGAAAGTTGTATGCTGACTGGGTACACTTCATGACTTAGAACTGAGGTCACTTAGCAGTTTTTCAGAGACATTGCACCTATGTAAACTTGCGTGTGTTTGAACAAAGGTCACCATTGCTCTAGAGTTGAATAATATTACAAATAGAGCTATATTTGATTACCTATCCTAAAAAAGGTTAT
Source organism: Gastrophryne carolinensis (assembly GCA_027917425.1). NCBI lineage: Eukaryota > Metazoa > Chordata > Amphibia > Anura > Microhylidae > Gastrophryne > Gastrophryne carolinensis. The sequence goes on from CM051234.1 coordinate 163,272,332, forward strand.
GTGTGTGTGTTTACGTGGTTTGTTTTTCTCTTCTTCAGCCCAGCATGATCCCTCAGCAAGGGTAAACTCACCCCCCAGTTTGGTTATGCCTACCAGGTCCGTACAGCATAGGAGCCCAGATCAGAGATTTTCGGTAAGTTAATTTAGTAGCATAAATACTAACAAGTGCTTAAGAATGTGTTAAACTGTTGAAATCCAAAATTTGGACGCCAACTTAGCCTTTTTTTTTTGATATGTCCCTACAGACCCGCACACTCATGGAAGAGATCCAGGACATGGAGGAAGATGATGATGTCTCCATGCAGGGCACGTCGGATGACCTCCCCCTGGGTCCCAATTTGGAACTGCTCCATAATGTTTCTCTGGCCAATCCTCAGCAGCAGAGTGAATCTCCATCCATTGTGCATGCACATGGGGAGACTGACACTACAGTCCCCAGTGTTCACTCTGCTGCTGAGGATTTGCAAAGCAGGCCTGTTGCTGTTGAGGGGACGACACCACGCGGCAGGGCACGCCCAAGAGCCAGGGTAATTGTGCGGCGGACGCCATTACGCCGCCCCACAATTTCCCAGGGGAGGCAGAGTGCCCTGCTTCAATTATGGACCCAACAAAGGGACTCTTATGACGCCCAGCTCATTACAGAGCGTGAGCAAAGGCATGCCGACATGGTCAACATCCATACCAGTCTACAGGGCATCCTCGCGGAGTTGCGTACCCTCAACAGCAACGTGGCCAATGCAAGTAATGGCATCCAGTCAGCCATGGCTGAGATGACCAATATGCAGAGAAACATTGTGGAGCAGTTTCAAATTCACAATGCTGCCATGGCCCAGGCTAGGTCCCATTCCCATGGACCTCCACCTGGACCTCCACCTGGGTATTATGGGCAGCCACCCTATTAAGCCATGGGTGTGTGGGACATCTTTTCTCTTAACCCCCACTGTATTTACTTGTCCTTTGAGGTTTCAAACAATCCATTTTGTGTTGCTCTGGCAGGTTGTGTTTTGTATTTGCTCCCATATAGCTCCTTAGAGTAATGCTTAAGGCCACTAGCCAATGCCATAGGTCTATGTGGAGTTTATGTGGCCACTTATGGCTTTACCTATGTATTTGGTTGGTGCTCCTCCTGTTTGCAGACATGTTTGTGTGACATTATGGCCATGCCCAAATATCCCTGGGCACAGGCAATATTAATGACTGGACTAGGCTGGCCTTTGGACTGGGTGTCCTTGTTTGGTTGTGCCACTCACTTCCAGGTGTAGATGTGCTCGATGTTTTTTTTTAATGTTATCCATTTGTTACCACAGATGTATGTGGACTGATTTGTGTTAAGCACTATAATTTTTCCTTTTCAAAGTAAAACAAAAAATTCACTTACAATACTTGTGGCGTTTTTAGTGGGAAGACATTTTTAACAGCTTGGGCTAAACCAGATAATTTTGGTTTGAAGAGGTGTAACAATGCAAAGCTAAAGCTAAGGAAACTACATGAAATACATTAGGCAACAATTAAGGTCTAAATGTTTTACTTAGAGGTAATGCCACATTACGGCAAAACAACATATGTAACAAAAAGGATAACACAGACATACAGAATGGTGAGACAGGGAAAAAAGTTAAGTAAAATGCTGGCTGATCAGGTTGGCTCGAACAGATTGGCCAGACTCACTGGGGGGCCCCTCAAAATTCTCGACTTCATCCTCGACGGCTGAAGAGGGCAGGCTGTCCACATAACGTGGGACACGTTCCATGATGGCAAAATTGTGCAAAACAGCACATGCCATTATAATGTCGATCACTTTCTTGGGATCATATTGCAGGGCCCCCCCAGTATGGTCAAGGCAACGAAAACGTGTCTTCAGCAGACCAAAGGCCCTCTCCACAACAGCCCGGGTCTTGCGATGCGCACGGTTATACGCTTCCTGAGAGGCATCCTGGGGCCGCAGCACAGGCGTCATGAGCCAGGGTAGAAGTGGGTACCCGGAATCACCTTAAACAGAGAATTAAATGTAATCAAAATTAAAAAGGCAACACAACCAACACCAAAAATTTCACAGATATCATAATGATGTAAGGTAAAGTGTTCCCCAAAAAAAACAGGGCACATTAGGGCCCCCAAAAATTGCACTAAGGTATAACCTAAATAAAAATGGCACTTCTATATACCAATTAATTAACAAACATCTGCACGGCCAAGGGTATTTGTATTTTACATATATTTGTAGTTTTCAGACATGTTACAATTAGGATGCTGCTGAGGGCCTATCCACATTTCTCTGGAAACTACAATGTATGCAGTTTAAGTCCACTTTGACATTTAACGACCAATAGTACAAAAGGAGCCAAATGTCAAAGATCCCTATCCACATTTCACTGGAAACTACAATGTATGCAGTTTAAGTCCACTTTGACATTTAAAGACCAATAGTACAAAAGGAGCCAAAGGTCAAAGATCCTTGGGTATAAACTCCAAACCAATATATTTAGGCACAAGGAACTTACAGACATCCTAACTAAAGGGAAAACATTCTGAAGGCCAAAGCGAGACAAGGATTTTTTGGGTAAGTTCCTAATATATGAGCCAAGAAAAAGGCAGTTGGACGCTTATGTAAAGTTTTCCAAAACAAACATATCAACAAATACAAGATTAATGCCACATTTAATAACACACAAATAGGACACACTTACCAAGCAGCCATGCCCCCGAAAATTCACCTGCCTCAAATCTCCGAAACAACCCAGATCGCCGGAGGATATAGGAGTCGTGGGACGATCCGGGGTAGCCGGCAAGGACACTCATAAACCGCATATCCGGACCAACCACGGCCTGGACATTAAGTGAGTGTCCCATTTTACGATTCCTTAAGGCAAAAACATACAAAAAGGGTAATTGATATTTGACCCAAACTAATAAATTAACCACAAAACATGTCTGCACTCTATTGGGAAAGACTAATGAAAAGCCGAGATAAAGCAGCTACACAAATGAGGGATAAACAAATATGCTGCCGCAAAGGAAAACAGGTTACATGACACGTTGGGCAACATAATAACCAATCTCAATACCTATATATATACTCGTCGGCTGCCCTAGGTACGAGTGCCACATGTGTGCAGTCAATTGCACCAATAACGTTGGGCATGTCGGCCACATTATAAAACCCAAGCTTAATGGCGTTTCTGGCTGCCATATCATCTGGAAAATAAATATATTTTTGAGTTATGGCAGCCATGCCTTCCAAAAATTTAGACAGTGCGCGGCTCAGCGTAGGCTGTGACATCCCCACAGAGAGGGCACCCAGCCTCTGGAACGAGCCGTTCGCCAAAAATTGCAGGCAGCCAAGCATCTTGGTCATACCTGAAATTGCATGCCCCTTCCTTGTGGTGCGGGCTAACCATGGCCGCAGCTCACTATATAATTTATGGAGGGAAGCGCGATTAAGCCTGGTCAGCTCGAACAGCTCAACATCATTCATGCTATCGATGTTCATGCGACGACGCAGGGGCAATCTGCTCTCAGACATCTCGATCAACTCAATGCCAAAAAGCATAAGCCCTTGATGTGCCACAAACTCGCTCCGCTCCATCCTACTCCCGAGGCCAAATAGCTGCCGGCAAACATTTCGTAAAGCAGCTCTTTAATGGGCTTCCAAACAATTAGCAATCACCTCTCTGAATTGGGCGCAAGCCCATGTGAAGGACGTAAAAAATAGGATCGGACGCAAATAATACGATTTGGACGGGAAAAACACACGAACTAACGCAAATTATACGATTCTCGTACGAAATGCGTATGTTCATATACGTCTATGCGCGAACGATCGTGCGAATACGAAATGGCCAAAAAAACAAGAAAAAATGACAAACACCCACCCAAACTTACGATTCTCGATACGAAATCAATTAACTTTTGCTCTTTGAATCGAGGGGAATGTCTCTGGGGTAATGCAGGGAGGCAAATGAAAAAGAATGTAATGTAGGTGAGTTTTAGGAAGATAGCCACCAAAGACTAATAGTCTGATTTCCTAAAGTAATGCAGGACTGTGCCAACTAGTCTAACAGTCACAGCCAGGGGCAGGCTGGCCATAGGGCATACCGGAGAAAATCCCGGTAGGTTGGCACCAGGGAAGGCGACCCCGTGAAAGACAGATGCGGGAGAGAGTAATGGGAGATGCCGTACCATGCATATGTGGAATGCCCCTCACTCGCTGTAATGAGGGATGCTATTTACTGGCTGTAATGTGGGATGCCCCTCACTCGCTGTAATGAGGGATGCTACTTACTGGCTGTAATGTGGAATGCCCCTCACTCGCTGTAATGAGGGATGCTACTTACTGGCTGTAATGTGGAATGCCCCTCACTCGCTGTAATGAGGGATGCTACTTACTGGCTGTAATGTGGGATGCCCCTCACCGCCTGTAAAGGGAGATGCCACAACTTACCTATGTGGGATGCCCTTCACTCGCTGTAATGAGGGATGCTACTTACTGGCTGTAATGTGGAATGCCCCTCACTCGCTGTAATGAGGGATGCTACTTACTGGCTGAAATGTGGAATGCCCCTCACTCGCTGTAATGAGGGATGCTACTTACTGGCTGTAATGGGGAATGCCCCTCACTCGCTGTAATGAGGGATGCTACTTACTGGCTTTAATGTGGGATGCCCCTCATCGCTTGTAAAGGGAGATGCCACAACTTACCTATGTGGGATGCCCTTCACTCGCTGTAATGAGGGATGCTACTTACTGGCTGTAATGAGGGATGCCCCTCACTGCCTGTAATGGGAGAGGCCACAACATGCCTCTCACTCGCTGTAATGAGGGATTCCCCTCACTGGCTGTAATGGGAGATGCTGCAACATGCCTCTGTGGGGTGCCCCTCACTCGCTGTAATGAGGGATTCCCCTCACTGGCTGTAATGGGAGATGCTGCAACATGCCTCTGTGGGGTGCCCCTCACTCGCTGTAATGAGAGATTCCCCTCACTGGCTGTAATGGGAGATGCTGCAACATGCCTCTGTGGGGTGCCCCTCACTCGCTGTAATGAGAGATTCCCCTCACTGGCTGTAATGGGAGATGCTGCAACATGCCTCTGTGGGGTGCCCCTCACTCGCTGTAATGAGGGATGTTACTGACTGTTTGTAATGAGGAATGCCCCTCACTGCCTGTAATGGGAGATACCGCAACATGCCTCTGTGGGATGCCCCTCACTAGCTATAATGTAGGGATGCCTCTCACTGGCTGTAAAGAGGTATGCCCCTCACTGCCTGTAATGGAAGATGCTGCACACTGCCTTTAATGAGGGATGCCACTTTTAATGAGGGATGCCCCTCTCTGCATGTAAGGGGAGATGCTGCAACATGTCTATGTGGGATGCCCCTTACTCATTGTAATGAGGGATGCTAATGACTGGTTGTAATGAGGGATGCCCCTCACTGCCTGTAATGGATGATTCTGCACACTGTCTGTAATGGGGGGATTTCAGCACACCATTTGGCTTAGAATATTTTCTTTCTTATTTTTGTCCTCTAAACCCTGGGTGCATGTTGTGGAATGAAAAATAAGGTGTATATATAATGTGACAGTAGGATACTATACTGGTCCAAGAACAGTACAGCCAGTGCCCCAAAAAGTTTCAGGCCGTTTCTTAGCCCCTGTCTACCCCTGGTCACAGTCAGGGGTGGACTGGCCATAAGGAGCACAGGAAGAATTCCCAGTAGGCCACAATGCTTGAGCACCACTTGGGCTGGATGTGGGATGGGGGGCCCTACAATACTAAAGCTTCACTATCATCACATGGCATATCTCTCTCTGCCCATGATTTGTTCCTGGATTAATATAACAGCTTAATAACGTATGCATTTATTGTCTCAGAAGATCCAGGGGGAGTGGCTTGTGGGCTGGTGAGGGCCTACATATTCTCCGCCTGATTTCTGACCCCAGTCAGTCCCTGTTCACAGCAAAATTGTATTAAAGCAGACCTCCAGTCAAAAAAAAGTTTAGTAAATTACTGTAGATTATTAGCTTGTGAGCAGGGCACTCACATTTGTGTCTCTTTTTCTGAATTTCTCTCTGCCTTGCCTTTCTTCCCTTTTTTCTATATTTCATTTCTTCCATTCTATCTATTTGTTACATGTTCTTCCTTCCATTTTATCTATCTGTAACAAATTGCAGGAGGCTAAAACATCCAGGGCTAAAACGGATTTTCCTAAGAGGCAGGTAAAACCTTTCAAAATATCCTCTATACACTATAGCTTTATTTTGTGACACATAGTAAAGGGCCCACATACACCTGGAGCTGGCTCTGAGCCTTGGCATCACTATTGTATACCTAAAGTGGACCAAAACCCAGCGCAATTGGCCCGGGAATCATCTATACCTTCCCCTCGGGGCATCCAAAATCAGGATGGCCCAGCTGTGTGACACCCCCCCCCCCAGGTCGCCCTGTTCACTTACCTTGCTTCCCGGTCCAATGGCTCATTCGCGAGCCGCGGCTGCATCCCCGCTATGTCTCTAGCAGGGTGCGTGCCTGCGCCAGGCATTTGTTAATGGCCGGTGCGGGCACGCTCCCTGTTAGAGGGAATACGTAGGCTTAGAGGCCGATTCATTAATAGCGGCAGGTAGCGACAGTTGAGCGACTGTAGCGGCATTTTCAGAGCGCCCGCTAGTCGTCGCTGTGCTTGGTCGTTGTTCTGTAGTTGATAGCGACTCAGTCGGTTTGCCGTAATGTTGAATATTGGGTGAGGAGTCGCTATTTGACAGGTTCCGTGCTGTATGGGAGCGCATGATAGCGACTGGCCCTAGCGACCGGCTCCCACCATATTCATTAAAAAATCACTGTCATGCCAAGGGCATGATTATAGAACATACGTATTATGAGTGTATATATGTGTGTGTATATTTGAATATGGACCAGCTGCTTTCCCCTCCACCCGTGTGCCATAAAACACCCTCCTATATAAAAACAGGGCCATGCAGCGTGTACATTCCAACTTAATTAAGACTCTGTTTGTGATACTTTGAAGTGCCAGGCTGTTGTCTTTGCTCTGGTCATAAACCGGCAATCAGATAAGGGGACCTGGGGAATAGAATCCCCACCCCACCCTTAGGAATTCCATGGAAATGGAAGGTGTCCTGTTAAGCCATTTTTCCCTCCAAATTCTGGCTAACAAAAAGCTAGGAGAGCTGACATGTTGGTGTGCATTACAAGCTAAGGACCTGGGAACGTAACATCGTCCCAAGCAACGAGCAACCACAGAAAACACTAACGAAAAGGACTGCGTAAGGACTCTATTTTTGAACTGTTATTTGCTGTATACTCTTTCTGTATTCTTGTATGTCATTTTATTGTTGCAAACAACCAGCACTGTGATACCTTTTATCAGATTAAATCTTTAATTAATCAGCTCTAGTCTTTGACCTCTAAATAGATGAGCTCACCTTCCTGAGGGAAGCTCTGGTGATACACGTTTATTAGGGTTAATTGATGACTTGCTGGGACTAGTAGTGCATGCCCAGGGGTCTGGTGGCTCTTAACCCTTGTACTATCACACTCTGTCTGGCTGGGCTGAGCGTGATCGTGACAACTGGTGGCAGCGTCGGGACATATTTAGAGATTTTTAGTGCTTGCTGGATTTTACCCGAAGATCCTAAGCACTAAAAGAAATTTGCATACATCTTATTGTGTGTAAATTCCCAAAGACAGAGCTCAGTGCTGATCTAAGTGACATACCAAAAAAAAGAGTGCAAGACAGTTCTGTCCTTCCCATCTGTTGTTTTACTCCCTCTGCTTCATATCGGAAATATGGAGGCATATCGCAAGCAGTCCAAGCCCGCACTGGAGTTAATGTGCCAAGAAAAGGAGATCCCTACAGCGGGAAAGAACAAGGAGCAACTTATTGCCGATCTTGTGGAATATGATGCCCGTGCAGCAGAGCTGAGTGATGTGAGGCTAAGTCCTACAGCGGAGAATGAGGGACACCACATTACTCCCCATCAGGACAGTACTCCACATGAAGCCTTGGACTCTTATATGCGGACTGCTTTACAACACCTTGGAGATGTGGATGCTAATATTAAACTCCAGTTGCTTCTCCAGTACCAAACAGCAGAAAGAGAGGCCCAGGCACGAGCTGCTGAGCGCAGACATGAACTGGAGGTCCTGAGGCTGAGAGGGGACGCTTTATCCGCACGCAGTGATGTGCAGGGTGAGGGTGACCACAAACCCCGCTTGGAACATTTCCCCATGATGGAGAAAGATGGTGATTTGGACATATTCCTGAGAGCATTTGAAAAGGTTTGCCGGCAGTTTCATCTTCCTAAAGAGCAGTGGGGACGATACCTAACCCCACGGCTGCGAGGAAAAGCTCTGGATGTGTTTGCTTCTCTTCCCTCTGAAAGAGACCAGGACTATGAGGCAATAAAATCTGCCCTGCTAAAAAGTGCTAATCTGACTCCAGAAACCTATCGGAAGAAGTTTAGGACTTTACAACAGAGCACCACAGAGAGTTGCACTGAACATGCAGGTCAGCTGAGGACTGCATTCAGGCAATGGACTGGGGGCCTACAAGTCACCACTTATGAGGCCCTGGAGGACTTGATGGTTCTGGATCAGTTCCTCCAAACAAGGAGCTGTGAAGCCAGAGAGTGGATTTTGGACCGCAAGCCCAAGACAGTCGCAGAAGCCGCAGAACTAGGAGATGACTTTGCTAATAACCGTGCACCAACAGCGAAGCGTGGTTCGGCACAAGCTGGATCAAGTACCTGGAAGGGAGCTGCCCACCCACAGAGTGCCAGTAGGTCAACTGGGAGATTCCTGCCGTCCACACCAAGAGCAACAGGAACCCCATCGGGTCAGGGGGACGCCCGCCGATGTTATAGATGCAACAAGATTGGGCACCTGAGTGCCACCTGCCCCAACAAAAGGAATTCTCCACCGGCAGTTGAAGGACACCCAGCCGTTTTTCTGGTGTCTGGAACAGTGGAGAAGAGAGCGGATAACCTGCAGAGCGTAACTGTGGGTGACCGGGTGACCGTGGGTCTACGTGATTCGGGGGCCTCCTTTACCTTAGTGCGGCCTGAAGTGGTGGATACCGAGGACATCATCCCTGGAAAAACCATGGCTTTAAAAGGAATTGGAGGTGTGCGCCCGGCTGTACCCATGGCCCGTGTGTACCTGGATTGGGGTACAGGCAAAGGTTTGCGGGAGGTGGGGGTCTCTGAGGACATCCCTGTCAGTGTTCTGCTGGGGAATGATTTGGGTCGGATGCTATGCCATTATGCTCCAGAGGACACTGCCTGCACACCACAAGGGCTAGGAGACAGCCCTGATCGTTCTGAGGTACTGTACGAGACTTTGGGGGACACTGTGAAATGTGATAACTGGGAGGGAGTGCAGGGGGCTGATAAATGTTTACCTGTAACTGAACCAGTTGTGTCTTCCAAAAGTGGAGTGGGGTGTATTGTGAAATGTAATGCCAATGTATTACCTTTGTCAAAACCTAGCGGAGATGGGCTAGGGGGAGGGGTTGGTGGGCCCCTGGTGACAGGTAAGGATGAGGGACCAGCAGTGAGTGATGTGTCCCCATCCTGTAAGCCGGAGATGGCTGAGGAGGAGGAGGGAGGAAGGAGTGATGTAGCTGTATATGATGCCTGTAACAATGTTATGTCCGGGGCTGAGGGGGAGGAAGGTAAACCCCAGGGAGGCATATCAATGGTGGCAGTGGTTACACGTCAGCAGTGTGCCAGAGCTGCAGCTGTAAAAAGAAGGGAGGATGGTGATGACTCACAAGCCGAAGCAGAGGAGGGTGGAGATGGTAGTTCACCTGAGGGAAATGTGTCCCCTGATGCCACGAGGTGGGGGGAGGGCAATGAACATTTCCGGGAAGCTCTGCGCAGTGATCCTTCCCTTGAAGGGCTGAGACAGCGTGCTGAGCAGCCAAGCGCTAACTCAGATGGGCATCGGGTATATTGGGAAAACAATATCCTGTATTGGGAGTCCCTTTCCAAAACCATGCTAGGGCCCCAGGAGAGAGAAAGGCAGTTGGTGGTTCCTAGGCAGTTTAGGAAAGAGCTACTGAGGTTAGCCCATGAGACCCCCCTGGCAGGACACTTGGGAGTGGCCAAAACAAAGTCCAGGTTGGCACACAATTTCTACTGGCCAGGTATGGGTACTGCTGTTGCTAGTTACTGTAGGTCCTGTCATGTTTGCCAGAGGGTGGGTAAGTCCGGGGATGTAACTCGTGTTCCCTTTGAGCGAGTGGCAGTGGATATTGTGGGGCCTCTAGCTATACCCAGCAGCACAGGGAAACAGTTTATTCTTACTGTGGTGGACTATGCAACCAGGTACCCTGAGGCTGTTGCCTTATCTTCTGTCCGGGCAGATAAGGTGGCAGATGCGCTGATCAGTATATTCTGCAGGGTTGGGTTCCCTAGAGAAATGCTCACTGATCAGGGCACCCAGTTCATGTCCAATCTAATGCAAAGTCTCTGTAAGAAGGTAAACGTACAGCACCTGGTAGCAAGCCCATACCACCCCCAAACAAATGGTCTCTGCGAGAGGTTCAATGGGACCCTGAAACAAATGTTAAAAACCTTTGTAGAGTCAGAAGGCAGGGACTGGGAAAAGTACTTACCCTATTTGTTATTTGCTTACAGGGAGGTACCCCAAGAATCTACAGGTTTCTCACCTTTTGAATTATTGTATGGTCGCAAAGTGCGGGGGCCCCTAGATTTAGTTAGAGGGGAGTGGGAAGGGGTGCAACATACTCCTGAAACTTCGGTGGTGGAGTATGTCCTAAAGTTTAGGGACAGAATGCAGGTGTTGACTGGGCTAGTACACGATAACCTCAGAGCAGCACAGTCCAGGCAGAAACACTGGTATGACCGCAATGCAAGGGACCGGGTCTATGAGGTGGGACAGAAGGTAATGGTTCTAAACCCCATTAGACAGAATAAGTTACAGGCTGCCTGGGAGGGCCCTTTCACCATTTTACAGCGCCCAGAACCAACCACGTATGTAGTAGCCCTTCATAAGAAAAGTCAGAGACAGAGACAGTACCACATTAATATGTTAAAGGCCTACTATGACCCGGAGGATGTGGTACTCAGTGTGTGCAGTGCACCAGAGGAAGAGGGGGTTAGTGATCCCTTACTAGATCTTGTGGAGGAAGCTAAGAGCCAGGGATCCCTCCAGGATGTGCAGGTCAATCCACAGCTCCCAGATGAAAGGAAGAGGCAGCTACATCAGGTGTTAGGCCCCTTCAGTGCCAACTTTACTGGGAAGCCAGGGCGAACTACCGTAGCTACCCACCATGTGGATACGGGGGCCCAGCCACCGCTTAGACAGGTAGCCTACCGGGTATCCCCAGAAATAAAGACCCACATACAGAAGGAGATCGAGGACATGCTAAAACTAGGGGTAATAAAGAAGTCTAAAAGCCCCTGGGCCTCCCCAGTAGTGCTAGTGCCCAAAAAGGATAAATCCACCAGGTTCTGTGTGGATTACCGAAGGTTAAATGCCGTGACCACATTTGATGCCTACCCAATGCCCAGAATAGATGAACTGCTTGATCAGCTAGCAGGTTCTCAATACGTCACTATTATGGATTTGAGCCGAGGGTACTGGCAGATCCCCATGACTCCAGAGGCCCAGGAACGGTCAGCCTTTATTACTCCCTTTGGGTTGTTTGAGTGCTGTGTCATGCCCTTTGGGATGAAAAATGCCCCAGCCACTTTTCAGCGACTAGTCGATCAGCTGCTAGAGGGCCACAAGGAATATGCAGTAGCTTACTTAGATGATATTGCCATATTTAGCAAGACCTGGGAGGAGCACCTGATTCACCTGCACAAGGTGGTAAAACAAATAGCTGAGGCAGGGCTTACCATCAAACCAGAAAAGTGTCAAGTTGGCATGACAGAAGTGCAGTATCTGGGACATCGGGTAGGAGGAGGGACCCTACGCCCCGAGCCCAGTAAGGTGGAGTCTATTATGGCCTGGCCAATTCCCAAGACCAAAAAACAGGTCATGTCTTTCCTGGGAACAGCAGGTTATTATCGTAGATTTGTCCCAGACTATAGCAAGATAGCCAAACCCCTCACCGATTTGACTAAAAAGAAAGTGTCCAAGCAAATTACCTGGACTGAGGACTGTAATAAGGCCTTTGTCGCCCTCAAGACAGCATTGTCCAACTCTCCGGTCCTCCAGGCCCCTGATTTTAGCAGGAGGTTCGTGGTACAAACGGATGCTTCCAATTTTGGGCTGGGGGCTGTTCTTAGCCAAGTGAACTCCCATGGAGAAGAACACCCCATACTATACCTTAGTAGGAAGCTATTGCCTAGAGAAGTGGCCTATGCTGTCATAGAGAAAGAATGTCTAGCTATGGTCTGGGCTTTGCAAAAATTACAACCCTACCTGTACGGAAGGGATTTCACTGTCATAACGGATCACAATCCTCTACATTGGTTAGACAGGGTGTCGGGTAACAATGGCAAACTGCTTCGCTGGAGTCTTATCCTCCAACAATATAATAACACAGGAAAGGAAGCCTGCATCAAAATGCAGATGGACTATCGCGTCAGGGGGAAATAGACTGTTAGTGGGTGCAGATTTATCAGCCTGGATAGGCTGGATCTCTCTGCCCCATCTTAAGGGGGAGGTGTCATGCCCAGGGCATGATTATAGAACATACGTATTATGAGTGTATATATGTGTGTGTATATTTGAATATGGACCAGCTGCTTTCCCCTCCACCCGTGTGCCATAAAACACCCTCCTATATAAAAACAGGGCCATGCAGCGTGTACATTCCAACTTAATTAAGACTCTGTTTGTGATACTTTGAAGTGCCAGGCTGTTGTCTTTGCTCTGGTCATAAACCGGCAATCAGATAAGGGGACCTGGGGAATAGAATCCCCACCCCACCCTTAGGAATTCCATGGAAATGGAAGGTGTCCTGTTAAGCCATTTTTCCCTCCAAATTCTGGCTAACAAAAAGCTAGGAGAGCTGACATGTTGGTGTGCATTACAAGCTAAGGACCTGGGAACGTAACATCGTCCCAAGCAACGAGCAACCACAGAAAACACTAACGAAAAGGACTGCGTAAGGACTCTATTTTTGAACTGTTATTTGCTGTATACTCTTTCTGTATTCTTGTATGTCATTTTATTGTTGCAAACAACCAGCACTGTGATACCTTTTATCAGATTAAATCTTTAATTAATCAGCTCTAGTCTTTGACCTCTAAATAGATGAGCTCACCTTCCTGAGGGAAGCTCTGGTGATACACGTTTATTAGGGTTAATTGATGACTTGCTGGGACTAGTAGTGCATGCCCAGGGGTCTGGTGGCTCTTAACCCTTGTACTATCACACTCTGTCTGGCTGGGCTGAGCGTGATCGTGACAATCAAGCTCAAAAAATTATCGCGCTGTAAAATGCTTGTTTAAACCCCAGAGCGCTGGCGGTGATGTGTTAAAAGTAGTTTTTTAACCCCCAAACAACCATATTTTTGGAAACCAAAAAAAAAAAAGTTTTTTAAATAATTTGGTAATATGAATACATTAATATCAGACCTGTAATATCAATTCTGTACATTTTTTTTTTTTTAAATGGCAGAAGAGGTCACAGGTTTCACATTTAAAAAAAAAAAAAAACAATTAATAACAATTAATTATGAATATTTAAAGATTGTTCCATTGAAATGCATTGGAGAGCGCCAGGTAGCGAGAGGTCATACCTGTCGCTGTTCAAGGTCGGACGCTGGCGCTGTGGGCTGAGGCTGGAATAATGATGAATGAGTGGCTATATGGCGCTATCTCAGTCGCTAAGCAGGATTGGCTTGATAAATGTGTGATTGTGGTGGGGAGCCGGCGTTCTCGTGGCGGGGCCCGTCATTACCGGCCGCTCACCAGTCGCTACCTGTCACTATTCCTTCATAAATAAGGGCCTTAGATGCCGTGACGTCAGCGGCTCCAAGCGCGTTGATTGGACGAGCTGCTGCACATGCATCGTAGGACCGGGAAGAGGTGACTTGCACCCAGCGATCTGGGGGGAAGGGACCAAAACCCAGGATAGGCAAAATCCTGGGTTTTGGTCCACTTTAAAGTCATTTTTTCTCCCAGCACAAGCTGTCTGGCTGCATTATCTGCTCGTGTTGGTGTTAGGAAATCAGGATCTGTATGTGCACAACTTTTGACTAGCAATTACGGGAACAGCAACTTGTACATTCACACTAAAGCCCAGTTTTCCTATCATAAATATCTTTCTAGCCTTAAATAAAATAACCAGGCACTTGTACAATCACATCATTTTGGACCAATATATTTCATAAATCAAATTTTAAATTTCATTATTTAAAATTCATTATGAATCATCTATCATACATTTTTCATTTTATAATAAAAAAAAAAAGAAGAAATAGATCCTCTCAATTAGATGCCCATAAGGAGATCCACAGAGAATAAGAGCAACTGATCAAACAGAAACAGCCAAAAGGGAGCAGGTAGCACCACACTTAATTGAATGGCGTCAGGGTGTATATACGACAAGCCTGTATAGAATTCAATACTAATGAGTCATTTTCTTTGTATTTTTTAAAGAGTAGTCATTAGGCTAATGATGAAATTGTATTTAAAAAGTCAGTTCTATTATTTATAGGCCATTCTATATACTACTGTACATAGGTACATAGATTAATGATGTAGTAGGGAAACTCTTTTCGCCACACTTATACAGCAATTTCTTTGTAAAAATGATTACGCAAGTGCTAAAGAAGAATGAACATTTTTATATAACACTGGTCAGGCGAATTGCAAAACTCGATGGCAGAACATTTAAAGAGGTTAATACAGAATGATGAAAATGTTGGATTATGAAACCAATTTAACTGTACATTTACTTAGTTGGTATGCACCAGCGAGGCAAAGAAATAATGGTTTACATCTCCAGCTTAACACAACAAAGGTTTTAATATGGAGAGGTTTGTTGCCTATATGTTTATTTCAGCCTACTGCTCAGCATACAGCCAGAAACACTTTCACGTAACAACAGGATTATTTTTTTTTGCTGGCAGTTGCATTAAACTAAAATTAAAGAGGAGTGACTCTTACACTGTGATGCAGGAAGGGGTGGGATCCAGTCCACATTTCAGTCTAGCAGAAGGTGGTCAACCTTGGAAAAAGTGGAAGTTTAGGTATAGAATGTGGTGACGTATTGCAACAGCACAGAAGGATGGCTCAGCTGCATGGAAAATAAGGAAAAGAAGTTTCAATTTTAAACGTAGACTGAAGAAGCTCTAATCCATGCAATATTTCAGAAACACATTCTATGAGAAAAGAGTGCTTTCTGATCGGTCCTAGTACAAGTTATCTGATCATTGGATCTCATCCTATGCCACCTCGGACCTGAACTTCATTCACTGGCTATTCTGTGTCCACCTTGTGCCCCTAGCCATCAGTCACAGGAGTGCTACCATGTCCCCTCTATTCACTGCAATGGAGGGGGTATGTCAGGCCTCAGCACACCCCTTCCATTGCAATAAATGGGGAGGGCGTGGCAGCACTCCAATGACTGATGTGGAGCCACGAGCCTGATACACCATCAATTCTAACCTCTGCTCTGGCCCAGGACTGCATAGGCTGCGATCCAGTGACCATATAAGTTGCTGACTAGGAGTAATAAAATTAGCCAATGCTACTAGCCGGTGGAAGGAGCCCTAAAAACCATCTCTGTAAGGCAACTTTTTCAATTTTGTATTATATGCTAAGGGCTTATGGGCCCTCATCTGCTCAAGCTATTGCGTTTAGAGTATCCATTTTACAGGGACAAAAGTTAGGTTTAATAAAGTGGAACAAAAGATACTGAAAGTCAACTACTAAAAGATATAAGAGGAAAAGAGAGCTTTCCTTAAAGCGGACCAAAACTCACGGGCAGGCTGATTCATCACTAACGCCAGGTAGCGACAGATGAGCGTCTGTAGCAGGCATTTTCAGAGCGCCCGCTAGTAGTCACTGTGCTCAGCCGTGGGTTGCTACTTCATAGCGACTCAGTCGCTGTCCAGTAATGTTGAATACATTGTGAGGAGTCGCTATTTGACCAGTACAGCGCTGTATGGGAGAGCATGGTAGCGACTGCTCATAGCGACCGACTCACACCATATTCTGCAAAAAAACAGTCTCACAAATCTCTGGCGCTGAAAACATATGGAATTACATTGTAGCAACATTGTAACATGAACACTTTAATGGCAGACCTGTAATGTCATTTCTGAAGAACTATATAAAAAATAAAAAAAATGTGAAAAAACTGCTTATTCAATGCCAGGAGAGGTCACAGAATTATTTGAGATTTAAAAAAAAAAACAAAAAAAAAAAAAAAACAGTTTAATAATAAGCGATTTATTGAAAACAAAGTCCAACAGGAAAAATCTCTTCAGAGTATGATACAGGATACAATGCAGCACAGCAAGCGGTTACCTCACCAACTTGTCCCGGGCAATGTCCAGGGTATGATAATTACAGCGTTTTGCAAGTCCTTGATATCACAGGTCCTCTTTCAGGGCATACAAGTCCAGACTGGTAATCCATAGGTTCCAAGAGCAGATAACACATAAAATCCTTTGGATGCAATTCAGCACTGTCAGTATTGGGAGCCACAAGGCACAGGCTCCTCATCCCAGCCTCTCCATCTCCACACTGGAAGCCTCAGCGGCTCCTTTTATTAGGCTTCCTTCCTTCAATTAGTCTCATCACCTGGGAAGACCTGTGAGTAGGGGAAGAACCCGTAGAGGACACAGGATGTGGATTGGATCTCTGATATCCCGGCATGGATCGAGCCTGCCTGAAAAACTCATGGGAAATATAGACCCCATCCATACACTTTACCATACACTTTACCACAATATATTGTTTTAATCATGCATTTAGAATAGATTCCCAGAAGATCTAGATAGAGCAAAATGACTCCACCTGTGCGGAATACATATATGTGTTTTTTAATGTTTTTTTTTTTTACAGAAGTATATATTTGGTTGTTTGGCTGTTAATGTTATAAGCAGATGGTGGTAGCATATTTAGTTGTTTGATTTTTCTAGAACTTTTGTCAGTTAAATGCACACTCCTCACATGGCGCTGTGCTCATGCACTATTGGACCACTGGAAAGCGCATGGTTATGTTGCAAACTGATGAAGCGGTAACACGCAGAAATGCATGACAAATATTATTATTATTATTTATTTATATAGCATCATTTTCTTCCATAACGCTGCAAGATGTATAATTACAGACAAGGTAAACCATACTGTACAGACTAGATGTTACAAAGTTCAAACCAAATGTTAGGAGGACAGGAGACAGTAGGATAGAGAGCCCCACCCTTGCGAGCTTAAATGCCTTATTTATGAATAATAATAATAATAATAGTGTCAATAATGTCACTGTCCGACACTCAATGCTTGATTTAGGAAGCACAAATCAGTGTGCACTGACAAGGCCGCCATTTAGCGTCTAATTTATCACCAGCCCCATTTAGTACATCTAGCCTGGAGCTCT
This sequence comes from Gastrophryne carolinensis, assembly GCA_027917425.1. Taxonomy (NCBI): domain Eukaryota; kingdom Metazoa; phylum Chordata; class Amphibia; order Anura; family Microhylidae; genus Gastrophryne; species Gastrophryne carolinensis. Next base: position 163,289,876 of record CM051234.1, read on the forward strand.
TTCCCCAGCTACGCCACTTTAAACAGGTGCTTATACCCGATCTCCCGCTTAGACATCAATAGACGCGCATTGTTAAAGCCTTTTATTAGGCTACACTTGCTTTTAATAATTCTTTTTACTCAAGATGTTCATCTTTGAGTCTGTCCACGTTATAGATGTGTTTGTAGGGAACCCAAGGCCTGCAATGTTTCAGGCACCCCTAGTGTCTTTTGGTTTTGCAGTGGTTCTAAAAAACAACAGGTGATGTTGTTTGGATGTCCAAATGTATCCTAGAATGGAAACATGACTCTGTGTGTCCCTAGCAGTGCTGTCAGCTCCTTTACACACTTGTACACTTATAGTGCTGTTACTGCAGCTCGGAAGGAGACCAAATAGCGCTGACTGGCGTACTTGATTCATTTTGCTCTATATATCAAGGGAGGTCATGGAGGGCCCGATCAGGTTTGGTTGTATTGTGGCTTTTTTGATACAGTACCTGTCTGTTGTATAGTCCTGGGCTGCTGGTTTCTCTAGCTTCTGTTATCATCCATCACTGTGCACTTTAGCTTTATTACATTAGCAATTTTTTTCATATTTGTTTGGTATTGTAGTTGTTCACAATTTGGATTAGCAATTTAGAAGATCCAGGTCTCAGCAGGGTTAGATATTTAGAGGATTCCTGACCATCATTTACATTTCTTTTTTTGTCTGTTCATAGATACTGTATGTTCTTAATGTTTTTGACTGCAGTCTGTGTTGTACGTTTTTGGAATCTAATTAAATAAAATGTGTTTTGTTTATTAACTGATGTGATGACCAGAGGTCATGTGAGGCACGAGGGTAGTTTGGGAGTCCAGGCTTCCTAGCCATTTTTTAAGCTTGGAAGCATCCAAAATCTGCATTCCCCTGGGGGTGTGGTTTAAAGGGACTTAAAGTAATTTTTGAATTTAGGTCCATTGTAGGTCCCCACAGGAGAGATGCTGTTTTTTCTGGCTGCAGAATAGTAAAGTAAAAGGCATCTGTCTATGCTGTCACTGCCTGTCAGCCAAGCACTGTTAGCCGTTGTCAAGTTAAATATATAGAGAAAGCATCACAGCGCAGCTCCACTTTCAACTAGCATATAATGGCACAACTCCATTGGAGATTGATCTGACGTGGAAATATTAAACTGCTCTTATTTGCTTTCAGCACATCTCAATGCAAAAATAATAATGCCAGTTCTTTAATGTTGACTGCACGAAAAATCAAGTCAATCCTTTTAGTCACTTGCTACCTCCACAGGAACTTCCAAGATTAAATTATGAAGTAAATCTAAGCTTTGAGGCCACTTGCATTTCATCTTTATTCCCTATTTTCACCTCTTCATCCTTCCATCATGATCAGGATCATTATCAGTAACGCCACATTAGCAAAGAAGAATGAAGAGTAAGACATCTGCGCTATAGCATTAATATATTCAAAATGTTTTCACTTTCATCTAGCAGATATTAGCACTGATCACTTTATAGATAGACGGCGGCACTCTGCGTCATTGTTTTACAGTTGCATAAAGAACACTCCAACTTAAAGCAGAAAGTAGAAAAGAAGTAAAAAACAAAGTAATCACAGTCAGCATGAACAGCAATGAAAGTGGAAAAGAATGTTCATGAATCTAGTAGTTTTTGCCTGGTCTTCTTCTAACCTTTATTTCTAAATACTGGTACAATTTGAAGGTACCGAGGCAAGCCTCCAGCAGTGTGCTGAAGGTGTGTTTGTGCTGTTATGCCCTCTGGCTTTGCTGCCAGCCTATTCCCTTAGATCAGAGCCAGAAGCTAGACTGCTTTTGAATACCGATCACCTAACCTAGACCTAATCCTTTGAGTTCTCTCTGGCATCTATTCCTTCTGCCAGTTTCCTCTTCTGTTCCTATCTTTTCTTCTGAAGTTGACAACAAAGACATCCTCGGGGCCTTCCTTGATGTAAGACCACTCTTGATGTTTTTACAGTATGTGTGTGTGTGTGTTTTTTATTATTTTGTACCCTAAACTTGTGATACTTTTAGATTCAGCCAGCACAATATTTGTACACCAGAACATAAAGAGAAAAGGTGCCTGTTGCATTGATTTATAGAATTTTTAAAAAATTTCAACACCTGCATTTCAAAAATTAATTTAAAGTCACGCCCAGATTTCGTTCTTCTAATTCCTCCGCAGTATCGAGCCTTTCTATTTTTTTTACCTCTTGGCTTAGCTTCCTTATTTACCCTAAATTGGCCTGCCGTGCCATTATTAATTTTAAAAGATGACTGTACAGGATATGCATGAATATGGAATTTCTATGAAGCTGGAAACTTTTGAACAGCTCCTGTCCTTTGTGATAGTGAGTTTTAAAAGGGAAATCTCCAAAGAGCTAATTAGCAGACGAATGGTTCTCTAGCTTGAACAAAGCTGGAGAGATAGCAGATAACTAAAAGGACCTGGCCATGGTTGTTTTAAATCAAAGCAATCACAGAGCACTGGTATGTAACCTTAGGCTGCTACCTGACAGGGACAATATTATATAAAAATATGGGAATGTGAAGTTTAGTGACAGCCACATCCCTTCATCCACTGAAGAGCAAGTAATCGCAAGTACAATGGGCTACTGTAATTATCACATTGCGTCTTAATGCTCTTTATCTTGAATGTTTCAGTTACCAGCATGTAGTCACTAATATATGTATGTATATATCTATAGCTGGATATATATATATATATATATATATATATATATATATATATATTTATCTACAAATCCAGCATTCCATAAAACCAAACTTAAAATACTGGCACAGTTTGCTCTTTCCAGTGCTTCTCTATGGATTCTAAATTAGGATTATATAAAGTGATGATGGTGATACTAATATAGTTTCAATGTAACAATAGCAATTCAGAACAGAAAAAATACAATTTTAGCAATAAAAAAAGAGATTAAATAATGATGGGCGCACCCGTAGAGGACGGGGTTCGGCAAGTCCGGGGCAAACTTTGAACAAAAGTACGGTTTGGGTTGCCCTGAACTTGAACCCAATTGAAATCAATGGTGTCCCAAAAATGGCTGCAAAATGGGGGTAATAACAGTCAATAGCCTTGCAAAAAATGAGGTAAGGACAGTACTAATATTATGTACACTTTATTAAAAAAAATATAATAACCCTATAGCACACTGTGTGACAGAACCCCCGCCTTCCCTATTGCCCAATGGCAGACTGTGTGACAGAACCCCCATCACCCAATAGCAGAGTGTGTGACAGAACCTCTATCAACCCATAGCAGAATGTGTAGCAAAACTCTCCCATCACCCGATACCAGACTGTGTGGCAGAATACTCCCATCACCCCATAACAGACTGTGTGACAGAATACCCCATCACCCCATAACAGACTGTGTGACAGAATACTCCCATCACCCCATAACAGACTGTGTGACAGAATACCCCATCACCCCATAACAGACTGTGTGACAGAATACCCCATCACCCCATAACAGACTGTGTGACAGAATACCCCATCACCCCATAACAGACTGTGTGACAGAATCACCTCATAACAGATTGTGTGACAGAATCACCCCATAACAGACTGTGTGACAGAATACTCCCATCACCCCATAACAGACTGTGTGACAGAATACCCCATCACCCCATAACAGACTGTGTGACAGAATACCCCATCACCCCATAACAGACTGTGTGACAGAATACCCCATCACCCCATAACAGACTGTGTGACAGAATCACCTCATAACAGATTGTGTGACAGAATCACCCCATAACAGACTGTGTGACAGAATCACCCCATAGCAGGCTGTGTGACAGAACCCCCCATCACCCCATAGCAGACTGTGTGACAGTACCCCCCATCACCCCATAGCAGGCTGTGTGACATAACCCCATAGCAGACTGTGTGACAGAATTCCCCCCTAACCCTATGGCAGACTGTGTGACAGAACCCCCCCATCACCCCATAGCAGACTGTGTGACAAAATCTCCCCCATCACCCCATAGCAGACTGTGTGACAGATTCCCTCCATCACCCTATAGCAAACTGTGTGGCAGAATACTCCCATAACCTCATAGCAGACTGTGTGACAGAATCCCCCATCACCCTATAGCAGAAAGTGGGACAGAACCCCCCTATCACCCCATAGCAGACTGTGCGGCAGAAACCCCCCATTACCCCCATAGACTGCCTGACATAATCCCCCATAGTAGCCTGTGTAACAGAATCCCCCATAACCCCGTAATAGACTGTGTGACAGAAACAAGGAGCATGAGCTGACACCCCCCCCCCCCCCGCCCACACACACACACACATCTCCAACCTAAATTGCTGGAGCGGGCACAAGGCCGGAGAAAAGCCAGCAGCTGGCCTGGAATCTTTTAGATTCCAGGCCGGCTGCTGGTGGGTTAAGTTCTAGTTCAGCACAGATCTGTGGCAGTCCAGTACCTTTTAGACAACGTCCACAGCTACAAATGTTTGTGGACTTTCGCTCAGACCTCAATATCAGGGTGTGCCAAAGAACATGAGCCTTCCCACTTACCTGCTCCTGCACATTCCCCTTACACCTACAGTGGCTCTATGAGAAGCCAACGTGGTGGGTGAGCATGTGAGCTGGACTGCTATTCAATACTGTGTGGTGTGCTGGAGCTCCTGGGTGTTGTTTGTCAGGGCTGCATCAGTGTCAGTCAGTGTCACTAAAATAAAATACCAGGCCAGTCAGACACTACCAGTTGGTTTGCCCCTGAACACCCGAGTACCCCCAGTGGTACATGTACCACAGGTTGCCAAACAGTGACCTATGTGATCCTGGGAGGGTAACTGGCATGTGGCTGCCACCAACTATAACCACCAATCAGGTGGCGAGGCCTGTGACATGAGGGGTTGCTAGGCAGATTGGCTCTCTGCAGAAGGATGGTATTTCCAGTCTCCGATGCCAAGCCCGACCTCTGGGGTAAAGTGATCCTAAACCTACAAAGGAAGTTTATGTTGTCACCTTCTATCCCCAGCCCGGTGCCCCAAAACAGCCTGTGTTTCTTTTATGTTTTTACTAAATTGTTTGCCCAATATTCATAAAGAACACTAACTGTATGCAGTCGGCCATTTTGCTCCCCGGCCGAGCAGCCCCGCCACCTGATGCTATCCAGCGATGATACATTCAATTGCATTACACATAGCTCAGCATTGGGGAGCACTTCAACTAGGGATGAGCGAATCGATCCGGACGAACCCGGATTCGATCCGAATTTCAGGAAAAATTCGATTCGGATCGAATCCGAATTTCCCCGCGATTCGATCACTCGAAGTTTTCCTTTAACATCCATTCATTTACATTTACAGGCATTCTAAGATGGCGGACGGGACATGTCTGGACATCTATCCCGCGCCAGTGCAAGCTGGGGCAGTCACATGCAGCCTATCAGCAGCCAGCAAGCCCGGTGACGCCACACAGCGGTATTTAACGGCGGCCATCTTGCTTTTCCTCATTTCTCTATTGCATTCGTGACAGACAGAACGCTGTGTAGCTGAGGCAGTTAGACAGGCAGGGACAGACAGGGACAGGCTGGAGACAGGCAGGAGACAGACAGGAGACAGACAGAAAGCCAGGGAAAGGTAGGAAAAACGGAGGCTGTCACAGGGAGATTTTTTTTTTTTTTCATCCAGCCTGAGTGTTACTAGCTGGCTGACAGGCTTTGTTAGCGTTTTCAGGCTGCTTATAGTAACTAACTGTGCATATATACTGAACTGATCTTAAGTCTGCTGTGAGGCATCCCATTCTGTGACTAAAGCAGCCTCTGTTTAAGACCATATAAGCATTTGCTCTTATCATATTTGAAATTAGCCTGATAAAGACACTTTTGCTGGGCAAAGCACTACTGGACCCTGCCAGGTCCATTCCTGCCCAGGGCATCCCATTCTGTGACTACAGCAGCCTCTGTTTAAGACCATATAAGCATTTGCTCTTATCATATTTGAAATTAGCCTGATAAAGACACTTTTGCTGGGCAAAGCACTACTGGACCCTGCCAGGTCCATTCCTGCCCAGGGCATCCCATTCTGTGACTAAAGCAGCCTCTGTTTAAGACCATATAAGCATTTGCCCTTATCATATTTGAAATTAGCCTGATAAAGACACTTTTGCTGGGCAAAGCACTACTGGACCCTGCCAGGTCGATTCCTGTTGGGGCATCCCATTCTGTGACTACAGCAGCCTCTGTTTAAGACCATATAAGCATTTGCTCTTATCATATTTGAAATTAGCCTGATAAAGACACTTTTGCTGGGCAAAGCACTACTGGACCCTGCCAGGTCCATTCCTGCCCAGGGCATCCCATTCTGTGACTAAAGCAGCCTCTGTTTAAGACCATATAAGCATTTGCCCTTATCATATTTGAAATTAGCCTGATAAAGACACTTTTGCTGGGCAAAGCACTACTGGACCCTGCCAGGTCGATTCCTGTTGGGGCATCCCATTCTGTGACTACAGCAGCCTCTGTTTAAGACCATATAAGCATTTGCTCTTATCATATTTGAAATTAGCCTGATAAAGACACTTTTGCTGGGCAAAGCACTACTGGACCCTGCCAGGTCCATTCCTGCCCAGGGCATCCCATTCTGTGACTACAGCAGCCTCTGTTTAAGACCATATAAGCATTTGCTCTTATCATATTTGAAATTAGCCTGATAAAGACACTTTTGCTGGCCAAAGCACTACTGGACCCTGCCAGGTCCATTCCTGCCCAGGGCATCCCATTCTGTGACTAAAGCAGCCTCTGTTTAAGACCATATAAGCATTTGCTCTTATCATATTTGAAATTAGCCTGATAAAGACACTTTTGCTGGGCAAAGCACTACTGGACCCTGCCAGGTCCATTCCTGCCCAGGGCATCCCATTCTGTGACTAAAGCAGCCTCTGTTTAAGACCATATAAGCATTTGCTCTTATCATATTTGAAATTAGCCTGATAAAGACACTTTTGCTGGGCAAAGCACTACTGGACCCTGCCAGGTCCATTCCTGCCCAGGGCATCCCATTCTGTGACTAAAGCAGCCTCTGTTTAAGACCATATAAGCATTTGCCCTTATCATATTTGAAATTAGCCTGATAAAGACACTTTTGCTGGGCAAAGCACTACTGGACCCTGCCAGGTCGATTCCTGTTGGGGCATCCCATTCTGTGACTACAGCAGCCTCTGTTTAAGACCATATAAGCATTTGCTCTTATCATATTTGAAATTAGCCTGATAAAGACACTTTTGCTGGCCAAAGCACTACTGGACCCTGCCAGGTCCATTCCTGCCCAGGGCATCCCATTCTGTGACTAAAGCAGCCTCTGTTTAAGACCATATAAGCATTTGCTCTTATCATATTTGAAATTAGCCTGATAAAGACACTTTTGCTGGCCAAAGCACTACTGGACCCTGCCAGGTCCATTCCTGCCAAGGGCATCCCATTCTGTGACTAAAGCAGCCTCTGTTTAAGACCATATAAGCATTTGCTCTTATCATATTTGAAATTAGCCTGATAGAGACACTTTTGCTGGGCAAAGCACTACTGGACCCTGCCAGGTCCATTCCTGCCCAGGGCATCCCATTCTGTGACTAAAGCAGCCTCTGTTTAAGACCATATAAGCATTTGCTCTTATCATATTTGAAATTAGCCTGATAAAGACACTTTTGCTGGGCAAAGCACTACTGGACCCTGCCAGGTCCATTCCTGCCCAGGGCATCCCATTCTGTGACTAAAGCAGCCTCTGTTTAAGACCATATAAGCATTTGCCCTTATCATATTTGAAATTAGCCTGATAAAGACACTTTTGCTGGGCAAAGCACTACTGGACCCTGCCAGGTCGATTCCTGTTGGGGCATCCCATTCTGTGACTACAGCAGCCTCTGTTTAAGACCATATAAGCATTTGCTCTTATCATATTTGAAATTAGCCTGATAAAGACACTTTTGCTGGCCAAAGCATTACTGGACCCTGCCAGGTCCATTCCTGCCCAGGGCATCCCATTCTGTGACTAAAGCAGCCTCTGTTTAAGACCATATAAGCATTTGCTCTTATCATATTTGAAATTAGGCCTGATAAAGACACTTTTGCTGGGCAAAGCACTACTGGACCCTGCCAGGTCGATTCCTGTTGGGGCATCCCATTCTGTGACTACAGCAGCCTCTGTTTAAGACCATATAAGCATTTGCTCTTATCATATTTGAAATTAGCCTGATAAAGACACTTTTGCTGGGCAAAGCACTACTGGACCCTGCCAGGTCCATTCCTGCCCAGGGCATCCCATTCTGTGACTAAAGCAGCCTCTGTTTAAGACCATATAAGCATTTGCTCTTATCATATTTGAAATTAGCCTGATAAAGACACTTTTGCTGGGCAAAGCACTACTGGACCCTGCCAGGTCCATTCCTGCCCAGGGCATCCCATTCTGTGACTAAAGCAGCCTCTGTTTAAGACCATATAAGCATTTGCTCTTATCATATTTGAAATTAGGCCTGATAAAGACACTTTTGCTGGGCAAAGCACTACTGGACCCTGCCAGGTCGATTCCTGTTGGGGCATCCCATTCTGTGACTACAGCAGCCTCTGTTTAAGACCATATAAGCATTTGCTCTTATCATATTTGAAATTAGCCTGATAAAGACACTTTTGCTGGGCAAAGCACTACTGGACCCTGCCAGGTCCATTCCTGCCCAGGGCATCCCATTCTGTGACTAAAGCAGCCTCTGTTTAAGACCATATAAGCATTTGCTCTTATCATATTTGAAATTAGCCTGATAAAGACACTTTTGCTGGGCAAAGCACTACTGGACCCTGCCAGGTCCATTCCTGCCCAGGGCATCCCATTCTGTGACTACAGCAGCCTCTGTTTAAGACCATATAAGCATTTGCTCTTATCATATTTGAAATTAGCCTGATAAAGACACTTTTGCTGGGCAAAGCACTACTGGACCCTGCCAGGTCCATTCCTGCCCAGGGCATCCCATTCTGTGACTAAAGCAGCCTCTGTTTAAGACCATATAAGCATTTGCTCTTATCATATTTGAAATTAGGCCTGATAAAGACACTTTTGCTGGGCAAAGCACTACTGGACCCTGCCAGGTCGATTCCTGTTGGGGCATCCCATTCTGTGACTACAGCAGCCTCTGTTTAAGACCATATAAGCATTTGCTCTTATCATATTTGAAATTAGCCTGATAAAGACACTTTTGCTGGGCAAAGCACTACTGGACCCTGCCAGGTCCATTCCTGCCCAGGGCATCCCATTCTGTGACTAAAGCAGCCTCTGTTTAAGACCATATAAGCATTTGCTCTTATCATATTTGAAATTAGCCTGATAAAGACACTTTTGCTGGGCAAAGCACTACTGGACCCTGCCAGGTCCATTCCTGCCCAGGGCATCCCATTCTGTGACTACAGCAGCCTCTGTTTAAGACCATATAAGCATTTGCTCTTATCATATTTGAAATTAGCCTGATAAAGACACTTTTGCTGGGCATAGCACTACTGGACCCTGCCAGGTGCACTCCTAATTGGGGCATCCCATTCTGTGACTAAAGCAGCCTCTGTTTAAGACCATATAAGCATTTGCTCTTATCATATTTGAAATTAGCCTGATAAAGACACTTTTGCTGGGCAAAGCACTACTGGACCCTGCCAGGTCCATTCCTGCCCAGGGCATCCCATTCTGTGACTAAAGCAGCCTCTGTTTAAGACCATATAAGCATTTGCCCTTATCATATTTGAAATTAGCCTGATAAAGACACTTTTGCTGGGCAAAGCACTACTGGACCCTGCCAGGTCGATTCCTGTTGGGGCATCCCATTCTGTGACTACAGCAGCCTCTGTTTAAGACCATATAAGCATTTGCTCTTATCATATTTGAAATTAGGCCTGATAAAGACACTTTTGCTGGGCAAAGCACTACTGGACCCTGCCAGGTCGATTCCTGTTGGGGCATCCCATTCTGTGACTACAGCAGCCTCTGTTTAAGACCATATAAGCATTTGCTCTTATCATATTTGAAATTAGCCTGATAAAGACACTTTTGCTGGGCAAAGCACTACTGGACCCTGCCAGGTCCATTCCTGCCCAGGGCATCCCATTCTGTGACTAAAGCAGCCTCTGTTTAAGACCATATAAGCATTTGCTCTTATCATATTTGAAATTAGGCCTGATAAAGACACTTTTGCTGGGCAAAGCACTACTGGACCCTGCCAGGTCGATTCCTGTTGGGGCATCCCATTCTGTGACTACAGCAGCCTCTGTTTCAGACCATATAAGCATTTGCTCTTATCATATTTGAAATTAGGCCTGATAAAGACACTTTTGCTGGGCATAGCACTACTGGACCCTGCCAGGTGCACTCCTATTTGGGGCATCCCATTCTGTGACTAAAGCAGCCTCTGTTTAAGACCATATAAGCATTTGCTCTTATCATATTTGAAATTAGGCCTGATAAAGACACTTTTGCTGGGCATAGCACTACTGGACCCTGCCAGGTCCACTTCTGTTGGGGCATCCCATTCTGTGACTAAAGCAGCCTCTGTTTAAGACCATATAAGCATTTGCTCTTATTATATTTATATTATAAGACACTTTTGCTGGGCATAGGCTTACTGCTGCCTGCCAGGTGCACTTCTGTTGAGGCATCCCATTCTGTAACATAGCATACCCCTCTTTATTTACACTAAGCAGCTCTCTTATTTACACTAAGCAGGCCTGTTGGAGGCTGAGTGTTACTGCTCACTTTTGGTGTGCATTATATTCTGTTTCATATAGACCCACCGCTGCCCGGGGTTTTTTTAAATATCACCTACTACCACGCCAGTTAGACTATGTCGGGCAGACAAGTGCCTGGAAGTGAAAAGAGGAGTGGCAGAGGCCAAGATTCCGCAGGCAGAGCTCGCATCAGACTGGGGGCCAGTAGCAGCAGGAGTCACGCTGAGAGACCTAATCTGCCAGTATCTGCTAGCGGTCGGGTCTCCACCAGTAACGCATCTGCCGTGGTAGATTGGTTGACGCGCTCATCAACAACATCATCACAACTTACGTCTGAGACCCCCAGTCTAGGGTCGGTAGGTTCCTCTGACACAACCCTGAGTTGGCATGCCCCGAGAGCAGTCCCTGTCCTCCCATTGCCTCTGGCCTACGCCGTTCCCTCCCCCAGCGACGTATCCTATGCTTTGGGTTCAGCTCCACTCTTTAGTGAGGAGGACCATCAGATAGAGGACAGTCAGCAGCTACTGCCCAGCCAAGAAATGGAGGTGGCTTCTTTAGCTAGGCAGACAAATAGTGATGTGGACAGTGTCGTGGGTGCTGCGAGCGTTCCAGCTCCTGCGCCAGACACTGTTGACGAATCCACGAACATCAGTGACGTACAGCCACAACTCGGTGATGATGATGATGATGACGATGAAGCCGATCGCACTTGGGAGCCGGGTGATGAAGGGGCTTCATCGTCATCATCAGGAGAAGAGGGGCGCAGGTTGCCCCGGAGTCAGCAGCTGAGGCAGCAAGGTGGTAGCAGTCAGCATGGGGGCACAATTCCAAAGGCTGGAGCCGGCCGGGGCCGGGGCCGGGGTAGAGCACCTGCTGTGCGGCAGTCTACCTTATCGGGAGATAGTGGAGCAGGGGTTCCTGGAGTTGGCAACAGCAGCAGTGAATCAGTGAGGCCAGGGGGTGGGAAAAGTAGCTACTCGGCAGTGTGGCAGTTTTTCCTGAGGCATCCGCAGGAGGGTAACATGGCCACATGCAAGATATGTAGGCAAAAGGTGAAGCGTGGCCAGGGTCCAAATGTTGGCACCACGGCCCTGCGTCAACATATGATGCGTCACCATAAAACGACCTGGGAGAACCGAGGCTCCCAAGGGGTGGTCCAGTCTGCTTCCTCACCAAGTGAGCTCCCAATTTCTGCCAGCCAAGGCTCCAGCACCTCAGCCGAAGGCAGCTGTGCGTCATACCCATCCTCTGTCGCTCCTGCTCCTCCTCCTCCAAGTCATGCATCCCGCCAGCAATCCATCAGCGAAGCCATGTCCAAGAGACAGCAGTATGCGCCCACTCATCCTACGGCGCAGAAGCTGAATGTGCTCCTGTCCAAGTTGCTGGTGCTGCAGTCGCTCCCTTTTCAGGTGGTGGAATCTGCACCTTTCAGAGAACTTATGGCTTGTGCCGAGCCGAGGTGGAGAGTCCCAAGCCGTCATTTCTTTGCCAAGAAGGCAGTACCAGCGCTGCACACTTTTGTTGAACAGAAGGTGGGCCAGTCCTTGAGCCTGTCGGTGTGTAGCAAAATACATGGCAGCGCTGACATCTGGAGCTGTAACTACGGTCAGGGGCAGTACATGTCGTTTACGGCCCACTGGGTGAATGTGGTCCCTTTGCAGCAGCAACTTGGACAGGTCACGCCGCTTCGGCCTCCGCGCTCTCTGCCCATTGGGCCTGTGACACCGTGCGACTCGGCCTCCTCATCCTCCGCCATCTCCTCACCCTCCACTGTAGGCTCAAGTCTCAGTGCCCCTCCAGTCTACCATGTGTGCAGGGCACGGAGGTGTCACGCAGTGCTTCACATGGTTTGTCTTGGCGAACGGAGTCACACAGGGGAGGAACTGCTTAAATGTATTCATCAGGAAATCCAAACATGGCTTACTCCGAGAAAACTTAAAATGGGAATCATGGTTACCGACAATGGGAAGAACATTTTGTCTGCGCTGCGCCAAGGAAGCCTGACCCATGCCCCCTGCATGGCTCACGTCTTCAATCTGGTTGTCAAGCGGTTTCTGAAGTGTTCCCCCCATCTGCAGGACATCCTAACAACTTCACGGAAACTTTGCATGCACTTCAGCCACTCCTACACCGCCAAACACACCCTTCTTGAGCTACAGCGTCAGAATGGTATCCCCCAACATAGTCTGATTTGCGATGTTTCCACCCGTTGGAATTCCACCCTTCACATGTTGGACCGATTATATGAACAGAGAAAAGCCATCACGGATTTCCTGATGATCCAAGCAGATAGGGGGACTCCCCTGTGTAACTTCAATGTCAACCAGTGGCAGCTCATACGTGACACCTGCCGTTTGCTCAGGCCCTTTGAGGAAGCCACTTTATTTGTCAGTCGGCAGGATTACGGGATCAACGACGTGATTCCACTGCTTCATGTACTACAGCACATGTTGGAAACCATGGCTGGTCAGGGCACTGGAGACATGGCGTTTACATCTTACGGCCACATGAACCCCATTGGAGCTGAACTGGAGGAGGAGGAGGAGGAAGAGGAGGAGGAGGAGTTGCCCAGCGAAACACAGTTTAGGCTTGGCGAAATGGCTGGTTTATCTAGTCAGCGGACAGGAGAGGAGGAGCAGGAGCAGCCAGAGGAGCTAGAGGTTTTTGAGGAAGGAGAGACAGAGGACCCGGGCACACCGTGGCAGTATGCAGTGGAGATGGAGACAGGTAGTCCATCCGAGTCACTTGCGCAAATGGCACGAAGCATGCTCACATGCTTGCGTAGTGACCCCAGAATTGTTTCCATCTGTCGGCGGGATGACTTCTGGCTGTCCACCTTATTGGACCCTCGCTTCCGGCACAAAATGGGGGAATTTTTTAAACCCACCGAGAGGGAGGACAAACTCAACTACTACAAAGACATTCTACGTAGGCAGTTGGCCGATGCCTATCTGCGCCATGGTCCATACTCTCGCAGGTCTGACTCGAGGGGACCTCTGCGCTCACCTTCCACTGCCATGGCCGCTGGGGGGGTTGGCAGCAGCAGCAGCAGAAGCTCCATCAGCAGCAGCAGCCTCAGTCTTCAGTCGCTAATGAGTAGCTTTCTACACCCGCATAGTGAGGCTACTCATGAGCAGCAGGAAGACCTGGAGCAGGACCTGAACCAGCAGGTCATGTCATACTTTGACATGACCATGCCAACACACCTTGAGGATCCGCTGGACTTCTGGGCAGCCAAACTTGATTTGTGGCCGCAACTAGCAGAGTTTGCCCTGGAAAAGCTGTCCTGCCCGGCAAGTAGCGTGCCATCTGAGCGGGTGTTTAGTGCGGCGGGGGCCATAGTTACGGCGAGGAGAACTCGTCTGTCAACTAAAAATGTGGAGAGACTCACCTTTGTCAAAATGAATCAGGGATGGATCAGCCAGGATTTCCACCCACCAATGCCTGATGCATGCGACTAGATTCAGCATGGTGCCACGTTTTACACTTTCCAAATGGTGCAAAACATATTTATGTCTTTAGGCCATTTTTTGGGCTCCTGCTGCTGCTACTGTCAACTCCTGCCAACTCCAGGGTGTGATTCATCCAATTTTTGGGCTCCTGAGGCCAACTCCAGTGTATATTTGGGCTCCTGCTGCTGCTGCTGCCAACTTCTGCCAACTCGTGTGATTCATCCAATTTTTGGGCTCCTGAAGCCAACTCCAGTGTATATTTGGGCTCCTGCTGCTGCTACTGCCAACTCCTGCCAACTCCAGGGTGTGATTCATCCAATTTTTGGGCTCCTGAGGCCAACTCCAGTGTATATTTGGGCTCCTGCTGCTGCTGCTGCCAACTTCTGCCAACTCCAGGGTGTGATTCATCCAATTTTTGGGCTCCTGAAGCCAACTCCAGTGTATATTTGGGCTCCTGCTGCTGCTGCTGCCAACTTCTGCCAACTCCAGGGTGTGATTCATCCAATTTTTGGGCTCCTGAGGCCAACTCCAGTGTATATTTGGGCTCCTGCTGCTGCTACTGTCAACTCCTGCCAACTCCAGGGTGTGATTCATCCAATTTTTGGGCTCCTGAGGCCAACTCCAGTGTATATTTGGGCTCCTGCTGCTGCTACTGTCAACTCCTGCCAACTCCAGGGTGTGATTCATCCAATTTTTGGGCTCCTGAGGCCAACTCCAGTGTATATTTGGGCTCCTGCTGCTGCTGCTGCCAACTTCTGCCAACTCCCGGGTGTGATTCATCCAATTTTTGGGCTCCTGAAGCCAACTCCAGTGTATATTTGGGCTCCTGCTGCTGCTGCTGCCAACTTCTGCCAACTCCAGGGTGTGATTCATCCAATTTTTGGGCTCCTGAGGCCAACTCCAGTGTATATTTGGGCTCCTGCTGCTGCTACTGTCAACTCCTGCCAACTCCAGGGTGTGATTCATCCAATTTTTGGGCTCCTGAGGCCAACTCCAGTGTATATTTGGGCTCCTGCTGCTGCTACTGTCAACTCCTGCCAACTCCAGGGTGTGATTCATCCAATTTTTGGGCTCCTGAGGCCAACTCCAGTGTATATTTGGGCTCCTGCTGCTGCTGCTGCCAACTTCTGCCAACTCCAGGGTGTGATTCATCCAATTTTTGGGCTCCTGAAGCCAACTCCAGTGTATATTTGGGCTCCTGCTGCTGCTGCTGCCAACTTCTGCCAACTCCAGGGTGTGATTCATCCAATTTTTGGGCTCCTGAGGCCAACTCCAGTGTATATTTGGGCTCCTGCTGCTGCTGCTGCCAACTTCTGCCAACTCCAGGGTGTGATTCATCCAATTTTTGGGCTCCTGAGGCCAACTCCAGTGTATATTTGGGCTCCTGCTGCTGCTGCTGCCAACTTCTGCCAACTCCAGGGTGTGATTCATCCAATTTTTGGGCTCCTGAAGCCAACTCCAGTGTATATTTGGGCTCCTGCTGCTGCTGCTGCCAACTTCTGCCAACTCCAGGGTGTGATTCATCCAATTTTTGGGCTCCTGAGGCCAACTCCAGTGTATATTTGGGCTCCTGCTGCTGCTGCTGCCAACTTCTGCCAACTCCAGGGTGTGATTCATCCAATTTTTGGGCTCCTGAGGCCAACTCCAGTGTATATTTGGGCTCCTGCTGCTGCTACTGTCAACTCCTGCCAACTCCAGGGTGTGATTCATCCAATTTTTGGGCTCCTGAGGCCAACTCCAGTGTATATTTGGGCTCCTGCTGCTGCTACTGTCAACTCCTGCCAACTCCAGGGTGTGATTCATCCAATTTTTGGGCTCCTGAGGCCAACTCCAGTGTATATTTGGGCTCCTGCTGCTGCTGCTGCCAACTTCTGCCAACTCCAGGGTGTGATTCATCCAATTTTTGGGCTCTTGAGGCCAACTCCAGTGTATATTTGGGCTCCTGCTGCTGCTACTGTCAACTCCTGCCAACTCCAGGGTGTGATTCATCCAATTTTTGGGCTCCTGAGGCCAACTCCAGTGTATATTTGGGCTCCTGCTGCTGCTGCTGCCAACTTCTGCCAACTCCAGGGTGTGATTCATCCAATTTTTGGGCTCCTGAGGCCAACTCCAGTGTATATTTGGGCTCCTGCTGCTGCTACTGTCAACTCCTGCCAACTCCAGGGTGTGATTCATCCAATTTTTGGGCTCCTGAGGCCAACTCCAGTGTATATTTGGGCTCCTGCTGCTGCTGCTGCCAACTTCTGCCAACTCCAGGGTGTGATTCATCCAATTTTTGGGCTCCTGAAGCCAACTCCAGTGTATATTTGGGCTCCTGCTGCTGCTGCTGCCAACTTCTGCCAACTCCAGGGTGTGATTCATCCAATTTTTGGGCTCCTGAGGCCAACTCCAGTGTATATTTGGGCTCCTGCTGCTGCTGCTGCCAACTTCTGCCAACTCCAGGGTGTGATTCATCCAATTTTTGGGCTCCTGAGGCCAACTCCAGTGTATATTTGGGCTCCTGCTGCTGCTACTGTCAACTCCTGCCAACTCCAGGGTGTGATTCATCCAATTTTTGGGCTCCTGAGGCCAACTCCAGTGTATATTTGGGCTCCTGCTGCTGCTGCTGCCAACTTCTGCCAACTCCAGGGTGTGATTCATCCAATTTTTGGGCTCCTGAGGCCAACTCCAGTGTATATTTGGGCTCCTGCTGCTGTTACTGTCAACTCCTGCCAACTCCAGGGTGTGATTCATCCAATTTTTGGGCTCCTGAGGCCAACTCCAGTGTATATTTGGGCTCCTGCTGCTGCTGCTGCCAACTTCTGCCAACTCCAGGGTGTGATTCATCCAATTTTTGGGCTCCTGAGGCCAACTCCAGTGTATATTTGGGCTCCTGCTGCTGCTGCTGTCAACTCCTGCCAACTCCAGGGTGTGATTCATCCAATTTTTGGGCTCCTGAGGCCAACTCCAGTGTATATTTGGGCTCCTGCTGCTGCTACTGTCAACTCCTGCCAACTCCAGGGTGTGATTCATCCAATTTTTGGGCTCCTGAGGCCAACTCCAGTGTATATTTGGGCTCCTGCTGCTGCTGCTGCCAACTTCTGCCAACTCCAGGGTGTGATTCATCCAATTTTTGGGCTCCTGAGGCCAACTCCAGTGTATATTTGGGCTCCTGCTGCTGCTGCTGCTGCCAACTTCTGCCAACTCCAGGGTGTGATTCATCCAATTTTTGGGCTCCTGAGGCCAACTCCAGTGTATATTTGGGCTCCTGCTGCTGCTGCTGCCAACTTCTGCCAACTCCAGGGTGTGATTCATCCAATTTTTGGGCTCCTGAAGCCAACTCCAGTGTATATTTGGGCTCCTGCTGCTGCTGCTGCCAACTTCTGCCAACTCCAGGGTGTGATTCATCCAATTTTTGGGCTCCTGAGGCCAACTCCAGTGTATATTTGGGCTCCTGCTGCTGCTGCTGCCAACTTCTGCCAACTCCAGGGTGTGATTCATCCAATTTTTGGGCTCCTGAGGCCAACTCCAGTGTATATTTGGGCTCCTGCTGCTGCTACTGTCAACTCCTGCCAACTCCAGGGTGTGATTCATCCAATTTTTGGGCTCCTGAGGCCAACTCCAGTGTATATTTGGGCTCCTGCTGCTGCTGCTGCCAACTTCTGCCAACTCCAGGGTGTGATTCATCCAATTTTTGGGCTCCTGAGGCCAACTCCAGTGTATATTTGGGCTCCTGCTGCTGCTACTGTCAACTCCTGCCAACTCCAGGGTGTGATTCATCCAATTTTTGGGCTCCTGAGGCCAACTCCAGTGTATATTTGGGCTCCTGCTGCTGCTGCTGCCAACTTCTGCCAACTCCAGGGTGTGATTCATCCAATTTTTGGGCTCCTGAGGCCAACTCCAGTGTATATTTGGGCTCCTGCTGCTGCTACTGTCAACTCCTGCCAACTCCAGGGTGTGATTCATCCAATTTTTGGGCTCCTGAGGCCAACTCCAGTGTATATTTGGGCTCCTGCTGCTGCTACTGTCAACTCCTGCCAACTCCAGGGTGTGATTCATCCAATTTTTGGGCTCCTGAGGCCAACTCCAGTGTATATTTGGGCTCCTGCTGCTGCTGCTGCCAACTTCTGCCAACTCCAGGGTGTGATTCATCCAATTTTTGGGCTCCTGAGGCCAACTCCAGTGTATATTTGGGCTCCTGCTGCTGCTGCTGCTGCTGCCAACTTCTGCCAACTCCAGGGTGTGATTCATCCAATTTTTGGGCTCCTGAGGCCAACTCCAGTGTATATTTGGGCTCCTTCTGCCCCTCATAGTGATGCCACTTCAACTCTCTGCAATTGTGCCGCTCTGCGATTCTATTAGCGATGCCTCTGATCTGCATGTGATATTTCTTCAAAGTATTATTTAACTAACCCAGCACGCATCCTGTGCGTGTTACAGCAAGGCAGAATGGTTTACAACCCTATTGAGGCTCTAGGAGGCTCAGAAATAGCCGTTTTTAATAGCGATTCGTCGCGAATTTATTCGGGTCGAAACGATTTTTGTCGGAAAATTCGGCGAATCAGTCGAATCGAATTTTTCAAAAGTTCGCTCATCTCTAACTTCAACCTTTACAAACGTGATAGTTTAGTTGTAACTGAATGAATTAGCAAATGGCATCATACTGCTTCCTGTTGGTGTTTTTATGAATATTGGGCAAAGGTTTTAGTTAAAAAAAGAGACACAGACTGTATTGGGGCACTGGGATGGGGATAGAAGGTGATGACATAAACTCTGGATAAAGAATCAGTTTAATAGGCAACCCTTAATACCACCCCAGAAAGCAGCAGTGCTGGAGGGGGGCATCAGTATATCCTATGAGTGTCCACATTCCCTGGGGCAGGGGGAAAGATGACAATAAGGAAACTGTACGGATCTGTGGTGAGGCTGTAGAAAGCCTCTTAACACACTTCTATTACATATTTGATCATGATACTTTGTATAGCACTACTTGTTATGCTGTCATTTGCACTGTCAAGGGGGAACACACAGCGATGGGGGGGCTCCTATTGTTTTTTTCTATTAATATTTGTTTCTATGGTTACTATGATTTTTGAATTTCTCCCCGAAAAGGGAGCTGTGTGTGATCCTAAAATATTGGATCTTTTTTGCTTGTTGGATACAAATGGTGCCCCCCCCCCCCAGGCTGTTGCACTATAATGCAAAGTGAGTATGAGACTGAAGTGTACGGTGGCCTTCAGGATGGTAATCATCAGTGTATGGAAGTTGTCAGTAGTGATTTAGTGCTCCTGCAGGATATAATGGGAGAGTCACCCAAGTTTTATTTTTTTAATTATGTTCATTCAGATTTTGTCCGTGGTTATAGGAAAATAAGAGACAATATATACATTTAAGTTATTCTTTTTTCAAACTCTGAAAATAATTAAAGTGTACCAACACCCAGGATTTTGACTATCCTGGGTTTTGGTCCACCTCGGTGGGGCACCCCGATCGGGGGTGCCCCGCTGTGTGAAACCCCCCAGAACGCCCGTAAACACTCACCTCCCCACGCTCCTACGCGGGCGCTCGTCCAATCAGAGAGCTCAGAGCCGCTGTGGTATGCACGTACAAGCGGCGTCCAACCACAGCGGCTCTAAGCGCTGGAGGCTGCGTCTCGCGCTTCCTTCTAACAGGGAGTGCGCCCGTGCCGGCCATTCACAAACGGCCGGCGCAGGTGCGCGCCCTGCTAAAGGGAAGCGCGAGACGCGGCCGTGGCCCGCGCATGCGCCGTTGGAACGGGGATAAGGTAAGGTTTGTGGGCGTCCTGGGGGGTTTCACCCCGCGGGACATCCCGAAAGTGTTGGTCCACTTTAAGCACCAACTATAGAGGTTGATCCAGCAGCAGCCGAAAAAAGTTGCAAAATCAACCCCTAAATAAAACATGAAAGGGAACGGCACTTTTTACTTCCCCCCTCCCCCCGCCAAAAAAAGGTGTGTGCATTATGTACCTAGAGGAGTGATTCTGCACCAAATGCAAGAATGGCACTCTAATATGCCATTACCTTTTATTTTCTACCTAGGGATCGATTCAGAACCAGGTGTAAAAAAAGCTTCTATTTAATTTTCACCTAAATGCACATTTTTACTCTAAAGTGCACTTGTTGTAACAGGTGTTAATTCAACTCCTATGTTTTCTTATAAATAGCAGAATCGTTTATGCCCTTAAATTTGTTTTTTCAACTAATAAACACATTTTTTTGCGTGCACCTGGCTACCCGGTTTCCATGAATAGTAATGAAAATTCCACAATATCACTACACACAGACATAGGGGGTCATGCTAATTATTTGGTGAAGCCAGTGTGACTTCCTATGTGCATTGTGGTATGGATTGCAACCTGCATCTCAATTAGCTTTTTAGCGTTAACACACAAAAAAGTGCAAAAGAAAAGGTTTGTCGTACTTAATGCGATTTTTACAGGTGAGGCACATAACATATCCAATAAGGTTTTTTTTAATGTTTGGAATAACAGCACCGTATGGGCTATGCTAAAGTATTTGCCAAATCTTTCTACATAGCCCATAGAGTGCTGTTCTTTCCAAACTTAAAAAAAAGGCCTTAGGAAAAACGATGTACCTCATCTGTAAAAATGCCCCATCGCAGGTACGGGTATTTTTGGGGGATCTAGATCTAGAGTACATAAGTCTGGTTAAATATCCACCCCTGGGGCATCCCTATTCGAGATGCCCCGCTGTATTAAACCCCTAAAAGAAAGCAGTGGCATTGGTATCGGGGTTGCAGTCCACTATAATTCTCTTGCAAGCATTTTTAAAGTGGAATTCCAGCATCTGCAGGACTCTCCACCAGGTGCTAACTTAGCCAGGGCAGCCAGCACAGGTAAGGTAAGCTTTGTTTGTTATTTTAAATGCCCAAATCTAGGTCAGCACAGGTGGAATCAGCACTGGAGCTCAGTGGCGGCTGGACAGGTTAAATGTTGGATCAAGAGCCAGGGGGGCGGACTGGGCGTAGGGCATACAGGGACAAATCCCGGTAGGCTGCTGCTTCCCATCTGGCCTTTCGGGCCGTCACCGCAAAGGCCCCCGCGGCCCCTCGCCCATCTGCTTGTCCCCGCACTCGCCTCCTTTTCCTCCCGGCCTGACGCGGCCAGCAAGGTGTGTGGCCTGTGTGCAGCTTCTGTCCCCGACCAGGTGGGGACAGAGCTGCATCATCTTAGTTCCCACACACGCTGTCCCCGACCAGGCGGGGAGAGAAGAAGCTGCTACTGCTCTGCGCGTTCTCAGCAGACTAGCAGTGAGTCTCCGGCCCGGCGGGGTCGTGGGACACAGTAGAGTTCAGGAGGAGGCAAGAGGCGACTGCTGGAAAACTGATCATCTCTGTCTGTTTTTTTAGCTGTGGTACTGGCATCTCTGGGCTCTGGCATGCTGGGGGTATGCGCTCTCATGGACCAATCACCTCCACTGTGTGAACCCTTCCAGATCGTCCAGGAAACCCCTTACCTTTCCCTAGCTTAATCCCTGCAGCTGAGCATGCTCCTGCTCCTAGCCATTCAGAACGTCCGGGTGCACGGGGGCACTCCACAAGAAAATCGGGGATGCAGCTGCTCCCGCTTCCTATACCAACACACAAGCCAAAACAACGGCCTAAAGCTCTGATTGGACAAAGGAGATCTGGGGGGTTTTCACACAATTAGGCATCCCAAATTGGGATACCCCCGGGGAAAAGCTAATGACAAGGATAGGCAAAATCCTGGTGATTGGTCTACTTTAAACTGGACCAAAATCAGGATTTTGGCTATCCTGGGTTTTGGTCCTTGCACCCCGGGGCATCCCGATCGGGGATGCCCCCCAGGTCACCAAAACTAACTCGCCTCTTCCCGGTCTCAAAGTTGCCCCAGCTGGTGCCAACCCTTGTCAGCATGTAACGCCACATCACTCGGTAGTGATAGCAACATTGCGGTTACAGGGCCGGCTAGAAGTGGCGCTGCCTGCATGTAATGTAACATACTTTATGGGGCCGGGCACAGTACAGAAGGGCCGGCGTGACCAAAAAAGTCCCGGGCCGTTTTTGAATCCCAGTCCGCCCCTGTCAAGAGTTTTATGCGATAATGTGCTAGAAGGATTGGCTGCATCTATCATCTGAAGTTCATGTATCTTTCTTTATTTTATTCTTTGCCCACAGATACCCTTTAAAGAATAACCCACAATTTTAAGCTTTTACATGCCAGTACTTTAAACCGGACCAGCAGCCTTGCAAGCGAAAATACTTCCCAAAACTCACTTGCACCCCCTGAATCAATGATACTGACTCATTGTCAGCGCTTACATTTGTTCCAAGCTGAGACACCACCTTAGTGATTTTCTCTTGGTTGCAGCCATCTTTGGGAGGCTTCTTCCTTTCCCATCATCACAGCCGTGCTACGCCCTGAATTTAACCAACATTACTTTTGGCAAGTCCATAGGACAACATAGGGGGGAATCGACCACGGCAGGAGTTACAAAAAGCTAAATGTATTTTTTTGTGCAGCAATGTGAATTGTCAGGGGGAGAGATGCATATGAGCACTGTTTCATATAAAGATGTTGGTCCAGTTTTAATGCTACTGACCCCCCTCTTCGTCCTTCCCTGTAAAATTAGAGTATGAATAGATTCTGCTCTGCCTGTGTTAGAACATAAAACATTGCTCCCAAAACTTAATTAAAAAAAAGTGGTAACCAATATGGGAAAATATATTTAGGATTTGAAATAAGGCAAAAAGTATTTTGTGAAAGAAAATACAAAAGGTTGTTAACAAAAGTAAGAGACCCCCCCCCCACATATATATATATATATAAACGTGGCAGTATTGTGCAGCATCATTATATGTTCATCTGCGCTTGGGCTGTCTATAAAATGCTTCTCTTTCCACATCACTGTCACACGGACAGCTTGTCTGTCTGCTATCTGCTTTACTATTACAGATACATTTTTCAGAAAAATATATAATATGTTGCACAGTTGCACAGTTGCTGGGAATTCCCTATATAAGTTATTTTCCCATAAACTTTAAATTGTATATTTTATTAAATTTTTAATTTAACAATATAGCCTTTTCCTCATTTGCATCCTAGCGGTAACAGCCGCTGCTTGTCACATACATCCCAATTTTTTTGCCAATTCTGTTCTCTATTTGTTAAAGCTGCTGAGCTGGAGGAACAGTTTTACCTTCTTCAAGCTCCTGGATGTCTCTATTTTAACAGCCCCATATGTCAATCACTTATCCAGCATCAATTACATGGCGGGCTAGTGTTTATTACTATTACGATTTACTGTCGAATTCAAAGTCACTAACAAGCTAAATTATTGCAGTGTCCCAAAAAAAAAAATGTCAGGGCTTGAAAATGCACTATTGAGAGATATTGTGCATCTTCCAGTAAATAGCTTTGCAGTCACCTAAAATAGCTGAGACAGCAATCGACTCAATAAGACGGGGAGGCCGATTCATTAATAGCAGCAGGTAGCGACAGTTGAGCGACTGTAGCGGCATTTTCAGTGCGCCCGCTAGTAGTCGCTGTGCTTGGCCGTTGTTCTGTAGTTGATAGCGACTCAGTCGGTTTGCCGTAATGTTGAATATCGGGTGAGGAGTCGCTATTTGACAGGTTCCGCGATGTATGGGAGCGCATGATAGCGACTGGCCCTAGCGACCGGCTCCCACCATATTCATTAAAAAATCACGCTCAAAAAATTATTGCGCTGTAAAATGCATATTTAAACCCCAGAGCGCTGGCGGCGATGGGTTAAAAGTAGTTTTTTAACCCCCAAACAACCATATTTTTGGAAACCAAAATTCTGTACAATTTTTTTTTTTTTACCTTAAAAAAATTATCTAACATGGCAGAAGTGGTCACAGAATTTTTCACATTTAAAAAAAAAAAAAATTAATAACAATTAATTATGAATATTTAAAGATTGTTCCATTGAAATGCATTGGAGAGCGCCAGGTAGCGAGAGGTCATACCTGTCGCTGTTCAAGGTCGGACGCTGGCGCTGTGGGCTGAGGCTGGAATAATGATGAATGAGTGGCTATCTGGCGCTATCTCAGTCGCTAAGCAGGATTGGCTTGATAAATGTGTGATTGTGGTGGGGAGCAGGCGTTCTCGTGGCGGGGCCCGTCATTACCGGCCGCTCACCAGTCGCTACCTGTCGCTATTCCTTCATAAATAAGGGCCTTATACACATAGAAGACACAGAAATGTAGAGGATACAAAGCAACAAATTCCTTCAAACAATCATAACACATGATCTGAAATGGAGCATGCACATGGTCATCAAAAAAGCGCAACTACGATTGCTCTTGTTGGCGCACAGTATGCCCAGAACATACTGATAACCTTTTCCAATTCAATCATTGAATCAGTCGTGTGCTGCTCTATAACAGCGTGGTATCAGAAAGCAACCAGGAAAGATAAACTACCACTACAACGGATTACAAAAACTGCTGAATGGGTAATTGTTTCCCACTTCCCTCTATAGAGAGCCGCTAAAAACACGAGCGACAAAAATAATCCATGACTCTCTACATCCTGGTCACACTATCTTCACTCTACTCCCATCAAACCTAACATACAGAACTCCACTGACTCGGGCATATAAAAAGCTTTGATCCCCTGTCCATTCGAGAATAATTATTACCAATACTCTGTGCAGTTCAAAAGATTAGCCAGATCCCCTGTTCCCTTCCCCTCCCCAGTGGTTCTTCTTGTTTTCTCCTATCCTTCATTCTGTATTATGTACATCCCTGTGGGACAGGTATCCAGGTAGGCCAGAAAAGAGGATGGGAAGGGCCACCTAAAGCGTAGGGGTATCCACAGCATAAGAATGATATTGCTCGTCCCTATTAGGGGCAATATTACAGGTACCAGATATGGTGAGAATTGATGATGTAAGATGGCAAAGCAAGTGTATGATGAAGCCTTGTAAACCGGTTACCTTCCCCCCCTGCCCCTTCTATCTTGTCTATATTTGTTGTATTGTACTTTGTATCATCAAAATAAAGAATATTAAAAAGATTACCCAGAAAAATGATACCAACTGCTATGCTGCTATGTGGTGCCAATTAATTAAGATGTGTGTATAGGAAAGTATATAGTCCATTCCCTAATTCCTTTGTATCTCTTGCTGGAAAAAGAAAAATCCTAGTATATACATATGTACTGAACTGATTCGGAGATGGTTTAGTTTCCATGTCTGATGTGTTTCTGTAGCCTGTAAAGTGGACCTCCAGCCAAAAATGACTTTAGGTCTCTTCTAACAATCACCCCCAGGGGAATCTGATTTGGGGTGCCTCTACAGTTAAAGGGAATATCCACTTCTGATGGAATTTTTGTGTAGATTTTATGTGTACCCTAATGATGTCCTCAAGGTGCTAAACTAATCTAGTGTTTTTTCCCTATGTTAAAAAATGAGTTTGGAAGCAATCTTCCTACCTGTAATCTGTTGCTATTGGCAACTGTACACCACATCTGTATACTAAGCAGAGCCGGTGTCAGCACTGACAACTGGCATAATGTGGTTAAGGAACTTTGCATCGGGCAGCTGCGCTGCCTCCTCTAGCGGGCCGGGTCATCCCTAAACTCGTATCGAGGCTGAGGTCCACGCTCTTTTATTGGTGGTTCAGTTGTCCCACCCCTTAGCCTCAGCTCAGCCCTGACAGCCCTGCAATCTACGATCAGCACTGCCCCGTAAAACTGAGGCCCTTATTTATGAAGGAATAGCGACAGGTAGCGACTGGTGAGCGACCGGTAATGACGGGCACCGCCACGAGAATGCCGGCTCCCCACCACAATCACACATTTATCAAGCCAATCCTGCTTAGCGACTGAGATAGCGCCAGATAGCCACTCATTCATCATTATTCCAGCCTCAGCCCACAGCGCCAGCGTCCGACCTTGAACAGCGACAGGTATGACCTCTCGCTACCTGGCGCGCTCCAATGCATTTCAATGGAACAATCTTTAAATATTAATAATTAATTGTTATTATTTTTTTTTTTTTTTTTTATGTGAGAAATTCTGTGACCACTTCTGCCATTTTAGATAATTTTTTAAAAAATAAAAAATGTACAGAATTGATATTACAGGTCTGATATTAATGTATTCATATTACAAAATTATTTTAAAAACTTGTTTTTTTTTTGGTTTCCAAAAATATGGTTGTTTGGGGGTTAAAAAACTACTTTTAACCCATCGCCGCCAGCGCTCTGGGGTTTAAACATGCGTTTTACAGCGCGATAATTTTTTGAGCGTGATTTGTTAATGAATATGGTGGGAGCCGGTCACTAGGGCCAGTCGCTATCATGCGCTCCCATACAGCGTGGAACCTGTCAAATAGCGACTCCTCACCCAATATTCAACATTACCACACACCGACTGAGTCGCTATCAACTACAGAACAACGGCCAAACACAGCGACTACTAGCGGGCGCTCTGAAAATGCCGCTACAGTCGCTCAACTGTCGCTACCTGCCGCTGTTAATGAATCGGCCTCTAAGGTTTAATGAAGCATGTCTCTGTGTGCACATTTGGCTGTAAGCTTCAGCCTGCATCGGGGTGAGCTTTTTCATTTTAACACACACAAAAAGTGCAATAAAATATTTGATCCAACATTTTTTTCCTAATAAAATCACTTTCTCCTGCACTGGGGCATTTTTACAGGTGAGGTACATTCTTTTCCAATATAATAAGAAACAGCAGCATCCTATAAGGTATGCAGAAAAAAAAGAACTAGTTCTTCAGCATTTATTTTTAAATATAAAATCTTTATTTCTAAATATAAACGTTTTAATGACCTTTCGGGAAATATATTCAATACAATTTAATATTATGAGGCCGATTCATTAATAGCGCCAGGTAGCGACAGATGAGCGACTGTAGCGTGATTTTTTCAGCGCCAGCCAGTATTCGCTGTGCTTGGCCGGCATTAGCTTGATGACAGCGACTCAGTCGGTGTGCGGTAATGTTGAATACGGTCTGGGGGGTCGCTGTTTCACAGGTCCAGCGTTGTATGTGAGCGCCTGACAACGAATGGCCAGAGCGAACGGCTAGCTTCATATTCATCAACAAATCACGCTCCGAATGTGCTGTCGCTGTCCATTCCTTGTTTAAACCCCAGAGCGCTGGCGGCGATGTGTATTAACTAGTTTTTAACCCCTAAACAACCATATTTTTTGAATGTAACATTATACATGTTTTTAGAATCATTTTGTAATATGAATACATTAATCTCAGACCTGTTAGATCAATTCTGCACATATTTTTTTTAATTTTTTTTTTTACTTAAAAATAAATCCTAACATTGCAGAAGTGTTCTCCGATTTTTTGACATTAAAAAAAAAAAAAAAAAAAATAATACCAATTAATTATGAATAATTATAGATTGCTCCATTGAAATGCATTGGACATCGCCAGGGAGCGACAGCTCATACCTGGCGCTGTGAGGGAATTTGCAGCGGCGCTGTTCGGTCCAGGCGGCTTCATGATGAATGCCGCGCTAGCCGTCGCTCTCGCCGGCGCTAGCCTCATTTTGCTTGATAAATGCGTCATTGTGACCGCCGCCGGGCGTACTTGAGTCGGTAGTCGCCGTTAGCTGCCGCTACCTGGCGCTCGTCAGACACTACCTGGCGCTATCGCTTGATGAATAAGGGCCTAAGTGTATCCTTGTTTACCAATTAGAGGTACATTAAGCTTCATGTAGTAGAAGTGATAAGGAGACAAATAATTTGGGTAGGCTAATTCTAAGCGCTGGTGTGGATGTGCACGCACCCAGAACTCTCTTGGCTCGCTGTAGCAGCAAGATGCAGACAAACAGGCTGGGCATGTGCAGTTTAAGCGCTCTTGTACATGCGCGTACCTGGAATCAGGTATGTGTGTGACGCAAATTGACTGGAAACCTCTGTGCAGAGCCGCCCAGGGAGTCTCTGATGGCGGATCTTTCCATAGGCTGTATTCAGATTAGGTAAATATTTTACTGATCATGGAATCTGGGCCCCAGTAGTCTGGATAAAGTGCTTTATAGTGTGAAGAGTGTAGACGCTACATGGGGCTGGAATTGTACCCTCAATCCTCTTAATACCTGACGGTCAGGGGAGGGTAAGGACTAAGGGAAATTGTATTTTGTGAAGATTCTATGAAATTGAGACCATAGCACTGTATCTGGATGCTTGAGAACCCAAGATTATTTGTAAGTGCATTTTATAAAAGTGACGTTCTTATTATTAGACACTATGGTGGTTATTTAAGAAGGGATAGCGCCAGGTAGAGTCTCCTAGTGACAGGCAGTGTGTGGAGAACTCCAGGCGCTGTACGCGAGACCATATTTATGAAAGCGAATCTGGTGAGCAACTCTAACAGGTCCATGTAGCGTCCCATGTATTATTACAGGCGGCTCAGCATATAGCGCTGGCACTCTAGATTCCAGAGCGCCACATATTACCTTTCGCTCAGTGTCGCTCTCCCATACATTTCAATGGGCGTTCATTTGTTTGTGTTTAAACAGCGTGTTTGACCTTTTATGTTTTGTTTTTTTGTTAATATCACATTGTAAAAACAATGTCATTCCATGTGTTTTCGCTTTGTTACAGGTGGATATGTGTTCAAAAACAGACTTTAATCACACAGCATCTGGCGCTGTATGATATAGCGACCAGATTTAGAGCGCCGAAGCTGTGTGTGTGTCCTTTTTTTGATAAGTATGGTGTGGAGCGGCGAGAGTCGGTCGCACTGAGCTGGCGCTACCTTTTACTCGCTGCAGCGCTGTACTGTCTAGTGAGTGGTTACTACGGTGCGGTTATTGCGTGGTGGGAAGACTATAGAAGACTAAGGGCCTTATTTATGATGTGCACCTTTTAGCCTGCATTCCTGTCTTAGGCCCTTATTTATGAAGGAATAGCGACAGGTAGCGACGGGTGAGCGACCGGTAATGACGGGCACCGCCACGAGAACGCCGGCTCCCCACCACAATCACACATTTATCAAGCTGATCCTGCTTAGCGACTGAGATAGCGCCATATAGCGACTCATTCATCATTATTCCAACCTCAGCCCACAGCGCCAGCGTCCGACCTTGAACAGTGACAGGTATGACCTCTCGCTACCTGGCGCTCTCCAATGCATTTCAATGGAACAATCTTTAAATATTCATAATTAATTGTTATTAATGTTTTTTTTTTTTTAAATGTGAAAAATTATGTGACCACTTCTGCCATGTTAGATTATTTTTTTAAGGTAAAAAAAAAACAAAAGAAAAATTTGTGCAGAATTGATATTACAGGTCTGATATTATTGTATTCATATTACTAAATTCTTAAAAATTTTTTTTTTTTTTGGGTTTCCAAAAATATGGTTGTTTGGGGGTTAAAAAACTACTACTTTTAACACATCGCCGCCAGCGCTCTGGGGTTTAAACATGCATTTCACAGCGCAAGAAATTTTTGAGCGTGATTTTTTGATGAATATGGTGGGAGCCGGTCGCTCTGACCAGTCGCTATCATGCGCTCCCATACATCGCGGAACCAGTCAAATAGCGACTCGTCACCCTGTATTCAACATTACTGCACACCGACTCAGTCGCTATCAACAACCGAAAAATGGCCAAGCACAGCGACTACTAGCGGGCTCTGTGAAAATACTGCTACAGTCGCTCAACTGTCGCTACCTGCCGCTATTAATGAATCGGCCTCTTATCTGGCACTGTGGACTACATTGGTGCTAGCAATCGCTGTGCCGAACACTACTAATTAGTTTTGATTGTTGGCTGTCCTATGTCAGCACCTGTTGGAACTGCCAGCCAATTAGCCCAGCGCCAGTGAGCGTCACTCTGGTCGTTTTTTCAGCAATCCCCAGCATTTATGATATTTTTCCTCTTTGAAATCTTGGAAGCTGTATTTTTCCGGCGCTGGTCTGTGTTTTTTTCATTACAGTTACAAGAAATCACTGCTGGGGACAAAGAGGGCAAACTTTAAAGTGTATTTGAGCTGCATTTAGTTGTTGGTGTCCAAATTACACATTGTTAAGCAAAAGAAGCCATTAAAAAAATCATTTTTATAATGCAAAAAAAAAACATTTTGGTGACATCTAGGTCCTGTGTTTCCATTATTGACAATTCCCAATGCAGGTTCTGCACAAAAATGTGTTTAATATTAATTATAAGCATTAAACACTTTAATCCAGTTCTGCCCATTGTGCTCTATGGGGTCCTGAGCTACAGCGCCAGGTTTCATTTGGTGCAGCTTCAACCATAGCACCCGGCGTGGCATCTGTCACGGGAACCACTTCCTTACACTCACCTGTCCTCCGGTCCCACGTCGGCTGCTCTCGCTCGACCAGAGCGCGGGCTGGGCGGCGTCTGCAGCAGGCGGCGGTCCGGCGTGTGTTGTTCCCGGCCGCCGCTCGGCTATTTCCGCCGCGAGCAGCCGCTCGGCTCTGTCCGTCGCGAGCGGCTGCTCGGGCGGCCTCCTCTTCGGCGGCATCGGGAGCGGCCGCGCCACTGCCATCTCGGCGCGCTCCCGGCGCGCAGCATCGTGCACGCGCGCGCGCGCGCGACTGTCTTCTTTTTATGCCCTCCGGCGGCGCTATGCACAGCACGGAGGTAATCAGCTCTGGGCCAATGAGCCCAAGATTATTAAATTTGAATGGGGCAATCACTTTTGGGTTCTTGTGTGCACCAATCACGTCCCTTCCCTTGTTCCATCGTTCCTATAAAGGTGTTCCCTCTGCAGTTGATCCTTGCCCGTGATAGCGTGCTGCTGGGTGTGATTGTGATCTCTGTTTTCCCTGTGAATCTTGCCGTGTATGACCATCCCTGATTGCCGCCTGGACCGACCTTGCCTGTTTTTTGACCACGATTTCTGCCTGCTCCTCTGTACCGCGTATCTCTGATCTCCCGTTGTGACCTTTGGCTAGCCCTGACTATTCTTTCATCTTAACCCTCCTGTACCGTGCTTCCTTGGATTGACCACCCGTGTATGACCTCTGCCCGTTTGTCTCTACCCAGTCTTGTTCCTGGTTCGTCTGCCTTCCCCTGCATAAGTCAGCATCCTTTGTGCTAACAAGTCCTGGGGGCAACCGTGTCCGGTGAGGCGTGTCTAGCGTCCCGGCAAACGGGGGCTTGGCTATAGGCGAAGAAAGCAGCGGAGATTGGGGGTTGCTGACTTATTGGAAGGTGGGCGTCCCACGGGACCTGACATTATCACGGGCCCAAAAAACTATCCTAGATGGAAGAATTAATACAGCAGGTACAAGCTATGGCCACCGCCATCAACCAGCTGGCCCAGCGAGTGGCTACTCAGGAGAGTCGCCAAATTCCTGCACCAGTGGACCCTGGCCCAGCCATTGAGCCCAAAATTCCTCTTCCTGAGAAATTCTTCGGGGATCGGACGAAGTTTTCTAACTTTAAGAACTCTTGCGAGCTTTACTTCCGTCTTCGACCCCACGCAACTGGATCAGAGTCTCAACGTGTTGGCCTTGTCATATCACTTCTCCAGGGTGATCCTCAGACCTGGGCATTTGGACTAGCTCCTACTGATGAAGCCCTGCAATCGGTCACCGCCTTCTTTTCTGCTATGGAACTCTTATATGCTGACCCTGATCGAGCTGCAACAGCTGATTCTAAGCTACGGAATCTTAAACAGGCCAAACGCACTGCAGAGGAGTATAGCGCAGAATTCCGGCGATGGGCCATTGACTCCAAGTGGAATGACCCAGCTTTGTGTAGCCAATTTAGGATTGGACTCTCTGAAAATATAAAAGACATCCTAGTTAATTATCCACTACCCAAGAGCCTGGATGAGTATATGCAGCTGGCCATTAGAGTGGATCGACATCTCAGGGAAAGACGCCAGGAAAGAGGCAAGGACCAACCTTGGGGACCCTCACGCCAAGAGTCAAGCCTTAGGGGTGCAGTCGCTTCCTCTTCTCCTTCGTCGCCTGAAGAACCTATGCAGCTTGGAGTGACCCATCTCTCCCAGGCAGAGAAGGTTCGGCGTAGATCCCAAGGCCTCTGCCTTTATTGCAGGAATCCTGGCCACTTCGCCAAGAGCTGCCCAAACAAAGCTCCGGTGGCGGGAAACTACAGCGCCTAGATCCTGCTGAGGGACTTCATCTAGGCGGTCAGGTATCATTCCCTCTTGTTAATCGAGTACTTCTACCCGTTATGCTCTCTTGGGGTCCTTCCAGGACCATTGCCTCCGCCTTCATTGACAGTGGAGTGGCTGGCAATTTCCTGGATAGATCACTTGCCACCACACTTGGGATACCCTTAATTCCATTAGAAAATTCCCTTCGGGTCCTGGCGGTCAATAATAAGCCCATTGAGGGAGGGTTGGTCTCCTACAAGACTCCCTTGGTAAATTTAACTGTGGGTTCTGCTCACTCGGAAGAATTAGAATTTCTTGTTATTGAAAGTCCCGTTTCCCCTATTGTGTTGGGATTTCCTTGGTTAAAGACCCATAACCCAGTGATAGATTGGAGGTCTGGGGACCTTGTAAAATGGAGTCCTTCCTGTCATGATCGTTGCTTCTCCATATCCCTTAGATCCTCACCTATCGTCCTTGATGGTTTACCACCAGCCTACGCAGATTGGGCAGATGTGTTCTCAGAAAAGTCCGCTGATATTCTTCCCCCTCATAGGGCCTACGACTGTCCTATCGATTTACTCCCAGGGACTATGCCCCCTAGAGGGAAGATATATAATCTCACACGGTCAGAAGAGCAGGCTATGAAAGATTATATTACAGAGAACCTCCAGAAGGGATTTATCCGTCCATCTACCTCACCTGCTGGTGCAGGGTTCTTCTTCGTCGAGAAGAAGGACGGCGGGTTACGCCCCTGTATAGACTATCAAGGGTTAAACAAGGTTACGGTGAAGAATAGGTATCCGCTACCTTTAATCAATGACCTTTTTAACCAGGTTACAGGAGCTCAGGTCTTCTCCAAATTAGATCTTCGAGGGGCATATAACCTAATTCGCATACGCCAGGGGGAAGAATGGAAGACAGCCTTCAATGTAAAAGATGGGCATTATGAATATTTGGTGATGCCTTTCGGTTTATGTAATGCTCCTGCTGTGTTTCAAGATTTCGTTAACGACATATTTTGTGATTTTCTAGGTCGATTTCTGGTGGTCTATTTGGATGACATACTGATTTTTTCCCGTTCCCTGGTGGAGCACCGTCAACATGTCAAAGCGGTGTTACAGAGGTTACGGGAGAATCGTCTGTATGCTAAGATCTCCAAATGTGTATTTGAAATGTCTGAAATTCCGTTCCTAGGATATATAATCTCCAAGCGTGGGTTGGTTATGGATCCCTCCAAGGTTTCCGCTATAATGGAATGGGAGCAACCTAGAACCCTTAAGGCGCTTCAGCGATTTTTAGGATTTGCGAATTTTTACAGACAATTTATAAGGGGATTCTCGTCCATTGTGAGTCCTTTAACTGATCTTACTCGTAAGGGCGCTTTTGTTGAGGAGTGGCCTCCCTCAGCAAAAAACGCCTTTCAATTACTGAAAAAAACCTTTACCTCTGCTCCAATTTTGATACATCCCGATACTAAGCATCCATTCCTGTTGGAGGTTGATGCCTCAGAACTAGGAGTAGGAGCGGTCCTCTCTCAGTATTCAGGCAGTCCTGAGAGACTGCATCCTTGTGCGTTCTTCTCCCGTAAATTTTCGTCCGCCGAACGCAATTACGATGTTGGGAATAGGGAACTATTGGGTATTAAACTGGCCTTTGAAGAATGGCGTCACTGGCTAGAAGGCTCCCTACACCCCATCACTGTATACACTGATCACAAAAATCTAGAATATTTAGAGTCCGCTAAAAGGCTCAACTCCCGTCAGGCTCGCTGGGCACTCTTCTTCTCTCGATTCAATTTCATTATTACCTATAAACCAGGGAAGAAGAATGCCAAAGCAGATGCCCTATCTCGGAACTTCGGTGATTGTAAGGACCAGGTTGGTCCTCCTGAATCGATTCTACCTTTAGGTTGTGTTGTGGCCGCTCTTCTCCCTGACTTGTCTAGCTCGTTGATGCCATTCCAGGTTGATTCTCCTCCTGGCAAACCCTCCGAATGTTTATTTGTTCCACCTCACTTACGTCTTGCCGTTTTACAAGAACTTCATGATGCCAAGTCCGCCGGTCACTTAGGTATTCGGAAGACCTTGGCCATCGCCAAACGCCATGTCTGGTGGCCCACCATCAGACGTGATACTTCCGCCTTTGTCGAAGCATGTCCTGTATGTGCCCGGAGTAAAACTACCCATGGGTCCCCAGCGGGATTATTAGTTCCTTTAGAAATCCCCAGTGAGCCATGGTCTCACATATCCATGGATTTTGTTGTAGATCTACCTCCGTCGCAGGGAAATACTGTAATTTGGGTAGTAGTGGACGGCTTTAGTAAAATGGCACACTTTATTCCACTGATAAAACTTCCGTCGGCACCAGACTTAGTACAACTATTCATTAAACATGTTTTTCGCCTCCATGGTCTACCGCAGAATATTGTTTCAGATCGAGGAGTCCAGTTTGTGTCCCGTTTCTGGAAAGCTTTCTGTAATCGCTTAGGTATTAAAGTTTCTCTCTCTACTGCCTATCACCCCCAGTCTAACGGACAGACCGAACGGGTGAATCAGAGTTTAGAACAATATTTACGCTGTTTCGTGTCCGACCGCCAAGAACAATGGGCGGAATTCATCGAATTTGCGGAATTCGCCTTTAACAATGCGCCTAGCGAATCAACTAAGTTTTCACCATTTTTCTGTAACTATGGTAGGAATCCTAAGGCATCCTCCTTCTCTGGTCCTTCCTCCAACTTGCCGGCCTTGGAGGAATGGCTACGGGAGAGGACTAAGGTGTGGTCTGAGATACAGACTAACTTAAAGAAAGCCTCCAGAACTTATAAAGTTTTTGCGGACCGACATAGGTCGCGAGAACCACCATTTCAGGTGGGAGATTGGGTCTGGGTATCTACAAGAAATATTGCCCTTAGACAACCCTCGTCTAAGCTAGGCCCTAAGTACATCGGTCCTTTTCCTATTGTTAACAAACTGAGCAATGTTACCTTTAAAGTCAAGTTACCTTTATCCATGAAAATTCCGTCGACCTTCCATGTTTCTTTGTTAAAATCTGCCAAAAATATTCAGGTGTCATCTCCTCCCCCGATCATAGTGGGAGATGAGCCTGAATATGAAATTAATAGAATACTCGACGCTCGGGTACTTCAAAACTCATTACAGTATTTAATAGATTGGAAGGGTTTTGGTCCTGAGGAGAGGTGTTGGGTACCGGCCAAGGATGTCCATGCCAAAACCCTAATTAATAGATTCCATCGTGAGAATCCGGATAAGCCAGGTAAGGGTCCAGAGGCCCCTCGTGAAGGGGGGGGTAGTGTCACGGGAACCACTTCCTTACACTCACCTGTCCTCCGGTCCCACGTCGGCTGCTCTCGCTCGACCAGAGCGCGGGCTGGGCGGCGTCTGCAGCAGGCGGCGGTCCGGCGTGTGTTGTTCCCGGCCGCCGCTCGGCTATTTCCGCCGCGCGCAGCCGCTCGGCTCTGTCCGTCGCGAGCGTCTGCTCGGGCGGCCTCCTCTTCGGTGGCGTCGGGAGCAGCCGCGCCACTGCCATCTCGGCGTGCTCCCGGCGCGCAGCATCGTGCACGCGCGCGCGCGCGCGACTGTCTTCTTTTTATGCCCTCCGGCGGCGCTATGCACAGCGCGGCCGCCGGAGGTAATCAGCTCTGGGCCAATGAGCCCAAGATTATTAAATTTGAATGGGGCAATCACTTTTGGGTTCTTGTGTGCACCAATCACGTACCTTCCCTTGTTCCATCGTTCCTAAAAAGGTGTTCCCTCTGCAGTTGATCCTTGCCCGTGATAGCGTGCTGCTGGGTGTGATTGTGATCTCTGTTTTCCCTGTGAATCTTGCCATGTATGACCATCCCTGATTGCCGCCTGGACCGACCTTGCCTGTTTTTTGACCACGATTTCTGCCTGCTCCTCTGTACCGCGTATCTCTGATCTCCCGTTGTGACCTTTGGCTAGCCCTGACTATTCTTTCATCTTAACCCTCCTGTACCGTGCTTCCTTGGATTGACCACCCGTGTATGACCTCTGCCCGTTTGTCTCTACCCAGTCTTGTTCCTGGTTCGTCTGCCTTCCCCTGCATAAGTCAGCATCCTTTGTGCTAACAAGTCCTGGGGGCAACCGTGTCCGGTGAGGCGTGTCTAACGTCCCGGCAAACGGGGGCTTGGCTATAGGCGAAGAAAGCAGTGGAGATTGGGGGTTGCTGACTTATTGGAAGGTGGGCGTCCCACGGGACCTGACAGCATCATTTTCAGCACTAGTTTTAAATATGTTTTTTCTTTCTTAAATTCCACGCTGAGTGCGCTGTGTGGCGCTGACGCTTCTTAAATTAGGCTCAGGGATTAAATCAGGGATGCACAACCCTTTTCCTAGCGTGAACCAATTAAATGATTTGGAACCTGGTCGCAGGGCACAATAAATATGTTCCAAATTTTATCATTTGGAATAGCATAAGGAAGATTTTCTACATCAATCAGGATACCCACTAAATTCTTTAGCATAGCCCATAGGCTATTTCCAAACTTAAAAAAATATCCTAACCTAAGGACTGTAAGTTTCGTCCTATAAGACTCACCTGCCCATAAGACACACCCAAGATATGAAGAAGAAAAATAAGAAA
This sequence comes from Gastrophryne carolinensis, assembly GCA_027917425.1. Taxonomy (NCBI): domain Eukaryota; kingdom Metazoa; phylum Chordata; class Amphibia; order Anura; family Microhylidae; genus Gastrophryne; species Gastrophryne carolinensis. The sequence continues at coordinate 163,326,757 of CM051234.1, forward strand.
AAAAATATTCTGAACCAAATGGTGTGCCCCTATTAAAAACATTACAGGCAGTGAGGGGCATCCCACATTACATGCAGTGAGGGGCACCCCACATTACCGGCAGCGAGCGCTATCCCACATTACAGGCAGTGAGCTGTATCCCACTTACAGGCAGTGTTCCTGGTATCCCAATTACAGGCAGTATGAGGCATCCCAATTACAGGCAGTATGAGGCATCCCAATTACAGGCAGTGTGTGGCATCCCAATTACAGGCAGTATGAGGCATCCCAATTACAGGCAGTGTGTGGCATCCCAATTACAGGCAGTATGAGGCATCCCAATTACAGGCCGTGTGTGGCATCCCAAATACAGGCAGTGCGTGGCATCCCAAATACAGGCAGTGTGAGGCACCCCGAATACAGGCAGTGTGAGGCACCCCAAATACAGGCAGTGTGAGGCACCCCGAATACAGGCAGTGTGCTAGCATCCAAATAAGTGTATGGCATCACAATTACAGGCAATGTACGGCATCGCAATTACAGGCAGTGTGCGGCATCCCAATTACAGGCAGTGTGCGGCATCCCAATTACAGGCAGTGTGTGGCATCCCAAATACAGGCAGTGTGAGGCATCCCAAATACAGGCAGTGTGCTAGCATCCAAATAAGGCAGTGTATGGCATCACAATTACAGGCAGTGTACGGCATCGCAATTACAGGCAGTGTGCAGCATCCCAATTACAGGCAGTGTGCAGCATCCCAATTACAGGCAGTGTGTGAGCATCCCAATTACAGGCAGTGTGTGAGCATCCCAATTACAGGCAGTGTGCGGCATCGCAATTACAGGCAGTGTGCAGCATCCCAATTACAGGCAGTGTGCAGAATCCCAATTATAGGCAGTGTGTGAGCATCCCAATTACAGGCAGTGTGCAGCATCCCAATTACAGGCAGTGTGTGAGCATCCCAATTACAGGCAGTGTGCGGCAACCCAATTACAGGCAGTAAGCAGGCATCCCAAATACAGACAGTGTGCAGGAATCCAAATTACAGCGCACCTGCAGAAGGTTAGTTTAAAGGGCCAATGAGCCCTAAATGTACTGGTGGACGAAACACCCTAATTATGAACTGGGCAATCAGCCCATAGCTTGTAGCTGGGCCAATGAACCCAAGTGTTCCCCCTGGCCACTTCCGTCCACCTCCCTCCTTTATAGGTTTTCCCAGCTCACTCTCTCACTGCCTGTGTAAGCGTGCTGGTGGGTGCTAAAGTTCCTGTGTCTTTTCGATTGTTACCATTGCCGACCTTGTTTCACCCGACCATGACCTGACCGACGCCTGCCTGGACCCTGACCACGAACCCGTCTCATCCCTTGTGCTTCATATCTTTTGACCTCCCGGCTTGACCTTCAAACCATCTCTTCTATGTATAGTGAGGATTGATCAGCTGTGTATGACCCCGGCTTCCCCAACGTCTCCCAGTCTTGATTCTGGTTCATCTGCCTTCACCCCTGTAAGTTCACAACCTTTGTGCTATTAAGTCCTGGGGGCAACTGTATTTGGTGAGGCGTAACGGGGGCTTGGCTATAGGTGAAACTAGCGGCAGAGATTGGGGGTTGTGGACTCACTAAAATGCAGGTGTCTCACGGGGCTTGACACCCAGTTTGGCTTGGCTTGAAGTCCACATGCACGCAGCTGCCCCTTTAAAAAATGGTGTCTGACAGTGCAAGCAGCAAATGCATGTCTACGCCAAAGTGTGCATAGGCCAGCTCTCCCCTCCGTTAATACTGTCAGATAGGGTCCACTGGTGGACCCAGCTCTCCCATCCAAAAATACTGGCAGATTGCAGTGGCACATGTGGGTTTGCACAATAATCCACCATAACAACTTGGAATACAAGGCCTCCATCTTTACTGTGCTCCCCGCCATGTGTCTTTGACCAAATGCCGCCGCCACCCTTGCTTGATTGTAAAGCTGCACACCTGCATAGGCAAGGAGACTTACCCTCAGAATATAGTCCTGCTGCTCCCTGGTGTACACTGTAGGTACAATGTTGGTCCTTTGTGTCGTCATCTGCGTGATGCACACCCCTGTGCCGAGGTTCCCTAGTGGACCCTGGACGTGTGCTTGCGTCCATAAGCCCAGATGTAGGTAAGAGGCTCAATGAGCCTATTCTGGCCTCTAAATTACACACAGATGAGGTCCAATTAACCAACCACTTATGTAGTAAAAAACACACCTGACCCACAGCCTTTAAGCCCAGTGCTTCCTATGGATATCCAGATGCCCAAACACAGGCGTCACTGCAGCCCCCAGAGACCAGAACAGAGGCATGGCTGAAAAAGCCACAGCACCCCGCCATGGTACTGCAGCCCAAGCCCTAGGCCCCACCGTTCCTCCCACTGGCACTCCCCTGCTGCCCTCCACACTACCCATTCCGAGCGGGTCACTCACAGCAGTGTGAGGCGGCAGCAGCTAGAGACTCACACCCAGAGCTCCCTGCACAGCCCACCACGTTACACCCACCGATCAGGACACAGGAGCCGTGTGCAGACCCCAGTGCTAGTCCCACAGCGGAGCCCCCTGCAGAGCCAACATTAGAGCCAATGGCAGAGCAGCTGGGTCTGCTGGCTCCCTGGCCAGTAGCCTGCATTTCAGCCTTTTTGGCCCTCATAGTGCCCACAGTGGCCCCCCCCCTCTACCCAACAGACCACCCAGCAGACTCCAGCATCAGCCAACCAGACTGGTCACAAACTCACCAGTGGCAAGCTGTTTGACCACTCACTCCTCATCCTTTTTTTTTAAATTTTTGTAGGCTGCAAACTAAATTAAAATCCCCCCCAAAAAATGATGTAGGGTCCCCCTTACCCAGCATTACTGACCCGGACCAGCTATGAGGGCTTGTAGAACAGGGCGCAGGGGCCAACGTTGGTGGCCCCTGGCCCTGCAGGCTACTAGCCCACATAGCCACGTGGCCCAGGCCCTTCTGCCCCTCCCTGGCCGTTGGGGAGGCAGGTAATGGGGGGCTGGGGGTTATGGCAAGTCACCCGCTTGCCGCAGGTGACCTGCCATACCCAGAGCCTTGTGAACTGGTATAAGGGGTCTCCTTACCAGTTCACAAAGGGTTAAGTTAAAAAAAAGACACCAGACAAGTTCTTTATTATTCTATTTTCACTTATACTTACCTCCCATCCAGTGTCCCACGCTGCTGCAGATGACAGTTGTCGGTAGTGATCAGAGCAGGGAGGGTGGCAGGCAGGGAGATCAGAGCCACCCTGCCTGCCACCCTCCCTGCTCCGATCGCTGCTGACAACTGACAGATCAGAGCCCGGGTGCCAGTAACCCGAGGAGCGGGATGACGTCATCAAGTGGGCGGAGTTAGGGGCGGGGCCAGCACCGGCCGAAGAGGATGGTGAAGGCCCTTTCTGGGCCCTCACAAGACCCGGGGAGAGCCATCGCGCTGCCAGGTGAGTAAATGTCATTTACTGTTTTTTTTTTTTTTTTTCAGATGTCGGCGCCGGCGGGGGGGGGGCCTATTCCGGGCCCCCTCCTGAAGATCAGAGGCCTGGGGGCGGAAATCTAACAGCGGATTCTTGTACAGAATCGCTGGCCCTCAAATGAGGGGTAAGGTAAGTCTGTATGTTTTTTGCTTTTTGTTTTATGGGCCTCTAAATTCAGCTACATGACTCTCACGTAGCTGGCACTTAACGGTTGGAGAGGCAGCTACGTGAGAGTCACGTAGCTGGCACTAGAAGGGTTAAATTTCACAAGACCCGGGGAGAGCCATCGCGCTGCCAGGTGAGTAAATGTCATTTACTGTTTTTTTTTTTTTTTTTCAGATGTCGGCGCCGGCGGGGGGGGGGGGCCTATTCCGGGCCCCCTCCTGAAGATCAGAGGCCTGGGGGCGGAAATCTAACAGCGGATTCTTGTACAGAATCGCTGGCCCTCAAATGAGGGGTAAGGTAAGTCTGTATGTTTTTTGCTTTTTGTTTTATGGGCCTCTAAATTCAGCTACATGACTCTCACGTAGCTGGCACTTAACGGTTGGAGAGGCAGCTACGTGAGAGTCACGTAGCTGGCACTAGAAGGGTTAAATTTACACGGCGCGGGTTGCGGGGATGCTGCATCACAACACCTACCATGGGGTGTTGGGGACCTGCGACACTGATCGCCAACATGTGCCCACCTGTGTTGGCTGCAATATGCAGATTGCACAGGAGGGTGGGGGAGGAACCCAAACAAAACACAGCAACATGGCTGTCCATCGGCATGGACAAAGTGGGAGGGCTGGCCTGGGACACACATGGTGGACCAAGTAACACACAAATGTTGTGGGCAACTATTTTGATGTAAGGCAGACCGTTGATTCTGCAGCAAAAGGTTTTGGGCCCAGAGAGATGTAGAGCTCAGGGTGTAAGCCTGGTGAAGTATTGGGAGTCCATACAAGTCTTTTCTTGGCTTTGCAGCAAGCAACCAGCCAGCAGCCACCACTGTTTAAGAGACAATCCCTGCGCCAACATCGTCTGCCATGGCTGCTCCAGACCCACCATCAAGGCCATGGCCACACAATAGGCACCCACCCAGTGAGGGGATCACAGACACTGATGTAGTTATTGTGTGTCACGCTCTGGTAACTCCAGCCCTCTAGGTAAGCCCTCAACCCCCAATCTCCGCAGCCAGCTTCACCTGTAGGAGCCCCCTCTGCCGGGATGCAGAATACGCCTGCCCGGGATCGGTTGCCCCCAGGACTTCAATGGCTCAAAGGATGAGAGCTTACTGGTTTAGAGGTCTGAAGAACCAACGGCTAAGAGCGAGTGTAGCGGAAGTGCAGAGACAGGCCAGAGGTTGACACGGGGAAATCAGAGATCGCAGCGGTACAGAGGGAAGGGGCAGCTCGAGGTCAAGGTACAAAGCAGAGGTCGGCAGCGGAGATCAGATCGAGAATGGTCGGTTCAGGCAGGGGTCGGCAACGGAGAACAGATCGAGAATGGTCGGTTCAGGCAGGGGTTGGCAACGGAGAACAGATCGAGAATAGTCGGTTCAGGCAGAGGTCGGCAACGGAGATCAATCAAGGTAAATAACAAGTCAAAGCAAGGTACAAGGCGCTATCACAGGCAATTCACAACTGAGAGGGAATTGCTTTTATAGGGACAGACAGGGGAGGGGGAGTGTAGGTGATTGGTGCACTTCCGGATAACACCCAGGATTGGTCTGCAGGGCTGAGAGGGCGCATCCCTAAGTGATTGGTGCACTTTGGGATTACACCCAGGATTGGTCTGCAGGGCTGAGAGGGCACATCCCTAATAACTCCTAGGGCTCATTGGCCCTTTAAATCTAATCATTTCCTGATCCTCCGGCGAGCGCGCACAGTACAGCGCCGCCGGAGGGTATAACAACCAGAGGATGAGGAAGCAGGGGCTGGCCGAGCTGAGCACCGCTCGATCCGAAGCCCGCCGGATCCGCCGCCACCCGGCGCGGCCGCCGCACACCGACAGCCGCGGCCGGACGCCTGGAGACGGCGCTGGAACGGGGGCCAGGTAGGAGATTGCTGACACTACCCCCCCCTTCACGAGGGGCCTCCGGACCCTCACCCGGTTTCCCTGGATTGTCCCGATGGAAGAGCCTTGGCATGAACATCCCTCGCTGCCACCCAGCATCTTTCCTCTGGACCATAGCCAACCCAGTCCACCAAATACTGTAAAGAATTACGCACCTTACGTGAATCCAAGATCTTATTCACTTCATACTCGGGCTCATTATCAACAAGAATTGGCGAAGGACCAGCAAGAGGAGTATTCCTCGCCGGTTTTAACAGTGAAACATGAAAAGAATTAGGTATTTTCATAGTCGGCGGGAGTTGAATCTTAAAAGACACATTATTCAATTTCTTGATAATCGGGAAAGGACCAATAAATTTCGGACCCAATTTACTAGAGGGTTGACGGAGCGCAATATTTTTAGTGGAGACCCAAACTAGATCGCCTACTTGAAGAGTAGGTTCCTGTGATCTACGGCGGTCGGCAAATTTCTTATATCTTAAACCAGTGGTCTTAAGAATCTCCTGAACATGTGTCCAGATATTCTTCCATTCTTGAAGCCACTCCTCCAACGCCGGCAAGTTGGAAGGTGACCCTGAAAGGGAAGAAGCTCTAGGATTTTTCCCTAAATTACAATAAAAAGGTGATATCTTGGTACTCTCACTAGGCGCGTTGTTGTAAGCAAATTCGGCGAAATCAATAAATTCCGCCCATTGTTCTTGGGCATCAGAGACATAACACCTTAAGTATTGTTCCAAAGTTCTTTCCGTCTGCCCATTGGACTGGGGATGGTAGGTAGACGAAAGAGAGATCTGTATACCCCACCGCGAACAGAAATGTTTCCAAAAACGGGAAGTAAATTGGACACCCCAATCAGAGACTATATTGGACGGAATACCATGAATACGAAAAATATGTGAAGTAAATAGCCAAGAAAGCTCTGGTGCAGAAGGAAGCTTGGCCAAAGGAACGAAGTGTGCCATCTTACTGAATCGATCTACGATCACCCAGATAACAGTATTCCCGTGTGATAAAGGCAAATCTACAATAAAATCCATAGAAATATGAGTCCATGGTTCAGCAGGGATTTCCAGAGGAACCAAACCGCCACTGGGAGCCTTGTGAACCCCTTTACTTTGAGCACAAACAGCACAAGCGTCGATAAAGGCAGTAATATCGCGTCTCATGGTTGGCCACCATACATGGCGACGGGCAAGCATAAACGTCTTACGGTTACCCACATGACCAGCAGTTTTAGCATCGTGAAATTCGCGAATTACATCTGAACGCAAATGTGGCGGTACAAACTGGCACCCCAAAGGAACATCACTAGGAGATTCATCTTGAAACGGCGCCAAAGTGTTAGAGAGATCAGGAAGTAATGCCCCGACCACACAACCCATAGGTAGGATCGGATCACCAGTATCACCCCGATCCTTACATTCACCGAACATGCGAGATAGAGCATCAGCTTTAGTATTTTTTACACCCGGCTTGAAAGTAATAATAAAATTAAAGCGCGAGAAGAATAATGCCCAACGTGCCTGACGAGAGTTCAGCCTCTTGGCAGAACCAATGTATTCAAGATTTTTGTGATCGGTATACACAGTTATAGGATGTAATGAACCCTCCAACCAGTGTCGCCATTCATCAAAAGCCAGTTTAATAGCTAATAGTTCCCTATTACCGACATCATAATTTTGTTCCGCGGTACTGAATTTACGTGAAAAATAAGCGCATGGATGAAGACGCTCAGGGTTACCAGAATATTGCGACAAGACTGCACCCACTCCCAGCTCAGAAGCGTCCACTTCAATAATGAAGGCTTTAAGAATATCTGGATGAATTAACACAGGTGCCGAAGTAAAGGCCCTTTTCAAGGTCAGGAAGGCCTCACAGACAGAGGGAGACCAGTTAGCAGTAAAGGCCCCCTTGCGGGTAAGGCTGGTAAGAGGTGCTACAATATGAGAAAAGCCTTTGATGAAACGCCGATAAAAATTTGCAAAACCTAGAAAACGCTGCAATTCTTTTAGGGTCTTGGGTTGAACCCAATCCTGAACCGCTGAAACTTTTCCCGCGTCCATCTCTAAACCCTGGTTGGTAATAATATATCCTAAGAAGGGAACTGTGGTGACTTCAAACACGCATTTAGAAAGTTTAGCAAATAAGTTGTTCTCTCTTAATTTGTGTAGTACCAACTTAACATGGCGTCTGTGCTCCAATAAAGAATTAGAAAAAATGAGAATATCATCCAAGTAGATGACCACAAATCTACCGAGATACTCTCTGAATATATCATTAACAAAATCTTGAAAGACGGCTGGCGCATTACAAAGACCAAAAGGCATGACCAGGTACTCGTAATGGCCGTCTTTCACATTAAATGCAGTTTTCCACTCATCCCCCTGCCGGATGCGAATCAGATTGTACGCCCCTCTTAAATCCAACTTGGAAAAAATTCGGGACCCTGTGACTTGATTGAACAGATCCCCAATCAGGGGCAAGGGGTATCGGTTCTTAACAGTGATCTTGTTCAAGGCTCGATAATCAATGCATGGTCTCATGCCGCCATCTTTTTTCTCTACAAAAAAGAATCCGGCCCCAGCAGGTGAAGTAGAGGGGCGGATAAATCCCTTCCTTAAATTCTCAGTAATATACTCCCTCATTGCTTGCTCTTCAGGCAGAGTAAGATTATAGATTTTTCCCCTCGGGGGAATCGTGCCAGGTAGCAAGTCAATAGGGCAGTCATAAGACCGATGTGGAGGAAGAGTATCAGCAGAACGTTCAGAGAAGACATCAACCCAGTCTGCATATGTACAAAGTTTCTCAGCCAGCCCAAAATGTTGAAAAATCTTCAGTTTTATTAAACTTCCATCAGTAAAATCAATAGTCCAACAGGAACAATCATAGTATAAGCAAGATAAGGCCTAACGCCAACGCGTTTCGGACAACAGGTCCTTAATCATGACCAGTCTGCATATGGCTGAGGTAATCCCTGAGGTAAAACTTGCACACTTCTGAGGCATGTAGTAAAGCAGTGATTTTTGCAATGATCACTCCACTTGATCAACTCCCCAACTCCCCAACCCGCCAATCTAACACCGAGTTGTGGAGTTGTAACCAGGGGTATCCCAAAACCACAGGAGTTTCTGGACAATCGAAGATAAAAAATTCTAAGAACTCAGAGTGGGAAGAGCCAACAATTAACCGAAGAGGTGGGGTCTTGGTATTTATAGGTCCCCCTTGGATGGCCTTCCCATTGATAGCCAAAACTTGTAGGGATCTTTCAAGAGGAACTAAAGGGATACCTAAAAGGGAGATCATACTCCTGTCCAAAAAGTTTCCCGCCGCACCACTGTCGATAAAGGCGGAAACAGTTTGCTTTGAAGAACCCCAAAACAGGTCAATAGGCACTAGCATTTTGTTTTGGCGAGAGTTGCAAACTGACTCACCCAGATCAGTACTCTCTACCTGGTCTGGGTGCGGAAGTTTTCCGCCGGTCTCCCCTTGTTGGGACAGGACCCTGCAAAATTACCAGAATTCCCGCAATACAGGCATAACCCCTCGGACCGCCTACGCTGTTTCTCTTCTTGGTATAAGCGGGTTCTCCCTAATTGCATAGGTTCTTCCTGGGGAGATGATGAGGTATTTTCCCCATGGGGGACTGGAGACCTATGACCTTGGACTGGCCTGAAGGACGTGGGAGCCCTGACTCTCTCCCTGGCCCTTTCTCTAAGACGTCGGCCTATTTTAATGGAGACCTGCATTAATTGATCTAGGTCCACTGGCGGAGGAAAATTGACTAAGGTATCCTTGATGCTTTCCGACAGCCCCACCCTGAACTGACTACACAGAGCGGGATCGTTCTACCTAGCTTCGATAGCCCAGCGGCGGAATTCAGCACTGTAATCTTCAGCCGAATTCCGCCCTTGTTTTAAGGCCCGAAGCCTATTCTCTGCTGTAGACTGTGAATCAGGGTCAGCGTATAGGACACTCATAGCGTTGAAGAATGCAGTTACTGGTTGTAAGGCAATATCATGACTCGGCAAACTAAAGGCCCAGGACTGCGGGTCTCCTTGAAGCAGAGAAATGACTAGGCCTACTCGTTGGATCTCAGTGCCAGAGAAGATAGGCCTCAGCTTGAAATATAGTTCACAGGAATTCTTGAAGTTGGAAAATTTTGCTCTCTCTCCAAAAAATTTTTCAGGCAGAGGAATCTTCGGTTCGGAGAAATGAGGTGGTACAGAGGAAGTCGGCACTTGACGAGACTCCTGAGTGGCCACTCTTTGAGCGAGTTGGTTGATCGCTGTGGCCATAGCTTGCACCTGCTGTACCAGGTCATCCATGTTGTGGCCTGTGATAATGTCACGCTCTGGTAACTCCAGCCCTCTAGGTAAGCCCTCAACCTCCAATCTCCGCAGCCAGCTTCACCTGTAGGAGCCCCCGCTTGCCGGGACGCAGAATACGCTTGCCCGGGATCGGTTGCCCCCAGGACTTCAATGGCTCAAAGGATGAGAGCTTACTGGTTTAGAGGTCTGAAGAACCAACGGCTAAGAGCGAGTGTAGCGGAAGTCCAGAGACAGGCCAGAGGTTGACACGGGGAAATCAGAGATTGCAGCGGTACAGAGGGAAGGGGCAGCTCGAGGTCAAGGTACAAAGCAGAGGTCGGCAGCGGAGATCAGATCGAGAATGGTCGGTTCAGGCAGGGGTCGACAACGGAGAACAGATCGAGAATAGTCGGTTCAGGCAGGGGTTGGCAACGGAGAACAGATCGAGAATAGTCGGTTCAGGCAGGGGTCGGCAACGGAGATCAATCAAGGTAAATAACAAGTCAAAGCAAGGTACAAGGCGCTATCACAGGCAATTCACAACTGAGAGGGAATTGCTTTTATAGGGACAGACAGGGGAGGGGGAGTGTAGGTGATTGGTGCACTTTGGGATAACACCCAGGATTGGTCTGCAGGGCTGAGAGGGCGCATCCCTAAGTGATTGGTGCACTTTGGGATTACACCCAGGATTGGTCTGCAGGGCTGAGAGGGCGCATCCCTAATAACTCCTAGGGCTCATTGGCCCTTTAAATCTAATCATTTCCTGATCCTCCGGCGGGCGCGCACAGTACAGCGCCGCCGGAGGGTACAACAACTACGTGCTCGCGCCCGCGCGCGAGCATGTCCAGAGGATGAGGAAGCGGGGGGCGTGGCCGAGCTGAGCTCCGCTCGAGCCGACGCCGTCGGATCCGCCGCCCGGCGCGGCCACCGCACACCGACAGCCGCGGCCGGACGCCTGGAGACGGCGCTGGAACGGGGGCCAGGTAGGAGATTCCTGACATTGTGTTTCCGTAATGAATCAAGAGCAAGGGGCAGGGTGGAGGAGTCAGCTGAGCCCACATTATTTTAAGCTTTTTGGGACTGTGTGGGAACATTCAGGGACCCAATAATTAATGATTCTCTTTCTCAAACACAGACTGCACCACTAATGAATGCATTACAGGAGCTTGCGAAAGACAGCCAGGAAAGTGTGAAGCGCACCCTGAATATCCTGCTGACACCTCCAACTAGGGGCAGGAGGAAACCAGCCCCACCCTGCACCCAGGCACCACTTGCCTTTGTTAAAGCGGTGCCAAATAATGGAGGAAAACTGGTGAGCCAATAGCCCCACTTTTAGATCACCCGCTATTTTAAAGTGGTGCACCATGCCACCAGGAGATTTAGGAGGGCATGGATGCAGTAGTTGAGGAGCAGTAGCACCACAACCAAGCGGTAAAAGCGCTGCTGGGCCAAATGGTGAAGGCAAACCAGCAAAATGCCAGAATGCGCCCACTGCCTGGGGCAAACCAACCAGCAGAGAGTATCAACCAGACCACTTCACACTAATCACGGCTGAGGGGGTGGAAATATTTTGTTTTTGCCGGGGGGTAAACCTTTATTTTGAAGAATTTTGGGCACTGTGTTGCCCTTGATGCACCCATGGAGGGGTGCATTGTAGATATATCCCCTAAATCAAAGACATTAAACATCCACTTGTTTTGTTTTCTTTAACCTCACATACCAAAACACAATAGAGGGTAAACAAAAACAAGTCAAAAACACAAATACATCAACATTTTGTAGGAGGCAACAATTTAGTGTTGTCTAAGGCAAACCGTGTTCCAGGAGAAGAGTTGTATTTCTCCTGCAGGACAGCCATGCCATCAAGAAATGTAGTCAGGGTGTTGCTCAGTGAAGGCAAGTGCCCCTAGCCCCTGGAAGGAGCCAGCCAACCAGTTTGGTAATACCTTCAATTGCATGCCCCTTTCTTGTGGTAGGGGCCAACCATGTCCACAGCTCTGAGTACAGCTTCTTAAGAAAATAGTGCTTCAGTCTGGTCAATTCGAACACCTGCTAATCGGTCATGTGATCGATATCCAGGTGAATGCAAGTATGCCTAAGCTCTGGAAGATAACTGGTTAACAGCTCGTGCTGCTGTATATGCTCTTTCACAGAACTCGTCAGAGGGGCTCCATCGTTAAGCCGGTTCCTGCTTTCAAAAAGAGAGAGTAATTTTGAACCGTAAGCGTATGTTTTTTTTGGACCGAAAAGGAGCAAACCAGGACTGCAAATAACACACGGTAAACCCATAAAATTCCATTCACACAAATGAAAAATCTAGGCATCAACCAACATAATACCGAGAATACTTGATATGGCGTACTGTAAAGTCCCACAAAACAGCTAACTAGGAAAATATGGGACTTCAATATCATTCCCGCATGGGGAAATAATTGCAAGCGAGGCTTTGAATCAGGCCTAATGTGAACACATTCGATGGAAAGGCAGTCGGGGCTCTTGGCTCGTGTATATAGAGGCAGCACTAAGCTTTGTATAAAACTCAAGCTGGGAATTTTAAAACAGGTGCTTCTGCCTCTCTCCTCGCACTGTACAATGTAACAAGCAGGACAGAGTTATGCTGTTACATTGCAAAAGCTAGGCAACTCTCTGCTGTTTTACATTGTAACAGCCAGAGGCGTGGCTGCTCTTTACAATGTAATAAAGGGCGCACCCGGCTAAGTTACATTGTATAGCAGTCACACACTGTAATAAGCCCACAGCTTTCTTCCATGTGTGAGTGATTGCTCCAATGTGCTGTTTTGATGCAGAGATCACTCTGAAGGATGCCACATCTGTACGTAAAGATAGCCACAGTTTATATGTTGGTAAGCTTGAGGGTGAGGGGTTCAACAAGTGTATGTTTGGTTTATCCTGTTTGATTTTATTTAATCAGTTTATTGTTTATTTTATTTTACTTAATCCGTACATTGTATTTTCTTGCTGTAAAGTTGCAAAACAAGGAAATCAAGTTCTTTGAAAAAAATTACAGAGGCTGGATTTACCTTTTGGATTTGCATTGTAAGTATTCTCAGAAAACCTAACACCAGGCAAATGAAATGGTATATCTCCACCTCACACCTTTTAGGCTTTTCTTGTCAAAGGACCAACTTCTCTGCAGATGATGGCTCTATATCTGCAAGCACCACTGTGAAGGTTACAAAGAAATTGGACAGGTCTGCAACTAGAAGGGAGTCATCCATCAGCAGTGCTGGGCAGTCACCCACTGCAGGCCTTGGGCACGAGACGTGGGGTAAAAGGAAATAGTCCAGTCTATAAAACCCCCTGGCATTGACACATGACTGGGGAGGGGGGGGTAAAAGACCTTTTCCTGAGTCCAGTGTGCTGCAGTCATGGGGAGGATGCACAGAGTAGCATCCCCAACTTTGTGTGTGCTCCAGGACCCCATGCATAGGGCTACAACGCAGGAGAAAATGGCTGTACTGCGGGAAAAAGGTAAGGTGTATTGTTTTATTTTTTTTTTACCCAAGGACTCTGTAGTTACCCCTCCTCAGAACCTCCCCATCTATTGCAAAAATTGGAATGAGTGTGCTGCAGGGCAGAATTTTGACTTGACGATGGCCACCATCTTGGACTGACGGGAAACTTGTTCTCCCCTCTTAACAAGTTTTACACCACCGGCGGTGGAGCTGCACTGGACAAAAGGTGAGTATAGCCAGTATCCTTTTTGTTACTTGATGCAGTACCCGAGTCCTTCCAGGCTGCAACCACCAGTCTTTGGAGGAAGAACATAAAAACAGCAGAATCTGACATTTTAAAGAAATTGAAATTGATTTCTAGGATGCTGGAGAAAGTGAATGTGGGGCATATGTAACACAATTAGCCCAGAGGAAGACTCTACCGTCTTGTTATATGTTTTACAAAATAAATCATCCCAATAATTGTGAGCAATTTAAAAAATAGACTTCTCACTACAACATGAACTTTATCACAAGTTCTACTAAAAAAAGAAAATAATATGCACAATTAATGTTAAATAACATTCACGTCATGAATGGTTTATAATGTTGCATGGCATTCTGTGTTTGGCAGGACAATTTACTTTGGATTAAAAATGGATATATTCTACCGTCACGGCTCAATATTAAATTAGGGGATTTAAATTAGAAGTGACTGTCAAAATGCAACAAGCGTGTAAAAAAAATGTTTTAATATTTGATTAAAATCCAAAATAACAAACCAATAAATTTGAGTTGCTAATACAAAAACAGTCTCATAAGTGGTGTAAAACCTGAGATGCAACTGCTACAATTCAGAGTAATAATTATTTTTAAATAGGGGGAAAGTTTGCAGATTTATGTCATAAATCCTTTATCAACACAACCGTAAGGAAACAAGAGTGATGTTGACAGTATTTTACTATTTTAGTCACGTCTTCTCCAGAGTCCAAGAAATTTCCTCCAGCACTCGGGAAACTATTCCTGTTTGAGTGAAGTCTAAAAACATTTTTTCTGTCCCCATGTGAAACTTTCTTCAGAGAGACCTTGGCTTTATTAGGCAGGCGTGCAGACTCTAGCAAGCCTTTCTTTGTACAGCCAACTGACCACGGTGTATTAAAATTGTAACAAAGCCCACACAACCCTATAATGCTCTTTGTATTTCAGGTTTCATGGTTTAGTCCCCATACAGCTAATTCAAGGAATCCTCCAATTACTTCAAGCGTGTTTACAAATGTTAAATTCGCCTATTTTAATTGGCTTGAGATCAGGTTCACTTCTAAGCTTATATAATGAAAATATGACAGGTAGAAGCCAATGTTTTATATTATGGTACATAATACTGCCTGGTCATCCTGCCACTTGTAAAAGAGGAGCTTCTTGATATTCTGTAGTTTCCTGATACTCGCCATGGATTACTATTCTGGAGCTTGGTCACCCCATCACAATTTGTAAGTCTAATATCGCTATGACAGTAAATCGGAGGGCTATCCAAATAATATCAGGAGCTCCTGCAATTTTCTGAAGAGGCTGCAGTTTGAGAGACATTGTTGCTTAATAGATAAAAGTGGGAAAAAATCAGTTTAAAGGATTGGGCGATCTGGGGGATTTCACACAGCAGGGCTTGTTGCTACTCAATAGATAAAAGTAGTAAAAAATCAGTTTAGGGAGTTATCCAAATGATTTTAAGAGTCTCTAGATCTGTAGGACTAGGATCAATCAAGTAGAAGAAAAAGACATTTTGGGGGTTGCAATGGGCCAGTTACAGATCAGGTACACATTTTTAATCTGAGTGAAACAACAGCAGCTTATGGAGAATCCAAACACATAAAAAATTAACAGTTATGTATGGAGTCACCATTTTAATGCATGTTGAGTTGCAAGGTCATTAAAACTCAGCCTTTTCAAAAAGTACAGAGACTCTCAAACTCGGGCACTCTGGATTTGAATCTGTTCGTACGAGAATTTAACAGAAAAGTAATGAACTTTGTGGGAAGTAATAAAACCTCTAACCCTAGGAGTGGATGATGCCTTAGTAACACCTCAGTCTCAGTTTAACATGGTGTACAGAACTTTTCAACCTCTTATGCTGATGCATCGCCTTCTATGTGATTTATGGTCAGTTGATAACTGTGATTCTAATTGATCAAGGAGACCCTGTTATGCAGATATGGTGGATCTGTCAATAGATGTTCCAGTAATGCTTCCTCCTCAATAGGACCTGCCATCATAGGGGCCTCTCCTTCAGTCCATCCTAAAATCTCTATCTTTGCTTGCATGACTACTGAAAAAGCAATATAGATGCTTCTCCCTTATTCATTGACACACTTTTGAAGGCAAGATTAGCTTCATCTATTAAGGTATTCTATAGATGGAAGATACTTCATGAGATGTTGTTTATCACATGGATGTTCTGCCACTGACTTTCCATACCCAATATACGAGATTGGAAAAAGGATTATTGGTTATTACTCTTAAAGTGAACCAAAACCCACTGAACTTGTGAAACACATTTGACCAAAGCAACTGCCTATACTCCCTTCTTAGTGTGTAGAACTAGAAATGAATATTTTCGTTTCGCCCTAGAACACATTTTTTTGTTTTAGATAACCCCAGAATTTAAGACAATCCCTACACCTCTTCCTGGGGTCATTTTAAATTTAAAGTGCAGAGGTAGAATATGGTTACAAAATTGTAAATAACAGCAGCCTATTTACATATTTAGACTTTGAATGTATTTGAATACCACATATGCTGCTGTTTTATCAACGTTTGTAATAAAATATCTACCTTTATAAAAAACAAAATCTGAACTTCATTTGTAGAGCTGCTACAGCCCCAAATGTACAGAAGATTAGAAAAATATAACTTTTTTTATTGTGTGTTAAGTGAGAAAGTCACAAACTCAAGGCTCTTAAATCACTAAATCATTTAGATAACCTCCATAGCATAAAAGTATCTCAAAATGATTTGAGCAAATTCATTGCAGATGAGAGCTAGTTCCAATAATGTTTTAACCCTAAAGAGGAACAACACCCCACTTTCTCTTATGTGCATCCTGAAGTGGTGCTGGCATGCCAACAACTAGAGGCAAGTAGGGATGTGGCCAACGGAGTTCACTCCAGTCACTGGTGCTTTGAGCTCAGAGCAGCAAAGGAAATCAGAATGGATCAAGTGCTTATGAGTGGCGGAGCAGCACGTGCTTGTGACTTTGGGAACAAGGAAAGGTGAGAGGTGAGTTTAAAGCAAACTCAGGGGAATACACACAGCCCCCCCCCCCAGAAAGGAGCAAAACCCCTAAGAGTCAAACTCTTTGCAATTCCTCTTTAAGAAGTTATTGGCCCATAACAAATCATAATCCAAACTTCAACCCAAAATGGAAACTTCAATTACACCAATCACCCCAAGAAACGCAAAGGTGCCAGATCACACAAGACTCCACTCATAAAAGAACTACCATTCCAGGCTTTAGCTCATAAAGCAGGTAGGTCCTTATCGGGATCAACTAACTAGTCTGACCTTTCCAAAAAAACTATGCTAATTTACTGGGGATGGGGTGTAATTTAAAATAAATAAAAATAATAAGAACAGATTTGGTGACCAAGGTAAATGTCATGAGACCATATAATTAACAATCATCATTATTCTGATTGCTGCAAAAAAACAATTACAAGCTGCTACTACATTGCTTAAGCAACTTTATTTTAGAGTGCAAACCATAGTTTTTTCCACATTGATTATGAAAAAGTGAAACAGAAGAAATTAAAAAGGATACAGATCAAAACATATTACAATAAAAGTGGCTATACAACCAAATTATTGTTATCTACATATATCTAAAGCTTTAAAACAGGTTTATTCACTTTACAAATATACATTTTTATAAAACATCTTTAACATAATTTATGGAGAAAATAACGAATAATATAAAAGTATTTGCGATAATATACAAATGTCTTTATAATGAGCTTTATAGTAATATTCATTTTCCTGCAAAATACTGTATATCTACATTTCTCTTAAAAGAAACAAAAATATTCAATGGTAACATATATGAGAGCATTTCCATAATAACATCAAATACCTGTCAATCATTTGTCATCCCACACCATCCTCCTGACAGCTATCTTTGTGGTCTAATTCTAGATAGCCACTAGTTATTGACAACCATTATTTTAAATAAGTAGAAAATAGTTATGTGAAATTTCATAAGTGAACACTTCGGGCCAGTCCAGATTCATTATGATGATGCTAGCATCACTGTTACCAAAAGGAAAGAAAAAGGATGTTTACACATTTACACATATCTATATATAGATATATGTAAATATATATATATATATATATATATATATATATATATATATATATTATCTTTAAAATATTTGTTATATTTTCAGCAAGAAAATTTGAAATATTGCAGGTGGTCCCAGGCTGATGGGTGCAATGTGTTGCATACATTTACAAAAAGCTACAAAAACATTGCACTCAGTAACCTCTCTCTCATTTATGGACTGATTTCATGCAGATATGAGACTCATTTCAGGTGGGATTTTTATTATGAGGTGAAAAAAAAACAACTTAGAAACCAACTTACTGTTGGTTTTGCAATACCTCCGTTGGAAGTTTGGAGTTCAAAAATCTGTGGAGATGCTTTTAGCCTTCAAGAAAAGCCTTATCCACACCTCCTCAATCACTCAATGCACCCTCCCAATAAGAACTATGGAGTCCTTCCACTTCTTTGGGCATTATAATCAGGACCCAAGTGGGAGAGAAACATCAGCTACCTTAGAATGTATTTCCTGCCCTTGGTGTATTTCCTGCCCTTCAACATCTACTCTGCCATCATTGAATCCACCCTACGCTGCTCCATTATTATCCGGTTGTGGTCTCTGCAACAAAAGGCAAAATGATACCGTAACTCATCATTCAGTGATTCTCTGCAGTCTACTATCGATCTCAAAGCAAGCAAGAATAACTGTGGCTGACCCATCCCACCCTGCTCACAAACCTCCCCTCTGGAAAGAGAATCCATCCTTCATGTGACAGTCTAATGTCATATTTTATTTTTTATGCCAAAATTTGGAATTTTGCACACCGTGAACCATTTTTGAATGCAAGCAAAAAAGTGTATTAAGTGTATTAAGAAATGTGTATTAGTGTATAAAAGTGTATTCAGAATTGCAAAAGTATATACCGGGTATATTCCAAAAAGTTATTTTGGCATATTGAATTAAGGTTCAATGGTGGAGAGGCCCTAATGGTTTTAAGGGACTCTATAGGCAATCATTCAGCAGCTCACCTCCCCATGGCTGCTGTCTCCCTTCCTGTCAAAACGCAGCTGCACCTGGAAGTAAACTAATAGCGCACCCCTTGAATTACTTTGCCATAGATTAACAATCATAGAGCTCGACTGGTGGTCTATAGCCCCACCCCTGTTTGTTAGTTTAGCAAAAACAAGCATGCTTTTATTCTGCAGCCTGAGCCATAACAGTCAGCTTCCCATTCAGCTTCTCTCTCCCCTCTCCCCCTCCTTGTGCCTTCCACCATGGTCAGTGCAGTGCATCTGTGAGCCTAATTAGCATATGCATTGTCACTAATTTGCATTTCAATCACAACTGCACCTAATTAGCATTTGCATCGCCCATGACTGTCTGTGTGCTTGTGGCTGTGACTAGGGACCTGATTTATCAAGCACACATTGATGAAAATTAGAGTAGTATAAAATTTAATGAAATATTTTAATATATTTTCACACTTGTGCATGTTGCTGCACTATAAGAAGCACATTTACTAACATTAGCAGTGCAGCAACATGCGTAAAAATTATAAATCATATTTTTTACTACTCTAATTTGCACTAAAATTGCAAATTGTCTGGCAGAAGTGCTTGATAAATCAGGTCCTAGGTGTCACAACTACAGCTTTGGAACAAGACAATAGAACTGCTGGTGTGTAGCAACTGATTCTAAACAATGTATACGAACACTGGTAATAGATTATAAATGCATATAATAAAATATTATTGGCATCGTATTTGTCTATTGTTTGCCTTATATTATGTGTATATATTCATTTCATTTACATATATATATATATATATATATATATATATATATATATATATGTGTGGGAGTGCATGCATACACTTGCAGGAGTGCTCACATGTTCATCCCTGGATATGTGCATCTGGGAGTGTGTGCAGATGTGCGCACATGCACATGCACATATGAGGATGCACACATGCGTATCTGTACCACATACCGTATTTTTCGCCCTATAAGATGCACCTAGGATTTGGCGGAGAAAAATAAGAAAAAAAATATTTTAAACCAAAAATGCACCATTGCAGACGGTGTGGCATTCCCCTTTCCTATTCCATAGACAGTGTAACATGCCCCCATCCCATTCCCCGTATACCCAGTGTGGCATCCCCCTCCCATTTCCTATATAGGCAGTGTGGCATTCTCCCCCCTCCCATTCCCCGTATACCCAGTGTGGCATCCCCCCTCCCATTCCCATATAGTCAGTGGGCACCCCATTATCATAAGCAGTGTGGCATTCCCCCCTCCCCCCCATTAGTATAGGCTGTGTGGCATCCCCCTCTCCCCCATAGGCTGTGTGGCATCCCCTCTCCCCCCATTTGTATAGGCTGTGTGGCATCCTCCTCTCCCCCCATAGGCTGTGTGGCATCCCCCCATTTGTATAGGCTGTGTGGCCTGCACTGAGTTGGTGCAGGCCACGCCCACCGCTGCCCTGACCTGGGTGCTCGCATGTGCCCAAGCGGAAGAGGCAGCAGTTGGAGGAGTCATCTCTGTCATCGCTGCCGGTAAAAGACAGCGATCGCAGGGGCCGGGACAGAGCCCCCGCCGCTCCTCTGGGCTCCCGCAGTGTGACAGGTAACTCGGGAGCACCGGGAATGGGTTTTTTTTTTAATTTTTTTTTTTTTACATTCGCCCGATAAGGCGCACAGACATTTTCCCCCACTTATCTTATAGGGCAAAAAATACAATATGTGGCACCATTGTAATTGGGAGAAATGGGGCTTTCACATGCAATATGGATTAAAATAAATGTTTTATTTAGACAATTTTAAAAAACAATTTTGGGGGTCTTTTTAAAATCTGCAGAAAAAAATATTAAAATTCCTCCAAAAATCACAGTTAAACATAGGTCCTGTTAACAGAGGGTGACACAATCTCAAGCTGGCAGTCAAAAGGGTACCTATGCATGGTTGGTTTTGTTCTGCTCAGGGGACTTGCACTTTCAGATTTAGCTTGTTTTTTGTTGTTTGCATATTGAAATTTTAGGAAAATTTGTTTTTTATTCTGCTTTTTGTTTAAATTTTTTAGGGAAACCCTGTGCAACCAAAGAATTCTTCGAGGGATTTTCAGAAAGACGAGCCCACCACAACCAGCTGGGTATATCTAGATAGCTTAATGTGTGTACATTCAGAGAATATATAATTGGTGGGGGGTATTTCAAATCTTAAGGGTTGTATTGGTTGAAAAAGTGCAGGGTGCGCACTTTGTCTGCAGAGCTGAAATTTTCAAGTAAAATTACCATTACACACATGCTTTACATTGGGGTATGTGGCAACTCTTCCCTTTAGAGTGCCTATGTATGTTGGGTATTGTTCAGTTCAGGGGACATTGCTTTTTCAGACTTTTTTTTTCTTGTTTGCATATTGTTTTTTAGGACAATGTTCCTTTTGCTTTTTTTATTATTTTTTTTTAGCGAAAACCTGTGCAACCAAATCATTCATTGAGGGATTACTTTCAAAAAAACTGCACCCACACCAACAAGCATTGTACACCTAGAAAGTTTGATGTGTGTACTTCTAGAGAATATATAGTTTGTTGGGGTATTTCAAATGTAAAGGGTTTTTTCTCTTGTAAAACTGCAAGGTGCGCATATTGCATAGTTGTATTTTATCTGAAAATCTCCTAAAGCGCTGTTTCAGTTTGGGGGAGTCTCCTGGGCAGGAAAGGGTGTCTACCAATGCATATCTGGTACTGTTGTAACTGTAAGAAATGGGAATTTTACACGCAATATGATTTTATTGAAAATAAAGTCTAAAACATAGATTTTTTTTTTGCACATATTTCACACTAAAAAATGACATGACATTTCATGCTAAAGCCTAGATAATATATAATTTTCCAGTGAAATCCCTGGAGATCCCAAAATCACAGTTGAACATATAGCGGAAAATATTGAAAAACTGTCTTGCAACAGACGGTGACAACATCTCTGAATAGGCTGGCAGTCAAAGGGATAAAGCAGACCAAAAGTTAAAAAATTATATTTGTCCTGGATTAGGGATGCTTCACTGTGTAAATCCCTAAGGCAATCCTGATGGGGCGCACACAGCGGAGGAAGCAGGAATAAATCTGCAGAACAAAAGCTCTGCTCAGTGTCCCATTTGATCACTGTGGGATCCAGGAAGTAGGTGACTATGCCTTTCAGCCTGTGAGGAGTCCTTAAAGTTTTACACTACAGGACACCCCTAATCGGGATGACCCCAGGACACATTCAACCAGACTGAAAGTCTATTTTGATTTTTGGTCAGCTTTAAAAGAGGAACAATCCCTGGGACTTTCTCTCCACTGTGTTTTCCTGTGGAAACCCCCAGGAATGCCCAGTATTGTTCCCTTTTGCAATCAGTATTTTATGCTGAGCATAATAATGTGTACCATAGAAGGCTGAATGGAAGGGGAGCAAGAAGCATCCCCCCAGGCATTTCTCACACCAGGGCATCCCAAACGGGGATGTTTGGCTTAGTGGGAGAGTCTAATAGACTATAGGCTGGTGATTGCTCCTTTTTAATAACTGGGGGGTTTTCACCTTGTTTGCCTATTTGTTGGGCTAGGATCCCCTAGTTCTCTGTATATTAATTTTTGAATCTGGGGTGGAATCTTCTTGCACTCTGCTCCACCTTTAGGGCCTGAGGGACTTTAACCCATCCCCTCTTGCTCCTGTTTAAAGTCTGTTTGTCTGACTGCACGGATGGGTTAAATGCAGAGGACAAATTCCTTTTGGTCAGAGGCCATGACAGGTCCTAGATTCTCTTTTGTCATGCAAATGTTCCTGGCTGCCCCAGAGACATGGTGAATATTTTTGCCCTAATTCTCCACTGGCGTGAAGGGGGGCGCCATTTCAGATCTTTCCCCCAGGTGCCAGATATCCTGTATGACTCGATCTAGCACATTACTAGATCCCATACTGTTGCAAATAGTAGGGTGACTAAGATGCACGTGTATTATGATTTGTGAGGCCAGATATTTAGGATACTGTTAATGAAAAATATTTGTATTATTAAGCTAGCATATTTTCAGTTCCTTGAATACACCTTATGTAAATAGTTTTCCTCTGCATTGTTGGTTGCTACTCTAATGCCTTGCCGCTTCTAATGTTGCTCCTGGTCTCTCCTACCAGCTGGCCTCATGTTGAGAGATGTCTGGTCGTAATAAGAAGTACATTACCTTGAAAAAAACTTCTGCTGAGTGAAACGCATCGGGGAAAATCAATAATATGCAACAAAATTCTTTAAAAAATAATTGTTTTATTATTGATAAATGAAAGTCATGGATTCATTTTTTTAATGATGCAACAAATATAGATATTGTCTTTGTATACATCCATTTATATATTATATATATATAGTTATGTATGAGTGGCAAAAATGAGGGGATAAATCCAGTGAAGTAGATTGGTGCTCCATTTCTATTCATAGCAACATTAGCATATTTTTATGACACATAGATAAATCACACATCATCATCACACATCTAGATAAATGATCATTTTATATTAAAAAAGAGAATACTCAACAATTTAAGTAATTTCTAAAAGGAAATATTTCTGGCTAAGCACGATATGTCCATATGTCTTGTCTTGAGTTTGCATTACCTAGGTGACCAGGAAATGTAAAATCTCTTCCATATACAGAATATTATGTTAAAGAAACATAATGCTGTTGATAGCACACCAGTTAGCCATGAACAAGGCCATATCGTCATTTCTCTCCTCTCCTCAATGTCTATAGAAAGTGTGGGAACAAAATAAACACATTTTTAAGATCAGAACCTTGTCTGAGATGATTCATACCCACGAGTCAGCAACACACTAGAAATAGTTATTAGGCATAACTTGAGAATGTGCTAGTAGATCCCTGAAGTTATGTAGATCCCTGAAGTTATGGTAATGTTGTTTTGTTGTAATATAATTGTTACAAAAAAGAAAAATTAAAGATATATGATGATTGAGAGACTACTGCGTTTGCTTCTGCAGCGTATGGTTGGTAGATCCTCTCAAGTCTTAAGGCTTTAAAAAAAAAAATAGAAATAGTTAGACATGTTCCATGTCTTTATTTTTATACTGATCCTCTATATAGCTTTTATGTAAAATAGGTTGAGGACAGTGCAATTTAAGCTGGTCAAATTAAAAACTGTACGTACTTAGTTTTTACAGCACACTGAATTGCAAAGTTTTTAAAGGAAAATTTGATTTTAAACATGTATAAAAAGTATAAAAGAATATCTTCAAAAAGCCGGGCTCAGTTTTTTCTGATCTTGGCAAATGTTTGTTTTATGGAAGTAGTTTTCACTACCTGCATTCTCTGGCTATTGGCAACCGTACACCGGGAGGCCGATTCATTAACAGCGGCAGGTAGCGACAGTTGAGCGACTGTAGCGGCATTTTCAGAGCGCCCGCTAGTAGTCGCTGTGCTTGGCCGTTGTTCGGTAGTTGATAGCGACTCAGTCGGTTTGCCGTAATGTTGAATATTGGGTGAGGAGTCGCTATTTGACAGGTTCCGCGCTGTATGGGAGCGCATGATAGCGACTGGTCAGAGCGACCGGCTTCTACCATATTCATTAACAAATCAGGCTCCAAAAATTCTTGCGCTGTGAAATGCATGTTTAAACCCCAGAGCGCTGGCGGCGATGGGTTAAAAGTAGTTTTTTAACCCCCAAACAACCATATTTTTGGAAACCAAAAAAAAACAAGTTTTTAAAATAATTTTGTAATATGAATACATTAATATCAGACCTGTAATATCAATTCTGTACTTTTTTTTTTTTTTTACCTTAAAAAAATTATTAAAAATGGCAGAAGTGGTCACAGAATTTTTCACATTTAAAAAAAAAAAAAAAAAATTAATAACAATTAATTATGAATATTTAAAGATTGTTCCATTGAAATGCATTGGAGCGCGCCAGGTAGCGAGAGGTCATACCTGTCGCTGTTCAAGGTCGGACGCTGGCGCTGTGGGCTGAGGCTGGAATAATGATGAATGAGTGGCTATCTGGCGCTATCTCAGCCGCTAAGCAGGATTGCCTTGATAAATGTGTGATTGTGGTGGGGAGCCGGCGTTCTCGTGGCGGGGCCCGTCATTATCGGCTGCTCACCAGTCGCTACCTGTCACTATCCCTTGTTAAATAAGGGCCCAAGTCTGTACACCAAGCTCTATTTAAGAAGAGAGAAGTGAGTCCTGTACACACAGAACTTTGCTGCTATGTTGCTGAGATGAGCTCACTCATGTTTACACATACAAAGCAGCTTTATTCTGTGTGTGCAAGGCTCGATTCTCTCCTCTTGTAGATCAGCTACAGTCGCATGCTATTAATGTGCAGAGAGCTTTTCTGTAACTATGTTCATGTGTCAAGCATGTTCTCAGAGCTGAATGTGTCCAATAACACAATAAGCACTGTATGGCTTAATATTTTATTAAAGTGACATTTCAAAGGGTTGAATCTGGCCGCTTTCTGTTTGCCCCATGCTTGCTGTCAGGGGTGGCATTTTTCATTACAAAAATAATTATTGAAAAGATTCCACAGTCTCCAAAGGTGAAAGTCAATTCTGGATAATCCATTAACCTACAGCCCATAGGCTAAAACCATGAACAAGATGCAAAGTTTAAACAATCATCAGCGGAATATAATGTTAACCAGTGAGCTGACCCTTTGGTGTGCTTTCCCCAGTCGGCCAATGACGTGGCTGGGGGTGTTCACAGGAATTGCCAGCCAGTGACGTCACTCTCCCAAATACGTGTAGCCCCAACCTGCCAACCCCAACTACCAAGAGTATGGGGGGCAGACGCAAGGGGGCCGTCATTGTGCCTGGGTGACGGTGTGGAGATGGATGTGCACACTTGTCAGTGAACCTCCCCAGGGGGAGGAGATCAGTGCACGCTGACATTGTCTATGTCAGCTAACTTCCCAGTGGGAGGAGATCAGCTTGCGCTGGGCAGAGGAGATCAGCCAGTACTGGTTTTGTCATTTAGAGTCCATACAGCCTATTCCTTGGCTGTGTCATTGAACGTGCTGACTGCGCATTTGTTGCTATAGTCGTCCTTCTGTTATTTAGTCCTCCAGGGCAATGGCCTTTCTTAGTAGATGCTGATCACTAGTCACTGTTCACTGATGTAGACAGTGTGGCAAAGGTTATATACAGTACATCACGGAAACCACCAGAGAGAGCTTGTCAAGGGGAAGCCGCCAAAGAGACCAAAGCTTTATATGCCGCCAAGAAACCCAATTTTTCAGAAAGGTACAATTAGAATACAGAGAAAAAAATAAATTAATACCCGTTGCCACTGGTTACTATCTTCTAGAAATTAAACCAAAAAAACAATCATAGTTTTTAAACGTGAAAAAAGTGCAATTGTTAAAAGTTTTTATTTACAATGATAACAAGCCTCTAACTGACAAGAGGAGTTGGTCAGAACAGGTCCCGGTGGCCAGAGATTGTTATGCACTGAAGGGCTAAAAGCATGTTATTATGCAAGTGGCCACCCTCCCACTTTGAGGGCCTGCACCAGCCAAACAACTTATAGGTAACATTGATAATTGCAGTCTGTATTCAAACCAAACAGTTGGGTTGTATTTAATTTATAAATCCAGTATGTCTCTTGCTGGAATAATTTCCTTATTGGGTCTCACCCTTCCCCTGGGGGGGGTCACTTTCTTGAACACTATAAATCTCAATTGTGAGATCTGATGTCCACTCTCAAAGAAATATTTTGTTACTGAAGAATCATGATTCCCTTTTCTGATGTCGGATCTGTGTTCTCCTGACTTTCCTGGATGTTTGTCCTACATAAACCAAACCACACGGGCATTTAATAATGTAAATAACATTTTTACTATTGCAGTTGGCAATGAATTGTAATGGATATTTTTGCCCTTTTCTTGGTTGACTAATAGAGTCGGTACGAATCACAAAGCTGCATCGGGCTCAGTGACCGCAGGGGTACATGCTTGTTGGTTTTGTTAATGTGGACAAACAGTCGCTGCATCGTGGTACTCATTCAAAGATAAATCAACATGAACTAATTTGTCCAGAATGCTTTGGGAACTCTTAAATGCTGTCATTGATAATTCTTTGAATATGGGTTGAACTTTCTTGGCACTATTCAGTATAAGCCATAGTCGTCTAACTATGTTCCTGATTTTATCAGGTTGCTGGGAGTAGGTAAGAACCAGTGGGAATCGATCGTCATTCTTTTTGGAATAAAATCTCAATAGGTCACTATGTGGTCTTTGTTTGGCTTTTTACTGGTTATTTTCTATATCTATTTTACTATATCCCCGAAATCCTGTATCATTTCCTTATAATTTTTTGTTAAATAGTTCATCATTGTTAGTAATTCCCCTTGGCTATAGGGGAGGTTCCGAATAAGCTCTTTGGGATGGAAACTATCTGCTTTTAACCCTTTTGCTGCCAGCCTACCTGCAGCTTTTGTCACCCTCTGTTGCCAGACCATGTTTCACTATTTTGCGCTACATATGTTCAACTGCGATATTTGAACGGATTTCCAGGGATTTCCCAGGAAAATTATATATTGTTTTTTTCAACAGAGTCTGGGCTTCAACATGAAATGTCTTGTTTGGCCGTTTTTTAGTGTATTCTCAATACGTTTAGTGCATGCTCAATATGTACAAAAAAAAAAAAAAAAATTTTTTTGCAATTTGTAGTGTTTTTTTGGAATAAAAAAGTTTGCCAATAAAATTTTATTGCATAACCACAATTTCTCCCGGTCACAGCGGTACCACATATGTATAGGTAGACACCCTTTCCTGCCCAGGAGACTCCCTCAAACTGAAACAGAGCTTTAGGAGATTTTCAGATAAAATACAACTGCGCACCTTGCAGTTTTTCCAGAAAAACAACCCTTTACATTTGAAATACCCCCCACAAACTATATATATTCTCTGGAAGTACACACCTCAAGCCTTCTAGGCGTACCAAGCTTGTTTATGTGGGCTTAGTTTTCTGGAAGTAATCTCTCAATGTATTCTTTGGTTGCACAAAGTTTCCCTAAAAAAGAATAAAACGGAAGAATCAAGCCACATTTTCCTAAAAAAAGTAAAATCTCAAAAAGTAACATGCCCCGATCAGATCGATACCCAACATGCATAGGTACTGTCAAGGAAAGAGTTGGCAAACACCACAAAGTAAAGCGTGCGCGTAACAATAATTTTACTTGAAAATTTCAGCTCTGCAGACAAAGTGCGCACCTTGCAATTTTTCAACCAAAACAACCCTTTACATTTGGAATATCCCCGATAACCATAGTTCCCTGAAAGTACACATGTACATGTAACCCCAATTTCTCCCGGTCACAGCGGTACCACATATGTATAGGTAGACACCCTTTCCTGCCCAGGAGATTCACCACAAAGTAAAGCGTGCGCGTAACAGTAATTTTACTTGAAAATTTCAGCTCTGCAGACAAAGTGCGCACCTTGCAATTTTTCAACCAAAACAACCCTTTACATTTGGAATATCCCCGATAACCATAATTCCCTGAATGTACACATGTTAAGCTTTCTAAGAGTACCCAGCTTGTTGTAGTAGGCTCACCTTTATGGAAGTAATCCCTCGAAGAATTCTTAGGTTGCACAGGGTTTCCTTAAAAAAATGAATAAAAAAACGGAAAAAATAACATGTTTTCCTAAAATATAAATATGCAAACAAGCTAAATCTGAAAGAGCAAGGTCCCCCGAGCAGAGCAATATCCAACATGCATAGGTACTATTAACCTTTTTAATTGCCAGCCTACTTGAAGTTTTGTCACCCTCTGTTGACAGGTCATTTTTCCCCATTCTGCGCCATGTTTAACCGTGATTTTTGCCTGAATTTCCAGGAAAATTATAGATATATATTTTGCAGCAGAGTTTAGGTTTTAACATGAAATGTCTTGGTTGTAATTTTTCTACTGTTTTTTTTTTTATATTTTTGTGTAAAAAAACAAAAAAATAAATAAATAAATATTTTTTAGACAATTGTCTCCTTTATTTTAAATAAAACATTTACTTTATTAGAGAAAACCATATTGCATCTGAAAGCCCAATTTCTCCCGATTACAACGGTACCACATATGTATCGGTAGCCCCCCATTCTTGCCCAGGAGACCCCCTAAACTGAAAAAAAACACTTTATAACATTTACAAATAAAATACAACTACTATCCACACTATAAACATAAGGGGTTAATTAAAAAAAAACGACATAGGGTCCCCCCTCCTGGGGGGGGCCCATTTTTTTTAAGGGTTAAAAACCCTTAAAACTCCCCCCAAAAATTATATGGGGTCCCCCTTACCCATCATAACCAGCCCTGGACCAACTATGGGGGCTTGTAGAACAGGGTGCAAGGGGGCCAGCTTTGGTGGCCCCCCCACCCTGCAGGCTACAAGCCCACATAGCCATGGCCCGGGCTTTGGGGAGGCAGGTAATTGGGGTGCCGGGGGTTAATGGCAAGTCACCCGCTAGCTGCATTTGACTTGCCAGCCCCCCAGCGTTGTGAACTGGTATAGGGATCTCATGGATCCCTTACCAGTTCACAAGGGGTTAAGTGTAAAAAAAAACACAGAAACAAGCTGAAAAAATATTTAATTATTTTTTTAATACATTTAATACTTACCTCCCATCCATCCCTGTGTCCCACACTGATCAATCTGGCTTCTGCTCTCTGCTGCAGCTGGAAGCCTTTTTTAGCTGCTGGGCGACAGAGCATAAGGGCTTAATTTAAAAAAAAAATGACATAGGGCCCCCCTCCCAGGGGGGACATTTTTTTGAGGAATTTTAAGGGTTAAAACCCTTAAAAATCAAAGAGAAAATGAAATGGGGTCCCCCCCCATCATTACCAGCCTGGGACCAGCTATGGGGGATTGTAGGAACAGAGTGGGGGGGGCAGCTTTTGTGGCCCCCCACCCTGCAGCCTAAAAGCCCACATAGCCTATGTGGGCCGGGCTCTTCTGCCCCCCCCCCCCTGAGCTTTGGGGAGGCAGGTAATAGGGGTGCCGGAGGTTAATGGCAAGTCACCTGTGGCTACCGCAGGTGACTTGCCAGCCCCCAGCCTTGTGAACTGGTATAAGGGGTCTCATGGACCTGTCATTTATTTTTTTTTTTTTTACTTTACTCACCTCCGATTCTGTGTCCCCCGGCGATCTCCGATGACAGCTGTCAGTCTGCTCGGGTGTTTGGAGGAGAGAGCCTGGGGAGGGGGGGGCGATCACAGCCCTCTCCTCCTCCCCACCTCTCTCCTCCAACCACCCGAGCAGACTGATTCTTAGTTCGGGTACTGGACTTAAGAAGCTGGCTGCTGGTGACATCACAATGATGTCACCCCGCCCGGCCCCTAGGGGGCGGGGCTAGCAGTCACGATCCAGGAAGTGGGGGGAGAGGGCGATTTCTGCCCTCTCCTCGCCATGGAAGAGCCTGGGGGGGGGGCGATCGGAGGCCCCCTCCAGGGAAGAGGAGACCTGTTGAGAGGCAGCGCAACCGCAGGTAAGTAAATGTCATTTTTATTTATTTATTTTTCTTTACAGTTAGCAGCTGCTGCTGCTGAAGGGGGGTTGGCCCTATTCCGGGGGCTTTCCTGGAGCCATCCAACCCCCCACGGGGGATCGGATGGCACCAAACTAAAGAGGAGACCTGGCCGGATCCAACGAGGGGTCAGGTGAGTATTTTTTTTTTTTTAACTAGCAGGGGGGAAAAGTCAAGCACGTAACACCTACGTGCTTGGCACTTAAGGCACGGACATGCGAGCACGTAGGTGTTACGTGCTTGGCACTTAAAGGGTTAAGTATGTATTTTGTATTGATATCTGTTCTGATTTTTCCATCCTCAAGTTTAACCACTACATCAAGGAATTGTACCTCACCTTAGAAAATGTCCTCTATAATGCAACACCATGTTACTATGTGTACCTGAAAAGCTGACGATTTGTATAGGTGTTCCGCCTCAAAGTCCACCATATAAAGATTAGCATAACTGGAGGCCATATTGCCCCCCATTGCCGTGCCCTACTGTTAGAGTTGAAATTGATTGGTAAACATAAAATACTTTTCTTAAGCATAATTTCAAGTAATTTGGTCACAAAGACGCATAATTCATCTGAAAGTTTGTGAGGCACTTACCCCATGCCCTCTTCATGTGGGATCGCCGTATAGTGTTGAGTTGTTTGGCTCCCTGTCTTGTAGTGTTTCTGGGTAGGTTCTTTTTTGCAGAAATGGACCCGGCATCTGGGTCCTAAAAAAGGTGGAGCAGAGGAAGTAGAGGCACTGCTGTCAAAGACAGATTGATGATTTTTGGGAATTAGAAGTTGGGAAGCGTCTAGGTGGAAAATTGTTCCAGGAGTATACCCTGCCTTCCTGGTAACCCAGGCAATCCCTCTTATATTTATTGATTTTAAATTTGAAGGTGTTGTGTTGATATTTGTCCAGTGTCGCTTTATAAGTATATATTCTTTAAAGGCATCAGTCTTAAGCCCAGACTCTAACTTTTAAGGTTTCTAGTGTTTGTTCAAAATGTTTTATTTCTGCTTAAATACCTTTAATAGTTTGGGTTATCGGGCCTAAACTCCCAGACTAAGTTGAGCAAACTTTTCAATAATTTTTTGGGGTCTATATAATTATGACCTGTAGAGGAACAGGTCCTTGTGAAGTTTTTTGCACCCATGAATCAATTTTTTGTAAGGTGTGCTGGAATGCAAAACTAATGATTGGGGCATTTTTCAGGGCCCCCAAAAGGAAATTACTTCTGAAAGGACCTTAACATTAAAACATATGTGGATAAGTGTTCATCTGCTACTGAAGAGGCCCTGCAGTGGAGAATAACTTCACTAGGAGTTATTGAGAAATACATGCTCCCCCTCATGCTCCTGACAGCCAGCATAGGGAGAGCAGAAAAGCATGATAATTTAACACTTTATCTGGAATGTACCTTTTTCCTTTTTCTTTTTTAATTATCCCTCCACACCCCCCCCCCCCCCCGCCGCAATTACCACCACCTCTTTTTGCCCACCAATCTGCAGCAGAGCTTAGTTCCTGCCCCAGAACTGTGTGAAAGGTGGACATGTATTTACAGGTTACCCTCGCAATACTGAGGGTTATGGGGCTGTGCCAGACAGCTATCCCTGGGAGGGGAACCAACACTGCCTATTTTTTAAAATATGCAAAAACACAAAACAAATAGTGTAAAATACCAGGACAAGTTCACTTGACAGAAATGATCAGGAAATCCAAACAATGCCAATGTCCAGCATGGCAAAAAAGAGAAGACAAGGCAAGCTTGCCTAAAACTATAAGCATTGTATGCTCTATACTTGTCTCCAGCCATATACTGTTTGTAAGAGAAAACCCATGGACAGAGTCTTTCCCCCTGAAAAGTTCACATTGAATGTAATATGTAACTCTATTTACCATATACAATGACATCAGCGGGGAACACACATGACTTGAGGACCCAGATGATTTTCCAAATAAGTGTCCAAAAGTGGGCTAAAACATGGTGGCAGGATGTTTGTAGGGAAAAAGCGGGGTATGATCGTGACCTTTAAATATGTGAAAAGATTCAATAAGGTTCAGGTGGCTCAATTCTGTGCTGTTGGGAAACTCGCAAGCCGCATTCATGGATTTTTCGGGTTGATTCGGGGACACGAGGAAGATCATCCAATTTGTGCGAGGATGCATCATTCTCATTGATGCAGTGCTGGACAATGGACTTGGAAAGGTAAGTATAAGTTGTTTTTTTTTTTTTAATTTTCACTTTACTTTTGACATATACTTTAAACATTACTTTGAACATATTCCCATTAACAAAATTAAGAAAAAAAAGACGGAAAGGTTCTTGAGGCTCCACCTGTCTGTAGGAAAGGCAGCTCGCCCCCACCCAACACTCAGTTCCTGGCTGGGAGCAAGGATGAACAGACGGTGGGACCTCCCGGAGATTGGCGCAGGATAGAAGAAAGAAGATGGGAACTGGTAAGTAGTCAGATTTAGAATAATACATTTTTTGTTTGGTGTGTTTTTTTTAACTGACTTGGGGTGAAATGGTAAGGGTTTAGGAGACCCCTTTACCAGTTCACTGGGTAGGGGCCCCCACTGTTCCAAAGGAGGATAAGGTGGGATAAGGTTATTGTGTGCCTGGACACTGGCTTTAAACATGCCTGAGATAAGCATCAGATATAGAATATATACACACATAATGGCATAGTAGATGGACCATGTGGTCACTTTCATGCAGGGCCAGTCAAGGGGTCTCACAAAGCGGGGCATCCCAATGTGGAGGTAGGCCAAGGGCCAGCCCTGAAATCTTTCCAGGGCTGTGCTTTTAAGGTTTCTGTTTCGCTTTAAGTGTACAAGTACTGAGGCGCCTTTAATATCTTGTCTCTGAAGATGCTGCTACTAGCATTTAAAGAAGCACTATCGCGAAATTGCGTAATTTGAAAAATCCATATAAACACGTCAGCTAATGAGAGGAGGGGTCACTTACTTAAACACCTGAACTGAATAAAACTCCTGCCAAGCTTGTGTTTTTTTTCTTCTGGTAGGAATAAAATCCAGGGGTGACAGGTTTGGTGTATCAGGGCTGACATAATCTGTCACCCCATTTCCTCTTCCTTCCATTAAAATAAGAAAAAATAAAGCCTGGCTAAATATTTCTTGATGCCAGGTGTATAAGTGACCCCCTCCTCCCACCATCCAGCAAATTTAAATAGATTGTTATCATTAGGCCATTTTCCTGATAGTGCTCCTTTAACCAGCAGACTCATTTAAAAGACATCCTGACCCAACCCCTTGTCAAGATTACTAGCTTTGGTTGAAATGCAGGCACAATGAAAATGCAGCATAAGCCATTGTTAAAGGGTTGCTACTTTCTAGTCCACAGTCGCAACATGCCACTTTGTAAGCCTTTGCCTTGGAGTTCAGTCATCTTGCTCAAGATAAACTGTATGTCACCTTTCCTCCAATTAACAAGTGGTGGAGGAGACCAGCCTCAGGCTGCTACAGAGCCAGAGCCCTGGGGTCACCGTACCTCCCTGTCTTACCTCTAGTCGCCCTTAGGGTATAATACATACTATAGTTAAACGCTTATAAAAGTGTGCAATATTGTTAAAGTCTAATCCTACATTAGTATATAAAATACAACACAGCAACCTATGCCAAAATGGCTCCTGGATTTTGTTTTTTAAATATGCTATGTTACCTTAGATAGAAAGTTAACCTAGTACATAAAAAACAAGTGGGTGCTTTCTGCAGCTAATATCAATGTGTCACTTTACTGCTGCTTTTTTAGCATCTTTAGGAGATGTGTGCCTTTAATACTCTATCTGGCCTCTATCGTGGTTATTTACTAAATAGTGGTGAGCCTCTCAACCATTTTAGTCATTTTTTATTCTCTAGTAGATCTAGATCTACCCAACCTGTGTAGCTTATCCTAAGAACTTCATTACACCAATACACATGGGATCATACACTTTTTTGCTCTTAATAATATGTTGCAGTGAAAATGTTGTCTAAACATGAATAAATATCAGTGGCAGTAAGTGGCAGAGAAATTCTCCAATGAAGTAAAGCGTAAATTGTCAGTAAATAATCTCACAATATTGTTCATGCTTATTTCAGATAAATATTTGCCACACACAACGTTTTACCTTATTACCTATTCTTTGTACAAATCCGTAGCTACATGAACACTTTTACCTAAGGAACTTAATTATACAATGGAGACCACTTTCTCTTTATTATTTTTTAATTCACAACCATTTAAAAATACAGTAAAAATTCAGCTTATTACAGACAAATACATACCCCCAGAGAAAAGGTATACAGCGCCTAAAAAACAATTTTCCCTTCAGCCATTAAATAGAAAACAGGTCAGTGTACAAGTTACTGCCAATTTTAGAAGGATTATTATTGTGCTTGCTTGTTTAGATTATGCTTTTGGTAAATACATTATCCGAGTGAGACTGCTTGCATTAATAAAACAGTTGGTTTCCCCTGTGGATAAATCTCCACTTTTCCTTCACTCTTCCTATATAGAATATGTATTGAAGGGTTTATTAGCTTGTGTGCTTCCTGTTAGAAATGTGTTTCCACTCAGCTGAGATTATGTCGGTAAAATAGATTTTAAAACACTGTGTTAGTGACACAAAATTCATCCAGCATGTATCAAGACCTACAATAGCAGGAAATGCATGTTGACAGGTGAATTCACGAAACGTATCGAAGGCTTTGGTAGCAACCTTTAAAGTGAACTGTTATTCTTCCAGGTACAGTCATAGCTACTTTCCACTTGTTTTTGGCTTACTAGGAAAACCTGAATCTCCACGCATCAATGCCACCTTTGGATCCCATGAATAAAAATTAGTTTTTTCTTCATTCCTAAAAAAATTGCATTGTATGTGTTTTCTTATACTGTATATATTTCATT
Source organism: Gastrophryne carolinensis (assembly GCA_027917425.1). Taxonomy (NCBI): domain Eukaryota; kingdom Metazoa; phylum Chordata; class Amphibia; order Anura; family Microhylidae; genus Gastrophryne; species Gastrophryne carolinensis. Next base: position 163,361,810 of record CM051234.1, read on the forward strand.
ATTTCATTTTGATATATATATATATATATATATATATATATATAGATAGAAGCATCACATATATACTTTTGTTTTGATATACTATCATTTGAAATATACAATATATATATATATATATATATATATATATATATATATATATATATATCATTTAATACAGGTTAAAAGCAATTATTTTGCTTTTACAACTGATGATTTTGGATTTGGTTGAGCCTTAGGAGGCACTGGGAGCTTTTCTCTCTCATATATAAACTACACATTTTTTTAAATACTAAGAGACCAATTTATCACTAGCGCCTAATAGCGTCACTTGAGCGCCTGCGGAGAGACGCTATTAGCGCCCTAGACACAACACTGGCCAAAGACAGACAGCACTGTTAGGGTTCTGCTCTGTAGGCTACCCCCGGCAGCCTCATGGAAGCCAGGGAGAGGCTGGCTTGCTACAGGATTCCAGTGAAGACGGAGACCACGATTCAGTAGCACCAGAGATAAGCCACACAAAGCTCAACATAGAGGGTTATTCATCAAAGGATAGCGGCAGGCAGTGCCTCGTAGCAGCAGACAGTGCCTGGTGAACGCCGGGCGCTGTACGCAAAACCACATTTATGAAGGCGATTCTGGTGAGCGACTCTAACAGCGCCATGTAGCGTCCGATTCGTCATTACAGGTGGCTCAGCGTATAGCGCAGAGGCTCTAGCTTCCAGACCACCGAGTATTACCTGTCGCTACCTGACGCTCTCACATTTCAATGGACGTTCCTTTTCATCTGTTTAAACAGGGTTTTTTTTTTATTTATTAATTTTTTCTCTCAAATAATTGTCACCTCTCCTGGCCTAGAAAGAGTCATTTTTGAAAACTTTTTTGACTTTTTATAAATTTTTTTTTATTCTGTATTTAAGTTTTCATGGGCGTGAGCTTAATGAGCAGACCACTACTATATTCCAGGGGAAGCCTCATAATTACCTGCTTCTTATCTCCAGAGATTGTTCGGATAGGCTAAGCAAGCTGCTCTGGCTCTAGTCAAAAAAGACTCAGTTCTTACAATAAAGTATGTATAGGTTTTAAAGGGCTCAGATAACACTCATCTTATAATTGGAGTGTAAATTCTGTCACAAACCACAGAACTCACTATGATGCACGGGATGTCTTGTATACCACCGCTCATCCCAATGTGCAGAAAAACCTCCACATATTCCCCAAACAATCACCACAGAGACTCCTGATATCACTAGAAGTTTAAAAAGGCTATTTGGAGGGAAGTAGGAAAAGCCACCACCAGTGGCTAGAGTAAAGGTATATATTTACACACGTGTCCTGAGTGATTTTCAGCTACTTTTGTGTGGCGCATCAATAGTCGGTAATTCTTTACTTTTTTTTCTGTAATTGGTCACCATAATTATAAAGCCCAACATAAGCTCCTCCCTTCTTTTGTTCCCACGCTCCTCCATCACATCTGTTTGGGTGTAAATGCCAGCCAGGTAATTAAACAGCTAACAGCTAGGTGCTTAGGGGAGGGCTGGCCATAGGGAGACCCAGGCAAATGCTCAGTGGGCCGCACTGCTTTGGGGCAGTCTGGGCTGCTACATTTACTAACACTCCCAACCATCACCCAGTGGCGGACTGGGGCCAAAAATCAGCCCTGGATTTTACTAGGCCTGAAACATCCCTGCTGAGGCCTCCAAACATGATGCCGGGGCTATAGCATTGAGGACTGGGGTTCTTTGGCTTGTGGGTACAGTGGGGTTGGGTACAGTTGGCTGAGGGGGAGACTAAGGAGGCAGGGATTAAATGTGGGTGTTAAAAGTATCAGCCCAACTGGCCCCAAAGCAGTGCTGTCCACAGGGCATTGTCCCCAGTCTCCCTATTGCCAGTCCGTCCCTGCCCTCAGCCAAGCAACTCCAGCCCATGACCTCCCCCTAATGATACAGTCTCAGTCTTGGAGTACACTGGTTGACTGTCCAGGAAGCAGCCGAGATGCCACTGGCTGGTCATGGGCAGGTAGTGTTGCCACCTGGCCAGTATTTTTCTTTTAACTTTACTGCCCACTAGCCTGGCGGTGCCAGCATTTGTTTTGCTACTGATAATTTTATTTGTGGGTAAACTTTTCACATCCTGGCACCGCCAGGCCAGTGGCCAGTAATGAAAAATATTGACCAAGTGGAAACCTTATGGGCAGGCATAGGGCAGGTACTGGTAAAATTCCGGGCTGATTTTTGGCCCCAGTCCTCCACTGGTGGTGCAGGTCATGTTATATTGACACAATTCTCAGTTTAGACAATAAAGTTGTTGGGGGTGTAATGGTCACACTTCAGGTGTGCCTGTGGATCACATATACTCCAACTAAGCCAGCATTCATAGCTAAGGAAAATATTACCAAGGTTGCTTTACATAATAGGGCAGTTGGGTATGCTCAGTAAACCTGAAATTGAATTATAAACTAACTATTCGGATTAAGTACCTTCTTGCTGACTGACACATTTTAGAATGAAATAATAGTGTTTTGAATTGCGCCTTATTGTTAGTATTATTATCGTCTGTAGCTACTGGATAACCTCCATGCAACTTTTGAGTTCTGGGTTTACAATATTCACTCACCGCTTCCTATCATGCAGCAAATATAGTAAATAAGAATAACCTGTTTTCTGTAAATGCTTGTTGTACAAGCAAACATTTGCTTATTCTAGCTATTACAATGCATTAAGGGGCAGAACAAATATTGTTGTATCTTACTACACTATATTTTCTTTCTAGCAAATTTACACCTCTGGTTCATGTTCAGTTGCAGTGCTCTCTTCTGCTTTTTTCCTCCTCAAGAATTATAATGAGCTGAAATGAATGAGCTCTGTAGGGAAACTGTTGAACCTGGAGACTTAAGGTATAAGAATGATTGATGGCTTAAAATTACCATATAACTACAATCAGGATCAGATTTTAGAATTAAATTTTAAGAAGCCTAAGAGATACCCTTTGATTTGTACTCGAGTGGAATGGGTAATGCTTCATTCAGGGTATAAAGTTTCTCACTATGAAACACTCTCTTTCTCTTGATCATTGGGGCTGGGAGTGAAGTCGAAGCAAAACCTAAAGTATTTAATAAGATTATACATAGTTTTCCTAATGTTAACTTAGACTAACTTAGAGGCTGATATTAGCATGACGAACACTCATTACAGATAATTTGCTTGACATCTGTATGTATGTTACTTTAAGACCACTAGCCAATATATGGAATATGCTGTTATTCTATATATTATGTCCAAATAGTAAATATATTCTAATCTATATATAAAAAAGTCATGATAACACTGTCATTACTGTACACATACTTTATTGTACAGCATAATGGAGTGAGTTATATAAATAAGCTTTAATATTTAAATACTTAATATAATCTGCTTGCACCAACACAGAACAAAGTCCTAAACTTAAGCTGCTCTAAAAATGTTGGCCACAGTTGATTGTAACGTGGCAAAACTTAAGTACACCTTATACTCAAAGAACAAGGTTGTCTGCTGTCTGCAACCTATTGTTTTAGTTACAAGTGTCACACCACAAGCTCTAAAAGTGCTAAAAGGCAAAATACACTTGGCTGTCTAAACAGTAATACTATTGGGAAGAGATCGTCCACCGGCTTGCTGTTTTGGTCCATTTGTCTAAATTCAGCAGATCCAATCTCTCCACCAACCTTATCACCCAAAGTCAGAATCTCCTTAAGCTACTTTTCAAATAAGCTGAACAGCTTAGCTTTACACTTGATTTTACCTACAAGGCAGCATTGCTACTTTACTTATAACTTATTCGAACAACAACCAACCAATGGTGGATACTTTAAAGGGAACCTAATAATACTTTTATTAGTTACAATCCACTGGCTATAGAGGTCTACATGACCAGGAAGTAGGGAGGATGTTGGCAGCTGGGTAATTACAGCCAAAAACTAAGCTGATGGTACAGCAGAACCACAAGGAGGTAAGCATTACATGATTAAAAGTCGACACTAGAGGGTGCTCACGGTGATACTCATGGAAAGGTTGGGATTTAGAATTCTGGGGAGACAAGATAATTATCAGAAGTCTTCACATTGCATTAATATGAAATCTTTTTTTTCTTCTTCAGATATTGATAAATGCCCTAGCTTTACCATCAATATTCAATAAAACATTTGAAAACTCTTCTGTACGGGAAAGGCATAAAAAAATTGAAGAAATATCACATGATGTTTTGTAGTCCAATGAGGGAGACAACCGCACAGCGCTATACGACAGGCGGGGGGAATGCCGGAGCAACCCCCCCTGCACATAACCCCCCAAATGGTCGTAAATCTTACCTTTCCCTCGGCCAGGGCGGCCAATCGCTGAGCTGGATTTCCGGTGGGGGACTGAGGAAAAGGTAAAATTTATGGGCATTCGGAGAAGCTGTGTGCATGGGGGCATTTTGGATGCCACCCCCCACCTGTCATATAGCAGCTTTAGCGAAAGAGCTTTGTGGAGTCGTGGAGTGGGAGTCAGAGCTAGTTTTGGCTCGAGGGGTGCACTGTATACTGTCATGTCAAGTCAATCATTGGTGGCTCAGCGACCTCAGCCTGGCCTGAGTTAAATGTCTTGATGGTGCCTTTTTATAGTTTTTATAGCTTTGAGCAGCAGAGAGACTAGGTCCACCCCTGCTCCAAGGCCCTTAGTTACAATGCCTGAAACCTACAGGAATATAAAGCAGCTGTCCAGACGGAAAGAAAAAAAGATCTATACTCACTCGCAGCTCCTCCTTGCAGGTCCTGTGTTCCCCCACAGCGCCTCCATGCAGTGGCATAATTATCAATCATAATTACCAATGGTGGGGAGGCAGCGATTCCATCTTTCAGTGGCGGGAGCCTCTCTTGGAGGCTTTCATGAAGCCTTGTTTACAACCCCACAAGCCTGCTACATTTTTTCTTTATTGCATGGCACGGCCTGCTTCGGTATTCATAACAGTTGGGTTATTCTGCCACAAGGTGGCGCAGTGTACTGCAGAAGAGCTGTGGCATCTCCCGGCCCCCTATAAAAACAGGACTAACCATAGAGTTCCCAGTGTTAGAAGATGGCACTCTCTCTATGCACAGGTGAGCGAGGCAACCAAGCCTGCGGCCCTGCAAGTTTATTTCCACCCATTTCTGGACCCTCACTGCCTCCCAGCCTTGACTGACAGATCGGGTGAGGGTAGAAGAGCACTAGGGTCAAGTGCTCCTGGAGCGCTGCTCCAAGCCGCAGTCCCTGTTCCACAAAGGATAGCCGGCCATAGGCTTTATGGTGAGCCTACTAGGGATGCGGAGTTCCTGTCCTGGCTTATGAGGGGGTAAGTGTTTTGGGGATTGCGTCCCCTTCCTTCTGGGGGTCCCACCCTCCCCTCCTGGCCTGGATATTCGCCGCTGCCTTCTCGTCTCTTTCTCTCCCCCCTCCCCCTCTCTGACTTTGTTCGGGGGGGGGGGGCGGGTGGTAGCGGCGAGTGGTGTTAGTTGTGGTGTTTTGGTGTTTACAGTGTGTTTTTTGGTGTTTTTTGCCCGCTGCGCCGCTTTGTGCTGCGCTCCGCGGCTGTGGACGCTATAACCTGTGGCGTTTTTGCTTTGTCATGGAGCCAGCGGGGTCACGTGGGCGCCGTTTTTGCGCTCTTCTGGGGGCGGGCCAGGGGATGACGCGTATCACGTCGTCCCCCCGCGGCCCGCCCCTTGAGGTACCACTGCCGGCGCCATTTTGGATTAGCTGCGCGTCTAGATTTCTTCCTTCCGGGCTGCAGCGCTGTTTTCCTCCGGTGTGTCGCTTCATCTTGCGGTCTGTGCCTTGGTGACCCTGCAGTGTCCATTGTCTCGTGGGCATGTGCTGCGGGATGCTCATGTGTCATTTTTACTTATGTCTTTCAGGCGGGATACCAGTGAGTTGTGGTTTCTCCCGGCTCTACTCTTTCCTCCCCCTCATCCCCCCCTTTACTGGTTTCTGGGGGCATCCCGTGGGAGGGCATCCCTGGTGTCTTTTGTATTAGCCTTTACCCAGCGCTGGCCTATTGCGCCTGTGTTAATCACCATATGGAGGCTTCTGGGGATAGCATGCTTGGGGGTCCTTCAGGGGCAATCCCGGCTGTGTTCCATGTGCAGGGTATCCCCTATCAGCAATGATGTCACGGTGTGTGTGCCGTGCGCTCAAAGTGTTCTTGCGCTCCAGCTTGGTTTGCCTGCATCGCTTCCCAGCTCTGCGCCCCCTTCAGCATCACCAGCAGGAGGGTTGCATTAGTGACCCCGGGTCGGCGTCCGGGGAGGAATCATAGTACCCTGAGGACACTGACAATCTGCTGTCACAAATTTTTGAAATCTTGCACATTGCTCCCCCTGAGGTGGCTAAAAGAAAGCAGGGTGAGCTTTTTTGTCCTGGTAAACAGAGTCTAGAGTTCCCTGAGCAGGGCCATTTCACTTCTATGGTGCTTAGGGAGTGGGAACGCCCTAACAGGCTGCCCGCTGTGTCCAAGGGATTGAATAAGAGGTATCCCTTTCCTGCTGATCTAGTAAAGCGTTGGTCCGGTCCCCCTGAGGTGGACGCTCCCGTGCTAGGCCTGTGCTGCTGCCATTACCGCTATTGCCCTTAAGAAACTGCTCAAGCGTCTCTGCCATGGCGCTATGGCTGGTAGGAGGAGGGAGGATTATAGGGCCCTCTTGCTTTGCTCTGATTTTGTTGTATTTATCCTTACTGCCATGGATGATGCTGTGAGGCTGGGCGGTAGGGCCTCTGCACTTTTGGTGGCTATGCGCCGCTCTGTTTGGTTACACCAGTGGGCAGCTGCTGCTGCTGCTAAGAAGGCTCTTACTGGGCTCCCCCTTGCGGGGCTGCGGCTCTTTGGTGAGTGTCTTGATGTTTTGGCCAAGGACGGCAGGCTGCCTCGTAGGAGGCAGCCCCAGCCTTTTCGGGAGTCCTCCGTCTCCCTCCCCTCTCTTTGTTCTTCCAGAGGAGGTCGTGGCTCCCTCTTCTCAGGTAGCCGCAGAGATTCTTGGGCCGTGGCAGATCCCGTGGACGTCCCGGTCTCTCCTGGAGTTCCAAGCCCAAACATTCTCCCAAGGCTCCCCAGGCATGAGAGTGCACCCTCACCCATCCGGGTGGGGGGACAGCTTTGGCTCTTTGCTCACGTCTGGAGGCTCCACGTTTCAGACCGGTGGATTCAGGAAGTGGTGTCCTCCGGTTACAAGATAGAGTTTGCAGCCTGGCCGCCCCCAAGATTCATCAGATCCTGGATGTCTTTAAACCCCCTGTCAGCTCAAGGGTTACTTTCGGTGGTTCAAGGCCTGCTGGAGTCAGGGGTCACTTGTCCGGTGCCCCATCAAGAACAGGGTCAGGGTTACTATTCCAATCTCTTTATGGTCCCCAAAAAGGAAGGCTCCCTGAGGCCCATTCTGGACTTGAAGGGACTCAACAAGTTTGTGAGATTCAAACATTTTCACATGGAGACACTACGCTCTGCTGTCGGTACCCTTCGCCCGGGCGACTTCATGACCACCGTGGACATCAAGGATGCTTATCTTCATGTGCCTATCTTCCCAGGTCATCAGAGATTTCTGAGGTTTGTGCTGGAGGATCAGCACTACCAGTTTGTGGCCTTACCATTCAGTATCACCTTGGCGCCTCGAGTGTTCACCAAGGTGCTGGCGGGAGTGATGGCTCTGCTGCGAACCCAGGGCATTCGCATCCTTTCCTACCTGGACAACATCCTCATTGTGGCTCAGGCCGAACAGGACACCCAGGTGGTGATCTCCACTCTGGAGTCCTTCGGCTGGGTGATCAATTTTCCCAAGTCTTCACTGTCCCCGTCCTTGGTGAGGTCTTTTCTGGGCATGACACTGGATACCTCTCTAGTCAAGGTGTTCCTTCCTCAGCAGAAGGTGGAGGGCCTTCAGAAGCAGGCACGGGCTCTGCTCTTGTGTCCTCATCCCTCCATCCGTCTGGGGATGCAGTTGGTGGGCCTGATGGTGTCCGGCCTCGAGGCGGTCCCCTTTGCTCAGTTTCACATGAGACCTCTTCAGTTGCACCTCTTGTCAGTTTGGGATCGGGACCCTGTGTCCCTGGATCAGGAATTTGCTCTGTCTCCTCTGGCTAGGCAGTCCCTTTCATGGTGGCTGGACTCAAGGAATCTTCTGGTGGGCAGGGCCTTTCTGCCCCCGTGATGGGAGACGGATGCCAGTCTGATGGGCTGGGGGGCTTTTGGAAGTCCCTACAGTTCCTGAGGGTGATCAGGTTGGTTCTGTCCCACCTGACCACACACCTTCGGGGTCGGGCTGTTCAGATCCGCTCAGACAACCAGACGGCAGTTGCCTTCAGGGAAGTGTCTCTGATACTGTCTTGGGCAGAACAGAATGTCCGCTGCATCTCAGCGGTATACATTCCGGGGGTGGAGAACCAGTTGGCGGACTCCCTGAGAAGGGGGACGTCTCGTCTGGGGGAATGGTCCCTCAACTACCAGGTGTTTCTCTCCCTGTGTCACCGCTGGGGTCAGCCAGATGTGGACCTGTTTGTGTCCCATCACAATCACAAACTTCCCAGGTTTGTCTCCCTGTCACAGGATCCTCTGGCCTTCGCCTGGCTGCTCTGGCAATGCCTTGGATGGAGTTTCGACTTCCCTATGTGTTCCCTCCGTTCCCTCTACTGGACAGGGTCATGCACAAGATTGCCCAGGAGGGGGTGTCAGCCATTCTGGTGGCCCCCTGTTGGCCAAGAAGGGTGTGGCTCGCAGACGTCGATTAGATGGCAGTAGACCAGTACGTCTTGCCCAGGGATCCAGATCTTCTCACTCAGGGAAAGCTACGCCATCCCAATTTACAAACGCTGGCTTTAACGCCTTGGCTGCTGAAACCTACATCTTGACAGAGAAGGGGTTGCCTGCCTCTGTTGTGGATACCATGATTCGGGCTAGGAAGAAGTCCTCGTCCTTTATCTATTACAGGGTCTGGCATGCTTACATTGCCTGGTGTGAGTCCAAGTCTCTTCCCTGTCGGGTTTTTTCCATTCCCAGGATTCTGGAATTTTTGCAACATGGTTTGGATTCTGGCCTTCAACTAAGTACCCTCAAAGGCCATGTTTCAGCTCTGGCAATTTTTTTCCAAAGATCCTTTGCCAACCACCGGTTGGTTAAAACTTTTTTCCAGGGTGTTACTCATGTGCGTCCACCTCGTAAGCCTATGCTACCAGTCTGGGACTTGAATCTGGTGTTGTCTGCTCTGCAGGGTCCTTCCTTTGAGCCTATCAATGGGGCTGCTTTGCCCATTCTGACTCTTAAGGTAGCCTTTTTGGTGGCTATCACTTCTGTAAGGCGAGTTTCTGAGCTGGCCGAGCTTTCCATCAAACCTCCTTATTTTGAGAGGCATCAGGACAAGGTGGTGTTTCGGCTTATGCCGGATTTCTTACCTAAGGTGGTGTCTGCCTTTCATCTCAATCAGGACATTGTCTTGCCTTCATTGTGTCCTAATCCTGCTAATTCCAAGGAGCGGACACTGCATTCTCTGGATGTGGTCAGGGCTCTGAAGTTTTATTTGGTCGCTACTGAGCCTTTCAGGAAATCTGATGCTCTTTTTGTTTACACTTCTGGACCTAGGAAGGGTTTGTCTTTCGGCTAAATCCACTATCAGCAAGTGGATCCGTCAAGCGGTGGTTCAAGCCTATTCTGCTAAGGGGAAGGGACCTCCCTTTAGAATTACTGCTCATTCCACTTGTGCTATTGTTGCTTCTTGGGCTTTTCAGCACCAAGCTTCCGTCGAACAAGTTTGCAAGGCCGCTACTTGATCTTCTGTTCATACTTTTTCCAAGTTTTACAAGGTTGATGTTAAGGCCTCAGCGGATGCTGCTTTTGGCCGCAAGGTGCTTCAGGCAGTAGTGACTTGAACTGCCGGCTGTTACTCATTGGGGATCCCACCCTACTTTTGGACACTGCTTTTGGAAGTCCCAACTGTTATGAATACAGAAGCAGGCCGTGCCATGCAATAAAGAAAAAAGCAATTCTGTGAGTACTCACCTGTAGAATTGTTTTTGTTCTTGCATGGCACAGCCTGCATCGACCCACCCTTGTTATTGTTATTCTTGGTTGCCTCTTTATGGTGATTGTTCCAAGTTTAATTGGGGTTTTTTACCTTTTTTACATTTTTTACCTGTATTCTCTTCCGGCTTCTTGTCTCACTGCTTGTCTACGCTGGGAACTCTATGGTTAATCCCGTTTTTATAGGGGGCCGGGAGATGCCACAGCTCTTCTGCAGTACACTGCGCCACCTTGTGGCGGAATAACCCAACTGTCATGAATACCGAAGCAGGCCGTGCCATGCAAGAACAAAAACAATTCTACAGTTGAGTACTCACAGAATTGCTTTATTTCAATGGAGGGGTCATCCCAAAGCGGGTTCAGCCCACCTGGCCTTGGCACGTCCCCTATATTGCATTAAATAGAGTAGGAGGTTTAGGCGGACATAAAGCCATATTGATGGACACCATCATGTCTGTCCAACGATGGAGGATGAAATTGCTAGTTCTCCCGCATTGTTAGTATAAAGATGCTGGTGCTGCACAGAGGGGCTGTGGGGTAAAAGGTGAGTATAGAATTATTTATGTTATTGCCAGGAACTTCAAAGGAACATTCCAGGCAAAAGCATAGATAAGCCTGTTTTCTGATCTCTATATTTTGAATGTGAGGGGCTGCATCTTTTATTCAGCCTGCTTTATATTTATTTATAAGACCTAGTAACCTAGAGGCCTACCTTCTGCTGGGCCTCCTCAACAGCTAAGTCTGACTAATCAATGCATTCTTTAGTGTGACAGTCCTCTCCAAAGTGAATTTATTTTGGGTATTGAGAAAGAGGCATCATCAGAATGGAGCAAGGTCAGCAGAAAATGCAAGGTGCTGATAAATGAAAAATTCTGCCCCTGACAGTCTGCATGGGGAAAGGCTAAGCAGAAAGCAGCTAATTTAACCCTTTGCTTGGAATATCCCTTTAAAAATGTATAGCAGGGATTGGCAGCTGCTCGCGCATTCACCGTTGGAGCAGGGGAGACGGTAAGTTTACAAGGCGACCTGGATGCTTTCACACAGCGGAGCATCCTGAATCTGGATGCCCCGGGGGGAGGGAATCAAGTGGCCCTGGAATCTCTAGGGTCGGGTTATGGGTTTTGGTCGACTTTAAGTCACATATGCCAAATTGGATAGAGAACTGCCATCTAAAAGTAATTAGAGGCTCAGTAAAGATGAGAGGGTTGCAAGGAGAGTGATATAGGAGGGGCACATTGGCAAGTGGTGGCTTGGAGGAACGTGGTGACATTAATATTGCAACACTTCTCCTGGGTGAAATCCCTGGGATAATAACAAGAGTTTTTACTTCTATATTTATTTGTATATATAACATTTGTAGGAGTTTGGATGGGTTGAGTATCGGGGATACATTTATGATTTGAGATTGATGGGGGATGAGCTATACATTTGGGACCCATTGATTTAGAGAGGTAAGTCAATCACCATGTGTATTGTTAGCATGTGGGCATTGTTAGATATAAATGTGTTATTGGGGTGGTGTGGTTGAAGGACCTAGAAGAAAATCTTTGTTATGCTATGCAAACCTATTCATTGTGGTCTGCGACCAGTTTCCAAAACACTCATACGACTCGTGTTCCTCAAACGGTTGAGCACCCCTTGCTCCTGAATTTGTATTCCAATAAATATGCTTTACATTCTATATAAGCTGCCATATTGCTTATAGTGGTGAGAAAAAGCCCTACGTAACACTTTTACTACAGGAAATTTCTTACTAATTATTGGCCATTTTTGAAGGAGTCAGAGTTGAAATAGGATTTGGAGCCTGATAAAATTGAGGAGTCGGAGTCAGAGTCTTTGACTTACCAACACCCCACCCCTGGCTTTAACGACTTCCTTTTCCTTGCTGTTACTTTCAATCACTAGGGATTTCACTGCATAGCCCACATAGATAAAACCTTTGTTTTAACAAACAGAACACAATTCAATATATTTATATATATATAAGTGGAGCAAAACCCAGTATTTTGACTATCCTGGGTTTTGGTCCTTGCCCCCGGGTTGTCCGAACAAACTCACCTCTTCCTGGTCCTACACATGCACAGCCACTCATCCAATAAGGCACACTCGGAACCGCTCAAGCCCCTTCATCAAGGAGCTTGTCTAATGCACATGCGCCGTTGGACTGGGAAAGAAGGTCAGTTTCCGGGTGACCTGAGGGGTTTCACACAGCAGAGCACCCCCCAATTCTGAAAGCCCTGGGAGGAGGGAATACAGCGGACATGGAATCTTATAGATTTCAGATGGGGCGTGGGTTTTCGTCCTCTTTAAAAATTTTTCTTTTTTAAAACAAATTTACCCACATTATTAGGCCCTTATTTGACTTTTTTTTTAGTTATATAACAATAAAATACTCCATTTACTTTTCTAAATCATTTATAAAAAAACTTAAATAGAAATTAAAAAAAGATTTCTATTGCAACAGATCGAACCATCAAACCATTGAAAGGTAGACTGTTAATACAAATTTAACAGCACCATTGGTGTGATCTGTACAGCTTACGTGGGTTTCCTTGTCTTTCTCTTGTAATTTTGCTGAAATAAAAAAGACATATTACATTAAAATAGAATCAGCACATTTGCACATGCAAACATACAAACAATACACCAATCGTGATTTTCTCAAACACTTGCTACAGCACAGCCCTAACAAGTTCCCTCATTTGCCAATGATAGTCTATTTGTTTGCCAGCTAAATATAATACAATATATATATATATATATATATATTCGTTATATTTATGTATAACTGAAGATAATGTAGCTGACATAACAGCTGAAAACAGAATAAAGAGTAAAAGTGAGAAAAATTCGACTTCATCACAAGTAAAGAAGTAGCAATGTATGCACAAGCTTTTAAACTTAGCAATGTTAGGGACGGGGTACTAATTGGAAGGCCTTGACGTGGCTACCTCACTTTTACATTCATTGCAATCTATGTTAACTAACAGTCCATGTTCTTAACAAGAGGCCGATTCATTAATAGCGCCAGGTAGCGACAGATGAGCGCCAGTAGCGTGATTTTCACAGCGCCAGCTAGTATTCGCTGTGCTTGGCCGGGGTTTGCTTGTTGACAGCGACTCAGTCGGTGTGCGGTAATGTTGAATACGGGGTTAGGGGTCGATGTTTCACAGGTTCCGCTTGTATGGGTGTGCCTGACAGCGAATGGCCAGAGCGAACGGCTTGCTGCAGATTCATTAACAAATCACGCTCAAAAATTTCTCGCGCTGTGAATTCCTTGTTTAAACCCCAGAGCGCTGGCAGCGATGTGTGTAAAGTAGTTTTTAACCCCCAAACAACCATTTTTTTTTTATGTAAAAATTATACAAGTTTTTCTAAACATTTTGTAATATGAATACATTAATATCAGACCTGTAATATCAATTCTGCACATATTTCTTTTTTTTTTTTTTTTACCTTAAAAAAAATATCTAACATTGCCGTAGTGGTCACAGAATTTTTGACAGTTAAAAAAAAAAAAAAAAACATAAAATCAATTAATCATGAATATTTAAAGATTGCTCCATTGAAATGCATTGGAGAGCGCCAGGGAGCGACAGGTCATACCTGGCGCTGTGATGGGATTAGTAGCGGCGCTGTTCGTTGCAGTCGGCTACATGATGAATCCCGCGCTAGCTGATGCTCTCGCCGGCGCTAGCCTCATTTAGCGTGATAAATGCGTCATTGTGACCGCCGCCGGGCGTACTTGAGTCGGTAGCCGCCGTTAGCTGGCGGTACCTGGCGCTCGTCAGACACTACCTGGCGCTAGCCCTTGATAAATAAGGCCCCAAGTGTTAGCTAGGTTTTTCAATAGTATGAGGCATGAGGGTTAACTTTCTTTGTTGCTTGGTGTGTGGTCACACCCCTCTAGCACCTCTTGACTGCTATATATTGACTGGATGAGCACATCCTATATTTCTTTTTGCTGTAGAATAATATAACTTAGGCCCGTATTTATGAAGGAATAGCGACAGGTAGCGACTGGTGAGCGGCCGGTAATGACGGGCCCCGCCGCGAGAACGCCGGCTCCCCACCACAATCACACATTTATCAAGGCAATCCTGCTTAGCGACTGAGATAGCGCCATATAGCCACTCATTCATCATTATTCCAGCCTCAGCACACAGCGCCAGCGTCCGACCTTGAACAGCAACAGGTATGACCTCTCGCTACCTGGCGCTCTCCAATGCATTTCAATGGAACAATCTTTAAATATTCATAATTAATTTTTTTTTTTAAATGTGAAAAATTCTGTGACCACTTCTGCCATTTTAAATAATTTTTTTAAGGTAAAAAAAAAAAAAAATGTACAGAATTGATATTACAGGTCTGATATTTACCCTTTAAGTGCCAGCCTACCTGGAGTTTTTGTCACCCTTTGTTGCCAGACCATTTTGCACTATTTTGCGCTCCCCATGTTCAAATGTGATTTTTGAAGGGATTTCCAGGGATTTCCCAGGAAAATGAAAAATTGTTGTTTTCAGCATAGTCTGGGCTTTAACATGAAACATCTTGTTTGTCATTTTTTAGGTGTATTCTAAATATTTTTGGGTGAAAATTGTGCAAAAAAATTTAAAAAAATTACATTTTTACAATTTGTAGTGTTTTTTGTAATAAAAAATGTAAGTTTGTCAATACAATCTTATTGCGTGTGAAATCCCAATTTCTCACAGTTACAGCGGTACCACATATGTATAGGTAGACACCCTTTCCTGCCCAAGAGACTCCCCTAAACTGAAACAGCGCTTTAGGGGATTTTCAGAAAAAATGATAAAAAATGATATGCGCTATGCGCACCTTGCAGTTTTTCCAGAAAAACAACCCTTTACATTTGAGGTACCCCCAACAAACTATATATTCTCTGGAAGTACACACCTCAAGCTTTCTAGGTGTACCAGGCTTGTTGATGTGGCCATAGTTTTCTGGAAGTAATCCCTCAATGTATTCTTTGGTTGCAAAGAGTTTCCCTAAAAAAAGGATAAAAAAGCAGAATCAAAGCCACATTTTCCTAAAAAAAACTATTTACAAACAAGAAAGAACAAGTTTAATCTAAAAAAGCAACATCCTGCGAACAGAACGATACCCAACATGCATTGCTACTGTCAAGGAAAGAGTTGCCAAACACCCCAAAGTAAAGCATGAGCATAACGGTAATTCTACTTCAAAATTTCAGCTCTGCAGACAAAGTGCGCACCTTGCGATTTTTCAACCAAAACAACCCTTTACATTTGGAATATCCCCCATAAACCATATATTCCCTGAAAGTACACATGTTAAGCTTTCTAAGCATACCCAGCTTGTTGTAGTGGGCTGGAATTAATCCCTCAAAGAATTCTTTGTTTGCGCAGGGTTTCCCTAAAAAATGTATAAAAAAGCTGAATAAAAAACGCCTTTTCCTAAAATATAAATATGCAAACAAGAAAAAACAAGCTAAGTCTGAAAGCGCAAGGTCCCCCGAACAGTACAATACCCAACATGCATAGCTACTTTTAACCCTTTTAATTGCCAGCCTACTTGAGATTTTGTCACCCTCTATTGACAGGTCATTTTTCCCCATTTTGCGCCATGTTTTGCAACATTTTTGCTGGAATTTTCAGAAAAATGTATATATATTTTTTTGCAGCAGAGTTTAGGCTTTAACATGAAATGTCTTGTTTGTAAATTTTATTCAGTTTTTTACAATATTATTATTAAGTAAAAAAAAATAGAAAATTGTCTCCTATTTTTAAATAAAAAATGTATTTTATTAAAGAAAATCATATTGCATGTGAAAGCCCTATTTCTACCGATTAGAACGGTACCACATATTTATCGGTAGCCCCCCGTTCCTGCCCAGGAGACCCCCCTAACTGAAACAAGTACTTTATAACATTTACAAATAAAATACAACTACCATCCACACTACAAAGGGTTAAATTGAGAAAAAAAATGACATAGAGTCCCCCCTCCCAGGGAGGGGGGCCCCATTTTTTGGGGGGATTTTTAAGGATTAAAAACCCTTAAAAATCAAAAAAAAAATTGACGTGGGGTCCCCCTTACCCAAAGTAACCAGCCCGGGACCAGCTATGCAGGGCTTGTAGGAACAGGGTGCAGGGACCAGCTTTTGTGGCCCCTGGCCCTGCAGGCTACAAGCCCGCATAGCCCGTGGGCCCGGGCTCTTCTGCCCCCCCCTGGCCTTGACACAGACACATAAGAAAAAAATCTTTATTTTTTATTTTTTTACTGTACTCACCTCCGATCCGGCGTCCCTCGCTGCTGTCTCGCGCCGCTGTCATGTCACTGACAGATGCCGGTAGTGATCGGCGCAGGGAGGGTGACAGGCGAGGGGGCTCCGATCGGAGCCTCCTCGCCTGACACCCGCCCTGCTCCGATCACCACCGGCATCTGACAGATGCCGGAGCTCGGGGGGGTATAGGAGGAGCGGGATGATGTAATCCCGCTCCTCCCACAATGGGCGGGGCTAGGGGGCGGCGGCCATCGCCGCCATTAGAAGCGGTGAGGACCCGGAAGAGGGTCCTCACCTGAAGCCTGTGCAGCCCGGGGGGGGATCGGACCCCCCCCTGGTGAAGAGGAGACCAGAGGACACCGGAGGAAGAAGGATCGGGCACGGAGGTAAGTAAATGACACTTTTATTTTTATTTTTTTTACAGCCACTGTCAGCGCTGGGAATGGGGGAGGGGGGGCGGTTTCGGGCCCCCTCCTGAAGACGGAGGACGACGGGGGAGGGATCGGGTGCCCCCCGGAGGAAGAGGGGACCCCTAGCTACATATCCATACTAAAGGTAAGTGTTTTTTTTTAAATATTTTTTAACTATTTGGGGGAAATGCAAGGCACGTAGTTTCTACGTGCTTGGCACTTAACGGTAGGAGAAGCAACCACGTAGAAACTACGTGCTTGGCATTTAAAGGGTTAATGTATTCATATTACAAAATTATTTTAAAAAATTGTTTTTTTGGGTTTCCAAAAATATGGTTGTTTGGGGGTTAAAAAACTACTTTTAACCCATCGCCGCCAGCGCTCTGGGGTTTAAAAATGCATTTTACAGCGCAAGAATTTTTTGAGCGTGATTTGTTAATGAATATGGTGGAAGCCGGTCGCTCTGACCAGTCGCTATCATGCGCTCCCATACAGCGCGGAACCTGTCAAATAGCGACTCCTCACCCAATATTCAACATTACAGCAAACCGACTGAGTCGCTATCAACTACCGAACAACGGCCAAGCACAGCGACTACTAGCGGGCGCTCTGAAGATGCCGCTACACACTATTAATGAATCTGCCTCCCCGTCAGTTTGATTAATAACGTAGTTCCAGCACTGAATGTACATTGTCCAGCTGTCTATCAATCATGTATATGATATGGGCTTTTCTAGGAAAGCAAGAGCAATGGGAAAAAATATGGGTTGTGTAAAATGCATTCTAATTGGCTGCTATAGGTTATAATTTTAACTGGATAAACAGGATAAAACAGCCAGACCTTATTTACTTAGCTGAATTAGTTGCGTTCTTGGTTGTTCAGCAAAACTGAAGAACAGTTCTCGATCATCATTGTTTGTTTAGTATATTGGTTGTATACAACTATAATGAAGTTATCTGCCCATGCAGTCCATATGGACTATGTTCAAATGCATCTAATTAGAATGTAACAAATGCCTTAATCTGCTTTTCATTATGTACTCCGATTCATCTGTTTTATACAGTAGGTGCACTTCAATGCTTCTTTGGGTCCTGTTGGAATAGTATTAATTAGGTGGATCTGGCCAGATGCCACTAGGGCTACATTGTACCACATTTACATTTATTATGTGAAGTTGTTCCAAATTGTTCATCATGTTCACAGTAATAGAACAGCTCCAGGAAAGGTAAATCGATACAAAAAAAAATCCCATCAGACTAGTTTTAAAGCAGTCCTCCTTGCTTTCTTATAGATAAAAAATAAAGTGATACCTTGTGTAGGCTAACTTAAAGGAGCACAAATTTGGGTAGTAATAAAATTCCATATCTGCTAATAAGAGAAGGGGTCACTGATACACATGAACTGAAAATAACTCCCGCCAAGCTTGTGGTTTGTTCTCTCATGGTAGGAATACAATCCAGGGGTGACAGGCCTAGTCTATCAGAGGTGACAGAGCCTGTCACTACAGATTTTTTCTTCCTTCCATTAAAATAAAAAAAACAAGCCTGGCAGGATATTTTTTGTTGCTTGGTGTATAAGTGACCTCTCCTCCCATCATTAAGCATATTTATATGATTTTTTTGTCATTGGCCATTTTAGTATAGTGCTCCTTTAAGTTTATTTAATATTTTGAGACTAAATGGCTGTTCTTTATCAGACATGGAGCCAATGAACACCAAAAAAACTAAAAAAGAATTCTAGAAAAGGACAGTTAAGGAAATATTTTTGTAAAATAAAGAATGAAGTAGGCACATACCAGTAGATTTGGCTCCGAAGGGAGCTAGTCCCTATGTTTATTGGCGAAGGTAAAAAGCTTTTAGGCCTTGACCTATCGTCAGGTCAGTATAAGAGTACTCTTGCTGACCTGACCAAGGGTCAAGGCCCAAAAACTTGTTATCTGCACTATTAAACACAGCGGCTAGCTACCTTTGGAGCAGAGTTTAACGGCATCTGTCTACTTCATCCTTTTCTTTCACAAATGCCTAAGTTCTGGCTTAGAAAAGGGGGAATATGGGTTTTACCATTGCTGTAGCAGCACAGTAACCACTATCCTTATTATTCACAGTTGAGGAAATAAACTGGTTATTTGGATCAAGTTACAGATGTAGCAATCATTAACAGTCACACCCCAGCTCATCCCATTGTGATATATCACTAAGAAGTGATTAAAAAGCATTTAATAAAATAAGAGTTCAAGATAGCACAATGCACCAGTGCAATAAATAGACAGTTAAGGAAAGCTGCATCTGTATTTACAACTGAACATAAAATGCAAAAATGTGAGGCATGAAGAGGCCGCGTTTAGATCTTGTTATTTCTTCTCTGTTGGACAAAATAGTATTTTTATTACTATGCTAAGGTTTGTGTGATTCAGCAAAGCCGTTTTTATTTTGCATAATTTTTGCCCTTGGATTGCAAAAGTGCACCTGAAAAACGTGTTTTTACTAGTTGCTTTTATCGGCGTCCGTGGAGGGAAGATACATGGAGGTGATACCCTAGGGAATCCCTCTCCCTGTCCCTCCACATGGAGAAGACCACCAAGGTTAGTATAGCGAATGTAGTTTATTACTCCTGGTGGGATGTCTTTTAACTACTTATGAAGGGGTGCAAGAGACCCTTATAGCATTTAAAAGGGAAGGGGGACAGCATGTCACTAACAGGTGGCATGTCGATAGCCCAGCCCGATTGCCCACACCCCCCTTGCTATGGGACTGGTGTACTTTCAGGGGTACCAGAGGCACAGAGCCCTGAACCTGTGCAAAAGTGTATGGGAGCTGGAAAGCTGCTAGAGACAGGGGCCAGCCATTTGGCCTCTGAGCCCTGGGTTGCCAGCTCCTATATCTGATCCACAGACACACCACTGCTTATAGATTTAATATTGGTAACAGGAGGTGGAATCTCTGCCCAGTTACAGAAGCTTTGAGAAAAGCCAGTATATGCTATAGTTCATACTAGCTGTGCTTTGACATGGCTGACGTATATTCAGGGTGCATCCTTATTTCTAAAAGTGTTAGGGCTAAGATCTCATCAATTTGTGGCCACTATGCAACTAAATTATTGGTACCAGAAAGTAAGTATTGGGGGAATAAGGGGGAGCAGGGCTTAGAACCTTCCAGAGCACAAAGTTTCTAGGTAGGTTTAGGTTTGCCCCAACTGCAATTTTTCCTACTACTTTATTAGGCAGACCAGGAGTCAAAATTACATAAGCCTCTTAAACAGATTTCAAACGGAACTTTCTCTGTCCCAGAGAGGGTTTAAAGGACAAGTATCAATTGCCAACTGCTGTGTAGATTTTCAATAACAATTCTCTGCATCTCAGCTAACATAAATCCTACTGCAGAGGAGACATTAGATAAAGCTGGTCGTTCTGTAGCAACTGCAAATATCTCAAATATTTTTATAGGGAACTTAATAATTGCCTTTCAGTGTACCCACATCCACTATAAAGTACTTGCATCTGTAAAGAAATTCTTCCTGGAGTGCTATGGGACACCCATAAAGCCTATGTGAGAGGGTGTTCCTATTTTGCTCCTTTACCCAGTTAACAAAAGCTCAAGCTGACACATGAAGAAAAGTGTAGGCAACATGTGGCCCGTCCTGCAAATCAAAACTGGATATCATTCCCAAATATACCATGCAAAGTTTATGCCAACACCAGTTCTTGTTTGGACATTAAATACATTAGGCATAGCTCAGCCTCAGAAGGCTATTCCAACACATTGTTTGCCTCCATATGATGTTCTCACAGCTGCAGCCGCATCCCCAGCCACCGTGTAGCCTGGGCTCACTTCAGCATGGAGACCGGGGATGCAGCCACTCTGACTTTGTGCCGTGCATTAATTATTGATTGGACCAGAAGTTTTAAGGGGATGAATTGTTACCAATTTATAATTAGTAAATAATGTAAACTATGGCCCTTATTTATGAAGGAATAGCGACAGGTAGCGACTGGTGAGCGACCGGTAATGACGGGCCCCGCCACGAGAACGCCGGCTCCCCACCACAATCACACATTTATCAAGCCGATCCTGCTTAGCGACTGAGATAGCGCCATATAGCCACTCATTCATCATTATTCCGGCCTCAGCCCACAGCGCCAGCGTCCGACCTTGAACAGCGACAGGTATGACCTCTCGCTACCTGGCGCTCTCCAATGCATTTCAATGGAACAATCTTTAAATATTCATAATTAATTGTTATTAATGTTTTTTTTTTTTTTTTTTTTAAATGTGAAAAATTCTGTGACCACTTCTGCCATATTAGATAATTTTTTTAAGGTAAAAAAAAAATAAATAAATAAAAATTGTGCAGAATTGATATTACAGGTCTGATATTATTGTATTCATATTACTAAATTCTTTTTTTTGGTTTCCAAAAATATGGTGGTTTGGGGGTTAGAAAACTACTTTTAACACATCGCCGCCAGCGCTCTGGGGTTTAAACATAAATTTCACAGCGTGAGAATTTTTTGAGCGTGATTTTTTGATGAATATGGTGGGAGCCGGTCGCACCTGTCAAATAGCGACTCGTCACCCCGTATTCAACATTACTGCACATCGACTCAGTCGCTATCAACAACCGAACAATGGCCAAGCACAGCGACTACTAGCGGGCGCTGTGAAAATACTGCTACAGTCGCTCAACTGTCGCTACCTGCCGCTATTAATGAATCGGCCTCTAAGTGCTTTATGGTTCATGAGATTTACATATGAAAATCCAGCAACGTCTGTACGGATAATAACACTCTCTATCCCTGTCGTACAAATATTTTTTGCACATATTTAAAGTCTTTAAACAGATGAATTTTCCCATATGATCATTATCAAATCAAAATTTCTTTTGGCTCTTTTGGTATTTTCCTGGTCACTACTTCTTCATAAGAGAACAACAAATATATCAGCAGGATTAAGGTGGGTTTCATGAGATTTAAAACTCCCATTATACATATAATGCACATATATTTCTAACAAAATCTAATATTAAACTTATTAGTCTGAGTGTACACATTAGGTTCGATTCAGTGCGGATCGTAAAAAAAAATCTTGCAGCTTGGGGGCGGGGCTATGATGTCATCCCGCTCCGTCTTCGCGCCAAGCTCCGCCCCTTTTGGGGGCGGGGCTTTGACGTCATCCCAGCCCCGATCAACGGCGTCAGCTCTTTCAGCTGTCAGATGCCGGTGATCGGTGCCGGGGAAGGAGGTGACAGGAGATCCTCTGATCTCCTGTCTCCCCCTTCTCTGGATGCCGATCACCGGCATCTGTCAGCTGAGCGGCGAGGGACAAGAGCTTGCAATCGAAGGTAAGTACAGTAAAAAAAAATTTTTTTTTTTTTTAATAAAATACTTTTTATTATTGTGTGGTGTTTTTTTTTTAACAGTTAACCCTTTGTGAGCTGGTAAGGGGTCCATGAGACCCCTTATACCAGTTCACAAGGCTGGGGGGGTGGCAAGTCACCTGCCCTAGCGGGTGACTTGCCATTAACCCCCGTCACCCCCATTACCTGCCTCCCCAAAGGCCAGGGGGGGGCAGAAGAGCCCGGGCCCACATAGGCTATGTGGGCTCGTAGGCTGCAGGGTGGGGGGGCCACCAAAGCTGGCCCCCCCACTCTGTGCCTACAAGCCCCCATAGCTGGTCCCGGGCTGGTTATTTTGGGTAAGGGGGACCCCATGCCATTTTTTTTGGATTTTTAAGGGTTTTTAACCCTTAAAAATCCCCCCAAAAAAATGGGGTCCGCCTCCCCGGGAAGGGGGACCCTATGTCATTTTTTTTTTTAATTAACCCTTTGTGTTCTGTCATCCAGCAGCTATAAAAGGCTTCCAGCAGGTGAGCAGAAGCCAGTGATCGCCGAGGGACAGAGTGCTCCAGTATGGATGGGAGGTAAGTATTAAAAAAAAAATAATAATAATAATAAAATATTTTTTTCTCTTTTGTGTGTCTGTGGTTTTTTTACATTTAACCCATTGTAAACTGGTAAGGGGTCCATGACCCCTATACCAGTTCACAAGGCTGGGGGAGGTGGCAAGTCACCTGTGACTAGTGGGTGACTTGCCATTAACCCCTGGCACCCCCATTACCTGCCTCCCCAAAGCCCAGGGGGGGGCAGAAGAGCCCGGGCCCACGGGCTATGCAGGCTTGTAGCCTGCAGGGCCAGGGGCCACAAAAGCTGGCCCCTGTGCCCTGTTTCCACAAGCCCTGCATAGCTGGTCCCGGGCTGGTTACTCTGGGTAAGGGGGACCCCATGTCAATTTTTTGGGGGGATTTTTAAGGGTTTTTAACCCTTAAAAATCCCCCCCAAAAATGGGGTCCCCCCCCCCCAGGGATCGGGGACCCTATGTCATCTTTTTTCTCGATTTAACCCTTTGTAGTGTGGATGGTAGTTGCATTTTATTTGTAAATGTTATAGATTACTTGTTTCAGTTAGGGGGGTCTCCTGGGCAGGAACGGGGGGCTACCGATAAATATGTGGTACCGTTCTAATCGGTAGAAATGGAGCTTTCACATGCAATATGCTTTTCCTTAATAAAATACATTTTTTATTTAAAATAAAGGAGTCAATTTTCTAAAAATGTTTTTATTTATTTATTTTTATTTTTTTTACTTAATAATATTGTAAAAAACAAAATAAAATTTACAAACAAGACATTTCATGTTAAAGCCTAAACTCTGCTGCAAAAAAATATAAATATAATTTTCCTGAAAATTACAGCAAAAATGGCGCAAAATATGGCGCAAAATGGGGAAAAATGACCTGTCAACAGAGGGTGACAAAATCTCAAGTAGGCTGGCAATTAAAAGGGTTAATAGTACCTGTGCATGTTGGGTATTGTCCTGTTCGGGAGACCTTGCGCTTTCAGACTTAGCTTGTTTTTTATTGTTTGCATATTTTTTATTTTAGGAAAAGGTGTTTTTTATTCAGCTTTTTTATACATTTTTTAGGGAAACCCTGCGCAACCAAAGAATTCTTTGAGGAATTAATTCCAGAAAGATGAGCCCACTACAACAAGCTGGGTACGCTTAGAAAGCTTAACATGTGTAATTTCAGGGAATATATGGATTATGGGGGATATTCCAAATGTAAAGGGTTGTTTTGGTTGAAAAATCGCAAGGTGCGCACTTTGTCTGCAGAACTGAAATTTTCAAGTAAAATTACCGTTACGCACATGCTTTACTTTGGGGTGTTTGGCAACTCTCCCCTTGACAGTAGCTATGCATGTTGGGTGTTGTTCTGTTCGGGGAATGTTGCTTTTTCAGATTAAACTTGTTTTTTCTTATTTGTATATAGTTTTTTTAGGAAAATGTGGCTTTGATTCTGCTTTTTTATCCTTTTTTTTGGGAAACTCTTTGCAACCAAAGAATACATTGAGGAATTACTTCCAGAAAACCATGGTCACATCAACATGCCTGGTACACCTAGAAAGCTTGAGGTGTGTACTTCCAGAGAATATATAGTTTGTTGGGGGTATTTCAAATGTAAAGGGTTGTTTTTCTGGTAAAACTGCAAGGTGCGCGCAGCGCATATCACAGTAGTATTTTTTTCTGAAAATCCCCTAAAGCGCTATTTCAGTTTGGGGCAGTCTCCTGGGCAGGAAAGGGTGTCTACCTATACATATGTGGTATCGCTGTAACCGGGAGAAATTGGGATTTCACACGCAATAAGATTTTATTGACAAACTTACATTTTTTATTACAAAAAAACTCTACAAATTGTAAAAAAATAATTTTGTAAAAATTTTTTTCACATATTTCACCCAAAAATATTGAGAATACACCTAAAAAATACAAACATTTCATGTTAAAGCCCAGACTCTGCTGAAAAAAACAATATATCATTTTCCTGGGAAATCCCTGGAAATCCTTTCAAAAATGACAGTTGAACATGTGTAGCGCAAAATAGTGAAACATCATCTGGCAACAGGGAGTGGCAAATGCTGCAGGTAGGCTGGCAGCGAAAGGGTTAATACTTAGATGATGAGAGGGTTAAACTGGGCGGTAAATTGGTTCCCAGGCCCTGAATAATAATTATGATAATTTTGTATAAATAATAGTGATGGAGCTGCTCCCACCCCTTTGCTCAGTAATCACACAGCACTGATTGGACGAGAGCCCATTCATGCACCGCAGGACGAAGCAAAGGTGAGTTTTTATGGCTGATCTGGAGGGTTCCACTTAGCGTGAGCATTCCAGATTGGGATGCCTCAGGGCAAAAGCAAGAAACAAAACCTGGAATTTCCAGGGTTTTTCTCCACTTTAAGGAAAGTAATTTCCTTATTATTAATATCTTGTTTATCTTATTACAGTTAAATAATACAGCGTAAACCGTATACAGAAATATTCTATTTCTGTTTACATTTTAATTTGGTAATGTATGGTGGTCAGTCACTTAAAACTGTTCAAAAGTGCACAAAACACATTCAAATGAACATTAATAGTAATAGTTTCACCTTTTGGAACAGATTTCGATATGCAGCAAATCAGGCTCAGTTAAGGTATAGATGGCAACATATATATATATATATATATATATATATATATATATATATATTAATTTTTTTCTTTTTTTTAATTTATTTTATTTTTACATGTATTAAGGTAAGTCCAAAATAGGTGTTTTTAATGCTCGGTTATTATCATTATTTTATCACAGTTTTTAAGCTTATACAAGATTATGTTATTAATGTTTTAATATGTTTTTAATGTGACTTTGAACATGTTAAAGCATTTTGGTTTTCACTATTGTAAAATGACAATTCTTTCCAACAATACTGTTATTAATTGGCATCTATATCGTCTCGCCTATTCTTAGCATTTGTAGTAATAGAAATCAGTGCTGGAATCCTTGTAATGTATATAATGAATACATGTGCTGGCTGCATATTAAGCTTCCCCAACAGTAATGGGATTAATGTAAATCATGCAAAAACTTGAAACTGCCAGGAGCATTTGCTTAACATGAAGTAACGTGGATCATCGGCATGAATCAGTAGACTTTTTATAGAATACAATATTTATTCCAGTAGGGCATTATAGATTGGCCTCTGGCATTACCATAAACTATTACTTTTTTTTTAATCTAAAGGAAAATGGTGCTTATATATACCTTTGTACTTTTCTTATGACAGCTCGCCCACACATTTAATCACACCATTAGGAAACAGAAAGAGAAAGGGAAAAGCAACGCTTACATTGGTCAATGCCTGTGTCACTATTTGTGAAGCGGGACTTCCAGAGTGCGAGGGAAATGGCCCGCAGTGCATGATGGGTAGGAGCTAATTACATTAATGTCCTGTCAATCATATTTAAATAAGCAGACCAAACTGCTGCTGTTGTGGCAATAGACTTAGAAAACAATTGGAACTTATTTGTGTGCCATTCTTTTTCCGTACAAGCTAGATAGCTAATGATGATTGTTTATGGAAAGATGCCTGTCCAATTATTTTTGAAGAAACACAAGAATGCAGGATGACTGGAAGCATCAGGTTTTTGCCAGAGAATGCCTCAGGTAAGAGGAGAATGGCTAGAGGCTATAAGGAATCACAAGAGACAAGTCAGAGTTGTAAATTGGAAAACTGACATATCTTATCTAATATACTTGCTAACTAGGCCTTTAAAATCCTTGACATTTAACGAAGTTTATGGAGAAACTGAATTTTTTTTCTTTCTTGTTTATCTCCTAATGTAACACATAACAGCCATTCCCAGATTAAACTGATTATGCCTTATTATGCCTGCTGACAAAAAAAAATACATTTGACGGTGACCTTACCAGGAGGCCCGATATTCAGAGTATTATAGGTAAGTGAAATAATGAACGATTTGCACAGAGTAACTCAAGTTTGGCTCCTATAAAAAATATGGTATTTTCAAATCATTAGACCTGCAGAAATAGCAATCATTTATTTATTAAACAGTCATTAATTATGTTATTTTTTGCAGTCGTGGAGAGCTATCATTTATGTTTAATGACAATTGAAATAAACTATAAGGAACAATGACCAGCCCTATGCAATCTATAACTAAATAGCGCCTCACCCGTTAATACTATGGAGACCCTCTTAAATATCAGGCATGGTAATGCTTAGCGTAAATGCCCTGTGGCTCTTTGCCATCACCTATGCCAGTAGTCCTCAAACTTCCTCCTCAAGGGCCGAGACAGGCCAGGTTTTGCAGCTCTCCACGCTACTCCACAGGTGAATTAACTGGTGCTCAGACAGAGCTATAGCCCTAATTATTACATCTGTGCATCAGCATAGAGAGCTGCAAAACCTGGCCTGTCGGCCCTTGAGGAGGAAGTTTGAGGACTACTGACCTATGCCCAGTGGTACTATAGATGGAAAGACCTTTATAGAATAGTGACCAGCCCTATGCACACTTCTCCTTAGGTTTCATTACTTCTCAATTTAGAAAGAGCTCAAGCAGTAAATATTTCATAAAACAAGGTTGTAAACCACCACAGTGTCAATAACATCTTATTGCGTGTGAAACCCCAATTTCTCCCGGTTACAGTGGTACCACATATGTATAGGTAGACACCCTTTCCTGCCCAGGAGACTCCCCCAAACTGAAACAGCGCTTTAGGAGATTTTCAGATAAAATACAACTATGCTACACGCTAAGCGCACCTTGCTGTTTTTCTCTCTTGGTTGCACAGAGCTTCCCTAAAAAAAGAATAAAAAAGAAGAATCAAAGCCACATTTTCCTAAAAAAAAACTATATGCAAACAAGAAAAAACAAGTATAATCTGAAAAAGCAACATCCCCCGAACAGAACGATACCCAACATGCATAGATACTGTCAGGGGAAGAGTTGCCAAACACCCCAAAGTAAAGCATGTGCATAACGGTAATTTTACTTGAAAATTTCAGCTCTGCAGACAAAGTGCGCACCTTGCGATATCCCCCATAAACCATATATTCCCTGAAAGTACACATGTTAAGCTTTCTAAGCGTACTGAGCTTGTTGTAGTAGGCTCATCTTTCTGGAAGTAATCCATTGAAGAATTCTTAGGTTGCACAGGGTTTCCCTAAAAAAAATTATAAAAAAACAGAATAAAAACCATGTTTTCCTAAAATATCAATATGCAAACAAGAAAAAACAAGCTAAATCTAAAAGCGCAAGGTCCCCCTAGGAGAACAATACCCCACGTGCATAGGTACTATTAACCCTTTTAATTGCCAGCCTACTTGAAGTTTTGTCACCCTCTGTTGACAGGTCATTTTTCCCCATTTTGCGCCATGTTTAACCGTGATTTTTTTCTGGAATTTCCAGAAAAAGTACATAAATATTTTTTGCAGCAGAGTTTAGGCTTTAACATGAAATGTCTTGTTTGTAATTTTTCTACAGTTTTTTAAATATTTTTGCGTAAAAAACAAAAAAAAAAATAATATTTTTTAGACAATTGTCTCCTTTACTTTTAATAAAACCTTTTTTTTTTTAATGAAAACCATATTGCATGTGATAGCCCCATTTCTCCCAATTACAACGGTACCACATATGTATCGGTAGCTCCCCCATTCTTGCCCTGGAGACCCCCCAAACTGAAAAGAGCACTTTATAACATTTACAAATAAAATACAACTACTATCCACACTATAAACATAAGGGGTTAATTAAAAAAAAAGACATAGGCTCCCCCCTCCCGGGCTTTATTGGGGGAATTTTAAGGGTTAGGGTTAGGCTAACCCTAGCCCTAACCCTTAAAAAAAAAATGACGTAGGGTACCGCCTCCTAGGCGGGGGAACCCATTTTTAGTTTTGAATTTTAAGGGTTAGGGTTAGGTTAGCCCTAACCCTTAAAAATAAAAAAAATGACGTAGGGTCCCCGGGGGGGGGGGGAGGGGACCCATTTCTTGGGGAATCTTAAGGGTTAGGGTTATTCTAAAAAAAAAA
Organism: Gastrophryne carolinensis; assembly: GCA_027917425.1. Lineage (NCBI taxonomy): Eukaryota > Metazoa > Chordata > Amphibia > Anura > Microhylidae > Gastrophryne > Gastrophryne carolinensis. The sequence goes on from CM051234.1 coordinate 163,390,444, forward strand.
TGGATTCCACCCCCTGGGGGGGGGGGGGGGAGGGGGACCCTACGTCATTTTTATTTTATTTTTTTAAGGGTTAGGGTTAGCCTAACCCTTAAAATTAAAAAAAAAATGGGTTCCCTTCGTCATTTTTCTTATTATATGGTCCCCACTCTGGGGGGGGGGGGAACCCATTTTTGTTTTTAATTTTAAGGGTTAAGGCTAGGCTAAAAAGTCAATAATCTGTCCGGGGCCCAGGGGTCAGAGCCAGAATCATCATGACCCCTTGGTCTCTCATAACATGAGCCTGAATCAGAAAAGAGCTCCCCTTCATCAGACGGGGTAAAGCCACACAGATTCCAAAACTCCTCAGTTCCCAGAGGGAAAACAGTAACATTAGGCGTCATGTGCCGCTTCTTAGCAGGGGCCTTACGCGCTAAAGACTTTGCAATAATCTGTTCAACAGTAGCCAGTCTAGAAGACACATCAGGCTGAGAATCCCCACTAGTATGCAACTCAGCAGGAGTGAGATTTAAGCTTGGGGGAGTAGGTGAAGTGAAACGAGGTGCAGCCACTGGCAGGCCAGATTGCAATGCAAGCACCTGCTCAGCACAGGGTACACAGACCCGCGCCTTGTCAGCGTCAGCATGAGGCTGCCCACACGCTACACACAGCTGGTCTTGTCCCAAAGGGACCCCGGTAACATTATCCTGAGATGCCTCCATATGGTGATTATAGCGGCGCTATACGCCGATAGGGAATAACGCTATATAGCAACCCTGGATGCCCCAATAACCCGCTGGGGATGTGGGAGTATACAAGTAATATACTAAAAACAAGAGAAGCCAAGAAGGGTTCGTCCCGCCTGAAAGACATAAGCAGACAAGACCTTAAGTACATCGTAACAAAAGTGAAGCAGATAAAGCCGCCCGCGAGGGGAACTTACGGACCGCGGTAGGTAGGAGTCCGTCGCGCATAGGCCAACCAAGTCAGCAAAGATGGCGTTGGTATACCTCGAGGGGCGGGCCAGTAACAGCGATGTCGCGGAACGCGTCAAAGGCGGGCCCCGCCCCCCAAAGAGCGGGAAGCCAGAAAGGCCAACAGCCAATGATGGCGCACCCGCGCCTGAGGAAATGCCGCCGCCAAGCACGGAACCAAGTCAGCACGCTGCGGCGGTAAATTTAAAAGCAATAAAGACAAGTCAGCGCGGCGGCTGACACAAGAATAAAGACATGTGAAAGTGAAAGCACAGACTGCATAGCATACATTTCTATACACATACACCCCCCCCTCTTTTCCCCCGAAGACTACAAAGGAGGATGAGGGAGGACGGCGGCCACTTAAATAGGGCCCACCGATAGACAGGGCAAGGGGCAATAGTACGGGAGGGGCATCCCATAGAGGCTCACCATAAGCCTGAACCGCCTACCCTTTGGTGGGGGATTGCGGTGGAGCAGCGCTCCTAAGCACCAACGGCGGTGCTGCCTACCTTCACCCGACAAGCGCAGCCAAGGCTGGGAGGCATATTACTAGTGGAACGGGTGGGAATAGTCCTACAGGGCCGCAGGTTAATAAGGGGACATAGGGGACACATAGGGGACACCAATCGCTATGTCCTACGGGGCCGGCGGACTTGATTGATACAAATAGTGTTATAAATGTATCCTCTTATCCCTTATTTCCTGATGAGAAATGCCTTTTAGCCAAAGGGCTGTCCTTTTCTCCAACTTATCATTTTGATCTATTTGATACTTAATAGATTTGTGAGGAATCTCACACTACGGAGACACTTTTCTAGGTCTAAGGTTATGTGTGGGTTGGATGTGCCCTGTCCCCCGGCGCTTCCCCCGGATTTTTCCGGGGGTTCCGCCGGGGCACATGGCTCAACTGGCCACACAGTGGACCCAATGTATAGAAACATGTTTGGTCTTTCATTTCAAGATCAAACTATGATTATGTGGTTGGAGGATTTATCTGATTATGGCCCTGAAAAAATATGTCCACCTCCTAAATTCACAATACCGGATAAAAGTTTTTATCCTATTAATTCACGTACATATGTGCTAGATGCGTTTCAAGCTGCAGTAGAGAAAGATCTAACATTACTAGCAGAAAAATCACAAAAAAACAGGAAGTATAACAATATGTCTCCTGGAGAAATGAGAGCCATTCAAAGCTTATCACAAAATATGGAGATAGTGATCCGCGCTGCGGACAAGGGAGGTAGCGTTGTAATTTTAGACACTAAAGATTATGAATCAGAGGCATTGAGACAACTTAATGACAATACCATCGATCTAAAATTGCCAGGTGATCCTACTAATAGGTTCCAAGAGGACCTTAAAATTCTTTTGGAGGAAGGGCGGGCCCTTAATGTATTGACAAATGATGACACTGATGCCTTATATGTTGGTTCCCCCATTGCCCCGGTCTTTCATCATCTCCCCAAGATCCACAAGCCACAATGCCCCCCGGCTGGGAGGCCCATTGTGGCGGCGATCGGGGGGATGAATGAGAGACTTGGGCAGTGGGTGGACTCTCATTTGCTTCCCCTTGTATTCAGATTGCCAGGCTACCTGCAGGATGCTAGGAATGTAATGCAATCCTTTCTGGAGTTTGAATGGCAGAAAGATTTTAGATGGTTAACTTGTGATGTACAAGCAGTTTATTTTAATCTCAAGAATTACTCTGCTTATTCTGAGGATTTAATTACTTTCATCATTCTCTCTATTGAATTTCTTTTGAAACATAATTATTTTCTCTTTGCTGGGGAATATTATCTGCAGCTGTGTGGGGCGTCCATGGGGGCCCCTTTTTCTCCCTCTCTCGCCAACCTCTATATGGGTTGGTGGGAGAGGGACACCATTTACGGTCCAGGTAATCCTTTTCTACACAGGATTAAATACTTTGGAAGATATATCGATGACCTGCTTGTTGTTTGGGAGGGGGACGAGCAGACTATTGTGCAGTTTGTTGAATATTTAAATACCAACAATTTGAATCTAAAGTTCACCGCAGAAAATAATAATGATTCCATCTCATTTCTTGATTTAAACCTAAGAGTAGTGCCAAATAGAAAAAATATTATTACTAAGACTAGAGATGAGCTAACCGGTTTGGACGAACCGGAATTAGCTCCGAATTTCAGGAAATATTCGATTCGGCACGAACCCGAATATTTTGTGGTTCGTGCTGATCGAATTTTTCCTGAAATGATAAAAAAAAATGCCGGCATGGTGGGAGCGTGCCGGCCGGTTCCGCTGTCAACGGGCCGACGCGCCCTCAGATGACAGCTGAGAGCGGCGCCGGCCTCCACGCTCCGGACCTGCAGGTAAGTGTTTGCCTTTTTTCTCAAATGCCGGCATGGTGGGAGCGGGCCGGCCGGTTCCGCTTTGCCGGCCCGCTCCCACCATGCCGGCATTTTTGATGGGGAACTTCGGCGAATCGGCCGAATCGAACTTTTCAAAAGTTCGCTCATCTCTAACTAAGACATTTAGAAAAAAGACTGCAGGAAATACTACTCTTAGGGCAGAAAGCTGCCACCCGTCCCATATAATTTCAGCTATCCCGGTGGGAGAATTGGTCCGGGCCCGCCGGAATTGCTCAGATCAAAAAGATTTTGAGGAGAAAATCAAGACAGATTAAGACTTAGGGGCTATTCAGATAAATTATTAGATAGAGCGGAAGAAATTGCGAGAGCAAAAGACAGAAGAACTATGCTTTCTAAAGGTCAGAAAAATAAAAAGAAAAAATATGGCCATAAGCGGTCGTTTAAATCTGAATTCACTGATAACCACAATAGTGGTCCTCTTTTGGTAATGACCTACAGTGAGGAGTTTAAAGTCATTAAAAAAATAGTTAATAAACATTTACCTATCCTTAGTGGGGACCCACAGTTGAGGGAGGTCGTGAGGAATGGGATCAAGTTTGTGAGTAGGCGGCCGCCCTTTTTGGGCCAGAAATTGTCCCCAAGTTTATTTAACAAATGCAGTGTTACACCTCCCACTTGGCTTTCGTGTAGCGGATTCCATAAATGCGCGGGCCGACGTTGCCGTCTGTGCAATATGTTATTCCTGGTGACAGTTTCCAGTCCTCGGTCACGGGCCTACAATATCGTATAAAGGGCTTTATTAATTGCAACTCTTCTAGTGTAATTTATCTGATTACTTGTGTATTTTGTCATAAACAATATGTAAGGTGTACTACTAGGCCCCTCAAAATGAGAATTGCTGAACATGTTGCCACAACATCCTTAAGTCGCTTAGATTCTTCCTCCAACGCGGGGACGTCACTTTAGAGACATACATGCAGGGGATTTATCCCATTTAACATGTATGGGTATAGAGAGGGTTAGATTGGGACCTAGGGGAGGGGATTTACAGGCAAAACTTCCTCAGAGGGAAGTGTTTTGGATTTTTAAGCTAGGCACCAGGGCCCCACAGGGCCTTAATCATCGGTGGGATGTGGACCTTTATCTTCGCAACTAACATGTCACTTAGAAATTTTGGCTCTACAGAGCATATTAGGAAATATCTAAGGACAGATAATAATAAATAAAATAGGTGGCTATAATTGGAAGTATATGGGTCTGATTATAACAATTAAAGTCACATCCCGAATAATCATACACTCTGTAATTAACCCTCTTAATTGTATAGATAATCATAATATATTTATACGAGGTATTTATACTGTAAGTCTTCTTTAATCCCTCTTTAATCCCTCTTTCTTCCCTCATTCTTTTCTTCAAACCTCATTTTTCTTTAAATCCTATTCTAATGATAACATTCATCTATATCTGTGGAATAATGATGTCCATTGTAAATTCTTATTTAGATTACCAGGGACATTTGATGCCACTATTAATAGCTTTAAAAGCCATTATTGTATTGTTATTACATATATTGGGAGGCCGATTCATTAATAGCGCCAGGTAGCGACAGATGAGCGACTGTAGCGTGATTTTTTCAGCGCCAGCCAGTATTCGCTGTGCTTGCCCGGCGTTAGCTTGATGACAGCGACTCAGTCGGTGTGCGGTAATGTTGAATACGGGCTGGGGGGTCGCTGTTTCACAGGTCCAGCGTTGTATGTGAGCGCCTGACAACGAATGGCCAGAGCGAACGGCTAGCTTCATATTCATTAACAAATCACGCTCCGAATGTGCTGTCGCTGTCCATTCCTTGTTTAAACCCCAGAGCGCTGGCGGCGATGTGTATTAACTAGTTTTTAACCCCTAAACAACCATATTTTTGGAATGTAACATTATACATGTGTTTAGAATCATTTTGTAATATGAATACATTAATCTCAGACCTGTTAGATCAATTCTGCACAAATTTGTTTTTACATTTTTTTTTTACTTAAAAATAAATCCTAACATTGCAGAAGTGGTCTCCGAATTTTTGACATTAAAAAATAAAAAAAAAAAGTTAATACCAATTAATTATGATTAATTATAGATTGCTCCATTGAAATGCATTGGACATCGCCAGGGAGCGACAGCTCATACCTGGCGCTGTGAGGGAATTTGCAGCGGCGCTCTTCGGTCCAGGCGGCTTCATGATGAATGCCGCGATAGCCGTCGCTCTCGCCGGCGCTAGCCTCATTTTGCTTGATAAATGCGTCATTGTGACCGCCGCCGGGCGTACTTGAGTCGGTAGTCGCCGTTAGCTGCCGCTACCTGGCGCTCGTCAGACACTACCTGGCGCTATCGCTTGATGAATAAGGGCATAAGTAATTAGATAATGAATGTATGTGCTTATAGAGTCTTATAGAGTCATATGGATTGTAATAATGTTTAATGACTTTTATAGAGAAAATTCTTTACTCACTTTATGTTATTAGATGTAATATTTATTTATGCGTGACAATGTGTCTTCCATTGTAACAACCCAGGGTCTTGAAGTCAATTTAAATCACCGGCTTTCAACAGCTGGTGTTACTTCCGCTCTTACATTGTCTGTCCATGGGACATGGTTTTTGCCCTTTTTATGCCATTTCCGTTCTGATCACGGGGATTGTAATAACTTTTCATTTATAATAACTTTTATCTCTTTGAGCGATCGATCTCATACGTTATAGTAGGAACGTGAGTCTTTTTTCTTTTTCGTTAATAATATCCAACTAAGCTTATTTTGAGTGTTTATGCTCTTTAATTTGATTTGGTAATTGCCTAATTGACCCCGGGTGTGTAGCATGGTGGATGCCTGCATGATGTCAGTATTTAAATGTGTATCATGGGAGCAGAAAGTTATGTCATGAGTAAGGGCTGAGTCTGTGCCCGAAACGCGTTGGCATTCAAGTTGCTCCCTTATGCTTTACGTCGACCTGTATTCGTGGATGGAATTATTTTAAATGATTTTTGTATGGAACAAACGTGGATATCATATCCTTTTAAAGCGGATAAAGGCTGGCATGCTTATTAACCTACAGATGGGTATGAGTTGAGCGCTCATGGCCGGGACATTTTCGTGGCTTTTACAACCAAGGACTTTTTTGATGCTTGCAGGTGTGACTGATCATTATCGTTTTTACTGGAAAGCCGCAGGTTAATAACCCCGCTCACCTGCGAGTAGAGAGCCAATTTCTCGTCCTTCGCAGCCAGACTGCAGAGAAATTCTGGGGGATTTGTGGGAGGTCCCTGGGTATTTGGGGGCCCGGGAGGAGCCTATTTCCGATGTCTCTGCAGTCCAGCGCCATCTGGCGGAGTATATCCCAACTGTAAGTATTAGATTTAGAGCAGGACGTACTGTATACTAAGAATACAAAAGAAATATTAAGAGCTGGTACTGACAACATAATGCTGCAGCCGTCTACACATTTGTAGTATTAACTGCTTCTAAAGGAATGTTGGTCCCTGGGTTACAAGCCCCTATGCTTGGCACATCAGCTGGTAAGCTTTAGGGAAGTGGGCCATGCCAAGCATATGGGCTGGTAACAAGGGCCAAACTGCTGGCCTCTGATGTTATGTGAAGGGGAACTGAGGTTCCCCCTGCCTTGGCATTCCACAAAGGGTAATTGCATGAGCTGGGGGAGTGAAGCTTTAATACTACAGGGCCAGGGGGTGTCGGGGAACCCCCTTTGTTACTCTCACATCACTGAAGGAGTTGCAAAAATGTTATGTTGTAAAACTGGCAGTTCACCCCTCCATTATAACTTTCTTTTTTCACAAATTTCATGAAAACAAACACTAAAATAAACTTTCCCGCGCCTCTGGTGTTTTAAAACATAATGATCACTGAGATCTAGGACCATGCAATCTCCTGTCGCTCTCCATTCTCCGCCTCCTCACAGACGCAATCACCCCCTTTCATAGTCCCACTCCATTTATTGCAATAGCGGGAACATGCCATTTCTGCCTTGGCACGCCATCCTTCATTACAATTAATGGTGTGGGCATGCAGTTGGGCATGATTCTGTCTTGTAGGAGGTAGAGAATTGAAACTTGCACTAGGTGACGAGGAGAAAGTTCTTGATGAACAAATAACGGTGGCATAGATGTTTTTGTGTATATACCTGAAAATTGCATTAAATGCCAATATTTTTATGCTATTGCCATATTTCCATTGGATTTGGTTTAAAATAAAAAAATGTCAAAAATACACTCTGTGTAATACAAAATAAGATGTATCTGCCCAACCAACTGTGGTGTGCCACCAGATGTACTGTAAATATATATATACTCCCGCCATATGTAAACACAATACAACATAAACATGCAGCCCGCCATAGGGTGTGAGGGGGGACCAATGAAACAATAAATTGATGAAACAATTTTATCTGAAATCTAAATAGTTAGTTTGCCCCCAGCTATGCCTGCCTAAGAATGTAAAAGTTGCTAGCATTACATGACAGAAACGATGAATGAAAGAAAACCCCTCTCAGACTAGAGGAAGACATTGACTAAATTGACTAATAACCCTAACCAGGATACATTTTTCTGCAAGCTTTTGATCACTGTATTAACGCTGAAATTACCCATCTTACTCATTTATTATGTATCAAATAATCAAGGTGTTGCTCTTTTCTCGATGTTAGTAGCAGAAAAATAGTAAGTAATATAGAATTATTTTGCGACTAGAGTTTAAACAATTTGCTGAGTCCCAAATTAAAGGAAAGGATTCCTTTGATAATCTTTAATTTAAATAATCTGTGTTTATCAGTCTCTACCTCTAGAGGGATTATATCACTACCTTATTTAGAATTATCAATAAGCTTGAAAGCTTCGAAACCAGCCTACGCCCAGAAATGGAAAAATGACATGCAGGCTGATTCATCACTAATGCCAGGTAGCGACAGATGAGCGTCTGTAGCAGGCATTTCAGATCGCCCGCTAGTAGTCGCTGTGCTCGGCCGTGGACCGGTAGTTCATAGCGACCCAGTCGCTGTGCAGCAATGCTGAATACATTGTGAGGAGTCGCTATTTGACCAGTACAGCGCTGTATGGGAGCGCATGTTAGCGACTGGTTAGTGCGACCGACTCACAACATATTCATTAAAAAAACAGCCTCACACAACTCCGGCGCTCAAAAATGCTTCTCTGAAGCCAAGAGCGCCGGAGGCTGTTTGATTAAAGTCTGTTTTTTAGCATGTATTCACCAGTAACAAAGCGAAAACATATGGAATTACATAGTTATTACATTGTAACATTAACACATTAATGCCAGACCTGTAATGTCAATTCTGCATAAATATATAAAACATGAAAAATATTAGAAGAAATGGCTTTTTCTAGGCCAGAAGAGGTCACCACATTATTTGAGATTAAAAAAAGAAAAAAAAAAAACCTGTTTAAAAAGAAATAAAAGAACGTCAATTGAAATGTATGGGAGAGCGACAGGTAGCGAGAGGTAATACCTGGCGCTCTGCAAGGCTGAAAGCCGGCGCTGTTGGCTGAGGCTGGGCTAATGATGAATTGGACGCTACATGGCGTTATCCCAGACGCTCAACAGATTCTGCTTGATAAATGTGTAATTGCGTGCCGTGTCCGGCGTTAACCTGTCGCTACCTCTCATTTACAAGGCACTACCTGTCGCTATCCCTTCATGAATAAGGGCCTTAGGTTCTTCACCAGATGAAAAAAAGATTCTGCCAGGGCCTCCATTAGTGCTGTCTAAGTTGAAACTAATCTGAAACTATTATATAGATGGTATCTTGTTCCAACTAGAATTGCCTTTTTTGCCCCAGTTTACTGACCCAAATGCTTTAGAGGATGCCAAAGCAAGGGTTTCTTTATTCACCATATTTGGTGGGAAAGTCCTAAGGTGAGACCACTCTGATCCAAATCATACCAAATGATATATTCAATTTTTGTTATGACCTTTCACAAAACGACCTATGAATCACTTCTAAACTGTAAACCAGAGGAGAACTAACGTGCAATTCTTTTTGATGAAACACATGTGCACTGCTAGCAGACTATAGCCAAGGAGTGGAAATCTCCTGGTCTGGCATTTATGGATGTTAAAAACAGGTTAGGTCAAATTATGGTTAATGGAAAAATAGCTTCACTCTTAACTGATTCTGTGCCTCGATTTCATGAGATTTGGGACAGGTAGAACTCTCTCTACTGTACTCTTTGTACCCATACTTAATTGTAACAGAGCAAAAAATGGCTGCACAACTAGATAAGTAAAAATTAATTAGGTACACATTTTATTAAGTTTGATCCTTCAATGACCCACACAATAACAGCTAATAGTAACTGGTAATGTTGTCAGCTGTTTATGCTGTGACAAGCTTCTGTGGGATGCTATTCCACCGATTTATAGTTCTTATGGTAAAAAATGATTGTAGCCTCCAGTGATTGAATCTTGTCTTTTCCAGACAGAGGGAATGTCACCTTGTCTTTAGAGAGAATTTTAGTTGAATTTTTTTTTTCCCCCATTTTAGTATTGACCATTTACATATTTATACAGGTTAATTATGTCCCCCATCTCCTCTCAAGACTAAACAGACTTATTTGCCCTAATCTTTCTTCATAACTCAGATCCTTTATTCCCCTTATTAGTTCAGTGGCTCTCTCTGCACCCTTTTCAAAATCAGGGCATCCGCTCTATGAACTGGATGGCATATTCCAGGTAAGGGCCCACCAGTTCCTTGTAAAAAGCCAATATTACATCTCTTGTGATTCCATGTCTCTTTTAATGCATGGTAATATCGTGATTGACATTGACTTGGCATTGCATACTGTTATTTAGCCTGTGGGCTACCAGTACCCCCAAATCCTTCTCAACTAGTGACTCTCCATCACCAAATTTGACCCTCTGAAAAAACAACATATTTATAAACCTTCTAATCAGGGCCAGCTTCAGGCTTGTATGGGCCCTTGTGCTAGAGAGTCTCAGTAGGCCCTTTGCGGTGTGTCAAGTCCTATCACCCTTTTCTGCGCTGCTGTTGATGGGTCCTCCTATGCGGATGATCACCCTCCAGTCATCACTGCCTTCCCCATTTCCACTGATCATCCTCAGTGCTTGTTGATGATCCTCAGATCGTCCTCAGTGCTTTCTCGACTGCCGCCAATTGCCCTCCAGTCCTCGCTACTGCTAAAGCCTCTACTCAGGGGTGTATCTATAGGGGCTGCAGGGGGTGTGACAGCAACAGGGCCCAAGATGTCCGGGGGGGTTCCATCATTATTGCTCCTCCTGTAATTTTCATGCTCACTTGACATCATTTAGAGAAATAAAGCACCATTTGTTTCTCGTGTTTCCGTATTTGGTTGTGTAGTTGCATCCAACTGAGTTAAAAGACAGAAAAAAAGTTTACTGTATGAGCCTTGAAAGGGCATAGTTTAATTTTTCGCACCAGGCCCCTCCACATTTAGTTATGCCTCTGCGTCTACTATTCATGCCAATCATTCTGTGATCATCACTAGAGATGAGCGAACTTTTGAAAAATTCGATTTGACTGATTCGATGAATTTTCCGACAAAAATCGTTTCGACCCGAATTTATTCACAACAAATCGCTATTAAAAACGGCTATTTCTGAGCTTCCTAGATCCTCAATAGGGTTGTAAACCATTCTGCCTTGCTGTAACACGCATAGGAAGCGTGCTGAGTTAGTGAAATAATACTGTAAATAATTATGACATGCAGATCAGAGGCATCGCTATTAGAATCGCAGAGCAGCACAATTGCAGGGAGTTGAGGTGGCATCACTATGAGGGGCCCCTATATTGCCTGAACAACACACCCTGGAGCTAGCAGCAGCAGGAGCCCAAATATTGGCTGAAAGAACATCCTGGAGTTGGCAGCAGGAGCCCAAAAATTGGCCTGAAGACACACACTGGAGTTGGCAGCAGGAGCCCAAACATTGGCTGAAAGAGACACACCCTGGAGTGGCAAGCAGCAGCAGCGGCAGGAGTCCAAACATTGCTTGAAAGAGACACTGGAGTTGGCAGCAGGAGCAGCAGGAGCCCAAACATTGCTTGAAAGACACACTGGAGTTGGCAGCAGGAGCCCAAACATTGCTTGAAAGACACACTGGAGTTGGCAGCAGGAGCCCAAACATTGCTTGAAAGACACACTGGAGTTGGCAGCAGGAGCCCAAACATTGCTTGAAAGACACACTGGAGTTGGCAGCAGGAGCCCAAACATTGCTTGAAATACACACTGGAGTTGGCAGCAGGAGCCCAAACATTGGCTCAAAGAGACACTGGAGTTAGCAGCAGGAGCAGTAGGAGCCCAAACATTGCTTGAAAGACACACTGGAGTTGGCAGCAGGAGCCCAAACATTGCTTGAAAGAGACACTGGAGTTGGCAGCAGGAGCCCAAACATTGAAAGACACACTGGTGTTGGCAGCAGGAGCCCAAACATTGCTTGAAAGAGACACTGGAGTTGGCAGCAGCAGCAGCAGGAGGCCAAAAATTGGCTGAATGACACCCTGGAGTTGCAAGCAGCAGGAGCCCAAACATTGCTTGAAAGACACACTGGAGTTGGCAGCAGGAGCCCAAACATTGCTTGAAAGACACACTGGAGTTGGCAGCAGGAGCCCACAAATCGGCCTAAAGACACACTGGAGTTGCAAGCAGCAGCAGCAGGAGCCCAAAATTGCCAGAAAGACACGCCCTGGAGTTGACAGCAGCATTAAGAGAACATATACAGATTTTCGGCACAGATATCTTATCCGAAGAAAATTAATAAAAAGTAAGAGTAAAGTAAAGCATTTTCTCAATAATTACTTGTGGTCTGATGCGGAGGAATGTCTGTAACTGGAGAGCAGCACCTTAAATCTGTTTTGCACGATCCATATTTCTTTTGTGTTGGTCTGGCCCCATGATCAATCTACTCAATGCATCAGGCATTGGTGGGTGGAAATCTTGGCTGATCCATGCCCGATTCATTTCCACGCAGGCCAGTCTCTGAAAAAAAAACATTTCTGAAGCATACTGGAGCACATTCAATTGCTCTCATCAGAGCATCACTTACGCACATCGTTTCATCACTTTGTTTGTGTTAAAGTCTTCAGGGCCTAGTTACTACTTAGTGAAAGACCATAGATAGTTACACACCTGCTGCTCTTATCAACAAATCCTGTTTTAAGTGTAGTGTAGCACTTTGTCCTCCCCTCATATACGCACTAAGTATGTCAGGCACAGAAGTGGCAGGATGGGCACAGGGAAGTTGCAGAGGCCTAAATTCATCAAGCAGAGGTTGCAGCAGACTACGGGTGAGTGGCAGAAGGAGTCTCAGTGAGAGGACTGATCTCCCGGGATCAGCTAGCGGTCGTGTCTTGACCAGCAACCCATCTGCCATCATCCATTGGTTAACACGATCATCCACTGTATCACAAGTGACATCTGACACCCCCAGTCAACTGTTGGTTATGTCTTATGCTTAGGGTTCAGCTTCACTATTCAGTGAGGACGATCTGCTACTGCCCAGCCAAGAAGTGGAGGAGACACTCGCCGCTTCTTCCACTAGGCGGGCAAGTAGTGATGAGGAGAGTGGCGTGGGAGGTGGTGTTGCAAGCGTTTTGGCTTCTTAAGCAGACACTGTTGAGGAACCTGAGGAGGACATCAGTGAGTTTTGAGGGCACTTTTAAAGGCTTGGAGTGATGGAGAGTGACAGATTTAGCGGCCAGCATGGTGGCAGAAGGGGAAAGTATGGAGGCAAATGTGCTCGGGGTACACCACTTGCGCGGCAGGCTATCTTCCCAGGAGGTAGTGGAAGAGGGTCCCTGGAGTTGGCAGCGGCGGCGGCAGCAGCAGTGAATTAGTGCGGACTGTTGGTAGGAAAAATCAGCTACAAGGCCATGTGGCAGTTTTTCATCAAGCATCCGCAGGAGGTTAACATGGCTACATGAAAGATGTGTAGGCAGAAGGTGAAGTGTGGCCAGGGTCCCAATGTTGGACCCACAGCCCTGCGTCAACATTTGCAGCGTCACCATCAAGCGGCCTGGGAGAGTTGGCTCCAAAATGGTGGTCCAGCCTGCTGCATTACCCAGTGGCACGCCGCTCTCTGTTCCAGCCAGCCAAGGCTCCCCCACCTACTGTGTGTCATACCCATCCTCTGTCGCTCCAGATGCTCCTCCTCCTCTTAATCCGAGTCAGTCATTCCACCAGCAATCCATTGGCCAAGCCATGTCCAAGAGACAACAGTATGTGCCCACTCATCCAACGTGCAGAAGCTAAATGTGCTCCTGTATAAGTTGCTGGTGCTGCAGTCCCTCCCTTTTGAGGTGGTGGACCTTTCAGAGAACTGATGGCTTGTGCCGAGCCGAGGTGGAGAGTCCCATGCTGTCATTTCTTTGCGAAGAAGGCAGTACCAGCCCTGTACAATTTTGTTGAACAGAAGGTGAGCCTGTCAGTGTGTACCAAAGTGCACAGCAGTGCCTACGTCTGGAGCTGTAAATACGGTCAGGGACAATACATATCCTTTAAGGCCCACTGGGTGATTGTGGTTCCTGCACAACCACAACAGCAACTTGGACAGGTCCCTCTGCTGTGGCCTCCACGCTCCTAGGCCTTTGTGCCTGTGACAGTGCACTTGCACTTAGCAATGGTGTCACAGAAAAAAGTGGCTAATTGACAATTACATATTAATAGTTAACATTTATCTAATTTGGACATATTTATAATAATAACATATAATAACATATAACATAGCAACAATAACATCTAATATAATAACAGTAACAAATAAAATGTATCAATTTTTTTTTTTTTTTTGGATATTTTTTTTTGAATTTTGTTTTCATATTTTGTATTTAAAAAAAAAAAAAATATATATATATATATATATATATATATATATATATATTTTTTTTTTTCTTTTTTTTTTAATTTTTTAAAATATTTTTTCCATTGTCTTTTTTTAATATTTTGTGAATTTTTGTACCAATTTTTTTTTCATTTTTTTTTTTTTGTATTTTGTTTTTTCTAAATATTTTTATTATTTTTTTTTTCCCAGTGCCCTTCCAGCCTACCATGTGTGCAGGACACGGCGGTTTCACGCTGTTCTTCACATGGTTTGCCTTGAGCCACAGAGCCACACATGGGAGGAACTGCTAAAAATGAGAACTCAATAAATTAAATCATGGCTTACTCCACGAAAACTGCAAATGGGACCCATGATCACTGACACTCGGAAGAACATCTTGTCTGCGCTGCGACAAGGAAGCCTGAGCCATGCGTCCTGCCATTGCACACGTGTTCAATCTGGTTGTCAAGCGTTTTCTGAAGTCTTCCCCCCATCTGCAAGACACACTAACAACGGGAAGGAAACTTTGCATGCACTTCAGCCACTCCTACACCACCAAGCACACCCTTCTTGAGCTTCAGCGTCAGAACGGTATCCCCAAACATAGTCTGATTTGGAATTCCACCCTCCATATGCAGGATCGACTATAGGAACAGAGAAAAGCCATCACAGATTTCTTGATGATCCAAACGGATAGGGGGACTCCCCTGTGTAACTTCAATGTAAACCAGTGGCAGCTCATACGTGACACCTGCCGTTTGCTCAGGCCCTTTGAGGAATCTACTTTATTAGTCAGTCGCCAGGACTATGAGATGAACGATGTGATTCCACTGCTTCATGTACTACAACACATGTTGGAAACCATGGCTGGTCAGGGCACTGGAGACATGGCGCATACATTTCACAGCCACATGAAGCCTGTGGGGGCTGAAGTGGAGGAGGAGGGGGTGGGGCACAGCGAAGCACAGTTTAGGTTTGACAAAATGGCCATTTTATCTAATCATCTGACAGGAAAGGAGGAGTAGGAGCAGCCACATGAGCTAGAGGGTTGTGAGGAAGGCGAGACAGAGGACCCAGACACACAGTGGCAGTTTGCAGTGGAGATGGAGACAGGTAGTCCCTCCGAGTCACTTGCACAAATGGCACGATGCATGCTCACGTGCTTGCGTAGTGACCGCAGCATTGTCTCCATTTGTCAGCGGGATGACTTCTGGCTCTCCACCTTATTGGACCCTCGCTTTTGGCACAAAATGGGGGCATTTTTTACACCCACTGAGAGGGAGGACAAACTGACCTACTACAGAGACATCCTACGTAGTCAGTTGGGTGATGCCTATCTGCACCATGGGCCATACTGTGATGCCCAGCGGGACACCAGCCTTCTGTAAGCAGGCAACCCCCAATCTCCACCACCGCTTCTGCCTATAGTCAAGCCCCCGTTTTCCGGAACGCTAGGTACGCCTCACCGGACACGGCTGCCCCCAGGTCTTAATAGGCGCAAAGGATGGCTGCTTACGATCAAGGTCGAGGAACCACGAGGGTATCCCGAAGCCGAGCTCGTTCACAGGTAGTCAATCCGGAGGGTGCGCCAGAGTACAGGGATGAGACAGGTGCGTAGTCAGGAGTAGCCAAAGGGTCAAGCCAGGAGGTCAGCGATTGCGGGGTATCCAGAGGGGCAGGCAGCTTCGTGGTCAGACAAAGCAGAGGTCAGTACAGGCAGCAGACAGGAATGGTCGATCAAGCCATGTCGGAACTGAACCGGCACAAAATGGGGGCATTTTTTAAACCCGCCGAGAGGGAGGACAAACTGACCTACTACAAAGACATTCTACGTAGTCAGTTGGCCGATGCCTATCTGCGCCATGGTCCATACTCTCTCAGGTCTGACTCGGGGGGACCTCTGCGATCACTTTCCACTACCATGGCTGCTGGGGGGGTGGAAGGAGAAGCAGCAGCAGCTCCATCAGCAGCAGCCTCTTCAGTCGCTAATGAGTAGCTTTCTACACCCGCATAGTGAGTCTACTCATGAGCAGCATGAAGATCTGGAGCAGGACCTGAACCAGCAGGTCGTGTCATACCTTGACATGACCATGCCAACAAACCTTGAGGATCCGCTGGACTTCTGGGCAGCCAAACTTGACTTGTGGCCGCAACTAGCAGAGTTTGCCCTGGAAAAGCTGTTCTGCCCGGCCAGTTTAGTGCAGCGGGGGCCAAAGTCATGCCAAGGAGAACTTGTCTGTCCACGAATAATGTGGAGAGACTCACTTTTGTGAAGATGAATCAGGCATGGTTCAACCAGGATTTCCAGCCAACAATGGCTGATCCATGGTAGTAGCTGATGCATGGTAGCTCCTTATGCTGCTGCAAACTCCAGGGTGTGTCTTTCCGGCAATATATGGGCTCCCTATGCTGCTGCCAACTCCTGGGTGTGTCTTTCAGACAATATATGGGCTCCCTATGCTGCTGCCAACTCCTGGGTGTGTCTTTCAGGCAATATATGAGGTCCCTATGCTGCTGCTGCCAGCTCATATGTGTGTATTTCAGGCAATATATGGGCTCCTAATGCTGCTGCTGCTGCCAACTCCAATGTGAGCACTCTTAAAAGACGCATGCTAGCATATTTGGGATGCCCCTCGGTTAAAGGCAATGGCTGCTGGCAATTTGACAAAGTGACAAAATGCAACCAGTTAATAGACAGGTACTCTTGAAATATTACTGCTAGTGTTTGGGATGCCCCCTCCTCACATACAGAGGAGGCCTCCCTTGATTGTGGAAAAGTGATGTTAATTATAAAATGCAAGCAGTTATTAGACAGGTACTCTTGAAATATTACTGCTAGTGTTTGGGATGCCCCCTCCTCACATGCAAAGGAGGCCTCCCTTGATTGTGGAAAAGTGACGTTAATTATAAAATGCAAGCAGTTATTAGACAGGTAGTCTTGAGATATTTATGCTAGTGTTTGGGATGCCCATGTGGGCTGGGGATTTTACAGCAGACACAGAAACAATTCAAACTGCAATATATTTATGAGAAATAGCCTTTAAAAGCTGCTTTAGTGTAACAGATAGGGCCAAATGTGCAGGTTTGGGATACCCTGGGGCCTGTTTTTTTTTTTACAGCACACACCAAAACAATTCAAACCGCAATATATTTATGAGAAATAGCCTTTAAAAGCTGCTTTAGTGTAACAGATAGGGCTAAATGTGCAGGTTTGGGATACCCTGCGGCCTGGTGTTTTTACAGCACACACAAAAGCAATTCAAACTGCGATATATTTATGAGAAATAGCCTTTAAAAGCTGCTTTAGTGTAACAGATAGGGTCAAATGTGCAGGTTTGGGATACCCTGAGGCCTGGTGTTTTTACAGCACACACAAAAACAATTCAAACTGCAATATATTTATGAGAAATAGCCTTTAAAAGTTGCTTTTGTGTAACAGATAGGGTCAAATGTGCAGGTTTGGGATACCCTGTGGCCTGGTGTTTTTACAGCACACACAAAAACTATTCAAACTGCGATATATTTATGAGAAATAGCCTTTAAAAGCTGCTATAGTGTAACAGATAGGGTCAAATGTGCAGGTTTGGGATACCGTGCGGCCTGGTGTTTTTACAGCACACAAAAAAAAATTCAAACTGCAATATATTTATGAGAAATAGCCTTTAAAAGCTGCTTTAGTGTAACAGATAGGGTCAAATGTGCTGGTTTGGGATGCCCATGTGGGCTGGTGTATTTAAACCAGACAAAAACCAATTCAAATCAATAGCTTAATTACAATGAGGCTGAACAACACTTATTTAGTATAACAGATAGGGTGACATGTGCTGGTTTGGGATGCCCATGTGGGCTGGTGTATTTAAACCAGACAAAAACCAATTCAAAATGCAATAGCTTAATTAAAATGAGGCTGAACAACGCTTATTTAGTATAACAGATAGGGTGACATGTGCTGGTTTGGGATGCCCATGTGGGCTGGTGTATTTAAACCAGACAAAAAACTATTCAAAATGCAATAGCTTAATTAAAATGAGGCTGAACAATGCTTATTTAGTATAACAGATAGGGTGACATGTGCTGGTTTGGGATGCCCATGTGGGCTGGTGTATTTAAACCAGACAAAAAACAATTCAAAATGCAATCGTTTGATTCAGCTGAAGAAGGATGAACAAGCGTATTTAGTATAACAGATAGGCTGCTAAGTGCAGGTTTGGGATACCCTGCGGCCTAGTGTTTTGGCAGCAGGACAAAAAACATTTCAAAATGCAATAGTTTGATTTAGCTGAAGAAGGATGAACAAGCGTATTTAGTATAACAGATAGGCTGCTAAGTGCTGGTTTGGGATACCCTGCGGTCTAGTGTTTTGGCAGCAGACCAAAAACCAATTCAAAATGCAATAGTTTGATTCAGCTGAAGAAGGATGAACAACTGTATTTAGTATAACAGATAAGCTGCTAAGTGCAGGTTTGGGATACCCTGCGGCCTAGTGTTTTGGCAGCAGGACAAAAAACAATTCAAAATGCAATAGTTTGATTTAGCTGAAGAAGGATGAACAAGCGTATTTAGTATAACAGATAGGCTGCTAAGTGCTGGTTTGGGATACCCTGCGGTCTAGTGTTTTGGCAGCAGACCAAAAACCAATTCAAAATGCAATAGTTTGATTCAGCTGAAGAAGGATGAACAACTGTATTTAGTATAACAGATAAGCTGCTAAGTGCAGGTTTGGGATACCCTGCGGCCTAGTGTTTTGGCAGCAGGACAAAAACCAATTCAAAATGCAATAGTTTGATTTAGCTGAAGAAGGATGAATAAGCGTATTTAGTATAACAGGCTGCTAAGTGCAGGTTTGGGATGCCCTGCGGCCTAGTGTTTTGGCAGCAGACCAAAAACCAATTCAAAATGCAATAGTTTGATTCAGCTGAAAAAGGATGAACAAGCGTATTTAGTATAACAGATAGGCTGCTAAGTGCAGGTTTGGGATGCCCTGCGGCCTAGTGTTTTGGCAGCAGGACAAAAAACAATTCAAAATGCAATAGTTTGATTAAGCTGCGGAAGGATCAACAAGCGTATTTAGCATAACAGATAGGCTGCTAAGTGCAGGTTTGGGATGTCCTGCGGCCTAGTGTTTTGGCAGCAGGACAAAAAACAATTCAAAATGCAATAGTTTGATTAAGCTGAAGAAGGATGAACAAGCGTATTTAGTATAATGGATAGACTGCTAAGTGCAGGTTTGGGATACCCTGCGGCCTAGTGTTTTGGCAGCAGGACAAAAACCAATTCAAAATGCAATAGTTTGATTCAGCTGAAGAAGGATGAACAAGCGTATTTAGTATAACAGATAGGCTGCTAAGTGCTGGTTTGGGATACCCTGCGGTCTAGCGTTTTGGCAGCAGACCAAAAACCAATTCAAAATGCAATAGTTTGATTTAGCTGAAGAAGGATGAACAAGCGTATTTAGTATAACAGATAGGCTGCTAAGTGCAGGTTTGGGATGCCCATGTGGGCTGGTGTATTTAAAGCAGACCAAAAAATATTAAAACTATATTCAAACTAATCCAGTTATGATAAATGATTGTGTGTAACAGATAGGGTTAAATAAGCCACTGCATAGATGGGATGCACAGTGGAAAGGCAGATTAAAATTTACAGCACAAAGAACTGAAATTGAATTGAAAACTGATCAGGCTAATGAAAAAAAAAAAAAAAATTCACTGTCACTTCTATGCTGTCCCTGGATGCTGTCCCTGGATGGTTCCGGTTTTTCACTATCTTTCACTATCTTTCCCTGGCTCTGTCTACCTCTCTGTCTGCCTCTCTGACTCTCCCTACCTATCTCTAACTCTCTCTCCCTATCTGCAGCAACCACCGCTGTCTCTGGAATGCATGGCTGAAATGCACAAAAGGAAAATGGCCGCCGCTTTATATAGCACGGGGACGTCACCGGGCTTCCTGGCTGCTGATAGGCTGCATGTGACTGTCCCATGATACCTTGCCCCAGGGGACATGTTCGGACATGTGCTTCCACCATCTTAGAATGCCTGTAATTGAAATAAATGGAGTTTAAAGGAAAACTTCGATCGATCGAATCGCGGGGAAATTCGGATTCGTTAAGAATTGAATTTTTCATGAAATTCGGAACGAATCCGGGTTCGTCCTGATCGATTCGCTCATCCCTAATCATCACTGCCTCCCCCACTGCCACTGTCCATCACTGCTGCTGATTATCCTTTGATGCTGAGGCCAGTGGTGAGCAGGTCTACATATAGAAATCCCAGGTTACCAGTTGAAAAATCTTTTCCAGGCAATCATTCCAAAGGAGTGAGCTCCTAAGGAGGCCAGGGGCACCAGCACTTGCCCACTTGACTCACCACTCGTATAAGATACTATGAGTTTTTGTGTGGATTGTAAAATCTCCAATAAAAATGTACTGGAGCTCACCACAGATTAGTGAATAGCTCCATTAGGCCCAGGTTACAGATTTGGGATGTAGGCCTACTTTAGCATGTCCCAGAGCCCATCTCCAATATTTCCAAAATGTAAAAATGATAATAATGAATAACCTATACCCTTTGGGTCTTATTTATGCTCTGCGTTTTGATGAGTTCCCTTGTTCTCATACATTAATCTATAACCTTATGAATATGACATTACTGAGCTGGCTGTGCAGTGTCAGTTATTTTTTCAGCTCCTCATTCATTAGTATGAAAATGCCCCGGCCTGTACAGCGCTAATGCTGCAAATTATCTACTGTATATGATCCATGATAATGAGATCCGTTTCCATTACACAGAAATATTGACTTTGAATCCCACTGCATTTACATGATTATTGAACACAACAATGTGTCAGAAATATTATTGCAATCAATTATTTGGAGATAAATATGTCAACACTTCTTTTTATTTGTGAATATATTTGTTTTCAATAAACATACTTGTACAGTCGTAGCCCCCTGAGAGCTGGTCTTCTTCCTCCACCAGGTGAGGATAACAAGCCCATACACATCTATATTCTCATTACATATGTACATACTCATTCTCTTTGACCTCATGGAGGCAGATGGTTGGGTCCCTATTGTGTACTAATGAAAAATTAATTGAGGCTCACAGGCAATGATATGGGTTCTGTTCTAGGCAGTGTTTTTGAAATGGTTTTATGAAGAAGAATAGACCCTGTTATTATAAGTGTAAACTGTTCTTCTGTACATGTTTTCATGCAGGACATCGGATGACCTGATGGACACACTCTGATCTCTACTGCAGTTTGTTTGGCTCTCCCTATGCATCTTGTTAGCTGTGTTGTAAAGGCTTGTCTGTCAGTTACAGTTATTGTTTTACCGCTCACTCAGTGACACAAATCTCTTTTCTCTAGTGCACATTGCTGGAAAAATGCCTAATTTTAAATCCAACAGATGTAAAGGCTCCTTTGTATGCAAAGCAAGTAGTTAGGTAAGGTTTTAATGCGCAATAATACATTATTTAGAACTTGCCAGATACATTTGTTAGACCAGGTAGCCAAAGAAAAGAAAGTGTTCTATGAACCTATGTTTCTAAAGAAGCTGTGAGTGTTTTGTGGCCCTTTACGCGATAGGTATTGCTCTTCTTGGAACTTTGCCCCTAACCCAGAGGCTAGATCCAAGGGCGTTTCTATAGCTGTACACAAATCTCTCCCACACAATTATTGACTCACGTATTGAAGCAGGGGGCATGTTCACTTTTTTAAAGCTCAAGCTATTTACCAGCCTACCCCTTGCGAACATATACAGCCCCAACCATGACCAAGCTTGGTCATGGTTTTTTGACCAAGCTTGATCATGGTTTTGTAATAATACACTTTGAAGGTTAGCTGACTTTGCGGAGGGTATCCTAATAGCATAGGGGGCTGAACCTCACTCTGAACCCATCTCTGGACTCATCAACCAAAAGGTCAGCCGTATCACATAGCATACTTAACATCTTGCTGAAAACCTTGTCAGACCTCCAGCTGATTGAACCTTGACAGACCTCCAGCTTGGAGGGTCCTCCACAAGGGAGTCAAGGATTACTCTTTTTTTTATGTTAATAACTCACTTTGCTGCATTGGTTATTTTTCTTAGCCATCACACAATGAGATGGAACCCCCAAGCGAGTATAGGGAATATTCTTTTGTCCGACCATGCTCCTCAAAAAAAAATGGGACTGGCCTCTAAACAATCTCCTAAAAGATTGCTATTTGATGGAAGAGACCAAGGTGGCTTTTTGACTCAGAACACCAAGAGGACAATATGATCTTGCCATACCAGCTAGAGAAACTCAAATGTGTGGTGAGGGGGTCTTTATTCAGCAGGGTACGAGACTCAAAAGAAGAGAATCGCAATAATAAAAAAAAAACAGATCCAAACCCTTGAAACCGCTCACAAAAGATGTCCTACTAATAGCAACTGGCTTGAGTTTCTGAAAGCCAGGGATACTGTGAAAAATCTATTCATTAGACATAGGGACAGACAAGGTACTTGTTTTTAGGAGTTTTTCAGCAAACCTGGGTAACTCTTGGCCAGATCTCTCAACCCTAACACTTACATTCCAAATATAAAGACACAGCAGTGAATCGAGCCCTCCAATCCAGTACAGATAGAAGACTCTTTTAGAGACCTGAAAGACGGCTCCCAAAAACCCTCAGTGGGAGCTCTTCAAGTGAAACAGAGGACCCCACTTCCTGTTTTAGCTACTGTGGTGGTGGAGACCCTGGAATCACCATTCGAGGTCCAGGAGGTTTTGAAGGCAATCTAGGGAAGGGTATAGATTTTCACAAACAGTTTGGTTCCACACTGGCTTCATTTCTAACGGTATTCAGTTGTATAGATGAGACTCTCCCTTATGGCCTTGATTATTGTGTTACCCAAACCTGGAAAAGATCCCTTGAATTAAAGTTATATGCCAAGGTAATAACCCCTTCTCCTAGGTATTATACATACAGATTAGGTCAGGTTTGTCTCAGGGAGACAACAGCACATTCGCGACCAGTGGGCACTCCCTGCTATATCTTTAGCAGGGTGTGCACCATCACTGGGCATTTGTGAATGACCAGAACAGGCACACTCCCTGTTAGAGGGTAATGGTGATGCGTCCGCGAATGTACTTGGTTCTACTTGGCCAAAACCAGGGATAGTCAAAATCCTGCGTTCTTGTCGACTTTAAAGCGGACCTCCATTCAAAAAACTAGTGGCATAAGCTTTTTCAGAGGAATTAACAGCATGCAGATGTTCAGAGTAGCAGTCAGCTTCTGCAGCCTTAAACAAACATGGCAGCGGCCATCTGCCACGCACATGAAGAAGTCTCTCAGTCAAAATTGCCTCACAGCTCTGTGTAATCATCTCTTTTACCCAGAAGTAGTAAGCCTTCATCTGTAATGACTCTTTGAATAAAATACATTTTATACATTGTATCCCCTGACTGAGTGTTTTTGCAGCAGCTGCTGCCATAGAGATACATTGTAACAGCTCCCCTTACACAGATTGCTTTTGCTACATTAGCTGTTAATTCAGTGTCTGTGTGTATGTGAAAAATGTCAGGCAAGCGTCTCCTTGTTTCTGAGGCATAAATCTCTCTTAATTTGGCATTAATTTCTGCTGGCACAGCCCCCCCCCCCCAAATTCTCATGTGTAAGCAGAACTACCAGGTGTGTGGCAAGATGGCAATGTAATTCCAGGGCAAATAATATTTATCCCATTCCACAATATCTGCATGGGGTTCTGCAAGCCCTCTCAAACTGATTATTATATCTCAGGAACAGTCTATCCTTGTAATCACGGAGCGAACTGTCCACAAAAACTGGCCATCAGGAGATCATTGTGTCACTAAATATAAGACTTTGTGGCCCGGCAAAAAAGGTGTGTGCATAGACCACTAATCATCTCTCCTTAAAGTGGACCAACACCCAGGATTTTGACTATCCTGGGTTTTGGTCCACTTCGGCGGGGCACCCCCGCTGTGTGAAACCCCCCAGAAAGCCCCAAAAAATCACCTCTCGCCGCTCCCACGTGACCGCTGCTGCAAATCCCCGCTGACGGACAAGCGGGAGGCAGCGACGGACAAGAGAGCGTGCCCGCCGCCGCCTCCCGCGCGTCACTCTTACAGGGAGGGTGTTGGTCCACTTTAAGAAGCAGCTAAGTTGTATATGCGAAAGGACAGCAGCAGAGAGTTGACCTGCAGAAGATGCTAGAGATGACATCACATAGAGAGGCTCCAATGCACCCTGGGAAAACAGAGCTGATATATAGAATGATAATGTAGACTTACTGCTTGAGTCGGAGAGAGTGTGAATCAGCCATGTGTCAGATCTAGCCAGACACGTGCTAGTGCAGAGACTACAGTGAGCCACAGAGAAATCAGATTGGGTACACATGGATGAACCAACACACAGAGGGAGAGAAACTGAACATCCAGGCCAGACAGTAAGCAAGTCAACACAGCTCTGAAGGAGGATACAGCTGAGGTTAGGCAGACTGGAACCATTACACTGAAGACATTCTATCAGGTACCCATAGATTGTCCACCCCAGCCCCTAGAGGAGTATGTGAATACGAATGCTGATGCTGCTGGAATGAACATTGTTGAGTTGAATAAAGTAAAGCAAATAGACTGTTTAACAGAGTGATCCCTCTCAGAGACAATCCAATGTGTTCAGATAGAGCTGCCCCTACACAGTTCCATCAAGATCTCAAATAATCCGCGACACCCCACACTGCTCAGTCTCAGTCAATAGGCCAGGTTTTGCAGAACTCCACACAAATGCACACGTAAAGTAATACATGCAGCAGCAGAGCTATAGAGGCAACTACATGGAGATCCACAAAACGTGAGCTGTTGGTGGGCCACTAATGTACTTGAGAGTTACTGGTATGAATAATACATTCTGCTTCAGCTACTGTGTAACTTATTCTCACCAGAAAAAAATGTATATTGGTGTCTCATACTTTTCAATTGTTATCCATCTTTTGTCCTCATGTAATAATATAGCACAGAGCAAAAAAATAGCTATGTCATTGAAAATGTCCAAACAAATAAAAAGATCCACCGTTGTTCCAAACTCGCATGCAAAGTCCCAGAGTGATGGCTACGGTCAATCCACTTCAATCAACAACCATGTGCCCGTCACCTTTAGGATTACATGCTTACCAGAGGGGGGTTTAGATCTCAGCCTTAATTAAATCCTGGGTGGACTTCTCATCGATTGAAGTTATAAATCTCCTTCCAAGTATAGATAGCATAAAGAGGCTATGCCTTAGGAGCAGCTCAAATGCAAATTCATCATCCAAAAAAAGCCAAAAAGAGAGGAAAAAGATCTAGCATAATAAGTTAATATAAAAACCTGTATATAAAAGGTGCCAATTATGCACTCACAATAAAATCAGCTATACATATGCGGTTAGTAACATGAGCGGTTCTCACCCAACCTCTGATTCACCTCGGCCGATGGTGGAGGGGAGGGGGAGATGCTCTGCTCTCGAACACGTCCAAACAGTGGTAAACTTGTGTAGCCACCGCCGTCTGTTCGGCGTTTCCTAAGGTCTGGCTCCTCCATACCGACTGAACAAGTTGATTACATCTTAGATTGCTTAGACTTTGCACTCCACCATAATTATTTTTGGTTTGGAGGGAGATTCTTCTTACAGCGGAGGGGTGTTGCCATGGGAGCAATATTTGCCCCGAGCATGGCAAACCTCTATGTAGGAAAATGGGAGGAAGAATTTATCTTTGGACGGGATTGGCCTAATTTTATCTGCTGGAAAAGATACATAGATGATGTCATATGGATCTGGAAGGGGACACAGGAGGAGCTAGACTCCTTCTTCAGGGAGGTTAATGAAAACATATACAACCTGGAGTTCACTGTCGAGTCTAGCCCCATATCGGTTAACTTTTTAGACCTGACCATCAAGAAGGAGGGGCCTAAATTGACGACAATTACCTTTTTTAAGCTGACAGACAGGAATGGATACGTCCCCCATTCCAGCTGTCATCACCCTAAATGGATTCATGCCATCCCTAAGGGTCAGTTTTTGAGGATTAGGCGTAATTGCACCTCCATTAGTGATCATGATGACCAATCGGAAATCTTAAAAGCGCTTTTTGGAAAAAGGCTATAATCTTAAAGAAATTGAGGCTCAGCGTAAGTTGGTGCGGGACACCCCTAGGGAGGCCCTAGTCCAGAATAAAGAAGCAAGTACACACAAGGGGTTCTAAGATCGTCCTTTATCACCAGCTTTAACACTCAATTTAGAGATGTCCAGTGTCTGATGATGAAACACTGCACATCCTCCAACTAGACACCGTGCTAGGACCGACTCTTCCAGAGAAACCCAAAGTGGTCTTCAGACGGAATCCTAGCCTGAAGGATCGTCTTATCAGAAGTTTCGTAGATCCCCCCGCGTGGGTAACAGTAACCAGCATGATCTTGACTGGTTTTTATAAATGTGGAAACTGTGTAGGCTGCAGGACTTGTATTCCTATAGTAAAAGCTAAAAAAGATTTTAAGGATCCAAAATCGGGCCAAATACACAAAATTTCGAAGTTTATCACCTGCCACACCAAATTTGTGGTATATCTAATTTAGTGCCCGTGTGGCCTGCTCTATGTAGGGAGGACCACTCGTGAACTCAGTTTAAGAATACGGGAACACATATACAATATTAAACGTGGATATGAGATGCACAGCCTTTCGCCGCATTTCAAAGAGGTCCATGCATTTGATCCTGTGAAAATGTCTTTTATCGGCATAGACCATGTAGAGAACCTTTGGAGAATGTCCAATTTAAAACGTGAAATTTCCCAGAAGGAGGGCAAATGGATATACATTTTGGATACTTTGTCGCCATCCGGGTTAAATATAGATTTTCATTGAAATTGTTTTATAGACAATTCTTAAATGTATGTCTTGGCTAGGACTCCTTTTAGGGTTATAGTTTTTACTCACCTTTACCATTAATGTAATGTTTTAATATTTTATTTGTTTTATTTTTGTAGCATTGTACTTAATAAGTTTTTAATGCTGTGTATCCAGGGCCGGCCTTACCATGGGTCCATGGTCCCAGGCGGCACTTTAAGGGGGGCGGTACATTGCTGGCAGCGGCGGGAACATATTTGGCGGCGGAGGTGGGCGGCAGCAGCGGGCAGGAACATCGTAACCAGGCGCCGTATTTGCAACTAGCATACCTCCCAACTGTCCCGATTTGCCCGGGACTGCCACGGATCTTCGCTATTGGTCCAGCCATCCCTCACAGTAGAAAAATGTCCCGGGATGCCCCTGAATGAGCCAGAGAGCAGGGTCGACCTGTGGCCGCACACAGCGCCATGGTGATGGAGGCCACCCCTCCCGCTAACTGGAATTTGGGAGACTACAAACAGCGCTTCGTTCTGCCTATCAAAAGCACTGCTTACAAAGTATCAAATGCAGGGGAGAAGAAGCCAGTGACAGGCAGCCGCCCTGGCCAATCAGGAGCAGTCTCTGTCCTCTACACTTCAGAGAGGAATTTTAAAGGCACCAGGCGGGTTTTCATCATGCCGGAGAACGAAGGAGAGACACTGATAACTGTAAGTTGTTAGTGGGCTGGGGGAGGGGTGAGACTCTGTGCTGCACACATCAAGGAACGGGGAAGGCCGGTCTGACTGACAAGCAAGGGGACCTTTCATCCTTCTTTGAACTGTTCTGGTCCTATGTAGATGAAGGGGTTAATGATGAGAGCAGCAGTGGCTGGGAGCTGGGCTCTCATTAACCCCTTGCTGGCAGTTAGTTGTACTGACTCCACAGTCTTCTGTATTTGATATTTAGAGTGGACCAATAGCAGACTAAGACTCTAGGGCTGACAGATTCCTCACTTTCCTTTATGTGTAAAAGCCCCCGGATCTCTGAGTTGACTTACCTAGCTGGCCATCACATGCCGGCCAGCTGCTGCACGCTCCCGCACTAAGCCTTTCTGGCCTCAAACCAGTTGGCATCCCAAATTGGAATGCCCCAAGGTCACTGACCAAAACCCAAGTAAGGCCCAGGTTTTGTTCCACCTTAATTTGCAGCCTCCAGCCAGTTGCAGCACACACTGCAGTGACCAGCGCCTCCTTCAGTATAAAGCACTGGCTGCTGCATTGTGAACTGTCGCTTGCAGTCCTCCACCAGAGGCAACCTTGCATCTGCTTACTGTTCAGCTGGGAAAATGGGGAAGGGAAAGCCCATGCCATAAGCTGACAAATGATTCTAGGTGTTCTTTAAAGAGGAGCAACCAACTCCCTAGTGTCTATAATACTATAGGGCTGGTATACTACCTCTTTAAGGGGCATCCCATTAGGATTCCTCACTGTGTGTCTCACCTTGCCAGCAATGCCATGCTGCATGCGCACTTTACCTTCAGCCCCAGGTATTTCTGAATGGCAGGTGGCAACTCGGGTGAGAGCGTTCAAACCCTTTGGTCCAGACTGGAGTGTAAAAGGCCCCAGGGCCTGCAGATTCCCTGTTTCCAGGTCAGGATTCCCCACTCTATGAAACCCCCCAGTCACCCAGTGTACTGACCAATCAGCCAATCCCAATTTCCCCAGCTAATGTCAATTATGAATAGCTGGTGTGGGCACACATCGGCTACAGTGAAGCAAAGGCGGATACCTGGGTCTTTCCTAATTAAGAATGGATTTATGGTTAATGGGGGGGGCATCCATCAACTTCCCTTCTCACTCACTGCCCCTTTATTTACTATTTACTATTTTCTGCATTCCCTCAATCTCTCAGTTGTCCTCTCATTTACTTTCCTTCTTCTTTCTATTTCTTTCCATCTGCCATTGTTGTATGAATAATTCCATCTTACCTGAGGGACTCGTCTCAGGCGCTTGACATCTGCAGTGGCCTAAGAGTTGGTCCTCAATCCGTCTTGGTCACTGCGGATGTTACTTCTTTATATACAGTTATCCCTCATGACAAGGGTATCGCAGCAATGCGGTTCTTTCTTTCCACAAAATCCACCCTACCAGTTAGACAGATCAACTTTATTATTGAATGCCTCACCTTTGCTTTGGAGAGAAACTACTTTTGGTTTAATAACAATTTTATTTGCAGAGGAAAGGAGTCGCTATGGCCGCAAAATTTGCGCCCAGTATAGCAAATCTTTATGTAGGGTGGTGGGAATTATCTTCCATTTATGAGCAGCCCATACTCGATTTACATTGTTGGTATCGTTATATAGATGACGTATTCTTTGTGTGGGATGGATCGCAGGAGGGTTTAAACTCCTTCTGCAAAGTAATCAATAATACGTTTAATTTGGATTTCACCGCTGAAGTTAGTATGGACTCTGATTAGGCAGCGCCCTAGGGAGTCTTTTTTAAAGAAGAATCCTGTGAGACAATTGAGAGCTGTTGAAAAAAGGGATAATGACATTCCTTTTATAACTGGGTTTAATGTCCAACATAAACAGGTTCGGAACATATTGGCCAGACACTGGCACATTCTAAAAGCCGATACAATCCTGGGCCCCATATTACCCGAACGCCCGAGGGTAGTTTTTAGGAAAGCCAAATTTAAGAGACCGTTTGGTAAAAAGTTACATCGACCCCCCCCCCCCCAAACCTAGATCTTTACTGGGAAATCCGTATATGGGATTTTATCGATGTGGCACCTGTGCTGGATGCAAGGGGTGCATTCCGACTGAAAAACCCAAAAGATCATTTCAAGATCCCAAAACAAGAAAAGTTTATAAAATCTCGAAGTTTATTTCTTGTCGAACTAAGGGAGTTGTGTACTTGATCTGGTGTCCGTGTCAAAAGCTGTATGTTGGACACGGATAAGAGAACATATGTATAAAGTGAAACGAGGGTACGAAGCCCATAGCTTATCAGCTCATTTTAACCCTTTCGCTGCCAGCCTACCTGGAGTTTTTGTCACCCTTGGTGCCAGACCATTTTGCACTATTTTACGCTCCCCATGTTCAAATGTGATTTTTGTAGGGATTTCCAGGGATTTCCCAGGAAAATTATATATTGTTTTTTTCAGCAGAGTCTGAACTTTAACATGAAATGTCTTGTTTGTAATTTTTTAGGTGTATTCTCAATACTTTTGGGTGAAATATGTGCAAAAAAATAAAAAAAATCTATTTTTTGCAATTTGTAGTGTTTTTTTGTAATAAAAAATGTAAGTTTGTCAATAAAATCTTATTGCATGTGAAACCCCAATTAATCCCGGTCACAGTGTTACCACATATGTATAGGTAGACACCCTTTCCTGCCCAGGAGACTCCCCCAAACAGAAACAGTGCTTTAGGAGATTTTCAGATAAAATACAACTATGCACCGCGCTAAGCGCACCTTGCGGTCTTTCCAGAAAAAGAACCCTTTAAATTTGAAATACCCCCCAAAAACTATATATTCTCTGGAAGTATACACCTCAGGCTTTCTAGGCGTACCAAGTTTGTTGACATGGGCGCAATTTTCTGGAAGTAATCCCTCAATCAATTCTTTGGTTGCACAGAGTTTCCCTAAAAAAGAATAAAAAAGAAGAATCAAAGCCACATTTTCCTAAAAAAAACTATATGCAAACAGAAAAAAACATATAAAATCTGAAAAAGCAACATCCCCCGAGCAGAACAATACCCAACATGCATAGGTACTGTCAAGGGAAGAGTTGCCAAACACCCCAAAGTAAAGCGTGCGCATAACGGTAATTTTACTTAAAAATTTCAGCTCTGCAGACAAAGTGCGCACCTTGCGATTTTTCAACCAAAACAACCCTTTAAATTAAGAATATCCCCACAAACCATATATTCCCTGAAAGTACACGTTAAGCTTTCTAAGAGTACTGAGCTTGTTGTAGTGGGCTCATCTTTCTGGAAGTAATCCATTGAAGAATTCTTAGGTTGCACAGGGTTTCCCTAAAAACAATTATAAAAAAGCAGAATAAAAACCATATTTTCCTAAAATATCAATATGCAAACAAGAAAAAACAAGCTAAATCTGAAAGCGCAAGGTCCCCCGAGCAGAACAATACCCAACATGCATAGGTACTATTAACCCTTTTAATTGTCAGCCTACTTGAAGTTTTGTCACCCTCTGTTGACAGGTCATTTTTCCCCATTTTGCGGCATGATTAACCGTGATTTTTGCTGGAATTTCCAGAAAAATTTTATACATTACATATACATTTTTTGCAGCAGAGTTTAGGCTTTAACATGAAATGTCTTGTTTGTAATTTTTCTACTGTTTTTTGAATATTTCTGCTTAAAAATACAAAACAAAAAAAAAATATATATATTTTTAAACAATTGTCTCCTTTATTTTAAATAACACCTTTTTTTTTTTTAATTAAAACCATATTGCATGTGATAGCCCCATTTCTCCCGATTACAACGGTACCACATATGTATCGGTAGCCCCCCCATTCTTGCCCTGGAGACCCCCCAAACTGAAAAAAGCACTTACATTTATTTATTACATTATTTCATTACAAATAAAATACAACTACTATCCACACTATAAACATAAGGGGTTAATTAAAAAAAAAAATGACATAGGGTCCCCCCTTCCGGGGGGGGGGGGGGCATTTTTGGGGGTAATTTTAAGGGTTTAGGGTTAGGCTAACCCTAACCCTCAAAAATCCCCCAAAAAATTACATAGGGTCCCCCCTTTTTTGGGGGAATTTTAAGGGTTAGGGTTAGGCTAACCCTAACCCTTAAAAATACAAAAATGTACAAAAATAAAAATTCCCCCCAAAAAATGGGGACCCCCCCCATGCCATTTTTTTTTTTTTTTTTTTTTAAGGGTTAGGGTTAGCCTTACCCTAACCTTCACCCTTAAAATTTTTTTTTTATTTTATTTTGAATTTTAAGGGTTAGGGTTAGGCTAACCCTAACCCTTAAAAATAAAAAAAATATACAAAAATAAAAATTCCCCCCAAAAAACGGGGACCCCCCGCCCTATGTAATTTTTTTTTTTTTTTTTTTTAAGGGTTAGGGTTAGCCTAACCCTAACCCTTAAAAAAAAAATAATTTTTTTTTGAATTTTAAGGGTTAGGGTTAAGCTAACCCTAACCCTTAAAAATTAAATAAAAATGACGTAAAGTCCTCCTTACCCGTCATAACCAGCCCGGGACCAGCTATGGGGGCTTGTAGGCACAGAGTGGGGGGGCCAGCTTTTGTGGCCCCCCACCCTGCAGCCTACGAGCCCACATACCCTGTGTGGGCCCGGGCTCTTCTGCCCCCCCCCTGGGCTTTGGGGAGGCAGGTAATTGGGGGTGCGGGGGTTAATGGCAAGCCACCCGCTAGTTGCAGGTGGCTTGCCAGACCCCAGCCTTGTGAACTGGTATAAGGGGTCTCATGGACCCCTTACCAGTTCACAAAGGGTTAACATAAAAAAAACACACACACACACACACACACACACAAAAAAAATGTCATTTATTAAAAAAATAAAAAAAAAGGTTTTTTTTACTTTACTCACCTCACCCGATTGTCAGCTCCTGTGTCGATCAGCTGTCAAATGCCTTGGTGATCGCTGGCCAGAGGAGGGGGGAGCAGGGGATCAGAGCATCCCCTGCCCCTCCACTGCTCTGCCCAGTGATCACCAGGGCATCTGACAGCTGAGCCGAGGAGAGGCAGCAAGAGGCCCGGGAGTGACGTAATAAGCCCCGCCCCAAGATGGCGGCGCCCGTCGGGAGAGGAGGGGGAGAGCCCTTTCAGGCTTTCTCCTGAAGCTGAAGAGGCTGGGGGGGCGATCGGAGGCCCCCCAGTGAAGAGGAGACCCGGAGGGAGGCAGCGCGACTGCAGGTAAGTAAATGTCATTTCTATTTTTTTTTTACAGTTAGCAGCTGCTGCTGCCAAAACAGGGGGGGGTGGGCCTATTCCGGGGGCTCTCCTGGAGCCAAATTAAAGAGGAGACCTAGCCGGATCCAACGAGGGGTCAGGTGAGTATTTGTGATTTGTATTTTTTTTACTAGCAGGGGGGAAAGTCAAGCACGTAGATTCTACGTGCTTGGCACTTAAGTGGAGTAGAAGCAAGCACGTAGAAACTATGTGCTTGGCACTGAAAGGGTTAAATCTTGTCATAATAGTGACCCCACACTGATGTCCTTTATTGGGCTAGACAGGGTTGAACATCATTGGCGGGGTTCCCATGTTGTTAGGGAACTTTCAAAAAAAGAAGGCTGGTGGATTTACAATTTAGGCACGCCTTATCCAGCCGGTTTAAACATTGAATTTGATTTAAACTGTTTCATTGATTCGTCCTGACTATTGTTCATTTTTTATTGTTTTATATTCTCATACTGCCTGTGTTTTTGTGCTGTTTATATTATGCATTATATGTATTTTTTCTTATACTTGCCTTGGCTGGCACTGGAATCAGACCGTACAGGGTTTTGTTTTTGTTTTTTATTTATTTTTCATTTTCTAACTTTTAGCCGGATTTTATAACTATTTTTTAGTAGCACATTAATAATTAAATTCCCTTTTGGTCTTTCTGACTATGTCCCCGCTGTTTGGACTTATTCCTTGAGACGTTGGGAAGATGGGTTGTTTGCCAGTTGGTCTGGTGTTCCCCTTAAGGGAAGTGGGCTGTGCTTCAGAGCTTATATCACGTGATCGGTAGTTGCGATCACGTGACTACACTGTCTGCATGCATTTCAGCATTCCCCCTTCTAATACATAGGCGAGTCACGTGATCGGCAGCTGCGATCACGTGACTATTTCATAGTGGATGTGTTTTAATACACTGTGAAGATTGCGAGGCTGTGCTTTGTCATTTTCTGCGGATGCTTGCCCAATACCTTACATATTGACCAGCTGAATTTGTGCCTGAGTAAGTTTAATGTTTTGAATGCATTTCCGCAAACAATAAGCCCAGTCACGTGATTGGTAGTGGCGATCACGTGATACGGATATACACAGCACGTCTTTTGCTTTTAGTTTCAGTATTTGTCTAATTCAAGAATTTCTAAATTAATTGAGGATGCGTTTATGTCTATTATTAGTATATTACCGCCGCTGGTGGTTTATTATTCTTTTTTTAAGAGCAAGCCTTAATTGACAGGCGCTGCATTGCATCATGGGATAAGCTCTTATTATCTTTTTACTATAAAACTCCTGCCACTCTGCCATGCCACCAGCCTTGTTAAAGTCGCCGAGTTGCGACGAAACGCGTCGGCGGTGGCCTGTGGCGGAGTTCGTTTTTATAGAGGTACCTATGGTTACTATTCTGTGCCCCCTTGCGGCTGTCGGATTCCAGGGCTGGCTGAACTTTGAATTGATTGAATGCCTTTTTATCCTTGTTGGCTTGTGAGTGCATTTCTATTTTTACTAATTAAACACTTTATGATACAGAATTACACTATGTTTGGTCTGGTTCTGTGTTCTTTGCATATAATCTGCTGAGATTTGGACCTGCATACGTTGTGGCGAGCCAGTGCCTTAAAGAGGAAACGCCCTGAAACTGACTACAGCTTTTATGGTTGCGTGTTTGTGAAGCCTTATTTCGTCTCATAGCTGGTAAGCATTTATATTGTTGGTAAAGGATTGGATCCAGTCACAATCTGATGTGCATGTGCTGTGGGACTCATTTATCATCTAGCTTTGGTGCTCTGTATAATACATATATTTTTATTGTTGTATGAATGCATACCTCCCAACTGTCCTAATTTGGGCAGGACCGTCCCAGGATCGCACCAACATCCAATTGTCCCACGCCGTCTCCATGTGTCCGGCCCTAGGTGTGCAGCCAAGTGCACGGCGGGACTCCAGAAGGAAGGAGCCTGCTCACATCACTCAGGTCCTGCTCGGGTGCAGGAAAAAAAAAATGTAGTGAGGGGTGAAGTGGAAAATATGTGTGTGTGTGTGTGTGTGTGTGTGTGTGTGTGTGTGTGTGTGTGTATGGACGGATGACCCTCACTGGCTTTAATGGAGTGATGCTGCTCACTGGCTGTAGTGTATGTGTGGGAGGGCTTGCAATTAATTGTAATTATTATTATTATTATTATTATTATTATTATTATTAATAATAATAATAATAATAATAATAATAATAATAATATGTATTCTCAGGTGGGGTTTCCCTTTATTGGGGTGTGGCTATGGGTGTGGCTGGGGGTGTGGCTGGGGCGTGGTTTAAGAGCAAAACATTTCTTCATGTGTCCCTCTTTCCAGTTTTCAAAAGTTGGGAGGTATGCACTAGGCACAGCAACCAATAAAAAAAAAAAGAAATCATCTTGCATGCAGCGATGCCTCCTTCTTGGCCACCGATGCAGGGGGGCGGCAATCCCTCTTTTACCCACCCTCTACGCAACTGTGTGCGCAATCCCCAGCCCAGCTCAGCTCTGCCTCCCCCAGCCCATTCCAGCTCCGCCTCGCCCAGCTCGCCTAGCCCAGCTCCGCCTCCGCCTCCCCCAGCTCGCCCAGCCCAGCTCCACCTTGCCCAGCTCCCCCTACCGCCCAGCCCATCTCAGCTCCACCCCTTCCAGCTCCACCCCTCCCCTGCTGGCAGCTGCCACCTGTCTCCTTCCTATGACAGGAGCGGTGTGTCAGCTAAGTGCCGGAGTTGGGGGCGTGGTCTCGGCAGGCGCTCCATCAGATGTACACGTGAGTGGGAGAGCACCTCCAAATTTGCCAACCTTAAGGTAAGTCTTACCGCCCGAGGGCTGTGGGGGTTAAATTGGGGGGGTGTAGAGTGGACCATCCGCCGGGGCAGGCTGATCAAGTGACCTTGGGGCATCCCTTTCCAGGATATCTGTA
Organism: Gastrophryne carolinensis; assembly: GCA_027917425.1. NCBI lineage: Eukaryota > Metazoa > Chordata > Amphibia > Anura > Microhylidae > Gastrophryne > Gastrophryne carolinensis. The sequence continues at coordinate 163,426,345 of CM051234.1, forward strand.
CAAACCAGTTGATTTCCCTCTTTCCAAATGCCCTCATTGCTCTGCGTATACTGCTAACACTCCCTGTAACCGTTGCAAGTGGAGAGCAAAGCTTTTTAAAGCTGAAGCTAATAAAAACTTACCTGCGCTCCACAATGACGCAAGAAAGATTGGTGGGCCTGGCAACAATATCAATTGAACATGAACTAGCTCAAACAGTTCACCTGAAGGAAGCAGTATGTTTATTTGCAGCCAAGAAGGCACGGAAAGCACCAATCTGATTTCATGTATAGTTGATTGCAATGTTTTTGTTATTGATTTTGTCTGCCCATGACAAGCTGTTTTTCTATTTATTCTATGTTACTTATTTAAATAGAGTTATATAAAAAATACTGTGGTTCAAAATAATGTGGCTGTTGGTGTTTTTTTTTTTTTTTTTTATTTGGGGGGGGGCAGCATTTCACTCTTGGACCCAGGCAGCACAATGTCTTGGGCCAGCCCTGTGTGTATCAAATAGTGTACTGTAATTGATCTGTTAAGCGGTATATTACAGTAACTCACTGACGCAACCTGCGCAGTTATTATGCAGAGTGGGGTTGTGATTTGCGCTGATTGCATAGGGGACCCGAAGCAGGAAGGTTTAAATTTATATCCAAGGTTTAAACTGTCCTTTAAGGTGGTTTTCCAGCCTTTTGCTCTAAAGATATTGTAAGCGCCCTTTTATGTAAAGGATTGTGAGCGCTGTACTAATGATTTTAGGGGCAGTCTGTCCCTCTGATTGGTTCATTGTCCCGGCGCAGTTACGCAGTATGCGCAGCTTGGGGGACTCGGCTGATGCGACTGTGATAGTTACGTGGGTTGCGTAGCTCACAGCTAACAGCCTACACTAGTTACGCTGTCTCCGTAAGACTCCTGGGCGTAATCCACCTATTTGGATGACCACACTGACATCAATGGGGGATGGGTGGAGTTAGCCTCGTTCTGAGATTGTGATGTGGCCTTTCTTCCCTCTGCAACGAGCATCTCTAGCACCTATTGGACATCTCCTAGCCCCGCATTACCAATCAGCATGTAGAGGTTTGGACGAGCCCCGCCCCCTCACGGAACGCTTCCTCCTTCGGGTTCAAAGATATTTATTCTGTTTTCTCCGCCATGCCGCCAGCCTCGTTAAAGTTGGCAACGACAACGAAACGCGGCAGGCGGCATATTGTTGATTATTAATTTGATCTGGCCAGGTCTGATTTCGTCGAGTTGGTGAGAAGCCACCCATACCATTTTAAAGCTGTTTGAATTTGTTTTTAATGTGAGTGCATTTTTTAAGCTTTAAATAGCTGTTTTCCCTACAATATTACACTAGATGCTTTTTTTTCTTTATATGTTTTCCTCTTTGCATATATTAATGCCGGTAGTACAACTTGATGCGGAGTCTTTAACTTGGAGTAAATCTCATAAGAAGTATGGAATTGTGATTGTGTTCTTGAGCACATAAACTATCTGGAATTTCTTGTACGTTTGGAAGGTTTTGGAATGTATTAAAAGTGCAAACCCCGAGTCGGTAAGAGGCTTTACTTCTTGGTGGTGGATTTGAAGTAACACCGTGCTTTGAAGTGCATGCACTGTGGGATATACTTATGAATTCCATTTGAAGAAAAAGGGAGATCTGTGCTTACTTTGCTATATTAAGGTGGACACTTTGTGAGAGAAGAGTTATGCACGTTGAGCACCCGGCACTTTAAGAGACTGTCTTAAGAACTTTTTATTAAGTTTATCGCTGTATTTTCACTGTATCTAAGGATTTAATTAAGGCTGAGATCTAAAACCCCCTCTGGTAAGCGTGTAATCCTAAAGGTGACGGGCACATGGTTGTTGATTGAAGTGGATTGACCATAGCCATCACTCTGGGACTTTGCATGCGAGTTTAGGACAACGGTGGATCTTTTTATTTGTTTGGACATTTTCAATGACATAGCTATTTTTTTACTCTGTGCTATATTATTACATGTTACTATTAAACCTGTTGGATATTCAGGCTACAGCACGTTGAGCAGTTGCACTCTAAATTATTTTAGAGTAAATTGTAGTAATTACGTTTTGGAAATTTTATAATTTTAACCTAGCACGGTAATTTCACCTTATTTTTATTTCATCTTTTTCATTAATAATAAATATTAATAAATAATAATTTCATCTTTTGTCCTTGTTTAAAGGAGGACTATTGCAAAAAATGGCTCAATAATAAAAATCTATATAAATATGCTGGATGGCTGGAGGAGGCGTCTCTTATACACCTGCCATAAAAAAATATCCAACCAGGCTTGTTTCTTCCTTTTAATGGGAATAGGAATTAGGGAATCCGTTCCTTTCACCCCTGATACATTAAGAAGCCTGTAACCCAGAAATTTCTTGCTACCAGGAGAAGAAAACCACAAGCTGGGTGGGAGATTTATTCAGTTCATGTGACTTCTCCTGTCATTCATTAGCTGGCATGTTTTTAATATTCCTCAATTTTGTGATACCCCTCCTTTTAATAACAATCTTTAAAAATAATAGCTCAGATACATGGCATTGGGACCTAACCAATGATGACATCAACCCCAATTTCTTTATTAGCATAATATTGGCTGTTACATATTGATTATGGGCTATTAAATATAGATTTGGATGTAAGTGCATTAATTGTACTATAAATTCTTACTGTATTTGTTATATTATGTTTTACAAAATTTGTATTTATGGACTGCAAGATATTCACAAATTTAGATCATATGGCATTGCTGTTTACCTAAGAAAGAATGCTTGTGTGAAAAATATGCCTACTGTAATTCAGCTCGTAGTTTTTGTCTCCCAGACCATAGGTTGCCATTCTTCCCCTGAGTGATAGTCACTTTATTTTATCCAAGTGTTCTTTTATTACTAAAAGGCAAAAATATTTGAACTAATCCATACAATGGATTAATGAACATAATCAAAACATTTTCTTTTTATTTTAATAATATATTCTTATGCATAAAATAGTGCAGGTTTTCTGCTTAAAAATGTTTTCAAAGAGAACAAGTAAAAAAGAAGTACAACTACACACAGAGGTGTCACAAGTGACAAGATTATATGGAATTAATCCAACATGTTTTCAATGGCCAGAAGCATTAAAGATAGGAGGACATGCAAAGGATGGGCTACAATAATTGCTATCTGCCCTGAGAAATACCAGCAAGGCCAATGAATTTCTGGCTCCATGCTAGCGTATATTCTAATTACAAGAAGAAAAAAAAAACATGCATGGAGCCCGAGTGTTAATCAGTCTCTCTGAGATTTGGGTTCTATGATCTTAGAAATAATTCACTGAATTACTTCTTTTGTCTGTTCTTAAAGCTGGAAAGAGAAGAAATACAAAGCAAACTGTGTCCGATTCCCAAAATAACCTAAATCGCTGCCAACAAAAGGTGCAAAAATTAAAGCATTACACATTAAAAAAAGAAAACAAAAGGCTTGATTTAATAAGGTCATACACTTTCCTGGTGGGATTCCACTGGTTTAAACCAACTGGCATGCACTTGCATGCACCGGGACCATGACTATGAACAAAAGCTCAGCACTTCCTTCCCATGGTTATTAAGCCTGTTTTCTTTAAATAAATTAAGAATAAAAATAAAGTGCATTGTTTAGAATGTTGTTGTAGTTTCAGTAAATGTGTTTCTTGCAGTTCAGCAACATGTGCCAGTGTAAAAAAAATCATAAATGATATTTTGCACCACTTGCCACTAATGTACACCAATGTGGAGTAGTGTGGCAGATAGTGCTTTATAAATCAAGCCATACGTCTGTACCAGGGGTGCAATAAGAGACAGGGCTGCAGGGGCGCTGGACCTTTTTTACATTATTTAAAAAAAAGTCTTTACCCCCCATGGAGGCTGTAGCATCCAGATACGTAGGCTGGTGGAGTGCCGGAGCTCCTTGACCCCTCCCCCCCCCCCAACCTTTTCCCTTCCCTCCAGTCTTTATTTTTTTTTTCCTCCCTTCAGACTGCGATACGCTGTCGTTCACTGCTTTAACTTGTATCCATTGCAAATCATTAAAATGCCAACATAATCTATGTGTAATCATATGCACTGTCAGCTGTTCCTTCTCACCTCCCCTGCGTGGGATGGTATCATAATGCATACATTTCGTATATCTGTAATGTTGGAATTTCAAAGCTTTAATAAAATATTGAAACAAAAAAAAAAGTCTTTACTCATTATCTCATTAGTGGTTGAGCTGAGATCAGGTGCACACGGTCATGTTTTTACCATCAAACCTTGATGGCTCAGAGGATGCAGGTCAGCCCTCTCTCCCCACACCCACAGCTCTATTGAGGAATGGGCCCTGTAATACTGTAATTTGAATTGGGCGCCAATGCAAAATCTGCCAGAGAGTGCTACATTGGTGCAAATTAGAGTAGTAAAAAATATAATAAAATATTTTTTCACACTTGTGCATGTTGCTGTGCTACAAGAAGCACATGTAAGGCCCTGTGGGACACCCACCTTCGTAGTAAGCCCACAACCCCCAATCTCCACTGCTAGCTTCACCTTTAGACAAGCCCCCGTTTGCCGGGACGCTTTATACGCCTCGCCGGACACGGTTGCCCCCAGGACAAAGGATGTGGGCTTACGGGAGAGTGAAGGCAGATGAACCAAGGGCCCGACAGGGCAACGTAGAGAGGCTGGGTCATACACAAGAAGGCAGTCCAATAATATCGCAGCACCAAAGGAGTAGGCAAAAGAAGGGTCAAGGTCAGGCCAAAGGTCAATCCGGGAGGTCACGGGTTCGCAGTACAGAGGAAGAGACAGAGGCGTGGTCGGGGTTCAGGCAGGGTCGGTCCAGGCGGCAAGCAAGAATGGTCAAACAAAGCAAAGGTCGGCAACAATATCAAACAGGCGAAAAACAATCCAAGGCACACTCAGCTTAACGCTGTAACGGGCACTGGTGTACTGGAGGGGTCTATCTTATATAGGGCGAACACTACAGGGGATGCGTGTGGTGATGCAAACACATATGAGATTGGATTTGGCCAATGATATATGAAAGGGGGTTGAGCCCAGAAAACTGGCACTAGGGTTTGTTCCCTTTAATAACCCTCCGACGGCCTCGCTGAGAGCAGCACCGGCTGAGGTCATAAGAAGAACCTGTTTGCACGTGCGCGAGCACCTGATCCGGAGCGAGGACACGGGGAGCGAGGAGAGGAGGCGGAGGCTGCGGCCGAGCGTGCCGCCGTTCGTACTGATGCACGACGCGGCCGCACAGCCGGAAGTGCCCGGCCCGACGCTCGGAGACGCCGCGGGACCGAGGCACAGGTGAGTTTTCCGTGACAGCACATTTACTAAAACATTAGCAGAGCAGGTATATGGTGAAAAATGTATAAATCATATTTTGCACTACTCTACTTTGCACTGAAATGGCATTGTCTGGCAGAAGTGCTTGATAAATCAGGCCCTTAGTTTCTGCATGTCATGCCATGTGAGCACAGATAAGGAAGTGGAGTCCCCTGATCTAATTGGCTAACATGTTGGGTTACTACCTAAGTACTTTCTCTGATTTTGGGAAAGGTAAATGTAGGAATAGAAAGGCAACAGCAGGAGATCACCAATTTGCTCAGTAAAATGTCAATTTCTTTCTGAAAGGGAAATGTAACCCTTAAGTCACCATCATATTATTAGCATTTCAAAGTCTTCTGCTGACAATGCTTCCATACTAAAAAGAGTTTTCTTCATTTTCTCCACTGTGTAAGACAAAACCTATGTCTATGTATACTTTGTGATTAATATTTAAGCTATGCGTGTAAATGTTGTTAGAGAGACTTAATTAAAATTCTTTTTTTTTGTAAATTAAAACATATACTATGTCAGTAAATCAGTTGTGCAATAAAAGACTGTTCCAAAAAAGTGGTATATATATATATATATATATATATATGTATATATATATATATACATATTGTCAGGTTTGTTGGTTTTTAAATTGGCAGTTTTTAAAAATCAAGAACATGGGTGATGAAAAGAACTGAGAGCTGAGCTACTTTAGGAACTATTGGGTGAAATTCATCTGGTTCTAGAGTCTTATTCACATTTAAATTATTTGATAGCTAGTTAAGAATTATGCTTGGGGTATTGCCATCAGTGGCATCAACTATATAGGCTCTGTGCTCCTCTTTTGTTTATTCTGGTTTTGTTTTCTTTGAATTTATATATTTAAAGAAATATTTAGGGTTGGTTTTGCTTTCTTTGGCCACTTCTATTCATTTTGTGCTCTTGCCAACTTTATTTATTTTTTCCATACTTTATTCGCTGCTTTACAATTTTCAAAGGTAACTGCTGAGAGTTCAGCTTTGTCATTTCTAAATGCCCTTTTCTTGTACTTTATTGCCCATTCAGCCACATAATTGTTACCTATAGGAATACATTTAGCAATGAGTTAAACCACTCCCATTTGGCAACTGTATCCTTATTCCTTAACACATGCTCCCAGTCATTATCACCACTGTACCAGCCTTTCCTTCCCATTCTTTCTGATTTTTGCAGCTGACCCTCTATTTCCTCAGTTATGTTTGGGGGTCTATAGATTACACCAAAATGTATTTTAGAATTTTTTAACATCGTCTCACACTTCTATCCACGGGGATTCTACATCCTTACAATCTTCTGCTAGTATCCCCTTATTAAAATATGCTTTGAAATCTTGTTTTAAATTGACATTTTAGCTTCCTACCCACAACATAACCTGGGAACTCGCAAGCAGCAAACCTATCCTTCCTCGAAGGGTCACTAAAGAAGGTAGGGGAGGACCTTAGACTCTGGGCCACATGGTCAAGTCTTGCAGTAGGTTCCAGGGCCATTCTTGCCAGACAGTGGGACCCTGGTTCTCCGCATATGGTCTTCCAACTTGTTGCTGACAGATGCAGAGTGCAGGATTTGAATGCTGGGGCTCCTTTAACTGTTGTACAGCTGTTGTACAAATCCAAAAGGCAGCATCATGACATGGGTCTTCATTATATGGGATTTCAAACCTGGCCATAAACTGGGAAATGGTAGAAATAGGGGTAGTTCAATCTATAACTACCTTAAAAGATAATAGCTTTTCACAATTCATAAACAATCCATCTAGGGGAAGCCTTTAATGACAAAACTGAAAACCTTCAATAATAGGTTAAATAAATACAGTAACATAAGTAAATAACAGAATAAATATAAGCTAATTTGGGTGAACAGGGACGTTTTAAAAGGTTAAAAAATATATATTGTATTCAAAAGTTACTGATGAGAGCTCAGTTTTGTAAACTTTTTTTAAGTCATACTCAGTTTTTATTATTATTATTCATAGGACATCAATAAAACGTACAACATGTAGGAATGCTTATTTCACAGTAACAGAGGTTACAGAGGCAATGCATATAATATACATATACAATATTGGGTGTATCCCCCTAAGATAGGCTATCCCAGCATGGGGAGGCGCCGCCTCAGGTACTCCGTCTAATGGTGCTGGTGACCGAGGGAAAACATCCCCCGCCCCTGTCCCGCTTCCTGGGGGGGAGCCCTCATCGACGAGACTTCCATGCCTCTAACACGAACCCTATATCAAACATTCCTAACCTGAGACAAGACTAACAATACAGGGGGACAGACTGACAAGGAGGGGGAGGGGGGGGGGGGGGAAGACACACACATACCAGATGATTAAGAGGGAGGATGCCAGGGGACAACGGCAGGCCATGAAATATAGCAGATAGCTACCTCCAGGTGCTCCAAGAGTGGGGGAGGACCCCGGGGGGGGGCAAGAAGACAGGAACAGAACAGAAGCAGAAAGAGAAGCGGGGGGATAGCAGATCCCAGGTGCCAAGGATCAAGGATCCCAGGGGAGCTCAGCAAACAATCACAAGGCACCAGATTCCCAGAGGGGGGCGAAACCCTCCAACTACCCTCCAGGAGGCTTCTTTGACCCCCCATGCGATTCCATAGATCTGGAAGTTACTAGCGGGCGGCACTCGATCTGTATCAGGCTCCCAATCCCTTGTAGAGTGCGGTATCCTTAAAGATTGACCACGTCGTCCAAATCTTCCTGAACTCATCCAGCCTATCTTGCCTGGCATAGCAAATCTCCTCCATGACCTCAACATGGTTAACTTGGCTGACCCAGTCTCTGACTGTGGGGGCTATGCGGGATCTCCAGTTCCTGGGGATGAGAACTCTAGCAGCATTTAAAAAGTGTCTAGCTAAGGGAGCTCCACCTGCCACCCCCCTGCCGTCCGGGGACCATCCCAAAAGGACCTCTGCCACGCTCCATTCCAGAGATTCCCCCAGCACCCGTTCACTAAGCTCCTTAATCTTGGACCAGAAATCTCCCAGGGCCTGACAGGACCACCAGATATGTAACATCGAGGCCCCAGGCTGCCCACATCTCCAGCAAGTGTCGGGGACCGAGGAATAGAAAGAGTGTAGCAACTCTGGAGTCCGGTACCATCGGGTTATCAACTTATAGTTCGTCTCCTGCATGGAGCTGCTAAGCAGTCCCCTGTGAGCATTTCTATATATATTACTCCAGTCCTCATTCGACAGGGATTTGCCAAGATCTGACTCCCACCTCCGTTCCCATGGTCTGGGACCCACCCTCTCCCCCCGACTCAACAGCTGATATGCCCAAGACAAGAGATGGGAGTCCGGACCCTCTCCCAGGCAAGCTCTTTCAAATTCTGTGGGATCCTTCCCCAAATGAGCTTTAAAATCCTGCTTCTGGAGGAAGTGTCGCATCTGAAGGTAAGGAAGCACAGAAATCTCACACCCCAATTTAACTTGCAAGTCCCTCCAACCCATTACAGCTCCCCTGTCCCATAAGTGGTGAGCCCTCAGGGGACCGGGCCCTGATAGTCTTTTAGAAAGGAGGGATCCTTCCCAGGGGGGAAGGCCGGATTATGACAGATTGGGGTTAGATGACCTGGCTGCGAGGATATTGCTTTTGGGCCTCTGCAGAGGAGGTCGAGGATGGCTAACGAGGTCCCCACAAACGGGTGGGTTTTGACCAGGGACGGGGTGTCAGATCTTCTCAGGTTGCACAGCACATCCAGCCTCCCATTTTCCACAATCTCCCCTTCTATCCGCACCCAGTCTTTTTGGGACCTATTAATGTGCCAGTCTACAACCCTACCGACATGAACAGCCCGGTAATATGTTTTAAGGCAAGGAAGGCCGGTTCCCCCCCGCTCCCTAGGGAGCATCAGGATGCGCCTACTGATTCTAGGAGGTCTGCCCGCCCACACAAAGTTCATAAATATCTTAGACATGGTGACAAAGAAGGAGTTGGGGATTTTGATGGGGATACACTGCAGGAGGTATAGCAGCCTCGGTAGCACATTCATTTTGAGTACTGCAATGCGCCCGAACCAGGACAGTTTCAATCTGTTCCAGCCCTCTAAGTCCCGTTTGATCTTAGCACCTAGAGGAGCAAAATTGAGCTGGAACAAGTCAGAGGGGGAGACAGGCACATTGACTCCCAAGTATCTCAAGCTCCTCCCCTCCCAGGTGAAGGGAAAGAGCTTCTGCAACTCGCGCACCTCCCCGTCTGGTAGCGATATGTTCATAGCGCTCGACTTCCCAAAATTAATCTTTAGGTTCGATAGGCGTCCGAAAACCTCGAATTCCTTTAGAAGGTTTGGGACCGAGATCCTCGGAGAACTCAGAAAAAAAAGCATGTCATCCGCATATGCGGCAACTTTTCTCTCTCTGCCTCCCACCGCCACCCCCCTAATATCTGGGTTAAGGTTAACTTTTCTAAGGAAAGGTTCTAGGGAAAGAGCAAATATCAATGGGGACAGGGGGCAACCCTGTCTAGTGCCATTGCGTATGTGGAACCCTTGGGAGGTACAAGCGTTAATTCGCACCTTAGCAATGGGATTAGAGTATAGCGATAGAATTCTACTCCTCATTGATGCTCCCAGACCTATATGTTCCAAAACCCCCCCCAGCCACCTCCAGTCAACTCGATCAAACGCTTTTTCAGCGTCGGTGGAAAGCATGAGCGCTCTGATCTGCCTCGTCCTGGACCACCACTGTAAGTTAAGAGCTTTGGTGACATTATCCCTGGCTTCCCGCGTCGGGACAAAACCCACTTGGTCCTGTGTGACAAGGCTCGGCAGGAAGGAAGCAATCCTGTTGGCCAGGGCCCTAGCAAAGATTTTTACATCTACATTTAAAAGGGATATAGGGCGATAGCTTTTGCAGTCTGTTGGATCTTTCCCCTCCTTTGGGATCACCACTATCCGGGCCTCCAAGGAAGTGCTGGGTAGAGTGCCTGAGGATGAGGTGGATTCAAACGCCCTTTCCATCATGGGGAGCAGGAGATCTGAAAAGGATTTGTAGTATTGTGTGGGGAAACCGTCAGGGCCCGGGGCACGGCCCGATTTAGTGGATTTTAGAGCCTTTCGCAGTTCTCCTACCGAGATTGGGGCCTCCAACTGGGCCGCCTCATCCTCAGGCAGCGAGGGCATTCCTGATTCAGAAAGATAAGAGGCCACAAGGAGGTGCCGGTCACTCCCCGACTGCTGCCCCTGTAGGTTGTACAGGTCTGAGTAAAAGTTACAAAAGGCACCCGCGATAGAATCACTATTCTGGAGCAAGAGCCCATCCTTCCCCCTAATAGCCTCTATCCTATTGCGGGCGATCTTGGGTCTAAGCGCCCGTGCGAGCATCCTCCCGGATTTATTGCCTTGCTCATAATACAGCCCCAAACGTCTAACCATCCACCTACTATTCTCCCTATCCAGTAGATCTTTAAGTGCCTTACGCTTCTGCTCCAGATCTTGTAGAGATTTGTCTAACAACGATTGTTTATGTGCGGATTCAAGCTGGGCTATCTGTTTAATCAAGGTTTCTCTTTGCTGCAGTCGTGCCCTCTTGAGCCTCGACCCCTCCCGAATCAACAGCCCTCTCATCGTGCATTTCTGTGCTTTCCACACCACCACCGGATCCATCCCCTCTGTAACATTCTCCTGAACATACCTTTCTAAGCCCTCCTGCAGCTTCATAACTACCCCGGGGTCCCTCAACATGCTCTCATTAAGTCTCCAGTTCCACTCCTTCCGCTCAACACAAGGGAGAGACAATGAGAGCACCACTGGTGCATGATCAGAAAAAGTAATATTTCCGATCTGCGCACTGACCACCCTCCCCAGGTCTCTCTGCGAGAGAAAGATATAATCAATCCTCGTGTATTTTGCGTGGATAGGAGAGTAATATGTATAATCTCGCCCTGTTGGATTCATCAGACGCCAGGAGTCCATTAGTTCCAGCTCCTGCAATGATCTCTTAATCCGCTTCAGTGCCCCGTAAGAGATGGCGGTCTTAGCGTCAGAGGTATCCACCAGGGGGTTCAAAGCACAGTTCAAGTCCCCCCCTAATATTAGCATACCTTCCCTGAAGGCATCAAGTTTAGCCAGTACCTTTGAACAAAACTTTTGTTGATCTTTATTCGGGGCATACACGTTTGCCAAGGTGACGATTTGACCATGTAGAAGCGTCCCCTTTACAAACACAAATCTTCCTTCCAGATCCTTTTCTACTGCTAGGACCCGAAATGTGACATCTTTATCCACTAGAATAGCCACCCCTTTCGCTTTGTTAGTAGGGGAGTTGGCTGCATAGCAGGTCGAGTAGACCCTGTTGCCCAGGTATGGGGCCTTGTTTCTCTGAAAGTGGGTCTCCTGGACCATGGCAAAGTGTGCATTAAAGAGCTTTAATTCTCGGAAGAGGGCATGCCTTTTAACAGGAGTATTCAAACCCTTAGCATTCACCGAGACCACATTAAGGCACAGGGGACCCATCTTCCCCAGAAACCCCGTCAGCTCCCACCGGCCAAGCAGCCCCCAGCACCAAGTTCGCCCCCTGGCAGGAGCGTCTGCAAGCTTTTACCTCACCCCCCACACCCGAGGGGGAAGAGGGGAAAGAGGGGAGACAAAGGAGCACAGGAGACGGGTAGAACACTAGGAAAGAGACAAAAGGAAGTACTGACGAGCAGTAAACACACAACAACAAGAAAAAACAGAGCAGACCAGTCACACAGGCCCAACAAAGAAACCAAGCACCCAAAGAGGGCAGGAGGAAGCGAGGAGAGACTCCCCGATTCCTCACACAGGATATGGGAACTACTGGGGTGACCGTCCCAAAGGGAGACAGGATCCCCCCTTGGCAGGCACCCCCCCCCCTTGACCCCAGAGAGTGATCACCGGGGTCAAGGTGAGAGAGATTATAGAGGAGACTCCCTCTGGTTCCCACCTGTGCTATCTACCCTTCTGTGGGGGACCGTGGAAGGCCAAGGGAACTCCCTCCCGAAATACGGATAGAAAAGCCCGGAGGCTACCAAACCAAAGCTCAACCCTCAAAACCCCAACGAGGCCCCCTCCTATAATTCCAAGGCTGCAGGAAGCAAGGGGGCAAGCCAGTCCCAAAAAAGGGATCAAATAACATTGGAGACCTTCCCCAGGCCCCCCCCCAGCTACCCCCGTTCAGTTTTGTAAACTTTTAATGCCCTTTTCATGTTCTTTATTGCTAATTTAAAGATGATAGCCTGGATGGATTTAATTTAAGTTGCTTATACTTGTAACCTATACATATACATTTTGCAATGTTGGTACTCATCATTGATTTTTAATCACCCCTAATTACTATCTAATTACCTAATTACCTTAATAATCAACAGATGCTCCCATTCTATATCATAGTGCAGCCTTGAACCTGGGGAAGAGTTTATGCCTTTTTAAACAGTTGGAAATATAGAAAAAAAAGAGTCTTGATAAAGCTGCGTTACGCAGTGAAACGCGTTGACGACGACTAGGCGGACCCCTGCACTAATACAACAAAGGAACCTTGCAATTTTTGAAAGCGAACTCCCTCTCCCCCTCGTGGACACCAGCGGCCGAGGTGAACCGAAAGTAGGGTGAGAGCTTCGCCTATGTTATTATATGCTGTACATCAAGGATTTTAAATGTGAGTGCACACTTTTAACCTTTTAGAGGTTTTTATTATTAAAAGCGATATCACGCTATATATTTCCTTCATTGATTTCTTTCATGCAAAAACTCACTTTGAGCCACCTTCAAGCCCAAAATCTATGGGAGCAAGGAGTGGCTTATTTTCAAGGCGTGCCAATATACGCCACCTGGTAAGGGTACCAAAAATAGGTGGCGGGCACGCGGTGGATGATATCTATGTGGTTGAGCACTATTGAATACCTGCTGCATGAGATTTGGGATATCCGGCATAAATTGCAGTTTGAAAATTTAACATCACGAGTCAATCTCTGGGACTCTATTAAATCCATGTATATAATTAAGGGACTTTGACATCAGAGTTTTTATGGCTGATTTGGGCCAACTTATAATAATTGTATTTCTTGTTAACGAATCACTTGCTCTGTGTATTCTAATTATTTTATTGTTTTAAACAGTTTAATACAACTATATTTTGGTCACTGTTACCAAGGTTTACCTGGACTGTTACAGCCCCCACAAGGTCGTCATCATCATTTGTTTACCAGATCTAATAAAGCGTCATACTGTTTAGTTATCTTGCAGCAAGTGGAGGAATGTTCTCCCTCTTGCAGCTGAAGCAGAGCCATGACTCCAGTCAATACCTAGTTACATATGTTTAGTTTAGTACACCCAAATGTATTTTAACATTGTTTTTTATTGCCCCCACACTTCTACTCACAAGGATTATACATCCATTATACAGTGCCATTCATTGTAGAGCTGTCACTCAGATAGTATGCTGATAGTAGTAGTAGTTACAGGAATGCATTTTTACGCCTTATGGGACCACTGGCCAATAAAGCCTTATTCTATACCAAGAGATACAATCCTGAATGACAGCTCTTTTTACCCACAGAACTAAATAAAACCTGTATTTCCTCATTTAATTCATTGCTGGAGTTCAGGATAGGATTAGCTCTAAATAAAACATTGATAGCAAATCAGACCCATGAAAAGACCATAGCATAACTATCCAAAGCTAATAATAGTTATCTAAATGAAATATGAATGTATGTATTCTTAGGAAGTATTTTACTAGAGACTTTATGAAATGTATACTGCACTGAATTCATTTTTTTTTGTCAGAAAGAGTAATTTTGTATCAAAACATCTATTGCACTTAAAAAAAAAAACATTCAACACCTTTAACTGTTCTCTAACATTGAGCGATATTTGAAACTGTATATACCTAAGTTTCTTGCTGGCAGTTATCCTCTGTAATCCTCTATAAATGGCTAAGAGAGTTTCCCCGCTGTGCTCTGTGTTCAATACAGTACCTTCTATAAAAACGATTGTTCTGACAAGTGACTAACTCTTTTAGATGTGTTAATCTGTTTAGTCTCTTGTATATTAGAGTATTTGTATTTTAAAGTGCTGCAGCAGGCAAAGGTAGTTGTTAGACCATTGCGTCGGGCTACATTTGGAACTGTCCTAAACTGTTTTCCATTTTTGAATTGCTTGTCCGCTCTTCTGTCCCCCGCACCCACTTTTTTCAAAAGCAAAATCATGAAAATGTAAACCTCGATATCTCAACCATTTCTTCTTCAATAAGAACGAAAAACAGTTTAGGACAGTGCCAAATGTAGCTCGAAGCAGTGGTGTAATCGGTTGTTGCCCGCAGTAGCACTTTAAAGAGACTCTGTAGGCAAAGGCACTGATTCACTAAAAATAGAAAAAAATAATTAACACTTGGAAAATTGGATTGCATGCGAGAATTTTTAAACTTCGGGATTGATTCAAAAGGGCTATTGAATACATTTGTGTACTCGAATACACTGGAAGTTGCTGTCGATAAATTTACAAGTGCAAGCAAAAACAACATTACAAGTGGTTCTTGATACAAAGTGCTTTATAATTTGGCCCTGGAATCTATGATTGCCTGCGCAGACATACATGCGCAGTAGGACCGGTGAAGGGGAAGTTTCATTGGGCTACCTGGGGGTTTCACACAGCAGGGTATCCCAAATTGGATGGGGGCAGGGATGGAAATCCTGGGTTTTGGTCCACTTTAATTAAAAAATTTTTTAGGGGATGGGATATTTTGGGATGGCCATTTTTCTGTCTGGTATATTTATGTTGTCATGGCATTGTGTATAGTTTACATCATTTACATTTGTCTCTGCTGATCCAGTGTCAAGTTCTGCAGCGCCATGTAATGCAGTAACCACCACATTGCACATGTTACTGTCCTCATGTTGTGGTTGGCCCATGTGTTTTGTTCATGGTGCCCGAGTACAGTTCTAACCACACTGTTCTCAGTAATACAGGAAGCACATTAAGCCTCATCCATTTTGTTCCTCACCATGACATGTCCACTGTCCTGTGTGTGCCACTATTGTTTATTTCATATAAATGTTTATGCTAGTATTTGTAGAGACCTAATATCATTTTACATATTTGTTTCATTTTACATGTCCCATGTTCATAGGCCTCCCTATGGTGTACTATGGGCTTTTTTCCAGGCACAGTGGGCAGAAGGACTCCCTGAAAGTTACTGTAAAATTCGTGTGAAACACTTGAATTTACTCAAATCAATGGTACCTGAATTGTTACAATTATTTGCACACAATTTATTTCACACAATTTATTTTCTAAATTTGAATTCATTTTGAGTCTTTTTCCTCACCCTCAAATGAAAAAACAGCTTTCAAGGTTGTTAAATTGCACGTGGAATATTCGTGCCAAAAATCACATCTTTCTTAAAAAACGAAAATTTCGAACTCGACATTTAATGAATTAAGCCCAAAGTGTTAGAAAAAAAAAAAAAGAAAGCAAAAAAGAAGATACTCTCACCATTTGTACTCATGTGATCGCTCTCGTAGTCCCCTTCTTTTATCATTGTGTTCTTAAAAACATTTTCATTCTGAACTATTAAACCTTTTTAAACATATGCAAAGGTTTTTTCTTTCCTTCCTTCCTCAAGGCTGTACACATTCTTTAAAGTGGACCAACACCCGTGCGGTGCAAGTGTTGGTCTGCGCCGCTATAATATAGGCTGGAGGGGGCATCCAGAATGCTGGAGCCACCCACGGGAATCCAGTACTGTTATTGGCCACATGAGCACGTGAGCGCCCGGCAGCCAATTAATGCTCTGGAGTTCCGTCGGTGGACTGAGGTTAAGGTTAGATTTACAGGCATTCTGGGGGGTTATATGCGCGGGCGTTCCAGCATTCTGGATGCCCCCCCAGCCTATCTTATAGAGGCAGTGACCGACAACCGCCTCGCACAGATGTTGGTCCGCTTTAGGGGATTTATTTAAGAAACACTAACACCACATAGTGACACGTAGCGGCAGGTGTTTTTCCTAAGTGCCACCAGCATCAAATTTATTGGTGGTGCTTTGTTAGCACTGGCGATGTGTTCCCTACAGCACCACATCACATCAGACACTCAGTGTCGTTCTCCCATAGACTTCAATTAACCATTCCAGTCTCGTTTCTTTTGGTGACTTTTAGTTAGCGTATTTTAATATTTTTGTGCTCAGGGATCCCTGGACTGTTCTGAATTTTTTTGTTCATTATTGTACTTACCTGCGGCTAACTTGCGCTTCCATGCCGGCCAATCATGTGTCATGTCATTTGTATGTTCCCAATGTCATTCCATGTGTTTTCGCTTGGTCACTGTTGCCATCTCCAGTTAAAGCCTTTTTTTGTATGACGCACATGGCGCTGTATGCCTGAGTATCGTGGTTTCAGAGCGCCCACGCTGGCGCTGTTCATTTCCAAGATAAATTTCTAGCTCTCCACAAAAACAAACAAAACACAGTGACACAGGTAGCCTACAGCACCAAACACTAACAGTAATGCCTGCTTGTGGCCGGCGTTGCAGCTGATTCACTAATAGCGTCTCTCTGCAGATGCTCAAGTGGCGCGAAGCATTAGTGATACATTGGCCTCCACGTCTTTCCTGATAAACGTTATGTTTAAGTCCACCACCATTTCCTTTCCTTCCACCATTTTTTCGGCTGTCTTTTGACTGGTTCTATTTGAATAACGTCTATTTGTGGAAAAGGTCTCCAGAACTGTACACTATATTCCAGAGGTGGTCGCCGCAGAGCTCTATATAGTGGCATCATAAACTCCCCCTTCCTACTGTTGATGTCTTGAGCTTTTATGCTTTCACACTGTCTGGCTACACTGTCCACTCCTAAAACTGTTAGAAATCAGTATCTCTAAATCATTCTCTTATGAACCTCTGGCTTACAAAGGAACCATCACAAATGTTGCCATTATGACTTCTTCTCTTTCCCATTCATTCATTGTGGGGGGCTGGGTCGTTGATGGGGTAGTACAGGACTCCAATACCATAAAAAGGGGCACACAGAGGGTGGCTCAGTACCGCCAGGCCCTCCCCAACATACACTCTGCCGCCTGGGAACGGTTGAGGAGCAACATTTTTCAGTTTGCTTAGTTTTCCCCTTCCCCCCCTTCTTCCCTTTCCCTCCCTCCCTGTTGTGTGTTTTTCTCATTTTATCTTTATCTTCTTTTCCTTCTTCTTCCTTTTTCTTTTGTAATTCTTTGTTATGCTCACAAAAAAAGGAGGAAGAATACAGGGCTTTTGCATGGTTGTTAACATGTGCCCATTTGATCTGGGAGCACCTCCCCCTCCAAAAAGCGTAACCAGACCGACGGGGGGACTCCCCCTTTGGGGGTTCCACTCGGCCGGGCCTAACCAGAATCGGGCGAAGAAGGGAGCTATTCTGGGGGTGCCCGGTTGATGTCCCGCAGGGAGATCCTAGTCAGCATCGCTCACATTTGACTTGGGTATTGAGCTGGGGGAGGGTTGAATGGGGTGCTGCTAGCTTTATATGTTGTCTATATATTATTTTATAGGTGATGTACGCTAAGATTGTTGCTTGCTATGTCACGGTGTTCTGTTTCTTCCTAATAAAAACATATTGAACAAAAAAAAGGGGCACACAGCGATGGCCCTGATAGCAGTCCTGCAGTAACATCTGCAGGTTGACAACTTTTACATATCATTATCGTATTTACTAAATAAAATTATGGCTAATAAGTGTCATTGTAAAGCAACCTGAATAATACGGAAGGGTTAATTAGTGTCAGAATAAATTATTCATAGAATCTGTGTACTAGTGATAACAGGGCTTCTGTGTACTCTATAATGAGCGGCAGAATATGTCAGTGCTATATAAACACTGCACTTAAATTATTTTTATATCACAATTATACCAAAAAAAAACTATAGGCGTATTTAATCCTATATTTTTCATAATTTTAATAATTTAAACAGTTAATCATAAGCTCCGTGACACTGAACACCTTCAGAAATGTCCCTTTTTTATTCCAAACAATAGATAAATGTCAGAGCTTGCTATATAAATATGCAAAATACATTAAAAAAGTTTTTATTTTTGTGCTTCTCTGTTCAAGGCCAATCTCATTTCACAATTTGATCCTATTTCCATACCTATCATTTGGGTCCCTCCAATCCATCCTTTGTGCAGGATTTGCCCGAGGCAGAGAAGATCTTTATGTACATCATTCTCACATAAATGCGGGAAAACACTTGCTCTAGAGGGAAATGGTAGTCTGTTTTACATTGATCTCTTCTATTTTACACACTGTAAAATGTCATCTTGATGGATTAGTATTACAATGATCAACCTATTTCCAGCATTAAAAATGTTTGTCACATCTTCAGGGGGAAATATTTTACATCACATAATGAAAATGCTAATTTTTTACCACATGGAAATTGTCTTGTCATGGTTCAAATAAATAACATAATAAAGTCAGATACTGCAGTAAGGAAAAGTCATATTATTTACATGATTACATGACTGAGATCTTTATACATTTGCTAGCATGCATAACATGGACCCACTAACCCTCTTTAGACTTGACCTGTAACTTTAATAATACAATTTAAAGGGGGTCATTTATTACAATTTAGAGAGTCTTTAATGTGGATCAAAACCCAGTTTTGCTGCTGCCCTGGGTTTTGGTTCACTTAACAGATGTATGTGAAACCCCCTGAATTTCTGGATCTCTTATCTCTCTCCACACTCCCACGGCACATGCGCGAGGTTGCAAACGTATTCTGAATGAATAGGTTGCTTGGGCCCACCTCCCTGCCGCAGCTTTCTTCAGCTGTGTGTGTCTATGTTAGCCATTCAGACAGGGGGAACCCTGAGAATGTTGCCATGACCAGCACATGCGTAGTGGGATTGCCATAAAAACATACCTTTCTGTCGATCCCATGGTAGATTTCATACATCAGGCCATCCCAAATCATGATGCTACAGGAGAGGGAATCAGTCAACCCTGGAGTCCTTCAAACTCCAGAGCTGACCCCATATCTGTCATTAGAAATGTTTGGGCCCCATACAAGCTCTTTATTAGGGCTCCCATTCTGACATGGATTTTCATGAATTTCCTCAGATCTGATTATGAGGAGCTGCTGTTGGCACAGCCTGGACACTGTATGTTTGCCATAGCACTGGTGCCAATAAGAAAGATGTATGTTGAAATGGCTTCTGCATACCTTCTTTTTTGGCGGTTAAAAAGTATTACACAGCCCCAGGGTAAACTACCTGCCTGCATGAGGAGAGAGGTGAGGAGACCCTGATTACAAGCCAAGTCTAAGAGCGTAGGGCCAAGCTACTTCTTTTTAAATTACAGATTACAAAATGTGTTTTTTTCTCTTGTTTCAGAGTTTTTGCCTCCTTGAATTGAACGTGGAGACTTGAGTGCAATTAAAACAGCCAGTATCAACATTGGAGGGATTGTTGTGTATGGAGGATTTATTGCAGTTGACCAAGTTCTCTGGGACACATGCTTAGAGGCCGATTCATTAATAGCGCCAGGTAGCGACAGATGAGCGCCAGTAGCGTTATTTTCACAGCGCACGCTAGTATTCGCTGTGCTTGGTCATTGTTCGGCTGTTGACAGCGACTCAGTCGGTGTGCGGTAATGTTGAATACGGGGTTAGGAGTCGCTGTTTGACAGGTTCCGCGCTGTATGGGAGCGCATGACAGCGAATGGCCATAGCGAACGGCTCCCAGCATATTCTATAACAAATCACGCTCAAAAAATTATCGCGCTGTGAAATGCTTGTTTAAACCCCAGAACGCTGGCGGCCATAGGTTAAAAGTAGTTTTTTAACCCCCAAACAACCATATTTTTGGAAAAAAAAACAAACATGTTTTTACAAACATTTTGTAATATGAATACATTAATATCAGACCTGTAATATCAATTCTGCACAATTTTTTTTTTTTTTTTTTTTTTTTTTACCTTAAAAAAAATATCTAACATTGCAGAAGTGGTCACAGAATTTTGGGCATTTAAAAAAAAAACATTAATAGCAATTAATTAAGAATATTTAAAGATTGCTCCATTGAAATGCATTGGAGAGCGCCAGGTAGCGAGAGGTCATACCTGTCGCTGTTCAAGGTCGCTCGCTGGCGCTGTGGGGTGAGGCTGGAATAATAATAATGATGAATGATTCGCTATCTGTCGCTAAGCAGGATCGGCTTGATAAATGTGTGATTGCGGAGGGGAGCCGGCGTTCTCGTGGCGGTGAGCGTCATTACCGTTCGCTCACCATTCGCTACCTGGCGCTATCCATTGTTAAATAAGGGCCTTAATCTCTGTGGTGGTAGACGCACGTGTTTCTTTGCAAAGACTGGGTGTTTTAATGGAGGAATTATAAAGCTCTTAAAGCGGTCCTTCACTCTTAATAAGAGTCTATCTTATATGTTTCCCACACCCTGCACATACAGATTGCTCACATTAAAAATCATCCTACCTGCATCTACTGCATGTTATGAGCCTTTAAACATCCAAGATGGCGGCTCATGTAACATCAGGCAGCATGCAAACAGGAAGTGCCTTCTGACTGTGCTGCTCTGCATTCTGGGATTACTGACCTTTTCCTGACCCCAGCTCTGCTCTGTCTGAGCAAAGCACAGCTACAACCTGCCCCCCTGTACATTATCCCACTCTCCTCTCCTCAGTAAGTGTGATGCTTCTGAGTCAAGATGGCGGCGGCCGTATCCTAAAGTCCTGAACAGAGTTGCAGCCCAGTGGGGGAAAGAATAATAAGTGACTAAAAACTTAAAATATATTAATTTTAGATGCTGGGGAACCGTTTTATAAGGGTTTGGGCTTTTCAATAAATCATGGTGAAGGTCCGGTTTAAGAAGCAGGATCTTTTATTGTTATATTTATGTATGATGGGTGTTCAATAAGTGTTATCTACCTGATTATAAAAACAAAATGATCATAGAAAATTCCTTCAGAATAAAAGGAGACTTCTTGCTGCTGTAGGAACTGTGTTACTGCCTCTGCATTATGATCAGGAAATCATTGCCCAGAAATGTCTTCAGGTTACAAAAGAGAAAGTGATCACTGGAAGCCAGATCTGCACTGTAGCCTCATGAAGCCGCATTCTGTAATGTGCCTGGCCCCATATAATACAACCCCCCCCCCCCCCCCCAGTAATAGCCAGAATCCCCCCAAACACACCATAACGAGCAGTGCAGAAAAGCATCCCACCAAATTACCAAATAACAAGCAGTGCACCAGAGTCCCCCCAAATCACCCCATAACAAACAGTGTAGCAGAGAGTCCCTGCAAATCACCCCATAACAAGCACTGTAGCAGAGAGTCCCCGCAAATCACCCCATGACAAACAGTGTAGCAGAGAGTCCCTGCAAATCACCCCATAACAAACAGTGTAGCAGAGAGTCCCTGCAAATCACCCCATAACAAGCAGTGTAGCAGAGAGTCCCCGCAAATCACCCCATGACAAACAGTGTAGCAGACAGTCCCTGCAAATCACCCCATAACAAACAGTGTAGCAGAGAGTCCCTGCAAATCACCCCATAACAAACAGTGTAGCAGAGAGTCCCTGCAAATCACCCCATAACAAACAGTGTAGCAGAGAGTCCCTGCAAATCACCCCATAACAAACAGTGTAGCAGAGAGTCCCTGCAAATCACCCCATAACAAACAGTGTAGCAGAGAGTCCCTGCAAATCACCCCATAACAAACAGTGTAGCAGAGAGTCCCTGCAAATCACCCCATAACAAACAGTGTAGCAGACAGTCCCTGCAAATCACCCCATAACAAACAGTGTAGCAGACAGTCCCTGCAAATCACCCCATAACAAACAGTGTAGCAGAGAGTCCCTGCAAATCACCCCATAACAAACAGTGTAGCAGAGAGTCCCTGCAAATCACCCCATAACAAACAGTGTAGCAGAGAGTCCCTGCAAATCACCCCATAACAAACAGTGTAGCAGACAGTCCCTGCAAATCACCCCATAACAAACAGTGTAGCAGAGAGTCCCTGCAAATCACCCCATAACAAACAGTGTAGCAGAGAGTCCCTGCAAATCACCCCATGACAAACAGTGTAGCAGAGAGTCCCTGCAAATCACCCCATAACAAACAGTGTAGCAGAGAGTCCCTGCAAATCACCCCATAACAAACAGTGTAGCAGAGAGTCCCTGCAAATCACCCCATAACAAACAGTGTAGCAGAGAGTCCCTGCAAATCACCCCATGACAAACAGTGTAGCAGAGAGTCCCTGCAAATCACCCCATGACAAACAGTGTAGCAGACAGTCCCTGCAAATCACCCCATAACAAACAGTGTAGCAGAGAGTCCCTGCAAATCACCCCATAACAAACAGTGTAGCAGAGAGTCCCCGCAAATCACCCCATAACAAACAGTGTAGCAGAGAGTCCCCGCAAATCACCCCATGACAAACAGTGTAGAAGAGAGTCCCTGCAAATCACCCCATAACAAACAGTGTAGCAGAGAGTCCCTGCAAATCACCCCATAACAAACAGTGTAGCAGAGAGTCCCTGCAAATCACCCCATAACAAACAGTGTAGCAGACAGTCCCCGCAAATCACCCCATAACAAACAGTGTAGCAGAGAGTCCCCGCAAATCACCCCATAACAAACAGTGTAGCAGGGAGTCCCTGCAAATCACCCCATAACAAACAGTGTAGCAGAGAGTCCCTACAAATCACCCCATAACAAACAGTGTGGCAGACAGTCCCTGCAAATCACCCCATAACAAACAGTGTAGCAGAGAGTCCCTGCAAATCACCCCATAACAAACAGTGTAGCAGAGAGTCCCCGCAAATCACCCCATGACAAACAGTGTAGCAGAGAGTCCCTGCAAATCACCCCATAACAAACAGTGTAGCAGAGAGTCCCTGCAAATCACCCCATAACAAACAGTGTAGCAGAGAGTCCCTGCAAATCACCCCATGACAAACAGTGTAGCAGAGAGTCCCTGCAAATCACCCCATAACAAACAGTGTAGCAGACAGTCCCTGCAAATCACCCCATAACAAACAGTGTAGCAGACAGTCCCCGCAAATCACCCCATAACAAACAGTGTAGCAGAGAGTCCCTGCAAATCACCCCATAACAAACAGTGTAGCAGACAGTCCCTGCAAATCACCCCATAACAAACAGTGTAGCAGACAGTCCCCGCAAATCACCCCATAACAAACAGTGTAGCAGAGAGTCCCTGCAAATCACCCCATAACAAACAGTGTAGCAGAGAGTCCCCCCAAATCACCCCATAACGAACAGTGTAGCAGAGAGTCCCTGCAAATCACCCCATAACAAACAGTGTAGCAGAGAGTCCCTGCAAATCACCCCATAACAAACAGTGTAGCAGACAGTCCCCGCAAATCACCCCATAACAAACAGTGTAGCAGAGAGTCCCTGCAAATCACCCCATAACAAACAGTGTAGCAGAGAGTCCCTGCAAATCACCCCATAACAAACAGTGTAGCAGAGAGTTCCCGCAAATCACCCCATAACAAACAGTGTAGCAGAGAGTCCCTGCAAATCACCCCATAACAAACAGTGTAGCAGAGAGTCCCCCCAAATCACCCCATAACAAACAGTGTAGCAGAGAGTCCCTGCAAATCACCCCATAACAAACAGTGTAGCAGACAGTCCCCGCAAATCACCCCATAACAAACAGTGTAGCAGAGAGTCCCTGCAAATCACCCCATGACAAACAGTGTAGCAGACAGTCCCCGCAAATCACCCCATGACAAACAGTGTAGCAGACAAGCCCTGCAAATCACCCCATAACAAACAGTGTAGCAGAAAGTCCCTGCAAATCACCCCATAACAAACAGTGTAGCAGAAAGTCCCCGCAAATCACCCCATGACAAACAGTGTAGCAGAGAGTCCCCGCAAATCACCCCATGACAAACAGTGTAGCAGAGAGTCCCTGCAAATCACCCCATAACAAACAGTGTAGCAGAAAGTCCCCGCAAATCACCCCATGACAAACAGTGTAGCAGAGAGTCCCTGCAAATCACCCCATAACAAACAGTGTAGCAGAGAGTCCCCGCAAATCACCCCATAACAAACAGTGTAGCAGAGAGTCCCCGCAAATCACCCCATGACAAACAGTGTAGCAGAGAGTCCCCGCAAATCACCCCATGACAAACAGTGTAGCAGACAGTCCCTGCAAATCACCCCATAACAAACAGTGTAGCAGACAGACCCCGCAAATCACCCCATAACAAACAGTGTAGCAGAGAGTCCCCGCAAATCACCCCATGACAAACAGTGTAGCAGAGAGTCCCCGCAAATCACCCCATGACAAACAGTGTAGCAGACAGTCCCTGCAAATCACCCCATAACAAACAGTGTAGCAGAGAGTCCCCGCAAATCACCCCATAACAAACAGTGTAGCAGAGAGTCCCTGCAAATCACCCCATAACAAACAGTGTAGCAGAGAGTCCCTGCAAATCACCCCATAACAAACAGTGTAGCAGAGAGTCCCTGCAAATCCCCCTATAACAAACAGTGTAGCAGAGAGTCCCCGCAAATCACCCCATAACAAACAGTGTAGCAGAGAGTCCCTGCAAATCCCCCTATAACAAACAGTGTAGCAGAGAGTCCCTGCAAATCACCCCATAACAAACAGTGTAGCAGAGAGTCCCTGCAAATCACCCCATAACAAACAGTGTAGCAGAGAGTCCCTGCAAATCACCCCATGACAAACAGTGTAGCAGAGAGTCCCTGCAAATCACCCCATGACAAACAGTGTAGCAGACAGTCCCTGCAAATCACCCCATAACAAACAGTGTAGCAGAGAGTCCCTGTAAATCACCCCATAACAAACAGTGTAGCAGAGAGTCCCCGCAAATCACCCCATGACAAACAGTGTAGCAGAGAGTCCCCGCAAATCACCCCATAACAAACAGTGTAGCAGACAGTCCCTGCAAATCACCCCATAACAAACAGTGTAGCAGAGAGTTCCTGCAAATCACCCCATAACAAACAGTGTAGCAGAGAGTCCCCGCAAATCACCCCATAACAAACAGTGTAGCAGAGAGTCCCCGCAAATCACCCCATGACAAACAGTGTAGAAGAGAGTCCCTGCAAATCACCCCATAACAAACAGTGTAGCAGAGAGTCCCTGCAAATCACCCCATAACAAACAGTGTAGCAGAGAGTCCCTGCAAATCACCCCATAACAAACAGTGTAGCAGACAGTCCCTGCAAATCACCCCATAACAAACAGTGTAGCAGAGAGTCCCCGCAAATCACCCCATAACAAACAGTGTAGCAGAGAGTCCCTGCAAATCACCCCATAACAAACAGTGTAGCAGACAGTCCCTGCAAATCACCCCATAACAAACAGTGTAGCAGACAGTCCCCGCAAATCACCCCATAACAAACAGTGTAGCAGAGAGTCCCCGCAAATCACCCAATAACAAACAGTGTAGCAGAGAGTCCCTGCAAATCACCCCATAACAAACAGTGTAGCAGAGAGTCCCTACAAATCACCCCATAACAAACAGTGTGGCAGACAGTCCCTGCAAATCACCCCATAACAAACAGTGTAGCAGAGAGTCCCTGCAAATCACCCCATAACAAACAGTGTAGCAGAGAGTCCCCGCAAATCACCCCATGACAAACAGTGTAGCAGAGAGTCCCTGCAAATCACCCCATAACAAACAGTGTAGCAGAGAGTCCCTGCAAATCACCCCATAACAAACAGTGTAGCAGAGAGTCCCTGCAAATCACCCCATGACAAACAGTGTAGCAGAGAGTCCCTGCAAATCACCCCATAACAAACAGTGTAGCAGACAGTCCCTGCAAATCACCCCATAACAAACAGTGTAGCAGACAGTCCCCGCAAATCACCCCATAACAAACAGTGTAGCAGAGAGTCCCTGCAAATCACCCCATAACAAACAGTGTAGCAGAGAGTCCCTGCAAATCACCCCATAACAAACAGTGTAGCAGACAGTCCCCGCAAATCACCCCATAACAAACAGTGTAGCAGAGAGTCCCTGCAAATCACCCCATAACAAACAGTGTAGCAGAGAGTCCCCCCAAATCACCCCATAACGAGCAGTGTAGCAGAGAGTCCCTGCAAATCACCCCATAACAAACAGTGTAGCAGAGAGTCCCTGCAAATCACCCCATAACAAACAGTGTAGCAGACAGTCCCCGCAAATCACCCCATAACAAACAGTGTAGCAGAGAGTCCCTGCAAATCACCCCATAACAAACAGTGTAGCAGAGAGTCCCTGCAAATCACCCCATAACAAACAGTGTAGCAGAGAGTTCCCGCAAATCACCCCATAACAAACAGTGTAGCAGAGAGTCCCTGCAAATCACCCCATAACAAACAGTGTAGCAGAGAGTCCCCCCAAATCACCCCATAACAAACAGTGTAGCAGAGAGTCCCTGCAAATCACCCCATAACAAACAGTGTAGCAGAGAGTCCCTGCAAATCACCCCATGACAAACAGTGTAGCAGACAGTCCCCGCAAATCACCCCATGACAAACAGTGTAGCAGACAAGCCCTGCAAATCACCCCATAACAAACAGTGTAGCAGAAAGTCCCTGCAAATCACCCCATAACAAACAGTGTAGCAGAAAGTCCCCGCAAATCACCCCATGACAAACAGTGTAGCAGAGAGTCCCCGCAAATCACCCCATGACAAACAGTGTAGCAGAGAGTCCCCGCAAATCACCCCATGACAAACAGTGTAGCAGAGAGTCCCTGCAAATCACCCCATAACAAACAGTGTAACAGAGAGTCCCTGCAAATCACCCCATGACAAACAGTGTAGCAGAGAGTCCCTGCAAATCACCCCATAACAAACAGTGTAGCAGAGAGTCCCTGCAAATCACCCCATAACAAACAGTGTAGCAGAAAGTCCCCGCAAATCACCCCATGACAAACAGTGTAGCAGAGAGTCCCTGCAAATCACCCCATAACAAACAGTGTAGCAGAGAGTCCCCGCAAATCACCCCATAACAAACAGTGTAGCAGAGAGTCCCCGCAAATCACCCCATGACAAACAGTGTAGCAGAGAGTCCCCGCAAATCACCCCATGACAAACAGTGTAGCAGAGAGTCCCCGCAAATCTCCCCATGACAAACAGTGTAGCAGAGAGTCCCCGCAAATCACCCCATGACAAACAGTGTAGCAGAGAGTCCCCGCAAATCACCCCATGACAAACAGTGTAGCAGAGAGTCCCCGCAAATCACCCCATAACAAACAGTGTAGCAGAGAGTCCCTGCAAATCACCCCATAACAAACAGTGTAGCAGAGAGTCCCTGCAAATCACCCCATGACAAACAGTGTAGCAGAGAGTCCCTGCAAATCACCCCATAACAAACAGTGTAGCAGAGAGTCCCTGCAAATCACCCCATAACAAACAGTGTAGCAGAGAGTCCCTGCAAATCACCCCATGACAAACAGTGTAGCAGAGAGTCCCCACAAATCACCCCATAACAAACAGTGTAGCAGACAGTCCCTGCAAATCACCCCATAACAAACAGTGTAGCAGGGAGTCCCTGCAAATCACCCCATAACAAACAGTGTAGCAGAGAGTCCCCGCAAATCACCCCATGACAAACAGTGTAGCAGAGAGTCCCTGCAAATCACCCCATAACAAACAGTGTAGCAGAGAGTCCCTGCAAATCACCCCATAACAAACAGTGTAGCAGACAGTCCCCGCAAATCACCCCATAACAAACAGTGTAGCAGAGAGTCCCCGCAAATCACCCCATGACAAACAGTGTAGCAGACAGTCCCCGCAAATCACCCCATAACAAACAGTGTAGCAGAGAGTCCCCGCAAATCACCCCATGACAAACAGTGTAGCAGAGAGTCCCCGCAAATCACCCCATGACAAACAGTGTAGCAGAGAGTCCCCGCAAATCACCCCATGACAAACAGTGTAGCAGAGAGTCCCCGCAAATCACCCCATAACAAACAGTGTAGCAGAGAGTCCCCGCAAATCACCCCATAACAAACAGTGTAGCAGAGAGTCCCCGCAAATCACCCCATGACAAACAGTGTAGCAGAGAGTCCCCGCAAATCACCCCATGACAAACAGTGTAGCAGAGAGTCCCTGCAAATCACCCCATAACAAACAGTGTAGCAGAGAGTCCCCGCAAATCACCCCTTAACAAACAGTGCAGCAGAGAGTCCCTGAAAATCCCCCCATAACAAAAAGTGTTGCAGAGAGTCCCCGCAAATCACCCCATGACAAACAGTGTAGCAGAGAGTCCCTGCAAATCACCCCATAACAAACATTGTAGCAGACAGTCCCCGCAAATCACCCCATAACAAACAGTGTAGCAGAGAGTCCCTGCAAATCACCCCATGACAAACAGTGTAGCAGAGAGTCCCCGCAAATCACCCCATGACAAACAGTGTAGCAGAGAGTCCCTGCAAATCACCCCATAACAAACAGTGTAGCAGACAGTCCCCGCAAATCACCCCATAACAAACAGTGTAGCAGAGAGTCCCTGCAAATCACCCCATGACAAACAGTGTAGCAGAGAGTCCCTGCAAATCACCCCATAACAAACAGTGTAGCAGAGAGTCCCTGCAAATCACCCCATAAAAAACAGTGCAGCAGAGAGTCCCTGCAAATCACCCCATGACAAACAGTGTAGCAGAGAGTCCCTGCAAATCACCCCATAACAAACAGTGTAGCAGAGAGTCCCTGCAAATCACCCCATAACAAACAGTGTAGCAGACAGTCCCCGCAAATCACCCCATAACAAACAGTGTAGCAGAGAGTCCCCGCAAATCACCCCATGACAAACAGTGTAGCAGAGAGTCCCCGCAAATCACCCCATGACAAACAGTGTAGCAGAGAGTCCCCGCAAATCACCCCATAACAAACAGTGTAGCAGAGAGTCCCCGCAAATCACCCCATAACAAACAGTGTAGCAGAGAGTCCCCGCAAATCACCCCATGACAAACAGTGTAGCAGAGAGTCCCTGCAAATCACCCCATAACAAACAGTGTAGCAGAGAGTCCCCGCAAATCACCCCATAACAAACAGTGCAGCAGAGAGTCCCTGAAAATCCCCCCATAACAAACAGTGTTGCAGAGAGTCCCCGCAAATCACCCCATGACAAACAGTGTAGCAGAGAGTCCCTGCAAATCACCCCATAACAAACATTGTAGCAGACAGTCCCCGCAAATCACCCCATAACAAACAGTGTAGCAGAGAGTCCCTGCAAATCACCCCATGACAAACAGTGTAGCAGAGAGTCCCCGCAAATCACCCCATGACAAACAGTGTAGCAGAGAGTCCCTGCAAATCACCCCATAACAAACAGTGTAGCAGACAGTCCCCGCAAATCACCCCATAACAAACAGTGTAGCAGAGAGTCCCTGCAAATCACCCCATGACAAACAGTGTAGCAGAGAGTCCCTGCAAATCACCCCATAACAAACAGTGTAGCAGAGAGTCCCTGCAAATCACCCCATAAAAAACAGTGCAGCAGAGAGTCCCTGCAAATCACCCCATAACAAACAGTGTAGCAGAGAGTCCCTGCAAATCACCCCATAACAAACAGTGTAGCAGACAGTCCCCGCAAATCACCCCATAACAAACAGTGTAGCAGAGAGTCCCTGCAAATCACCCCATAACAAACAGTGTAGCAGAGAGTCCCTGCAAATCACCCCATAACAAACAGTGTAGCAGAGAGTCCCTGCAAATCACCCCATAACAAACAGTGTAGCAGAGAGTCCCTGCAAATCACCCCATAACAAACAGTGTAGCAGAGAGTCCCTGCAAATCACCCCATAACAAACAGTGTAGCAGAGAGTCCCCGCAAATCACCCCATAACAAACAGTGTAGCAGACAGTCCCCGCAAATCACCCCATAACAAACAGTGTAGCAGAGAGTCCCTGCAAATCACCCCATAACAAACAGTGTAGCAGAGAGTCCCTGCAAATCACCCCATAACAAACAGTGTAGCAGACAGTCCCCGCAAATCACCCCATAACAAACAGTGTAGCAGAGAGTCCCTGCAAATCACCCCATAACAAACAGTGTAGCAGAGAGTCCCTGCAAATCACCCCATAACAAACAGTGTAGCAGAGAGTCCCTGCAAATCACCCCATAACAAACAGTGTAGCAGAGAGTCCCTGCAAATCACCCCATAACAAACAGTGTAGCAGAGAGTCCCTGCAAATCACCCCATAACAAACAGTGTAGCAGAGAGTCCCTGCAAATCACCCCATAACAAACAGTGTAGCAGACAGTCCCCGCAAATCACCCCATAACAAACAGTGTAGCAGACAGTCCCCGCAAATCACCCCATAACAAACAGTGTAGCAGAGAGTCCCTGCAAATCAAACAGGGTAGCAGACAGTCCCTGCAAATCACCCCATAACAAACAGTGTAGCAGAGAGTCCCTGCAAATCACCCCATGACAAACAGTGTAGCAGAGAGTCCCTGCAAATCACCCCATAACAAACAGTGTAGCAGAGAGTCCCTGCAAATCACCCCATAACAAACAATGTAGCAGAGAGTCCCTGCAAATCACCCCATAACAAACAGTGTAGCAGAGAGTCCCTGCAAATCACCCCATAACAAACAGTGTAGCAGAGAGTCCCTGCAAATCACCCCATAACAAACAGTGTAGCAGAGAGTCCCTGCAAATCACCCCATAACAAACAGTGTAGCAGACAGTCCCTGCAAATCACCCCATAACAAACAGTGTAGCAGACAGTCCCTGCAAATCACCCCATAACAAACAGTGTAGCAGAGAGTCCCTGCAAATCACCCCATAACAAACAGTGTAGCAGACAGTCCCTGCAAATCACCCCATGACAAACAGTGCAGCAGAGAGTCCCTGCAAATCACCCCATAACAAACAGTGTAGCAGACAGTCCCTGCAAATCACCCCATGACAAACAGTGTAGCAGAGAGTCCCTGCAAATCACCCCATAACAAACAGTGTAGCAGAGAGTCCCTGCAAATCACCCCATAACAAACAGTGTAGCAGAGAGTCCCTGCAAATCACCCCATAACAAACAGTGTAGCAGACAGTCCCTGCAAATCACCCCATAACAAACAGTGTAGCAGAGAGTCCCTGCAAATCACCCCATAACAAACAGTGTAGCAGAGAGTCCCTGCAAATCACCCCATGACAAACAGTGTAGCAGAGAGTCCCTGCAAATCACCCCATAACAAACAGTGTAGCAGAGAGTCCCTGCAAATCACCCCATAACAAACAGTGTAGCAGAGAGTCCCTGCAAATCACCCCATGACAAACAGTGTAGCAGAGAATCCCCGCAAATCACCCCATAACAAACAGTGTAGCAGACAGTCCCTGCAAATCACCCCATAACAAACAGTGTAGCAGAGAGTCCCTGCAAATCACCCCATAACAAACAGTGTAGCAGAGAGTCCCTGCAAATCACCCCATGACAAACAGTGTAGCAGAGAGTCCCTGCAAATCACCCCATAACAAACAGTGTAGCAGACAGTCCCTGCAAATCACCCCATAACAAACAGTGTAGCAGAGAGTCCCCGCAAATCACCCCATAAAAAACAGTGCAGCAGAGAGTCCCTGCAAATCACCCCATAACAAACAGTGTAGCAGAGAGTCCCTGCAAATCACCCCTTAACAAACAGTGTAGCAGACAGTCCCTGCAAATCACCCCATAACAAACAGTGTAGCAGACAGTCCCTGCAAATCACCCCATAACAAACAGTGTAGCAGAGAGTCCCTGCAAATCACCCCATGACAAACAGTGTAGCAGAGAGTCCCTGCAAATCACCCCATAACAAACAGTGTAGCAGAGAGTCCCTGCAAATCACCCCATAACAAACAGTGTAGCAGACAGTCCCTGCAAATCACCCCATGACAAACAGTGTAGCAGAGAGTCCCTGCAAATCACCCCATGACAAACAGTGTAGCAGAGAGTCCCTGCAAATCACCCCATGACAAACAGTGTAGCAGAGAGTCCCTGCAAATCACCCCATAACAAACAGTGTAGCAGAGAGTCCCTGCAAATCACCCCATAACAAACAGTGTAGCAGAGAGTCCCCGCAAATCACCCCATAAAAAACAGTGCAGCAGAGAGTCCCTGCAAATCACCCCATAACAAACAGTGTAGCAGAGAGTCCCCGCAAATCACCCCATAACAAACAGTGTAGCAGAGAGTCCCCGCAAATCACCCCATAACAAACAGTGTAGCAGAGAGTCCCTGCAAATCACCCCATAACAAACAGTGTAGCAGAGAGTCCCCGCAAATCACCCCATGACAAACAGTGTAGCAGAGAGTCCCTGCAAATCACCCCATAACAAACAGTGTAGCAGAGAGTCCCTGCAAATCACCCCATAACAAACAGTGTAGCAGAGAGTCCCTGCAAATCACCCCATGACAAACAGTGTAGCAGAGAGTCCCTGCAAATCACCCCATAACAAACAGTGTAGCAGACAGTCCCTGCAAATCACCCCATAACAAACAGTGTAGCAGACAGTCCCCGCAAATCACCCCATAACAAACAGTGTAGCAGAGAGTCCCTGCAAATCACCCCATAACAAACAGTGTAGCAGAGAGTCCCTGCAAATCACCCCATAACAAACAGTGTAGCAGACAGTCCCCGCAAATCACCCCATAACAAACAGTGTAGCAGAGAGTCCCTGCAAATCACCCCATAACAAACAGTGTAGCAGAGAGTCCCCCCAAATCACCCCATAACGAGCAGTGTAGCAGAGAGTCCCTGCAAATCACCCCATAACAAACAGTGTAGCAGAGAGTCCCTGCAAATCACCCCATAACAAACAGTGTAGCAGACAGTCCCCGCAAATCACCCCATAACAAACAGTGTAGCAGAGAGTCCCTGCAAATCACCCCATAACAAACAGTGTAGCAGAGAGTCCCTGCAAATCACCCCATAACAAACAGTGTAGCAGAGAGTTCCCGCAAATCACCCCATAACAAACAGTGTAGCAGAGAGTCCCTGCAAATCACCCCATAACAAACAGTGTAGCAGAGAGTCCCCCCAAATCACCCCATAACAAACAGTGTAGCAGAGAGTCCCTGCAAATCACCCCATAACAAACAGTGTAGCAGAGAGTCCCTGCAAATCACCCCATGACAAACAGTGTAGCAGACAGTCCCCGCAAATCACCCCATGACAAACAGTGTAGCAGACAAGCCCTGCAAATCACCCCATAACAAACAGTGTAGCAGAAAGTCCCTGCAAATCACCCCATAACAAACAGTGTAGCAGAAAGTCCCCGCAAATCACCCCATGACAAACAGTGTAGCAGAGAGTCCCCGCAAATCACCCCATGACAAACAGTGTAGCAGAGAGTCCCCGCAAATCACCCCATGACAAACAGTGTAGCAGAGAGTCCCTGCAAATCACCCCATAACAAACAGTGTAACAGAGAGTCCCTGCAAATCACCCCATGACAAACAGTGTAGCAGAGAGTCCCTGCAAATCACCCCATAACAAACAGTGTAGCAGAGAGTCCCTGCAAATCACCCCATAACAAACAGTGTAGCAGAAAGTCCCCGCAAATCACCCCATGACAAACAGTGTAGCAGAGAGTCCCTGCAAATCACCCCATAACAAACAGTGTAGCAGAGAGTCCCCGCAAATCACCCCATAACAAACAGTGTAGCAGAGAGTCCCCGCAAATCACCCCATGACAAACAGTGTAGCAGAGAGTCCCCGCAAATCACCCCATGACAAACAGTGTAGCAGAGAGTCCCCGCAAATCTCCCCATGACAAACAGTGTAGCAGAGAGTCCCCGCAAATCACCCCATGACAAACAGTGTAGCAGAGAGTCCCCGCAAATCACCCCATGACAAACAGTGTAGCAGAGAGTCCCCGCAAATCACCCCATAACAAACAGTGTAGCAGAGAGTCCCTGCAAATCACCCCATAACAAACAGTGTAGCAGAGAGTCCCTGCAAATCACCCCATGACAAACAGTGTAGCAGAGAGTCCCTGCAAATCACCCCATAACAAACAGTGTAGCAGAGAGTCCCTGCAAATCACCCCATAACAAACAGTGTAGCAGAGAGTCCCTGCAAATCACCCCATGACAAACAGTGTAGCAGAGAGTCCCCACAAATCACCCCATAACAAACAGTGTAGCAGACAGTCCCTGCAAATCACCCCATAACAAACAGTGTAGCAGGGAGTCCCTGCAAATCACCCCATAACAAACAGTGTAGCAGAGAGTCCCCGCAAATCACCCCATGACAAACAGTGTAGCAGAGAGTCCCTGCAAATCACCCCATAACAAACAGTGTAGCAGAGAGTCCCTGCAAATCACCCCATAACAAACAGTGTA
Source organism: Gastrophryne carolinensis (assembly GCA_027917425.1). Taxonomy (NCBI): domain Eukaryota; kingdom Metazoa; phylum Chordata; class Amphibia; order Anura; family Microhylidae; genus Gastrophryne; species Gastrophryne carolinensis. The sequence continues at coordinate 163,460,994 of CM051234.1, forward strand.
GCAGACAGTCCCCGCAAATCACCCCATAACAAACAGTGTAGCAGAGAGTCCCCGCAAATCACCCCATGACAAACAGTGTAGCAGACAGTCCCCGCAAATCACCCCATAACAAACAGTGTAGCAGAGAGTCCCCGCAAATCACCCCATGACAAACAGTGTAGCAGAGAGTCCCCGCAAATCACCCCATGACAAACAGTGTAGCAGAGAGTCCCCGCAAATCACCCCATGACAAACAGTGTAGCAGAGAGTCCCCGCAAATCACCCCATAACAAACAGTGTAGCAGAGAGTCCCCGCAAATCACCCCATAACAAACAGTGTAGCAGAGAGTCCCCGCAAATCACCCCATGACAAACAGTGTAGCAGAGAGTCCCCGCAAATCACCCCATGACAAACAGTGTAGCAGAGAGTCCCTGCAAATCACCCCATAACAAACAGTGTAGCAGAGAGTCCCCGCAAATCACCCCTTAACAAACAGTGCAGCAGAGAGTCCCTGAAAATCCCCCCATAACAAAAAGTGTTGCAGAGAGTCCCCGCAAATCACCCCATGACAAACAGTGTAGCAGAGAGTCCCTGCAAATCACCCCATAACAAACATTGTAGCAGACAGTCCCCGCAAATCACCCCATAACAAACAGTGTAGCAGAGAGTCCCTGCAAATCACCCCATGACAAACAGTGTAGCAGAGAGTCCCCGCAAATCACCCCATGACAAACAGTGTAGCAGAGAGTCCCTGCAAATCACCCCATAACAAACAGTGTAGCAGACAGTCCCCGCAAATCACCCCATAACAAACAGTGTAGCAGAGAGTCCCTGCAAATCACCCCATGACAAACAGTGTAGCAGAGAGTCCCTGCAAATCACCCCATAACAAACAGTGTAGCAGAGAGTCCCTGCAAATCACCCCATAAAAAACAGTGCAGCAGAGAGTCCCTGCAAATCACCCCATGACAAACAGTGTAGCAGAGAGTCCCTGCAAATCACCCCATAACAAACAGTGTAGCAGAGAGTCCCTGCAAATCACCCCATAACAAACAGTGTAGCAGACAGTCCCCGCAAATCACCCCATAACAAACAGTGTAGCAGAGAGTCCCCGCAAATCACCCCATGACAAACAGTGTAGCAGAGAGTCCCCGCAAATCACCCCATGACAAACAGTGTAGCAGAGAGTCCCCGCAAATCACCCCATAACAAACAGTGTAGCAGAGAGTCCCCGCAAATCACCCCATAACAAACAGTGTAGCAGAGAGTCCCCGCAAATCACCCCATGACAAACAGTGTAGCAGAGAGTCCCTGCAAATCACCCCATAACAAACAGTGTAGCAGAGAGTCCCCGCAAATCACCCCATAACAAACAGTGCAGCAGAGAGTCCCTGAAAATCCCCCCATAACAAACAGTGTTGCAGAGAGTCCCCGCAAATCACCCCATGACAAACAGTGTAGCAGAGAGTCCCTGCAAATCACCCCATAACAAACATTGTAGCAGACAGTCCCCGCAAATCACCCCATAACAAACAGTGTAGCAGAGAGTCCCTGCAAATCACCCCATGACAAACAGTGTAGCAGAGAGTCCCCGCAAATCACCCCATGACAAACAGTGTAGCAGAGAGTCCCTGCAAATCACCCCATAACAAACAGTGTAGCAGACAGTCCCCGCAAATCACCCCATAACAAACAGTGTAGCAGAGAGTCCCTGCAAATCACCCCATGACAAACAGTGTAGCAGAGAGTCCCTGCAAATCACCCCATAACAAACAGTGTAGCAGAGAGTCCCTGCAAATCACCCCATAAAAAACAGTGCAGCAGAGAGTCCCTGCAAATCACCCCATAACAAACAGTGTAGCAGAGAGTCCCTGCAAATCACCCCATAACAAACAGTGTAGCAGACAGTCCCCGCAAATCACCCCATAACAAACAGTGTAGCAGAGAGTCCCTGCAAATCACCCCATAACAAACAGTGTAGCAGAGAGTCCCTGCAAATCACCCCATAACAAACAGTGTAGCAGAGAGTCCCTGCAAATCACCCCATAACAAACAGTGTAGCAGAGAGTCCCTGCAAATCACCCCATAACAAACAGTGTAGCAGAGAGTCCCTGCAAATCACCCCATAACAAACAGTGTAGCAGAGAGTCCCCGCAAATCACCCCATAACAAACAGTGTAGCAGACAGTCCCCGCAAATCACCCCATAACAAACAGTGTAGCAGAGAGTCCCTGCAAATCACCCCATAACAAACAGTGTAGCAGAGAGTCCCTGCAAATCACCCCATAACAAACAGTGTAGCAGACAGTCCCCGCAAATCACCCCATAACAAACAGTGTAGCAGAGAGTCCCTGCAAATCACCCCATAACAAACAGTGTAGCAGAGAGTCCCTGCAAATCACCCCATAACAAACAGTGTAGCAGAGAGTCCCTGCAAATCACCCCATAACAAACAGTGTAGCAGAGAGTCCCTGCAAATCACCCCATAACAAACAGTGTAGCAGAGAGTCCCTGCAAATCACCCCATAACAAACAGTGTAGCAGAGAGTCCCTGCAAATCACCCCATAACAAACAGTGTAGCAGACAGTCCCCGCAAATCACCCCATAACAAACAGTGTAGCAGACAGTCCCCGCAAATCACCCCATAACAAACAGTGTAGCAGAGAGTCCCTGCAAATCAAACAGGGTAGCAGACAGTCCCTGCAAATCACCCCATAACAAACAGTGTAGCAGAGAGTCCCTGCAAATCACCCCATGACAAACAGTGTAGCAGAGAGTCCCTGCAAATCACCCCATAACAAACAGTGTAGCAGAGAGTCCCTGCAAATCACCCCATAACAAACAATGTAGCAGAGAGTCCCTGCAAATCACCCCATAACAAACAGTGTAGCAGAGAGTCCCTGCAAATCACCCCATAACAAACAGTGTAGCAGAGAGTCCCTGCAAATCACCCCATAACAAACAGTGTAGCAGAGAGTCCCTGCAAATCACCCCATAACAAACAGTGTAGCAGACAGTCCCTGCAAATCACCCCATAACAAACAGTGTAGCAGACAGTCCCTGCAAATCACCCCATAACAAACAGTGTAGCAGAGAGTCCCTGCAAATCACCCCATAACAAACAGTGTAGCAGACAGTCCCTGCAAATCACCCCATGACAAACAGTGCAGCAGAGAGTCCCTGCAAATCACCCCATAACAAACAGTGTAGCAGACAGTCCCTGCAAATCACCCCATGACAAACAGTGTAGCAGAGAGTCCCTGCAAATCACCCCATAACAAACAGTGTAGCAGAGAGTCCCTGCAAATCACCCCATAACAAACAGTGTAGCAGAGAGTCCCTGCAAATCACCCCATAACAAACAGTGTAGCAGACAGTCCCTGCAAATCACCCCATAACAAACAGTGTAGCAGAGAGTCCCTGCAAATCACCCCATAACAAACAGTGTAGCAGAGAGTCCCTGCAAATCACCCCATGACAAACAGTGTAGCAGAGAGTCCCTGCAAATCACCCCATAACAAACAGTGTAGCAGAGAGTCCCTGCAAATCACCCCATAACAAACAGTGTAGCAGAGAGTCCCTGCAAATCACCCCATGACAAACAGTGTAGCAGAGAATCCCCGCAAATCACCCCATAACAAACAGTGTAGCAGACAGTCCCTGCAAATCACCCCATAACAAACAGTGTAGCAGAGAGTCCCTGCAAATCACCCCATAACAAACAGTGTAGCAGAGAGTCCCTGCAAATCACCCCATGACAAACAGTGTAGCAGAGAGTCCCTGCAAATCACCCCATAACAAACAGTGTAGCAGACAGTCCCTGCAAATCACCCCATAACAAACAGTGTAGCAGAGAGTCCCCGCAAATCACCCCATAAAAAACAGTGCAGCAGAGAGTCCCTGCAAATCACCCCATAACAAACAGTGTAGCAGAGAGTCCCTGCAAATCACCCCTTAACAAACAGTGTAGCAGACAGTCCCTGCAAATCACCCCATAACAAACAGTGTAGCAGACAGTCCCTGCAAATCACCCCATAACAAACAGTGTAGCAGAGAGTCCCTGCAAATCACCCCATGACAAACAGTGTAGCAGAGAGTCCCTGCAAATCACCCCATAACAAACAGTGTAGCAGAGAGTCCCTGCAAATCACCCCATAACAAACAGTGTAGCAGACAGTCCCTGCAAATCACCCCATGACAAACAGTGTAGCAGAGAGTCCCTGCAAATCACCCCATGACAAACAGTGTAGCAGAGAGTCCCTGCAAATCACCCCATGACAAACAGTGTAGCAGAGAGTCCCTGCAAATCACCCCATAACAAACAGTGTAGCAGAGAGTCCCTGCAAATCACCCCATAACAAACAGTGTAGCAGAGAGTCCCCGCAAATCACCCCATAAAAAACAGTGCAGCAGAGAGTCCCTGCAAATCACCCCATAACAAACAGTGTAGCAGAGAGTCCCCGCAAATCACCCCATAACAAACAGTGTAGCAGAGAGTCCCCGCAAATCACCCCATAACAAACAGTGTAGCAGAGAGTCCCTGCAAATCACCCCATAACAAACAGTGTAGCAGAGAGTCCCTGCAAATCACCCCATAACAAACAGTGTGGCAGACAGTCCCCGCAAATCACCCCATAACAAACAGTGTAGCAGAGAGTCCCTGCAAATCAACCCATAACAAACAGTGTAGCAGAGAGTCCCTGCAAATCACCCCATAACAAACAGTGTAGCAGACAGTCCCTGCAAATCACCCCATAACAAACAGTGTAGCAGACAGTCCCTGCAAATCACCCCATAACAAACAGTGTAGCAGACAGTCCCTGCAAATCACCCCATAACAAACAGTGTAGCAGAGAGTCCCTGCAAATCACCCCATGACAAACAGTGTAGCAGAGAGTCCCTGCAAATCACCCCATAACAAACAGTGTAACAGAGAGTCCCTGCAAATCACCCCATAACAAACAGTGTAGCAGAGAGTCCCTGCAAATCACCCCATAACAAACAGTGTAGCAGAGAGTCCCTGCAAATCACCCCATAACAAACAGTGTAGCAGAGAGTCCCTGCAAATCACCCCATAACAAACAGTGTAGCAGACAGTCCCTGCAAATCACCCCATAACAAACAGTGTAGCAGAGAGTCCCTGCAAATCACCCCATAACAAACAGTGTAGCAGAGAGTCCCTGCAAATCACCCCATAACAAACAGTGTAGCAGAGAGTCCCTGCAAATCTCCCCATGACAAACAGTGTAGCAGAGAGTCCCTGCAAATCACCCCATAACAAACAGTGTAGCAGAGAGTCCCTGCAAATCTCCCCATGACAAACAGTGTAGCAGAGAGTCCCTGCAAATCACCCCATAACAAACAGTGTAGCAGAGAGTCCCTGCAAATCACCCCATAACAAACAATGTAGCAGAGAGTCCCTGCAAATCACCCCATAACAAACAGTGTAGCAGAGAGTCCCTGCAAATCACCCCATAACAAACAGTGTAGCAGAGAGTCCCTGCAAATCACCCCATAACAAACAGTGTAGCAGAGAGTCCCTGCAAATCAAACAGGGTAGCAGACAGTCCCTGCAAATCACCCCATAACAAACAGTGTAGCAGAGAGTCCCTGCAAATCACCCCATAACAAACAGTGTAGCAGAGAGTCCCTGCAAATCACCCCATAACAAACAGTGTAGCAGAGAGTCCCTGCAAATCACCCCATAACAAACAGTGTAGCAGACAGTCCCTGCAAATCACCCCATAACAAACAGTGTAGCAGACAGTCCCTGCAAATCACCCCATAACAAACAGTGTAGCAGAGAGTCCCTGCAAATCACCCCATGACAAACAGTGTAGCAGAGAGTCCCTGAAAATCACCCCATAACAAACAGTGTAGCAGACAGTCCCTGCAAATCACCCCATGACAAACAGTGTAGCAGAGAGTCCCTGCAAATCACCCCATAACAAACAGTGTAGCAGACAGTCCCTGCAAATCACCCCATAACAAACAGTGTAGCAGAGAGTCCCCGCAAATCACCCCATAAAAAACAGTGCAGCAGAGAGTCCCTGCAAATCACCCCATAACAAACAGTGTAGCAGAGAGTCCCTGCAAATCACCCCTTAACAAACAGTGTAGCAGACAGTCCCTGCAAATCACCCCATAACAAACAGTGTAGCAGACAGTCCCTGCAAATCACCCCATAACAAACAGTGTAGCAGAGAGTCCCTGCAAATCACCCCATGACAAACAGTGTAGCAGAGAGTCCCTGCAAATCACCCCATAACAAACAGTGTAGCAGAGAGTCCCTGCAAATCACCCCATAACAAACAGTGTAGCAGACAGTCCCTGCAAATCACCCCATGACAAACAGTGTAGCAGAGAGTCCCTGCAAATCACCCCATGACAAACAGTGTAGCAGAGAGTCCCTGCAAATCACCCCATGACAAACAGTGTAGCAGAGAGTCCCTGCAAATCACCCCATAACAAACAGTGTAGCAGAGAGTCCCTGCAAATCACCCCATAACAAACAGTGTAGCAGAGAGTCCCCGCAAATCACCCCATAAAAAACAGTGCAGCAGAGAGTCCCTGCAAATCACCCCATAACAAACAGTGTAGCAGAGAGTCCCCGCAAATCACCCCATAACAAACAGTGTAGCAGAGAGTCCCCGCAAATCACCCCATAACAAACAGTGTAGCAGAGAGTCCCTGCAAATCACCCCATAACAAACAGTGTAGCAGAGAGTCCCCGCAAATCACCCCATAACAAACAGTGTAGCAGACAGTCCCCGCAAATCACCCCATAACAAACAGTGTAGCAGAGAGTCCCTGCAAATCACCCCATAACAAACAGTGTAGCAGAGAGTCCCCGCAAATCACCCCATAACAAACAGTGTAGCAGAGAGTCCCCGCAAATCACCCCATAACAAACAGTGTAGCAGAGAGTCCCTGCAAATCAACCCATAACAAACAGTGTAGCAGAGAGTCCCTGCAAATCACCCCATAACAAACAGTGTAGCAGACAGTCCCTGCAAATCACCCCATAACAAACAGTGTAGCAGACAGTCCCTGCAAATCACCCCATAACAAACAGTGTAGCAGAGAGTCCCTGCAAATCACCCCATGACAAACAGTGTAGCAGAGAGTCCCTGCAAATCACCCCATAACAAACAGTGTAACAGAGAGTCCCTGCAAATCACCCCATGACAAACAGTGTAGCAGAGAGTCCCTGCAAATCAACCCATAACAAACAGTGTAGCAGAGAGTCCCCGCAAATCACCCCATAACAAACAGTGTAGCAGAGAGTCCCTGCAAATCAACCCATAACAAACAGTGTAGCAGAGAGTCCCTGCAAATCACCCCATAACAAACAGTGTAGCAGACAGTCCCTGCAAATCACCCCATAACAAACAGTGTAGCAGACAGTCCCTGCAAATCACCCCATAACAAACAGTGTAGCAGAGAGTCCCTGCAAATCACCCCATGACAAACAGTGTAGCAGAGAGTCCCTGCAAATCACCCCATAACAAACAGTGTAACAGAGAGTCCCTGCAAATCACCCCATGACAAACAGTGTAGCAGAGAGTCCCTGCAAATCACCCCATAACAAACAGTGTAGCAGAGAGTCCCTGCAAATCACCCCATAACAAACAGTGTAGCAGAGAGTCCCTGCAAATCACCCCATAACAAACAGTGTAGCAGAGAGTCCCTGCAAATCTCCCCATGACAAACAGTGTAGCAGAGAGTCCCTGCAAATCTCCCCATGACAAACAGTGTAGCAGAGAGTCCCTGCAAATCACCCCATAACAAACAGTGTAGCAGAGAGTCCCTGCAAATCACCCCATAACAAACAGTGTAGCAGAGAGTCCCTGCAAATCAAACAGGGTAGCAGACAGTCCCTGCAAATCACCCCATAACAAACAGTGTAGCAGAGAGTCCCTGCAAATCACCCCATGACAAACAGTGTAGCAGAGAGTCCCTGCAAATCACCCCATAACAAACAGTGTAGCAGAGAGTCCCTGCAAATCACCCCATAACAAACAGTGTAGCAGAGAGTCCCTGCAAATCACCCCATAACAAACAGTGTAGCAGAGAGTCCCTGCAAATCACCCCATAACAAACAGTGTAGCAGAGAGTCCCTGCAAATCACCCCATAACAAACAGTGTAGCAGAGAGTCCCTGCAAATCACCCCATAACAAACAGTGTAGCAGAGAGTCCCTGCAAATCACCCCATAACAAACAGTGTAGCAGACAGTCCCTGCAAATCACCCCATAACAAACAGTGTAGCAGACAGTCCCTGCAAATCACCCCATAACAAACAGTGTAGCAGAGAGTCCCTGCAAATCACCCCATGACAAACAGTGTAGCAGAGAGTCCCTGCAAATCACCCCATAACAAACAGTGTAGCAGACAGTCCCTGCAAATCACCCCATAACAAACAGTGTAGCAGAGAGTCCCTGCAAATCACCCCATAACAAACAGTGTAGCAGAGAGTCCCTGCAAATCACCCCATAACAAACAGTGTAGCAGAGAGTCCCTGCAAATCACCCCATAACAAACAGTGTAGCAGAGAGTCCCCGCAAATCACCCCATAAAAAACAGTGCAGCAGAGAGTCCCTGCAAATCACCCCATAACAAACAGTGTAGCAGAGAGTCCCTGCAAATCACCCCTTAACAAACAGTGTAGCAGACAGTCCCTGCAAATCACCCCATAACAAACAGTGTAGCAGACAGTCCCTGCAAATCACCCCATAACAAACAGTGTAGCAGAGAGTCCCTGCAAATCACCCCATGACAAACAGTGTAGCAGAGAGTCCCTGCAAACCACCCCATAACAAACAGTGTAGCAGGCAGTCCCTGCAAATCACCCCATGACAAACAGTGTAGCAGGCAGTCCCTGCAAATCACCCCATGACAAACAGTGTAGCAGGCAGTCCCTGCAAATCACCCCATAACAAACAGTGTAGCAGGCAGTCCCTGCAAATCACCCCATGACAAACAGTGTAGCAGAGAGTCCCTGCAAATCACCCCATGACAAACAGTGTAGCAGAGAGTCCCTGCAAATCACCCCATGACAAACAGTGTAGCAGAGAGTCCCTGCAAATCACCCCATAACAAACAGTGTAGCAGAGAGTCCCTGCAAATCACCCCATAACAAACAGTGTAGCAGAGAGTCCCCGCAAATCACCCCATAAAAAACAGTGCAGCAGAGTGTCCCTGCAAATCACCCCATAACAAACAGTGTAGCAGAGAGTCCCCGCAAATCACCCCATAACAAACAGTGTAGCAGAGAGTCCCCGCAAATCACCCCATAACAAACAGTGTAGCAGAGAGTCCCCGCAAATCACCCCATAACAAACAGTGTAGCAGAGAGTCCCTGCAAATCACCCCATAACAAACAGTGTAGCAGAGAGTCCCTGCAAATCAACCCATAACAAACAGTGTAGCAGAGAGTCCCTGCAAATCAACCCATAACAAACAGTGTAGCAGACAGTCCCTGCAAATCACCCCATAACAAACAGTGTAGCAGAGAGTCCCTGCAAATCACCCCATAACAAACAGTGTAGCAGACAGTCCCTGCAAATCACCCCATAACAAACAGTGTAGCAGACAGTCCCTGCAAATCACCCCATAACAAACAGTGTAGCAGACAGTCCCTGCAAATCACCCCATAACAAACAGTGTAGCAGAGAGTCCCTGCAAATCACCCCATGACAAACAGTGTAGCAGAGAGTCCCTGCAAATCACCCCATAACAAACAGTGTAGCAGAGAGTCCCTGCAAATCACCCCATAACAAACAGTGTAGCAGAGAGTCCCTGCAAATCACCCCATAACAAACAGTGTAGCAGAGAGTCCCTGCAAATCACCCCATAACAAACAGTGTAGCAGAGAGTCCCTGCAAATCACCCCATAACAAACAGTGTAGCAGAGAGTCCCTGCAAATCACCCCATAACAAACAGTGTAACAGAGAGTCCCTGCAAATCACCCCATGACAAACAGTGTAGCAGAGAGTCCCTGCAAATCACCCCATAACAAACAGTGTAGCAGAGAGTCCCTGCAAATCACCCCATAACAAACAGTGTAGCAGAGAGTCCCTGCAAATCACCCCATAACAAACAGTGTAGCAGAGAGTCCCTGCAAATCTCCCCATGACAAACAGTGTAGCAGAGAGTCCCTGCAAATCACCCCATAACAAACAGTGTAGCAGAGAGTCCCTGCAAATCACCCCATAACAAACAGTGTAGCAGAGAGTCCCTGCAAATCACCCCATAACAAACAGTGTAGCAGAGAGTCCCTGCAAATCACCCCATAACAAACAGTGTAGCAGAGAGTCCCTGCAAATCACCCCATAACAAACAGTGTAGCAGACAGTCCCTGCAAATCACCCCATAACAAACAGTGTAGCAGACAGTCCCTGCAAATCACCCCATAACAAACAGTGTAGCAGACAGTCCCTGCAAATCACCCCATAACAAACAGTGTAGCAGACAGTCCCCGCAAATCACCCCATAACAAGTCTTGCAGCAGTATTACTGCGCACCCTGGGGGATTTCACACAGTGGGGCATCCCAAAATGGAATGGCATGGAACAAAACCCGGGATATTCAAAATCGGAGAAAGCTTACTTTTTTCAATTATGGTTAAGTGGAGACTGGGGCCCCTCTGCTGCCATGTTGCCCTATAATCGCTGGTGATCCCCCCATTCCGGAGCCACACTGCATGTCATCCATGTACCTCATTGGTGGTGCAGCAGCCCCCCCCCCTCCTCCGTGCACAGTTACCCTGCTCTGTGCTGCTCAATGGATCATTCACTGGTGGTGCAGTAGCCCCACCCTCTATCCCTTGCTGCGAGCCAGCTCCTTCCAATTGTAGGTCTGGCGTGCTCCCTGGGGTTAGGAGGAGGGACCACTGCGCCACCAATGAATGATTAAATGAGCAGCACGGTGCCAGGTAGCTGCGAGTGTGGGGCAGTGTTGAGTGGGGTTGGCCACTGCACTACCAATGAATAGTATACAGCGTGGCAGATCGTGGCAGCGTGACGGTAGCCCGCGCTGGCCACTGCACAGCGTTACTGAGTGTGTAGCGTCTACCGTTACGTTCTTATTAGAATATTGCCACCCTACCTGCCATTCCGCCTGGGGTAGTGGCCTCTCATCGCCTCATGGCCCTGCCGCCCCCCCTTCCACATCCCCCTCTCACCACCCTGCCACAACCCGATCCGCCGCCCCCCCACCATCCGCCGCTTACCGGCTATCACCCGCCCTCCCACATCCGACGCTTACCAGCTGCGGCCTTCCAAGGCTCCGGGCCTACTGGGATTTTGCCCGTAAGCCCTAAGCCCAGTCCGCCCCTGTCTGATAGCAGCTTGTGAATTTCAATACTTTTGAGCATGCAAATTGTTGTGAAGCAGCAACACACATGGTGCCAACTTCCCACTGTGTTTCTCTGTGCTTGCCCCTTGTAATTATTTCATTGTTGAAGCATAGGTGTCACTGGTAATTGTTTTGTGTGGCAAGAATTCTAACAATAAAGCACCTGTTTCCCAAAACGTTGCCACGACCTTTCCAGGTTCCCCTTGTGCTTCCATTGCATGGACTTGTTTGATCTCAGGATTGTGGTGGTGGACCCATCTTACGTTGCCCATAACATATTGAGATTAGAAGACCCCTGGATTTTCTCTGCATGTCTACATTCTTATTTTCATTGTAGACCTGCGCTGCACTTACCATCCTGTCACTTCCAGTGATTTCATGGGACCAAACTTCTACAGTGTGTGTTCAATGTCTAGACATGTCTCAACCTGCACAGACAAGTTCAGCTTCTCTAACACTGACAGAACCTACTGTTTTTTGGGAGGGGAAATGCTGAGTTGTTAGACACATTGCAAATCAACACACAATAAAAGGGGGGAAGGAAAACCCTATTTCTTTAATTTATTAATTTCTTCAACAAAATTCCCTGCAAATTGGCCAGCTTTCCAGGTCTGGGTCACTGTTAAATCTGACATGGATATTGCCCATCTATCCAGATCCTGACTAATAGCCTGGTAAAACATAGGGGCTAGTGACCCAGGGCTCAGTGCACGAGCAGCCAACTTTCCATCATGGAATTGTGCAGGCCTCTTTATCAGAGGAGCATGCTCTTTCTGGGATGCTGAGATGCCTCTGGAAGAACATCAGGTCCACGCTGATGGGCACTAGGCTTTTATGGTGGTAAGATTACAGGTAATCAGGTGACGGTATATAGGCAAGCCACCCTCTGCATTCTGGAAGGCTGCTTGCCAACCCCCTAACATTTGAACTAGTATAGGAGTCTATGGATCCGCTTATCAGTTCACAAGAAAGTGCCAATCAAAAAAGCACAACCCCTCCCACGATATAAAATGTTTTACAGCATTCTTCCTTTGGTTGCTCTGAAGCTGTGCTGAAGGACATAGGGGCTGATTTGCAAGGCCATAAGTTACCAGCCTGTATGCCTGGTGTGCCAGACTAGTATCCCTAGTGGCGGGGGCACACTTTTTCTAAGTTTTTGCTAGAAATGGCTGACTATTTTGACTTTAAAGTGGACCTAAAACTCTTTAAAATGTCCTCCATGTCGCCACTACCCAAATACATGGGGTTATGCTGCTGGCTCAGCAACAGCCGTAGCCCTGTCCATCCAGCAAATTTTAGGTCACCGAATGGCGGATATCAAATCAGCCACATGGCCAGATTTCTTCTATCCTTAGATGCGTTTCCACCCCTGCCTATCTGAATGGCTGGGTGCTGGAATGCACCTCAGATAAAGGAAGGCCGGGGATGCAGCAGTGGGCAGCGAAAATGCCATGGAAGCACCCAGAAAGAAAATTTTTGGGGGACGGGCGGGTTATCACGCTTTAATGGCATTAAGATATATATCAGATGGGGGTTACCGAAGAACAAGCAACTGTATAGCTTGTGGACTGAATAAACCCCTGTCTGGCTCATCACTACTATACAGATGAATAACAGAATTTTTCCAATAATGATTTTTTTTTACAAACTGTGTAATTATCAAATCAGTCTATGGAGAATTAATGTATTTAGGGAGGCTACATTTTACTACTTGAATTGCTCATAGTTTAGGGAAAAGAGGAAGCCACGAACACAAAGTAAGCTAATCATGACGGAGGGGCTATTTTGTCATTCCTCACGAGAAAATAACAGTTTTTATCTCCAGTTACCTTTTCAGATGTTAACATTCCGAGCCTTCAGGCATACAAATCTCTATCATCTAGAAATAGTTTTACTCTCGTAAAAGAACAACCACAAAGTTAATATCCGATTTTGCTAATAGGTAGCTTCAATGTGTTTTACTGAACTAAACTGTCACGAAAAATATCCCATTGCAACTTCTAGTCTTTAATCTTTCTCAGTGAGTATATTCTAATTCTTATTTTTATTCTAGATATCACCTTCCCAACAGAAGCCCAAGTAGCTCTAGGCGAATTTCTTGTCACAGGCCTGAGGCTGCCATCAGCTGAAGCTGCTTTCCTTTCTTGCAGTGATTTTTTCTCCTATTGTTTTCTCAGTTCTTAAGTGACACTTTTTCTGATCTTTTCTGCTTTTGTTGTGAGCAGCTTAAAGAATAAGAAAACCCCAACGTACTGCTAAAAATGCGATATATATATTCCAATCATTTTGGTCATTATTCCACTTTAATCATACTAATGACACTGCTTCCGCTAACTGCAAAATCTAAAGGCCACTACAATACTCCGTCCTCACTACTCTTGAACTATCCTCAGCCAGTTGGATATTTATTGATACTCCAAATACCCTCCCATGCAGTGGGTGACTGTGGCCAAAAATCAGCCCTGGACTTGACTGACCGAGACATCCCCGCTGATGCCCCAACCATGATGCTTTAGCATTGGGGGTTGGGGTTCCTTGGCTTTTGGATACAGTGGCACTGAGTACAGGGGCTAAGATGGAGACAAAAGGGCAGGGATTTCATGTGGGTTTTAAAAGCAGCAGCCCAACTGGCCCCAAAGCAGTGCGGCCCACTGGCATTGTCCGTGACCAGTCCGCCCCTGCTCCCTTGGCTCTCCTTCAATCTCTACGATGAAGTTTATTTTTCTAATGATGCTAATGGATGGTGGATTGTGTCCCATCTGTTCAACAAGTGTTAGACTGAGGTGTGTAAAGCCCACCAGTGGAACAGACTCTAGGGCTCACCCTACAGTTAAATGCAAATATTAGTTGTTGACTTTTGGGATGTGGAGCAGTCATCTGAGTGCTTGGGCTACACACTGGACCAAAACTAAGAAATAGGAGACCATGTAGTTCCCTGCCCGTGGGAGTACCCAAGGGGGCTCAATGGAGGATTCTCCTGTTCCCACGTGTGCCACTGTGAATGCCTGTCTGCAGGGGTGGACTGGCCATAGGGGGAAATGAGAGAATTCCCAGTGGGTTGCACTGCCTTTGGGATGATTGGGCTGCTGCTTCTAACACCACCATCCAATACTTACCTCCCTAGACTGCCTCCAAGCCTTCCTGTATCTGATGCCACTGTACCCTTTGCCAAGAAATACTAGCCAATCTTCTCTCTCTAATGCTATAGCCCCAGCTTCATGGCAGTGGAGTGGGTGCCATACCAACTCCTGCCACATTGTCTGGCACTACAACACTAAAGCTTTAGTATCTTCAAGTAGGTTATATCTAGCCTGGCCATGGCCTATAGCTGCAGCCTTGGACTACACTCATTGACCAGTCAGTGAGTACATTTAGGGGCGGGGCAGCATGAGAGGAATCCGATATAGAAACATAGAAGGTTGACGGCAGAAGGAGACCATACGGTCCATCTAGTCTGCCCTTATGTGTATACTGTATGTACAAAGGGGGATGGGAGCAGCTCAATCACTATTTATACAAAATTATCAACATTATTATTCAGGGCCTGGGAACTAATTTACCGCCCAGTTTAACCCTCTCATCAACTAAATATCAAGCAACAAACATGTCTAGCTATGTGGAAAGACAGAGATTTGGTTGCATATATCTGCAGATACATGTGGAAGCCACACTGCCCCGGCAAGGCACTCTGTGTTTAGTGTGGTCCCTACTCTTAATTCTGAGTCCCCAAAGTTGGGACATGCAATGCAGACAAATATCTGAGAGCTACTTACCTGGGAAGCAGCCAGCCAAACAATGCCACTGCGCCACAATATATGATTAAATGAGCAGCACGGTGCCAGGTAGCTGCAAGTGTGGGGCAGCGTTGAGTGGGGTTGACCACTGCACTACCAATGAATAGTATACAGCGTGGCAGATCGTGGCAAGAGGGCATCAATGAATTTTTTGTTCTATCAGCGTGACGGCAGCCCGCGCTGGCCGCTGCACAGCGTTACTGAGTGTGTAGCGCCTACCGTTACGTTCTTATTAGAATATTGCCACCCTACCTGCCATTCCGCCTGGGGTAGTGGCCTCTCATCGCCTCATGGCCCTGCCGCCCCCCCTTTCGCATCCCCCTCTCACTGCCCTGGCACAACCCGATCCGCCGCCCCCCCACTATCCGCCGCTTACCGGCTATCACCCGCCCTCCCACATCCATCGCTTGCCACAACATTTGGTTTGAACTCATAGCAACTAGTTTGTATTGTATTGTATCTTCCATAGTAAAGCACTATGGAAGATGTTGACGCTATATAAATACAAAATAATAATACTGGGGATGGAACCTCATTTGAAAAAAGTAAAGGCAGAAATATTAGCTATGTATGAGAATGTTTATTTAAGTGATGTTTCTTTCAACAGGTATGACTTGGTGACCGAGGTAATTTGATAATGACCTCATTTCTTCAGCCCATGTAATTTTGGACAGGAATAGTTTTTATTTCTACATTATCATAATTTTAGTATGTAAGATTTGCATTTTTTTGTTGCTTCTCTTTTATAGTATTCTGTATAATTATTTGGTCTAACCTGTTTGTCATTATTACATTTTAAAGTTTACTAGATCTAAAATGATTTTTTTGTATTAGTGTCAAAAACACCAAAAAAACTCAGCAGGACGTTAATATCTCCTTCAAATTATATACAAATTTTTAGCAGCATTAGAAAAAAATATCCACCTCCTATGTGAATATCCAATAGTAATAATAACTTGCGCAGGCTCCCGTCATCACATTATAAATGATGTACCAGATAGACAGATAGAGCTTGCAATATGGTTTAGATCTTCTTTAGGGTATGAAAACTTTTATATGCTTTCCGACCAATATAGGATATAATTGAGCAATGATAATGAATTTAGATCCTCCTTGATGTCCAAAACTCCTTATTAATCCACCACTCCAAAGATTATGTCACATAGGAACAAACAAATAAAAGCACATAGCGTGATATCCTTAAAACTTAAGAGCACCTGCCCACATTTATTAGGCTTACCAGCAATCACAAATAAACACGCCTTTCAAACTTCATACCACAACAGTGGTAATTAAGTGGTTAAATCAGCCAGACCACATGATCGCTTCTTTCATTGAAAACAGAGACGCTCCACAGTGCCCGTAGCTCATGATTAAGTTGTCAGTGACGACGAAACGCGTTGGGCGGGGCCAGCATTGCGAAGCGTCATCACGTAGCTACTGAGAGGAAGAGCGGCGAGTGTTCCCATGTCCTGCGGCCGAGGAGAGGGTGTGACATAAACCGCACCGAAGGTAGCGTGTATGAGAGCATAAGAGGTCTTTACAGCGCACCTTCCTTCACTGTCTTCGAAGTTGGAATTTTGAGTTTGAAAGGCGTGTTTATTTGTGATTGCTGGTAAGCCTAATAAATGTGGGCAGGTGCTCTTAAGTTTTAAGGATATCACGCTATGTGCTTTTATTTGTTTGTTTCTATGTGACGTAATCTTTGGAGTGGTGGATTAATAAGAAGTTTTGGACATCAAGGAGGATCTAAATTCATTATCATTGCTCAATTATATCCTATATTGGTTGGAAAGCATATCAAAGTTTTCATACCCTAAAGAAGATCTAAACCATATTGCAAGCTCTATCTGTCTATCTGGTACGTCATTTATAATGTGGTGACGGGAGCCTGCACAAGTTATTATTACTATTGGATATTCACATATGAGGTGGATATTTTTTTCTAATGCTGCTAAAAATTTGTATATAATTTGAAGGAGATATTAATGTCCTGCAGAGTTTTTTGGTGTTTTTGACACTAATACAAAAAAACATTCTTTGTGAAGTATCTGCAGACTGAACCAACACAGTTTGATCTACTCCAGCGTGGACATTTGTTATTTATATGTAAATAATTTCTAAACGCATTTATTTTAGTTTAAAAACAAGTGTGTAAGCGCGGTGTTTGATGAAGCTCTTTCATCCTCTGTAAATAGATCGAAAATGAGATAATATCCAATATCATATTGTTTTCGGTGTGATATACCATCATTATTTACTAAGCCTGCACTGACAAACAGTGGACCAGTGCAGCTCTGCAAGCACTTACAGAAACACTATTCTCCGAATTACTTTCCTGTTGGTCGGCTGGAAAATTACATCGACAACACAGAGGAAACATTTGCCTTTCTTTGAGCTGACGTTATTCAGCTGAACATGATTAAATACTATTTGAAATATACAGCCTTATTTATGAAGCGTCAATGCCACACAGCACCACTTTTTTTTGCCTTAGCCGCGTCTTAATTAACACTATTTAACACTAGCACCCAAAAGGTTGCAGGGGTGGGCACTCTAGTTGAGGATGCACCAGTTGAAACCTGCTGCTGCAGGTCAAGATCCTATACAGCACAATGGACAGAACAGGATTGTAGTGATAATAATGGAAACGCAGGACCTACATGTCACCAAATGTGATTTTTTGGGGGCTATTAAAATTGATTTCCATAGCTTCTTTTGCTTACCGATGTGTAATTTAAACAACAACTAAAGCGCAGCCAGGATGTACTTTGTCCCCTTTGTTCCCAGCAGTGATTTTTTGTAACTGTAATGATGAAAAGTAGATATCACATAAATTTAAGGTTCACTGGCAGTGGGAATATGAGTCCTTGCAGGGGGCCGGCCTTAGTGTAAGTGTCGCCATGTGCAAGATTTAAGAACGCCCCCCCAGACACAAAAAAATGAAAAGCGAGCAACAGAGGAAACACAGATAAGAGGGAGACAGAGAAGAAATAAGAGTAAGGCCCTTATTTATCAAGGGATAGCGCCAGGGAGTGTCTCACTAGCACCAGGTAGCGCCAGCTATCGGCGGCTACCGACTCCAGAACGCCAGGCTGCGAACACAATCACGCATTTATCACGCTAAATGAGACTAGCGTCGGCGAGAGCGTCAGCTAGCGCGGGATTCATCATGTTGCAGACTTCAGCGAACAGCGCCATGACCTCTTGCTACCTGGCGCTCTCCAATGCATTTCAATGGAGAAATCTTAAAATATTCATAATTAATTGATATTAATGTTTTTTTTTTTAATGTCAAAAATTCTGTGACCACTTCTGCAATGTTAGATATTTTTTTAAGGTAATAAAAAAAAAAAAAAAAATTTGTGCAGAATTGATATTACAGGTCTGATATTAATGTATTCATATTACCAAATGTTTATAAAAACATGTTTATTTTTTTTTTACACAAATATGGTTGTTTGGGGGTTAAAAAACTACTTTTAACCCATCGCCGCCAGCGCTCTGGGGTTTAAACATTCATTTCACAGCGCGAGCATTTTTGGAGCGTGATTTGTTAATGAATATGGTGGGAGCCGTTCGCTCTGGCCATTCGCTGTCATGCGCTCCCATACAGCGCGGAACCAGTCAAACAGCGACTCCTAACCCCGTATTCAACATTACCGCACACCGACTCAGTCGCTGTCAACAGCCGAACAACGGCCAAGCACAGCGAATACTAGCGGGCGCTGTGAAAATAACGCTACTGGCGCTCATCTGTCGCTACCTGGCGCTATTAATAAATCGGCCTCTAAATGTGGAAAAGAGATTATAATAAGATAAAAGGAATGTAGTATGAAAAGAAAGTGAAAAGAGAGAGGATGGAGGGAATGTGACAAAGAGAATGAAGAAGAAAAGATAAAAACAATTGGATGACATAGAATGTGAGAGATAAAGATATTGGAGGAATGTGACAATGAAAGATGGACAGAGTGTGGGAATGAGAGCAAGATGGGAGGAAGGTAGAAAACATGAGAGTGGAGAAGAAAGAGAGAGAAAACAAAATGGTTAAATAAGGCTAGAAAAAAAAAGAAGAAAGAAAGAGAGAGCAAAAGAAAGACGGAAAGAAAGAGAAACAAAGAAAGAAAAAAACTGGAATGGAGGGAAGGGAAAAAACGTGGGAAGATGTAAAGAAGCTGAGGAAAATGGAGGGATCATGAAATGATGTGAAAAAAGCTAAAAGAGAATTATAAAGAAATGTGCCAAAAAATGAAGGGTTAGAGAGTTTTGCTGAGAGCCGAGTTGAGAGCTTCAGGTGCCCCCTTACAGAGAGTTTGGGATGTCGCCCTGTGTGCCTCACACACCAGCCATGTTGCTAGGGGCGGTTTAGGTCCGCTAACAAACCTGTCACTATTTAATAGATGCACCTATTAAATAAAATATAGGCGCTCTGCTTCTGTGCAGAGTTCAGCCACAATCCCCCCAAGCTATTTGAAGGGGACCAGAAGATAGGATAGAAAGATGGCTCACTATTCCTCTGAGAAAAATGGTTCAGCATGGAACAAGTGCCCAGGCTCAGATGAATAACAAGCGACGCCATTGGCACAGTGGCGTAATTTAGGCTTGGCTTTATCTAGCTCATTGCGTGTCAAGGTATTTTATTTAGCAAAAGCAATACAAGTGGCTCTTTTAACAGAAGAATGAGAGAGAAAAGAGTTTCCCCAGTCCGTAGTATATCTAGTAGACTCTTCTAATTTTATTCTTGAAAAGTTGATTTAAAAATGCCCCACGGGAGTTAAAGCTGTAGGGTATTATGTGATGAGCTGTACATATAAAAACAAAAAAAAAAGGCACACTTCCGGGCATATCCTTTCCAGCTTTGAAGATTTTATTCGGCATTTCATCTATTTTACACTGACCCTGCCAATCTTCTGTGCAGTTTCTCTCAGATCTTGCCAGGAAAAAAAAAACAAATAGCTTAAAAAAACAGACACAACGCGCTCCTGACTTTTCTCCCTGAGAGGCAGCCAATATTCATCATGTTTTTTTCTGTATACAACTATGGACGGATTCACATAAGCAGCTTCATCATTATTGTGCGCGTTGCATCCACACACTGGGTGACACAATTTAATTGCCAGTGAAAACAGCGTAAATGTGTTCTCTGTTTATTTCCAGGATCCCATGGAACTTGTTTTATGTGTAAAGAAGAGTGCGCGTTATTATACAGCACACTGGAACCCGGCAAGCCATCAGTGACTAACGACAGGTAAAGCTCCGGAGTAGGTTCAAGGATCAAGGAATACTGCAGATCAGAAGTGCAGATGGGGAGCATTGAAAATTTAGGATCGTCCTATTCTCGTATTCATGTAATCAAAGTGAAGTACTTTGTAAATGACCATACTCTGCTTTACACATCATTATTTGTAGTATTGTTTTATGTTTCGAAGCTAGGGTAGGGAACGGGCAGCATTTAGATAGAAGAATGAAAAGTTCCTTTTTGAGTAGATCTAACTAGCGAGGCACTCTCTAAAAAGGGAAATAAAAAATGACTTCCATCACTATATAAAATGCAGAGTTAGCAATTATTTATGGTGGGTTGCATAATCTCATTCTCCGTGTTACTAGGTTTATGAAAAAGTACGCTTTTTATGGGCTGGATTACCAATGCATGAGCTATCCCAACAATTGCTGCCCACCGATAGACTAGGAGGCCGATTCATTAATAGCGCCAGGTAGCGACAGATGAGCGCCAGTAGCGTGATTTTCACAGCGCCAGCTAGTATTCGCTGTGCTTGGCCGGGGTTTGCTTGTTGACAGCGACTCAGTCGGTGTGCTGTAATGTTGAATACGGGGTTAGGGGTCGATGTTTCACAGGTTCCGCGTTGTATGGGTGCGCCTGACAGCGAATGGCCAGAGCGAACTGCTTGCTGCAGATTCATTAACAAATCACGCTCAAAAATTTCTCGCGCTGTGAATTCCTTGTTTAAACCCCAGAGCGCTGGCGGCGATGTGTGTAAAGTAGTTTTTAACCCCCAAACAACCATTTTTTTTAAATGTAAAAATTATACAAGTTTTTCTAAACATTTTGTAATATGAATACATTAATATCAGACCTGTAATATCAATTCTGCACAAATTTTTTTTTTTTTACCTTAAAAAAATATCTAACATTGCCGTAGTGGTCACAGAATTTTTGACAGTTAAAAAAAAAAAAAAAAAAAAAACAATTAATTATGAATATTAAAAGATTGCTCCATTGAAATGCATTGGAGAGCGCCAGGGAGCAACAGGTTGTACCTGGCGCTGTGATGGGATTAGTAGCGGCGCTGTTCGTTGCAGTCGGCTACATGATGAATCCCGCGCTAGCTGACGCTCTCGCCGGCGCTAGCCTCATTTAGCGTGATAAATGCGTGATTGTGTCCGCCGCCGGGCGTTCTGGAGTCGGTAGCCGCCGTTAGCTGGCGGTACCTGGCGCTCGTCAGACACTACCTGGCGCAAGCCCTTGATAAATAAGGCCCTTTGTTTAGGAAAAAGTATGATTTTTATGGGCTGGATTACCAATGCATGAGCTATCCCAACAATTGCTGCCCACCGATAGACTAGGATTTGGAAATCAACCACTTAAAGCAGACCTAACGTCAAACAACATTGAGCACTAGGAAGCAGGCCAATGGGCCGGATTATTTACTAGATCTGCTTTAGCACCACACGTGACCACTGGGGTGGTTGTTGATGATCACAGAAGGAAGGGTATTAAAGTAATAAAAAAATTGGACTTGGAAATTAACCACTTAAACCAGACCTAACGTCAAAGGATTGCTTAAACTGGACCTTATCTTATGATTATGTTTCCCCCACCCAGTACATACAGATTGCCAACATTAAAAATCATCCTACTGGCATCTACTGCATTTTCTGAGCCTTTATACATCCAAGATGGTGGCCCTTGGGGTCTCAGGCTGCCTGCAAACAGGAAGTGTCTTCTCACTGTGCTGCTCTGCATTGTGGGATTGCTGACCTTTTCTGATCCCAGCTCTGCTCTGTCTGTGCAAAGCACAGCTATATCCCCGCCCTCTATAATTTCAACCGCTCTCCTCAGTATGTGTGATGCTTCTGAGACAGGATGGGGGCGCCTGTATCCTAGAGTCCCGAACAGAGATGCAGCCCAGTGGGGGAAAGAATAAAAAGTAGTGACTAAAAACATAAAACATATTAATTTTTTTTTTTTAATTCTTTATTTTTGAAAAGGATTTTATGCATACAACAGTAGAAAACAACAACAAAGGAGAAAGGAAGGGGGGTAACGATATGTAGGGGGGGAACCGTAGGGGAAGAGGGAAGTGGGGGGGGGCTGGGGGAA
The DNA here is from genome assembly GCA_027917425.1 of Gastrophryne carolinensis. Classification (NCBI taxonomy): domain Eukaryota; kingdom Metazoa; phylum Chordata; class Amphibia; order Anura; family Microhylidae; genus Gastrophryne; species Gastrophryne carolinensis. The sequence goes on from CM051234.1 coordinate 163,483,469, forward strand.
TAACGGTGTTCTGCAAATTACACATTCCATGAATGGAGCATCAATACAAGCAATACAATCCTCTGCATTTTATATAAGCCAGTAACTCTTTGGGCCGAAGTCCCGAGAACATGTCCCGCATACAGGCTGAGTGGATGCCTCTCCCTGCAAGAGATAGTGTGGGTCATGTGAACATATTAATTTTTGATGCTGGGCAATAGCTTTTTAAAAGTTTGGGCATTTCATTAAATGATGAAGGTCTGGTTTAAAACCATCCATACAAAATTGGATTCCCCACTCAATAATGAGCACTAAGAAGCCTGACAATGATCGGAATTATTCACTGGGTCTGCTTTAGCACCTCATGTGATCTCTGATGGTGACTAAGTGGGTTGGTTGCTGGTGGGTATTTGTGGTGCTGGCTGCAGTTGTGGCACCGGAGGGTCACGGAAGGAAGGAGTATTAACGTGATTGGAAAGTCATAGGTTAAAAAATAAATATCAGTAGCTTACCCTTCATTGAGAGGCTCAAGCATTGTGCTTCCCCTTCTGTCTGTCTCCTAAGTTAGGAAAATCACTTCCTCAATTAGTGCCTACCCCCCTGACCTGGTCCATCAATCAACCTTCAGTGGACGAAGAACGGAAACACCCCCCCCCACTCCCTGTCCAGATATCCTTATTGGCTGCCTCTCTCTGCAGCTCTGAAACCCTGCCCTCCTCTCATACTTATCACAGTGTGCTTACATCACATCACTGTTTCCACACCCACTGTATCTCTTCATTGTTTCTAAGGCCCTTATTCATCAAGCGATAGCGCCAGGTAGTGTCTGACGAGCGCCAGGTAGCGGCAGCTAACGTCTGCTACCGACTCAAGTACGCCCGGCGGCGGTCACAATGACGCATTTATCAAGCTAAATGAGGCTAGCGCCGGCGAGAGCGTCGGCTAGCGCGGGATTCATCATGAAGCCGACTGCAACGAACAGCGCCGCTGCTAATCCCATCACAGCGACAGGTATGACCTGGCGCTACCTGCCGCTCTCCCATACATTTCAATGGCAGACGCTGCAATGATTGTTTTAAGTGGTTTTTGTGTTCTTGTCTTTGGCACAAAATTCCACACATGTTTATAGTGATATGTTTTATTAATCTGGCTAGTTATTTTACTTTTTTGGGAGAAAGTAGTAATTTTTACACTGTAATGTTGTGAGTGACATCTCAAATGCATCTCCTCCCACCAAACTCATTGAGCTCTAAATCGCTTTTTTTCACCACACACGGGGCTTGTAAAGCTACTTTTCAGCCAGTCCTGTTTGGCGGTCACGTTCGCTATGCGAAATTGTCAGCGCCCAAGCTATTCGGCAGCCCTGTCCTTGATGAATCTGTGTTGGTCAGAGTTTGTGCAGTCGCTGTTTTGATTCGCTATGTGGCGGCGCGAGCGTCGCTGTGCTTCGCTGCGCTGCGTTGTGCGGCGCTGTGCTGTTCATACATGTGCCCTTCAGAATCTCAAATGCTCTAATACTTTTAAAGATAACTTAGGAACTACAGGGTCTTTTTGAAAATGGATTGAAATTTGGGACAGTGCAATGGGTAGCCCAAGACAAGGAGACAACAATCCGGCTTGCCTTTAGCATAACTTTCAGGTCATAGGGTGCTTTAAAGAGATGGGCATCTGCTTGGGGGTTGCTGTTACGCCATGTTGTATGTGTCTTATGCCATCTTAGACTGAATACGAAAATTCAAGCACTCCTCCAAGTGAAAAATAGGTTCGCTTTTAATCTCAATCCTAGGCTAAAACTCTGAATTTATTCTGCAACAAAAGGAAGATTGTTTGGATTCTAAGCATTAATTTTCAAGGGCTGTTTGTTTTGCCAGACACTGGCAAATATGTGCAACCTTATATAATATCTATTGCAATTGTGCAACTCAATCAGGGGTTCTGCCTCCGTTTTGCATGTGGTTATGTGATCCGATTGGCTGATACATGGTCCCAGAGGACACTATTTGGAATTATGGAGTGCTATGTGGTCTTATTGGGCGTTTTGTGGTCTGACGGGACACTGTCGTCTTATAAGTGCCATCTCTCCCTCCTGCTGAGACTATAACAAACAAGATGAGTCATTCTGAAAAGCCTGTAATCTCCCTGCTCAGAGATCCCTTTTGTTACATCATATATAGTGGACCACAACCCAGGATTTTGACTATCCTGGGTTTTGGTCCTTGCCCCTGGGGCACCCTAATTGGGGATGCCCCCCTGTGTGACACCCCCATATCGCCTGATCTCTCACCCTTCCCTGGTCCTACAGCGCACGTGCAGCCTCACGTCCAGTCTGGGCACTCAGATCCGATCCCTCCATCAAATAAGGAATTTAAATAAAGAGAGAAATGTAGGAATGTGGAAAAGGGAGAAAGAAAGAAGGAATTTAAATAAATATAAAAATAAGAAGGGAGGTGGAAAAGAGAGAAAGAAGGAATTTAAATAGAGAGAAATAAGGAGGGAACGTGGGAAAGAGAGGAAGAAGGAAGGAATTTAAATAAAGAGAGAAATAAGAAGGGAATGTGGAAAAGAGAGGAAGAAGGAAGGAATTTAAATAAAGAAATAAGGAGGGAATTTGGAAAATAGAGAAAGAAGGAATTTAAGGAAAGAGAGAAAAAAGGAGGGGATGTGAAAAAGAGAGAAAGAAGGAATTTAAATAAAAAGAGAAATAAAGAGGGAATGTGGAAAAGAGAGGAAGAAGGAAGGAATTTAAATAAAGAGATAAATAAGGAGGGAATTTGGAAAATAGAGAAAGAAGGAAGGAATTTAAGTAAATAGAGAAATAAGGAGGGAATGTGGAAAAGAGAGAAAGAGCCTTAAGTAAAGAGAGAAAAAAGGAGGGGATGTGGAAAAGAGAGAAAGAAAGAAGGAATTTAAATAAAGAGAGAAATAAGGAGGCGACGTGGGAAAGAGAGGAAGAAGGAAGGAATTTAAATAAAGAAATAAAAAATAAGGAGGGAATGTGGGAAAGAGAGAAAGAAGGAAGGAATTTAAATAAAGAAATAAGGAGGGAATGTGGGAAAGAGAGAAAGAAAGAAGGAATTTAAATAAAGAGAGAAATAAGGAGGGAATGTGGGAAAGAGAGAAAGAAGGAAGGAATTTAAATAAAGAAATAAGGAGGGAATGTGGGAAAGAGAGAAAGAAAGAAGGAATTTAAATAAAGAGAGAAATAAGGAGGGAATGTGGGAAAGAGAGAAAGAAGGAAGGAATTTAAATAAAGAAATAAAAAATAAGGAGGGAATGTGGGAAAGAGAGAAAGAAGGAAGGGATTTAAATAAAGAAATAAGGAGGGAATGTGGGAAAGAGAGAAAGAAAGGAATTTAAATAAAGAGAGAAATAAGGAGGGAACGTGGGAAAGAAGGAAGGAATTTAAATAAAGAGAGAAATAAGGAGGGAATGTGGAAGAGAAAGAAGGAAGGAATTTAAAAATGAGACAAAATGAAGATGAATACGTAGGAGGTAAATAGGAGACACAGATGGAAACGTGTATTCTCTCGCCAGCTGAGAGCCGTCTCCTATAGGCTGATGGTAGCCTCCCGGCCTCCGCTTGCACTGGGTTAGGGATGGCGGCTTATGGGAAGGCCACAGGCCATGTAGTAACACTGAGCAGTGACGGCAGGAGTTACTTCAGAGCAGTGGCCCGGCGCCATGTACCGCTGATAGTGGCACAGGCACACCAGCCTCACTACATATGAGGACCAATCAATGCGCCGATTCACCAGTCACGTGCAACATCGTTCCGAGGGAAGCAGTGATTGGAGATGCACGCGGAATGTGGGCGGGAACGCTTCGCTGTCGGTCGGTTGGCATGGTTACCGGGTGTACACGCTGCTCAGGAACGCTGGAAACGGCCCGGTAACGCAGGTATGTCGCGCTGTTGGGCTGAAGCTATAGAAACTGAACAAGCAGCTAAAGCGCGGGGAAATGTATTGCAGCCTGTGTGGTATTAGACGTGTGCTGCCCAGTCCGGCCATGCCACACACACCACCAGCCTGGCATAGCGCGTGCTGGCACTGGCTGGGCATAAAGAGTGTGAGGAACGAGTTCCCATGGCAACATAGCCGGGCCTGCCACTCAGTGTAACCTCCCCTGGCCATACTCTCCTCTCCTACTAGTTCTTGTGATCTCTTTTTCCAGGCTGATTGCTGCTGTGTTAGAGGTTGGGCAGAGGGTTGACATGGCTGCTCCAATCACTCTGTGCGTTTCCATCGCAAGTGCAGCAAAACGCAGTGTGTACCGTACTGTGCAGGTGTTAGCTGACCTACTGAGGATTGGGGCCAAAAATCAGCCTGGGAATTCACATGTTCTTAACAGCCCACCACTAATCCATCAGCTCCTTAGCCACTCCCCCAAGGATCTTGTCACACCATTAATGTGTAAGTCGATCTGATGATGCTATCGTTTTGCTGGAACAGATCATGCGCAGAGGAAGACATGTGATGGTAGTGAAGCGTTAGAATTGTAGCAGGAGATAAAGTGGCAGAGGTGGGAATGGCCCCCACATCAATGATCGCATTGCAGGAGCAGAACATGGGCTGTAGCATCTTGGCTTACACCAAGCCCAAGTGGCCCTAAAGCAGTGCTGCCGGCCGGGAATTCTCCCTGTGTTCCCTAAGTCCAGTCCACCCCTACTACTGAGGGCATTTGGGTAACGGGGATGCAGGTCTCCTATCCTCTTACCCTGGCATTCCACCAGGTATAATTCTGGCCTCCAGCTTTTATATCCTACCACGGTCAATGTTGGTTTCTGGGGGGGAAGCTTCTATATCCCCTCCACAGGGGCGTAGCTAGGGGGGCACCTGCCCTGGGTGCAGCAGGTCAGGGGGTGCCAAAGGGAGGCCTGAGCACAGATAGGGGGCGCCATTTTGAATCTTTGCCCCAGGTGCCAAAAAGCCTAGCTACTCCTCTGCCCCTCTATGTCACTTATTGCATAACTGAAGGGGAGGGACAGGCAATCCCCTCATTGTCCCTCCCTTTAGATTGTCTATTGGGAGGGGTTCCACAGATGCCCCAACTCTGTGGTATAAAAGCTTTCGCTGGCATTGTACCTTGTGGAATGCCAGGCTAGAGGGGTGGTGGTTGCTAAACCTGCCACCACCACCATCAGAGATGCCCAGCAGACCTACGGAGAGGACAGCAGAAGGAATTTGGAAAGGTGAGTAGTGTTTTTCTGTGAACTTGTGAACTGCTAATGAGTATCTCTCCAAACTGTGGCGCACACACATTGTCCCATTGACATCCATGTTCTGTGTTACAAACACACTGAAGGGTAAACGCAATGCATAGATGTAAAGGTGCCCATTGACTTCAATGGGCAGGATTTTCTTCACAATATCATAGAGTTGGATATGTACCAAAAAAGTCCAGCACCTGCTCGAAATAGAGGCCAGGCAAAATAAACCTTTTCAAGTCTTTATAAAAATTAGTAAAAAGCCTCTGTGGTGTCCACATCCTAGAGACAGATGCTGTTGGTGGCAGTGATCCCCAGTATTTGAATCCGGGTGTGGGACTGGAGATGTGCGTGTGCAAAGCCACTCATTATTCTCTATGGTGCCTCACCGAGCTTGTCCACCTACAGCCAGGTGCACTCTGTGTCCCGGGTGGCTGTATGCTGGGGGAGAGCCATCACCACTGTGAGACCAGGTGGAGGTAAGCAGGGGAGCCTCGTCCTCCTCTATGGCACCCCTAGTCTGAGGTCTGTTGGGAAAGCGCACAAAGTGGACCACTTGAGCCCCAGAAACATATAGGCAGAAGCTTACCCTCTTCATGCTTCAGCAGCACTAACAGTCAGCAGTCATTAGGTTTTAAATCAGCCAAGGCTGAAATTATTTGATTGAACTCAAGATATTGCCTGTGAAATGAAAAATAAAAAAAAAAAGGATAATGAGTGTGGTCAGAAGAGTAGGTTAAAGCTGGACCACTCAATAGGTCACTAAAGTCAGCTGATAATAACAGAAGAAGCTCTCTTCTACTACCGGTTGAGCTGCCGGTGGATACGTTAGGTATATATTTTTTCATATACAGCCTACAGCAAATGAAAACAGTGCAGCTAGGTTGCCTGTATAGACTGTATTATTAATGTAACAGTTTATGCTTTGTTATATATGTTATAGAAACATGAGCGTATTACCAGCCATGCCAAGACATGCTGTACAGGCGTTTCCCAGCATCATGCCGACAAAGTCAATGTCCTCCTCACCGAAGAAGCGGGCAGATGCAAAGCACAGGTATATTCTTATGTTTCTTTTTTTTACTATTAAAGTGGCACTGTAGTCAAGTCACCACTTCCTTCATCATGGTATATAGCAAAAAAAAAAAATGGCAGTTAATCAGGTGATCATTGGAAACCATCCTGGTTGGATGTGCAAGCCCAGTCACCGATTGCCAGCCATACATGAATGAGGAAGTGATTTACATATAGGTAGAGGACTGCATAGGGTAAAATATTTTCCCTGGTCTATTTTATCAACTACACTCTAATAATTGTCCAGGCAACAAAAAAATCATCAGTTTTTTTTGTTTAAATCAGATTTTTTTTTTAAATTACAAAGGTTGAGCTCCCTGCTTGCCAGCACTGGTCTCTTCACGAGGGAACGTCTTCCTCCTCCAAGACGGTTTCCTGTCCCTGCAGACTCGTAGAGTGGGCGTGCAGAAGGGTGGATGGCCGTCTTGGAGGAGGCAGATGTTCCCTCGTGAATGGACGCTGACGCTGGACAGAAGGGAGCTAAATCTTGGCAAGTTTTAAAACTCTAGAGTCAGATGGATAGCTGTAGGGGACAAAGGTTAAGTATAGTTTCTTTTTGTTAAGGCCTGCACAGACTCTTTTAGGTTTGTTGTTGTCTGCATTCACTTAAAGCGGTCCTTCACTCTGAATAAGAGTCTATCTTATATGTTTCCCACACCCTGTACATACAGATTGCTCACATTATAATTCATCCTACCTGCATCTACTGCATGTTATGAGCCTTTAAAAATCCAAGATGGGGCTCATGGAACGCCAGGCAGCCTGCAAACAGGAAGTGCCTTCTGACTGTGCTGCTCTGCATTCTGGGATTGCTGACCTTTTCCTGACTCCAGCTCTGCTCTGTCTGAGCAAAACACAGCTATAACCTCACCCCCTGTACTTTATCCCACTCTCCTCTCCTCAGTAAGTGTGATGCTCCTGAGTCAAGATGGCGGCGCCCATATCCTAAAGTCCTGAACAGAGTTGCAGCCCAGTGGGGGAAAGAATAATAAGTATTTGACAAAAAACGTAAAATATATTAGCTTTAGATGCTGGGGAATCGTTTTTTAAGGGTTTGGGCTTTTCAATAAATCATGGTGAAGGTCTGGTTTAAAGTGGAATTATACTCAAAATTAACCCCCTCCCCCTGCCTTGCCAACCTCTCCTGGCGCTGAGGCAGGACATTAGGGTTACAAATAAAAAATAACCCTTTCCTTGCCTGGGGTCCAGCCCCATTCCCCTGTTTTTGTGTGGCCGGCCGCATAGAAAGAAACAAAGCAGCATCCCCTGGCTCATGGGCGCTCTCGCCGCCTGTTCAACCCGGGGATGCGCTTTGTGTCTTGCTTTGCAGTGGTGGCACAGAAACTGGACAGCGAGCGACTACAAGCAAGGTAAGATTTACAAGAGGAGAAACGTGAGCCCTGTACACACAGAACACTGCTGAGATGAGGGAGCTCACTCCACCTTACACAGGCCCAGCAGCCATTTTGTATCTACAGGACTCACTTCTGTCTTCTGGTAGATCTTGGTGGGGCCTTGCGTATACAGTTGCCAACAGCATGAGATTGCAGGTAGTGAAAAGTGCCCTCATTAAAGCGGACCAAAACCCGCTGAACATATGAAATACATTTGGCCAAAGCCCCTGCCGATACTCCCTACTTAGGTTGTGGGACTAGAAATGATTGTTTTTGCTTTTCGAATTTCCCGTCCCTTGGTGTGAGGGGGCAGGAGATCAGTCATTGCATAGGTGCGGCAATTACATCATTGCAACACAAAACAGTGGCAATGAATGGAGGCGGGGCTTTACAGCTAAAACAGGCGCCAATATCTGGGATTAGAGTGAAGCAAGAACAGTGAAAATTGGCAAAAGTTACTCTTCATGGGGGCAGCAATTCAGGGGATGCTAGTTAAACATGTGGGTTTGGGTCCACTTTAAAACACACATTTGCTAACATAAGAAAAAAAAACACTAGATCAGCTCCGCATCTTGAGGACTTTTATTGGGACGTGAAAATTCCATTGAAAATAGACTTTCCCTTAGCAGGTTGCCTCTTGGCATAGAGTTTTCTTTTGCTGAGATATAGGCCCTTATTTATGAAGGAATAGCGCCAGGTAGCGACTGGCGAGCGGCCGGTAATGACGGGCCCCGCCACGAGAACGCCGGCTCCCCACCACAATCACACATTTATCAAGCCAATCCTGCTTAGCGACTGAGGCCCTTATTTAACAAGGGATAGCGACAGGTAGCGACAGGTAGCGACCGGCAATGACGGGCCCCGCCACGAGAACGCCGGCTCCCCACCACAATCACACATTTATCAAGCCAATCCTGCTTAGCGACTGAGATAGCGCCAGATAGCCACTCATTCATCATTATTCCAGCATCAGCCCACAGCGCCAGCGTCCGACCTTGAACAGCGACAGGTATGACCTCTCGCTACCTGGCGCTCTCCAATGCATTTCAATGGAACAATCTTTAAATATTAATAATTAATTGTTATTAATGTTTTTTTTTTTTTTTTAATGTGAAAAATTCTGTGACCACTTCTGCCATTTTAGATTTTACACAAAAAATTGTACAGAATTGATATTACAGGTCTGATATTAATGTATTCATATTACTAAATTAATTAAAATTTTTTTTTTTTTGGTGTCCAAAAATATGGTGGTTTGGGGGTTAAAAAACTACTTTTAACACATCGCCGCCAGCGCTCTGGGGTTTAAACATGCATTTCACAGCGCTTGAATTTTTTGAGCGTGATTTTTTGATGAATATGGTGGGAGCCGGTCGCTCTGACCAGTCGCTATCATGCGCTCCCATACAGCGCGGAACCTGTCAAATAGCGACTCGTAACCCCGTATTGAACATTTAGCCACACCGACTGAGTCGCTGTCAACAACCAAACAACGGCGAAGCACAGCGACTACTAGCGGGCGCTCTGAAAATGCCGCTACAGTCGCTCAACTGTCGCTACATGTCGCTATTAATAAATCAGTCTCCCCGTAAACCATAATAGTGTGAATGGATGTAATCCTGAAGAGAAACAAAATATGTATATATAACGATTACCTGACATCAGCTTTTAGATATGTTAAAAAGGATTCTTTCCTGTGCAAAAAAGAAAATCCATTTACCGTATATAGAAAGCTTTAAATAAAAAAACGTTTGTGGTATTAAGAATAGCTACCATTCAACTCTTTTACCGCACATCTCTACTATATGCCTTTCTAAAAATTTCCATCTCAACTTCAATTCAGGATTAACTTGATCAGGGACAAGAGTGTCAAAGATCATCATCACCTCACGAATATCAAAGAGCTGTCTAAAGAGGAAACGGCTACGTGAGTTTGATCAGGATTTTTATATGCTGAATGATCTGTTACGTTATTAAATGTTAATTTACCTGTAACACTTTTGTCTGTTTGTTGGATATTGTTCTCCAAAGAGCCACGTATTTTATGCAACATAGTACACGCATTAAATGTTATAAATATATTATAGATATAGGATGTAGATATTCTACCCAGCAGTTTATCATGATATCATATTACAGAATACAGATTTAAAAGTTTACATTCAAAGGGGATATATATTCCAGGATAGTAAGACCATCTGATTCGGTAATAAATGCTAATGAACACAATATCATACCCTTTATCTAAAACAAATGTTCATCTAATCCGTAGAAACCCCTTGTGCAGACTGTGAAAGTTAAATAAATACATATATATATATATATATATATATATATATATATATATATTTATTTATAAAATATAATGTCTACATTTGATCTTCAGAGGTTGTTTCAAAATTGTAGTTGCATATGTATGGGCTGCATTATGATATGATATTAGGGGTTGTCGAACCTAGGGAAAAAATCATAAGAAAAAACGTTTCTCTCAAAAAAAATGAGTAAACAAATGAAGGTGCTGAATCCACCCTATTGAATGTGACTGGCAGTTTTTCTCACCTAAAAAGTGGTGACTTTTCTCGCCTGGTGCTGAATTGACCCTATTGTAACTGCTCTAAAAATAGTTTGCACCTCACCTGTAGAACTGCAGCATCGGACATGCAGGGGATATTTAACAGAAGAAAACAATTTGGGATTTTACTTGCTGAATGGAAAAAGTCTCCAATCATTTAGATAATCCCCACAATTATTTTTATTTTTCTAATGTTCAGAAAGAATATTCCATGTAAAACAAACTTACATATTCTTTTATACTGATTCTTTTAATGCCATTTAAAAAACTTTAGAGGAGGGAGAAAAATATGTGCTATATATATATATATATATATATATATATATATATATATATATGTGTGTATATATATATATATATATATATATATATATGTATGTATATATATATATATATATATGTATGTATATCAATGTGTATATATGTATATATATATATATATATATATATATATATATATATATATATATATATAATATCATGTCTAAATTTGTTCTTCAGACCTGGTAAGATCAGGGGGTCTCCAGGTTGTTTCAAAATTGTAGCTACATATGTATGGGCTGCATTATCATATGATATTGGGGGTTGTCCAAATCATTTTGGATTTCTCTGGAGAGGCTGAAGTGCTCCGTTTAGTGTCCTTTTGCTGACATATGCGTCCGCTTTGTAGGGCCCACATCTCATTATATGTTGCTGTTGTCATTGTAGTCTTGGATTGGTGCACTAGGTAGTGGCCAACCTGTGGCAGCACCTGTTAGATCAAAATGCCTAAACCGCCAAAATGTAAGCTCTGCGTGCTGTATTTATTCATTTTTGGCATGCTGAAAAGGTTGGCGCTGCATGATGTTACTGCCACTGGTCAGCGTTTATTCATACCGTTACACTGCTGGAGAGAGGGGACAAACTTGTGCGTTTAGGTTGCACGTTAGTTGTTTTGCTCCTAAATACAGATTGGTAAGAAAAATAAGCCAAGAAAGTAATAAACTGTATTTAAACCGGACCTTCACGCTGAATAAGAGCCTATCTTGTATGTTTCCCCCACCCTGTACATATAGATTGCCCACATTAAAAATAATGCTACCTGCACCTTTTGCGTTTAAACTTCCAAGATGGTGGCCTGTGGAGTCTTCTAACTATGCCGCTCTGCATTCTGGGATTGCTGTCCTTTTCCTGACCCCAGCTCTGCTCTGTCTGTGCAAAGTACTGCTATAACCCCACCCCCTGTACTTTTCACCCCTCTCCTCTTCTCAATATGTGATGCTTCTGAGGCAAGATGGCCTTATCTTAGAGTCCTGAACAGAGTTGAAGCCTATCGGGGGAACGCGTCTAAAAACTTAAAATATATTAATTTTAGATGCTGGGGAATAGTTTTTTATGGGTTTGGGCTTTTCATTAAATGATGCTGAAGGTGCGGTTTGATATTAATTATAAGCAAGAAACACTTCAGTACAATTCTGACTATTGTGGTCTATAGGATCCAAACCTATATTGCTATAAACTGGTGCAGCTTTGAGAAGAGTGCCTGTCACTGCAAGCTATATATATAAAATATATATATTCTAAGTATGTCACACACCCCGCTTCAAGATAATCATTACATGTGGCCCACAGGTTATGAATATCTTGAAGCGGGGTGTGTGACATACTTACAATACCCATTTTACAAGGTGAGTATTCACAAAATGGTATTATTTTGGCCTATCTAGGTCCTGTGTTTCAGTTATTGACAATTCCCAATGCAAGTGAACCAATAAATGTGTTTAATATAATTAAAAGCATTAAGCACAAGCAATTGAACGGCCATTGAAATGTATGGGAGAGCGACACTTAGCGAAAGGTAATACCTGGCGCTCTGGAAGTTAGAGCGCCGACACTATACACTGAGCCGCCTGTAATAATACATGTGACGCTACATGGCGCTGTTAGAGTCGCTCACCAGATTTGCTTTCATAAATGTGGTTTTGCCTACTGTGCCCAGCGTTCACCTGCCGCTACAAGGCACTACCTGCCGCTATCCCTTCTTAAATAACTCCCTTAGATTGCTGCACATAAAAAATAATTTACCTTTTTCTAACTCCTGCTATAGTCAATTTTAGAAACAAAATGGCAGCTCATGTATCTGCAGGCCACCTGCAGACAGTGCTGCTGGGCTTCCTGTTACTGTGCATTGTCAGTTATGTTAGTTGAATACAGGCAGCAGCATGGCTAAGATGCCCGGAGAGGAAGCTCCAAAATGGCTGCTACCTTTCTATTCTAAGTATACAGCACGTCCTGTTCCAGAATATTCCTTACTCCTGGGTAATACATCCACAAGATGGCGCTGGACTGCAGAAAACTGCTTGTGGCTCCTCCCGGCCCTATATAAGTCGGGGACCTCCCACAAATTCCCCAGTTTCTTTCTGCAGTCTGCGCTGAGAAGATAGAAGATAGCTCTCTTGTGGCGCAGGTGAGCGGGGCTTATTGCCTGCGGCCCTGCAGGGCTATTCCCACCCGTTCCGTCCCATTTGCTGCCTCCCAGCCTCAGCTGATAAGGTTCGGGTGAAGATAGGCTATTGAAGCACCATGGTGCTGAGGAGCTAGGCTCCTACCGCAGTCCTTGCTCTAACAGGGTAGGCGGCTTAGGCTGGTGAGCCTTTTGGGATGCCCCCACTGCCTCATGGTTTTTGCCAGGTTATCCTGTGCAGTTAAACCCTATTCCCATTCCCCCTCCACCCTCACTCCTCATATTAGTCCCTGGGCGCCGTTTCTCCCTGGGAATTCTGACCTTATCCTCCCTCACTCTCCCTTCGGGAGATCTCCGAGGTGGGGGGGGGGGGGGTTTGTCTAGTGGTTTAAGACTGTAGACATATGTTGTGCTTTGTCACTTTATTAAAACGCGCCGCCGCGTGTTTGTACTGTGCTCCGCGGCTTGCAGCCCCATTCACTTCAGAGCTGCCGGCCACTACTGGCCGGCCGGATCACGTGGGCGCGCTTTGCGCGCTTCGCGCTCTTCAGGGGGGGGGGGGGGCGGGCTCTGTGGATGATGCATTTTACCTCATATCTCCATCTCCCGCCTCTCGAAGTTGTGGAACGCCATTTTGTCTTCTTCCTGTTGCTGCTGGCTCCTTGCGGTCTGTGAGTTCCCCGGTGGGGTGATTTTTCTTTGGGTTTTTTCTTATGCCTTATTCAGGCGGGGTAAAGCTTTGGTCCTGTGGTTTCTCCCGGCCCTCTCCCCTCATTATCTTCCATTTCCCTAGCGGTTCATTGGGGCATCCCGGGTAGCTCTTTAGCATTAACCATTACTGGCCTACTGTGCCTTTCAAATCACCATATTTAGGCTTCTGGGGATAATGAGCCTGGGGTTCCTTCGGGACAAGCCCGGCTATGTGTTGCGTGTGGGGTATCCCCAATCGGTGATGATGTCAGGGTATGTGTATCCTGCGCCTAGCAGGTACTTGCACTGCAGTCTGGGTTACCTGTTGCTGGGCCTGCGCCCCCTTGGGCTTCGCCTACCCCCCCCCACGCCTGCATCTGACCCCTACGAGGAGCATACCAGCGGGGAGACCATGATTTGGCTGCACGGGTGGCCAGCATTGAGAAACATATTGCTGGGTCTGCCTCGCGTAAGGCTTCTGCTAAGCAGCATTTATCTCCCGCTGTCTCCCTCTTTCCTGTGAAACTGAGGGGATTTTTCACACTACTGGTTATTCCCCCCTGGAGGATTTGTTCTCTGATTCAGAATCATCTGAGGAGCAGCCTAGGATTTATGGTGGTACAGGGACTCCCTTTGGGGAAGATCTATGACACTGACAGGCTTTTGGCTCATATTTTTGAAGTGCTCTGTATCTCCCCTTCTGCCGTGGCTCCGCAGCAGCAGGTTGAGCTCTTTCATACGGTTAAACCACGTTTGGAATTCCCGGGGCAGTCTCACTTTAACATCCAGGTAGGGGGACAGTCTCACGTCTGGAGGCTTCAGGTCTCAGACTGGTGGATTCAGGAGGTAGTGTCCTCCGGTTTCAAGATATAGTTTGCAGCCTGGCCGCCCCCAAGATTCATCAATCCCGGATGGCTCTAAACCCCCTGTCAGCTCAGGGTCTGTGTCTTGCTGTCCAAAACCTTCTGGAGTTGGGGGTGATCTGTCAGGTGCCTTTGAGGGAAAGGGGCAGAGGCTACTATTCCAATCTTTTCACTGTTCCCAAAAAAGACGAGTCCATCAGACCTATCCTGGATTTAAAGTGCCTCAACAAATTTGTCAGATTCAAACACTTTCGCATGGAGACTCAGCTATCAATTCACTACACCCAGGGGACTTCATGACCTCTGTAGACACCAAGGACACTTACCTTCATGTACCAATCTTTCCAGGTTATCAGAGATTCCTCAGGTTCACTTTGGAGGATCAGAACTATCAATTTGTGGCTTTGCCTTTCGGTATCACCTCGGCTCCCAGGGTATTCACCAAGGTGCTGGCGGGCGTACTGGCTCTGCTGAGATCTCAGAGCGATCACATCCTTCCTTACTTAGACAACATTCTCATCATGTCTCAATCTCTCCAGCAGGCCAAGCTGGATACTCAGCTGGTGGTGTCCACACTGGAGTCCTTCGGCTGGGTGATCAACCACCCCAAATCTTTCCTGTCACCGTCAATGGTGAGGTCCTTTCTGGGCATGACTCTGGATACATCTCAGGTCAAGATTTTTCTCCCTCAGCATAAGGTGGAGAGTCTTCAGGCCCAAGCCAGGTTCCTTATGTCTTGCCCTCATCCCTCCATCTGGCAGGGGATGCAGCTGGTGGGCCTGATGGTGTCTTGCTTCGAGGCGGTTCCATACGCTCAGTTTCACATGAGACCTCTTCAACTTCACCTATTGTCAGTTTGGGATCGAGACCCTCGGTCCCTGGATCAGGTGTTGGTTCTGTCCCCTCTGGCCAGACGGTCTCTCTCGTGGTGACTGGACTCAAGAAACCTGTTGGTGGGCAGACCCTTTCTGGCTCCGTGCTGGGAGACAGTCACCACAGATGCCAGTCTGACAGGTTGGGGGGGCTTCTGGAAATCCCTGAAATTCCAGGGTCAGTGGGGCTCTCAGGAGGCCCACACCCCTATCAACGTTCTGGAATTGAGGGCGATAAGGTTGGTTCTCGCCCAATTGACTCCACACCTACGGGGTTGGGCGGTTCAGGTCCGCTCGGACAACCAGACGGCGATTGCCTACATCAATCATCAGGGAGGGACACGGAGCAAGAAGGCCCTCAAGGAAGTGTCCCTGATACTGTCTTGGGCGGAGGAGAATGTTCCCTGCATCTCAGCTGTGTACATCCCGGGGGTGGAGAATCTGGAGGCAGACTCCCTCAGCAGGGGGACCTCTCGTCTGGGAGAACAGTCCCTCAGCAGCAGGGTATTTCGCTCCCTGTGCCACCGCTGGGGTCAGCCAGATGTGGATCTGTTTGCATCCCATCACAATCACAAGCTTCCAGTCTTTGTCTCTCTGTCCCTGGACCCTCTGGCCTTGGCCATGGATGCACTAGCAATGTCTTGGAAGAGCTTTCAACTTCTCTATGTGTTCCCTCCTTTTCATCTGCTGGGCAAGGTGCTGCGCAAGATTGTTAGGAAGGGGTGCCAACCATTCTGGTGGCCCCCTGTTGGCCAAGAAGGGTGTGGTTCGCAGACGTTTTGCAGTTGGCAGTAGATCAGAATGCTTTGCCCAAGGATCCAGACCTGCTCACTCAGGGGCAGCTACGCCATTCCAATTTACAAACGCTGGCTTTAACGGCCTGGCTGCTGAAACCTCCATCTTGATGGAAAAGGGGCTGCCTGCCTCTGTTGTTAATACCATGATTCGGGCTAGAAAGAAGTCCTCGTCATCCATCTACTATAGGGTCTGGCATGCTTACATTGACTGGTGTGAGTCTAAGTCGCTTCCCTGTAGGGTGTTATCTATCCCTAGGATTCTGGAATTCCTGCAACATGGTTTGGATTTGGGTCTTCAACTTAATACCCTCAAAGGTCATGTTTCTGCTTTGGCCAGATTCTTCCAAAGATCCTTTGCTCACCATCGTCTGGGTCAAGACTTTCTTCCAGGGGATGACTCACGTGCGTCCTCCACGTAAGCCTATGTTACCAGTCTGGGATTTGAACTTGGTCTTATCTGCCTTGCAGGGGTCTCCCTTTGAGCCTTTGCGTGAGGCTCCTTTGTCCATTTTGACGCTTAAGGTAGTCTTCTGTTAGGCGTGTTTCTGAGTTGGCGGCGCTTTCCATCAAACCCCTTATTTTGAGAGACACCAGGACAAGGTGGTGTTTCGTTTTAAGCCAGATTTTCTGCCTAAGGTTGTGTCTGCCTTTCACCTCAATCAGGACATTGTTCTGCCTTCTCTATGCCCTAATCCTAGTAACCCTAAGGAGCGGGTTTTACACTCTCTGGATGTGGTCAGGACTCTGAAGTTCTATTTGGTGGCTACTGAATCCTTCAGGAAGACTGATGCTCTTTTTGTGCTCCCGTTTGGACCTAAGAAGGGTCTGGCTCCAGCTAAGTCCACTATCAGCAAGTGGATCCGCCAGGCTGTGGTACAGGCCTATTCTACTAAGGGGAAGGAGCCTCCCTTCCGCCTTACTGCTCATTCTACTCGTGCTATTGGTGCCTCTTGGGCTTTTCAGCTCCAAGCTTCTGTTGAACAAGTTTGCAAGGCCGCTACTTGGTCTTCTGTTCATACTTAAGTTTTACAAGGTTGATGTTAGGGCCTCAGCTGATGCTGCTTTTGGTCGCAAAGTTCTGCAGGCGGCAGTGGTTTAAACTGCCCGCTGTTACTTTTGGGGATCCCACCCTACCTTACGGACACTGCTATTGGATGTCCCATGTGTAAGAAATATTCTGGAACAGGAGGTGCTGTATACTTAGAATAATACAATTCTGTGATTACTCACATGTAGAATTGGTATTATATGTATACAGCACGTCCTGTTCCATCCCGACCTTTGTTATCATTATTCTTAGTTACCTCTGTATGGTGATTGTTCATTTGTTCATTTTTGAATTCCTGTTATTATTGTTCTCCTGGCTTCTTGTTAACTGCTTGTCAATACTGGGGAATTTGTGGGAGGTCCCTGACTTATATAGGGCCGGAAGGAGCCACAAGCTGTTTTCTGCAGTCCAGCGCCATCTTGTGGATGTATTTCCCAGGAGTAAGGAATATTCTGGAACAGGACGTGCTGTATACATATAATACCAATTCTACATGTGAGTAATCACAGAATTGTATTTTTTCCAACTGTGCCAGGCTGTTGGTCTGTTTTTTTCAGTTGTTAAATCTGACGCTGAGTGTCGCTGCGGCCAAAAACGTGGCGCTGTGTGGCGCTGGTGCTTCTTAAATAAGGCTCCCTATCTCTACCCCATCAAAATAATTTGACCCTCACCTGTAGAACTGCCCTGTCGCATGTGCATGGGGTTTTTAATTTTGATGATGTTTAAATAGAAAAAAAGCATTTTATTTATTTTTTTTTTACTTTACTGTGTGCCAATTGAGAAAATGCTTGCAGACATTTTGATATATTCTTCTATTGTGTCTATATGCAAAACTGATATCTACTTTATGGAGAAGACTTTACTGTACTTTTTGTCATGGAAAATTACATTTTCTGGATAATGGGGTCGATCCAGCACTAAAATGCAACTTTTTTGGAGAGAGAAAACTGCCATTCACTTTCTTTGTTTACCTTGGGTCTGATTCAGGACCAGGAGAGAATTTACATCAGATCACTAAATCACCCTCAAGGTAGACAATGGGGTTGATTCGGCACCATGAGACTTTTTTGTCATACTTTTTCCTTCAGTGTAATTCATATTTAGCTGTGCAAATTGTTAAGTGAAATGCACCGATGGAAAAAATCTTAAAAAAAAATTCTCTCAAAAAAGTGAGTAAAAAAATTGGGGTACTGTATCGACCCTATTGAATGTGAATAGCAGGTTTCTCACCTAAAAAGTTGTGACTTTTCTCACTTGGTGCTAAATTGACCCTATTGTAACTGCTCTAAAAAATAGTTTGCACCTCACCTGTAGAACTGCATCGGACATGCAGGGGATATATAACAGAAGAAAACAATTTTGGATTTTACTTGCTGAATGGAAAAAGCTCTCCTGGCATCTCAGAAAAAGCCCCAAATCATTTAGATAACCCTCACAATTTTTTTTATTTTTCTAATGTTCAGAAAGAATATTCCATGTAAAACAAACTTACATATTCTTTTATACTGATTCTTTTCATGCCATTTAACATACCCCATTTTTCGATCCATAAGGGTTAAGAGGAGAAAAATAACAAAAATAAAATATTCTGAACCAAATGTGCTCCCACTCACTCCATTACAGAATGCAGAATATCCCCAATCACCCCATTACAGGCAGTGTGTGGCATCCCTATTACAGGAAGTGCGCAGAATACCCCCATTACAGGAAGTGTGCGGTATCCCCCATTACAGGCAGTGTGTGGCATCCCCCCCTCCATTGTGCATGTGAGGAGGGAGTGCAATGGAGGACTGGTGGGCAGAAAACAGTTAAACCTATATTTGCTGCCTGCCGTTCCTTCAGTGCCTGGAGCCACAGGCTCACATATACACACACACGCTACCATGCCTTACAATGCTCCCACGCCGAACCGGTGATCGAATTTCTGGGGTTGGTTGTGACCTATTTACACCTGGTGTTTCATTGGTGTCCACCTGCTGTGCATAGGCCAGCCAGCGGCGGGGGAGCACTGTAAGTTGTGGTGGTATGTGTGCGTGGCGCTGGGGATTGGAGGACCGGCAGGCAGCAAGTGTAATTTTAACTGCTTCCTGTCAGTTGGTCATCCAGTGTGCTTCATCCTCACATAAACAGACATGCCCGCACCATAAGACTCACCATTATTTTCCTTCCACTTTTTGGAGGGTGCATCTTGTGGAGCGAAAAATATGGTACATTGCTTTAGAAGACTTGTTAAATGTCTTGCACATATGATTACAAAGCTAAAGCAGTGTGCTTATTATGTAAAATAACCTCTGTAAAGACATTCCTAATGTTATGCTCTCATTATTTTTCATGATTTAGTCACTTCTATATGATTTTTTTAACAGTGCAGTCTGATTTTCTCTGAATTGTAGCAAGGTAACACACCCGTAACTTTTGCCTCCTGTGCAGTGGTTTGATTTTGTTGTGATTTGGTCTCTGGGTACAGTATATACTATTGGCCTTATATAATTTTTATGGCCATTAACCATACAGACTACCCACTGTGCAAATCACTGGGTTCTGCATTTAATCAGGCATCACTGCGGTCACCGAGATTTAATAATTCTTCATAAAAAGGTTAAAAAAAGTTCTAATGAAGTCCTGCACATTATGTACAACTTCACTTTCTAAACTCTGTAAAAGAAACTTTCATATTTAATGGGAATTCATGAATTATTCCATTTATTATCCTCATACTCCTTTCAAAGACATGATCTGGATAAAAGGCGGGGTGAATAATTTAGAAAAAAAATTAAATGTATTTTTAATGCCAAGGTGCAAACTACAGATTCTCATGACTATTAGCGAGTGCAGAGGAAACAGAATTTTACTTACAAAACCTCATCAAACCTTAAATTACATGACATACTTCTGTAATAAAATACAGAAGAAAGAAACAAAGTTTTTTTTCTGAAAAAGTAGAAAAATTACAGCTATCGGCATCAAAGGATCTCTACATTTGTTTATGAACTTGTAGGTAAAGGTACATTTTTCCAAATAAGTCATTTAAAAACACATTACCCAAATATACTATTAGCTGGTAAATGTAACAATGGGGCTGATTCAGTAAGAGAAACAAATTCTCTTTATAGTAAAAAAAAAACATGAAAATGTCACTGCTGCTGAATCACCAGCAAGGAAGACAATGAAAGTCAATGGCACTTCTAAGTAGAAAAGTAGTGAACTTTTTACATTGTTGATGTGGAGGCTGATTCACTACTAAAGCCAGGTATTGCCAGATGAGCGTGTAAAGCAGTGCTTAGAGCAACCGCTAGTAGACGCTGTAAGCGGGTATCGGGCGCTGTAACCTAGCGTTGTGGTCGCTGTAGTAATCTGGCCGGCATTGATGAATGTGATGTGTGTTGGGCACTGTAACAACAGTACAGCGCTGCAGCGAGCGACAGGTAGCACCAGCTCAGTGCGTCCGGCAGTCGGCGCTTCACACCATATTTAACAAAAAACTCACCCTGCACTTTGTGGCCTTACCCCATACATTTCAATGGGCTGGGATGCTTATAATTATTTTGCCCACTTTTTTGGGCTGGTGCATGTGCCGCGGGATGCCGGGGCTGTTAGGAATTGTTTTTGGAAGTATGTTTTTTTTAACTTTTGTGTTGCGCTGCAAATTCGTGATTTGGGCCGTGCAAATCATGTGTCCCCAACGCAATTCCTGGTGTTTTTTTCTTTGTCACTAGCCCAACAAAAAATTAAAATGGGGTTTACTACAGGCGCAGGACGCCTGGAATCCCCTTCTGACAATGCCCACTTGGGCACTGTGTTTTTTTTTTATGAATGCGGCTGCTCCCAGTTGACGCTAGGGGTCGCAGCCACATCGGCTTTGACAAGCTGTGCTCTGCGCCGACCCGCCGGCTGAGAGGGAACGCAGGCATAGCGCAGCCTCGCTTCCTGACGCTGATAGGTGCGGGCGCAGATAGCTGCTCGTGTGAGCTGCCCACCTGCCGTCTGTAGAAATATTAAATAAGGCTCTTACTCTTTATTTACTACCTTTGTTCCAAGCAGCTACTACTCTTTCTGTAAAATAATATTTTCTAGTGTTGCTCCTGATCTTTCCTTTGACTAGCTTCAGGTTGTGCCCCATTGTTCTCTCATTAAAGAAGCACTATAGTAAAATTGTGTAATATTACTTATACATCTGAACTGAATGAACCTCCCGCAAAGCTTGTGGTTTTCTTCTCCTGGTAGAAATAAAATTCAGGTTTTGTGTATCAGGAGGACAGATCATGTCACCCCTTATTTCAACTTCCTTCCATTAAAATAAAAAAAAACAAGCCTGGCTGGATATTTCTTGATGCCGGGTGTATAAGTGACCCCTCCTCCCACCATCCAGCATATTTATATGGATTTTTATCATTAGGACAATTTATGCGATAGTGCTCCTTGAAGTTTCTTCTTAAAACACTTCCCTCCTGAACCTTATTCAATTCTAAAGGGATTCTGTAGGCAAAGTGCATAAACTGTCATTCAGCAGCACATTTCATCCTGGCTGCCCTCTCCCTTCCTGTCAGAACTCAGATGCTTCTGAAAGTAGAAACAGGGCAAAGAATACACACCCTGAGTTCCTTTGCCACAGACCACCAATAATAGGGCTAACCCGGTGGTCTAAAGCTCCACATCAGCAGCCTGTGGACACAGGGAGAGAGGGGGGGCAGCCAGGGTGATGAGAATGCCTGTTTTACAGACCCCGCCCATTATGCTGATCATTATGCGGAATTACAGAACCTAATGCTTCAGAAGAAAAATCATAAGATGAAACTGTAAACTTCAATATCTCTGCCATTTCTTCTTCAATTAAAAAAATGGAAATAAGTTTAAGACAAATGTAGCTTAACACAATGGTCCAACAATTGCCTTCTGTATCCTTTTAAAGGTCTCAATCGTGTCCCCTCTCTCCCTTCTTTCCACCAGACTATACAAATTAAGTTAAAGCGGACCTTCACCCTGAATAAGAGCCTATCTTATATATTTCCCACACCCTGTACATACAGATTGCTCACATTAAAAATCATCCTGCCTGCATCTACTGCATGTTATGAGCCTTTAAACATCCAAGATGGTGGCTCATGGGGCTTCAGGCAGCCTGCAAACAGGAAGTGTCTTCTGACTGTGTCGTTTTGCATTCTGGGACTGCTGTCCTTTTCCTGACCCCAGCTCTGCTCTGTCTGTTTAAAGCATATCTATAACCCCACCCCCTGTACTTTATCCTGCCACTTTGGTGTACATTGCTAATATAAACACAGAAAAATGTTTACTTTGATAACACAAGGTTGCAAACAAACAAAAATGAAAATAATTCATAGATAAGTTCAGCATACTGCGCACATTATTTTGTCACACAATAATGGAAACTTTTAAAAGGGCCATCGAAGGTGGAATTGCCCTTTAAATACAGTTTGCAGTGGGAAAGTGAGCTCACTCATCTAGCCTATGTGCGTAGGCTGTCCTCTCCAAGCTTGGCTGCAGGGGGATTCAACAGTGTTGCACTGGATTAGATTAGTATAATTTAAATAGGAAATATGATTTAAATTAATATTTGCTGCACATTAATCTCCAATATTTCTACTAGAGATTTATATTATAAATATTGCAAATACTAATAATCATATCAGCCCAGCGGCCACTAAACTGATACAAACCAATGGTCGCTGAGGCTCTCTTCATACATCCAGTGAAATGTCCCAAAAATATCTTCTTCAAATACTTTGCAACTACAATCTATTGTGTGAGAAATTATCTACCACACACACAGTAAGATGTATAAATGAAAACGGGTTTAATTACCAGCACAGTAAATCACCAACTCAATATGTTCATGAAGTTTCCCCAGATACAGGCAGTTTTACATGTTAAGATAAAGTAAGTTTACAGTAAAATAAATGTTATAATGGATAGAGAGAGAGAGATAATGACACGATACTTAGCACTTACCCATTACGGTTGCATCCAAGTCGTGGGTCCATCCATTGACTAACTAATCCTAAAACCAGCTTCCTAATCTATTGAACACTAGAGGGAGTGGCTAGCATTCCCAGCCTCCTAGGTGTGTCTGCAATGATCTGCCCACAACTGGCCTCTGTTAGATACAAATTCTATAAAGGGTATAACTCCCACAATATGCATGTTATCATATTGTAACCGAGAAATTCATGATCCCCATTCATTTCTTAGTTAAATGAACCTAAACATCAAATACATATCATACAGAGTATGCTACTATGTGGATTATCAGTCTTTGGTCAATATATGTATGCAATGTTTGATATCAAATGAAAAGTCTTATAGTCTTGAATAAGACTCTCTCATTAATATAGTAATAACTGACATATTTCTGTAGTTACACCGCTCTTCCACAAATAATACCCAATACACGTGTCTAATGTGTATTTGAGTGTCTGAGTCAGAGGCCAACCTAATTAGGAATTCAAGGATTCCTTTTCAAGGGAAAATAAACCGCAGCTCAGAAAACACCCTAGCTATTGAGGTAGCTTTTTGGCAGCTAGGTGTAAATATATGAATATAGGTGTCTATTGTCATGGTCTGTTTACTATAGACATGGCAGGATTTCAGGCTCACACCCTATTTGAGTGTTACTTAGGAATGGTGCATCATTTGAGATATCTATAATCATACAAAGCACAATAAATATGCCTATACTTAGGCCCTTATTTAACAAGGGATAGCGCCAGGTAGCGAATGGTGAGCGAACGGTAATGACGGTCACCGCCACGAGTACGCCGGCTCCCCTCCGCAATCACACAATGCTTAGCGACTGACAGAGCGCCAGATAGCGAATCATTCATCATTATTCCAGCCTCACCCCACAGCGCCAGGGAGCAACTTTGAACAGCGACAGGTATGACCTCTCGCTACCTGGCGCTCTCCAATGCATTTCAATGAATTTTTTTTTTTTAATGTCAAAAATTCTGTGACCACTTCTGCAATGTTAGATTTTTTTTTTTAAGGTAAAAAAATAAATAAATAAATTTGTGCAGAATTGATATTACAGTTCTGATATTAATGTATTCATATTACAAAATGTTTTGAAAAACATGTTTTTTTTTTTTTTTTGTAAAAATATGGTTGTTTGGGGGTTAAAAAACTACTTTTAACCCATCGCCGCCATCGCTCTGGGGTTTAAACAAGCATTTCACAGCGCGAGAATTTTTGGAGCGTGATTTGTTAATGAATATGCTGGGAGCCGTTCGCTATGGCCATTCGCTGTCATGTGCTCCCATACAGCGCGGAACCTGTCAAACAGCGACTCCTAACCCCGTATTCAACATTACCGCACACCGACTGAGTCGCTGTCAACAGCCGAACAGCGGCCAAGCACAGCGAATACTAGCGGGCGCTGTGAAAATAACGCTACTGTCGCTCATCTGTCGCTACCTGGCGCTATTAATGAATCGGCCTCCCCGTATACTTCTTTGTCCTTTAACAATCATGTATGTATAAACTGTTGTTTGTGGGTATGTGTAACTGACACAAGAGTGTAGAATACCGCTTGTACAATAAGTTAATAGTATTACACAGTTTGTGTTTAATAGATGCAAATATTTAATTTAAAAATATAAATGGGTTCAGCTTGTGCCGCAACACTTGATGGCTTTAGGCATAGCGAACCTGTTAAATATCTCAATCCCACCTCTCTATTTGTGCTTTTCTGAGCATGTTTGTCTATTTATGTATATTTGTTCACACTCCAATTACTTTATACCAGTTTTGTGTTTACATTGGTGCTGCAAATAATATAATAATGTAGTGCCATCATTTATAATTAACATATTGCACATACACAGTTACGCACACAGATAATAACTGTACTGTTTCAGATGTATCTCACGTTTTATTTTATTATTAGGCTCTAAATTGATAAATATTGTCTTAAACAGACAGTTTCTTTATAGGCTGCAGTTTTGTTATTTTCCCAGTAGATGCCCCCAGAGACCACTCAACCAAACCGCTGGTGAAACCAAATATGACCTTTTTCTGTAAAAAGTAAAATAGTTTAATATTGTAAAAAGCAGAGGTCATTATAAAAATTAAATACAATTAAGCATTCACTCAATGTAATATCGCACAGTAGCAAGGAATCACATATTCACTTCCTTCCTCGTTATTACAGTGGTTTGCGCTGAATATGTCTCCTTCTTCTCTGGATTTTATTTCTCCCTTTTTCACGTTTTCTTTTTTTTAAACAGTTTCAGTTCTCGCCTGTAAAACTGTGTAATAATATCCACAAGAGCTCACGCATCTACTATAAGGCCATTCTTTATATTAATGATTCATGACAGCCCTTAGCTAACAATTTGGATGACATGAATATGTATACAGAACTCCCGATACTACAGAATAACAAGCTGGGACACATTTTAGCCTTAACTATTAATTGGCGAATTTATGACAATATTTACGTCAAAGCAACTTTTTTTTAAGGCCAGATCCCACCATAGTTTGCTCATTAAAGCTGCCCATCATATAGATAAATACATATACCTGATTTAGGGGTGGATTCAGAGCCTGATGACAAAACTTGCTTCTTTTTTAGGATAGAAAACTGCCAGTGCGTTTTCTCACGTGAATCTCTGAATGGACCCCATATTTGACGTATATGTTTTACTTTGGACCTTGTAAAACGTGAAACTTTCCTATGCAACTCATCTAACAACCAATCTAATATAGGCCACAGGTCCACCCTGCCTTTTGCACATAAAATAGCAGCGCTAGTTTGTTCGTAAATTTGGTCTCAAATGTAGGCAGCTAATTTCAGACTGGGGGTCCACTTTACTTGATGTTGTTACATGTACTGTAACTCATTGACATTTGAAATTTTGAATCCCCCCCCCCATACACACACACACACACACACACACACACACTTGTTATTTATTTGTAATATTACCATGTAGGAGGTTAACACTGACCAAGAGGCCGATTCATTAATAGCGCCAGGTAGCGACAGATGAGCTCCAGTAGCGTGATTTTCACAGCGCCAGCTAGTATTCGCTGTGCTTGGCCGGGGTTTGCTTGTTGACAGCGACTCAGTCGGTGTGCGGTAATGTTGAATACGGGGTTAGGGGTCGCTGTTTCACAGGTTCCGCGTTGTATGGGTGCGCCTGACAGCGAATGGCCAGAGCGAACGGCTTGCTGCAGATTCATTAACAAATCACGCTCAAAAATTTCTCGCGCTGTGAATTCCTTCTTTAAACCCCAGAGCGCTGGCGGCGATGTGTGTAAAGTAGTTTTTAACCCCCAAACAACCTTTTTTTTATATGTAAAAATTATACAAGTTTTTCTAAACATTTTGTAATATGAATACATGAATATCAGACCTGTAATATCAATTCTGCACAATTTTTATTTTTTTTTTTTTTTTACTTAAAAAAAAATCCTAACATTGCAGAAGTGGTCACAGAATTTTTGACATTAAAAAAAAAAAAAAAAACATTAATAGCAATTAATTATGATTATTTAAAGATTGCTCCATTGAAATGCATTGGACAACGCCAGGGAGCGCCAGGTCATACCTGTCGCTGTGATGGGATTAGCAGCGGCGCTGTTCGTTGCAGTCGGCTACATGATGAATCCCGCGCTAGCTGACGCTCTCGCCGGCGCTAGCCTCATTTAGCGTGATAAATGTGTCATTGTGACCGCCGCCGGGCGTACTTGATTCGGTAGCCGCCGTTAGCTGGCGGTACCTGGCGCTCGTCAGACACTACCTGGCGCTAGCCCTTGATAAATAAGGCTGCAAGATGATTGCAGGGCGGAAGCAAGGCGCCCTACGTTAGCCTAAGAAAACACTACACATATAGGCCTATGGGCCCTTATAGAAGTCTAATCACATCTTTGCATTGATCAGAGAATCCTTGCCTGCAGTATTTTGAAGTCCACCATGGTATGATTCCAATCCATTGATTAGCAATCAGCACTTTCAAAACGCTGCACAATCGCAACAGATTGCTAATGCTATAGCTATTTCCATAGTAGATTGCTACAACATTGAAAATACCCTGGTGTTAAAGTGGAACAAAACCCATCAGCAGCCACCCTGGAATCTAAAACAATCAGGATAACCCACTGTGTGAAACCCCCCAGGGCGCTGGTAATCCCTTACCTTTCCCCAGTCCAACAGTGCATGCACTGGCGCACAGCCAATCA
The DNA here is from genome assembly GCA_027917425.1 of Gastrophryne carolinensis. Lineage (NCBI taxonomy): Eukaryota > Metazoa > Chordata > Amphibia > Anura > Microhylidae > Gastrophryne > Gastrophryne carolinensis. The sequence goes on from CM051234.1 coordinate 163,510,601, forward strand.
GAACCATTTGCTGTGTTTACATCTTTTGGCAAATGGCTCTCATTGGTTTCAATAGGAAGCATGCACTGCCTTCCCAGCCATTCAGATAGGTTGGAATTCAGAGCCTTTTGCCAAAGTATGTAAACAGAGCAAATGACTCTGATTGGCTGCGCGCCCGCACTTGCTCTTTAGGCACGAGGAAGAAGTGAGCTGTACTGGGCGTCCTGGGAGGTTTCACACAGCGGGGAGCGCCACGTCTTACCTCTCGCTACCTGGCGCTCTCCCATACATTTCTATGGACGATCCTTAAATCCCTTTCCTGATCTTCAGACATGTATCCTGGCCTAGAAAATGACATTTTTGAAAACTTTTTTGATTAATAATATTTTTATGCAGAATTGTCCTTACATGTGGGGTATTAAAGTGTTACAATGTAATAACAATGTAATTCCATATGTTTTCGCTTTGTTACTAGTGGATACATGTTCAAAAACAGACTTTAATCACACAGCTTCTGGCACTGTGGGCTACATCGACCCGATTTTGAGCGCCGGAACTGTTTGAGGCTTTTTTTTTGATGAATGTGGTGTGAGTCAGTCGCGCTGAGCTGGCGCTACCATTCACTCCCATACAGCGTAGTACTGCGAATCACGCATTCAACAATGCCGCCCAGCGACTGAGCCGCTCTGAAACAACGAACCATGGCCAAGCACAGCGACTACTAGCGTTCACTCTGAAATCCTTGCTACAGACGCTCATTTGTCGCTACCTGGCGTTAGTAATGAATCAGCCTGCCCGTGTCACAGTCACAGCTGTGGAAGAGCATGTGCTTTTGTGAGCCTACAGCTCATCAGACTGTGGCTGGCAAGTTCCTCTGCTGGTGTGTATAAATGATTCAAGTTAGAAAAAGGAATGTTTATAAATGCATATATTAGATTATTGGCATATTTTTACTATAGCCGGGGAGGCCGATTCAGTAATAGCGACAGGTAGCGACAGATGAGCGCCAGTAGCGTGATTTTCACAGCGCCGGCTAGTATTCGCTGTGCTTGGCCGTTGTTCGCTTGTTGACAGCGACTCAGTCGGTGTGCGGTAATGTTGAATACGGGGTTAGGGGTCGCTGTTTCACAGGTTCCGTGCTGTATGGGTGCGCCTGACAGCGAATGGCCAGAGCGAACGGTTCCCAGCATATTCATTAACAAATCACGCTCAAAAAATTCTCGCGCTGTGAAATGCTTGTTTAAACCCCAGAGCGCTGGCGGCGATGGCTTAAAAGTAGTTTTTAACCCCCAAACAACCATATTTTTTGATTAAAAAATTACCCAAGTTTTTCTAAACATTTTGTAATATGAATACATTAATATCAGACCTGTAATATCAATTCTGCACAAATTTTTTTTTTTTTTTAACCTTAAAAAAATATCTAACATTGCCGTAGTGGTCACAGCATTTTTGACAGTTAAAAAAACAAAAAAAAAAAAACAATCAAATCAATTAATTATGAATATTTAAAGATTGCTCCATTGAAATGCATTGGAGAGCGCCAGTTAGAGACAGGTCATACCTGGCGCTGTGATGGGATTAGCAGCGGCGCTGTTCGTTGCAGTCCGCTACATGATGAATCCCGCGCTAGGTGACGCTCTCGCCGGCGCTAGCCTCATTTAGCGTGATAAATGCGTCATTGTGTCCGCCGCCTGGCGTTCTGGAGTCGGTAGCCGCCGATAGCTGGCGCTACCTGGCGCTAGTGAGACACTACCTGGCGCTATCCCTTGATAAATAAGGCCGTATGTAAAAAAAGGTGTTCAAGGTGGGTTCATCATATCTAATAGACCACCCATTATGCTGATCACACTGCTACTCCACATTGCTGAAAGGTGAAAGTTTAAACCTTCATAACTGTAATTTAGGGTTTGATTTTAAAACTGATGTCAGTTTAGGACATTGCCACGTCTAGCCCAACACACAATGCCTGGACAATGCCTCTAATGTGCTTAGGAAATATTCAATTGCCTATTAGTGTTCTCTTATAGAAGAACATCGGAGACCCTGGAGTCTAAAAGACTGTGTGACCCCCCCCCCCCCCCCGATCGTTGCCAACCCGGCTTACCTCTAGCCATGCACGCGCCCGCGCCCGGCCTTTCTGAATGGAAGGCAAATGCACGCCACAGCTGCAAGGTGGGTGAGAGGTGCGGCTGGTGGCGGTGCTCACCTTCCTTCTGCGCCGCTCAGCTGCTTAGGCGTCCAGGGGGCTTAGCCATCCAGGCGCCAAAGGCAGTTGAATGGAGTGGAGTGAAACGGGCCGACATGGGGGGGTCCACACAGCAGGGCATCCAAATTCAAAATGCCGCCGCACATAGGAACATCACACAGGAAAATAAATTTCCTGGGTGTTGTTCCTCTTTAACTTCGTTAAAAAATTAAAACAAAAAAGCATCTTTCCACCAACAAAGAACTAAGCTCATAGACAGAACCCTACTACTCCGCTCTTCTAGCCCCTAACACTGCTCATTATGTGGACATGCCATCCACAGAATTGTTCGGATCCACCCCCCCCCCCCCACCTGAAGTGAAGCCAGCAGCTCTCCCAGCATGCTGTGCCTCTTTCCCCGGCTGTGTCATAGTTTTAGGCTTCTAGTTTTTTGTCTAGCAGCCGTCACACATGTGACAGTACCCCCGCTGTCATGGCTATGAAAACTGTATTCTCGCTCAGCGTGAGCACACAGGAATGAATGTTACAGAAGGGTGCTGGAGCCCACCCTTAAGCAGAAACAGTTGTATCAGTGGTCAGGATTAAAGGAGATCGAGATAAAGAAAAACGGCAACCAAAATCAATTAAACAAGTAAGCCAGTCATAAGATATCAGGTTTGAGAGGGTCTTTTAAGCAGAACAAAAGCTGAAATGATGTCATTTGGCAGGTGATTGTCATTGTTTTGAATAAGGAAGCGTGCGCTGCCACATGCCCTGCATCCCCTGCGTCGTGCGCTTGCTCCCATGTCAGTCATTCCGATAGGCCATTATAGTAAATGGGAGCCATTTGCCAAAATACGTAGACAAAGCAAGTGTCTCTTATTGGCTGAGCGCCCGCACATGCGTCGTTGGACCAAAGAGAGTTGTGTCTTACTGGGTGGGGGGGTTTCACCCAGCGGGGCATCCCATTCTGGTGTGATATATTTGGCCATATATGCTTCTGGACTGCTTCAGTTATCTTGCTTTCCTCTTGTAAGTCTTACTTTATTACCTTTTTGGGTGTTCTTTGCCCCCAGTGTGCTTCCCTCTAAAAACGATTTATAGTGTGCTTCCCTTGTTGTGCTTATTGTGTTTACTCTGCGCTGCTGCACATCCAGCTGCCAGTTCTGTATATTGGACTTTAGGAGTCCTCCTCCTTCAATTCACTACTGTAACATTTGTGTGGGGCTCTGGACTCCAAGAGGCCGATTCATTAATAGCGCCAGGTAGCGCCAGATGAGCGACTGTAGCGTGATTTTTTCAGCGCCAGCCAGTATTCGCTGTGCTTGGCCGGCGTTACCTTGATGACAGCGACTCAGTCGGTGTGCGGTAATGTTGAATACGGGCTGGGGGGTCGCTGTTTCACAGGTCCAGCGTTGTATGTGAGCGCCTGACAACGAATGGCCAGAGCGAACAGCTAGCTTCATATTCATTAAAAAATCACGCTCCGAATGTGCTGTCGCTGTCCATTCCTTGTTTAAACCCCAGAGCGCTAGCGGCGATGGGTATTAACTAGTTTTTAACCCCTAAACAACCATATTTTTTGAATGTAACATTATACATGTTTTTAGAATCATTTTGTAATATGAATACATTAATCTCAGACCTGTTAGATCAATTCTGCACAAATTTTTTTTTAAATTTTTTTTTTTACTTAAAAATAAATCCTAACATTGCAGAAGTGGTCTCCAAATTTTTGACATTAAAAAAAAAAAAAAAAAAAAATAATACCAATTAATTATGATTTATTATAGATTGCTCCATTGAAATGCATTGGACATCGCCAGGGAGCGACAGCTCATACCTGGTGCTGTGAGGGAATTTGCAGCGGCGCTGTTCGGTCCAGGCGGCTTCATGATGAATGCCGCGCTAGCCGTCGCTCTCGCTGGCGCTAGCCTCATTTTGCTTGATAAATGCGTCATTGTGACCGCCGCCGGGCGTACTTGAGTCGGTAGTCGCCGTTAGCTGCCCCTACCTGGCGCTCGTCAGACACTACCTGGCGCTAGCCCCTGATAAATAAGGGCCTTAGTAGTTGGGCTTCTGGCCCTTTCTCTTGTTTTGATGTGCTTTCTATTTGCGCTTCTGGCATTTTGTTTCAGTCTACCATTTGGCTTTCTTCCCAGCAGGCCTGTGAAAGATAGAGGACCATCTTAAGTGTGTGTAATCCCCACAGTCTGGGGCTTTGTTGAAGAAGCAACAGCTGTTGGCCCACTGTAGGATGTCGTGCCTCCTGTTGCCTGGATGGTTTGCCACTTGCCTCTCAGGTGGCACAAGGCTTTTTTATTTTTTATTTGCAACCTTTGTTCATGGTCTGTGTCTCCCTTTCAGTGGAGCAGAGTGTTAGGTAACCAGAGTTGTTTTACTGTCCCCTTAAAACACACCTACGGTATCATCTGAAACCGGACCAACAGCCTGGCACAGTTGGAAAAGAAAGCTAGCAGCCATTTTGGCGCTTACTCTCCAGCATCTCAGCCATGTAACTGACATAACTGACAATGCACAGTAACAGGAAGCCAGCTGCACTTCCTGGCCTGCAAATGCATAAACCGCCATCTTGTTTTTTAAATTTACCACAGCTAGAGTAAGAAAAGGGTACATTTATTTTTATGTGCAGCAATCTAAATTGCCCTGGGGAGGGAAGCATATGAGCAGTGTTTGTTGTGTTGGTCTGGTTTAAGTAATTTCTGACTGTTGGTCCGCTTTAACTGTCTGACTGAAATTTGGGCTCAGACAGATACAGGTCAGGAGCTGGCGTTTCCCTCCTGACTTTTTTGGCAGCATGATTGTTTCAAGACTGGGAGGCCGATTCATTAATAGCGGCAGTTGAGCGACTGTAGCAGTATTTTCACAGCGCCCGCTAGTAGTCGCTGTGCTTGGCCATTGTTCAGTTGTTGATAGCGACTGAGTCGGTGTGCAGCAATGTTGAATACGGGGTGAGGAGTCGCTATTTGACAGGTTCCGCGCTGTATGGGAGCGCATGATAGCGACTGGTCAGAGCGACCGGCTCCCACCATATTCATCAAAAAATCACGCTCAAAAAATTCTCGCGCTGTGAAATGCATGTTTAAACCCCAGAGCGCTGGCGGCGATGTGTAAAAAGTAGTTTTTTAACCCCCAAACCACCATATTTTTGGAAACCAAAAAAAAAAATTTTTTTTAAAGAATTTAGTAATATGAATACATTAATATCAGACCTGTAATATCAATTCTGCACAATTTTTTTTCTTCCCTTAAAAAAATTATCTAACATGGCAGAAGTGGTCACAGAATTTTTCACATTTAAAAAAAAAAAAAACATTAATAACAATTAATTATGAATATTTAAAGATTGTTCCACTGAAATGCATTGGAGAGCGCCATGTAGCGAGAGGTCATACCTGTCGCTGTTCAAGGTCGGACGCTGGCGCTGTGGGCTGAGGCTGGAATAATGATGAATGAGTGGCTATATGGCGCTATCTCAGTCGCTAAGCAGGATTGCCTTGATAAATGTGTGATTGTGGTGGGGAGCCGGCGTTCTCGTGGCGGGGCCCGTCATTACCGGTCGCTCACCAGCCGCTACCTGTCGCTATTCCTTCATAAATAAGGGCCTATGTAGTTTATTCATCAAGGGATAGCTCCAGGTAGTGCCTCGTAGCAGCAGGCAGCGTCTGATGAACGCTGGGCGCTGTATGCCATACCACATTTATGAAGGCAATTCTGGTGAGCGACTCTAACAGCGCCATGTAGTGTACGGTTCATCATTACAGGTGGCTCAGCGTATAGTGCCGGCGCTCTAGCTTCCAGAGCGCCAGGTCTTACCTGTCGCTCTCCCATACATTTCAGTGGACTTTCCTTTTCTTCTGTTTATACATGGTTTTTTTTATTTATTTTTCCTATCAAATAATTGTGTCACCTCTCCTGGCCTGGAAAAAATAATTTTTGAAAACTTTTTAGATTTTTTATATTTTTATGCAGAATTGTCATTACAGGTCTGGTATTAAAGTATTAATGTTACAATGTTACAACAATGTGATTCCATGTGTTTTCGCTTTGTTACTGGTGTATATGTGTTCAAAAACAGACTTTAATCACACAGCGTCTGCCGCTCTATGCTACAGCGCCCAGATCCAGAGCGCCTACGCTCTGTGTGTCTGTTTATTTGTTGAATATGGTGTGAGTTGCTGAGAGTCGGTCGCACTGAGCTGGCGCTACCTTTCGCTCCCTGCAACGCTGTACTGGTGTTATAACGCCCAACATACTTATAACGCCCAACATTACAAACATCTCATTAATCAATGCCGGCCAGGTTACTACAGCGACTGAGGCGCTCTGTTACAGCGCCCGATAGCGGTCGCCCTAAGCGCCTCTGTACAGATGCTCATCTGCCGGTACCTGCCGTTAGTAATGAATCAGCCTCTATGACTTATTAGGGACAGGTCAAATCAAGACATCAGCCAAAACAGCATTTTCAATAGGGCAGTCTACATAGGAATTTAAGAATACGTTGCCCCCTAAAACTTAAAGTTCAGTTCATTCTTAAAGCTGTTACATATGGGATGAGAAGCTTAGGAACTTCATGTTTTATGTTGGTGACCAAGATTATGCCAATCGACACATATTGATCTATAGGCCCTTATTTAACAAGGGATAGCGCCAGGTAGCGAATGGTGAGCGAACGGTAATGACGCTCACCGCCACGAGAACGCCGGCTCCCCTCCGCAATCACACATTTATCAAGCCGATCCTGCTTAGCGACTGACAGAGCGCCAGATAGCGAATCATTCATCATTATTCCAGCCTCACCCCACAGCGCCAGCGAGCGACCTTGAACAGCGACAGGTATGACCTCTCGCTACCTGGCGCTCTCCAATGCATTTCAATGGAGCAATCTTTAAATATTCATAATTAATTGCTATTATTTTTTTATTTTTTTTTTAATGTCAAAAATTCTGTGACCACTTCTGCAATGTTAGATATTTTTTTTAAGCTAAAAAAAAAAAAAAAAATTTTGTGCAGAATTGATATTACAGGTCTGATATTAATGTATTCATATTACAAAATGTTTTGAAAAACATGTTTTTTTTTTTCTAAAAATATGGTTGTTTGGGGGTTAAAAAACTACTTTTAACCCATCGCCGCCAGTGCTCTGGGGTTTAAACAAGCATTTCACAGCGCGAGAATTTTTGGAGCGTGATTTGTTAATAAATATGCTGGGAGCCGTTCGCTATGGCCATTCGCTGTCATGCGCTCCCATACAGCGCGGAACCTGTCAAACAGCGACTCCTAACCCCGTATTCAACATTACCGCACACCGACTGAGTCGCTGTCAACAGCCGAACAACGGCCAAGCACAGCGAATACTAGCGGGCGCTGTGAAAATAACGCTACTGTCGCTCATCTGTCGCTACCTGGCGCTATTAATGAATCAGCCTGCCCGTTAAATAGACTGTCTTTGGTGACCACACAGTACATGCCATAAGGACAAGATATGAAAAAAGAATGTACTGTTTTGGGCTAGGCCTGAAATTAACTGATTACAGCTTTGATCTGTGGACGTTCTGTTAAAAAGGAAAAGAACAACACTCAGCAATTAGTATTTTGTGGATTGTAGACAGTTCTAATGCTGTTTAATCATGCTAAACATAAGGCTAATGTTGTGAATTGCTCCCAATTCAATATGCTACATTCATTGCAGAAATCTTTCTCACCTGCATTAATACGGGGAGGCCGATTCATTAATAGCGCCAGGTAGCGACAGATGAGCGCCAGTAGCGTGATTTTCACAGCGCCAGCTAGTATTCGCTGTGCTTGGCCGGGGTTTGCTTGTTGACAGCGACTCAGTCGGTGTGCGGTAATGTTGAATACGGGGTTAGGGGTCGCTGTTTCACAGGTTCTGCGTTGTATGGGTGCGCCTGACAGCGAATGGCCAGAGCGAACGGCTTGCTGCAGATTCATTAACAAATCACGCTCAAAAATTTCTCGCGCTGTGAATTCCTTGTTTAAACCCCAGAGCGCTGGCGGCGATGTGTGTAAAGTAGTTTTTAACCCCCAAACAACCATTTTTTTGAAATGTAAAAATTATACAAGTTTTTATAAACATTTTGTAATATGAATACATGAATATCAGACCTGTAATCTCAATTCTGCACATATTTTTTTTTTTTTTACCTTAAAAAAAATATCTAACATTGCAGAAGTGGTCACAGAATTTTTGACAGTTAAAAAAAAAAAAAAAAAAAAATCAATTAATTATGAATATTAAAAGATTGCTCCATTGAAATGCATTGGAGAGCGCCAGGGAGCGACAGGTCATACCTGGCGCTGTGATGGGATTAGTAGCGGCGCTGTTCGTTGCAGTCGGCTACATGATGAATCCCGCGCTAGCTGACGCTCTCGCCGGCGCTAGCCTCATTTAGCGTGATAAATGCGTGATTGTGTCCGCCGCCTGGCGTTCTGGAGTCGGTAGCCGCCGATAGCTGGCGCTACCTGGCGCTAGTGAGACACTACCTGGCGCTATCCCTTGATAAATAAGGCCCTAAGTGGAGCACTAAAGAGAAATAGGTTGAAAACAGGCGTATGGTATATAAGCAGGAAAACTGGAGGAATTCCACTGTAACGAGGCAACTCAAAAGGCTGTTAGCAATGGAAGCCCTATTTTTTTGATTACATGTTTACGTTGACCATAAGAGTTCTGACATAATTTGCTAATACTGTAGATTTCCCTTTAAAGAAGTCATCAGTTCTTCCATCAGTTCAAAGCATGACATTTTGAGTTTAAGATGGTGGGAGCAGAACAAGAATTGAGGGCTTTTAGTGGAAGTCTGAGTTGGGATGCCCCGCTGTGTAAACTCCACCTCATCTGGGCACTGCAAAACTGACCTCTTCCGGTGGCTCACTCGATGATGTAAGCAATAGGGAGCAAGAGTGGCTGCATCCCCAGTATCTCTGGGCTGTGCACACTTTTACTGCCCCAGCTATTCAGATAGGCTGGTGGACAGGAGCGCTCCCACTGCTGGGGATGCAGCCGCCTTGCTCCCAATTGCCAGAAACAGAGCTACATTAAAGGGATACAGCAGGCAAATTCAATTGTTAGACCATTGCGTCAGGCTACATTTGGCACTTTCCTAAACTTTTTTACGCTTTCCCTTTTTAAATTAAAGAAGAAATGGCTGAGATATTAAGGTTTACAGTTTCACCTTATGATTTCTCTTTTAACATTTTCTGTGATGTCACATAATAATCAGCATAGCTGATAGCTGTGCTCCTCCTTTTCTCCCAGTGTTCACAGTCTGATCCTCATGGTGATGGGAGGGGGTGCAGGCTGTCTTGTTCCAAAGCTGTTATGGTGAGTCACCTATTTGCACCTAGTCACAACCACAAGCATGCAGGCAGCCATGGGTGATTCAAATGCTAATTATGTGCAGCAGTGATTGAATAGCTGATTATTCATTACTATGTGTAGCGATAACCCTTATCGCCGGAGGGCTTCACCGCCCCAAGACGTCCTTTTCCCAATCGTAAGAGGTGCTGCTGGAATTCCAGAGTCGTCCAGAGGAAACAGGAACAGCCCTTACAAGGGCTAGTGAATTGTAATATAGCGTTTCCCCCAATAAGAGACAGAACTTCAGTATTGAGGGTGAAGGTGAAGTGTTTTTATTAGTGCCACTCTAGGTCTTATATACACAAGTCTCCATGCAATGACAACCACACTGACCAATAGCAGCAGGGCAAACAATCCCTCAACTCTGCCGGTGACGCAATCAGTAGAACAATAGCAGGCTGTAATACACTCAATCAGGACAATGCCATTGACTGTGACGTAATCAACAATACACAATGGCAGTCAAAATACAATGACATTGCCTGTAACAGTATCAAAATACAATGACCTAATTAAGAAAAGGCCAGTGAATGACCCGGTGGGCAACTGAATAGTGATGACATCCAAAAGACAGAGCGTCTGTCACACTATGCATATGCTAATTAGGGTCATCATGGGCAAGCAGGAAGGGAGAGAGGGGGCAAAGAATAATAAGAATTGAGAATAAGAGCCAGCCCATGTGCCATAAGACAGGGGTAAGTCATATTTGCATGGGCAATCTGGGGGGTGTCACACAGCGCATCAGCTCAACTGCAGTGTCTCTGTGTGCTGGCAACCGCCCGTGCTCATGTGTAGACATGGCTCTCAGGTGAGTAGCAAGATGGTCCACTCTCCAGACCTTGCATGCGGTCCCCTCTCCGAACCTCTCACCTCTATTTTACAAGACTTTCCAGAGCTGCACCAATTCTAAGGAATGTACTACCCCCAGCAATTAGATTAACTTACAATACCAATAGTTTTAGACAATCACTAAAAACGCATCTAACTCTTATTCTCTAATCTATCTTCTGTATCATTCTTCTGATCCCTCATGTAAATCTCTTACACCTTTTGTTCCCAAAAAGCACTAAGGCCCTTATTTATCAAGGGATAGCGCCAGGTAGTGTCTCACTAGCGCCAGGTAGCGCCAGCTATCGGCGGCTACCGACTCCAGAACGCCAGGCTGCAAACACAATCACACATTTATCACGCTAAATGAGGCTAGCGCCGGCGAAAGCGCCAGCTAGCGCGGGATTCATCATGTTGCAGACTTCAGCGAACAGCGCCGCTGCTAATCCCATCACAGCGCCAGGTATGACCTCTCGCTACCTGGCGCTCTCCAATGCATTTCAATGGAGCAATCTTTAAATATTCATAATAAATTGATATTAATGTTTATTTTTTTTTTTTTTAAATGTCAAAAATTCGGTGACCACTTCTGCAATGTTATATCTTTTTTTTAAGGTAAAAAAAAAAAAAAAAAAAAATTTGTGCAGAATTGATATTACAGGTCTGATATTAATGTATTCATATTACAAAATGTTATTATAAACTTGTTTATTATTTTTTTTCCAAAAATAAGGTTGGGGGTTACAAAACTACTTTTAACACATCGCCGCCAGCGCTCTGGGGTTTAAACAAGCATTTAAAGCGCGAGAATTTTTTGAGCGTGATTTGTTAATGAATATGCTGGGAGCCGTTCGCTATGGCCATTCGTTGTCATGCGCTCCCATACAGCGCGGAACCTGTCAAATAGCGACTCCTAACCCCGTATTCAACATTACCGCACACCGACTGAGTCGCTGTCAACAACCGAACAACGGCCAAGCACAGCGAATACTAGCCGGCGCTGTGAAAATCACGCTACTGTCGCTCATCTGTTGCTACCTGGCGCTATTAATAAATCGGCCTCTAAATCAGCTTGTGGCTGGCCCCTACAGCTCCTATATATTAATTTTCAAATTTACAAATCACTTATTACCTCCTGTGTCACTTCCACTCTCCTCTTAAAGGTACGCTTGCAAGCAGGGCCATCATTCATTTTTGTTTGATTTGTTTACCCATTGCTCCTATATAATTTTGCTTTGTCTTACACCATGCCTCACTTACTCAGATGTCTCAGAATAAGGATCAGAATACCCAAGTAGCAGGGTAGCTTCTCCCCAGGTGCATACATTTAAAGGGAAAGTCACTTTTAGTATTTAGTTTATAATTGTATTTAATTTGACAACCTTAATTTAGTAATGTCATTCCCCCAATTTCAGCATCTCCTGTATGCCTTTTTATAGGTCCATTTCTGCCCTGTGATATTGGCATGATTTAGCATCTTAAGGGGATTTATTTCCTAGAAATCAGTCAGTCAGTGTGAGTAAGCAGCTCCCATAGCAGCATCATTCTGTGTGAATCTTCTTGTTGGTCTTGGTGTACAGACTTGGTAGATATGGTTGCTAATAGAAACAGATTGCAGGTATTTGAATGCTGCTGGAATAATCTGATGATAGTTGCTGGACTGCAGGTGAGGTGAGTGTTTTTTTATGTAACCGCCCCCTGGATCTTCCATTTCACTAGCCCTTATGCCCTTTGTTATGGATGGGTTAAGCAGACTTGAGTTTTGGGGAGATCCCCAGGGATACACACAGCACCCCAAATTGTGATGCCCGCCAGAAAGCAACAACACCCAAGAAAGTTTTTTCCTTTTTAAACCCTAAGGAGAGAGAAGAGCTGTAGATAATGCTATTCAATTTAACAATGGGATTTGTGATCATAATCAGATGTTCTACAATCAGGGTTACAAGGGCAATAAAGTTTTGTACATTGTACATATGTACATTTTGAAAAAGACACACCAAAAACAGTTAAATTAATAATAAAAAAAAAAAAAAAATATATATATATATATATATATATATATATATATATATTTTAATAATGAATGCACTGTCATCAGCTTTAACATATGTTTTATATGATGGTAGCACTTTAGTGACACAATTCTTTTATTCTCCTTGTTTATTATCTGCACAGACGGGGAGGCCGATTCATCAATAGCGCCAGGTAGCGACAGATGAGCGACTGTAGCGTGATTTTTTCAGCGCCAGCCAGTATTCGCTGTGCTTGGCCGGCGTTAGCTTGATGACAGCGACTCAGTCGGTGTGCGGTAATGTTGAATACTGGCTGGGGGGTCGCTGTTTCACAGGTCCAGCGTTGTATGTGAGTGCCTGACAACGAATGGCCAGAGCGAACGGCTAGCTTCATATTCATCAAAAAATCACGCTCCGAATGTGCTGTCGCTGTCCATTCCTTGTTTAAACCCCAGAGCGCTGGCGGCGATCTGTATTAACTAGTTTTTAACCCCTAAACAACCATATTTTTGGAATGTAACATTATACATGTTTTTAGAATCATTTTGTTATATGAATACATTAATCTCAGACCTGTTAGATCAATTCTGCACATTTTTTTTTTTTTTTTTTTTTTGACTTAAAAATAAATCCTAACATTGCAGAAGTGTTCTCCGATTTTTTGACATTAAAAAAATTTTAAAAAAAAATATTACCAATTAATCATGAATTATTATAGATTGCTCCATTGAAATGCATTGGACATCGCCAGGGAGCGACAGCTCATACCTGGCGCTGTGAGGGAATTTGCAGCGGCGCTGTTCGGTCCAGCCGGCTTCATGATGAATGCCGCGCTAGCCGTCGCTCTCGCCGGCGCTAGCCTCATTTTGCTTGATAAATGCGTCATTGTGACCGCCGCGGGCGTACTTGAGTCGGTAGTCGCCGTTAGCTGCCGCTACCTGGCGCTCGTCAGACACTACCTGGCGCTATCGCTTGATGAATAAGGGCATATGTGTTACATGTGTATATTTATATACTGTGTTCAAACTGACAGTGAATACATTCTGCAACATTGATACGTTTTGCTGGAGATAAATGTGTTTGAGTGAAATTCCCTGATTCTTCTGTTCTTTACATATATCATAGTAAAAAAAAGTGCATTCTTGTGCCTCTAGTTATTACTGCCAGCACATAGAGTGACCAGAAAAAGGGGGTGAGAGATGCTGCAGGCTAAGAGTGTCCCCAGCCTGCCAGTTTCATAGCTGCAGAGAGAGACAGCCAATCAGGACGTCTGGGGGAGTGGGGTTTCCGATTCCGTTCCTCATTTTTGGTCCACTGAAGGTTGATTGAAGGACTAGGTCAGAGAGGTGGGGATTGGAAGCTGAATGAGGAAGTAATTTTCTCAATACGAAGACCGACAGATGAGGAATCACAGCACTCTAGCCTATCAATGAAAGTGATAGTGTATTCATAATTAAAATAAATGTTTTATTTCATGTTTTTGGCTACACTTAGGGCGACTATACGCCCACCTATTTTGAATCCTGAATGGACAAAATGAAGAGACTTGGAAGATGCTTCCCTCCACACTGTCTGTAATGGGGTGATTGGAGGGGATTCTGCACACTGTCTGTAATGGGATGATTGGGGGGGGGTTGCACGCTGTCTGTAATGGGATGATTGGGAAGGGATTATGGGCGCTGCCTGTTATGGGGTGATTTTACTATTTGGTTCAGAATATTTTTTATCTTGTTTTCCTCCTCTAAACCCTAGGTGCGTCTTATAGAGTGAAAATATAGTATATGCTCATTTGGAAGTTCATAGTGATAATTCAGCAAAATATTTTTTATAAAAGTAATATATAATAAGAGAATCTTAAAAACCCTATATCTGTTCGCAGCAACATTTACTCTGGCCTGCCAGGCCCACATTATCCTACCTATTTAAAGGGTTAAGGTACATAGCCACCCCAAACTGATGTGGAAAAAAATCAGAAACATAAGTCTTTTCAATGCCAATGCCAGTTTCTGGCTCTTTTTGCTTGCTTAAAGGAGCACTATCGCGAAAAATGGCCCAAGAATAAAAATCCATATAAATATGCTGGATGGCAGGGGGAGGGGTCACACATATATGGAAGGTATAGTTCAGACATGAAGAATATCTGTTTCTCATTAAGCAGACGTAACATTCTTTAGCGATAGTTATATGAGGAGGGAGGGGTGAAAACCCCTCCACACACCGAGAATGTGGGAGATGGCATACAAGTGGCTAGAACTAAAATAATGAATACTAATTATAATATTTCATTTTCCTCCTCAAAACTTTTTCTTTCTGATAGCAGTGCTGCCACCACAATGCATGGCTGCATCCTTCCATTAGTTGTAGAACCTATGGCATGCCCACTCCATTCACTGCCATAGAGGGGGCATGAACTCAGCACGCTCATTGAATTGCAGTGAATGGACTGTGCAAACACCTGATGGGCTGATCTGGTGAGTTTGTGAGCGCTGAATTACCAGTGATCAGCTGCAGAGGACCAAATGTGGGTATCCCTTTGTTTTTTTTATTTTGGGTAGTCACTTTAATTTATTTCTGCTTGGTTTACCAAAGAGGAAAATAAGCTGTTCTTTATTGAGTAACAGAAAGAATGAAATGTTAAAATGTCTAGTTGATATAAGATTTAAAATAAACAATGTCTGGAGGTCACTGGTGGCTAGCAAAAATGTGATCCATGAAAAGAATAAAATGATGATCCATAGTCCACATTTTATTGGTGACTTTTGGAACCTTCAAATAAAAGAACTGCTAGGTTAAAAGGGAAAAAGGCAAAATCAATTCAATAGTGAAAAGCAGACTCAAAATAACGAAAGGTATAGATTCTGTGAGTTGCAACTCAACTTCATCCAGTGTTTCCCTTCTTTTCAGTGGAAATGACTTTTCTTGGTAGGAACCCAGACATTTTCTACACATCTACAGCTAATGGATATAATCACCCTTATGAGATTAATCTTGCTACTATTTTCATCTGAAGATTCACTCCTATTCTGTAAGATCACAGGGGTAAAACAACAAAGCCCTTGTTCCAATTCACATAGAGAAAAGGACAGAAGCTCGCTTTACAATACTATTAAAGTGGACCAACTGTCAAAAATTACTTAAACCAGACCAATGCAACAAACAGTGCTCATATGCATCCCTTCCCAGGGTAATTTAGATTGCTACACAGTTTTCTAACTCCTGCTATGGTAAATTGTAAAAACAAAATGGCGGTTCATGGAGCTGTAGGCCACTTGTAAACAGGAAGTGGTGCAGGGCTTCCTGTTACTGTGCATTGTCAGTTATGTCAGTTGAATCCAGGCAGCAGCTTGGCTGAGATGCTGAGAGAGGAGGCTCCAAAATGGCTGCTACCACTAGAAAATCAGCGAGGCGACGTTTCAGCTTTGGGTGGATGCAGGAGCAAATGTAGGTGCTGATGATGCTTAAGTATAATGCTTGCAGATGTGGCAAGTGAGTTTTGGGGAGTTTTATACATAGTGTGCCATACACTCCACTTCGGTCTTCATGACATGTGGGTAATCTCCAGTAGAGGGCGAACTTCTGCAGAGATGAATATGCAAAAAAAGAAAGCCCCTCCCGGTCCATATATACCTGGGACCTCCCACCAATTCCCCAGTTCCTTCTCTGCAGGGAAGGCGACAAGACAGAAGATGAAGACTTCTTTACTTACAGGTAAGCCGGGCTCGCGCCCGGCCTCCTATTATCCCTATTACTGCCAGGACCCTTCTAAATTGCCCTATATTGAGCCTCCCAGCTTAGGCTGCGGGTCCTGGTGAAGGTGCTCCACCGTGAGACCTCACTATGGGGTAGGCGGTTATCCAGGTTTCTTGGTGATCCTGGTGTGGGATGCCCCGTCCCTTTAGGCTTCTGGCCGGCTTCTGGCAGGATTCCCCCCCTTCCGGGTCCCTTATTCCCCTCCAGGGAGGGGGGTGGGTGGGTTGCCTGGCCTGGCCGATATTTCGTTTTCCCCAGCTTATGTCCCTGTGTGCTGAGTGTTTTTTACTGTGTGTGTGTGTGTGAGTGTCATACTTCCTTACTGGCATACCAGGGACTAATGGCAGCCTGGGGGAGCTTCTCCCCCTCAGGCTTCATTCAGGATGGGGGCGGGGCCGGGCTCTCGGCGAGGCCGCGGTAGCCCCGCCCCCTTCTTTGGCGCGATTGCTGTGCTCGTTTTCTAGGGGTCCGCGTTGCTGGGAGGGGGGCGTGGCCTCGGCAAACGCGCGTTCTGCGCTGGCCCGCCCTCCCCCTGCTCTCCCTCCTCAGGCATGAGGCTTCGTGGGGGCCATCTTCTTGAGCAGGCCGCATAGCAATCAGTGTGGTAAGGGCCCGATGGCCACTTCTTTAGCTTGTGTGTGGGGGCTCCTCTTTAGCGGGGGCCCCCACTGGTCTAGAGCATGTGTGTGTGTGTGTGTGTGTGTGTGTGTGTGTGTGTGCTTTAATTACACTGTCTGGCTGGGATGTGGTATATATATATACCTGTATATACATATTGTGTGGCTGCAAGATCAAATGCTGTGGTCTTTTACATTGTGGGATATTGACGCCGAGTCCGCTGATTTGTCAGATTATTTCCCGTTAGAGGGGGAATTGTATCAGGAATCAGAGGCTGACTATGTTCAGTCTGGGAATTCCAATGTCGGGCAGGCGCTGGGGGATGCTGTAGATACGGCCACTGTTTTGTCACATTTATTGGAGGTGTTGGATATTGAACCGCCTGAGGCGCCCCCTCTTAAGAAGGGGGAATTTTTTGGGGCCTGCAAGCCCCGTCTGGAATTCCCTACCCAGGGTCATTTTGATGTGCTGATCCTTAGAGAATGGGAGAGGCCCAGTCGGCTTCCTGGTGTGCCTCAGGGATGGGATAAGAAATATCCTTTTCCGGTGGAGGCGGTTAAGCGCTGGTCTTCTCCTCCCGAGGTCGATGCGCCTGTTTTAGGTTTGACCAACTCTTCTGTGCTGAACACCCCTGACGCCACTTCCCTTAAGGATGGCGAGGATAAGCGCCTTGATCAGATGGCGTGCCACGCATTTGCCAACGTGGGCTCGTGCATCTGCCCTGGTGTCGCTTGCTACCAGGTCTCTTATCAGGGACTGGCTGAATAACGCTCAGTTTGATCCAGCTGGCGCTGAGTTCGCTATCCTTTAGTAATGCGAATTGTTCATGGATTTTGTCATGGCTGCGATGGAAGATTCTATTGTTGTGTGTAGTAGGACGTCAGCCTTACTGGTGGCTATGCGCAGATTGGTCTGGCTCCGCCAGTGGACAGTGGACGTTGGGGCCAAGAAGTCGCTCACAGCTCTTCCCTTCTTGGGTTCGCGGCTGTTTGGAGATAAATTGGATGCTGTTGCTAAAGGAGGTAAGTTACCTCAGCGGAGGAAACAGCGCCGCCCCTTTCGGGGGCGGGCTCGTTCACTCCTTCCTTTCGAGGGACCAGAGCGACTAGGGGTTTGGCCTTCTCAGGTGTCAGGGGCTCGTCTTGGAGCAGAGGCAGAGGTCGGGCACGTCCCGCGCCTGCCTGGGGTTCCAAGCCCAAGCCTGCCGTTAAACCGGCTCAGCAATGAAGGGGCGCCCTCACCCGCAAGGGTGGGGGGATGGCTGCGGCTCTTCTTCCAGGTCTGGGCCCAGGAGGTCACAGACAATTGGATCTTGGAAGTGGTCTCCTCCGGGTACAAACTGGAGTTCGAGTTCTGGCCGCCCCCAAGATTCTTAAGGTCTCGGGTGCCCTCGGACCCTCAGGCTGCACAGGGGCTCCTGTTAGCAGTAAAAAACCTTCTGGACATGGGGGTTATATGCCCGGTGCCTCTGTCAGAGAGAGGCAGGGGTTTCTACTCCAACCTTTTCACGGTTCCCAAAAAGGAGGGTTCGGTGAGACCCATTCTAGATCTCGAGGTTCTCAACAGATTTATCAGAGCCAAAAAGTTCCGCATGGAGACTCTGCGCTCGGCTATCAATTCCCTTCGCCAAGGGGATTTTATGACATCCATAGACATCAAGGATGCGTATCTGCATGTTCCGATTTTTCAGGCACATCAGAGATTCCTCCGGTTTGCGGTGGAGGATCAACATTATCAGTTTGTAGCTCTTCCCTTCGGTCTGACCTCGGCACCGAGGGTCTTCACCAAGGTTTTGGCGGGCATAATGGCTCTGCTCAGATCTCAGGGCATTCGCATTGTGCTTTATATGGACGCTCTGTTGATATCAGCTTTTTCCCTCCATCAGGCGGAGCTGGACACCCACCAGGTGGTGTCGACCCGGGAAAGGTTTGGGTGGGTGATCAACCGCACCAAGTCTTCTCTCTCCCCGTCTCGTGTGATTTCATTTCTGGGCATGAATCTGGATACCATTCGGCCCAGAGTGTTTCTGCCCCAGTCCAAGGTGCAGGGGATTCAGGGCCTGATCCGCCTTCTTCTGGACAGCCCTCTATCCGACAGGGGATGAAACTGGTGGGTTTGATGGTATCCTCCTTCGAGGCGGTGCCGTTTGCACAGTTTCACATGAGATCTCTTCAACTTCACCTATTGACGTATTGGGACAGGTGCCATCAGTCATTGGATCAACCTCTCAGGATGTCTCCCAGGGTTCGGCAGTCTTTTCGGTGGTGGCTGGACTCGAGCAATCTGGTGAAGGGCAGATCCTTTCTGATCCCTTGTTGGGAGACGGTTACCACGGATGCCAGCCTGTCGGGCTGGGGAGGTTATTGGAAGAGTCATCAGTTCAGCGGGGTGTGGGGTCCCCAGGAGGCTCACACCCCCATCAATGTCTTGAAGCTCAGAGCCGTTTGACTGGTTCTGGCTCGGCTGACCCCACATTTACGGGATCTTCTGGTTCAGGTTCGTTCGGACAACTGAACGGCAGTAGCTTACATAAATCACCAAGGAGGGACTCGCAGCAGGAGTGCCCTCAGGGAAGTCTCTCTGATCCTGCACTGGGCGGAGAGCAATGTTCCTTGCCTTTCGGCAGTCTACATTCCGGGAGTGGAAAACACAGAGGCGGATTCCCTGAGCAGGGGATCCTCTCGCCACGGAGAGTGGTCTCTCAATCCCGAGGTTTTTCTGGATCTTTTCCGCAAGTGGGGGACTCCGGAGGTGGATCTCTTTGCCTTGAGGCACAATCACAAGCTTCCGGCCTTTGTGTCTCTGTCTCAGGATCCTCTGTCTCTGGCAGTGGATGCCTTGTCACTGGCTTGGAAGGAGTTGGGGTTTCTGTACCTGTTTCCACCCGTCTCCATGCTGGGCAAGGTAGTTCGCAAACTGGTTCTAGAAGGGGCACCAGCGATTCTGGTGGCTCCAAGGTGGCCAAGAAGGGTTTGGTAGGCAGACGTCGTAAGGATGGCCGTAGACCAGTACCGGCTTCCCTTGTTGCCGGACCTGCTATCTCAGGGTCATCTACTTTACCCCAATTTACAAACGCTGGCTTTGACGGCTTGGCTGCTGAAACCTTCATCTTGAAGGAGGAAGGTTTGTCTGAGGCTGTTGTTCAGACCCTGATTAGGGCTAGGAAGCGGTCCTCTTCTGGCATTTACTATAGGACTTGGAGGTCCTATATTAATTGGTGTGAGGCTAGGGCCTTGCCTTGCAGGGTTTTTTCTATACCAAGGATTTTGGAGTTTCTTCAGCATAATCTGGATCTTGGGTTCCAGCTTAGTACTTTGAAAGGACAGGTTTCTGCTCTGTCGGTTTTCTTCCAGAGGTCCTTTGCTTTACACCCGCTGGTTAAGACTTTTTTCCAAGGGGTGGCGCATGTGCGGCCCCCTCGGAAGGCTTTAGTTCCTGTTTGGGATTTGAATTTGGTTCTTTCGGCTCTGCAGGGTCCTCCTTTTGAGCCGCTACAGGATATTGCTATTTCGGTTCTCAATCAGAAGGTTGCTTTCTTGGTGGCTATTACCTCTGTTCGGCGTGTCTCTGAGTTGGCGGCCCTGTCGATTCAGGCCCCTTTGAGAGACACCAGGATAAGTTCCACCTCAATCAGGATATTGTTCTCCCTTCCTTGTGTCCTAAGCCTAACAATGACAAGGAGAGGGTTCTGCACAATTTGGACGTTGTTCGCTGTGTTAAGTACTATTTGGTGATTACTTCTTCCTTCCGCAGGACGGATGCCTTTTTCGTGGTGCCCTGCGGGCCCAGGAAAGGTTTGGCACCTGCTAAGTCTACGATTAGCAAATGGATTCGTCAGGCCATTGTTGGGGCCTATTCTGCTAAGGGGAGGACTCCTCCTTTTAGGGTCACTGCGCACTCTACTTGTGCGGTCGGTGCGTCCTGGGCTTTTCAGCACCAGGCTTCTGTTGAACAAGTTTGTAAGGCTGCTACTTGGTCTTCCGTTCATACTTTTTCCAAGTTTTACAAGGTTGATGTGCGGGCTTCAGCGGATGCTGTTTTTGGCCGCAAGGTTATGCAAGCTGCAGTGGTTTGAGTTGGTGCATTCTTTACTGTTTCTGGTTCCCACCCATGACGGACACTGCTATTGGATGTCCCAGATGTCATGAAGACTGAAATGGAGTGTATGGCACAAAATTTAACCCAATGGTACAAAGCCAGAGGGTCATATAAAGGAGCACCACCAAAATAAATTCATACTCAATTTATTCAATTAATACAAAAACACATACATTTAAAAACCACAACTACAAAACACAAAATTAAAACCGCCTCTACCTGCCCTGAAAAAATGCATGAACGCCTGTCCTAACAGTGCCCATATATACAGCAAGATATTATAGACATATAACCTGAGCGTCTTCCCTATATAATCTAAACCCCCCCTAATATTAGAAAAAAAAAATATATATATAGGTATGTTTGTGCCGGCACAAAAAATAATTTGAATTAGTAATATCAACCATATATAATATATAAAAAAACCCCTACCTAATAAATTCTAAATCCCAAAGTGACATGTGCATTGTGCAAAATAACCCACATTCTATTTACTGAGTTACAAAAGTAATATACATCAAAGAAACAAGACACCTCAAAATACATTGGCCTTCATGGCTGTGCAATAGTAACTGTATAGAGATACAAAATGCAACAAGTGACAATAATAACAAAAAAGGGGAAGATACTCAGCTATATGGCAACGTGAGGATCAATCTCCAGGGAGGACAGTCAGGGCGGGAGGCCGCTCCACCTGCGCTTCGCGGTCTGAAAACCCAGTGTGTATGGCACACTTAGAATAATACCGTTTTGTGAGTACTCACCTTTAAAACGGGTATTATGAGTGTGCCATACACTCCACTTCGCCCCAACCCTTTTTTTCAGGTATTCTGGGGCTTTTATATGGTGAACCATTGGTTTTGATTGTTAAGGTTATAATTGGTTCTTCCTGGTCCCCTTACTGCTTTTATACACTGAGGAATTGGTGGGAGGTCCCAGGTATATATGGACCGGGAGGGGCTTTCTTTTTTTGCATATTCATCTCTGCAGAAGTTCGCCCTGTACTGGAGATTACCCATATGTCATGAAGAAGGAAGTGGAGTGTATGGCACACTCACAATACCCGTTTTAAAGGTGAGTACTCACAAAACGGTATTTTTTACAGCTGTGCCAGGCCAGGTCCGGTTTATTACTTTGTTGCCAGCAGTTATTGGGAGCCTTATTTATAAAGCGTCAGCGCCAAACCTAGTACCACTTTTTTGGCCTCAGTGGCACTCAGCATGCGAAAAAAATAAATGGCAGCACCAATGAGGCTGCCGACTAGCATTTTATTTAACACTAGCGCGGAAAAGGTCACTGCACAGGGCGCTCTGGTTGAAGCAGCGCCAGTTTAAACCTGGTGCTGTAGGTCAAGATCCCATAGAGCACAATAGGCAGAACTTTAGTGAAGGGTATTGTGCTTATAATGAATATTTCACGAATTTATTTCTACAGAAATTGCATTGTGACTTGTCAATAATGGAAACACAGGACCTAGATGCAGGCCTGTATTTGCCATTAGGCAAAGGTAGGCACGTGCCTAGGGCGGGACTACAGCCTGGGGGCGGGGATGGGGCATTGTCCAGCAACAATTAAAAGCGGTTCTTCACTCCCTGCACATACAGATTACCCACATTAAAAATCATCCTACCTCCATCTACTGCATGTTATGAGCCTTTAAACATCCAAGATGGCTGCTAATGGAACATCAGGCAGCCTGCAAACAGGAAGTGCCTTCTGACTGTGCTGCTCTGCATTCTGGGATTGCTGACCTTTTCCTGACCCCAACTCTGCTTTGTCTGAGCAAAGCACAGCTATAACCCGCCCCCCTGTACTTTTTCCCACTCTCCTCTCCTCAGTAAGTGTGATGCTTCTGAGTCAAGATGGCGGCGCCCGTATCCTAAAGTCCTTAACAGAGTTGCAGCCCAGTGGGGGAAAGAATAATAAGTAAGTGACTAAAAACTTAAAATATATTAATTTTAGATGCTGGGGAATCGTTTGGGCTTTTCAATAAATCATGGTGAAGGTCCGGTTTAATGAAATAAAATATATATTTGGCTGCCGCCTTGGCCAGTGGTGGAGGAAGGGCAGTTTTTTTTAAATACATTGGTGGATTAGCGGGACCCTCCCCTTAGCCAGCGAGCCGCTCCTGTCATAGAAAGGAGACATGTGGCTGGGCTGGGCAGAGTGGGGCAGGACGAGCGGGTGGCTGGGTATTGTCGTCAGTTGCACTCGCTGATTTAGGGAACTACTGTGGCGGCAGCGGCAACATGCAGGGATGTTGCCGCAGCCACCACAGTAGTCCCCTGATTCAGCTTGTGCCACCTAGGGCAATACCCAGCCACCTGTTCGCCCTACTCTGCCCTGCCCAGCCCAACCACCTGTCTCCTTTATATGACAGGAGCTGCTCTCCAGCTAAGTGCTGCATTGGGGGGAGTGGTTTTGACCCCTAGTTCATCAGGCGGCGTTTGGTCACTGCGCACTCAGGTGGGAAAGGTGGGCTGATCCTCCAATGATGCCGCCAGCTGACTGTTGGATGGGGACACCCCGAGGTAAGCTTAACCACCTAATGTTTGGGGGGGGTAACATTTTCTGTGTTTGGGTGGTTAACATTTTTCCATGTTTGGGGGGGTTTAAGGCGACCCAAAACCCACTGAACTTGTGAAATACATCTGGCCAAACACCTGCCAATACTCCCTTTCTTAGGGTGTAGATAGGGATATTTTCCCCTCTTGAATTGTCCAATTCAGGGGATGCTAGTTTAAAAAATGTGAGGTTTTACACAGCGCGGTATCCCAAATCAAGATTTGCTGCCAGCCCCATGTCCTCCCCATGTACTGTTGTAGCCTCCTCTACTGGTTCTTCCACTTAGTCGGGGGGGGGGGGCGTAACCACAAATAGTGCCTAGGGCAGAATGGACCCTAAATACGGCCCTGCCTAGATGTCATTAAATCACATTTTTTAACAGAAAATCTTTTTCCATGTTTTTTCTTGCTTACCAATGTGTAATTTGGACAACAACTAAAACGGAGCCTAAATGCACTGTAAAGTTTGTCCCCAGCGCTGATTTCTCATAACTGTAATGATTAAACGCTGACCAGCACCGGAAAAATGTCATAAATACGCTTTGCAGCGCCAAAAAGACGGCAGTACAAAGTGACGCTCACTGGCGCTGGGATAATCGGCAGTCGGGCCAACAAGCTCTGACACTGGACTATCAAGATAATGACTAGCTGTCATTTGATCTTGTTCAGTGCCAGTGATACCCCACTCGACCCTGGAACATACATTGCATTTTTTGGGGTGAAACTTAGCCCTCATACTGTACAAAGCTATGCAAAATCTTATACGGTTACATGCAGGAAAAAGAACTATAGTGTTCCTAACTTTCCCTTACTTTTCCAAAATAAAAAAAATGCAAAGAGTGCTTTCCTAAAACGGAAATTAATTACATACGGACCAAAATACCAGGATATACCCATTATTTTTAGTGCCTAGGCAGAGCATTGCAAATGATATCTTTTTATATAGATATAGCTTTTAATATTTAAGCAGGCATCATCTTCCACTTGTGACAACTTGTTTCAGGTGTGGGGGGCTTGGTTCGTGGCTATATAAGAGGTTAGACTTGAGAGCCCCATACATAGGAGTAAGCACCGAAGCATGAAAAAAAAATATGAGAAAAGAGAAAAAATGTAATCTGTGCACGCGCTCGCCCCAGCCTGAAAGTGCGCATGCCGCTGGGTATGGGGCTGCTCTTGCTACTTATTGAAACCTATGAGAGCCGTTTGCCGGCCACAACAAATGGCTTTCTCATTAGACGAGAGGCCGTGCATGCGCCTTTGGACACAGGAAAGGTGAGTGAATACTGTCGTTCTGTGGGATTTAACACTACAGGGCATCCCAATAATGGAGGGGGGCAGGAAAAAACCTGGGAAAGTTAAATTCCCGTTTTTAAATTATTATCATATTATTTGACTATTTTTCCTTAATAAGTTATGTATTCTTAACCTATGCTACCACTGAATTATAATTGTGATATATAAGCACATCTCTTGGCGATGATCTGTAATTTGATTAGTCCCACACTGTTTTTGTTTCTGATGTCCTACTTGAATACTATATTTAATAAAAAAAAAACTTATGAAATCCTAAGTAAATTGTAAAAGTTCTAAGAGATTGTTTTGTCTGACACTAGTACAGGTACATTTAAAGTATGCTTTAACTCAAGCAGAAATGAAATAATATGACATTTTGTTGACATATGGTGGCCTTCTGGGATCACCAGGGCATTACACTAGCAGTGACCTGTAGGAGTAAGGGGAGGCAAGGGTGGCCATGCCTATGGGGAGGTGTCATTGTAGGTCATGATTGACATTTCTTTGGCACACTGTAGAATAAGTTGTCATAATAATTGTAACTCGTGTACGCTGCATAGCGTTACTCAAAGCATTTGGAACAGTAATCATGAAATGCATGTTCTAAATACAGCGGGTATTAGAATTATGAGGCTCATGAATTGCTTCCCTCTTTGTCATTGCACAGCTATCAGAATTCATTCAAGCACAGCATCTGTATAGAAATGCTGCGCCAAGGCTATCACAAGTCTTTCTCAGAAGTCTTCGCTCTGATCCAGAAGTGGAATGCCTTAAGGGACGCTGGAGGGCCTGGGTCAGCCATATGGCAACAAAAGCCCTTGGAGGAGCAGCATGAGAAACTGGATCAACTTCAACATTTCCTGACCAGAGCTGAGGAAGCCCAGCGAGCAGGTAAAAGAGGGAATTCTGGGAAAGCGAGCAGCAGGAGTCGAGGCAGCCAGAGCCTCAGGCAAGGATTCTAAATAGTTTCATCTTTGAGCTTGAAACATTACGACAGTTTAGCACATATCAGCTTTACTCTTATCAGGCAAGATAAGTAGTAGATCATAAACTATAGCTAAAAAGGGGAAGGCCGGCATCAAACTGTGCTCGTTCTAATCCTGGGAAAATAGAATCAAGGGGTGTAAAGGGTGCATGTATTTTAACATCTCATAGGGGAATCATTTTTGTTTTATATGCATGAGCGGTTTGCCGGGAAGCTTATATATGCATAGCATTGAGGCGGTATCATTTTTTTGTTCTGGCATCCCCACTGCATTAAGCAATATTGCAGTGCCATCGCTTACCTTCAGTATACGGTGCAGCCATAATGAAATCAAATCCAGGTGAAGCAATAAGCAGCTCCAACAAATGAAATCATATACTTTTTTACATTTCTAAAGGATTAAATATTAAAATATGGATTTGTTGAGTGTAACATAGGTGTATTTCATAGAGTAAAGTTACAAAATCTGTAATTTAATACATTTGGGTAGCCAACCTAGAATGCTGTACTTTATTCATTGTCACGACCAGCCTTCGGGGTGAACAACCTGGCTTATGCAGAGGGCACCATCCCAGACTTTCCATAAGGGGGAATATAGAGACACCGATTAGACACCCCTTCAGAGGAGCAAAGCTCTCGGCTGGCTCTGCAGGTCTCCCATTCCCACATTTCCGCCATTATTCTGTTGCACGTTGCCTCCAACTTCCTCTCTTTCATTTTCTTTTTTTCTTGTCTTTTTTCCCCCTCTGAGTCTTTCTCTTTTTATGCGAGCCTGCCATTTGTACCTCTTTCAGAGCCCTCTTTTTATATATTTTCCACATTCCTTCCTTCTGGTGAGCATTTCTATATTTCTTCCTTTCTATTACCCACATAACTTCTAACTCTCTCTCATTTCTATATTCCCCTCTCTCTGTTTTCCACATTCCTTTCATTTCTAATCATGTTTTTCCGTCTACCCCTCTCTTCTCCATCTCTATATTTTACTTTTGTTTTATCTTACCACCTTCTTTCTCTTTCTTATTCTGCACCCCTGCTTTCTTTTCTCCTTTATATCTTCTTGCTGATCCATGTCTTTTGCTTGTTTTCCTGCATTCACTTCCCTTTTTCTTTTCTTCTACTTCCTTTGCCTCTCATTCTATCTTTCTCTCTTCTCAACCTTTCCTGTTTTTCTCTCTTTTTCCTTCATTCCTTCCACATCACTTTTTTTGACCTCTCTGTCTTGTTCTTTTTTCTTTGTTCCCTTGATCTTGCTCTCTTTTTCATGTTCCCTCAAACCAATTATTTTTCATGCCTTCTGTTCATCTATTTTTGGATTCTATTCAGTTCACTCTCCTCTCTGTGTTCCCTCTGTTTCTCGCTTTCTCGAGCATTTCTTCCCTATCTTTATCTTTATCCTGTTCTATCTGTCTCACTCTTTTTCCTGCATTCCCTCCATCTTTCTCTCTTTCGCATCCCCCCTTTGTTTTGTTAATTTTACTAGCATACCTTCCACAACTCTATCTTCTCTATGTTCCCCCTTTCTCTCTCCTTTTCCTTCATTCTCTCTATCTCTATGGCTGACCCTGTTATGTGATTAGGCTAGACTTTTATTTCTTTAACTTTAAGACATAGGGATAAATTGGTCCTGCAAGTGGGTGTGGGACCACTGCTTGTGTCTTGGGTGGGGCATATAAGTCTAAAACCACGGCTCTGAAATCTCACCTATTCAACAACTAGATGCACTAGATGCACTGGTGACCAGCCCCGGACACACGTGCTGTGGCCAATGGGGAGTGCAGGAGAGGTGAGTTCTGGAGTCCCATTTTCATGTTTGCAGGGGTGCCCCCCCCAGGCAGGAGCAGCTGCATGGGATCACATTAACTACTACCATTTGATAGTTGGAGACTATTCCAAGTATGTCTCACACCCTGCTTCGGAAATATTAATTACACGTGGGTTATGGTCCAGAGGGCGAACTTCTGCAGAGATGACTAGAAAAAGAAGCCCCTCCCGGTCCATAAATACCTGGGACCTCCCACACATTCCCCAGTATTGTCTCTGCAGAAGGCGACGACAGTCAAGATGATTGTTGGTAACACACGGCCCTTCTCTTTCCTATTTCCACCCGGACCTCTTTTTATATTGTCATTAAGCCTCCCAGCTATGGCTGCAGGGTCCGGGTGAGGTTAGTTTACACCTTAGAGGTGTTTGATTAGGAGCCATACTCCACCGCAAATCCCCCACCAAGGGGTAGGCGGTCATCAGGTTACGGTGATCCTGACATGGGATGCCCTGTCCATTCTTAGCCCTCGCTACATGACCCAAATGTAGCTATCGGCCCTCCCCCTTACTCCCTGTTTCCGGTTAGTGGGGGGGGGGGGTTCCTACCCTTCCTTGTATAATGTCCGTGCCGGCCCGCCCTCCCTCTTCCTCTGCACACTACGCGTCTCCTGTCCCCTACTGCCAGCGGGCTCCGGAGGGGTGGAGGTTGGGTGAGTGGCCTGTGGCCCATCATTTTTATTTATTGATTATGCCCCTCACTGGGGTTGCTGGGCAATGCTGTTATTAACTCTTTAAGGTCATTTGCTAGCATGGTCTGATTGTGTGTTTTGTTTGTGTGTTCCAGGTGGACCATTGATCCTATTAAAGGGGGATTCTCCCAGTCCTAGGGTCCCTGACTAAATTTAGTATATATATATATATATATATATATATATATATATATATATATTAAAAAAATCATCATATGGAGGCTTCCCCGGATACTGGGCTTGTACCCCCCTCGGGGCAATCCAGGCTGTGTTTGGGGTGTGGGGTATCCCTTTTGGGGGATGATGTATTTCTTTGTGTACCCTGTGCGCAACGGTCCATTACGTGGCACACCGGATCTCAGGCGTCTGGTCCTGCTCCGCCAGTCTCCTCTCCGTCTCCCCCTCGCTTGACACGTACCCCATGTGATGTGGTCATTGGCGGGGAGTCGCAATCTGAGGTATGTGCCAGATTGGCCAATCTTCAAAAATTGCTTTCCTGTGCCGTTGCTAAAAAGGCCACGGCAAGCGAAAACATTTGTATACAGCCACGCAGGCCTTTGACACGAAGGAGTTTGACGCCCTGGATTGGTCTGATTGTTCCCCGCGTGAGGAAGGGGAGCTGTATGAGGAGTCTGAGGGCTCCGATGACCAGCAGTTTGTGGGTGCTGATACCGAGCAGGGCCATGGGGATTCCTTGGATACCTCTAGGGTCCTGGCTCATATGTTTGAGGTCCTGGCTATTTCTCCCCCTGAGGCGGCTCCTCCGCTGAAGGGGGAGTACTTTGCGGTGACCAAATTTCCTTATCAAAAGCATTTTGATGGTATCATTCTCAAGGAATGGGAGAGGCCGACTTGGCTTCCGGGTGTCCCTCCGGGTTGGGACAAAAAATATCCCTTTCTGGCGGACGCGGTGAAGCACTGGTCGTCCCCCCCAGAGGTGGATGCTCCTGTTTTGGGGTTGTCCAGTTCCTCAATCCTGCATTCTCCAGAGTGCACTACTCTCAAGGATGGTGAGGATAAACGCATTGACCAGATGGCTTGTCATGGTTTTGCCAGTGTTGGTTCGGCCTTGCGGCCGGTTTGTGCTTCAGCGCTTTTATTGGTAGCTGCCAGGTCGGTTGTTAGAGGACTTTTGACCTCTTCCGGGCTTGACCCGGCTAGTGAGGAGTTTGCCGACCTTAAGCGCTGTGAGTTATTTTTGTCCTTTGTGCTGTCCGCCCTGGATGACACATTGGTGATGTGTAGCAGAGCTTCGGCCTTGTTTGTGGCTATCCGGCGGTCGGTTTGGTTACGCCAGTGGGCGGCTGTCCAAAAAGTCGCTTACGGCCCTTCCCTTTGTGGGGTTGCGGCTCTTTGGAGAAAAATTGGATTCGGTGGCAAAGGGAGGTAAGTTACCTCAGCGCAAAAAGCAGCGTCGCCCCTTTCGGGGGGCGGCTTCCTTCTCTCAGTCCTTTCGTGGGGCTAGAGCTGGCAGGGGTTCGGCCTTCCCTTCGTCCAGAGGTGATTCCTGGCCTAGGGGCAGGGGTCGGGTCCGTCCAGGACACAGTTGGGGCTCAAGGCCTAGAGCCGCTGCCAAGCCGGTTCAGCAATGAGGTGGCGCCCTCACCCTTGCGGGTGGGGGGACGGCTGCAACTCTTTCCTCGGGTCTGGGTCCAAGAGGTCTCGGACAGGTGGATTCAGGAAGTGGTGTCTTCCGGTTACAAGCTGGAGTTTGAGTTCCGGCTCCCTCCCAGATTCTTCAGTTCTCGGGTGCCGTCAGATCCTCTGGCCGCCCAGGGGCTGCGGGCGGCAGTAGCAAATCTCTTGGACATGGCTGTCATCTGTCCGGTGCTTCACTCAGACCGGGGCCTGGGCTTCTATTCCAATTTGTTCACGGTGCCCAAGATGGACGGATCCGTTCGTCCCATTCTGGATCTGAAGTTGCTCAACAGGTTCGTTCGTCCCCGGAAGTTCTGTATGAAAACTCTGCACTCAGCCATTCACTCACTTCGTCAGGGGGACTTCATGACCTCCATAGACATCAAGGATGCTTACCTGCATATTCCAATATTTCCGGCACACCAGAGATTCCTCAGGTTTGTCATGGACAATCGACATTTTCAGTTTGTGGCTCTTCCGTTTGGTCTTACCTCGGCTCCAAGGGTTTTTACCAAGGTGTTGGCAGGAGTGATGGCCATCCTCAGAGCCAGGGGTATCCGCATCGTGCCCTAACTGGACGATCTTCTCATCATGGCGTCTTCTCTCAGTCAGGCGCAGCTGGATACCAGGATAGTGGTGTCCACTCTGGAGAGTTTCAGTTGGGTGATCAACTATCCCAAGTCCTGCCTCACTCCCTCCAGGGTGGTGGAGTTCCTGGGAATGTCTCTTGATACTTCTCAGGCCAGGGAGTTCCTCCCCCGAGCCAAGGTTCTTCTGATTCAGGAATTGACTCAGCGTCTCCTATCCATCCCCCGCCCGTCCATCCAGCTAGGGATGCGACTGGTGGGATTGATGGTGGCATTGTTCGAGGCGGTTCCCTTTGCCCAGTTTCACACAAGGACGCTCCAGCTCCATCTCTTGGCGGCCTGGGACGGTCCCCGTTGTCATTGCATCAGTCCTTTCTGATGTCCCCCCGGGTGCGGCGTTCCCTTCGGTGGTGGCTGAATCCGAGCAATCTGACGAGGGGCAGGTCTTTTCTGACCCCTCGTTGGGAGACGGTCACCACAGATGCCAGCCGGTCAGGTTGGGGGGGATTTTGGAAGGATCTTCGGTTTCAGGGGCTGTGGGGGCCTCAGGAGGCTCACGATCCCATCGATGTTCTGGAGCTGAGGGCCATCAGGTTGGTTCTGGTTCGCTTGACTCATCAGTTACGGGGACTACCGGTTCCAGTTCGGTCGGACAATCGGACGGCGGTCGCCTACATCAATCACCAGGGAGGGACTTGCAGCAGGCGTGCTCTCAGGGAAGTGTCTTTGATTCTGGATTGGGCAGAGGGCAATGTCCCATGCATCTCGGCAGTGTACATTCCGGGAGTGGAGAACACGGAGGCGGACTCCCTGAGCAGGGGGTCATCTCGCCGGGGGGAATGGTCGCTCTGCCCCAAGGTTTTTCGGTCACTTTGCCTCCGGTGGGGGACTCCGGAGGTGGGCCTCTTTTTTCCACTCGTCACAATCACAAGCTTCCGGCATTTGTGTCTCTCTCGCGGGATCCGCTGGCTCTGGCAGCGGATGCCATGTCTCTGAACTGGAGGGATCTGGGGTTTCTATACCTGTTCCCTCCGTTTCCCATGGTGGGCAAGGTGGTGCGCAAGCTGTCCCTAGAGGGTGCGTCAGCAATCCTGGTGGCTCCAAGGTGGCCAAGACAGGTTTGGTTTGCAGACGTGGTAAGGTTGGCAGAGGATCAGTTAGTTCTGCCCTTTCTGCCGGATCTACTCTCTCAGGGTCCCCTGCTCTACCCCAATTTACCAACGCTGGCTTTGACGGCGTGGCTGCTGAAACCTCCATCTTGAAGGAGGAAGGTCTTTCTAATGCTGTCATTCAGACTCTGGTTAGTGCTAGAAAGAAGTCTTCCTCTGCCATCTACTATAGGATTTGGAGGTCTTATATTGCTTGGTGTGAGGTCAGGGCCTTGCCTTGCAGGGCATTTTCTATCCCTAGGATCTTGGAATTTTTGCAACATGGTCTGGACCTAGGTTTGAAGCTTAGTACGCTGAAAGGGCATGTTTCTGCCCTGGCGGTTTTCTTTCAAAAGTCTTTTGCTCTTCATCCTCTGGTTAAAACCTTTTTCCAGGGGGTTACGCATGTGCGGCCTCCTAGGAAGCCTTTGCTCCCAGTTTGGGATTTGAATTTGGTTTTGTCTGCCTTGCAGGGTCCTCCTTTTGAACCTTTGCAGGATATTGCACTTTCTACGCTTACTCAGAAGGTTGTTTTTCTGGTTGCCATCACTTCTGTTCGGCGTGTTTCGGAGTTGGCAGCCTTGTCCATTAAGGCCCCTTACTTTGAGAGGAATCAGGACAAGGTTGTTTTCCGCTTCAAGCCAGATTTCCTTCCTAAGGTGGTCTCGGCTTTTCATCTTAATCAGGATATTGTTCTACCCTCCTTGTGTCCTAAGCCTAGCAATGACAAGGAGAGGGTTTTGCATTCTTTGGATGTGGTTCGCTGTGCGAAGTACTATTTGGTGGCTACTTCTTCTTTTCATAGGACTGACGCCCTTTTTGTGGTGCCCTCTGGGCCTAGGAAGGGTTTGGCTCCTGCCAAGTCTTCCATTAGTAAATGGATTGGCCAGGGCCATTGTTGGGGCCCATTCTGCTAAGGGGAATATTCCCCCTTTTCGTGTTACTGCTCATTCTACTCGTGCTGTTGGGGCGTCCTGGGCCTTTCAGCACCAGGCTTCTGCTGAGAAGGTTTGTAAGGCTGCTACTTGGTCTTCGGTTCACACTTTTTCCAAGTTTTACAAGGTTGATGTTCGGGCCTCAGCGGATGCTGTTTTTGGCCGCAAGGTTCTGCAAGCTGCAGTGGTTTAAGTTTGTGCCTTGTTTTTTGGATCCCCACCCTTTATGGACACTGCTATTGGATGTCCCAAGTGTAATGAATGTCTTGAAGCGGGGTGTGTGACATACTTAGAATAATACCATTTTGTGAATACTCACCTGTAAAATGGGTATTATAAGTATGCCACACACCCCGCTTCACCCTGCCCTTTGGTATTCTGGATCCTTTATATGGTGAACCTTTGTTAGTTTTAATTGGCTTTCCTGGTCCCTTTCTCTTACTGCTATCTTTATACTGGGGAATGAGTGGGAGGTCCCAGGTATTTATGGGCCGGGAGGGTCTTACCTTTTTTTATTGACATCTCTGCAAGATCGCCATCTACAGGTCAGTATACCCAAGTGTAATGAATGTCTTGAAGCGGGGTGTGTGACATACTTATAATACCCATTTTACAGGTGAGTATTCACAAAATGGTATTTTTTCTGTATTTGTCCTAATGCGGAAGTAAAGTCTCTATGTAACCCCCTTGCCCTGCCTCCCTCCACTTGCACTCATAAGGGTAAGAGTTTACGAAAAACTATACTTCTTACCACGCTCGGTATCAAGCACCCTTCCCCCATCATATAGGATCCTCGGTGCAGTCATCTTGGAAAAAAATGCACAAAGTGACTGTCACCCAACCCCATGGAGCAATGGCATTGTACTGGTTATTCACTTTATTCCAACTGTCACTCAGGTCTATGGCTGTCATTGAGTGGGGGGGGGGGGGGGGTGGGGGTTCACACAGCAGGTTATCCCAGATTAGGATGCCCCAGGAAAGTGGACCAAAACCCTGGATGGTCAAAATCTGTTGTTAGATAAATCAGTCTGTCAAAAAAACACTGTGCTTTGGCCATGTCTCATTTGTCTAATAAAATAAAATACCTGGAGTTTATAAAAGTAAAGCATGTTAAGTTTATTATTTTTTTCAATAATTGGTATTGATAGTAATAGAAAGCAAAAAACTTGAGTTTGACTCTATTATACATTAGAACTAATATTTTCCAAAGCTTATTTATTCCATATATAATTAATCCATGGAGACCAAGTGTTATGTAATGTCAGAATAGATGTTCATGTTATTATTCACTATTGTTCTGGAGTTCCTGTTATTTTTTTCCCAAAATCCTGGACTGGAGCAAAATTCAATCTAGTTTAATATTTCACATTCATTAATATTATTCCCCATGCCTAAACAGTTAGGGAAAAATGTTGCACCCCATTTCTCTGTACATTGAGGAGCTGGAGGATGTGCAGTATTGCGCGCATGGCTTTCATGGCACACAGAGCTTGCGTGGGGTAATGTCATTACCTATATTCAGTGCTGGAAGACAGGCTTTGTGACACTAAATGGGTTATGTAAAATGAATAGAATGAGTAACAGTTGGTCATCTTATTGATTTATTTCACTTGTCACAGCTGCACACCAGACTTGCTGTCTGGTCACATTACTATTATACCGGGACATTTATCATATCATGTGTCTCATAGCATAGTACAATAGCATTCTTTCTCTCTTAAACTATTTTACTATTGACCTTACATTTCTGCTCTTGATTGTTATGTAACTGTTAGGTAAAATTCACATAAATACACTCGAAATGCGATACTAGCTTTGGACAGCTAATAATGACCTGCCTGCTGTTCATGCTTGACACGAACAATGGAAAATTATATTTGTATTGGGCCAATTGTTTTTGGTAAACAGACTTCATTATTCAATAACATTTTGAAGTTGTAATTCACTAATTCAGAAATGTGCAGTTTTATAATGATCTGCAATTGCCTGTAAAGTCTTAACTAAATTTAGATAGATTTTCATGTATACCCTGCTGGGTTCAGAAGACAGCTGTTCCTTTAGAATTATTTGTATTAGTTTGGTGCAAACGTTAATAAGTTTTTATTATAACCTAAAAGGATTTTGGAGGAGGGGGTACTATCCACCCAAAAAAGCCACCTTGCGAAAAAAAATATCAAAGGCTTTATTGATATACACTATAAAAAACAAATATACATAAGGCAGAGAGGAGCAATAATGTGCTTGCCGATTCCGTATCCCTGGGACATTCCTATTTGGCATGCCACTCTGTGGCTATACCTCTGAGGAGTGTTTGGTGGACGGCCAGCCACTCACTTACTACAGTCAACTTGTTCGTTGCTCTGGCTGGCAGAAGCTGAATGGAGCGGAGCATGCTGTTTGGCTGCTTTACATGCAATGTTGGATCGTCAGAAAGGTGGGTTTTCACAACGATCCACGATGATACGCTGAAGAGAAAAAATACCCTGGAGTTAGAATTCCAGGTGTTCTTCCCCTTTAAATTGAAAGTCATTGGACCGGGACTCCAATGCTCTTAAGAATTAGAAAAGAAACATTCCCCCCTTTCTGAGCCAGCCAGGCCAAGTACCAGCCATTAGGGCTGGTTACCCAGTGCTCAGGACCATTCCAGGGTCAGTTCCTGGTCTCCTGGACCCCTTACCAGTTCACCAGAAGTAGTTAAGTGAAAAAAGACACCACCTTCCAGCGGGTCATCTGTGTCCCTCACCGGGCACCTGTGGGTTTTTTGCTTCTTCTGATCTTCTTCTGGTATGTTGAACTGGTGAACACAGCTCCCTCTCCTCCTTCCATCCTGGCTCCCAGCCAGGAGTAATGGCCGAGAATGGGTCAGGGAGACTTTTCAACCTCCGAGGTGGAGCCTCTGGGGATTACCCCCCCCCCCCATGTGACAAAATATATCACTGGAGGGTAGCGGGATTCCCCGTGCATACCCCTCCAGTGAAATCAAAGTCACATGGGGAGATTCCATGGAAGGATCAGGGGGGACCCCTTCACTCCAGATGTCAACAGTGCATATGGGAAAGACGCCGCACTGGCATCATTTTACAGCCATCGGTGGACAGAAGGCGAGATAAGGTACTTGGTAGTTAAATTAAGAATAATACATTCTTGGAGGTGTTTTTCATTGCACTATTTTCGAACTGCTAAGGGGTCCAATGGAGGCTTATCCCCCTCCATATTACCCATACTCTCAATTGGCAGGTGTGTGTGGAAGAGCCCAGTTCCCAAAAACATTGCCCCCCAAGCTTGTTAGGACACTTTTTTTTCAAGGAGGGTTATTTTTGAATTCCCCCCCCCCCCCCAATAAATAAGAGAGAAAAAAATATGCAGGCCCCCTTCTCCAAAGCCTACCAGCCCAGCACACCATTCATAGAGCCAGGGCTCCAGGGCCGAATTGTCAGCCCCTGGTCCTAGTTAATACCAGCCCTTATGCCCCATGGCCTGGGTCCCATATTGTGGGGCATCAGGCTCTTCTGCACTGACCGGCCCATTGGGACTTGGGTAATGTGGAATGGGGGTAAGCAAGCCCCCTGCCAGGATGTTTGGCAAATGGCACGCTGCAAGCCTGCCCTTTGAACCGGTATAGGGTTTTTTTTTACCAAAATAAGTAGAAAAAAAACAAGACCACAAAAAATACTTGCCTTATCCTGTCCTGTGAGCCAGGAAAGAAGTAGAGGGGACCTGTGTTCCCACTCTCAACAGATGGTGGGGCAACAGTGCCTGTTCTAGACACCACCATCAGAAGACCCTGCGATGACCCTAGAGAGAGATATAGGAGACCAACTGGATAAACAGGAGGACACCACCCAGTGGACGACCTCAGAAGAAGATGCAGACTGGTAAGTCATTTTAGAATATCAAATGTTGATTTTTATGGTGTCTTTTTTTTACTACTTCTAGTGAACTGGTAAAGGGTCAATACCACGGGCCAGCACGTCGCCTGCCGGAGCCGCTACCTTTTTACTCGGACTCCCTCATAGGCAAACCTGGTTCTCATCGGTATGGACCCAGTGTTCTTCCAGGGGTGCCGGGGACTCATACAACAGACCCATACCAAAGGAGCAGGGGACAGCCCCTGACCCTGTGGTTGTCAGCCCATGAGCCTGGTGCCCAGGAATTGTCAGCTCTAGGTGGGGTTGCACATTTCTTATTTAAATTTTTTGTTTTCAAACCAAAAAAAGTAAAATTCTGCTGCATTTGCAACATGGCTTTTTGTCAGTGAAAAAAGCATGCTAGTTGGAGTAACAGACTTTTTACTAATGTGCTTGATAGTGGTATAAATCCGCACAAAAAATCTGTACTAAAAAAAGTCTGCTGAATCAGTAGAGAGGGAAAATGGGGACATTAGCATGAACAAAGTAACTGCGGAAATTCTTTTTCTGACCGTGCATTAGAGGAAACCCTGTATAGTGGAGAGTGCACTCCCCCAAGATGTCTGAAGCATTCTGTGGCTACACAGCTAGCTATACTAAGGCCATGCTGCAAGAGACAGGATGAATGCATCTTTTTTTAGCTTACAGTTCTAAAGCAAGTGGTTTTGTGTATTAAAACAAAGAAGCCTACATTGCTTTGGTTATATTTAAATAACAATATATGAATTTGTAAGCTGTCTTCTGTTAAAACATCTAGTCAGGTACTGGAGAAGTAAACCTTTTTAAATAAAAAAAATGACCATAGAATTTTAAAGTGATCTAGCTCTCTAAGAAACCCCACTTCTGCTTTTCTTTGGTAATAGGGAACATTCTGTGGAAAGCTTCTTGATGTCTTTTGGCACCTACAGTAAATCATCAGTTCTCAAAATGTATTCGCCTAAAGCTGCCAGGCTGTACTTACATAGCAATTGAACAAGCAAGCACTGTGCCTCTGTAATAAAATCCAATCTTTATTGTGCAAAGTTACAACCCAAGAGTACATCCAAGCAGAAAAACATCCCGGACAGAAAACTGTACTGACACCTAGGCATTTTCCTTTAAACAATGGCAGCACTAGTCACACGCCACCTTAGGGAGAGATCCATGTCAGGGTAACTGTAGTGAGCTTAAAGGGTCCAAAATGCCTCCAATTTAACCAAAACCCATTTTCACTATGTCAGGTTTTGGGCCTTCCCCTTGAGGCACCCCAGTTTGGGGTGCCCCGCTGTGTGAAACCCCCCAGAACACCAAGCTCATTCACCTCTCCATGGTGCAGATGCGGGCGCTCGTCCAATTAGCTTTTCTCACCACGCATATTAGTGCATGGCTAGAGAAGCTGAATGTAATCCCTAGCCACACTTACAAGTGGCACGCAAAATTACTTCCTCCCTTTCGCTCTACATGGTCACGCACAGCCATTTAGTTGCGGTAAGCGGGGCCATGCACAGCTGAGAAGGGAAGCGAGTTATGTCAGCTCCGGATGCACATTCGCCGTGTGCTCAGGGGAAAGGTGGGTTTACTGGGTGCCCTGTGGGTTTCACACAGCAAGGCATCTCAGTTTGTGATGCCCCAGGGGAGGGAGTAAGCCTTCCCTGGTGTCTCATAGGCTCCATATTTTGGTCCACTTTAAGGGTTAAAGCTAAAGTGCTAGTTCTTAAAACAGAAAGTTTTTTCATGGTTCATACAGGGCATGATCCACAGAACTGCCATTATTATTATTATTATTAAGTAAGCAAAGTCATGCAAAAGTAAGCAAAGTCATGCAAATCATCTCTTTGGGCAATCTCCAAAGCTCCAGAAACCTCTAGGGCAGGGGTTCCCAACCAGTGGTGCTAGTACCACTGTTGGTACTCAAAGTCCTATCAGGTGGTACTGAACAAGGCTGCAGACTTACCTGTATCACAGCCTGATCTGCTGCCATCTATACTTTAGCCACAACTGATTATTTTACCATCTACAACTGCTTAGTATGGTCATATAACTGCATTTTCATAAATTTTAAATGGTGGTTTCAGGTGACAAGCCATACCTACCACCAGGGTCAGACTGACCATAGAGAGCACAGGAGGAATTCCCGGTGTGCTGCACTGCTTTAAAGTGGGCCATCACCAGGATTACCACTATCCTGGTGACTGGTCCCTGCCCCAGGGGAATCCCAATGTAGGATGCCCCCCTATGTGAAATCCCCAGATCACCCAGTTTCACTCACCTTTTCCTATTCCTCTGGCACAGACGTGGTCACTTGTCCAATAAGTGCTTTATGCGGCACACACTAATGCACGGCATAAAGCCGCTGATTTGAACTGTGTGGCGACTTAGGTGCGCCAGTGGCCACATCCCCAGCTCCCATGGTGGAGTGCCTGCCCGCCCTGTCTATCTGAATGGCTGGGTGCAGGGAGCACACACTGGTGCAGAGAAGCCGGAGATGTGGCTGACGATGAGGATCAGGTAAGATTAAGAACACCTCAGGGGTTTTCACACAGTGCGGCATCGGGCACAGGATGCCCCAGGAGCAGGCTAGCGGCCGGTCCTGGAGTCTTTTAGATTGCAGGCTGGCCGCTGGGGGTAATTGGTCCACTTTAAGGACCACTTGAGCTGGATGTAGCCTCCAGCATGTATCCCACCTCACCCAGAGCCTATACATTGTATTCTTAGTATACAGTACGTCCTGCTCCAGATATAATACTTACTATCAGGGTATTACGCCAGATGGCGCTGGACTGCAGAGACATCGAAAATAGGCTCCTCCCGGCCCCTCAAATACCCAGGGACCTCCCACAAGTCCCCAGATTTTCTCTGCAGTCTGGACTGCGAAGGACAAGAAATGGCTCTCTCTACTCGCAGGTGAGTGGGGCTATTAGCCTGCAGTCCTGTAGGACTATTCCCACCCGTTCCATTTGTAATGTGCCTCCCAGCCTTGGCTGCACTTGTCGGGTGAAGGTAGGCAGCACCGCTGTCAGGTGCTTAGGAGCGCTGCTCCACCGCAATCCCCCACCAAAGGGTAGGCGGTTCAGGCTTATGGTGAGCCTCTATGGGATGCCCCTCCCGCACTATTGCCCCTTGCCCCTGTCTATCGGTGGGCCCTATGTCAAGTGGCCGCTGTCCTCCCTCATTCTCCTTGTAGCCTTCGGGGGGAAAGAGGGGGGGTGTGTGTGTGTGCGTGTGTGTGTATGCATATACTTGTATTGGCTTTGGGCTTTATTACATGGTGCCTTGTGTCAGCCGCCGCGCTGACTTGTTTTACTAGTACTATACTTAAAATTGCTGCTGCCGCCGCACGCCTTTTCGTCACTATGTTCCACGCTTGGCGGCGGCGTTACCTCAGGCGTGGGCGCGCCCCGTCATTGGCTGCTTGTCATGTGTTGACTTCGCGCTCTTCGGAGGGGGGCTGTCTCTGGCGCGTTCCGCGTCATTGCTTGTGCGGGCCCGCCCCTCGAGGTATACCAACTCCATTTTGTCTGCTTGGTCAGCTTCTGCGTGACAGACCTCTACCTACCGCGGTCCGTAAGTGCCCTCGTGGGCGGCTTTATTACCACCCTTTTATTTTTGTCTGCTTATGGCTCATTTGATTGTGTCTTTCAGACGGGCGAATCCATTGGCTTCTCCCGGCCCTCTATTAGTTGGTTAACTTGTGAGGCCTAGTGTAATTACTCCCACTTCCCTAGCGGGTTATTGGGGCATCCCGGGTTGCTGTATAGCGTTAATCTCTATCGGTCTATAGTACCGCTATAATCACCATATGGAGGCATCTCAGGATAATGTGACCGGGGTTCCTTCGGGACAAGCCCGGCTGTGTGTAGCGTGTGGGGAGTCTCATGTTGACGCTGACAAGGCGCGGGTCTGTGTGCTCTGTGCTGAGCAGGTGCTTGCGCTGGAATCTGGCCTTCCAGTGGCTGGGCCTGCACCTTGTTTCACTTCACCTACCCCCCCAAGCTAAAATTTTACTCCTACTGAGTTGCATACAAGTGGGGATTCTCAGCCTGATGTGTCTTCTAGACTGGCTAGTGTTGAGACGTTAATTGCTAATACCTTGGCGCGTAAGGCCCCTGCTAAAAAGCGGTACTTAACGCCTAATGTCACTCTTTTCCCTATGGAAACTGATGAGTTTTGGCATCTTTGTGGCTATACCCCTTCGGACGAAGGAGAGCTATTCTCCGACTCAGGGTCATCTGATGAGAGGCCCAGGGGTCATGACAATTCTGGCTCTGACCCCTGGGCCCCAGATGATAGATAGCTGATCCAGATTTTTGAGGTTCTGTCCATTTCTCCCCCTGTTGCGGCTCCCAGGAAAAGGGGGGAACTGTTCCATACCGCTAAGTCACGCTTGGAATTTCCTGAGCAAGCACATTTCAATGGGAGCGTCCCAGTAGACTTCCCGGTGTACCTAAGAGTTGGGATAGGAAGTATCCCTTTCCTGCTGATGTGGTAAAGTGTTGGTCATCCCCTCCCGAAGTGGATGCCCCGGTTCTAGGTTTATCTAACACCTCTGTCATGCACTCCCCTGACTCTACTACCCTGCGGGATGATGAGGACCGGCACATTGACCAGCTGGCGTTCCATGCCTTTGCATGTGTGGGGGTGGCGCTGCGTCCGGTCTGCGCCTCGGCCATTACTGCTGTGGCCATTAGGACCCTGCTAAGAAGTATACTTGATAGTGCCCCTGATGATTTGCCTTGTGAAGTGTTTAATGCACTCTCCAGTTGTGATGTTTTTGTAAATTTTGTCCTCTCTGCCTTGGATGACACCATTAGAATGTGTGCTAGGACATCTGCCCTTGTGGTGGCTATACGCCGCTCGATTTGGCTACGCCAGTGGGCTGCTGACAATGCTGCCAAGAAGGCCCTCACTGGTTTTCCCTTCAAAGGACTATGCCTGTTTGGGGACCGCCTGGACCTTTTTGCTAAGGGAGGCAGGTTACCCCAGCGCAGGCGGCAGTCTCAGCCCTTTCGGGGTCAGGGCTCCTTCTCCTCCCCCTACCGTGGTGCTAGACAAGGGAGGGGGGTTTCCTTTACTGGGGCCCGGGGAGACTTCTGGGGTAGGGGCAGAGGACGTGGACGTCCTGGCTCCTCCTGGGGCTCCAAGATTAAGTCCTCTCCCAAGCCCCCTCAGGCATGATGGTGCGCCCTCACCCATTCGGGTGGGGGGACGGCTTCAGCACTTTGCTCACGTCTGGAGGCTTCATGTCTCAGACCAGTGGATTCAGGAGGTAGTGTCCTCCGGTTACAAGATAGAGTTTGCTGCCTGGCCGCCCCCAAGATTCATCAGATCCTGGATTCCTCAGGACCCTGTGTCAGCTCAGGAGCTAGTGCAGGCAGTTCAAGGCCTCCTGGAGCTGGGGGTCATCTACAAGGTCCCTTTAAGAGAACAAGGCAAGGGCTTCTATTCCAACCTATTCACAGTACCCAAAAAAGATGGGTCACTCAGGCCCATTCTGGACTTGAAGATCCTCAACAAATTTGTCAGGAGCAGACGCTTTCGCATGGAAACTCTGCGCTCTGCCATCAGTTCCCTGTGCCCAGGGGATTTCTTGACTTCTGTGGACATCAAAGATGCTTACCTTCATATTCCTGTATTTCCAAGTCATCAAAGGTTCCTCAGGTTCGCTCTGGAAGATCAACACTACCAGTTTGTGGCATTGCCCTTTGGTCTCACCTCAGCTCCCAGGGTGTTCACCAAGGTACTGGCTGGCGTGATGTCTCTGCTCAGGTTTCAGGGCGTCCGCGTGCTGCTCTATCTGGATGACATTCTCATCACCTCCCAATCTCTACATCA
This sequence comes from Gastrophryne carolinensis, assembly GCA_027917425.1. Taxonomy (NCBI): domain Eukaryota; kingdom Metazoa; phylum Chordata; class Amphibia; order Anura; family Microhylidae; genus Gastrophryne; species Gastrophryne carolinensis. The sequence continues at coordinate 163,552,852 of CM051234.1, forward strand.
GGCAGAATTGGATACCCAGCTGGTGGTGTCCACACTGGAGTCATTTGGATGGGTGATCAACCACCCCAAGTCTTCGCTGTCCCCCTCCTTGGTGACTCCATTCCTAGGAATGAATCTGGATACAGTTCAGGCAAGGATTTTCCTTCCTCAACAGAAGGTGGACAGTCTGATTGCACAGGTCCAGTTCCTGCTATCTTGTCATCATCCCTCCATCAGGCAGGGAATGCAGCTGGTGGGCCTGATGGTGGATGATGGTCTGCTGTTACCTTTTTGGGGATCCCACCCTACTTTATGGACACTGCTATTGGATGTCCCGATGGTAAGTATTATATCTGGAGCAGGACGTACTCTATACTAAGAATAATACAATTCTGTGATTACTCACCTGTAGAATTAGTATTATGAGTATAAAGTACGTCCTGCTCCACCCCACCCTTGGTTTTGCATTATCTTGGATCCCCTGTATGGTGATTGTTATCATTGTTATAGTTTCTGGTTTCGGCTTCTCGTTAACTGCTTTTCAATGCTGGGGATTTGTGGGAGGTCCCTGGGTATTTGAGGGGCTGGGAGGAGCCTATTTTTGATGTCTCTGCAGTCATCTGGCGGAGTAATGCCACGATAGTAAGTATTATATCTGGAGCAGGACGTACTGTATACTCATGATACCATTTCTACAGGTGAGTAATCACAGAATTGTATTTTTTGCTAGCAGCACCCTCCACTTCATGCCTCCCAAGGCACTCCACCCCCCTCTCTATATACCTGGCCCCACTGTAACACCCTCCAACCAAGATTCCCCAGTCCATGCTCTGCCCCTGCAGTGCTAAAGCCCCGGTATCATGACAGTGGACAATATTACCCTTGTCACGGTATACGCCCCTACAATACTTAAGCTTCAGTACCATCACTTACCACATCTGCATTCCTATCTCTGATATGTTTCTCTAATGCTATAGCATCAGCTCTTAAATGGACTCATTGATCATCTGAGTCATCATCTCAGTGAGGGCATGTGCCCCTGGAGGGCTGGTTAGGGTCTGTAAATTCCCGGGTTCATTTTAGGCCAGAGCCTGTCCCTGTCTACCAGCCAGTTGGTACTTTAGACAAAAATAAAATGGTAAGTGGAACTTGATTTAAAAAGGTTGGAACTCCTGCTCTGGGGGGGTGCAATGCTTGGGTATTGCTAAAGTCCCTCATTGGCACAAGGCAGAAGATTGGTGGCTGTATGGGAAGTAAGACTTAATAGTACCAAAATAAAGTCACAAGCCACATTAGGGACTTTAGGGAGAGGGCTATGCTAAAAAATATTGGCCTAGAAAAGATCAAAACATCCCCTATTCAAAGATAGATGAGTGTCTTTTTAAAACTGGACAGGATTGGCCATGATTCTTAAAGAATAGGCAAGTCTCACTTTCCATATAGCCATCTATCTGCAGCCTGATGAGGGTTTACAGTCCAAATGTGTCCACTAGTATATGGAATGTGTCCACAAGTGAATTTATTAAATATACCCATTGTACATCCCAACAATTTTTGGGGAATAAGATGCATTTTCATACCAGCCAGCAATTTCAGTCTAATATCTAGTAAATTAAAGAAAATGTCTTGCTGTAGTAGACAACGTGCCAACTTTTTAGTTGGGGTTTTTCAACTCTGTCTTTAGTTACTTTGAGGATTAATAGCAATAGAAATGATCACAGAAGTATGTCCTCTTTCGAAAATAATTGCTTTCCCTCAAATGTGTAAATACACAACTTGACTGACAAGTTTTCAACAAAATATTTATTTTTTATTTATTGACTTTATGAATAAAGTTTGTATTTATGCAATGTGTGTATTATCCAAGGAAGATCATGTAGTCTGTGAGTAATAGCAGTAATTTGTTCTACTAAAATATAAAGCTGTTACACACAGCAGATAAAAGACTCCAGTACCCTTCAAGTTCCACTCCTTGGGGCCTCGCTGTGTAAATCCCCTCACTTTCTCCTGGAGCCCTTACCACGTCTCTGCACCCTGCCAGATCCCTGCTCACCTTTAGCCATGTGCGCACCTGCGCTTGCCATTTCTAAATGGGCAGCACAGGCACGCCTCCGCTCCTGCTTATCAGCCTGCTTAGTCATCACCGGAGCCAAAGGGAGCCAAGGGAAAGTGAGTGCGCTGATTGGCTGACTGGGCCACTCAGCCAGTCAGCACAATCATTCTCACCCGAGTCTGCGCTGTGGACGCGACAGGAAGGTGAGTGTATGGGGCGACCCGAGGGATACACTACAATTCAGTATGCCTCTGCATAGAGGAACAACACCCCACATGGACAAAGTTGGGTGTGTTGTTCCTCATTAGGATCCTCTGATGTCTGGAATGTTCTCTGGCCAGACAGTGTTCTGGCTTCTCTCAGCAAGTGAGGGATATACTGTTTGTAAAAAGAGGACCTATACAGTTCCAACTGTGAAATGCTCTGTCCAACTCCTGGTGGGTTTGGCTGAACCCCATATATAGTGCATCTGATTGATGCCAGAGGCGTACATACCATGTGCAGGCACGTGCCCTTGGGCCGGTGGAACAAGGGGACCCAGCGCAAGCTGCCTCTGTAGTATGTACACTGTGGCATACTTACCCACAGTTGAAGAACAGGTGGACACAGGTAATTCATTTCATCCCAGCTTCTTGACAGGTAATGATTAAAGAGCCGTGGGGAGAAACCTTTAATACAGAGACTCAGAGCCTCTCTAGAATCTCCCTCACATGACTAAATAGGTAACAGGAGGGGGGTTCCTGGATGCTTTCATGTCTCTCCTATGTGTATCATGTGTATCTGTCCTGTGTGTATCGTGTGTATCCTGACAGCTGCTTCGTTTAGGTCCAGGGACTGGGCTATGTTGGGTTACACTGTTGATGTTTTGAAGGGTGCTCTTGTTGCCCCTCATCTAGGTGCTTGCTTTATGTAGAAAACAGGATGACTAGGGTTCTGCAGGTTCAACTAGCTAGTCTATGATGCCCATAAGTGCTGATTTGGCACCATCCGTGCACCGCGAGAATTTTTTTTCTCACTTTTTTTGATTTTTTATATTTTTGAGGCTTCCCAAACAACCCAGACACTCTAGAGACACCACACATACATTCTAAGACAAATCCCATGCTTTCATAAGCTGTAAAGATTTGTTGATTTGGCAAAGCAAAACCCACCGCCGGAGTTCATCGGCTGTCAAGTAAACTATTTTCGCTAGTAAATACCACACATTTTGAATGGCAAACTTTGGAGAAGACACAAAATGCCACCCGAGAATCAGTTGTTCTCTCAAAATAGCTTAGATTGCTGCATTATTCCACACTGTGACAGAAGTGCAATAAAACCCATTGGTACTGGATTACATTAGGAGAGAGCCCTGCCCTTCTAAATTTCATTTACAATTTCATTAGTGAAAGCTGAAGCATTTATCAACCACATTCATTTTCATTTTATCCAGTTTATACAGGTACCGTTTTGGCTGTATACGTGCCAAGGCAACAAGGGTATTCTCACCTTTTGTCCCCTACAGCTTCTGCGTGCAGCTCTAGTGTTCCCCCACAGCTTCTCCAGTGTCTTAAAACTTACTGATGACAGGAAACTAGCAATTCAATCCCCAATGCACCGGCCAGCTATGGCAGTGTTCATTGAGACGCTTACTTACTTGACACTCTAGCTTCCTCCATTGCAATGAAGCTGCCATGCCAAGGGAGATTTTGTACACCCATTCCATTGCAATGAATGGAGATTTGGTACACCCACTCCATTGCAATGAATGGAGATTTGGTACACCCACTCCATTGCAATGAATAGAGATTTGGTACACCCACTCCATTGCAATAAATAGAGATTTGGTACACCCACTCCATTGCAATGAATGGAGATTTGGTACACCTACTCCATTGCAATGTGTTAGGGCATGTAAAATCGCCTTGATGGATGCCACCAAGTCTTCTTGGTGTTGGAGGATGAAGACACCAGCACAGGAAAGCGGCAGGGGACAAAAGTTGACTATACACTTTTTTATTTTGTTGCTTAGACAGGGTCTTATCTTAAATATTAACAGAAAGCTAATTTGGCCTTTAAACTAAAGCTTCATATGTGATAGTGTTATGTTACATTTGCTTTATGTAGAAAAATACATGTTCTTGCAAAAGGTTTTGTTTTGTATTCCTCGCCTAGATATTTAAAGTCTTATTCGTTTTAGTAAGCTACTTGACTTCATACTTCACATTTTTTTTACAAAGGTTAATGACAGTACAATCCCATCTGGCACCTTAGATTTGAAAGATCGCTCACTGGGAAAAATTGTAGAGTAATTAAGACTCACTCGATAAACACTGCAATTCACATGGCAGAAATTTCAGAGAGATTTGTTTTCTAAATTGGAACATTTGCACATTCTATAAGGCAGCTGAACATTGGTTGTACATGGAAGGGCATTAAGTGCAGTGTGTTAATTGGGTTCACTAAAGAAGTCATTTTTATTAGACTTTCATGAATTTAAGTCCCATGTGAACACCCAAGTGTTTCAACAGCTTTGCTTTAACCGCACCACCAGCCAGGGCCTCTTCAGGGGCCCACTCAGGCTCAAACTTGGCCATGGTATTTTTGGACCCAAACCATCGAATGCAGGTTTTTTTGTGTAGACCTGCTCATGGCTGGCCTCAGCAGGGGATGATCAGCAACATTGGAGAATGTGGCATGGAATGGAGGGCAATTGATGGAAGCTCAGAAGGTGGTGAGAACCAGGTAACTGATAGTCATGATGAAGTCTTTAGTGGCAGCAGAGAAAGCAGTAAGGGCTGAGGGGTGCTTGGTGGCAGTAGATGCAACAAGGATTAGAGGACGATTGGCTATAGGGAAGGTAATAAGGACTGGAGGGCAATTGGTGGCTATAGGGAAGGTAATAAGGACTGGAGGGTGATTGGTGGCTATAGGGAAGGTAATAAGGACTGGAGGGCGATTGGTGGCTATAGGGAAGGCAACAAGGACCAGAGGACGATTGGTGGCTATAGGGAAGGCAATAAGGATTGAGGGCGTTCAGCAGCAGAAGATGACCCATTTGTGGCAGTGGAGATGAAAGGTTACATCATATGACACATTAATTTAGGGCCCACTAAGACTCTCCTGCCCAAGGGCCCCCACAAACCTGGAGCCCACCCTGCCACCAGCGACCAGTATGTTAGGTGCTATGCATGCCCACGCAATGATCCCTCAGTGGCCAGGGTGAAGTGGATGCTTCTGCATAGGGGCTTCCCAAACTTGGACTTCCCTAGCTTCATCTGCCTTTTGAATCACCATGCTTTATTCTGAAATGTTTTTTTAGCCAACACACATAACAAAATGGTGCATTTGAAAAAGAGTATGAACAGATATTTGCTTGCTCACGGTGATCTCCTTGAGTACCAAGTTCAATTTTGGTAAGTTTTCTTTGCAGTAAAATAATCAAATACTCTGGGTTAGTATAATATAATATATTTATTTATGTTGAGAATTAAACTATACATACACACAATGAATAAAATACAACCTTGTAGTTGTGACCATTATAGATGTATATGATATCTACGATATTCTACAACTGTTATGCTGTCTATTTAAACCATTAAAAACAAAGCATTATAGAAAAAAGCCTGTTATCAAGAGACTTTTGTCTTTTTTTCTAATTACAGTTTAATCTAAGTAATCCCTTGTTTTTAAATACAGCATGAATACAGTGCTTTTTTACAGGAGAATTTGTATTTTAAGTCAAAACAGAGGCCAGCTCACCATCCTGGAACCCAGCAGCTCTGTACCTGGCACTGCTGCATTCTCTACCATTCATGATTGGCTTCTGGCTGTCATGTGAATTGCAGTTGTCAAGGGATGCCCCTGTGCTTAGTGAGTGATTGAACCTCCTGTCTGTTTTGAAGGAAAAGGAAAGTTTTCTGAATCAGGACCTAAATGTTACTGAGAATCTTCTATTGCTGTCCCTCCATCCTTGACAAAGCATATGAAGTAAACATAGATACATAGGCTTTGGATATGACAGTATTACATTATATAACAGTGGTTTTTCAATAACAGATAGCTGACTGATGGGAATAAGCACTTGTTTCTTGTTTTGAAACACCCTTGTAGAACATGCATATGTCCACAATTTGTTGTATTGGCATGCACCAGAAAATATCATGGCAACTTAAGAGTATAAATGTCTGGAGGTCACACACTTGGCATGGCCACTTACTAAGCAAATCCTGAAATGTAGCCCTCAACAAATGATTTGCCTGGGGCATGACCAAAGAAACAACTAAAAATAATGCTTAGATGATTGAAATGAAGCAATAACAAAGTAAGACATTATTTGTATCGGGTTACAGTTTTAACCCTTTTGTTGCCAAGCACGTAACACCTACGGGCTGGCTTGTCCGGGCCTTAAGTGCCAAGCCCGTAGGTGTTACGTGCTTGACTTTCCCTGCTGTTATTTAAAAAAATATTGTAAAAAATACTCACCCAACCCCTCTATGGATCCGGCCGGGTCTCCTCTTTAATTTGCGGCAGCATCAGCAGCTGCTAACTGTAAAGAAAAAAAAAAAATAAAAATGACATTTACTTACCTGTGGTCGCGCTGCCTCCCGACAGGTCTCCTCTTCACTGGGGGGGCCTCTGATCGCCCCCCCAGGCTCTTCTGTGGCGAGGAGAGGGCAGAAATCGCCCTCCCCCCCACTTCCTGAAACGCGACTGCTAGCCCCACCCCCTGGGGGCGGGGCCAGGTGACATCATTGTGATGTCACCAGCAGCCGGCCTCTTAAGTCTAGCACCCAGACAGAGAATCAGTCTGCTCGGGTGGTTGGAGGAGGGCAGATGGGGAGGAGGAGAGGGCTGAGATCGCCCCCCCCCCCTTCCCAAGGCTCTCTCTTTCAAACACCCGAACAGACTATCATCGGAGATCGCCGGGGGACACAGGATCGGAGGTGAGTAAAGTAAAAAAAAAAACATAATAAGTGACATTTTTTTTCTTATGTCTCTGTGTGTTTATTTTTACATTTAACCCCTTGTGAACTGGTAAGGGGTCCATGAGACCCCTTATACCAGTTCACAAGGCTGGGGGCTGGCAAGTCACCTGCAGGTGACTTGCCATTAACCCCCGGCACCCCCTATTACCTGCCTCCCCAAAGCCCAGGGGGGGGCAGAAGAGCCCGGGCCCACATAGGCTATGTGGGCTTGTAGGCTGCAGGGTGGGGGGGGCAACAAAAGCTGGCCACCCCACTCTGTTCCTACAAGCCCCCATAGCTGGTCCCGGGCTGGTAATGCTGGGTAAGGGGGGCCCCATTTCATTTTTCGGGGGGATTTTTAAGGGTTTTAACCCTTAAAATTCCCCCAAAAAATGGGGTCCCCCCCCTGGGAGGGGGGTCCCTATGTCATTTTTTTTTTAAATTAAGCCCTTATGTTCTGTCGCCCAGCAGCTAAAAAAGGCTTCCAGCTGCAGCAGGAGAGCAGAAGCCAGATTGATCAGCGTGGGACACGGATGGATGGGAGGTAAGTATTAAAAAGTATTAAAAAAATAAATAAATAAAATATTTTTTTTGCTTGTTTCTTAGTTTTTTTTTTTTTTTTACACTTAACCCCTTGTGAACTGGTAAGGGATCCATGAGATCCCTATACCAGTTCACAAGGCTGGGGAGCTGGCAAGTTACCTGCGGCTAGCGGGTCACTTGCCGTTAACCCCCGGCACCCCAATTTACCTGTCTCCCCAAAGCCCAGGGGGGAGAAGAGCCCGGGCCATGGCTATGTGGGCTTGTAGCTTGTAGGGTGGAGGGGGGACACCAAAGCTGGCCCCCTTGCACCCTGTTCTACAAGCCCCCATAGCTGATCCAGGACTGGTTATGATGGGTAAGGGGGACCCCATATAATTTTTTGGGGGAGTTTTAAGGGTTTTTAACCCTTAAAATTCCCCCCAAAATGGGTCCCCCCACGAGGGGGGACCCTATGTCATTTTTTTTTTAATTAACCCCTTATGTTTATAGTGTGGATAGTAGTAGTATTTTATTTGTAAATGTTATAAAGTGCTATTTTCAGTTTAGGGGGTCTCCTGGGCAAGAATGGGGGGGCTACCAATACATATGTGGTACACTACAAATTGTAAAAAAATAGAATTTTTTTTCTTTTTTTGCACATATTTCACTCCAAAATATTGAGAATGCACCTAAAAAATTACAAAAAAGACATTTCATGTTAAAGCCCAGATTCTGCTGAAAAAAGAATATATAATTCCCTGGGAAATCCCTGGAAATCCCTTCAAAAATCACAGCTGAACATGTGGAGCGCAAAATAGTGCAAAAGGGTCTGGCAATAGAGAATGAAGAATGCTCCAGGTAGGCTGGCACTTAAAGGGTTAAAGGACTACAGCAGGCAAAGGTAATTGTTCCACAATTGCATTGGGCTACATTTTACACAGTTCTTTCTGTTTTTAGATTAAACAAGAAATCGCCGACATATCAAGGTCTACAGGTTCAGCTCTTCTGAAAAAAGTGGGCGTGGCCCTTGGATCTGTGATGCTGCATAGTAAGCAGCTTTCTGCGCTGACAGCAATGTGATGAATCTGGAGGAGGAGGAGAGACATAAGGAGGGAGGGACCAGCAATCCTGTCTTGCTCTGCTGAGCTGATTGGGGGACAGGACAAAATAGGGAATGTCATTGGCTGAACCTGTAAGCCTCAATATCTCAGCCATTTCTGCATCAATTTTAAAACAACAGAAAACAGTTGGACAGTGGCAAATACCTTTGCATGCAGTATTTAATGTTTGCCAGATATTTTATAATTTAAAATATAGGGTCATATTTTTGAAGAAGTAAACTATTTTCTATTCTTACCTTTTATTGTTATATACTTCAACAATGTCATACTGTGCAATTTATCCTAGGTGTGCCTACATTGAAAACTCAATAAAAATTTGAAAAAAAAAACAGTAAGAAATGGACAATTGTTATAGCATTTGTGTTGCTCTTGTCAACACCATCATTGTTTTATTACTATTACACTTATCCATGTTTGACTATTCTATAATTTTGAACATCATGCTTTGACAGACTATTGACTGTCTCTGTCATTGATTAGTTTAAATAAAGAAGGTCCAAAAGTCTGAAATTGTGTGCTCCCTGGTAACATGGGTAATGATATCATCAATTTTATTTGGTTAACAGGTACAGATCAGTGACTTGCATTTATGGAAATAGTTCTCTGTTTATCATGCATGAGAACATGGCAGGGGAAAATTAAATAAATAGCTTTATAAATGGCATGTATATAGCTGACCCAGAAAGTCTGTATGGAAATTCCTATACGTCACACACCAATCAATAAATTAAATATTGCCTCTGTTTTAGTTAAAGTATGAAACCATTATTCCATTATTCATATTTGTTATTTTTTGTCTGTGATCTTGCTATATATAACCTAATTCCTGCCTGTGATGACTAAAACCTGTCTCTGTGTGTATTGCATAACTAACAGGACAACTTCCACTTTAAACACATAATATATTTATTATTAAATCCCGGGCCGATCGATTGCCTCCCCCCCATACCCTTACCTTCTTTCCCGGTCCAACAACGCATGCGCGAGCCGCAGTCGCATCCCCACTATCCCTCTAGCAGGCATCTGTGAAAGGCTCCCTGTTAGAGGGAAGCGGTGGATTCAGCCGTCAGCGCGCTTGGAGCCGCTTGCCTTAGACAAAGGCTTATACGACGTGACGTCAGCTGATCCAAGTGCGCTGATTTGACGAGCGGCCGCGCATGTGGCCTAGGGGGTCCACACAGCAGGGCACCCCCGATCGAATAGTCAAAATTCGATTCATACGAAAAAGAAATTATTAAAGCCATTGTACAGGCTTAGAAAACCGCTATACTCCTATTCCAAGTATGTCACACACCCCGCTTCCGATATTCATGACATATGGGTTATGTCCAGTAGAGGGCGAACTTCTGCAGAGATGACAGGAAAAAAAGAAGCCCCTCCCGGTCCATAAATACCTGGGACCTCCCACACACTCCCAAGTATTCTCTGCAGGAGTCGGCGAGCAAGTCAGAAGATGGCTGTCTCTTCCTTGCAGGTACGCCGGGTTCACACCCAGCCATATTTGTCCCTATTTCTGCCCGGACCTTGTAAATTTAAACCCCTATGCCTCCCAGCCTAGGCTGCAGGTCCGGGTGAGGGTAGGATACACCTTATTAGGTGTACTGATAGGAGCCTTGCTCCTCCGTGAGACCCCATTACAGGGGGTAGGCGGCTACCAGGTTGGTGACCCTGGTTTGGGATGCTCTGTCCGTTTCCCCACTAGCTTCTATTGTAGTTGGGGACTTCCCCTTCCATTACTCCCTTTTCCGCAATGGGGGGGGGGGGCGGTGTCTTTTCACTTTGGTCTTCTTCCTTGTTTGATGTATGTATGACTGCGTGTAGTGTTTTTACTGTGCCAGTGTTTTCTCTGGCGCCGCCACATGCCTGGAGCCTTCGGCTCCGCACTCCGCGGGGAGAGCTTCTTCCCCTCCTGTTGGTCCAGGGAGGGGGCGGGGCGCTCTGCGCGCTGGTGGCAGCCTGTCCCCCTCTCTCTCTGCCTGGCATTGGCCGGCAACCGCGTCTATGGGGAAGGGGCGGGGCCAGCTGCGGCGTGCGATCCGCACTGGCCCGGCCCTTCTTCTCCCTCTGTCGTCTGCACTGGCTGGACGGAGGCGCCATTACGGATTTGTGAGTGCCCCGAGAGGCTACCTTTTTGTCCTTTACTTGCTCAATCGTATAGTGTGCACACTGTCTAATGCGGCTGCTGCCATTATATTACAGTCTCAGTACACAGTGTTTTTTTTTTATCATTTTACTGTCTGCAAACATGTTTGTTATTGAAAGTGTGCCTTGCTTACGGGGTTCCCCCTCTCCCTCTTATGTCTTTCAGGAGGACCCTGCTTAGTTGAAAGGGGGTTCTCCCGGTCCTAGGGTCTCTTGGAAAAATTGGGGGCAATATTATGAATTTTATTAATATTATTGATATTATTATTATCATTGTAAAAATCTTCCCACTAACGGACTTAAGGGGCATCCCGGGTAGCTTCTAGCGTAATTCCCTCTGGTCATTGCGACTACCAAAAAGATCACCATATGGAGGCTTTCCAGGATACCGGGCTCGGACTCCCTTCGGGACAAACCCGACAGTGTGTGGGTTGTGGGGTATCCCTTACGGGGGATAATGTACTGATTTGCATACCATGTGCTCAGCAGGCCATAACGCGGCAGTCGGGGTCCCAGGCGCCTGGGTCCGTGCCACCGGCCTCATCTCCTACCCCACCCCGCCTTATCCGCACCCCAAGTGACACTGTCATTGGCGGGGAGTCGCAATCTGATGTATGTGCTAGATTGGCCAACATCAAGAAATTGATTTCTAGCTCTGCAGCCAGAAAGGCCCCAGCTAAGAGAAGACATCTGTCTCCGGCCGCGCCGGTTCTGGATTTTGATGACTATGATTCCCTTGACTGGTCTGATTATTCCCCGCTTGAGGAGGGGGAATTGTTTGCTGAATCTGATGCTGAGGATCAGCAGTTTTTTGATGCTGATACTGGGCAGGTGCAGGGGGATGCCGTTGATACCCCCAAAGTCCTGGCCCATTTATTTGAGGTGCTGGATATTTCTCTTCCAGCGGAGTCCCCTCCGCAGAAAGGGGAATTCTTTAGGACTTCTAAGCCTCGCTTGGAGTTCCCAAATCAGAATCTTTTTGAAAGCATGATTCTTAAGGAATGGGAGAGACCTAGCCGGCTCCCCGGTGTTCCTCAGGGATGGGATAGGAAGTATCCCTTTCCGGTGGACGCGGTGAAGCGCTGGTCGTCCCCTCCCGAGGTCGATGCGCCCGTTCTGGGATTGTCCAACACCTCTGTTGTACATTCTCCAGACGCCACCAATCATAAAGATGGTGAGGACAAGCGCATTGACCAAATGGCCTGCCATGCCTTCGCTAGTGTGGGTTCAGCCTTGCTGCCTGTTTGTGCGTCTGTGCTCACAGCTGTGGCTACCAGGTCTGTGGTTAGGGACCTGTTGAGTGGTTCCCAGCTTAACCCGGCCAGTGATGAATTCACAGCCCTTAAGCGGTGTGAATTGTTCATGTCTTTTGTTTTATCCACCTTGGATGATACAATATGCATGTGTAGTAGAACCTCGGCGTTGCTAGTGGCTATTCGCCGATCGGTCTGGTTGCGCCAATGGGCGGCTGACATTGCGGCTAAGAAATCACTTACAGGGCTACCCTTCCTGGGTATGTGGCTGTTTGGAGATAAATTGGATTCGGTGGCAAAAGAGGGAAGGTTACCACAACGTAAGAAGCAGCGTTGCTCCTTTCGGGGGGCAGGCTCCTTTAATCCTTCCTTTCGCGGTGCCAGAGCAGGCAGAGGTTTTGCCTACTCTACCTTCAGAGGTGATTCCTGGAACAGAGGCAGAGGACATGCTCGTCCTGGACCTGCCTGGGGTTCCAAGCCCAAGCCCGCTGCCAAGCCAGCTCAGCAATGAGGGGGCGCCCTCACCCTTGCGGGTGGGGGGACGGCTGCGACACTTCTTCCAGGTTTGGGCCCGGGAGGTCACAGACAAATGGATCTTGGAAGTGGTCTCTTCCGGGTACAAACTGGAGTTCGAGTACCGGCCTCCTCACAGATTCCTCAGATCTTGGGTGCCCTCTGATACCGGGGCTGCGCAGGGGCTCCTGTGGGCAGTAAAAAATCTTCTGGACATGGAAGTCATATGCCCGGTGCCTTTCTCTCCGAGAGAGGCCGGGGCTATTATTCCAACCTCTTCACGGTTCCCAAAAAGGATGGATCCATAAGACCCATTCTGGATCTGAAGCTTCTCAACAGGTTCATTCGAACCAAGAAGTTCCGCATGGAGACTTTGCGCTCAGCCATCCTTTCTCTTCGCCAGGGGGACTTCATGACGTCAATAGACATTAAGGATGCTTACCTTCATGTACCTATCTTCCCAGCACACCAGAGATTTCTCAGGTTTGTGGTGGGAGATCAGCATTTTCAGTTTGTTGCCCTCCCTTTCGGGCTGACCTCGGCACCAAGGGTGTTCACCAAGGTGCTGGCAGGCATAATGGCCCTCCTCAGAGCCTAGGGCATTCGCATTACGCCGTATCTGGATGACATCCTCATTGCGGCATCCTCTCTCAGACAGGCGGAGCTAGACACCAGGACGGTGGTGACGACGCTGGAGAGGTTCGGCTGGGTGATCAACCATCCCAAGTCTTCTCTATCCCCGCCAAGGGGGATTTCGTTTCTGGGCATGAATATGGATACCGTTCAGACCAGGGTGTTCCTACCTCAGTCGAAGGTGCAGATGGTTCAAGATCTGATACGTCTTCTCCTGTCCAACCCTCGCCCGTCTATCCGGCTAGGGATGAGACTGGTGGGATTGATGGTGGCTTCCTTCGAGGCAGTTCCCTTTGCTCAGTTCCACATGAGGTCGCTTCAGCTCCATTTACTATTGGCTTGGGACAGATGTCCGCTGTCATTGGATCAGTCATTTCTGATGTCTCCCCTGGTTCGGCAGTCTCTTCAGTGGTGTCTGGAACCAAGGAATCTTCTGAGGGCAGGTCTTTTCTGACCCCTTGTTGGGAGACGGTCACCACGGATGCCAGCCTGTCGGGCTGGGGGGGTTTCTGGAAGGAACATCAGTTCCAGGGGCTGTGGGGTCCTCGGGAGGCCCACACCCCCATCAATGTCTTGGAGCTGAGAGATATTCGGTTGGTGCTGTCACGCTTGACGCATCACCTCCAGGGTCTACCGGTTCAGGTTCGATCAGACAATCGGACTGCGGTCGCTTACATCAATCACCAAGGAGGGACTGGCAGCAGGAATGCCCTCAGGGAAGTTTCTCTGATTCTTGCATGGGCGGAGAGCAATGTCCCATGCATTTCAGCGTGTTCAGTGTACAAGACAGGTTTGGTTCGCAGACGTCGTGCGGCTGGCGGTAGATCAGTACAGGTTGCCCCTGTTCCCGGATCTGATCACTCAAGGTCAACTTTGTTACCCCAATTTACAAACGCTGGCTTTGACGGCGTGGCTGCTGAAACCTCCATCTTAAAGGAGGAAGGTTTGTCTGATGCTGTGATTCAGACACTTGTTAGAGCTAGGAAGAGTTCTTCCTCTAACATCTACTACAGGACTTGGAGGTCCTATATTGACTGGTGTGAGGCTAGGACATTGCCTTGCAGGGTGTTTTCGATTCCTAGGATTTTGGATTTTCTTCAACACGGTCTGGACCCGGGGCTCCAGCTTAGTACCTTGAAAGGGCAGGTTTCTGCCCTGGCGGTCTTCTTTCAAAGGTCCTTTGCTCTGCATTCCTTGGTTAGGACTTTTTCCAGGGGGTCACTCATGTGCGGCCCCCTAGAAAGCCCTTGTTGCCCATTTGGGATTTGAATTTGGTTCTGTCGGCCCTCCAGGGGCCTCCCTTTGAGCCGATGCAGGATGTGGCACTTTCTATGCTTACACAAAAGATTTCCTTTTGGTGGCTATTACCTCTGTTCGACGTGTCTCTGAGTTGACGGCTCTTTCCATTCAAGCCCCTTACTTTGAGAGACACCAGGACAAGGTGGTTTTTCGTTTTAAGCCAGATTTCCTTCCTAAGGTGGTTTCTGCCTTCCATCTCAATCAGGATGTGGTTCTCCCTTCCTTGTGTCCTAAGCCTAGCAATGACAAGGAGAGGGTCCTGCATTCTTTGCATGTGGTTCGTTGTGTGAAGTACTATTTGGTGGCTACTTCTTCCTTTCGTAAGACGGACGCCTTGTTCGTGGTGCCCTCCGGCCCCGGAAAGGTTTGGCGCCTGCCAAGTCTACCATTAGTAAATGGATACGTCAGGCCATTGTTGGGGCCTATACTGCCAAGGGGAGGGTTCCCCCTTTTCAGATCACTGCTCATTCTACTCGTGCTGTTGGGGCTTCCTGGGCTTTTTAGCATCAGGCCTCTGTTGAACAATTTTGTAAGGCTGCTACTTGGTCTTCTGTTCATACTTTTTTTTTTTATAAGGTTGATGTGCGGGCCTCAGCGGATGCTGTTTTTGGCCGCAAGGTTCTGCAAGCTGCAGTGGTTTAAATTTGTGCATTATCGCATTTTTTGGGATCCCCACCCATGTTGGACACTGCTATTGGATGTCCCATATGTCATGAATATCGGAAGCTGGGTGTGTGACATACTTGGAATGATACCATTTTGTGATTACTCACCTGTAAAATGGGTATTATAAGTATGTCACACACCCCGCTTCATCCCGCCCTTATTGTATTCTGGATCCTTTATATGGTGAACCTTTTATTGTTAAATTTTTTGTATTTGACTCTTCCTGGTCCCCTTAATGCTTTCCTATACTGGGGAGTGTGTGGGAGGTCCCAGGTATTTATGGACCGGGAGGGGCTTCTTTTTTTCCTGTCATCTCTGCAGAAGTTCGCCCTCTACTGGACATAACCCATATGTCATGAATGTCATGAGTGTCATATAATACCCATTTTACAGGTGAGTAATCACAGAATGGTATTTTTGTACCCTTCAGATGATTGCTCTTAGTCCGGCATTCTGCGTCTTACCTTGTCGCCAGATGCAAGACTCACACTGCCTGCCCCAATGGTCAGTCACATCCGCCTTCCTGACTGCGGGCCACCTCCCCGCCATCAATCACAGCGATTGGAAGGAGGCAGCATGAGACTGGCAAGACCTTGAGGACTGTACTCTGCGATTATCCGCAGGGGGCAAAAGGTGAGTATATGGAAAATCATTTTGTGTAATACAAATGATGCAATAAATACGTACCACTGATGTGAAGGTTTGGTATGAAGATGCAACAGGATGGACCGGTCATAATGAGCTAGGAGGATGTGTGCCTACCAGATGTGTGTCTAAAACAACTGTTCAGTGAACTCCACTGTATATAGGGCTTCAAAGCTCATGAGTGGCCATTGCATCTTGACAGAAAAGAAGTGAAACCTTTGCTCATTGTAAAAAGGTTGCCAATGAGTAACATTTTTCTGCTTAATAGAATGGATGGACTTGGAGAGGTGTATCCCAATTGCCAGTGCCCCCACCCGCTGTAAAGCTCCAAAAGAGGAAAAATCAACTCACTGCACTGGTAAAATCGAGCCCCATGGTTTGCCACCATTTTTAAGTGTTTGCCGGTGGCCTCCCCTGTGTATCTGGCCTGGGAGGGTTTTGTAAGGTAACATTTTTTCTTTGGGCTGTACAGCGCAATGTGCAGGCGGGTTTGGGGTGGCTAGTGAGCAGGCAGGCTAGTGTGTTAGTTTTAGCCAGCCATGAAGTCTAAAAGGAAGTACAGATCCACAGGGACCTGATATGTAACAGGGAAAAATAGCGTTGATACATACAGAGTTTGGCTAAACCAAGACGCTCAGAGGTGTTCCAAGAGATTGGCCAGACCCTGATCATATAAACAAGAACTTGAGGATTAGAGGGTTTTGGCATGCTTTTAATATGTGCAAGGGCATTAGATTGCAAGTGACATGGCAGGTATGGGTGCTGGAGCATTAGATTGCAAGGGACATGGGCAAATGTGAATATTTCTGTATATTCCGATAGCGCTGTGTGATACATTCATAATATATAAATATTCAACACAAATAAATGGGATACATTTTGTCACTCCTATATTTAGCTGGAACCATCTTGCTCATTTTAAAAATGTCAGCCTATCTGCTTTAACAAAAGTCGAACTGAAGCATATACTTAAGTGAATAATAATAGACAGTCGTATTTAAAAAAAACACATACTCGCCTTTCCCCTAGTTGATCTGATTCAGCACAGCCTTGGCTCCTCAAACAGCACTGTCACTCTGCCAATTCTACTCCCACCATCTCCAGTGCATACTCCTTCCCCCAGTCAAACTGAAGTTCCCTAGCTCACTGGAAGGAGGGGCATACCCTAGAATGACAGCAAGCTTTAGCACACAAGAAAAGTTATTTGTATAGTAAATGATTCTGCTGGTCGACAGAGCTCCATCTGTATTGCTTAGCAGTTAAAGCAGCCATTTTACCATGTCGGAGGCATCAGAGGCACCGGGGTTTCATACTTTAAGTGGTGCCGCATGTCCCATGTGCCAAGCGTGTCTGACCTCGGGCAAGGGAACCCTGTGCGCTGGGTGTACTAATGTCCTGCGCCACCTTACACAGCTGGCATGTTTTTTGCCTCAGTCACATCGTCCAGTTCCCCTGCAGCTTCAGGCTCGGACTCATCGGAGTGGGATACTCCCTCGGGGGGGGGGGGGCTGCCAGGTCCATTTGTGTCCCACGAATGAGTTCCTCCTTCAGACATAGCGGACAGGGTGCCTCGGTTGGAGAGCATGGTCAGTGGCGTTTGTCAGATGGGGCATCCCGAGTCTGTCTCTTCCCGTCCATTAAGGAAGGCTACGACCAAGTGTACGCATATTCAGATAGAATCTGTAGTACTTTGGAAGCTGTAGTACCTGTGGCTCCCTCAGAGCGAGGCTGTGGCTTCTCTCAATATTATTCGTCATCCCCAAAAATGACGGGTCAGTTCGGCCGATCCTTGTTCCTTGTCCGAACAGGAGAACAGTTAGGTTCGGGTGCAGAAGTTCTCTGAGGTGAGTTCATGAGGTCGCTGCAAGAGGGGCATTTTCTGGCCATGGTGGACATAAAGGATGCTTATCTGCATGTCCTGATCTGGTCCTTCTTCGGTGCAGAGGTGCACGGCTCTTGAGGAGGCGGTGATGTTGCTGCTGACAGACGAACATTCCACGATCAGGCACGATCAGCATGCGTCTCATTGGCCTGATGGTGTCTACCATTGAGACAGTTCCAAATGCCCAGTTCCACTCCAGACCTCTACAAATGCTGCTCCTATCGAACCGGCACAGGACTGGGCAGACGTTGGACCGTCGCTTCATATTGACGGACAATGCCCAGCGATCTCCGAATTGGTGGCTGGACCAGCAGGCGCTGGCAGCGGGTCGTTATTTCCCACTGGTCCGATGGGTCATCTTGACCACAGACGCCAGTCTCACAGGTTGGGATGGTGTTCTGGACAACCAGATGGTTCGGGGTCTCTGGGACCAGAAAGAGCACAGTCTTCCAATCAATGTGTTGGAACCGAGGTCGATTCTGCTGGTTCTGGCTAGCTCCGAGGCCCTCCGGTCAGGGTACAGTCAGACAATTCAACAGCTGTGGCCTACATAAACCATCAGGGGGGTACCAGAAGCTGACAGGCCAGTCAGTCGCATCATGAGGTGGGCAGAAATTCACGTGCCATGCATCTCGGTGGTTCACATTCTGGGGGTGGAGAATCTGCAGGCCAATTATTTGAGCAGGGAGACGATGGAACAGGTGGAATGGTCCCTTCACCAGGATGTGTTTCAAGCCCTCTGGGACCGGTGGGTGGTACTGGAGGTAGACCTCTTGATATCTTGGCACATTCAGAAGGTCCAGAGGTTCGTGTCCCCCTGGCCATGGCGGTCAGCACGCTGGCTATTCGCTGGTCAGAGTACAGCCTGCTGTACCCATTCCTGCCACTGCCACTTATGGGTCGCGTGTTAAAGAAGGTCAACTGCGAGCAGACTCCTGTCATCCTGATTGCCCCATACTGGCCCAGAAGGGTGTGGTTCGCAGATCTGGTCAGCATGGCAGTGGAGCCTCTCTGGCAACTCCCCAACTGCCCATATCTTTTGCAACAGGGTCCTCTGCGGCACCCCAATTCTCCAGCACTGGCTTTAGCGGCTTGGCCGTTGAGACCAACATATTGGAGGAGAGGGGTTTGTCCGCCGAGGTCATTTGGACCTTGATACGAGCACATAAACACCATCCTCTAGAATTTACTACAGGACTTGGGGGCATTTTTGTCTTGATGCGAACCTAAGGACCACTCCAGTAGGAGGTTCTCAATACCCACATATTTGGATCCTTCAGCAAGGCCTGCATGCTGGACTTCAGCACAGCACCTTTAAGGGCTAGGTCTTGGCCTTGTCCATTTTTTCTTTATTGCATGGCACAGCCCACTTCGGTATTCATAACAGTTGGGTTATTCCGCCACAAGGTGGCGCAGTGGTACTGCAGAAAGCTGTGGCACCTTCCGGCTCCCTATAAAAACTGGATTAACCAACAAGTTCCCAGTGTTTTCTCTGCAGTGACACTGCGAAGTTAGAGGATGGCTATCACTCTTGCGCAGGTGAGTGGGGCAACCAGGCCTGCGGCCCTGCATGTCTATTTCCATCCGTTTCTGGACCCTTACTGCCTCCCAGCCTCGGCTGACAGATCGGGTGAAGGTAGAAGAGCACTAGGGTCAAGTGCTCCTGGAGCGTGGCTCCAAGCCGCAGACCCTGTTCCACAAAGGGTAGCCGGCCATAAGGCTTTATAGTGAGCCTAATAGGGATGTGGAGTTTCTTTCCTGGCTTCTGAGGGGGTGAGTTGTTGAGGAATGGTCCCTTTATTTTCCTTTTGGGGTCCCCCCTCCCTGGTCATGGCTGCTCGCCGCTGCCTTGGGCTAGTCTCTGTCTCTTCCCCCGCCCCTCTCGGACTTCGTTCGGGGGGGGGGGGGGTCGGGTGTTAGCGGTGAGTGGTGATATTTGTGGTGTTTTGACGTTTTCTGTGTAATTGTGGTGTTTTTTTACTGCCGCGCCGCCTTGTACTGCGTTCCGCGGCTGTGGGCGCTATAACCTGAGGTGATTTTGCTTTGTCATGGCGCTGGCCGGGTCACGTGAGAGCCGTTTTCGCGCTCTTCGGGGGGGGCGGGGCTGGGTGATGAAGCGCATCGAGTCGTGCCCCCGCTGCCCGCCCCTCGAGGTACTTCTGCCGACGCCATTTTAGGCAAGCTGCGCATCTAGATTACTCCCTTTCTGGCTGCGGCGCTACCTCCTCCGGTGTGTCGCCTTATCCTTCGGTCTGTGCCTAGTGACCCTGCGGTGTCTTTGGTCCGTGAGTCCCCCTTGGGGTTTCTTTTACTGAATTGGGGTGTATGTGCTGCGGGATGCTCATTGTCTTTTTACTTATGTCTTTCAGGCGGGATACCCTTGGGTTGTGGTTTCTCCCGGCTCCACTCCTTCCTCCCCCTCTTCCCCCCTTCACTGACTTCTGGGGGCATCCCGTGGGAGGGCATCCCGGGTGGCTTTGTGTAGCCTTTACCCACCGCTGGCCTATTGCGCCTGTGTTAATCACCGTATGGAGGCTTCTGGGGATAGCGTGCTTTGGGGTCCTTCGGGGCAAGCCCGGCTGTGTTCCATGTGTGGGGTGTCCCCTGTGTGTAACAGTGTCACGGTGTGCGTGCCGTGCGCTGAAAGTGTCCTTGCGCTTCAAGCTGGTTTGCCTACTGCGCTTCCCAGCTCGGCACATCCCTCTGCTTCACCTACTCCCCCGCTCCTGCAATTAGGCCCCAGTGAGGGGGACATTAGCAGGGAGTAACACTCTGATCTGGCTCTGCGGGTGTCCAGTATTGAGAGGCAGCTTGCCAGGTCTGTTCCTAGGAAGGCCTCTAGCAAGAAGCAGCACCTGATTTCTACTCCCTCACGCTCTACTGAGGTGTATGAGGAATTTGATGTCACTACTGAACGCTATTCCCTGGAGGAAGGAGAACTGCCTCAGGACTCTGACTCCTCTGGGGACCAGCAGGTGGTTTGTGACAGTGACCCCGAGTCTGGGGATTCATGGTATCCTGAGGACACTGGTAATTTACTGTCTCACATTCTTGAAACCCTACACATTGCCCCCCCTGTGGAGGCTAAAAGGAAACAGGGTGAGCTGTTTCGTCCTGTTAAACAGCTCCTGGAGTTCCCTGAGCAAGGACATTTCACCACTATGGTGCTTAAAGAATGGGAACGTCCTAACAGGCTGCCTGCTGTGTCCAAGGGTTTGGATAAGAGATATCCCTTTCCTGCTGATTTTGTTAAGAGGTGGTCAGTTCCCCCTGAAGTGGACGCTCCTGTGCTAGGCTTGTCTAACACTTCGGTCATGCCTTCCCCGGACATTACCATCCTGAGGGACGGTGAGGACAGGCGCATGGATAAGCTGGCCTGTCATGCCTTTACCTGTGTGGGGGCTGGCTTGTGCCCTACCTGTGCCGCGGCTATTACGGCTATTGCTCTAAAGTCTCTACTCAAGCACCTCCTGGATGAGGGGGAGGAGTTTATGACCTTCTTGGTTTGCTCTGATTTTGTGGCCTTTATCCTTGCTGCTATGGATGATGCTGTGCGGCTGAGTGCTAGGGCCTCGGTGCTCTTGGTGGCTATGCGCCGCTCTGTCTGGTTGCGCCAATGGGCAGCTGCTGCTGCTGCTAAGAGAGCTCTCACTGGTCTCCCCTTCGTGGGGCTGCGGCTATTTGGGGAGCGTCTTGATGCCTTTCGTGTTCCCAGAGGAGACCGGAGCTCCCTCCTCCCCAGTGGTCGTAGAGATTCTTGGGGCCGTGGCAGACCCCATGGCCGTCCCGGTCTCTCCTGGAACTCCAAGCCCAATCCCTCTCCCAAACCCCCTCAGGCATGAAGGGGCGCCCTCACCCATCCGGGTGGGGGGACGGCTTCGGCTCTTTGCTCGCGTCTGGAGGCTTCACGTCTCAGACCGATGGATACAGGAGGTAGTGTCCTCCGGTTACAAGATAGAGTTTGCAGCCTGGTCGCCACCTGGACGACATCCTGATTGTGGCCCAGTCCTTTCCTCAGGCCGAGCAAGACACTCAGATGGTGACCTCCACTCTACAGTCCTTCGGCTGGATGATCTATCCCAAGTCTTCTCTGTCTCCGTCCCTGGTGAGGTCCTTTCTGGGCATGACTCTGGATACCTCTCAGGTCAAGGTGTTCCTTCCTCAGCAGAAGGTGGAGGGTCTTCAGAAGCAGGCTCGGGCTCTGCTTTCGTGTCCTCATCCCTCCATCCGTCAGGGGGTGCAGTTGGTGGGCCTAATGGTGTCCTGCTTCGCGGCAGTCCCCTTTGCTCAGTTTCACATGAGACATCTTCAGTTGCACCTCTTGTCAGTTTGGGATCGGGACCCCCTGTCCTTGGATCATGAGAGACGGTCACCACAGATGCCAGTCTGACAGGTTGGGGGGACTTCTGGAAGTCCCTGAGGTTCCAGGGTTGGTGGGGCCCACAAGAGGCTCATGCTTCCATCAACGTCCTGGAACTGAGGGCGATCAGGTTGGTTCTTTCTCGCCTAACCACCCACCTTCGGGGTCGGGCTGTTCAGATCCGCTCAGACAACCAGACAGCGGTTGCTTACATCAATCACTCAGGGAGGAACTCGGAGCAAGCGAGCCTTCAAGGAAGTGTCCCTGATCCTGTCTTGGGCGGAACAGCATGTTCCCTGCATCTCAGAGGTCCACATTCCGGAGGTGGAGAACCAGGAGACGGACTCCCTGAGCAGGGGGACGTCTCGTCTAGGGGAATGGTCCCTCAACAACCGGGTTATTCTAAGCAGACAGCACGTCCTGCTCCAGACATAGTCCTTACATGTGGGTATACCTCCGCCTTCAGCGCTGTGCACTGCAGAACATGAAGAAAACAAGCTCCTCCCGGCCCTACATATACCGGAGGACCTCCCACAAATCCCCAGTTTTCTCTGCAGTGCTGGAACTGCGAAGACATGAAGTATCATGCTCTCGCAGGCGAGCGGGGCTGGACAGCCCGAGGCCCTGCGGGACTATTTCCACCCGTCCTCATTGTGAATTAATGCCTGCCAGCCTGGGCTGCGCGGGTCGGGTGAAGGTAGGCAGCACCTAGTGTGCTTACGGAGCTAGACTCCACCGCAATTCCCTTCCACAGGGTAGGCGGTTAAGGCGTATGGTGAGCCTTCTATTGGATGCCCCTCCCGCACTAGTGCCCCTCGCCCCCGGTGTAGCGGTGAACCCAGTATTCTGGATCACCTTCCTCCCTAGTTTTCCCCGTTAGGGGGGGAAAAAGAGGGGGGGGGGGTCGTGTGTACGACGGCTAATCCTTGCCCTAATCACACTAGTCAACCATTGTCTTATTGGTCCTTGGAGTCAGAGCTGCGCTTCACTCTCAGCCTTTTTGCCTTCCTACTGCGCCTTCATGTATTACTCGACGCATACTTCATTCATGCATATTTATTCTATAGCGCTTGCGTCCTATCACCGCTTTCACCCTGTCAGATCTCTCTGAGTGATGTCTCCCTGACAATATCTGTCGCTTCTGATAGGCTGCGCGCCTTCGAGCTTCGCGCTCTCCGGAGGGGGGGCGTGGTTTGATTTGGCGCGCTCCGCGTCATCGCCCGCTCTGGCCCGCCCTTCGAGGTTCACTTGGCGCCATTTCCTTCTCACATACGCGTGGTGAAGACGGTCCTCCCCTCGCTGTTCTGTAAGTGCCCTCATGGGCGATCCCTTACCTAACTTGTCTTCTTCGCGCTTGGCTCTGACGTCCCTTTCCCCTTGTGTCTTTCAGACCGCGGACTTCGGTGGCTTCTCCCCGCCCGTTGTAAAGTCCGGCCCTGAACCTTTTAATCAAATCACTCCCACTTCCCAGCGGGCGTTTGGGGCATCCAGGGTTGCTTAACAGCGTCAATCCCTACTGGCATATTGAATATAATAATCACCATATGGAGGCATCTCAGGATATCGTGAATGGGGTTCCTTCGGGACAAGCACGTCTGTGTGTAGCATGTGGGGTCTTACCTAGCAGTGGTGACAATGCATGGGTCTGCGTCCCTTGTGCCCATCAGGCGCTAGCCGGCCTACCCACCTCTTCAGAGGCTGGGCCCGCGCCTCGCCTTGTTTCTCCTACTCCCCCAAGCCTGAGTCTAACCCCCAACCCTGGCGGGGACTCCCATGCTGACCTTGCCGCTAGACTGGCTAGGGTGGAAAGTTTAGTCGCTGGTTCCTTGGCGCGCAAGGCTACCGCTAAAAGGCGCCACCTGAATCCTGAAGCCACTATCCTTCCTGTAGACTCGGATGATTTACATTTGTCCTACACACACTCCCCCTCAGAGGATGGGGAACTGTTTTCTGACTCGGGGTCCTACGACGATGAGTCCAGGAGTCAGGATGAATCTGGATCTGAACTTTGGTCCCAGGATGACGTTGATAGATTGCTGGCCCAGATCTTTGACGTGTTATCCCTCTATCCCCCGCCTGCTGCTCCTCGGCATGAAGGGGCGCCCTCGCCCGTCAGGGTGGGGGGACATCTACAGCATTTTCAACATGTCTGGAGACGCCACGTCCCAGACCGGTGGATTCAGGAGGTAGTGTCCTCCGGTTGCAAGATAGAGTTTGCTGTACTGCCCCCTACCAGGTTCGTTGGGTCCCGAATCCCACAGGATCCTGCCTCAGCTCAAGTCTTGACGATAGCGGTGCAGGACCTTCTAGACCTCGGGGTCATTTGCAAGGTCCCCTTAAAAGACAGGGGCGTGGGGTTTTATTCCAACCTGTTCACGGTGCCCAAAAAGGACGGGTCAGTCAGACCCATTCTGGATTTAAAAATCTTAAACAAATTTGTCAGAAACAGGCATTTTCGTATGGAAACTCTGCACTCGGCCATTGCCTTGCTGCGCCCAGGGGACTTCATGACATCTGTGGACATCAAGGACGCCTATCTGCGCGTTCCGGTGTTCCCAGGGCATCAAAGGTTCCTCAGATTTGCGCTGCTCGATCAGCATTACCAGTTTGTGGCTCTGCCATTCGTACTTACGTCAGCCCCCAGGGTATTCACCAAGGTGCTGGCAGGAGTAATGTCTCTGTTGAGACTAAAAGGCATACGGGTGTTGCCCTACCTGGACGATATACTTATCTCATCCCAGTCTCTGCAGCAGGCAGAGCTGGACACGCGGTTGGTAGTGACCACCCTGGAGTCCTTCGGCTGGGTGATCAATTACCCAAAGTCCTCTCTGTCCCCTTCCCCAGTGAGACCGTTTCTGGGGATGATTCTGGATTCAGTTCAGTCAAAGATATTCCTTCCCCCACAGAAGGTGGAAGCTCTGACAACGCAGGTCTGGTCCCTGCTCTCGAACCCTCATCCCTCTATCAGGCAGGGAATGCAGTTGCTGGGCTCGATGGTGGCAAGCTTCGAGGCGGTGCCATTTGCCCAATTCCATTTGAGAACTCTGCAGCTTCACCTTCTGTCAGTGTGGAACAAGGACCCAGCGTCCTTGGACGAGATCTGGGTGCTTCCCCCCTCGGTCAGACAATCCCTGGCGTGGTGGCTGGACCACGGGAACTTGACAAGGGGCAGATCCTTCCTGGCCCCCTCCTGGGAGACGGTCACAACGGATGCCAGTCTCTCGGGCTGGGGGGGATTCTGGAAGTCCCTGCGTTTCCAGGGGAGGTGGGGTCCTCAGGAGGCCCATCTACCCATCAATGTCCTGGAACTCAGGGCGGTCAGGTTGGTGCTGGAACAATTGACACAGCACCTGAAGGGTCTGGCGATTCAGGTACGCTCAGACAACAGGACGGCGGTGACCTACATCAATCATCAGGGAGGAACCCGGAGCAAGGGTGCTCTCCAGGAGGTGTCTCTGATTCTAACTTGGGCAGAGACCAATGTCCAATGCATCTCGGCTGTTTACATTCCGGGGACGGAAAATCTGCTAGCAGATGCCCTGAGCAGGGGGTCGTCCCGTCAGGGGGAGTGGTCCCTCTCCAACTCGGTATTTCAGTCCCTGTGTCACCGTTGGGGTGTCCCAGACGTGGATCTGTTTGCGTCCCGTCACAATCACAAGCTACCGAGCTTTGTATCTCTGTCTCAGGATCCTCTGGCTCTGGCCACGGATGCTCTGGCAATGTCTTGGAAGGAGATTCGGCTCCTGTATGCGTTTCCACCACTTCCCCTTCTGGGCAGAGTGCTACGCAAGATCGCTCTGGAAGGGGTACCCACTATTCTGGTGGCCCCAAAGTGGCCAAGAAGAGTGTGGTTCACAGACGTGGTTCAAATGGCAGTAGATCAGTACGATCTACCAAGGATTCCAGACCTCCTAACTCAGGGGTCTCTACGCCATCCCAATTTAGGGATTGGAAAAAGGTTTGTCCGCTTCTGTAGTGGCTACCATGGTCCAAGCCAGGAAGAAGACCTCTTCTGCCATATATTATAGGGTGTGGCATGCCTACATTGACTGGTGTGAATCCAGGTCTCTTCCCTGCCGGGAATTCTTAGTCTCCAGGGTGCTGGAGTTTTTACAACATGGTCTGAAGCTTAGTACCTTGAAGGGCCAGGTTTCGGCCCTGTCTATCTTCTTTCAGAAGACCTTTGCCCAGCACTCTCTTATCAAGACTTTCTTTCAGGGGGTCACTCATGTGCGTCCCCCTCGGAAACCTATGGTTCCTGTTTGGGATCTGAACTTGGTTTTGTCGGCCCTACAGGGTCCTCCTTTTGAGCCTATTCATGAAGCAGCTCTTGCTGTTCTCACGCTCAAGGTGGTCTTTCTGGTAGCCATTACCTCGGTGAGACGTGTGTCTGAGTTGGCTGCCTTGTCTATTCAGCCTCCCTACTTTGAGAGACACCGGGATAAGGTGGTGTTTCGCTTCAAGCCAGACTTCCTGCCTAAGGTTGTGTCTGCGTTTCATTTGAATCAAGATATTGTTCTTCCTTCCTTGTGCCCTAATCCTAATAACCCTAAAGAGAGGGTTTTACATTCCCTGGATGTGGTTAGGTATGTCAAGTCTTACCTGGTTACCACTCAGGCATTTAGAAAGACGGATGCTCTCTTCATTGTGCCTCACGGGCCTAGGAAAGGTTTGGCTCCCGCCAAGTCTACCATCAGTAAATGGATTCGTCAGGCTGTGGTTCAAGCCTATACTACTAAGGGGAAGACTCCCCCCTTTCGTCTTACTGCTCATTCTACTAGAGCTGTTGGGGCTTCTTGGGCTTTTCAGCACCAGGCCTCTGTGGAGCAAGTTTGCAAGGCCGCTACTTGGTCTTCCGTTCATACCTTTACAACGTTTTACAAGGTTGATGTTAAGGCCTCAGCTGACGCTGCGTTTGGCCGCAAGGTTCTGCAGGCCATAGTTGTTTAAACGGCTTGCTGTTGCCTTCTGTTGGGGATCCCACCCTTCTTTACGGACACTGCTATTGGATGTCCCACATGTAAGGACTATGTCTGGAGCAGGACGTGCTGTCTGCTTAGAATAATATAACTCTGTGAAGTACTCACCTGTAGAGTTGGTATTATATGCAGACAGCACGTCCTGCTCCACCCCACCCTGGTTTCACTTTGTTCTGGATCCCCTGTTTGGCGATTGTTATACTTGATATTCTGTTTTGCCAGTTTTGGGTGGTTGTTTCTCCTGGCCTCTCCTTCTCACTGCTTTTCAATGCTGGGGATTTGTGGGATGTCCTCCGGTATATGTAGGGCCGGGAGGAGCTTGTTTTCTTAATGTTCTGCAGTGCACGGCGCTGAAGGCGGAGGTATACCCACATGTAAGGACTATGTCTGGAGAAGGACGTGCTGTCTGCATATAATACCAACTCTACAGGTGAGTACTTCACAGAGTTGTATTTTTCTCTCCCTGTGTCACCACTGGGGTCAGCCAGACGTGGACCTGTTTGCGTCCCGTCACAATCACAAACTTCCAAGATTTGTTTCTCTGTCTCTGATGCCCTGGCAATGCCTTGGACGGAGTTTCGCCTTCTCTATGTGTTCCCTCCGTTTCCTCTTCTGGGCAGGGTCATACGCAAGGTAGTCCAGGAGTGAGTACTGGCCATCCTAGTGGCCCCTTGTTGGCCAAGAAGGGTTTGGTTCGCAGATGACGTGCAGTTGGCAGTAGACCGGTACGTCTTGCTCAAGGATCCAGATCTCCTCACTCAGGGACAGCTACGCACCCCAATTTACAAACGCTGGCTTTAACGGCTTGGCTGCTGAAACCTCCATTTTGATGGAAAAAGGGTTGCCTGCTTCTGTTGTTGATACCATGATTAGGGTTAGGAAGAAGTCCTCGTCCTTTATCTATTACAGGGTCTGGCATGCTTACATTGCCGGGTGTGAGTCCAAGTCTTTTCCCTGTAGGTTGTTTTCTATTTCCAGGATTCTGGAATTCTTGCAACACGGTTTGGATTTGGGCCTTCAACTTAGTACCCTCAAAGGCCATGTTTCAACTCTGGCAATTTTTTTCCAAAGATCTTTTGCCAATCACCGCCTGATTAAAACTTTTTCCAGGGTGTTTCTCATGTGCGTCCACCCCGTAAGCCTTTGCTACCAGTCTGGGATCTGAATCTGGTGTTGTCTGCTATGCAGGGGCCCCCCCTTGAGCCTATCCGGGATGCTGCTCTGCCCATTTTGACTCTTAAGGTAGCCTTTTTGGTGGCTATCACTTCTGTAAGGCGAGTTTCTGAGCTAGCAGCGCTTTCTATCAAACCTCCTTATTTTGAGCGGCATCAGGATAAGGTGATGTTTTTACTTAAGCCAGATTTCTTGCCTAAGGTTGTGTCTGCCTTTCATCTCAATCAGGACATTGTCTTGCCTTCATTGTGTCCTAATCCTGCTAATTCTAAGGAGCGGACACTGCATTCCCGTGGATGTGGTCAGGGCTCTGAAGTTTTATTTGGTTGCTACTGAGACTTTCAGGAGGTCTGATGCTCTGTTTGTTCTCACTACTGGACCAAGGAAGGGTTTGCCTCTGGCTAAATCCACTATCAGCAAGTGGATCCGTCAGGCGGTGGTTCAAACCTATTCTGCTAAGGGGAAGGAACCTCCCTTTAGAATTACCGCTCATTCAACTCGTGCTATTGGTGCTTCTTGGGCTTTTCAGCATCAAGCTTCTGTTGAACAAGTTTGTAAGGCCACTACTTGGTCTTCTGTTCATACCTTTTCTAAGTTTTACAAAGTTGATGTTAAGGCCTCAGCGGATGCTGCTTTTGGCCGCAAGGTGCTTCAGGCGGTAGTGACTTGAACTACTGTCCGTTACTCTTTGGGGATCCCACCCTACTTTTGGACACTGCTTTTGGATGTCCCAACTGTTATGAATTCCGAAGCGGGCCGTGCCATGCAATAAAGAAAAAAACAATTCTGTGAGTACTCACCTGTAGAATTGTTTTTGTTCTTGCATGGCACGGCCCGCTTCGCCCCACCCTTGTTATCGTTATTCTTGGTTGCCTCTTTATGGTGATTGTTCCAAGTTAAATTGGTTTTTTTTACCTTTTTTACATTCTTACCTTTATTCTCTCCCGGCTTCTTGTCTCACTGCTTGTCTATGCTGGGAACTTGTTGGTTAATCCCGTTTTTATAGGGAGCCGGGAGGTGCCACAGCTTTCTGCAGTACCACTGCGCCACCTTGTGGCGGAATAACTCAACTGTTATGAATACCGAAGCGGGCTGTGCCATGCAAGAACAAAAACAATTCTACAGACGAGTACTCACAGAATTGCTTTTTTTCCAACAGACAATCGCGGAGTATAGGTTAATCGGCACTTCATGCAGGGTGCTGTGCATTTTCGGCCTCCGCAGCGGTGGATAGTCTCATCCTCGGATCTCAATCTGGTCCTATCAGCACTTCAGGGGCCCCTCTTTGAACCCATGTTGGAGGTTTCCGTGATGATGCTCACGTTGAAGGTGGCTTTTCTTGTGGCGATCACCTCCATCCGGCAGATTTCGGTGCTGCATGAAGACAAAGCAGTGTTTCATGTGAAGCTGGATTTATTCTAAGTATGTCACACACCCCGCATCAAGATATTCATTACCTGTGGGTAGTATGGTCCTGTAGAGGGCTTCTGCAGAGATGATTGGAGGAAAGAAAGCCCCTCCCAGTCCATAAGTACCTGGGACCTCCCACTCATTACCCAGTCTTCATCTCTGCAGACGGCGAGCAAGCAGCAGATGATATCTCCTCCTTGCACAGGGGGACTTTAAGGTAGCCGGGTCTACTCCCGGCCTATATATATTTTTATTTCCGTTCGGACTCTTTATTCCCTTTATTAATATATAGCTATTTAAATGCCTCCCAGTCTTGACTGCTGTCCGAGCGAGGGTATAACAGCACCTCAGGTGCTCAGGAGCTATGCTCCACCGCGAGACCCTATAAAGAGGGTAGGCGGTTATACTGGGTTGGTGACTCCGGTTTGGGATGCCCTGTCCAAGAGTTTAATTTTCCCCTTAAATGGCCTATTCCCCTTTTTTAGTTGTGTGGAGGCCTCTTATTCAGCTTCTGGTGTTTTTCTATGGGGGCGCCTGGAAAATAGATTTATTTGAAATGTTTGTTTAAAATGTTTACTTTTCTGGTATGAATAGTTATAATGTAAACTTGTTGCAATCTTTTTTGCTGACAGACACCGTGGCGGCTATTGCCGCCGCGGTGCTGGATTTTTACCTCAGAGCTGAGGGGAGGATTTCTCCCCTCACGCTCTTCAGTGAGGGGGTGGGGCCGGGCCTTCGGTATGAGGCCGCAGCCCGCGCCCTTTAGGAGTTTGGAGCTGGTAGCGTGACCGAGCGGGGAGCAGCTCCGCTTGTTATGCGGGCTGCTACCGGCTCTATTATGCGCCCGGTGCCGCGGCTGCCTGTGGCACCGGTGCGCGAGTGTTAATGGAGGGGAGCTTCCCCTCACGTCTGACAGACACTGTGCTGGGTTTTTTTCCTCAGAGCTGAGACAGGTGCTGGATTTTACCTCAGAGCTGAGGGGAGGATTTCTCCCCTCACGCTCTTCAGTGCGGGGGCGGGGCCGGGCCTTCGGTATGAGGCCGCAGCCCGCGCCCTTTAGGAGTTTGGAGATGCTGGGCGGAGCCACGCTGGCCACGCCCCCCTGCTGCGTCTCCCGCTCTGATCTGTGTTACCTCAGGCAGAGGACACAGTGTATTGGCGCCCAAAGACTCAGTGAGTGGCCCTGCGGCCGTTGCTTATCTGTACATATTTGCATATATATATGTATATATATAGGTATAATAGATATAGGTTTATATAGGGAGAACCTCTTACTGTCTTTTTCTATGTTTTTCAGGCTGAACTGCCAGGAATTTTTTCAGGTTTCTCCTGGTCCTAGAGTACCTGGGTACTTTTGCTATTTATTACAAAACCTCCCACTTGGACAATATAAGGGCATCCCGGGTTGCTTAATAGCGTAATTCCCTCACTCATAGCGACTATTCAAGTTCACCTTATGGAGGCATCCCAAGATTCCGGGCTCCCCTCGGGACAATCCCGGAAGTGTATGGGTTGTGGGGTATCCCTAACAGGGGATGATTTTTTCCTATGTATATCATGTGCACAGCAGACTATTACACGGCAGTCCGGTCCCCAGGCATCTGGGTCAGCGCAGCCGGCTTCATCCTCTCCCCCTCCCACTTTGACCCGTGCCCCGTGTGAGATTGCCACGGGGGGGCAGTCGCAATCTGATGTGTGTGCCAGGTTGGCCAGTATTGAAAAATTCATTTCCTCCACGGTTGCCAAGAAAGCATCGGCTAAGAGGAAGCATTTATCACCGGTTAATCATTTTGAATATGATGATGACGAGGACGGCCTGGATTGGTCAGATTATTCCCCTCTAGAAGAAGGGGAATTATTTGAGGATTCAGATATTTCTGATGATCAGCAATTTGTTGGTGCTGATTCCGATCGGAGCTCAGGGACTTCCTTGGATACTCCTAATGTTCTGACTCAGATGTTTGAGGTGCTTGCTATCTCGCCTCCGGCGGAGGTTCCTCAACAGCAAGGGGAGTTTTATGACGAATCCAAGCCGCGGTTGGAATTCCCTAATCAAAAGCATTTTGATAATATTATTTCTAAGGAATGGGAAAGGCCTGCCCGGCTCCCAAGCATTCCCCAAAGTTGGGATAAGAGGTATCCTTTTCCAGTGGATACGGTTAAGCGCTGGGCGTCTCCCCCGAGGTGGACGCCCCTATTTTGGGGTTATCCAACTCAGCCGTATTGAACAACCCTGATTGTTCCTCTCTTAAGGATGGTGAGGATAAACGCATTGACCAGATGGCTTGTCATGGTTTTGCCAGTATTGGGGCAGCAATAAGGCCTGTTTGTGCCTCATCGCTGTTGGCAGTGGCTACGAGAAAGGTGGTCAGGCACTTGTTATCCTCCTCCGGTTTGAATCCGGACAGTGAGGAATTTCGTGAACTAAAACAATGTGAGGGGTTTTTGTCCTTCATGGTGGCCGCTTTGGATGATTCCTTGATGATGAGTAGTAGAGCCTCTGCTCTAATGGTTACTATCAGGCGTTCAATTTGGTTACGCCAGTGGGCGGCTGACTTTGGGTCAAAAAAGTCACTAACAGCTCTTCCCTTCATTGGGTTACGGCTCTTTGGAGACAAGCTGGATGCCGTGGCCAAGGGGGGCAAACTACCTCAACGCAAGAAGCAACGTCGCCCCTTTCGAGGTTCGCCGCTCGCTTCGGTGGTGGCTGAACTCAACCAACCTACTGAGGGGCAGATCCTTTCGGACTCCTCAGTGGGAGATAGTCACTACGGATGCCAGCCTCTCAGGATGGGGGGGCTTTTGGAAGGATCTGCAAGTTCAGGGTTTGTGGAGTCCCCTGGAAGCTCACGAGTCTATCAATGTTCTGGAATTGAGGGCCATCAGGTTGGTTCTTTGTCATTTGACTCATCAACTGCGAGACTTGCCGGTCCAGGTCAGGTCGGACAATCGGACGGCGGTGGCCTACATCAATCACCAGGGAGGAACCCGCAGCAGGAATGCCCTCAAGGAAGTGTCTCTGATCCTGGACTGGGCAGAGAGACATGTCCCGTGTATCTCAGCAGTTTACATCCCAGGTGTGGAGAACACGGAGGCAGACTCTCTGAGCAGGATGTCAGCCCGCAAGGGGGAATGGTCTCTCAATCCCAGGGTCTTTCACTCAATTTGTCTCAGGTGGGGGTCACCGGCGGTGGACCTATTTGCCTCCCGTCACAATCACAAACTTCCGGCTTTTGTGTCTCTGGCGAAGGACCCACTGGCTCTCACGACGGACGCCATGTCCCTGAACTGGAGGGATCTGGGGTTTCTGTACCTGTTCCCTCCGTTTCCCATGGTGGCCAGAGTAGTGCGCAAGCTTGCTCTGGAGAGAGCAACAGCAATTCTGGTAGCTCCAAGGTGGCCAAGACAGGTCTGGTTCGCAGACGTGGTAAGGTTGGCAGAAGATCAGTTCCTTCTGCCCCTGCTGCCAAATCTGCTCACACAGGGTCATCTTCGTTACCCCAATTTACCAACGCGTGGCTGCTGAAACCTCCATCTTGAAGGAGGAAGGTCTTTCTGACGGTGTTATTCAGACTCTCATTCGTGCTAGAAAGAAGTCTTCTTCATCCGTGTACTATAGGACTTGGAGGTCTTATATTGATTGGTGTGAGGCTAGGGCCTTCCCTTGTAGGGAATTCTCTGTTTCTAGAATTTTGGAGTTCTTGCAACATGGTCTGGACTTAGGGCTCCAACTCAGTACTCTGAAGGGGCAGGTGTCTGCCCTGGCGGTATTTTTCCAAAAGTCTTTTGCTCTACATCCTTTGGTTAAGACCTTTTTCCAGGGGGTTACACATGTGCGGCCTCCTAGGAAGCCTTTGATTCCGGTTTGGGATTTGAATTTGGTTCTTTCTGCGCTACAGGGTCCCCCCTTTGAGCCCTTGCATGATAGTCCTTTGTCTTCCCTTACGCAGAAGGTGGCATTTTTGGTAGCTCTTACTTCAGTTAGACGTGTTTCTGAGTTGGCGGCTCTGTCTATTCAAGCTCCATATTTTGAAAGACATCAGGATAAAGTGGTTTTCCGTTTTAAGACGGACTTTCTTCCTAAGGTGGTTTCGTCCTTTCATTTAAATCAGGATATTGTTCTGCCCTCTCTCTGTCCTAACCCCAGCAATGACAAGGAGATGGTCCTGCATTCTTTGGATGTGGTTCGTGTTGTGAAGTATTATTCGGTGGTAACGTCTGCCTTTCGCAAGACTGATGCATTCTTCGTGGTGCCTTTTGGGCCCAAGGAGGGTCTAGCACCCACAAAGTCTACCATCAGCAGATGGATCCGTCAGGCCATTGTAGGGGCCTATTCTGCTAAGGGGAGAGATCCTCCCTTTCGTGTTACTGCTCATTCTACTTGTGCGGTTGGGGCCTCCTGGGCTTTTCAGCACCAGGCCTCTGTTGAGCAAGTTTGCAAGGCCGCTACCTGGTCTTCTGTTCACACTTTTTCAAAGTTTTACAAGGTTGATGTGCGGGCCTCAGCGGATGCTGTTTTTGGCCGCAAAGTTCTGCAGGCTGCAGTAGTTTTGAGTTGTGCTTTATACCTTGTTTTTGGATCCCCACCCTTTATGGACACTGCTATTGGATGTCCCACAGGTAATGAATATCTTGAAGCGGGGTGTGTGACATACTTAGAATAATACCATTTTGTGAATACTCACCTTGTAAAATGGGTATTATAAGTATGTCACACACCCCGCTTCAACCCGCCCTTTGGATTCTGCATCCTTCATATGGTGAACTTTGCGTTGTTATGACTGATATTTGGCTCTTCCTGGTCCTTTACCTTACTGCTTTCTTTATACTGGGTAATGAGTGGGAGGTCCCAGGTACTTATGGACTGGGAGGGGCTTTCTTTCCTCCAATCATCTCTGCAGAAGCCCTCTACAGGACCATACTACCCACAGGTAATGAATATCTTGATGCGGGGTGTGTGACATACTTATAATACCCATTTTACAAGGTGAGTATTCACAAAATGGTATTTTTTTGCCCAAAGTGGTCTCTCCCTTCCATCTTAAACAGTAGATAGTGCTACCCTCCTTGTACCCATGCCCCATTCGCCCTGGTGGTGATCATAAAAGCCTACGTCTTCAAGGGGACGGAAGCGCCCTTCTGGGTCACCGCTCACTGCACCAGGGCGATCAGTGGAACAGGTAAAACAGCAACTTGGTCATCAATCCACACCTTCACTAAGTTTTACAGACTTAATGTCAGGGCATCTGCCAATGCTGCTCTTGGGCATAAGATGTTAAAGATGGTGGTGAATCCCTTTCCAGGGGTCTAAGCTTAAGATGTCAGTGCTGTTTTTGGTTAGGTTGACGCAGTCAGCTGTTGGCTCTCTTTGCATGGTCCTAAACATTGCTTCTGGTACCTAAGCACAGCCTGCCCTATATAGGCCGGTAGGAGTTTGTTTTTTTTTTCTATCTTGCAGCCTCCTTTTATGACTGAGATTAAACCACGCATGGCTACTGGTGGTGCCCTGGAATGGAAGAGGACGAGAAAGGAAATTTACCAGTGCTTGCACAAATTTCCCTTATTCTATTTATATTTTTCATAATTTTCCCAATGTATTTTAGAGAGCGCAGGATCAGCAAATCTTTAAATCATTTTCCTAGCTAAAAAGCGTGCTGAATTTCACTAAGGAAAAAATCATTATTGTTTTGAACAAAAAAAGCGAGAAGAAAAATTCTCACTTTGCTGAATCAGCCGGTTTTCTGTAATTAAAAAACTCTGTTTGAAATGCATTTTTATAAAATTATCTGGCACAGTTACTATGTAAATTCTATATGGTATGTGTGCGTGCACAGAAAACTAACCTTCTTCACATGACATTGTGAGATCAGATCATGCTTCGTCCAAATATATTGTGTTGAACTGCTCGTCCGTTAAACCTCATTGTTATTCATTGGCAGGATTGTTGGCAAGTGTCACGTAAGTTCATTCAATCAAAGCTTAGCCTGTAACAATCAACAGCCTTGGGTCAGTTTGCTCTCTTGAGATTTTCCAAGGTCTGATATCAGGAGTCCTTTGCATAATTTCACAAAATATCTCTTCATATGGGGTACATATGATCTTTGACAGCTGACGAGGGCTCTTTCCTTCCTTACCCTTTGTTTTCATAGTTTTACTCCAGGCAGTTCTTTGTCTTTTCAACTTCCTAGTGTCTTTTTCATGGTTTATCTAGTCTTGTATAATATATAAATACAGTTTATAAATATGTTCTTAGATTTATAAGGATATAATACATTAATTTATCAGGATGCTCTTTCTGTTTAACTATTTGCTCAGAATTATACTACTGCTTTGCAGTGGCAAAACTAAAAGCCAAGTTTTAAAATTATCTTGAAAATGTAGCTTATTAATGTTGAACTGTTTTAACTGTCAAAAGGGTTGTCATTGACAGGGTTTTGTGGCAGAAAGTCTTCAGTTGAAAAACATTCCTGGATCTAGCAGTGTGCACAGCAAGCGTTGAAGTGCAGTGCAGCTCACCTCTTACCTGCGGATAGTGCCGAGAATTTCCTATGGGCCAGTTCACAAGCCCCTCATGCAGCATCTTGTAACACTGCACCCATAACTCATTCTACTAGGGATCCATGGGCAGGACAGGTTAAACAATTGTACCACGTCTTGGCTATAGGCTTCACAAATCACCACAGCCAAACTGTGGTCACAAGAAACCACTTCACAGCTCAGGACAAATGCTAAGCCAACACATCAGAGCCATACCACACTGCAGTTGTCAGGTGTGAACTTTATTTTCCCATTGAAGACACACTTTGGTTATGTCCACTAGGAGGTCACTTCACAGAGCTGAACTGCCTCAGGAGTACATAACGCCACAGGAAGTGAGCCTTCAGTTGACTTAAGTGTCCAGAAAGGTGGGTGGACATGTTTCTTGTCGATAGCTGATTTTGTATGTGAGATCCACAGCTACAGCCAAAAAAGTGCCACTACAAATATAATCTTGCTCGGAAGGCATGCAGGTGCACAGACCCCCACCTCCTCCCACCCTTAACTGTAGTCTTATATTCGTATCATATTAAAATATGAAAATTATCTTCCCTTCTAATTTTCTGTTTTGCTGTCAGAGCAATTCAGTTAGATTTTAGAAGTCTTTCTAACCTTTAATTGAAGCTTTTCCAACTCAACACTCAATAAAGTGTGAACAAATCCCTTGTATTTTTGGCAGTCCTACAGGTGAAGAACATGTAGAAATGTTGTCCATCAAATTCTGAATAAACCTCTCTGACTTTGTTTGTATGGATAGCTCATAGGAAGGGACTGGTGCCAAAAATCAGCCAATGATTTTACCTGCCAAAGAGAACCCCCATTCCTGTTGAGGCTTGTGCCCAATGTGTTTTAGTATTGTAGGGGTAGAAAATAAGGTGGGTGGAGCACCCAAAATCTTACCTGGGGAACAGGGTCTACCCAGTGCTGTTATAGTGTGCCACCTGTGTGGCACTTTAACAATTTGCACAATTACTGAATGAGATGGGATGTCTCAAAGTAATGTTGCACACAGGGAATTCTGCTCCTCCCTACATCCAGTCCTAGCCTGCTCCTAGGGGACTGGTATTTCAGGAATTTTTTTTTGAGGGGAGGGTCTCCAGCTGCTCAAATGCTGGCTGAGGCCTTGTGCCCCACATGTTGGTGTCGGTGTGTACCTTATACCATGTTTGCCAGTATACTGTACAGGGTGGGACGTCTTAGATACATGGTCATGTGTGTAAGCAAAGTTTGAAATTTACCCTGCAAAAGATGTCTATACAAATTAAACTCTGTTCTGCTATATATATATATATGTACTTTTGTTTTAGGTTACTATGAAGAGGTATACAAAAATCAGTTTGCACTTGCCCAGTACTTCAAAAATGAAGATCAGTGGCTTTCGAACCACTTTTTTGTATGTTGCTTTCAAACAGCTAAAAAGATTAAAATTGATGGTGGAAAGAAAGAAGCTGAGGCTCATGCAAATCTTGGCATGGTGGATGAAGAGCATGGTAAGTTTTTTTCCATTTGCTTCTTAGAAAGGTATCACATAGGTCTTGGATCGCATAAGGCCATGAAATGCACAAAAAAGCAAAAAGTGCACCTTTTATATGTATTACACAATAGGGTTGATTTGGAGCCCCTTTCTCAGCATTTTTTTGCTTGAAAATTTCCGTTCTCATCAATTTTCCCCTTCATCTGATTCAGCAGAGCCCTTTTTTTCTGCAAGAATTGTTGTGTGAAATGTCTTCATTTTTGCGTGATTTTTCGTTTGGTAGCAAAACCTCCAAAAAACATTGAAAATGGGGCTCTGAATCAACCCTATTGTATATTAAGTGTGTGAGGTCTAGGTATGTTTTGAAACCTATTTCTTACTATTTCTTAATTGTACATTTTACGCACAGAAGCAGGCTTTACATTCCCACATTTTTTTCATGAACAAATTGTGTCTTATTTTATTTAAAGGGCCCTTTGTAGGCAAAGGTGGCTATTGTTTCGGGCTACTTTGGCAATGTCCTAAACTGTTTTCCATCTTTAAATTGATGAAGAAATGGGCAAGATATTGAGGTTTACATTTTCACATTATGATTTTTCTTCTCATGCAAGTGGGCGTGACCCATAAGAGTTCGATATTGTGCTATTGTGTTTATATATATATATATATATATATATATATATATATATATATATATATATATATAAAAACAAAAGAATAGAACAAGCAAAATGATCTATATAATACCGCGCTTAGAAATCATCCACTGTAAAATCCAATAAACAACTATATAAAGATATAGCAATGTAGCTCAACGTGTGCGGAAGTCCCAATTCCACAAGATATAATAAACAATTAAAAAAACACAGAGCTAGCTAAAATGTCTTTTCATGAAGCTTTAAAGTGTCCAGTTGCGGCATCCCACAGTGCATGCATCGAATGAGCACAAGTATAACCACCACCAGTAAGCTTATACTCTTACCAGATGTTCAGTAAAGATGGCATTCAGGGAGAACACGCATAAGCCGCCCACAATAGATCAATCCTCCATAGATGCAGCACCAATTCGATCCCAAAGCGATCAAACCTCAAACTCAGATCTTCTTAGGGGTTATGCAGGTATATAATCAATAGGGATAATGATTTAATCCCACATCATGGTATACATGTTAAAAGAGCAAAGGAACACTAAATAGTGCAATAATGCTAAAACTCAATTTAATAGCTTAAAAGGGTAAATAAATGCACTCACAAGGGGAATAAAAAACAAGCATAATATTTCCAAGTCAGAGGATAAAACCATGACTCTCACCGCAGGAGGCACCGGGCTCCTCTGTTTCTTTATAATTCAAAAATGCTCCTATTTGTTAACAGAATGTGTGCACAATCCCAACGCGTTTCACCGCTCCAAACGGCTTTAACCAGGGTTTACAGGAACTAACTAATCCAAAAGCTTTTATAGGGGAGGGGGGCACCAATCTAAATGCCTTCAATCCAATCAAAAACAAGCTAGCACAGCTCCTCCAATAGCTGTTAACACAAGGGTATCTCCAGAAAAATACAACAGCTGCTGTAACCTTAAGTAGTGGCAGAAATCAGGGCTTGTGTGAACGGAGAGCCCAAAGCGAGGCGTGGGTAAAAGTCAGGAAGTACGCCACTGTCAGCCAACATCGATAGCACCTCATGACCCGACGTCACCACAGAAGGCAGCAGCCAATCACCGCCCCCAAGCGATGTAGAGCGGCGAACGTCACAGACGTCCCGCCCCCACCCTGACACTACGCTATAGACGTAAATGCAGCAAGCTAGACACATAAAGTCTAAGCTGCCGATGGTGATATTGCGCAGATAGCGTAAGGCTACATTGATTGCGTGAGAACAAACGTGGCGTAAGGCTACGTTGATTGCATTAGAACAAACGTAAGCCATAGCTAGGCAGGAATAATGTCAATTAATTAAAAATTCTTCCACCAAGCAGGTTAAAATTAAACCAATATGAGTTATAAACAAAACAGGGGCTGGAGGCAAGCCTACACTAGCCACAAATTGCCGGCAGCTAGGCTAATAATAACAATAAAAATATAAATGTAAATATAACAATATTGGATCTATACAGAAGAAACACTATATAAAATTAATGCCCGCCTTAACTTGAAAAATTCTTATAAAAAAAATTATGATAAAACATATAAAAACATATAAAAAATATATGAAAAACATGCCTAGGGCTCCGGGGACAACCTTACTGTGAGAGTCACTTTACAATCACCCACAGAAAATTTACAATAAAAATATACGTAAAATACACATTCATGAAGTATCCAAAAAACAATTCAAATCAAAATCTATATTAAGCCCCAAGGGAGATAGGGTATTAAGGGAGTAAATCCAATAACCCTCCCGCTTAGAAAGTTCCCTAACCAAGTGGGTACCTCTCCATTGACTTTTAACCCTATCCAAGCTCATAAATGACAATAAGCCAGGGTTTGAAGAATGCACCGATTTAAAATGGGAAGATAAACTGTGTGCTTCAAAGCCACGCCTAATGTTATACATATGCTCCCGGATTCTAATCTTCAGTTCTCTAGTGCTATGTCCCACATAAATTAAATTACATGGGCACCACAATAAATAGACTACATGCTTAGAACTGCAGGTGATGAATTCTGAAACTTTCACCTCCTTACCAGTTCTAGCATCCCGAAATGATTTATAGGACTTAACAGTGGATACTGTAGTGCGGCAACCATAACAGGTGCCACATCTATGGAAGCCTTGAAGTGAGGTATCGGCTGTTAATAATGGTCTCGGAGGGTCAATAAAACTTCTCGTGAGCCTATCCCTCAAACTGGGTGCCCTACGGAAGACAAGTGCCGGTTTTGCTGGTAATTCAGCACCCAGCAAAGGATCTTCCTTCAGAATGTGCCAATGCTTGTTAAGAACCTGTTGCACCTGACGATATTGCAAACTGAAACCTCTAATAAAAGCCATCCCACCATTGGTAGCCTTCATCTTCACCTCCGTAGGGCCCTCCTTAATTTTACGTTCAGTGAGTCTGGCCTGCTCAAATTGATAGTCCACCTCCTCACTACTGTAGCCTTTTTCTATAAATCTATCCTTAAGGCAGCCTGATTGTCTTACAAAATCCTCCATATGGCTACAGTTGCGCCTAAGCCGCAGAAATTGACCACGTGGGATGGCCTTAAGCCAATTTGGGTGGTGGCAACTATTAAAGGGCACGTAACCATTATGGTCCGTTGCTTTAAAATATGTGAGAGTGGTCAACTGATCGCTATCCCTTTTGATGGTAAGGTCAAGAAAATTGACTATAGAAGCACTGATCTCAGCTGTGAACTCCAAATTTCGTTCATTAGCATTCACCTCCTCTAAGAATAACCTTAGGGATAATTCCGTGCCCTCCCAGATTATGATGACATCGTCTATATAGCGCCTCCACAGTTTTAAAGAAGGTGTGATCTGATCGAAAATAAATTGGGACTCCCACAGCCCCACATAAAGATTAGCCATACTGGGGGCAAACTTCGCCCCCATGGCAACCCTTGGTCTGCAGGAAGAATTTCCCACTGAACCAGAAGTAATTATGGTTGAGTGCAAAAATTAAGCATTCAATAATGAAGCATTCAATAAATTTTAATTATATATATATATATAGTAACTGAAATGAATATATAACGTACACTGTAAGCACATTTTTTATATAACATAAAACTACTACCAGTGTTCTAATGCATTGGTTAGAATCTACACACCAGCCCGATGGTGCAGCCATTGTCTTACTCCAAATTATCTATTGAAATGCTAATTAGGTTGCAACCGGCACCCAGGGTGAAAGGCATGAGCAGAGCGTGAAAGAGGGGGAGAGACAGACTGATGACTGAGCTGACAAATGGGGTGGAGCTATAGATCACCGGGCAAGATGTATCATTGGTGGTCTATGGCAAAGAAATGCATAGGGTATGCTATTTTCTTACCTTTTTTTTTTATTCATATATAAATAAGTTAAATAAAAAAAACGCTAGATTTTGTATGCTCTTCTTTAATTCTTGCTGGAAGGTGCCGATGAAAATGAAAAGCATTCAGATGTAATGTTTTGCGCTGCCTATTGCACATCCACACAGTGTGTAAGTTTTTCCCTGAAGCGCCAGAACACCTGAACACTCTGTGTATGCTAAGGTATTATGTCATCTACAAAGTATACACTTTTACTAAGCTGTCTACATACAGACCCTCTTAAGCAGCCTCCCCAGTATGTAGTTAGCTATACTAACCTGGTCCAGGGTCTCTGTGAGAAGCGAGACCTAAAGCTGCAACACGCATTGTGAAAATCAGCACCCCCTCCAGTAGTCAGAGGCTACCTTTCCACCAATTGGGTATCGGTCTGCTTTGTTTGATATTCAGTCTATATTCCAAGTGTGACATACACTCCGCTTCAATAAGTCTTGGCAGTTGGGTTATTCTCCAGTAGAGGGCGAACTTCTGCAGAGATGAATGCAAAAACAGAAGCCCCTCCCGGTCCATAACTACCTGGGACCTCCCACCAATTCCCCAGTTGTCTTCTCTGCAGGGAGCGAGCAAGACAGAAGATGATGCTTCTCTTACTTGCAGGTAAGCCGGGCTCGCGCCCGGCCCCCCTTTTTGTCCCTATTGCTACCAGGACCCTCCAAAATTGTCCCTGTAGTGAGCCTCCCAGCTTCGGCTGCGGGTCCTTGGTAAAGGTAGGAGCGCTGCTCCACCGTGAGACCCCACCACGGGGTAGGCAGTGATCCAGGTTTTTGGTGATCCTGGTTTGGGATGCCCCGTCCCTACATGCCTATGGCCTTATTTTGGCAGGGTACCCACTCCCTCTTCCGGGTCCCTTACTCTCCTCCGGGGGGGGGGGGGGGGGGGGGCTGACTCCCTGGCCGCTATTTGCATGTGTGTGTGTTTTCCTTCCACAGTGAAGGGGGGCGGGGCCTGGCACCCGCCCGCGTCGGCCCCCCACTCGGCGTCGGCGGCCGGCTCCAGCCCTATTGGCTGGAAGCGCGGCTTGGGGGGGGGGGGAATTCTGCCTCGGTGGGGGGCGGGGCCATGTGCCCCCTTCTCCCTCTCCTCGTATGGACGCCATCTGTCGCGTGAGTGCCCCATACGGGCTCCTTAGTTGGTAATCCTATTCTTATGCCCTACTTGTCGCCGGGTGTCATTGTGCCCGTGGGCTTCATCCATCGGGGGCATATTTTGTTATACGGATATATCATAGTTCATTTCTGGGCATGATCGGTATATAGGTATATATATATATATATATATATATATATATATATAATTGTGTGTGTGTGTGCCTATATGTCCTTTTAATTGCTCTGTATGGCTGCTTGGTGATATATTTATATGTATACGCAGTCATATACCTTATATGAAAATTTCGGCAGTGTGACTGTATATCTATGCTAGGGCATCCCTTACTATGCACCGCTCTTATGTGTCCTTTTTTGTGTGTTACAGGTGTCCCCGTATAAGTGCATTTTAAGGGGTCTCTCCTGGTCCTGGGGTCCCTAGCTATAAACATTGTCCACCCCAAAAAAATCCTCCCCCCCGGGACTTTAAGGAGCATCCCGGGTTGCTTATGTGTAATTCCCTACGGTCTCGCGACTGACCACAAAAATTCACCATATGGAGGCTCTGCAGGATACCAGGCCCGGGATCCCTTCGGGACAATCCGGGCCATGTGTGGGGTATCCCTTACGGGGGAGAATGTGCTGATCTGTATAACATGCGCACAAAAGGCCATAACGTGGCAGTCTGTACCCAGCCTTCTGGGTCGGCTCCTCCCGCCTCATCGCCTTCCCCTCCCCACCTGATCCATACCCCAAGGGACATTGGTACTAGTTGGGAGTCGCTTTCTCATGTTTGGGCTAAGTTGGCCAGCATAGAGAAAATGATTGCTAGCATGCTGGGCAAGAAGCCCCAGGCTAAAAAGAGACAGTTGTCGTCGGCCCAGCCCTTGTGGGACACTGACGATGAATCTGCTGAATTGTCCGATTATTCCCCGCTTGAGGAGGGGGAATTGTATCAGGATTCAGAGGCTGACTATGGTCAGCCTGGGAATTCCAATGTCGGGCAGGCGCTGGGGGATGCCGTTGATACGGCCACTGTTTTGTCACATTTATTGGAGGTGTTGGATATTGATCCACCTGAGGCGCCCCCTCTTAAGAAGGGGGAATTTTTGGGGGCCTACAAGCCCCGTCTGGAATTCCCTACCCAGGGTCACTTTGATGCGCTGATACTTAGGGAATGGGAGAGGCCCTGTCGGCTCCCTGGTGTGCCTCAGGGATGGGATAAGAAGTATCCCTTTCCGATGGAGGCGGTCAAGCGCTGGTCTTCTCCTCCCGAGGTCGACGCGCCTGTGTTAGGGTTGACCAACTCTTCTGTACTGAACACCCCTGACGCCTCTTCCCTTAAGGATGGCGAGGACAAGCGCCTTGATCAGATGGCGTGCCACGCATTTGCCAACGTGGGCTCGGCCATGCGACTGGTTAGTGCATCTGCCATGGTGTCGCTTGCTACTAGGTCTCTTATCAGGGACTGGCTGAATAACGCTCAGCTGGATCCAGCTAGTGCTGAGTTCGCTGTACTTAAGAAGTGCGAATTGTTCATGGATTTTGTCATGGCTGCGATGGAAGACTCCATTGTCGTGTGTAGTAGGACGTCAGCCTTGCTGGTGGCCATGCGCAGACTGGTCTGCCTCCGTCAGTGGACAGCGGACGTTGGAGCCAAGAAGTCACTCGCAGCTCTCCCCTTCTTGGGGGCGCGGCTGTTTGGAGATAAATTGGACGCTGTTGCTAAAGGAGGTAAGTTACCTAAGCGGAGGAAGCAGCGCCGTCCCTTTCGGGGGGCGGGCTCGTTCACTCCTTCCTTTCGAGGGGCCAGAGCGTCTAGGGGTCTGGCCTTCTCGGGGCTCAGGG
Organism: Gastrophryne carolinensis; assembly: GCA_027917425.1. Taxonomy (NCBI): domain Eukaryota; kingdom Metazoa; phylum Chordata; class Amphibia; order Anura; family Microhylidae; genus Gastrophryne; species Gastrophryne carolinensis. Next base: position 163,597,404 of record CM051234.1, read on the forward strand.
GCTCGTCCTTGGAGCTCCGAGCCATTCGTCTGGTTCTGGCTCGGTTAACCCCACAGTTACGGGGTCTTCCGGTTCAGGTGCGTTCGTCCAACCGAACAGCAGTGGCCTACATAAATCACCAAGGAGGGACTCGCAGTAGGAGTGCCCTCAGGGAAGTCTCTCTGATCCTGCGATGGGCGGAGAGCAATGTTCCTTGCCTTTCGGCAGTTTACATTCCGGTGGTGGAGAATACGGAGGCAGATTCCCTGAGCAGGGGGTCCTCTCGCCACGGAGAGTTGTCTCTCAAACCCGAGGTCTTTCTGGATCTTTGCCGCAAGTGGGGGACTCCGGAGGTGGATCTCTTTGCCTCGAGGCACAATCACAAACTTCCGGCATTTGTGTCTCTTTCTCAGGATCCCCTGGCCTTGGCAGTGGATGCCTTGTCTCTGGCGTGGAAGGACCTGGGTTTTCTGTACCTGTTTCCACCTGTCTCCATGCTGGGCAGGGTGGTTCGCAAACTGGTTCTAGAAGGGGCACCAGCGATTCTGGTGGCTCCAAGGTGGCCAAGAAGGTTTTGGTACGCAGACGTCGTAAGGATGGCCGTAGACCAGTGCCGGCTTCCTCTGATACCGGACCTGCTATCCCAGGGTCATCTACTTTACCCCAATTTACAAACGCTGGCTTTGACGGCCTGGCTGCTGAAACCTTCATCTTGAAAGAGGAAGGTTTGTCTGAGGCGGTCGTTCAGACCCTGATCAGGGCTAGGAAGCGGTCCTCTTCTGGCATTTACTATAGGACTTGGAGGTCCTATATTGATTGGTGTGAGGCTAGGGCCTTGCCTTGCAGGGTTTTTTCTGTACCCAGGATTTTCTTCAGCATAATCTGGACCTGGGGTTCCAGCTTAGTACTTTGAAAGGACAGGTTTCTGCTCTGTCGGTTTTCTTCCAGAGGTCTTTTGCTTTACACCCGCTGGTTAAGACTTTTTTCCAAGGGGTGGCGCATGTGCGGCCCCCCTTGAAAAGTTGTAGTTCCTGTTTGGGACTTGAATTTGTTTCTTTCGGCTCTGCAGGGTCCGCCTTTTGAGCCGCTACATGATATTGCTCTTTCGGTTCTCACTCAGAAGGTTGCCTTCTTGGTTGGCGGCTCTGTCGATTCAGGCCCCTTACTTTGAGAGACACCAGGATAAGGTGGTTTTTCGTTTTAAACCGGATTTCCTTCCTAAGGTGCTGTCTGCTTTCCACCTCAATCAGGATATTGTTCTCCCTTCCTTGTGTCCTAAGCCTAACAATGACAAGGAGAGGGTTCTGCACAATTTGGATGTTGTTCGCTGTGTGAAGTACTATTTGGTGACTATTTTTTCCTTCCGCAAGACGGACGCCCTTTTCGTGGAGCCCTGCGGGCGCAGGAAAGGTTTGGCACCTGCTAAGTCTACGATTAGCAAATGGATTCGTCAGACCATTGTTGGGGCCTATTCTGCTAAGGGGAGGACTCCCCCTTTTAGGGTCACTGTGCACTCTACTCGTGCTGTGGGTGCATCCTGGGCTTTTCAGCACCAGGCTTCTGTTGAACAAGTTTGTAAGGCTGCTACTTGGCCTTCTGTTCATACTTTTCCCAAGTTTTACAAGGTTGATGTGCGGACTTCAGCGGATGCTGTTTTTGGCCGCAAGGTTCTGCAAGCTGCAGTGGTTTGAGTTGGTGCATTCTTTACTGTTTATGGTTCCCACCATTGACGGACACTGCTATTGGATGTCCCAACTGTCAAGACTTAATGAAGCGGAGTGTATGTCACACTTGGAATAATACCGTTTTGTGATTACTCACCTTTAAAATGGATATTATAAGTGTAACATACACTCCGCTTCACCCACCCTGTTTGGTATTCTGGATCCTTTATATGGTGAACCATTGTTTTTTTGTTAATCTTGTTATATTTGGTTCTTCCAGGTCCCTTTACTGCTATCTTACACTGGGGAATTGGTGGGAGGTCCCAGGTAGTTATGGACCAGGAGGGGCTTCTTTTTTTGCATTCATCTCTGCAGAAGTTCGCCCTCTACTGGAGAATAACCCAACTGTCAAGACTTATTGAAGCGGAGTGTATGTCACACTTATAATATCCGTTTTAAAGGTGAGTAATCACAAAACGGTATTTTTAAGCTTTTAAAAGCTGGGCTTGTTTTTAACAGAACCTATACTTAACTAAATCCTATAACAAGGTCCAAAATTCAATCGCTTCAAGGGTTGGATTTGAGACATTTCCTTTTCCTGTCGAAGTTCCTGCAGTTTACTGTCAGTGTAAGAAGTCTCAGACTTCTAACTACCTCCTAACTGTCCCTCATTTGGAGTGACTTTTTCTCTTTTGAGTCCATCCCCTGTCCCTTTTTGTTCTCAATTGTCTCTTTTTGGGGTCTAACAAGCAGATCAGCACCAATAAATGAATAATTTGCCTATTCTAAGTTTCTATATTGTTGTTATTATTACATCCTATCTCCTATCAATCCCCCTCAGCTCATCTATCCAGTCCTAGCTCTGTCCTGCGTTCAGCCATTACACCCGCCACTCTGGGCATAGTTCCCTTCTATGCACCTGTCTCCAGTATGAATTCAGCCTGTTTCTGCTGCCTGCTTTCTGTTTCCTACAGTGTAGCTGTAGTTATCCAGCTGCGCCCATCGGCATCCCTCACACCAGGAAACCTTGGGGCACAACCTGATGCAATCTGCAGCAAAAATGCATCTGCCTTGCTTGAGTTACAGTGGAGGGCCAGACTGCCTTTCAGGCCCATTTCCCCAGGAGATCCATGCGACTTGGTCTAAGTCCACATCCAGCTCAGGGACACGTGACACCCATGTGTATGTCAGTTGTCCAAATCAGTAGGAACCACAAAACAGCATTAGAAATTGCCATTACTGTGTAAATAGTAAATGGTACATCTTTCTGATTGTATGAGTTGATAATTGTATTACTAATACAAAAAATCAGGGAGTTACTGACATGTTTAAATAAGTCCAATGCATAAACACTGCCCTTCTCTTACAGCTTTCATGTCTATATGAATTAATAGTTCCAGTGTATTGATTATTATGCAGATTTTGGCAATTAAAATACAGACAAAACCTTACGGCTGTATTAAATTAGCGGTGCATTAAGACAAGTTGTAGATCATGAATAAATTGCATGGAAAGTGCTCCTATGAAAGACAATAACAAGAGATTACCTTTTATGTTCAACAATAATGTGATGGCATTAATGAGTGTTAGAGCATTGTCTTTTTCCTTGTTTAATCTTTGTTAATGCTACATTATGAGGAACAACTTGATCTTTCTTTATGCCAATGTTTTAACAAATCTAACACATTTGTTAAGTTTGCAGAGAGCTCTCCTATTTTTTTATGCAAGGCTGGGTATTCAGGGGATAGAAAGGCAGGTGGTCAAGCCAAGACACCTGAATATTTGACAAGCACTATATACAACATTCACGCACTACTAATCCGGGGTAGTCTGTTGACATACTGGGTGTGCAGAAAGCACGATAACTCCATGCTGGATGGCACCTTAAAAGCTTTGGAGGTTGGCCTTCCAACAGACGACAGCCCATCCAATCTATTCCGACTCTGCTGCTCCCCTCAATCACCTCTCCTCTTGCTCATCCAGTGCTGTTCCTTTTGTAAATCTTTCCCCAATCCCTTCCTTTAACCCTTCTAGTGCCACCCTAAACCCTAACCCTTAAAATTCCCCAAAAAATGCCCCCCCCCACCCTGGGAGGGGAGACCCTATGCTATAAAAGGCTTCCAGCAGCAGCAAGAGAGCAGAAGCCAGAGTGATCAGCGGGGGACACAGTGCCCAGGGATGGATGGGAGGTAAGTATAAAAAAAAATATATATATTTTTTTTTTCTTATTTGTGTCTGTGTGTTATTTTACATTTAACCCCTTGTGAACTGGTAAGAGGTCCATGAGACCCCTATACCAGTTCACAAGGCTGGGGACTGGCAAATCACCTGCGGCTAGCGGGTGACTTGCCATTAATCCCCAGCACCCCCATTACCTGCCTCCCCAAACCCCAGGGGGGGGGCAGAAGAGCCTGGGCCCACAAAGGGTATGTGGGCTTGTAGGCTGCAAGGTGGGGGCCAAAAAAGCTGGCCCCTCCACTCTGTTCCTACAAGCCCCCATAACTGGTCCCGGGCTGGTTATGACGGGTGGGGGGGACCCTACGTCATTTTGTTTTTGGATTTTTAAGGGTTTGGGTTAGCCTGGAAGGGGGGACCCTATTTCATTTTTTTTTAAATTAACCCCTTATGTTTATAGTGTGGATAGTAGTTGTATTTTATTTGTAAATGTTATAAAGTGCTCTTTTCAGTTTGGGGGGTCTCCAGGGCAAGAATGGGGGGGCTACCGATACATATGTGGTACCGTTGTAATCGGGAGAAATGGGGCTATCTCATGCAATATGGTTTTCATTAATAAAACAAATGTTTTATTTAAAATAAAGGAGACAATTGTCTAAAAAATATTATTTTATTAATTTTTTTGTTTTTTTATGCAAAAATATTCAAAAAACAGTAGAAAAAAGACATTTCATGTTAAAGCCTAAACTCTGCTGCAAAAATATGTATATAATTTTCTGGAAATTCCAGCAAAAATCACGGTTAAACATGGCGCAAAATGGGGAAAAATGACCTGTCAACAGAGGGTGACAAAACTTCAAGTAGGCTGACAATTAAAAGGGTTAATAGTACCTATGCATGTTGGGTATTGTTCTGCTCGGGGGACCTTGTGCTTTTAGATTTAGCTTGTTTTTTCTTGTTTGCATATTGATATTTTAGGAAAACATTGTTTTTATTCTGCTTTTTATCATTTTTTTTAGGGAAACCCTGTGCAACCTAAGAATTCTTTAATGGATTATTTCCAGAAAGATGATCCCACTACAACAAGCTCACTACGCTTAGAAAGCTTAACATGTGTACTTTCAGATAATATCTGGTTTATGGGGGATATTCCAAATGTAAAGGGTTGTTTTGGTTGAAAAACTGCAAGGTGCGGACTTTGTCAGCAGAGCTGAAAACTTCAAGTAAAATTACCGTTATGCGCATGCTTTACTTTGGGGTGTTTGGCAATTCTTCCCTTGACCCTACCTATGCATGTTGGGTATTATTATTATTATTATTAATGTTTATTTATATAGCGCCATCAACTTCCGTAGCGCTTTACAAGTTAAGAATACAGACAAGGTAAAACATATAGCACAGAGAACAATACAAAATTAGATGCCACAGGTTAAAACCAAGTGTTGTGAGCACAGGAGACAATAGGGAGGAGTGCCCTGCCCTTGCGAGCTTACAGTCTAAAGGATGGGGGTGGAGACGAAGGGGGTGGGGTCACAAGTGGTAGAGCTTGAGTATGGCTGCATGTGCCATTGAAGGTTATAGTAGTTGCTTAAGCCAGGTCATATGCTTGTCTGAAGAAGTGAGTTTTGAGGGCGCTTTTAAAGGCTTGGATTGATGGAGAGTGGCGGATCGAGCGGGGGAGTGCATTCCAGAGAAGTGGGGAGGCACGGGAGAAGTCTTGAAGGCGGGAGTGCGAGGAGGTAACCAAGGAAGAGGACAGGAGAATGTCAGAGGCGGAGCGGAGGTTGCGCTTTGGTTGGTAATGTTGGATCAGAGATGAAATGTAGGAAGGGGCCTGGTTAGAGAGAGCTTTGTAGGTTAGCACTAGAAGTTTGAACTGGACTCTATGGGAGACAGGTAACCAGTGGAGGGATTGACAAAGGGGAGTAGCACTGGAGAAGCGAGAGGAGAGATGGATGAGGCGAGCAGCAGAGTTTAGGATAGATTGGAGGGGAGCCAGTCTGTTTGTTGGCAAACCACAGAGGAGGGTGTTGCAGTAGTCCAGTCGGGATATGACCAGGGCATGTACTAGCATTTTAGTGGTGACAGGTGAGAGGAAGGGACGGATGCGAGATATATTTTTGAGTTGGAGGCGACAGGAGGTGGCGAGGGAGTGAATGTGAGGTCTGAAGGAGAGAGAGGAGTCCAGAATGACGCCCAGGCATCGAGCTTGAGGAGTTGCAGTTATTGTAAGATTATTTACAGAGATTGTGGTGTTAGAGAGGGGAGGGGAGTGAGATGGTGGGAAAATGACCAGTTCTGTTTTGTCCATGTTCAGTTTAAGAGAGCGAGATGTCATGAAGGAAGAGATGGCTGTTAGACAGTCAGGAAGGCAGGAGAGAAGAGAAGAGAGATTCGGGCCAGAGAGGTAGATCTGAGTGTCGTCTGCATAAAAGTGATATTGGGTACCGTTCTGTTTGAGGGATGTTGCTTTTTCAAATTTTACTTGTTTTTTCTTGTTTGCATATAGTTTTTTTTAGGAAAATGTGGCTTTGATTCTTCTTTTTTATTCTTTTTTAGGGAAACTCTGTGCAACCAAAGAATTGATTGAGGGATTACTTCCAGAAAACTGCGCCCATGTCAACAAGCCTGGTACACATAGAAAGCTTGTGGTGTGTACTTCCAGAGAATATCTAGTTTGTGTGGGGTATTTCAAATGTAAAGGGTTTTTTTTTCTGGAAAAACTGCAAGGTGCGCTTAGCGCGTAGCATAGTTGTATATTATCGTAAAATCTCCTGAATAGCTGTTTCAGTTTGGGGGAGTCTTCTGGGCAGGAAAGGGTGTCTACCAATACATATGTGGTAACGCTGTGACCTAGAGAAATTGGGGTTTCACACGCAATAAGATTTTATTGACAAATGTACATTTTTTATTACAAAAAACACTACAAATTGCAAAAATATTTATTTTTTTATTTTTTTGCACATATTTCACCCAAAAGTATTGAGAATACACTAAAAAAGGCCAAACAAGACATTGCATGTTGAAGCTAAGACTCTGCTGAAAAAAACAATATATAATTTTCCTGGAAAATCCCTGAAAATCCCTTCAAAAATCAAGGTTGAACATATGTAGCGCAAAATAGTTGTCACCGACCGGGTGTGGTGGCACAGGTGTGGATCCGCTGTGACTGTGATACTGATAGCGAGTACCGTGTCAGGGCAGCGGAGTCTAAGAGGCCACCGGTATTCACCAGAGCCCACCGCAAGGCAGGTTGGTCTTGTAGCGGCGAGTGACCCCCAGGTCGCTACCCCCCAACAGTGGCTCAGCCACACAGTCAGCCGAGGTACTGCGTGGTGCAAAGGAGGCAGGCAAAAGGCGATGTCAAAGTTCAAGCTGAGGCCAGGACTGGCAGCATAACCTCGAGATCGAAGACGGGCAGCGAAGGTTCAGAGTCGGGGACAGGCAAAGGTCGGTACACGGGTGAGCAATCCTGAAAACAACTGACTTTCTGCATACATAGGAAGACCAAAATCCAGCACTGATGGAAAGGAAGTGCCCCTTAAATAGGGGAAGTGAATGCAGGATTGGATGACTATGCACCAATCAGTGGTGTACCAGCCCTTTAAACTTCAGGAAACTGGCGCACGCGCCCCCTAGAGGCCGGGGACGTGCGCTAACCGGACCATGCGAGGAGGCAGAGCGAGAAGGAGGGAGACGACTGAGAGCAGCCGACGCGCGGTCAGTCACCGTGCCAGAAGCCGCGGCCCTGCCGGCAGGAGCAGGTGAGGAGGGAGAATGGGGAGCGCTGTGAGATGGACACGCAGCGCTCGCCCGGGCAGCGGGAGCAGCAACGGAGGTGAGGGGAGTGCCTGATGCTCCATGAGCCGCCATCTTGGATGTTTAAAGGCTCATAACATGCAGTAGATGCGGGTAGGATGATTTTTTTTTTTTTAACTCTTTATTTAGTTATTTTTCATTACAGACAGTACAGAAACGAATAATCAAGTAACATTGCAGGTTAGAACAAGAAACATCATAGAAGGAACACACAATTAGGACAAATGGTCATTCTACAGGGCTGGCACTAAAGCACACCGGACATCATTGCTAAAAATACAAATTTTAATAGATCACAATATGTGGCATGAGACATATATTCTACAAAAATACACTAAAACTATACATAAAATAGCAATTGCTAATGCACAAACACACATGTAGGGGCCCCCGCCAGGACTACCTGGAATACCACACCTCCTCCAGACACTCAAGCAAACACTCCGCTGGCCAGCTTAAATACTACGCTGTCGTCACCGACGTACGTTTCACTCCCCACTGGGAGTTTCCTCAGTGACTTGCCATTTACATCTGCATCAACGCTCCCCGGGACAAGTGGAGTGATTCCTGTACCCTCAACAACGGGACACGTGAGTGCCTGCGGGCAAATATTTGTGCAGCGCTTCATACCCGGTTTCTATCTTATACCACAATAGTGTGGATATATGCATCTAGTTGGTGCACAGTCCTTATACAAGCATCAGCGTGGACATATATCAAGGATTTCATACTTGTTTACCGACAAACAGTTGCCACCTGGCTTTCTGTGTATTGTGGTGGACTTGATCCCTGTAGTATTTAAGCTGGCCAGCGGAGTGTTTGCTTGAGTGTCTGGAGGAGGTGTGGTATTCCAGGTAGCCCTGGCGGGGGCCCCTACATGTGTGTTTGTGCATTAGCAATTGCTATTTTATGTATAGTTTTAGTGTATTTTGTAGAATATATGTCTCATGCCACATATTGTGATCTATTAAAATTTGTATTTTTGGCAATGATGTCCGGTGTGCTTTAGCGCCAGCCCTGTAGAATGACCATTTGTCCTAATTGTGTGTTTCTTCTATGATGCTTTCTAGGTTGAACAGGGCGCCCACTTGATTTAGGGCAGCGCACTAGCCGTTTTTTGAATTATAAGGCAATTCCCTTGTTTTTAATCTATAATTGTTTGTAGAACAAGAAACACAATACAGCAAAGCCGGCTCCCGCACCCTTCTCTTCCTCCACCCCAACTATCACAAGCCCGGTGAGTTCTGCGCGGCAATGATGTCACTGATTATCCGGACAGGGTCCGAAGAGCACCCCCCGTCTTGAGGTTGGCTCCCGTTCGCTGTGTCCAAGGCGGGAGGAGGGCAGAATGAGAGGAGGTGGTACCCCAGGGCCCCCGTCACTCCTTAATGAAAATGAGGTCCGTGCGACTAGTTTTAGCCCCAGGTGGTCATTCTAAGCCTGTGTTGCAGTATGGGTCCATCAGGAGCTCCGTCTCTCGCTTGTCACTGGGCTGGGGTTGCCACTCCACTGCATCTTTACGAAATAAGCAGAAAGAAAGAAAAGAGAGAAATAGAGGGGGAGAAACTGCAGAATGATTGGTTCGGATAAAAAGGGGAAGGAAGTCTACCTCACTCGCGTCCGGGGTCAGAGGGGCGGGTGGGGGGGTCCGGCGCCAAACTCCGAACAAAGATCGCAGAGTCTCGAAAGAGATACCAGGGTGTCCAACCGCATTGGACTGTTCTCCCCTGTCATGGGAAGCCGCTGTCAGTTCCTCCATTTCCCTGACTCTGTTAACCTCTCGGATCTACTCCCCTTTTGTAGGGGTGTGTTCCGATTTCCAAAATCTGGGGATCAGTGCCCTAGCTGCATTAATCAGGTGCATTAGTATTGATTTCTTGTAGCTGTGACGCTACATGTGCTGTAATGTAGAAGCATGAGAGCTGGGCAGCACGGAACCTGAGAGCCAGTGACTTCTGTCATAAGTGGAATCACTTCAGTCCAAAAGGGTTTTATTGTCGGCCATGTCCAAAAAATATGGAAAATATGTAATTTGTCTCCTGGGTTTGCACCGCTATTGAAGACTTGTGGGTAAGAGTGAATATCTTTTCCCACTCCTCTTCCGTGAACTCTCTCCCTAGGTCTCTCTCCCACTGCTGACAGTATGGTGGCCTTGGTCCTTGCTCCTTGCCCAGTAGTTGGTAAATCTGTGAGATCAGCCCCATCGGGGGGTCCTTTCTTGTGATAAGGGTTTCAAAGCCCGTAAGGCTCCGCTCAAAGGAGTCTCTGGGGCCTGTTTGTTGCAAATAATGCTGGAACAGCAATAGTCGCCAAGGATCTAGTCGTGGGTTGTTCCACCGATCCCTAAGTTCATCTATAGAGCACCATGTCCTCCTCCGTATTAAGTCTTGCCCTCTCACCATCTCCAATTCTCCCCAACCTGCCATTGTCCGGAGTCTTTGACCACTCGGAAGGTCGGGGTTGTCCAGTAGTGGGATTAGCGGAGATGGCCAGGGGGATATCTCCTCTCTTGACCTCAGCCCATCCCAGACCTCGAGGGTCTCTCTGACCATGGGGTTGGTTCTCACCCACTTAATTCCTGGACACCCAGGGCACATCCCTGGACACCTTCAGCCTCTATGGCAACCCATTTTTTCCTGCCTAGTCCCCTATTCCAATCTACAGTTCTCTGCAAGTGGGTCGCCTGGCAATACCTCACCAGATCTGGTACTGCCAGGCCTCCCCTGTTCCTAGGGCACTGCAACAGGGTAAGTCTCAACCTAGGCTTTTTGTTACTCCAGATGAACTGCCTAAAGATCGAGTTCAAGTTCTTGAAGTAACTCTTCGGGACGTGACACGGGAGAGTCTGAAGCAGGTATAAAATTCTTGGCAGGACCACCATCTTTATTATATTTATGCGTCCCATTCACGTGAATGTCGGGACATTCCAGTTTGGCAGATCCAGCTTAGTCTTATTTAGCATTGGTACAAAGTTGAATCGGAAGACATCATCAATATTATTCAGTATTTTCACCCCTAGATAAGTTAGTGTAGGGGAGACCCATCTGAACGGGAGCGAGGCCTTAAGGTGTGTGGAGATGTGGTCCGGGAGACCCATGCCGAGTGCCTCAGATTTATCGAGGTTGATCTTGAAGTTGGAAAGTTTACCAAACCTCTCCAGCTCCCTCATGAGGACCGGAAGTCCTATCACTGGGTTTGATACAAAGAACAGGAGGTTGTCCGCATATGCGGCAACCTTATGCTCCAGACCACCTGCCCGAATCCCCCCATTCGAGATCGGGAAAGGCGAGGAGAGATCACCGTTAACCTTTACTCTAGACTGAGGTCTAGAATACAACTCCGTGATGTATCCCAATGCTCTGGTCCCCAATCCTATATGCCTCAACACCTCAAACGCGAAATCCCAGTCTATGCGATCAAACGCCTTTTCGGCATCCGTCGATAGCAGCATGATCGGGGTTCTATCCAAGCGAGAGCGATGTATGAGATTTAGAGTCCAGACCGTATCATCTCTTGCCTCCCTACCCGGGATAAAACCACATTGATCTTCCTCTATTAGATGCGGTAGATACCTTGCCAGTCGATTAGCCAAGATCTTAGTGAATAATTTGAGATCGACATTCAGGAGTGCGGTAGCTTTTGCAGCACAACGGATCCTTTCCTGCCTTGTGGATCACCGTAACATGGGCTTCAGGTGCCTCTCCAGGAAGCCGCCCCGGGTCATCCTCCCTCCTTATAGTATTGTAGGCTCAGAGAAAGCGTCTACTTAGGACAGGGAGAAATTCTTTGTAGTATGCGGCAGTCAGACCAACCGGGCCTGGTGGTTTCCCAGAGGGAACCTGCTTGAGCACCTGATCCATTCCTTACTCAGCTGGGGCATACCTGATGATGTGATATATCTCCTTTTCCTCTCCAGTCCTCCCTGAGGGTCTCCCACTCCTTGTGGATGTAAGTTATAGAGTGAGTGATAATATTCGCCGAACACCTTAGCAATTTCCTGCGTCTTATGCCACTTCTGTTGCTGTCCATCTTTAATTGCCTCAATAAAGTTCAGGGAACGTTGTTTCCTCAAGGCCCGCGCAAGGAGCCTACCGCTTTTGTTACCCCACTCATAGTAGAAGCGCTTGCACTTCTTTATTGCAAACCCTGCTTTTTGCATCAAGATGGAGTCCAGTTCCTCTCTACGTGCTGTCAACTCTTTCAGGGTTTCCCTTAGTTGGGTCTCCTTATGCTGTTGTTTTAGGGTCTCGATCCCGTTTGGTAATGCTCGCCCTTTTCAGCCTAGCAGCTTGTTGGATCAGAACTCCTCTGACCACGGCCTTATGAGCCTGCCATAAGGTCATAGGCGTTACCTCCTCTGTGTCATTCAGCCGAAAGTATTCAGTGAGGGCTCCCCGTACTGCACCCTTCGCCACCGGATCCTTCAATAGGGTCTCATTCAGACGCTAAGTCCATGCCTTACCTCTTCTTTCCTGCATTAACAAAGCTATGCCTACCGGGGCATGGTCTGATAGTGACGCATCATTGGCTCTGGGCAGCAGGAGCACATAGTCTAGCCTAGCATATGTTGCATGGGCTGTAGAATAGTGGGAAAAGTCCTTACCGGTAGGATTGGAGATCCTCCAAATGTCACATAACTGCAGACTATCGAGAGCCTGTTTCGCCTTCCTCAATCCCTTGTAGGGAATAGTGGACTTCCCCAAGGAGGAATCCAAGAGGGGCTCCAAAGCGAGGTTAAGATCCCCACCCAAAATCACACTCCCCTCCTGAAATTCGGCCAGTTTGGCAAAGAATTCCAGGAGGAAGTCCACCTGGCCGGAATTAGGCCCATAGACCGAGGCAAGTGTATATGTCTCCTCTGAGATCGTGCCTTTGATCATAACATATCTGCCTTCTCCATCCGTGCTCACGCTGTGGAGCTGGAAAGGCATGGACCTAGACAGGAGTATCGCCACTCCCTTAGTTTTCGAGCTGGGAGATGAACTCATGAATACATGGGGGTACAGGTGGAGGAGATCCTTGGGTGGCTATCTTTTTTAAAATGGGTCTCTTGAAGAAACACTACTTGGGCTTTCAGTCGTTTCAGCTCAGCAATTACCGCCGATCGCTTTTCTGGTATATTAAGCCCCCTGAAGTTCATGGAGACCACCTTCATGGAGGCGTCCTGAGAATCCAGAACACCACCAGGCCCTGCCATCATCTCCGCTCCTTTCCCACAGGCCCCTCCCCGGGTGGGTCTGAACCCCAGACGCAAGACACCAGGCAGCCGAGGGGGATGAAGGGGGAAAGATCGGGTAAAGCGTAAGTGGGTTGATGCGAGAGAAAGCAAGAAGATATTGAAATTCAAAACAAAACAAGGAATACAGAACAAAAAACTTTAAGGTGTCCGTAGGGAGGTGCTGCGGGCTTACGCCCCCCGCAGATCGGGCCACCTCCGCATAGCTGCCAATGCTTGAATCGGGGGGGGGGGAGTCCCCCACTCCCCGGACGCGGCCCACTGGGTCTCCCGCCTGCTGGCCATCATATTGCGATCAGGAGTCCGCGGTCCGGGGTATCCTGAACTCCCATACACGGGCCCCCACTCCATGACATCTAATCCAGCCCCTGAGCTCTGTGCCCCATCGGGCTGCCATGTATCAGAGCCACAGTCCTCATCTGCCTCCCCCTCTCCGGTAGCATATCTAGTTGTGGCCTCTCTTCTCCCACTGAGCTCACTCCAGGAGCCGAGGTGCCCGCCACTGGGTCTGGGTTTGGGACCGCTTTGTCTCCCCTCACAGGGCTGCTGGCACCCACCTGCTGAATGGCTGTCATTCTGAAGATATCAGGATCCACCGTCACACTCGTTAGGCTGTCAGTCTGAGAGGCTGTGGGGCCAGAGCATGATGCTGCGGTCGTCACCTGTTGCTGGGCAGTAGGCGGCTGCGAGCTGTCATCTATAGAGCAGCCGCCTCCTGCCCAGCAACAGGTGATGACCGCAGCATCATGCTCTGGCCCCACAGCCTCTGAGACTGACAGCCTAACGAGTTGCTCTCTGCAGCACGTCTTCCCGGGGGTGCGATACATTCTCCACTCTCGCTGAGTGCGAGAGGAGCCCGGTGCCATGCCTCTGCTCTCTCTCCCGCTTGTCCAGACCCATGGATTCGGCGGGTCCATCGCATGGTCCGGCTCCCGACATGGCGGGACCCGGCGCGGTCGGCGCCATTCTCCTCTCCTCCTCCAAACACGGGGGCTGATGCGGCGAGGCCTGACGTCCCTCCGGCTGTTCTGATGGGCTGCTTCTCGCCTCCCTCTCCGTGGACAAGCCAGCAGGTGAGTCCGGTCATGCTTCGGCATGGGGGGGGAACGCTCTCCGCCTCCTCCATCTCCACACATGGCGTCGCCATCTTGACACACGGGGGTCCGGGGTTTTCAGGAGTGTGTGCTCCAAAATATGCGGTGATGGGCACTCCTCTGCTGGGCCAAGGTGTGCTCTTTAATTTCCTACGCTTTGACATCTGGTCTGATTGCTGCCTATGCGTCAAATTGCAGGTATTAAAAGGGTTAAGTGGGGAGCCAAGAATCCTAGCGTCCTATCCCTCCATGCACAAGCCACGCCCCCCGGATGATTTTTAATGTGAGCAATCTGTACGTACAGGGTGTGGGACACATATAAGGTAGCTCTTGTTCAGGGTGAAGGTCGCTTTAAATGATGCTGAAGGTCCGGTTTAAAGTACAGAAAACCCCGGAACCTAATCTCCTGAAAGGTCAAGGTGCCAAGGTGGCATTTTTAGGTTGATTATGTTTTTTTTCTAAAAGCTGTGTTGACTTTTTACACATGACAAAGAATAGGACAAAGGACTTTTGCAAGTCTAATTCTTTTTTGTGGCCGTGGATGGTCGGCATAGAGTTAAAATAGTTGGCAGTGACAGAGGTCTATATGGACAATAAGGCCTATAAGGGAAAGTGGCACATTTCCAAGTGAAAGTGAATTTCTCTGTGCATCAGGTGTTCAATTCAGCTACTGGTCCACTGACAAGTAAGCATTACTGTGGTAAGCTGCAGAATTTGCAGGCTGTTGTTTGAAGGTTTGTTTTTGATGTTCAACGGCACTGTTTTTGTTGTTGTTTCTGGGACATTATAGGATGAAAAAGGGGACTGCAATTTTTTGTCTTTGATTAACAACAGACGGATTTTGTTAATGAGGACAGTTATCATGGGATAATATTGATAGCTAAAAATGGATGGATGAGTTCGTCGGACAGGGTTTTGTACCCAGAGGCAGAATAGTTCTGTCATGTGTCCATACCTCTGGAGTGCAGAACATACTCCAGCATTAAAGTGGACCAAAACCCACAGAGATCGGCCAGGGAATCTTTGATTCCCCCCGGGATGCCCCACTGTGTGAAATCCCCCCATGTCGCCCTGTATACTCACCTTGAGCCCCGAACAACAGCGCATGCGCGAGCAGCGCCGCATCCCACCAGGCATTTGCCCCCACCAGGCATTTGTGAATAGAAAGCATGCTCCCTGGAAGAGGTTAGAGGGGATGCGGTGCCACTCAGGTGCCCAGGGGCATGGACCGACCCCAGAATAGTCAAAATCCTGGGTTTTAAGGGATAAGAAGAGTCAGATATCTTTCATAGAACTCCATGGAATGGAGTGAGTAACTAAACCTCCTTTTTTGGAGTGAGATAAAATATTTGTATTAATGTTTTATGACATTGTGATTCAGTATAATAAAAATTCATTATAGTGATTGCACATTGGTTTATATTTAAATGTGTTGACATTTAATAATAATATACTATTATGTGTACATATCTTTGGTAATATGATGTGATTTCTCATTGTGTGTTTAGTTCAAATTTTTTTTTTAGGGGTGTAGTTTATTATTGGTTTCACACTCTACCCTATAGAGTGCAAGGGCATACTTAATAATAGCATATAGGAAGATAGTATCCTTATTCATTAGCAATATATGAATTGGAATTATTAATATCAAATGAATATTACAGTTCCCTACTACAACTCTTCATTGAAGACCTGCTTTATTATTAGCCTAAATTTAAAGTACGACCACTGGCAAGCTATTTTAGATAAACAGTAATTTTTCTGTACACTTTGACTATTAGTTACATTGATATTGTCTAGTGTTTCAGCAAAAACAAAGACTACAGCTGCCCTAACTATGCAAATTCTGAAGGATAAAATCACAAACTTTCTAATTGGCCTTTTTAGTGGGCCACGTTAACCTGAAGTGGGTGTCATGTGGACTAATAAATGGGTAAATCAAAAAATTGTAAACCTTAAAAAAGGTGTGTAAGAAAATTGTAAACAATTGTTTAAAACACTACAGAAATGTGACATAATGTTTATTCATGGTCACGAATATACCAGCTTGAAATATAATATATGAAAATTTCCTTCGTTCATCTGTATAGCTAGGACAGGACTAGTGATGGGGCTGGTGCACAAGTTGAGTATCGCTGCAGGCGCTGAGAGAGACCTTTTATCTCTGCTGTCATATTGACAGCCTAGTTAGTATAACAGGCTTGCTTTAAAGTACAGTAGTAGTAGTGAGAGAATCATGGAGGCTGCCATTACTGCCCTGAAACAATTATGCTGCTAAGAAAGTCTGAAAACAGTTTGCTACTTGCTTGCTAACCTAGCCCAGGTGAGATGACATGCTGCTCAGCAAGGCAACTAAGTTTCTTTTAGAATAAAATTATTCATGACATCTCCTATATTTAGCTCATGTTTACTTTAAAGCCCCTCTCCAAGAATAATTTTGTCCTCATGAAGGTTTTCATGGATGGAGTGCTTGAGTATGGCAATGTTTTCTGTTTTTACAGTTTATTTTCAATGATTTAATCTGCTGTAATAACATTTACTCGTCTGGGGGCATTTTCATATTGGATTTAAAATGTTTTTTTGGAATTACTCCTTTTTTAACTGAGACCAGTTATTCTTTTGGGCAGCAGTTTGCATTTGACACTACAGTTTCAAACCAGATTTGTTAAACCATTTCTTCATAAATCTGGCTTTGTGCAAAACTGTGATACAATTTTAGTATTTTCTGGAATAACATTGACTGCTGAAGCATTAGAGTCTCTTTTTCTAGAATGAAACATTACATTTTTTTCTGTATGATCCCTGCAGCAAGGTCCAACACCAACTTTACTGGCCTTCATTCAAGGCCCTCTTCTGTTTTGAGCATTCAACTCATTTTATTTTAGCAATAGTCATGGTCTATTCTTTACAGTTTGGGCTAGGTCTCCTAAAGATGGTGTATACCTGAAGGCCAGCTCTGGTTTATTTTGGGCACCTGCTAGTCAGGACGCTCTTTGGTTGCGTTCCTGGTAGGCACCATTTCTGGCAGCTTATCATTTGGCTCCAGGGACTTGGCCAATGATATGCGCCAGACAGAAACCTCATCACACAAACTGCATGTCCCATTGGAAGTGTTCTTGGAACCAAGTCGCACCAAGCCATCAAGGGCAGAGAGTGCAGCTTCCAGTTATGTATACGTCCTTTTTTCCACCACTAAACTTGATGTACATTCCTAGATGTTTCAGGATTTTGCAAACATATGGTTAGGAGTTGCTCCTAGATGTTTTCACCATAATTATATAGAATAATCTTATTTGACACCCCTAATGAGAGGATGGTGAAAAATAAGATAGTGGATGAACCTCCACTTAAAATATTTTTAAAAAGTTACTGTGGGGCTGGTCAGTGGAGGTTTCCTGTAAGTAAAAATTTTCCAAAAAATGGGAGTGGACCTTCCTAAACCCTTGGTAAGAGGATAGTTTACCTAGATTGGGGCTGGCATTGCCTAGCTGCCAGGTCGGTTGTTAGAGGACTGTTGGCCTCTTCTGGGCTTGACCCGGCTAGTGAGGAGTTTGCCGACCTTAAGCGCTGTGAGTTATTTTTGTCCTTTGTGCTGTCCGCCTTGGACGACACATTGGTGATGTGTAGCAGAGCTGCGGCCCTGCTTGTAGCTATCCGGCGGTCGGTTTGGCTACGCCAGTGGGCGGCTGATTTTGTGTCCAAAAAGTCACTTACGGCCCTTCCCTTTGTGGGGTTGCGGCTCTTTGGATTGGATTCGGTGGCAAAGGGAGGTAAGTTACCTCAGCGTAAAAAGCAGCGTTGCCCCTTTCGGGGGGCGGCTTCCTTCTCACAGTCCTTTCGCGGGGCTAGAGTCGGCAGGGGTTCGGCTTTCCCCTCGTCCAGAAGTGATTCCTGGACCGGGGGCAGGGGTCGGGCCCGTCCAGGACAAAGTTGGGGCTCCAAGCCTAGAGCCGCTGCCAAGCCGGCTCAGCAATGAGGGGGCGCCTCACCCTTGCGGGTGGGGGGGACGACTGCTACTCTTCTCCCAGGTTTGGGTCAAGAGGTCTCGGACAGGTGGATTCAGGAAGTGGTGTCTTCCGGTTACAAGCTGGAGTTCGAGTTCTGGCCCCCTCCCAGATTCTTCAGTTCTCGGGTGCCGTCGGATCCTCTGGCCGCCCAGGGGCTTCGGGCGGCAGTAGCAAGTCTTTTGGACATGGCTGTCATCTGTCCGGTGCCCCACTCAGACCGGGGCCTGGGCTTCTATTCCAATTTGTTCACGGTGCCCAAGAAGGACGGATCCGTTCATTCCATTCTGGATCTGAAGTTGCTCAACAGGTTCGTTCATCCCCGGAAGTTCCGTATGGAAACTCTGCGCTCAGCCATCCACTCACTTCGTCAGGGGGACTTCATGACGTCCATAGACATCAAGGATGCTTACCTTTATATTCCAATATTTCCGGCACACCAGAGATTCCTCAGGTTTGTCGTGGACAATCGACATTTTCAGTTTGTGGCTCTTCCGTTTGGCCTTTCCTCGGCTCCAAGGGTTTTTACCAAGGTGTTGGCAGGAGTGATGGACATCCACAGAGCCAGGGGTATCCGCATCGTGCCCTATCTGGACGATCTTCTCATCATGGCGTCTTCTCTCAGTCAGGCGCAGCTGGATACCAGGACAGTGGTGTCCACTCTGGAGAGTTTCGGTTGGGTGATCAACTATCCCAAGTCCTGCCTCACTCCCTCCAGGGTGGTGGAGTTCCTGGGAATGTCTCTGGATACTTCTCAGGCCAGGGTGTTCCTCCCCCAAGCCAAGGTTCTTCTGATTCAGGAATTGACTCAGCATCTCCTATCCATCCCCCGCCCTTCCATCCGGTGAGGGATGCGACTGGTGGGATTGATGGTGGCATAGTTCGAGGCGGTTCCCTTTGCCCAGTTTCACACAAGGACGCACCAGCTCCATCCCTTGGCGGCCCGGGACGGGTCCCCGTTGTCATTGGATCAATCCTTTCTGATGTCCCCCCGGGTGCGGCGTTCCCTTCGGTGGTGGCTGAAACCGAGCAATCTGACGAGGGGCAGGTCTTTTCTGACCCCTCATTGGGAGACGGTCACTGCGGATGCCAGCCGGTCAGGTTGGGGGGGATTTTGGAAGGATCTTCGGTTTCAGGGGCTGTGGGGGCCTCAGGAGGCTCACGATCCCATCAGTGTTCTGGAGCTGAGAGCCATCAGGTTGGTTCTGGTTCGCTTGACTCATCAGTTACGGGGACTACCGGTTCAAGTTCGGTCGAACAATCGGACAGCGGTCGTCTACATCAATCACCAGGGAGGGACTCGCAGCAGGCATGCCCTCAGGGAAGTGTCTTTGATTCTGGATTGGGCAGAGACAATGTCCCATGCATCTCGGCAGTGTACATTCCGGGAGTGGAGAACACGGAGGCGGACTCCCTGAGCAAGGGGTCATCTCGCCGGGGGGAATGGTCGCTTTGCCTCCGGTGGGGGACTCCGGAGGTGGACCTCTTTGCCTCTCGTCACAATCACAAGCTTCCGGCATTTGTGTCTCTCTCGCGGGATCCGCTGGCTCTGGCACCGGATGCCATGTCTCTGAACTGGAGGGATCTGGGGTTTCTACACCTGTTCCCTCGGTTTCCCATGGTGGGCAAGCTGGTGTGCAAGCTGGCCCTAGAGGGGGCTCCAAGGTGGCCAAGACAGGTTTGGTTCGCAGACGTGGTAAGTTTGGCAGAGGATCAGTTAGTTCTGCCCTTTCTGCCGGATCTACTCTCTCAGGGTCCCCTGCTCTACCCCAATTTACCAACGCTGGCTTTGACGGCGTGGCTGCTGAAACCTCCATCTTGAAGGAGGAAGGTCTTACTGATGCTGTCATTCAGACTCTGGTTAGGGCTAGAAAGAAGTCTTCCTCTGCCATCTACTATAGAATTTGGAGGTCTTATAGTGCTTGGTGTGAGGTCAGGGCCTTGCCTTGCAGGGCGTTTTCTATCCCTAGGATCTTGGAATTTTTGCAGCATGGTCTGGACCTAGGTTTGAAGCTTAGTACGCTGAAAGGGCATGTTTCTGCCCTGGCGGTTTTCTTTCAGAAGTCTTTTGCTCTTCATCCTCTGGTTAAGACCTTTTTCCAGGGGGTTACTCATGTGCGGCCTCCTAGGAAGCCTTTGCTCCCAGTTTGGGATTTGAATTTGGTTTTGTCTGCCTTGCAGGGTCCTCCTTTTGAACCTTTGCAGGATATTGCACTTTCTACGCTTACTCAGAAGGTTGTTTTTCTGGTTGCCATTACTTCTGTTCGGCCTGTTTCGGAGTTGGCAGCCTTGTCCATTAAGGCCCCTTACCTTGAGAGGCATCAGGACAAGGTTGTTTTCTTCTTCAAGCCAGATTTCCTTCCTAAGGTGGTCTCAGCTTTTCATCTTAATCAGGATATTGTTCTACCCTCCTTGTGTCCTGAGCCTAGCAATTACAAGGAGAGGGTTTTGCCTTCTTTGGGTGTGGTTCGCTGTGTGAAGTACTATTTGGTGGCTACTTCTTTTCGTAGGACTGACGCCCTTTTTGTGGTACCCTCTGGGCCTAGGAAGGGTTTGGCTCCTGCCACGTCTTCCATTAATAAATGGATTCGCCAGGCCATTGTTGGGGCCTATTCTGCTAAGGGGAAGATTCCCCCTTTTCGTGTTACTGCTCATTCTACTCGTGCTGTTGGGGGCATCCTGGACCTTTCAGCACCAGGCTTCTGTTGAGCAGGTTTGTAAGGCTGCTACTTGGTCTTCGGTTCACACTTTTTCCAAGTTTTACAAGGTTGATGTGCGGGCCTCAGCGGATGCTGTTTTTGGCCGCAAGGTTCTGCAAGCTGCAGTGGTTTAAGTTTGTGCCTTGTTTTTTGGATCCCCACCCTTTATGGACACTGCTATTGGATGTCCCAAGTGTAATGAATGTCTTGAAGCGGGGTGTGTGAGAATAATACTCAGCTGTAAAATGGGTATTGTAAGTATGTCACACACCCCGCTTCACCCTGCCCTTTGGTATTCTGGATCCTTTATATGGTGAACCTTTGTTAGTTTTAATTGGCTTTCCTGGTCCCTTTCTCTTACTGCTATCTTTATACTGGGGAATGAGTGGGAGGTCCCAGGTATTTATGGGCCGGGAGGGTCTTACCTTTTTTTATTGACATCTCTGCAAGATCGCCATCTACAGGTCAGTATACCCAAGTGTAATGAATGTCTTGAAGCAGGGTGTGTGACATACTTACAATACCCATTTTACAGGTGAGTATTCACAAAATGGTATTTTTAGCACCCTGATGCACAGCAAGACAGCCTGACCAGTATATCTCTATGAATAAATCGAGGCAACTGGACTTGTTACTTAATTTTTTGGAAGACATTCCTTCAGATAAAAAAAAATGACTTGGATGAATAAGAACCTTCATCGACAATAATGACTAGGGATTTAGAGATGGCTTAGTAGGGGAGAAAATATAAAAACTGATTTGTCGAAAAGGTGTAAAAGTAATGTTTTAAAACTACTTTGCTCCTCGGCTAGAACAGCTTCAACAGTTTGTCTTAAGAGTTGTACAATGATGTTATGCATCAGATTGAAAATAGCGATACGTAAAAGGAAAAAAACACAATTGTAGGCCTGGTGCGCTATGAGTGCGAATACGTTTAAATGTACCACTTCAACTTTATTTTTTAACTTTAATCATTATAATCCATATGGTTCATTAACAAAAAATGGACAATTTTACTTTGCCGTCTGCAAAGCAGAAAAAATATCTTCTGCTCGCAGCAAATATTTTCTACTTATACTGGCTAAAAATGTTCTCTCCGGAGCTGTCAAATTATTTTTTTAGGATTGTTTCTACCACTTTTACTGGTGAGGGAGAATGCACATGCTTATAGGGAAGAAGATAATTAGCTGCCCTCCAGATTGCTGATATGAGGCAGTCGGGCAGGTCAGCTAGTACATCTTGCAATTTGTGACATAATAAATTACTTGAACAACACCGGAAGCAGTCTTTGAACCTAATTAACATCCCACCAGATTAATGTCAGGTCTCGCCAAGCAGTGCTTTACACGGATACCTTATTTATTTAATTATGGGTGAGTGTATAATGCTGTCCTTGCTCCGGCAATGATCCTTCAATTGTGCCAGCTTTTAATCTTAAGTGGGGTAACGCATTCTCTTCTTCTCTCTGTCTCTCATCTGTTCTTGCTCTCTGTTTCAGCTAATCAATGCAATGCTGAATGAGTTCATTTTAGTACACTCAATAATGGCTCTAATGTTTGTAGCTTACGGGTGCAGGCATCAGTAATGTAAGAATGTTATATGGCGTAAGTTTGGGCCATTTTATTAAATATTCATGACATCAAAAAAATGTGCATCAAAATAACGTCTGAAAGAATTACATTTATGTGCCGGCTTTTATGGCAGCTTCACATTTACATTCATTTGTGTTAATATCAGTCTTTGTGCAGGGAAAATGATGCAGCGGGTGAGGCTGATTCTGATTCCAGTGTTTGGTCAGTTGTTACACCTTGCATACATTAAATAAATGAGGGTAATGGAATGAGAGTGTAATGCTCTCAGATTTTGGAATATGTATTAATATGTTAATAAAGACATGCAACCCAAAGTATTTTCACACTGAACTGCCTGAGGCAGCACTTACAGTGCTCCCACCCCAACAATAATCCACATCTCATTACAACCATGGCAGGTTTTGTTAATATGAAACTGGAAAGACAACACTGGGATGCACAATTTGTACTGCTGCTTTTAACATATATTAGATTTAAATAAAGGACGGCTTTTGTAAATACAGAAAGACCGCATATATGCAACTTTTTTCACACAAGAGACATAGAAGATTGGCAGCAGGAGACAATATCATCCATCTAGTCTGCCCTTATGTGTATACTGTATGTACTCTTTATCTTAGGATAGATGTGTACTTATCCCAGGCATGTTTAAATTCAACTACCTCTGCTGTAACGCTAGAAAATGTTAATAATGATTCACTCCATTCCAATGTACTGGGCAAAATGGTTTTCCTTCAGAGTGGTGAGTTTTAGACAGTTCCTGTTTTTTGCTATATGCCATACACTGGGAAAAACTTTGCTGTATGTCCATTAAACTGGACCAACACTCTTACAAAAAATGTGTATCCCTCCCTAGGGCAATTCAGATTGCTGCACATAAAAATGTATCTACCTTTTTACAATTTTACAACCAAAATGGCATCACAAGGAGCTGCAGGATGCATCTAAAGAGGAAGTGCTGCTGGGTTTCCTGCCACTGTGCATTTTGAGTTATGTCAGCTGAATTCAGGTAGCAGCACAGCTGGAATGCTGGGGAAGGAAGCCTGCATGATGACTGTGACCAGGGGAAAATCTGTGAGGCAGTGTTTCAGCTTTGACTGGATGCAGGAGCAAATGTATGTGCTGATAATGATTCAGTATCATGCATGCAGATGGGGCAAGGAAGTTTAGGAGGGTTTTTTTCCAAATATGCAAGGCTGTTGGTCTGGTTTATTCATTTTTGGGCTGGTTGGACAGATTCACAAAGATCCAGGTAAGCAAATAACTGAATGCTTTGCTAGGGGATTAAAAATCTATTTTAGACTGAACCTTCAACAAGTTACCGTATATTGATTTTGGGCTGGTTAGTTGGTGGGAGATTATATTGTAATACTAGCCATAGAGATAGGAACCCTGGCAATGGTTACCCAACCCCCCACACTAATAACCACGCCTCAAATAATAAATAATTAATATTAAACATCTTATTACATACATTAAAAAATCACACTGTAGAGATTTCCTCCATTTTTCATAAAATGTCTCACATTCTCAGGCACACCTTCATGGATATATTGCACTGTGTACACGTTTCATTGCACGGTGGTTTTCTCAACATTTTTGCATGTTATTCTGGAAGATATATATATATATATATATATATATATATATATATATATATATATATAGAGCAATGTTTATCATTTTTACCTCTCTAGAAATTAATTCAATCATTGATCAAAAATATGATTTCAAGCAGTACTTCCATATTTAATTATTTTTTTATGAGCAGAAATAGGGAGGTATTGTCATTGACACACATGGTTAGATTAAATATTTGGAAAGGAAATGCTAGCCATAGTGTTAGGGCGAGCCCTGCACGCCCATCTAGCAGCACTTCACTTACCTCCATGGCTGCATCCAGCCGTCATCCATTTTGCAGCACTTCCCTCATGGCTGTTCCTAGCTGTCTCCCTTCCCCCAATGCTTCCTTCTCACATGCTCAGGTGCGCGCACGTCTCCGTCCACTAGAGGGTGAGCGCACTAGATTCCTGAGATTTAAAGGGCCTGTACAGCACTGATTGGTGTCTGGTCATCCAATCCTGCATCCACTTCTCCTATTTAAAGAGGCACTTCCTTCCTTCAGTGCCGGATCTTGGTCTCTCCATGCTTGTTGAAAGTCAGACATTCTTGGATTGCTCACCCGTGTACCGACCTCTGCGTGTCCCTGACTCCGAACCTTTGCTGCCTGCCCCGACCTCTGCCTGTACTTACTACGCCTTTTGCCTGCCACTTGTGTACCTCGCTGAACCTCGGCTGACTGTGGGACTGGGCCGCTGTTGGGGGGTAGCGACCTGGGGGTCACTCGCCGCACAAGACCAACCTGCCTTGCGGTGGGCTCTGGTGAATACCGGTGGCCCCTTAGACTCCGCTCCCCTGACACAGTACCCGCCATTGGTCCCACAGTTAAAGCGGATCCACACCCGAGTCCGCTCCACCCGGTCCGTGACACATAGCTTACCTAGTGGCTAGAAAGTTAACCCTCTAATTGGAGTTCACCAGCCTGGAAATGCAGGAAAGCCCAGGTGCAGCCCTAGGCAGATGGCCAAAAAAGGAGAAGTGTGTTGCTGGTAAGTCCACCCTGAAGCAACATAATGGCAAGGACACTTCCAGTTTACCAAGTAATGCCCCGAGCACATCTGGTATCATGTACACTGGGCGCGCTTGGTTGACAGCATACCCTATGTTATGAAAAATGGAGAAAATGGATACAATGTGATTATTCTAAGCATACAGCACGTCCTACTCCATCTATAATACTTACACATGGGTTATCCTCCGCCAGAGGGCGCTGTGCACTGCAGACATGCAAAAACAGGCTCCTCCCGGCCCTTCATATACCCAGGGACCTCCCACAAATCCCCAGATTTCTCTGCAGTGCTGAACTGCGAAGACATGAAGTATCACGCTCTCGCAGGCGAGCAGGGCTTTGCAGCCCGAGGCCCTGCAGGACTATTTCCACCCGTCCTCTTCGGAAGATTATGCCTCCCAGCCTGGGCTGCGTGGGTCGGGTGAAGGTAGGCAGCACCTTGTGTGCTGAACGGAGCCACGCTCCACCGCAATCCCTCACCATAGGGTGGGCGGTTAGGCCGATGGTGAGCCTCTAGTGGATGCCCCTCCCGCATTCTTGCCCAAGCCCCTCACAGATTTAGTCCATGAACGCTGGTCTGCTTCTCCCTCGCTTCCTCCCGTAACTCGGGGGAAAAGAAAGTGGGGGGGGTATGTGTGGCAGTCCTAGTGTGAAGTAACAGCCTTTGGTTTTTATTTTTATTGGGTGTCAGTGTCGCGCTCCTTGCTATACAGTTGCGAGCCGTTTGTCTTTTCATTAACAACTGCCTAGACGGCAGCATCATTCCAGCGTGACAGCATCTTTATGCATGCGCCTTCTATCTACCTGTCCTACTTATTTCTGTTGGTTAGAGCTTCGCACTCTTTGGGGGAGGCGGAGACTCGGCATGACGCGCTCCACGTCACAGCCTGGTCTGGCCCGCCCCATGAGGTTTGCTTGGCGCCATTTTGACAATCTTCGCGCGTGTGCGTGGTGTGGTCCGCCTCCTCCCTTGGTCATGTAAGTGCCCTCTGGGGCGGCATGGTTCTATGTGTATTCGGCTGCGCATGGCACTGACACCACCCCTCTTGTCCCATTATGTCTTTCACACGCCAGGTGGCTTCTCCCGGCCTAACATATATTACAGCGGGTCCACATAACAAATTCTCCCACTTCCTAGCGGGTCTTGGGGCATCCAGGGTTGC
The DNA here is from genome assembly GCA_027917425.1 of Gastrophryne carolinensis. NCBI lineage: Eukaryota > Metazoa > Chordata > Amphibia > Anura > Microhylidae > Gastrophryne > Gastrophryne carolinensis. The sequence continues at coordinate 163,623,458 of CM051234.1, forward strand.
CTATTGCGTAAATCCCTGCGGGCATACTGCTCTGATAATCACCATATGGAGGCATCTCAGAATTATGTAACCGGGGTCCCTCTGGGACATGACCGGCTGTGTGCAGTGTGTGGTCAGCCCCAGGCTGAGGCTGACAGAGCACGGGTCTGCGGACCGTGTGCTGAACAGGCAGGTCTGCCAGTGGCTGCACCTCCCTTCAATACACCCGTCTCCCCGGACCTAAATATCACTCCTGATGAGTCCCACTCGAGCGGGGATGACCTGCAAACCGTGCCGCGCGTGCTGCCTACGGCGGAGCAGGTGCTGTCTGGATTGGCGGAGCGTATGGGCCCTGGTAAGAAGCGGTCCCTGCCGCCTCCTGGCTCTCCGGTTCCTAACGATACCGATGACTCTGCTGATATGCAGGACCTTGATCCTTCTGAGGAAGGTGAGCTATTCTCAGATTCGGGCTCCTCGAACGAGATGCCCGGGTGCTGTGATGATTCTGGTCCCGGTTCTTGGGGCCTGTGTGACACAGATGAAATTCTTATTAAGATCTTTGAGGTTTTGTCAATCTCCCCCCCTGGGGAGACCCCCAAGCCTAAGAAGGAGAGTTTCCATACAGCGCCGCCGCGCTTGGAGTTCCTAGAACAGGATCATTTCCAGAATCTTATATCCCAAGAATGGAAATCGCCTTGTAAACTTAAAGGGGTCCCAGGGGTCTGTGATTGGAAGTACCCTTTCCCTCCTGATGTGGTTAATTTTTGGTCAGCACCTCTTGTGGTGGATGCACCGGTTATAGGGGTTACTAACCCTACTTTCATGACGGCTCCTTTTTACCGTACCCTTCGGGATGCTGAGGACCGGCGCATTGACAGACTGGCTTCCCACACCTTCTCGTGTGCAGGGACGGCTCTGCGCCCGGTCTGTGCCACGACCATCACTGCGGTGGCCGCCAGGACTCTTGTCAGAAAAGTACTAGATCACCGTCCTGAGGACCTCCCTTGGGGGGTGTTTAATGCGCTATCAGACTGTGATGCGTTTGTGAAGTTTATCCTCTCAGCACTAGATGACACCATTAAGATGTGTGCTAGAACCTCTGCCCTTGTGGTAGCTATTCACCGCCTGGTCTGGCTGCGACAGTGGGGTGCTGACGATGCTACGAAAAAGGCCCTCACTTGGCGATTATTTGGGGCCCGTTTGGACCTTTTTGGTAAAAAGGGTAAAGCACCCTTGCGCAGAAGGCCGCTCCGGCCTCCCCGGGGCAGGGTCACCCCTCCACCTCCCTACGTTAGTGTCAAACGCGAACCTGAGGTGTGCTTCCAAGTGTTCGGTGTGGATTTCCACCATGGGATGGGCAGGCAATGCCCTGGGCCCTCTGGCAGGACTAAGTCCAAATCTGCCAAGACCTCCCAAGCATGAAGGGACGCCCTCGCCCTTCTGACCATTACTAGGCGGTGTTGCAGGACAATCCCTGCGGATTGAGGCATTATTTGTGGCCTCTCTTTCGCTCCCAGGCTACTCGCCATGGCGCGAATGGGGGTGATGTCTCGGACATGCCGGGGGGGGCATCTGCATTATGATCTACCGGGTCGTCTTTCCTTACTCCCCAATCTCTACGTCAGGCCGAGTGGATTGGTCGGCCGGCGGTGTCCCCTGGGAGTTACTGGGTGGGTGCTCAGACACCTCAATCCCTTATCCAATATCTCCATTCCTTGGATTCGGTTCAGGCTTGAGCCTTCTTCCTTGGCAACAAGTGGACTCCTGGTTACGGGGGCTCTGTCCCCCTTTTCTGACATCTTATTTTCACCATGCAGGATGGCAGCTGGTGGGCCCGTTGGTGGCGTATCAGATGATGTCCCTTATATACCGAGCCCTTGGGCTCTTCGGCGCAGTAGGTTATTGATCCTACATGGGGTTCCAGCACCCCTGAGGCTTGGTCTGTGCTCATTCCCCCTTGGTAAGGTGGTTCCTCTTAAACTGATCATATTCAAGGGCCCTGTCTGGGGGCACCCCCTTCTTTGCTTGCATCTTCCTGTGAATGGTCACCTTGGGTACCAAGTCTCGCAGGTTGGCGGGGGGGGGGGAATTTCTTCCAAAACCCCCCGTGGTTCCTAGGTAGGGTCCCCTAGAGGGTCCATCTTACCTACTGGTTTGTTGAAACGATGGGCCTTCCGTTGACTCTATACGGCTGGACTTCTCTTTTAGGACCTGTCTATTTGGGGACTCTTGGCCTGTTGGAAGACAATGGCCTGTTTTATTATTGGTCTGGAGCTTGAAGCAGGATGATCCCTCTGGAGGGTTCCTGATCCTGATTGGGCGGGGGTCTACGCCCCCTGCTTCTCAGCGGTATTAGCTCCAATGGGTGCCTTTCAGTGGCAGGTTATGCTACCCTGGTGTCACTCTGAGAGCCAACTAGGGTGGCTCTGTTGGGTCTCGCTTATACCACAGGGGCTCCGCCCTTGTTTTTACTGTCCCAGAATATTCTGACTTCTGACTCTGAGTCATGGGGGCTTAGTAAAATTATGTATAGACTTTCTATTTTATATGCCTTCTCTTCGTTCACCCTACTATGTGGGGTTCTGCCCACGGTTGTGCTGATAAAGAGACCCGTGAGATTGATGGCTTGGGTGGCCTTGTAAACTGTGGTTCGCAGATGCTTCTGCTGAGGTCTGCCGACCTGTACGCTTTCTCAGGTGGGCGGTTCTGCCCTTGTCAGGCCCCTTCTTTTGTCATTCCAATATACAGACTCTAGTCTGGGGCTTGACAGCTGATTCATTCACCCCTTGGTGACGGGCTTATCTTCTGGGTGACTCGGTATATGGGGGGCTAGGAGCAAGCTTCCTTGGCTTCCTCTTCCTCCGTCTATTGGGGTTTATGGTATACCCATATTGATTGGCATGAGTCTTGGTCTCTTCCCTGTTGGACGTTCTCGGTTCCCGGGGTTCTAGAGTCATTACAGCATAGGTTGGGGTTGGCTCCCCATCTAGGTACTCTGAAGGTTCAGGTTCTGTCCTGGCTGTCTTCCTGTAGGAGTCTGGTTCTGTCTTCCTTGTGAGGAGTTCTCTTGGGGATTGCTTAGGTGCATCTCCCAAGTAGTTCTATGGTCCCTGTTGGGATCAACTTTCATTTTGTTTGCCCTGCGGATTTTTCCCTGGGGATTTCTGCTCGATGCTGTCTGAGCTGCTTTGTAGTTCAAGTCGCTTCTCTGGGGGCTCCTGCCTCAGTCAGACGTGTGCCTGAGAAGGTGGATCTGATTACTTAGCCTTGGCTCGATGTATATATATATATATATATATATATATATATATATATATATATGCACACCATGCCGTGGGGGTATTCCTTCTTACGCCGGACCTCCTGTCCAAGTGGTGTTTTATGATCATTGTTTTAGTCCATTTAGTCTAACTACGGACCTTATTCTTAATAATGCTAATATGAAGGGTCTACATTCCCTCAACAGGTGTTGCAATTTTTCCCTGAGGGTTTCTTGTCCCTTAGGGGGACTGATGCCCTTGGAGTCTGCGGGTGCCTCCTTATGTATGCGCCTGATATCGCCTGCTTCCAGGGCCACTGCGTCCTTTGGATTAATCCTTCTTGGATGCCTCCTGGTCCTGAGTAAAGCCTTTGGCTTCGTGCTAGTGAAGGGGTCAGTATTCCCACCTTCGGTCGGGTGACCAGTTCTCATTCCCCTTAGGGAGAGTTACAAGTTTTCCACAAGGCTTCTGTTGCCTGTGGGCTGGTTGGGTCGTTACACTGGCCTATTCCTTTAAGGGGGAAGAATCTCCCCTTTTTCATTTTATTCCGTTATATTGGTGCTTGGGTACCATTGGCCCTTCAGCACCAGGTTTTTTTCTGTTGAATAAGTTACTAGACTGTTGCTTGTCTCTGTTCATACCTTTCAAAGGTCTTGTTATGAGATTGACGTTAGAGCATCTGCTCATGTCATGCCTGTTGCAACGTTTTGCAGGTGACAGCGCCTTTACTGTCCGCTGTGCCTTGTTTTTGGGGATCCCACCCTACTTTATGGACACTGCTATTGGATGTCCCATGTGTAAGTATTATAGATGGAGCAGGACGTGCTGTATGCTTAGAATAATACAATTCTGTGAGATACTCACCTGTAGAATTGGTATTATACGCATACAGCATGTCCTGCTCCACCCCACCCTGGTTTACTTTTTTCTGGATCCCCTGTATGGTGATTGTTATCATTACTATTGTTACCAGTTGGTGGTTGGTTTCTCCCGGCTTCTTTCTCACTGCTTTTCAATACTGGGGATTTGTGGGAGGTTCCTGGGTATATGAAGGGCCGGGAGGAGCCTGTTTTTGCATGTCTGCAGTGCACAGCGCCCTCTGGCGGAGGATAACCCATGTATAAGTATTATAGATGGAGCAGGACGTGCTGTATGCGTATAATACCAATTCTACAGGTGAGTATCTCACAGAATTGTATTTTTTAATGCATGTAATAAAGCTGTTTTATATTCATACCGTGCTCATTTTGAGGCAAGGTTATTGGTGTGGGGAGTTGGGGAACCACCATTTCTATGGCTAGACAGATAACTGCTTAGAAGTGGAGACCTGTGGGAGGAACTAGGGGTTCTTAGGTGAATTTGAGGTGAACTTTTCCTCAAAGAGAGATCACCAATTTACATATGTAGGAGAGCTCTCTGCCTTTGTTTGCCAGTAGTTTGCAACTGGAGAACGCAGCACTAAAGTGTAAAATCTATATCATGCAACCAGGAGATTCTTACGATTATTTGTTTATGCACAGCATGTCCAGCCATTCTTAAAGTGGCCCAGACTTGAGTCTAACAGATAATAGACCATCTTAAATCCTTCCCTAAGGGGGCAATCTGATTTTGGATGCCCTGCAGTGTAGAACCCTCTGGTTTTTCCATATATTCTCCTTTATCTCACAGCACATACACGGGCCTCTAGTGGAATCCCCACTCTGGTCATTTTCTGCTTCTAGAAAACATGTCCATTGACTGGGCTGTGCAGGCCGAAGGGAAGAGGGATGCTGCAGAGTGCAGTTAAGCTTACCCACAGCCACAGGATTGAGAGTCATGGTGAGTATTTGGGACAGAGGGGGTTTCACACTGCAGGACACCCCAAATCGGAATGTGCTTAGGGAGGGAGAGAAGGCCAACTCATTTATATTCTTAGTATACAGCGCCTGATGGATTCAGGAGGTAGTGTCCTCCGGTTACAAGATAGAGTTTGCTGCCTGGCCGCCCCCAAGATTCATCAGATCCCGGATCTCTCAGGACCCTATGTCAGCTCAGGCTCTAATTCTGGTGGTGCAAAACCTTCTGGAGCTGGGGGTCATCTGTCAGGTCCCCTTACGAGAAAGGGGTAAGGGTTTCTATTCCAACCTGTTTCTATTCCTTATTCCAACCTGTTTCTATTCCTTACCTTCATATTCCTGTTTTTCCAGGTCATCAAAGGTCCCCCAGGTTCGCTCTGGAGGGTCAGCACTACCAATTTGTGGCATTGCCCTTTGGTCTCACTTCAGCTCCCAGAGTGTTCACCAAGGTGCTGGCAGGAGTGATGTCTCTGCTCAGGTCTCAGGGTATTTGCGTGCTGCCTTATTTGGACGACATTCTCATCACTTCTCAGTCCCTCCAACAGTCAGAGCTGGATACTCAGCTAGTAGTGTCCACTCTAGAGTCATTTGGCTAGGTGATCAACCATCCCAAATCTTCCCTGTCTTCCTCCTTGGTGACATACTTCCTGGGAATGAATCTGGATACAGTTCAGGCAAGGATTTTTCTTCCTCAGCAGAAGGTGGACAGTCTGCTAGTGCAGGTTCAGTTCCTGCTATCTTGCCCTCATCCCTCCATCAGGCAGGGAATGCAGCTGGTGGGCCTGATGGTGTCGTGCTTCGAGGCGGTCCCTTATGCCCAGTTTCACATGAGGCCTCTGCAACTCCACCTCTTGTCAGTATGGGACAAGGATCCTGCGTCCCTGGACCAGGTCCTTGTCCTGTCCCCCCTAGTCGGGCGGTTCCTCTCGTGGTGGCTGGACTCCAGGAACCTGTTGGTGGGCAGATCCTTTTTGGCCCCCTGCTGGGAGACGGTCACCACGGATGCCAGTCTGACAGGCTGGGAGGGCATCTGGAGGTCCCTGCAGTTCCAAGGGCGGTGGGGCCCTCAGGAGGCCCACACACCTATCAACATTCTGGAACTGAGGGCGATCAGGTTGGTTCTGGCTCACCTGACCCAACACATTCGGGGCCGGCCTGTTCAGGTACGCTCGGACAACCAGACAGCGGTTGCCTACATCAATCATCAGGGAGGGACCCGGAGCAAGGGGGCCCTCTAAGGAAGTGTCTCTGATCCTGGCCTGGGCGGAGGACAATGTTCCATGCATATCAGCTGTGTACATTCCGGGGGTGGAGAATCTGCAGGCAGACTCTCTGAGCAGGGGGACCTCTTGCCTGGGAGAATGGTCCCTCTGCGACAGGGTGTTTCAATCTCTGTGTCACCGTTGGGGCCAACCAGATGTGGATCTGTTTGCGTCCCGTCACAATCACAAGCTCCCAGCCTTTGTCTCCCTGTCCCTGGATCCTCTGGCCTTGGCCATGGATGCCCTAGCAATGTCATGGCAGGACTTTCAGCTCCTGTATGTCTTTCCCCCATTCCCCCTGTTGGGCAGGGTTCTGCGCAAAATAGCTCAGGAGGGGGTGCCAGCAATCCTGGTGGCCCCCAGGTGGCCAAGAAGAGTGTGGGTTCGCAGACGTGGTAGTAGATCAGTACGCTCTGCCCAGGGTGCCAGACCTGCTCACTCAGGGCTACTTTTGCCATCCCAATTTATAAACTCTGGCTTTGACGGCCTGGCTGCTGAAACCTCCATCTTGATGGAGAAGGGGCTGTCTTCCTCAGTTGTGGATACTTGGATTAGAAGCTAGGAAGAAGTCTTCCTCTTCCATATATTACAGGGTTTGGCGTGCCTACATTGACTGGTGTGAGTCTAGGTCTCTTTCCTGTCGTGTGTTCTCTATTCCCAGGAGCCTGGAGTTCCTGCAGCATAGGTTGGAGCTGGGGCTCCAACTCAGTACTCTGAAGGGTCATGTCTCTGCCCTGGCTGTTTTCTTCCAGAGGTCCTTTGCCCAGCATTCTCTGATCAGGACTTTTTTTCCAGGGGGTTACTCATGTGCGTCCCTCACGTAAGCCTATGTTGCCCTTTGAACCTGTGCAGGAGGCTGCCCTGGCCATTCTTATTCTCAAGGTTGTCTTTTTGGTGGCTATCACCTCTGTTAGGCGTGTGTCTGAGTTGGTGGCGCTTTCCATCCAGCCCCCCTACTTTGAGGGACACCAGGACAAGGTGGTGTTTCACTTCAAGCCAGATTTTCTACCTAAGGTCGTGTCTGCCTTTCATCTGAATCAGGACATTGTTCTTCCTTCTTTGTGCCCTAATCCTAGTAACGCTAAGGAGAGGGTTTTGCATTCCTTGGATGTGGTTAGGTGTTTGAAGTACTATCTGGAGGCTAATGCACCATTCAGAAAAACTGATGCTCTTTTTGTGGTCCCTTCTGGTCCCAAGAAGGGTTTGGCTCCTGCTAAATCTGCTATCAGCAAATGGATCCGTCAGGCTGTGATTCAGGCCTACTCTGCTAAGGGGAAGAATCCTCCCTTCCGCCTTACTGCTTATTCCACTCGTGCTATTGGTGCCTCTTGGGCTTTTCAGCACCAGGCTTCTGTTGAACAAGTTTGCAAGGCCGCTACTTCATCTTCTGTTCATACCTTTTCAAAGTTTTACAAGGTTGATGTTAAGGCCTCAGCTGATGCTGCTTTTGGCCGCAAGGTTCTGCAGGCGGCAGTGGTCTGACCTGTCTGTTGTTACCTTTGGGGATCCCACCCTACGTTATGGACACTGCTATTGGATGTCCCAAGTGTAATGATTCTTATCTGGAGTAGGACGTACTGTATACTAAGAATAATAAAATTCTGTGATTACGCACCTGTAGAATTGTTATTATGAGTATACAGTACGTCCTGCTCCACCCCACCCTTGGTTTTGCTAGGATCCCCTGTATGGTGATTGTTATCTTTGTTATAGTTGGTTGGTTCTGTTATCATTCTCCTGGCTTCTCGTTAACTGCTTTTCAATGCTGGGGATTTGTGGGAGGTCCCGGGTATTTGAGGGGCCGGGAGGAGCCAATTTTGTGGTCTCTGCAGTCCAGGGCCATCTAGCGGAGTAATACCCAAGTGTAATGATTCTTATCTGGAACAGGACGTACTGTATACTCATAATAACAATTCTACAGGTGAGTAATCACAGAATTGTATTTTTATATATTTATATTCATTTATTAGTTTTTGAATTTTGAATGCTGATTGCAGTCAGGTAGACTTGTAAGCTTTCCCCAACTACAAAAAAATTATCTTTTTTTATGTGCTGTTTGGACATTGGGTTTTATTCCCACAGTTGCATTAGATTGTGCCTAGCGAGTTAGGAAATCCCTCATAAGTTAGAAAAAAACTTTTGTGATTTAAAATGTTTCATGTTTTAACAAAATTATCAGTCTGAGTTGCTTGGATAGGTAGAGTCTAGTATGATGCCTTGGCATTGAGCTTGGGAAGTTGCAGTTTTTGTAAAATTGGTAATGGTGATTATTGAGTTTGAAAGGGAAGGGGAATTCGTTGGTGTTTTTTCCCACATTCAGTTTGAGATATAGCTGTTATACAGGAAGGCTAGATTGGTGGAGAGATTTGTGCAAGAGAAATATATTTGAGTGTTGTCCACATAAAAGTGATAATGGAACACTAGCACGGATTTAAGTTTGCCAAAGCTGTAACCATAGGTATAGACTGAAAAATGTATCGGTTCTAGAACGGAGCCCTGTGTCACACTGACAGACTGAGAGCAAGGAGAGGAAAAGTTATTTGAGTAGGATACACTAAAAGATTGATCAGAAAAATAGTAGGGAATTATAGACAGAGGCAAAGGCAGAGGATAATGAGAAGGAGGAGAATGAAAATAGAGCCCTTTGGCATTAGCAGTTACCAGCTCATTTGTGTTGTGTTGGGCTGTTAATCTAGTAGGGAGTTAGTAGACAAGTAGGGTTCCAATTTTTGAGTGGATGTGTTGTTCAAGACGTTTGGATGAGAAAGGGAGCAGGTACACTGGTACAGAGAGAGCTTTTGGATTAATGGAGTTAAATCTGCATGTTTGTAGGAGGAAAGGTTAAATAGAGATGTTAAGGCTGGAATGAGAGATTGAGACAGTTGTTGAATTACAGATGCACAGTTCTAAAATTCACGCTGCAGGTTTCTTCCTGCGTCCCACTGTGCATATTGGATGTGATGCTCATATCCCAGGGCATCATGATTTTCTGCCATGCAAGTGCACTGGGATATTTACATGAAAGTATAGCGTATCTGTAGATGTGAAAAAATTGGATCAAGGGTGCAGGTAGTCATATGGACCTTAGGCATAAGGGGAGTCCTTGTTCAGTTAGCTGAGAGAGTTAGGAAGTAAGGTGTGGAGGTAATCTGAGGGGCAAAGCCAATTCAAATGTTTTCTATTTCAATAATGTAGCAGATTGCTCTGCTGCTACTGGGGAGAAATATGCCTGTTTAGCGGATGAAGGGGTAGTCCTCAGTTCCTATAGGGCTTGTTTATACATTATAACACAAAGTACTCATTGGTTTTGTTTCTCCTCCATTTCCTCTCGGCACTTTGAGAATTCCATTTCTGTTTACTTTCTGTTTGAGAACACAGATTATGTCCAGAAAGTAAACTATCACCACAGTTACATTTTGTTAAAGTAAGAAAATTGTGAGAATGAGAGCTCATATTTTAATCAAATTAGAACTACTAAATAGGTATTTTGATTTCTCTTTTGAAGGGTAAAATAATATACTGGAAAATCAGAATAAACGGTTATTTAAAACATGTCCCCTCCAAGTTTTTGTGACAGATGAGCCTCCTTTTGGATCTTATCCACATTCTTGCCACACACTCATATCTTTTGTATTTAAAGCAGAAGTCCTGCCACACCACCTTCCAATCCCCACCCAAGCTGGAATTGGACTTATTCTCCTTGTGCTTTTGAATCAAGCATCCTATTTACAGGCTCCCATAAATTTATACTTAGCCTCAGCCCAGGTAACCACCTGCTTTCATGTTTCCAGGCAGCATCGTGGGCCCACTTGACCTGCGAACCCTACAGGTCCCCAGCGGTCAAGTGGGGTCAACATTTTGTGGGTGAAATGAGGCCATCATTGGTACACACCTTGCTTCCTAGTTCAGGGACCCTTCAGTCTTATTTGAATAGAGAGTCACTTTAATGATAAGTTTGTTATGCTGAGGCCTCTCTTTTGTCAGTGTGGGTCAGATTAAAGTGATGGGGTTTCACGTCTACTACAGAGGGGCAAAAAATTATATATAATACATACATTTAGTAAATCACACATTTACTTCTAAAACATAGATTTTTAATACACCTTTGAGTATGTAAACATTAACTACATTTCTGCAGTACAGTGTAAAGTGTATTTAAACATTTCTTTTTTTTATTGTAGGTCAGTTGGAGAAAGCTGCTGAGCATTATGAGGCATTTTATCATCTGACAGTAGGCCGGATATGGAAAGATGAAACAGGCCGCTCTCACAACTCACTGGCGTGTGACAACCTCTGGAGAATATACACACTGCTATCAGACAAAATGCTGCAGAACAGAGAATGGCAACAGGCCATCAAAACTCTAATAAAAGCACTTGATATGGCAAGAGAAGGTAGGAGGAAAATAACACTGTCACATTTCTTTTTTTAATGTTTTTTTTTTTGCCCATGAGTAAACTAAATATTGTGAGATGCTTGTCTAGGTGATCTCTTAAAACAAATATGCTGGGTCTGGAGAAATGGGTATTACAGAAAGTCTTATTTAGTTTTTTTCACTTTGTAGACATTTTTTTTTAATTTGTTAAAATAAAATTCCATATTTGTACCACACATGAAGGATTTTAACTTGTCCTCCACAGTGCTTAGAATTTTTTTCACACTTGCACCTAGTTTTTAATTTTGACCCCCCTGCGGCCGCCTGAGAATCTAAAGGATTCCAGGGGCAGCCACTAGCATGCTCCTGGGGCATCCTATACCATATGCCCTGCTGTGGGAGGCGGTAATCTTACCTGATCCCGACGGCTCCCGCAACACTGTCTTCGCCGGTGGGCGCATCCCTGGCTTCCCTGTAGCTGTACACGATCCCTGCGCACAGCCATTCAGATAGGCCAGAAGGGCGCACTCCACAGGGGGGCCGGGATGCGTCTGCCAGCATCACCTACCCTGGTGCGAAGTTCAAATCAGCGGCTTTATGCCACACATTCGTATGTGCCGCACAAATCACTGATTGGACAAGCTCATGCGCCGTGGGTGGGGCGGAAAGGTGAGTGAAAGTGAGCAGTCTGAGGGGTTTCAAACGGGGGGGCATCCTACATCGGGATGAGTCAAAATGTACAGTACAGGTATTTCATAGGTTGGCAAGAACAGTGGGGCACACCATCCAAACTGAGCCCCTGACCTACTTCTACAACAAAACTTGCTACAACAAGTTCAAGAAAATATTAAAGGATTTAATATTATCTCGGCTATTCCAATAGGGGAATCTTTGTTGAAATCAGGAAAGTACTTTTGGTCTCTGCTTTCACACAGAAATGATGGGAGCTTTTAACACAGACTATCCAGGCCTGCAACCGTGATTCCCTTTTGAGTCATCTATATGCTGAAAAGCTTTTAAAGTGGACCAACACCCAGGGGTGATCGGCCCGGGAATCTATAAGATTCCCGGGCCGATCACCTCCCTCACCGCGGGGCATCCGAGATCGGGATGTCCTGCGGGGTGAAACCCCCCCCCAAAAGCCCCAAAAAACCTTACCTTATCGGCGACGGCCGTTTGTGAATGGCCGGCGCAGGCGCGCGCCCTGTAAGGGGGACGCGGGGGAGGCGGCGGCTTGTCCGTCGCTTGTCCGTCGCCGAAAAGGTACGTTTTTTGAGTGGTTTCGCACAGCGGGGCATCCTGATCTCGGATGCCCCGCTGAAGTGTACCAACACCCAGGGTAGTGAAAATCCTGGGTGTTGGTCCACTTTAAATCTATAGCTTTTGTCAATATGTTTTACTATATGTATACTACATCTGCCTATGCCTGTGTATCCACACAGATCGAACACTCAGAACTCTGCAGTCTCAGGCCAACATATGTGTTTCCCAGGCAAGATTGGGTATAATAATGGGTATAGCCACCTTCCTGAATCTGCTCTACAAAGCAAAAATGGCAGAACTCCTCCCAGCAGGAGCAGACGCAATGCAAAATGCTCAATGCTAGGATGAAATTCTAAAAAACTATAATATTAACTAAAGCTCTTTTTTCTTTTGCGTTCCAGTCGGCCGTAGGTCTATGGCCTTGTGCAAAGCTGACCCATAGTGCCCATTGGGAGTAATGCCACCTTCGGTCTGACCTGTATACCTACCTATAGGCCCAGAGACTTAAGCCATTTATAAATATTTGTCATGTCCTGGTCACTGTTTGTGTTTTAAATGTCATCCTTTTTCAGGTCATGATAAAAAACTGGAGGGAGAAGCAGCATATAGACTGGGTTTAGCTCATATTTCATCTGGGAATCCCCAAACTGCGATCAAAGTAAGTAATTACTGCTGCTCTTTCTTATATATCAATTTAGTTATTTGTTATGTCTGGGCGACATAACAATAGAATGTTTGCATCTAAATACAGATTTGGTTAAAACATTCTTATATAATTACTATGCAAGTATATATTATGATTAACTAGTAATTATTCATTTTATTAAATATCTTATTTCCTGTATCCAAAAATTTGACACATGCTTGCAGCCATGTATCTAACATTTGACCCATAAAGTAATTAGACCCAACCATGAAAAGGGAAATACATGCCTCTGCAGTCAGCTTATGCACAGTAAGCAAAACTACCACCACTTTTGATTGGACACTTTCCCCTCCTGATCACAGTGGCTATCCCCCACCAGCTGTGGATAGGGAGGACAGTGTATAATTGCAATACTGCAATTTCTTGGGTTTAGGGACAGGGTTTAGTATAAAACTTGGGGTTTATTTGATATCAGGCAAGATATACAACAAGATTAGGGGGTATTTTTTGTGGTATCTGTATGGCAGCTGTTTCCTTATGCCTTAGCAAACGGTTAGTAAGGCTGGCTAGTTTTTCTCCACTTTGCCTGCTGTTTGATATTTCATGACCTTTACAGACCCAAGCAGACATCTCTTTCTTTCACTATTCTTGAAAAACACATCTTAATCCTTTTGCTGGATTATCATTCATGATCAAATTTAGATTAAACATTTAAGGAGGTTTGGAAAGAAGTGAAAAGCATATGTCTATACAGTGGTTATAAAAATATTGACATCGTTACAAAAATACATTATTTATATAAGGTGGGCTACAAAAAAAGGAGGACTTAAACTTAAAGCGTAACTTCAGTCTAAAATTGCCCCCACCCTGGCACCCTACCCTGGCACTGAAGCAGGATGGGGGGGAGGTTACAAAGAAAAAAATCTTTCCTGACCCTCGGGCGACCGCTGATCCTCCAGCGCTCTGGATCCTGGACGGCGACATTTTGCTGGAATGGCACAGAGCCGCACCCCAGGGGATGTGACTGTCATTTTCAGCGATGGCCGCACAGAGGCTAGGAGAGCGCTGCTGGCCTGAGGATAAGGTAAGGGTTTTAATTCTTTGTACCCCCGTCCTGCCTCAGCGGTCAGGGGGGCAGGGGTCAATATTCCCGCTTTAATGTTAAAACTTATGAAGAACTTTTTCACAGTCTGGATTAAGAGACACGATCAAGATCTTTAAATATTTGAAAGGATTGCAAAAGGTTCAGGAAGGGAAGTTTTTTAAGAATAAACTTAATGTTAGAACAAGGAGTCAATCTAAACCATTTTTTTTTGACTAAGTAGTTAAAGAAGAAATATATGTAGAGTAGTAGATGCTTGGAACAAACTTCCAGCAGAGGTAGTTGGAAAATGAACAGGGTCAGACTGATTCATTACTAGCGGCAAGTAGCAACAGATGAGCGTCTGTAGCAGGCATTTCAGAGCGCCCGCTAGTAGTCGCTGTGCTCGGCTGTGGTTCGCTAGTTCAGAGCATCTCAGTTGCTGTGCAGCATTGATGAATACGTTGTGGGGAGTCGCTATATGAGCAGTACAGCGCTGTATGGGAGCGAATGGTAGCGGCTGGTCAGTGCGGCCGACTCACACCATACTCATCAAAAAAAAAGCCTCACACACCGCCGGCGCTCAAAAATGCTTTGCTGTAACCCAGAGTGCCAGAGGCTGTGTGATTAAAGGCTGTTTTTGAACATGTATCCACCAGTAACAAAGCGAAAACATGGAATTACATTGTTATAACATTAGGGTTGATTTAGAGAGACAAAAAAAGACTTTTGTTTTTGTGTCGATCTGTATTTTTTTTTTTAATTTTCCCGCTCTCGTATGAGTGTACGAGCGATTCTAAGCATGCATTGCAAGCCTCCTGTAAAGTCTTCGTCCGTTCGTATGCCAACGAGAATGTCATTTTCCAGCTTTCGGTTTCCGTTATTCTTAGTATACAGTACGTCCTGCTCCAGATATAATACTTACACTTGGGTTATCCTCCGCCAGATGGCGCTGCACTGCAGAGACATGGAAAAACAGGCTCCTCCCGGCCCTTCAAATACCCAGGGACCTCCCACAAATCCCCAGATTTCTCTGCAGTGCTGACTGTGAAGACATGATGTGTCCCTCTCTCGCAGGTGAGCGGGGCTATTAAAGCCTGCGGCCCTGTTGGACTACTCCCACCCGTCCTCTTCGTGATGTGCCTCCCAGCCTGGGCTGCGCTGGTCGGGTGAAGGTAGGCAGCACTACGTGTGCTTATGGAGCCATGCTCCTCCGCAGTCCCCCACCAAAGGGTAGGCGGTTTAGGCTGATGGTGAGCCTCTTGTGGATGCCCCTCCCGCATTATTGCCCCATACCCCGTGTAGCGGTGGACCCTGTTCAAAGGGTCACCATTCTCCCTCGTTCCCCCCGTAGCTCGGGGGAAAGAAAGGTGTGTGTGTGTGTGTGGTGGTCTTAGTGTATTCAGTACACGTTATGGCCTTAGTATTGTCCTTGACTCATACACCTGGTGTCAGAGCCGCGCTGTCTTTATTGTCTATCGGCCGCTCCTCAGACGCTGCGGCGTCTTCATTGGTATACGTTGTCGGGCGCATCTGGAAGTAATCCCCGTTTTACTTCTATAATGTGTCATTCACTTTACTGTCTGCGCTGACTACTGTCTTCAGAGCTTCGCGCTCTTCGGGGGGGGCGGAGACCTTGGCTTGGCGTGCTCCGCGTCACAGCCCGCTCTGGCCCACCCTTTGAGGTCCGCTTGGTGCCATTTAAATGCTCATCGCGCACGCACGGGGTAACGATCCTCCTCCTCCCTCTATCTGCAAGTGCCCTCGCGGGCGATTTTCATTTGTCTTGCTTACTGCGCATGGCTCTGACATCCCTATTCCCATTATGTCTCTCAGACGGTCGAATCCAGTGGCTTCTCCCGGCCCGGTGTAATTGCCAGTTGGACCTATTATAATTACTCCCACTTCCCTGCGGGTCTTTGGGGCATCCAGGGTAGCTTATAGCATCAATCCCTACTGGCCTGTTGTGCCCACAGCTGTGTGTAGCTTGTGGGGTCTCATCTGTCAACGGTGACAATGCTTGGGTCTGCGTCCCTTGTGCCCAGCAGGCGTTAATGGTACTTCCCGCCCCTCCTGGGGCTGGGTCAGCACCTCGCCTCACTTCACCTACCCCCCCAAGCCTGAGTCTAACCCCCAATACAAGCGGGGATTCTCATCCTGATGTGGCTACTAGACTGGCCAGTGTTGAAAAATTGCTTGCTAGTACTCTAGCGCGCAAGGCTACCGCAAAAAAAATGGAAATAATCCATGACTCTGCTCCTTTCCCTATGGAGTCTGATGAGTTTACGCATCTATATGACCATACCCTTTCGGACGAAGGGGAGCTGCTCTCTGACTCAGAGTCATCTGATGAGAAGTCTAGGGGTCATGACGATTCTGGTTCTGATCACTGGACCCCGGATGATACTGATAAACTATTGCTTCAGATTTTCGAGGTTTTGTCCATCTCTCCCCCTGTTGCGGCTCCCAGGCAAAGGGGTGAGCTATTTCATACTGCTAAGGTTCGATTGGAATTTCCTGAGCAGACCCATTTCAGTAACCTCGTGCTTAAGGAGTGTGAACATCCCAGTAGACTTCCCGGGATCCCTAATAGTCTGGACAGGAAGTACCCATTTCCTGCTGACATGGTCAAGTGCTGGTCATCGCCCCCGAGGTCGATGCTCCTATTCTACGGCTGTCTAACACCTCTATTATGCACTCCCCCGACACTACTGCGCTGCGGGATTCTGAGGACCGGCGCATTGACCAATTGGCATGCCATGCCTTTGCGTTTGGAGGGACAGCACTGCGCCCGGTCTGTGCTCTGGCCATTACTGCCGTGGCGCTCAGGGCCATGGTCAGGAATGCACTTGACGGCCCAGACGAGTTGCCTGTTGATACTATTAATGCACTGTCTAACTGTGATGTATTTGTGAACTTTATCCTGTCTGCATCGGACGATGCTATTAGGCTGTGTGCCAGATCTTCCGCCTTGGCGGTGGCTATACGCCGCGCGGTATGGCTGCGACAGTGGGCGGCCGACAATGCTGCTAAGAAAGCCCTTACTGGGCTCCCTTTCAAGGGACTACGCCTGTTTGGGGACCGCCTAGACCTCTTTGCTAAAGAAGGTAAGTTACCACAGCGCAGACGGCAGCCTCGGCCCTTTCGCAGCCAGGGCCCCCTTTCAGCCCCCTACAGAGGCGCTAAGCGGGTGTCCTTCGCGGGGGCTCGCACAGACTCCTGGCATAGGAGCAGGGGGCGACGCCCTGGCTCCTCCTGGGGGACCAAACCCAAAGCCCCTCCCAAGACCCCTCAGGCATGATGGGGCGCCCTCGCCCGCCAGGGTGGGGGGACGGCTACAGCACTTTGCGCACGTCTAGAGGCGCCAAGTCTCAGACCAGTGGATTCAGGAGGTAGTTTCCTCCGGCTACAAGATAGAGTTTGCTGTGCGGCCCCCCTCAAGATTCGTCAGGTCCCGGATTCCCCAGGACCCGGTGTCAGCTCAGGTCCTGATGCAGGCAGTACAAGGACTTCTGGAGCTGGGAGTTATTTGCAACGTTCCCTTGAGAGAATTGGGAGAAGGGTTCAGCCCCCTACAGAGGCGCTAAGCAGGAAAAAGGGGTGCCCTTCGCGGGGGCTCGCACAGACTCCTGGCATAGGAGCAGGGGGCGACGCCCTGGCTCCTCCTGGGGGACCAAAGCCCCTCCCAAGACCCCTCAGGCATGATGGGGCGCCCTCGCCCGTCAGGGTGGGGGGACGGCTACAGCACTTTGCGCACGTTTGGAGGCGCCAAACCCAAAGCCTATCCCCAGACCCCTCAGGCATGATGGGGCGCCCTCGCCGCCAGGGTGGGGGGACGGCTACAGCACTTTGCGCACGTCTGGAGGTGCCAAGTCTCAGACCAGTGGATTCAGGAGGTAGTTTCCTCCGGCTACAAGATAGAGTTTGCTGTGCGGCCCCCCCTCAAGATTCGTCAGGTCCCGGATCCCCCAGGACCTGGTGTCAGCTCAGGTCCTGATGCAGGCAGTACAAGGACTTCTGGAGCTGGGAGTTATTTGCAAAGTTCCCTTGAGAGAATTGGGAGAAGGGTTCTATTCCAACCTTTTCACAGTACCCAAAAGAGATGGGTCAGGCCCATTCTGGATTTAAAGATCCTCAACAAATTTGTCAAGAACAAGCGCTTTCGCATGGAAACCCTGCGCTCAGCCATTGGCTCTCTGCGACCAGGGGATTTTATGTCTGTGGATATCAAAGATGCTTACCTTCACATCCCTGTGTTCCCAGGGCATCAAAGGTTTCTCAGATTCGAGTTGAAAGATCAACACTACCAATTTGTGGCCTCACTTCAGCTCCCAGAGTGTTCACCAAGGTATTGGCGGGGGTGATGTCCTTGCTAAGGTCAGGGGGCATTCGAGTGCTGCCCTACCTGGACGACATCTTGATCGCCTCATGGCCTCTACAGCAGGCGGAGCTGGACACTCAGCTGGTGGTGTCCACCTTGGAGTCCTTCGGCTGGGTGATCAATCATCCCAAGTCCTCCCTGTCCCCTTCATCGGTGACCCCATTCCTGGGGATGATTCTGGATACGGTTCAGTCACGAATATTCCTTCCCCAACAGAAGGTGGAAGCTCTGACTGTGCAGGTGCGGTCCCTGCTCTCGTGCCCCCAGCTCTCCCTCAGACAGGGAATGCGGCTGGTGGGCCTGATGGTGGCGAGCTTCGAGGCGGTGCCCGTTGCTCAGTTCCATTCGAGGCCTCTGCCGCCTCGCCTCCTATCAGTATGGGACAAGGACCCCGCGTCCTTGGACGGGGTTTGTGTGCTTCCCCCATTGGTCAGAAGGTCCCTCTCGTGGTGGCTGGACCACAAGAACTTGCTAAAGGGCAGGTCCTTTCTTGCCCCCTCCTGGGAGACGGTCACCACGGATGCCAGTCTGTCAGGTTGGGGGGGATTCTGGAAATCCCTGAGGTTCCAGGGGAGGTGGGGCCCTCAGGACGCCCATTTACCCATCAACATTCTGGAACTACGGGCAGTCAGGTTAGTTTTGGAGCTGTTGACCGATCACCTGCAGGGTCTGTCTTTGCAGGTGCGCTCAGACATCAGGACAGCGGTTGCCTACATCAACCATCATGGAGGGACCCGGAGCAACGGTGCCCTCCAGGAAGTGTCACGGATTCTGACATGGGCGGAGGCCAATGTTCAATGCATCTCGGCTGTTTATATCCCGGGGGTAGAGAATCTTCTAGGAGACTCTCTGAGCAGGGGGACTTCCCGTCAGGGGGAGTGGTCCCTCTGCAACAGGGTATTCCAGTCCCGGTGTTACCGGTGGGGCCTACCGGATGTGGATCTGTTTGCATCCCGTCACAATCACAAGCTCCCGGCCTTTGTCTCCCTGTCTCAGGATCCTCTGGCCTTGGCCACGGACGCTCTGTCACTGTCATGGAAGAAATTCCGGCTCCTGTATGCCTTTCCCCTGTTCCCCCTGCTGGGCAGGGTTCTGCGCAAGATTGCCCTGGAAAGGGTCAGGTTGGTTTTGGAGCTGTTGACCGATCACCTGCAGGGTCTGTCTTTGCAGGTGCGCTCAGACATCAGGACAGCGGTTGCCTACATCAACCATCAGGGAGGGACCCGGAGCAAGGGTGCCCTCCAGGAAGTGTCACGGATTCTGACATGGGCGGAGGCCAATGTTCAATGCATCTCGGCTGTTTATATCCCGGGGGTAGAGAATCTTCTAGCAGACTCTCTGAGCAGGGGGACTTCCCATCAGGGGGAGTGGTCCCTCTGCAACAGGGTATTCCAGTCCCTGTGTTACCGGTGGGGCCTACCGGATGTGGATCTGTTTGCATCCCGTCACGATCTCCCGGCCTTTGTCTCCCTGTCTCAGGATCCTCTGGCCTTGGCCACGGACGCTCTGTCACTGTCATGGAAGAAATTCCGGCTCCTGTATGCCTTTCCCCCGTTCCCCCTGCTGGGCAGGGTTCTGCGCAAGATTGCCCTGGAAAGGGTGCCAGTGATTCTGGTGGCCCCGAGGTGGCCAAGAAGAGTGTGGTTCGCAGACGTGGTACAATTGGCAGTAGACCAGTATGTCCTGCCAGAGGAGCCAGATCTACTCACTCAGGGCTCCTTATGCCATCCCAGTTTACAAACTCTGGCTTTGACGGCCTGGCTGCTGAAACCTCCATCTTGATGGAGAAAGGCTTGTCTGCCTCAGTGGTGGATACCATGGTACAGGCTAGGAAGAAAACTTCTTCTTCCATCTATTATAGGGTATGGCGTTCCTACATTGACTGGTGTGAGCCTAGGTCTCTCCCCTGCAGGGAATTCTTAATCCCTAGAATTCTGGAGTTTTTACAACATGGATTGGAGTTGGGTTTAAAGCTCAGTACTCTGAAGGGTCAGGTTTCTGCCCTGTCTGTCTTCTTTCAGAAGTCTTTTGCACAGCATCCCTTGGTTAAGACCTTCTTTCAGGGGGTCGCTCACGTGCGTCCCCCGCGTAAGCCTACGGTCCCTGTTTGGGACTTGAATCTGGTTTTGTCTGCCTTACAGGGTGCTCCCTTTGAGCCTATTCAGGATGCTGCTCTGGCTGTACTTACCCTCAAAGTTGTTTTTCTGGTGGTTATTACATTGGTCAGGCGCGTGTCTGAGCTGGCGGCTCTGTCTATTCAGCCCCCATACTACGAGAGACACCAGGACAAGGTGGTGTTCCGCTTTAAGCCAGATTTTCTGCCAAAGGTAGTGTCTGCCTTTCATTTGAATCAGGATATTGTTCTTCCTTCATTGTGTCCTAATCCTAGCAACGCTAAGGAAAGGGTTTTTGCATTCATTGGATGTGGTCAGGTGTCTGAAGTATTACCTGGTAGTCACTGCGGCTTTCAGGAAGACTGATGCTCTTTTTGTGGTCCCTTCTGGTCCTAGGAAGGGTTTGGCTCCTGCCAAGTCTACTATTCTGCTAAGGGGAAGAATCCTCCCTTCTGCCTTACTGCTCATTCTACTCGTGCTATTGGTGCCTCTTGGGCTTTCCAGCACCAGGCTTCTGTTGAACGAGTTTGCAAGGCTGCTACTTGGTCTTCTGTTCATACCTTTTCAAAGTTTTACAAGGTTGACGTTAGGGCCTCAGCTGATGCTGTTTTTGGCCGCAAGGTTTTGCAAGCGGCAGTAGTTTAAACTGCCTGTTGTCATCTTTTGTTAGGGGATCCCACCCTACTTTATGGACACTGCTATTGGATGTCCCAAAGTGTAAGTACTATATCTGGAGCAGGACGTAATGTATACTAAGAATAATACAATTCTGTGAAATACTCACCTGTAGAATTGATATTATTTGTATACAGTACGTCCTGCTCCACCCCACCCTGTTGTTGCATTATTCTGGATCCACTGTATGGTGAGTGTTATCATTGTTATCATTACCAGTTGTTCTGGGTGGTTTAATTCTCCCGGCTTCTTGTTCACTGCTTTTCAATGCTGGGGATTTGTGGGAGGTCCCTGGGTATTTGAAGGGCCGGGAGGAGCCTGTTTTTCCATGTCTCTGCAGTGCAGCGCCATCTGGCAGAGGATAACCCAAGTGTAAGTATCATATCTGGAGCAGGACGTACTGTATACAAATAATATCAATTCTACGGGTGAGTATTTCACAGAATTGTATTTTTTTTACTCATGTTACATCGTCGGCTTTCGTTTTTGCCCTTATACCAAGTTTACAGCACGTCCTGTTCCAGAATATTCCTTACATATGGGTTATACATCCACAAGATGGCTCTGGACTGCAGAAAAAACTTGTGGCCACTCCCAGCCCCTTAAATAGCCAGGAACCTCCCACCAATTCCCAGTTCTTATCTCCAGTCTGGACTGCGAAGATAGAAGATGGCTCTCTATACTGCGCAGGTGAGCGGGGCTTATCAGCCTGTGCCCTGCAGGACTATTCCCACCCGTTTCCGGACCCACTGCCTCCCAGCCTTGGCTGCCTGGTTCGGGTAAAGGTAGGACCAGGGTCAGGTGCTGAGGAGAGCTGCTCCTACCGCAATCCCTGCACTGACATGGGTAGATGGCATAGGCTTATCGTGAGCCTTGTGGGATGCCCCTTCCTGCACTCTGGGTCTTCCTTACCCAATCCCCCCCGCCCTCCCCTCCTTCTTCACTTTATTATTGTGTTGCTGTGTTTTTTACTTAATACGCTCCCCGCCGCGCCGCTTTTACAGCACTCCGCAGACGGCGGCGACTTTGCCTCAGCTGCTGCTGCGCCGTCATTTTTTTTTCTGCTTCTCACTTGTAAATGCTTATGGGGATATCTTTTTATGTCTTTCAGGTGGGATAAACGTCACTGTGGTTTCTCCCGGACCTCTTCTCTTTGTCTCCCACCTCCCTAGCGGGTTTTTGGGGCATCCCAGGTGGCTATTACTAGCCTTACCCCTATATTGGCCTGTTGTGCCACTCAAATCACCATATGGAGGCTTCTGGGGATAATGTGCCTGGGGTTCCTTCGGGACAAGCCCGGCTATGTGTTGCGTGTGAGGTTTCCCCTGTGAGTGACGATGTCAGGGTATGTGTAAACTGCGCCCAGCAGGTACTTGCACTGCAGTCCGGGCTGCAGTCCGGGCTGTCTGTTGCGGGCCCTGGTGCTGCGCCCCTTTTGGCTTCGCCTACCCCCACCACGCTTACATCTGACCCCCAGTGAGGGGCATACTAGCAGGGACTCTCAATCTGATTTGGCTGCACGGGTGGCCAGCATTGAAAAACATATTGCTGGGTCAGCCCCACGTAAGGCTTCTGCAAAGAAGCGGCATTTATCTCCTGCTGCTTCCCTCTTTCCTGTAGAGGATGAGGGACCTTACTCACTTTCTGGCCCTTACCCCCTCGAGGAGGGGGAATTGTTTTCTGATTCAGAATCCTATGAGGAACAACCTAAGATCTATGGTGGTACCGGGTCTCCCTTTGGGGAAGACCCATGGTCCTCAGATGATACTGACAGGTTGTTGAGTCACATATTCGAAGTGCTTTGTATTTCTCCTCCTGCAGTGGCTCCGCAGCAGCAGGGTGAGCTTTTTGATACTGTTAAGCCACGCTTGGAGCTCCCTGAGCAGACTCACTTTAATAATCTAGTGCTCAAGGAATGGGAACGGCCTAGTAAGCTGCCTGGGGTGCCCAAGAATTGGGACAAGAGGTATCCCTTTCCTGCTGATGTGATGAAATGTTGGTCTTGTCCTCCCAAGGTGGACGCGCCCGTTCTAGGGTTGTCAAATACTTCTGTCATGCATTCCCCTGACACTACTACCCTGCGGGATGGTGAGGACCGGCGCATGGACCAGCTGTCCTGTCATGCTTTTGCCTGTGTGGGGACTGCGCTGCGCCCGGTTTGTGCCTCTGCCATTACGGCTATTGCTATTAAAGGGCTGCTTAAGTGTCTCTTAGATGCGGCCTCTGATGATGTGGGAGGTGAAGACTATAGATCTCTCCTGCTTTGCTATGAATTTGTTGCATATATCCTCTCTGCCATGGATGATGTCATTAGAATGTGTGGAAGGACATCTGCCCCTTTGCTGGCTATACGCCGCTCTCTCTGGCTGCGTCAGTGGGCAGCTGATAATGCTGCTAAGAAGGCTCTCACTGGGTTCCCCTTTAAGGGGTTGCGCCTCTTTGGTGAACGCTTGGACTTGTTTGCCAGGGGCGGTAGGTTACCTCAACGCAGGAGGCCGTCTCGGCCCTTTCGGGGGTCTGGTGCCTCTTTCCCCTCTTTTCGGGCTTCCAGGACTGGTCGAGGAGTTTCCTTTTCTGGAGCACGTGGAGACTATTGAGGCAGGGGATGTGGCCGCCCCGGCCTCTCATTGGGTCCCAATCCCAAATCCCCCCCCAAGCCCCCTCAGGCATGAAGAGGCGCCCTCACCCATCCGGGTGGGAGGGGGGGCGGCTTCGGCTCTTTGCTCACGTCTGGAGGTGACGTGTAGCAGACAGGTGGATCCAGGAGGTGGTTTTCTCCGGTTACAAGATAGAGTTTGCAGCCTGGCCGCCCCAAGATTCATCAGATCCCAGATGGCTCAAAACCCTCTGTCAGCTCAGGGTTTGTGCCTTGCTGTCCAAAACCTTCTGGAGTTGGGGGTCCTCTGCCCGGTGCCTTTCTGGGAAAGGGGCAGAGGCTTCTATTCCAATCTTTTCACGGTCCCCAAAAAGGACGGGTCCCTCAGGCCCATCCTGGATTTAAAGCGCCTCAACAAGTTTGTCAGATTCAAGCATTTTTCGCATGGAAACCCTGCACTCAGCAGTCAATTCACTGCGCCCGGGCGATTTCATGACTTCTGTAGACATCAAGGACGCTTACCTTCACGTACCAATCTTTCCAGGTCATCAGAAATTCCTCAGGTTCGCTCCAGAGGATCAGCACTACCAATTTGTGGCCTTGCCTTTCGGTATCACCTTGGGTCCCAGGGTATTCACCAAGGTGCTGGCAGGCGTGATGGCTCTGCTGAGATCTCAGGGCATTTGCATCCTTCCTTATCTGGACGACATTCTCATCACGTCTCAGTCCTTCCATCAGGCCGAGCTGGATGCCCAGATGGTGGTGTCCACACTAGAGTCCTTCGGCCCCCGTCACTGGTGAGGTCCTTTTCCGGGCATGACTCTGGATACATCTCAGGTCAAGGTTTTTCTCCCTCAGCAGAAGGTGGGGAGTCTTCACGCTCAGGCCCAGTTTCTGCTGTCTTGTCCTCATCGCTCTAACCGGCAGGGGATGCAGCTGGTGGTGTCTTGCTTCGAGGCGGTACCCTATGCTCAGTTTCACATGAGACCTCTTCAGCTACACCTTTTGTCAGTGTGGGATCGGGACCCTGGGTCCCTGGATCAGGTGTTTGTTCTGTCCCCTCTGGCCAGGCGGTCTCTCTTGTAGTGGCTGGACTCAAGGAACCTGTTGGTGGACAGGACCTTTCTGTCCCCTTGCTGGGAGACTGTCACCACGGATGCCAGTCTGACAGGCTGGGGGGGCTTCTGGAAGTCCTTGAAATTCCAGGGTCAGTGGGGTCCTCAGGAGGCTCATACCCCTATCAACATTCTGGAACTGAGGGCGATAAGGTTGGTTCTTGCCTAATTGACTCCACACCTTCGGGGTCGGGCTGTTCAGATCCGCTCGGACAACCAGATGGCGGTTGCCTACATCAATCATCAGGGAGGGACCCGGAGCAAGAGGGCCCTCAAGGAAGTGTCCCTGATACTGTCTTGGGTGGAGGAGAACGCTGGAGAATCTGGAGAATGCTGAATCCAGGAGAATCTGGAGGCAGACTCCCTCAGCAGGGGGGCTTCTCGTCTGGGAGAATGGTCCCTCAGCAGCAGGGTGTTTCGCTCCCTGTGCCACCGCTGGGGTCAGCCGGATGTGGGTTTGTTTGCGTCCCATCACAATCACAAGCTTCCAGTCTTTGTCTCTCTGTCACAGGACCCACTGGCCTTGGCCATGGAGGTATTGGCAATGTCTGGGAAGAGTTTTCAGCTCCTCTATGTATTCCCTCCGTTTCCTCTGCTGGGCAGGGTACTGCGCAAGATAGCCCAGGAAGGGGTGCCAACCATTCTGGTGGACCCCTGTTGGCCAAGAAGGGTGTGGTTCGCAGACGTCGTGTAGTTGGCAGTAGATCAGTATTCCCTGCCCAAGAATCCAGACCTGCTTGCTCAGGGGCAGCTACGCCATCCCAATTTACAAACGCTGGCTTTAACGGCCTGGCTGCTGAAACCTTCATCTTGATGGAGAAGGGGCTGCCTGCTTCTGTAGTTGATACCATGATTAGGGCTAGGAAGAAGTCCTCATCCTTTATCTAATATAGGGTATGGCATGCTTTCATTGCCTGCTGTGGGTCTAAGTCCCTTCCATGTCGGGTGTTTTCTGTTCCCAGGATCCTGGAATTCCTACATGGTTTGGACTTGGGTCTTCAACTTAGTACCCTCAAAGGTCATGTTTCAGCCTTGGCTGTTTTCTTCCAAAGATCCTTTGCCAACCATCGTTTGCTTAAAAGACCTTCTTCCAGGGAGTTACTCACATGCGACCTCCACGTAAGCCTATGTTACCAGTCTGGGATTTGAATTTGGTCTTATCCACTATGCAGGATCCTCCCTTTGAGCCTCTGCGTAAGGCCCCTTTGTCTATCTTGACCCTTAAGGTAGCATTTTTGGTGGCTATCACTTCTGTTAGGCATGTTTCTGAGTTGGGGCGCTTTCCATCAAACCTGTTTATTTTGAGACACCAGGATGAGATGGTGTTTCGGTTTAAGCCAGATTTTCTGCCTAAGGTTGTGTCTGCTTTTCACCTCAATCCGGACATTGTCTTGCCTTCTCTGTGTCCTAATCCTAGTAACCCTAAGGAGAGGGTTACATTCTCTGGATGTGGTTAGGACTTTGAAGTTTTATTTGGTAGCTACTGAATCCTTCAGGAAGACTGATGCTCTTTTTGTTCTCCCTTCTGGACCTAAGAAGGGTTTGCTAAATCCACCATCAGTAAGTAATTCTTCTCGGGCTATTGGTGCCTCTTGGGCTTTTCAGCACCAAGCTTCGGTTGAACAAGTTTGCAAGGGCGCTACTTGGTCTTCTGTTCATACTTTTTCTAAGTTTTACAAGGTTGATGTTAGGGCCTCAGCTGATGCTGCTTTTGGCCGTAAAGTTCTGCAGGCGGCAGTAGTTGATCCCACCCTACCCACCCTACCTTACGGACACTCCTCCCAACCGTTTGCAGGATCCAATCATAAATTTAAAAAGCACGAAGAAATCTAGTGCAACCCCATCAAGATTTCTTTAAAAACCAATTTTATAAATAAAATGCACTCACATTTCATTGAAGTAACATGCGCCTGTATACAAATGTAGGTTAAGAGGGAGTCCTTTATTCCCTTATTCCATACGATCGTCAATGTGGGCGCCAGATTTGAAACAAATAGAGAACTGCCTTTAAGTCCAATAGCTGCCGTCTCCTAACGTGTTTCGTTGCGTGCGCAACTTTATCAAAGGATTTTTAAATTTATGATTGGATCCTGCAAACGGTTGGGAGGAGTATACATACTGCAGATTGAAGCATTGAATTGTATGGAATTCTTCAGTGGCTGAAATTACTCTAAGGCTTTCCAATTTCTTAAATCTGGTAAGCGCATATGTGTGGAGGTGGCGGGCACGTGTGACAAGACCCTGATTTGTGGATGTGCATGCACCGTGGGATACCTCCTTAAGAATCACTCTAAAGACTGTTTTTGTGATCACAATCATTTGTGTCCCTATTGCTCCGTGTCTTATAATTGTATATTGCTGTGAGACTTTCTTTTGGATGAAAAGTTTTGTGTTTATTATTCTCCCGGCTTCTTGTATAACTGCTTGTCAACACTGGGAATTGGTGGGAGGTTCCTGGCTATTTAAGGGGCCAGGAGTGGCCACAAGTTTTTTCTGCAGTCCAGCGCCTTCTTGTGGATGTATAACCCATGTGTAAGAAATATTCTGGAACAGGACGTGCTTTATACTTATAATACCAATTGTACAGGTGAGTACTCACAGAATTGTATTTTCCATCGTCTTCTCCCACAAATCCTTTACGTTTTCCGTTAGATTCTGTTTTCCTTTTACAATAAATAATTGTCCAGACGAAAATCCCTACGATCTTACGCCTGCGCACTACAAACTTAACTCATTAAAGTGCTCGCCTACATATTTGGTTCACTCACTTGTGCTACAATGCTTAGCTAAATCACTTCGCGCTCTCATTCTTCCATTTCTCACCCCTAAAACTTACTCAAATCACTTCGCGGTCATGTTCTTCTTCCATTTCCCACCCCTAAAACTTACTCAAAGCACTTCGCGGTTATGTTCTTCTTCCATTTCTCACCCCTAAAACTTACCCAAAGCACTTCGCGGTCATGTTCTTCTTCCATTTCTCACCCCTAAAACTTACCCAAATCACTTCGCGGTTATGTTCTTCTTCCATTTCTCACCCCTAAAACGTACCCAAATCACTTCGCAGTCATGTTCTTCTTCCATTTCTCACCCCTAAAACTTATCCAAATCACTTTGCAGTCATGTTCTTCTTCCATTTCTCACCCCTAAAACGTATCCAAATCACTTCGCGGTTATGTTCTTCTTCCATTTCTCACCACTAAAACTTACCCAAATCACTTCACGGTTATGTTCTTCTTCCATTTATCAACCCTAAAACTTACCCAAATCACTTCGCGGTCATGTTCTTCTTCCATTTCTCACCCCTAAAACTTACCCAAAGCACTTTGCGGTCATGTTCTTCTTCCATTTCTCACCCCTAAAACTTACCCAAATCACTTCACGGTTGTTTTTCTTCCATTTATCAACCCTAAAACTTACCCAAATCACTTCACGGTTATGTTCTTCTTCCATTTATCAACCCTAAAACGTACCCAAATCACTTCGCGGTCATGTTCTTCTTCCATTTCTCACCCCTAAAACTTACCCAAAGCACTTCGCGGTCATGTTCTTCTTCCATTTCTCACCCCTAAAACTTACCCAAAGCACTTCGCCGTCATGTTCTTCTTCCATTTCTCACTCCTAAAACTTACCCAAATCACTTCAAGGTCATGTTCTTCTTCCATTTCTCACCCCTAAAACTTACCCAAATCACTTTGTGGTCATGTTCTTCCATTTCTCACCCCTAAAACCCAAAGCACTTTGCGGTCATGTGAATCTTCATCTCTATATATTTCTTGGCCCATTCATTTTGTGTTAATGTATTTTGAAAATGAAATGACACTGAAACATTTTTATTTTTTTTAATCAAAAATGCCATTTTTTATGGCTTTTTTTTCAACTTTTTGGTTCTAAAAATGTATAAACTTTTTTTTTTTGGTTTGATAAGGAAATATAAAATTTAAAAATGATTCAAATTTTAAATACTTTAACAATTAAAAACTATATACATAGCAATGGCAGGACCCAGAACATTAGTCTTCATCTGTGGTCCCCAACGAGTCGCGCAGCTCCTGCATATCGGCCACCAACTGAAGGACCCTTGCACTCATTGCTGCCACTCTGGCACGTGTGGTCCCTGTATAAAAAAGAAACAAACATTATTTGTTGGCAAATACAGAATGTTTTTTAGGTGGCAAGCTAACTCATGACGCCATATGTCATTATGCTAAGCAATTAATCTAAGGAAGAAGGCATATGTCATTATGCTAAGTAATTAATCTAAGGAAGAGGGCATATGTCATTATGCTAAGTAATTAATCTAAGGACGAGGGCATATGTCATTATGCTAGGTAATTAATCTAAGGAAGAGGACATATGTCATTATGCTAATGCCATTGACTATGGCTTTAGGTATCCTGGTGATCATGTCAATTACCACATACTCAAAAGAATGACACTACAACTTACTTCGTTGGTGGCCGACGTCTGCTTCGGGGACCACCCTGGGTTCTGGGACTGCTAGGAAGTTGAGGCTGTAGAGACATGTCAAATAGGGTCACTTCTAATGTCAACAGTAAGCAAATGACAATTTTAATGTGTGTGTGACGTTACTCACCTTCTCCATGTGCCTCCTGGGCATGATCTGCTGCAGACTCTTCCACAGATCCTTCACCCGCTACATATTCATCTAGAAAAAGAGATTAAGGGAATCAGCTTTTGTTTAAATAGCATGTATGTGTGTGCGGTTACATTAAGAGTCACATACCAGAGGCTAAGGGCTCCAACACTTGGTACGACTCCGTGCCCACGCCGTGACGCCCTTCCTCTGTAGAAGGGTCCAGGGGCTGGTCGGAGGCCACTACAGAGGAGAGGTAGGACCGTCGCCCTGGAGATCCACCACCTTCACTTTGTGCTGCAGATTCATGCAGCACTGGTCGGCCTGTGCACCTCCGGGTGCATCGTATTCGGTACTCCATTTCCAGCACTAGAAAGGAAAAGCATTTATAAATAAAGGCCTACCTTCTGTATTACTTACATCTAGCATACAATCGCTATGTACTTACTTGGGAAATGGAGCCCGAAAAATCGCCGCACCCGGGGCATGTGGAGCCATTTCAGGTCCGAACAATGCTGCATGAACTGCGTATGTGTGAAGATGGTGTCCGTCTCGTGCTGGATCCTGGAAACGATCTCCAGGGCGACGGTCCTGTTCTCAAAAGAGTTGGGCAGGTAGTCGTACCTGCGCTGAAGCATCGTCTAAAAACACAAGATAAACATAGTTGTTAGATCAAACGGCATACAAATATCTGTCACAATTAGATCAGTTGACTAAATGACATTGCCAGACACATTTCTAGCCTCAAACTATCCTTCTAGATGTTAGTGAGTTGGTTCGCACATGTACGCACTTCTGTTTGGCACAGATTTAGACAAACTTTTAAAGATAACTGTTTCTTCATGCGCTTCCTTAAGGCCTAGGCATGCATTTAGATGGCAAATCAAAGTCAATACTTACTTACAATACACTTACGAGCATAATCAGCTCTTCTTGTTGTTGGGTGAAGATCGTGAGCGCCATCTTTCTTTTTGTCTGCAGCAGATAAGTAATGCCCCATCGGTTTACGGGTTCCGCACGGCCGGAAGGAACGGCCGTACACACGCGTACGCGAATGCGTCATACCCAGGCATTAGTATTTAAAGGGTCCTGGACACACAGCTCATTCTCTTTGTGAGTTTCAACATGCCAGCCAAAAAACAAGTCGGTAAGGCCAAACTAGGCAAGGTGGCCAGCAGCAAAATGCCACAGCGGCCTGAGGAGGCTTCTTCACGGCCGACCACTTGGTCCCAAATTACAACGCCAAAGGTGCGGGAAACGCGCAGCCACAGTGGCCAAGCCAAGGTGACATTACCCACCAAGTCCGCTAAACCCAAACCATCCAGCAAAGCCAAGGAGGGAGCGGCGAAGAAGCCCACAACCAAGCAGGCAGGTACGCCCGCAAAAAAGGCCACTTAGAGGGTGAGAAGCCCCAGCCCCCAAAAAACACCATCCCCTCCTCCCCGGCCTACCACATCCGTTCTGAAAGAACGCTTCACTGGCAAGGCCAGTAAAAGCCACAGGCCCAGAAGCCCCAGCCCAGCCAGCTCAGCATTTCCAGAGCCACGTGGGAAACACACCCATGGACATGGAAAGAGCAAGAGCCACAGGACCAGAAGCCCCAGCCCAGCCAGCTCAGCATCTCCAGAGCCACGTGGGAAACACACCCATGCCCATGGAAAGAGCAAGAGCCACAGGCCCAGAAGCCCCAGCCCAGCCAGCTCAGCATCTCCAGAGCCACATGGGAAACACACCCATGGACATGGAAATAGCAAGAGCCACAGGCCCAGAAGCCCCAGCCCAGCCAGCTCAGCATCTCCAGAGCCATGTGGGAAACACACCCATGGCCATGGAAAGAGCAAGAGTCACAGGCCCAGATGGCCAAGCACAGCCAGCTCAGCATCTCCAGAGCCACATGCAAGTACCTCCCAGGGGCATGGAACCACAAGTGGCAAGGGCACAAGGAGGCACAGGGCCAGAAGCACCACACCCTCAAGCACACCCTCTCCTCCTCGGCCACATTTGCCACCGGCACAGGTGGCAAGCAACTATCCATATGCCACATCCACGCCTGCAAGTTCAGTGGCCACCCAGGCAAGGACCCCCAGTTCATTTCCAAGTCCAGTACATTCTTTATCAAGCCACCTGTCCAACATTTCAACACAACAGAGCCAGCCCAGAATGTTCCCCGAATTGCCTACATCCGGAGATGAGCCCGAACAGCAAGCAATAGGGCGGACATTGCGGCGAGGACAATTGAGTGGCAGGTTTGGTGAGGCCCAAACTCTGGCATTGGCAAGTGGGCTGACCCTACATTATGACGAGCTATATGAGCGAAAATCCAAATCTACAAGCAAAATGCGAAAGAATGAAATCTTGGAGGAGCTCACCAGACAGGTCAATGCAGGGGGGGAGAAGCTTAAAGATGTGGAGCAGATCCAGCGCAAAATTTCTGACCTGAAGTATGCAGCACGGAAGAAAATAAACGGTGCAATTACAGGTACATATTTGAGTTGTGCATTTGTCTGCTTGTTGTATTGTCCACAATTTACTAAATTTGGCAACCTATATTTATTAGCTTACAAACTGGCGGAGGCTTCCCCACAAAATTACAATTTACCCGAGCTGAGGAGATGGTGCTGGTGTTGATACATCCC
This sequence comes from Gastrophryne carolinensis, assembly GCA_027917425.1. NCBI lineage: Eukaryota > Metazoa > Chordata > Amphibia > Anura > Microhylidae > Gastrophryne > Gastrophryne carolinensis. The sequence goes on from CM051234.1 coordinate 163,655,270, forward strand.
GTGACATTAGAGGGCCTCTCTGGGCGACGGGACACGGACATTCCATTCCTGCAGGTTAGTAATGTTAGTATGCATGTGAAATGTTGTAAACGTGTAAAATGAGGCTCACAGGCATATATGAACACATGCCCCTAGGGAGTGGCTTGTAGGGGAGGTTACAGTTTTAGCAGGGTGTTTATTGTCTGCGGTCTGTTCATTTTCCAATTTGGCAGGCCATACACGACCTTGGACAGGATTTATGGTCACTATTAAAGTCTTTATATTAGCAAAGCACTGCCTGTTATGTGATTCTACTCAATTATATACAACACTTCCTTCTTTGTCTTTAGGCCACTTGGGTTTTAGCTGTGCTTTGGTCTCAAATACTTGATCAGGGGTCAGGGAAAGGTCTACATAGGAAGAATGCCCACCAGCATACTCTTAAGCAAAATGCTATTTGCAAGCTGAGTGTGGGTCCCTTTATGGATGTGTGAATGAAGCCTCATAACATGCAGTACATGCATGTTTGTATTATTTAAGGTGACCAATGTGTATGTACAGGGTGAGTCATACATATAACAGATAATGACATTCATAGTGAAGGTCACCTTGGACAGTTGTGGGAGTTGGCATTCCTGCTTGCCCACATGTTTTTTTGTAGTAATTCAGATCATCAAGGGATTTTTGGGTGTTTCTGTGACTTTTTATTTAAAATACAGCCCAGCATCAAGCCTCAGCAAGTGTGGAAGCCTCATCCAGTTTGACCACGCTGTCAACTTCTGTGCTGCCTAGGAGCCAGGACCAGATATATAGGGTAAGTGGACTTTGATGAATCTGCTGATGCATGTGAATGAACATGATTAATGCTGCAGAGGATTTGCCAAGCACATCTGCGACTCTTGCTCGCCCTAGAGGTAGACGTAGTCAGCAACATCGACCAGTTTCCGAGGGGAGGTGCGTGCCGATCCTGGAGTCAGTGGGGCACCATGAGAGGCGTTTTTTCGCCAGGTGACTCAAAGAACCACAGAGCAGCTTAGTGCACAATCAGATACATTAAATAATACATTAAATAATACATTCACCACCATGCTGACAGAATTTAGGACGGGCAACAGCTACATGGCCACCTGTGTAATAATTTCACAGCCATGCTCGAGGAAGTTAGAACTAGCAATAGACTCATGTTGTAACAGTGGCAGATTATGAATGCCACACATGCCCAGGTGATGGGCCACCTCCAAGGCCCACCACCAGGGTTTTATGGGCAACACCCATTTTAACAGCTATTTGCCCTGTATCTGCTTTCCTCTACATCCACAATGTATTGACCTGTCTGGTGAGCGATACCAAGATTGCCTTTTTTATGGCTGTGCTTGTATGATTTGGATTTTCGCCCATATTAGAGTCCTGAGATACCCCACTAGCCGAAGCCTGAGCTAAAGCCTCACTGAAGCTGCCGCTCAAGCTGCCATGCGGCAGGCTTGGGCCTAATGAAATTGTGTCTGGCTCATCCTGTTTGGAGGCCTGATTGGGGGACATTCTGGGCTACCAAACTGCTACCTTGAACCCTGGCAAAGATTGGACTGGACTTGCATTTAGACTGGGGGTTATTGTTTTGGTGGGCCACTGACTTACAGGCGTGGATGTGGCATAGGTATGGCTGCTTTCCACCTGTGCCTGTGGCAAATGTGGCCAAGCAGGAGAGGGTGTGTATGTGGCCCTATGTATTACTGGCCAAATATTGACATGCAAATGGTTGCTCCCTATGTCTGTTTATTTTATTTTTTATTGAAACTTCGGCCTGGAGTGGATTACTTAAAAACTCCTGGATGTGGCCAATTGCTAGGTGCCATGATTCTGCACCAATGTATATTTATGGTGTCCTATGTATGTACATGAAGTCTGCGAGTGTCCTTCAACTCCATTTTTTAATATTTAAATAAAAAATATTGAATGTGACTTTAGCTGTTGTTGACTAAGTTGATGCATTAATGTTTGGGTTTTTTTGAGATTACTGAAGTTTTTTCTAAACAAACATGTCCCAAAAAAAATTCATGACGCTCAGATCATGTGTGAATACTTTAGTAATTAAATCATTACTATTTGATGCAAAAAATAATACTAAAGCATTCACAAAGCCAAATTATAGTAAAAAAAATAATTACATGCAACAAACAAACACAGGAAAGACAAATTAGGCAAAATGTGTGTTAATCAAATTGGCCCGAAGAGCTTGGCCAGAGGCACTAGGTGTGCCACGGTAGTTATCTTCTGGGTCCTGGCTGGGTGGAGAGGGGGGCAGATCCACATACCGGGGGACACGCTGCATTATGGCAAAGTTGTGGAGGACACAGCAGGCCAGTAATATATTGATGACCTTGTTGGGGTCATACTGGAGTGCCCCCCCGGTATGGTCCAAACACCTGAAGCGAGTTTTTAAGAGGCCAAAGGCCCTCTCCACAACGGCCCGGGTCTTCCGGTGGGCCCGATTGTAGGCATCCTGGGCCGCATTCTGTGGCCGAAGGACGGGCGTCATCAGCCAGGGAAGAAGCGGATAGCCGGAATCACCTGAAAGAATAAGAAAATACTTATATAAATTACACATTCAAAAAATATATTTTGTGACAAGCGGTAGTTCACTCTGACTAGGAGCCTATCTTAAATTGTAGCCACCCCCTGTACATACAGATTGCTCAGCTAAAAAGAAGCCTAACACCATCTAATGCATGTTCTGAGCCTTTAAACATGCAAGATGGCGGATGAGGGCAAATCAGGCAGCCTGCAAACAGGAATTGGCTAAGGACTGTGCTGCTCAGCATTCTGGGATGTCTTACCTTTTCAGGACCCCAGATCTGCTTTGTCTGAGCCAAGCACAGCTCTAACCCGCCCCCTGCACTTTATCCCGCTCTCTTCTATACTCAGTAAGTGTCATGCATCTGAGCAAAGATGGCGCAGACCCTATAATAAAGTCAAGAACAGAATTGCAGCCGAGTGTGGGGAAGAATAATAAGTAATTTACTAGAAAGTAGAAATATATTATTTTGAAATGCTGGGAAATCAGTTTCTAAGGGTTTGTGCTTTGCTAAAGGTCATGGTTAAGGTCCGGTTGAACATGTCATCAAGGGGTAAAAACAGCCATAGGTTCAGACATGGGTCATCAACTATATTCCTAGGCATACATTGAAAAGTGAATGACGTTATTTGCGTAAACTTACCAAGGAGCCATCCACCTGAGAATTCTCCAGACTCAAGCCGACGGTACAATCCAGATCTTCGCAAGATGTACGCATCATGGGATGAGCCTGGAAACCCGGCGAGGATGCTAAGGAACCGCATGTCCGGGGCCACCACTGCTTGGGCATTCAGTGAGTCGCCCATTTTGCGGTTCCTGGGAAAAAAGAAAAGTTAAAAAATTAGCAAGGCAAGGTAAACTACTCAAACACTAACTCCTAACACCCTCCAAAAAACATGCTGGGCAATACAAATAACACAAACTAAGTACCTAAGTATGTTTTGGCCCAAAAAAGGATATGTATGGTGGATCAACTAAAGATTAACTTTAAAATGAATAATTAAGGTTCACATGAAAAAGTTTGGCTTAGGACGACATGAAAAACATTGATGAAGCTAAAGACAGTCAAATGTATCACAGTGACAATTTACAAGGAGGGATTAATAGATATACAGTGTAAGCTGTTTCACAGGGACAATTTACAAGGAGGGATTGATAGATACAGTGTAAGCTGTTTCACAGGGACAATTTACAAGGAGGCATTAATAGATATACAGTGTAAGCTGTTTCACAGGGACAATTTACAAGGAGGGATTAATAGATATACAGTGTAAGCTGTTTCACGGGACAATTTACAAGGAGGGATTAATAGATATACATTGTAAGCTGTTTCACAGGGACAATTTACAAGGAGGGATAAATAGATATACAGTGTAAGCTGTTTCACAGGAACAATTTACAAGGAGGGATTAATAGATAGTTAAAATGCAAATTTTATAAACTAGATAACAAAATGACCGATTGAACTTACCTATAGATGTACTCGTCGGCTGCAGGAGGGACCAATGCAACGTGGGTGCAATCAATCGCACCCATGACGTTGGGCATGTCGGCGATATTATAAAATGCCAGCTAAAGCGCATTCCAGGCTACCATGTCGTCAGGAAAAAAAATATATTTCTGACTAATGGTAGCCATGCCTTCCAAAAACTTGGATAGCGCGCGGCTCAGCATAGGCTGGGAGATCCCCACGGAGAGGGCACCCAGCCTCTGGAACGAGCTGTTCGCCAAAAGTTGCAGGCAGCCAAGCATCTTGGTCATACCTGAAATTGCTTGCCCCTTCCTTGTGGTGCGGGCTCACCATGGCCGCAGCTCACTATACAACTTATGGAGGGAAGCGTGATTAAGTCTGGTCAGCTTGAACAGCTCAACGTCATGCATACGATTGATATGCATGCGTCGCCGGTGCAATCTGGCCTCAGCCCTGCTGATTCATTTAATGCCCATTAGCTGGAGTTGGTGATGTTCCTCCACAAAGGCACAAAACATGTTGAAAGCAAGGTATCCGAGGTCAAAATGGTCCTGTAAGGGGATCGCAAATGAAACGGTTTTATGGGGTGGTGGTCCCTCGGCAATCAGCTCTCTGAATGAGACGCAAGCCCATAACAATAACGTAAGTTATCTGAACGAACGCAAAATATCAGATTTAGCTGGGAAAATGATCCGAACTAACGCAAAGGATCCAATTTACTGTCGTTCATCGAAAGCGCATATACGCATGAGCTCGAACGAACATACGAATGAAAAATGCAACGAAAAAAACTAAAAAAATGACAAACACCCACAAAAACATACACAGACAGCTACGGAAGTCCAGACGAATGTGTCTATGAATCGAGGCTATTGTGACATGAACACATTAATGCCAGACCTGTCATGTCAATTCTGCATTAATATATAAAAAATTTTAAATGTTTGAAAAAATGGCTTTTTCAAGGCCAGGAGAGGTCACAACATTATTTGAGAATAAAATAAAAAATAATAATCAAAACCCCTGTTTAAAGAGAAGTAAAAGAACATCCATTGAAATGTATGGGAGAGCGGCAGGTAGCGAGAGGTAAGACGTGGCGTTCTGCAAGGCTAAACGCCGGCGCTGTACACTGAGGCTGGGATAATGATGAATCGTATGCTACATGGCGTTCCAGTCGCTCACCAGAATCCGCTTGATAAATGTGTCATTGCGTGCCATGTCCGGCGCTCACCTGCCGCTACCTGTCATTTACAAGGCACTACCTGGCGCTATCCCTTCATGAATAAGCCCTAAGTGAATTTGAAACATGCCTGTATTATGCATCTATCCTAAGTAAGCTAATACACAAATAGGAGCAGACTAGATCCATGTATTCTCCTGTCATCAACCTTCTATGTTTCTAGATATATATGTTTATATAATATACCGTCTTACCACTTTCCTCACTGCTGGGTCTGCTCTTTTTGTTGGGGCCCAGAAAATCCACGGTTGGCCCAGATGCTCAGGATCAGATTTCTACTGTTTTAATTCAAAGCTTTTGGCTCGAAGGTATTCGTGTGAGATCTCCTCATCTGTTTGACTGTACCAGATGTGCAAACACCAAAATAATTGCCATACCCATTTTATTACCTATGTATGTCCCAAACTTTCGGCTATTGGGGTTTGCCGTGTTTGCAACTGTGTGTAACTGATTCAGGTTTTGTCAAATATTGGAAGCAGGTAAAACAGGCCCTTTGACTATTGAGTTAAAGCCCAATGTCAATCTACATTTTTAGTTTTGAATAGAATAGTGTTGCCCATAGATGACCAAGTTTACTTCTTTGACATTTAGCAGTTAGGTACTTTAGTCTTTTGTTTCCTTCCCAAATGTTTGTAGTCTTCATGCAGAGTTAACACAACCATAAGAGAATTAGGTATATGTAATGGCTTTGGACAGATGTGTTCAGTTGGAAAGAGACACATACAATCCCTCTCAGTTTGGGAGCGTGCGTGTAGTAGAACAGCAGATAAGACTGTAGAAATCTTTACTGCTGGTAATTTCCTCTGAAACAACCTACTACCAAGTAGTATAAAAATATAGTATATATTGTAAGTTATTCAAGTAAGCTATTTCTGTTTAGTGAAGATATAAAGGTATGGGTTGTGTTACAAAGGTATTTTTCACATGACGCAATTCTGACCTGTCAATAAAGATAAATCACATCTGTACATGAACATCACTTTAGGCAAGCAGCCAGCTTTATTTCCTATAAAATGTGTATCCTGAAGACCCATGTACTATTTTTCTGTACAGAGGACACTGGAGGTCACCTTGGGGTTATATGTCCATCTCAATGCACTCGGTCTACCTGATGTGTTCTTGTTTTGCTATGAATAATCTTTTTTCTTTATTGCATGGCACGGCCCGCTTCGGTATTCATAACAGTCGGGTTATTCAGCCACAAGGTGGCGCAGTGGTACTGTAGAAAGCTGCGGCACCTCCAGGCTCCCTATAAAAACAGGATTAACCAACAAGTTCCCAGTGTTTGTGTGTGTCTTGCACAGGTGAGCGGGGCAACCAAGCCTGCGGCCCTGCATGTCTATTTCCATCCGTTTCTGGACCATTACTGCCTCCCAGCCTCGGCTGACAGATCGGGTGAAGGTAGAAGAGCACTAGGGTCAAGTGCTCCTGGAGCGTGGCTCCATGCCGCAGACCCTGTTCCACAAAGGGTAGCCGGCCATAAGGCTTTATGGTGAGCCTAATAGGGATGCAGAGTTTCTTTCCCGGCTTCTGAGGGGGTGAGTTGTTGGGAAATGGTCCCTTTATTCTCCTTTTGGGGTCCCCCTGCACCCCTCCCTGGTCATGGCTGCTCGCCGCTGCCTTGGGCTCGTCTCTCTTTCCTCCCCCCCTCTTCGGACTTCGTTTGGGGGGGGGGGTCGGGTGGTAGCGGTGAGTGGTGATATTTGTGGCGTTTTGACGTTTTCTGTGTAATTGTGGTGTTTTTTGCTGCCGCGCCGCCTTGTACTGCGTTCCGTGGCTGTGGCCGCCATAACCTGAGGTGATTTTGCTTTGTCATGGCGCTGGCCGGGTCACGTGAGAGATGTTTTTGCACTCTTCGGGGGGGGGGGGGCTGGGCGATGACACGTATTGAGTCGTCCCCCCGCTGCCTGCCCCTCGAGGTACCTCTGCCAGCAAGCTGCGCTGCGCATCTGGATTTCTCCCTTTCTGGCTGCGGCGCTACCTCCTCAGGTGTGTCGCCTTATCCTCCGGTCTTTGCCTTGTGACCCTGCAGTGTCTTTGGTCCGTGAGTCCCCCTTGGGTTTTTTTTATTGAATTAGGGTGTATGTGCTGCGGGAGGCTCATTGTCTTTTTACTTATGTCTTTCAGGCGGGATACCCTTGGGTTGTGGTCTCTCCCGTCTCCACTCCCCCTCTTCCCCCCTTCACTGACTACTGGGGGCATCCCGTGGGAGGGCATGCCGGGTGGCTTTGTGTAGCCTTTACCCACCGCTGGCCTATTGCTCCTATGTTAATCACCGTATGGAGGCTTCTGGGGATAGCGAGCTTGGGGGTCCTTCGGGGCAAGCCTGGCTGTGTTCCATGTGTGGGGTGTCCCCTGTGTGTAACAGTATCACGGTGTGCGTGCCGTGTGCTGAAAGTGTCCTTGCGCTTCAAGCTGGTTTGCCTGCTGCGCTTCCTAGCTCGGCCCATCCCTCTGCTTCACCTACTCCCCCGCTCCTGCAATTGGGCCCCAGTGAGGGGGACATTAGCAGGGAGTCATACTCTGATCTGGCTCTGCGGGTGGCCAGTATTGAGAGGCAGCTTGCCGGGACTGTTCCTAGGAAGGCCTCTAGTAAGAAGCGGCACCTGAATTCTACTCCCTCACGCTCTACTGAGGAGTATGAGGAATTTGATGTCACTATTGAACGCTATTCCCTGGAGGAAGGAGAACTGCCTCAGGACTCTGACTCCTCTGGGGACCAGCAAGAGGTTTGTGACAGTGACCCGGAGTCTGGGGATTCATGGTATCCTGAGGACACTGGCAATTTACTGTCTCACATTTTAGAAATCCTACACATTGCCCTCCCTGTGGAGGCTAAAAGTAAACAGGGTGAGCTGTTTCACCCTGTTAAACAGCGTCTGGAGTTCCCTGAGCAAGGACATTTCACCACTATGGTGCTTAAAGAATGGGAACGTCCTAACAGGCTGTCCCTGTCCTCTGTGCCCAAGAGTTTGGATAAGAGATATCCCTTTCCTGATGATCTTGTTAAGAGGTGGTCAGTTCCCCCTGAAGTGAACGCTCCTGTGCTAGGCTTGTCCAACACTTCGGTCATGCCTTCCCCGGACACTACCACTCTGAGGGACAGTGAGGACAGGTGCATGGATCAGCTGGCCTGTCATGCCTTTACCTGTGTGGGGGCAGGCTTACGCCCTACCTGTGCCGCGGCTATTACGGCTCTACTCAAGCGCCTCCTGGATGGCACTTCAACTCGTAGAGGGGGGGAGGAGTTTAGGACCCTCTTGGTTTGCTCTGATTTTGTGGCCTTTATCCTTGCTGCTATGGATGATGCTGTGTGGCTGAGTGCTAGGGCCTCGGCGCTCTTGGTGGTTATGCGCCGCTCTGTCTGGTTGCACCAATGGGCAGCTGATGCTGCTGCTAAGAAAGCTCTCACTGGTCTCCCCTTCATGGGGCTGTGGCTATTTGGGGAGCGTCTTAAAGGAGCAGTATCGCAAATTTTTCTTGGTGACTTATATTTAAATGGTACTTTGAATGTAGTTAAGTGTTGGAGTAAGAATTACAAATTTAGAAAAAAATGATGTCTGTGTTGTGCAGCTGGAGACTAATAGCTCATGTTTATGTCTGCTGAGTGTCGGCCTGACACTCTGGTCTGTTCCACACTGAGGAGAGGGGGAAACAATGTAACAAAGTATCAGCTGTTCAGTGCTGGCAGCCGTCCAGCATAAGATAACAACATTGCAACATTGCCTGGCCAGAACTCATATATCTAAAACAGAGAGAAAAGCTCTAGAAGTCATTTAGCTGATTTTGACTACAGTTTCCCTTCATGTTGGCTCTGCTGCAGAACCTTTCAATTTACCATTTTCTCTCTCTTTTCTCAGCACATTTTTCCATATGATCTTTCTTTCAGCGTTGTGTGTTTTGAGCAAAGCCCAACCCAGGATTTTCACTATCTGGAGTTTTGTTTTGTGCCCCTAGGGGCATCCCGGCTTGGGATGCCATGATATGTGAAATCCCCAAGTTCGCCTGTGAAAACGTACCTTTCCCTGTCCCACAGCGCATGCGCGGGCTCTCATCCAATCAGCTCTGTTTGCACGCAGATGGGGAGCCTGAGCAGTAACCTTCCTGGCCGCCCGGCCTGTCTAAATGACTATCTGCGTGAGCGCGCCAGAAAAATGGGAGGATCTGTGGTTATCCAGGTGTCGTTTCACACAGTGGGGCATCCCGATTTAGAATGCCCAAGGGGGAAGGTCAATGGCCGGGTCTTATAGACTTCAGGGTCGGCCACTCAGGGTTTTGTTCCACTTTAATACCTTTAGATTTTCCTGCACAGTTATTCAAAGAAGAATTTCAGTCATTGGACATCAAGGATGCTTATCTTCATGTGCCTATCTTCCCAGGTCATCAGAGACTTCTAAGGTTCGCGCTGGAGGATCAGCATTACCAGTTTGTGGCTCTACCCTTTGGTATCCCCTCTGCACCTCAGGTGTTCACCAAGGTGCTGGCGGGAGTGATGGCTCTGCTATGGAACCAGGGCATCTGCATCATTCCTTACCTGGACGACATCCTGATTGTGGCCCAGTTCTTTCCTCAGGCCGAGCAAGACACTCAGATGGTGACCTCCACTCTACAGTCCTTTGGCTGGGTGATCAACTATCCCAAGTCTTCTCTGTCTCCGTCCCTGGTGAGGTCCTTTCTGGGCATGACTCTGGATACCTCTCAGGTCAAGGTGTTCCTTCCTCAGCAGAAGGTGGAGAGTCTTCAGAAGCAGGCTCGGGCTCTCCTATCGTGTCCTCATCCCTCCATCCATCAGGGGATGCAGTTGGTGGGCCTGATGGTGTTCTGCCTCAAGGCAGTCCCCTTTGCTCAGTTTCACATGAGACATCTTCAGTTGCACCTCTTGTCAGTTTGGGATCGGGACCCCCCTTTCTTGGATCAGCCTCCTCTGGCCAGACAGTCCCTCTCGTGGTGGCTGGACTCGAGGAACCTTCTGGGGGGCAGGACCTTCCTGCCCCTTTGCTGGGAGACGGTCACCACAGATGCCAGTCTGACAGATTGAGGTGGCTTCTGGGAGTCCCTGAGGTTCCAGGGTCGGTGGGGCCCACAAGAGGCTCATGCTTCCATCAACGTCCTGAAACTGAGGGCGATCGGGTTGGTTCTTTCTCGCCTAACCACCCACCTTCGGGGTCGGGCTGTTCAGATCCGCTCAGACAACCAGACGGCGGTTGCTTACATCAATCATCAGGGAGGAACTCGGAGCAAGCAAGCCTTCAAGGAAGTGTCCCTGATCCTGTCTTGGGCGGAACAGCATGTTCCCTGCATCTCAGCGGTCTACATTCCGGGGGTGGAGAACCAGGAGGCGGACTTCCTGAGCAGGGGGATGTCTCATCTGGTGGAATGGTCCCTCAACAACCGGGTTTTTCTCTCCCTGTGTCACCACTGGGGTCAGCCGGACGTGGACCTGTTTGCGTCCCGTCACAATCACAAACTTCCCAAATTTGTTTCTCTGTCTCAGGATCCTCTGGCTTTCACCACGGATGCCCTGCCAATGCCTTGGACGGAGTTTCGCCTTCTCTATGTGTTCCCTCCATTTCCTCTCCTGGGCAGGGTCATACGCAAGGTAGTCCAGGAGCGAGTACCGGCCATCCTAGTGGCCCCTTGTTGGCCAAGAAGGGTTTGGTTCGCAGACGTTGTGCAGTTGGCAGTAGACTGGTACGTCTTGCCCAAGAATCCAGATCTCCTCACTCAGGGGCAGCTACGCCACCCCAATTTACAAACGCTGGCTTTAACGGCTTGACTGCTGAAACCTCCATTTTGATGGAAAAGGGGTTGCCTGCTTCTGTTGTTGATACCATGATTTGGGCTAGGAAGAAGTCCTCGTCCTTTATCTATTACAGGGTCTGGCATGCTTACATTGCCTGGTGTGAGTCCAAGTCTTTTCCCTGTAGGGTGTTTTCTATTCCCAGGATTCTGGAATTTTTGCAACACGGTTTGGATTTGGGCCTTCAACTTAGTACCCTCAAAGGCCATGTTTCAGCTCTGGCAATTTTTTTCCAAAGATCTTTTGCCAATCATCGGCTGATTAAAACTTTTTTCCAGGGTGTTTCTCATGTGCGTCCACCACATAAGCCTTTGTTACCAGTCTGGGATCTGAATCTGGTGTTGTCTGCTATGCAGGGGCCTCCTTTTGAGCCTATCCGGTAGGCTGCCTTGCCCATTTTGACTCTTAAGGTAGACTTTTTGGTTGCTATCACTTCTGTAAGGCGAGTTTCTGAGCTAGCGGCGCTTTCCATCAAACCTCCTTATTTTGAGCGGCATCAGGATAAGGTGGTGTTTCGACTTAAGCCAGATTTCTTGCCTAAGGTTGTGTCTGCATTTCATCTTAATCAGGACATTGTCTTGCCTTCATTGTGTCCTAATCCTGCTAATTCCAAGGAGCGGACACTGCATTCCCTGGATGTGGTCTGATGCTCTGTTTGTTCTCACTTCTGGACCAAGGAAGGGTCTGCCTCCGGCTAAATCCACTATCAGCAAGTGGATCCGTCAGGCGGTGGTTCAAGCCTATTCTGCTAAGGGGAAGGAACCTCCCTTTAGAATAGCCGCTCATTCCACTCGTGCTATTGGTGCTTCTTGGGCTTTTCAGCAGATGCTGCTTTTGGCCGCAAGGTGCTTCAGGCGGTAGTGACTTGAACTACTGGCCGTTACTCTTTAGGGATCCCACCCTACTTTTGGACACTGCTTTTGGATGTCCCAACTGTTATGAATACTCAAGCGGGCCGTGCTCACCCGTAGAATTGTTTTTGTACTTGCATGGCACGGCCCGCTTCGCCCCACCCTTGTTATCGTTATTCTTGATTGCCTCTTTATGGTGATTGTCCCAAGTTAAATTGGGGTTTTTTACCTTTTTTACATTCTTATCTTTATTCTCTCCCGGCTTCTTGTCTCACTGCTTGTCTACGCTGGGAACTTGTTGGTTAATCCCGCTTTTATAGGGAGCCGGGAAGTACCACAGCTTTCTGAAGTACCACTGCGCCACCTTGTGGCGGAATAACTCAAATGTTATGAATTCCGAAGCGGGCCGTGCCATGCAAGAACAAAAACAATTCTACAGGTGAGTACTCACAGAATTGCTTTTTTTCAGTCTAAATAACAGTATCCTTAACCTGGACCTTCACCTTGAATAAGAGTCTATCTTATATGTTTCCCCGACCCTCTACATACAGATTTCTCACATTAAAAATAATCCTAACTGCATCTACTGCATTTTATGAACCCTGGCTCTGGTCTGTCTGTGTAAAGCACAGCTATAACCCCACCCCCTTACACTTTAACCCCCTCTCCTCTGCTCAGTGTGTGTTGCTTCTGATGCAAGATGCGCCATATCCTAGAGTACTGAACAGAGTTGCAGCCCAGTGGGGGAAAGAATAATGAGAAGGCCACTAAAAACTTAAAATATATTCGTTTTAGATGCTGGAGAATAGTTTTTATGGCTTTGGGCTTTTCATTAAATTATGCTGAAGGTCTGGTTTAAGCTCACTTTGGCATATGCACATTCTTATACAAAACTGGCCCTGATTTACCAAAGATACACCAGGATGCAAATGTCGTTTACTTTGTTACTGTAAAAATGTAGCCACATGCATGCAACTTTTGCTAAATGAATGTCACTGTGTAGGGGAAAAAACCTATAGAAGTCATATAACACACTGTTACCGCTCTTTATATATGTGTCTAGATCTTCCACTCCAATCACTTAAACCGGACCTTCACCATGATTTATTGAAAAGCCCAAACCCTTAAAAAAACGATTCCCGAGCATATAAAATGAATATATTTTAAATTTTTAATTTTAAGTCACTTACTTATTATTCTTTCCCCGCACTGGGCTGCAACTCTGGTCAGGACTTTAGGATACGGGTGCCGCCATCTTGACTCAGAAGCGTCACACTTACCGAGGAGAGAAGAGTGGGATAAAGTACAGGGGGGCGGGTTATAGCTGTGCTTTGCTCAGACAGAGCAGAGCTGGGGTCAGGAAAAGGTCAGCAATCCCAGAATGCAGAGCAGCACAGTCAGAAGGCATTTCCGGTTTGCAGGCTGCCTGATGTCCCATGAGCCGCCATCTTGAATGTTTAAAGTCTCATAACATACAGTAGATGCAGGTAGGATGATTTTTAATGTGAGCAATCTGTATGTACAGAGTGTGGGAAACATATAAGATATGCTCTTATTCAGAGTGAAGGACCGCTTTAACCACTTGTTTCCTTTTTTGTACTTGTCAGGTTAGTGATAGGGGTGCCACTCCTAAAATATTAGTGAATATGATTATCTATAGAAGCTGCTTAAGCTGACACCCAGCCCTATTCTCCATTGAGAAAGAGAGGTTACTGCAAGTTAGCATTTGTTTTAGGCTTTACTTTGCTCGGCACTTTATTGCTAGTCCAGACATTTGGGCGAACAAGCCTAACAGTCTCTGGCATAAGTAATCACTGTCTCCTTCTTTAACCCTATAGTGCCAGCCTACCTAGAGATTTTGTCACCCCCTTTTGTGCTATACATGTTCAACTGTGATTTTTGAAAGGATTTCCCAGGAAAATTATATATTGCTTTTTTTCAGTTTGTGCTTTAACATGAAATGTCTTGTTTGTAATTTTGTGTGTATTCACAATAATTGTGGGTGACATATGTGCAAAAAAATAAAAATCTATTTTTAGTGTTTTCTTGTAATTTTTTCATAGAAAATCATATTACATGTAAGAGCCCCATTTCTCCCGGTTACCACGGTCCACATATGTATTGGTCTGACACTCTTTGCTGCCCAGGAGACGCCCCTAAACTATAACAGCGCTTTAGGATATTTTTAGATTAATACAATTCCTGCACACTTTGCAGTTTTTTAAGACAACAGTTTACATTTGAAATGCCCCCCCCCCCCCCCCCCACAAAATATATACATTCTCTGGAAGTACAGAGGTTTTCTAGTCTTACCAAGCTTGTTGATGTGGGTGCAGTTATCTGGAAGTAATCTCTCAATGAATTCTTTGGTTGCACAGGGTTTCCCCAAAAACATAATAAAATGCAGAATCAAAGCCACATTTTCCTGAAAAACAATATGCAAACAAAAAAAAATAGTCAAATTGTCAAGTCCCACTAATAGAACAATACCCAACATGCATAGGTACTGTCAATGGAAGAGTTGCAAATACCCCAAGTAAAACATTGCACGTAAGGCTAATTTAACTTAAAAATTACAGCTCTGCAGACAAATTGTGCACCTTGCACTTTTTCAACCAAAACAGCCCTTTACATTTGGAATACCCCCCACAAATTATATATTCTCTAAAAGTAAACACATTAAGCTTTCTAGGTGTACCCAGTTTGTTGTAGTGGGCTCATTGTTCTGGAAGAAATCCTTCAAATAATTTTTTGGTTGCACAGAGTTTCACATTTTCCTAAAACATCAATATGCAAACATATGGAAAAATGGAGTTCTGGTTATTTAATACACATGTTGGTAACCCCTTTTTGATTATATTGGTGGGGCATGGGTACACATACCTGATAGCAGTATGTGGATATTGGCTGGTGGATTTTGTTACTAATAAATTATATATAAACAGGCACATGTCAGTTATGTGTAATTTTTGTTATTATGCCTCCCGAAGGCATTTTAGATTGCTGCACATAAAAATTAATTTACTTTTTCTAACTCCTGCTGGGGTCAATTTTAAAAACAAGATTTCGGCTCATGCATTTGCAGGCCACCTGCAAACAGGAAGTGCTGCTGGGCTTCCTGTTACTGTGCATTGTCAGTTATGTCAGTTGGAAGCTCCAAAATGACCGCTACCTTTCTTTTCCAACTGCGCCAGGCTGTTGGTCCGGTTTAAGAAGTGAGTTATTTAGGCACTATAGCACTTTATTTGTTTCACATTGTGATTACTAATTCGCCAGCTGAGCTATCTCCTTTTACAGTTTATATTTTGATATATACTTGTATGAAATGGAATATATCTTATTGTTTGCCTTATAAGACGCACTTTCCCTAAAAGTGGGGGGTAAATGTCAATGTGGATGAATGTCAATGTGTTCTCACTATCCCAACACATACAGACACATATACACACAAACAAAACCATACGTTACCGAGGTCTGTTGCCGCCTACGCCTGTGGCCCGTCCCCATCGAGGCCGCCTCCACACATCCAAGTTTGCAGGGAGACAATTCTAGCTTCCAGGTGTGCATGGCCTGTGGCATGCGTCAGCATCATTGGATGCTGGCAACTAGTCACAGGCCTCCGTCACCTGGTTGCTGGAACTGGCACCTTGCAAACTTGTATGTTTAGAGGTGGCGGGCAGAGACAACAGGCAGTGGCGGTGGCAACTGGGACTGGCTGTGGAGGCGACGGCGGCAGCGGGTAATATATGTGTGCATCTGTATATGTTTATGTCTATGGGAGATGGCTGCTGCTGCATGACAGTCTAGTTTTTTGGGGGGCATGATGCACGCTAGCCTTTATTTTTGATGCCTGACACTGCCTGTATTTGGGATATGTGTATTTGGAATGCGACACACTACCTTTATTTGGGATGGCACACACTGTCTGTATTTGGGATGCCACAGACTACTTGTATTTGGGATGCCACGCATTGCCTGCATTTGGGATGCCTTACACTGCCTGTATTTGGGATGCGTGTATTTGGAATCCCACACACTACCTGTATTTGGGATGCCACACATTGCCGGTATTTGGGATGCCACACACTACTTGTATTTGGGATGCCACACATTGCCTGTATTTGGGATGCCTCACACTGCCTGTATTTGGAATGCCACACACACTACCTGTAATTTGGGATGCTGCTCACTGCCTGTAATGTGGGGTCTGTAATGAGATGATTGGGGGGATTCTGCACACTAGCCTCGATTCAAAGACACATTCGTCCGGACTTCCGTAGCTGTCTGTGAAAGTTTGGGTGGGTGTTAGTCTTTTTTTTGCTTTTTTTCTTTCATTTTTCATTCGTACGAACGTTCGGGAAAATGTGTATATGCACTTTCGATGAACGGAAGCAAATCGGATCATTTCCGTTAGTTCGGATCATTTTCTAAACAAAATCTGATATTTTTGTTCGTTCAGATAACTTACGTTGTTGGGCTGGGCTTACGTCTGATTCAGAGAGCTGATTTCCGACGGATCACCACCCTATAAATCCGTTTAATTTCCAATCCACTTACGGGACCTTTGAGGGCTCGGATTGCTATTGTTGAACATGTTTTGCGGCTATGTGGAGGAGTCTGCGCGCCTTTAGCACCAAGGCATTGCATGTATCAGCATGGCCGAGGCCATAAATTGTATAGCAATGCATACCTGAATCAATACATTTCATGTATGCCTTATAGATGCATTTTAATGCTGACCTTAATTAGTCCTTAGCATGTAAACATTTATTTTCCCACACATCCATATAATTGCTAGATTTTTTTAGACTTATGTCATTTGTGAATTATATTTGGATTGTTGAACTTGAATCTTAATTTGTTGTAGAAGTTATTGTTTTATTCGGTTACCTTTGCTTTGTGTAATTATTTTATATTTGGTTGCAGGAACCGCAAGATGTGCCACTCACACAACATACAAGCAGTGTTTGGTCCAGCTATGCGATTCCTCAGTGTTCTTGCAGGGCATCCAGGGTCGTCCCATGATGCTTATATATTGCAGAGCTCCGGCTTATTTAGTCAGTTTGAGTCAGGAGAATTATCTGTTGGATGGCTCCAGGGTAAGTTTGCTCACATTCCATCAATCCATTTTCAACGTATGGCAATGAATATAGTTGATGACTCATGTCTTAACCTATGGCTGTTTTTAGCCCTTGATGACATGTTAAACAATATTGTAGCTTAGAATGTGTATTTTATGTTAGTATTTTTAAATTCTTTCAGGAGATTCTGGATATCCACTCCTGCCCTTGCTCCTGGTGCCCGTTCTTTGCCTGCGGAATGCGGGCCAGGGGTTCTCTAATCAGGCACTATGCGAAACCCGGGCCGTGGTGGCGAGGGCCCTCTGGCTTTTGAAGTCCAGATTTAGGTGTTTGGACCATACGGGGGGGGGGCACTGCAGTATGACCCCAACAAGGTTATACCAATATTTTAATTTACGTGACAGGGACCACACGTGCCAGAGTGGCACAACTGAGTGTCAGGGTCCTTCAGTTGGTGGGCGAGATGCAGGAGCTGCGCAACTCGTTGGGGACCACAGATGAAGAATAATGTTATGTGGGCTGCCATTGCTATGTATTTTGTTTTTTATAGTTGTAAAAATTTGAAATTTTCTAAATTTTTAAAAATGTTATATTTTATGATGGAATAAAAAAAAAATTGTTACAGTGTCATTTCATTTACAAAATACATTAACACAAAACTAATAGGCCCAGAAATATTTAAAGATGAATATTCACATGACCGAGAAGTGATTTGGGTGAGCTTTAAGGGTCCAAAAGGGAAGATGGAGGATAGTGCTAAGTGATTTAGCTAAACATTGTAGTAGAAGTGAGGGTGGCAAATATGTAGGCAAGCACTTTAATGAGCTAAGTTTGTAGCGCGCAGGCGCAAGATCGTAAGGATTTCCATCTGGACGAATATTTATTGAAAAAGGGAAACAGAATCTAACAGGAAATGTAAAGGATTCGTTGGAGGATACGATGGGAAAAGGGCAAAAACGAAAGCCTACGTTGTAACATGTGAAAATGAAACGAAAAAGTCACACTGGAAAATGACATACTTGTATTCGTAATCTGCCTTACAAACAGACGGAAACTTTACAGAAGGATTGCAATGCATGCATAGAATCGCTCGTACACTCATCCGAGAGCGGAAACATTAAAAAAAAAAAAATCGGCACTAAAACTGAAGTTTTTTTTTGTCTCTGAATCAAGCCTACTGTCTGTATTGCAGTGATTGGAAGGGGGGATTTTAGCACACCATTTGGTTCAGAATATTTTTTTTTCTCATTTTCCTTCCAAATCCTGGGTGCATCTCATGGGCAGATCTGTCTTATGGGGAAAAAATACAGTACATGCCACCATTATCAGTTTTTTTTACTCAAACATATACTGCATTCTACTGTTGGCATGTTAGTTTTTAATAGAAGGTATTTTTAGCTTGTAAAAATTCAATAAAATACTTTATTTTTGATAAAAAAAATTGTGTAAAAATGTTGGTGGTGTCTTCGAAAGTAAATGGATAAAAACATTTAATATCTAATTTCTACCTCCAGCGTCCTTTCCTCAGCCCAATGGATCTTCTGGGTCCTTCCAAGGTGTTCTTGGTCCTTCGCTGGTGTCTTCAATGTCTGCAGTGGCATCTAATGCAAACGCCGCTGAATAGGGGGGCGGTCCTTCTTCTTCCCTCCAGCCTGGCTCCCAGAGAGGGGAGGGGTATGGAGGCAGATTTCCTCCCCTCTGGCATCTTTCATTTCAGATGGGATTCAAACCCTGTTGTCATCAACTATGACAACCTCATCTCAACCTCTGTCAGGGGTTATCGGCTATCTTTAAACGGGACCAACACCCTTACAAGAACAAGCGTTCATATGCATCCCTCCCCAGGGCAATTCAGATTGCTGCACATAAAAATTATTTTACCTTTTTGGAACTCCTGTCATGGACAATTTTACCCTCAAAACGGCTTTTTATGGAGCTGCAGGTAGACTGCAAACAGGAAGTGCTGCTGGGTTTCCGGACGATATGCATTATGTGCTGCAGGCCTCCTGCAAAGAGAAGGTGCTGATGGGTTTCCTGCCATTATGCATTGTTATGTTGGTTAAATCCAGGCTGCAGCACAGCTGGGAACCCGGGAAAGGAAGCCTCAGGGGTGCTTTAAAATGGCCACTACCAGTAGAAAATCTGTGGTGCTTCAGCTTTGCGTGGATGTAGGAGCAAATATAAGTGCTGATAAGGATTCAGTATCATGCATGCAGATGGGGCAAGGGAGTTTTGTGAAGTTTAGTTATTCCAAGTATGTCACACACCCCGCTTCCACTATTCATGAAATATGGGTTATGGTCCAGTACAGGGCGAACTTCTGCAGAGATGAAAGCAAAAAAGAAGCCCCTCCCGGTCCATAAATACCTGGGACCTCCCACACATTCCCAGTTCCTTCTCTGCAGGATGGCGAGCAAGTCAGAAGATGTCTGCTTCTCTTCCTTGCAGGTAAGCCGGGCTTACGCCCGGCCATTTTTTGCCCTATTTCTGCCCGGACCTTTATACATTAAGCCCAATATTCTTAGTATACAGTACGTCCTGCTCCAGATATAATGCTTACACTTGGGTTATCCTCCGCCAGATGGCGCTGCACTGCAGAGACATGGAAAAACAGGCTCCTTCCGGCCCTTCAAATACCCAGGGACCTCCCACAAATCCCCAGATTTCTCTGCAGTGCTGACTGCGAAGACATGATGTGTCACTCTCTCGCAGGTGAGCGGGGCTATTAAAGCCTGCGGCCCTGTTGGACTACTCCCACCCGTCCTCTTCGTGATGTGCCTCCCAGCCTGGGCTGCGCTGGTCGGGTGAAGGTAGGCAGCACTACGCGTGCTCATGGAGCCATGCTCCACCGCAGTCCCCCACCAAAGGGTAGGCGGTTTAGGCTGATGGTGAGCCTCTAAGTGGATGCCCCTCCCGCATTATTGCCCCATACCTCGTTCCCTCCGTAGCTCGAGGGGAAAGAAAGGGGGGGGGGGGTGTGGGGTGGTCTTAGTGTATTCAGTTACACGTTATGGCCTTAGTATTGTCCTTGACTCATACACCTGGTGTCAGAGCCGCGCTGTCTGGCCATTACTGCCGTGGCGCTCAGGGCCATGGTCAGGAATGCACTTGATGGCCCAGACAAGTTGCCTACTGATACTATTAATGCACTGTCTAACTGTGATGTATTTGTGAACTTTATCCTGTCTGCATCGGATGATGCTATTAGGCTGTGTGCCAGATCTTCCGCCTTGGCGGTGGCTATACGCCGCGCGGTATGGCTGCGCCAGTGGGCGGCCGACAATGCTGCTAAGAAAGCCCTTACTGGGCTCCCATTTAAGGGACTACGCCTGTTTGGGGACCGCCTAGACCTCTTTGCTAAAGGAGGTAAGTTACCACAGCGCAGGCGGCAGCCTCGGCCCTTTCACAGCCAGGGCCCTCTTTCAGCCCCCTACAGAAGCGCTAATCAGGAAAAAGGCGTGTCCTTCGCTGGGGCTCGCGCAGACTCCTGGCATAGGAGCAGGGGGCGACATCCTGGCTCCTCCTGGGGGACCAAACCCAAAGCCCCTCCCAAGACCCCTCAGGCATGATGGGGCGCCCTCGCCTGCCAGGGTGGGGGGACGGCTACAGCACTTCGCGCACGTCTGGAGGCGCCAAGTCTCAGACCGATGGATTCAGGAGGTAGTTACCTCCGGCTACAAGATAGAGTTTGCTGTGCGGCCCCCCTCAAGATTCATCAGGTCCCGGATCCCCCAGGACCCGGTATCAGCTCAGGTCCTGATGCAGGCAGTACAAGGACTTCTGGATCTGGGAGTTATTTGCAAGGTTCCCTTGAGAGAGTTGGGAGAAGGGTTCTACTCCAACCTTTTCACAGTACCCAAAAGAGATGGGTCAGTCAGGCCCATTCTGGATTTAAAGATCCTCAACAAATTTGTCAAGAACAAGCGCTTTCGCATGGAAACCCTGCGCTCGCCCGTTGGCTCTCTGCGCCCAGGGGATTTTATGACATCTGTGGACATCAAAGATGCTTACCTTCACATCCCTGTGTTCCCGGGACCTCAAAGGTTTCTCAGATTCGAGTTGAAAGATCAACATTACCAATTTGTGGCTCTACCGTTTGGCCTCACTTCAGCTCCCAGAGTGTTCACCAAGGTATTGGCGGGGGTGACGTCCTTGATAAGGTCAGGGGGCATTCGAGTGCTGCCCTACCTGGACGACATCCTCATTGCCTCATGGCCTCTACAGCGGGCGGAGCTGGACACTCAGCTGGTGGTGTCCACCTTGGAGTCTTTTGGCTGGGTGATCAATCATCCCAAGTCCTCTCTGTCCCCTTCACCGGTGACCCCATTCCTGGGGATGATTCTGGATATGGTTCAGTCACGAATATTCCTTCCCCAACAGAAGGTGGAAGCTCTGACTGCGCAGGTGCGGTCCCTGCTCTCGTGCCCCCAGCTCTCCCTCAGGCAGGGAATGCAGCTGGTGGGCCTGATGGTGGCGAGCTTCGAGGTGGTGCCCTTTGCTCAGTTCCATTCAAGGCCTCTGCAGCTTCACCTCCTATCAGTATGGGACAAGTACCCCGCGTCCTTGGACGGGGTTTGTGTGCTTCCCCCATTGGTCAGAAGGTCCCTCTGGTGGTGGCTAGACCACAAGAACTTGCTAATGGGCAGGTCCTTTCTAGCCCCCTCCTGGGAGATGGTCACGACGGATGCCAGTCTGTCAGGTTGGGGGGTATTCTGGAAGTCCCTGAGGTTCCAGGGGTGGTGGGGCCCTCAGGAGGCTCATTTACCCATCAACATGCTGGAACTACGGGCGGTCGGGCTGGTTTTGGAGCAGTTGACCGATCACCTGCAGGGACTGTCTGTGCAGGTGCGCTCAGACAACAGGACAGCGGTTGCCTACATCAACCATCATGGAGGGACCCGAAGCAAGGGTGCCCTCCAGGAAGTGTCGCGGATTCTGACATGGGCGGAGGCCAATGTTCAATGCATCTCGGCTGTTTATATCTCGGGGTAGAGAATCTTCTAGCAGACTCTCTGAGCAGGGGGACTTCCCGTCAGGGGGAGTGGTCCCTCTGCAACAGGGTATTCCAGTCCCTGTGTTACCGGTGGGGCCTACCGGATGTGGATCTGTTTGCATCCCGTCACAATCACCTTTGTCTCCCTGTCTCAGGATCCTCTGGCCTTGGCCACGGACGCTCTGTCAATGTCATGGAAGAAATTTCGTCTCCTGTATGCCTTTCCCCCGTTCCCCCTGCTGGGCAGGGTTCTGCGCAAGATTGCCCTGGAAAGGGGGCCAGTGATCCTGGTGGCCAAGAAGAGTGTGCTTCGCAGACGTGGTACAAATGGCAGTAGACCAGTACGTCCTGCCAGAGGAGCCAGATCTACTCACTCAGGGCTCCTTACGCCATCCCAGTTTACAAACTCTGGCTTTGATGGCCTGGCTGCTGAAACCTCCATCTTGATGGAGAAAGGCTTGTCTGCCTCAGTGGTGGATACCATGGTACAGGCTAGGAAGAAAACTTCTTCTGCCATCTATTATAGGGTATGGCGTTCCTACATTGACTGGTGTGAGTCTAGGTCTCTTCCCTGCAGGGAATTCTTAATCCCTAGAATTCTGGAGTTTTCACAACATGGATTGGAGTTGGGTTTAAAACGCAGTACTCTGAAGGGTCAGGTTTCTGCCCTGTCTGTCTTCTTTCAGAATTCTTTTGCTCAGCATCCCTTGGTTAAGACCTTCTTTCAGGGGGTCACTCATGTGCGTCCCCCACGTAAGCCTACGGTCCCTGTTTGGGACTTGAACCTGGTTTTGTCTGCCTTACAGGGTGCTCCCTTTGAGCCTATTCAGGATGCTGCTCTGGCTGTACTTACCCTCAAAATTGTTTTTCTGGTGGCTATTACTTCGGTCAGACGCGTGTCTGAGCTGGCGGCTCTGTCTATTCAGCCCCCATACTACGAGAGACACCAGGACAAGGTGGTGTTCCGCTTTAAGCCAGATTTTCTGCCAAAGGTGGTGTCTGCCTTTCATTTGAATCAGGATATTGTTCTTCCTTCATTGTGTCCTAACCCTAGCAATGCTAAGAAAAGGGTTTTTGCATTCATTGGATATGGTCAGGTGTCTGAAGTATTACCTGGTAGTCACTGCAGCTTTCAGGAAGACTGATGCTCTCTTTGTGGTCCCTTCTGGTCCTAGGAAGGGTTTGGCTCCTGCCAAGTCTACTATTAGCAAATGGATTCGTCAGGCTGTGATTCAGGCCTATTCTACTAAGGGGAAGAATCCTCCCTTCCGCCTTACTGCTCATTCTACTCGTGCTATTGATGCCTCTTGGGCCTTCCAGCACCAGGCTTCTGTTGAACAAATTTGCAAGGCCGCTACTTGGTCTTCGGTTCATACCTTTTCAAAGTTTTACAAAGTTGATGTTAGGGCCTCAGCTGATGCTTTTTTGGCCACAAGGTTTTGCAGGCTGCAGTGGTTTAAACTGCCTGATGTCACCTTTTGTTGGGGGATCCCACCCTACTTTATGGACACTGCTATTGGATGTCCCAAGTGTAAGTATTATATCTGGAGCAGGACGTACTGTATACTAAGAATAATACAATTCTGTGAAATATTCACCTGTAGAATTGCTCTACCCCACCCTGTTTTTGCATTATTCTGGATCCCCTGTATGGTGATTGTTATCATTGTTATCATTACCAGTTGTTCTGGGTGGTTTAATTCTCACGGCTTATTGTTCACTGCTTTTCAATGCTGGGGATTTGTGGGAGGTCCCTGGGTATTTGAAGGGCCGGGAGGAGCCTGTTTTTCCATGTCTCTGCAGTGCAGCGCCATCTGGCGGAGGATAACCCAAGTGTAAGTATTATATCTGGAGCAGAACGTACTGTATACAAATAATATCAATTCTACAGGTGAGTATTTCACAGAATTGTATTATTAGCCTCCCAGCCTTGGCTGCAGGTCCGGGCTAGGGTAGTCACCTTAATAGGTGTTTAGGGAGCCATGATCCCCCGTGAGACCCCATATAGAGGGGTAGGCGGAATCCAGGTTGGTGATCCCGGTTTGGGATGCCCTGTCCCTGTTTTATATATATATATATATCCCTTACACCATTCTTGGTATGGGATTATCCCCCTTCCAGGTCCCTCTGTTAACCCTCCAGTGGGGGGGAGTCTTTCCCTCTTTCTTTCTTTCTAGTGTGAGTGTGTGTATGTGTGCTTGGTACTGCACTTTACTGCCTGGTCGCCATTTTTTACTTATGCTGAGGGGAGCTTCTTCCCCTCAGGCTGCGGTGTTAAGGGGACGGGGCAGAGCGCTCGCGCGTTGCCACGGCCCGCCCCCCCTTCTGGTTCGGAGCCAATTGCGGAGCCCAGCCCACGGCTGGGAACCGCGCTACTGGTTGTGTTAGTAGGGAGGCGGGGCCAGGCACGGTGCGCGATTCGCGCTGGCCCGCCCCTTCTTCCTCTTCCTCTGAGCCGATGAGTGGTGGCAGCCATCATACAGAGCACATGAGTGCCCTCCCGGGCTCTCCCCTTTTATTTACATGACTTTGCCTTGTGCCCCTTTCTTTCAGGGGACAGCGCTAGTCCTTGTCACCTTTTTCCTTGATTATGATGATATATTTAATATGTATATATATATATATTTAGTGTGTGTGCATGTGCTTATGGCCACTCCTTTGTGTCTTTCAGGAGGACTCCCTGTGCCTTGCTTAAAAGGGGGTTCTCCCAGGCCTAGGGTCCCTAGCAGAAATTTGGGACACTTAAAAATCCTCCCACTTGGGACTTAAGGGGCATCCCGGGTTGCTTACCAGCGTAATTCCCTCGGGTCATTGCGACCATAAAATCACCATATGGAGGCTCCACAGAATACCGGGCTCGGGCTCCCCTTGGGACAATCCCGGCTATGTGTGGGTTGTGGGGTATCCCTTATGGGGGAGAATGTGATTATTTGCATACCATGTGTGCAACAGGCCATAACGCGGCAGTCGGGACCCCAGGCGTCTGGGTCAGTGCCGCCCGCCTCTCCTACCCCACCCCGCATCATCCGTACCCCAAGTGACACTGTCATTAGTGGGGAGTTGAGGAATCTGAGACTGAGGAATTGCAGTTCTTTGATTCTGATGCCGGGCAGGCGCTGGGGGATGCTGTTGATACCCCCAGGGTCCTGACCCATCTGTTAGAGGTTCTCGATATTTCCCCACCAGCGGAGGCCCCTCCGAAGAAGGGGGAATTCTTTGGGTTCTCTAAGCCCCGCTTGGAGTTTCCAAATCAGGATCATTTTGACAGCATGATCCTTAGAGAATGGGAGAAGCCGTGTCGCCTTCACGGTGTTCCTCAGGGATGGGATAGGAAGTATCCCTTTCCGATGGACGCGGTGAAGCGCTGGTCTTCCCCTCCCGAGGTTGATGCTCCCATTCTAGGATTGTCCAACACCTCCGTTGTACATACTCCTGACGCCACTACCCTTAAGGATGGCGAGGACAAGCGCATTGATCAGATGGCATGCCATGCCTTTGCCAGTGTGGGTTCTGCCTTGCGGCCTGTCTGTGCATCGGCACTCGTGGCTGTGGCCACCAGGTCGGAGATCACAGACATGTTAAATGGGTCCCAGCTCAACCCGGACAGCGTTGAATTCACAACCCTTAAGAGGTGTGAATTGTTCATGAATTTTGTTTTGTCTGCTATGGACGACACTATTACCATGTGTAGCAGAACTTCGGCCCTGTTGGTGGCCATGCGCCGATCGGTCTGGCTGCGCCAGTGGGCAGCTGACGTTGCGGCCAAGAAGTCACTTACAGCTTTGCCCTTTTTGGGAACGCGGCTGTTTGGAGACAAATTGGATTCTGTGGCGAAGAGTGGGAAGCTACCTCAGTGTAAGAAGCTGCGTCGCTACTTTCGGGGGGCAAGCTCCTTTAATCCTTCCTTTCGCGGTGCCAGAGGGGGCAGAGGTCTTGGCTACTCTGGCTTTAGAGGTGATTCCTGGAACAGAGGTAGAGGACGTGCCCGTACGGCCTCTACCTGGGGTTCCAGGCCCAAGCCCGCTGCCAGCTCAACAATGAGGAGGCGTCCTCACCCTTGCGGGTGGGGGGACGGCTGCGGCTCTTCTTCCAGGTCTGGGCCCAGGAGGTCACAGACAAGTGGATATTGGAAGTGGTCTCGTCAGGGTACAAACTGGAGTTCGAGTCCCGGCCTCCTCCCAGATTCCTAAGGTATCGGGTGCCATCGGATCCTCGGGCAGCGCAGGGGCTCCTGTTGGCTATAAAGAATCTCCTGGACATGGCGAGGCCGGGGCTATTATTCCAACCTCTTCACGGTTCCAAAAAAGGATGGCTCCATAAGGCCCATCCTAGATTTGAAGCTTCTCAACAGGTTCATCAGAACCAAGAAGTTCCACATGGAGACTCTGCGTTCAGCCATCGGTTCCCTTCATCAGGGGGATTTCATGACGTCCAGAGACATCAAGGATGCTTACCTTCATGTACCAATTTTCCCAGCACACCAGTGATTTCTCAGGTTCGTGGTGGGAGATCAGCATTTTCAGTTTGTGGCCTTCCCGTTCGGGCTGACCTTGGCACCGAGGGTGTTTACCAAGGTTCTGGCGGGCATAATGGCCCTGCTCAGAGCCCAGGGCATTCGCATTGTGCCGTATTTGGACGACCTACTCATTACAGCTTCCTCCCTCTGCCAGGACTGTGGTGGCGACGCTGGAAATGTTCGGATGGGTGATCAACCACCCCAAGTCTTCTCTCTCCCCATCAAGGGAGAGCTCCTTTCTGGGCATGAATCTGGATACCAGTCAGGCCAGAGTGTTCCTACCTCAGCCAAAGGTGCAGAGGGTTCAGGATCTGATACGTGTTCTCCTGACCAACCCTCGCCCTTCCATTCGGCTAGGGCAGTCCCCTTTGCTCAATTCCACATGAGGTCGCTACAACTCCATCTATTGCTGAAATGGGACAGATGTCCACAGTCCTTGGATCAGTCATTTCTGATGTCTCCCAGGGTTCGGCAGTCCCTTCAGTGGTGGCTGGAATCAAGAAATCTGATGAGGAGCAGATCGTTCCTGGCCCCTCGTTGGGAGACGGTTACCACGGATGCCAGCCTGTCGGGCTGGGGAGGTTTCTGGAAAGATCATCAGTTCCAGGGGTTGTGGGGTCCTCAGGAGGCTCACAACCCCATCAGTGTCTTGGAGCTCAGAGCTATCCGCTTGGTTCTGTCGCGTCTGACACTTCACCTACAGGGTTTACCGGTTCAGGTTCGATCAGACAATCGTACTGCGGTAGCTTACATCAATCATCAAGGAGGGACTCGCAGCAGGAGTGTCCTCAAGGAAGTCTCTCTGATTCTGACATGGGCGGAGAGCAATGTTCCTTGTATCTCGGCAGTATACATTCCGGGAGTGGAGAACACGGAGGCGGACTCCCTGAGCAGGGGAGTCTCTCGCCGAGGGGAATGGTCTCTCAGCCACAAGGTGTTTCGGGCCCTGTGTCACAAGTGGGGGACTCCGGAGGTGGATCTCTTTGCCTCTCGCCACAATCACAAGCTTCCAACCTTTGTATCTCTGTCTCAGGGTCCTCTGTCCCTGGCAGTGGATGCCTTGTCCCTTGCCTGGAGGGATCTGGGGTTTCTGTACCGGTTTCCCCCCTTCTCCATGGTGGGCAAGGTAGTGCGCAAGATGGCGCTAGAGGGGGCACCAGCAATTCTGGTGGCCCCAAGGTGGCCAAGACAGGTTTGGTTCGCAGACGTCGTAAGATTGGCGGTAGATCAGTACAGGCTGCCCCTGTCTCCGGATCTGATCTCTCAGGGTCAACTACTTTACCCCAATTTGCAAACGCTTGCTTTGACGGCGTGGCTGCTAAAACCTTCATCCTGAGGGAGGAAAGTTTGTCTGAGGCGGTTATTCAAACCTTGATTAGAGCTAGGAAGAGGTCTTCCTCTACCATTTACTATAGGACTTGGCGGTCCTATATTGACTGGTGTGAGGCTAGGGCCTTAACTTGCAGGGTGTTTTCGATTCCTAGGATTTTGGAGTTTCTTCAGCACGGTCTGGATCTGGGGTTCCAGCTTAGTACTTTGAAGGGTCAGGTTTCTGCCCTGGCTGTCTTTTTTCAAAGGTCTTTTGCTTTGCATCATCTGGTCAAGACTTTTTTCCAAGGGGTCACTCATGTTCGGCCCCCTAGAAAGCCTTTGGTTCCCGTTTGGGACCTAAATTTGGTTCTGTCGGCCTCCAGGGGCCTCCCTTTGAACCGATGCAGGATGTGGCTCTTTCTGTGCTCACTCAAAAGTTTTTTTGGTGGCTATTACCTCTGTTCGGCGTGTCTCTGAGTTGGCGGGTCTGTCTATTCAGGCCCCTTACTTTGAGAGACACCAGGACAAGGTGGTTTTTCATTTTAAACCAGATTTCCTTCCTAAGGTGGTTTCTGCTTTCCATCTTAATCAGGATGTAGTTCTCCCTTCCTTGTGTCCTAAGCCTATCAATGACAAGGAGAGGGTTTTGCACTCTTTGGATGTGGTTCGTTGTGTGAAGTACTATTTGGTTGCTAATTCTCCTTTTCGTAGGACGGACGCCTTGTTCGTGGTGCCTTCTGGGCCCAGAAAGGGTTTGGAGCCCGCCAAGTCTACATTAGTAAATGGATACGTCAGGCCATTGTTGGGGCCTATTCCGCTAAGGGGAGGGTTCCTCCTTTTAAGATCACTGCTCATTCTACTCGTGCAGTTGGGGCTTCCTGGGCCTTTCAGCGCCAGGCTTCTGTTGAACAAGTTTGTAAGGCTGCTACTTGGTCTTCCGTTCATACCTTTTCCAAGTTTTATATGGTTGATGTGCGGGCCTCAGTGGATGCTGTTTTTGGCCGCAAGGTTCTGCAAGCTGCAGTGGTTTAATTTGGTGCATTTTTTGCTGTATTTGGATCCCCACCCATGGCGGACACTGCTATTGGATGTCTCATATGTCATGAATAGTGGAAGCGGGGTGTGTGACATACTTGGAATAATACCATTTTGTGATTACTCACACCCCCCGCTTCATCCCGCCCTTTTTGTATTCTGGATCCTTTATATGGTGAACCTTTTTATGGTTAAGAATGTTTTATTAGCTCTTCCTGGTCCCCGTACTGCTGTCATATACTGGGGAATGTGTGGGAAGTCCCAGGTATTTATGGACCGGGAGGGGCTTCTTTTTTGCTTTCATCTCTGCAGAAGTTCGCCCTCTACTGGACCATAACCCATATGTCATGAATAGTGGAAGCGGGGTGTGTGACATACTTATAATACCCATTTTAAAGGTGAGTAATCACAAAATGGTATTTTTCAAGTATGCAAGGCTGTTGGTCTATTTTAAATGATGCCAGTGGGGCATCAATCTCAGTCGCTCCACCAGTATCTCCTCCATCCTTGGCACCGAGCCGAGGGATAGAGCGAAGTTTTTATGCCACAAAGTTGGAGCTGGAGGATAGAAGCATGGAGGGGATACCCCAGGAAATTCCCCTCCATACCCCTCTCCTCCAGTGAAGTATTTAGTCACATGGGGGAAATAAAAGTCCTCCTCGATCAGCTCCCAGACATTACTCCTGGCTGGGAGCCAGGATGGAAGAAGCAGATGATTCTCCTGTGACTTTTTGCAAGTTTGAGGTTTTTTTTGCATGTATCCCCTGAATTACACCGGAAATTTACGAATGCGAGGATTTCACATAGGGTGAATTTTTTTTTTTTTTACTTAAGGAGTAGTTACTCATTTTATTGGAGCAGATATTAAACAGCAATGACTAGAACTTAGTCGCTATAATGTGCAATAGAAGGATTTATCTAGCTGGCTTTAATATATTTTCCGTATAAATTCCAAAACCCAGTGCAGTAATAACCTATTAAATAAAAAAGCAAAACTGTGCTAACACTTTCTAAAAAGTTGCATTTGAAGATAAACCAAGAGAATAGTATTAATGATTTATGCAGCAATGTTATTTTAATGTTACCGTGTATATTGCTTAGCTGCTAGACTGCTTAAAATATAATTACTGTGTTCTTCATAAAAATGGTGCACTCTTCATTTCCATTCAGCGATCTGTGCTCAGATGTATCAAGAGATGAAAATGTAGCTCACGGTCCCTGGAGAGTGCTAGTTATCATTACTCTTACAATAGTTCTCAGGCTGTGTTTGTTTCATGGTAATGTGCTGTTTATCACCAGTCTTTGTGACATGCTAAAAGGTCTTGCCACACAGCCAGAGACTTATGGGATGTAAACTCGGGGGTCTCAGCAGTGGCTTTCCTGCTGCACATTATAGTTTTCATCTTCAGTGTCCTTTGTGCTAAAGCCTACCTCGGGCACTTTCCTTCTAGGGGAATCCAAAAGGGAGCAGCTGTTGTGGAAGATTTCATTTCCTCCCATAGCTGTTCATTTCTGTGGCCTCCACTGCTGCATGTTCTCTATTTCTCTCTATTCTCTCTCTTTCGCTCTCTCCGATATTCCTTTATGCAGATCAACTTTTTTTTTTACTGGGACTCAGTCGTACATGTAATTTATATGATTAATTATAGGAAAACATATGTGAAAAAAGCAGCAGCTACCATTTAGCTGTCTGGTATGGGATTCTGTTCTATCCTGTTTTTAATTTGTGTACATAATTGTCATATTCTTAGTATACAGTACGTCCTGCTCCAAATCTAATACACTTGGGATATACTCCGCCAGATGGCGCTGGACTGCAGAGACATCGAAAATAGGCTCCTCCCGGCCCCTCAAATACCCAGGGACCTCCCACAAATCCCCAGAATTTCTCTGCAGTCTGGCTGCGAAGGACGAGAAATGGCTCTCTACTCGCAGGTGAGCGGGGCTATTAGCCTGCGGCCCTGTAGGACTATTCCCACCCATTCCACTAGTAATATGCCTCCCAGCCTTGGCTGCGCTGGTCGGGTGAAGGTAGGCAGCACCGCTGTTAGGTGCTTAGGAGCGCTGCTCCACCGCAATCCCCCCACCAAAGGGTAGGCGATTCAGGCTTATGGTGAGCCTCTATGGGATTCCCCTCCCGCACTAGTGCCCCCTTGCCCCTGCCCATCGGTGGGCCCTGTTTAAGTGGCCGCTGTCCTCCCTCATCCTCCTTGTAGCCATCGGGGGAAAAGGGGGGGGGCTGTGTAAATATGTATGCTATGCATTCTGTGTTTTACACTCTTTTTCCATTCTGTTTAGTCTTGTGTCAGCCGCCGCGCTGACTTGTCTTTATTGGCTTTGTAAAAATTGCCGCCGCCGCGCGCTGACTTGGTTCCGCGCTTGGCGGCGGCATTACCTCAGGCGCTGGTGCGCCATCATTGGCTGCTTGCATGTTCTGGCTTCGCGCCCCTCGAGGTATAACGACGCCATCTTTATCCTGCTTGGTTGGCCCATGCACGACGGACCCCTACTTACCGCGGTCCGTAAGTGCTCTCGCGGGTGGCTTTATATCTTCTCTGATTCAGGCTCATCTGATGAGAGACCAAGGGGTCATGACGATTCTGGCTCTGACCTCTGGGCCCCGGATGACACTGACAGATTATTGACCCAGATTTTTGAGGTTCTGTCCATCTCTCTCCCTGTTGAGGCTCACAGGCAAAGAGGGGAGCTTTTCCATACAGCAAAATCACGTTTGGAATTTCCCTTGTGCTCAAGGAATGGGAGCGCCCCAGTAAACTTCCCGGGGTTCCAAAGAGTTGGGATAGGAAGTATCCCTTTCCTGCTGAGGTGGTTAAATGTTGGTCATCCCCCCCCTCCCGAGGTGGATGCCCTGATCCTAGGGCTATCTAACACCTCTTATTATTCCAAAAACACAGAGCAATCAATGATAAAACAACACACTTTAGGTCAGCTTTAACTCTTAAAACATTATATAAAAAAGTCCAAGCTTCTGGGGTGGTTCCCCAATCTGAGAGTATCCTCTTGAGAGTCTTGAGAAAGTTGGTTACCAATGAAACGCGTTGACGGCGGCGGACGGATCTTATCAGTACGCGGGCAAGCTACACTCCAGGGATACTTCACTTCCCCTCCCTCCCTTTGAGACATCAATCTGCCTAGACACATTGAGGGTTTGGTGAGAATCTTGCCTGGCGTCTCCTAAATACTTGATATACATTGTTTTTATGTGAGTGCATTTTTAACTTAGCCAGTGCACATGATTAAAACGATATTACGCTAGATTTTTCTATTTGGTTTTTCCTTTCTATGTGGTTTGTCCAATCTGGGACAATTTTAATAGCCAAAGTGGGATAAGAATACCAAATCGGCTCTGTTAATAACAAGAGAGGAATGGAATATTGAGGATCTAATAAGGCATTCAAGCACACCTCCACCTGTTAAAGCGGGGACCAGAATATTTAACCGGCTCTCCTATCCAATAAGAGAGGAATAAAACATGGAGGATTTTTAATAAGGCACTAAAGCTTATTATTATCTGGTAAGAATATTTTGAAGGAGGTGGTGGGCACCAGATTCTCATCAGCAATTTTCTGTTATATACACGTGGTGGAATTTGCTACAGTGTTTTGAACATCCCTGTGATAGAAGGTCACTAAAATCCTTGGCCTTAGAGGATACTCTCAGATTGGGGAACCACCCCAACTTTTTTATATAATGTTTTAAGAGTTAAAGCTGACCTAAAGTGTGTTGTTTTATCATTGATTGCTCTGTGTTTTTGGAATAATATGTGCATTTAGGATCCATAGGGGTAAAGGATTAACACACGTTGAGCAATAATAATTCAATAATTTAATAATTTTAAGAAATATCAGCGCGGTTACATTTCATCTTTAAAACAGCTCTATCTAACTCCTCTGTCATGCATTCCCCTGACTCTACTACCCTGCGGGATGCTGAGGACTAGCGCATTGACCAGCTGGCATCCCACGCCTTTGCATGTGCGGGGACGGTGCTGCCATTACTGCTGTGGCCACTAGAACCCTTAGCAGAAATATGCTTGATAGTGCCCCTGATGATTTGCCTTGTGAGGTGTTTAATGCACTCTCCAGTTGTGATGTTTTTATAAATTTTGTCCTCTCAGCATTGGATGACACCATCAGAATGTGTGCCAGAACTTCTGCCCTTGTGGTGGTTATACGCTGCTCGGTTTGGCTGCGCCAGTGGGCTGCTGACAACGGGACTGCGCCTGTTTGGGGACTGCCTGGACCTTTTTGCTAACGGAGGCAGGTTACCCCAGCGCAGGCGGCAATCTCGGCCCTTTCGGGGTCAGGGTTACTTCTCATCCCCTTACCGTGGTGCAAGACAGGCAAGGGGGGTTTCCTTTCCTGGGGCCCGGGGAGATTTCTGGGGTAGAGGCAGAGGACGTTGATGTCCTGGCTCCTCCTGGGGTCCCAAAGCAAAATCCTCTCCCAAGCCCCCTCAGGCATGATAGGGCGCCCTCACCCATCCGGTTGGGGGAGCGGCTGCAGCACTTCGCTCACGTCTGGAGGCTTCATGTCTCAGACCGGTGGATTCAGGAGGTAGTGTCCTCCGGTTACAAGTTGGAGTTTGCTGCCGATCCCCCTCTAAGATTCATCAGATCCCGGATTCCTCAGGACCCTGTGTCAGCTCAGGAGCTAGTGCAAGCAGTGCAAGGCCTCCTGGAGCTGGGGGTCATCTGCCAGGTCCCCTTAACCCTTTAAATGCCAAGCACGTAGTTTCTACGTGGTTGCTTCTACCGTTAAGTGCCAAGCACATAGAAACTACGTGCCTGGCATTTCCCCCAAATAGTTAAAAAATATGTAAAAAAAACACTTTAGTATGGATATGTAGCTGGGGGTCCCCTCTTCCTCCGGGGGGCACCCGATCCCTCCCCCGTCGTCCTCCGTCTTCAGGAGGGGGCCCGAAACCCCCCTCCCCCTCCCCCGTTCCCAGCGCTGACAGTGGCTGTAAAAAAAAAAAAATAAAAGTGTAATTTACTCACCTCTGCGCCCGATCCATCTTCCTCCGGTCTCCGGTGGTCTCCTCTTCACCAGGGGGGGGTCCGATCCCTTCAGGTGAGGACCCTCTTCCGGGTCCTCACCACTTCTAATGGCGGCGATGGCCGCCGCCCCCTAGACCCGCCCATTGTGGGAGGAGCGGGATGACGTCATCCCGCTCCTCCTATACCCCCTCCGAGCTCCGGCATCTGTCAGATGCCGGTGGTGATTGGAGCAGGGCGGGTGTCAGGTGAGGAGGCTCCAATCGGAGCCCCCTCGCCTGTCACCCACCCTGCGCCGATCACTACCAGCATCTGTCAGTGACAAGACAGCGGCGCGGGACAGCAGCGAGGGACGTCGGATCGGAGGTGAGTACAGTAAAAAAAAAAAAAAGATTTTTTTATGTGTCTGTGTCATAATTTATTACTTTTAACCCCTTGTGAACTGGTAAGGGGTCCATGACCCCTATACCAGTTCACAAAACTGGGGGGATGGCAAGTCACCTGCGCTAGCGGGTGACTTGCCATTAACCCCTGGCACCCCCATTACCTGCCTCCCCAAAGGCCGGGGGGGGGGGCAGAAGAGCCTGGGCCCACAGGCTTGTAAAAAAAATAAATAAATAAAATATTTTTTTCTCTTTGTGTGTCTGTGTTTTTTTTTACATTTAACCCCTTGTGAACTGGTAAGGGGTCCATGACCCCTATACCAGTTCACAAGGCTGGGGGGATGGCAAGTCACCTGCAACTAGCGGGTGACTTGCCATTTACCCCCAGCACCCCCATTACCTGCCTCCCCAAAGCCCAGGGGGGGGCAGAAGAGCCCGGGCCCACGGGCTATGTGGGCTTGTAGCCTGCAGGGCCAGGGGCCACAAAAGCTGGCCCCTGCGCCCTGTTTCTACAAGCCCTGCATAGCTGGTCCCGGGCTGGTTACGTTGGGTAAGGGGGACCCCATGTCATTTTTTTTGGATTTTTAAGGTTTTTAACCCTTAAAAATCCCCCCCAAAAAATGGGGCCCTCATCCTGGGAGGGGGGACTCTATGTCATTTTTTTTCTCAATTTAACCCTTTTGTAGTGTGGATGATAGTTGTATTTTATTTGTAAATGTTATAAAGCACTTGTTTCAGTTAGGGGGGTCTCCTGGGCAGGAACGGGGGGCTACCGATAAATATGTGGTACCGTTCTAATCGGTAGAAAATAAAATAAAATAAAGGAGACAATTTTCTAAAATAATTTTATTTATTTTATTTTTTTTACTTAATAATAATATTGTAAAAAACTGAATAAAATTTACAAACAAGACATTTCATGTTAAAGCCTAAACTCTGCTGCAAAAAAAATATATATATACATTTTTCTGACAATTCCAGCAAAAATGTCGCAAAACATGGCGCAAAATGGGGAAAAATGACCTGTCAACAGAGGGTGACAAAATCTCAAGTAGGCTGGCAATTAAAAGGGTTAAAAGTAGCTATGCATGTTGGGTATTGTTCTGCTCGGGGGACCTTGCTCTTTCAGACTTAGCTTGTTTTTTCTTGTTTGCATATTTATGTTTTAGGAAAAGGCATTTTTTATTCTGCTTTTTTATACATTTTTTAGGGAAACTCTGCGCAACCAAAGAGTTCTTTGAGGGATTAATTCCAGAAAGATGAGCCCACTACAACAAGCTGGGTACACTTAGAAAGCTTAACATGTGTACTTTCAGGGAATATATGGTTTATGGGGGATATTCCAAATGTAAAGGGTTGTTTTGGTTGAAAAATCGCAAGGTGTGCACTTTGTCTGCAGAGCTGAAATTTTCAAGTAAAATTACCGTTACGCACATGCTTTACTTTGGGGTGTTTGGCAACTCTTCCCTTGACAGTAGCTATGCATGTTGGGTATCGTTCTGTTCGTGGGATGTTGCTTTTTTAGATTAAACTTGTTCTTTCTTGTTTGTAAATAGATTTTTTAGGAAAATGTGGCTTTGATTCTGCTTTTTTATCCTTTTTTTAGGGAAACTCTTTGCAACCAAAGAATACATTGAGGGATTACTTCCAGAAAACTGTGGCCACATCAACAAGCCTGGTACGCCTAGAAAGTTTGAAGTGTGTACTTCCAGAGAAGATATAGTTTGTTGGGGGTATTTCAAATGTAAAGGGTTGTTTTTCTGGAAAAACTGCAAGGTGAGCATAGCACATATCGCAGTTGAATTTTTATGAAAATCCCCTAAAGCGCTGTTTCAGTTTGGGGGAGTCTCCTGGGCAGGAAAGGGTGTCTACCTATACATATGTGGTACCGCTGTAACCAGGAGAAATTGGGATTTCACACGCAATAAGATTTTATTGACAAACTTACATTTTTTATTACAAAAAAAACTACAAATTGTAAAAATTTATTTTTTTGCACAATTTTCACCCAAAAATATTTAGAATACACCTAAAAAATGACAAACAAGACATTTTATGTTAAAGCCCAGACTATGCTGAAAAAAACAATATATCATTTTCCTGGGAAATCCCTTCAAAAATCACATTTGAACATGGCGAGCGCAAAATAGTGCAAAATGGTCTGGCAACAGAGTGTGACAAAAGCTCCAGGTAGGCTGGCACTTAAAGGGTTAAGAGAAAAAGGCAAGGGCTTTTATTCCAATTTATTCACAGTACCCAAAAAAGATGGTTCAGTCAGGCCCATCCTGGATTTGAAGATCCTCAACAAGTTTGTCAGGGGCAGGCGCTTTCGCATGGAAAATCTGCGCTCTGCCATCAGTTCCCTGCGCCTAGGGGATTTCATGACTACTGTGGACATCAAAGATGCTTATCTTCATATTCCTGTGTTCCCAGGTCATCAAAGGTTCCTCAGGTTCGCTCTGATGGATCAACACTACCAGCTTGTGGCCTTGCCCTTCGGCCTCACTTCAGCTCTCAGGGTGTTCACCAAGGTGCTGGCTGGCGTGATGTCTCTGCTCAAATGTCAGTGCGTCCGCGCGCTTCCCTATCTGGACGACATTCTCATCACTTCCCAGTCTCTACATCAGGCAGAGTTGGATACTCAGCTGGTGGTGTCCACTCTGGAGTCATTTGGATGGGTGATCAACCACCCCAAGTCCTCACTGTCCCCTTCCTTGGTAACTCCATTCCTAGGAATGAATCTGGATACAGTTCAGGCAAAGATCTTCCTTCCTCAACAGGAGGTGGACAGTCTGATTGCACAGGCTCAGTCCCTCCTAGCTTGTCCCCATCCCTCCATCAGGCAGGGGATGCAGCTGGTGGGCCTGATGGGGGCATGCTTCGAAGCGGTCCCTTATGCTCAGTTCCACTTGAGGCCTCTGCAACTTCACCTATTGTCTGTATGGGACAAGGACCCAGCGTCCCTGGACAGGGTCACCACGGATGCCAGTCTGTCAGGTTGGGGGGGGTTTCTGGAAGTCCCTGCGGTTCCAGGGGAGGTGGGGCCCTCAGTAGGCCCACACACCTATCAATGTCTTGGAACTGCGGGCGATCAGGCTAGTTCTGGCTCACTTGACTACTCACCTTTGGGGCCTGCCTGTTCAGGTGCGCTCGGACAACCAGCAGATGCCTACATCAATCATCAGGGAGGGACCCGGAGCAAGGGGGCCCTCCAGGAAGCGTCTCTGATCCTGACTTGGGCGGAGGCCAATGTCCCCTGCATATCAGCTGTCTACATCCCGGGGGTGGAAAATTGCCTGGCGGACTCTCTGAGCAGGGGGACCTCTCGCCAGGGAGAACAGTCCCTATGCAGCAGGGTGTTTCAATCTCTGTGTCACCGTTGGGGCCAACCAGATGTGGATCTGTTTGAGTCCCGCCACAATCACAAGCTCCCAGCTTTTGTCTCTCTGTCCCAGGATCCTCTGGCCTTGACCTTGGATGCGCTAGCAATGTCATGGCAGGACTTAAGGTTCCTATATGTCTTCCCTCCAATCCCCCTGCTGGGCAGGGTTCTGCACAAGATTGCTCTGGAAGGGGTGCCAGCAATTCTGGTGGCCCCCAGGTGGCCAAGAAGAGTGTGGTTCGCAGACGTGGTACAGCTGGCAGTAGATCAGTACGCTCTGCCCTTGGTGCCAGATCTGCTCACTCAGGGCTCGCTACGCCATCCCAATTTACAAACTCTGGCTTTGACGGCTTGGCTGCTGAAACCTCCATCTTGATGGAGAAGGGGCTATCTTCCTCGGTTGTGAATACTTTGATTAAAGCTAGGAAGAAGTCTTCCTCTTCCATTTATTACAGGGTTTGGCGTGCCTACATTGACTGGTGTGAGTCTAAGTCTCTTTCCTGTCGTGTGTGCTCTATTCCCAGGATTCTGGAGTTCCTGCAGCATGGGTTGGAGATGGGGCTCCAACTCAGTACTCTGAAGGGTCAGGTTTCTGCCCTGGCTATTTTCTTCCAGAAGTCCTTTGCTCAGCACCCTGTGATCAGGACTTTTTCCAGGGGGTCACTCATGTGCGCCCCCCCACGTAAGCCTATGGTGCCTGTTTGGGATCTGAACTTGGTTCTGTCAGCCTTGCAGGGTGCTCCCTTTGAACCTGTGCAGGATGCTGCCTTGGCCATTCTTACACTCAAGGTTGTATTTCTGGTGGCTATCACTTCTGTCAGGCGTGTGTCTGAGTTGGCGGCGCTTTCCATTCAGCCCCCCTACTATGAGAGACACCAGGACAAGGTGGTGTTTCGTTTCAAACCTGACTTTCTTCTTAAGGTAGTGTCTGTCTTTCATTTGAATCAGGATAAGGAGAGGGATGTGATTAGGTGTCTGAAGTACTATCTGGTGGCTACTGCACCTTTCAGGAAAACTGATGCTCTTTTTGTGGTCCCTTCTGGCCCTAGGAAGGGTTTGGCTCCTGCCAAGTCTACTATCAGCAAGTGGATTCGTCAGGCTGTGATTCAGGCCTACTCTGCTAAGGGGAAGAATCCTCCCTTCCACCTTACTACTCATTCCACTCGTGCTATTGGTGCCTCTTGGGCTTTTCAGCACCAGGCTTCTGTTGAACAAGTTTGCAAGGCCGCTACTTGGTCTTCTGTTCATACCTTTTCAAAGTTTTACAAGGTTGATGTTAGGGCCACAGCTGATGCTGCTTTTGGCCGAAAGGTTCTGCAGGCGGCAGTGGTTTAAACTGTCTGCTGCTGATTTTTATTGGGGATCCCACCCTACTTTATGGACACTGCTATTGGATGTCCCAAGTGTAAGTATTAGATTTGGAGCAGGACGTACTGTATACTAATAATAATACAATTCTGTGATTACTCACCTGTAGAATTGGTATTATGAGTATACAGTACGTCCTGCTCCAACCCACCCTCGGTTTGCATTTTCTTGGATACCCTGTATGGTGATTGTTATCATTGTTATAGTTGATAGTTTGGATTGTTTAATTCTCCCGGCTTCTCATTAACTGCTTTTCAATGCTGGTGATTTGTGGGAGGTCCCTGGGTATTTGAGGGGCCGGGAGGAACCTATTTTCGATGTCTCTGCAGTCCAGCGCCATCTGGCGGAGTATATCCCAAGTGTAAGTATTAGATTTGGAGAAGGACGTACTGTATACTCATAATACTAATGCTACAGGTGAGTAATCACAGAATTGTATTTTTTTATTTGGCAGTGTACATGAATATAGTGCTTAATTTTATTGGGTTTAGTAAAAGCAAGTGTAAATTTAGGTTAAAGGTTTGCTCATGCTTAGTTAAAGCAGATGAAAACCCTATACAACCCTAAAAGATTCAATTTCTGGCCATTAACCTGTCCCCGGGGAATCCTTTAGAATGATGTCCCACTGTGTGAAACCCCTGGGGTCACCGGTTAGTGGCTGCATCTCCTGAATCTTTGTGCTGTGCGCGCACTCCCGTCCCCAGCCATTCAGATAGGCTGGGAGTGGGAGTGTGTGCTGCTGGGGATGTGGGCGCTTTCGCTCCCGATTGCCATAAACAGAGCCGTTTGCAGAGCATTAAATATGCATGGCAGGTGACTCTGGACGAGAGCCCACGCATGAACCGTATGATCTGGGAAAAGTCAGTTTCTACCAGTTTCTGGTGGGTTTCACACAGCAGGCTATCCAAAAGCAGGGGAAATGAATAAGACCCACAATAGTCAAAATTTGTTTTGTTCCAATTCAACCCTTTGCATGGAATGTCCTTTTAAAGTTCCTGTCCAAGAAATAACATAAAAATATCTATACTCACCCTTTGTCCCCCACAGCTCTGCTGTGCAGTGCTAGTATTTTAATACCTACCACCCCCCCCATCAC
Organism: Gastrophryne carolinensis; assembly: GCA_027917425.1. Taxonomy (NCBI): domain Eukaryota; kingdom Metazoa; phylum Chordata; class Amphibia; order Anura; family Microhylidae; genus Gastrophryne; species Gastrophryne carolinensis. The sequence continues at coordinate 163,695,365 of CM051234.1, forward strand.
TGGGCAGGCATGGTGGCCCCAACACCATTTATTGTAATGGAGAGGGCATGCGGAACCCGCTTTGTAACACCTCCTCCGTTGCAATGAATAGGGTAGGCTTGTGGGGCCGTAAACAAGGCTCCATGGATGCCGCCGGCACTGGAAGACAGAATTGCCCCCTGCCATTCGTATATATATGAAGATGCCGGCACTGCATGGAGCATGGAGGAGCTGTGGGGGAACACTGGACCTGCACGGAGAAGTTACAGGTAAGTATAAACTTTTTGTGTTTCTGCCTTGACAATACTTTTAAATTCCTGTAAGTTTCAGGCTGTAAGGGCCTTGGGGCAGCATAAAGTTACTGAGTATAAGGGACAGGGGATATTGGAGAACACCCTACTGCTGCTGCTACTGCTACTTATCACTGATCATTATATATATGGGCCTTAGACCCATAAAACTGAAAGAACATAAAACATATTTGTGGTGAATGTTTCTAACCTTCGACTCCAAATCCAGCCAAAACTAGCTCCGACTCCACAGCCCTGGTTTAAAGGCCCCCTTTAACCTGAGAATACCTTTCTTAGCTCTAGCACTGTTGACTCCGCCTGGTTGGAATGCTTATGATTTGTAGACTTATATCAGCACTTCCCTCTGGAATGTGCTTGGGCCATGTCTGGATTCCAGTTTCTTTTTTCCTTAAGAACAATGTTCAGCACCAAGAAATGCTCACAAGTTTAATGCAAAGAATTTGTAGAAGCAGTTTGTAGAGTTTGTAGAAGCAGGATAAACAATAGATCCCCCCACAGCTCACAATAAATGCAGATTCCCCTAGCCCCAACATGAAAGAGCAGAGTGTATTCAGACCCTCCCAGTCCCCCCAAAAAGTGTGAACGGATCCCCTTAGTCCATAAAACAATTGACCCTACAAGCAAAGCCCCAAACCTCAAAGAGTTTAAATGTTTAGCAAGAGGAGAGGTGTGTCTGATTCTGTCCTCTCTGCAGACCAGGAATGTGACACATGCATCACATGAGGCCATGAAACACTGGAATTTGCAGAGATAGGTCAGCCTGCACACTTCTCCACTTGCCCAACTCTGCATTAGACCTATGCACGTCTAGCAGACTGTATGAAAAGTTCATGAGCCACATGTGGCTCACATGCCCAAGGTTGGGGGCCTCTCAGGACAAATCTGCGGCTGAAATTCTTTCCCCTAGCCCTGTCACAGTGCTCAAAAACACCTTAGACATTTCTGGGCCCCATAAGCCCTAAATCTCTGGACCCCCTTCTGCAGAGGTCTTTCAGACAAAAAAAAATAGCAGATGTGCAGATTATGTGCAGCCACTTTTTGGTTCTACAATTGGACAAAGCTTCAGGAGGAAGTGGTCTTGTATATTAGGGGCTTATTGGTGGTGAGAGTGAATGGGTTCAAATGAGCATGGACCAAGCAGGGGTGGGTGCATAATAGGTGCTGCATGAGGTGATTTATGAGTGTACCTGGGTGGCAGAGTGGATGAATGAAGCTTGGCATGGCGTGTATGATTGGTGCTGGGATGGTGGGGTGGATGAGCGGGACTGGAAGGGTGGGGTGGTGGGTGAGTGAAGTTTGAACGGAGTGGGGCATGTGAAACAGAGAAGTGCTGGGAGGAGGGTAGAGTTGGGTGGAGGATGGAGTATTGGAGCTAGGAGAGGGGTGTTTGAGCATCACTGGGAGGGCTTCCTGATTAACACAGTGGGTAAGAGTGCCTGAAGCTGATCACGCAGAGGTTGCTGCATGTCCCCCTTCGTGGCGGGGCCCCACACAAATGCCCTGGCTGTACTTCCCTGATGGTGAGCCCTATAGGGGTGCCCAAGTAAAGCTCATTATAAATGAAAAGTAGTGTGTGAAACCCTGTGCAAAAAGCCAGGAAAAAACTGGAGAGTGTGGTAGGTAAGTATAGGATTTATTCCAAGTGTGTCATACACTCCGCTTCCACTATTCATGACATCTGGGTAGTTTCCAGTAGAGGGCGAAGCAAGACAGAAGATACAGACTTCTATTCCTTGCAGGTAAGCCGGGCTTGCGCCCGGCCCCATTTTTTACCTATTTCTGCGGGATTTTTGTTTCCTAGTACTGTATGAGCCTCCCAGCCTTGGCTGCAGGTCCTGGTGAGGGTAGGATACACCTCTTTAGGTGTAATAGGCAGCCTATGCTCCCTATTACCTCATTATGGGGTAGGCGGAATCCGGGTTCGTGATCCCGGTTGGAGATGCCCTGTCCCTTCTTCCCTTGTGCACCGTACGGTGCGGGATCTCCCCCCTTCCAGGTCCCTCTATTACCCTTCGGGGGGGGGCGGGGGGGTCTTCCATTGTATGCATGTTGTCTGTGTTTTTTTATTTTACATTTCGAGTGTCTGTGTTGGTGTTTTACTTCATGCCTCCTTATGGAGGACTCTCTTGGGGCTGCGTCTGCCGGCCTCCGGCATCGCTGCCTCTGGGGAGCTTCTCCCCCTCAGTGCTCCGGTGAGGGGGCGGGGCCGGGCATTCGCACACTGTCGCGGCCCGCCCCCAGCCATTGCCGCCTTGTCTGACCCGGCAGGGCCTCGCACGGCGTGCGATCCGTGCGGGTCAGCCCCCCTTCTTCTCCCCTTTTCTCCCTCAGCCGATGCGTTGCTCCTGCTTGCCGAGCGCCATCTTCTTTCCACGTGAGTGCCCCATTGGGGCCCACCTGTGTTCCTTGCTGGTTGTGATAATGCCTTGATATTTTGGCAGCGCTGCCTGTCTTGGTGTACCTATGCATACCTTTATATATTTCAATATATATATATATATATATATATATATATATATATGTTTTAATATATTCATTTTATGACATTGTTCCTGCCACATGTGTTTAATTGTGTGTGGGTGTGTGTACTTGTGCTTATGGGGTCCTCTTCATTCATGTCTTTCCTAGGAATCCCTAGCATTAAAAGTTTACACTTCTTTTTCAAAATCCTCCCACAGGGACTTTAAAGGGGCATCTCGGGGTTGCTTACTAGCATAATTCCCTAGGTCTTGCGACTATCCAAAAAATCACCATATGGAGGCTCCGCAGGATATTGGGCTCGGGCTCCCTTTGGGACAATCCCAGCCATGTGTGGGTTGGGGGGATATCCCTTACGGGTGATATTGTGCTGATCTTTATACCATGTGCACAAAAGGCCATAACGCGGCAGTTGGGCCCCCAGGTGTCTGGGTCAGCACCTCCCGCTTCATCGCCTCCCCCTCTCTGCTTTATCCGTACCCCAAGTGACATGATCGCTAGCGGGGAGTCGCACTCTGATGTTTGTACTAATTTGGCCAACATCGAGAGATTTATTGCTAGCGCGGTGGGCAAGATGGCCCAGGCTAAAAAGAGCCATTTGTCGCCGGTCCAGGCGGCTTTGGATTTTGATGATGATTCCCTTGATTGGTCGGATTATTCCCCGTTAGAGAGGGGAATTGTTTGAGGTATCAGATGCTGATGAGGTGCATTTTTGTGATACTGATGTTGGGCTGGCGCTTGGGGATGCCGTTGACACTTCCAGGGTTTTGGCACATCTCTTGGAGGTTTTGGATATTGCCCCGCCAGAGGCACCCCCTGTCAAAAAAAGGGGCATTTTTAGGGTCCTCCAAGCCATGCTTGGAGTTTCCTACCCAAGGTCATTTTGAGGCATTGATCCTTAGGGAATGGGAGAAACCGAGCCGGCTTCCGGGTGTTCCTCAGGGATGGGATAAGAAGTATCCTTTTCCGGTGGAAGCGGTTAAGTGCTGGTCTTCTCCTTCCGAGGTCGATGCGCCAGTTTTTGGGATTGTCTAACACCTCAGTGGTCCACACCCCAGACACCACTTCCCTTAAGGATGGCGAGGTTAAGCACCTTGATTAGATGGCAGGTTATGCTTTTGCCAGTGTTGGTTCAGCCTTGCGACCTGTGTGTGCATCTGCACTTGCTACGGTGGCTACTAGGTCTTTGGTTAGGGACTTGTTACTTGACTCCCAATTTGACCCTGCCAGCGCTGAGTTCACTAACCTTAAAAGGTGCAAATTTTTCATGGAATTTGTATTGACCGCTATGGAGGACACTATTGTCATGTGTAGGAGAACTTCGGCATTCTTGGTAGCCATGCGCTGATCGTCTGGCTTCGCCAGTGGGCGGCGGACTTTGCGGCCAAGAAATCGCTCACAGCCCTTCCCTTCTTGGGTACGCGGCTGTTTGGAGATAAGTTGGATGCGGTTGCTAAGGGAGGTAATTTACCTCAGCGTTAGAAGCAGCATCGCTCCTTTCGGGGGGCGAGCTCCTTCAACCCTTCCTTTCGTGGTGCCAGAGCGGTCAGAGATGTTGCCTACTCCGGGGGGGCAGAGGTTCTTCCTGGAACAGAGGCAGAGGTCGGGCCCGTCCCGCTTCTGCCTGGGGTTCCAAGCTCAAGTCTGCTGTTAAACCAGCTCAACAATGAAGGGGCGCCCTCACCCGTATGGGTGGGGGGGACGGCTGCGGCTCTTCTTCCAGGTCTGGGCCCAGGAGGTCACAGACAGATGGATTCTGGAAGTGGTCTTGTCCGGCTACAAACTGGAGTTTGAGTACTGGCCTCCTCCAAGATTTTTAAGGTCTCGGGTGCCCTCGGACCCTCAGGCTGCACAGGGGCTCCTGTTAGCAGTTAAAAAAAATAAAAAAAAAAATCTTCTGGACATGGGAGTCATATGCCCGGTGCCTCCCTCAGAGAGAGGCAGGGGTTACTATTCCAATCTTTTCACGGTTCCCAAAAAGTATGGTTTCATAAGACCAATTCTAGTCCTGAAGATCCTCAACGGGTTGATCAGGACCAAGATGTTCCGGCATGGAGACTCTGCGCTCGGCCATCAATTCCCTTCGTCAAGGGGACTTTATGATATCCATAGACATCAAGGATGCGTATCTGCATGTTTCAATTTTTCCAGCGCATCAGAGATTCCTCAGGTTCGCGGTGTACGATCAACTTTTTCAGTTTGGTAGTCCTTCCCTTCGGGTTGACCTCAGCGCTGAGGGTCTTCACCGAGGTTCTGGCGGGCATAATGGCCCTGCTCAGAGCTCAGGGCATTTGCATTGTGCCGTATCTGGACGGCCTACTGATTTCAGCTTCTTCCCTCCGTCAGGTGGAGCTGGACACCCACAAGGTGGTGTTTACTCTGGAGAGGTTTGGATGGGTGATCAACCGCCCAAAATTCTGTCTCTCTCTCTCTCTCTCCATCAAGGGAGTTTTCATTCCTGGGCATGAATCTGGATACCATTCAAGCCAGAGGGTTTCTATCTCAGCCCAAGGTGCAGGGGGTTCAGGATCTGATCCGCCTTCTTCTGGCCGATCCTTGCCCCTCTATCCGTCTGCCTCACGGCACAATCACAAACTCCCATCCTTTGTGTCTCTATCTCAGGATCCTCTAGCCCTGGCAGTGGATTCCTTGTCCCTTGCCTGGAAGGATCTGGGGTTCCTGTACCTGTTTCCTTTCTTCTCCAGGGTGGGCAAGGTAGTTCGCAAGCTGATTCTGGAAGGGGCACCAGCAATTCTGGTGGCCCCAAGGTGGCCAGGACGGGTTTGGTACGCTGACTTTGTACGGCTGGTGGTAGTTCAGTATTGGCTGCCCATGTTTCTTGATTTGATATCTCAGGGTCAACTACTTTACCCCAATTTACAAATGCTGGCTTTGACGGCTTGGCTGCTGAAACCTTCATTCTGAAGGAGGAAGGTTTGTCTGAGGCTGTTGTTCAGACTAGGAAGAGGTACTCTTCTGGCATTTACTATAGAACTTGGCAGTCCTATATTGACTGGTGTGAGGCTAGGGCTTTGCCTTGCAGGGTGTTTTCGATACCTAGGATTTTGGAGTTTCTTCAACACGGTCTGGACCTTGGGTTCCAGCTTAGTATCTTGAAAGGGCAGGTCTCTGCTCTGGCTGTTTTCTTCCAAAGATTTTTTGCTTTACACCCGCTGGTTAAGATTTTTTTCCAGGGGGTCACTCTTGTGCGGCCCGCTAGGAAGGTTCTGGTCCCTGTTTGGGATTTGAATTTGGTTCTTTCGGCTCTCCAGGTCCTCCTTTTGAGCCGTTACAGGATATTGCTCTTTCTGTTTTCACTCAAAAGGTTGCTTTCTTGGTGGCCATTACCTCTGTTCGGCGTGTCTCTGAATTGGCGGCTCTGTCTATTCAGGCCCCTTGCTTTGAAAGACACCAGGACAAGGTGGTCTTCCGCTTTAAGTCGGATTTCCTTCCTAAAGTGGTTTCTACTTTCCATCTCATTCAGGATGTTGTTCTCCCTTCCTTGTGTCCTAAGCCTAGCAATGACAAGGAGAGGTTTTTGCACACTTTGGTTGTTGTTTGTTGTGTTCTGTACTATTTGGTGGCTACTTCTTCTTTCCGCGAGACGGACGCCTTTTTTTTCGTGGTGCCCTGCGGGCCCAGGAGAGGTTTGGCGCCCGCTAAGTCTATCATTAGCAAATGGATTCGTCAGGCCATTGTTGGGTCCTATTCTGTTAAGGGGAGGACTCCCCCTTTTCACTGCGCATTCTACTCGTGCTGTTGGTGCGTCCTGGGCTTTTCAGCACCAGGCTTCTGTTGAACAAGTTTGTAAGGCTGCTACTTGGTCTTCCGTTCATACTTTTTCCATGTTTTACAAGGTTGACGTGCGGGCTTCAGCGGATGATGTTTTTGGCCGCAAGGTTCTGCAAGCTGCAGTGGTTTAAATTGGTACATTATTTTACTGTTTTTCGGTTCCCACCCATGACGGGCACTGCTATTGGATGTCCTAGATGTCATGAATAGTGGAAGCGGAGTGTATGACACACTTGGAATAATACCATTTTGTGAGTACTCACCTGTAAAATGGATATTATGAGTGTGTCATACACTCCGCTTCACCCCACCCTTTTGGTATCCCGGATCCTTTATATGGTGAACCATTGGTTTTTTGAGTTAGTATTGTTATATTTGTTCTTCCTGTTCCCCTTACTGCTATCATATACTGGGGGTTTTGTGGGAGGTCCCAGGTATTTATGGACCGTGAGGAGCTCCTTTTTTGCATTCATCTCTGCAGAAGTTCGCCCTCTACTGGAGACTACCCAGATGTCATGAATAGTGGAAGCGGAGTGTATGACACACTCATAATATCCATTTTACAGGTGAGTACTCACAAAATGGTATTATCAGGCTTGAACAGTTCTTTTCAGTTTTTTTATTAGGAATCAGTAGCGCTGGTGATCAGCTTTGTATTCTTAGTTAAATCCTCCACAGGCTCTCTTTAGACATGAAAAGATCTGTCCTAGTTCAGAAGCAAAATGTATTCAAACCAGTTTAAAATCATACATAGGTTCCCTGTTATATACAGTTCTTTGCAAAACAATCTCATATTTCTCATTTGTATTGGAACCTGCAGAGTTGTTCACTGCTTGCATGCCATTACATTTAACAAATGTGTCTTACCTCACAAATAGATCTTAACTATGCGTTGCTGTTGTTGTGTCTTGCTGTGCAATCCTTCATTAGATTATAACCAATTATCAGGAATATTTTAAAACATTAGCATTTTGTGGTTAGAAAAGACATAATGAGCAATTAAATTGCCAATAAAATTACAATTTTAAATGTTGGGTATTAAGAAATCATAAGATGTTATTAACGCTTTTTACCTGGCAGTTATAAGTACAATTAAAACCAAGAGATTTAAGCTTATAAAGGGCAAACTAAAAGGCCATTTAATTACACCGATATCCTAACACTATTATTTTTATTGTTATTTTAATGTTTATGCATTAAATAACATTTGTGTCAAAAAGCCGTTGTGCAATTATTAGTAGCTTCAATTGTTATGTACATACACATGCTAACCGGCAGAGCCCAATGGGTAGAGCCACTGAACACCCAGATGTACCAGGTCCCGGGGTCTGTGCGATGCCCCACTTCAAGGAAGTACAAGCTGAGCTAGGACACTGTGTGTTGTCTACCTGGCAGTACTGGCCACCGGGGCCTGGGCATGGCTGTAGGTAGATAGGAGGCAAGATATGTAAGCAGGGTCAAAATCCAGGCTGGGTTCAAAGGGCGGGCGGTGAGAATCAAATACGAAAGTCCAAGCAAGATGCGGTATGGCAACGAAGAAGCGTAGTCAAAATCCAGTGAAGAATGATCCAGAAAACAAAGTCTAAAAGGTCCAAAGCCAAGGGTCAAAATGAGGAATCCAGTATGAGCAAGCATTATCCAGGAAAACAGGAAGCAAAGGGGGAGAAGATCTAAAGACAGTATCTAGCAATTTCCTGGTGCAAAGCACTTCCTTATAAAGCAGGTAGGGGTCGAACATACTTGCATCATACTAATCACATGACTGCACAAAACACTTTAACTGAGCTGAGCTGCAAGCAGAAGACAGCGAGCTGATGGGAAAACCCGTAAGTGGACTACCTGCTGGAGTGAGCACGAAGTCTCTTGACACTGATATGATTAACGTGCCGTTTGGTCACCATGGACTGGGGATACCTTGGATTCTTTACCATGCTGTGGCTTCTCTCCGGGTAACTTTATAATGTTTTTATCCCTTATGGATTAAAAGTTACGTTTTAGGATCGAGCTGGAAAACTTTTGATATACATCTCTTTACACTGCACCTGCTTTGCTGGTGATCCAATATGTGCGTGTGAGATCTAGCAAGGACCTGACAGTACATGATTAATGTGGACCAAAACCCGTGTGACCCCTTCCCATCCGAAATGTGGATGCCTCGTTGTGTGAAACCCCCCATTTCAGAAGCAAAACTCACCCTTACCTTGGCTCCCACAGCATTGTCCACGGGAGCTTCGACTGCGCACTTGCCAGACTAGAGCGAATCCAGGGTTGTAGTCAGTGGGCTGCTCACGTGTGTCGCGACTCTTAAGATTAGCCGGTCGGCAATCTCAAAAATGTTTGGTGGGCATGGCCATTATGGTGGAAAACCCCATTTTCCTACTCTACTTTAAGGAAAGTATTTTAGGGTGAATACACCTAATTTTGCATAAAACAAAATTACAGGTATACAGACATATGTAGGTGCTGTAGTTATCTCTATTGACATTATATTTTGTGTTACGACCAGTTCTTTTACAATTTTTTACCCAAACAAGCAACTTTTTAAAGGGACCCAAAACCTGTTTTAAATGTGTTTTAAATGTGGTGCAGGGGGCATCTCATTTCCTGAAGTCCCCAAGGGAAACACTACCTGCAAGCCCTGTTTTTTTTACTTCCTCCGGCCCTGTGATTGTACGCTGGCAGTTATATGGTTCAGAGGTCTTTTGGTGGCTGAAAAAAGAGGATTGCGGATCATGTGACCACCAGCCACCAGTCATGGGGTCTGATTTATCCAAGGAGAATGTTAGAAAACTAAAGTTTAATACTATGATCAACACCTATGTTGTCAAAAATAGGTGTTGGATCACTTTAATATATTGTCTGTCAATTATATGCTTCTTTTATCCACTTTTCAGCAAAAACAATATTTACATTGCTCATGCTTGTACAGACGCAGCCCCATGTCAGATTTATTCTCTGTAGCTGATTAAATAAACATGCAACAAGTACTTTAATGACATCACATTTCATTGTACAGTTATTGTCAGGTTGCTTATATGTTTTGATAGACTAAGGGATACACAATTTTTAGTTTAGTGGTAGATTTGTTGCCTTATGCAACAGATGGTGTAAGATGTATTCCAGTTATGAACAATTGTATCAGTTTCATGGTTGTTTAGTCGATTGCTGCCTCTTTAACATTACAACAGGAATCCAACAGAGCACCTGCTTCAATTGACAGTTGCAAGGGATGACCCCTAGGGTATACAAAACATCCCTATAGCTTAAATAATGTACAATGCTGACAGCCAATGGACATAAATATCAATAGTATTTTGAAGGTGGGCATCCTTTTATGTATTACTATATATTTTTAAGAAAGTTCACCATACTACACACTTTAGTATATTGTTTAAGACTGTACAACCTGATTTTAAGGTGTGTGACAAGCCTAAAGTACTAATTAAATCTATCAAGCACACATTCTTCCAGAATAAACAACCCTGAGGTATTTGCCCTATTAGTGTTAGCCTGCAGAGAACGGTCATTAATGTTGAGGTTTCTCCTTAACAACATGACATTTTTAGTCATCACACACTTAGATGTACATTAACATTTATACCAAAGGTGGCACATGTATCGGAATTTCCAAAATTCAGCACAAAAGTGAGAAAATCAGCCTAAAAACAACTGTTTTATAAGTTTAATACAATCTACACTGAATAAATAACACAGTGATTACTGCATGGTCTAAAAATAACTATATTAAAAGAAAAAAACTTACCAGATGAATACAAAGAAAAACAAATCCCAAAACAGTGCATATCGTAATAATTACATATATAAATGTTTTACATTTTTTGGTAATTGCTAAAACATATTTTGTGAAAAATCCCAAGCAATTCCACAAGATACAAATCTGGTCTGACATGATCCAGTTAAATTCATTACAGCAGCAATCAATGTTACATAAATTGGCGAGAAGTCTAAAATCTGTCTTGTCCTGGTGTACTGAGGTATCCTTACCAATCCTATGACCATACCTGCCATGATGTCCTTCCCTGGGCTTCCTGTGATAGTTTGGTCCTGTTCACTACATAGCAGAAATAGCTTGAAGCACCCGGTTCCCGAGTCACAGTCAGCCTCCGCTCCTTCTTGTGCTTGTCACTGCTCGGCTCCCCGCTCCACACTGGCTTGTTTTGTCAATAACCATTTATTTGTTGATGGAAAAATAGGAGCCATTACATCTGACCTCCCTGTTTCATCAATTATGGATAGATTATTGGATGTGAACATCTGGCAACGCTTGCTGCTGAACTCACCTCCTGGTCGGGATTAGATAAAGTATTAAACGCTTGTTTATTGTCAGGGCCAAAACTCTAGTGGGAAGTCAGGGAATTCCAGCTCGTGGAAAGCCCTATCAGCAAGCACCTAACATTGTTTAGTATTGCCATCGTTTCCCTCCAGATCGTGGCCATCTATTATTTACACCTATTACTAGCTGTTATGACATAGTTGATAAAAGCTCTTGGCAGGAATCACATATCCCATCTTTGTCACATCTGTCAGAAAAGAGGAAGGAAAACATAGATTTTCTTGAGCCTGGCTGTTTTTGGGGATTGTGTAAGCACGGTACCTCTAAACAACCCTCAGTTCTCTTAATATGTGTTCCTCTAAATATTAGCTAATACAAGCAATCTACTGTGTACCTTCAGCTGCTTGTAGTGTGAATGGCTTGATAAATTGTTCTAGACAGATTTATGTTTTTTATGCAAGAGATGGTCAGAAAGCAAATAAATAATACATTGCATTTCCCAGTATTAGTTTTTCTGTGATTTCCCGTGTATATTTGCTGTCATTTTTCCTGAAAATGCATAGCGAGACATAGATTTCTACTTTCCTCAGAATATTATATTTCCTATTGGCTACATGTCTCAACTGATATTAAAAGCAAGTATATATATATATATGTTTGTATTCATAAATGCAGGTTCATGAAACTCAGTGCGGACAATTCAGAGGGTTATATTGTGGAAATGTTTCTTTTATGTCATTTTTTTTGAGTTTCCTGTGTGGAATATATGGTAACATTAAACAGTTCTTTAAAGGAGCAGTATCGCGAATTTTTTTTTGGTGACATATTTAAATGGTACTTTGAATGTAGGTAAGTGTTGGAGTAAGAATTACAAATTTAGAAAAAAATGATGTGTGTGTTGAGCAGCTGGGGACTAATAGCTCATGTTTATGTCTTCTGAGTGTCGGAGCCCGACACTCTGGCTTGTTCCATGCTGAGGAGAGGGGTGAAACAATGTATCAATGTATCAGCTGTTCAGTGCTGGCAGCTGTCCAGCATAAGATAAAAACATTGCCTGGCCAGAACTTATATATCTAAAACAGAGAGAAAAGCTCTAGAAGTCATTTAGCTTTGACAGTTTTCCCTTCATGTTGGCTCTGCTGCAGAATCTTTGTTTACCATTTTCTCTTTCATATTCTTATTTTTCATTTTTCCATATGATCTTTCTTTCAGCTTTGTGTGTTTTGAGCAAAGCCCAACCCAGGATTTTCACTATCTGGAGCTTTGTCTTGTGCCCCTAGGGGCATCCCGACTTGGGATGCCCTGATATGTGAAATCCCCAAGTTCGCCTGTGAAAACGTACCTTTCCCTGTCCCACAGCGCATGTGCGGACTCTCATCCAATCAGCTCTGTTTGCACACAGATGGGGAGCCTGAGCAGTAACCTTCCTGGCCGCCCGGCCTGTCTAAATGACTATCTGCGTGAGCGCGCCAGAAAAATGGGGGGATCTGTGGTTATCCAGGGGTTGTTTCACACAGTGGGCATCCTGATTTAGAATGCCCAAGGGGCAAGGTCAATGGCCGGGTCTTATAGACTTCAGGGTTGGCAACTCAGGGTTTTGTTCCACTTTAATACCTTTAGATTTTCCTGCACAGTTATTCAAAGAAGAATTTCAGTTATTTTCAGTCAGTTTAGTTTATTTTGTATAGATTTTACACATTTGAGTCACCTGGTCTCATAACAAAAGCAGCACCTCACACACACACAGCCGTTACCACTGATTACTGTGTCAGCCTCTGAGGTAAAGTGTTGCTAGGAGACCAGTGAGCTAAATGAAGCAGCTCACTAAATACAACCCAGCAGATCCCCCTATTCAGCAAATGGACTGAGCCATTGTAATTATACAATTTAAAAGAAAGGCATATATTTTTTCCTATTTCTATCGCCAGATTATTTATACACATGTTAGAAGCTATTGTGTGGCTATTTAATTATTTATCTCCTTTAAATGAAGACAATTTCATTTGAAAATTTACAAAAATTCTCAGTAGGGACAATTTTACTGGTTTAAGGAAAGGACTTTCTGAATTGGTGTAATCTTTGAATATTGAGCCAAGTTTAAAATGCCTTTGATTGTTACTTTTACTCATATGATTAGGAGGCTTCTGGCTCTGGGGCCCTTCAGACACTGATATATGACAGCAATAGTCTAACCCACCCACCCCAACTCCACTTCTTGGATACACTATACTTCTTGCACTTTGCCTATTAAATAAAGTATAAATAAGTGTCTATCTATGAAGAAAACTACTGTAGTTTTAGATTATATTTTACGTAATATAGGTAACTAATAATAGTAATTAGTAATAGGACATAGGTAATATAGATGCTTGTGCATCTCCTTATATTATGTTTATATCGTTATGGTCTGGGGCCAAGTCAGCCTGGGATTTACAAGCCCATTACCATCCTGGGACATCCCTGCTGAGCCTCCCACCTGTGTGCTTCCCAGTTGGTCAGCATCAGTATTGTAGGGGCAGATCTTGTGGCAGCTGTTTGTAAAATATGACTCCCCACAGCCATAAAGTACAGGGGGGCTTTGGAGTTTCTTAGTAAGGCAGGCATTTATGATTAACAGGAGTTTTAGAAGTGGTAGCCCAACCAGCCCAAAAGAAGGTCAACCCCAAGAAATTCTCCAGGTCTATCTATGGCCAGTTTGCCTGTATATATATATATATATATATATATATATCCTAGCACATTTGCTTGTGGATTTCATATCCCGATGGAATGGGCAAACCTCTGCATGAAATGAGAAGGTATCTGCCTTAAGCAGTCCTATACCCCTGTGCTTACCACCTCCTCATTCATGTATGGCTGTCCAATCGTATGACTACCAGTGACCCTTCGGGATTGTCTTGTGGGCTTTCACATCAAACCTGAATGGAGGAAGTGGTGACTTGACTATAGTGCCTCTTTAAGGTGAGAGCCTTAGAGGGGGCTACAGAAGATGAGGTGATGCCTCTGTACATCTAAAGTGGACCTGAGCCTACCCTTGAAGTTCAGTGCCAGGATGGGTACTGGTCCACAGGGGCACTAAACAAACCTAATCTATCCCTGCACACCGTTAGTGAGCCCTGCATTAGAGTAATATTTTCCATTTCCTAGTAGAGAGCCATCTAATGGGGACAGGAAACCGTTCACACACTTGCAGCAATTACAGCTTACCCCAGTAGGAGCGGTGCAGCACCACATCTGTCCCCGTCACACAGCACGGGGACAGATGTAATATTTTAAGTTCCTAAGGATCTTGCAGTTTGGCACTCACCACCACCACCTTCTCTTCCAGGTCATCACGTCCTCAGCTGCTGTTACTGCCTCTGTTGGTAGGTGAAAGCCCTCCTGGGGGAAATCCCAATTAGGTATGCCCCACATTGCCAAATATGCCACTTACCTCGCCATGAAGCCGCTTACTAAGCCACTTATACATAGGAGGGCCTTATTAACATGGAGTAGGAAATTTTCTGGGAAGAAGCGTTTTGGGTACACTTCTTTTCCTTCAGGGGACCCCCCCCCCCTTTCGCTAAAAAAGAATAAAAAGGAAGAATCAAGCAACATTTTCCTAAAAAAAACTATATACAAACAAGAAAAAACAAGTAAAATCTCAAAAAGCAACATGCTCCAAACAGAACGATACCCAACATGCATAGGTACTGTCAAGGGAAGAGTTGGCAAACACCCCAAAGTAAAGCATGCGCATAACACTAATTTTACTTGAAAATTTCAGCTTTGCAGACAAAGTGCACACCTTGCAATTTTTCAACCAAAACAACCCTTTACATTTGGAATATCCCCTATAAACCATATATTCCCTGAAAGTACACACGTTAAGCTTTCTAAGCGTACCCAGCTTGTTGTAGTAGGCTCACCTGTCTGGAAGTAATCCCTCAAACAATTCTTAGGTTGCACAGGGTTTCCCTAAAAAAATTAATTAAAAAACTGAATAAATAACATGTTTTCCTAAAATATAAATATGCAAACAAGAAAAACAAGCTAAATCTGAAAGAGCAAGGTCCCCCGAGCAGAACAATACCCAACATGCATAGGTACTATTAACCCTTATAATTGCCAACCTACTTGAAGTTTTATCACCCTCTGTTGACAGATCATTTTTCCCCATTCTGCACCATGTTTTACCGTGATTTTTGCCGGAATTTCCAGGAAAATTATAGATATATATTTTGCAGCAGAGTTTAGGCTTGAACATGAAATGTCTTGTTTGTAATTTTTCTACTGTTTTTTTAATATTTTTGTGTAAAAATAAATAAATAAATATTTTTTAGACAATTGTCTCCTTTATTTTAAATAAAACATTTACTTTATTAGAGAAAACCATATTGCATATGAAAGCCCAATTTCTCCCGATTACAACGGTACCACATATGTATCGGTAGCCCCCCATTCTTGCCCAGGAGACCCCCCAAACTGAAAATAGCACTTTATAACATTTACAAATAAAACACTACTACTATCCACACTATAAACATAAGGGGTTAATTTAAAAAAAAATGACATAGGGTCCCCCCTCCCGGAGGGGACCCCATGTTTGGGGGAATTTTAAGGGTTAAAAACCCTTAAAAATCATTAAAAAATGCAAATGAGGTCCCCCTTACCCAGCATTACCAGCCCGGGACCAGCTATGGGGGCTTGTAGGAACAGAGTGGAGGGGCCAGCTTTTGTGGCCCCCCACCCTGCAGCCTACAAGCCCACATAGCCTATGTGGGCTCGGGCTCTTCTGCCCCCCCCCCGGGCTTTGGGGAGGCAGGTAATAGGGGTGCCGTGAGTTAACGGCAAGTCACCTGCTAGCGGCAGGTGACTTGCCAGCCCCCAGCCTTGGGAACTGGTATAAGGGGTCTCATGGAATTTGAGACCCCTTATACCAATTTTAAAAACCCTTAAAAATCCCCCCAAAAAATGATATGGGGTCCCCCTTACCCAGCATGTCCAGCCCGGGGACCAGCTATGGGGGCTTCTAGGAACAGAGTGGGGGGGCCAGCTTTTGTGGCCCCCCACCCTGCAGCCTACGAGCCCACATAGCCTGTGTGGGCCCGGGCTCTTCTGCCCCCCCCTTTGGGGAGGCAGGTAATGGGCAGGTAATGGGGGTGCCCGGGGGTTAATGGCAAGCCACCCACTGCGGCTAGCGGGTGACTTGCCATCCCCAAGCCTTGTGAACTGGTATAAGGGGTCTCATGGACCCCTTACCAGTTCACAAGGCGTTAAATGTTAAATAAAAAGAGACAGACACATAAGAAAAAAAAAATGATCTTTATTTTTTTTTTTTTTACTTTACTCACCTCCGATCCTCTGTCCCCCGGCGATCTGCGATGACAGTCTGCTCGGGTGTTTGGAAGAGAGAGCCTGGGGAGGGGGGGGCGATCTCAGCCCTCTCCTCCTCCCCACCTCTCTCCTCCAACCACCCGAGCAGACTGATTCTCTGTCTTGGGTGCTGGCATTAAGAGGGCTGCTGGGGACATCACAACGATGTCACCCGGCCCTGCCCCCAGGGGGTGGGGCTAGCAGACCCGTTCCAGGAAGTGGGGAGGGAGGGCAATTTCTGCCCTCTTCTCACCACGGAAGAGGCTGGGGGGGGCGATCGGAGGCCCCCCCCCCCCCCCCCCCGTGAAAAGGAGACCCGTCGGGAGGCAGCGCGGCCACAGGTAAGTAAATGTCATTTTTAATTAAATTTTTTTTTTTACAGTTAGCAGCTACTGCTGCCGAAGCGGGGGGGGGCGCTATTCCGGGGGCTCTCCTGGAGCCATCCGACCCCCCACGAGGGATGGGATGGCACCAAATTAAAGAGGAGACCCGGCCGGATCTAACGAGGGGTCATCTGAGTATTTTTATTTTTTTAACTAGCAGGGGGGAAAGTCAGGCACGTAGATTCTACGTGCTTGGCACTTAAGTGGAGTAGAAGCGAGCACGTAGAATCTACGTGCTTGGCACTGAAAGGGTTAAAGAGTGGGAGGCTGCCCGCTGTGCCCAAGGGTTTGGATAAGAGGTATCCCTTTCCTGCTGATCTTGTTAAGAGGTGGTCATTTCCCCCTGAAGTGGACGCTCCCGTGCTAGGCTTGTCCAATACTTCGGTCATGCCTTCACCTGACACTACCACTCTGAGGGACAGTGAGGACCGGCGCATGGATCAGTTGGCCTGCCATGCCTTTACCTGTGTGGGGCTGGATTGCGCCGGGCCTGTGCGGCTGCCATTACAGCTATTGCCCTTAAGAAACTGCTCAAGCGTCTCCTTGATGGCGCTATGGATCATAGCGGGGGGGGAGGAGTATAGGACTCTCTTGGTTTGCTCTGATTTTGTGGCCTTTATCTTTACTGCTATGGATGATGCTGTGCGGCTGAGCGGTTGGGCCTCTGCGCTCTTGGTGGCTATGCGCCGCTCTGTTTGGTTACGTCAGTGGGCAGCTGACACTGCTGCTAAGAAAGCTCTCACTGGACTCCCCTTCGCGGGGCTGCAGCTATTTGGGGAGCGTCTTGATGTTCTAGCCAAGGATGGCAGGCTACCTCAGCGTAGGAGGCAGTCGCGGCCTTTTCAGGGGTCCTCCGTCCCCCTCCCTTCTTTTCGTGCTCCCAGAGGAGGCCATGGCTCCCTCCTCTCTAGTGACCGCAAAGATTCTTAGGGCCGTGGCAGATCCCGTGGTCGTCCTGGTCTCTTCTGGAGTTCCAGGCCCAAACCCTCTCCCAAGCCCCCTCAGGCATGAAAGCCATCTGGGTGGGGGGACGGCTTCGGCTCTTTGCTCACGTCTAGAGGCTTCACGTCTCAGACCGCTGGATTCAGGAAGTAGTGTCCTCCAGTTACAAGTTTGCAGCCTGGCCGCCCCCAAGATTCATCAGATCCCGGATGTCTTTAAACCCCCTGTCTGCTCAAGGGTTGCTTCTGGCGGTTCAATGCCTGTTAGAGTCAGGAGTCATTTGTCAGGTGCCCCATCAAGAACTGGATCAGCTGTACTATTTCAATCTTTTCACGGTCCCCAAAAAGGACGGCTCTCTGAGGCCCATTCTGGACCTGAAGGGCCTCAACAAATTTGTCAGATTCAAGCATTTTCGTATGGAGACGCTATGCTCTGCTGTCAGTACCCTTCGCCCGGGCGACTTCATGACCACTGTGGACATCAAGGATGCGTATCTTCATGTGCCTATCTTCCCAGGTCATCAGAATTTTCTAAGGTTCAAGCTACAGGATCAGCATTACCAGTTTGTGGCTCCACCCTTCGGTACACCTCGGCGCCTCGGGTGTTCACCAAGGTACTGGCGGGGGTGATGGCTCTGCTAAGGAACCAGGGCATGCGCATCATTCCTTACCTGGACGACATCCTGATTGTGGCCAAGTCCTTTCCTCAGACCGAGCAGGACACTCAGATGGTGACATCCACTCTAGAATCCTTCGGCTGGGTGATCAACTATCCCAAGTCTTCTCGGTCCCCGTCCTTGGTGAGGTCCTTTCTGGGCATGACTCTGGATCCTCTCAGGTCAAGGTGTTCCTTCCTCAGCAGAAGGTGGGGGGTCTTCAGATGCAGGCTCGGGCTCTGCTATCGTGTCCTCATCCCTCCATCCGTCAGGGGATGCAGTTGGTGGGCCTGATGGTGTCCTGCTTCGAGGCAGTCCCCTTTGCTCAGTTTCACATGAGACCTCTTCATTTGCACCTCTTGTCAGTTTGGGATTGGGACCCTGGATCGGGGATTTGCTCCTCTGGCCAGACGGTCCCTCTCGTGGTGGCTGGACTCAAGGAACCTTCTGGGGGGGAGGACCTTCCACAGATGCCAGTCTGACCGGTTGGTGAGGCTTCTGGAAATCCCTAAAGTTCCAGGGTCAGTGGGGCCCACAAGAGGCCCATGCTTCCATCAACGTCCTGGAACTGAGGGCGATCAAGTTGGTTCTTTCTCACCTAACCACTCACCTTCAGGGTCGGGCTGTTCAGATCCGCTCAGACAACCAGACGGCGGTTGCCTACATCAACCATCAGGGAGGGACTCGGAGCAAGGAAGTGTCTCTGATATTGTCTTGGGTGGAACAGAATGTCCCCTGCATCTCAGCGGTATACATTCCGGGGGTGGAGAACCAAGTGGCGGACTCCCTGAGCAGGGGGACGTCTCGTCTGGGGGAATGGTCCCTCAACTACCAAGGGTTGCATGCTTACATTGCCTGGTGTGAGTCCAAGCCTCTTCCCTGTCGAGTTTTTTCCATTCTCAGGATTCTGGAATTTTTGCAACATGGTTTGGATTCTGGCCTTCAACTTAGTTCCCTCAAGGGCCATGTTTCAGCTCTGGCAATTTTTTTCCAAAGATCCTTGGCGTAAGCCTATGCTACCACTCTGGGACCTGAATCTGGTGTTGTCTGCTCTGCAGGGTCCTCCCTTTGAGCCTATCCGTGGGGCTGCTTTGCCCATTCTGACTCTTAAGGTAGCCTTTTTGGTGGCTATCACTTCTGTAAGGCGAGTTTCTGAGCTGGCGGCACTTTCCATCAAACCTCCTTATTTTGAGAGGCATCAGGATAAGGTGGTGTTTCGGCTTATGCCGGATTTCTTGCCTAAGGTGGTGTCTGCCTTTCATCTCAATCAGGACATTGTCTTGCCTTCATTGTGTCCTAATCCTGCTAATTCCAAGGAACGGACACTGCATTCTCTGGATGTGGTCAGGGCTCTGAAGTTTTATTTGGTCGCTACTGAGCCTTTCAGGAAATCTGATGCTCTTTTTGTTCTCACTTCTGGGCCTAGGAAGGGTTTGCCTCCGGCTAAATCCACTATCAGCAAGTGGATCCGTCAGGCGGTGGTTTAAGCCCATTCTGCTAAGGGGAAGGAACCTCCCTTTAGAATTACTGCTCATTCCACTCGTGCTATTGGTGCTGCTTGGACTTTTCAGCACCAAGCTTCTGTTGAACAAGTTTTCAAGGCCGCTACTTGGTCTTCTGTTCATACTTTTTCCAAGTTTTACAAGGTTGATGTTAAGGCCTCATCGGATGCTGCTTTTGGCCACAAGGTGCTTCAGGCGGTAGTGACCGGATGTCCCAACTTTTATGAATACCTAAGCAGGCCGTGCCATGCAATAACGAAAAAAGCAATTCTGTAGAATTGTTTTTGTTCTTGCATGGCACGGCCTGCTTCAACCCACCCTTGTTATCGTTATTCTTGGTTGCCTCTTTATGGTGATTGTTCCAAGTTAATTGGGGTTTTTTACCCTTTTTTACATTTTTTACATTTATTCTCTCCCGGCTTCTTGTCTCAATGCTTGTCTACGCTGGAAACTCTATGGTTAATCCCGTTTTTATAGGGAGCCGGGAGATGCCACAGCTTTCTGCAGTACCACTGCGCCACCTTGTGGCGGCATAACCCAACAGTTATGAATACCGAAGCAGGCCGTGCCATGCAAGAACAAAAACAATTCTACAGGTGAATGCTCACAGAATTGCTTTTTTACATAAGTTGGGGTGTGGCCCTTGGTCACAGGAAACAAAGGGTTTTTATTTTTTGACCATCAAAGCGGAGCCTCGGGGAGGGGGAGAAATCAGACACTGTAAATCTTGCTCAAACTTAAGCCTTGAATAAGAGCATATCTTATATGCTTGCCCCATTCTGTACAGATTGCCCACATGAGCTTTTAAACATCTAAGACGGCGGCACATGGAGTCTCAGGCTGCCTGCAAACAGGAAGTGTCTTCTGACTGTGCCATAATTCTGGGATTGCTGTCCTTTACCTTGACCCCTGCTCTGCTCTATCTGTGCAAAGCACAGCTATAACTCTGCCCCCTGCACATTTGCCCCTCCTTCTCTCCTCACCTTGTGAGGCTTCTGAGGCAAGATGGCGGTGCCTGTATACTAGAGTCCTGAACAAAGTTGCAGGCCAGCAAGGGAGTGAGGAGGCTGTAGGATTTATTCACCCCTTGCATTGACAATTCCTTTCATTTGCTCACACCTTGTAAATTTCAGAGACCTTGCACTATTTGCAGGTAAGGTCTCCAGAACTGCACAGTAATCTAGCTGTGGCCTCACCAGGGCTCTGCGAGCTATGCAGTTGAGCATCCTGCTTGCTTTTCATACTGTCTGGCTACACTGTCCACTTATCTTGCAGCTTTCAGTAATCAGTAACCCAAAATCTCTCTCCTCTAAAGTCCTGGTTAACACAGGGATTCCTTCTACCCAAGTGCATGATTTTACATTTAGAGACATTAAACTCCAGTTTCCACAGTTTCAACCATTTATCCAGTAAAGCTAAATTATTTTCCATGTTGCAGACTCCTCCAGAAATATCCACCCTATTACTCCTTTGTATCATCAGCAAACATGCACACTTTACCTACCAAGTCCTCTCCTATGTCCATTACTAACATATTAAAAAGAATGGGGCCCAGGACAGAGTGTTGGGGTACACCACTTGTAACTCGCCTTTGTTCAGATTGCATGCCATTAACAACAACACAACATATCCTTCAGCCAGATGGAAATCCACTCAATCCAAGGATTGAGTCCTAAATTCATTAGCTTCTAGATCTATGAGTTCTTTATGTTGTACAGTGTCAAAGGCTTTGCTAAAATACAGGTACCCACCTTCATTCAACAGTTTAGTGAAATTGTCAAAAAAAATAAGATTAGTCTGACATGATCTGTTCTCAGCAAAGCAATGATGTTTTGGGTTCAACAGGTTGTTAATTTTTAGATGAGATCTGTTTTTTCAAGAGTTAGATTAGTTTTACCACTATAGATGTTAAACTAACTGGCCTGTAGTTACTGGCTTCTTCTCTACTCCCCTTCTTATGGATTGGTACAACACTGGTCATTCTCTCATCATCTATGCCAGCTCAGCTAAGACTTCAGCCTCCAAAAACTTTGGAGCTGAACACTCCCAGCTGGATGCTATGCTATGGCCATACATGCTTTGGGTTTGAAAGCCACCATCTGAAAATACTGAACAAAGGTAGCTATTCAGATGGTCAGCCACAGCCTTATCTCCGTCAATATAATTCTCTGTTTCTTATTTTTGAGACTGCATTCTTTTTCTTTCGGTCACTCATATATCGAAAAACATTTTAACCCTCCTCTTCACAGATTTGGCCATTTCTTCCTAGTTTTGCCCTTTAGCAGCATTTTGTATGAATCTGTCAGCTACACATCCACTTTGTGTACACTATAGTGCTGACTTCCCTGGTAAATCATAGAGGTATCTTCTTCCTTTTATCTTTGCTAGTTTCAGGTATTGATTGGTTGCCTTTAAGAAGGCCATTTTTAGTAGTGAACACTGGGCTCTCACTTCTGCTGCTCTATTCCACTCACCTAATTCCCTTTCATATTTCACCATTTCCTTAAAGTTTGTTTTCCTACAGTCTAGCACTTTGGTTCTAGTGTGGGATTGCACAATGTCTCTTTTTATGTTAAACCATAAGCATCGATGGTCCCTGGACCCCAGATTTTCTTCTACCCTAACCTCAGACACCAGATCCCCATTGGTCAGAACTAAGTTCAGAATGTTATCTCCTCTAGTTGGTGACGTTACAAGTTGTTTTAGAGATGATCCATTAAGTGCATACATTCCTGCTCTTGCATGTCGATATACTTGGGATATTCCAGTCCACATAAGGTAAGTTGAAGCCGCCCATAATTACAATGACCCCCTTCATTGCCATTCCACTGATCTTATCTATTAACAGTTTATCTAAATACTCAGATTTCCAGGGGGCCTATATATCACATGGATTCTGAAAACAGCTTCCTCTCTAGTCTGCATGGTAACCCAGAGAGATTCTAGTTCATTATGTGTATGCTAAATTATTGTTGATTGAAGAGTATTCTTGACATAAATGGCTACTCCACCTCCCTTTTTTCCTAATCTGTCTTTTCTGTACAATGTGTATCCAGGTAAGGCTTTCTCCCAGACATTGTAATCCTTGAAACAAGTCTATGTTATTGCAACAAGATCCATATTTATCTCTGGATATGGTAGTTTTTAACTCACAGAGCTTATTGCCTGAGTTGCGAGCATTGGTACACATCACATGATGGTTGTTGGTATTCCATTCTAGATTGTTTTTGATCTTTTGCCCTTTAGCAGCGTTTTGTATGAATCTGTCAGCTACACGTCCACTTTGTTTACACTATAGTGCAACTCTGTGTTTGTCCACCTTCTAACATCACGGGTAAAGTACCATCAATGGGTAAGGGTATTTAAGAAGGGGGTCCCATGCCACCTAAATTTCTAGTCCCCCCATTTGGATATGATTTGCCTCTGGTAATGATTAAGAGCACTTAAGCACTGTATCCACTCATCCCATCCACATTTTAATGCTGTCATTATGCTGTTCCTAACTCAAGTATAACTTGCTGAGAGCAGTATGTGATGCTCTGGCTTGTTACTTGCAACGATCACCTGATCAGAAGCTATTTCAGCATGTAAAAATCAGTGATATAACTACAGAAAATCTGGCTCTGTAACACATCTATGACTGCAGTCACCTACCTCTGTCTCCCTACTCCTCAGAGGCTCTACAGTCTCCCCAGTCCATGTCAGGAGCATGTGTCAGAAGTCATTTTTAGGCTTGAGATTGCTTTGACTAATTTTCAAGCTGATTGTCTGAATCCAGCATAAGAGATGTAATGATGCATATGAACTTTTACTGCTCACAGATTGTGAGATGCTACTAGAACTCAAAATTCAGTTTTTTTCAGAGTCACAGCCGACAACTCATTTGGTTAATTTTACTGGTGACTGGCACCACATGATATACATTTTATATACTTTTTTACTAGTCTACCATGTATGCAATTAATAAGATATTTTACCATATTTGTTGTGGTTCCTTTGATGAAAATCATTAATTCAGTTCTATACCAATTTAAAGGTTTTTTTTTACTTTATTTTGATTAAAAGCAGGTGATGATAACATTCATTTTAATAACTGTATGTTTCTTCCTATAAGATGCACTTATTTTTCCCCAGAATTGGTGGGTGGGGGGTATGTCAGTGCGTCTTACTGGGCGAATGTAAAAAAAACAAAGTAAAAACTCACATATATATATTTCCCCCCACACACTGGCTAGGCCACCACACCCACAGGATGCCAGAAGATGGAGGAGCGGCAGGCAGGCAGGGTAATTGATTCCTGCCCGATACCCCCGCCGTTGTCGCTGTTCCCACCGTCCATGATCCTCTCTGTCCTCGCCGCTGCTTTTTCTCCGGTGGCAAGCACACAATGCGGGTGGGTGTGGATGACGCTCAGTGCAGGCCACGTCCACCCACCTGATGGAGCCGGGTGTGTTTGCTCACGCTGCCAGAGAAGAAGCAGTGGTAGCAGTGGGGACAGCAAGGAACGTGGACGGGGGCGGGGACATCAGGTAGGGATCAGTTACCTTGCCCGTCCGCCTGTCGCTCCTCCACCTTCTGGCCTCCCATGACCCAGCCAACAGCGTGGAAACGATGTATATGTGAGTTTACTTTTTTTTTGTTTTCTTCTGCCTATGGGAATGGGAGGGGGATGCCACACTGCCTAGGGAAATGGGATGAGGGGAATCCCACACTACCTAAGGGAATTGGGAGGGGGGAAGGCCACACTGCCTATGGGAAATGGGAGGGGGAAATGCCACACTGCCTATGGGAATGGGATGGGGGGAATGCCACACTGCCTATGGGAATGGGATGGGGGGAATGCCACACTGCCTAAGGAAAATGGTAGTGAGGGGAATGCCACACTGCCTATGGGAAATGAGAGGGGGGAATGTCATACTGCCAATCGTAAATAGGATGGGGGAATTCCACACTGCCTATAAGAAATGGGATGGGGGGATGCCACATTGCCTATGGGAATGGAAAGGGGAATGCCACACTGCCTATGGGGAATGTTGGGGGGGAATGCCACACTGCCTATGGGGAATGTGAGGGGGGCATGCCACACTGCCTATGGTGAATGGGAGGGGGGGGGATGCCACACTGCCTATGGGGAATGGGAGGAAGGAATGCCACACTGCCTATGGGAAATGGGGGGGAGCAACACTGCCTTTGGAGGGGAATACCACTCTGCCTGTAAGTGGGGGATTCTGCACTGTGCCTATTTGTTTTTTTTTTTGGGGGGGGGGGCACAAGATTTGGTTCAAAATATTTTCTTACTAATTCTCCTCCTAATCCTAGGCACGTCTTCTGAGCAGGTTTGTCTTATAGGGCAAAAAACAGTATTTTCTGCAGTCTCAGGTTGGAGCATTTTTGTAACATTTAACAATTCCTGCAGATTATGGACAGAGTAAAGTGCAGTGTACAGCAGCAGGGATAAGGAGGCACTTGTGAGATATTAATCCTGACGTTTTATACCCTGGTATAGCCAGGGCTTTTATCAATATAATTATTAAAATATGTAATTACCGTATATTTTTTAGATTTTATTTAATTAAAATAGACAAAAAATTATAACTACGCTTTAAATAAAACAGTTGATGTTGACACAGCATTTAAAATTCCAGATACTTCTGTGTTTTAAGGTTTGTTTCTTTTCCCTTTTCTTACTTGCTGTCACAAGTAACCGGACATCAGAGCACAGTCCCAGCTGTCAAGTTACTCACACAGCACTGTGGTTACCTGGCTTGATCTTTTTGAAAGCTTGTAAACATTATGAACAGAATTGACAGAAAGTCTGTTCTAAAATGGAGCTTGCTCATGCAAAGAATAAAAACTGCGTGCTAGCAAAATGTAACTTTTTAGGATAGATTAAAATAATTTTGTGAATGTTTAAAACATTATCTTTTGGATTGATGTCATTCATGGTTGACGATGCAAATGAATGTGTTTTGTGATATTTTCTATTGCATTTAAGAAGACCTTGCCTTACTATTCCTATTGCTTGGCACTAGGCCAGGTCCACAGACAATCGACCTGATTCAAAGCCTGCCTGTGAATCCTCATTTTTTGGGGGAACTGAACTCGGATAGTGGGAAATTGCGAACGCTCATAGCATTCACATCCGTGTTCCGAGAAAATGTATTTCATACATAAGCGGGTGTATGTGCTTTGCGTACACATCAGCACACAGCATTTATGGTGTCTGCAGCCAAAGTAGTATCGGAATCTGAGTTTTTACCTGTTTTCGGATGTAACTTGCTGTGGATTCCATTGTTCTTGGTGTGCAGTGTCCTTCAGTGCCTTTCCAGCGTACGCCTTTGTTTTTACCAGGTATTTGAAGGTTCTTCCCGCTGTCCCTGCCAGTGTACCCATGGTAGTCTGCATGTCCTTGCACATAATTACCTTTGTCTGGCATCTAGGGCATCCCATGTAGTCTGTATGTCCTTGCACATACTTACCTTGTCCCCCCTGCTGCTATCTAGGGCATTCCATGTAGTCTGCATGTCCTTGCACATACTTACCTTTGTCCCCCCTGCTGGCATCTAGGGCATCCTATGTAGTCTGCATGTCCTTGTACATACTTACCTCCCGCCCCCCGCTGGCATCTAGGACATTCCATGTAGTCTGCATGTCCTTGTACATACTTACCTTTGTACCTTGGTTGCCATGTCATCTGCTTCTACACACTGTTACCTCCCCCAACAACATCAAGGCCAGGCCCACCCACCAGCCAGCCACCAAGAGAATAGAGTCCAGACAGTGATGAAGTAAATGAGTGAGCTTAATAGGCAGAGGACAATGGGCAGGTGGAGGAGGAAGGTTAACCCATGGGAAAGTTTGGGGCCCTGGATGCTTTGTGGTAACGTTGGAAAAACTAACACTAATGTTGACTTATCTCAACACAGACGGCACCTCTCCTGGATGCAATTGAGCTGGAGGAAGGGCTCTGTGAACATTTTGATGAGACCCCCAATATCATCTGGACACCACCACCAACTGCTGGCACCATGGACTCTAGCCATCACCACTCCTCCCTGCAGCTACAGCTTCATTCGGCCAGTAGCAGCCCCATCAGCTCTACAGAGCGCCCAGGAAGAAGACAGCCTCAGCCTGCAGCCAGGCATCACCTGTCTTTTGTACGGCGGTGCCAAATCAGGGAGGAAAACTGGCGTGCCAACAGCACCACCTTTTGGCAAAATGCCAATAGATAATTTAAAGTTGTACAATGTACTGCCATTTTGCTCCATGAAAACCTGGCTGTAGTGGTTGTGGAGCAGCAACGCCACCACCACCAGATGAAAACGCTGGTTGGGGCTCTGGTGGAGGTCAACCAGGTTGCCCTTCAAAGGCTGAAGACCAACCAGGTTGCCCTTCAAAGGCTGAAAAGGCTGGAAGCCAACTAGGTTGCCCTTCAAATTCTGGAGAGGCTGGAGGCACAGCAAGCTGCAAACACCCAATGGCAGTCAACATTTCCCTAACCTGCCATGCATTGGGTTGTGGGATGTTTACATGCTTTATTTACACCAGACAGACACATCTTTTGTGATCAATTTTCTGTTGACCTGCATCCACAGTTGTGTCATAACCCAACAACTTGTGACAATTAACAACTTGTGACAAGTAATAAGACAATAAATACCAAAAACCTTGGTTTGGATGTTTAATCACACCCAGACAAGGCAATGGATAGAATCACAAATGACATAAATGGACAAATGAAAAACAAATCAAGAAAAAGGGGTGTCCACCAAATGCTGGTGAATGCTTTGGGCTGCACAGCTCTGGGTGCCAGAATACAGATGGCTAGGACTCTCTGGAGCAAAAGCAGGGGTTTTCCTCCAAATATGCTGCCACCCTCTCGCTCAAGGCAAAATTATAAAGGCTGATGCACGCCAAGATAATTTTCACAACCTTCACTGGCTTCTATTGCAGGGTGGCCGCTGTGTGGTCCAGACAGGGAAATCTGACCTTCAACAGCCCGAAGGAACGTTCGGCTACAGCCCATGTGCGAAAGTGGGCCCATTATAAGCCTTTTGGTCAGTTGTCTTGGTCCTTTAGAAGGGTGTCAGGAGCCAGGGCAGCAACAGATAATCAGATTCACCTAAAAGACAAATGAAAGCGGCAATTAAATTACTAACAGGCAATACAACAAAAGAAAGAGTAGGGCCAAACAAGCAAAAGGTAAGGTGGGATGTTAGGATTAAGCATTTGTAACTGCAACAGAGAGAAGGGGAAATTCAAAGAGGGACATGAGCATAGTCGAAGTGATCAACTTGGACCAATTACAAAAAGGGGGCACAAAACAAAAAATGAAAAACACATTGCAAATGCAACATAAACAATGAACAGCCACTTCAGCAATAAACATAGTTACCCATAGTTAGCCAACTGCCAGTCAGCTCGACACTTTCAAAATGGGTGTATAAACCGGAACTCCTCAATATAAATGCATTGTGGGAGGAGTCAGGGAAGCCGGCAAAAACAATGAAAAAGCAAAGATCCAGCCCCACGACACATTGGGTGTTAAGAGAGTGGCCCATCTTGTGGGTGCTGAAAAAAAAAGCCACAAATGATTGGCAACAACAAATGAACAGCAAAAATAAAGTATAGAAATAATAAATAAAGGGCCAAATTGGACACAGGAAATCTGTTTGGGGGGAAGCTAGGCTAGCCTCAAGAGAGGAGAGTGGGCCAGAAGGAGGACCAATGTGGACCTAAACATACTAAAATATATACTCCTGAGCAGCTGGGGGAACCAGGGGCCACATGCGTTCAATTGATAGTGCCCATGACACTTGGCATATTCTCTATGCGAAAAATCCTAACCTCACTGCGTCCCAGGCTACCATGTTGTCAGGGAAACAGATATTTCTCCTGCTGGACAGCTATGCCATCGAGAAATTTAGTCAGGGCTCTGCTCAGCGAAGGCTGGGGCATGCCAACTGACAGTACCCCAATCCTCTGGAAGGAACCATTTGCTAAGAATTGAGGGCAGCCAACCAAGTTGGTCATACCTCCAATTGCAATCGCAACTTTGAGTAAAGCTTATCAAGAGAAAGGTGGTTCAGTCGGGTCAATACGAACACCTGCTAATCGGTCATGTAATCAACATCCAGACGATGGCGGGTATTCCTAATCTCTGTAAGGTACATGGTTAACAGCCCCCCCCCTGCTGCAGATGCTCTTACCCTTAAGGCTCCACCATAGGCGCAGATGCTGTAGGCTGTATTTTCACTAGCAGAAAGAGGCTGTTCAAGTATTCCAGCTAGCAAAAAGATGGCGTAAGTTTGAAGTTTGGGGCTCCAAATCACATGCAGGCTAAACCCGTAAAAATTATGGAATTGCATAGCACAGTTCCTTTTTTTTGTATAAATGAGCAGCTTGCGTTAAGTTAAGGCAGACCCACACCCTCTATATTCAGCAAATCAAGCACTAGATCTGTGAGTGAGAATGATTGAAGTGTCCATGAGCAAGGCACCTAACCCCCATTTTCTCCACAGGCACTGACTTTAAGGTAGCCCACCACTCCGGGTACAGGTGCACTTCACTGCCCCTTAGCATGTAATCACTAATTTAGTATTTATTCAGTAATGTGTGCGTGTAATTCAACTGTGTGAAATCAGTACTATTGTGTTTATTCACTGGTATATTCACAGAGGTGTGTCGTTCACAAAGCACTTGTGGGGAAAAGGCGAGGATAAATTCCATGTGTGCACAATGGGCACAATTAGCACTATTACTATGGGGGGGGGGATAAATGCTTACAGTTGCATTACTATATTATTATCATTTGCTACTATATGCTAAAACCTATTAAACATTTCAAAAAGTGTCATTAAATTGGGTTGTGTACGTTTAACCCTTCTAACACCGGCTACGTAAAATTTACGTGGCTGCCTATCATACCGTTAACTGCCAGCTATGTCTAGGCGGGTCTCCTCTTCATTGGCTCTTTCGGCTTCAGGAGAGGGCCCAGAATAGGGCCCCCTACTTCAGTCGCCACTGGCATTTACTGCAAAATAAAATAAATAATTAGCTTACCTCCGTGCGCGATCCCTCCCGCCTGGTCTCCTCTTTACTGGGTGGCCTCCAGTGCCCTTCCTGGGCTCTTCCGCAGTGTGGAGAGGTCCCAAAAGAGGCCCCCACCGTCATTGTCGGTCTAGGTGCTGAGCTTTCAGATGCCGAGGGTGATCACTGGAGGGAGGTTGGGGGGTAGGGGCAGTGATCCACTGCATCTCCAGCCCCCTCCATTGATAACCCCCAGCAGCTGTCATCAGATCACCAGGGGGCGAAGGCGAGTGATAAAAAAAATAAATATTTTTTTATAACAAAAATAGAGTCATCTATTTTCTGTGTTTTTTTCTACACTTAACCCTTTGTGCAATGATAAGGGATCCATGACACCCCTATACCATTTCAGATGGCTGAAATAGTATCACCTGACTCTACAAAGCCCAGGGGGGACAGGAGAGCCCAGGCCATTTAGGCTGCGTGGGCTTGTGGGACCTCAAGCCATATTTGGGGGATTTTTAAGGGTTTTTAAGCCTTAAATTCCCCCAAAAATATACCTCTTCCCTGGGAGGAGGGACCCTATGTCATTTTCCTTTAATGAACCCTTTGTTACCTGTCACCCAGCAGGTATAAAAGGCTTCCAGCAGCAGCTGGAGAGCAGAAGCCAAAATGATCAGCATGGGACACAGTGCTCCGAGATGGATGGGAGGTAAGTATTAAAATAAAGAAAATAATTTTTCTCTGTGTCCGTGTGTATTTTACATTGAACCCTTTGGGAACTGGTAAGGCATCTATGAGACCCCTATACCAGTTCACAAAGATTAGGAATCTGGCAAGTCACCTGCAGCTAGCGTTTGACTTGCCATTAATTCCCTGACCCCCCCCCCCCATTATCTGCCTCCCCAAAGCCCAGGGGAGCAGAAGAACCCGGAGGCCATTTAGCCTCTGCGAGCTTGTAGACAGCAGGACAGGGGGCCACCGAGGCTGGCTCTTGCACCCTTTTCTACAAGACTGCATAGCAGGTTCCCGGACTGGTTGTGCTGGGTGGGGGGGACCTCCAGCCGTTTTTTCATTTTTTAAAGGTTTTTTTAAAGACATTGTATGTTAAAGACTAAAATCTGACGCAAAAAATATACCTGTATATTTCTGCAAAAATCACATTTAAACATAGCGCTAAATGGTGAAAGATGACCTGTCAACAGAGGATGACAAAATATCAAGTAGGCTGACAGTTAAAATAGTTAATACCCAAGAGTTGGGTATTGTTCTGTTCGGGGAACCATGCCTTTTCAGATTTAACTTTCCATTTCCTGTTTGCGTATTGTTTTTTAAGAAAAATGTGGCTTTGATTCTGCTTTTTATCTTTTTAGGGAAACCCTGGCAACAAAAGAATTACTTAAGGAATTACATTGCATTCTAATTTTAATAACATTACTACAATACAAGATAAATAATATAGTTTATCATATTAGTTTTGCTGTAATTTTTGTTCACAGTTTCTAAATACTTACATGGAAATCTCAAAAGAACTTGTGGATAACGTTGGCCTGGGAAAAGCATATGAAGCAATGGCTAAAGCTCTGGAAAGGTAAGTTTACACTCCAATGTCTTGCTGTCACTGTCAATTCATTCATCTGTGAAAGACTTCAATTGCCCGAGATCTGTCACTTCCCATTTACTGGCTGTTTACATCCCAAGCACTGCCCTTCTCGAATGACCCTTTCAGTTTAAATTCTTTGAAACAAATACAGTTTAAAAGGGCAGCATGAGCCAGCATCAAAGCTTAGTTTATCATTTGCTTTTACTGCACCGCTATGTATTTTTTATTGAACACATTCCTTGCTTCTCCTAAACATACTAAAACACACTATAAACACAGACACACACACATATATAGACACGCACACACAACACTTAAACACGTTTGGTCTAATGACATACAATTTACTAAATACAAATGTTGTGTGAGGCGTTAGGCCCCTTTTGCAAAAATGAAAGCAGAATAAAAAAATCTACAATTACACTGCTAATTTACTTGTGTTGATTGCCGCCTTTTCCAAGACTGCATCATGGTCCTATGCTTTGCTTATGAATTATAGGTACTATTTAACCAATTGTCAAAACAAAATAAATCCAGAGAGACACTTTTAACTAACATGACTCAAAGCTTTTTCTCTTCCGAGCTCGGCTCAAAGAGGAAAAGAGACGCTGTCTAACAGAATTCGGATAACAAGACAATTTACCCCAAAGGTAATGCTAGTCCTATCCTAACAGCAACTGCCCTCAGGTCTCTGCCACCTACTTTGCTGCTGCCAACTGATGTTGACCACCCTTTGGGTCTCACTGCGTCCTTCACAGCTGCCTTGTGGTCCTCCGCTACCTCTTGGTCCTTCAGTCCCTTGGTGCCTCCTTCACTGCTCTCCCCTATGTTCCTCCATTGATGCTTAATGGTTCTCGTGTACCTGTCAGAGGCAGTGGAAGTTGTAGTGAGAGATCCGAGACCACCAGTGAGGAAACAGAGGCCATACTGCAGCAAGGGACTGGAAACCACTGAGGGACCGGATAGCCAAACAGAGATTTCTGTTTTTACCAAAATTTATTTTATTTTATTAAAATGAAATTCTGCACTTGTGTGTTGAGCTTGATAAATTCATAAAGCTCAGTGCATTGGTTATAAAATAAAAAGCAGATACCCCCCCCCCCCCCAAATGGCCATTTAACTCTTGTTTTTTAAGCAAAACCCTTTACATTTGAAATACCCCCCACAAATGATATATTCCCTTGAAGAACACACCTCAAGCTTTCTAGTTTTACCACACTTATTGTTGTGGGCTCAGTTTTCAGAAATAAATACCTCAATTAATTATTTGGTTGCCCATGGTTTCCCTAAAAAAAAAGAATTAAGAAAACAGAATTTCCAAGAAAAACAATATCTAAATAAGAAAAAACAAGTTAAATCTGAAACAGCAAGGTCCCCCAGAAAGAACAATACCCAACATGCAAAACTAATTCAAGGGTAGGGTTGCCATACAACCCAAAGTAAAGCAGACACCCAAGGGTAATTTAAAAATGTCAGCTCGGCAGACTAAGTGCAAACCTTGTGCCTTTTCAACCAAAACAAAAGAATTGCAGAATTGCAAACCATATATTCCCTGGAAGTACACACCCTAAGTTTTCTAGGTGTACCCAGCTTGTTGTAGTGGGTGCATCTTTGTGGAAGTAATACATTGAAGAATTCATTGGTTGCACGCGATTTCCCCCAAAAAATTTATAAAAATTTACCTAAAATATCAATTTGCAAAAAAGAAAAAAACAACCTAAATCTGAAAGAATAGAACAATACCAAACATGCATAGGTACTTTTAATGCTTGTAACTGCCAGCCTACTTGAGATTTTGTCACCTCTGTTGGCAGGCCATTTTTCACCATTTTACACTATGTTTAACGGTAAATTTAGCAGGAATTTCCAGTAAAATTTAATATTGTTTTTGTATTTTATTGCACAAAAACATATTGCATGTGAAAGCCCCATTTCTCCCGATTAAAACGGTACCACTTATATATTGGCAGCCACCCGTTCCTGCCCAGGAGAGCTCCCAAATGGGGGTTGCTTTATAACATTTACAAATAAAATACTACTGTCCACACTATGGGTTAAAAAAATATAAATTGGCATAGGTCCCCCTCCCCGGGGGGGGGGGGGGCACTCTTTATTTTCATTTTTAAAGGGTTAAAACCCTCGGTGGCCCTGGCCCTGAAGACTACAAGCCTGCATCAGCTCATGGTCTGTGTGCTTCTGTTGATGACGTTGTAGAAAGTCTGGTAAAGCCCAGGAGGGCAAAAATGCAGCCAAGCAGAAGCCAGTGTCTACTTTATGGGCAACCTCCATTAAATTAACTGTTGAAGAAAAGTGCTTGCTGGGCCAAGTGTTAGTGGTCAGAAGGACCATGCCATTAAGGGAATCCTGCATAGCTTGGCAGTCTATCTGCAGAGCATGTTGGTGTAAAGAAGGGACAGCCTTCCTAGAGAAATAGTGGCATATAGTCATTTTGTACTGAGGGAGATTTTTAAAGATGCTAAAAAGACATAAAGAGGCAATCTCTCTTCAATGAACTGGACATAAATACAGCAAACAAAGACATCACTGGGTGAACATGCCACATTTAGTTTGGTAAATGCGGAAACACAGCAAATGCCCGGCAAATTGTTTAGTAAATCACCCCAATGCCTGTAAACTCACAATCACAATACACATTAATTTAGTGCTTTAAGTTAGACATAAAACATATGTATTTGTGTGCTCTATCTGTTTGCAAATGTGTATGTGTGTTTCTTCAAATATAGTTAACTTTTGTTATGTTGCATATACATTTGCCCGATTTCTACATGGTTACCCTTCAGTGACAACTTAGCCACTCTGGAATAAATGGAATAACATGTCCAATGATTTATGCCCGCTAGTGTGGCAGTACTTGATTGGGTTAACTTTAAACAAAATTGGGCATGGCATCTTGCTATGATTAGAAGAAAGCTATTTATTTTTATACATTTTCATTTTCACTGATTCCATTTACCCTAATACTTTCATCTGCAGCCTCCAAACTTCAAGAGCCATTGAGAATCCCCTTTGTGGTAGTTTCATCCCTGCTCTATTTGATTTCCCCATTCTGAGTAAATGATTAAGTTTTCATGCATTGGTTCAGCCAAAACCTATGTTCACTCAACCACATCCTTTATTGATTACTTCTACAGCAAACAGTAGGCCAAGTGTGATATACATAATTGGACAGTTGTCAGGGGATATGGGCGTTTAAAGACCCGTTTGCCCATCTGGAAACTGGAATCACCTTGGTAGACGAATATCTCTCTGCTTTTCGTTCTTCTCCCTCAGTCCCCTGAATTCCACTCCTCAAAATATGTGTTTTAACTCTCTGAGGTCTGGTTGAATGAATTTGGTGATTATAAGCCATAATATGCTCCCTAGGTTGCACCTGTGCACTGCATTTAGAGAACTGGGAAAAAGAGGAATGAATATTTGTTTAACATTTTAACCCTGATGCTTATCCTCAAAAATTCTTTGCTTTTCTTCTGGATAACTGTGTTTGATTTTTTTCCTATTCATGATGTGAAAAGCGATTTCTTTTTTATAATTGAAGAGCATTACAAACACTAGCCATACTACTGCATAAATCAGATGACTATTATTAGTATCATTCACAGAAGTAGTACTGGCGTTGGTGAGGATGCTATGCTTTATATGGGAACACTATATTATGCTGAGCTCAGCAGCCCATAAATGTGTTTTTCTACAAGTACAATCTATAGTGTTCTAATTTCTCTACCCCAAGGTCATATATAAGGGACAGGCTGGATGTCATTTAAGCTCCTTACAGTAATATCAATAGTAATTTTTTGTAGTAGTATTAGTCATATATGGCATTGTATTATGTGATATGTTATGAACGATATTAAAACTGAACTCTAGGCATGTCTGTGAGGGTTCCCATCCATCCAGGGCATTGTAAATATTCAGTAATATATCTAAGCATCTGGACTGTTTTTTTAATAAATACACTTCACTAGTCATCCAACTGGCTTTAAGTTTCTGCCATTTAAATAGATCAAACCCTTCCTCGCTGTGTCAGGTAGGGTCCAGATCCTACTACTCCTACTATTCACAAACCTTGAATTTAGGAGCTTTGTATGACGGGGACCAGGAAAAAACTACATACTGCAGTGCCACATGGCTATATTGTTTGTTCACCATCCTGAACTGGAGCAGACCAGCCAGGTGCGAGATCTCCGATCAAGGTAACTTTTGTAGCGCCATTTTCTCCTGTTTTTGGCTGGACAATCTTTTTAGCCCTTTACCTGTGAGCAGGTCAGGGGACACCGATCCTCATCCCTGCTCCCAGCTTCCACCACTAACTTTAAGCTGAAGATCGGACAGTATCATGCAATGGAAGAAAGTCAGTGGGGGGGGAATAATTAAGGACTGTTTTTTTTTTACACTTAGCCCTTTATGAACTGGTAAGGGGACTCCTATACCAGTTCAAAGGGCAAGAGGGGCTATTAAGTCACCTGTAGGCAAGCTGGGTGACTTGCCAGCCCCCCGCCCTATTACCTGCATCCCCAAAGTCAGGCGAGTCAAACAATATACACTTCAAAAAAATATGTTAAAACTAATGAAAACATGAATTCAACATAAACAGACAGGGCATTATGTAAAACTATATACTAATAATCTTAATCCACTGGCCATTAGAATCAGTGAAATAAATAAATGCATATGTAGTTAAATATGCCCTGACACAATAAATCTATAAAAATACATACAATCATCAAAGTAATAGTCAGTGCATGTAAATAAATGCACAAGTATCTTACCTTTAAGTAATAGTTGTACACATGTGCCAATGGTATATGTCACAGAAGAGTCTAAGCTGCCAACATCTGGCGCAGATCACCACTTTAAATGCCAGACCAGTACATAAGAGCCCAGTGCATGTGTAGGCTATGTGGGCTGGCAGCCTTTAGAGGGGGACCCTGCGCCGTTTTTTCTTTTTGTATTAAGGGTTTAGACCTTGATAGGTAACTGCAAGGTGGTATTTTATTTGAAAATTTCATTAAATGCTCTTTTCAGTTTGGGGTGTCTCCTGGGACAGTCTACCGATGAGCAAGCAAGGCAAGTACAGCCACACTCACACTGGAAGTTCCATAGGGACAGGGACAGTAATGCAAGTACATTTGTGCATGTTCATGGAGGAATAGAAAGAAAAGGAGAGACACAGTTTGCAGACCTGCTACAGCAGCTACAGTTTCCTAAAGAAAATAGAGGAAAGAGGTACATGGGACAGGCTTCAGATACACAGTGTATGGGACAGCGTTTACATCATTTACATCCCTGGAGAGCACACTGGTCATTTCAAGCTCCCTTGTGTATTAATTAGGGTCTGGGCATTGAATTAGTTCTGTAGAGGGATTGGCTGCCAATTTCCAAAATCTGCAGGAAATTTGGCCAAAATGAAAACTGAACTCATAACTGCATCATGCTAACACTACGCTTTATACCACTACACCGCAATAATTTTGTTACATTTTAGTGTCCTACGCCAGGCTAAGCAATAGAAACAGTCAGTTGCCCAAAAACACTGGGCCTTTGCCGAATGCAGTTAATCAGACCAGCAGGTGGCTTGTTAGCCCCCCTACCCTTTGAACTAGTATAGGGGTATACTGGTTCACAAAGGGGTAGAGTTAACAATAAAGACACCATACCAAATAAAACTATTATTTTATTAAGCTCTAAATTAACACCCCCCAGGTTTTTCCTCCCTCTGTCCCATTACAGACAGCCTCCTTTCACAGGTCCGATGGCCGCAGAAAAGGACCAGCAGGTCTTCTGGTGCCAGCAATAGTGGTTCTTGCATGTATCCCATCAATGTAGTGGGGAGGGTCTTAGAGAGGAATGTCTGAAGAATCCCTCCATACCCTTCCACAGTAACACACGGTCACATGGAGAGGCCCTGCCTCTGGGGTATATAAGCTTTGACCCCTAACAGCCCACTATTACTCTTGGTGAGTAGTAAGGATGGGGTACCTTTGTCCTCCTGTATGCCAGATGCCAGCGGGGTGGCAGCTAAAGCCACAGATGGCATGGAGTCCTGGATCCATTACTAGATATATCAGACCATTAATAGGAAGCCACCCCTTATAATAAAGGGTAGGAAAACATGGGGGGAGAGCAATGTTAATTTTGTCATTAACAGGCACCAACGTGCACCCATCAACAAGCACCCGGGCCTGAGCTGAAGGTCAAAAAGGCTTGTATAAAAGCCGGGGGCAGGCTACTTTACCCCTGAGCTCTGGGTTAACAACCCCTATGCCCGGTGCACCGGGGTGCTAACCTAGAATGGAGGGTGTCCACGCAGACATTGCATGCTGCGGGTCGGCACAATGAACAACAATGCGGCGGTGACCCTTAGTGCCAGCTGGGAGCGCAGAAAAGGAGCTGAATTTACAAAAAAAAATACACTGCGTCTGAGCGGGTGTTGTCAGAAGGGGATTACAGGCAGGGTAGTTCCCATATGTAGGCGTGATTGATGGGACATTAACTGGCACTATCAGAGGCGCTCTGGCTTTTTGACTTGTTAACTACACCATTGCACTGGGACCTGACAAGTATCTGGCACTACATGGCATTAACATTTCATAAATAAACCCCTAAGTGAAGCCTTTTTCTTCGGTTAAATTTCTAGGTTGTGGTTGAGCTGGAAAGGAGGGAGCATGGCACAACTTTATGAGACCTGTGTGCACTCTGCTGTGGTTAGAGATAGCTGTGGGGTACTGTGGCTTGCCGTGCTCGCTCACACTGAGATCACCAAGGCACAGAGTGTTTGGTAAATCACTTTTTTTACATGGTCCGGAGGGAAGGGATTAAGGAAGGCACATTTTGAAGCCCTGCTATGGCTTCTATGCTGTGGAGCAGAAAATGGAGGAAAAGCACATGGGACCGGTATCAGGTAAGCTGTTTTTTTCCATACTATTGCCACTGGGTTAAGTCCCTTTAAGAAATCAAAATATTTTTTATTGTGTGATAAATTAGAACGTCTCTCAAAATCAGCTTCTCCAAAAGTTCCAGAAATATTATGGCTAACCTCCTATATCTGCCAGGGTCTCGTACTATGATAACGTTTTTTCTGCTTCAAGAGTTTTTCAAGCTGCCTTTTCCCAATAGACAGGTTACCTAGGATTCTCCGTGAAGCAGAAGAGAATAAAATTAGACCCTTGACAGGTAGAATAATTAAACATTAACCAGCTCACTTCCACACATATAATGCTTTTATTCGGTATTGTTCTATATGCATCAACACCACCATGTTGTGGCAAAAGTTTAGCTGTAAGTGTGGCGCTGGCTACTGTTCCACTTTATATATGTAAGTGGATCATTAGAGTTGCAGTGGTGCTAATATTTCTCTTATCTTTATCATGTGTTTATTTTGCTGCACAAACCCTTTATAATTCAATTTGAAAAATATTTTTTTTTACTGGCAAATGCTTCTTAATTTTTTCAGCCAAGGTAAAATAGCGGAGAGCATTAAATACTTGGAAAATTTTATAGAAGTGGCAAAAAATAGCAACTTGTACCAAAGCCTTGTGGAAACGTGCATTTGCCTGGGAGAAATTTTCAATGCCAGAGTAAGTACTGCTTGCTTGAACTGTTAAAAACTTTTTAGGTATTTTAACTGCATGTTTAGGTTAAAAAAAGCCTATACTCACCTAGCACAGCAGCATGCAAGGTGTCTGGTTACACGATATTTGAATTTGGTGTCAAAAATTGCACTCATCCACTACCTTGTACAGAGAGAAAGCAGTCCAAGGCACTGGCTAGAACGATCCATGTGGTACAGTGTATGGAGGTTTGATGCCTTTAAAAGTATTTATATTTTAAACATTACAGTCACAAGTTTAAATGTATTTTATTGAGATCTTTGTGAAAGCCCTATCTGATACCCCTAAATAAATTTCACTGTAACCAACTGCCTTCAGAAGTCACCTGACTAGTTAATAGAGTGCATCTGTATGTAATTTATTTTCAGTACAGCTACAGCTGCGAAGGCATCAGAGGTGTGTTAGAGAACACTAATGAACAAACAGCATCATGAAAGCCAAGAAACACATCAGACGGCTCAGAGATAAAGTAGAGCAGAAGTGTATTGTAGGATCAGGTTAAAAAAATAGCCCAAGCTCTGAACATCTCACACTGTTTAAAATGGCCCAAAACCCAAGATTTTGACTATCCTGGGTTTTGGTTCTTGCCGCCAGGGCTGTGCTGTGTGAATTCCCCCCAGTTCACCCAATGGAACTCACCTTTCCTCAGTCCTGTGGCGCATACACGGCCTATCATTGTGCTCGGATCCGCTCCCACCCCTTTGTCTAAGAGCTTGTCTAGAGCGAGTGGATCCGACCTTGCTGGTGGTGGAATTCCCCGCTACACAGGAAGCGGCCATTCATAAATGCCTGGTGAGGGCACACACCCTGATAAAGGGATAGCGGGGATGCGGCCACTGCTCGAGCATGTGCCGTTGGACCGGGAAAGAAGATGAGTTTCTGGGCAACCTGGGGGTTTCACACAGTGGGGCATCCCGATTCTGGATGCCCTGCTGGAGAGAATCTAGCGGCCCTGGAATATTATATATTCCACAGCCGCCGGCCTGTGGGTCTTGGTCCAGTTTTATCTTTTATCTGTAAGTGGAAGGAGTATGGCACAACTGCAAAACCTGGTTATGGAATATACCACATTTAGCTTCAAATCCAGAGATGTCCACTCAACAAAATTTCCATGTAGGACAAACAAGAAAAGAGAAAGAAAAGACTAGCATAATAACCTCTAGAAAGCCAAAGCTTTGATAGCAAAAAATCCACTCAAATGTGACATAAAAGCAAGCACATATTCAGGTAACAGCAGAGCACCATGCGTATTCACCCAAATGAATATTGGACAATGAAAGAGGGAGAAGGCGACTGATTTAAACACCTGTGCACTGCTCCTGTAGGGTAGCTCGAGCATCAAAAGACACCACAAATGCGGACGCATTTTGTCAACCCACAACTAGATAAAAGTTGCAGGGTGGCGAAACACAGCAACGGCATTAGTGGTGTTGCTGCACATGTATCTAGAAGCAGGTTGTGAGATACACACAAAGTATGGTTAAATAACATTGCTTCATAAAATAATTTTATTAATTTGATTACTCCCTTTACCTTGATTAACTGAAAAAACATTATTGCAGACTTTTAGTGGGTTAATATGCCTGTTTGTTTGTCTTTAACATTGTGCTATTCATTAAAAGTGTTTTTTGTGCATATGTGATATAATAAATCCAAAAATATCGGAATGCATAAAAGGTGTGGCTGATAAGCTTGCATTACTATATTATTTACTGACACCTGTTATTACCCCTCACATTCTTTTTACTTCCACAGTCATTTTCTTAAAGGGCTTAAAAAACAGTTTTTGTTTAAAAAAACAACAATCCTCCCTTGTGTCTGCACATATGCCCTTCAATATAGGT
Organism: Gastrophryne carolinensis; assembly: GCA_027917425.1. Lineage (NCBI taxonomy): Eukaryota > Metazoa > Chordata > Amphibia > Anura > Microhylidae > Gastrophryne > Gastrophryne carolinensis. The sequence goes on from CM051234.1 coordinate 163,736,160, forward strand.
CTCTTCCAGGGGTGTCCAGAAAAAAAGGCTGTCCAGAAGAATAATCAATGATGGCTTGAGCCCTCAGTTCTTCTTCAATCCGCCTCTGATGTTGAAAGAAAGTCCACATTTCTCTCACCTTGGCTCTTAGGGAGGGATTGAGGATGACACCCCAGGACTGCAGAAAGGTGCCCAGCTTTTCCTGGTGTCACTGTAAGGTGTGAATAGCCATGAATGGCTTCATAGAACCAAGTGCAGACAGTATAAAACTAATAACCGTATAGCATTTTTTTCAACCTGTTCTAGTTTGTGTGGTGTGGTGCCAAGCTATGCTGGATATCACAGGGTAAGACAATGGATCTCACCATGTGTGAAGTCATCTCCCAAAACACATTGCAATGGTGAGAAAAAAATGATACTTTATTCTTAGTATACAGTACGTCCTGCTCCAAATCTAATACTTACAGTTGGGATATACTCCGCCAGATGGTGCTGGACTGCAGAGACATCGAAAATAGGCTCCTCCCGGCCCCTCAAATACCCAGGGACCTCCCACAAATCCCCAGAATTTCTCTGCAGTCTGGCTGAGAAGAACGAGAAATTGGCTCTCTACTCGTAGGTGAGCGGGGTTATTAACCTGCGGCCCTGTAGGACTATTCCCACCCGTTCCACTAGTAATATGCCTCCCAGCCTTGGCTGCGCTGGTCGGGTGAAGGTAGGCAGCACCGCCGTTGATGCTTAGGAGCGCTGCTCCACCGCAATCCCCCACCAAAGGGTAGGCGGTTCAGGCTTATGGTGAGCCTCTATGGGATGCCCCTCCCGCACTATTGCCCCTGCCTATCGGTGGGCCTTATTTAAGTGGCCGCCGTCTTCCCTCATCCTCCTTGTAGTCTTCGGGGGAAAAGAGGGGGGGTGTGTATGTGTATAGATATGTATTTTATGCAGTCTGTGCTTTGACTTTTCACATGTCTTTATTCTTGTGTCAGCCGCACTGACTTGTCTTTATTGCTTTTAAAATTACCGCCGCCGCGCGCTGACTTGGTTCCGCGGTTGGCGGCGGCATTTCCTCAGGCGCGGGAGCGCCATCATTGGCTGTTGGCCTTTCTGGCTTGGCTCTTCGGGGGGGGGGCGGGGCCCATCTTTGGCGCGTTCCGCGTCATCGATATTACTGGCCCGCCCCTCGAGGTATACCGACGCCATCTTTTCTGACTTGGTTGGCCTATGCGCGACGGACTCCTATCTACCGCGGTCCGTAAGTGCCCTCGCGGGCGGCTTGATCTGCTTCACTTTTGTTACGATGTACTAAAGGTCTTGTCTGCTTATGTCTTTCAGACGAACCCTTCTTGGCTTCTCCCGGCTCTGTTTTTAGTATATTACTTGTAGGCCTTGTAAAAATTATACTCCCACGTCCCTAGCGGGTTATTGGGGCATCCAGGGTTGCTATATAGCGTTATTCCCTATCGGCGTATAGCGCCGCTATAATCACCATATGGAGGCATCTCAGGATAATGTTACTGGGGTCCCTTTGAGACAAGACCGGCTGTGTGTAGCGTGTGGGCAGCCTCATGCTGACGCTGACAAGGCGCGGGTCTGTGTACCCTGTGTTGAGCAGGTGCTTGTATTGCAATCTGGCCTGCCAGTGGCTGCACCTCGTTTCACTTCACCTACTCCCCCAAGCTTAAATCTCACTCCTGCTCCTTGCATACTAGTGGGGATTCTCAGCCTGATGTGTCTTCTAGACTAGCAACTGTTGAACAGATTATTGCGAAGTCTTTAGCGTGCAAGGCCCCTGCTACTGTTACTGTTTTCCCTATGGGAACTGAGGAGTTTTGGAATCTGTGTGGCTATACCCCGTCTGATGAAGGGGAGCTCTTTTCTAATTCAGGCTCATCTGATGAGAGACCAAGGGGTCATGACGATTCTGGCTCTGACCCCTGGGCCCCGGATGACACTGACATATTTTTGACCCAGATTTTTGAGGTTCTGTCTATCTCTCCCCCTGTTGAGGCTCCCAGGCAAAGAGGGGAGCTTTTCCATACAGCAAGATCACGTTTGGAATTTCCAGAGCAGGCACATTTCCATAACCTTGTGCTCAAGGAATTGGAGCGCCCCAGTAAACTTCCCGGGGGTTCCAAAGAGTTGGGATAGGAAGTATCCCTTTCCTACTGAGGTGGTTAAATGTTGGTCACCCCCCGAGGTGGATGCCCCGATCCTAGGGCTATCTAACACCTCTGTCATGCATTCCCCTGATTCTACTACCCTGCGGGATGCCGAAGGCCAGCGTATTGATCAGCTGGCATCCCACGCCTTTGCATGTGCGGGGACGGCGCTGTGTCCGGTCTGTGCCTCTGCCATTACTGCTGTGGCCACTAGAACCCTTATCAGAAATATGCTTGATAGTGCCCCTGATGATTTGCCTTGTGAGGTGTTTAATGCACTCTCCAGTTGTGATGTTTTTGTAAATATTGTCCTATCAGCATTGGATGACACCGTCAGAATGTGTGCCAGAACTTCTGCCCTCGTGGTGGCTATACGCCGCTCGGTTTGGCTGCGCCAGTGGGCTGCTGACAACGCTGCCAAGAAAGCCCTCACTGGGTTTCCCTTTAAAGGACTGCGTCTATTTGGAGACCACCTGGACCTTTTTGCTAAGGGAGGCAGGTTACCCCAGCGCAGGCGGCAACCTCGGCCCTTTCGGGGTCAGGCTTCCTTCTCCTCCCCTTACCGCGGTGCAAGACAGGGAAGGGGGGTGTCTTTCCCTGGGGCCCGGGGAGATGGCAGAGGACTAGGAAGAAGTCTTCCTCTTCCATTTATTACAGGGTTTGGTGTGCCTACATTGACTGGTGTGAGTCTAAGTCTCTTCCCTGTCGTGTGTTCTCTATTCCCAGGATTCTGGAGTTCCTGCAGCATGGGTTGGAGATGGGGCTCCAACTCAGTACTCTGAAGGGTCAGGTTTCTGCCCTGGCTATTTTTTTCCAGAAGTCCTTTGCTCAGCACCCTCTGATCAGGACTTTTTTCCAGGGGGTCACTCATGTGCGTCCCCCACGTAAGCCTATGGTGCCTGTTTGGGATTTGAACTTGGTTCTGTTAGCCTTGCAGGGTGCTCCTTTTGAACCTGTGCAGGATGCTGCCTTGGCCATTCTTACGCTCAAGGTTGTGTTTCTGGTGGCTATCACTTCTGTCAGGCGTGTGTCTGAGTTGGCGGCGCTGTCCGCCATCTGGCGGAGTATATCCCAACTGTAAGTATTAGATTTGGAGCAGGACGTACTGTATACTCATAATACCAATTCTACAGGTGAGTAATCACAGAATTGCATTATTTATAGCAGCGGGAGAGAGTAGGAGGGAGGGGTGTGTTTAAAATCATGGTGTCGGGATTGATAGCACCCGGGAGGGGGCACATGGTGCAGACAAACATCAGACACTAAGGTGTATTAGTTCCTCATATGTTTCAAATGGAGAATGTAAGGAGTGAGGTAATTGAGTTAAGTGGACTGTTTTTCCAGTAAGTGTCCTAAAAAGCAGTGCACCCTCTCTATCCTGGGCTTTAAAGCACGTGTCCAAGCAAAACATAATAAAGACTATACTAGCCTGAGCTCTTGCAGGCTCCATACCACACAGCCTTTCAGGCTGAATCATGCTCCCCAACTTCTTCCAGTCATAGGCCCTTATTTAAGAAGGGATAGCGTCAGGTAGTGGCTAGTTAATGAGAGGTAGCGACAGGTAGCGACTGGTGAACGCCGGACACGGACACACATTTATCAAGCAGAATCTGTTTAGCGACTGGGATAGCGCGATGTAGCGTCTGATTCATCATTTTCACAGCCTCAGTGAACAGCGCCGGCGTTCAGCCTTGCACAGCGCCAGGTATGACCTCTCGCTACCTGTCGCTCTCCCATACATTTCAATGGATGAACCTTTTCTTCTCTTTAAACGGGGTATTTGTTTTGTTTTTTTTCCAAAAAATCACAAATAATTCTGTGACCTCTTCTGGCATTGAAAAATCAGTTTTTTCATAATTTTTTTCATTTTTTATATATTTCCTCAGAAATGACATTACAGGTCTGGCATTAAAGTGTTCATGTTACAATGTTGTTACAATGTAATTCCATATGTTTTCGCTTTGTTACTAGTTGATAGATGCTTGAAAACTTTAAACACACTCCTGCGCTCTGGGCTTCAAACAAGTATTTGTGAGGCTGTTTTTTTGCTGAATATGGTGTGAGTCGGTCGCTATGAGCAGTCGCTAACATGCGCTCCCATACAGCGCTGTACTGGTCAAATAGCGACTCCTCACAATGTATTCAACATTACTGAACAGCGACTGAGTCGCTATAAAGTAGCGACCCACGGCTGAGCACAGTGACTACTAGCGGGCGCTCTGAAAATGCCTGCTACAGACGCTCATCTGTCGCTACCTGCCGCTAATGATGAATCAGCCTGCCCGTTGTTGAATGGAGGATTACTCCACATAAACATTCACTTCTGACATGTTCATCTCAGAGATCTCAAAAGAATGCCAAGGTGTGTGCACATCAGAGCGCCAGTTCTGCTTTCTCCAGTGAGTATCACAGACCATGCAGTCTGCTTCAGGGAATAAGAGGTAAATATCAGGGTTTTCTTCTGGACCAGACAAATTAGATGAGGTGTTGGTCAAAAATGTCAACAGGTTTTCCCTGCTGCTTCTCCAATGCTACATCAGGTGTGTAGGGCATTTAATGCTAGTTAAAGCGGACCTTCACTCTGAATAAGAGCATATCTTATATGTTTCCCACACCCTGTACATACAGATTGGCCACATTAAAAATCATCCTATCTGCATCTACTGCATGTTATGAGCCTTTAAACATCCAAGATGGCGGCTTATGGAAGCCGCCATCTTATCAGGCAGCCTGCAGACAGGAAGTGCCTCCTGACTGTGCTGCTCTGCATTCTGGGACTGCTGACCTTTACCTGACCCCAGCTCTGCTCTGAGCAAAGCACAGCTATAACCCGCCCCCCTGTACCTTATCCCACTCTCCTCTCCTCAGTAAGTGTGATGCTTCTGAGTTAAGATGGCGGCGCCCGTATCCTAAATTCCTGAACAGAGTTGCAGCCCAATGAGGGAAAGAATAATAAGTTAGTGACTAAAAACGTAAAATATATTAATTTTAGATGCTGGGGAACCGTTTTTTAAGAGTTTGGGCTTTTCATTAAATCACGCTGAAGGTCCGGTTTAAGTCTTAAAGTGGACCAACACCCTGCCGGATCGGCCCGGCAATCTATAAGATTCCCAGGCTGATCCAATCCCTCCCCGTGGGGCATCCAAAATCGGGATGCCCCACTGTGGGAAACCCCCCTGGTCGCCCGTAAACCTTACCTGAATCCCGGTCCAATGGCGCATGCGCTGGCCGCGGCCGCATCTCGCACTTCTCTCTAGCAGGGCGCATGCCCGTGCTGGCAATTTGTGAATGTGGGCGTGCTCCCTGTTACAGGGAAGCGTGAGATGCGGCCGCCATCGCGCTCGGAGCCGCTGAGGTAAGACGTCGCTTTGACGCGCATACCTCAGCGGCTCCGAGCGCGCTGATTGGACGAGCACCGGCGCATGCGCCATAGAAACGGGGTGAGGTGAGTTGAATCGGGCGATCTGGGGGGTTTCACATAGCGGCGCACCCCTGATCGGGGAAGTGGACCAAAACCCAGGCTAGTCAAAATCCTGGGTGTTGGTCCACTTTAACCCCTATCATCCACCTTTTAATGGGGATGATCACTCAGTTCTGAGGCAAAGGTCCTCCAGAGTAAAAGAAAACAAACATGTGTATGGGCAGATTAAGCATTGTTTCTTTTGTATTACTTTTTTCTTCCTATGATATTCTTAGTGTTGCACTTTCATTTCGAATTTGCAAATAAAAGCACCATATCTTTTTAACATCGATGAAAGAAATATTCTTGTTTGGTAATTGATTGTGTTTGGTAGTACAGTATGTGTGCACATATCTTGTACGTTTTGACAAATGCATGCTATGTGTATTTTGCAAGGTATCTATTGGCTGAACGCAGAGAATTGTGGAGCTGAAAGTCATTGTGCCGTAGAAGGGAAAATACTGGTGATTTCTTTGTCATTGAATTCCCAGTGAGAAAAAAAGCTTTAAGAAAAAGTGCACACAGTGCTTTCCTGTTGCTTTAAATGGAAGAGTCACTCTTTGCGGTCCGCTGCATGACAGCTGGTTAGAGTGTGCTAATTGCCAGTTGTGATTATAGCAAGATTAGTCCATGCTCATGGCATCCTGCTTGCCGGAGTCTCCAGCTAGGAAAGATTTCAGGATCATGATCCAAGACTCACTTTTGACACAGTATGGGGGCAGACCTGTGATGTGTAAAACCCAAAGTGAAAGCAGAAGCAGCTAAAGTTTGTGACATATGGTGTGTAATTTGGGTCTTTAGAGGGGATAAGCTATTTCACTCATTCTCGCTGTTCCTAAGTCTAATAAGATGACCATAGGGGGAAAACATCTTTTGAAATAAAAAAGAAAATCTTATTAGGCTAGTCGGGCCTGGAATGGCTGGATTATTATGGATTTGGTGAATACAAGACGCATCCTGCAGACCTTAGGGGCTAGGTTTACACCTTTGCCCTTTTAAAGGCATGTCTTTTAACATGCCTTTTGAACTTGTAGTTACATTTGTGCATTTAAATGTGTTTTGATATTGGTATTAATATTTCTGGATATGGCAAATTGCATCATTCTGTTTGCAACAGCTATACACACTGTGTAATTTAATAGAATGTTACAGAATTACTGGTGTGCTTTGCTGGCAAGTGCCCGTCCCCGCTTTTTAGCGCCTAGACGATGTAGAAACTACGGATAGCCGATGACCTAGCGCAATGATACGCATGACAAAGCGACCAATCCCCAGCTAGACTCAGAATGCGAGGCACAACGCGGGTCTTCTGTGCGTACCTAATATACTGGAAATAGTAATATGGAATCTAAAAGTACTGATGTAGCCCTCACGTACCGGTATGTCCGGCATGTGACGGCAGGGAGCAGGTTCTTCTGGGCCCAGGGTGATCAACGTGTGTGTTGTGAGTAGGTAAGGGTTAGAGTTGCAGGGAAAGGTTAGTACTCACTGTTGCTGCTTGGAAAGGTGTACAGCAGTCCAACTGTTGAAAGCAGAGTTCCTCTTTATTTATTCCACAAGAAACAACGGAACAAGTACATGTCCCTCCAGTTACAGATCTGGTTTTGTCCATAATCAGGTACAATCATAAAGCATTGTTTCCATAGAGAATAATATCCTTGGCTGGAACCTCCCCTTTCTCTCTCTTAGAGTCTGTGCTCCTGCTCCTTTACAATTCAAATGGTGAATCACACACACTTTGGGTTGGGAAGCCCTCTTTATCCCTTCTGACTACCTTCCAGAACCTTCTATCAAATGTTCGGCCTCGTGTCCGACATCTGATAGGTTGGTTGGTAAACCCTCTGACCAATCACTACCTTTCTAGTTATAACTATGTTACTACTCTATCTCCTGTTATGACTAACAACCATTCTGACCTCATCCTTCTAGAATATTCCCCATTTTAGCCTATGGCCTAGTGTAAGAGGCCGACTCATTATTAGCGGCAGGTAGCGACAGTTGAGCGACTGTAGCGGCATTTTCAGAGCGCCCGCTAGTAGTCGCTGTGCTTGGCCATTGTTCGTTAGTTGATAGCGACTCAGTCGGTTTGCCGTAATGTTGAATATTGGGTGAGGAGTCGCTATTTGACAGGTTCCGCGCTGTAAGGGGGCGCATGATAGCGACTGGCCATAGCGACCGGCTCCCACCATATTCATTAAAAAATCACACTCAAAAAATGATTGCGCTGTAAAATACATGTTTAAACCCCAGAGCGCTGGCGGCGATGGGTTAAAAGTAGTTTTTTAACCCCCAAACAACCATATTTTTGGAAACCAAAAAAAACAAGTTTTTAAATAATTTTGTAATATGAATACATTAATATCAGACCTGTAATATCAATTCTGTACATTTATTTATTTATTTTTTTTACCTTAAAAAAATTATTTAAAATGGCAGAAGTGGTCACAGATTTTTTCACATTTAAAAAAAAAAAAAAAAATTAATAACAATTAATTATGAATATTTAAAGATTGTTCCATTGAAATGCATTGGAGAGCGCCAGGTAGCGAGAGGTCCTACCTGTCGCTGTTCAAGGTCGGACGCTGGCGCTGTGGGCTGAGGCTGTAATAATGATGAATGAGTGGCTATCTGGCGCTATCTCAATCGCTAAGCAGGATCGGCTTGATAAATGTGTGATTGTGGTGGGGAGCCGGCGTTCTCGTGGCGGGGCCCGTCCTTACCGATCGCTCACCAGTCGATACCTGTCGCTATCCCTTGTTAAATAAGGGCCTTAGTCTATGGCCTGAACCCTCTACAGCCATCTTGTGTCTATTTAGGTTATGGCACTCCCAATGCACTTAAAAGGATAGAAACCACAAAAGAGCTTAATGCATGGTTAACTCTATTTAAAGGATTCTTATTAGTTAATTAACATGTTCCTAGTTATAACCAGGTCCATACACTGACATATCTGTATTATGTGTGTTGTCAAATACCCTGTATTGTTTTTTCTCGATGCCAAATCTAAATAAAGAATATTTTAAAAAAATGGTGGTCATGAATAAATAAAGTACAACAACTCATTTACAATTGATTGGCTGGAATTCAGCAACAACAACTTTATACAGCAGCACACTATAATAAATCCTCCGACATGTAGGCAAACATGTTTTTTTCTTAGCCTAGGCAATCCATACCTATAAAGTAAAGTTATTCAAGAACACACAGAATTATACCAACTCACTTCACTCCTCTCTGCTTAATGTAAATAATTACAACTAAATCTGCCCCTACAACTACTCTTGATTTCAAATGGGTGCATAAGGTTGATAGCTATCCAGAGACAACATTTCTCAGCATATCCGACACCATTATTATGTGGGCGTAGCTTGAGAAGGTTGTGACTAAGAAGGTAGAGCCCTTAAATGTGTCACGCTCTCTACCTCATGCTGGACACCATATGGTCTCCTGTGGATAACTATCTAAACTCAAGGGAATAACCCATAGGGACAAGTTATTTCCTGGCTTGTTGAAAATGTCTTAAGTTATAGGGAATGTCCACTTTCAATTGCATATTTGAATGCCTGCAATCTGTTGCTATTGCCAACTGTACACCAAGTGTGTGCACTAAGATCTACAAGAAGAGAGAAGTGAGTTCTGTACACGCAGAACTCTGCTGCTGATATGAGGGCGCTCACACAACCTGCACAGCAGCAATGTTCTGTGTGTACAGGACTCCCATCTCTCTTCTTGTAGATCTTGGTGTACATATTTGTTGTACAGTTGCAGGTAGTGGAAACGGATTCCACAAAATACACATTTGCCAACAAAAATTCTAGATGAGTTACACTTGCAAAATGCTATTGAAAGTGGACTTCTCCTTAAAGAAAAACATCTGCACCTCACCTGGAAAACTCCTCTACCTACAAACTCTTGAGATATTTTTGGGGAGGTAGCAACATGAGCTTGCATAGCCTTTCAGTGAATAGCCCTTTTAGCCACATCATTCTTTCTTTCTTAAAAGTATTAGTTCTCCAGGGCAAAATAAAATCTCGTCATTATAGAAGACACATAGGTGGACATCTAACTTGGGTATGTACTTTTCAAATACCTATTCCTATTTTTTGCTTCTACCAGATTACTATATATAAAAAGGCATAAAACTCACTACAATAGAGCACATCAGTAATCTTATTTCTAAACTGTCCAATGTGCATAAAAATATCTATAAATGAAAGCGGAACTATGGCGAGAAATCCCTCTTTAATATGCAGCAGGGATAAGAAATTTGACCGCTAAAATAACTAACCAGACCTCCTCCTCCGGGATCCTTGTATGGCAGCCATGCAGCAATCTATTAGCTTGCATGGCCTGCGCTGGCCACTCTATCAGGCTGCTTGCGCTCATGTGGGATGCACAACTCGAAAGAAGTGAGCACCTGGACGGCCTGGTTCTTTTGGCAGCGGAGATACAAAACAACAACTAGGGCTGCCCTGCTGCTGCATATTAAAGAGGGACTCCGGTCATTTCTGAACGTAGTTCCTCTTTAAATATTATCTTATTGGAGGGACAAAAATCCCCATGTAGCTCTGTATTGTCTTTGCCTTTTCTCATACATTTCAATAAAATACTATTGAACAATAAAATCAGAACATAACCTTAACAATAAAGTTCCTAGCAATATATATATATGTATATATATATATTTATATATATATATATATATCCAAACAAGACTTTTATGGGCCTGGCTGAACTCCCGTTCCCATGCCAGGGCAAGGCACTGCACTTGTAGCTTCTGGGTCTGAAAAGCCTCCAATGATCTTATGTTATTGGTTTGTCACCCAATCGCTGCAGCAGCAGAGCTAGGTGAGGGCATAGAGAATGAAGATATGGTGGGGTTTTAATTATTACCATACTAAGGTTTTTAAACCACATTGCCTCATCATTGTTTTATAAACTGCTAAATAAATTAACCTCAGTATTTTGTTGAATCTATTATTAGATAACTATGCATCTTGTAACTGGCATATTGTCTGTAATCCAAGTCTGCAGTCTCGTTTATTTTCAACTTGAGCTAAGTAATTGACCATTAACTTTATTTTTTGGGCTGTTTGCCAGGGAAAATACGAGAAAGCATGCCAGTATTTTTCTCAAGCCTTTGAGGCAGCAGTTCATCTTGGAGAAATACCGCTGATAGAAGAAGCTCAGGTTCATTTTGGCATTGCAAAGGCACACAGAATGATGCTGACTGTGAGCAGACACACAGAGGCTGCAGATTATGTCAGCATGGACTACCTGCTGGCATGGAAAAAGAACAGAAGTGACATGTTCAGTGACCCTGCAAACATGGGTAAGACTGGTTACGAAACACAAAATACATAAAATGGTTAAGTGATTTTCTGTGGCTGCAAATGCTTGTCCAGAAGGCTTGTCCTTGCTGATGAATCTTTCCATTCTACCATTTTTTTTCTGAATTAAATTACTATAATCCTCATTTTCAGTGTACCATCACATCAATAATGCCCATGATGACAACTCCTGCTACTTAAAAACATATAGGATTAGCTACTGAATGACCTTTTACCAGCTAAGAAGATTGTCGTGTTTTCTTCTGTGTGTAGACTGTTGGAACTTGTACATATTATTGCTGTAGAATTGGGGACCACATACACATAATTTGGATATCGTAGAAAAAAGCATCTACGAATTATTCATTATTATGTATTTTTATTTTGTTATACTATATGGACTAAATGACATACACTACCAATAAAAGAATGACTAGGCCAGCCTGCTGGATTAACTCCGGCTACCAGCAGTGTGCAGCCCACCTGAAGAAATGTATTTATGTAAATGTATACACCTGTAGATACTATTAGCCCTAAACATACAAGCCAGTACCTTAGATAGTCATACTCTACACACCTAGTAGGGGCATATTTATAAAAGGAAACCCATAGGCAAAAGCGGACACTCCCCCCCCCCCCCCCAAAGAGATCTATCTATCTTAACTTTTTTATTTTTGCCTACAGTTGCCATTGAAATGACAACACAAATACACTCTGTTTGGTTGGGGAACCAACTATTTCCTCTTAGAAAGAAGACCCCTTCTTGGTGGCCTTTGTGGTATTTGAATTAAGTGCTCGATATTTGACATTTACTTACAAATGTTCCAAATAGTTTTGTTAGACTCCAGTATTTTTATAAGTGGACAGGTTTTGCCCCTGAATGGGGCCATAAAGGCCATCTTTATGCAGAGGCATAGCTAAGGGGGAGCAGGGGAGAGCAGGGAGAGCAGCAAATAAAAAAAATGTTTTTTAATATATATCTACTGTACATTGTATATTATGAAATGTGGTCAACAAGATGGGGGGCTTTTTTCCAATGCGCAATAGCTGGTTGCCCAACCAAACAGAGTGTATAAGCCCTCTTTGTAACCAGCTACTATTTTTTTTAATAAGATTTAATCTGAATTTCTGCAAAAAAGGGAGCACCTTTTGTATTCCTGAGTTCTCTCTCCATTGTGAGATAGTATCTTACGTAAGATGCAATATTCGCAGTTCAGAAAAAATGGTATATGTTAGTTTACTTTTCAAGAATTACATGATAAGTAATAGGCTGTACTGGCAAGTGTTTGTAGCTTCTCAATACATGAAATATTGTAACAAAACCACCCCACTTCATCTATGCGCAACTGTTAGCTTGGTCAACTGACCTGTATAGTTTGATTTCTGATGCAGTATTTTTGTGAAATACAATGTCATTATACAAATGAAATGTACAACATTCGAATAAACAATAACACAATAACAACGAGAAACAATAAAAACTACAGAACTGTTACAAATACTCACAAATAATAGCCATCCCTTTCTCCCGCTTGTGGAGGGTGGGCACCCAGTGTACACCCTGCCTAATTTGTTATTAACCATTTTAACATAACGCCATTTAAGAAGGCAACCTCACCATTTATTCCCATCTGATAAATGATTTGTATTAGTAATCCAGCATTTTCTATATATCAGTTTCTGTAGCTTCACCAGCTTCTTACCAGCCACAGCCAGCCTACGGGTTCAGGGCCAACATTTGTCTTTCATGTAAAGGGAGGGGAAAGATTCTGTCTGAACTTGACATGACATGCATTAAATTGCAAAATTATATCTTCCGGAATAGAACTGTGCCTAAAATACTGCCGATATAAATTCTGTGTCTTCACTAAATTAATAAATAATGTCATAGTGACATATTAATCACATATATGGGATATATGGCCAACTTTGTATTAGACAGTTCTGTTTTCTAAATTGAAAAGTGATTTTTCATGTTGCCTATTTTCCTGAAAATAGAATTTATAATTACTTCATCATAATTTTGTATGAATGCATAAAGGTTATAGGTGGCCGTGCCATGGCTTGTAATAGAACAAATAAATATGGGTCTTAGAACTAATACAGGCTTAATAAATACATTTTTTTTCTTCCAGCCTGAACTTTTGTAATTGGTGTCTTAAATCACATAACTAACTTATAATCAGCAAAAGTGGGTAATTAATATTTACTTTTTTTGATTCACTCTACCCAACTGACAGCAAAAAAAGCTTAAAAACACGTTGCTGGTAAAGGCACATTCACACAAATTGCTAGTATTGATTAACAATCAAATTAAAGCTAGGCTTCTACTTTGGATCTGATTCTGCGTTACCAGAATAAGACTCTTGGACAAGTATTATTTGACAGCACCACAGCAAAATATGTCCCCTTTTAATTTTTGGAAGCCTGCTTGATATTTCACAGGTATAGAAAATGATAGTAACATTTCTCCAGGAAATAGATAAAGGACATCTGTGGGCACATTAGTACAAATAGTAGTCACTGTACCTCAAAAGCTTGGATATGGCTCTGATATTGTTTGAAGAGGCTTCTAATACACTGCAACTGAATAGATGTTCTGTGTCGGAAATAAAGGGTTTTGTTCCACTTTAATAGAGAACTTTATAACACAGTGAAAAGGGTGTATGTGATGTCTGTGGCCACTTAAGGAAGTCTCGTGTAATTTTCTGTATGTAATTTGTGGCCCAATGCAGGAAGATCAACTAGGGAATGACATGTATTTAAAAGGTACAGACACCAAGAAACTCCCTGTTCTTTGGTGACACCATTGTTTCCCAGCAGGAAGAGAACCAAAGTCTCCACAGAAGCAAAATCCTAAATCTAAAATAAAATGTAGTTAAAGTTTTTTCAACAGTTGGGATCCATTTACTCTTCAACTGGAAAACTTTTACATGAATTCTGTTGTCTTGCATAGTCTTGACTACTTCACAGACTAACAGGGTTGGCCTGCAGAAACTGTAAAGCACTTTTAGCATTGGACATTGCATTTGGGAATGAGTATTTCTAAAAATGTATATTGGTATAATGAATCTGAAGTCTCTTGTTAGAAACCCAAGCCATGGTCACCTATATGACATCTGTTAAATTAAGAAGGATATCAAACTAAATGTCTTCATTTTGGCTACAGGCAACTAAAAAAAAAGTCACTGTACTGACAGTTACTGTAATCCTCCCCCATCCCAATACAAAAAATAGTTTGCTTTGAAGTTAGAGTTTATTATGGCCATGCAAATGTTCTATGTTTTTGTAAAGATGCTGACAATCTCATCCCCATTGACCCCTACATTAACTGAACCTGAATTGATTCATTTGTAAATTTGTTGTGAGAAACATTATTGTACAATTAACTGTATTACTATCCAATTTTAACAGACTCTTTAAGGGTTTTAAAGTGAGTCTCATGGGTTTTATGACCAGGTATACACTTTTTCTTTATTTAGCATGATAATGCAATTTAATGTAATATATGTCTATATGAATGTCTACAAGCACTGCATGCACCTGCGTGTACTGCATGTAAGATTATTTTCTCATCAAGTAATATACAGAAATATAAAGATTCCACAGATTCTATTGCACCGCATTGCACTAGTAGCAAAATTGCTTGACTTCAGTAGCTGCCACTGCCATATAGCTGTGGAAAACACAGGGTTAATTTGAGTCAGTATTCAGTTGACTTGTTATGTAGGGAGAGATTGGCTAATGACTTGTAGGTACTCAGCGCTCAGGTCTCTCAGGTGGCTTCATTCGACCAGTTTCAGCAGGATGATGAAAAGATTGAGATAAAATAAACTGACAGTTGCTACTCATCGCAAGCAGCAAGCAGTATCCCAGCAGCTGAGACCCTAGGAGCCCTCTTTCTTAAACAAAGGCTTTTTGCGCTGCGGTAAGCAATGAACTCCAAAATAAAAAAAAAAATGAACAGATTGGCAGCTGGTGGCCGAGGGAGGAGGGAAAGTTTGGAAACCAGGATCCACAGCAATTGTTGGCTAATTAGAGGCTGTTCCCACCTACTTAATATCAACCCATTAAGCCGAATGCACTTTTCATCTTGCCCTCACTTTTGCTCATGACATTATACTCTAATCAATGCCCACCCACTGGCTGCCTCAATGCCCACAAATGAACACAGTGCAGTTCAAGATTGCAGTAACTGAGTTAGGACACAAAGGAACTGTGCTTTCTGCAAACTTACTTCGCTGAAGGTACCAGCATAACACTTGAAAAGCCTGGGTGTAAATAAGTATCCTAGGCTGACAAGTGGCAGAGGGGGGGGGGGGAGCCTCCAGGGGAAGTGGAGGCATTGCAGTGCAGTATGTCAACCCAGAAGGAAAAGTTTGAAGGCCCATAAATAGAGACCAGTGTAAGGAAATAAAGGCTAGAGTTTGTTTGTACCTTTTGACATAGTTCTCTATACATTTTATTGTTCTTGTCGAATGAAGACCTATCAGATCTGGTATTTGTCCCAAAAAGAGTAACATAGGGCCTGATTTATCAAGCACTCCTGCCAGACAATGCCAGTGCAAATTAGAGTAATGAAAAATGTCATTTGTACATTTATCAGCATGTTGCTGCACTGCTAATGTTTTAGTAAATGTGCTTTTTGTGCTGCAGCAATGTGCGCAACTGTATATTATATTTTTTACTGCGCTAATTTGCACCGATGTGGCACTGTCTGGTAGAAGTGTTTGATAAATCAGGCCCATAATGTTTTTTCTGTTTATATTTAAGCAAAGTTTTGGCTGTTTTAAGATCAAAATACTTTAATAGAATTTCAACCACATGCCTAGCGAAATACAGATAAACACAAACTGTATTTGCCTTCAATCCTTAAAATTTAATTTTGAACAAAAGCAAGATGGCTAAACATTTAAAAAAGCTGTTGAGATATTAGCCCACTTTTCTGAGAAACGAAACCAAAATAATATTCAACCTTTAAAAAATAAATTACTGTCTCTAAAAACATACCTGATTGCAGCATACCTTTAGAGTTTACAGTGTTAATCACTTTTAGACTTTAATTGTGGAAAATGCTAAAGCACATTGTTAGACTTTCATATTTTAGGTAAAAAAAAATAATGTTTCTGTCAGTACTGACTAACCACTCAGTTGGTCACAAACCTTCTCCACCATGGTTCTGTAAAGGTCTACCCTCCCTTTCTCTGTTAAAGTAACTTCTGGCTGCTTCAAGCTTCTTTCCAGATGCCTGCGCTTTACTTTGAAGCCTTTGGGTTGGGTTTGTGGCTGCAAGCCCAGATGCAGACTGCAGCCAATTTTTCAGCCTTTGTTTTGGCCACTTCTTTGACCAATCCTTGCTGAACCTGGCCTTGTCTCTGCTATTTTGTGTACAAAAATACAGAACCCATGTTCTGAACCCCCCTCACTTTGTTACACATTATTCTATGTATTTTACTTTTGGCTTTGATACTTGATAGATCATGTTCCTGATGCTGGTAACCTTAGACACAGTTGTCTGGTTTGGGATGCCCCTCTGTGTGAAACCTGAATCTACCCACCTCTTCTGGGTCCAACAGCACATGTGCAGCCACTAATCCAGTCATCAGCACACTCATCGGCGGCGCACAGCATCACTTACATCTTTCGACTGTGTGCTGCCATGCACAGCCATTCAGCTGCGGTGGGGTTGGCCACCCATAGTTGAGAAGGCATGCTAGTGATGCTGATGCAGGCCACGTAAGTGGCGTGGGTTCAGGAGAAAGTTAGGAATTGCATGCAAACCAAGGGGTCCACTTTAACAGGGACTGGTTTGCTCTTTATTTGTATTAGGTTGTGTCTAACGAAGACAGACTATCTGGCAGGATATGAATTCTTATACCACAAAAGTTAAAGCCCATACTCTCCACAGTCAATAGACTATTAGTAGTTCCAAATTTTACCTGTTTTTGAAATAACGCCTTCCCCTGTAGCTTGGTGGTATGTCAAAATTTTAAAAAAAGAAGTCGTTTTTAAACTTTAAAATTTGATTTGATTATGGCAGAGATTTCTTGTAGAAATGTTGAGTATGTGAGCAAATGTGGTGTGAATTGTCCAAGCATTTTAGACATTGAGGATGCATATGATTATGCATTATTTATATGCATTATTACATAAGATTCTCTTTCCTGTTAAATTCAACTGCCACTCACTGTAACTGGAAGGGAAAGTAAGCTTAGTTTACTTGCCTGAACATAAAGTGACAAAAAAAATAAAAATTACCCACACTGGTCACGTCATTATAAAATATGTATTAATGACTCTAGCCTACAAAGGACTGCATAGGGCAAATTATTCCTTTTTTCAGGCTGGGTACTGGATACTGATGCAGCTAACAACATAATCCAGCTAAGTATTACCTACTGCAGCTTCCTAATGTTTTTCAGACATATGGGTAACATTGGGAAGCGAAAGTCAATAAGTAACTGAGGCTCTGCATCCTATAAGGAAGGTGCATTTGAAGCAATGGATGTGAGGTTGTAAGGTGAGGTAGGAGCACTTACACTGGGGTAAAGTTGACTACAAATGAGTAGCCCAGGAAAGAAACATTAACGGCTTTGCTAAAAAAAAATGCAGATAATCTTTTCTAACTTGTACCATTCTATAAATGAGTAAATTAAAAAAGAAGCATCTCTTGCTCTCAAAGAGGAGTGACCACCTGCCTAGAATCTATAATACTCTAGGGCCGGAGGTATCCCTCTTTGTGGTTGCAAAACCTCCTAGTTGTTGGACCTAGAGAGGGCGTTAGCATTCACAGTATGGTGGACACCCTGGATCGGCCCATGGTGATTTCAGAGATGTTCACTCTGGATAACAGATTACTTGAATTGGCACTTTTCAAGCTTGGCATAGTGGTGGTGCTAGTGGGGGCATAGGAAGACTTGATGTGAACCTGGTGCCTTTGGAGTGAGGAAGAGTAAATTAGATGTCCTCAAAGTAGATGACAAAATGTCAAGGTAGTCTCAGAATACATAAATGAATACATAATTTACTAAATGCTGAAATGTAGCAAGAGCGTTACAGGAACCAAATGGCATAAGTACTTGAAATGGCCATAACAAGTACAAAAGGTGGTTTTCCACTCATTGCCAGCAGGGATACAAATAAGGTTGTAAGTCTTTTGGAGGTCAAGCTTAGTAAAAACCTGGGCATAACCCAATTACTGAAAGAATTCAGAGATTGACGGCAAAGGGTACTGATTCTTAACTGTAATCCAATCCAGTTCTTGTTCATTTATATAGGTTGTTAAAGGAGAACTATTGCAAAAAAATGGCCCAATGATAAAAATCCATATAAATATGGTGAATGGCAGAAGGAGGGGTCACATATACACCCAGCACCAAGAAATATCCAGCCATAATGGCCTATCTTGATAGGATGTGCAGCTAACTAAGGCATTATATGTAACACTGTGAGTCAAAAAGTCTCTGATTACACATGTTGGCCTCCCCTGCGAGGGGTTGTCTCCTACGAATATACAGTTAACCATATCTGTACTGTTGATTTGCATAAGATACCAATAAAAATACTGAGACAGAAATATCCAGCCAGCATCATTTCTTTTTTTTTTATGGAATGAAGAGGAAATCGGGGGGCAGGCTCTGTCCCCCCAATACGCTCAAACCTGTCACCCCTGGATTTTATTCCCTTGGTGGGAGTTTTATTCAGTTCAGGTGTAAAATTGACCCCTCCTCTCGTTAGGTGATGTGTTTATATGGATTTTAATATTACACAATTTCAGCAAAGAATACACCTACTACTGCAGGATAGGTGGAGTGACGGATGAACCCATTAGCCAGATTCTCATCGTTGTACCCCTGAAGAGTCTATACCTCAGGTTCAGAGAATGCACAAATCCAACAAAATATAATAATGGAGCCCTGATGCCTCAATGTGTGAAAACCACAGTGAGTTTCCTGCAAAACTCACCTTTTCACAAATCCATCGGCACATGTGTGGGCCTCGCCGCCCCCTCACCTCCATCTGTGCGTATTTGCCGCAGCCATTCAGAAAAGAGTGGTCTGGGTACATTCTGAGGATCGGGGTCGCTGCCAGCAGTGCACACTACATGCAGCTTTGCTTGTTGTTCTGAGCTCAGTGAAGCTGAATAGAATGTGTGCCAGTCATTAGCTAGTGATTACCTGGTGGTCCACATATGTGCCATGGTAATGAAGCAAAGATGAGATTTGGGCGATCTTGGTGAGTATACCCAAACCGCGATGTCACAGGCAGGAGGGGCAAATCCCAGGATAATGAAAATCCTGTGTTTTGTTCCTCATTACCCAGATATTCCATGGTGATATTGGGTCTTTTCAGGTCCATACTTTTTTTCTTCCATTGGTAAATTAGGATGCTAATTCTCAGCACCTACACATTCCATTATAATCACAACTGCACACATAACATATTAATACTGAAATGCACAGCATCATTTTTATTTAGAAAAGAAGTAAAATGCTGTATTATCATGGTAATGAATGGATAGGTATAATAAATTATTCACTATTTTTGCCCCCAAAGGAAGAGGCATCCTGTCGTTTTGAGGAAAAAGAAAGCATTTTTTCATTGATAGACTATGAAAAGCTTCTGAATAAATGCCTCACTTAAGTAAAACTGAACTTGTTTCTGAATATTGGTAGTGGTTAGCTCTAGGCAAACACAGTTCCTTTGCTTCCCTAAGGGCATTTGATCGTTGGTGTACTTAACTCTAGCCATTCTTGAAATCTGGCCTGAAGTCAGAAGAGTTCCAGTAAGATTTCAGTAATGCAATATCATCATCATTGCTAAAGTACTCCGTGTTATCCAGTCTCGAAAAGCCTTAATACCTGATTAAATTTACATCTTTTCAATATTTCTCTGTCACTGTCCCTTATTCAGAGTCTTACAGCTGGAGGCTTTAATCAACCTCAGATCTATAAGTGATTAGGTTAACCTAGGAAGTGTGATTTTTGACTTTTATATGTGTATCAGATTTAATAGAAGGTAGGCTTTTTAAACTTTTTATGACTAAGAAATAATTGAGTATTAAATAAAATTTTAGCTGAAGCTTGTTGAAATGTAGTTTACCTTCACTTTCTTAAAGGGCTGCTAACCAAATCTGTTTTTTATTTATTTCGAGTGAGATGTCAGACCAGGCCTTTTCTTTAGCTTTTTATGACTGCATGTTTTTATATAGAGTTTGGCTGTGCCCCCCTTCCTCTGTCCTAATCTTCCTGACTTTTCTACTGATTTTACTAAGTAGATCTTTGTTCTGGAACAGGGATTCTTTAAAGTTCTCCACCACCGAATCTGATCCTCTTACAAAACAGCACATATATATAACTCCTAATACATAGTTAATATCCCTGTTTTCCAGTATGCATAAATGTCCTAAATTCTTTGAGGGAAAAAGTTAGACTAGCATTACGATTTCTCTAAGTTAGACTAGCATTACGATTTCTCTAGGGGCCTACCCAATGCCACATTTTCTGAAGCTTTTAACTAAAATCCTCATTTTTCCTTGTGACAGATTAACTTTGCATTGAAGTTAAAGGGTAATTCCACTTTCAGTGGCATTTTTAAAAGTTTCCAATCTAGTGTGCCAATATGATGTGCTCAAGGTGCTGGGTTTATACATTTTTTACTTTTCTATGTTTTTGCAAATCCATGTTATAAAAGAAAACAGTTCTCCATAACTCAGTAGTGGTCACCCACTCTTATTTATCTTACCTTAATTACTCACTACTGCCGGTACTCATACATCATACTTACATTTGCTTCTGTATCTACTCAAAGCTTAAATGCTGCCTCACTGATTTTCTCCTGGTAGCAGCCATTTTGGAGCTTCCTTTGCCAGCATCCCAGCTGTGCTGTTGCCTGGATTCAGCTGAAATAGCTCTACAATACACAGTGACAGGAAACCCAGAAGCACTTACTCTTTGCAGATGGCCTGCTACTCCATGGGACACCATTTTGTTTGTAAAATTGACCACAGCAGGAGTTACAAAAAGTTAAATTTAGTTTTATGTACAGCAATCTAAATTTCCCTAGGGAGGGATGCATATGAGCACTGTTTCTTGTAGGGGTGTTGGTCCTGTTTAATTACATAGACTAAGCCCCTCTTCCATTCCTCATCATTGTGATAGATTGCAAATCCTCCTCCATGTCCCCTCAACAACACATTAGGCTCGATTCAGAGAGACAAAAAAAAACTTCCGTTTTAGTGCTGATCTGTTTTTTTTGTGAAATGTTTCCGTTCTCGTATGAGTGTGCGAGCGATTCTATGCATGCATTGAAAACCTTCTGTAAAGTTTCCGTCCGTTCGTACGGCAGATTACGAATACGAGGATGTCATTTTCCATCGTGACTTTTTCGTTTCATTTTCACATGTTACAACGTAGGCTTTCGTTTTTGCCCTTTTCCCATCGTATCCTTCAACGAATCCTTTACGTTTCCCGTTCGATTCTGTTTCCCTTTTTCAATAAATATTCGTCCAGACGGAATCCTTACGATCGTGCGCCTGCGCACTCCAAACTTAACTCATTAAAGTGCTCGCCTACTGCCACCCTCACTTCTACTACAATGTTTAGCTAAATCACTTAGCACTATCCTCCATCTTCCCTTTTGGACCCTTAAAGCTCACCCAAACCACTTAGCACTATCCTCCATCTTCCCTTTTGGACCCTTAAAGCTCACCCAAATCACTTCTCGGTCATGTGAATATTCATCTTTAAATATTTCTGGGCCCATTAGTTTTGTGTTAATGTATTTTGTAAATGAAATGACACTGTAACTTTTTTTTGAAAATTTCTAATTTTTACAACTATAAAAAACAAAATACATAGCAATGGCAGGCCACAGAACATTATTCTTCATCTGTGGTCCCCAACGAGTTGCACAGCTCCTGCATCTCGCCCACCAACTGAAGGACCCTGACACTCAGTTGTGCCACTCTGGCACGTGTGGTCCCTGTTAAAAAACTTAAATTAAAATATTGGTATAACCTTGTTGGGGTCATACTGCAGTGCCCCCCCCCCCCCGTATGGTCCAAACACCTAAATCTGGACTTCAAAAGCCAGAGGGCCCTCGCCACCATGGGCCGGGTTTTGCATAGTGCCCGATTAGAGAACCCCTGGCCCGCATTCTGCAGGCAAAGAACAGGCATCAGGAGCAAGGGCAGGAGTGGATATCCAGAATCCCCTGAAAGAATTTAAAAATACTAACATAAAATACACATTCTAAGCTACAATATTGTTTAACATGTCATCAAGGGCTAAAAACAGCCATAGGTTAAGACATGAGTCATCAACTATATTCATTGCCATACAGTGAAAATGGATTGATGGAATGTGAGCAAACTTACCCAGGAGCCATCTACCAGATAATTCTCCTGACTCAAACTGACGAAATAAGCCGGAGCTCTGCAATATATAAACATCATGGGATGACCATGGATGCCCTGCAAGAACACTGAGGAATCGCATGGATGGACCAAAGACTACTTGTATGTTGTGTGAGTGGCACATCTTGCGGTTCCTACAGCCAAATATAAAATAATTACACAAAGCAAAGGTAACCGACTAAAACAATAACTCCTACAACAAATTAAGATTCAAGTTCAACAATCCAAATATAATTCACAAAGGACATAAGTCTAAAAAAATATAGCAATTATATGGATGCGTGGGAAAATAAATGTTTACATGCTAAGGACTAATTAAGCTCAGCATTAAATGCATCTAGAAGGCATACATGAAATGTATTGATTCAGGTATGCATTGCTATACAATTTATGGCCTCGGCCATGCTGATACATACAATTCCTTGGTGCTAAAGGCGCGCAGACTCATCCACATAGCCTCAAAACATGTTCAACAATAGCAATCCGAGCCCTCAAAGGTCCCGTAAGTGGATCGGAAATGAAATGGATTTATAGGGTGGTGGTCCGTCGGAAATCAGCTCTCTGAATCAGACGGAAACCCATCCCAACAACGGAAGTTATCTGAACGAACGAAAAATTTCCGATTTTGTTTGGAAAATGATCTGAACTAACGGAAATGTTCCGATTTGCTTCCGTTCATCGAAAGCGCATATACACATTTTCCCGAACGTTCGTACGAATGAAAAATGAATGAAAAAAAGCAAAAAAAAGACTAACACCCACCCAAACTTTCACAGACGGACAAATGTGTTTTTGAATCGAGGCTATTGTGTGAGCTGGCATGCTGCACACAAGCAGCAGAGAGGTCAGGTATAGAGTCTACAGACCAGTGTGTGACCTGTGTGGTATGGGGTAAGGAGATGGCCTTCAGGACACAGCTCTGGTGTTTTCAGCCCATGGGGAAAGGGTTATGTAATAACATACCCCTGGTGGAGACATCACCCTTTATTTCATGTCCACCTGGCTATGATGGATTTTTTTAACTGTATATACTTTGCATGTAACAATATATGTAAATAGGTATTTAATAAACCAAATAAATTATTGTTATTTCGCCAAGTACATGTAACAAATTGTTGCAGTTGGTTTTGTTGGAAAAGAGACAGGTATGAGGTTTTTGAGCTATAACCAAGTTAAATATGGGAAAAAAATAAGGGGGGGGTTCTATATGCAGGACACCAAATATGTTATGCAAACACGCGCTAACCAACTTTTTAGGCTACTATTTGCTTCCTAAGTTTTGATGGTAGATCAGTAGCGTCATGGCTGTTTAGTTCATAGTTAGAAGAGGTGGGATTTTCCTCTTGTTCAAAAGATTAATGCCAATAAGGTAGAAACTGTTCTTGGAGCAGGTGGCTTTGCAGGAGGGAACCCCAAACATTTTTCCAGAATTCAGTGGACAGAAAAACTGGTGTCCTGGGTGATTCACATCAGAGTGGATCTTGGTCACTTGGGAGACTACTCGTTCCTCAAATAAGGACTGTAGTGATGGTAGGGGTGCACCAATAATCTCTTCTGCTGTTCTAACTGTACATTGTAGCCTAAATGTGTTGCTTTTGCTGACTTCACTGTACCAGGTGGTAGAGTAAAAGCATAGCAGGGAGAATATATTTGCATTTTAGCATGCTGCTAAGTTTCTTGGGTAGACCTAACAAGTAACAAGTACAATGGAATTCAAAGGTATTGGCAACCCTTTTCAAAATTACTGTTACTGTGAATAGATGATGAAAATCTCCAAAGGTCATACAGATGACACACACTTTCCCACATTTTTAGCAGTATCAGTGTATTATTTTGGTTTGGTTCAATGTTTGGGTGCAAAAGAGGAAACGAGGACCATGCAATACCCAAGGAGATTTGTGAGCGTATAAAAGTTTAACTTATTTAACTTAGTGAAAGCTTGTTCACAATCATCATTAGGAAAAGCCGGGTGATGCAAATGTTAAAGCTTTATAAATATCCAGAATCCTCTAACCATGTCTGAAAAACAGCAGCAATGAGTTCTTCCAAGTAACTGTCTAACACCTAAAGTTTCAGTGTTTTTCCACAGTTCAAAATGGTATTAAGAAATGCCAGTTAATAAGAACAGGGGCAGTTAACAGGAACATCTCATGCATCCGCAACACACATTTCAGCAACAAAAGTTTGCAAAAGAACCTCTGAACAAGTCCTATGGACCAATGAGATGACATTTTGGAGAAAAAATAGCACAGAATATAATGAAATAACACCTCTAGCCATTAAGCATGGGGGTGGATCATTCATGCTTTGGGGTTGTGTAGCAGCCAATAGCACTGGGAACATTTC
Organism: Gastrophryne carolinensis; assembly: GCA_027917425.1. NCBI lineage: Eukaryota > Metazoa > Chordata > Amphibia > Anura > Microhylidae > Gastrophryne > Gastrophryne carolinensis. Next base: position 163,760,850 of record CM051234.1, read on the forward strand.
ACATGTACAGGTAATAAGTCAATAAAATTCTATCAAGCTCTGGAAGCAAACATAACACCAACGGTAAAAAAGCTGAAGTTGAAAAGAAGATGGCTTCCAAAAATGGATAATGATCCTAAATACATCTCAAAATCCACAATAGACTACCCAAAATGTGCAAGCTGAAGGTTTTAGCCTGGCTCTCGCATTCCACTCACCTGAACATCTGTGAAAATCTTACAGAGCAGAAAATCCCTCAGACGAGAATAAGACTTGTCTGGCTTCAAAAGGCATTTAAAAAATGTGATACTTGCCAAATGGGGTATCATTAGGTATTTATAAAGTGTGCCCAAAATTTTACTTCAAACTATTTTACTTTTTTCATTTAAAATGTTTTTGCTTAAAATAAAAACTGGATGTGGCATCAGCTATGCATTCTGGGGATCATTTCATCTTCAACTTTTTTAACTGTTCACAGTAACAGTAATGTTGACCAAATTTGGCCAAAACTTTTGCATGCTACTGCATATACTTACAATACAGTATTTCTAGATCCACTTAGTGGTTATCATGTACAATTTGGTGAAATGTGTACATTATTTGTATAAACTGTATATATGGATTAACAGAATGAAATACTTATGACATAGTTTTAAGTTTAGAAAAGAAATAATGTAATTTATGAAGAAATATAAAGTATATCATAATAAGAATACGTCTTGATTGCATTGATAGAGTGATTCCTCCACATAGGCATAGGGGGGCATGCTATCAATGGTTAACCATTTTTTTCTGTATGTATATTTGCTTAAACCTCGGTGGGGTTAGTAGTAATTCGGTGAAAAGCGTTAGGTCACATATAGCATTTCAGACCGTTACCAGAATGTTGGAGCAGAAGAGTTTGTGCTAGGCCCATAATCTAACCTAATTTAAACTATTTTTAAACTGACCTTGAGAGATTAGCTGCTTCGGAGAAAAGGCTGAGACCACTGATGCATGTTAAAACCTAAGCTTTACAAAACATAAACTGTTTCCCAATACAAACCATTTTGTGTTATAAAGCTACATTCCAGTTGATAAATAATATGATCAAATAGTGAAACAAAGGGTTCTATATAAAAAATTAGGTTGGTCATAATAAATATTCAGATACAAGTAATTATCAGCTTTAATGGCATTTTGTCAGCACAAGCCTTTTGCTTGACATCCAGGAAATACTATTACATTATCCTGCATAGATACATTGTTATGACACGCAATAACTACTTGAATATAAAGGGGATTAATAATTTAAAAGATGTTAACAAATTAGGGCCATCATTAAAACTAGACTTTGAAGCACTCTGTAGAAACATCAGTCCGAGATAGTGCTGAGCTCTTATGATAAAGAATTACAGCATTAATTCTGCTAAGTGAACTTATTGCTCCTATTCGTCTCCCGGTCCCTGGAGCAGTATGAGCCCGAAAGAATGATATAATCACTGCATTCCTCGGCACAACACCTCACATATTTTCATCACCAATTCACAGCTGTTCTCATGTGCACCAGCACAGGAAACAGATATGCAGTCATATGCACTTTGCTTTGGTTCTTTCTCCAGACGCTGCTATTGCTGTTTGCATTGCACAATCATAAGTAACTCAAGAGACTGTGCTGTTGATTTGATAGCTCCTTTGTTCTCCTTTATGGATGGTAGAGTCTCAGTTTTATATTTTCAACATTTTTTTAAGGTTTTTTTTATAGTAAAGCATTTTTGTTTGAAGACACACTTGCTGTAAGAGTTTATATAGCAGATTCCTGCACAGCCTAATCTAAATTACTCTCAAACAGAAGAATGCTCATCAGTATGGTTAGTGAGGATTTTGTTTTTTTTTTTACTTACAGATTTTAATAACAAAAGCCAGTTTTGAACAATAAACATTGCTAATGTTGCCCCCGCTATTAGATTAGTACTATTTCCTCCTCTAAAATCCGCTCCTATTACCCTGCTCAACCAATTGAACATTTTAACATAGAAAAATACTTTACCGCTGTATTCCTACACTTTTTTGAAAATATTATAAAAGATTATTTAGCGTCAGTGACCATTGTTCCTGAAGCCGCAGATATTAAAAGTGACACTTTTGTCATCCAATCAAATCAGCAGCCAGGCCTGTGCCACAATCCCTGCAGCTATGGCAATCGATAGGGAAGCATAGGACTTCTATCAGGAGAAAAGACCACTAGTGGTGAGCAGATTACGTGGAACAGCAAATGCGCCTTTAAAAAATAAATAGTTACTATTTCTGGGGGACCTAGCAGGTATGCTTCAATGTGCTTGAATTTCCCAATGCTTTTCTGAAAATATAACCAGCCAGTAATTTTGAATAGGGTACTGGCTGATGGCATATGCACTGAAACCTGTAACACTCATCATATACTTTCCTTTACATACAATAATTGCCAGAATGGTTCTTTTCTTTATACACTGACGCACAAAATTCGAACAATGTTTTGAACCTTTGAATTTTAGGCTGCATATATCTCACTATCCACTACAGCTTTGAATGTGCAACTACCATCATTTTATAGACAATCATCTTCTTTCTCATATGTAAATTGGATTCAGCATATGATTAGTTATGCAGATTCTTGTTATTTGACTGCATTGTTACTGTTTTGCTTCTGTGGGGGAACAAACTTTTTCTTCTAGTATACTACTAATTATAACCTGTTCTCCCATTCCCTAATAGCTTCACTAGTTCAAATCAAGGGGCAGCCATGAAGTAGATTTCTCAGGAAAAGAGAAATGGCATCATCTGCGTTACATGCTTGCGCTCCCACTCAGCAGCAGCCACCGACATAACAAATACAGACACACACGCACATTACCGGGGTCCATCTCTGCCTGTGGCCCATCCCCATGGCCGCCCCCTCCACACATACAAGTTCACAGGGAGCGGGTTCCAGCTTCTTGGTGGGCATAGCCTGGGACTCACATCGGCGTCATTGGACGCTGGCACAAGTCACAGGCCACGCCCACCCAGTTGCCAGAACTGGCGCCCTGCAAACTTGTATGTGTGGAGGCGGCGGGTACTGGCGACGGCGGCGGCAGACCACGGTAATGTATGGTTGTGTGTGTCTCTATGTGTTTGTCAGTGGGAGATTGCCATGGGGGGGGAGCATGAGAAGTTTTTCGGGGGGCATGCCGCACACTGCCTGTTTTGGGATGCCTCACACTGCCTATATTTGGAATGCCTCACACTGCTGTGTTTGGGATGCCATGCACTGGCTGTATTTGAGAAGCCTCACGCCTATATTTGGGATGCCACACGCTGCTTGTATTTTGGACACCACACACTGCCTGTATTTAGGACGCCACACACTACCTGTATTTGGGATGCCACACACTGCCTGTATTTAGGACGCCACACACTACCTGTATTTGGGATGCCACACACTGTATTTTGGATGACACACACTGCCTGTATTTGGGATGCCACACACTGCCTGTATTTGGGATGCCACACACTGTATTTAGGACGACACACACTGCCTGTATTTGGGATGCCACACACACTGCCTGTATTTGGGATGCCACACACTGCCTGTATTTGGGATGCCAGACACTGTTTGTATTTAGGACGACACACACTACCTGTATTTGGGATGCCACACACACTGCCTGTATTTGGGATGCCAGACACTGTCTGTATTTAGGACGACACACACTACCTGTATTTGGGATGCCACACACACTGCCTGTATTTGGGATGCCAGACACTGTCTGTATTTAGGACGACACACACTGCCTGTATTTGGGATGCCACACACACTGCCTGTATTTGGGATGCCACACACACTGCCTGTATTTGGGATGCCACACACTGCCTGTATTTAGGATGCCACACACTGCCTGTATTTGGGATGCCACACACTGTATTTAGGACGACACACACTGCCTGTATTTGGGATGCCACACACTGCCTGTATTTGGGATGCCACACACTGTATTTAGGACGACACACACTGCCTGTATTTGGGATGCCACACACACTGCCTGTATTTGGAATGCCACACACTGCCTGTATTTGGGATGCCAGACACTGTCTGTATTTAGGACGACACACACTGCCTGTATTTGGGATGCCACACACACTGCCTGTATTTGGGATGCCACACACTGCCTGTATTTAGGATGCCACACACTGCCTATTTATGGGATGCCACACACACTGCCTGTATCTGCAATTTACCACATCCTTACCCAAATATCAATAGATGCTAAAAGTAAGCAATGTATTGCCCCCAAAGCCAAACCTACCAGGGCAAGGGCATCGGTGGGTCATGACACATCCTGGAAGCAGGTAAATGATTTTTAGGTAGACCAAACAAAGAGTCAGGGAGCTGGATAAGGAGTAACATTTGAGTCTAGTCAGGAAATGGGCCAAATGTCAATACCAGTCAGTTTACCATCCAAATCCAAAGGGTTAGGCAAATGTGTGGTGAATGGTAAAACATAAAAAGTTTAAAAATCAAAACCGCTAAGGTTTATAGATTGGAGGACAGGAGAAGTCAGGCAATACCAGAAGTGTGTGGTTTACAGAAATCTGACTTTGAGTTTGGGGATTTGCAGACTATTGTATTTTTCAAAATAATCAGTATTACAATTTTACCTTTAAAAAGAATCTGCATTTTTTATCTTTATTTGTCGCACTGAAAAACAGCAGTAATTAAATATCTAAATACACGTTAAAGCTATTTGTTTTCACCAATAAAATGCATTTTTTTGTGCAATGGGGAGGCTTTGATAAATAGCATCTTCAGCTTCCATTTTATATCTTCTTGCAAATCATGCTTGGAGTTTAACCACTAGGCAACAAACCATTAATTCAGATGACAGCCGTGTTCTAGAGTCCACCCAGGCAACTAATTGCAAGAGTATCTCAAAAGTGATACATTTCTATCCACGAAAGTATAGACAGCAACGCGTTGTATATGTTGAAAAGAATATATGTAGAAAAGAAACCATATTGTATGTGTTGTCAGAGTGTCTATATTAAATCTTAACCAAAATTATTTGTAAGGAGAAACTACAGACAAACATTTAAATATACACTTACAGCATATATATAACTGTTTTACCCTCAAAGGATTGTAAACCTCCCCTACCCTACTATGATGCTTTGATTCTAAGAATATTTGGCAGCAGAACTGGACCTTCATGTCATTCAGACGTCACAGGGGCGGCCAATCCCCTGCCAGTGTTGGCATATCCACGTTTTGCAGCTGCTAAACTTAACTGATCAAAATTATGCCAACAATGACAATAAGTTGGTGGTGCCATGAAGTTAGTTACCATTTCTTAACCATCTCTTTTGGATGTGTTTTGCCTTTTTGATATTAGGAGATTTGGAGTTGGTTGAGCAGACTGCCCACCCTTACTGCCTCCTCACTTTTTGTGCCAGGACCCCACACTCGAGCTGCCCCTCCTAATGGAGACACATTTTTGAATGTTTCCACTAGGACAGGTGTCAAAGGCAGCCGAATCACCTTGAAACCAAGGGGTGTTGGCCTGTATCTCTAACTAGACTCTTGTTTAGTGGCCAAGGGTCCAATGAGAAAGTGATGACAGTAGTGGTTTTCTATTGGACCAACCATGTCCTATGAAAGGTTAAATTAAAAAAAACATATATCAACTCCCCTTAGTGTCCTGGTAATGAATTCGATAAAAATACTTAACAACGATTTTGGCTTCAAAGGAACAATTTGTGGAAATTAAAGGAAAATAAATATTTTTTTGGCTTATATTCCTTGTCTCTTATCTTCTTTCCTTCAATAGGCTGAGATTGCAGGGAGGGAGACTTAAATAGCTAGTTTAGAACAATGGTATCCTGCCAGAAACCAATGGCATACAAATAACATAGCTGGGGAACGCAAAAATTAAAATCACTATAACAGCATTGAGGACAAAAACATCCAAACGGTAATGTACCTGGGGTGGGGGAGAAAAATAGACTGAGTTGTATTGGGGGGGGGGTTGGTTCTGCTTTAAAAAAAGATCTTTTGTGACCTTTTTGCTATTTGACGTAAAAATAGCAGAGAGGAAAGTCAACTGTAGGGTGGCGGATGTGTTTGTACATATAGATGTTTCAGTTCAATCTAAGTCTTGTCAGTTTTAGCTGTCAGATTTAATTTGTAATGATTCAGTGAAGGCCCTCACAGTCTTGATCAATGAAGCATTTAGGGGCATTCTGTATATAGAAATAGTATTATGAAGATATTGTATTTCTACAAACTATCCTAAGTTGTCAGATTGATTTGAAACCTTCTTAGCACCCGTTATATAAACAAGGGCTTAGTCTGTGTATTGCATTCTCAAGTCTGCTTTAAGCCTTCATTTTGCTGCAGAAAATCTACACAGATCTTTATTGATTTCTCCCACCACCCCCTGTCTTGGCAATTATATTTATTTGTGGGATTTGCATGAAAATAGCAAATAATTAGATGTCCTTATCACAACAAATGGTGTAGGAGCAAACAGTTCCCCTATTGAAAAAATCAATACCATCAGACCTTGCTTTAATAAAATGCATTAGCCGAGGGACAAAACATCACAAAACACAGATCATATCAACTTATAAAGCTTTAAATGATCTTCACTATCGCAAAGAGCTCTTTTGTCTCAAAAACAGCATCAAATAATGCTGCTCTTATTTTATGTGTTCATTCAATCCTTTAGTATGAATTCATTGTCCCCAGCAAGCCACATTCATAGGGTGCCAATGTATAACAATCTATAGGCCATAAGCTTGATTGAATATAATATATACTATTCTAAGTATGTCACACACCCCGCTTCAGAATATTACACTTGGGTTATACCAACCTGTAGAGGGCGATCTTGCAGAGATGTCATGAAGAAAAGGGAGCCCCTCCCGGTCCATAAATACCTGGGACCTCCCACTCATTCCCCAGTCTTTCATCTCTGCAGACGGCGAGCAAGTCAGAAGATGGATGTCTCCTCCTTGCAGGTAGCCGGGGTAACTCCCGGCCCCCCTCTTTTGGTCTATTTCTGCCTGGACCTACTGTTATCCCCCTTTTTAGTAAAGAGCCTCCCAGCCTAGGCTGCGGGTCCGGGCAAAGGTAGACGGCACCTTAAGGTGCTTTAGGAGCTATGCTCCCTCGTGAGACCCCATACTAAGAGGTAGGCTGTATTCCGGGTTGGTGATCCCGGTTGGGATGCCCTGTCCTTGCCCTTACACCTTTGGAGTGTTAATTCCCCGGTCACCCATTGTTCCCTACTGCTGGGGGGGGGGCGCTTATTCCCCTTTTAGTTTAGTTTTTTTCCTTAGAGTGCATGCTTGTGTGCAACTTGTTGTGTGTGTGTTGTGCGCGTGATTGATGTGTTCCCTGGCCGGGCCGGCGGTTCGCGGCGCCGCCGGCCGTTACTGACAGCCTTCGGGGGAGCTTCTTCCCCTCCGGTGCGGTTTCGGGGGGGCCGGGCGCGGGGCGCGATCCTGCGGCCCGCCCCCCCCTGTGCTGCTGGTGCCGCTGCGGAGCCCGGTCACTGGCCGGGAGCCGCCTTGTGTCAGGAGAGAGGGGTGGGATCGGGGCTGCAGCGCACGGTCCGCGCCGGCCCGCCCTTCTTCATCCTTGCTGCCAAGTCCCTCCACCTCGTGCAGGACGCCATTACCGTAAGCGCCCAGTGGGCTCCATTCCTTCATTGCTTGTGAAGCTGCTTGTCAGCGCAAGATTGAGATATATATATATATATATATATATATATTTATATGTATGTGTGCCTTGGCCCTTCTGTTATGTGCACAGCATTGTGTGATATGTGTGTGACAGTTCCCCTTTTTCTATTCCAGGCGGACCCTTGTTAGATCTTAAAGGGTCCTCCCGGTCCTAGGGTCCCTGGTTTAGTTTAAGAACTCCCTATAAATCCTCCCACTCGGGACACAGAAGGGGCATCCCGGGTTGCTTATATTGCATAATTCCCTTGGGTATTGCGACTACCAATAAAATCACCATATGGAGGCTTCCCAGGATACCGGGCTCGGGCTCCCCTCGGGGCAACCCCGGCAGTGTTTAGGGTGTGGGGCATCCCTTACAGGGGATGATGTATTCCTTTGCATACCATGTGCACAGCAGACTATTACGCAGCAGTCCGGATCCCATGCGTCTGGTTCTGCGCCGCCGGTCCCTTCACCTACCCCTCCCCGCCTGATCCGTACCCCGTGTGATGTTGTCATGAGTGGGGAGTCGCAATCTGAGATGTGTGCCAGATTGTCCAATCTTGAAAAATTATTTTCTAACGCTGTTGCCAGAAAGGCCCCGGCTAAGAGAAAGCACTTGTCTTCAGCCACACCGGCTTCTGATTTTGAGGAGTTTGATTCACTGGACTGGTCTGATTACCCCCCTCTAGAGGAAGGGGAGCTATTTGAGGAGTCGAATGGTTCTGACGATCAGCAGTTTGTTGGCACCGATGCCGATCGGGGTCAGGGGGATTCTTTGGATACCCCTAAGGTCCTGGCTGATATGTTTGAGGTTCTGGCAATTTCTCCCCCTGAAGTGGCTCTTCCCCAGAAGGGGGAGTTCTTTGAGGAGGCTAAGCCGCGCTTGGAATTCCCTAATCAAAGGCATTTCGATGGCATTATTCTTAAGGAATGGGAGAGGCCTACTCGGCTTCCAGGTGTTCCTCCGGGTTGGGATAAGAAATATGCCTTTCCGGTGGATGCGGTTAAGCGCTGGTCGTCCCCTCCCGAGGTGGACGCCCCTGTTTTGGGGTTGTCTAGCACCTCTGTTTTGCATTCTCCTGACTGTTCTACTCTCAAGGATGGTGAGGACAAACGCATTGACCAGATGGCTTGTCACGGTTTTGCCGGTGTCGGGTTGGCTTTGCGGCCTGTTTGTGCTTCGGCGCTTTTAATAGTGGCTTCTAGGTCGGTTGTTAGGGACCTGTTGTCTACTTCCAGGCTTGACCCGGCTAGTGATGAGTTCACCGCCCTTAAGCGGTGCGAAATTGTTTTTGTCATTTGTGCTAGCCGCCCTGGATGACACCATGGTGATGAGCAGTAGAACTTCGGCCTTGCTGGTGGCTATTCGGCGGTCGGTTTGGTTGCACCAGTGGGTGGCTGATTTTGTGTCCAAAAAGTCGCTTACGGCTCTTCCCTTTCTGGGCTTGCGGCTCTTTGGAGAAAAAAGGAGGTAGGTTACCTTTCGGGGGGGTGGCTTCCTTTACCCCTTCCTTTCGTGGGGCCAGAGCTGGACGGGGATTGGCTGTCTTCTCCTCTAGAGGTGATTCCTGGAACAGGGGAAGAGGACGTGCCCGTCCAGGTCACAGCTGGGGCTCCAAGCCCAAAGCCGCTGCCAAGCTGGCTCAGTAATGAGGGGGCGCCCTCACCCTCGCGGGTGGGGGGACGGCTGCGACACTTCTCCCAGGCCTGGGACCAGGAGGTCTCGGACAGATGGTTTTCGGGAAGTGGTGTCTTCCGGTTACAAGCTGGAGTTCGAGATCCGGCCTCCTCCCAGATTCTTCAGGTCTCGGGTGCCCTTGGATCCTCTGGCCGCGCAGGGGCTCCGGGCGGCAGTAAAAGATCTCCTGGACATGGCTGTCATCTGCCCGGTGCCTTCCTCGGACCGGGGCCTGGGATACTATTCCAATCTGTTCACGGTGCCCAAGAAGGATGGCTCCATTCGTCCCATCCTGGATCTGAAGTTTCTCAACAAGTTTATCCATCCCAGGAAGTTCCACATGGAAACTCTGCGTTCAGCCATAAATTCGCTTCGTCAGGAGGACTTCATGACGTCCATAGACATCAAGGATGCTTATCTGCATGTTCCAATTTTCCAGGCACATCAGAGATTTCTCAGGTTTGTGGTGGAAGATCGGCATTTTCAGTTTGTGGCTCTTCCGTTTGGCCTTACCTCGGCTCCAAGGGTTTTCACCAAGGTGCTGGCGGGGGTGATGGCCCTCCTCAGAGCCCAGGGTATCCGCATCGTGCCTTATCTGGACGATCTTCTTCTCCTGGGAATGTCTCTGGATACTTCTCAGTCCAGGGTGTTCCTTCCCCGGCCCAAGGTTCTTTTGATTCAGGAATTGACTCAGCTTCTTCTGTCCATCCCTCGTCCGTCCATCCAGCTGGGGATGAGACTGGTGGGATTGATGGTGGCTTCTTTCAAGGCGGTTCCCTTTGCTCAGTTTCACACAAGAACGCTCCAGCTCCATCTCTTGGCGGATTGGGACAGGTCTCCGCTGTCATTGGATCAGTCTTTTCTGATGTCCTCCCGGGTTCGGCTTTCCCTTCGGTGGTGGCTGGAACCAAGCAATCTCATGAGCGGCAGATCCTTTCTGACCCCTTGTTGGGAGACGGTCACCATGGATGCCAGCCTGTCAGGTTGGGGGGAGGTTGGAAGGATCTTCAGTTTCAGGGACTGTGGGGGCCTCAGGAGGCTCACGATCCCATCAATGTTCTGGAGCTGAGAGCCATCAGGTTGGTTCTGGTTCACTTGACTCATCAGTTACAGGGTTTGCCGGTTCAAGTTCGGTCGGACAATCGGATGGCGGTCGCCTACATCAATCACCAGGGAGGGACTCGCAGCAGGTGTGCCCTCAGGGAAGTGTCCTTGATCCTGGCTTGGGCAGAGAGCAATGTCCCATGCATCTCGGCGGTGTACATTCCGGGAGTGGAGAACACGGAGGCGGACTCCCTGAGCAGGTGCTCATCTCGCCGGGGGGAATGGTCTCTCAGCCCCAAGGTGTTTCGGTCGCTATGCCACCGGTGGGGGAATCCGGAGGTGGACCTCTTTGCCTCTAGTCACAATCACAAGCTTCCGGCATTTGTGTCTCTCTCGCGGGATCCGCTGGCTCTGGCAGTGGATGCAATGTCTCTGAACTGGAGGTATCTGGGGTTTCTGTACCTGTTCCCTCCGTTTCCCATGGTGGGCAAAGTGGTGCGCAAGCTGGCCCTAGAGGGTGTGTCAGCAATCTTGGTGGCTCCAAGATGGCCAAGACAGGTTTGGTTCGCAGACGTGGTACGGTTGGCAGCGGATTAGTTCAATCTGCCCCTTCTGCCGGATCTGCTCACTCAGGGTCAACTGCTCTACCCCCATTTACCAACGCTGGCTTTGACGGCGTGGCTGCTGAGACCTCCATCTTGAAGGAGGAAGGTCTTTCTGATTCTGTTATTCAGCTAGAAAGAAGTCTTCCTCTGCCATCTACTATAGGGTTTGGAGGTCTTATATTGATTGGTGTGAGGTCCGGGCCTTGCCTTGCAGGGTGTTTTCTATCCCTAGGGTTTTGGAATTTCTGCAATATGGTCTGGACTTGGGTTTGCAGCTTAGTACGTTGAAAGGGCATGTTTCTGCCCTGGCGGTTTTCTTTCAAAGGTCTTTTGCTCTTCATCCTCTGGTTAAGACCTTTTTCCAGGGGGTTACGCATTTGCGGCCTCCTAGGAAGCCTTTGCTCCCAGTTTGGGATTTGAATTTGGTTCTTTCTGCTTTTCAGGGTGCTCCTTTTGAACCTTTGCAGGATATTGCTCTTTCTACGCTTACTCAGAAGGTTGCGTTTTTGGTTGCCATCACTTCCGTTCAGCGTGTATTGGAGTTGGCGGCTTTGTCCATTAAGGCCCCGTACTTTGAGAGGCATCAGGACAAGGTTGTTTTCCGCTTCAAGCCAGATTTCCTTCCTAAGATGGTTTCTGCCTTTCATCTTAATCAGGACATTGTTCTACCCTCCTTGTGTCCTAAGCCCAGCAATGACAAGGAGAGGGTTTTGCATTCTCTGGATGTGGTTCGCTGTGTGAAGTACTATTTGGTGGCTACTTCTTCTTTTCGTAAGACTGACGCCCTTTTTGTGGTGCTCTCTGGGCCTAGGAAAGGTTTGGCTCCCGCCAAGTCTTCCATTAGTAAATGGATTCGCCAGGCCATTGTTGGGGCCTATTCTGCCAAGGGGAAGATTCCCCCTTTTCGTGTTATTGCTCATTCTACTCGTGCCTGGGCTTTCCAGCATCAGGCCTCTGTTGAGCAAGTTTGTAAGGCTGCTACTTGGTCTTCCGTTCACACTTTTTCCAAGTTTTACAAGGTTGATGTGCGGGCCTCAGCGGATGCTGTTTTTGGCCGCAAAGTTCTGCAAGCTGCAGTGGTTTAAGCACTTCCTCCTCAAGTGTAATTGGAAATGGTTCCTCCAATTCATGGGAATCCACATCCTCACTGGGCTCCTCTGCCTTATTCTGCACCTATTCACTATGTGGCAGTGGCAGCCAGTAACTGGTGGAAACAGGCAAATACTGCTGTAAATGTTTACATTTACTTTAAAGTCCCTCTCCAGACATATATTTCTCCCAATAATCCCCATCATGGGTAAGCATGCCTTTCAGTCTTGGCACACTTTATTGTGTGTTGAGTTTGTTGGGTTTTAAAAGGACTACCTGGCCACAAAAAAAATCTACCAAAATGATTTAAATACTAGATGACTCAAATACTAGAGTAACACACATTTGAATATATGGGAATTCACACTGCCGTGGCACATTTGTTTAGGTGTGGTCCTACACTAATAATTGAAAACCTATCTTTGAAAAAAATGTACAGCCATGATTTAGAGCAGACTTTCCTGGAGTACTGCCCCTTGCCTCCCTGCACATGAGAGAAGCAGACCCCATCACATCCCGTTACAGTTAAATGGATTAAACCCACCGAAAATATTTTTCTTCTTTTGCAAAACATGTATTACATTTTCAACAAATTATCATAATATATTGCAATATTGAATCAGTACGAAAAGCGGAGAAAGTTTTAGGTGTCATTTATGTATAGGTGCTTATTTCTCATTATTTTTAGTTGTCATGTTTTATTGGGGATAGCCTGATTCCAGGTCACCTCCAGTGTTATTTGTCCAAAAGTTTTGTCCTCCCAGATGTTCTCTTTATCCCCTCCCTGTTGATTTTAGTTTTGGTATTAGCGCTTAATAATTGTGCTACTGATTTTTTTTTCATTTCTATTACAAATTTTTGGGCCCAATGTCTACCTTTTTGTGTTTTTTTTATCATTAACATTTTGCAATGTGTCAACTTGCATGTTGGACGCTGACGGCCTGTGTACCAGCAATTAAATCCGTTGTTAGTCAGTGAAGTCAGCAGTTTATATTAGCAAATGCACTTAAAATTTGGACAACCATGAATTAGGAGAAAGCCTGAGCGTGACTTGGTGCTCCAAAAAATGTGCGCAAATACACAGGCGCATTACCATGAATAGAGAGCCAGTGTCCCCAAAATGTAGGTTGTGAGTCACATGTGGCTTTTTAACCCCTTCTGTGTGGTTAACAGGCTTTCTGCTATACCATAACATTTGCAGAGGTCTAGCACACTGTTGAAGTAGTGGAGGTACATGGCATTAAAGAGCCGGGCGTTGTCAGTGCCATGCAGAGTCAGGCACATGGAGAAGCGTGCCAGCTGTCTCTGCAATTTGTGTCACAAACAGTTTTCCCAGCCTCCTCATAGTTATATCACATATCTGGGCCATGCTGAAAATGGAGCTGGATAACCCTAGGATGGTGCTGGAGACAGGTTCGCCAGGATACTCTGTCTGCCCAGTTCAGCTCTTTAACTGCTTTGGGCATGGGAATACACTTGTTTGCATTGGGCACATATTTTGTGGGGCAGGGGGAATCTGTGTTCACTAATTATACTCAAAAACATTTCAGACACTGTAAGCTAAAGGCAAGGACCTCAACTGTAGTTTTCTGAGAAATGCTACCCATACCAAGATCCACACCAGAGAGGCAGTGGGAGATTAGGAGGTAAACAGGTAGCTCAAAAACTGGAACAAAAAGGAGGGGCTTCCTAGAGAACTGAGCCAACTTCTCAGTGGGTTACAGGTTCTTTGGCAGGGACAGGCTGCACCTAAATGTGTAGGATGCATCTGTCCCTGGGAAGAGGATGACTAAAATATTGTAGGAGTGTTTAAACTAATCACTGGGGGGAGGGGGGAAATAAAAAGAAAGTGGGTGCAGAAATGGAACTGGGATTGAGAAGGGGGGAATATATCTAGCAAACACAAGGGCAATATAAAAAATACCATAAACATTCGAAATGCATGCTTACCAAGCTAGAAGCTTGGCAAATAAAATGGATAAACTAGAATTAATAAAAACATTATGAGGAACATTATGACATAATGGGAGTAACTGATGCAAGACTGGGTGAAGGCTTTGACTGGGCAGTAACCCCATAGAGCTGCTGTGTGTTTTACAGCCCACACTGTGGGAGGATATGTGTGAGGGAAACAAACATATGGACTCTGTATAGGTAGAAATATATAGAGAGAAAAGCAAAGCCTTCACGCCTTCAAATATAATAAAATCCACAGAAAAACTGCTGCTAAGGCAGCTTATTTAAATGAGCTAGTTTATATGGGGGACTTCAACTACCCATATATAGATTGGGATGCTAAAAGGTTTCAGCTTCCAAATCTATATCTGGGTATCTGAAGTCTCACAAAGGGAAAAGAGTTTTGTCAATAATAATATAATAATAATAAATGTTTAAAGTGGGAGTTTCCAGGGACGGCAGATTTCCTCTCCCTGGGGCGTCCCCGTTACATATGAGGTTAGCGGGATGCGACCGTCAGCGCACTCGACTTCATTCAGCTACCATACAAACCTGAATGTGTGGGCTCCTTGAAAAACAAGAAGGAGGTGACTATAAAGGGGAATACAGAGAAAGCCAATGTACTAACCCTCTTCTTTGCTTTCATATCCACGGAGGAACATGATATGCCATGTGAAATGCAGAGTAATAACCCAAACTCTCCTTTAAATATCAGCTAAGAAGTGCAGCACCACCTAAAACAGATTACAATCCCTAGGTCCAGAAAGTATTTATCCCTGGGTTTTAAGGGAATTAGTTACAATAACAGCCAAGCCTTTGTTTTTAATATTAAAAGATTCCATAATGACAATCTCTCTGTGTTGAATGTAGATCACAGACTGAACCCTTGATCTAGAGGGAATGAAAACTGGAGGTGATAGACAATGTAGTCCATCAGAATCAATCATATTCTCTATTTTATACGGAAAGTTACAATCTTACTGATTGCTGGCAAAGCAACTTTAAAAAAATATATATTTGCCATACATTTTAGTCTTTTAGTCATAATAGCCTCAAAATGTATTATCTTTGCATGGGAAAATATATGCATAAAAATAAAAAGGAAAAGAGGTGCTTTCCAACCAAAAGTATAAATATCTCTTTATGTCTATGTGCAAGCCAAGGCACCCAGAAAGCCACTGCGTGTGCAATGCCAAGGATTAGCTTAAATTTATACAGCCAAACTCTTATCACTTGCAAAACGCGTTTCGGGCTGAAAATAGCAACCCAGCGGGCATCCATTTGGTTGAATTTAATTAATGACTTATTTAATTCATTTAATACTAATAAGTATGTGTTCATGTTTATGCATTTTTACTTTTTCACTAGTGCTGATCTGCGTTATCTACTTGCTGCCTCTTATATAGTGAGCTTAGGGTTAATTCTTAGAGTGACACATTCAGAAAGGAGTTGTAAACAGCATGGATTTTTCAAGACTTTCCACCAGATCTTGTAATACACAACATAATGTAGTAGCTCTTCAAGTCCAAGACAACCTCAGTTCTTGTTCTGAGGGGAGCCGCTCTGTCTCTCAGACGGATGGGGAAGAAAAAGAATGTTCTTTCTTTGAATATAAGATCACAAACAGCTGTCAAGTAGGCTGAATTCAAAAGTTGGATTTCCGAACTTAGATAACACAAACACATAGGTCATGGTGCAACCATTTCTCCCACTGAGAAACTTTATACTTCTTTATAGTGACTGTTGCCAGGTTGAAGCTTCAATTAGAAAAGCTTGAATCCTGGCAGTGAATACTTCCATGCTACATATAACAGTGACAAATATATTTTCCTTACATCCAAAACTGTTTTATAGGAACCGAGCATAAAATGTAATGGGAAGGGAGTCAGAATTTTTAGCAGAGAAAACATGGTCACTGCAGAGAAACTCTTCACACTTTTTGGGAAACACAAAGACAATGTGTAGCCTATAATCTAAGAAGCCTCGGCAAGGCTGAAGGTTTTGGGGTGGCGCTGACTATTTCCTGTCAATTTATTAACAATTGAACCAGTAGAAGAAGCTTGACTGTCTAGCCAGATGGAGCTTGTGTTGAGATAAAGTACAGTACTGACCACACTCAGGAAATATAACCAGGTTGTGTATTTTAGGTACCCTATCTTTCATCAGTTAAGTCTCTGATGGTGACATTTTGCTACATGTGAACTTTGGGCCACACAACTAGAACCAAGCCTGAGGAGGAGTCATGAATCAGAAAGTGTGGGTGCAACTGATCAGAAAGAAAGCTAGACCAGGAGCCCAATTGGTCCTCGGGTACAGTTGAGGCAGGAGCTAGAGAGTGTTGTCAGAGGATACGAGGTTAGGAGAAGGGTGGGATTCATATTTTTAAACACTTGCATCCATTTGCATGTGGAAAATATTCATGTGTCGAGTGATACAGAGAACCACCGGTGCAAGATGGTGGCATCCCACATGCAAGATGTTTATCACTCCACAAAAAAAGGCATACTGCAAATGCCGCTATGTTTTTTTTTTTCAGTGAAAAAGACATTCGGTATTGTTTAATATTGTCAAAACATTTTTCACACATATTTACAAAAGCAGAGCAAATAAACATAGAAAGGAAAGGGTGGGTTGAAGTTGTATACTTTGACTTCTCACATTGACTTCTATTATGCTTGGCCCTATCAGACTGGTATGCAGTAAATAGCTAGCAAAAATGGCACACAAACTGCAATACAGACACTAAGAAATGGCTAAAATAGCAATTGAAACAGTATAAGAATGTGTTTTATAAATGAGAAAAATGGCATACAAAAATGTGTCAGAAAAATCCGAACCTTCCCCTCCATGCCCCTCTTTCCACAATGAAGCCATTACCCATGGTGGGATGCCATGGTAGAAGGATGGCGGCTCAAGTTGCCACTGTTGGCAGAAGAAGACATGTTCCCTAGACCTCGAGGGAGGCTTGGCAATACCCAATTACTCATAGCCTTTTCTAGGCGTGCGTGAGAGCTTGGTGCCCAATAACAAGAGCCTGGTATTTTTCTAAAGGGAATGTCTCCTTTGTCCAGCAGTGGCGGCTCCAGCTTCAGAAATCCCTGATGCCAGCAGAGGGCAGGGCTCTGAATGGCAGCCGCAGACTTGGGTAACTGACATGTCATTTAAGGTGGACCAAAACAACTCAATCTATTTCGCTCCCCTGCCCTAGGTAAATTACTATTTGGATGTTTTCTGCCTTCAACGCAGCTTGGTATCCCTGTTATAGTGATTTTAGTTTTCGTTTTCCCCAGGTATGCTATTTGTATGTCATTGGTTTCTGACAGGATACCTTTGTTCTAAACTAGCAATGTCATTCTGGGAGCAATTAAAGCTTACTGAAAATGGTGCTAGAAGGAAGATACTAGCCGAAAGAAGATTCCATTTTCACTTAATTCCCCAATTTTTGTGGGTATTTTTATCCAATTCCAGGACACAAGGGGGGGGTTAATACATTTGTGTATACTTTTTTATATTTTTAATTCAACCTTCCATAGGACATGGTTGGTCTGCTTTAAGGTCCCAGCTTCAGCTTCTGTGCAGATTGCCCGCCCACCTCCCCATTGAGTTGTCTTTTAAGTATATTTTAAGGCAAATTAACGAAATTGAGACCTTAGACCTTAGATAACTATTGATAGCAAATTAGGATAAATATTGCTCCATGATCTGGAAATGACAGAACTGACCTCTGGATGCAGAAAACTGATACAGTCTTGATAACAGATTAAGGTGATTGGTACTTTTGTTGATGAAGGGGGGAAAAGCCTTTAAAACAAACCATTATTTAACATCCTTTGCTAGTCACTTACATATTGTACAAATGGCTTTCTTAGCTGCATTGGTAATGTTAAAGTAGACCCTGTGTCCAGCTTGTGGTCATGCATTGCTTGCATAGCTAATAGAATGGTAGCCTGGAGGGCCTGGCTAAATAATATACGCATATAATCAGCCCTTCTGATAACTGGTCAGAAGTAATACCCCCAGCTTTATACAGAGACATATAATTCAGCTGAGCCAAGGCGTATAAAGGAATCCTCTGCAGACTACGCTAATGCTTTGCAATCTCGCTGTGTATACCTTTTATCAAGGGTATGGCCTAAAGAAAATGTAACGGAAGCGGCGCTAGTGTTTAATTAGAGTTGTTTGTATAAAATGTCTCATTTCTAATAGTCGGCATATTTTATAGTACAATAAAATAAGTCCTATGTTGATCTGTTGATCTATATTTGTCGCTTTCAAATACATTTGTGAACCATTACTGCTTTGTCTTTTATATGAAAGGTCAGCAGTCTGTCTCTTTCCCAACAAGCCTGCCCAGGCTTATGTCTTGGTAGGAAAACAGGAGCACATATCAGCTACTGAATACAATTTGCACAGGAAAGATATATATAAACATATATATATATATATATATATATATATATATATATATATATATATAAATATAGCAAGGCCTTTTCAAACTTGGTATGGAATAGAAAAAACTGTCAAGCTGACAGTAGAAAGAGGCTGTTGACCTCAGACCCACATGACCAGGACCCACAGGACCGGGACCCACATGACCGGGACAAGCTCTGAAGCTTCTGATCAGCAGCAAGCAGTGCAATGTGGAGACTGAATGGTGCTCAACTGTTTCTTAGAAATCGGTGCCTAATTTTTTTGGTTTCCTGCGGTCACTCAACCTTAGAGGCTAGCAGGGATGTGTCCATCAGCTCACTCGGCTCCATTCGACCCTTAGGCAATTCTTAGCCAAAATAGGCAGAGGTGTGAAACTTGCACAGGACGCCACTCAACCTAGGGCTGGCATTGCAACCACAAGCACAACACTGCAATATATATATATATATATATATATATATATATATATATATATATATATATCTGACAACTTTTCTTTTGTTTCCACAGGAAGTCTTGGTGCTTTATCAGCTGATTAAACAACAGGTATAGAAGATGGACTTTATACTAGAACTACTAGAAGTTTTACAGTCCGAGCAAGAAAATGAGGCTGCCCAGGAAATTACTACAGATTTTTACATAACAATGCTTTTACAGCTATTATCTGATGACAATACTAAGTGCTAAGCTCCTGCATATAGAAGCTTTTATAGTCTCCTGAATAGTTTTTAAGTTGCCAGTATATCACTTTTTTGTGTTTTACAGATGGCATTGCACAACCGATACCCACTGGTTTTCAAACAAGTATCAAAAATGTTACCTAAAACCCAATGGAGCAGCAAAGGAACACAACTTACACAATAGAAGTTACTATACATGTACATGAACCTGGAGCTGTAGCATATGTAAGCACATAATAAAGCCAAAAATATGATTATGTTTCAGAATTTTTACATCAATCAGACTAAGAGTAAGGATGGGGCGATATGCAATAGAGAAACCAAACTATTCTGCCAAGGATTTTATTAAACTGGAGTTTCCAGCTATGAGCTTGAATTATTATCATAGCATTATAAACCTTTTTTTTCTAATAAAGCATAACATTCATGTAGTCAGTCTACTCTTGATGGTTGGTATTCATGAAAACATATTTTGGGGCATTTTTTAGCAAGTGGAATTTAGCAAGATCACCACATTTGTCCAGCACGGCCCCCGGCTCTGAAGGTTACAAGCCCACATGGGCTATGGGCTCTTCTGCACCCTGCCTTGGGCTTTGGGGATGCAGGTAATGGGGCGGGGTTATGACAAGTCACCCATGTTAAATTTTAAAAAAACGCACACTTTTATTATTTTTCAATCACTTTGGCTTCTCTGCTCAATCTCACTGCAGGAAGGGGCCTTTTATACCAGCTCAGTGAGCTGATGTCATCTCACTCCCAGTATAAAAGCCTGCAAGCGAGCTGTCAAAGGCCGCCACGTGGGGCAGAGAGCAACTAATCCCCTGCGCTGGATCCTGGATGGAGGTTTATTTTTGTTTTTGCTTTAGAGGCAGAAAAGGCCCAAGCCCCAAGAATCTACAGTATTGGCACTTCATGGTCAGAGAGGCACCACCGTAGATTCTATAAAAGAGATAAATAGCTAGTAAATCTTTATACTGTGTCACAGACCACATTGGGGATATTTCTCCATACTCCTAATTCTTCATCTACAAACAATTCATATATGTGTATCAATTGTAACTATGTGAAATGAACTGAGAATATAAGAAATGTTTATGTAGTGTTTGTAAGTACTGTTTTGCTTTAGATGTATTATTAATTGAACATTAAAGCAAACCTCCAGTCAAAAAATCAACGCTTAGTAAATTGCTCCCCTACAGCCTTCCTCTGGCAATCATTGACATAAGCTTCTTGAGAGAGATTAAAACAATGCAGATGTTTGGAATAGCAGGCAGATTCTGCACTCTGATACATGCATGGCAGCAACCATCTTGCCGCGCACATGAAGGAGCTGATTCTGAAAAAAAGAGTTTCTCAGTCAAAATTGCCTCATAGTTTTGTGTAATCATCTTTTATTTCTAGCCAGAAGTAGAAAGCCTTCAGCTGTAATGAGTCATCATTGCTTTGGTAACAGCTGAAACCTTACAAACACCTTGTATCCTTTGACTGAATGTTTTTGCAGCAGCTGCCGCCATAAAGCTACATTGTAACAGCTTCACTCACACAGATTTCCTTAGCTACATTAGCTGTTTATTCAGTGTTTGCATGTGTGAAAAATGACAGGCAAGCTTCTTCTTGTTCCTGAGGCATATATCTCTCTTAATTTGGTGTGAATTGCTGCTGGCACAGCGCCTCCCTAATTCTCATGTGTAAGCAGGACTATCAGGTGTGTGGCAAGATGGCCGCCCCCATATAATTCAAGAGTGATTAATCGTTATGCCATTCCACAACATCTGCTTGGGGTTAAGTCCTAACAAACTGCTTATGCCAGGGGAAGCTGTTTACTAAACTTTCTTCTTTTACTAGAGGTCTGCTTTAAGAAGCTGGACTTAATGCACTTTAATGTGAGTAACATTTAGAGGTAAACAATTCAGGTAAATAATTTGATGCAACACAAGATTGCCATGTTCAAGGATAGGATGGCTGAAGGTTTTAAATTCTGCTGTGACTGGATGTTGAAAGTACCTCCAACACCAAGGGATGGGATGCTGTTGCAATTCTTCTGATGTGGAGATGCTTTTAGCCATCATGCAATGTGTGGGGCAAATATTTTGAGTGGTTAATGCTGTTACACCCCACAGGCTGGCCCAGAAGACAGGCACTGGAATGAGCAGATCACCCCTGTAAAAGTGGAATGGTACACCCCAAATCCTGTCACACATGGATCTTATTCCCACCCTGGAGAAGGAAACCACTAGCTTGGCAGGATTTATTTTTTTAGTTGGGGTGTATAACTGACCCCTCCTCTCACTATATGGATTTATATGGATTTGTAATACTGATCAATTTTGCAATTTAGCGCCTTTAAGATCCACTTAAGGGTGGATGCCCAGTGTTCGTGTAACCCCTTCACCCTGCCCCCCACCCCTGGTGGCTGAGTCAGGACGGAGGGATTTAAACAAAAAAAAATCTTACTTTGCTTGGAATCCAGCACAGTGCAAAATAAAAAACTGGGAGATGCCACACAGCCCAATAAGTCCTGTACGCTGCCAGAAATTATACACTGGTGTCCCACTAACCAATTCAAATAACCTCAAAAACCACTAACAGACAAGTAGTTAAATGTGGGGCTGGCACTAACAGACAAACCACTACTATAAATGCCAGAACAAAATGTATATATTGCACATGACCACTGGCACAATTTAATACAGGACACAACCCATAAAAAAATTAAAACACACAAAGTTGTGTATATTAAAAAATACGTGCCCCTCCATGCACCCATGCACACCACGCTCCCCTGGACCCAAACACACTCACACAATTGCCGGCCGGCCAAAATCTCAGACATAGCAGGTCCTCATGAAGGAATTTGAAAGTGGTCGAGACCTGCCTTACGCTGGCTTTGGCTCCTAAAGACATTGGATGTATATTCAAAGGCACGATTGCCGCTGCTAAGTAACCCGGCTTCCGGCTGCGGGCCATGTATGAGTAAGGTAACCTGACGAGGTGGGAGCTAGGACCTCCGGCAATGCTGGTAGAAGGCCGGGTCCAGTGACCATCTGTGTGCCACAGCTCCACCGCCTGTGAGTACCTCAATCATCACCATGGGCACCTCGTGCAAGGGAGTCCCAAGTCCATTCTTTAGGAGCCACAAGCCAGCATAAGGCAGGTCTCAACCACTTACAGATTCCTTCATGAGTACCTGCTATTTCTGAGATTTTGGCCGGCCAATCAGTGCAGTTGTGTGAGTGTGTTTGGGTCCAGGGGAGAGTGGTGTGCATGGGTGTATTTTTTAATATACACGTGTGTTTTCATTTTTTCATGGGGTGTATACTGTCCTCACATTGTGCCAGTGGTCATATGCAATATATACAATAAATGTAATACAAACCAAATTGGGGTCCCCACACCCCAAAAATAGGGATTTGCACCGCAAATATTAACATAGATTCCAACTTTATTGAATTTCCACATTAACACAAAGACTCAATAAAAACCATTAAAAAACATATACACATACAATTAACAAGTCCCAAAGGAAATAGGGGGGGGAGGAGAGGTGTCTCGACTGATCCCAGGACAAGAAAAGCCAGGGATATGGGTAAGGTAAGATTTTTTTCTTTAACCCCTCCATCCTGGGGTAAGGGTGGGGGTTACACAGACACCGGACTACAACTTTAAGCCATGTCCTAGCTTTACAAATATTCCCCGTCTCCGTGGGGCATAGAATGGTGTTTAAACCATAATTTGCATGGCTCCACCCACTAAGAATGCTAATCAGTAGGCATCATGTAACGACCTACTGTTTTAGGAACGCTCTTTTTCCTATTAAACCAGAGGATCCAGACTCTCCAGTATCCCGTTTAATGCCAAGGAGTCCCTGCTAGTAATCATTAGGTAAATGATTTAATAAATGAGACATAAATGGCTAACCTTTCAGTGTAGATAATTTCCCCACATGCATTTAATTTTTACTGACAAACATAATTACATTGTAAGGAGCATACAAAATGGAGTACAGATGGCAATGTGTCATATGGATGATATTATGGCAGGCTAATCTGAAGCCTCATTGCCGTCACTTTTGTACCAGACCCAAATCTTCTGCAGACAAGGCTTTAATGGAGACTTACTTCACTTCAGAAGCGATTCTTTTTCTTAGTAACTACTTGCTTAATTATTTCTAGGCATGAAATATCAGGTTGTGGCTTCAATAAAATGTAATCAATATATTCATGGGAAATAAGGAAAGTATGGCGGCACTAGGGAACTGAGACCAGCTTGAACGTGTATGGATTTCAATTTTCACTGATTGATGCCCAGTGAGCTCTTATAGAAATGCTAATTACATTTTAAACCTTTATTGCCACCCGAATGGGGACTAAATAAGCCTTCGAACTAAGGGGGTCACTTTGGTGCTTGTGGTAAAAATTTGCAGTAATTACATTACACATGGCCCACTCTCCCTTACAAACCTTTGAGATAGATCTTGAAACCCAAGATGTCCGCACCACTTAGTCCTCAAGCACTCAAGGTTGGCAGGTACACAAAATGGAGGGTGCATTTTCCTGCAGGTGTTGCAATGTAGTGGACCTGAAAATGCGTGTGTGCAATGGCCTTCCTTAGGCCTCACTGTGTGAGAAAGGGGCAAAGCCTTAATCAGTAAATAAAGTCAAACTGATTCAGTTAAAGCCCTACACTTACCATTTATCTCCCACAGATCGCTGATAGCCCGTCACTCTGACACTTACCTGATCACCCGATCCATGTCCCTTTCACTGCCAGCCTACTTAGAGATGTTGTCACTCTCGGTTTTCAGGCCTTTTTCAACATTTTGCGCTATGTATGTTTAACTGTGTTTTTTGCAGGAATTTCAAGGGATTTCCCAAAAATATATATATTGGTGTTTTTTTACAGTGCTTGGGCTTTAGCACATATTTTTTACATCTTGTCACGTTTTTTAAAATAAAAAATGTATGTTTTTCAAGAAAACCATATTGGGTGAAAAAGCCCCTTTCCTCCCGACTCCAACACTACCACATATGTATCGGTAGACACTCCTTCCTGCCCAGGAGACCCAGCAACTGAAAAGAGTAGTTGATTACATTTTCAAATGAAATGCAACTACTTTGTACTTGACCCCCCTCCCCGAAGACTACCAGCCTGCATAACCCTCACTGCCTGCAGGCTCTTCTGCCCCCCCCCCCCCCCCGGGGTTTGGGCGTGCAGGTGAAGGGGACTGGTGACTTGTCAGACCCTCCTGCCCTCTGAACTGGTATAGAGGTCCAGAGGGCCTCTTACCAGTTCACAAAGGGTTAAATGTAAACAAAACACACTGACACAAGGAAAAGTCTTCTTTTTTTTTTCTTACTTAACTCCTTCATCCCCGACCGTGATGTCTTGTGCTGCTGCATCTGACAGTCTGATGTGATTGGCCTAAGTCTGGTGCAGGGCAGGGGATTGGAGTTCCCTGCCCCGCACCCAACCTTCACCAATCACTAACGGCTTCTGTGAGCTCACCCCCTGCTGGAAGTGGCCTTTTATGCTGGCAGTGAGATGATGTCATCTCACTCCTGGTATAAAAGGCCCCTCCCTGTGGGGCCAGCAAGATGCCAGAAGCCGACGCGTGAGGCAAGGACCCCCAGCACTGGATGCAGGATGTTGTTTTTTGGGGGAAAATCCCAGCTATGTAGAAGTTTGGAGAGGCAGCTACATAGATTGCATGTAGTTGGTGTAGTTTCATGTAGTTGGCACTTTAAAGGGAGATTACCCAAAGGATAGACCTCCCAGTTACCACACATTTGTCCAGAGCAGACCACTCAGTGGAACAGCTGAAGGTTACTGTTCTTATGGGTTTTTAAAACCCAGACGGAGATGAAGGACAAATGTATGCAAACATGTTACTTTTAAATTGGGACTTTATATTCATGCAAGGTTATGCCATAGTATGTCTGCATTTGTCTGTCTAATTCTCGAAGGCTGTAATTGTGTTTCCTCCTCACACCTCATAAAACTTGTAAAAACCTTGATCCTACAGACCTGTTTATTTCTTCAATTATCCTGCTATTTTACTTACTTTTATACTTTTATAACATCATTTGATGTTTTCTGGTTCACTGTGTATAAAAGATTTGTATTTTGAATGACAAAATAGACACAAGTTATCCTACAAATGGTCTCACCTTTTCAATCTCAGGGTTTAGTAATATTGGCCATTTCTATCGATATTGATCTTGCTAGGGTTTGTTTTATCCTCTCCACTTATCTAACACATAGCACTCAAAACCCCTAAAATAATTAGGGGTCTGCCTCAAGGGTAATTTACACTAGTGTATTATGGGACACCTCCAGGAACACTAGGGGATTTTTTAATATTGCCAGGTGGGAGTGGAAGGGGCAGAGGGATATTTAAAATGAACTCTGTCATTTGTGCCCCAGGGAGGGTGCCTGTCTGCATGGACACATAACCCTCACCATTAAGGCTAAACTTTACCTTTTTAGTAAAGTGGTGCTGAGGGACAGTATTAGAGGGACAGACAACCTCCTCGCAGGGGGGGTAGGGGGCGGTTGCCAGGGAGGTTATAACTATAATTATCACTCAGACCCCCCCCCCCCCCCAATTAGAATGCCTGCAGGCTAGAACTTACCCATAGTAAACCTAATGTGTGTTCTGCATTGCATAGAAGGCAATTACTAATAGCACAACATGCAAGTGTTTAATTAACTCTGGATCTGCATTCAGTTCCAGTGTTCATAACACTGTCTGAAAAGTAAACTGGTGCTGAAAACAGAGTTGCAACAAATAAAACCCAGACGTGGATCACCTGAGCCCCCATCTGCCTTCATCCGCTAGCAGGGGCACCCAAATTCTTGTCCAACTAGTTGATTCCATTGCAAGGTGAACGATCCCCTGGTATTCTCCCCAACGTTTTTTGCCCCTGTTTATGGTCTTCTTCAAGACTGATACTTAGTATTCCCTTTATCTATTATACATTTTATAGCAACACAAATAACTCTATACTATACTACAATAAACTTGTGACTCGGTTATGAGCAAAGACCCTAGAACATCAGCAAACTGTCTGCTTCTGGGAAACACGCAGTATTGTACTTCTGCGGACATCAGTGTCACTGGCATCTGCTTACTGTAGTGGAATGATATGCGAGGATCAATATCTTGCAATTACATTATCTACCAGCGGAGTCATTCCGTGCGTTCTGTACAATTAGCATACAGAAATATAGTGTTAATGAAGCATGCTTGGCCAATAAATTGCTGGCCCCCGGCTCATAATAGCGCTAGACCTATCGGCAGGTCCTTGCTAATGTGCTGCGAAAGTCTCTCGCCAGACAGATCTTTGTCAGATGCGACTAGAATAAGTAAAAATGTGCACAGATGGTTAGCTTGTTTATGAAATTTCCCACCGACCCCTTCATTGTGACAGTGTTCTAATATTGCACCGTTGTGAGGAGTGTAGGTGCATACATATGGCATTAGTTCCTCCATTAAGGCTGGTCTCTATATTTAGAAATAGGGAAATGTTTCATTCCATTAATGCACCGGTGATATGTAATGCCAAGCATGTAATTACCAATGTTGTTGCTAAATGTCCTGAGCCTTGACATGACTCCTTCATCATTCAAGACTCCACTGTTACCCACTATTTGGAGGGATGACATTCTCCCGGCGAGTTGCTTTAGTGAGAAAAATATGTAAATGTTATGCAGAAGTATGTATGTGAAGGGCATTGGCGGCGGCCGGGAAAGGGTTAAATCCCTGATTTTTGGAAAGACTTCAAACTCCTGCTAATGAACATCTGGGAGGATAGGTTGTGTGTGGCTGCCTGTTCCATTTATATAAATGGCGCTGAATGCTGATGCTGAGCCAACCAACGTCTTCATGGCAATGCCGAAGCAGGCCTCTTATTAGAATGCCTCCATTATTCTTATTTAGGGCTGACGTACTTTGTTCACCTAGAGTGTCAGCAGAGTGATAACAACTGTTACACGGAGCTTGCAATCTACATAATGAGTAATGCTTGGAACTTGTCAGGGGGCTAAACCAATAGAAGCTCATTCTTTTCCAATTAATTGTAAATATAGAAGACACTTACAGTAAATAAGAGAAGCAAGATTATGCAGTGTTTTATTTTTCATTCGGTTTCTTTTCTAAAAATGTGAAGTGTGTACTTTGTGGCTGGTGAAGACTTGTGTAGGTTTTTTTAAAGTGGACCAAAACCTGTGATTCTTACTTTTCTGGGGTGTACATCCCGATTTGGGATACTGCACTGTGTGATCACCCCTCAAACTTACCTTACTAACGTTCCCATGGCACATGATCAGAAGAATAGCTAGGCTTTCTGGCACCCAGGGCAAAAATTCTAAATGCCCCCCAACCTGAGAGATTGGGCATGCAAACATGCCATGGGACCCCTGGGATTGGTAAGTGTTCGTAGGTTCCTGGGGGGGTTCACACAGCGAGGCATCCCAAATCAGCCAGGCCAGTCATACACCCAAGTTGGTGCACCCCTGAATGTGCCTCCTAAGGTATGTGTACCAAAGGTTGAGAAACTGTGTTTTAAACTTCAGGGCCTCTTTAAGGGCCATCTGTATTCATGTAAAAATTAAAAAATGAATTTCTCCACAGTGGATGGGTCCAGATCTGTGGCTTTAAAAATCACCCATTCAGGCACTGGTCTTTACCAATCTGAAAGCACAACCGTGGCTGGAATTCTGTTGTCACTTGGGGGGATGGCAGGCCCTGCATGAGCATGCCCCCCGTGTTGTAACAGGCTGTGGAATACAGACGCTTAAAGGGAGAGGCCACTTTTGATGGCATTGTTTTTGTATTATTTGTGTCAAAAAGTGAGGGAGCTCACTCAACCTTACACCCCCCCAGCAGCAGCATTCTGAGTGTACAGGGCTCACTTCTCTCTTCTTGTAGATGATGGTGTACAGTTGCCAATAGCAACAGATCACAGGAAGTGAAAACTGAAGAGAAAAAAAAAAATACCACCTTAATATGGACCAAAATCCAGGATTTTGACTAACCTGGGTTTTGGTCTTTGCCCCCCGGGCACCCTGATCGAGGATGCCCCGCTGTGTGAACACCCCCAGGTCCCCTGCTACCCTTTAATAGGGAGCATGCCCACGCTGGCCATTCACAAATGCCTGGCGCTGGCACGCGCTCTGCTAAAGGGATAGTGGGGATGCGCCCGCTGCTCGCGCATGTGCCGTTAGACTGCAAAAAAAGGTGAGTTTTGGGGCCAACTGGGAGGTTTGACACAGAGGGGCATCCTGAATCTCGATGCCCCGGGGGGGGGGGGGCGAGTATGCCTGCCCTGGAGTCTCCAGGGTGGGTTTTGGTCCACTTTAAGGACATCCTCGTGATGCAAAAAAAGCTATGCTTTAAAAAATGCCAATGAATGTAGACTTCCCCCATAAGCCCTTTACTAAACATTTCATGATGGGTAATAAACATCTAAAGAATTGCAATAGCAATAAGTCACTGCTACAGCACTGACTCAAAATTCTTCATATATATATATATGTATATATTTATTAGGACCTATCACTGTTCTATATTTCATAGTCTTTTAACTCAAACTCAGTGGACTCCTGCAAATGTTTTAAATCAGTGGCTGGTAGTAAAATAAAATGCCTTGTAGAATAATATAGTAATGCCTGTATGAAACCAGTGCCAGTGTTACACTTGTCTGCACAGAGACACAGATATCAGATAGATAAGCCAATTGAGTAAATGCCAGTGGGCCACCCTGAGGCATCTGAAGACGAGCTACATGCCTCCAGTTGCCAGACCTGGCCACTCTCCTCTAGCACCTCCCATAATTGGTTAATAATGCATTTGGAATGACATGGTTCAGGTCAGTGACTGGACCTGGTGGTGTGCATCTCTCCTATAAATGCCCCTGGGTCCCCCACTGTCCTCCACTCGATATTGTGCAGCTCTGTACAGGCAGTTATCAAAAAGAATACAAATGGTGTCAGACACTCAAACCGATTTATCACCAACTGGGTGGTGCATGTCAGTAAAGGCGATTAGATGAGGGGCCATCGTGCTTTTTTTACTCAAGACACAAGAAAATGCTCTCATTTTCCAAACAAATCACATTTACCTGCAATGAGGTGAGCAACAGTTTTTTTCCAATTGACCTTGGCCATATTGCTGGGCATGGCATTTCCACATGAGACTAATCATGTGGAAAGATTCCAGGGCCAGGTGATTCCCTGTCCCTGGGGCGTTCTAATTTGAGAGGCCCCACTGTGTGAAACCCCCTGGTGTCCCCATAAATGCACAATGATTCTTGCCACCTGTGGCGTATGGATCACCCGGCCCTGGGCACAAGCGCACATGGCAGAAGGAGCAGGGGGTGCTATGGGGTGCATGGCCAAGCTTAGGCAGTACATGTGCCCCGACTTACCACATGACATGAGTCTCTGGCGAACTGAGGGGTTTCACAAAGCGGAGCATCACCAATTCAGGCTGCCTCTAGGTGGCAACTTTCGAATCTCACAAGTGTTCGCAATTGTAGCGACCACATACAAAACCCCTAATATTTCATATATATTGTAGGTTGGTACATGGTCTGGCCCCTTTATACAGACAAATCTTGATTCAGGGATAGGCAGCCCTGAGAAAATGATCGGGGCTCGGAACCATAACCACACCTTAACTGTTAAGAATACAATTTATTAATTACATTTAAAAACAATTTTGTCTTTTATAACTTTTTTTCATAATGCAATATGAATCTCTAACACATACTCCTTGTATTATACAAAGCTCATACAGAGTTACCAGTACAGTATTTCATCAGTTTTTTTGAAGAAAAATTAAGAGGGCAATTAAGATGCCTCCAGGTGGAGCAAGGCAAAATGGAGAGTAGGTTTATGGTTGTTCCGCTTTAACTATGCTTCCCTTTTCTTTTTTGGGATCTTTCTTGTCTCTCCCTACTTATCATTTGCAATAAAATACAATGTGAAAGTTGGGGATGGGAGAGCTGAGCTAAGTGGCAACCAGCTGATCTATTGTAGACTTGAACTCTCAAGGCAGTACGATATTTCAGTAAGAGAAATATAGAATCCGGAACTTACAGCAAAGATGTCCAGTGTGTCAAATAATAAAACCTCCTGTTTTCTAAATCCAGTTATAATCAATAATCCACCCATAAATATGTTATATGCAGAGTTAGTGCTGGGTGCAGTGGAGTGGTAATCTAGATAGACATTTGTCGTGTAACAGGAACTGGCTTTACTGGAACATGCATGCTGTAAGAGAAGGTCACTTACATGGTGGCTAACACAAACCGGAAAGAGAAGTGATAGAGCAGAGCTGAATATACAGGAAATACAACATATGAGAAAAATACATAGAAAGACTACAGTTAAGCATTGGTAACAGCGACAACTAGTGTCTTAACTGTAAACTGCCTTATTTTAGCAAATATAAACAAAGCTAGGCTGTTGTATCTCCAACAAAATAATGGTTGATTAAGCACCAAGTGAGACATATGACTACTTTTTAGGAGAGAACACTCCCATTCACTTGTATTGTCTACCTGCCAAGTGAAAGTGAATCTCTCAAAATAAGTAGCAGAGTTTAGAGAGTTTAGTAGAGTAGTAAGAGTTTTCTCACCTGGTGCTGAATTGAGCATACAGAGACGTCTGTTAGACATTTTGCCAGCCAAGCCCCTTAACCATATATATATATTATTACATTAAACTTACCTTGTCTTAATTGTAATAATAATAATCCAATGTACGGCATACAGCTATGCTTAAACACAGAAAATCCATCAGAGAAGCTGAATTATATTTTGGCCTTAAAAGCATTTCCACTTTATTTAAAGTAGCCCAACAGTCAAAAATGACTTAAACCAGACCAACACAACAAGCAGATTGTTGAACATAAAAAATAATTTATTTTTTTCTTACTCCTGCTGTAGTAATTTTTAGAAACAAAATGGAGGCACATGCATTAGCAGACCACCTGCAAACAGGAAGTGCTGCTGGACTTCCTGTTATTGGGCAATGTCAGTAGTTATGTCAATTGGGAGAGGCAGCTCCAAAATGGCCGCTACCTTTCTTTTCCAACTGTGTCAGACTGTTCATTTAAAAAATGGAAACCCCGTATCTTCTCTCCATTAGTTGGTCAACACCGGGGAAACATTGCTTTTGGACACCATAAAGTGGACTTCTCTTCTGTCCCGAATCTATGTTTCCAGACAGATTCCATGATTTATAATTTTCCCATGTGCCACTTGGAAATGCAGGTTTCTAACTTTCAGATGCCCCCACTGCGTTGGTATTGGTGTAGTAGCTCAGCCAAATCTCTACACCCATAGTTGCCGAGCAGCATCCCGGACCATTCAGGGAGTCTTTTCCCCCCACATATGTGCACCAATCTCTTTTTCAGGCTGTGCATCAGTCTCCAGCATTTGGCCAGTAGCCCTATAATTGGTGGTGCTGCACATATCTGTATTCTCTGACATCAAACAATAAAGGCTGTGGTAAATAATGGCTGTTCTGTGGTATGAAGGAGTGTCGCAATTAAAGAGCACACAGAGAGACATGAACCTTTGATACAGTCCTGCCCATCAAAAAGTATGCCCAGACTTAAAAGAAAAATCCATGTTTGTCAAGTTTTTGGTGTTCTGCCTTATTGTTTTCCTCTTCTGAGATGTAAAATAATCCTTTGCCCCCGGACCTGTGATTTACTTATCACCATGCTGCTTCCAAGTTTTCTATATTTCTATCTGTGTGTCTGTGATCCTAAGTACTGACTACATATCCCAGCATGCTTCCACTGTAACAGCAAGTCATTAGTGCTGCCTAAGACTGGGGGCCTTTTTTAGGAAACGCTAACACCACATAGCGCCATGTAGCGTCAGGTGAACGCTGGGCGCAGTATGTGAAAACCATATATATGAAAATCAATCTGGTGAGTGCCTCTAATAGCGTCATGTAGTGTCACATGTATCACTAGCGGCGGCTCAGTGTAAAGCGATGGTGCTCTATGTTCAGCAGCGCCATGTAGTGTCAGGTGAATGCTGGGCGCAGTATGTGAAAACCATATATATGAAAATCAATCTGGTGAGCGCCTCTAATAGCATCATGTAGTGTCACATGTATCACTAGCGGCGGCTCAGTGTAAAGCGACGGTGCTCTATGTTCAGCAGCGCCATGTAGCGTCAGGTGAATGCTGGGCGCAGTATGTGAAAACCATATATGTGAAAATCAATCTGGTGAGCGCCTCTAATAGCGTCATGTAGTGTCACATGTATCACTAGCGGCGGCTCAGTGTAAAGCAACGGTGCTCTATGTTCAGCAGCGCCATGTAGCGTCAGGTGAATGCTGGGCGCAGTATGTGAAAACCATATATGTGAAAATCAATCTGGTGAGCGCCTCTAATAGCGTCATGTAGTGTCACATGTATCACTAGCGGCGGCTCAGTGTAAAGCAACGGTGCTCTATGTTCAGCAGCGCCATGTAGCGTCAGGTGAATGCTGGGCGCAGTATGTGAAAACCATATATGTGAAAATCAATCTGGTGAGCACCTCTAATAGCGTCATGTAGTGTCACATGTATCACTAGCGGCGGCTCAGTGTAAAGCAACGGTGCTCTATGTTCAGCAGCGCCATGTAGCGTCAGGTGAATGCTGGGCGCAGTATGTGAAAACCATATATATGAAAATCAATCTGGTGAGCACCTCTAATAGCATCATGTAGTGTCACATGTATCACTAGCGGCGGCTCAGTGTAAAGCGACGGTGCTCTATGTTCAGCAGCGCCATGCAGCGTCAGGTGAACGCTGGGCGCAGTATGTGAAAACCATATATATGAAAATCAATCTGGTGAGCGCCTCTAATAGCGTCATGTAGTGTCACATGTATCACTAGCGGCGGCTCAGTGTAAAGCGACGATGCTCTATGTTCAGCAGCGCCATGTAGCACCTTTCGCTCAGCAGCGCTCTCCCATACATTTCTAAGGCCTTTACTTTGTTTGTGTAACAAATCCACTTGTCCCCACTAGTTTATCACATGATGATTGCTTAGGCTTTCCTGGCCACCAGCCAAAGACTTATATTTATATTTTGTTGTTATTCCATGTGTTTTGTTGTCATGTGTCATTCCATGTGTTTTCGCTCTGGTGCTGGTGTATATGTGTTCTGAAACAGACATTTTTTATATAGCGTCCGGTGCTTGTTATAGCTGATGCTGGCTTTGTTACTCTTTTTCTTAAACATGTGCTTTGGTGCTGAGCGTTGGACGCACTCAACTGGTGCTACCTATCATTCGCTGCAGCGTTGTCCTGTTGTTATATGTGGCGTTGCTTGGGTGGCTTCGCCTCGGGGCACTACATATGCATTGATTCAGGGAGAGCGTTTCTACAGCACCCTCCAGACATCACATTTATCACTGCTGGACAGGATACTACAGCGTCACTTGTCCAGCGCCAAAGCTAAATTATAGCGCTTGACACCTGTTTGCAGCATACTCTTGCAGACGCTCTAAGCGCCGCTACATAGACGCACAAATGGCAATACCTGGCGCTGGGCTTAAATCCCTCTAAGGTTACGAAAAATGAGCTAGATATACATGCAGCGCTGTTCAGTGCACTCATCCCCGCTTACAGCCACATTAAGAAACTGCAGTGCGTTTCTTAATGTGGTGAGTTAATTAGTGATTAGCGACAATCGTCATCACAATATCTATATATACATCAATGTCTCTCTTATAAATAGAGGAATCTTTTTGAATGTATTCTTTTTTTATTAAACCTTTCTGAAGAATATGGTAGACTGTTAGGTCTGATAAATTGTAACTGGTATGGGAGGCCAAAACCCAACATACTTATTGTAAAGTTACATGATTAATGTAGCAATATCATGAAAACATCCTCATATATTTGCTAAGTGATGACAAGGTTACGTATAGACTCTGCATAAAAAAATCCACCTAAGCTTGTTTTTATTAAAGAGGAACTTCAGAGGCCTTGGAGTCTAAAAGGCTCAAGGGCCATCTGAGTCTCACTCGCTGGGGTATCCCGAACCCCCCAGAATTCACTCATCTGCTCCCGGAGCCCCCGCCACGCCTCGGCACCATGGTCACATCACCTCTTGCTGTGCACATACCCACGCCAGCACTTTCTGAATGGCAGATGTAAGCACGCCAACAGCAAGACCCAAGTGGGGGTGCGGCCTGCGGTGCGCTCGGCTCCGCTAGTCTAATCATCAATTTGGGATGCCCCATCTGAGAGGAACAATACACGGGGAAGCAAAATTTGTGTGTGTTGTTCCTCTTTAATGGAAGGAAGAAGAACCCTGGGAGGATTGTACTGTTCTGCTTTTACAGGGGAGATCCCGAGCTAATCTTATGTTGGAGAAGAAGGTTCTGGTTATTTCATTTCTTCTAATGTGTGTATCTGATTTACCCATCATGCAATGCTTTGAGTAGATATTTAGGCCCTTATTTATGAAGGAATAGCGACAGGTAGCAACTGGTGAGCGGCCGGTAATGATGCCTCCCGCCACAAGAACGCCGGCTCCCCACCACAATCACACATTTATCAAGCCAATCCTGCTTAGCGACTGAGATAGCGCCATATAGTGACTCATTCATCATTATTCCAGCCTCAGCCCACAGCGCCAGCGTGAACAGCGACAGGTATGACCTCTCGCTACCTGGCGCTCTCCAATGCATTTCAATGGCACAATCTTTAAATATTAATAATTAATTGTTATTAATGTTTTTTTTTTTTTAAATGTGACCACTTCTGCCATTTTAGATAATTTTTTTAAGTGAAAAAAAACTGTACAGAATTGATATTACAGGTCTGATATTAATGTATTCATATTACTAAATTAATTAAAATCCTTTTTTTTTGTGGTTTCCAAAAATATGGTGGTTTGGGGGTTAAAAAACTACTTTTAACACATCGCCGCCAGCGCTCTGGGGTTTAAACATGCATTTCACAGTGCTTGAATTTTTTGAGCGTGATTTTTTTATGAATATGGTGGAAGCTGGTCGCTCTGACCAGTCGCTATCATGCGCACCCACACATTGCAGAACCTGTCAAATAGCGACTCGTAACCTCGTATTGAACATTACGCCACACCGACTGAGTCGCTGTCAACAACCGAACAATGGCCAAGCACAGCGACTACTAGCGGGCGCTGTGAAAATACCGCTACAGTCGCTCAACTGTCGCTACATGTCGCTATTAATAAATCAGCCTCTTAGAGTGGTTAATGCTGCTGCTTCCCACAGACTGGCTCAGAAGCAATGGAATGGAGCAGATCACCCCTGTAAAAGTGGAATGGAACGTTCACCTGTCACCCCTGGATTTTATTTCTCCCAGAAGAAAATCACAAGCTTGGCAGGCGTTTTATTCATTTTGGGTGACCCCTCCTCTCACTTTCAAGCATGTTTATACAGATTTGTAATATTCAGCAATATCAAAGTACAGCTCATTAAACTAAAAATAGAAACTACTAGTCCGTAGTATGTTACCCAAAGGAGGAATCCAGACTAACCAGTGGCAGCTGAGCCATTCCCAAGCCTGTGCCTGACAAATACAAGTGAATAAAATGGCAAGCCGCTCGGGAAAGGTGTAACTAGTTTGGACTGAGCAAAGTGATCCCAGAAATTCCATTCATGTGATAAATAATCTCGGGCTAGGAGCTTTAAAGGGACCTATTGAAGTGTCTGTCCCAGCTCTGTGGCCTAGACAGTATAGTGGGCACTGCGGTCACAGGGACCCCCTAAATAGTTGTGCAATTTTACTATGCATTTGAAAATGTGGGCAACTGGGGTCTTTGGATTTACTAAGTAGTTAGACATGTGTTCTGCTTAATTGATTATGATTATTGGGATGTTCCACCCAAACCAGGATATATATTTCCAGAGCTTGGTGTTTCTTTTATTTGTCAGACCATACCAAGTGTATGCATAGGGTGGGCTCCTTCTCCATTACAGTAGTGTATAGGAGCAGCCTGGGATTTTACTAGTACCCATCTAGCCAACGATATTTCCAATGAGGCCCGCCTTCAATGTACTTTTCAGCCGGCCAATAAGAATGATTTTCTCTGGTGACCTCAAGAATGATTTCCTCTGGTGGGCACCAAGAATGATTTTCTCTGGTGACCTCAAGAATGATTTCCTCTGGTGGGCACCAAGAATGATTTCCTCTGGTGGGCACCAAGAATGATTTCCTCTGGTGGGCACCAAGAATGATTTCCTCTGGTGGGCACCAAGAATGATTTTCTCTGATGGGCAACAAGAATGATCTTCTCTAGTGGGTCCCAAGTACAATTTCATCTTGTGAGCCCCAAGAATGACTTCTTCTGTTGGTCCCCACAAATTATTTTCGTCTGGTGATCCCCACAAATTATTTTCATCTGGTGATCCCCACAAATTATTTTCGTCTGTTTGTCCCCAAGAATGTTTTCCTCTGGCCGGACGCAAAAATGATTTCCTCATGTGATTTCCTCTGGTGGGCCCCAAGAATAATTTCCTCTGCTGAGCTGCAAGAATTATTTTCTTTAGTGGGCCCCAGGAATGATTTCTTCTGCTGGTCCCCAAGAATGGATTTCATCTGGTGGTTCCCAATTATGATTTCCTCTGGAGGGAGGCAAGAATGATTTCCCCCGCTGGGCACTAAGAATAATTTCCAGGTATGGGTGGGATGGGCTTGGGAGACTTAAAAAGAAAGAAGGGAACCTTCAGTGGAGCACAAGTCTTCGAGAGGTGGTGGTACACTTACCTCAGCCAGCCTCAAAACAGAGCAGGCCAATGGAAAATCTGCAGACTCTCCCTGTGTGTAGTGAAGTCATTTTTAGTTTGTTAAAGAGAAACATCGGGCGGATGTGGAGGCTAATTAAAGCTCCTTCACTGTCTGCTCCATTGCCTATGACGGGAGGAGACAAAACACCCCAAGGCTTGTGGCTGCAATTGGCCGGGTTGGAAGCTCCAGCAAGAGAAAAGGCTTCACTCCTGAACTGCTAAGCGAGCTGTTGAAAAACAACAGGATGTTGGCAAACCACAGAGCACCAACATTCAAAAGGTAATCAGAACCCTGTGGAGGGGTTAAATTGACCTATTCTTTCTGAGGTCTGTTCTTCTTTAAGACCCATCTGTAACAGTCAGCAAATCCTGATGTGCAGACACCAGTGGGTAATAACCAGCCCAGGTGCCCCAAACGTGCTAGTCATCACCTTTTCACATGACGGCATGCTTTGTTAAATGAACTTACTGTCTCTTTGAAATAAAATGAAATTAAAGAAGTGAGTTCTTTTTGAAGCCTATAAGATGGATTGTGTGCAATGTTTGTGAACTTGTAATACTTTCCATCATATTGATTTGTAGATTAGTGTCAGGAAAGAGGAATGGTTTGGGGTAATGGCCAGGCTACTGCCTGAAGATTGCACACAGGCAGTCAGGCCCGGATTAACGTAGGGACGGACGGAGCTGCCGTTCCAGGCCCCTACGTTAAAACAGGCCCAGCAGCCTGCAAATGCGGCCCGCATAGGCCGCCCGGCACCCGCTACAGAGCCGTAGCAGCCATGAGGCGAATGAGGCACTGGCTTCGGGCGCAGCCTGGGGTGGGGAGGCCTTTTTAGGGCCGCAGCGGCACTGCAATGTCTTCCTTGTGATCACTGGGCAGCTGCCTGCTCGCACTCACACACAGTGCCGCTATTCGTCTGCCCATAGACCGCAGCCAGCTCACATACCGGAGAGAATGGCTCGGCTCCGCCCACCTGATGTCACACAGTCCTCCCAGCACAGAAGACGCAGGGGCTGCGTAAGGTAAGGGAGAAGCGGGTGGGGAGTCAGTTTATGGGTTAATGTATGTGTGTGTGTGTGTGTGTGTGTGTGTGTGTATATGTCACGCTGCCGCTGTACTGGCTGTGGCTGTACTGGCTGTGGCTGTACTGGCTGTGACTGATGAGGTTCCTGGACACGCTGGGGTGGCTGAAAGCAAGTGACGTCACTGTCAGCATTGACAAAGTAAATACCGATGCCGGAGTTTGCTAATCATCAGACAGACAGGTACAGCAGGGAGGGAGAGGCACGGAGTCATTAACCCCTGAACGTCAAAGCAGAATAGAGACCACAGTGTTTTGCAGCATATGGGGCCCTGCTCTTGGCTTGGGGCCCGCCCCAGGATCATGCCAGTTAGCTGGGGGCAGGGCCTCCCTTCGCAACCCAAGTCCCAGCTATCCGGAAAACATGCCCAGGGACCCCGATTACAAAGAGCCCCCTGCATTTAGGGCCCCGGAGATGTAAGGCTGGTTGATATGGGTGTTGTGGAGAAAGACTGTTTGTTGGCAAACACCCAAGAACCCCGGAAACCCCCACTCTCAGAGCCCTCGCAAGCTTGTGTGCTCCAGCCGCATTTCCACTCACCTCTAGCCGTGCATGCGTGCGCCCACGCTCAGCCCTCCTTCAAGGTGGGTGGAGGATGCAGCTGGCGGTGCCACTCGGCTTAGCCGCCTAAACCAGTCAGCGCACTCGCTCTCACCCGAGTCTGTGCTGTGGGAGCGGAAGGAAGGTGAGTAAAATGGGGCGACTTGGGGGGGTACACACAGCGGGGCATCCTAATTTGGGATGCTGACGCAGAGAGGAACAACACACAGGAAAGTGAAATTCATTTGTGTTGTTCCTCTTTAAAGTGGACCAACACCCAGGATTTTCACTATCCTGGGTTTTGGTCCACTTCCGCTGCGTGAAACCCCTGAGAATGCCATAAAAAACTTACCTCACCCCGCTCCTACGGCGCATGCGCAAGCGCTCGTCCAATCAGAGCACTCAGAGCCGCTGTGGTATGCATGGACAAGGGACGGACAACCACAGCGGCTCTAAGCACGCTGGAGGCCGCATCTCGTGCTTCCCTCTAACAGGGTTAGAGAGATGCGGCTCACGCATGCGCCGTTGGAACGGGGATAAGGTAAGGTGAATGGGGCGTCCTGGGGGGTTTCACACAGCGGGGCATCCCGATTTCCGGTTCCCCCTGCGGGGAGGGATCTGATCGACCCAGGAATCTTATAGATTCCCGGGCCGATCAGCCTGGGTGTTGGTCCACTTTAAAGAGGAACAAAACCTACCAGGAGTCAGCCTAGAATCTAAAAGATTCCAGGGTCGTCTGCTGGCTTTGCTGGATGCTCTTCTTTGTGAAATCTAAGGGGGTATGAACAGGCTTTCATCCAATCAGAGATGTTTGACGATTGTTTACAGTGGGGAGCGTGAGCTGGCGCATTCCCTGCATCCCTGGTGGCGTGTGCCATTCAGATAGGCTGGGGCAGGAGCCTCATGCCCCCAGGGATGCTATTGAAGGAAATCAGAGCCCTTTGTCGAAGGATGTAAATACGGCAAAGGGGTCTGATTGGACAAGAGCCCGAGTATGCAATGTTGGACCAAGTAGACGTGTTTTACTGGGCAAAAATTGAGACTTCACACCCATTTGGGATGCCCTGGGGGCTCAGAACACGGCAGTGCTGGCATTGAACGAAACGTGAGAGTCAAATTTCCAGGTTTTATTCATCTTTA
The DNA here is from genome assembly GCA_027917425.1 of Gastrophryne carolinensis. NCBI lineage: Eukaryota > Metazoa > Chordata > Amphibia > Anura > Microhylidae > Gastrophryne > Gastrophryne carolinensis. Next base: position 163,800,588 of record CM051234.1, read on the forward strand.
ACGGCTTGAGGAGGGACAAGAAAGGCTTAGGGGTTTGAGAGGGGGCAAGAATGGCTTATAGCAAACTGGGAGGTTTAGATAGACGTATGGATGGCAGAGGGGGTAAGGAAAGCTTATGCATGGCAGAGGGGGTGAGGGGGGCTTATGCATGGCAGAGGGGGTGAGCGTGGCTTATGCATGGCAGAGGGGGTGAGGGAGGCTTATGCATGGCAGAGGGGGTGAGGGAGGCTTATGCATGGCAGAGGGGGTGAGGGAGGCTTATGCATGGCAGAGGGGGTGAGGGAGGCTTAGGAATGGCAGAGGGGGTGAGGGAGGCTTATGCATGGCAGAGGGGGTGAGGGAGGCTTAGGAATGGCAGAGGGGGTGAGGGAGGCTTAGGAATGGCAGAGGGGGTGAGGGAGGCTTAGGAATGGCAGAGGGGGTGAGGGAGGCTTAGGAATGGCAGAGGGGGTGAGGGAGGCTTAGGGATGGCAGAGGGGGTGAGGGAGGCTTAGGAATGGCAGAGGGGGTGAGGGAGGCTTATGCATGGCCGAGGGGGTGAGGGAGGCTTAGGAATGGCAGAGGGGGTGAGGAAGGCTTATGCATGGCAGAGGGGGTGAGGAAGGCTTATGCATGGCAGAGGGGGTGAGGGAGGCTTATGCATGGCAGAGGGGGTGAGGGAGGCTTAGGAATGGCAGAGGGGGTGAGGGAGGCTTAGGGATGGCAGAGGGGGTGAGGAAGGCTTAGGGATGGCAGAGGGGGTGAGGGAGGCTTAGGAATGGCAGAGGGGATGAGGAAGGCTTATGCATGGCAGAGGGGGTGAGGGAGGCTTAGGAATGGCAGAGGGGGTGAGGGAGGCTTATGGATGGCAGAGGGGGTGAGGGAGGCTTAGGAATGGCAGAGGGGGTGAGGGAGGCTTATGGATGGCAGAGGGGGTGAGGAAGGCTTATGCATGGCAGAGGGGGTGAGGGAGGCTTAGGAATGGCAGAGGGGGTGAGGGAGGCTTATGGATGGCAGAGGGGGTGAGGGAGGCTTAGGGATAGCAGAGGGGGTGAGGAAAGCTTATGCATGGCAGAGGGGGTGAGGGAGGCTTAGGGATGGCAGAGGGGGTGAGGGAGGCTTAGGGATGGCAGAGGGGGTGAGGAAGGCTTATGCATGGCAGAGGGGGTGAGGGAGGCTTAGGGATGGCAGAGGGGGTGAGGGAGGCTTATGCATGGCAGAGGGGGTGAGGAAGGCTTATGCATGGCAGAGGGGGTGAGGAAGGCTTAGGGATGGCAGAGGGGGTGAGGGAGGCTTAGGAATGGCAGAGGGGGGGAGGGAGGCTTAGGGATAGCAGAGGGGGTGAGGGAGGCTTATGCATGGCAGAGGGGGTGAGGGAGGCTTAGGGATGGCAGAGGGGGTGAGGAAGGCTTAGGGATGGCAGAGTGGGTGAGGGAGGCTTAGGAATGGCAGAGGGGGGGAGGGAGGCTTATGCATGGCAGAGGGGGTGAGGAAGGCTTATGCATGGCAGAGGGGGTGAGGAAGGCTTAGGGATGGCAGAGGGGGTGAGGGAGGCTTAGGAATGGCAGAGGGGGGGAGGGAGGCTTAGGGATAGCAGAGGGGGTGAGGGAGGCTTATGCATGGCAGAGGGGGTGAGGGAGGCTTAGGGATGGCAGAGGGGGTGAGGAAGGCTTATGCATGGCAGAGGGGGTGAGGAAAGCTTATGCATGGCAGAGGGGGTGAGGAAGGCTTAGGGATGGCAGAGGGGGTGAGGAAGGCTTATGCATGGCAGAGGGGGTGAGGAAGGCTTAGGGATGGCAGAGGGGGTGAGGAAGGCTTATGCATGGCAGAGGGGGTGAGGAAGGCTTATGCATGGCAGAGGGGGTGAGGGAGGCTTATGCATGGCAGAGGGGGTGAGGAAGGCTTATGGGTGGCAGAGGGGGTGAGAGAGGCTTAGGGATGGCAGAGGGGGTGAGGGAGGCTTAGGAATGGCAGAGGGGGTGAGGAAAGCTTATGGATGGCAGAAGGGGTGAGGGAGGCTTAGGGATGGCAGAGGGGGTGAGGGAGGCTTAGGAATGGCAGAGGGGGTGAGGGAGGCTTATACATGGCAGAGGGGGTGAGGGAGGCTTATGCATGGCAGAGGGGGTGAGGGAGGCTTAGGAATGGCAGAGGGGGTGAGGGAGGCTTATGCATGGCAGAGGGGGTGAGGGAGGCTTAGGAATGGCAGAGGGGGTGAGGGAGGCTTAGGAATGGCAGAGGGGGTGAGGGAGGCTTATACATGGCAGAGGGGGTGAGGGAGGCTTATGCATGGCAGAGGGGGTGAGGGAGGCTTATGCATGGCATAGGGGGTGAGGGAGGCTTAGGGATGGCAGAGGGGGTGAGGGAGGCTTAGGGATGGCAGAGGGGGTGAGGGAGGCTTATGGATGGCAGAGGGGGTGAGGGAGGCTTAGGGATGGCAGAGGGGGTGAGGAAAGCTTATGGATGGCAGAAGGGGTGAGGGAGGCTTAGGGATGGCAGAGGGGGTGAGGAAGACTTAGGGATGGCAGAGGGGGTGAGGAAGGCTTAGGGATGGCAGAGGGGGTGAGGGAGGCTTAGGGATGGCAGTGGGGGTGAGGGAGGCTTAGGGATGGCAGAAGGGGTGAGGGAGGCTTAGGGATGGCAGAGGGGGTGTGGGAGGCTTAGGGATGGCAGAGGGGGTGTGGGAGGCTTAGGGATGGCAGAAGGGGTGAGGGAGGCTTAGGGATGGCAGAGGGGGTGAGGAAGGCTTAGGGATGGCAGAGGGGGTGAGGAAAGCTTAGGGATGGCAGAGGGGGTGAGGGAGGCTTAGGGATGGCAGAAGGGGTGAGGGAGGCTTAGGGATGGCAGAGGGGGTGAGGAAGGCTTAGGGATGACAGAGGGGGTGAGGAAGGCTTAGGGATGGCAGAGGGGGTGAGGGAGGCTTAGGGATGGCAGAGGGGGTGAGGGAGGCTTAGGGATGGCAGAGGGGGTGAGGGATGCTTAGGGATGGCAGAGGGGGTGAGGAAAGCTTATGGATGGCAGAAGGGGTGAGGGAGGCTTAGGGATGGCAGAGAGGGTGAGGAAGGCTTAGGGATGGCAGAGTGGGTGAGGGAGGCTTAGGGATGGCAGAAGGGGTGAGGGAGGCTTAGGGATGGCAGAAGGGGTGAGGGAGGCTTAGGGATGGCAGAGGGGGTGAGGAAGGCTTAGGGATGACAGAGGGGGTGAGGAAGGCTTAGGGATGGCAGAGTGGGTGAGGGAGGCTTAGGGATGGTAGAGGGGGTGAGGGATGCTTAGGGATGGTAGAGGGGGTGAGGAAAGCTTATGGATGGCAGAAGGGGTGAGGGAGGCTTAGGGATGGCAGAGAGGGTGAGGAAGGCTTAGGGATGGCAGAGTGGGTGAGGGAGGCTTAGGGATGGCAGAGGGGGTGAGGGAGGCTTAGGGATGGCAGAGGGGGTGAGGGAGGCTTCGGGATGGCAGAGGGGGTGAGGGAGGCTTATGCATGGCAGAGGGGGTGAGGAAGGCTTAGGGATGGCAGAGGGGGTGAGGGAGGCTTAGGGATGACAGAGTGGGTGAGGGAGGCTTAGGGATGGCAGAGGGGGTGAGGAAGGCTTAGGGATGGCAGAGTGGGTGAGGGAGGCTTAGGGATGGCAGAGGGGGTGAGGGAGGCTTAGGGATGACAGAGTGGGTGAGGGAGGCTTAGGGATGGCAGAGGGGGTGAGGAAAGCTTATGGATGGCAGAAGGGGTGAGGGAGGCTTAGGGATGGCAGAGGGGGTGAGGGAGGCTTAGGGATGGCAGAGGGGGTGAGGAAGGCTTAGGGATGGCAGAGGGGGTGAGGGAGGCTTATGGATGGCAGAGGGGGTGAGGATAGCTTATAGATGGCAGAGTGGGTGAGGGAGGCTTAGGTATGGCAGAGGGGATGGGGAAAGCTTATGGATGGTAGAGGGGGTGAGGAAAGCTTATAGATGGCAGAGGGGGTGAGGGAGGCTTAGGGATGGCAGAGGGGATGGGGAAAGCTTATGGATGGCAGAGGGGGTGAGGGAGGCTTATGGATGGCAGAGGGGGTGAGGAAAGCTTATGGATGGTAGAGGGGGTGAGGAAAGCTTATGGATGGCAGAGGGGGTGAGGGAGGCTTATGCATGGCAGAGTGGGTGAGGGAGGCTTATGCATGGCCGAGGGGGTGAGGAAGGCTTAGGGATGGCAGAGGGGGTGAGGGAGGCTTAGGGATGGCAGAGGGGGTGAGGGAGGCTTATGGATGGCAGAGGGGGTGAGGGAGGCTTATGGATGGCAGAGGGGGTGAGGGAGGCTTATGGATGGCAGAGGGGGTGAGGGAGACACGTCTAGGCCACTGTTAGTGCTGCAGGCAAATGCCAAGCCCCTCATCCCTCTTGCTCAGTCATGGGGAGGGCAGGGCCGTATTTGGTGTCCAGACTGCCCTAGGCACTTTTTGCTTACGCAAGAGGTGTAAATGCAGACAGTGTGAGTGTGTGTGTGTGTGGAGGGGGGGGGGGGGGGGGTGAGGATGCAAGGGGTTAAATGCAGAGCCCTATACCTGTTACTGGATTTCCAGGATCCCGGCACACATCACCACAGCCTAGAGGCAGGGAAATCAGGTCCTGTTAGGAGCTGAACAATGCCTCGACTGCTGACTGCATCTTCCTGGGGATAGGGGGGCGCTCAAGAGGGGGCATTAAAGTGCCAGCAAGGGTTGTTTTTAAACTACAGCTCACCCCATAGCACCCCCCATGCAAGGGTTGCCTAATAGTAAATACAGCCCTGGGAGAGGGGGGACTGCTGCCAAGGAAGAGGCACAGTATGGCATGTACTGCTATGGGGCAACAGCAACTCCATAGGATGGGTGAGGAGAAGGCAGAATTTTCCTTTCCGCACTGACCATTATTTAGCCTAGAAACTGCTCTGCACACAAAGATCCATTTTCCAAGTTTGATGTACAAAGGAATCCTTTTGATAAGCAGTGAAGTAGTGTGATTGGCCTCTAATTGTATGATGTGAAGAGAGTCGCTTTAGTCTGTTCCTCCTATGGACATGTAAAGTAGTATATGGCGCAGGGCTGGCGCGGGACATGGCCAGCCACAATGATCAATCTCCAAGCCAGCTCATATATTTTCCCAACAGCGCTCTGATAGAAAGGCACCCGTATGAAGTCTCATAATTATGTCGCCTTTTCTCATGTGGCTGGAAATGAGGTTTCAGAGGGTAGCTTATGCTGACCTGGTGCCTCCGAATAGAAAGCCTGGTAAAAAAAAAAAATCTGTTTAACTATTTCATGGACTGAGCCGAGCAACTGAACAAAGAAGAAACTAATAGAGCAGCATCTCATATTCGGCCCCTCTGCTGTTTTGCACATTGCTCTTGCCGTGCTCTTGAATGTAATTTTGCCCATTCTGTCCCCAGTTTGTTGCCTAAGGCCACTGGCATTGAGAGTGTTTGTCATTTATACCAAGTGGGCTCCCGGATGAGAATCTGACCCAGCCACTCATCTGTCAGCATTGTCTCATTCCTTTTATTTACATCTGTCTTTAGCATTCTAATTATCTACTTTATTACTTTAGCCTCGAGGAATACCGTAAAAAACAACTGATATGAGGAGGATCCTACCCACAATAAAACTGCCTAAAATCCCCACTGGATAGAATCCACGGCACTTGAGAATATTTGTGCTGCCAGATGACCTCAATATGTCCTCAGATTGATCCTGTTACAGCTTTTATTCTTTAGCCATAATCACATTTGAACACTATGTAAATAGGCGCAGCTTTCTGTTTGTAAACACGTTACAGCAAGTGATTTATTATTTTTAATAAGGGTAATTTTTTTGTAAAGGCTAAAAATATATCACTTAACAGCCTTAGAACATTTTACTGAGGGCAGAACATATCAACTACAGAAGATACTGTACACAATAGATTTTCCAGAATTAAATCATATGCAAACTTTTATTTATTTTGCAATAGAGATAGATCATATCAAGTCAGTATATATATATATATATATATATATATATATATATATATATATATATATTTTAGTATATGGTATAGTAGTACATATGTGTAGTATGCTGCCTGCAATATTTATATTGTATTTATATAGTTTATCAATATATATATAGTTTATCATTTATCAAAGAACACCTGTATGTCTATTACCAAGCCAAACAGTAACCACACTATACAATTGTATCAAAACACTGTCCAGGCATGCTCAGCCTGTGTCTGCTGGAACTGCACAAGACACCAAAACACTGCTATAGGCAGGGCCTATGGGCGACATGATCTCAGCGGGCCCCTTTGGGAAGGAGAGTCGCGGGTTGGGGGTCTATAAATTTCATAGCCAAAACTAAAAAGGGCTGCTTACCCTCCAACCCCCTATTGGAGCTGTTTTTTAGATTGAGGAAGAAGGATGGACATAAAAGGAAGACCAGGAATGGATAGGGCAGAGATGAGGGCACAGGGATGGATGGAGCAGAGAGACAGGGATGGATGGGGCAAAAAGACAGAGAAAGGAAGTGTGTGCACTTTGTACCTTGCATTACCTTCTTTCAGCGTGTGCAGAACTTCCTGTTGCAATGCTGGGGCCAGGACGCAGCCTGATGACACGTCTCTGGGGGCGGGGCTTGCAGGGAGACTCAGCTCTATGGGGCAGCGCTGATCATAGATCAACACACAAGAGAGTGCAGGGCTGTCAGGGCCGAGTAGAGGTTATGGGGGAGAGCAAATGCACCACCAATGAAAGAGTGTGCAGCTCAGCCTCAATACGAGGGCCCGATGCAATGTTAGTGGCAAAAAAGTTTAAGTTCTTTAGCCACATATTGCCAGCTGTCAGTGGACCCCCCTGGGGGCCCGGCAGCTGACCAGCCTTGCCGGGTGCTGACGCCAGCCCTGGCTATAGGGAATTTACTTCTCAAATACTGAAATAACATGAAAATGGCTTTTTGTTATATTGTTATATATATATATATATATATATATATATATATATATATATATATATATCATTGGTGATACTCTAGCTTTCCCACAGGTCCAGCTTGGTGCCCCAAGAAAGGTATCCTCATCATCAGATGGATGTGCACTGAGATAGTGACCCCTCTGTAAGCAGTGAAAGGAGTAGTGTGCTTCATTCACTAGGATGTAGGAAGGGTGTGGTGTTCCGCCATTGCTCTGCTCTTTGATAAAATTCCAGGAGCCAGCTGGTACATTCCTTGATCTCCCGAATGAGCAAAGGCATTAACTGCAGGTGATTGGACTCATTTTTTAAGCCTAAGTTGAAGCCCCCCCCCCCCCCACAAAGCAGAGACGGGAAAAATCAGAAAAATCAGGGGGCAACATTAATGACAGGAACCCCCGTAAGAATGCTGCCAGTAACCCTTTAGATACTGGAACACAAGACTAAGCTCTCCGTCTCATGATATTCCCCATGCTGTCATATATGTTACATGTATGTTGTTCCCTATGTTTTTTTTCTACATACAGTATTAAATAAGGTAAAAAATAAATTAAATAACTTTAATAAAGATTTAATTTGGGTGCCTCTACTGGCCACTCTGCTTATTGATTATTGGATCTCCACTCCCACGCATATTCATTATTGGGTCTGTGGGCACACTGCTTAATAATTATTCGGCCTGGGGAGATCCACTGACACTCTGCTTGTTAATTATTGGGCCTGATTGGGGCTTATTAATTCTAGGTTGGGATGTTCTGCTGGCACTCTGCTTAGGGATGGATTAAGCACTGAGCACAAGAGTCTCCCATTCTGCCCACCCCTTGGGGTCTTCACCACTGATGTGCAATCCTGACAAGCAAACCCCATAGGCTGCTGGTTGTCAGGTGGGTTAGCATACCAGCAATAGAGTATGGATTGCCTGTTGTCTGATTTTTGGCCTTCCAGAGTGGGGGGGACTGGATGGGCAGCAGAACATCCCAAACTGTAGGGTGGGCCCCCAAAGCCAGTTCTACTGTTGGGCCAAAGACACCTCAGTCTGACACTGGTTTGCACCACATAAGCGTGTGTCAGCTGATGCTTGTCTTGTTGGCAACTGCCTTATGCAGCAGAGGCAATCACGGTTCTGTCACTGAAGGTATTTACAACGGTTGCTCCAGCAAACAGCTAGTAGTTCTAATCTAAAGACACACACAGTCCCACTGAATGCAGCTAAAGGCCATGTAGGGTGGCCTCCCCCACACTCATCTGGTCCTCACTCTACTTCCCAGCCAGTGGTATTAGTACCACTGGTGGTACTTGAGGTCCTATCATGTGGTACTCCAGAAAAAACAGTGACCTGTACCCCCATATGTGGTGCTGTAATTTATACTGTGCCCACATCTGAGCACAACTGTCCGAAAGGTGATAAAAACTATGTATGTGCAGTTTTTTGACAACCTGTACCTACCACCCTGGTGATACTTAATATAATTAGAAAATGGAAAATGGTACTCGAGGAAAAACAGTTGGCAACTCCTGAGCCTCGATTCAGAGACACATTCGTCCGGACTTCCGTAGCTGTCTGTGAAAGTTTTGGTGGGTGTTTGTCATTTTTTTGCTTTTTTTCATCCATTTTCTACTCGCACGAACGTTCGAGAATGCGCTTCCGTTGAACGGAAGCAAATTGGAACATTTCTGTTAGTTCGGATCATTTTCCAAACAAAATCAGAAATTTTCCATTCGTTCAGAAAACTTCCGTTGATTCAGAGAGCTTCCGTCTGATTCAGAGAGCTGATTTCCGACGGATCACCACCCTATAAATCCGTTTCATTTCCGATCCACTTACGTGACCTTTGAGGGCTCGGATTGCTATTGTTGAACATGTTTTGCGGCTATGTGGAGGAGTCTGCGCGCCTTTAGCACCAAGGCATTGCATGTATCAGCATGGCCGAGGCCATAAATTGTATAGCAATGCATACCTGAATCAATACATTTCATGTATGCCTTATAGAAGCATTTTAATGCAGACCTTAATTAGTCCTTAGCATGTAAACATTTATTTTCCCACACATCCATATAATTGCTAGATTTTTTTAGACTTATGTCCTTTGTGAATTATATTTGGATTGTTGAACTTGAATCTTAATTTGTTGTAGGAGTTATTGCTATTACTATGCAAAACCCGGGCCGTGGTGGCGAGGGCGCCCTGGCTTTTGAAGTCCAGATTTAGGTGTTTGGACCATACGGGGGGGGGGGGGACTGCAGTATGACCCCAACAAGGTTATACCAATATTTTAATTTACGTTTTTTAGCAGGGACCACACGTGCCAGAGTGGCACAACTGAGTGTCAGGGTCCTTCAGTTGGTGGGCGAGATGCAGGAGCTGCGCAACTCGTTGGGGACCACAGAAGAAGAATAATGTTCTGTGGCCTGCCATTGCTATGTATTTTGTTTTTATAGTTGATAAAATTTTAAATTTTCAAAATTTTTAACAATTTTATATTTTATGATGAAATAAAAAAAAAAAATTACATTGTCATTTCATTTACAAAATACATTAACACAAAACTAATGGGCCCAGAAATATTTAAAGATGAATATTCACATGACCGAGAAGTGATTTGGGTAAGTTTTAGGGGGCTAAAATGAAAGAAGAACCTAACCAAGAAGTGGTTTGGGTGAGCTTTAAGGGTCCAAAAGGGAAGATGGAGGATAGTGCTAAGTGATTTAGCTAAACATTGTAGTAGAAGTGAGGGTGGCAAATATGTAGGCGAGCACTTTAATGAGTTCAGTTTGTAGTGCGCAGGCGCAAGATGGTAAGGATTTCCGTTTGGACGAATATTTATTGAAAAAGGGAAACAGAATCGAACGGGAAACGTAAAGGATTTGTGGGAGGATACGATGGGAAAAGGGCAAAAACGAAAGCCTACGTTGTAACATGTGAAAATGAAACGGAAAAGTCTGGATGGAAAATGACATCCTCGTAATTCGTAATCTGCCGTACGAACGGACGGAAACTTTACAGAAGGTTTTCAATGCATGCATAGAATCGCTCGTACGCTCATACGAGAACGGAAACATTTCACAAAAAAAACAGATCGGAACTAAAACGGAAGTTTTTTTTGTCTCTCTGAATCGAGGCTCTGGTCTGGAGTTCTCTGCTGGCATTCTGCTTATCATTTATTGGGTCTGGGAATTCCTCTGACCCCTCTTCTTAATAATTTTTGGGGGTATATACTGGGTTTTGAGGTTCAGCTTTCATGCAGTAAACTATAAACAGCTTCGATTTTATTGCAGTCCCTTGATGTTGAACACAAAGACAATGAGGCCTTCACACCATCTGGTTTAAGTTGATAAGAGCTCTGGTTTCAGTATTGCCTAGTGGTGGTTATATGATGTATCGTGACTCCCTTTAAGAAGTCTCTGCTTGTGTGTGAAAGGAGGAGGGTGCCATCAGCCTGCCATGTTAGCCACTAGCTTCTGTTTCCCCACCGTCAGCAGCTCTCCCCTCCAGCATGGGAGCTCATTGCTTCCTTGACATCTTCATGTAGGCATTGACTGGTCGATACTAGAAAATATGCAGGATCCCCCTGACCACAAGTCCAACATATAAGATTACAGTATATTTAGCGTCCTTCCCGGGTTGCTGCATTAGAAGATGACATAACATTTAGGAATAGAGAATGAATATAGAAATAGATTTATAATATGACATGTTGTGCAATTTGTATATACACCATTTTGTATAAAACTTCCATGGGTGTTATAGGGAGCAGACATTCTGTGTAGACCTCCTTGTCTCACCAAATTCATGAACTGTGTGCGTAGGCTTTAGTGCTGCTTTTATACTCACAGATACACAGCTGGTGCAGCATCCAGCATCTTCTTTTTTGGTTTCCTTATGGTGACTTGTCCACTGAAGGCAATGAATACTTGCTCTTCCAAACTCATCTAAATTACATCAATAACAGAGCGCAGTCTTTAATGAGCTCTCAACTTTAAAGACTTGAAGGATATTAACAAGCCGCTTGACAAATGGTGCTTAGAAGCACATTAAAGACGCTGCTAATGGAGCGCATAATGACGGCTAATTTTCCATCAGATATAAATTAGAGCCCCAACAGTTATTTGCCTTAAGGACTTTATGTAAATGATTCTGTTCTGTATAAACTGGGAGGCGAGGACTGCCATGCCATGTTGGCAATGCTTCGGGATATGATTAATAGATCTATAGCACAAATGGACACACAACTGAAGAGATATTCATTTTACACAGGCAAGTAAACAGCTTGAACTGCGTCAGTCAGACAGAACCATCCACAAACAGCCAAAATCTAATACCTCTGGCTTCATACCCAGTCTGGATGCCACTGAAGCATCACACATATAATGTTCACTGGACACTGGACTTCTATTTAATGTAATGTAACACTACTGTATATACAAGATCAGCATTAAAGAGACTCTAAACCCAACAACAATATTAAGGCAGTGTGACAGTAGTATTGGGGTTAACCAGCAGTAATCACGGTCAGCTTTAATTGCACTCCAAAGTATGTCACTCTGCCGAACCGGAATTCGCTCCGAATTTCAGGGAAAATTCGATTCGGCACGAACCCGAATTTTTTTTGGTTCGTGCCGATCGAATTTTCCCTGAAATAAAAAAAAATGCCGGCATGGTGGGAGTGGGCAGGCCGGCTACGCTGTCAGCGGGCGGCGGAAGCCGGCCCGGTGACAGCGCAGCCGGCCTGCCCGCTCCCACCATGCCGGCATTTGTTTAAAAAGCAAACACTTACCTGCATGGTCGGAGCGTGCCTCCACGCTCCGGCGCCGCTCTCAACTGTCATCAGAGGACGCGTCATCAGAGGGCGCGTCATCAGAGGGCGCCTGAGAGCGGCACCGGCCTCCACGCTCCGACCATGCAGGTAAGTGTTTGCTTTTTAAACAAATGCCGGCATGGTGGGAGCGGGCAGGCCGGCTGCGCTGTCAGCGGGCCGGCGGCGGCCCGCTGACAGCGTAGCCGGCCTGCCCGCTGCCACCATGCCGGCATTTTTTTTTTTCAGATGAGCGATTCGTGAAAGTTCGATTCGGGCGAACCCGAATTTCTTGGGGAAATTCGGCGAATCGCCCAAATCGAACTTTCAAGAAGTTCGCTCATCTCTATATGTCACGGTGTCAATCTATCTCAAGCAATATCACAGCACACAAGTATAGTAGCCAAGGTAAAGGGTTCAAGGGACAACAGCATGGGGACAAGATGGAATCACAGCAGACAATCAACAGTAAACAGGAGAAATGAAAGAATCAGCTTCTTTTAATGTTGCGGGGTCATGAAAAGGACATTTTAATGCTTAACTCATCACGGTCAAATACACAGTTCACAATTTACTGGCCAATAAACTTGCATAGCTTGTAGAAAGCTAACACAGGCACAATGGCACAATTTTAGAGCATGGTTAAATAGTCTTGTGTCTTTCAGGCAGGACTTAGGTACACTTGCTTATTAGAACGTTTCAGTGAAAGGGTTAAAGTGGACCAACAGTCAAAACCAGACCAACACAACAAAAAGTTCTCATAGGCATCCCCCCCTGGGTAATTTAGATTGCTGCACATAAAATTCAATTTACTCCTGTTGTGGTAAATGTTAAAACTAAATGGCGGCTCATGCATCTGAAGACCAAATGCAAACAGGAAGTGCTTCTGGGCTTCCAGTTACTGTGCATTGTCAGTTATGTCAGTTGAATCCAGGCAGCAGCATGGCTGAGATGCTGGAAGAGGAAGCTCCAAAATGGCTGCTACCTTTCTTTTCCAACTGTGCCAGGCCCTCGCTCTGGTTTAAATAGGCTTGTATCTATCAAGAACTGAACACAGGTGCTCTTGCGTGTCAAAATTTTCAGCATAAGGGTTAGGCAGTATTGTATTTCCCAATTAAATATAAACCTTTTTCCAGAGGGGAATTTGGGTGGCCCCACTTTGAGTTGAGCACCCCCTTGTAGTTGAGACTGTCTATGGGGTATCCCACACTGGGACACAGAACTGCCTGACGTCAGCAGAGAGGTTGTTGTCCTGCCAACGAGTGATACACACGGGGAACCTCTACTCTATAGCATCTGAGCCCAGGACCGTTTCCCAACCCAAGGGCTTCTCTCTCACACAACAGTCACTTCAGGGCAGGGACCTCAGACACGGGCAGCCACACCTTTCCCTTTGGATCCTCTTTACTCCTACTCGCTTCCCACTCGTGTGCATGGATTACCTTTCTAAGATCCCCAAAATAAATATCCAAAGCACGCAAACCCCCCTATCTCTTAAGAAAAGCTGCCCCACAACCAACAAATAAATCCTTTACAGTGTGAGGTAAGGGGTTAAATGCAGACTTGGACATGGATTTGCTTTCACATCCTCTGAGCCTAACCAAAAATGTGACACAGGCATCACATGAAACCACATATGGGAGGTTGGCAGAGCAAGGACTGTGTGGGATGCTGCCGTAAGGGTAAGAACACTGGGCTGGACCTCCCTGTACTGCCAAGGATCCCTCTGTGGCTGAAGAGGGTTCTGATCACAGGGGAGATTCACAAAGCCTGGGCAAAAAACAAGATACCCCAGAGGGGATGGAGGTCCTGAGGTCATATGTTTTGGGTCATGTTCTAGAATGAGCCTAGAGTATAGTTACAAGCTATCTTCAGGCAATGTTTTAATTTTAGGGCTAGATGTGAAGAGTTTTGCCAAAAAGATGTTACTTTGTCCTTATTATTTTTTATTTTATATTATTTTTATTGAAGTTGCTTGTGTCAAAAGCGCACCATGAAAAATGGGGCACTCAAAGTGAAAAGTGCCAAAATACTAAACACTGGGACCTTTTCAAAACAGGGCGGACCCGCCTTGACCTTTCTACAACACTGTAAGTAACTTGATATGTCTGATGCAAAACTAACTACAAAAAGAAAAATGAGATGCATTGTCTTTCATCGACACATATCTCAATTATGTAAGTCTATGTAAACTGCCATTTGTGTACACTTTACCTATATTGAAAACGTAATAAAAATACATTTAAAAAAAAAAGTGCGGACCCCTTTCTCTGCTCCCTGGAGGATGAACCCCCTAACAGAGAGTAAAGGGATAAGCATCCCCCCAAAAGAGAAGACGAGCCTTTGGCCCTCAGGTACTACCATAAGGATTCCTTGTGGACCACTGGTTGGCCCCTGCGGCCTAAAGCATTGCCTAGAGGTTGCCCTGGCAATGGCTTCAGCACTGGGTTTTCCTTGGCTGGTGATAAGACCTGCCTTGTACTAGCCCAGGCCTCAAGCCACTGGGCAGGGGTTCAGAGATGAAGTCATAAGACCTAAAACATCTTTTACCCCAGTATTTGGGTACAGGGACCATATTGGGTCCTGGCACCAACCACAAACAACACACATGTTAACGAAAAATAAATAGGGTCATGACTATGGTTGTGACAAAAGGTGAGGGATTTGAGGTGCTTTGTTTTATAGAGGGCGGGGGCCTTATGGCTATGAACATTTTCATAGGGGATAACCACAACCACAGGAGCACTTCCAAGGGTCGCTCCAACCACCTTGAGTGGCTGAACGTCAATCTGAAGTCCTTATTAGTCTTCTGTTCTCATCTAAGCAAGTCTGGCCCTAGGTTAATAGAAGCTCTGTGCAAGAATTCAAGACTTTGCCCCTCAAACACATTACAGAGACAGATGGAGAGAAAATAGAAAAACGGGGGGTGGAGGGCTAGTTGAGAATAATGATAGAGAGAACTAGATGCAATCTGGAACAGGAAAGAGATATGAGGAACATTGGAGTCCCATACACATAATTTGCAAAGGTGCCCTGGGCAGTTGCAAAACTTGCATAACCCAAAGGCTGGCCTTGCATGTAAGGTAGCAACTATTAGCAAAGGTCAAAAGTGGGCTGTGGTTTTGCATCTGATTATAGGTCTGCATAATCACGCCCATGGATATCTTTGAAACAAAGGGATGGTACCATGTTATGCTTATACCCAAAGTGTACGACTTCCCCTGCCACAATAAGGGTTGATTGATGGTCGTGTGCAGGAGACTTTGCGCACACTATTTGGAGCACCAAATTGTGATCGGCTTCCGCACGATTCATGGTCATCAAAATAGGATGCGCATTTATTTTTGTACCAATTTGAGCACTAGTGTTCGCCAATGCGCCAACTTGCACCCGACATTTTCCAGTAGTGCCATTTGGCCGCACCAAACTCTCTCCAGCACCTGCTTTATGGTATGTTTAGAGGGCAGAAAAGCGTGCGCAAATGTGGCGATTTGAAGAGTGAATTTCCTCCAGCAAATAGGTGGAGGAAGCTGCTAATTCCAATGAGTAACAGGCTTATTTCATCCCGAAAACACATACCAGAAGTGTCCGGCATGTTTTTGAACAATGAAAGTGTCAGTTGCAAGTTCTTTTTAGGGATTGAATCATTTTGTTTGAAAAAAAATGATAAAAAGGTCCAAAAAAAATCCAAAAATCTGGATATAGCAAAAACAATAACAAAACTATATAAATTATTAATATGCAAACCAAACTTTAGAGGGAGAGTTAAAGAGAAAATCTGTGACAAAACATTGGATCAAAAAAATGTTAAAGGTTCACTAAAATCAGAATATCCCCCCCCCCAAAAAAAAATGATAGCACAGGTTCTCTAGAGAATACACTTTGAAATGGCGAATAGAGTTTTGCAGAAAACAGAGAAGCTGGAGAGATCAAAACGCTACGGAGAAAGAGCAAAGGAAAGGGGAGAAACATGGGCGACCATCGGGAGCAGTTAAGCGCTTATCTGGCCGATTGCGCATGGGGTAGGGCCATTTGCGCTTAAAAACAGCAGATTTTCCTTGCAGAAGGCGCAAATTGGCACAAGAAGAGGCAATTTGCACTTCTCCTATGCCCTTGCCATTTGGTGCGATATGCACATGCAGCCATGAATCATGTGCCTAGGTGCATGCGGAATCGCTTCCGCCTAAGCATTTTTGCGCCCCGACCATGAATCGACCCTGATGTTGTGAGCAATTAATGGTCTCTTCGTCAGTTGGGATTTGGCACAAATGATTTTCTTTTTCTATGGCACTGAGCGTTCTACACATTAGCATTTATTATCACATATTTAATAGCCTGGAAATTCCTGCCTATGCGCTTGGGAGTCTATATACAATCATAGTTTCTTTAATTATAAGTCCAAATATAATTTATGCATAATTACAAGCACTGATAATGCACATCATGTTATGAAAATAATGGAGAAAGTCTGTAAACCATCTGTTGAGATAAAGCATCAGGATTCACCAGCACCCCCATAATAGCCCACTACCCCTTCTTAATCTGCCTCCGAAAAACATCACTAGACTGCTTGTATGTAAAACTCGGGTAAAGGATTTACAATCAAAGGGTCACTGCTCTGAATATCCTGAGGTGAACCCTCAAAACCCTTCATTCCAAAGATCCTTAAAGGGCCTGTAAACAGTCATAAAGAAACAAAAAGTCACTGCAGGTGCCACCAACTTGGCTCAGTAGCATCAGATACTGAGGAGAGTCGAGGGGTCAAAAGTGCAGGGGGTGGGTTATATCTGTCCTTTGCTTAAACAGAGCAGAGGTGGGGTCAGGAAAATGTCAGCAATCCCAGAATGCAGAGCGGCACAGTTTGAAGACACTTCCTGTTTGCAGGCAGCCTGAAATGCCATGGGTCGCCATTTTGAATATTTAAAGGCTCAGAAAATGCAGTAGATGCAGGTAGGATGATTTTTTTATGTGGGCAATCTGTATGTACAGGGTGAGGGAAACATATAAGATAGACTCTTATTCAGGGTGAAGATCCAGTTTAACTGCTGGCACTGTTATTGTGTACTCTGGGGCCATTCGGGTAAATTGCGTACTTACAGTGGAGGCAGGCAGGGCAGCTGCTATCGGGCCCATGAGACAAAGGGGCCCAGCTGCCTCCCCTGCCTCCACTTGTGGCTTTGTGCCTTTTGTTATTTTAATTATATGTACCAGTTAGATCGGGACCCTCCGTCGCTGACGATCGGGGCCTGTGGAAAAGAGATAAAGACAGAGGAAACGTTTAAAATAGTAAATGATGGACAGACTGTGGAAAAGAGAGAAAGTAGGAGGGAATGTGGAAACGAGAGAAATATGGAGGAAATGCGAAAAAGGGACAGACGTAGAAAATATGGTGAATAGATAAAGGAGTGAATGTGGAAAAGAGAGAAAGATGGAGTGGATGTGGAAGAGAGATAAAGAATGTGTAAGATAGAGAAAGATGGAGGGAATGTAGAAAATAGGGAAAGATAGATGTACTGTGAAAGATAGAGAAAGATGAAGGGACTGTGGAAGAGAACGATGGAGTGAATGTGGAAGAGAGTGAAAGAGGGAAAGACTGTCCAAGAGAGAGAAAGATGGAGGGACTGTGGAAAAGAGAGAAAGAGGGAGAGACTGTCCAAGAGAGAGAAAGATGGAGGGACTGTGGAAAAGAGAGAAAGAGGGAGAGACTGTCGAAGAGAGGGAAAGATGGAGGGAATGTGGAAGAGAGAGAAAGATGAAGAGACTGATGAAGAGAGAGAAAGAGGGAGAGGCTGTCGGAGTAAGAGAAAGTTTGAGTTACTGTGGAAGAGAGAGAACGATGGAGGGACTGTGGAAAATAGAGAAAGATTGGGGGAATGTGGAAAAAAGAAAGTTTGAAGGAATGTGGAAGAGAGAGAAAGATGGAGGGAATGTGGAATATAAAGGTGGAGGGAAGGTGGAAGATAGAGAAAGATGGTGGGACTGTGGAAGAGAGAGAAAGATGAATGGACTGTGGAAGAGAGAGAAAGATGAATGGACTGTGGAAGATAAAGAAAGATTGGGGGAATGTGGAAAAAGGAAAGATTGAGGGAATGTGGGAGAGAAAGGTGGAGGGAATGTGGAAGATAGAGAAAGTAGGAGAGACTGTAGAAGAAAGAGAAAGATGGAGGGACAGTGGAGGAGAGAGAAAAATGGAGGGACTGTGGAGGAGAGGGAAAGACTGTGGGACTGTGGATGAAAGAGAAAGATGGAGGGACTGTGGAAAAGAGAGAAAGAGGGAGAGACTGTCGAAGAGAGGGAAAGATGGAGGGAATGTGGAAAAGAGAGAAAGAAGGAGAGACTGTCGAAGAGAGGGAAAGATGGAGGGACTGTGGAAAAGAGAGAAAGAGGGAGAGACTGTCCAAGAGAGGGAAAGATGGAGGGAATGTGGAAGAGAGAGAAAGAGGGAGAGACTGTCCAAGAGAGGGAAAGATGGAGGGAATGTGGAAGAGAGAGAAAGAGGGAGAGACTGTCGGAGAAAGAGAAAGATTGAGTTACTGTGGAAAAGAGAGAAAGATGGAGAGACTGTGGAAGACTGAAAGATGGAGGAACTGTGGAAAATAGAGAAAGATTGGGGGAATGTGGAAGAGAGAGAAAGAGGGAGAAGCTGTCGGAGAAAGAGAAAGATTGAGTTACTGTGGAAGAGAGAGAACGATGGAGGGAATGTGGAAGACAGAAAGATGGAAGAACTGTGGAAAATAGAGAAAGATTGGGGGAATGTGGAAAAAAGAAAGATTGAAGGAATGTGGAAGAGAGAGAAAGATGGAGGGAATGTGGAAGATAAAGGTGGAGGGAAGGTGGAAGATAGAGAAAGATGGTGGGACTGTGGAAGAGAGAGAAAGATGAATGGACTGTGGAAGATAAAGAAAGATTGGGGGAATGTGGAAAAAGGAAAGATTGAGGGAATGTGGGAGAGAAAGGTGGAGGGAATGTGGAAGATAGAGAAAGTAGGAGAGACTGTAGAAGAGAGAGAAAGATGGAGGGACAGTGGAGGAGAGGGAAAGACTGTGGGACTGTGGATGAAAGAGAAAGATGGAGGGACTGTGGAAGAGAGAGAGAAAGATGGAGGGACATCATACTGGTCTATACTCCAACCTGAACTTCTGCCGTCTAAACTTTACCCAAGCATGAATTGTGCCATAAGTAGAAAACTGTTACAGAAGGTTATTAGAATTATGTATGTGCAATTTTGTCATACACTTTATTTAGTTGTTTGTGTGTGCTTTATTACTGTGTTACATGCAGAGAACCCATACCTACCATCCAGGTATGTGGGTGCTTTTCCAAGCTAAATGTTCTTGATTGTAACAGCATCATCTTCTTTCATTGGACACAAGTGGCTAGAGAGCCAAAATGATAAGAGGTCCAATCAGAGATACAATCAGCACAGTCCCACGAGCCCTTCCATTTTATTACCTTACTCTCCACTTCTCCACTTTGGAGTACAAAGCTGACCTGATCCAGAACAGTGAATCGTGTTCTGCTTTATGCAGATCTCTAGCTTGATAAGATGTTTTAACCTTATCTGAGGTCCATCACATCCATTATATAAATTATTTCTGTAGTTGTCAGTTTGTACTATACCTCCTTCTAAGCTTTTGGCTGAAGGCATTTTTCCTGGACCTACATTTATGTTGCTCTGGCTTCCTGGGCTTCTTGACGAAAACTCATTTTTGCATTTTTTCCTCAATGCTCAAGACCATCAAAGCTGTACTAATTCCATAATATATATATATATATATATATATATATATATATATATATAGAAAGGTTTAGGTATCGGGTCCCCACACACCCAATAATATTGCACCAGGACAGATGGAATAAAGATAGGGCACTACCTCCTCATTAAGTAGTAAAGAATAATTTTATTATATTCTAAGCATGATTATAAAAACCAACACTAAACAGTACAATTTAAAATACATATAGACCACAATACTACAAAAACACACGAAAAGGGGGAGCCAGGGTATTATTAAAGTCTCATAATAATATAGTTCCAATTGAATATATATGTGTAATCAAAGTTAAAGAATTATAAAACCATTTGGTCCGGTAAAATATGTGAGAAAATGTGCAAAGAGCATCATATAATAAAATACAAACAGTATTAAAAGTGCCTGTGCAAGTAAATTCTATACAAGTTTGTCTATCCAATACATCATAGAAAAGATTCAAACCAACCCAGATTATGTGAAAGAGACATGGAACAATAGATATATAATAATTATACCAACTGGACCTACCCCCATAAAAATCTGCCAACGCGTGTCGCAGCGTCCACGAGCTGCTTCCTCAGGGCAATTGCAGATTTTTATGGGGGTAGGTCCAGTTGGTATAATTATTATATATCTATTGTTCCATGTCTCTTTCACATAATCTGGGTTGGTTTGAATCTTTTCTATGATGTATTGGATAGACAAACTTGTATAGAATTTACTTGCACAGGCACTTTTAATACTGTTTGTATTTTATTATATGATTCTCTTTGCACATTTTCTCACATATTTTACCGGACCAAATGGTTTTATAATTCTTTAACTTTGATTACACATATATATTCAATTGGAACTATATTATTATGAGACTTTAATAATACCCTGGCTCCCCCTTTTCGTGTGTTTTTGTAGTATTGTGGTCTATATGTATTTTAAATTGTACTGTTTAGTGTTGGTTTTTATAATCATGCTTAGAATATAATAAAATTATTCTTTACTACTTAATGAGGAGGTAGTGCCCTATCTTTATTCCATCTGTCCTGGTGCAATATTATTGGGTGTGTGGGGACCCGATACCTAAACCTTTCTTTCTGTGGCTTTTTAGCACCAGGGATAGAGAGCACACCTTTTGATATTTAGATTGGTGCGGTCCGTGCATAGTATCTCTTTGGTTCCAATATATATATATATATATATAGTTAAAAGGGCTCCACTACTCTGTATAGTCTCCTGGCTGTATCATGTAAAATCTTTGCCTTTACTTCTATCTCACGTCCCCTTTTAATCTCTCTTAATATTTACAGAACCATCACTTCCTACTTGTGAACACGTTTTTCAGGCTAATGGTCCTCATAGTCACAAGGCTGGAATTGATAGCTTTATGGAATCATTGTAACAGAGGAGACAAGCCACTTCGGAGCAGACCCATGTTAGGCTTAATATAGTGTGGTAAAATAGACAAAAAATCCCTCTATTGAAGGGTTCAAAACAGAAATGATTTGCATGACACATACAGACAAATAATAATATTTACCCATGACCCATGAGCATTAGCAGATTCTGGAGCCCTATAAAGCATCTCTTTTCATCTATTTATCTAAAGCACCCAGAAAAGCAGGATGGGAGTGCAATGCTTGAGCATGTCTCCTAATATGTACACAGTCATCCCAAAGCCTTACCTTCCATATAGCTATTGCTTACCGCCTTGTCCTGATGAGGACCACTAGCCCAAACACGTGTCCACAAGCAGGAAGTGATGGATGTGTAAATATTAGAAAATATATTTTTTTGCTTGCACTTTCCTTTCTGTGCATTTGTGAAATAAGGTGAAAATAGATGATTAGCGTGGATAAATACTGTATATAGATGTAAATACTGTAAATAGATGATTAGCATGGATAAATACTGTATATAGATATAAATACTGTAAATAGATGATTAGCATGGATAAATACTGTATATAGATATAAATACTGTAAATAGATGATTAGCATGGATAAATACTGTATATAGATGTAAATACTGTAAATAGATGATTAGCATGGATAAATACTGTATATAGATATAAATACTGTAAATAGATGATTAGCATGGATAAATACTGTATATAGATATAAATACTGTAAATAGATGATTAGCATGGATAAATACTGTATATAGATATAAATACTGTAAATAGATGATTAGCATGGATAAATACTGTATATAGATGTAAATACTGTAAATAGATGATTAGCATGGATAAATACTGTATATAGATGTAAATACTGTAACTAGATGATTAGCATGGATAAATACTGTATATAGATATAAATACTGTAAATAGATGATTAGCATGGATAAATACTGTATATAGATATAAATACTGTAAATAGATGATTAGCATGGATAAATACTGTATATAGGTGTAAATACTGTAAATAGATGATTAGCATGGATAAATACTGTATATAGATATAAATACTGTAAATAGATGATTAGCATGGATAAATACTGTATTTCTTGGTCAGCATGTGCTATGTAAATACTCTTTTGGCTTATTTTGGCCTACTGTACTAAGACTCAAATATGTCTTTGGCTTGTCCCCTCTGTTACAAACTCTAAACACTAATTCCTTGGTCAACGACCCTTGAGGTTAATTCCATCTTATTTGTCTAAGATAAGCTAATACATTGCTGAAAAAAATGAATTGTGTCATTAAAAGTTTTTACTTTCTCTGGCACATTTAGCAGACAATTCAGTATCATCATCTTAAGAATTATTTTCCAATGCCAATTGAACACAATCAGTTTGCATCATTAGTGTGATATGGCCATGATTTAAGGGAACAAGAACCCAAGTGGGATACAGGAAAAGTTCTACCCCTTTTCTATGCCTGGATGCGTTGTGTTAAGGCCTTATCAGTTCAGAAGTGAAGCAGCCACAGGTCCGGGCGGGGAGGCCGATTCATCAATAGCGCCAGGTAGCGACAGATGAGCGACTGTAGCGTGATTTTTTCAGCGCCAGCCAGTATTCGCTGTGCTTGGCCGGCGTTAGCTTGATGACAGCGACTCAGTCGGTGTGCGGTAATGTTGAATACGGGCTGGGGGGTCGCTGTTTCACAGGTCCAGCGTTGTATGTGAGCGCCTGACAACGAATGGCCAGAGCGAACGGCTAGCTTCATATTCATCAAAAAATCATGCTCCGAATGTGCTGTCGCTGTCCATTCCTTGTTTAAACCCGAGAGCGCTGGCGGCGATCTGTATTAACTAGTTTTTAACCCCTAAACAACCATATTTTTTTAATGTAACATTATACATGTTTTTAGAATCATTTTGTTATATGAATACATTAATCTCAGACCTGTTAGATCAATTCTGCACTTTTTTTTTTTTTTTTTTTTTTGACTTAAAAATAATTCCTAACATTGCAGAAGTGTTCTCCGATTTTTTGACATTAAAAAAATAATACCAATTAATTATGATTAATTATAGCTTGCTCCATTGAAATGCATTGGACATCGCCAGGGAGCGACAGCTCATACCTGGCGCTGTGAGGGAATTTGCAGCGGCGCTGTTCGGTCCAGGCGGCTTCATGATGAATGCCGCGCTAGCCGTCGCTCTCGCCGGCGCTAGCCTCATTTTGCTTGATAAATGCGTCATTGTGACCGCCGCGGGCGTACTTGAGTCGGTAGTCGCCGTTAGCTGCCGCTACCTGGCGCTCGTCAGACACTACCTGGCGCTATCGCTTGATGAATAAGGGCATAAGTGTATAAATTGCACAAATGTGTTAGCATCTTATGCCTGAATATATAAGCCTGGGGGCTTTGTTAGATTTATTAGTAGCTATGCTTGGGCCCTATCACTTTACAACCCCCTTCATGATGAACTCTATGCCTCCACTATGTTTTATATGCATCTGTCACAAAAGAGATGGAACAAATATCCCAACCATGATGAATGACTCTAGAGTAGCCATGTGCATATACACAAGTCAGCAAAGTGCTGATAAAAATCGAAATATTCATACCAAAAATTGCCCCATTCATTCCACAGGAAAGTCACACTGTCAAGCTCTGTGTAACAGGACACATTAACTGGTGCCCTGAACATGTCATGTATTACCCTTGCAAAGAACAGATGACTTCAATCATCTTTATGAAGCCATTTATATGACCCTGACATAAAAAAAAACATTCTCATCATGCTTAGCTTGCATGAGTGTAAATAATATGTTGAAGAATTATTATGCTGCATTTTCAAAAGATGTTCCCATAGGCAGCTAATAAGAAAGCCATTTTGGCAAAAAAGGTTCTTCAGAGAGCATGTTTTCTGTGCAGGAGAAGCATTATTCATTATACAGTTCTGACAAAGAACAAGGATTGATCACCACTGCTGAATGGAGAGCTGAGCCAGAAGTGTATTAGAACGCCGTGTCCCCGTGTTCTGTGAGCGTCCACATAAAGCATCCAGCAAGCAGTTGCTCAGCCGTCCTTCATCCAGAGACTTCACATTACAGCTGGATAGACAAAGCCACTAGGGTGCTCCATCCCATCTGGGAGATTTCATTTCCTGTACATGGGAGAAATATGATAAATCATTGCTTTATTTCATATAACAAAAGGAAAAATGAGAACATGTCTTCCACTGAAATCTTGTCCAGCTCTCTGTAGTTTAATGATCTAGGAATAATTTGAAACAAACTTCTATATTCCTGGAGCCAATGAAAAACTAGCGAGTGAGGAAATCTAATAACACACAGTGTAAGGACTAGTTCCCTCATGGTAATTGGTATTTGCAGATGGAATCAGGAATGCTGATGGGGTCAAGGATTGCCTCCGTTCTGCATCTATACAGGTTACTTAGCTTTCAATGGTCTCTGAGCTGAGAATTTGGAACTTACACCATTTACAAAGTTTCTATGTAAGCATATATGGGCTTTTACATTTGCCTAACTAAACAACTTATTTTTTTCCCAAAGTCTCAAACGTTTATTGAGACATGAAAAAGTCAGTCACGTTTGGAAGAAAAAATATTAACTTTACACAAAGAGTAATAGGAAGAGCAGTAGTGATGGTTTGTCCATTAAGTACTAGAAGTATCCATTCAACAGATTCAGATTCATTTTGCCAGGTACCTACGTTTACATACATATTCGGAAGGTTACAGCAATACAACTGGTAGGAAATAAATGGCTACATTTCCAGGATTGAGTAGAGTAAGGTATAGAGGCCGAAGGGCCTTCACCATCTCAGGAGCCTCTGATTGGTTGGGTTCCAATCCAGAGGAGGACCAGCCCAGAAAAGCTTTTGGTAGATGTACAGGACCAAAGGTAAGAATAGAGATAATAGAGAATAACAGCTGTTAAGGTTAAGACAGAGAAACAATAGGAACTCCCTGTACCAGAGCCCCCCTACCCAGGCAGCCATTTTGTTACAAGGCTCCCCTTGCTGGGGTCCTAGCTCTGAAAATTGGATACATACAGTAGTTAGAGTGAGGTGTGGGCTGGTTGTTTAGGGTTTGGGAGAAAAACAAAATAAAGTTGGGGGAATTCAAAGGTTAATTCAGTAAAGTTAATAATTTACTAAAATCCAGGTGAGGAGTAGGGTTGGACACTAGCTTGAAGCCCTCATTTTGGGGGCATGGATTATGGACAAGACGGGTGTGAAATATGGAGGGGTGGGGGGGTGCTGCAGGCAGCTCCCAAGAATTTATTTGGGCTGCCAAGTGGAGAGTATGGGGGAGGGAAAAAAAGGACCGTCTGCCTGTAAGGTTTGGTTTTCTTTGGGGAGAGGGGGCTAGAGGGGGTCGCAAGTATTTGGGGTTGAGTGCTTGGCTGTGGGGACAGCATGATGTTGGTAGAATGGAACAATAGATGGCTGGATACTCTATGTGGTCAGGTGAGGGCACATATGAGGGGGCTACATGGTGTTGGAAGAGGGGAGCCAGGGCATCGAAAGCATGTATGGGGAGTGGACCTGTGACATTGAGGGGTGGTGGGGTGTGAGGGGTGGCTGGGGTCAAGTAAGACGATTGAGTACAGGGCAAGAAAGGCTGCATGATGTGGGGGGGGGGGGTCCTGGGAAATGAATAGCCACAGGGTGCATCCTATAGATAACTTCAGGGTAATAGGTAACATGGAGGGGCCCGCAGGTGGACTGAAAAGGCAGAAAACATGGAGGGAAAAATGTAGCGGCATGGGGGTAAATCTGAAGGGGGAGCAAGAAAAAGTATAGAGGATGGCATAGGCCTGGACTAGTCCATGGGGCATCTCACAGGCACAGACACTGATCTGGCCTCTCTCCCCTAAATAATGTATAGGAGCATCCCATCTAGGAAGCCATATCACAGCAACCATTTTATTCTGTCTATTTCCCTAAGCAGCCATAATCCGGCACCTATAATAGATATTTAACGTCCTATGCCCCTATTCACCTGTAGGAACTTTCCCCCTTCATCCATTCACCATATAGCATCTACTTACCATCCTCTGTCATAATTCACCCTTACCATACCAATAACATCAGCTCAGCATTCTCTGCTTTCAAAATCTATAAACTACCTGTAGTATCTATCCAGTCTACCTGTAAATGTACTAACTTACTCCAAAAATGAGCTGCTGGTGACTTGGCTAGAATACCACTGGAAACACAGAAGGCTGATGGCAAAAGGAGACCTCATTGTCCATCTAGTCTGCCCTTATGTGTATACTGTATGTACTGTATGTACTTTTTATCTTAGGATAGATGTTTGCCACCTGGTCCCTACTAAACCTACTAAATGGCACTGACCATGGCCCTGTGCCTGCCCTATCCACAATTGTAAGTACCTTGAGGGATTCATGGGATTAATAGTGTGATGGGTGTGGAATTATTTTGGCCATCTTTCTCAGGCATCACATTACACCTGGTAATTATACTGGCACTTCATATTGCAGCGTACACATAAACAAAAGAATATTTGCTAACAATGAAATAAAGGAGGTTCACATTAGCAGTGTCTTTTGAAAAAATAACGAATAGGTAGGAGAAATGAAATACAGTAACATGAGAATAATTATTTCTAGAAGATCGATTCTGCACCAGGTGCAAAGTTACAGTATACAGTATGTGAATAGCACTTTTTATTCCAAAAACAGTAGTGCACTTTTTACAAAGGGGTGATACAGCACCCGGTGTTAGTAGAGCGCTACTTGTTTTAGGTAATAAAATAATTGTCTACCTAGAGGTCAATTCGGAACCAGATGTAAAATAAGTAATTCTATATTATGTTCCCCCCACAGTGAACTTTTTACTTTAAAGTAAACATTTTTGCACCTGCTGCAAATTGACCCCTAAGAGCTGATAATGTCTTCACATTTTGAAAAATGTCCCTCTTTATAAAATGGTGAGTTAAAAAACAGCTCGAGGTGACATCATTGGTACAAGAAAAGTTTGGGTTCAGTTGCATGTTCCAAAGTGCACCATAGATTTTCAGTTGAATTTAAATAGATTCAGCAGGAAGTGGCAAGCATTGGCCCATTTTGTAGCGCTACACCTGGCAATGTCGTAAACTGTTTTCTGTTTTAAAGAGGAACATCGGGGAAGGTAAAAACCTTCCCCAAATCTCACCGATCTGCTGCCCCTCTCCAATTTTACCTTTGGGCAATTTCTATTTACCTCGCCGGGGCATCCATCTTCTTTGCGGAGCCGCAAGATCACCGCGGGACAATGACGAGTGGGGCTAAGGCCATGCTTATCAGTTTGGGACCGCTAAGCGAAAGGCCGAACGTCACCAGAGCAGGCAGTGGCGACATTCAAAAGACAAGCAGCGGCCGATGTGGGTGCCTTTTTATTTTAGGTCTGATGTTCCTTTTTTTAAAAAAAGCTTTTGTTGCCGATATATAGTTTAATAGTAGTATATAGCTAAACATTTTACCTTCAGTTTCTCTTTCTCACACACAAAGGGAGCGTGACCATGCAGTGCTGGGGGAATGTAATGCCATGCTTGTGCACAAGCTAAGAGGGAGCTGGGGCAGCCTTTGGTCAAAGGAGGAAAACGATTTTTATTTGTTACCATCAAAGAAGAGACCAGGGGGAGGGGGAGAAATCAGACATTGTAAGGGCCTTATTTATCAAGGGATAGCGCCAGGTAGTGTCTCACTAGCGTCAGGTATCGCCAGCTATCGGCGGCTACCGACTCCAGAACGCCAGGCGGCGGACACAATCACGCATTTATCACGCTAAATGAGCCTAGAGCCGGCGAGAGCGTCAGCTAGCACGGGATTCATCATGTAGCGGAACAGCGCCGCTGCTAATCCCATCACAGCGACAGGTATGACCTCTCGCTACCTGGCGCTCTCCAATGCATTTCAATGGAGCAATCTTTAAATCTTCATATTTAATTGTTATTAATGTTTTTTTTTTTTAAATGTCCAAAATTCTGTGACCACTTCGGCAATGTTAGATATTTTTTTTAAGGTAAAAAAATAAAAAAAAAAAAATTTGTGCAGAATTGATATTATAGGTCTGATATTAATGTATTCATATTACAAAATGTTTAGAAAAACTTGTTTAATTTTTTAATCAAAAAATATGGATGTTTGGGGGTTAAAAACTACTTTTAAGCCATCGCCGGCAGAGCTCTGGGGTTTAACCCTTTCGCTGCCAGCCTACCTGCAGCATTTGCCACTCCCTGTTGCCAGACTGAGTTTGACTGTTTTGCGCTACACATGTTCAACTGTCATTTTCGAAGGGATTTCCAGGGATTTCCCAGGAAAATTATATATTGTTTTTTTCAACAGAGTCTGGGCTTTAACATGAAATGTCTTGTTTGTGTTTTTTAGGTGTATTCTCAACATTTTTGGGTGAAATGTGTGAAAAAAAATAAAAAAAATATATTTTTTTACAATTTGTAGAGTTTTTTTGTAATAAAAAATGTAAGTTTGTCAATAAAATCTTATTGCGTGAGAAACCCCAATTTCTCCCGCTTACAGCGATACCACATATGTATAGGTAGACACCCTTTCCTGCCCAGAAGCCTTTTATAGCTGCTGGATGACAAATGGTTAATTAAAAAAAAAAATGACATAGGGTCCCCCTTCCCGGGGAGGGGGACCCCATTTTTTTTTGGATTTTTAAGGGTTAAAAACCCTTAAAAATCCAAAAAAAAAAATGACGTGGGGTCCCCCTTACCCAAAGTAACCAGCCCGGGACCAGCTATGGGGGCTTGTAGGCACAGAGTGGGGGGGCCAGCTTTGGTGGCCCCCCCACCCTGCAGCCTACGAGCCCACATAGCCTATGTGGGCCCGGGCTCTTCTGCCCCCCCCTGGCCTTTGGGGAGGCAGGTAATGGGGGTGCGGGGGTTAATGGCAATGCCACCCCCCCAGCCATGTGAACTGGTATAAGGGGTCTCATGGACCCCTTACCAGCTCACAAAGGGTTAACTGTAAAAAAAAAAACACCACACAATAAAAAAAAGTATTTTATTAAAAAAAAATAATTTTTTTTTACTGTACTTACCTTCGATTGCAAGCTCTTGTCCCTCGCCGCTCAGCTGACAGATGCCTGTGATCGGCATCCAGAGAAGGAGAAGGCAGGAGATCAGAGGATCTCCTGTCACCTCCTTCCAGGGCACCGATCACCGGCATCTGAGAAGCTGAGAAAGCTGAAGCCGGTGATCGGGACCAAGGGGGCGGGGCTTAGAGGCAAGATGGCGGTCGCCATCTTGAAGAAGAGAGGAGAGAGCCTCCCAGGCTCTCTCCTGAAGATCGGTAAGTCCTGGGGGGGGATCGGAGGCCCCCCAGGTGAAGAGGAGGGACAGCGGGAGCCAGCGCACATGGAGGTAAGTGAATGTCATTTTTATTTTTTTTTTTTTTTTACAGTTAGCAGCTGCTGCTGCAGAAGCGGGGGGGGGGGCGGCCTATTCCGGGGGCTCTCCTGGAGCCATCCGACCCCCCACGGGGGATCGGATGGCACCAAATTAAAGGGGAGACCCGGCCGGATCCAACAAGGGGTCAGGTGAGTATTTTTTATTTTTATTTTTTAAACTAGAAGCGATCAAAGTCAAGCACGTAACACCTACGGGCTTGGCACTTAAGGCCCAGCCAAGCCAGCACGTAGGTGTTACGTGCTTGGCAACAAAAGGGTTAAACAAGCATTTCACAGCGCGAGAATTTTTTGAGCGTGATTTGTTAATGAATATGCTGGGAGCCGTTCGCTATGACCATTCGCTGTCAGGCGCTCCCATACAGCGCGGAACCTGTCAAACAGCGACTCCTAACCCCGTATTCAACATTACCGCACACCGACTGAGTCGCTGTCAACAACCGAACAACGGCCAAGCACAGCGAATACTAGCGGGCGCTGTGAAAATCACGCTACTCATCTGTCGCTACCTGGCGCTATTACTGAATCAGCCTCTTAATCTTGCTGCAGCTGCATAGAAGCACCAAAGACAAAATCATCCTTTCCTTCTGTAATCTTAATAGGGAAAACTGGCCAATGAATGCAAGCTCCTAGGATGGCCCATCTGATACTTTGCTGGACCCTAAGACAGGATATCAGGTCATGAATATTTTGCCCATTTTCAGGCCCCCGTGTAACACTGAACTTACTGGACAATCCTGGTTCATTCTGTTGTCAGATGTGTGCTCAGAAAGTTGGTGCGTAGTCATTTCCATGACTTCAGAACTGCTTTAAATTGGAAGCCAATTAAACGTGCTTTTGTAGTTAGAGATAGTGCGATAAAATATTATCTCCTCACTTTTTTCTGCTGAGACCCAGTATGTGCATATGACATGAATACATTCAAACAGGCAAAAGTTTGCACATTTCACGGGAATGTCAAAATGCATTTTATAAATACTTGATGGATGGTCTTCTGCTGTGACCCTGCCACCACCCTGCTATGTTTCTATTAGTTTCCCTATATATGACCCTTGCTTGGCCTCTGATGCTCCTCTCTTATACTTCATAAATAAACAATCAGTATGAGCAGACCACAATCCAATTTTCTCATATAATTACATTTATAACAACCTCCTATTCATATATTAATCGAATCCAACAATGCCATCAAATTACTTATTTGTTTTACGTTCCCTTTGAGAAAGCAACGCGGTGACGTCGCAGAATGCGTGGGGTTAAGGTTATGGTAGCTCTGGGCCATACACAGCCGTACAATTTTTTTATGATGTGACGTCGTTTTTGATGTTTGATACATTGGATGCATATGAATTTGTTTATTGAACTTAATTTGATATTATTTTGGGATGTGTTATATATAGCAGTTATTTATTCGTTTTCTGAGTGCCCAGTATTCCAGGCCGGTGCCATTCTTTTTAAATGATTTACCATTGTTTTATTTAGCCAGTTATCAATAAAATATTGAACTGATTGAGTGTCCGTCTGTGTGGGAACCCCTTTTTCTTTGCTTCAGTGATGTTATCTAACAAACACAGCAAATCAATATATGTTATACTCAGGATTCTGAGCACTGAGAATGTATTCTTGCACGGTTTCCAGTGCGAGAACCTTACTTATATTTTAATTATTTAAACAAAATATAATAATTATGGAATTGTGTGAATATTTATAAAAAGAAAAGGGAAAAATAAATATGATTAATAAGGCATTGAGGCATTATTGAGCCATAAATACTAAAATAAATAAAGCTACGGTATATTACATCTCGACAAATCAGTATAGGGAACACATTTTCTCCAAAGTATGGTAAACAGGAGAAAGGAGGGGCAGTCATCTGAACCTTTGGAGCTGCAGAAGTCATTCTAGCATGCTTTGTAATGAGAACACTGCGAAAGTGCTTTCATTTCTTGCTTAAAGGGGACCTTCACCCTGAATAAAAGCATATCTTATATGTTTCCTATACACTGTACATACAGATTGCTCACATTAAAAATCATCCTACCTGCATTTACTGCATCTTATGAGCCTTTAAACATCCAAGATGGCGGCTTATGGAACATCAGGCAGCCTGCAAACAGGAAGTGCCTTCTGACTGTGCTGCTCTGCATTCTGGGATCGCTGTCCTTTCCCTGACCCCAAATCTGCTCTGTCTGTGCAAAGCACAGCTATATCCCTGCCCCCTGTACTTTATCCCACTATCCCGTGACTAAAAACTTAAAATATATTAATTTTAGATGCTGGGGAATAGTATTTTAAGGGTTTGGGCTTTTCATGAAATCACGCTGAAGGTCCGGTTTAAAGGGACACTGTAGGTAAAGTGCATAAACAGTCATTTAATAGCTTATCTCGTTCTGGCTGCCCTCTCCTTCTGTCAGAATGAAGCTGCTTCTGGAACTATAAACAAGGCAAAGAGTAATGGCAGCCCGCCTAGATTTCTTTGCCATAGACCACCTATAATACACCTAACAATATCACAATAGCACAATATCAGGCTCTTACAGCCACCCTCCAATATGCTGATTATTATGCCGCATCACAGATCCAAGAGACATGCCCACTGGCTTCTGAAGAATAATCATAAAGTGAAACTGTAAACCCTGATATCTCGGCCATTGCTTTTTTAATGTAAAAAATGGAAAACAGTTTAGGACAGTGTCAAACGTGGACGACACAAAGTCAACGGTACTTTTTTATTCCTAAGAAAAGTAGAGAACTTTTTACTCCCTTTTACAATGTAGTAGAAAGTGCCATTGACTTTCATTGTCTTCCTAGATGAAGAGGATAAAAAGTCACATCCTCTCATTTTCATTGTCTACTGTGAGGCTGATTTAGCACCAGGTGAATATTTATATTATATATTTTTTTATATTTTAAACATAACAAAGCTGTATATTCACTTTTTGTCCCAGGAATATGATCTCCCCTAGTCCAGCGATGCCTTAGCTAATCAGCAGATCCATGTCCCACACCTCCCGGCCCAGTTATCTGTTGCTCATTCCCTTCTCCATCAGTCACAGTAATGCTAGCACACCCCCTCCATTGCAGTCAATTTATCAACTTGTCTCCTCTCTGCCAACTTCTTTCCACCTAATCTCTGCTCCCCTCACCTCTGCCTACCTCTACTCACCTCTGCATATGTCTCGCTTATTACTGTCCACCTCTTCCTGTCAGCTCACCACACCTCTACTTATCTCTGCCCATGGCTGCTCATCTCACCTTTGCCTACCTCTACCAACCTCTGCTTAATTCTTCCCCTCTCCGCTCTGCATACTTCTTCTTGTCTCTCTTCTTCCCCTCTGCATGCTTCTTCTTGTCTTCCTTCTTCCCCTCTCTCCTCTGCATACTTCTTCTTGTCTTCTTTCTTCCCCTCTCCCCTCTGCATACTTCTTCTCGTCTTCCTTCTTCCCCTCTGCATACTTCTTCTTGTCTTCCCCTCTCCCCTCTGCATACTTCTTCTCGTCTTCCTTCTTCCCCTCTGCCCTCTGCATACTTCTTCTTGTCTTCCTTCTTCCCTTCTCCCCTCTGCATACTTCTTCTTGTCTTCCTTCTTCCCTTCTCCCCTCTGCATACTTCTTCTTGTCTTCCTTCTTCCCCTCTGCATACTTCTTCTTGTCTTCCTTCTTCCCCTCTGCATGCTTCTTCTTGTCTTCCTTCTTCCCCTCTCCCCTCTGCATACTTCTTCTTGTCTTCCTTCTTCCCCTCTCCCCTCTGCATACTTCTTCTTGTCTTCCTTCTTCCCCTCTCCCCTCTGCATACTTCTTCTCGTCTTCCTTCTTCCCCTCTCCCCTCTGCATGCTTCTTCTTGTCTTCCTTCTTCCCCTCTCCCCTCTGCATACTTCTTCTCGTCTTCCTTCTTCCCCTCTCCCCTCTGCATACTTCTTCTTGTCTTCCTTCTTCCCCTCTGCATACTTCTTCTTGTCTTCCTTCTTCCCCTCTGCATGCTTCTTCTTGTCTTCCTTCTTCCCCTCTCCCCTCTGCATACTTCTTCTTGTCTTCCTTCTTCCCCTCTCCCCTCTGCATACTTCTTCTTGTCTTCCTTCTTCCCCTCTCCCCTCTGCATACTTCTTCTCGTCTTCCTTCTTCCCCTCTCCCCTCTGCATGCTTCTTCTTGTCTTCCTTCTTCCCCTCTTCCCTCTGCATACTTCTTCTTGTCTTCCTTCTTCCCCTCTGCATACTTCTTCTTGTCTTCCTTCTTCCCCTCTGCATGCTTCTTCTTGTCTTCCTTCTTCCCCTCTCCCCTCTGCATACTTCTTCTCGTCTTCCTTCTTCCCCTCTCCCCTCTGCATACTTCTTCTTGTCTTCCTTCTTCCCCTCTCCCCTCTGCATACTTCTTCTCGTCTTCCTTCTTCCCCTCTCCCCTCTGCATGCTTCTTCTTGTCTTCCTTCTTCCCCTCTCCCCTCTGCATACTTCTTCTCGTCTTCCTTCTTCCCCTCTCCCCTCTGCATACTTCTTCTTGTCTTCCTTCTTCCCCTCTCCCCTCTGCATACTTCTTCTCGTCTTCCTTCTTCCCCTCTCCCCTCTGCATGCTTCTTCTCGTCTTCCTTCTTCCCCTCTGCATACTTCTTCTTGTACTCACCTCTGCATATGTCTCGCTTATTACTGTCCACCTCTTCCTGTCAGCTCACCACACCTCTACTTATCTCTGCCCATGGCTGCTCATCTCACCTTTGCCTACCTCTACCAACCTCTGCTTAATTCTTCCCCTCTCCGCTCTGCATACTTCTTCTTGTCTCTCTTCTTCCCCTCTGCATGCTTCTTCTTGTCTTCCTTCTTCCCCTCTCTCCTCTGCATACTTCTTCTTGTCTTCTTTCTTCCCCTCTCCCCTCTGCATACTTCTTCTCGTCTTCCTTCTTCCCCTCTGCATACTTCTTCTTGTCTTCCCCTCTCCCCTCTGCATACTTCTTCTCGTCTTCCTTCTTCCCCTCTGCCCTCTGCATACTTCTTCTTGTCTTCCTTCTTCCCTTCTCCCCTCTGCATACTTCTTCTTGTCTTCCTTCTTCCCTTCTCCCCTCTGCATACTTCTTCTTGTCTTCCTTCTTCCCCTCTGCATACTTCTTCTTGTCTTCCTTCTTCCCCTCTGCATGCTTCTTCTTGTCTTCCTTCTTCCCCTCTCCCCTCTGCATACTTCTTCTTGTCTTCCTTCTTCCCCTCTCCCCTCTGCATACTTCTTCTTGTCTTCCTTCTTCCCCTCTCCCCTCTGCATACTTCTTCTCGTCTTCCTTCTTCCCCTCTCCCCTCTGCATGCTTCTTCTTGTCTTCCTTCTTCCCCTCTTCCCTCTGCATACTTCTTCTTGTCTTCCTTCTTCCCCTCTGCATACTTCTTCTTGTCTTCCTTCTTCCCCTCTGCATGCTTCTTCTTGTCTTCCTTCTTCCCCTCTGCATACTTCTTCTTGTCTTCCTTCTTCCCCTCTCCCCTCTGCATACTTCTTCTTGTCTTCCTTCTTCCCCTCTCCCCTCTGCATACTTCTTCTCGTCTTCCTTCTTCCCCTCTCCCCTCTGCATACTTCTTCTTGTCTTCCTTCTTCCCCTCTCCCCTCTGCATACTTCTTCTCGTCTTCCTTCTTCCCCTCTCCCCTCTGCATGCTTCTTCTTGTCTTCCTTCTTCCCCTCTCCCCTCTGCATACTTCTTCTCGTCTTCCTTCTTCCCCTCTCCCCTCTGCATACTTCTTCTTGTCTTCCTTCTTCCCCTCTCCCCTCTGCATGCTTCTTCTCGTCTTCCTTCTTCCCCTCTGCATACTTCTTCTTGTCTTCCTTCTTCCCCTCTCCCCTCTGCATACTTCTTCTTGTCTTCCTTCTTCCCCTCTCCCCTCTGCATACTTTTTCTCGTCTTCCTTCTTCCCCTCTCCCCTCTGCATGCTTCTTCTCGTCTTCCTTCTTCCCCTCTCCCCTCTGCATACTTCTTCTTGTCTTCCTTCTTCCCCTCTCCCCTCTGTATACTTCTTCTTGTCTTCCTTCTTCCCCTCTGCATACTTCTTCTCGTCTTCCTTCTTCCCCTCTCCCCTCTGCATACTTCTTCTTGTCTTCCTTCTTCCCTTCTCCCCTCTGCATACTTCTTCTTGTCTTCCTTCTTCCCCTCTGCATACTTCTTCTTGTCTTCCTTCTTCCCCTCTCCCCTCTGCATGCTTCTTCTCGTCTTCCTTCTTCCCCTCTCCCCTCTGCATGCTTCTTCTCGTCTTCCTTCTTCCCCTCTCCCCTCTGCATGCTTCTTCTTGTCTTCCTTCTTCCCCTCTCCCCTCTGCATGCTTCTTCTTGTCTTCCTTCTTCCCCTCTCCCCTCTGCATACTTCTTCTTGTCTTCCTTCTTCCCCTCTCCACTCTGCATGCTTCTTCTTGTCTTCCTTCTTCCCCTCTGCATACTTCTTCTTGTCTTCCTTCTTCCCCTCTGCATGCTTCTTCTTGTCTTCCTTCTTCCCCTCTCCCCTCTGCATACTTCTTCTTGTCTTCCTTCTTCCCCTCTCCCCTCTGCATACTTCTTCTTGTCTTCCTTCTTCCCCTCTCCACTCTGCATGCTTCTTCTTGTCTTCCTTCTTCCCCTCTGCATACTTCTTCTTGTCTTCCTTCTTCCCCTCTGCATGCTTCTTCTTGTCTTCCTTCTTCCCCTCTCCCCTCTGCATACTTCTTCTCGTCTTCCTTCTTCCCCTCTCCCCTCTGCATACTTCTTCTTGTCTTCCTTCTTCCCCTCTCCCCTCTGCATACTTCTTCTCGTCTTCCTTCTTCCCCTCTCCCCTCTGCATACTTCTTCTTGTCTTCCTTCTTCCCCTCTCCCCTCTGCATACTTCTTCTCGTCTTCCTTCTTCCCCTCTCCCCTCTGCATACTTCTTCTTGTCTTCCTTCTTCCCCTCTCCCCTCTGCATACTTCTTCTCGTCTTCCTTCTTCCCCTCTCCCCTCTGCATGCTTCTTCTCGTCTTCCTTCTTCCCCTCTGCATACTTCTTCTTGTCTTCCTTCTTCCCCTCTCCCCTCTGCATACTTCTTCTTGTCTTCCTTCTTCCCCTCTCCCCTCTGCATACTTTTTCTCGTCTTCCTTCTTCCCCTCTCCCCTCTGCATGCTTATTCTCGTCTTCCTTCTTCCCCTCTCCCCTCTGCATGCTTCTTCTTGTCTTCCTTCTTCCCCTCTCCCCTCTGTATACTTCTGCTTGTCTTCCTTCTTCCCCTCTGCATACTTCTTCTCGTCTTCCTTCTTCCCCTCTCCCCTCTGCATACTTCTTCTTGTCTTCCTTCTTCCCTTCTCCCCTCTGCATACTTCTTCTTGTCTTCCTTCTTCCCCTCTGCATACTTCTTCTTGTCTTCCTTCTTCCCCTCTCCCCTCTGCATGCTTCTTCTTGTCTTCCTTCTTCCCCTCTCCCCTCTGCATACTTCTTCTTGTCTTCCTTCTTCCCCTCTCCCCTCTGCATACTTCTTCTTGTCTTCCTTCTTCCCCTCTCCCCTCTGCATACTTCTTCTTGTCTTCCTTCTTCCCCTCTCCCCTCTGCATACTCCTTCTTGTCTTCATTCTTCCCCTCTCCCCTCTGCATACTTCTTCTTGTCTTCCTTCTTCCCCTCTCCCCTCTGCATGCTTCTTCTTGTCTTCCTTCTTCCCCTCTCCCCTCTGCATGCTTCTTCTTGTCTTCCTTCTTCCCCTCTCCCCTCTGCATACTTCTTCTTGTCTTCCTTCTTCCCCTCTGCATGCTTCTTCTTGTCTTCCTTCTTCCCCTCTCCCCTCTGCATGCTTCTTCTTGTCTTCCTTCTTCCCCTCTCCCCTCTGCATGCTTCTTCTTGTCTTCCTTCTTCCCCTCTCCCCTCTGCATGCTTCTTCTTGTCTTCCTTCTTCCCCTCTCCCCTCTGCATACTCCTTCTTGTCTTCCTTCTTCCCCTCTCCCCTCTGCATGCTTCTTCTTGTCTTCCTTCTTCCCCTCTCCCCTCTGCATGCTTCTTCTTGTCTTCCTTCTTCCCCTCTGCATGCTTCTTCTTGTCTTCCTTCTTCCCCTCTCCCCTCTGCATGCTTCTTCTTGTCTTCCTTCTTCACCTCTCAATACCTTACCTTTCTGCTCACGTCGCCTCTGCCTACATCTACCCACCTTTGCTCATGTCTTCCTACTTCTCCTCAACTTACCTGACAATCTCTTTCCTTATCTCCCCATATCATCACACCTCTGCTCCCCTCACCTCTGCTTACCGCCACACATTTTTGCTTATATCTTCTCACCATGTCCTGGAATACCTCTGCCCAGCCAATTGAGCCTTATATATACATATACAATACTTTTAGGTGACAGTTTTCCTGCAGTAAAGTTTCTGTAGCTTATGTGTGACATGTGGGTCCTTAGAGTAGGACCAGAAGGTTGTGCACCCCTGCTCTAGTACAATAAAGAATTCATAGCGGATAGTATGTGTGTGTGGCAAGTACATCACATGTGTATGTGTGGGAACACACATGCATGCACTGAGGCGCATTCCAACACAACACATCTTCGCTTGCACTGGTAAAAATGTACAACTGCATGCTAAAGCAGTGACCATCAATTTTCACCTTCTGACCCATTAAAGGAGCATGGTTTGTCTTTTGATACTCCTGCACTATGACTCACATGATCCACGCATCTGTAACTTCCTGTTTAGTGACCCAGCTTGATTCCTGGACAATGGCATTTAGATCTTCCTTGGTCTGACGTCTCAGGACTGGATCCTGGACTGGGCTGCCTGTCCCTCACTTTCTGCCTGTTAAAGAACCTGAGTTGCCTGCCC
This sequence comes from Gastrophryne carolinensis, assembly GCA_027917425.1. Taxonomy (NCBI): domain Eukaryota; kingdom Metazoa; phylum Chordata; class Amphibia; order Anura; family Microhylidae; genus Gastrophryne; species Gastrophryne carolinensis. Next base: position 163,838,666 of record CM051234.1, read on the forward strand.
TGAAAGCCTGACAATCTGGTACCCCAAGGCCCGGCAGAGCATCCTTTCCAACAAGGGTTCCTATCCTAGAAATGTGGATGGGATATTTTGAGTAAATGTAGCCCCTAGTTTGGTTGAGGTTATTTATTTAAGTAGACATGCAGATAAAGTCAATCATCATAGAGATAGACAAAATCATCCTGAAATACTCAACAACAATCAGCTATAAGGTCCCTGGTGTGTTATGAGCTTCAATTTATCATTCAGAAATAAATACATATTGCAAGCAAACAAACCTGCAGGTGTCACCTGATCCATCTTTCTTTCAGCACAGCAAGGATAGATGTACATGGATTACCCAGTAATCAGAGGAACATGCTACAATAAACATTCTGCATGGCCATGTTTACCTGTGTACACAGTTTCTTGGCACGGCTCATGTTAGCTGCTACACAAACAAGACTCACCTCCATAAGCTAGCAGACACTTCAGGATATTTGTTCCTACGAAATGCAAAAAGAAATGTATCGAGAAGCAGGGCTGCGGAGAAGTGTACAGACTGAATGGTTAATGGTAATAGGAGTTTCATATTCTGATTACTGTGTCTAACACTGTCCACTCTGGTGTCCATGGATTATTGGCTTACTGCGAGTGCATCAAAATCAGTTTGTTTTGCTGGCACTGGTATCTATATATATATTATACCTACATACAAGGAATTTTATCTTGCAGGAATGATAAACATTAATGGCAAGATTAGAGAATTGGAAAATCAACCGTAAAGCAGTAAGAAGAAACATTTCAGAACAATACAAAGTATCTTCATAAGGTGTGGCGTAGTCTGTATGGGGAGGTCCCCCATCCTTTCCTTTATGTGGGGTCACAGAAGCAGGGAGTAATCCCTGCACCCCTGGATCCTCGAAAAACTTGGAGCACACTTTTGGATACAAGTAAAAGCATCCTCTTTAGGGAAACCTCTTTTGAGATAGAAGGACTCCTTAGCTTCAATATATTAGGGTTGATTCAGAGGCCCTTTCTCATCATTTTTATGGAGGTCTTGCTACCAAACGAAAAATCATGCAAAAATGAAAACATTTCACACTAAAGTTCTCGCAGAAAAAAGGCTTTGCTGAATCAGACGAAGGGAAAAAATGAACGAGAATGGAAAATTTCACGCAAAAAAAGGTGAGAAAGGGGCTCTGAATCAACCCTATTATCTGAAGCAGTGGTTCTCAACCCTTTGTATGCCATGTACACCTTAGCAACAGAAAGTTCTAATGGAGTACCTGTAAGGTGGGATCAATTATAAATGTTACCTAAATAAGTAAGTCTCGTAGCACTTTTAAAACACAAAGGAATATTTAGCTGTTTAGAATAATATACTAGACTCATCTAGTTGATGTTAAACATGGCTGTACTCTTTTAATCTGTGGCATGTACCCCCTGGGCAGGGCCAGATTAAGTGTGGTGGAGGCCCCTGGGCGCAAAATCTGGTGGAGGCCCAAGATATAGTATTTTTCCCCTTAAAATAATAGTCCAGCCAAGTAAGTGATTGGTGGCTGTCACCCGCCCACTTACTGGAATGTCAGATCAAGCCCCTTATACCTGCCTAGGAACTCCTGCTTTGCCATTCTGGGTCAGGGGTAGTGTAGTCGCCCAGCTGGTCAAGCTGAAACAGTTCCCTGCATTGAGCTGCCAGCGGTTGTGCTTGGTGGCTTATTCAGTGAGAGCTCTGCACCCACCCCCATCACTATAGCGTTGCTGATGGCAACTTTGCTGCTCTTTGGTGGCTTTAGCTACAGGTTTGCAAAAACAAAAAAAAGGCCCCCACAATAGCTTCTATGCCAACCCCCTGGACCGTCAGGCCAAAGGCTGATAAGCCTCCTGGACCAGACCATAACCCAAAGGTTGGTGGAGGCTCTCTTTGCAGGGCAAGTGGTGGTAGCCCTGGGGCATGTGCCCCTTGCGCCCTCCTCATTATCCGGCCCTGGATACTGGGAATGCGGCCAGCATTGTTTACATTGTTGTGGGAGCCAGGTCAAAGAGACTCCCAGACCAGTTTTGTTCTGATTTAAAAAGCCTGTAGTTAGCAGAATTTGTGGCAAAGCTTTCTGTGTTGAAAAAGCTGCAATTTGTAGGTGACATTTATTCACCAATAGTATCACATGCCAACATCCACTAGACAGTATTCTATTTTGTTCAGGCTTAGGATAGCTGAACAGTAAAAACTATTTTTTGGATGTCAGTTCTTAGCACTTGATCTTGACAGATGACCCCACGGGAGGACCCACAAGAGGAAAAACACCCAGGATTTTCCTTCTCCCAGGTGGTGTTTCTCACTTGAGGGGGAGGCATCCTGATTTATCATACCAAGCTGTGGGTTTCCCTGTGGAACACAGAGGAGGCTTCCTGACAATCCCATGGTGCATTCCTGGGGAAGAGCACACGGTTAACACATCCAGCAGAGAAAGACATGGCTGAGCACATGCAACAGCAGAGGACACCAGACCCGAGATGGTGCTGTCCTGCTATGGAGGAGTTGAATGGCTTCAGCACACAGGTCTTCCCTGTCCTAGGTGGTGATGAGTGGAGGCAGCTCTCCCCCCCCCCCCCACCAGTCAATGCCAGAACTAGTTGTAAACTAGGTGCCTGGTAGTTGCCCTACATCAACTGATTTTGGAAATGGTATCCCCAGACCCTGCCTCCTCTGCAGTCTTGACCCCCCCACCTTTGTCCCCTAACTCCATTCTGTACCCTAATTAGCCCACACTATTCCTCTTCCATGTTAGATTTATCAAGACCAGTACAAGACAGGTCATCTGTGGGCAAAGTCTAAAATCTAAAATCTGGTCGCTGCTGTTCCACTGCTGCATAAGATATTTCCCCCTGTCATGTGGTCACTCCCCTGTTAGATTCCAAACATCCTCCAGTCCTGCCATGGCCACTCTCTTTATACTAATGGGGTGGGGGCAATGAATGGAGCAGAGATTGCTGGAACAAAACTTGCAAGGTAGGGAAGGTGAGAATTCCTTGATTTCTAGCATTGACCACAGATACCCTTCAATTAAAAGAAGGATTCTGATTGATGAGCCTTATTATTATTGTTTATTTATATAGCGCCATCATGTTCCGTAGCACTGTACAAAGTAGTAATTACAGACAGGGTAGAAACATACAGTACATAGACTATTACAAATGCAGTGTTACAGAGTTAATGGATATTCTGAGTACAAGATACAATAGGGGAGAGAGCCCTGCCCTTGAGAGCTTACAGTCTAAAGGAAGAGGGGTGAAGACGAAGGGGAAGGATCACAAACAGTCAGTATTGAGCTTTGTGGCAGCCAGGTTGCATGCTTGTCTGAATAGGTGAGTTTTAAGGGCACCTTTGAAGGCGTTGAGGGTTGTGGAGTGGGTGGGGGGCATTCCAGAAGATTGGTGTTACAGGTGAGAAATCCTGGAGGCGGGCATGAGAGGAGGTGACCAGGGTGGAGGTCCTTCTATCTGAACCATTTTTATGTGCACCAATCTTTTGCCCTGTGTTCCGCTACACTACTATCCTTTGGTAGAATAACTCCATCGGGTTTGTGTTCTTGGTTTATTAACAGTGCAGGAAACTCCCAACCAATAAAAATCAACGTTTCCTGTGTGTCATGTCTGATGTATGGGTGAGGCATCTAAAGTAAGCTTTGAAAATGATTGTGCGTGACATCTCATCTCCTTGTGTATTACTTTTCTCATACCAAAACAGGTTTAAAAAGACTTTAAATATATAGGATGGGTGTTTGCATATTCCAGCATAACTTTAAAACTCATCCATGTCACACAGATATTTATGATGTTAGTAAATTGCCTTGAAAAGATCTAAAATAATGACAATTATTTTCAATTAGTATTAACTAGTTTCTATTTATACATTAGCTGTTGATTATTCCTGTCCCTGTAAAATATATTTTGAACTGGTGCAAAGCCTGAAGCTTCCAGCACTGAAAGGCCTACAAGATTGAAGTAAGTGGTACTAGAAGTTCCACTCTATAATGATGAGAAGATTTAAGAATCCGGCGGGCTCATACTGCGCTTTCCAGCGAGTCAGCTGCCAGCACATGGCGAGCGTCACACTGCAGGGAAAGGCATTAGAGCTGCTGAATAGCTTTGACTTCATAAATGTTATTAGAAGTTACTTGACAATGCCATAAGTTTCTGATTACTTTTTACTGCTGAAAGTGTTGCTGGAGGTGTAAGTCTTGCCTCCCTCCATTATTCTAGCCACGGCGCTCTGAATGCAATTATTACGCTACAACTAAGTGCACATGCACATTTTGTTCACAGCTCTGAAGCTGGCTTTATTAAGAAGTATAATAAGTGTCAGTAAGCTGCGGACATCTGGAGTACACTGAGCCCTGGCTTCAGTCGGGACCCCCACTGCTTCATCTTATTATAGGGAGGATGGGATATGGCTGGGCCTTTTCCTGTGGCATTTCTATACTGGCTGGGTGACAAATGGCTCCGCTCACCTGCAGCCTCCATGCTGCCATTAACACCAGTCTTTATGTGTCAGCCAAGCAAATGTTACAAGGCTGGAGGTTTTGTGGGAGAGCATATGACCTATTACTAATGGTGGGAGATATATTCATGACTATGACAAACAATGTGTAAGGTAAAGCAGACCCAATGTAAAAAAGTCTTTAGGTTCTCTATAATAGCCACCCCCAGGGCATTTGTTTAAATAATTTAAAGAGGACCTTCACCCTAAATAAAAGCATATCTTATATGTTTCCCCTATCCCCATACATTGTCCACATTAAAAATCATCCTACCTGCACCTATTGCATTTTAAACTTTTAACATCTAAGATGGCGGCCTGTGGAGTTTCAGGCTGCCTGCAGGCAGGACATGTCTTCTGACTGTGCAGCTTTGCATTCCTGACCCCAGCTCTGCCCTGTCTGAGTGAAGCACAGCTATAACCCGGCCTTCTGCACTTTTCACCCCTCTCCTCAAAATATGATGCTTCTGAGGCAAGATGGCGGTGCATGTATACTAGAGTCTTGAACTTGAACTTGTCTCAAAGTTGCAGCCCAGCAGGGGAAAGCATAATAAGTAGGCGACAAATACATTAATTTTAGATGCTGGGGAATAGTTTAAGGGTTTGGGCTTTTCATTTAATCAAAGCCTAAACCCTTAAACTATTCCCCAGCATCTAAAATGAATGTATCTAAAGTTTTTTAGTTTGATGCTGAAGGTCCGGTTTAAGAGAGCCAAAAATCCCTCACAGTTTACTTACTCCTGCACAGCTCTTGCATTCCATGTGACCACCAGAGGTCAACTGGGGTCACAGGGTGCTCATGGGCAGCACCAACATGATGCATGCAAGCCTGCCCAGTAAACACAACGGTGAAGAGGACACAGGGATGCCGTTTCCTCAGCCCAGGAATGACAATGACAAAAATGGTCAGGCTTTCTAAAGATGGCATCTGTGAGCAAAAAAAGTAAAAAAAATCACTTGACTTGCTCCAGTAAAGAGGAAATAAAGCCAAAATGGATTTCCTCTACACCCACTGCATAACAGTTAGGGAGGTGATTCCTTGATGCACACCCCCCATCACAAGCCTGGAACAAGGCAGCCCTCTACTTACCAGACATGCCAAGCTACCTAGTTTTCCAGGGAGTGATCCGGTTTTGACCCCCCCCCCTCACCTGGTCACCCTGGTCAGATAGGTAAGTGTCCCTGTGGAGCAGGATTCCTCCTGCACCAAGTTGTGGTTCACACAAGTCTAAAAGACTCTTAGGCGGTTTGCTCTACCTCTTTTCTCCACAAATTGGGATGCCCTGCTGTGTGGAAACACTTAGATCGCCCAATCGACTCACCAATCTGACGAGCCAACACCACAGTCGCATCCCCAGAATACTTGTGGCTGTGCCCACACCAGGCCTTTCTGAATGGGCAGAGAGGCGAGCGGGCAGTTTCAGACCGTGGAGTTATGGGCCACATAGTGTACATTTACATGCAAATATATGTTCTCAGATGCATATCAGACAGAGTGCCGGGGCTATTAGCAGCATAAAAACCAGGGTTCTTTCAGGGACCCCCAAAGGGCCTCTGTGTTCAAGTGGTCAGTGGCTCTTGCTCCATTATGCAAGATGCTGTGACATCACAACAGCTAGTGAGCTGAATGGTGCAGATTGGCACTGGTTGCATCCTCGTTCACCTCTAGTTAGGCATGTGGCCTGGGCCAGCCAATCAGAAATAGCTGCTCTGAGTATGCATCTGTCTAAAGGTATAGCCAGGCCGTGATCTGTGCATGATATATTGGATCAAGGTTAGTTTCTGGCTATTTAATGGGGTTTGGGATGCCACAGGGTATAGAAAGTGGACAGTCACATGGACAATTCCCTATGCCAAGGATGGAAAATGCCAGGACAATGCTCCTTTGTGTGAAACCCTCTGGTTTCACTTGCACTCCCAAGACACATGAGCACACCGGGTCTACATCTCCGACAATCTGCGTTAATATTGTATTTCGCTATACATCATTTGTCTTTGTCTAAGGCCCCCAGACACAGCTTTGCATGGGGCCCCAGAAATTATAAGCCCGTCCCTGCATGGGAGCAGCCATGATGGCACTACATTTGTCTGCCTCCCCATTGTCTTCTATTGAGATGTATGAGACTCCCCCTCCCTTCTCCTCTCAATAGTCAAATGCAGTAATCCTGGCTGCTCCCATAAACCACAGTAGACTGAACTGTCACTTTAAAGTGGACCAACACCCAGGATTTTGACTATCCTGGGTTTTGGTCCACTTCAGGGGGGCACCCCGATAACCGTTAATGAGGGCGCCAAAGCTTGGAACAAATAAAACGGTACCTTGAGGTCCCATAGCCGTCGTCTCCTATCTCCTAACGCGTTTCGTTGCGTGTGCAACTTTATCAAAGGATGAGCGGCGCGGCTAATGACACTTTGATAAAATTGCGCACGCAACGAAACGCGTTAGGAAATAGGAGACGGCGGCTACGGGACCTCAAGGTACCGTTTTATTCGTTCCAAGCTTTGGCGCCCTCATTAACGGTTGCAAGGAAAAAGGGAAGAAAGGACTATATATACAGGCGCATGTTACTTCAAAGAAATGTGAGTGCATTTTTCTATTAAATTGTTTTTAAAAAGAAATCCTTATGGGGTTGCACTAGATTTCTTTGTGCTTTTTTAAATTATATGAACGGATCCTATAAACGGTCGTGAGGAGTGCTTAAACTACACATTGAAGCATTGAAGTGCATGGAACTTCCCAGCAGCAGAAATTGCTTTAAGGCTTTTTAAATTTCTTAAATGTGGTAAGCGTATATGTGTGGATGTGACGGGCACGTTTGACAAGATCTTTTTCTGTGGATGTGCATGCACCGTGGGATGCCTCCTTAAAAAACACTTCAAAGACTGTTTTTGTGGTCACATTAAATTGTGTCCTTTATTGCTCCGTGTCTTATAATTGTACATTGTTGTGGGACTTTTGTGGATGAAAAGTTTGGCACGTTGTAGCAAAATTTTCAAAGAACTTGAAAGAATATTTTATATGAAATTTTTTATGTTTATAAGATTTTAGCGCGGTGTTCTATTACATGTTTCTTATGATAAACATAGATTACATAGCCATCGTTAATTCCATTTTATTCTGATAAATCTAATAAGGTTAATTAATGTGTGGTAGAAACTTTGGGGTCAGTTGGACAGCAAACTCTGTGATGCCTAGATGTCCACCTATCTATCAATAGATAATTTTTAAAAGTTTGACAACAGCACATCCTGGGCTATGCAAAACAATTGGATCAGTTTGTTTCTGCATAACCCATTAGGTGCTGTTGTTTCCAACCCTAAATTGGACCAACAGTCAAAAATTACTTAACTCAGACCAACACAACAAACAGGGCTCATATGCACCCCCCCCCCCCCCAGGGCAATTTAGATTGCTGCACATAAACATTAATTGACCTTTTTCTAACTGTTGCTGGGCTTCCTGTCACTGTGCATTGTCAGTTATGTCAGTTGATTCCAGGCAGCAAGACTCAGGTGCTGGGGGAGGAAGCTCCAAAATGGCTGCTACCACTAGAAAATTGGTGAGGCGGCGTTTCATCTGTGAGCAGATGCAGGAGCAAATGTAAGTGCTGACAATGCTTCAGTATCAGGCATGCAGATGGGGCAAGCTTTGGCAAGTTCTCTTGTCCAACTTCCAGGCTGTTGGTCTAATTTAAGCTCGATATCAGGCAACACTACTTACCTGTTCTTGGCTCTGTTGGCAGCAGCTGCTCCGATGTCCAGATGTCCACCAATGGATTTTTGTTTCTTTACGTTTAGAGACAACAGGAGTTTTTTCTGCATTTCTTGTTTCCAAACTAAGATGCAGTTCACAATCCACATCCAAAGTTAACCTTGCTTGGCCAAATAATTACTATTACTGCCCCCCCCACCCATGTCTGTTTGAACCTGTTTCAGGTAGCCTCAGCCACTTTCACTCTGAACTATGTGCTGAGAATGAAAAAAATAGCAGCTTAAAGTGTGACCGTCCTTGGTTCTTGGTCCACTTTCCTGGGGGGTACCATTGTGTCCCCACTGTGTAAACCCCCCCCCCCCCCCCCGGTTTATGTAATATCATTAGATCTGTCCCACAGCGTTATATAGCGTGCTCCCACCCCCAGAATATCTGAATGCCTGGACATGGGAGCACACCCATCGTCCTTACAAGGAAAAGCCACTTTTGATGTAATTATTCAAAGTGTATATTTCTTGTGCTAAACTGATGTGCTCAAGGTGCTGAGCTGATCTAGTATTTTTTATTTGTTCCTATGTTAGCAAATGTGTGTTTTATGGAAGCAGATTTAACTAACTGCAATCTGATGCTATTGGCAACTGTACACCAAGGACCTGATTTATCAAGCAGGGTGCACCACATGAGCGCACCCTGTCATAGATGAAAAACAGATTTATTCATTTATTCTCACCTCATCACATGCAAAACTGATATTTACTAACCTTTCAGCACACAGAAGCGCAGCACTTGTCAGTGCGCTTGGTTTTACTGGTGCATGGCTCTCTTTCTCATAGGATATAATAGAAATTGAGAGCCCTGTACAAATAGTTTCTCGAAAGCATGTCAATTTTTGCCCTGAAAGTGTATGTGTTATGTGCGTAAGGATACGCTACCAGCTAGAATAATGAGAAATTCATGTTGCAAGTGTAGGCACAGCCTATGTAGTAACAATGTTAACAAGCAGCTTGCTACTGCTTAGCTACACCGCGCCAGAGCTTTTACACTGTGCTGTGGCTCAGAACCAGCATCATGGAGGACACCCAGGTGAGCTCTGCACTGTTGAGAATGGTGCACTGTTAAAAAAAATAGTAAATCAATCCCCAAGTCTGTATACCAAGCAGGGCTGGATTATGAAGGGGGCGCAAGGGGCCTCCACCATTTGCCCTGCTAAGGGGGCCTCCACCAACCTTTGGGTTATGGTGTGGTCCAGGAGGCTTTTCAGGTTTTGGCTGATGGTCCAAGGGGCCAGCAACAAAGCTATCAGCGGCAGTGTGGGCCCCCTGTGCCTGTACAAGCCTTTTTTTTGTTTTTGCAAACCTGCAGCCCAAGCCACCACAGAGCTGTCACATAATCCACCAAGCACAGCCGCTGGCAGCTCAATGCAGGGAACTCTTTTCTGCTGGACCAGTCCAGAATGGCAAAGCAGGAGTTTCTGAGCAGCACACACCCAAACAAGGGTGGCACAAGGGCCAGACAACCACCAATCAGTTACTTGGCACTACAATTATTTCAAAGGAAAACTAAATTCTGTATATGGAGGCACCTAATGTATTCAAAACGCATCTCCAAATTGAAATCTGTCTGTGCCTTAGACTAAGGAGGACCTCCGCTTTTGCACTAAAGGTAAAAAGTGGGTATCACTGTGCGGAGACCATAGTGACGTGCTGAGAAAATTAATAATTGATACATCTTTTTGCCACTGGCTTCATAGAATATGGCAGAGTCTCATAACCTTAGCTGCATTGTGCTTGTTTTTATGGAGTAGTTCTAATCTATTAAGACTTATTATTAGCTCCCAATCTACTTTTAGATGCATTTTGAGACCTGATTTACTAAATGTGCATTTTCAATGTAGGCAGAGAAAGCGTATAATGGATGTAAAGTTAGTTAGGGCTTTAGTGAGCACAAGATGCGCATGAGACAGTTAATACAACACAACACTAATGTGACAACAACACATTCCCAATAAAGCTTTGTATAACATTGTATGTACTGATAACGAGTCATATCATTCCAACAAAACACGTGAAGCATATATGAGGGATATAAAGTTGTTCTTCATTTGTATTGGTTTGAAAATGACTGATAGATCAAACTACATCATACTGTACATCAGCACACTCAGCCCCCAGCGTTACCAGAGAATCCTCCAGGGGACCCTTGGACCCATTTTAGGTCCTTTATCACTAAAACCTGAACTATCTATAAATTATTTGTTGCATCCCAGACAATACAGTTTAACATATTGTCTGTGCATGAGCCTTGAATATAAGCCAGTAATACTTGCATTTAAATGTAGGGTGAGCCCCCAGAGTCATTTTTACTGGTGGACCCCAGACAGCCTAGGCCAACACTGCATATTTAGCCTAAGCAATTCTATGCAACAGCAGATATTGATGCATATGACATTCCAATGAGGTCTGTGTGTTAGCAGGATGGACAAAGACCCATATTTTCTAAATGGCAAGGTGTGGTGAGGCCGAGTGTCATTTCCAGACACATATACAGCAGAGCCACACAATGCGTATCATTTACTATTTTTTTTGCAATGCGCCTATTTCAGTAGCACAGAACTCGTCTTGGTACGCTCCAAATGCTTATTTTTGAGCCCACCATAGTGGAATATCCCCTGGCATAGTGCAGCTATCTAGCTGCAATTATAACATGTTACTACATAGGCTGTGCCAGGCCAGGGTGCGCCTATATTTGTGGCTTATATTTATCCATGTGTCAACAGGTGGAATAGCCAGCCACACATAACACCTACACCTATAGAGAAAAAGTGTACATTTTAGTATTTAGCAGTGCTTTCTGTGTACAGGACTCACTTCTCTCTTCTTGTAGATCTTGGTGTACAGACTTTGGGGACTGGCTTATTAAGCTCTATGATGGGGTGTACTGCATGGGCATACATGAGTGCACCCTGGCATAGGTGAAAAACTAATTTTGCTAACCTCAGCAAATGTAAAACTGAAATGTACTGAACTGTCGGCTTAAAGTAGCACATCACTTGTCAATTAATTAGTTTTTACTCTCACAGGGCTTTCAATTCCCATAGGATATGATAAGAATTGAGAGCCCTGTGCCAGTACAAGCAGACACTCATAGTTTCAAGAAAAATAGTCAAATTTGGATCTGTAAGTGTATGTGTTATCTGCGCCTGAGTACACAAACTGCTGGAATAATGCTAAGTATATGTTACAAATGTAGGAACACCCTGGCGTAGCTTATGTAGTAGCACGTTTAAAAGTCAATTTGCTACCAGCTAGGAACACTTTTTTACTGTGGTGCTCTCAGAACCAGTATCATTGAGTGTACCAAGGCGAGACCTGTACTGTTGAGAAGGGTGCCCTGTAAAATATATAGTAAATCCGGCCCTTGATTGCTTATAAGAACAGATTACAGGTAGTGAAAACTGCTTCCTTAAAAAAATGCTAACATACTAAAAATTTTTAAAAAAAACTAGAGCAGCTCAGCAGCTTGGGGACATCATTTTGGCACAAAAAATATAGACTTTCAAATATTCCATCAGAAGGGGTCTTTCCCTTTAAGGACTAAAAAGGTAAATATGTGGGATAAACATAATGTTGATTGAAAAAAAAAACAAAATACAAAATAAATAAAAAATTTCAGAAAACCTCAGTGTACATTTTATTGTCACCCTCCAATGTTTCTAAATATTTGGAGATAATGTCAACAGGTAAAACAGGTAAAATAATATTCTGTATAATGTTTCCAGTATATCCTAAAGAGCCTGCGCCAGTAAAAAGAGGCGCACTGACCACTGCTGGCCTGCTGTGGCCTGAAAGTTTAGTAAATGTCTGTTTTACATTCCTTGGTGATAGCAAGTTTTAATAAATCTATTTTTTTACCTATGACGGTGTGCACCCATGTGGCCTCATAGTGCTTGATAAATCAGGCCCAATATGTGTCATGTTATAAATGCAACTTCTGTGGTGTTGGTCCTCAAGATAAACTTTGCTAGAATTGTGTAGAGATATAATCAGATTTAAATTAAATAAAGAATAGTTGTAACAAATGTATAGCTAAAGAAAAATGTGTTTCTTTTAAATCATTGAAACAAATCTGAATAATGTCAGATAAGGTGCCATAACATAAAAATAAACTTTGCTTTAAGGAAATCCATCAAACCACCACCAGCAAACTGCAGAACTAATAATAAGCTTCAGTGTTTTTATGGGAGTAGACCCCCCCCCCCTGTGCCAGCTGAAAGGAGACTAGCTGGCAGGCTTGCACTCAGAGTGTATCACAGAGTAGTATATATGCTTCAGTCTGGAAGCACATCAGGTGGAAAATAGTTTAATAAATACCATTTATGTTTCAGTTGCTCACATGGATTCACCAGCCTGGCAATGCTAAACGTTATTTAATAATGCCCCCAATACACTCTTGATATATAATAATTAGAGCAGCACATTAATCTCTAAGCTCCCCCTATTCCATTCCTCCTCCACCCACTTTTGATCATTGAGAGTTTAGTTCTACAAATTAGTTTTACATAAAAATTAATTGTGGGAGTGCAAACTGTTTTAGGAAATGTTGTATGAGGAGTCATTTATCAGATGGTTTTAAGACTTCTGGTACTTCACATTCTATTAATGTTCACACATGTGTTTAATATACATATTTATTTAATTAACTAAATGATTAACATTTAAAATTATTATTAAATAATTACTTTCTGTAACAGAACCTCTTCTTTCTTAGAGCACAAGTACATATTGCTATGTAAAGCTACCAATAACTCTCATGCTTTAGTCCATACAGGGTTGCTTATCTATTTGGTGCATAAGGCGTACCAGTATTAAATATTTTAGCAAAGACTAATGACAATGTAATGTAAAGCCGTATGTGTAGATGCAGATCTCAAGGATTCCAAATTCCAAATGAATCAGAATTGGACACTGAGGCGGTATTTATATATCATCATCACTACTCTGCACTTTGCTTACAAACATATACAAATATTTTTTTCCTTTTTTTTTACTAGGCCCTTTATTACTCTGTAGGCAGCACCCACCATACATACCCCACCCGACCCCTGTTACTGACCTGTGTGTTGCCTGCCCTGTGCTCCTCCTGCAGACCCAGCCATAGCAGCGCACCATCCAGCCAGCCTGCAGCATCGATCACTCCTGTGGAAAGCAGCCTATTTTATAGGCATGCACCAATTAATATTACATTAGTCCTTTTTAGAGAAAAAAAATCAAACGCACCCTGCCCTGGCTATCTATTATTGACGACTCCCTAATTAAAAGTCCTACATGAAGTCCTGCATGTGGTCCACACATATGCTCATAATATCCCAACCCATCAACATAGGCACATGGACACAAAGGGGGAGAGGTAAGTATTTTCAATGCCACTTCACTGCTAGTGCCACATTCAAGGCAGGAGCTGTTTTTTTCCCTGGCTGTAAATGTACAGTTAGAAATATTCGATCCTGGGGTCCCCAGACGATGCTCAGCCAACCCCAAGCTTCATGAATGTTTTATCAGCATCCCAGACTACTGAGTGTGTGTGGGGGGGGGGGGGGGGTAGAGAGGGAAAAAGAGGGGGGAGCTCTGAGGGAGCATGTCTTCCTAATTGCAAATGAAAATAAGGAATCTTACATTAGGATATGAAAAGGAATATGACTGGAATAACGAATTTAAAATAAATCATTTCAAGTCTACCTGTGACTCTGCCTGTTCTATTAAGCCAAGTAAAATATCATATAATAAAAAGGCTAATAATTACTAATATAATAAAATAATTACAAAAAAGAGAAAATAAAGAAAACGTGTGGTTGTATCAATAGATAGATAGATGTCCATGTGTAGGCAACATACAGTATACAAATTAATACATATATAATACGAATTAATAAATATCTAACAACACTATCAGTGTGGCATAGGCAACATATACAATGATAATACATATATTCAAGGCACTAAAAATAGATAGATAGATAGATAGATAGATAGATAGATAGATAGATAGACAGACAGACAGACAGACAGACAGACAGAGAGACAGACAGACAGACAGACAGACAGACAGACAGATAGATAGATAGATAGATAGATAGATAGATAGATAGATAGATAGATAGATAGATAGATAGATGTCCGTCCTTGTGGTATAGGTAACATATAAATAATGATAATTAATGAGAAATGTAATTAAGGCATTGCAAAAAAAAAAAATAGATAGCTAGATGGATAGTTTGATAGAAAATAGAGAAAAGATAGATAGATAGATAGATAGATAGATAGATAGATAGATAGATAGATAAATAGATAGATAGATATGCCTGTGTGAAATAAGCAACATATATTGAATAATAAATAAATAATAATAATTAATAAATAATGTAATCAAAGTATTCCAAAAATAGATAAACAGATAGATAGACAGAAACAAAAATAGAGAACGAAATATATAAATATATAATACGAATTTATAAATATATAATAACTATCTATGTGGTATAGGCAACATATAATATAAATAACAATACATATAATCAAGGCATTAAAAAATAGACAGAGAGATAGATAGATAGATAGATAGATAGATAGATAGATAGATAGATAGATGTACATCTGTGTGGTATAGGAAACATATAAATAATAATAATAAATGAATCAAGACATACAAAAAATAGAGGGATATATTTCAATATATATAGTTATAAAGTATGTAACTTCTAAAATAAAAAATACAACATTAACAAAGAATAATGCTGACAATAATAACCTAATAAAATATTAAAACAATATTCTAATTATTGATTTTATTATATTTATATCATATGAAAAATAAATAAACAAGAGTTTAGATTTCTCTATGAAGCTTTTGATGGAGGAAGTCTTGCTCTCTTCCTCCCCCCTTGTCCCAGGTATCAGGGGCCCCATGATTGGATGTGAAGCAGGCAGCCGGGCCCCCTAGGGAGCAGCCAGGCGCCTCCAGACTAGAGACGTCAAGCAGGGAAAGATCCCTTTGCAAAGTTCATTTCAATTTCCGAGGAGGATTTCCCACCGCCGCTCATTGTGACCCGCGCTAATTAGTAGAGATAACTAATGATTACTTACTTATTCCCTGTAATTATCTGCATTTCATAATTCACTGTGTAATTTATTAATTCGCTCGTAAAGTGTTGTAGCTTCCCGGTCGCTGGCAGAGAGAGAAGGTGGCAATCTCTGGCACTAGAGAAAATCTAAAAGCGCTTATTAAATCATGTCCCTTTAATATTATAATCACCCATCCTCCCATAAAAGCCACTCATCAACAGGTGCCTCAGGGGGACAGGGACACGATCATCATAAAGCCAGGGACAAACCCACCCAGCCCACCAGGCTGAAGAATACCAATAGCTCCTCTAATCACTGGCATCAAGGGAGAAGCATGACTACTAACCGGCTCCCAAAGCCAGCACATCGCATGCATCGTGTTAACCTTCCCTGGCCGAGTTTGTCGTCTCAAGCCTGTAATTACCATAAGGGGCCAACCCTCCATCAGCAGCTCAACACAGCAACTGACACGTGCTCCTAGCTCCTACCACCATCCCTCCATAGAAGACCAGCAACACTGACACTGGAACAGTTTTTACACATGCACACTAATGGATAATTGGATAATATATATATATATATATATATATATATATATATATATATATATATATATATATATAATATGCATTTGTTTATGGGCTGGCTAGGGACAATATATATATATATATATATATATATATATATATATATATATATATATATATTCATTCACATAAACTACACATATATATAGAAACCCCGAAGTTAAAGCAAAACCGTTTACTACTTAGGCTTAATATCTAATACTATCTTTTAAATGAGCTAATACATGTTATTACTTAAACGTATCGGGTTTTCTGCCCACTCCAATTGCTAACACAGATAGATAGATAGATAGATAGATAGATAGATAGATAGATAGATAGATAGATAGATAGATACTAACTATATAATGTAATGTATATAGGCCTTAGTCTAAGTATAGATCTATCGCTGTGAGTTTATTCACATTCAGTAATAAAAATAGCTGCTATATATATATATATATATATATATATATATATATATATATATATATATATATATATTGTACGTTATAGATAGGTAGATAAATAAGATAGGCAGATGATATATGAGTGTATATCTATGTATATCTATGTATATATATGCCTCAGTCTGTCTGTCAGTCTGTCTGTCTATCATACCTATCTGCCGATCAATATATCTATGTCTATCATTTTATATATATATATATATATATATATATATATATATATATATATATATATATATATATATTCTGGATAAAGATATTGACATGAAGTACATATAGACATAACGAGGGCTTAAATATATATATATATATATTTATTTATTTATAAGTATATTGACATGAAGTACATATAGACAGGAAGAAGGCTTAATATATAAATAAATATATATTTGTATGTGTTTACATACACCATGATTGTCATGATGGTGGCTATCACCCAAAGGCCTTGATTCTTATACTCCACCACTCTCACTCAGTTGAGTGCAATGTGCTGCAGTCCTCTCTAACATGGGTGCTCAGTCAGTGGCAATGGTACCCATAGGGAGCACACGCATGGCTCCCCTATAAAGCATCTAAAATATTAGTAAAATTAGTGAAGTTAATAGTAAAGTAGTAGATGTGCTAGAAATAAAACAGCGGTGTGTATGAGCTATGTGTATGTGTATATCTATCAATGAATGTATGAGTAGGCATTAGAATAGGGCTGGCATGCTGCGGGCAGGGAGAGGGAGCAGGAGGGAGCTGGCCATGGTGCTGAACTCTATTAGCTAGCGGGCTGGTTCTTTAAACAGGACCTTCACCACGATTTATTGAAAAGCCCAAACCCTCATAAAACGATTCCCCATCATCAAAAATTAATACATTTTACGTTTTTAGTGACTTACTTATTATTGTTTCCCCCACTCAGGACTTTAGGATACGGGCGCCGCCATCTTGACTCAGAAGAATCACACTTACTAAGGAGAGGAGAGCGGGATAAAGTACAGGGGGCGGGTTATAGCTGTGCTTTGCTCAGACAGAGCAGAGCTGGGGTCAGGAAAAGGTCAGCAATCCCAGAATGCAGAGCAGCACAGTTAGAAGGCACTTACTGTTTGCAGGCTGCCTGATGTCCCATGAGCCGCCATCTTGGATGTTTAAAGACTCATAACATGCAGTAGATGCAGGTAGGATGATTTTAAATTTGAGCAATCTGTATGTACAGGGTGTGGGAAACATATAAGATAGACTCTTATTCAGAGTGAAGGACCGCTTTTAGTATAACAGGCTCATCATCTGTCAGATTACACTCTGTTTTTTTATGGAAATGGCAAGGATGGGCATGGCAGATAACTCCAGTGAGCCATTGCAGTACAGCCTACAGGACTGATATTAACAAGTGTGCTCACAGTTGGGCTGGGAACAGGAAACTCCTTGTGAAGACTTTAGCACAGTACCTTGCAAATGAGTTCTGACAAAGCATCCCTTTGCTGTAAAGCAGCAAATCCCCCCAGAGACCCCCTAGCGGCTACACAGGCCAATGCGTTAGCCAGGGACTGCTAGTCCATGCGAAGCCCAATAGCCACCCTTCCATCTTTAATGCCCTCCTAGCTGTCTGCGGTGATAGCAAAATCGATATTTATAATGTATAGCTCTCCTGATATCCCCAAATAGCCCCTTTAACTGTATGATTGCTGGACGTCTATAATAAGCCCTGGGTCATGTAAAGTAGGTCAGTGGGGGTCCCACTGATCAATAGATACTGTAGGCAAACTTTAACCTGGGGGCTGGTTGATTGGAATTCCATCACCCTAATCATCACTATTATTATCATCATCAGTCTGATAAGGGATTTTCTTATCTACATGATTTAATTTGAGATAAAGATTTTATTTTATACAGAGGCACATTTGCCCTACACAAATGAATAAACACAGCTTAGCAATTTTGACAATGAATCCTAAAATAATATGACTGAAAAAAATATTTTAACTGACTCCACAAATGTAATTTACGAAGCCAAATAACTTGAAACGAATACAAAATGCATGAGAGACGAGTCTAAAAGATTATCTTAGTAAATCAGGATCTATAGTGAAATAAGTACTATTTTCCAAGCAGCTGTCAAAACCTTGTATTTTAATGAAAGACTTTTTTTCAACAACATTTGGAATAACTTATTACATTACCATCATAAATAAAAACGTCTATTAGCAAAAATAAAAAACAAAAACAACTAAAACCTTTTTTACGGGACGGAAGAACTGAAATAATTTCAGAACAGCAATACAGCAAAATCTGTAAGAGCATATCTATATAAGTGTTGGGTGTGTGAGACTGAGATTCAATATTTACACAAGGAAGGCTTAAAGGAAAAGTGTGTGACCAGGAAGCCCCTCATCCTCATGATGGAACCAGACCCATATTTGCAGGTCTAGGGGCTTTTGTCCAGGGAGGGCCATTAAATATGAGGGCTAGGAGCCCAGGTCCTCCTCAAACAAAGCTCCCTGCCTATTGTCACTGAAAATCATAGATTGAAAGCTCTGCCTATGGAAATGTACAGATGTTTGGACTGGAAATGTAACAAATGTTGTATTTTTTTTATTATTATTTTATATTTTCTTAAAAAATGAATCGCTGATGTGCCTCAAACAGAAAGGTGGACCATATTGTTCAAAACTCAGCGAATGTTCTTGCTATTTTAAACAGCATCTACCCCTCATCTGAAGGCTTTGTCAGCAAACATTTGATTGTAATTTAGGAAAAGTGATCAGCAAATAGACTTTTCACAATAAAAATAGAATGTCTATATGTCTATAGATTTCTCTTTAAGCAGGATATCACGTACGGTTTTAGAAGCCGCCCAAAATCCATCTAAACCAAGAGTTTGTGATGAAGGTTTGTCCCCAACACAGCGTTTCCGGACAGTCTCTTTTCGTCCTTATTTTCTTAAAAATAGTCTAGGGGGAAATAATAAAACATTTCTTACTTGTGCAGTCTGATCCGTATAAAACTGATCTGGGGTCAGCAAGAGAATGGTTTAGGTTCTTGGCAAGGATGAGATGGAGCTGTTAGACATATATCTATTTGTTAGATTTTGGAAAGGGTAAGAGTTCGAATCCCAAACAGTCTAGATCCCAGCCGAGTATTTCATCCTTTTCTGTTTCTGTCTCTGGTTACAGAACCAGACCCGGACCACGTTCTTTTTGAGGTCGAGCTTCTCGGCGATGGCGGCGATCTTTTCGGAAGATGGTCGGGGTTGAATGGCGAAGTAGGCTTCTAAGGATCGCTTCTCTGGGGCGGCTATGGAGGTTCTTTTCCTTTTTTTCTCGGCTCCGTTGAAGAGTTCGGGCTTGGTGAGCTTCTCTCGGTGGGACTTCTCTGCTTCTTCCAGCCAGGCTTGCAGGATCGGTTTCAGGGCGATCATGTTGTTGTGGGACAGGGTGAGGGATTCAAACCTGCAGATGGTGCTCTGGCTGAGGGAGCCCACCCCGGGGATCTTAAGGTTGGCAAGAGCAGACCCCACATCTGCCTGGGTCACCCCGAGCTTGATCCTCCTCTGCTTGAACCTCTCAGCAAAGGCTTCCAAGTCCCTGGGATCGGCGTCCACGTCGCTCATGCAGCCCATGTGGGAGGGTAGCCCGTGGGCATGTGCCATGCTGAGCGCTGCCTGGTGCATGGGGTTCATGCTGGACATATGAGGGTGAGCTGGAGTGGACACCACTGAGCCATCGGGCCCTGTCATGGCCCCCAGAGCTAGTCCTGGGGTGATGTGATCCAGCAGTTCTCCTTCCAGCGGCTGGTGGTGGTGATGGTGGTGGTGGTGGTGGTGGTGGGAGCCGGCCACCCCAGAAGGGTGAGATATGGGCACGGAGGAGGAAGAGGGGGCCGAGGTGCTGCAGGGGATGGTGTTCATTGTGTGGTAGGTGGCGTCGGGCTTGAAGGGGCTGTGGTGAGGAGCGTGGTGCTGGTGGTGGTGGTGGTGGTGCTGGTTCTTGCACTGAGACACTATATCCACTGCAGCCAGGGCTTCGGCTCGGGCCAGCAGACTCTCATCCAGACCTCCAAATATATTGCTCTGCAAAGTCAAGTAGAAAGCGCACATTACTGTCTGCTGGGAATTCAGCGATTACAACTTTTCCAGAATGTTAAAGAGCCTCGCCACAGAGAGATGAAGAGGAAGAAGAAGAAGAAGAAGAAGAAGAAGAGGGAGGTAGAGCAGACACACACACACAGAACACACGTTCCATGCAACATCCCAGGTCATAAAAATTCATATGAAAGGCAAGAGCGGCGGAATACATAAGTGGAGGCAAAAGAGGAGAAGAGAGGGAGAGAGGGGGGGAAACACGGGATGTGTCGGGTGATTTGCTGGGCAGACATGAAAAAAACATCAAGCACATAAAGGGGGCTGTCAGGATGTGCCTTAGAGCGGTGATTAGGCACACTACATACCGGTGGGGTTGGGAGACAGGCTCTTCTCATTGCCTCCGAGCTGCTGCCGTTGCTGTTGCTTCCGCTGCCCCCACTGCCCGCCCCCGCAGAGCCGCTCCGCGCACTGACCAGGCTGGGCGAGCTGGTGGCCGAGGAGGACGAGTGCGGCGAGGAGGACGAGTGCAGGGAGTACTTAGGCTCGCTCTGCAGGCTGCTGTGAGCCAGGCTGAAGGACGCCTTGCTGTTCAGAGACATCATCATCATGGGTGCTGTTGGTCGGGCACCCTCCCGATCACTGACAGGCTCAGATCTGCTTCCTGTACTCTCCCACTCCCTACTTGGAAGGAGCCAGTTCTGTCTGTTGCTGTCCCTATGAGTAGTGTGGCTTCGTCTAACCCCCTCCCCCTCACCCCTAGAGAGTAAAGACAAGATCTTCTAATATTTTCCTTTCTGCTTCACTCCTCCCATCCGGGGGTCTCCCTCTTCACCAGTCCAAACTGCTTCCTGGCCACTTAGGCATTCACTCTCCTCTTGGTGATACTAAGAAACCTCCCTCCAAGAATATAGCTAAAGCCATGTGTGCCAGGCTGTCCCCTCACATGCCCTACCATGCTTGCCTGATGTCCATGGAGCACAAGCCCCCTATCCCTAAATGCTGTGTCTAGCTCTCCCCTTCCTGCTCTCCTCTGGAAGGATGCTGGTGCTGATGCTGGGGCTCCCTTCTGCTGCACACCTTGCCGGGCCTGCCAGGTAGTCTGTCAGGAGAGGAGGTATCAGTGTGGATTGGATGCCAGCTCCATCCAGCCTCCCTCTTTCAGGCTGCAGAGCTCCTCTGTGATTGGACAGCCGGCTGTGTGTGTGTGTGTGTGTGTGTGTCTGCTGGTGATGGATAGACTATGCTGAATCCCTGCCTCACAAAAGATGTGTGTGAGTGTTTCTTGCCCCCGCCCCTTGTCATTGTACTTCCCATTTAGACCTATTTTTACCTTCAGACTTGCCTCTCCTGTGAGCTTCTTGTGTTAATTAATGCTTAGATTGGATTGCCTGATGAATGTACCCAGCAGCCACATTCCAACCCTGACATGATTATGAGCTGCCCCCCCCCCCATGTGGGAACTGCTCTTCTTCATGGGTGTAATATTGCTGATCGCTCCTGTAACATTCAGATCTACTGTGATGCGGGCACTTTTTTTAAAGCCACATACAAAATATTTACATTGAAGACACAAGCATGGAAGAGTTAAAATTGAGCTGAATGACTGAACGATTTATTCTAAAATAATCGATACATGCATTTCGTTTTTCTCTTATTTCCTGGCGATTCTCCCAATTACAACAACATGATGATAACGATCTTCTAACAACGATCCCCAGACGTGATATGCATCGCATTGTACAGCATTCACCCACAGTGACTGGCATTGCCAACCCCAAATGAAAAAGACTGCCCTGTGGCCAGCAGATCACACCATCTATAGCCAAATCTGATACTAGATTTATCAATAGGTCTTCAGGGGTAATTACTAAGGCTAGAGGTCTCGATGGGAAAGCTCTCACACTCCATACAGCCAATCGGGAGTGGAGACCTCTCACCAACCAATCTGACTGATGATTTTTTTTTTTATTTGAAGTTTGATTGAGGAAAAAGTTCTCACCCAGAGAGCTCTCTAAATTCAAATGCCAAAAGAGAGAGACAGAAAAGATAATTGAGAAAGAGAGAGAAGCATAAAGTTTGTGTGTGTGTATGTGCGTGTGTGTGTGTGTGTGTGTGTGTGTGTGTGTATATATGTGTGTGTGTGTGTTATAGTCACAAACTCTCTCTCTCTCTCTCTCTCTCTCTGTATATATATATATATATATATATATATATATATATATATATATATATCTGTATATATATATATATATATATATATATATATATATTAGTCATCACCACGGCTCCCCTATCTGTATATATATGGAGAATTCCCTTTAGTACAGGGTAAGCTTGCTAACGGGCGTATTAACTTAAAACAAGTACACACAATTATATATATATGTGTGTCACAGTTATTTATCACTCGCATCTACCTATATATATACAGTACAGAATGCATAGTATCCACAACGCTCTCTCTATTAGTTAAAACTATACCTCTCTTTCACTCTCTATATAAGTATACATATTCCTTCTCTTATCACAAAGTACTTACAACTCTCTTTCTCTCGCTCTCTGTAAATATATATATATATATATATATATAAATATATATATAGTAGCCACAACTATTTATCTCTCTCTATCTCTCTCACCCTCTCTCTCTCTATATATATATATATTAATATATATTTATAGAGAATAAAGTATACATAGTAGCCACAACCCCACCACCTATCTATCTATCTATCTATCTATCTATCTATCTATCTATCTATCTATCTGTCTGTCTGTCTGTCTGTCTGTCTGTCTATCTATCTATCTATCTATCTATCTATCTATCTATCTATCTATCTATCTTACATATAAAGAAGTAACTCTCTCTTTCTCTCTCTATAGTGTAGTCACAGCTATTTTCTTTCGTTCTCTCTCTCTCTTTCTCTCTCCTTATTTCATTTAGCACTACCAAAGCAAAGAGAATCACAGATGAGGTGGTGGGGAGTTAATGTGGGAAATAAAGGGGTGGATGTGGGAAATAAATGGGCAAGTTTGGGGGTATAATTGTCCATATCGTGTGTTCTCAGTTGGAGGTGGAGACATATAGGGGGCAGTTAAGGCTTGAGATGGGGTTGTCCATTAATTTTATTGTCCTCTTAGTTGGTGGGTGGTGGAGACATATAGATAAGTCTCTCCTTGTTTCTTCTCTCTCTCTCTCTCTCTTTATGTATATATAGATATATTGAGATTATCTTTAAAAAAACGTTGTGTTTGCCTGTCCTGCTAATGCGCTTAAGAATAGCAGCACACGACCAGGTGCTGCTTGGCACTTGATAGGACAGTTGTCCCCCAGGTGGGATCTCTTTCCTTCGCATACTGTCCTGTTAGTGAAAGTATGGGGCCAGGATTTATAAGGAGTATGACCCTTAGTGATCGGATGAATCCATACACACATATGTAAGAGTATAAGCGAGCTGAATTAGCCAATCAACCCTTTAGATGCCTATTCTGTATATGATAATGAAAAGATACCCCCCCCCCCCCCCTCATTCCCTATACAACCCTCACCCCAGCAGTAGTTGCCGCTGCTGAAATCTTTTCAGGAAGAAGTGAATGTATTCTTTTTTTCTGTAAGGAAATCCCAAAATTGCATTGTGCAGCCTTGACTGTCGCCATCTCGTCGAAATGAAATAAATCAAAGTTAAGAGCTTGAGGATCATTTAATTATTGTGCGAATAGCGCTGTGCACCACCTAGAACAACATCTCTAAGCAAATTATGGCCGGGCCAGGAAGGAATGATTAGATTGAAATTTCATTTAGGCTGGGGAGACACAGCACTTCAATATGTAATCTGTTATGCCTCATCTGATTTGGATGCTTAATTCGCCTTGACGAATTTATTAGTTTTCATAATGCTGTTGCTGCTGCTGGAGAATGAGAGACACCCGAGTCGGCAGAGACATTATGTGAGCTCTATAAATCCAGTGTCAGCACTAAGAGAGGGTTCAGGGGGATCTTTTATTAATGACTGTCAGCCTGGCCCATCATACACCCCAGGAGCTCTTTAACTTCATCGAGCCCCTCTGTGCTTTTGTAAGGGGGCAGATTAACAGGGGCCTGATAATTAGACTGCATTATCACTGATCATGATGGGACACACTTTAAATGAGATTCTAATTAACAAGGGTTGAGTCATTTGCGTCCTCTACCAGGGACTTGCTCTGCTGTAGTTAGTATAGGAAGCGCAGCATTTGCTGTGACTGCCATACATCTGCCTTGTACAGCTCTGACAAGCTGCTGTATAGCGCTGCTATGGATGGGGGAGGCAGTATTTGTAAACAGCCACTATGGGAAAGTCATGCAGGCTTTTATAGCCTTCTGAAGCATGGACCTCCAAAGATCTATAATAAATGACAGACATGTATTAGACTGGGACCTCTAGTGCTGGGATTGTACAGTTGCTGAAACCACTGCCTGGACTATGGAAAGGTAAGAGCATGACTATGTTGTATATATGGCCACATTACATCTCATCTAAACCCAGCATGCTGATCTGAAAGTCCCAAGATATAATTTCATCATTTGACCTGCTGTAGGAATTATGTATACCTTATCCAAGTGGTCCAATAACCCTCCCACTGGTTCCTCCAGGTGATCCACATTTTGGGAATCACTGCTCTAACCAATATTCTCCGGGGATTTCATAAAGGAGTGATCTCTTCCATTTCTCTGCAACAAACATGTCTTCACCCAGTTCTGTGAACGTTCTCTTCTCATCAAATAAAAAAGTAATATACCTTAATGTGATGAGTGTTTGAAGTAAATTGAGTGACCCCTTGATTAAAGCAGCCTCTGAGCCACAAGATTTGTAGACACTGCAGTACCTAGGAATAATAGTAAAGGAATAACTTGCCTAGAATTCAGGAACAGCCAAATGTGAGTTTGTGGGGATTTAGAGGGTCTATAACATTTTCTTTGTACATAAACTTTAGCACTTAGACCTATTACACAGATGTACGAAACACACATTTTTTTTAGATACACTGTATTACAAGTGGAATGTTTGGTTTTGCTTTTAGATATATGACACTTCTAACTTATCAACTGCTTATTTATTTTTGAATGTGTAAAGACAAACTTTTGCTTTTCACTCACCAAATGTTTGGCTAGCCATGTATTTATTTCCTGAGCACTGAGGTAAATGCTCAGACATTTCAAACATATAACATACCTATTCAGTGGCAGTCTGTTAAAGCTAAAATGTTAATACTGCTAAAATTGTGGATTTACATAAAGTGTGTATATTAGGAAAGGAGTGAATTGCAGAGTACATTGAACCATTCACACCAAAGTGCACTGTGTTTGGTTTTGAGATAATTGACAAACTAATGTTTGTATATGTCTATTAGCCTATGTCATTTACTAGTGTTAACTACTAAAAAGTAGTATGTACATTGTATATACGATAATGTTCTAGAACAATCTTGTCTATAAGTCATTTGCGACGTGTTTGTGTATACGTTACATTGCTTTTGTTTTTGACTATTAAAATCAATAAAAACTATTGAAAAAGAACCATTCACACCAAAAGTGATCACAATCTAATACACTGTTTATCCCAAATGCCTCCCCTCCTTATATATATACACATATATATATATATATATATATATATATATATATATATATATATGTGTGTGTGTGTGTTGGAAATCACTGTGCTAACCCATAGATGGGGGACTATTGTAATGGAATGATCTCTTCCCTCTTCCTGTGAAGTTTCTGCTTTACAGTAAATACAGCCCTATAGCTGATGTGATGGGTGTTTGAAGTAATTAGATTTCATTGACAACGACCCCCTTGACTAAAGCAACCCCTGAGACCCACGTTTTGTAGACACAGGGTACTTGGTGAGTACCGTTCTCTTATTTTCTATTTCTATTTCCAATCCCCTGCAGGCATTCTTATATTCTGATCTAATTAAACTGTATTTGGATTAATATTTTTTTATTATTCAATAATGATTTGCTAGAGAAAATTTAAGATAGTTCTACAATAAATCTGTGAAGGTTCTCATTTACCGAGTTCATTGTATATCTGTAGTAATGAATCAAGGCAACTGGGCATGTTGTTTTATTTTCTTGAAATTCTGGTAGCCTTGATTTATTCCTACAGATATTACTACTTGAACCTGGTGGTTGAATGGTTAAATTACCCTTGTTTCCTTCTAGACCCATAAATGATATTAACCTCAAACATCAATCATGTCCAGGAGATTTTTTTTTTTTAACCCAAAGCATATAACACATATTTCTGTTGAGGGCATGAACCTTTTTATGCAATATAAAACACCATATATTGAAAATGTCTCCAGTACCATAGTAACACATGGCTAACACTTAGCTTCAGTATTTCGTCCTTAACATAGTAAAAGTTGTAAGTTTAAATATATATATATATATATATATATATATATATATATAGTGACAATACAATCAGGCAATAAAGTGAAGCTAATCTATATTTATAGGTCAAAACTTAAAACACTTTCCTTTATTCTGGTATCTTCTTATTAGACAAACTTTGTTATGTCTTCAAAACCAGGTAGTAAATAACCAGGATAGAGGAGTTTGCTGCTGTAGTTGGTGTAGGGAGCAGTTCTGACCCCCATCTTTGAAGGTGTTGGGACCATCCTCAGCATCTGTTATTATGGGAAACTCCCGGTCATGGGATAGTCAAGTACTATTTCCATAGACCTCCCATCATTGTTTTTCCGAATCCATCATTTAGATTTAACCCCCTTTTTATCTGAGTTGTAACCTACTTTCCCATTCTCATTCTGGGAGGCAACAAGATGCAGAGGAGCTGCTCTGAAGCGTAATTACTAACCAGGGCGTTTAATGTATTCAGTCGTAGGGGAGAATTGGGAAACGCTTATCGTCAATTTGCATTAATCTTGATCTTAATGGCAAGTGACAACAGATCTCCAAAATGCTAAACTCTTGTCACTGTTCTGTGAGGTAAATACAGGGCTATAATAAATTCATGAAATCATGGAAACTGCTGAAATAATTGATTTCCCTTTAGCTGGGGTGTTAGGACTAGCTGAGATTTGCTGGTTTCCCATGTTCATACAATCACACTTCTCTCTGACTATAAATCAAAAGAGGCAGGTGAGTGACATCATGAGATCCAATATGGATGATCAGACCAGGGCCGGCCTTAGAGACAATGTCTGTGCCCTGTGCCCACAAACACACACATACACTCAAAGGGAAAGAGATGGAGGGGATTTAGAAAACAGAGAGGCCCATGCAGCAAGAAGGGAGAAAGAAAGGTGGATGGGGCAAGAAAAGGAGAGGGAAGAATGAAAAAAATGAAAAAGAGAGAGATAGAGGGAATAAGGAAAAGAAAGAGACATAGACAGAAGACAGGAATGTGGAAAAGAAAAAATGAAAGAAAATGAAAGGGAGGGAGTGTAGAAAAGGGAAAGAAAACATAAGGCAGGAGTGTAAGAAATAGAGAGAAAAGGAGGGCATGTGAAAAAGAGCGAGAGAGACAGAAGGTGAGAGTGTAAAAATTGGGAGAGAGAGAGATAGAGAAAAAGAGGGACTGTGATTAGTATACAGTACGTCCTGCTCCAGATAGATTACTTACACTTGGGTTATCCTCCGCCAGATGGCGCTGCACTGCAGAGACATATGGATTTTTATTATTGGGACATTTTTCTAGATAGTGCTCCTTTAAAATGGTTGAAAAAAAGTCCATCAGTTAAAGTGGAAAGTTCAGCCAAAGAACTGGGTTGAGAAAAGCTATTTTTTATAATTTACAGATAACAGCTATTAGCAGCAGCCACCAGGGGTATTTAAATTGAGAGAAACAGAAGGTGGGAATGTGGAAAATAGAGAGAAAGAGAAAGCGATAGAGAGAGAGAGAGAGAGAGGGAGAGGGGGATTGTTGAAATTGAGATAGAGGGGAGTGTGGAAAGCGAGAGAGATAAACAGAAGGTGAGAATGTGGAAAAGAGAAGAGAGAAAGGGAAGGAGTGTGGAAACGATAAGGAGAAACAGTAGTTGGCAATGTGGAAAATAGAGAAAAAGAGAGAGAACGAGGACATGGAAAAGAGAGAGAAAGAGACAGAAGGCTGGAATGTGAAAACGAAATAGACAGAAAAGGAGTGACTGTGGATAAATAGGAAAAGAACGAGAGAGAGAAGGAGGGATTGTGGAAAAGAGAGAAGGAGGGAATTCAGAAAAAAGAGAGAGAGAGAAAAGAAGGTAATGATGAAAGGAAGAAGCAATATGGAGATGGTAAAAAGTGGATGAGATGGATGGAATGTGTCAAGAGAGGATGATAGAGGGAACATGTAAAAGACAGAAATTAAGGGAATGCTGAAAAAATGGGGGGATGTGGA
Organism: Gastrophryne carolinensis; assembly: GCA_027917425.1. NCBI lineage: Eukaryota > Metazoa > Chordata > Amphibia > Anura > Microhylidae > Gastrophryne > Gastrophryne carolinensis. Next base: position 163,867,512 of record CM051234.1, read on the forward strand.
AATGTGAAAGATAGGGTTGATATGGAAAATAAATGAAGACGGGAGATACAGGAAAAGCAAAAGTTGGAAGGGTTTTGTTAAAAAAAGAGAGATGAAGACAAAGAAAGGCAAGTAGAAGCAAAAAAAGAGAGAAAATGCTGGAGCTAGGGAAATTTAGAGATAATAATGGAGAAGAGAGGTGGGTGAGATGCGGGGAATATGAAAAATAGATGCCTGCTGAGCCAGCTGAGAGCCTTCTGTGCGACTGAACGGCTTCCATATCCTAAAGGCCAGCCATGGATCAGACTACTGATTGCACTACTAGGCTGACAGTAGTGTGATGCTCCTGTCTTGGTAACTGACCAATCCTTCAAACAAGGTGGCACCCATGAATATCCCTTAAACCGGACCTTCAGAATGATTTATTGAAAAGCCCAAACCCTTAAAAAGCTATTCCGCAGCATCTAAAATTAAAGTTTTTAGTCACTTATTATTCTTTCCCCCACTGGGCTGCAACTCTGTTCAGGACTCTAGGATACGGGCGCCGCCATCTTGAATCAGAGGCATCAAACATACTGAGGAGAGGAGAGCAGGATAAAGTACAGGGGGTGGGGTTATAGCTATGCTTTGCACAGACAGAGAAGAGCTGGGGTCAGGGAAAGGACATCAATCCCAGAATGCAGAGCGACACAGTCAGAAGACACTTCCTGTTTGCAGGCTGCCTGATGTTCCATGAGCCACCATCTTGGATGTTTAAAGGCTCATAACATGCAGTAGATACAGGTAGGATGATTTTTAATGTGAGCAATCTGTATGTACAGGGTGTAGGAAACATATAAGATAGTCTCTTATTCAGAGTGAAGGTCTGGTTTAAATAAAGTCCATTTAAACATGCTAGATAACGAGCGAAGGAGTTACATATTCACCCTAACTGAAAATAATCTTAGCAAGCTTATGTTTTTATTCTATTGGTAAGAATATAATGCAGGGGTGACAGGTTTCTGAGCATACCACTCACCCACCTCGAACTACTTATCCCCTGAGCTGGTCTGTGGTGAACAGCAGCATTGTGCACTTGTAGAATTGTAGTAACAATAGGCTGCTTGCTATTCCAGCACAGGCCTCAGGAGACAGGTCTCCCCTGTAATATGTTCCAAACCTGTCACCACTGAATCTTCTTTTCAGTAGAACAAGCTTAGCTGGATGTATAAGTAACACGTTCTCCTGCCAGCTAGCATATTTATATTGTAATTACTAGACCGTTTTCTTCAGGACAGAGCTCCTTTAATGTTTTAAAAGCAGGCCAAAACCCTTGTAACCCGGGTCTAGAGCCTAAATGACTCCAAGGCTGACTGTCCCGGGATTGCCCATATACATACACACAACAAAAACATATCTGAATGGCTGGTGGCTGCTGCTAATAGCTGTTATCTGTAAATTATAAAAAATAGCTTTTCTCAACCCAGTTCTTTGGCTGAACTTTCCACTTTAACTGATGGACTTTTTTTCAACCATTTTAAAGGAGCACTATCTAGAAAAATGTCCCAATAATAAAAATCCATATGTCTCTGCAGTGCAGCGCCATCTGGCGGAGGATAACCCAAGTGTAAGTAATCTATCTGGAGCAGGACGTACTATATACTAAGAATATCCATATTAATATGCCGGATGGCAGGAGAAGTCACTTATACACCTGGCATCAAAAAATATCCTGCCAGGCGTGTTTTTTTTTTCATTTTAATGGAAGGAAGAGAAAATTAGGGGTGACATGCTCTGTCGCACCTGATAGACTAAACCTGTGACCCCTGGATTTTATTTCTACCAAAAGAATATAAACCACAAGTTTGCCAGGAGTTTTATTTCGTTTATCGTGTTTATATCGATTTTTAATATTACACAATTTCAAGCTCCTTTAAACATCGAATTTTTCTGTGAACGTTGATGATGCCTATGATGCTCCTCTGTGAAGTTAGCCAAAACCTGTGATTGAAAAACCTGTGTTTTGGTCCGCTTTAAGTGCATACTCCCATGATCACTGTGCTTTTGAATTGAAGACATGGATAGTTATTTTAATTAATTTAATATTTATTTTATTTTTTTTAGAAAATTGCCATCATTTGAATTTATGGAAGGTTGGAATACTAGATGCCATGCTATGAGGCCAATTCATTAATAGCGCCAGGTAGCGACAGATGAGCGACAGTAGCGTTATTTTCACAGCGCCCGCTAGTATTCGCTGTGCTTGGCCGTTGTTCGGTTGTTGACAGCGGCTCAGTCGGTGTGCGGTAATGTTGAATACGGGGTTAGGAGTCGCTGTTTGACAGGTTCCGCGCTGTATGGGAGCGCATGACAGCGAATGGCCATAGCGAACGGCTCCCAGCATATTCATTAACAAATCACGCTCAAAAAATTCTCGCGCTGTGAAATGCTTGTTTAAACCCCAGAGCGCTGGCGGCGATGGGTTAAAAGTTGTTTTTTAACCCCCAAACAACCATATTTTTTGAAAAAAAAAAACAAAACATGTTTTTCAAAACATTTTGTAATATGAATACATTAATATCAGACCTGTAATATCAATTCTGCACACATTTTTTTTTTTTTTTTTTACCTTAAAAAAAAATATATAACATTGCCGAAGTGGTCACAGAATATTTGACATTTAAAAAAAACAAAAAAACAAAAACAAAACATTAATAGCAATTAAGAATATTTAAAGATTGCTCCATTGAAATGCATTGGAGAGCGCCAGGTAGCGAGAGGTCATACCTGTCGCTGTTCAAGGTCGCTCGCTGGCGCTGTGGGGTGAGGCTGAAATAATGATGAATGGTTCGCTATCTGGCGCTCTGTGAGTCGCTAAGCAGGATCGGCTTGATAAATGTGTGATTGCGGAGGGGAGCCGGCGTTCTCATGGCGGTGAGCGTCATTACCGTTCGCTCACCATTCGCTACCTGGCGCTATCCCTTGTTAAATAAGGGCCTAAGTGTATATGTCTCTCTTTCTTTCATTGATACTGGTCCGTTGCTTACAGTAATTGGTCATTATTTTTATTCAAATCAGATTTGGCATAAAGTTCAATGCCAACCTTCCTGGAAAATTGCTGAAAGGTCACAGAAGTTCCACTAGAACCCCAAATACCTTGGTGTGTCCTGCAACATGTGGCCCCCGGCCTCCAGTGTGGTCGTACCTTCAGTGCCAAGCAGTTCCATGTTTTACCATTGAGTGTTTTAAAGATTTACATAAACAGTGTACATTAACATTAGCATTCATATAGGTGTAAATACAACACATTCTGTGCAGATACATTGTATAACAAGCTGAATGTTTGGTTTTCATTTGAGATATAAATCCATGGTTGCCCTTTGGGTGTGTGTAACCTGTGCGGTAGCACAGGGCGCCTTCCTAGTTTCTTTGTAAGGGGGTGCTAGGAGACACTATTCAGACTCCCCTCTAAAAAGAGTTAGCTCTCAGCATGGCCAACATGTCTTTATTTTCTATATTTCTAAATCCCTCTCATATTCTTCATATTGCCCATTTCCTTTATTTTCATTATTTCTTCCTTGTTTTAACTTTTTATTTTGCTTCTTCTTGTCATCCCTAAGTTTTTTTCTGTCTGTTGCAAAATGTCCATTTTTTTGCCTTTTTTATCTTTTTTCACCTGTTTTCCACATTCCAATCATCCAGTGGCACTAAATGTGATGGGGCCCTGCTGCGATCATTAAATGGGGTCCTAACACAGCTCATACTGTAATTTTTTTTTTTTTTTTTTTTTAGAACTCATTTCTATGCAACTGGACAACTAAAAAAATGAAACAGCAGAGACACATGGGGTTTTCTTTCTCTAAATGATGCCAAGTGAGTACAAGTATGATAAAAAAGGTAGAGGAGCAACAATGATTCTGGGCCCTTACACATTTGCACCCCCTGCACTCCCTCAAGTTACGCCCCTGCCATTATCCCACTCTCAATTCCACATTGCCACTCTCAATGCCTCTGCTCTTTCTTCACATTTCTTGTACCCCTCATTTATTTATTCTTCTCTTCATTTTTGGCGCTGTTTACCTTCTCTGCGTCTTCCTCTAGTTTCACCTGCTGAACATGCTCCTCTCTTTTTAACCATCCCCCCTCTGTCTCCATATTTCCTTGTCTCTCTCTTTTGGTTATTATGACTGTTTTATTCTCTGCATTACATTCTTGTTTTTCCCTCTCTTACCTTGCTCAGTCCATCTCTCTACTGTTTTGTCCATATGACCTACCTCTCCTTTCTTTATCTTCCTTATCTTCCTTTTCTTGCTCCTCCTCCATATTTTTCTTTTCCCATTCTCTCCATCTCTCTTTCATTGTCCCTCTATCCCTCTTCTCCCACTTTCTCTACCAATGTCTGAATGTGAATGTATGTGTTTGTGTGTTTATTTGGGGGAAGCCATCCTGAAATCTTGTACAGGGTAACATTAAACCTAAGGCCAGCCTTGCATATAACCTATGAATTACAGAATGGATGATGATAATGAATGTGCCACACACTTAGGGCCTGATTTACTTTTTCTTGAAGCGGGCGCCTATTTCATCAGCGCAGGCCTTACCTTGGTATGCTCCAATATGCTGCGTTTTTGGCTTACCATGGTGTAATACCCCAGCATAGTGCTGTCAACTAGCGTCTATATATGCTACACCAGGGTGTGCCTGTATTTGAAGCATATATTTATCATCATTATTATATAGCCAGACACAGATAACACATACACCCATAGAGAAGAAATGAACAATTTAAAGTGGAACAAAAAGGATAGTCAAAATTCCATATTCCCATAATAACTCACCTCTTCCTGGTCCAGCAGCACATCCGCGGGATATCGCTTAACCAGGACGATAATTGAATAATGGAAAAACGTCTCTGATGTGCTTCAATGTGGAGTGTAAGTGCCAAATATCCCCAGTGGTGTGCACTACCATTCAGGCGCCCAAACAGCCTGGAGATGCAGGGGATGCAGCCGGTGGTGCTTCCCAATCAGAGCTGTTTGTCAAATGACATAATGTATTCACAGCAAACAGCTCTGATTGGACAAGAGCCCGCACATGTGCTGCTGGATGGGGAAGAGGTGAGTTATTATAGGTGATCTGGGGGGTTTCACACAGCTGAGCATCCCAAAACAGGCTCAGCGTTTTGTTACACTTTGGGGACTACAAAAGATAATGAATATATTCTACATATCAGTAATTTATAAAAAGCTATTACAGTAAATGTAAAAAAAAATGTAATAATTTTAAAGAGATTGTCCAGGCTAAAAAATAAAAAAGCCTATACTTCTTTTCCTCTGCAGTTCCTCTGTGCAGGTCTAGTGTGCCCGGCAGCTCCTCTATCCAGCGCAGACATCGACATACTTACCAGCAATTCTGTCTCCCAGTGTGGCGGCCTCTCAGCTGTGTCCTGGGGCCTTTTATCCACCCACACATAAGCCTACTCCATTCATTGCTAGGTGGGTTCAGTGTGCCCTGTGACTTCAGCCAGATGCACCCCATCTTGCTGGAGGATGCAATAGCTGGTTCTCCGATATCGGTAATTGATAGCCCTGCGCCACAAAAAACAGTCACACTGACAGGTGCTGCTCTGCTGTACACCAACAGGTTAGTAAATATCCGTTTTACAGCATGCTAGCATGAGAAATCAGGTTTCCACTATGATGATGAGCAGCATACACATCCTCATAGTGCTTGATAAACCAGGCCAAACGTTTGGGTGCCTCTGTCTTGAGCACTAAGGCCCTTATTTAACAAGGGATAGCGCCAGGTAGCGAATGGTGAGCGAACGGTAATGACGCTCACCGCCACGAGTACGCCGGCTCCCCTCCGCAATCACACATTTATGAAGCCGATCCTGCTTAGCGACTGACAGAGCGCCAGATAGCGAATCATTCATCATTATTCCAGCCTCAGCCCACAGCGCCAGCGAGCGACCTTGAACAGCGACAGGTATGACCTCTCGCTACCTGGCGCTCTCCAATGCATTTCAATGGAACAATCTTTAAATAGTCATAATTAATTGCTATTAATGGTTTTTTTTTGTTTTAAATGTCAAAAATTCTGTGACCACTTCTGACCACTTTTAAGGTTAAAGAAAAAAAAAAAAAATTTGTGCAGAATTGATATTACAGGTCTGATATTAATGTATTCATATTACAAAATGTTTTGAAAAACATGTTTTTTTTTTCTTCAAAAAATATGGTGGTTTGGGGGTTAAAAAACTACTTTTAACCCATCGCCGCCAGCGCTCTGGGGTTTAAACAAGCATTTCACAGCGCGAGAATTTTTTGAGCGTGATTTGTTAATGAATATGGTGGGAGCCGTTCGCTATGGCCGTTCGCTGTCATGCGCTCCCATACAGCGCGTAACCTGTCAAACAGCGACTCCTAACCCCGTATTCAACATTACGGCAAACCGACTGAGTCGCTGTCAACAGCCGAACAACGGCCAAGCACAGCGAATACTAGCGGGTGCTGTGAAAATACCGCTACTGTCGCTCATCTGTCGCTACCTGGCGCTATTAATGAATTGGCCTCTTAGATTTGTAGCAAATGAAATGTGGCAGCCTGTTATGTCTATATTAGGGAGTTTCAATCCAATCCAACGTTTCGGGGGTTACAGCAGGCCCCCTTCATCAGGGTCAACACACAACCGTTGTTGACCCTGATGAAGGGGGCCTGCTGTAACCCCCGAAACATTGGATTGGATTGAAACTCACTAATATAGTTCTATTTGTGCTTACTACTGGAGTGCTGGTTTTCTCTCGATTTCTAGATTTGCGGTGTCACCGCTAACCGTGCACCCCCTCTCCTACGCTCGATTGGTGTGCGGCGGCATACGATATAGCCTGTTATGTCTGTTACTGTCTATATGGGGGGTCATCCAGAGAAACAAGTTATTTGATATCTTTAATTAAGATAGAGGCCCGCTGGCCTTCCCCAGGGGTATACTGAATTGGGATGCCCTGCTGTGTGAACCCCTCCTCCCTAGGGAGATGCAGAACTCCCTTGCTTCCTGGTGACCTCGGCTGCCACATCCCCGCTTTGGGCCGTACCTTATGGATTATGAACTCAAAAACCTGCTTTGCACCAACTCTATAGCTGGCATAATCAACTATAATACATTATACAGCATACAATGTATATGTAATAAAATACAGCTAACAACCCAGAGAAAGTAGTTTTCTTAAAAAAATGTTACAGTTATAATACACAACACTGTGATATTTGTTAGAGTCCTGAACAGAGTTGCAGCCCAGTGGGGGAAAGAATAATAAGTGATTAAAAACTTAAAATATATTAATTTTAGATGCTGGGGAATCGTTTCTTAAGGGTTTGGGCTTTTTGATAAATCATAGTGAAGGTCTGGTTTACAGTGGACCAACACCCAGGATTTTGACTATCCTGGGTCTTGGTTCACTTCCCCGGGGCACCCCAGATCGCGAGTAAAAACTCACCTCACCCTGCTGCTACGTCGCATGTGCGGCCGCTCATCCAATCAGCGCGCTCTGAGCCGTTGTGGTATGCGCGTCAATGAGACGTCTTACCGCAGCGGCTCCGAGCATGCTGGTGGCCGCATCTCGCGCTTCCCTTTAACATTTGTGATTGGCCAGCGCGGGCACACACCCTGCTAGAAAGAAGTGCGAGATGCGGCCGCGGCCCGTGCATGCACCGTTGGATTGGGATCCAGGTAAGGTTTCTGGGCGTCCGGGGGGTTTCACACAGCGGGGCATCCCGATTTTGGACGCCCTGCAGGGAGGGATCGGATCGGCCCGGGAATCTATAAGATTCCCGGGCCGATCCGCCTGGGTGTTGGTCCACTTTAAACCGGACCAGAACCCTTACAACAAACAGTGCTCATAAGCATCCCTCCCCAGGGCGATGCATGTTACTGCATATAGAAAATAAGGAACCTTTTTGTAACTCCTGCTGTGGTTGATTTTTAACCTTTAATGTCTTATGTGCTGTTGGGTTTCCTGCCCCTGTGCATTGTGGGTTATGTCAGTTTAATCCAGGCAGCAGTACAGCTGGAAAGCTGGGAAGTGAAGCCTCCCAGATCGTGCATGATGGCTGCAACCAGGAGAAGATCAGTGAGGCTCTGTTTAAGCTTTGAATGGATGCAGAAGCAAATGTAAGTGCTGACAATGATTTATATGATCATGCATGCATATGGGGCAAGGGGTTTTGGGAGGAGCTTTTTTTCCAACTGTGCCAGGCTGCGGTTTATATAATTGTCATCCTGTTTTGTCATAATTGGGGTAAAAGTGAAAACATATCTTCAATACAATGGAGGGCCTCTCTAGAAAGCAAAGAGCTCTCTATCCTTTTTTACCAAGTTGCTAAATGTCAAGTGTTTGTACCTTATTGGAAAACTTACTGTATACAGTATATACAGTAGGTCTATCTATCTATCTATCTATCTATCTATCTATCTATCTATCTAGCTATCTTATCCTATATCCCCATGTATAAAATATAAATATATACAGTATATATATATATATATATATATATATATATATATATATCCCAAATATTATCCCAAATATTATTGAATGCTTTTTAATTATCTATTGGGGTATTATTTACATTTGGTGTCCCAAACTTCTTTTTTTTACCATTCAGCATGGAGAGATTGTCAGGAACCATAATTAAGTTTGCATGCAGATCTCCTCTCTTTTCCCCCAACAATTAATAAGTAGAGTGCATGGGGTTCCCACAAAAGATGATAAATGGCAAAATTGAGAAAGCAAAGAAGCATGCTGGCTTACTTCCAGCTTCCATACGCCATGCCCCAGGAATGAGGATAAACAGAGAGCAGTGCAGGGAGCTGCAGATAAAGGTTGCTGCATCTGCATTAAAGTGGTACAAAATGATGTGGCTTGCCGGGGGCCCGGTTATAAAAATAAACGTATTATTCCACCGATGAGGCCGATCTTCAGAATGCCGGCTGACATTACCCAGCCTGCTGGTCGCATCCTTGGCTTCCCTGTAGACTGCGGGGTGCTCCTGCCCCAGCCTATCTGAATAACTGGGAGCTGGAGCGCGCCTCAGCTACAAGGAGGCTGGGGATGCGGCCACTGGCAAAGTCACACAGCAGGGCATCTCAATTTGTTTTAGAATCAAGGACTGCACCACGTGGCTTTACAGCCACTTTAAATAAGAGCAGCCACCATGTCTGTAAGACTCTAGGCCCAATGGTCTCCATTTTTCTGGACATTCCAATATGAAACGCGTGGTGCGAAATACACAGATTGGCTGAAAACTCACATTGTTAGGGGTCCCATGAGGAAAACAGGGGCAAGAGCCGCACCCCGCTTACCTCCAGCTGATTTACACACCCTAACAAAGGATTTCTAAATGGCTACCTCTGGCACGCTCAGAGTAGCATAGTAAAAGCTGAATGGAGCCTAAGCTCTGACTTGGCTGGGGGCCACGTTTTTATGCCGATCCGTGCAATTTCACAAGCTGAGCATCACAAATCAGGATGCCATGGCGAGGAAGAAAAAATGCAGGATAACCCCATGCACAGTGCTGACAATGTCCCGCTCTGGCCACGTCAACGTCAACATGCCAACAGTGTGCTAGACCTCCTCAAGTGTTCTAGGCAAACAGAAAGCCCGAAAACCATACAGTGGGGTCTGCGAGCATCATGTGGCTCCCAAGTAACCCCCTTCCACCCCTCTCCAGGTGCTGAGGTTGATTTTTTTTTATTAAAATACTCACCCTGATAGGTGAAGGTTAGTCTTTTTTAAAAAAAAAAATAAAAACTGCCTAAGCACCTGGAAAGCTGTGTGAGGAGGATACTTTAATTTTGACCAAACTTCTGGGTTATTTCCTACCTTCAATGCAATGTGAACCAGGAAGTCTATTTAAACCACTAGCAGCAGATATCAAAAGCACAATGATGGAAGTGAAAGGAGTTCTCCTGAGCACAGCTATAGTAACTTAGTCGGGAAACGAATGCCATTTCTGTCGTATTTTTACTAGTCCAGCAACAAAGAGATGTGACAAAACCCATCTCAGGCAATGGAAGAGAAGAGTCTTTCCTTTCAAATCCTATTAGAGTTCTGGGCACACAAATGGGCTGCTTAAGTGGCATTACTGCACCCTCTTCTCCCTACAGGCCATGGACATGTGGGGAAAGTCACTGTTGCTTCCTATGCAGTGCTATGCTGATTTATAATTAAATTTTAAAGCATGTATTCATATTTTACAGCCTTTAAAGTGAGCTATAAAATTTTAATCCATAAAGTTATTTTCTAAAAGAAAGGCAGTGCTTATTCTTACCTCGACATAACACCAGGGAATACTTCAGTCGCTTTACCTTTTAGTATGGTCAGTGTTTGCTGTTGTTACCCTCCCCGTCATTTACTCTGCCGACACGATTATCATAAAAAACAGTGAATTCCTAATTGTCTGGCTATTTGTATTCCTAGGTCTACATGTGTAGGGTTTTGATGTGAATATAGTTTAGGATCATCACCTAAATATTATTTTTATCCTGATGAGATTCAGCTGAAGTTTTCGAAATCATTTTGGCCCATTTGAATATATTATATGACCAGGAACAGTCAGGTGAAGGTGAAGAAAAAGACCCCAGTGGCATGTGCCCATCCCCCCTCCAACTGGTGCTGAGAGGGTGTTGGAATATAGGAACAAAAATCTTAACTCACCGGAACTGGCCTCACTTTCCATGTGGAGGAGTTGCCCAGTCGTGGAGGAGCGCCTAGTCAGCCACCATTGTGCAGCACTGATTGTAACTGGGGGGTGGGAATGTCTCCAAGGTAAATGCCTGGACAGTGCCAGTAAGGTAATGTTCATTTTATATATCCCAAACCATCTCAGCACCAGGCAGGGGGCAGCTGCCAGCAGGAGCCACTATGATTAGACCTCCTCTTTAAGCCTCTAGTCAATTGAATCTTTTTAACTAACTGGCAAATACATTTCCATTCCTATTTTATGTACTCTGCCTTGGCTTAGTATGGGTTCACCCAATTTAATTTTTGAATGATCATTAAATATGTCACTGATCTCAGTTCTCAGAAGAAGCTCCAAATGGCGAACCAAAAACCATTGGGACAAAATCAAACACTGTTATACTGCCAGTATAAATGGAAAATGCAGGTCAAATTTAAAGCAAGCCCTTTGTCATTTTAGAGAGACTTGCATTTAGACACACAATCACAATAATATTTTTCTTCTTTTAAAGGGCAGTGTATGGATTGTTTTTGTAATGATTTAGTTATTCTGTAGAAGAAAGTAGTAGACAATTTTAGAAATAACTGTATCCTACTGGGTATTCACACATCAAAAGTGAACCACTCCAAATGTGTTTGAATTCCGGGGGAAAAGTGCTGTTATAGCCAAATTATATATCTAAATCTTTGGTAAAATGATTTACCTGCAGAACTGCGCCATGTAGGGGCGTTTCTTTCCTAATCGTTGTGTGTTGAGTTGGAAAGTCTTTAACAACACCAAATATTCCATAGGCTTTCAAAATCATTTGAATAACCGTTCATGTGTCCTGTTTAAGTGTTCGACAGCATGTTGGACTTCTGGTACTCCTATAGCTCATAGTTTAACCCACATTCCAAACTTCATTCTATCTGAGAGCACGTACACATGTTGGTACATTTCTCACCAATTTATGTTTTATTTGAAATCTCATCATGTAACGCATTCTAGTCCCTTAAAGACAACATTGAATTTTGTGAAGTGGATGTTGCTGTATTACATTGTTTAAGCTGTGAAATACAAATATTGGTCTTCTGAAGAATCCTATCATCTTGTGGCTTGTGACAGTGTACATAACCTTTAGAGACCAGGGTTTGCAACATGCACAATTCCTTTAGACCTTCAGGTAAGTTTAGCTGGTGTAAGGCCAGAGAAGAAATAAAACATCATTGCCTCGATCCACTCAAGTAAGTCATCTGTCTTTTTTAGCAATTATAGCGAGATGGTATGCGTTGTTATTTTGTTTCTGATAATAGACGTACATAAAGCATCTTCGGTTTCAATTTTTTTTAATAAAGGTTTTTAAAGACAAGTCGTCTTACAAATTTTACCATGGAAAAAAGATGAAACCCAAGGGCCTTTTTACAAAAAGTACATTTAGGTTTTGTAATCGAGTATATTCCTACCATAAACCATTAAGTGATGCTCAATACAATTTTTTTAAATCCTCCCCACCAGCTGGAGCGAAAGGGACCAGATTATTGGGCCACTTGCCTGATATTCACTGGACTCAATCTTTGGTTGGATCAAAGAATGTTTGAACCTGAGAAAAAGATTAGACTTAGATGGTGTACATCTTCTAAAGGGAATAGCCAAATCTGATATACAGAAATGCATATGCTTAATAAAAACAGGAGAGATTTATGGTCAATTAGCTATTTTAATGTGGCAGCCTAAGATGAATGTGCCACCAGGGCCGGATAAAGTGCAGTGGAGGCCCCTGGGTACAAAATCTGGTGGAGACCCCAGATACAGTATTTTATCCTTTAATATAATAGTCCAGTCAAGTAACTGATTGGTGGTTGTCTGGCACCTGCCCAGTTATGGGGATGTCAGATCGAGTCCCTTGTGCAGTTGCGTGCTGCTCAGGAACTCCTGCATTGCCATTCTAGACTGGGGGGTAGTGTAGCTGGTCCAGCAGAAAACAGTTCCCTGCATTGAGCTGCCAGTGGCTGTGATTGGTGGCTTATGTGCAGTGAGCGGCCGCCGTTTGACAGCTCTGCACGCCCCCATCACTGTAGCGTTGCTAACGGCAATATTGATGCTCTAGACCAGTGGTCCTCAACCCTGTCCTCAAGGCCCACCAACATGTCATGTTTTTTGGATCTCCAAATAGCCAGCTCTATTGCTCTGCAGCTGCACTAATTACTCCACCTGTGCATCTTTGTGGAGATCTGCAAAACCTGGCCTGTTGGTGGGCCTTGAGGACAGGGTTGGGGACCACTGCTCTAGACTCTACGTCCATCCCTGTAGTGGCTTTGGCTGCAGGTTTGCAAAAACAAAAAAATGCTTGCCCAGACACCTGGGGGACCCACTGCCGCCCATAGCTTTGTTGCTGGCCCCACGGCCCGTCAGACCAAAGGCTGAAAAGCCTCCTGGACCAGACCATAACCCAAAGGTTGGTGGAGGCCCCCTTTGCAGGGCAAGTGGTGGAGGCCCGGGGCTTGCGTCCCCCTCATAATCCGGCCCTGTGTGCCACCCACTAGATTTCACTTAATTTCACTGCATTTGCAGACCCCAACACTAAATCATTAACACAGCTATAATTATAGTCTATTGCATATTTCTAGCCTATTGAAGCAGACTGAAAGCCTAAAAAAGAAAAAAACCCAAGGGATGTGCTCACCTCCATGGCGTAGCTCTGGGTATTCTATCAGCACAAAGCCTACAGGTGTTGGGTGTGCTGCTTGTCCCCCTAGTAGCTTCCATAAGCAAGCATCTCACTACCCGATGTCCTTTGCTAGGATTGTATCATAGAGTTGAAGGGTAGCTGGGTAGCTTCCAGGGCCGGTTCTAGACAAAATGTGTCCCTGGGCAAAAAGGTGGAGCCCCAAGCTCTCAGGAAACATTTAGATTCCTGGCCGGCCATTGGTGGGTTTTGTTCCACTTTAAGAACCAGGTGATTAGCAGGGCACCCCCTGTCTAGACTTCTTATAGCCTCCCTATTTGTTTATTAGACCAGAGACCATAGTATCATCAGCAAATTTCGAGTTCAATGAGGTCACTGGTGTAGCTGGAGAACAATAAGGGACAGAGGACACATCCCTGGGGAGTGCCAGTGTTGGTGGTTCTGCCTTTGGAGCAAAGCAGGCCTAGTTTCACTAACTGGAATTGATTATTGAGGAACCTTACCAAGAGTCCAGATGTTTTGTGGGATACCAAGCAGCTCCATCTTTATTAAGCCTGACGGTGTTGATGCTGAGCCGAAGTCCACAAAAAGGAGTCTGGCATCACAGTCTGGCTTGTCTAGGTGTTCTAGCACAAACTGCAGGGCTATGTTCACAGTATCCTCTGGGGATCAGTTGGCTCTGTATGCAAATTGGAGGGGGATCCAATTCGTCAGCTGTGAGCATTTATAAATGGTGAGACACTAGCCTCTCCAATGACTTTGTGACACTCCAAACCCAAAGAGGACACTCCATCCAGGCCCAGCGTTTTCTATGTATAAAGGCTCTTGAAGAGTTGGATGATGTCTTCCACATCTATGGAAATGTTGGTAGAGGATAGTGGAACCCTTGTAGATAGGATGTTTTGAGACACGCTGAGTATTGGGGTTGAATTGCCTAGAGTGACGTTGGTGGGCTCAGATCTTGTTGACTGCTGACTGCTTTAAACTGACGTCAACAGCCAGAGTTGGCCAGTGCGCTGGAGCGTAATTTGAATTAAGCCTCCTTAAGGATTGTGTGGTACTTACATCTGCCCAGTGAAGCCAGAAATGTAGTGGAGCATGCTTATTTTTTATATTTTAAATGTCGTAGTTTTTTGTGTTTTTATGTTCTCTAATGCACTTTAGGACTGCTTTAAAAAAGGACAACAATCAGAAATAAATGTTGCTTCTCTTAAATCATCGGAGGAGATATCCAATTGCTTGAGACCCCACATCACATACTCATCGGAGGAGATATCCAATTGCTTGAGACCCCACATCACATACCACCTAGAGAAGCCTGTTTTCCCCAGCACCAATAGTCACCTCTTCCGGGATCACTCATGTCGGTGGCTAGTTCGAGTCCTCACGTGACCCAGTGGAGGTTGCCTGCATGACACAAATACAATCCTGCCGGTGAACTTTGATTTGAACTGGACTGGGCTACCTGGCCAGCAGGACCCTGGTAATAAATTGAATAAAAATAATGATTTTGATTCCAAAGAAAAATTGGGGGAAATTTAAATCTTCTTTTGGCTCTTATCCTTCTTCTTGGCTCTTAGCTTTCATCAATAGGCTGTAATTTCTTGGCATTGCGAGGGGGGGCTTAAACAGCTGTTTTAGAACAATGGTATCCTGTCAGAAACCAGCGGCATCGGTTGCCCCCAGGACTTCAATGGCTCAAAGCTTACTGGGTGGAGGTCTGGAGAACCAATAACGGAGAACAGGATCAGAGTGAGTCCCAATAATGAAGCAGGAATACTAGGAAGTCCAAAGACAGGCCAGAGGTCAACACCGGGTAAGCAGAGATTGCGACAGTACAGCAGGATGAGGCAGCTCGAGGTCTTGGTATGAAGCAGGGGTCTAGGCTGGCAGGGGTCAGGATGGTCGTGGATAGCAAAAGTCGGCAGCAGAGATCAAACAGAGAATAATTCAGAGACAAGCTAGGTCCGACGAGGCTCTATCACAGGCACTGAGCAACTGACAAGGTGAAGCCTTTATAGGATTCCAGACATGATTGGAGCTGGGGAAGTAAGTGCGTGATTGGTGCTTATTACAACTCTAACTATCATTGGCTCTTTAATTGAGCCTCCGCCGGGCGTGCTGTGTCCAGCGCCGCTGGAGGGTATATAAATCTTAACAGTATCCATCTCCAGACCCTGGTTAGAGATCACATATCCCAAGAAGGGAACAGTGGTGACCTCAAACATGCATTTAGAAATCTTGGCATACAAATTATTCTCTCTTAATTTTTGAAGGACTAATTTTACATGATGTCTATGCTCAGACAATGAATTAGAAAAAATGAGGATATTGTCTAAGTAAATGACCACAAATCTACCGAAATAATCTCAAAAAACGCTGTTTACGAAGTCCTGGAAGACGGCTGGAGCGTTACAAAGGCCAAAGGGCATGACCAGGTACTCATAATGGCCGTCCTTCATGTTGAATGCCGTCTTCCACTCATCCCCTTGCCGAATACGAATTAAGTTGTAGGCCCCTTTTAAATCTAATTTGGAGAAGACTTGAGCGCCAACAACTTGATTAAATAAATCCTCAATCAAAGGTAAGGGATACCGTTTTTTTATAGTGATTTTGTTCAAGGCCCTGTAATCTATACAAGGCTTCAAACCACCATCTTTTTTTTTCCACAAAAAAGAACCCAGCCCCCGCAGGCGATGTCGAGGGGCGGATAAACCCCTTACTCAAATTCTCAGAGATGTAATCACTCATTGCTTGCTCCTCAGGCCAGGTAAGGTTGTAGATTTTACCTCTAGGTGGAATGGTTCCAAGGAGCAAGTCAATAGGGCAATCGTAGGCCCTATGTGGGGAAAGAGTGTCAGCAGAGCATTCAGAAAAAACGTCTGCCCAATCAGCGTACGGCTGAGGTAACCCTTGGGGTAATATCTGAGAACTTCTGAGGGCGTTGGAAAAAAAAATGACTCATACAGGAGTTACTCCATTTAACTAATTCCCCAGCCTGCCAGTCTAAGATGGGGTTGTGGAGTTTCAACCAAGGGTTCAAACCACCGGTGTTTCGGGACAATCAAAGATGAAGAATTCAACAAACTCAGAATGGGAGGACCCAACAACTAATTTGAGAGGTGGAGTCTTAGTATTGACCGGACCCCCCTGAATGGCCTTCCCATTAATGGCCAGAACCTGGAGAGATTTCTCAAGGGGCACTAATGGGATCCCCAAGGTGGAGATCATGCCTCTGTCCAGGAAGTTGCCTGCAGCTCCACTATCAACAAAAGCAGAGAGTGACTTTCTGGAAGAGCCCCAGGAAAGGTCTACAGGGATTAACATTTTATTCAAATGAGAGTAGCAAACAGACCCACCTAGATCAGTACTCTCCCCCTGATCTAGGCGTGGAAGGTTCCCGCCGAGTTCCCCTTGTTAGGACAGGATCTAGCAACATGTCCCGGGTTCCCACAATATAAGCATAACCCCAAGGAGCGTCTACGCTGCTTCTCATCTTGGTGAGTTCTCCCAACCTGCATAGGTTCCTCCTGAGAGGAAGAAGGTGTAGTTTTCCTAGCAGAAGACTGTGGGTTAGGGTTTTGGAAGGGTCTGAAGGATGTGGGAGCCCTAGCTCTCTCCCTAGGGCGACGGTCTATCTTGATGGTGACCTGCATTAACTGGTCTAGATCTGAAGATGGAGGGAAATTCACTAGTGCATCTTTGATGCTCTCAGAAAGGCCCATTCGGTATTGGCTACACAAGGCAGGGTCATTCCACCTGGACTCTACCGCCCAACGTCGGAAGTCGGAGCTATATTCTTCCGCCGTATTTCGCCCTTGCTTTAGGCCCCGGAGCCTGTTTTCGGCTGTAGACTGTTGGTCCGGGTCAGCATATAACACGCCCATAGCTAAGAAAAAAGCCATAGTGCCGAGTGCAGGGCGGCATCATTGGGAGACAAATTGAATGCCCAAGACTGAGGGCCTCCTTGTAACAGGGAGATTATCAAACCCACCCGCTGGGCCTCAGTGCTCGAAGATATGGGTCTCAACTTGAAATAAAGTTCACATGAGTTTTTGAAATTGGAGAACTTGACACCGTCTCCAAAAAATTTCTCCGGCAGCGGGACCTTCGGCCACTGTTTGAGCAAGTTGATTTATAGCAGTGGCCATGGCCTGCACTTGCTGTACCAGGTCATCCATTGGTTGAGGCCTGTTATAATGTCACGCTCAGGTAACTCCAGCCCTCCGGGAAAGCCCTCAAACCCCAATATCCGCAGCCAGCTTCACCTGTAGGAGCCCCCGCTTGCCTGGATGCAGTACACGCCTACTCGGGATCGGTTGCCCCCAGGACTTCAATGGCTCAAAGGATGGGAGCTTACTGGGTGGAGGTCTGGAGAACCAATAACGGAAAACGGGATCAGAGTGAGTCCCAATAATGAAGCAGGAATACTAGGAAGTCCAAAGACAGGCCAGAGGTCAACACCGGGTAAGCAGAGATTGCGACAGTACAATAGGAGTAGGATGAGCAGCTCGAGGTCTTGGTACAAAGCAGGGGTCTAGGCTGGCATCGGTCAGGATGGTCGTGGATAGCAAAAGACGGCAACAGAGATCAATCATGGGGAGTAGTCAGTTCAGGCAGAGGTCGGCAACTGAGATCAATCAGAGAATAGTCAGTTCAGGCAGAGGTCGGCAACGGAGATCAAACAGAATAATTCAGAGACAAGCTAGGTCCGACGAGGCTCTATCACAGGCACTGAGCAACTGACAAGGTGAAGCCTTTATAGGATTCCAGACAGGATTGGAGATGGGGAAGTAAGTGCGTGATTGGTGCTTATTACAACTATCATTGGCTCTTTAATTTATAAATCAAGCGCTCGCTCGTGCGCGCGAGCACGGGAGCCGGGGACGCGGAGGAGAGGAGGGGGATCGGCTGTGCTCAGCACCGCACGAGCCGCCGCGCAGCCGCCGAACAGGGAGCGTAGCGAGTGACCGCCTGGAGACAGTGCGGGACCGGGACGCAGGTGAGTTAGTCATGATACTGGGGTTTGGGAAGAAAAATAGATTGAGCTGCTTTGTTTTTTTTGGTCCGCTTTAACCCTTTAAATGCCAGCCACGTAAAATGTACGTGGTTGCCTCTCCGTCACTTAAGTGCCAGCCACGTAAAATTTACGTGCCTGGCATTTACCCCTGCTAGTGGGCAAAAAAAAAAAAAAATACTCACCTGACCCCTCCTTGGATCCGGCCGGGTCTCCTCTTTAATTTGGTGCCATCCGATCCCCCGTGGGGGCTCGGATGGCTCCAGGAGAGCCCCCGGAATAGGCCGCCGCCCCCGCTTCTGCAGCAGCAGCTGCTAACTGTAAAAAAAATAAAAATGACATTCACTTACCTGCGTGTGCGCTGGCTCCCGCTGTCCCTCCTCTTCACCTGGGGGGCCTCCGATCCCCCCCCAGGACTTACCGATCTTCAGGAGAGAGCCCGAGAGGCTCTCTCCCCTTTCATCCTTGATGGCGGCCGCCATCTTGCCGCTAAGCCACACCCCCTTGGAGGCGGGGCCAATGACATCATCCCGGCCCGATCTCCGGCTTCAGCGTTCTCAGCTGTCAGATGCCGGTGATCGGTGCCGGTGAAGGAGGTGGCAGGAGATCCTCTGATCTCCTGTCTCCCCCTTCTCTGGATGCCGATCACCGGCATCTGTCATCAGAGCGGCGCGGGACAAGAGCTTACAATCGGAGGTAAGTACAGTAAAATTTTTTTTTTTTTTTATAAAATCCTTTTATTGTGTGGTGGTTTTTTTTGTCACAGTTAACCCTTTGTGAACTGGTAAGGGGTCCATGAGACCCCTTATACCAGTTCACAAGGCTCTGGGTCTGGCAAGTCACCTGCGGCTAGTGGGTGACTTGCCATTAACCCCCAGCCCCCCATTACCTGCCTCCCCAACGGCCAGGGGGGGGGGCAGAAGGGCCCGGGCCACTTAGTGGCTATGTGGGCTAGTAGCCTGCAGTGCCAGGGGCCACCAACGCTGGCCCCTGCGCCCTGTTCTACAAGCCCCCATAGCTGGCCCGGGTCGCTACCCCCCCCCCCTGGAAGGGGGGACCCTATGTCATTTTTTTTTTAATGAACCCTTTTGTGTTCTGTCATCCAGCAGCTATAAAAGGCTTCTAGCAAGTGAGCAGAAGCCAGTGATCGCCGAGGGACAGAGTGCTCCAGTATGGATGGGAGGTAAGTATTAAAAAAAAAATAATAATAAAATATTTTTTCTCTGTGTGGTGTGTTTTTTTTTTACATTTAACCCCTTGTGAACTGGTAAGGGGTCCATGAGACCCCTATACCAGTTCTCAAGGCTGGGGGGATGGCAAGTCACCTGCGCTAGCCGGTGACTTGCCATTAACCCCTGACACCCCCATTACCTGCCTCCCCAAAGCCCGGGGGGGGGGCAGAAGAGCCTGGGCCCACGGGCTATGCGGGCTTGTAGCCTGCAGGGCCAGGGGCCACAAAAGCTGGCCCCTGCGCCCTGTTCCTACAAGCCCTGCATAGCTGGTCCCGGGCTGGTTACTTTGGGTAAGGGGGGCCCATGTCATTTTTTTTTATTTTTAAGGGTTTTTAACCCTTAAAAATCCCCCCCAAAAAATGCCCCCCCCCCCCCCCCTGGGGACCCTATGTCATTTTTTTCCCTCGATTTAACCCTTTGTAGTGTGGATGGTAGTTGTATTTTATTTGTAAATGTTAAAAATTACTTGTTTCAGTTAGGGGGGTCTCCTGGGCAGGAACAGGGGGCTACTGATAAATATGTGGTACCGTTCTAATCGGTAGAAATGGGGCTTTCACATGCAATATGGTTTTCCCTAATAAAATACATTTTTTATTTAAAATAAAGGAGGCAATTTTCCCAAAAAATGTTTTATTTATTTATTTTTTTTACTTAATAATGAATAAAATGAATAATAAATAAAATTTACAAACAAGACATTTCATGTTAAAGCCTAAACTCTGCTGCAAAAAATATATATATAATTTTCCTGAAAATTCCAGCAAAAATGTCGCAAAACATGGCGCAAAATGGGGAAAAATGACCTGTCAACAGAGGGTGACAAAATCTCAAGTAGGCTGGCAATTAAAAGGGTTAATAGTACCTCTGCATGTTGGGTATTGTTCTGTTCGGGGGACCTTGCGCTTTCAGACTTAGCTTGTTTTTTCTTGTTTGCATATTTATATTTTAGGAAAAGGTGTTTTTTATTCAGCTTTTTTATACATTTTTTAGGGAAACCCTGCGCAACCAAAGAGTTCTTTGAGGGATTAATTCCAGAAAGATGAGCCCACTACAACAAGCTGGGTATGCTTAGAAAGCTTAACATGTGTACTTTTAGGGAATATATGGTTTATGGGGGATATTCCAAATGTAAAGGGTTGTTTTGGTTGAAAAATCGCAAAGTGCGCACTTTGTCTGCAGAGCTGAAATTTTCACGAAAAATTACCATTATGCTCATGCTTTACTTTGGGGTGTTGGCAACTCTTCCCTTGACAGTAACTATGCATGTTGGGTATCGTTCTGTTCGGGGGATGTTGCTTTTTAAGATTATACTTGTTTTTTCTTGTTTGTATATAGTTTTTTTTTGGAAAATGTGGCTTTGATTATGCTTTTTTATCCTTTTTTTAGGGAAACTCTTTGCAACCAAAGAATACATTGAGGGATTACTTCTAGAAAACTGTGGCCACATCAACAAGTCTGGTACAAATAGAAAGCCTGAGGTGTGTACTTCCAGAGAATATATAGTTTGTGGGGGGGTATTTCAAATGTAAAGGGTTGTTTTTCTGGAAAAACTGCAAGGTGCGCATAGCGCATATCACAATTGTATTTTTTCTGAAAATCCCCTAAAGCTCTGTTTCAGTTTGGGGGAGTCTCCTGGGCAGGAAAGGGTGTCTACCAATACATATGTGGTATCGCTGTAACCGGGAAAAATTGGGGTTTCACACGCAATAAGATTTTATTGACAAACTTACATTTTTTATTACAAAAAAACACTACAAATTGTAAAAATATTGTTTTTTTCAGCAGAGTCTGAGCTTTAACATGAAATGTCTTGTTTGTAATTTTTTAGGTGTATTCTCAATATTTTTTGGCGAAACGTGCAAAAAAATAAAAAAAAATCTATTATCCTTTTCCTGGGAAATCCCTTCAAAAATTACATTTGAACATGGGGAGTGCAAAATAGTGCAAAATGGTCTGGCAACAGAGTGTGACAAAAACTCCAGGTAGGCTGGCACTTAAAGGGTTAAAGGGCCATCGTACCTGGAGCCTTTTTTAGTCTAATCTAGCACTTTTTCATCCAGAAATGCCAAGAAAAGGCAGTTTTATGACTTCTGGTGGACAACCTACACAATATATATATATATATATATATATATATATATATATAATCCAAATTGAAAATAGTACTCTAATTACAACAAAAATCTTTATTACTAAAAATAAGTTATTAGAACAAAATACAGTACATAAGTATTTTGATTTTGTATTCTCATATTTAGCAGTTTATTGTACTGAGGTGCATTTGTATATATCACATATAGAGAGATTATAAATAGATTATAAAGTGTTCAGTTTTGATAATGACTTATTCGCCGTAAGATTTCATAAATGAAAATTGTATTTACAACATTCTGTTGTTCGTCAAATTTAGGGAAATTCTGGTGAATTTGATACCATGATTGTCCATTGAATGACAGGTATGCTGAACAAACAACTGTGATGCAAAATATGGTTTCGGTTTTACTAAACAAACTTGTATTTCAGGTCCTCAGTCTCTAAAGAAGCTAATGTATTACTGTATTTTGACGTATATAAGATGCACCTTCCCACAGGACACACCTAGGATTTGGAGAAGGAAAATAAGAAAATAAATATTCTGAACTAAATGTTGTGTTAAAAAACCATCCCCCTAAAAACCAAATAATTGGCAAGGTGCAGAATCCCCCCAATTCCGCCTAGGCAGTGTAGCATTCCCCTCTCCCATTCCCATTGGCAGTGTGGCAATCCCCCCTCCCATTTCCATAGGCAGTGTGGTATTCTCCACCCATTCCCATAGGCAGTGTGGCATTCCCCCCTCCCATTCCCATAGGCAGTGTGACATTCCCTCCTCTCATTCCCATAGGCAGTGTAGCATTCCCCCCTCCCATTCCCATAGGCAGTGTGACATTCCCTCATCTCATTCCCATAGGCAGTGTAGCATTCCCCCCTCCCATTCCCATAGGCAGTGTAGCATTCCCCCCTCCCATTCCCATAGGCAGTGTGGCATTCCCCCCTCCCATTCCCATAGGCAGTGTGACATTCCCTCATCTCATTCCCATAGGCAGTGTGACATTCCCCCCTCTCATTCCCATAGGCAGTGTGGCACCCCCCTCTCTGGCACTGCTGGCCAGGATGCCACAGCCACAGGAGGCCAGAAGATGGAGGAGCGGCAGGCAGACGGGGCTACCGATCCCTGGCCGCTGCCTCATCCGATCGCGCTGTCCCCGCTGTTGTCTCTTTATCTTCTTTTCCATGGTGCCTGCACACACAGAGAAAACACCCAGCTTCATACAGCGTGTGGGCGTGGCCGATGCTCCCCATGGCTGTGGAGGCCTGGCTAGCAGCGTAAGAATGATGAAAAGGTGAGTTTCCATTTTTCGTTTTTTTTTCACATTCACCCAAAAAGACCATTTCCCCCCACTTTTGGTGAAAAATAAGTGTGTCTTATAGGGCAAAAAATATGGTTGCTAGATAAACTGGAATTTCCCAATGGACTATCAGAATGGAGACAGCATGTTTTACTTTCTACAGTGAATTTATTGCAATACAGAATAGTTGTATAATATCTTATTTTGTCACCCATGTTTGTACCATGGAAAAATATGAATGATAAATGTGGCCTGTGTAATTGTTGCATGTGTCTATCAGTAAATGCCATGTCCTTCAAAAGATACAGACCACTCTGGCGTGGGAAGAAGCAACTGCTGAAAATGCACCAGTAGGTATTTATGAACAGAAATAGTAAGTCAGGTTAGAAGGAAAAACATTTGTAGAAAATGCCATTTTAAATCTGGTAACTTGTGTGAAGTTATAACATCACAGAGGCCTCCCCTGGAATTATACTCAATTTGGCAATTTAAAAGAAAAAAAAAGACTCACCTGAGAGCAGGGCTTACTTGTTCACACGGCTGGACTGACCATGACTGAATGCTTAGTTAGCCAACCAGTCTAGCGGCGCAGTCCCTGGCCAGTGAATCTCCCATGGCAACCACTAAGGAAAACTGCCATCCTGTTTTTGTTTTTATTTAACCAAATCATGTCTCATTTAAGGGGAATGATGGGTGGTTATGTGTTTTTATTAGGTGGGATATGAAGAGAAGCACACATTATTATACCTGTATTATTTATTATTTTGCTTTAATACTGTGCAGGGGAAGTTTTATTAAACTGCTACAGATGCTGTAGTCTTTACCTTGACATAATGTACATGTCACATTAAGGATTTCTACATGTGCCGGTATGGTCTTTCTTCCTTAGAAAAAAATAAATGTCAAACCGAGCAAGAGAGAAGGCCCCTGACTCACGGCCTGTGGTGCAGTGTAGACAATGCCTTGTGGTATAGAGTATAAAATGTTGGCAACTTTTTGCAGAGAACACAAGGAGCATTTACTTTGGCTCTCATCCCAGGTACTCATTTTGCAGGCTTCCCCTGTTAACATTGAAAGTAACAACACAATTCAGACAATGGCTCCAGGGAGGACATTTTGAAACAAATAACTGCAATCTGAGCCAGTTCAAGAATTGTCACTATTTTTCTGTTGTTTTTGGGAAATTAGAGGTGGCCTGCTGTGATATTGCTAATCCCACCATGTCAGAGGAGACCCGTATAGTTGCTGATCTTTTCGCTGGTGAGCTAGCAGTCTCTTGGTAGCCATGATAGATGCAGGTTTAATATTATAGATGGTTTCTTCCTTCATGTATTGTAGGATAGCATTGATCTTTCCCAACAAGTCTTGCCTTAATGGACATCAGGCTCTTCCACAGGATTGGGGTGAGGAGTATTGGCAAGCCACCCCCCTGCAGAAATCATTGGGGACCCTCACAATGCAATTAAGCAAAGAATAGACCGGGACAAGATAGAAGCCACCAGAGAGCTTTGACCAACACCCGTAGACCTTCAAGCAACAGAGTGGAGGTGGCAAGAAGACAGCAGGGTCAAGGAAATAATGTTGAACCTA
Source organism: Gastrophryne carolinensis (assembly GCA_027917425.1). Taxonomy (NCBI): domain Eukaryota; kingdom Metazoa; phylum Chordata; class Amphibia; order Anura; family Microhylidae; genus Gastrophryne; species Gastrophryne carolinensis. Next base: position 163,892,099 of record CM051234.1, read on the forward strand.
CAATACATGAAGGAAGAAATGTGCTGCACCGGCCATCGTTCCTGCAGAAGAGGACTATGCAGAAGCAGAAAAAAGCCCAGAAATGTTGTGCGCTAAAATATTATTAATATTTAAATATGCAAGGCTTTTGAGTCTGTGTTATAACCTGTTAGCACACACCTGCATGGGACAGAAGCAGCACCATAGGATGGGTAAGGAGGGTTTTTTTTCTTAATACACAGAGCTATTTCACCTATTTTCACCATTCACCACGCCTCTCTTTCTGTTTTTCTTATTGCCTCCCTCTGTCTCTCCTCTGTGTTTCTGTTATGTTCTTCTCTATGTTCCAATTTGTATCATCTCTCTTCCATATTTCCTCCTTCTGCTTCCATCAAAATTGCTTAATTTTTTTACTTGACCCAGCTGTGTTCTCCCCACCTTCGCTGTGTTGTTTGAAGGTCTACAGAGTTGTTCAACTCTCTGGTGGCTTCTAGTTTGACCTGGTGCCTTTGCTTAATTGCATCATTGCCCGATGATTTTGCATACTCCCCATCCTTTAACTCTCATTTTCACATGTTCATTGTCATCTTCCATAAGCTTTTTTTCACCTTCTCTGCAGTTTTTTTTTCGCATTCCCTCTTGTCACCTTCCTTCCATCACTCTCTCATTCCAACTTCTCTTTACCTTTTATTTTCCTGTCTTCCTTCTTTCTCTTTTTGAACTTACTTCACACTTTTTCTTTTTCCGTATACCATCTATATTTGTCTCACATAGGGCCAACTCTGTTTGTAGATATATTACAAAGAAGCATGTCGGATGCCAAAAATGTTCATTTATTCCTGATTAGAGATGTAAATGTTACCAAACAAACACACACGCATCTTTTTCTCCGCATCACATACAGTGACCCACTGTACGTGGTGCTGGTCATATGTAAGACCCCTCAGCCCCCCTCATATTAGGCTCAGTCATGAGGAAGAGGGATAGCACATACTTTATGGGACAGAATCAGCAACATAGGATGGGTAAGGATGGGTGAGACTTTCCTTGCTGAGGGCTATTTTACTTTTGAATGGACCTGTTCTCATCATATAACAACAATTACAGCAGATGCAGAGCCCAGTTGGGCCTTACAAGCGCACCCTAGCGTCCAGTGCTATGGAGGCATCTGCTAAGTTATGTCACTTCCTTTTTAAAGAGGAACATCGGACCTAAAATAAAAAGAGGCCGATTCCCCCCCCCCCCCCATTGCAGCAGGCAGCAGAGACATCCTGCTGCTTCAGGGCCGATCCTCTTCCCCTCTGCCTGGCTTAGCCACCTGTAAATGACAGCACAGCTTTTGCTGTGCTCTTCAAAATCCTGTGCAGCTCTGCAAAGTCATGCAGGAGATCGGGGGCTACACACAGTGACTAATGGGATGCAAGATGGCGCTGCCCGTCGGGAGGTCGTCTGGAATCCAAGAAGATGGATGCCCTGGTGAGGTGAGTAAAAATTGCCCAAAGGTAAAACCGGAGGGAGGCAGCAGTTCGGTGAGGTTTGAGGGAGGTTCTAACCTCCTCCAATGTTTCTCTTTAACTTGGTGTGTCTGGATACCAAGTAGGGCTTTAAAAGTAGGCTACAGGGTGGAACAGGCTGCTGGCACATGGCAGGAAGTTTAGAGAAGTCTTTCTTTCTCCATTTGCTTGTTAAGCCCAGCTGGCCCAGGTTCAAGAGTCTTAGTTCAGGTACAGCACCCAATACAGAGTAAAATATCAGCATGCCTTTAGTCATGATTGAATAATGGAGTGCTTTAGCAAATGCTCCTAACCACACCACATCCCATATATATAAGAATACAGTGTTATGACATCATTTCCTAGCATTACACAAGTGGGAGTGTTTTACTAAGAACATGTTTCAATTGATCTCCAGATTCAGACATACGGAGTAATAGGCACTTTGGTCTTCAGAAACCTTTTCCCTCATGGTTCGCTTTTAATAAACTTTTGTTTATGCCTAAGGCTGCCATTAAATTACCAGTCAGACATTAATGCACACAAGGGATGTTGTGTATAAGCCATCTATAGCGCTGTGATTTACATAAAGCTTGCTATATTAAGAGAAGAGAGTAAGCCAGATTGGATTTATTTTAATTATCCAAATTTGTGCATTGTAAGAAATGCCAGAAAAACAGTGGCGTGCTACTCCTGAGATGGTAGATGTGTTTTGTTGCACTGTATGAGCATATCCCCAAAATTTCCAACTTGAGAATCACTTGTCATGGCCAGATATTATTTGTGCTCTTTAGGGGTATTAATGAGCTTTTTCATTTTCTTCCTTGACCCAGCTGTGTTCTCCCCACCTCCACTGTGTTACTTGAAGGTCTATGTGTGTTGTTCAAAACTCTCTGCTGGCTTTTAGCTTGACCCGTCATTGCCAATGGTCTTTCCCCCTAAGCTTTTATCTCTTGTTTCCACACATCCTTTTCTTGTAATCTTCCATCAGCATCTTTTTACCTTCTCTGCATCTTCCTCTGTTTTTCCACATTACCTCTTGTCACCTTCCTCCCATCACTCTCTCATTCCAACTTCTCTTTACCTTTTATTTTTCTCTCTTTCTTCTTGCTTTCTCTTTTTGAACGTACTTCACCTTCACCCTTTCTTCTTTACCACCAAACACGCACCTTACTCTGAATACGTTGTGGTAAAATCCCAGCTGCAAGGCAAAAGAGCTAAGAATGTCTGACACCACTCATGGTTCAAAGCTACATATAACCCTCAATGGCTACACTAACTAATTCATATTGTTTATTTATAAAGCACCATCATCTTACATGTCACTGTACAATGTGGAATTACAAGCAGTTTAAAACAACTAACTTAACAATACATGAGCATTATGAGTCAGACGTGACAGAAATGTACCAATACAGAGTCATACTGAAATACAACAGGAGAGAGGGCCCTGCCCTTGTGGGCTTACAATATAAAGGATAAGGGGTAGAGACTAAAGGTAGGTCACTAGAAATATATACTCAGCACGGTGGCAAGTGATCTAAAGTGGTTTGAGCTGTTTGAGCTTTATTTAGGCCACATGATAGGCTTTTTTGAATAGGGGGGCATTCCAAAGTAATGAGGCAGCACATGTGAAGTCATGAATGTGGGAGTGGTTTGGCCATATTCATAAAGGAGGAATACAGCAAAAATATGCAAGATTTAGATATCTGATGTATGTATTGATTAATATAGATGTAAAAATATTTCCAAAAATGATTGCCAACCATCTCCAATCGCTGATTCATTCTGATCAAGTAGACTTTTTACCAGGGAGAAAGACACGCAAAAACTCTATTGGGACTGCAGGCGTCTCAAGCAAAGAAATCAAAAATCCTCACATGCTTGTCAGTTGATGCCGAGAAGGCATTTGATAGAGTTAGCTGGAGATTTATAGAACACTTGTTGAAATAGGAATAGGTCTTAAACTAGGTGAAAAACTGTATACCATCCCTTTTGATAGGGTCCGGGCAAACAGAGTCCTCTCCTCACCCTTTAAACTATTCAACTATTATATGTCCTGTCCATGAAGAACCTAGCAATAGCCCTCACATTTAAAATACAGACTGATGCTGCTGCTCTTTGTAACATCACCGTATATATCAATACCCTCTATCCTGAAGGAACTTGACCTATTAAATACCGTCAGCAACTTTAAGGTCCTTACAAAATCCGAAATCCTAAATGTAAATATTTCCTCCACTCTAACAAAACATCTTTGGGATAACTTCAACTTCAAATGGTGCTTGACAGCATTGAAATATCTGGGCATGAAGCTTCCAGCCGACTGCTCTGATCTCTATACTCTTAATTATGAACCTCTAGTCTCAGATACCAGGCTTTACCTTCAAACACCAAAGATTGTACTGTACTTTTCAAACTGTCCCGGATAAAGCACCTAGTTATTTCTTCCTCAACTCAGATCAGAATTCATTAGATTTTGTTTGGGATGGTAAACAACTAAGACCGAGCTATCGTAAGTTGACCCGAAAAATGTGGGGTGGGGTCTACCAGATGTGGAACTGTATCAAAGGGGGCGGTACTGACAAGAATATTGGGCTGGTTCCACCATAGTGGAAGCAAACAATGGGTAACATTAACGGGCAACCTATGCTTGCTATGCCTCCAACCCCTTCCCTGGCTGCCCAAGGTGCCTGACCAACTGGGGATACTCTTTTAAAACCAGCTTGAAACAAACTCCAATGTCCTCAAGAGAGGACCCACTGACACCATTGTTTGATAACCAAGCCTTTCCCCCCAGGATGAAAAGATTGAGATTCCGCAAAGAATATTAGAATATTAGATATATTAGAACACTAAACCTCAGAACAGGGTCCCGACCTTTGATGAACTGCAGACTAGAGACATGGGATGTGAGCTTTCTTGACTAGAATTTAGACAACTCCTTACCACAGACAAAACTATTATTAGGACTGGCATGGACGGGGTCTTGAATAGGTGATCTGCCATTCATCAACGCTCCAGGTCCGCCTCTCTGGCCATTGTGCTATCTACTGTGGTGTTGCCGTTTGTCTGCTGGAGTGGTGGAGATCTTCCCTGGGCCCTAGAGCCAGATTGTTTAACCATACCTGGCATTAATCATGCTTTTGGGTTTCCTATAAATGCATGTGCTTGACCCCGCCCCTGGGTTGGATCATTGCATTGTCTTCTCAAAACCTAGATGTGCTCTACAACCCCCCCGATATCTCCTTGTCCTTGTGGGGCATTCCTGTTTCCTGATTTTGGACTTATTGCCTTCTTGTCCTTGCTGGGCCTTGTGGTCCTTCATAATTCGTATCATTAGATGTATTTGTGTTTGTTTCAGCGCAAAGATAGAAAGTTGGGTTTAGCGGCGAAGAAGTGTAGCGTGGCCGGCGGAGGCTCTGCTTAGGTGATTTTAGCAAAGCCTCCGCCGGCCACGCTACACTTCTTCGCCGCTAAAGCGCCTATACCTACGGGCTCACACAAAGCCGCAGGAGCGGCCATCATAAACACTCCGCCTATACTGCCTGCTACTCGCGGCGGCATTCTTTAGGCACCCCACACTGCAGACCGCTTATTCCAGTGGCAACCTGCACACCGCACACAAGGCAGAACCACAGCTACTAACTCCGCTCTGCCCAGTGCACGTATCAGGGAACCAGCATTTAACCCCGCTGTGTCTAAAACACTCCACATATACTTCTGCAGACACAACGTCTGCCAAAGGCTATAAGCAGCTTATTTAACGGCTATTAACCCCGCACAAGCCGTACTACTAAAGCAGCCACACAGCAAAAATCGGGTCACATCTATTAACCCTTTGCTGACCCAAAGCCAAATTCCAATCACAACCCTAGGCCACTCTCAAGTATCCTAACAGATCTTCCTTGAACCAGGCCTCAATTACCAACCCCACACTTGCTCATAACTGCACTCCCATCAGGAACCCCAGTCCACTCTCAAGTACCTACCTAAGAAAAAAAAAAAAAAGGAAAAACAAACCAGCGCTCCAAATACTGAAAAGGATTCAGAACTTCAATCAACCTAAGAGTCCATTATTGTGCACCACCGGCAACTACAATTATTTATTGTCTATTTTAAAATAAGCACCCAATAGAGCCACACACGGCACTGGGTCCTTATAGCCCGGGTAACCATTAATTTGGGAACCAGGAAGAGAAAAAATCTCCAATAACCTTGGAGATTTTTGAGGCCTAATCAGCCAGAAGCAATGATACTGGTTGTTGCTGGTTTGATTAACTGGTAGATATACCACCCTCAAACATTCCTAACTCTAACTAATCAACTTTTTCCTCCAGCCTTTAACAAGCTCATCTTGAAGAATTACCTGCAACGCTAACCTACTCTTCTAACCAGCAAGTTTTTCCTCCACTAACCTTCATTCCCCTTTACAGCGCACCTAATACTTACCTATTTCCTTGAGTACCCATAGGATTAGGAAAAGTAAACAGCCACTTATAATTCGTATCATGTCTGTACTGGGGCTCACAGCCCTCCATAGTTCATGCCTTTGTTTGTACTGGGGCTTATAGCCTTTCATAGATTGTGACTTTGCTGGGCCCTGTGGTTCACCAGTTTATATTTGTCTGTATTATGCCTACTGCCCTTCCAGTGTCTTAGCCGTGTGTGTGTCTTGGACCTACGGCCCTTCATTGTCGGTGCCATATTCTGCACTGGGGCCCAGGTCCTCCACAGCCCGCACTGGGGCCCAGTTATGCAATAGTCTGCACTGTGGCTTATATCACCTTATTTGTGTCTTGTGTACGTCTGCCCTGTGTTTTCTCTTCCCAAGTCTGCGATCACCAGACTTTATATTTACCCCTGTACTTTATCATTATGTTACAGCTACATGATAGAAAGCAGATCTCCCAGCAAGTTGGATTTTCTGGGGGAATGGGAGTCATAAATGGGTCAGCCCTTTGACAGCAAGACCTTCGGCAAAATCCTTCTTCCTGACACACAAAATGTGCCTGACACATGCTGGACATATGGGGAGGGGGTCCTTACTCCACACATGATGGGAGTGTACAGCCATTAAAAATAGCTGATCACAAATACTCGCACGACAAAGTACACAAAAAACCTGGGTTGTCCTTTTAATGTTCCCCAGATCAGTGGGAGCAGGGAAATGGGGAATCCTCAAACACATTTTTTTGGCAGCAAGACTGGTTAACTCCCCTCTTCTTTTGCTTTCCTTGTTATACCTAGGTTTATTATTGGCCACGGGTTTATACCAATTGGTCACGGTTACCATCAAAAAATAGTTGATTAGTAGTCTCTGAAAGAGGACCATCACCCCGAATAAGAGCTTATCTTATATGTTTCCACCACACTGTACATACAGAGTGCCCTCATTAAAAATCTTCCTACCTGCATCTACTGCATTTTCTTCCAAGATGGCGGCCCATTGAGTCTCAGGCTGCCTGTAAACAGGAAGTGTCTTCTGACTATGCCGCTCTGCATTCTGGGATTGCTGTCCTTTTCCTGACCCCAGCTCTGCTCTGTCTGTGCAGAGCACAGCTATAACCCAGCCCCCTGCACTTTAGATCCTGCTCTCCTCTCCTCAGTATGTAATGCTACTGAGCCAAGATGGCGGCGCCTGTATCCTAGAGTCCTGAACAGAGTTGCAGGAGGGAGAAGGAATAAAATGTAAGTGATTAAAAACGTTAACTATATTAATTTTAGATGTTGGGGAATATATTTTTAAGGCTTTGGGCTTTTCATTAAATAATGCTGAAGGTCCGGTTGAAGATTACTGCAAGCCAGCAATAGCAATAGAAAAGGTTTTGGGATGAGTTGTTTCAGGTAAAATATACGAGGGGCAGGCTGCATGTGCTAACCTGTAACAGAAGAGTGAAGGCAGCCTGTAGCTGCAGTGCATGATTAAAGATTAGCCACATACATAAGAAGATATTTGAAGCATGTGCAAAGAAATTACCTTGAACTCATATTAAGTGTCTTGACAAGACATAAGGGTAAAAGTTTCAGGTCATGGGCAAGGCTGTATTTAGGGTAGGCACAATTCAAAGATGGCACCGCTTCATACCAAAGGAAAGCTATTATTTATCACACTCTTAATGATTACTGGCAGAAAATAAAAATCAGGGCACCATAGGACACCGCAGAACGAAGATGGGTAATGATACAATAGCTGCTTTGACAGTTCAGGTTGTCAAAAGGTAGAAGGGACAGTTGGTATTGGTGTGTTATGTGGCAGGATAAAAGGGGATAGTGATGGAGTATGAGATAGGATACATGGGACAGCTTGTAATGGTTGGGTATGAGGCAGAATAGATGGGACAACTGGTAGTGGTGCTGTATGGGGCAGGTTAGATGGAGCAGCTGGTAGTGGTGTGGTATGAAGCAGGGTTGAATGGGCAGCGGGCAGTGGTGTGGGGTATAAGGCAGGGTTGAAGAGGAAGCAGGCAATGGTGGGGTATGAGGGAGGGTAGAAGCAGCAGCAGGCAGTGGTGGGGTATGAGGCAGGGTAGAAGCAGCAGCAGGCAGTGTTGGGGTATGAGGCAGGGTAGAAGCAGCAGCAGGCAGTGGTGGGTATGAGGCAGAGTAGAAGCAGCAGCAGGCAGTGGTGGGTATGAGGCAGGGTAGAAGCAGCAGCAGGCAGTGGTGGGTATGAGGCAGGGTAGAAGCAGCAGCAGGCAGTGGCGGGGTATGAGGCAGGATAGAAGCAGCAGCAGGCAGTGGCGGGGTATGAGGCAGGATAGAAGCAGCAGCAGGCAGTGGCGGGGTATGAGGCAGGGTAGAAGCAGCAGCAGGCAGTGGCGGGGTATGAGGCAGGATAGAAGCAGCAGCAGGCAGTGGTGGGTTATGAGGCAGGATAGAAGCAGCAGCAGGCAGTGGTGGGGTATGAGGCAGGGTAGAAGGGAAAGCTGGCAGTGATGCGCTATGAGGCAGGGTAGAAGGGAAAGCTGGCAGTGGTGGGGTATGAGGCAGGGTAGAAGGGAAAGCTGGCAGTGATGCGCTATGAGGCAGGGTAGAAGGGAAAGCTGGCAGTGGTGGGGTATGAGGCAGGGTAGAAGGGGCTGCAGCAGGCAGTGTTCAAGTAGAATGCAGGGTAAAAAGGGCAACTGGTGGTGGTGTATGAGGAAGTGTAGAAGGGGCAGCAGGCAGAGGTGGGGTATGAAGCAAAGTAGACGCAGCAGCAGGCAGAGGTAGGTATGAGGCAGGATAGAAGCAGCAGCAGGCAGTGGTGGAGTATAAAGGAGGGTAGAAGCAGCAGCAGGCAGTGGTGGGGTATGAGGCAGGGTAGAAGCAGCAGCAGGCAGTGGTGGGGTATAAGGCAGGGTAGAAGCAGCAGCAGGCAGTGGTGGGGTATGAGGCAGGACAGAAGCAGCAGCAGGCAGTAGGGGGTATGAGGCAGGGTAGAAGCAGCAGCAGGCAGTGGCGGGGTATGAGGCAGGGTAGAAGCAGCAGCAGGCAGTTGTGGGGTATGAGGAAACAGCAGGCAGTGTTGGGGTATAAGGCAGGGTAGAAGCAGCAGCAGGCAGTTATGAGGCAGGATAGAAGGCAGAGGTGGGTATGAGGCAGGGTAGCAGCAGCAGGCAGTGGTGGGTATGAGGCATGGTAGAAGCAGCAGCAGGCAGTTGTGGTGTATGAGGCAGGGTAGCAGCAGCAGGCAGTGGTGGGGTAGAAGGCAGCAGTGGGCATGAGGCAGGGCAGCAGCAGGCAGCGGTGGGTATGAGGCAGGGTAGCAGCAGCAGGCAGTGGTGGGGTAGAAGGCAGCAGTGGGCATGAGGCAGGGTAGCAGCAGCAGGCAGTGGTGGGTTAGAAGGCAGCGGTGGGTATGAGGCAGCAGTGGGTATGAGGCAGGGTAGCAGCAGCAGGCAGTGGTGGGGTAGAAGGCAGAGGTGGGTGTGAGGCAGGGTAGAAGCAGCAGGCAGTGGTGGGGTAGAAGGCAGAGGTGGGTGTGAGGCAGGGTAGAAGCAGCAGGCAGTGGTGGGGTAGAAGGCAGAGGATTGGTATGAGGCAGGGTAGCAGCAGCAGGCAGTGGTGGGGTAGAAGGCAGCGGTGGGTATGAGGCAGGGTAGCAGCAGCAGGCAGTGGTGGGGTAGAAGGCAGAGGTGGGTGTGAGGCAGGGTAGAAGCAGCAGGCAGTGGTGGGGTAGAAGGCAGAGGTGGGTATGAGGCAGGGTAGCAGCAGCAGGCAGTGGTGGGGTAGAAGGCAGAGGTGGGTGTGAGGCAGGGTAGCAGCAGCAGGCAGTAGTGGGGTAGAAGGCAGCGGTGGGTATGAGGCAGGGTAGCAGCAGAAGGCAGTGGTGGGGTAGAAGGCAGCGGTGGGTATGAGGCAGGGTAGCAGCAGCAGGCAGTGGTGGGGTAGAAGGCAGCGGTGGGTATGAGGCAGGGTAGCAGCAGCAGGCAATGGTGGGGTAGAAGGCAGAGGTGGGTATGAGGCAGGGTAGCAGCAGCAGGCAGTGGTGGGGTAGAAGGCAGCGGTGGGTATAAGGCAGCAGTGGGCATGAGGCACGGTAGCAGCAGCAGGCAGTGGTGGGGTAGAAGGCAGAGGTGGGTGTGAGGCAGGGTAGAAGCAGCAGGCAGTGGTGGGGTAGAAGGCAGAGGTGGGTATGAGGCAGGGTAGCAGCAGCAGGCAGTAGTGGGGTAGAAGGCAGCGGTGGGTATGAGGCAGGGTAGCATCAGCAGGCAGTAGTGGGGTAGAAGGCAGCAGTGGGCATGAGGCAGGGTAGCATCAGCAGGCAGTGGTGGGGTAGAAGGCAGCGGTGGGTATGAGGCAGGGTAGCATCAGCAGGCAGTAGTGGGGTAGAAGGCAGCAGTGGGCATGAGGCAGGGTAGCAGCAGCAGGCAGTGGTGGGGTAGAAGGCAGCGGTGGGTATCAGGCAGGGCAGCAGCAGGCAGCCGTGGGTATGAGGCAGGGTAGCAGCAGCAGGCAGTGGTGGGGTAGAAGGCAGCGGTGGGTATGAGGCAGGGCAGCAGCAGGCAGCGGTGGGTATGAGGCAGGGTAGCAGCAGCAGGCAGTGGTGGGGTAGAAGGCAGCGGTGGGTATGAGGCAGGGTAGCAGCAGCAGGCAGTGGTGGGTATGAGGCAGGGCAGCAGCAGGCAGCGGTGGGTATGAGGCAGGGTAGCAGCAGCAGGCAGTGGTGGGTATGAGGCAGGGCAGCAGCAGGCAGCGGTGGGTATGAGGCAGGGTAGCAGCAGCAGGCAGTGGTGGGGTAGAAGGCAGCGGTGGGTATGAGGCAGGGTAGCAGCAGCAGGCAGTGGTGGGGTAGAAGGCAGCGGTGGGTATGAGGCAGGGTAGCAGCAGCAGGCAGTGGTGGGGTAGAAGGCAGCGGTGGGTATAAGGCAGCGGTGGGTATGAGGCAGGGTAGCAGCAGCAGGCAGTGGTGGGGTAGAAGGCAGCGGTGGGTATGAGGCAGGGTAGCAGCAGCAGGCAGTGGTGGGGTAGAAGGCAGCGGTGGGTATGAGGCAGGGTAGCATCAGCAGGCAGTAGTGGGGTAGAAGGCAGCAGTGGGCATGAGGCAGGGTAGCAGCAGCAGGCAGTGGTGGGGTAGAAGGCAGCGGTGGGTATGAGGCAGGGTAGCAGCAGCAGGCAGAGGTGGGTATGAGGCAGGGTAGCAGCAGCAGGCAGCGGTGGGTATGAGGCAGGGTAGCAGCAGCAGGCAGCGGTGGGTATAAGGCAGCGGTGGGTATGAGGTAGGGTAGCAGCAGCAGGCAGTGGTGGGGTAGAAGGCAGCGGTGGGTATGAGGCAGGGCAGCAGCAGGCAGCGGTGGGTATAAGGCAGCGGTGGGTATCAGGCAGGGCAGCAGCAGGCAGCCGTGGGTATGATGCAGGGTAGCAGCAGCAGGCAGTGGTGGGGTAGAAGGCAGCGGTGGGTATGAGGCAGGGCAGCAGCAGGCAGCGGTGGGTATGAGGCAGGGTAGCAGCAGCAGGCAGTGGTGGGGTAGAAGGCAGCGGTGGGTATGAGGCAGGGCAGCAGCAGGCAGAGGTGGGTATGAGGCAGGGCAGCAGCAGGCAGTGGTGGGGTAGAAGGCAGCGGTGGGGCAGAAGGCAGAGGTGGGTATGAGGCAGGGTAGCAGCAGCAGGCAGTGGTGGGGTAGAAGGCAGCGGTGGGTATGAGGCAGGGTAGCAGCAGCAGGCAGTGGTGGGTATGAGGCAGGGTAGCAGCAGCAGGCAGTGGTGGGGTAGAAGGCAGCGGTGGGTATGAGGCAGGGTAGCAGCAGCAGGCAGTGGTGGGGTAGAAGGCAGCGGTGGGTATGAGGCAGGGTAGCAGCAGCAGCCAGTGGTGGGGTAGAAGGCAGCGGTGGGTATGAGGCAGCAGTGGGCATGAGGCAGGGTAGCAGCAGCAGGCAGTGGTGGGGTAGAAGGCAGCGGTGGGTATGAGGCAGGGTAGCAGCAGTAGGCAGTGGTGGGGTAGAAGGCAGCGGTGGGTATGAGGCAGGGTAGCAGCAGCAGGCAGTGGTGGGGTAGAAGGCAGCAGTGGGCATGAGGCAGGGTAGCAGCAGCAGGCAGTGGTGGGGTAGAAGGCAGCGGTGGGTATGAGGCAGGGTAGCAGCAGCAGGCAGTGGTGGGGTAGAAGGCAGCGGTGGGTATGAGGCAGGGCAGCAGCAGGCAGTGGTGGGGTAGAAGGCAGCGGTGGGTATGAGGCAGGGTAGCAGCAGTAGGCAGTGGTGGGGTAGAAGGCAGCAGTGGGCATGAGGCAGGGTAGCATCAGCAGGCAGTTGTGGGGTAGAAGGCAGCGGTGGGTAGAAGGCAGCGGTGGGTATGAGGCAGGGTAGCAGCAGCAGGCAGTGGTGGGGTAGAATGCAGCGGTGGGTATGAGGCAGGGCAGCAGCAGGCAGAGGTGGGTATGAGGCAGGGTAGCAGCAGCAGGCAGCGGTGGGTATGAGGCAGGGTAGCAGCAGCAGGCAGTGGTGGGGTAGAAGGCAGCGGTGGGTATGAGGCAGGGTAGCAGCAGCAGGCAGTGGTGGGGTAGAAGGCAGCGGTGGGTATGAGGCAGCGGTGGGTATGAGGCAGGGTAGCAGCAGCAGGCAGTGGTGGGGTAGAAGGCAGCGGTGGGTATGAGGCAGGGTAGCAGCAGCAGGCAGTGGTGGGGTAGAAGGCAGCGGTGGGTATAAGGCAGCGGTGGGTATGAGGCAGGGTAGCAGCAGCAGGCAGTGGTGGGGTAGAAGGCAGAGGTGGGTATGAGGCAGGGTAGCAGCAGCAGGCAGAGGTGGGTATGAGGCAGGGTAGCAGCAGCAGGCAGCGGTGGGTATAAGGCAGCGGTGGGTATGAGGTAGGGTAGCAGCAGCAGGCAGTGGTGGGGTAGAAGGCAGCGGTGGGTATGAGGCAGGGCAGCAGCAGGCAGCGGTGGGTATAAGGCAGCGGTGGGTATCAGGCAGGGCAGCAGCAGGCAGCCGTGGGTATGATGCAGGGTAGCAGCAGCAGGCAGTGGTGGGGTAGAAGGCAGCGGTGGGTATGAGGCAGGGCAGCAGCAGGCAGAGGTGGGTATGAGGCAGGGCAGCAGCAGGCAGTGGTGGGGTAGAAGGCAGCGGTGGGGTAGAAGGCAGAGGTGGGTATGAGGCAGGGTAGAAGCAGCAGGCAGTGGTGGGGTAGAAGGCAGCGGTGGGTATGAGGCAGGGTAGCAGCAGCAGGCAGTGGTGGGGTAGAAGGCAGCGGTGGGTATGAGGCAGGGTAGCAGCAGCAGGCAGTGGTGGGGTAGAAGGCAGCGGTGGGTATGAGGCAGGGTAGCAGCAGCAGGCAGTGGTGGGGTAGAAGGCAGCGGTGGGTATGAGGCAGGGTAGCAGCAGCAGCCAGTGGTGGGGTAGAAGGCAGCGGTGGGTATGAGGCAGCAGTGGGCATGAGGCAGGGTAGCAGCAGCAGGCAGTGGTGGGGTAGAAGGCAGCGGTGGGTATGAGGCAGGGTAGCAGCAGTAGGCAGTGGTGGGGTAGAAGGCAGCGGTGGGTACGAGGCAGGGTAGCAGCAGCAGGCAGTGGTGGGGTAGAAGGCAGCGGTGGGTATGAGGCAGGGCAGCAGCAGGCAGAGGTGGGTATGAGGCAGGGCAGCAGCAGGCAGTGGTGGGGTAGAAGGCAGCGGTGGGGTAGAAGGCAGAGGTGGGTATGAGGCAGGGTAGAAGCAGCAGGCAGTGGTGGGGTAGAAGGCAGCGGTGGGTATGAGGCAGGGTAGCAGCAGCAGGCAGTGGTGGGGTAGAAGGCAGCGGTGGGTATGAGGCAGGGTAGCAGCAGCAGGCAGTGGTGGGGTAGAAGGCAGCGGTGGGTATGAGGCAGGGTAGCAGCAGCAGCCAGTGGTGGGGTAGAAGGCAGCGGTGGGTATGAGGCAGCAGTGGGCATGAGGCAGGGTAGCAGCAGCAGGCAGTGGTGGGGTAGAAGGCAGCGGTGGGTATGAGGCAGGGTAGCAGCAGTAGGCAGTGGTGGGGTAGAAGGCAGCGGTGGGTATGAGGCAGGGTAGCAGCAGCAGGCAGTGGTGGGGTAGAAGGCAGCGGTGGGTATGAGGCAGGGTAGCAGCAGCAGGCAGTGGTGGGGTAGAAGGCAGCGGTGGGTATGAGGCAGGGTAGCAGCAGCAGGCAGTGGTGGGGTAGAAGGCAGCGGTGGGTATGAGGCAGGGTAGCAGCAGTAGGCAGTGGTGGGGTAGAAGGCAGCAGTGGGCATGAGGCAGGGTAGCATCAGCAGGCAGTTGTGGGGTAGAAGGCAGCGGTGGGTAGAAGGCAGCGGTGGGTATGAGGCAGGGTAGCAGCAGCAGGCAGTGGTGGGGTAGAATGCAGCGGTGGGTATGAGGCAGGGCAGCAGCAGGCAGAGGTGGGTATGAGGCAGGGTAGCAGCAGCAGGCAGTGGTGGGTATGAGGCAGGGTAGCAGCAGCAGGCAGCGGTGGGTATGAGGCAGGGTAGCAGCAGCAGGCAGTGGTGGGGTAGAAGGCAGCGGTGGGTATAAGGCAGCGGTGGGTATGAGGCAGGGTAGCAGCAGCAGGCAGTGGTGGGGTAGAAGGCAGCGGTGGGTATGAGGCAGGGTAGCAGCAGCAGGCAGTGGTGGGGTAGAAGGCAGCGGTGGGTATAAGGCAGCGGTGGGTATGAGGCAGGGTAGCAGCAGCAGGCAGTGGTGGGGTAGAAGGCAGCGGTGGGTATGAGGCAGGGTAGCAGCAGCAGGCAGTGGTGGGGTAGAAGGCAGCGGTGGGTATGAGGCAGGGTAGCAGCAGCAGGCAGTAGTGGGGTAGAAGGCAGCGGTGGGTATGAGGCAGCAGTGGGTATGAGGCAGGGTAGCAGCAGCAGGCAGTGGTGGGGTAGAAGGCAGAGGTGGGTGTGAGGCAGGGTAGCAGCAGCAGGCAGTGGTGGGGTAGAAGGCAGCGGTGGGTATGAGGCAGGGTAGCAGCAGCAGGCAGTGGTGGGGTAGAAGGCAGCAGTGGGCATGAGGCAGGGTAGCAGCAGCAGGCAGTGGTGGGGTAGAAGGCAGCGGTGGGTATGAGGCAGGGTAGCAGCAGCAGGCAGTGGTGGGGTAGAAGGCAGAGGTGGGTATGAGGCAGGGTAGCAGCAGCAGGCAGTGGTGGGGTAGAAGGCAGAGGTGGGTGTGAGGCAGGGTAGAAGCAGCAGGCAGTGGTGGGGTAGAAGGCAGAGGTGGGTATGAGGCAGGGTAGAAGCAGCAGGCAGTGGTGGGGTAGAAGGCAGAGGTGGGTATGAGGCAGGGTAGCAGCAGCAGGCAGTGGTGGGGTAGAAGGCAGAGGTGGGTATGAGGCAGGGTAGAAGCAGCAGGCAGTGGTGGGGTAGAAGGCAGAGGTGGGTATGAGGCAGGGTAGAAGCAGCAGGCAGTGGTGGGGTAGAAGGCAGAGGTGGGTATGAGGCAGGGTAGCAGCAGCAGGCAGTGGTGGGGTAGAAGGCAGAGGTGGGTATGAGGCAGGGTAGAAGCAGCAGGCAGTGGTGGGGTAGAAGGCAGAGGTGGGTATGAGGCAGGGTAGCAGCAGCAGGCAGTGGTGGGGTAGAAGGCAGCAGTGGGCATGAGGCAGGGTAGCATCAGCAGGCAGTTGTGGGGTAGAAGGCAGCGGTGGGTATGAGGCAGGGTAGCAGCAGCAGGCAGTGGTGGGGTAGAAGGCAGCGGTGGGTATGAGGCAGGGCAGCAGCAGGCAGAGGTGGGTATGAGGCAGGGTAGCAGCAGCAGGCAGTGGTGGGGTAGAAGGCAGCGGTGGGTATGAGGCAGCGGTGGGTATGAGGCAGGGTAGCAGCAGCAGGCAGTGGTGGGGTAGAAGGCAGCGGTGGGTATGAGGCAGGCAGCGGTGGGTATGAGGCAGCAGTGGGCATGAGGCAGGGTAGCAGCAGCAGGCAGTGGTGGGGTAGAAGGCAGCGGTGGGTATGAGGCAGGGCAGCAGCAGCAGGCAGTGGTGGGGTAGAAGGCAGCGGTGGGTATGAGGCAGGGTAGCAGCAGCAGGCAGTGGTGGGGTAGAAGGCAGCGGTGGGTATCAGGCAGGGCAGCAGCAGGCAGCCGTGGGTATGAGGCAGGGTAGCAGCAGCAGGCAGTGGTGGGGTAGAAGGCAGCGGTGGGTATGAGGCAGGGTAGCAGCAGCAGGCAGTGGTGGGGTAGAAGGCAGCGGTGGGTATCAGGCAGGGCAGCAGCAGGCAGCCGTGGGTATGAGGCAGGGTAGCAGCAGCAGGCAGTGGTGGGGTAGAAGGCAGCGGTGGGTATGAGGCAGGGCAGCAGCAGGCAGCGGTGGGTATGAGGCAGGGTAGCAGCAGCAGGCAGTGGTGGGGTAGAAGGCAGCGGTGGGTATGAGGCAGGGCAGCAGCAGGCAGCGGTGGGTATGAGGCAGGGTAGCAGCAGCAGGCAGCGGTGGGTACGAGGCAGGGTAGCAGCAGCAGGCAGTGGTGGGGTAGAAGGCAGCGGTGGGTATGAAGCAGCAGTGGGCATGAGGCAGGGTAGCAGCAGCAGGCAGTGGTGGGGTAGAAGGCAGCGGTGGGTATGAGGCAGGGTAGCAGCAGCAGGCAGTGGTGGGGTAGAAGGCAGCGGTGGGTATAAGGCAGCGGTGGGTATGAGGCAGGGTAGCAGCAGCAGGCAGTGGTGGGGTAGAAGGCAGCGGTGGGTATGAGGCAGGGTAGCAGCAGCAGGCAGTGGTGGGGTAGAAGGCAGCGGTGGGTATGAGGCAGCAGTGGGCATGAGGCAGGGTAGCAGCAGCAGGCAGTGGTGGGGTAGAAGGCAGCGGTGGGTATGAGGCAGGGCAGCAGCAGGCAGCGGTGGGTATGAGGCAGGGTAGCAGCAGCAGGCAGTGGTGGGGTAGAAGGCAGCGGTGGGTATGAGGCAGGGCAGCAGCAGGCAGCGGTGGGTATGAGGCAGGGTAGCAGCAGCAGGCAGTGGTGGGGTAGAAGGCAGCGGTGGGTATCAGGCAGGGCAGCAGCAGGCAGCTGTGGGTATGATGCAGGGTAGCAGCAGCCGGCAGTGGTGGGGTAGAAGGCAGCGGTGGGTATGAGGCAGGGCAGCAGCAGGCAGCGGTGGGTATGAGGCAGGGTAGCAGCAGCAGGCAGTGGTGGGGCAGAAGGCAGCGGTGGGTGTGAGGCAGGGTAGCAGCAGCAGGCAGTGGTGGGGTAGAAGGCAGCGGTGGGTATGAGGCAGGGCAGCAGCAGGCAGCGGTGGGTATGAGGCAGGGTAGCAGCAGCAGGCAGTGGTGGGGTAGAAGGCAGCGGTGGGTATGAGGCAGGGCAGCAGCAGGCAGAGGTGGGTATGAGGCAGGGTAGCAGCAGCAGGCAGTGGTGGGGTAGAAGGCAGCGGTGGGTATGAGGCAGGGTAGCAGCAGCAGGCAGTGGTGGGGTAGAAGGCAGCGGTGGGTATGAGGCAGGGTAGCAGCAGCAGGCAGTGGTGGGGTAGAAGGCAGCGGTGGGTATGAGGCAGGGCAGCAGCAGGCAGCGGTGGGTATGAGGCAGGGTAGCAGCAGCAGGCAGTGGTGGGGTAGAAGGCAGCGGTGGGTATGAGGCAGGGTAGCAGCAGCAGGCAGTGGTGGGGTAGAAGGCAGCGGTGGGTATGAAGCAGCAGTGGGCATGAGGCAGGGTAGCAGCAGCAGGCAGTGGTGGGGTAGAAGGCAGCGGTGGGTATGAGGCAGGGTAGCAGCAGCAGGCAGTGGTGGGGTAGAAGGCAGCGGTGGGTATGAGGCAGGGTAGCAGCAGCAGGCAGTGGTGGGGTAGAAGGCTGAGGTGGCCAGGTGGGTGTGAGGCAGGGTAGAAGCAGCAGGCAGTGGTGGGGTAGAAGGCAGAGGTGGGGTAGAAGGCAGAGGTGGGTGTGAGGCAGGGTAGCAGCAGCAGGCAGTGGTGGGGTATGAGGCAGCGGTGGGTATGAGGCAGGGTAGAAGCAGCAGGCAGTGGTGGGGTAGAAGGCAGTGGTGGGGTATGAGGCAGCGGTGGGTGTGAGGCAGGGTAGCAGCAGCAGGCAGTGGTGGGGTAGAAGGCAGCGGTGGGTATGAGGCAGGGTAGCAGCAGCAGGCAGTGGTGGGGTAGAAGGCAGCGGTGGGTATGAGGCAGCAGTGGGCATGAGGCAGGGTAGCAGCAGCAGGCAGTGGTGGGGTAGAAGGCAGCGGTGGGTATGAGGCAGCAGTGGGCATGAGGCAGGGTAGCAGCAGCAGGCAGTGGTGGGGTAGAAGGCAGCGGTGGGTATGAAGCAGCAGTGGGCATGAGGCAGGGTAGCAGCAGCAGGCAGTGGTGGGGTAGAAGGCAGCAGTGGGCATGAGGCAGGGTAGCAGCAGCAGGCAGTGGTGGGGTAGAAGGCAGAGGTGGGTGTGAGGCAGGGTAGCAGCAGCAGGCAGTGGTGGGGTATGAGGCAGGGTAGCAGCAGCAGGCAGTGGTGGGGTATGAGGCAGGGTAGAAGCAGCAGGCAGTGGTGGGGTAGAAGGCAGAGGTGGGTATGAGGCAGGGTAGCAGCAGCAGGCAGTGGTGGGGTAGAAGGCAGCGGTGGGTATGAGGCAGGGTAGCAGCAGCAGGCAGTGGTGGGGTAGAAGGCAGAGGTGGGTGTGAGGCAGGGTAGCAGCAGCAGGCAGCGGTGGGTATGAGGCAGCAGTGGGCATGAGGCAGGGTAGCAGCAGCAGGCAGTGGTGGGGTATGAGGCAGGGTAGCAGCAGCAGGCAGTGGTGGGGTAGAAGGCAGCAGTGGGCATGAGGCAGGGTAGCAGCAGCAGGCAGTGGTGGGGTAGAAGGCAGAGGTGGGTGTGAGGCAGGGTAGCAGCAGCAGGCAGCGGTGGGTATGAGGCAGCAGTGGGCATGAGGCAGGGTAGCAGCAGCAGGCAGTGGTGGGGTAGAAGGCAGCGGTGGGTATGAAGCAGCAGTGGGCATGAGGCAGGGTAGCAGCAGCAGGCAGTGGTGGGGTATGAGGCAGGGTAGCAGCAGCAGGCAGTGGTGGGGTAGAAGGCAGCAGTGGGCATGAGGCAGGGTAGCAGCAGCAGGCAGTGGTGGGGTAGAAGGCAGAGGTGGGTGTGAGGCAGGGTAGCAGCAGCAGGCAGTGGTGGGGTATGAGGCAGGGTAGCAGCAGCAGGCAGTGGTGGGGTATGAGGCAGGGTAGAAGCAGCAGGCAGTGGTGGGGTAGAAGGCAGAGGTGGGTGTGAGGCAGGGTAGAAGCAGCAGGCAGTGGTGGGGTAGAAGGCAGAGGTGGGTGTGAGGCAGGGTAGCAGCAGCAGGCAGTGGTGGGGTATGAGGCAGGGTAGAAGCAGCAGGCAGTGGTGGGGTAGAAGGCAGAGGTGGGTGTGAGGCAGGGTAGAAGCAGCAGGCAGTGGTGGGGTAGAAGGCAGGGTAGAAGCAGCAGCAGGCAGTTATGAGGCAGGATAGAAGGCAGAGGTGGGTGTGAGGCAGGGTAGCAGCAGCAGGCAGTGGTGGGGTAGAAGGCAGCGGTGGGTATGAGGCAGGGTAGCAGCAGCAGGCAGAGGTGGGGTAGAAGGCAGCGGTGGGTATGAGGCAGCAGTGGGCATGAGGCAGGGTAGCAGCAGCAGGCAGTGGTGGGGTAGAAGGCAGCGGTGGGTATGAGGCAGCAGTGGGCATGAGGCAGGGTAGCAGCAGCAGGCAGTGGTGGGGTAGAAGGCAGCGGTGGGTATGAGGCAGCAGTGGGCATGAGGCAGGGTAGCAGCAGCAGGCAGTGGTGGGGTAGAAGGCAGAGGTGGGGTAGAAGGCAGAGGTGGGTGTGAGGCAGGGTAGAAGCAGCAGGCAGTGGTGGGGTAGAAGGCAGCGGTGGGCATAAGGTAAGTTGGGAGTGGGCAGCCTGAGGTGAGCGGGTAGAGAGCAGACAGGTCAGTTAGCGGCGGGCAGAGCAGTGTGAGCCGAGTGTCTCCCCGCCCTCTGTAGACACACAGGCATTGCGAGCAGCCCGGCTCCCGCCCTCCCCGGCTAAGGCGCCGCTATTAGAGGCTGCGCGGTAATGATGGCGGCGCGCTGGGAGGCTTTGCTGTGCTTGGCAGCAATGAATTGAGCCCTTGTGTGCCGGGCTGGCCGGGTGTGCTGTGCAGACACGGGAGACTGGGAGGCTGCATGTAGCTGCAGCAGCGGCGAGCGGGCGACATTCAGAGAGCTGTGCCATAGCGGGAGAAGGAGATGGGCCTGCTGGAGAGACTGAGAAAGGAATGGTTCATCCTGGGCATCATCCTGGTCATCGCGGCGGCCAAGCTGCAGCCCCAGGTCGGGGTGAAAGGGGGTGAGTGTGGCCGCCACTGATCATCCATCACCTGTCACTGTGCCCCCCCCCCCCCCCCGTGTGCCTGCTGTGCCCCCTGGCAGCCGGGGAGGAAGGGGTTACACCAGGATCTGACACATGTCACCTCCACACACATACATACATACACACACATACATACATACATACATACACACACACACCTATCCAGCACAGTGACACGTAGCTTTAGGCTACACGGGGCCACTTCCGGCTCCTGCACCGTCCCTGCCAATAGGATGTTGTACAACACGTCACTCTACTACTATACAATCCAACGCACACAGCCGATCTCATGTACAATAACGTGGCTGTACTGAGATGTGGAAGTTGACATTGTGATAGAAACACCCGGGAAACACCAAGTTTTGGTGGTTGTGAGTTAGATGATTGCGCAATGACATTGTATAGTGTATGGTCAGCTTAGGTTTAGATTAGGCTTTTCAGTTTAATTGCTTATTCACTTTTTATCTACCAAGATGTGCATACTGCTGCCTGTTATTGCATCTTTATTTAAACCGGACCTTCTGCATCAATTTATGAAAAGCCCAAACCCTTAAAACACTATTCCCCAGCATCTAAAATTAATAAATGTAATGTTTTTAATCATTTACCTTTTATTCTTTCCCCCACTGGACTGCAACTCTGTTCAGGACTCTAGGATATGGGCGCCACCATCTTGGCTCAGTAGCATCACACACATTGAGGAGAGTGGGATAAAATGCAGGGGGGTGGGTTATAGCTGTGCTTTGCACAGACAGAGTAGAGCTGGGGTCAGGAAAAAGGTCAGCAATCCCGGAATGCAGAGTGGCACAGTCAGAAGACACTTCCTGTTTGCAGGCAGCCTGAGACCCCCCATAAGCCGCCATCTTGGACGTTTAAAGGCTCATAAAATGCAGTAGATGCAGGTAGGATGATTTTTAATGTGGGCAATCTGTATGTACAGGGTGAGGGAACATATAAGATAGACTCTTATTCAGGATGAAGGTCTGGTTTAAAGTGGACCTTCAGCTAAAAATGCCTTTTACCTCCAGCTAAAAATACTTTTAAGAATCCCCCCTGGGGATGGTGATTTGGGATGCCCCTACAGCTAAATATCCCAATATAGGACACATGGGTGCATAGAATGGGGGGCTGCATGGAGCTCTGCTTCTGGGTGCTGCTGGGCTTACTGATGATGTGTAGTTCTGTGCCAGGAAGCTAGGAGGTCCCCTTTAAAGCAGAGCAAAACCTGGGAACTTGACTATCCCAAGTCTTGTTCTGTGCCCTTGGGGCATCCCGGATTGGGAGGCCCTGCTGTGTTACACCCCCCAGAACAGCTTCCCTTTCTCCAGTCCTATGGCACATTTGCAAGCCTGCAGCCATCCCTGGAATCTTTTAGAATCCAGGGATGGCTACAGTAGGTTTTGTTCCCGCTTTGAAGCAGACAAGAACCCAGGAATTTTACTTACCTGGTGTTTAGTCAGCTGTACAGGGGCATCCTGATTTGAGATGTTACTGTGTGCGAAACCCCCTCCTGCTTTCTCACTGTAATCCACACTCCCACTGCACATGCACAAGCTCTCATCCAATCAGATGCTGTGAATACTCATGCCGGCATGAGTTCTGAATAGAACAATTGCGGGGCACCCCCCACTGCAGTGCACAACCAGAAGCAATGATTCCCATGTGCTGGCAGGACTAGTGGGGTGCTGGGGATGCTGCTGCAGGCCTGCATGTGCTGTGGGATTGATTTCCGAGGTGAGTATGGGAGATCCCAGGAGGTTGTAACCTGGTCCTTGAATCTTTCAGACTCCCTTTCCACACGCAGACCTGATCACCCACAGTCCTGTGGGCTGGAAATGTCAGCTCTAGTCAGCCCCTATTGAGTTTTTGAGTGTGAAAGATAACCCGATGCACCTCCTGATGCCAATCAAATAGGAGTCTGCTCCCCCTTAACTGGCAGCAGGGGCATATACTAAATCTGTCCAGGAAGCTCACTGTCAGACCTGGACCTGATGGCACAATAAGATACATGATTCAGCCTGTGGGTGGGAAGGTGAATCATTTTTTGGGGTATAAGCAAAACAAAACCCACCAGCGGCCAGCCTGGACAAAACCCACCAGCGTCCAGCCTGGACAAAACCCACCAGCGGCCAGCCTGGACAAAACCCACCAGCGGCCAGCCTGGACAAAACCCACCAGCGGCCAGCCTGGACAAAACCCACCAGCGTCCAGCCTGGACAAAACCCACCAGCGTCCAGCCTGGACAAAACCCACCAGGGGCCAGCCTGGACAAAACCCACCAGGGGCCAGCCTGGACAAAACCCACCAGGGGCCAGCCTGGACAAAACCCACCAGGGGCCAGCCTGGACAAAACCCACCAGGGGCCAGCCTGGACAAAACCCACCAGGGGCCAGCCTGGACAAAACCCACCAGGGGCCAGCCTGGACAAAACCCACCAGGGGCCAGCCTGGACAAAACCCACCAGGGGCCAGCCTGGACAAAACCCACCAGCGGCCAGCCTGGCCAAAACCCACCAGCGGCCAGCCTGGACAAAACCCACCAGCGGCCAGCCTGGACAAAACCCACCAGGGGCCAGCCTGGACAAAACCCACCAGCGTCCAGCCTGGACAAAACCCACCAGCGTCCAGCCTGGACAAAACCCACCAGGGGCCAGCCTGGACAAAACCCACCAGCGTCCAGCCTGGACAAAACCCACCAGGGGCCAGCCTGGACAAAACCCACCAGGGGCCAGCCTGGACAAAACCCACCAGGGGCCAGCCTGGACAAAACCCACCAGGGGCCAGCCTGGACAAAACCCACCAGGGGCCAGCCTGGACAAAACCCACCAGGGGCCAGCCTGGACAAAACCCACCAGGGGCCAGCCTGGACAAAACCCACCAGGGGCCAGCCTGGACAAAACCCACCAGGGGCCAGCCTGGACAAAACCCACCAGGGGCCAGCCTGGACAAAACCCACCAGGGGCCAGCCTGGACAAAACCCACCAGCGGCCAGCCTGGACAAAACCCACCAGCGGCCAGCCTGGACAAAACCCACCAGCGGCCAGCCTGGACAAAACCCACCAGCGGCCAGCCTGGACAAAACCCACCAGCGGCCAGCCTGGACAAAACCCACCAGCGGCCAGCCTGGACAAAACCCACCAGCGGCCAGCCTGGACAAAACCCACCAGCGGCCAGCCTGGACAAAACCCACCAGCGGCCAGCCTGGACAAAACCCACCAGCGGCCAGCCTGGACAAAACCCACCAGCGGCCAGCCTGGACAAAACCCACCAGCGGCCAGCCTGGACAAAACCCACCAGCGGCCAGCCTGGACAAAACCCACCAGCGGCCAGCCTGGACAAAACCCACCAGCGGCCAGCCTGGACAAAACCCACCAGCGGCCAGCCTGGACAAAACCCACCAGGGGCCAGCCTGGACAAAACCCACCAGCGGCCAGCCTGGCCAAAACCCACCAGCGGCCAGCCTGGCCAAAACCCACCAGCGGCCAGCCTGGCCAAAACCCACCAGCGGCCAGCCTGGCCAAAACCCACCAGCGGCCAGCCTGGCCAAAACCCACCAGCGGCCAGCCTGGCCAAAACCCACCAGCGGCCAGCCTGGCCAAAACCCACCAGCGGCCAGCCTGGCCAAAACCCACCAGCGGCCAGCCTGGCCAAAACCCACCAGCGGCCAGCCTGGCCAAAACCCACCAGCGGCCAGCCTGGCCAAAACCCACCAGCGGCCAGCCTGGCCAAAACCCACCAGCGGCCAGCCTGGCCAAAACCCACCAGCGGCCAGCCTGGCCAAAACCCACCAGCGGCCAGAAAGTTTCCATGGCCAGCCACTAGCATCCCGAATTGAGCTTTCTGGGGGGTTTCACAAAGTGGTGTGTCCCAGTTTTGGATGCCTCCGGGGGGCACGGAACAAAACTCAGGAAAGTCACATCCTTGGTTTTGTCCTGCTTTAAGAATGCCTCTTTGTAAGCTTAACCAGGGGTAGGGTCCCCTCATTGTTGCAGCACAGGGGCATCCCTGCCCAAGACCCAGCAGCCTGATACTACTTCTGTGTTGCCTCCCAAGTGACAATTGGCTGGGCGAACCTACGGAAGCAATCGGGGCAGAACAGCCGAGACTGGCGGCCTGTGCCCGTGGCCTGATTGTGGGAGGGGCACACGCCCCGGGTGGCCAACTCTGATGGCATCTCTGCAAATAGACATTGAAATGCAGCCTGACAGGGACGTTACTTGACGGGGGTGCCACTGCACTGGGGCCCATCATTGTTGCTCCTCTACCTTATTCTTTATTTATTATTATAATTGTGCTCGATTGGCATCATTGAGAGAAAGGAAGCACCATGTGTCTCTGCTGTTTCTGTCTTTAGTGGTCTAACTCCATTGCATGCAGCTAGAAGACTGAAATGGGTTGACTGTATGAGCCTTGAAAGGGCCCCAGTTGATGTTCACACTGGGGCCCTGTCACATTTAGTTACGACACTACTGCCTGCCCATTCCAACATCACATTGGCAGTAGCAAGAAGCCCTCGGGTCTCCTCTATAGGCATTTTGGTGCTTGTGGGTGCGCAGTCAGGCCACATTAGATGGGAATTCCATTATTATCACCCTGCTTAAGCCATTGATAGGAGCGGTACACAGATGGCGAGCCTGCTTCCTGGGAACCTCTAACCTGAGTAAAATGCCTTTGTGGGTGGGGGGTTAAAAGAGTTACGAGGTCCATTTTAGGTGGAGGTCTGCTTTATAGTGACAGTGGCTGTAACCCTTTGCAACTTAATGAAGAATTTTAAAGCAGACCTTTAGCATCATTCAATGAAAAGCCCAAACACTTACACTATTCCCCATCATCTATATTTTATGTTTTTAGTCATTTACTTTTTTTTCTTTCCCACACTAGCCTGCAACTCTGTTCAGCACTTTAGGATACAGGAGCCGCCATCTTGGCTCAGTAGCATCCCACACTGAGGAGAGGAGGGGGGGTCATAAGTGCAGGGGGCGGGGTTATAGCTGTGCTTTGCAGGTCAGCAATCCCAGAATGCAGAGCAGCAGTCAGAGGACACTTCCTGTTTGCAGGCAGCCTGAGACTCTACAAGACTCATACAAGATAGGCTCTTATTCAGGGTGAGGGTTCAGTTTAAAGCCTCTGGCCTCAAATTCTCATGGTAGAAAAAAAATCAATCACTACATGAGGAAAAAGCCTGAGAGTTTCACTGTGCTGAATCACCAGATAAAAAGACAATGAAAGTCAATGGCACTTTTTACCACAGTGTAGAAAGGAGTAAAAAGTTCTCTACTTTTCTTCAGGGTAAATGTGCCATTGACTTTCATTGTCTTTTTATCTGGTGATTCAGTAACAGTGACATTCTCAGGCTTTTTCCTCATGATGTGAATTTTTTACTACCATGAGAATTCTTTTCAACCCTTATTGAATCAAGGCCTCTGTGAATAGGAACAGCTTGTAAACCTTCCTGGGGGAGACTAAGGCAAGGGCATCTTGTTGCCAGAGTCAGTTACGATGTGACCTCCGGTGGCCTGCTCCCTTGCTGCGGGAAATCCCTTCCATATGTGGAAGGCCATTAACTCTTCCTGTATGGCTGTGAATGTTTCCAGCCATGGTGAAATGTGATGTGTAGCGTGTACGTTCCTAAGAACAGTCCTATCTGTGTGACCCACCTGAGGAGGGGGCTTGTGTGGTGGAAGAATGAGCTTTTCATGCAGTGCCGCAAGGCCGCTCTGTCCTGCTTGCCCAGTGCGCCAATTCACTGCCTGGATTTATTTCTTTTGTAGAATTTTTGAATTATGAAGTCTGGTCATTAAAACCTGTTTTTGGTCATTGGTGGCTTCCTGAACATGCCAGTTCTCCTACCTGCTCAGCAACTGCTTGTAATGTTGCTCACCTTCTCCTGGTATCTCATAATGTGTCTGTGGCTTGCATGTAGAACTGTTTAAAGTAAAATATCTCACTGTTAAAGCTGACTCAATTGTGAAAGGACTGTTGCCATCCCATTTTGACATGCCCATCGGTGACTTTACTCCTTGTTGGGAATTGTTGTTAAAGTGGACCAAAACCCAGGGTTTTTACTATCCTGAGTTTTGGTCCTTTCCCCCGTGGCACCCCTGATTGGGGATGCTATACTTTGTTGAAGCCCCCAGATCGTCGATGCCAGCTCACCACTTCCCGGTCTGATGACGCATGTGCAGCCACTCGTCCAATCAACGAGATCGGAGCCGCTGACGTCACGTCATCTAAGCCTTCATCTAAGGCCAGCAGCTCCGAGCGAGCAATTCACAAATGCCTGGCACGTGCCCTACTAGAGGGATAGCGGGTATGTGGCTCATGCATGTGCTGTTGGACCGGGAAACAAGGTAAGTGTAAGTGGTGACCTAGGGGGTTTCACACAGCAGGGCATCCCAATTTTGGATGCCCCAGGGGGAGGGAATCGATTGGCCCGGGAATCTTATAGATTCGCAGCCGATCTGCATGGGTTTTGGTTCACTTTAAAGTGACCAAAATGGAAGGTATAACCCCTGCCTGCTTCTGTTCAGATGATAATCCAAACCTTTTCCTGTCTGTTAGTAAAAGTGCTACATTTTTTAAATGCCAGTGGTA
The DNA here is from genome assembly GCA_027917425.1 of Gastrophryne carolinensis. NCBI lineage: Eukaryota > Metazoa > Chordata > Amphibia > Anura > Microhylidae > Gastrophryne > Gastrophryne carolinensis. Next base: position 163,918,829 of record CM051234.1, read on the forward strand.
TTACAGAGGAGCATAACTCTTGCGGCATGGCCGTGGAATCTCAAAGACTCCATGGCAGGGGGCATCCTGATTTGGGACCCTGCAAAACCCATGTTCTGGGGCTCCCATGGTGTGCCCGCGGTGGCATCCCCTTTTTCTTCGTTTTTTCTCCAGTACCCAGCCATTAAGATATGTATTTATTTAGGTAATCGGAAGTGGCTAAAGGGGTTTGGTCTGCTTTAGAGGACCAAAATCCATCACTAGGGGTATCCCAATTTGAGGTGCGACACCCCCAGTTCCACCGTATGCATGTCTTGTTCCAGGTTCCCACGGTGGAGCTCTATGGCAAAGAGCTTTGTAACAGCATCCCGTTCCCTCCACCCTGCCTGCCCCTGCCAGGATATAGCGGTGGACTATAGTGGACCCGGGTACTCCTAAAGACTTCTCTAGATCGCCAAGACATTTTTCTTTGTTCACACGCCACATGTGCGTGCTGCTGGCTGAGCTTGTATTCCATTCAGCTTATAGCAGACTAACACCTGTGTGGATGGAGGTGTTAATCCATGCCACTATAAGACATCCAGAATACTGAAGCCCCCCTCGCACATAACCCCCCCAGAATGCCCATAATGCTCCGCTGGAAATACAGTGCCATGATCAGGTGGACAGGACTTCCTGCCGGCCAGAACGTCACCACCCACGTGACTTCCTAGACTCTAGTTGATGGTGGTTGTTCCTCCTTAAAGTGGACCTCAAATAATAAAAAAAATAGTCAAAGCTTAGTTATTTGTTCCCTCTGGGAATCTGTGACAAAAACTATTCTAGAGGGCTTCACCCCATGCAGTTAATGTGGAATAGCAAGGAGATGTTGCTCTCCCGAAAATCCCTGTCCCACAATCAGAATTGCCTTAAATCTCTGTGCAGTCACCCCTTATCTCCAGCTAGAAGTAAAGACCAACAGCTGTAATGACTCATCATTGATTTGTTTGGAGCAGAGAGATCTGAGAAACATTGTTTCAACTATTAAAATGCTCTGAGGCTGTCAAGCCCCCCCACAGAGATAGTGACGCACAGCATTTTTTCCCTCCTGCTGTGGGTATTGTGTGTGAGATGCCGCCCTGTGTTTCTGAGGCATATATATCTGTTTGGCGTGGGCTGCTTATAGGAAAACTCCATGCTTTACTGCTGACAGCCTACTAAGATGGCAGCTCCCATGCTGTCCAGGAGCTCAGCATCTGCAAATATTCACAACATCTGCATGAGCTTAAAGTGGATGGAAATCCATTTTGGCTTCTTATGTTTATCCCCTGGGCCCACCCCCACCCGAGCAGCTGGACGCTGCTGTTGGCTTGGCAGTAGGTTTTCTGATAGTCTAAGTCCCGCGAGGTGCGTGTGGGGGGGGGGGGGTGTCACACAGCAGGACATCCCAGTATAAGATGCCCCATGGGCCTAGCGGGTGTTCACTCACTTTAAGCCCTTTCAAATGGCATACAACACAAATATTTGTATGTCACTGGGACAAAAAAGTCTCCTGTGTAGATTTAGCAGGTGGATTTTGTCCCTGCTTCACAAACCATTTTTATGCTTTTGTAGAAAATTGGCCCCTTGTCTTTCCTGATCCCATGTCTGGGAAATGGCTGGGAACATATTGACATGCTTCAGTTTTGTATGCTTTTGTGATGTAGAAATTTATGTAGATTCAGTTTATAGCAGCCTGTCAATCTCTCTCTGGACCTGTCCCTGGCGATGCAAGATTGGTGGTGGCAGGGACCTGGGTGTTTGACTTACAGCGGGTAAAGTAAAACAAACCTTTGGCGTCAAGTGGTAGGTTAGGTTAGTTTATTCATGTGTTCCAGCACTCTCCTAGTTGCCAGGGAGCACAGTAGATCCACTTTTAAAGGGACTGTCTAGGCAAAGTGCTTGAATTGTCATTCAGCGGCTCACCTCATCCTGGCTGCCTTCTCCCTTTATGTCAGAACACAGCTGCTTCTGAAAGTAGAAACAAGGCATAGAATTGTGGGACACACCCTGAATTCCTTTGCCACAGACCACCAATAAAAGGGCTAAGCTGGTGGTCTAAAGCTCCACATCATCATACTGTGGACACTGGGAGAGAGGGAGAACAGCCAGGGTGATGAGAATACCTGTCTTACAGACCCCGCCCATAATGCTGATTATTATGCAGCATCACAGAGCCAAGGCCCACACCCAAACATTTCAAAAGATAAGTCATAAGGTTAACCTTGATATCTCTGCCATTTCTTCTTCAATTTAAAAATGGGGAAAACAGTTTAGGACAGTGCCAAACATAGCCTGACACAATGGTGTAACAATTTCCTTTATCTTTTGTAACTGTTTAAGACAAAAAAAATCACAAAATATTTTACTTCCTCTATCGCCACATCCTGGGGGAATCCCAAAATAAGCTGATTGATTTACTGAACATTAAGCAGGCTGTAAGTCTTCCACACCAGATGACCATCTGCCACCTATCGCTTTCACCAGGCTGACATGGTGAACTCCCACAACCCTGTGTATCTCATTGACTGCCATACCAGAATGTGGGTTTGTAAATGCAGTACTGCCTGGTCTCAAGCTTGCAGCATGGGGGAGAAATTGAGATGTTCTTATGCTGGGGGGGGGGCGCGGGATCAAGCTGCATTTTTTGCTGTCTGTGATCCCATTAGGAAGGTTAATCCTTAGGTGTTCTCTGCAGTGGCCACAGTAAGATTATTTTCATCAATTCACCAAGCCCTGCATGGTCCCTGACAGATGTACAGTACAGTATGAGGCTGTTGTGTTATTCTTAGTATACAGTACGTCCTGCTCCAGATATAGTACTTACTATCGGGTATTACTCCGCCAGATGGCGCTGGACTGCAGAGACATCGAAAATAGGCTCCTCCCAGCCCCTCAAATACCCAGGGACCTCCCACAAATCCCCAGATTTTCTCTAGTCTGGACTGCTAAGGACGAGAAATGGTTCTCTCTACTCGCAGGTGAGCGGGGCTATTAGCCTGCGGCCCTGTAGGACTATTCCCACCCGTTCCATTAGTTATATGCCTCCCAGCCTTGGCTGCGCTGGTCGGGTGATGGTAGGCAGCACCGCTGTTAGGTGCTTAGGAGCGCTGCTCCACCGCAATCCCCCACCAAAGTGTAGGTGGTTCAGGCTTATGGTGAGCCTCTATGGGATGCCCCTCCCACACTATTGCCCCTTGCCCCTGCCTATCGGTGGGCCCTATTTAAGTGGCCGCTGTCCTCCCTCATTCTCCTTGTAGCCTTCGGGGGGAAAGAGGGGGGGTGTGTGCCGGTGCGTATGCTATGCATTTACGTGTTTTAGACTTATACTTTATTCATTCTGCCTTGTGTCAGCCGCCGCGCTGTCTTGCTTTTCTATTACTGTATTTAAAATTGCCGCCAGTGGCGGCGTTACCTCAGGTGCCGGCGTGCCGTCATTGGCTGTTTGTCACGTGCTGGCTTCGCGCTCTTCGGGGGGGGGGGGGGGGTGGCGGGGCCCCGTCTATGGCGCGTTCCGCGTCATTGCTGATACCGGCCCGCCCTTCGAGGTATACCGACACCATCTTTTGCGTTGGCTTTTGCGTGACGGACCTCTACCTGCCGCGGTCTGTCAGTTCCCTCGCAGGCGGCTTTATTATCTCCTTTTTATTACTGTCTGCTTACGGCCTCCTTTTATTATGTCTTTCAGGCAGGGCGAATCCATTGGCTTCTCCCGGCCCTCTATTAGTTTGCTAACTTGTAGGGCCTAGTGAAATTACTCCCACTCCCTAGCGGGTTATTGGGGCATGCAGGTTGCTGTATAAGCGTTAATCCCTATCGGCCTATAGTGCCGCTATAATCACCATATGGAGGCATCTCAGGATAATGTGACCAGGGTTCCTTCGGGACAAGCCCGGCTGTGTGTAGCGTGTGGGCAGCCTCATGCTGACGCTGACAAGGCACGGGTCTGTGTACCCTGCGCTGAGCAGGTGCTTGCACTGCAATCTGGCCTTCCAGTGGCTGGGCCTGCACCTCGTATCCCTTCACCTACCCCCCCCCAAGCTTAAATCTCACTCCTACTGAGTTGCATACAAGTGGGGATTCTCAGCCTGATGTGTCTTCTAGACTGGCTACTGTTGAGAAGTTGATTGCTAATACCTTGGCGCGTAAGGCCCCTGCTAAAAAGCGGCACTTAACGCCTAATGTCACTCTTTTCCCTATGGAAACTGAGTTTTGGAATTTTTGTGGCTATACCCCTTCGAATGAAGGGGAGCTTTTCTCTGACACAGGGTCATCTGATGAGAGGCCAGGGGGTCATGACGATTCTGGCTCTGACCCCTGGGCCCCGGATGACACTGACAGATTGTTGACCCAGATTTTTGAGGCTCTGTCCATTTCTCCCCCTGTTGCAGCTCCCAGGCAAAGGGGGGAACTTTTCCATACAGCTAAATCACGTTTGGAATTTCCCGAGCAAGCACATTTCAATAATCTTGTGCTCAAGGAATGGGAGCGCCCCAGTAGACTTCCCGGGGTACCTAAAAGTTGGGGGATAGGAAGTATCCCTTTCCTGCTGTTGTGGTAAAGCATTGGTCATCCCCCTCCCGAGGTGGATGCCCCGGTCCTAGGGCTATCTAACACCTCTGTCATGCACTCCCCTGACTCTACTACCCTGGGGATGCGCATTGACCAGCTGGCGTCACATGCTTTTGCATGTGCGGGGACGGCGCTGCGCCCGGTCTGTGCTTCTGCCATTACCGCTGTGGCCACTAGAACCCTTATCAGAAATATACTTGATAGTGCCCCTGATGATTTGCCTTGTGAGGTGTTCAATGCACTCTCCAGTTGTGATGTTTTTGTAAATTTTGTCCTTTCTGCCTTGGATGACACCATCAGAATGTGTGCCAGGACATCTGCATTTGTGGTGGCTATATGGCGCTCGGTTTGGCTACGCCAGTGGGCTGCTGACAACGCTGCCAAGAAGGCCCTCACTGGGTTTCCCTTCAAAGGACTACGCCTGTTTGGGGACCGCCTGGACCTTTTTGCTAAGGGAGGCAGGTTGCCCCAGCGCAGGCGACAGTCTCGGCCCTTTCGGGGTCAGGGTTCCTTCTCCTCCCCCTACCGTGGTGCTAGACAAGGGAGGGGGGGTGTCCTTTACTGGGGCCCGGGGAGATTTCTGGGGTAGGGGCAGAGGACGTGGACGTCCTGGCTCCTCCTGAGGTCCCAAGGCAAAAACCTCTCCCAAGCCCCCTCAGGCATGATGGGGCGCCCTCACCCATCCGTGTGGGGGGACGGCTTCAGCACTTCGCTCACGTCTGGAGGCTTCATGTCTCAGACCGTTGGATTCAGGAGGTAGTGTCCTTCGGTTAAAAGATAGTTTGCTGCCTGGCCGCCCCAAGATTCATCAGATCCCAGATTCCTCAGGACCCTGTGCTAACTCAGGAGCTAGTGCAGGCAGTGCAAGGCCTCCTGGAGCTGGGGGTCATATGCAAGGTCCCTTTAAGAGAAATAGGCAAGGGTTTCTATTCCAACCTATTCACAGTCCTCAAAAAGGATGGGTCAGTCAGGCCCATCCTGAACTTAAAGATCCTCAACAAATTTGTCAGGAGCAGGCGCTTTCGCATGGAAACTCTGCGCTCTACCATCAGTTCTCTGCGCCAAGGGGACTTCATGACTTCTGTGGACATCAAGGATGCTTATCTTCATATTCCTGTATTTCCAGGTCATCAAAGGTTCCTCAGGTTCGCTCTGAAGGATCAACACTACCAGTTTGTGGCATTGCCCTTTGGTCTCACCTCTGCTCCCAGGGTGTTCACCAAGGTGCTGGCTGGCGTGATGTCTCTGCTCAGGTATCAGGGCGTCCGCGTGCTTCCCTATCTGGACGACATTCTCATCACTTCCCAATCTCTACATCAGGCAGAGCTGGATACTCAGCTGGTGGTGTCCACTCTGGAGTCATTTGGATGGGTGATCAACCACCCCAAGTCCTCACTGTCCCCTTCCTTGGTAACTCCATTCCTAGGAATGAATCTGGATACAGTTGAGGCAAGGATTTTCCTTCCTTAACAGAAGGTGGACAGTCTGATTGCACAGGCTCAGTTCCTGCTATCTTGTCATCATCCCTCCATCAGGCAGGGGATCCAGCTGGTGGGCCTGATGGTGGCATGCTTTGAGGCGGTCCCTTATGCTCAGTTCCACTTGAGGCCTCTGCAACTTCACCTATTGTCAGTGTGGGACAAGGATCCAGCGTCCCTGGACAGGGTCTGTGTGCTCTCCCCTCTGGTCAGGAGGTCCCTCTCGTGGTGGATGGACTCAAGGAACCTGTTGGGGGGCAGATCCTTTCTTACCCCTTCCTGGGAAACGGTCACCACGGATGCCAGTCTGTCAGGTTGGGGGGGGTTTCTGGAAGTCCCTGCGGTTTCAGGGGAGGTGGGGCCCTCAGGAGGCCCACACACCTATCAATGTCTTGGAACTGCGGGCGATCAGGTTAGTTCTGGCTCACTTGACTACTGACCTTCGGGGCCTGCCTGTTCAGGTGCGCTCGGACAACTAGACGGCAGTTGCCTACATCAATCATCAGGGATGGACTCGGAGCAAGGGGGCCCTCCAGGAAGCGTCTCTGATCCTGACTTGGGCAGAGTCCAGTGTTCCCTGCATATCAGCTGTGTACATCCCGGGAGTGGAAAATCTCCTGGCAGTCTCTCTGAGCAGGGGGACCTCTCGCCAGGGAGAATGGTCCCTATGCAGCAGGGTGTTCCAATCTCTGTGTCACCGTTGGGGCCAACCAGATGTGGATCTGTTTGCTTCCCGTCACAATCACAAGCTCCCGGCCTTTGTCTCCCTGTCCCAGGATCCTCTGGCCTTGGCCACGGATGCTCTAGCAATGTCATGGCCGGACTTTCAGTTTCTGTATGTCTTCCCTCCATTCCCCCTGCTGGGCAGGGTTCTGCGCAAGATTGCTCTGGAGGGGGTGCCAGCAATTCTGGTGGCCCCCAGGTGGCCAAGAAGAGTGTGGTTCGCAGACGTGGTGCAGCTGGCAGTAGATCAGTACACTCTGCCCATGGTGCCAGATCTGCTCACTCAGGGCTCATTACGCCATCCCAATTTACAAACTCTGGCTTTGACGGCCTGGCTGCTGAAACCTCCATCTTGATGGAGAAGGGGCTGTCTTCTTCAGTTGTGAATACTTTGATAAAGGCTAGGAAGAAGTCTCCTTCTATTTATTACAGGGTTTGGTGTGCCTACATTGACTGGTGTGAGTCTAAGTCTCTTCCAAGTCGTGTGTTCTCTATTCCCAGGATTCTGGAGTTCCTACAGCATGGTTTGGAGATGGGGCTCCAACTTAGTACTCTAAAAGGTCAGGGTTCTGCCCTGGCTGCTTTCTTCCAGAAGTCCTTTGCTCAGAATTCTCTGATTAGGACTTTTTTTCCAGGGGGTTACTCATGTGCGTCCCCCACGTAAGACTATGGTGCCTGTTTGGGATTTGAACTTGGTTTTGTCAGCCTTGCAGGGTGCTCTTTTTGAACCTGTGCAGGATGCTTCCCTGGCCATTCTTACTCTCAAGGTTGTCTTTCTGGTGGCTATCACTTCTGTTAGGCGTGTGTTTGAGTTGGCGGCACTTTCCATTCAGCCACCCTACTATGAGAGACACCAGGACAAGGTGGTGTTTCGCTTCAAGCCAGATTTTCTGCCTAAGGTAGTCTCTGCCTTTCATTTAAATCGGGACATTGTTCTCCCTTCATTGTGCCCTAATCCTAGTAATGCTAGTGGTCCCTTCTGGTCCTAGGAAGGGTCTGGCTCCTGCCAAGTCTACTATCAGCAAATGGATCCATCGGGCTGTGATTGAGGCCTACTCTGCTAAGGGGAAGAATCCTCCCTTCTGCTTTACTGCTCATTCTACTCGTGCTATTGGTGCTTCTTGGGCCTTTCAGCACCAGGCTTCTGTTGAACAAGTTTGCAAGGCCGCTACTTGGTCTTCTGTTCATACCTTTTCAAAGTTTTACAAGGTTGATGTTAGGGCCTCAGCTGATGCTGCTTTTGGCCGAAGAGTTCTGCAGGCGGCAGTGGTTTAAACTGTCTGCTGTTAACTTGGGGATCCCACCCTACTTTATGGACACTGCTATTGGATGTCCTGATAGTAAGTACTATATCTGGAGCAGGACGTACTGTATACTAAGAATAATACAATTCTGTGATTAATCACCTGTAGAATTAGTATTATGAGTATACAGTACGTCATGCTCCACCCCGCCCTTGGTTTTGCATTATCTTGGATCCCCTGTATGGTGATTGTTATCATTGTTATAGTTACCAGTGTGGGTTGTTTTAATTCTCCTGACTCCTCGTTAACTGCTTTTCAATGCTGGGGATTTGTGGGAGGTCCCTGGGTATTTGAGGGGCCGGGAGGAGCCTATTTTCGATGTGTCTGTAGTCCAGCGAAATCTTGCAGAGTAATACCCGATAGTACTATATCTGGAGCAGGACGTACTGTATACTCATAATACCAATTCTACAGGTGAGTAATCACAGAATTGTATTTTTTTTTGTCCTCCCTTTTGCTTTTTTCAAGCTAGCAAAAACATTTTTAGTTACTGGGTAAGGAATGGAGCTAAGATGCAAAATGTCAGAGCACTTTTTTTTTTGTTTGCCAGTGTTTTGTTTACAAGAATATCCATGGTAAGTAGGAAGGTAAATTTTATGTTCAATATTTGGCTCCTTGCAAACCCTTTCCTTGTTTGGCGGCCGCTTTACCACGAGCAGTCTCTTGGGTATTGATGGATGGTAACACGAAATGCAGCTGGAGCTATTCTGTAGTGACTGTCCTTCCCAGGTGAGCTAGAACATGACTCAATCCAGACTGTGCGCCCGTCTGTCAGTTTCAACTGCGCTGAAGCACTTGCTGACCTGCATTGTAAAGTCTGTCGTCTATTGTTATGTCAGCGCTGAGGATATATTTCCAAGTCTGTTCCACGGCAGCTCAGCTTGGAAAAATGTGTTGACAAATATTCAAATCGTTGTGGAACTTATCTGCTGCCGAGATGTCATGCCTCACTTCGCTCTAGGCTCAGTCTATTAGCATCAACCTCCAAAATGTGACCAGTTATAAACCAAGAAGGGCCACAATTTGCTAAGCAAAAAGTCCCCTGATCAATAGTCTGTATACATTTGTTATGGAAAAAATGATACCAAAATTATATGGGGTAGAGCCTTTTGCCAGGAAGAGATTAAAAAAAGTTACTTACTCTGATATCCGCAGCATAGACGTTGCTAATTTGGAAAACAGGACTGCAAATCTCTGAACAAACTCCCCTAGCCGGCGATCTAATGGCACATATGTGGAAAACATATACCTTTTATTTAGCTGCACACCCATGCCAGGTATTTGTGAATGGCGCTGAGCAGATTTGAAGTGGAGTGCACTGGTTTGCTAGGTTGCTGTAAAGGTGATGTGCATACCTTAAAGGAGCACTATCGTGAAATTATGTAATATTAAAAATCCATATAAACACTTTAACTAATGAGGGGAGGGGTCACTCATACACCCGAACTGAATACAACTCCCACCAAGCCTGTGTTTTTCTTCCCCTGGTAGGAATAAAATCCTGGGGTTAAAGGTGTAGTCTATGAGGGGTGACAGAGTCTGTCACCCGAGATGTCCTCTTCCTTTCATTAAAAAAAAAAAAAAAAAAAAAAAAAAAACAAGGCTGGCTGGATATTTATCTATACTGGATGTATAAGTGACCCCTCCTCCCTCCATCCAGCATATTTATATGGATTTTTATTCTTGGCCCATTTTTTCGTGATAGTGCTCCTTTAACGATGGCCAGTCATCACATGATTGACTGCCTAGTCTCTGGGCTTTTCAGGGGCAGGAATGAGCAAGTATGTAATCCATAGCAGCATAGGGGCATCCTGATGGGGGTCACAGGAAGTAAAGCTGTCCAAATCCAGTTTTGTTGCCCATCCACTACTACTGTTATATGCCACCTTGTGGCATCCTCTGCATTTGAGTCTATCATGTGTAAAGGGCACGCACAGCAAAGAAGCTGGGTAAATATATGCCATGAGTTTTAGATCAAATTGAGTATATGTCAGTTCCACTGGGTTTGGCACAGCGGCTCATCTGGATGCACCTTCTGGGGAAACTCCTCTATCCTTACAGCCTTTTAGCACATGACGGTGTACAAATTAAGACCATGGTATTGGTACAAAATCAATGATTTCAATGAAGGGTTGTTTCATGATTGTGATTATTATACCCCCACATAGAAGCTTGGTTTTATGAGCTTCCTTTCCATTTTACTTGATAGTTAGTGCTTAGTGACAAATGTGAATTTCTGTGCAACTTTTTTTTTTTTTTTTTTTATGCCCTACACGGAACCACGCACAAGCGGCTGGCAACCCCTGTTGGTCACTTGCCATCATGTGTGCTGCATGAGCATCTGGGGAGCTTTGGGAGGGTGAGGGGGATTTTTCAAAAAAAATGTGGATGCCCCATTTGTGGACAATTCAGTTACCTTGAGGGCTGCTGCATGTTGTCTGGGTGTAGGTCTGTTACAGGGGCAACTCCTAGAGCAGGACATGCTTACTCATTGTTACGTTTTATTTATAATTATAATTGATATTAATTTTTCTTCTCAAATACTTATATACATATATACATTTTTGCTTTCCTTTCTAGGACCTTTGAAGCCAGAAGTCACTATAACCTATATTGCGGTATCCGCTATATTCTTTAACAGTGGATTGTCCTTAAAAACTGAGGTATGGTGTGTTTTACATTCATCTTTTGCTTTTAAGTATTTTATTTTGTGGTTGGGTACTAGTGCCCAATCACCAGGAGGCTGCACACTAAAAGGGGTGATCATTCTCACCTGGCTCTGAATTGACTGAATATGGTAGTCAGATTCTAGTCTACACTAAAGGGACACATGTAAGCTGTAGCCGGCAGTGTTTCACTAACTTATCATTCTTCCACCTGAGCTGTAATTTTATCGGTAAAGAACCTGGCAGATGGCAGAGGCCTTTCTGTATACAGTGGTGGACCAACGGTACCCGGAGTCCAGGACTCTGCCAATGGCTTGCACCTGGAAGCTAAAGCAAGTATTTGTAACCTGCCTACATTGAGAGAAGTATGAGTAGCTTCATAGGGGACAAGCTAGACTTTTCCCCACCTTTTGGAACTGTACAGGTGTACAATTTCGATAAGTAGAGAAAAGGCCAGATTGTTTAAAGGCCACTTTGGACTCCTGTGGTCGCCATCTGCTGGATATGCTTTTGTTGAACGCACAACAATGGTTCTGGGTCAGAACTACCTCTAAAAAAAAATGTGTTAAATTCTGCAGAACTGTCTATAGATTCAAAACCCCTGTAATCCATGAAAGATCAGATCTGTGGGGCCTTTCACTACCACTGATTAACAGAGCCCTGCCAGCCCTGTACTAATGCCATGAGCTCGGTTTGGCATAGCCCCGGTCCATTAATGGGATTAAATTGGGCTAGGAGCCAGTCCCGGTAGCATATAATATAAACGATATATTAAATCACCTAAATGGCACAATAGAAAAACAATATACATACAATGTATGAGACATACACAGGTCAGAAGGGCAAGTACAAGGGGCAAGTTACAATTTGAATGAGCCGATGAAATGTATGTCAATTAACGTGATATGTTAGACCTTGGTATAGGGTAACCACAGAGAGCCACAGGGTTAGGCAGCCTGCAAGTTCCTTGTGGTTCCAGCACGAGATTCCTTTGTGACTTCTCCCCGACAGGGATGGGTAGGGTTTTCCTTCCCTAATTACCGTATTTTTCGACCTATAAGACGCACCTGCCTATAAGACGCACACTGGATTTGGAAGAGAAAAATTCGAAAAAAATATTCTGAACCAAAAGATGTGCTAAAATACCTCCTACCAATCACCCCGTTATAGACAGTGCAGAATTCCCCCCGATCACACCATTCCAGGCCCCACATTACAGGCAGTAAGTAATATTCCCAATACAGGCTGTGTGCGGGCATCCCACAATACAGGCTGTGTGCGGGCATCCCACAAGACAGGCTGTGTGCGGGCATCCCACAAGACAGGCTGTGTGCGGGCATCCCACAAGACAGGCTGTGTGCGGGCATCCCACAAGACAGGCTGTGTGCGGGCATCCCACAAGACAGGCTGTGTGCGGGCATCCCACAAGACAGGCTGTGTGCGGGCATCCCACAAGACAGGCTGTGTGCGGGCATCCCCAAAACAATGTGCATGTGCAGGCATCCCCAATGTGCAGCATAAAAAAAAAAAAAAAAAAAAACTTACTGTGTACTCCCCAGCGTTCTTGCTGCTCCCTGCGCAGGTTCGGAGCGGGCCGATTCCCACCCAGGGGTGTGTGACTCCTGCCAGCGTCCAATGAGGCTAGCAGAAGTCACAGGCCACGGCCACCCCCGACCGGAACGGGCCGCTGTGAACTTGCGGCTGACAGCCGCTTCCAGCCGCTGCTCCCCACGACCCCTGTAAACGTACAAGAGGCGGTGGCGGGGAGCGGCAGTCAGCCGCAGGTTCACAGCGAGCCGATTCTGGCCCGGGGTGGGCGTGATGCTGTCAGAATTCACAGGCCACGCCCACCCAGGGTCGGCTCGCTGTGAAGGTGCAGCTGAATGCCGCTCCCCACCGCCTCTTGTACTCTTCCAGGGGCAGTGGGGAGCGGCGGCAGGAAGCGGCAGTTAGCCGCAAGTCTACAGCGGTCCCCTTCCAGCTTCTGGGTGGGTGTGGCCTGTGACACCTGGCAGGAGTCACAGGCCACGCCCTACCCAGGGGCCGGAACGAGATGGAGGAGGCAGACAGGCAGCGGCGACCACAGAGGCTGCGGGGGATCGACGGAATGTAATTTTTATTTATTTATACATTCGCCCGCTAAGACATTCCCCCCCCCCCCGTCTTATAGGGCGAAAAAATACGGTATATTTAAAGTGAACCATAACCCCATAACCTACCCTGGAGTCTGAGGCCCTCGGGGGCATCCCGAACTGGGATCCTCCACTGGGTGAAACCTCCCCTCCACCACAGTGTAAACTCTGCCTTCCCAAAGCCCATGGCGCTCTTGTGAGCGGGTATCACTCGCTTCTTTCCTCGGCTGTGCGCGGCCCCACTCGCCGCAACTGAATGACCGGGCGGGGTTGCGCATAGCCAAAGGGAGCCGAGTGCTGCCGGCGTTGCTCTAAGTGCGGCTAGTATTCGAGCCAGCTGTTCTAGCCACAGCATGAGTTTTGGCCACTTCCCCTGATATGAGCCTCGGTCTCTACCTCTTAGCAGTGGCTAAATCTAAATCTTAAATGCCTCCTAATTTACAGGTGGAAATTCATAGGATGTTGGGGCTATTATCAATGGTGTCCAGCGTCATTCTGGACACGCATTGAGACAAATGCTGCCGTCCAATTTTGCTCCTAGGGAAGGAGTTTTGCTGCTCGTGGTCAGCCAGGTTATTGTAGGTGTGAACAGTACCAGCAAGATGCCTTGAAGTGCCCCCCCCCCCCCCAGGCCCTTGACAAACCTTGCTGAGGCTTGCATTGAAATGTTACGAACATGAGCATGTCATAACTAGAAAATATATCTATTTCCCCCTACGTCCTTCAGGACAACCCACAGAGTGAGCGGCCCACCCCCTGGGAGGAGACAAACTGAGCAGTCCACTTCCCCCTCCACCTCAGTTGTTTGTCCAGTGGTTTCCTTAGGGAGAAAACACAGATGAGCTGCAGACAGTTTCTTGTTTTTTTAGCTCCAGGAACCCCTGGAGAAGCCCGCTGAGCACTGGACCACTTGATCTTCGGGTGTAGCTCACCCAAGGTCTAGAGGTGCACAGGGCAGTCCCCCATAATCAACGACTGCCCCCTTTAAATCCCGGCCAGTAGCGGTGGTGGTTGTTACAACATTTGCCCCAATAATCCTGGGCTGGCTTATCGGAGCCTCAGGTGGGCAGCGGTGTTGGTGTTTTTCCTTTTTCTTCGCCCCAGGTGCATGGTGAGGAGGTAGGGGAAGAGACTTGCTGCTGCTGACACGGCTATGCTCTGACGTCACTTCCGGGTGCAACCTCTAGATGTAGGGCGACCCGAAAGTATAGCCAGCACACAGGCTGAAAGGGAATCCAAACGGAGAAAAGCAGAGCAAGACGGCACAGCAGCACAGTGGCGACTCACCAGCAGCCTACAGCAGATTGAATCTTATTTTTCAGCCCACTGAAGGTCAGCAATTTTACTAATAATAAGGCCAAAACTTCCATAAGGCAGTTTCAGGGCAGACAGAATGAGCAGAAGAAGAGATGGGACACAGGCGAGGCCGCAGAGAAAGGGTAGTCTGCTCTGCAAACCCCGAGAGGGCCCTAAGTCTCAGTCCTGACAACGACTACCCGGTGGGGGAGAGGCTCGTCTGGTTAGTAGCTGTCTGTAGAACAGTCTCCCAAAGTCAATTTGTGCTACTGACATTGGAAAGGGCATATCTGCTAGTATTTTTATTAGTCCCTCAGTGTTTCTTTCTGGTGATCCAATTACCATGGGACACCAGATAGAGGAAAGCCTGTCCGATAGTGTTACAAGAATTATGCCAAAGGAACGTGATAGAAGTAGTCCCGTCCCATTCTTAGGGACAGGGGTTCTAGTCTTATGTTTTGCTGGTGCAAAAGCCATGGGGAAGTTATCGTATGTTTCTGAAACTGATATTATTAAGTCTTTTCATCAGAAACAAGTTCAGAATGGAATCTATTTATTAGGTAAGGTGCAGGCTCTTATGATCCATTTAGAATTGCCAGATGCTTACAGACCAGGGACTTTATCACTAACAGTACAAGGTTTTACCTTTTGGCCTGTCGTCTCCCCCAGGGACCCAATGGAGCACCTCAGACAGTAGGGAATTACAATTATTCCGTAGCTGGATGATTTACTTTTTCTGAACAGGTCAGAGGAATTGCTGCTAACAGACTTGGAGAAGACTGTTCTTCTAGGCTGGATTGTCACTTTAGAAAAATCAAATCTAGTACCCATTTTTCCAAGTCGGCTAAGGGTACAACAGACCGAGTGTTGTCTAAACCAGGAAGTTTTCCTCCAGATTGTAGCCCTTTAGGGCTTTCCCCAGATAGACCGCTTTGCCAAGGCCAACAATTCAAAATGCAAGATCTTTTACTCACTGATGGAAGACTGTGCCTTATCAGTCGATGCCCTGGCTCATCCCTGGAATTTTCACCTAGCTTATGCCTTCCCTCTTTTCATGTTACAGCTGCAAGTAGAAGATAGTGCAAGAAGATGTCAGCATTATCTTCGTAGCTCCTTTTTGGCAAAGAAGATCCTGGTTTTCAGAACTGAAAAGAATGGTGACGAAGGGGCCATGGCATCTACTGTAATATTTTGAATTTGCTTCATCAGGGTCCCATTCTGCACTCAGAGCCAGCAAAGCTTCAACTGACTGCTTGGATCCTCAAGGGGCCCTCTTAGAGAGGAAGGGCTGTTCGGGCAGAGTGATTAAAACCCTATTGGACAGCTGTGAATTGACCACCAGATGGATCTATGCAAAGGTTTGAAAGTGTTTTTCTTCATTTTTGTGAGACTAGCAAACTGAAGAAAACAAATGTACCCCCAGTCCTCAAATTCCTGCATGAAGGGTTTGAGAAGGGGCTAGCAGTAATTATGCTAAAGACTCAGACTTCAGCATTATCCATTTTTCTAGACAACCAGTTGAGACAGGATCAATGTATTAATTGGGTCTTTAAGGCGATTACCCATAAAACACGTTCAATGTGTTGAAAGGGTTTCTGGAACCTCTATTTGAGCCACTGAAGGAAGTACCAGAAAAGTGGTTATGTTTGAAATTTTGTTTTCTGTTGGCTATGTTATCAGCCAGGCGGGTATGTGAGTTGCAGGCTCTATCAATGAAGGAAGCTCACCGCACAGTTCTTTCAGATAAGGCCATACTGAGACCTGATCCATTTTTGACAAAGATTGCTACGTCTCTCAATAGGTTCCAAGACATAGTGCTCCCGACCTTGCCTGCTACGACAGGAACAGAAGAAGGTCGCTCACTACTAAATGTGAGAAGAGTTCTAATCATTTATTCTGAAAGATCTGAAGAGGATCTAGGCGAATAGCGGAACAGATTTTGATAATTTTCAACAAGAAGAGAAGCGGCTTAGCTGCTTCTAAATCCACTATTGGTAGTTGGTTAAAACAGACTATTGTGCAGGCGTAAACATCCAGACAAGTTCCTCCTCCGCAGGTCTCAGCACATTTAACAAGAGCTATATCCACTTCCTGGGCATAGAGGACAGGTGCCTCCTATAGAAGAGATCTATAAAACAGCAATGCGGTCTTCACCCCACACATTCCTCAAGCACTATAGACTAGATCTCCTTGCTGCAAAACATCAACCCTTACTTTGAAAGTTCTTACTAGTCGCTTCCCACCCTTAATTACTTGCTAATCCTCTCCCTGGGTCGTCCTGAAGAACGAAGAAAGAAAATCCCTGTTAGACTTACCAGTAACTGTTTTACTACAAGTCCTTCAGGACAACCCCTTAGTTCCCTCCCATTGTCTTACGGTATACCTTATGTTACTTGGTTAAGACAGAGGGGGAGGGGTTTTCGGTTTAAGGTGTTCAGTTTGTATTTCCTCCCAGGGAGTGGGATCTCTCGCTTCGCGGGTCGTCCTAAAGGAAAATCTGTTACCGGTAAGTTTAACAGGCATTTTTCCTCATAGTATGACAAGTAAAATAGTACAATGCATATAGTATGGTGTTATGAGTCCGATGTAACAGACTTGTGACTAATCACATGCAGGACCAAATTAAGAGAGGGGCCCTGCCCTTGTGTGCTTACAATCTAAAGGTATACAATGTTTCATCCATACAACAGATATAATTGTCTGGACTAAATGTTCCTAGATCGTTAATTTTATTCAAACAAATTGCTCCTATCGAGCAAAATAATTTTGTGGACAATATTTGTGCTATCAAATTGTATCCAGGCAATTGCACTGTCTACTTTCCTTAGTCCCAGCAAGGATTGATCTGCCTGTTGGGAGTCGTGAGATACTAGTAATTTTTTTGAATGGTATAGAATATAATTGTTTGTTTATAATGTATATATGTAACACTAATGGTTACAAAAAAACAATCTTGGAAAAAGCTACCTAATGTTTTAATAAGTTGCTTCCTAAATGGACTTTTAGGCTATTATGGTGGAGGGGCACAGGTGCAATGCTGTACTGCACACATGTACTTGCTCCTCTGCACCGATTGTTTCCTGTCTCCCTGGAGGCAGTAACTTGCGGTGGCAAGAAGACCCTGAAACAGCAGGCAGTGGGACTGACCTCTCTGGTCAGGCACTGCTGCAGCCACCTCTTGGGGGCCTCCCACTAATTCTTGTTGGAGTAGAAGACAGAAGGCAGCCAAAGAAGCTGTCTACAGCAGTGCCTGACAGAGCAGAGGCCAGTACAGTGGCAGGGGACCAGTGTCGATGGTTCAGGTGGCAGTGAGTATGGCCTTTTCACCGCAACTCGCCACAGGTAAAACATTAAATGCATTGTATGCAGTTTTTTGCAAACCGCAGCAGACTGATCAGAAAAGGCTAATTTATTTTAATAAGCTGCTATTCCTGCCCATTTGTGGCACGTTTGAGTATTTATACTCGAAATAGATGCAAACGGCTTGGTGAAAAAGGGGCCTTACGCTGACCTACATTACTACTTTATGGTCACTGTTTCCCTCACCCCTGGATATTTCTGATTGGAATTCCCTACTCCAAATAACAGACTCTGCACAAAAAAGTCGAGTTTTGATTATACAAAGAGCTCTTGCCATGTGACATGCTGGTGACCTGTGGTGTTCAACAGCCGTGTGACCATCTCCATAGTGCAAAGGGGCTGGTATACAGGCAGTTTTTGTTCTTTTTCCTTGGATTTATGCAGATGGACATTTGGGGTAGGGTGGGCAGTTGAACTGGAAAAAGTTCGGTAGAATTTGCTTTTAAATCTCTTATGAGATGGCACTTAGTCCCCAATAGCATTTGACATATCATGCTGAGTGACTCTGACAGTTGCTTTATAAGATGTGACTTCCTGGGGGATGTTATACATATTTGGTGTAAGTAGCCGATGGTGATCGAATTATGGTCTTCGATCTGGCAAATGGCATGTTTGGCCTGGATTAAATATGCGCAACTTAAAGTCCCTGTCCAGGCAAACACTTTCTCCCACCTCATTGCCCTTGGGAATATTAAATAAGCCATTTCAAAGCACCTGAAAATCTGATTTAAATACCTCCATGTATTCTAGACAAAACCTATTTCTTTGCTACAGTTTCTGGGTTTGTGGCTGATCTGGAAAGGGCATGTCACAGTGCAGCTTTATCAGTCTTAAACATGCTGTTCTGTGGTCAGAGACGGCTGTGGGACCACTTTGTCTTGCTGTGCTAGTCACACTGAGACCACCAAGGGACAAAGTGGCTGTAGGACCGATGTGTTTTTTTTTTTTTTTTTTTTTTTTTTTACGTGGTCCTAGAGGAATGAAATTCAAAGAGCAAACTTTGGAGCCATGTTACAGCTTCTGCCCTGCCACTGCAGGAAATGAAAGAGAGGCACATGGGATGGGCACCAGATGAGCTGCTTTCTGGCTAATTTTTGTTGTTTGGTTTAGAGTCCCTTTAACTTGGATCAGTCAGTTGTGGCTTGATATTTCTAGATGACATAGGGAAGTGGGACCCTTCTGCAATATCACTTTCGCTACTGATGACCCTTTCTTACTATGTTTTCCCTTTCTTGACTTCTGAATTGTTTTTCAGTGATTATTGATTAAATAGACCATTGCACTTGGTCTACGTGACCAGTTTGGCCAATTGTTCTTATCTCTTTTGCCAGTGATGTACTTTTTTTGTTTTGTGCCTTTTTTTTTTTCATGGCTCCAAATATCATTTGCATGTCATCTAAGTGCGATTATGACCATTTGTTTCCGTTTTAGATTGTGTCTGACATTTTTAATGTCCTGTTACCTAATCTTCCTTCTCTATATGCATTTTTCTATTTTTTTTTTTTTTTTTTTTTTTTTTATAGCCTTCTAGTATACTGTGTAATTCTGTGCCCTCCATTGTATTGGCACAATGGTGTGGTCTAATGGGGGAACATCATAAACAAACATACTAACATACTTTTATACCTAAAATAGTAAGTGGTTTACTTTAAGTAATCCAATGGTAGATAAAGTATCTCTGCAGTCCAGTGATTATATGAATTGCAGTTCAGAATTAGAGACAGCTGCTTCTGGTTTCACCGCACAGGTACCTGTAATCCTACTCTGTATTTTAAATGTGGTTCTCCGCTCTGAAAGCTTGTAGTGTAATTAATATAGCCTTAATTTCAGTTTACTACTTCGTATGTATCTCACCCCCACCCCCCCCATCATGCCGCTTAGTACTGAGCTACTAAATTGGCAGGAGCATCTTATTACACATAGGCGGCATGCATGGGAATGTTAATGGGTCTGTATGATGCCACAGCTACAAATGAAGCTTGGAGACAAATTGCGTTTATTTATCCGAATCTCTCCAGAGGATGGTTATTAAAGCGCAGCAGAAACCTTAAAATCCTACAAATGTAATTCATGTACCAACAGGGAAAATGCCGAATTGAAAACCGTATAATAGATGTCAAGCTAGAACCAGCCCGAGAAATGAAAAGTTAAATATTTGTGCTGAAAATACATGCATGTCTTTATTTTCACAGGCAATCACTCTGCCTATTTCCCATGTTGTTTGTTTTAATATATCCTGAAAGCATTTTATATCCCTGTATCCAGGAATTCTATATCTTGCTCGACACGGTGGGGACTCCACTTGCATGGAGTACGCTTAATGTAATCTACGCCTTATTAGTGTTATCTGTTGTGTCTGACATATATTCATTCTTATTCATTTCATACGTTAATTTGTAAATGGTCGACAAGGAATCCCTGGGCAGATGCTGCAGGACAAGAGAATGGGTGATTGTTCAATTGCTAGATTTCTGGGTAGCAGTAACAGGCAAGTATTTATCAGGGACAGAACTATGGATTGCTTACTTCCCACTCTATGGGATACCAATTGGGTTCACTAGGCAGGCCATGTATGTGCCAAACCATGCCCTGTGAACCACATTGGTCATCGGAGCTCACGTGGGCCATGAAACTGCTGTGGGAGAGCTGCCCTGGTAAGAAGATGCAAAATATGACACTGGTTACTAACGTGGATTTCAGCTTGCCAAATGGTGAAACCAATGATACGTAAAATGACTGGTGAGCCATTACTCAGTGTAGTTTCAACCATAAATGAAGCCCTGAAAATGACCATCAATATATATGGTCTCTGTGTTCGATTAACTTTGATTGCCTGTAATGTCTAAAATGGACTGTTGTGTATATGTCTCCAACCATTTGTGCATTTCTTCACTTTTTTTTATGGGAATGTTTTGCATGTCATCTCTGAAACAAAACCGAATATTTTAGCGCTACAATAACCTGAAAAAAATGACAAATTTATAATGTATGTTATACTCTCTTGTAGGAACTGAAGCGTGCATTGATGCATGTGAGGCTTCACCTCTTTGTGCAGCTGTTTACACTTGTCTTCTTTCCAACTGCTATATGGTTTTTCCTTCAAGTGCTGTCACTTACACCGATCAATGAATGGCTCCTAAAAGGGTAAGTGGTACAGTACATCATGTTATAAAAACCTTTTATTTTTGCATAACTTGCACGTTTATGTTTTTGGTACCAAACTGAAGGGCAAATTAAGACTCTTTTTACATTTGCAGCAATTGCAGCTGAATTCCAGTCAAAATTACCCCCCCCCCTTTGCTGAGGCAGGACGGGAGGTTTACGAAGAAAAAACCCTTAACTCACTCACGCTCCAGCTCCCCTCTCCTGCAAACCGGCAACCCCCGGCTGAAGTGAATGTGCGGTGGGCACGCACACTGAGCTGGGGGATGCTGCTGTGTCTTTCTGTGCTCCAGCACAAAAAGGCCCAAAACGGCATCCCCTGGCTCTGTGCGCATGCCCACCACCCATTCAACCTTTGTAATCCCGTCCTGTCTCAGCATCAGGAGATCATGGCAGTGTGAGGGGGGGGGGGGGGCTGACTTGGGTGGTTGATTTTGACCGGACTTTAAAGCACATGCCTGGGGAAAAAAAGAAAACAAAACCCATATGATAAAGCACCCTTTGCCCCCACTTTTTGTATATGCAAAGGGTCTGGTGTCTCACCATTATAAATATTCCCCCTCTGGCCTTCTTGTGAGAAGTGGTAGCCACCTCATTGACCTGCGTAGAGGCTCTCCCTGCCACAATAGTCTATTAATTTGTGCCAAATCTGTCTCCTTGCAAGTTCAATGTAGGATTGCACACCTGTGTGTCTCCTCCCGCCTTCGTCATCGGTGAGACAGAACCCTTGGGGGGCAGATGTAAATACACACACGCACGCCTCCGCTTATGGTGAATCCATTCTCCTTATGCTGCCTAAGTGAAATAAAGATGGTGGCGCCACAGAGGCACATGGTAGGCAAAATTGCAAAGTTTTGGGGTGTGGAGGTTCAACTTCGGCATTGTAAGACCTCTTTTGGGCATCAAAGAAACAGGCAGGGGATAATTGGCTCAAATGGTTCATTTTCTCCAACATACAAAGTCCGTTAGGTCGACAACAAACTACTTCCTGGCTTATTCAGAGTTCTGACCAGTATTTGATTTTAAGTGGTCACAGGCTTCTTGGGCTTACGTTGGCCACTACTTCCCAAAGTCATTGGAAGCTTTCTTTCTCCAAGTTGTTACCAGCAGTTGTGTACCAGCAGCCCAACTGTGTCCTCTGGGAACCTCTGTACCTGCATCAATCCTATGCAGTCCTCCATGTGGCCCAGCCTCTGGTGCATCGTGCCCCTGATCCTTCCACATAGCATGGCTGTAGGCAAAACCCACCCATCTTCCCTTACTGGCCAGACTCCAGGTTTCTATAAATCACCTTAAAGCGGTCCTTCACCCTGAATAAGAGCCTATCTTATATGTTTCCCACACCCTGTACATACAGATTGCTCACATTAAAAATCATCCTACCTGCATCTACTGCATGTTACAAGCCTTTAAATATCCAAGATGGCGGCTCATGTAACATCAGGCAGCCTGCAAACAGGAAGTGCCTTCTGACTGTGCTGCTCTGCATTCTGGGATTTCTGACCTTTTCCTGACCCCAGCTCTGCTCTGTCTGAGCAAAGCACAACTATAACCCGCCTCCCTGTACTTTATCCCACTCTCCTCTCCTCAGTAAGTGTGATGCTTCTGAGTCAAGATGGTGGCGCCCGTATCCTAAAATCCTGAACAGAGTTGCAGCCCAGTGGGGGAAAGAATAATAAGTGACTAAAAACTTAAAATATATTAACTTTAGATGCTGGGGAATCGTTTTTTTAAGTGTTTGGGCTTTTCAATAAATCATGGTGATCTGGTTTAAAGTAGAGGTAACCCAAGACATGGAACTCTTTCCTGGAGTACTTGTGTAGACCAATACGGCATTTTTTTTATTTTGGCAGATCCCCTACCACAGAATACAAAGTGTTAAAATCATGGCTGCCACTAAAATATGGTTTGAGCCTAATGGCATTCCTGAATGTTTCAGCCTAATGGCCACCCTTAGTGATACAACCAACTTACACTGGTTAGGCGTGTGGTCTCCATCCTGCGGGTGGATGGTGGTAGAATTTGCTGGGACCCACAGATGTACTCTGTGGTAGGTTTTGCAATTTGGAAGGGTTGTTTCATTATTGCGGAAGACAACTTATTTATACAACCATGGGAAGTAAGATATTTGTATGACTTAGCCTGAAACATGTAACCGGCTTCTTCAGGCAGTAATGCTTTTATCACTGTGTATTCCTCTTTCCTTTACTTGCTGCAATAACATTGGGTTTTAGTTAATCCGGTGCAGCCCCGTTCTTAGGACTACCAGTGATTGGATATCACAGACTGGCACAGAAGTGGTTGTGTGTGTGGTGTGTTGCGCTTTGCGCTGATCTACTTGGTAGTCTCCTCTGATCCACCATGGTAATCTTTAGCCTACATACCATATTTTTCGCCCTATAAGATGCACCTGCTCATAAGAGGCACCTAGGATTTTGGGGAGGAAAATAAGAAAAATAATATTTTTAACCAATTAATAGGCAAAGTGCAGAATCCTCCAATTACAGGCACAGTGGCAATAGGCACTCTGCAATAGGCAGAGTGGCATTCCCCCTCCCATTCCCAATAGGCAGTGTGGCATTCCCCCTCCCATTCCCAATAGGCAGTGTGGCATTCCCCCCATCCCATTCCCATAGGCAGTGTGGCATTCCCCCTCCCATTCCCAATAGGCAGTGTGGCATTCCCCCTCCCATTCCCATAGGCAGTGTGGCATTCCTCCATCCCATTCCCATAGGCAGTGTGGCATTCCCCCATCCCATTCTCCATATAGGCAGTGTGGCATTCCCCCTCCCATTCCCATAGGCAGTGTGGCATTCCCCCATCCCATTCCCATAGGCAGTGTGGCATTCCCCCATCCCATTCCCATAGGCAGTGTGGCATTCCCCCATCCCATTCCCATAGGCAGTGTGGCATTCCCCCATCCCATTCCCGTAGGCAGTGTGGCATTCCCCCATCCCATTCTCCATATAGGCTGTGTGGCATCCCCCTCCCATTCCCAATAGGCAGTGCGGCCTTCCCCCCCCTCCCATTCCCATGTAGACAGTGTGGCTTCCCTCCTCCCATTCCCATGTAGGCAGTGTGGCATCCCTCCTCCCATTCCCATGTAGGCAGTGTGGCATCCCTCCTCCCATTCCCATAGGCAGTGTGGCATCCCCCCTCCCATTCCCATAGGCAGTGTGGCATCCCCCCTCCCATTCCCATAGGCAGTGTGGCATCCCCCCTCCCATTCCCATAGGCAGTGTGGCATTCCCCCCCCTCCTATTCCCCATATAGGCAGTGTGGCATTCCCCCTCCCATTCCCATAGGCAGTGTGGCATCCCCCCCCCCCCCCCATTCCCCATATAGACAGTGTGCCATTCCCTCCTCCCATTCCCATAGGCAATGTGGCATCCCCCCTCTCATTCCCCATATAGGTGGTGTGGCGTCCCCCCCCCCCTCTCATTCCCCATATAGGCAGTGTGGCATCCCCCCTCCCATTCCCATAGGCAGTGTGGCATTCCCCCCCCTCCTATTCCCCATATAGGCAGTGTGGCATTCCCCCTCCCATTCCCATAGGCAGTGTGGCATCCCCCCCCCCCCATTCCCCATATAGACAGTGTGCCATTCCCTCCTCCCATTCCCATAGGCAATGTGGCATCCCCCCTCTCATTCCCCATATAGGTGGTGTGGCGTCCCCCCCCCCCCCCCTCTCATTCCCCATATAGGCAGTGTGGCATCCCCCCTCCCATTCCCATAGGCAGTGTGGCATTCCCCCCCCTCCTATTCCCCATATAGGCAGTGTGGCATTCCCCCTCCCATTCCCATAGGCAGTGTGGCATCCCCCCCCCCCATTCCCCATATAGACAGTGTGCCATTCCCTCCTCCCATTCCCATAGGCAAAGTGGCATCCCCCCTCTCATTCCCCATATAGGTGGTGTGGCGTCCCCCCCCCCCTCTCATTCCCCATATAGGCAGTGTGGCATTCCCCCCTCCCATTCCCCATATAGACAGTGTGGCATTCCCCCCTCCCATTCCCCATATAGGCAGTGTGGCATCCCCCCTCCCATTCCCCATATAGGCAGTGTGGCATTCCCCCCCTCCCATTCTCCATATAGGCAGTGTGGCATCCCCCCCCCTCCCATTCTCCATATAGGCAGTGTGGCATCCCCCCCCCTCCCATTCCCCATAGAAGCAATGTGGCACCCCCCTCCCATTCCCCATATAGGCAGTGTGGCATTACCCCCCCCCCCATTCCCCATATAGGCAGTGTGGTACTCCCCCCTTCTATTACCCATATAGGCAGTGTGGCATCCCCCTTCCATTCCCCATATAGGCAGTGTGGCATTCCCCCCTCCCATTCTCCATATTGGCAGTGTGGCATTCCCCCCTCCCATTCTCCATATAGGCAGTGTGGCATTCCCCCCTCCCATTCTCCATATAGGCAGTGTGACATTCCCCCCTCCCATTCCCCATATTGGCAGTGTGGCATTCCTCCTATAGGCAGTGTGGCATCCCCCCCCCCCCCCCCTCCCATTCTCCATATAGGCAGTGTGGCATCCCCCCCCCCCCATTCCCCATAGAAGCAATGTGGCACCCCCCTCCCATTCCCCATATAGGCAGTGTGGCATTACCCCCCCCCCCCCATTCCCCATATAGGCAGTGTGGTACTCCCCCCTTCTATTACCCATATAGGCAGTGTGGCATCCCCCTTCCATTCCCCATATAGGCAGTGTGGCATTCCCCCCTCCCATTCTCCATATTGGCAGTGTGGCATTCCCCCCTCCCATTCTCCATATAGGCAGTGTGGCATTCCCCCCTCCCATTCTCCATATAGGCAGTGTGACATTCCCCCCTTCCCATTCTCCATATAGGCAGTGTGACATTCCCCCCTCCCATTCCCCATATTGGCAGTGTGGCATTCCTCCTATAGGCAGTGTGGCATTCCCCCCCCATTCCCCATAGAAGCAATGTGCCACCCCCCTACCAATCCCCATATTGGCAGTGTGGCATTACCCCCCCTCCCATTACCCATATTGGCAGTGTGGCATTCCCCCCTCCCATTCCCCATATAGGCAGTGTGGCATTCCCCCCTTCTATTACCCATATAGGCAGTGTGGCATTCCCCCCCCCCCATTCCCCATAGAAGCAATGTGGCACCCCCCTACCAATCCCCATATAGGCAGTGTGGCATTACCCCCCCCCCCCATTCCCCATATAGGCAGTGTGGTACTCCCCCCCCCCCCCCCCCCCCTTCTATTACCCATATATGCAGTGTGGCATTTCTCCCCCCCCCATTCCCCATAGAAGCAATGTGCCACCCCCCTACCAATCCCCATATAGGCAGTGTGGCATTCCCCCCCCCCCATTCTCCATATAGGCAATGTGGCATCCCCCCTCCTATTCCCCATAGAAGCAGTGTGGCTCCCCCCTACCATTCCCCATATAGGCAGTGTGGCACCCCCCTACCATTCCCCATATAGGCAGTGTGGCATTCCCCCCTCCCATTCCCCATATTGGCAGTGTGGCATTCCCCCCTCCCATTCCCCATATAGGCAGTGTGGCATTCCCCCCCCCCCATTCCCCATAGAAGCAATGTGGCACCCCCCTACCAATCCCCATATAGGCAGTGTGGCATTACCCCCCCCCCCCCCATTCCCCATATAGGCAGTGTGGTACTCCCCCCCCCCCCCCTTCTATTACCCATATATGCAGTGTGGCATTCCCCCCCCCCCCCCCCCATTCCCCATAGAAGCAATGTGCCACCCCCCTACCATTCCCCATATAGGCAGTGTGGCATTCCCCCCCCCCATTCTCCATATAGGCAATGTGGCATCCCCCCTCCTATTCCCCATAGAAGCAGTGTGGCTCCCCCCTACCATTCCCCATATAGGCAGTGTGGCACCCCCTGCCATTCCCCATATAGGCAATGTGGCATTATCCCCCCCCCCCTCCCATTCCCCATATAGGCAGTGTGGTACTCCCCCCTTCTATTACCCATATAGGCAGTGTGGCATCCCCCTTCCATTCCCCATATAGGCAGTGTGGCATTTCCCCTCCCATTCCCCATATAGGCAATGTGGCACCCCCCTTCCATTCCCCATATAGGCAGTGTGGCATTTCCCCTCCCATTCCACATATAGGCAATGTGGCACTCCCCTACAATTCCCATTTAGGCAATGTGGCACCCCCTACCATTCCCCATATAGGCGGTGTAGCACCCCCCTTTCATTCCCATATAGGCATTGTGGCACCCCCCCCCTACCATTCCCCATATAGGCAATGTGGTATCCCCCCTCCTATTCCCCATAGAAGCAATGTGGAACCCCCTACCATTCCCCATAGAAGCATTGTGGCAACACTTGGGTTATCCTCCACCAGATGGCGCTGCACTGCAGAGACATGGAAAAACAGGCTCCTCCCGGCCCTTCAAATACCCAGGGACCTCCCACAAATCCCCAGATTTCTCTGCAGTGCTGACTGCGAAGACATGAAGTATCACTCTCTCGCAGGTGAGCGGGGCTATTAAAGCCTGCGGCCCTGTTGGACTACTCCCACCCGTCCTCTTCGTGATGTGCCTCCCAGCCTGGGCTGCGCTGGTCGGGTGAAGGTAGGCAGCACTATGTGCGCTTATGGAGCCATGCTCCTCCGCAGTCCCCCACCAAAGGGTAGGCGGTTTAGGCTGATGGTGAGCCTCTTGTGGATGCCCCTCCCGCGCTATTGCCCCATGCCCCGTGTAGCGGTGGACCCTGTTCAAAGGGTCGCCATTCTCCCTCGTTCCCCCCCCCTAGCTCGGGGGGAAAGAAAGGGGGGGGGGTGTGTGTGGTGGTCTTGTGTATTCAGTACACATTATGGCCTTAGTATTGCCCTTGACTCATACACCTGGTGTCAGAGCCGCGCTGTCTTTATTGTCTATCGGCCACCGCCGCGCGTTTATCTTGCCCTTATTGGACGGGTGCGCGAACAGGCGGCGGCGCTTCAGCCGCTGCGGCGTCTTCATTGGTATACGTTGTCGGGTGCATCTGGAAGTAATCCCCTTTTTACTGCTATAGTGTGTCATTCACTTTACTGTCTGCGCTGACTACTGTCTTCAGAGCTTCGCGCTCTTCGGGGGGGCGGAGACCTGGCTTGGCGCGCTCCGCGTCACAGCCCGCTCTGGCCCGCCCTTCGAGGTCCGCTTGGCGCCATTTCAAGGCTCCTCCCTCGATCTGTAAGTGCCCTCGTGGGCGATTTTCATTTGTCTTGCTTACTGCGCATGGCTCTGACATCCCTATTCCCATTATGTCTTTCAGACGGTCGAATCCAGTGGCTTCTCCCGGCCCGGTGTAATTGCTAGTCAGACCTAGTATAATTACTCCCACTTCCCTGCGGGTCTTTGGGGCATCCAGGGTAGCTTATAGCGTCAATCCCTACTGGCCTATTGTGCCCATTAATCACCGTATGCTCGGGTCTGCGTCCCTTGTGCACAGCAGGCGCTAATGGTACTTCCCGCCCCTTCTGGGGCTGGGCCTGCACCTCGCCTCACTTCACCTACCCCCCCAAGCCTGAGTCTAACCCCCAATACAAGCGGGGATTCTCATCCTGATGTGGCTACGAGACTGGCCAGTGTTGAAAAATTGCTTGCTAGTACTCTAGCGTGTAAGGCTACCGCAAAAAAGCGGCACATAATCCCTGACTCTGCTCCTTTTCCTATGGAGTCTGAGTTTACGCATCTATATGACCATACCCTTTCGGACGAAGGGGAGTTGCTCTCTGACTCAGTCATCTGATGAGAAGTCTAGGGGTCATGACGATTCTGGTTCTGATCACTGGACCCCGGATGATACTGATAAACTATTGCTTCAGATTTTCGAGGTTTTGTCCATCTCTCCCCCTGTTGCAGCCCCCAGGCAAAGGGGTGAGCTATTCCATACTGCTAAGGCTCGATTGGAATTTCCTGAACAGACCCATTTCAATAACCTCGTGCTTAAGGAGTGGGAACATCCCAGTAGACTTCCCGGGATCCCTAAGAGTCTGGACAGGAAATACCCATTTCCTGCTGACATGGTCAAGTGCTGGTCATCGCCCCCCCCGAGGTCGATGCTCCTATTCTAGGGCTGTCTAACACCTCTATTATGCACTCCCCCGACACTACTACGCTGCGGGATTCTGAGGACCGTCGCATTGACCAATTGGCATGCCATGCCTTTGCGTTTGGAGGGGCGGCTCTGCGCCCGGTCTGCGCTCTGGCCATTACTGCCGTGGCGCTCAGGGCCATGGTCAGGAATGCACTTGACGGCCCAGATGAGTTGCCTGTTGATACTATTAATGCCCTGTCTAACTGTGATGTATTTGTGAACTTTATCCTGTCTGCATCGGATGATGCTATTAGGATGTGTGCCAGATCTTCCGCCTTGGCAGTGGCTATACGCCGCGCGGTATGGCTGCGACAGTGGGCGGCCGACAATGCTGCTAAGAAAGCCCTTACTGGGCTCCCTTTCAAGGGACTACGCCTGTTTGGGGACCGCCTAGACCTCTTTGCTAAAGGAGGTAAGTTAACACAGCGCAGGCGGCAGCCTCGCCCCTTTCGCAGCCAGGGCCCCCTTTCAGCCCCCTACAGAGGCGCTAAGCAGGGGAAAGGGGTGTCCTTCGCGGGGGCTCGCACAGACTCCTGGTTTAGGAGCAGGGGGCGACGCCCTGGCTCCTCCTGGGGGACCAAACCCAAAGCCCCTCCCAAGACCCCTCAGGCATGATGGGGCGCCCTCACCCACCAGGGTGGGGGGATGGCTACAGCACTTGACGCACGTCTGGAGGCGCCAAGTCTCAGACTGGTGGATTCAGGAGGTTGTTTCCTCCGGCTACAAGATAGAGTTTGCTGTGCGGCCCCCCTCAAGATTCGTCAGGTCCCGGATCCCCCAGGACCCGGTATCAGCTCAGGTCCTGATGCTGGCAGTACAAGGACTTCTGGAGCTGGGAGTTATTTGCAAAGTTCCCTTGAGAGAATTGGGAGAAGGTTTCTACTCCAACCTTTTCACAGTACCCAAAAGAGATGGGTCAGTCAGGCCCATTCTGGATTTAAAGATCCTCAACAAATTTGTCAAGAACAATCGCTTTCGCATGGAAACCCTGCGCTCGGCCGTTGGCTCTCTGCGACCAGGGGATTTTATGACGTCTGTGGACATCAGAGATGCTTACCTTCACATCCCTGTGTTCCCAGGGCATCAAAGGTTTCTCAGATTCGAGTTGAAAGATCAACACTACCAATTTGTGGCTCTACCTATTGGCCTCACTTCAGCTCCCAGAGTGTTCACCAAGGTATTGGCGGGGGTGATGTCCTTGCTAAGGTCAGGGGGCATTTGAGTGCTGCCCTACCTGGACGACATCCTCATCGCCTCATGGCATCTACAGCAGGCGGAGCTGGACACTCAGCTGGTGGTGTCCACCTTGGGGTCCTTCAGCTGGGTGATCAATCATCCCAAGTCCTCCCTGTCCCCTTCACCGGTGACCCCATTCCTGGGGATGATTCTGGATACGGTTCAGTCTCGAATATTCCTTCCCCAACAGAAGGTGGAAGATCTGACTGCGCAGGTACGGTCCCTGCTCTCGTGCCCCCAGCTCTCCCTCAGACAGGGAATGCGGCTGGTGGGCCTGATGGTGGCGTGCTTCGAGGCGGTGCCCTTTTCTCAGTTCTATTCGAGGCCTCTGCAGCTTCACCTCCTATCAGTATGGGACAAGGACCCCGCGTCATTGGATGGGGTTTGTGTGCTTCCCCCAATGGTCAGAAGGTCCCTCTCGTGGTGGCTGGACCACAAGAACTTGCTAAAGGGCAGGTCCTTTCTTGCCCCCTCCTGGGAGACGGTCACCACGGATGCCAGTCTGTCAGGTTGGGGGGGATTCTGGAAATCCCTGAGGTTCAAGGGGAGGTGGGGTCCTCAGGAGGCCCATTTACCCATCAACATTCTGGAACTACGGGCGGTCAGGTTGGTTTTGGAGCAGTTGACAGATCACCTACAGGGTCTGTCTGTGCAGGTGCGCTCAGACAACAGGACAACGGTTGCCTACATCAACCATCAGGGAGGGACCCGGAGCAAGGGTGCCCTCCAGGAAGTGTCGCAGATTCTGACATGGGCGGAGGCCAATGTTCAATGCATCTCAGCTGTTTATATTCCGGGGGTAGAAAATCTTCTAGCAGACTCTCTGAGCAGGGGGACTTCCCATCAGGGGGAGTGGTCCCTCTGCAACAGGGTATTCCAGTCCCTGTGTTACCGATGGGGCCTACCGGATGTGGATCTGTTTGCATCCCGTCACAATCATAAGCTCCCGGCCTTTGTCTCCCTGTCTCCTCTGTGACAGAGGATCCTCTGGCCTTGGCCACGGACGCTCTGTCACTGTCATGGAAGAAATTCCGGCTCCTGTATGCCTTCCCCCCGTTCCCCCTGCTGGGCAGGGTTCTGCGCAAGATTGCCTTGGAAAGGGTGCCAGTGATTCTGGTGGCCCCGAGGTGGCCAAGAAGAGTTTGGTTCGCAGACGTGGTACAAATGGCAGTAGACCAGTATGTCCTGCCAGAGGAGCCAGATCTACTCACTCAGGGCTCCTTACGCCATCCCAGTTTACAAACTCTGGCTTTGACGGCCTGGCTGCTGAAACCTCCATCTTGATGGAGAAAGGCTTGTCTGCCTCGGTGGTGGATACCATGGTACAGGCCAGGAAGAACACTTCTTCTGCCATCTATTATAGGGTATGGCGTTCCTACATTGACTGGTGTGAGTCTAGGTCTCTCCCCTGCAGGGAATTCTTAATCCCTAGAATTCTGGAGTTTTTACAACATGGATTGGAGTTGGGTTTAAAACTCAGTACTCTGAAGGGTCAGGTTTCTGCCCTGTCTGTCTTCTTTCAGAAGTCTTTTGCACAGCATCCCTTGGTTAAGACCTTCTTTCAGGGGGTCACTCACGTGCGTCCCCCACGTAAGCCTACGGTCCCTGTTTGGGACTTTGAACCTGGTTTTGTCTGCCTTACAGGGTGCTCCCTTTGAGCCTATTCAGGATGCTGCTCTGGCTGTACTTACCCTCAAAGTTGTTTTTCTGGTGGCTATTACTTCGGTCAGGCGCGTGTCTGAGCTGGCGGCTCTGTCTATTCAGCCCCCATACTACGAGAGACACCAGGACAAGGTGGTGGTCTGCTTTAAGCCAGATTTTCTGCCAAAGGTGGTGTCTGCCTTTCATTTGAATCAGGATATTGTTCTTCCTTCATTGTGTCCTAATCCTAGCAACGCTAAGGAAAGGGTTTTGCATTCATTGGATGTGGTCAGGTGTCTGAAGTACTACCTGGTAGTCACTGCGGCTTTCAGGAAGACTGATGCTCTTTTTGTGGTCCCTTCTGGTCCTAGGAAGGGTTTGGCTCCTGCTAAGTCTACTATTAGCAAATGGATTCGTCATGCTGTGATTCAGGCCTATTCTGCTAAGGGGAAGAATCCTCCCTTCCGCCTTACTGCTCATTCTACTCGTGCTATTGATGCCTCTTGGGCCTTCCAGCACCAGGCTTCTGTTGAACAAGTTTGCAAGGCTGCTACTTGGTCTTCGGTTCATACCTTTTCAAAGTTTTACAAAGTTGATGTCAGGGCCTCAGCTGATGCTGCTTTTGGCCGCAAGGTTTTGCAAGCGGCAGTAGTTTAAACTGCCTGTTTTCACCTTTTGTTGGGGGATCCCACCCTACTTTATGGACACTGCTATTGGATGTCCCAAGTGTAAGTATTTTATCTGGAGCAGGACGTACTGTATACTAAGAATAATACAATTCTGTGAAGTACTCACCTGTAGAATTGATATTATTTGTATACAGTACGTCCTGCTCCACCCCACCCTGTTGTTGCATTATTCTGGATCCCCTGTATGGTGATTGTTATCATTGTTATCATTACCAGTTGTTCTGGGTGGTTTAATTCTCCCGGCTTCTTGTTCACTGCTTTTCAATGCTGGGGATTTGTGGGAGGTCCCTGGGTATTTGAAGGGCCGGGAGGAGCCTGTTTTTCCATGTCCCTGCAGTGCAGCGCCATCTGGCGGAGGATAACCCAAGTGTAAGTATTATATCTGGAGCAGGACGTACTGTATACAAATAATATCAATTCTACAGGTGAGTACTTCACAGAATTGTATTTTTTTTCTTTCCTCTTGGAGACGTAAGTTATGTGCCTGCCAATCTATTTGATATTTGACTCCCAATTTCAAAGTGATTGCTGCTGCTGGTCAGGGCATATGCTACTTTTTTCAGGCGCATGATAGTCAAAGGTGTAAAGGAATTCTTTTCCACAAATGGGTGATAATTGGTTTACAAATATAACTTTTGGCTGCATGACCTTTCACAACATGTTTTTGGTATTGTCACTCAATTTTATATCTCAATAAAATACAATTTTTGAAAAAGAAAAAAAAAAAATAAAATACTTGGCCCAGTGTACCAACATTCTTTCTTTTTTGTTCTTTTTTATTTTTCAAGGAGTTTTGAGATGCAGACATATCCATGCTTTGTATGTCCTTTTTACATGATCATTACAAATAAGTAGACTACACTTTTTCTTGCTCTTAAGGTATTTATCTGATATTGTGAAATGTCAAAGGAGCAGGCCTAACCCCTCTTGCTGCTTAAAACGCTAATGGTTTTTGGTGCTGGTACTTGACCCAACACCCTTATAAGAAATGGTGCCGCTATTGCTGCACCTAAATTAATTTACCTGTGGGTTATGTGGGTTATGTAAGTTAAATCCAGGCAGCAGCATGGCTGGGAGGCTGGAAAGGGAGTGTCCAGGGCGCTTAAAGGCAGCGGCAAGCAGGAGAAAATAATGAGGTGGCATTTTAGCTTTGGTAAGAGCTTCAGATCCTGCTTAAGACAACCTGGCTGTGCTCCTTCACCCTTCCTTTTGCTAGGTAAACCTGGACCCCTAGACCAGCACTCCCAAACAAATGCGCACACTCCCACACTTATGTGGGAGTGCACCCCATTCCTTCCTTGCTGCAACCCCAGCCATGTGTGGGTTGTGTGGTAAAGGTGGGCCCCACCAGCTGTACTGTTGGTGGGGCCTGTGCTGCCAGCGTTATGAAACATGCTGTGGCCGCAGCCAATGGGGATGCCGTGTATAGGGCTCTGGCGCCTGTGCAGTTCTTACCTGGTGGGAATGCAGGCAGCAGCATGGCTGGGAGGCTGGAAAGGGAGTGTCCAGGGCGCTGAAAGTGGACCAACACCCAGGATTTTGACTATCCTCGATTTTGGTCCACTTCCCCGGGGCACCCTGATCTCGGGTGCCCCGCTGTGTGAAACCCCACAGAAAGCCCCGAAAACTGACCTCGCCCTGCTCCCACGTGACCGCTGCAGCCAATCCCCGCCGCCGGACAAGCGAGAGGCAGCGCCGGACAAGCAGAGCGCGTCCACCGCCGCCTCCTGCGCGTCCCTCTTACAGGGAGCGCACCCGCGCCGGCCATTCACAAACGGCTGCGCGGGAGTGCGCCCTGCTAGAGGGACGCGCGGGAGGCGGCGGCGGAAGCGCATGCGCCGCTGGAACGTGGAAAAGGTAGGATTGGGTGCTCCTGGGGGGTTTCACCCCGCGGGACATCCCGATTTCGGATGCCCCACGGGGAGGGATCTGATCGGCCCGGGAATCTTATAGATTCCCGGGCCGATCCCCTCTGGGTGTTGGTCCACTTTAAAGACAGCGGCAAGCAGAATCCTTTGCACTTGGTTTCCCTAAAAAAAAAAAATGTATGAAAAGCAGAATAAAAAACACATTTTCCTAAAATATCAATATGCAAACTAGAAATATCTGGCTTAAAGTGGACCAACACCGAGAGGTGATCGGCCCGGAAATCTATAAGATCTCGGATGTCCCGCGGGGTGAAACCCCCCCAAAAAAAACCCAAACACCGTACCTGATCTTCGGCGGCGACCGGCCGCCGCCGCCTCCCTCGCGCCCCTGTAGGCGTGCCCGCGCCGGCCGTCTGGGAATGGCCGGCGGGGGCGCGCGCGCGCGCCGAAAGTGACGCGAGGGAGGCGGCGGCGGCGGCAGCCGCTTGGATGTTCCTGATCCCCGCCTGGACGTGGGCGGGGATTGGACCGTCCAGTCACGTGGGAGCGGGGACAGGTAAGATTTTGGGGCTTCCTGGGGGGTTTCACACAGCGGGGCACCCCCGATCGGGGTGCCCCGCCGAAGTGGACCAAAACCCAGGATAGTCAAAATCCTGGGTGTTGGTCCACTTTAAGTGCAAGGTGCCTTGAACAGAACAATACCAAACATGCTTTGCTACTTTTAACCCTTTTAACTGCCAGCCTACTGTTGACGGGTCCTTTTTTTTAGAATGTTTCACACACCACATACAGCAAGAGTATTTTATTTTGTTTTTTAATACTTCCCTCAGATCCATCTTTAATCATTAAGTCCCACGCCGATCACTCTGGCTTCTGCTTTCCTGCGTCAGCTGGAAGCCTTTTTTACTGGCTCAGTGACAGGGCCTAAGGGGTTACATTTTTTAAAAAAAATGCATGGGGTCACCCGCTCTTGCTGGGCTCCGCTATTCGGGGTCCCGGTGGGCACCCGGGAGCAAGTGAATGTTTGCCATCTTGTGGGATTTGGAGATCTTGCGTTGTTTCAGCATCCATTTTTTTCATTTCGCTGCGCTGAGTCGACTGGCAGTGATTTCTAGGATCCATGCTGCAGCTGTTATGTAAAGTTAAATCCAACAGTTTAAAGGGAATTTTTTTTTTATACTGTGATGGTGGCCCATCTTGAATGAAGCCTAAACTTTTAGCTTCTTTGTTTTGTCTGAGACGTGGGTGGAGCAAGAGGGCATTTAAGGAGGCTCAGGTGGAGCTGGTTACTTTTTCACTCAGAAAACAGGTTCTGTTTGCATGGAGGTACATCGGGGATGCCTTTCAGCCCGGTAAGACTCTTCATTTATTTACTTATTTTACATTACATAGAGTTGCTTTATGACTGCAGCCTGTTGAGCAAGTGCTTACGCCTCTTTTCTTTCTTGTATATTACAGAAAGAGGAGAAAATGGCACAAAAAATGGAAGCAAGCAGAGAACACCTAAGCTTAAAGGGAAATTGGCTAACCTGTGTCCAGACTGCAGTAGCACAAAAAGCTGCAAGTCTGAAATTCAAAAATCCATGCCCTCCTCAACCCCCCCTATGCCTAATCCCCAAAGGCATAAGAGGGAAAAATGTGTGCTAGACAGGAGACCAGAGATCGCTATACCGGCTAAGAATGCAAGATTTTTTTTTTTCCTGGTGTACAGCACGGCTTGCTTCATTTCAATTCTTCACATTTGGGTAATCCGCCACAAGGTGGCGCAGTCGACTACAGAAAGACTTGTGGCTCCTCCCGGCCCATAAAAAGGGCAGGAATTACCCAGAGACTCCAGAGTTTTCTCTACAGTCCTGACTGCGGAAGGAACTGGATAGAAGGTATCCCTTCTCGGCCGACTTGGTTCGCCGCTGGTCTTGTCCCCCCGAGGTGGACGCCCCCGTCCTGGGGCTGTCCAATACTTCTATTATGCCGGCTCCTGACACTACTACCTTGCGCGATAATGCCTGGGTATGGATCAACTAGCCTGTCATGCCTTCACCTTTGTAGGGACGGGCTTACGCCCGGTCTGTGCCGCGGCTATCGTGGCCTTTGCACTTAAGAAGACGGTTAGGTGCCTTGCCGAAGCTGCCAGATCTCGCAAGCGAGAGGATGGACTTTTTGCTTTGCTCTGACTTTATTGCCTTTGTGCTGTCTGCCATGGATAATGCCGTCCGGCTTGGTGGTAGGGCC
Source organism: Gastrophryne carolinensis (assembly GCA_027917425.1). NCBI lineage: Eukaryota > Metazoa > Chordata > Amphibia > Anura > Microhylidae > Gastrophryne > Gastrophryne carolinensis. The sequence goes on from CM051234.1 coordinate 163,955,278, forward strand.
TCTGCACTGTTGGTTGCCATGCGTAGGTCCGTCTGGCTGCACCAGGGGGCCGCTGCCGCTAAGAAGTCCCTCACCGGGCTTCCCTTCACAGGACTCCGTCTTTTTGGGGAACGTCTTGATGTTTTGACCAAGGATGATTGGCTTCCTCAGCGTAGAAAGCATTCTCGGCCCTTTCGGGGGTCCTCTTCATTTCGTCCTTCCCGTGTGGGACGCGGGTCCTCCTTCACAGGTAGCCGCAGGGACTCTTTGGGACGGGGTAGATCCCGCGGTCGCCCTGGTCTCTCCTGGGGTTCCAAACCCAAGCCTCCCATCAAGGTTCCTCAGGCATGAGGGGGCGCCCTCACCCATCCGGGTGGGGGGGCGACTTTGGCTCTTAGCTCACGTCTGGAGACAACGCGTCTCGGATCGGTGGATTCAGGAGGTGGTGTCCTCCGGTTACAAGATAGAGCTAGCAGCTGGGCCACCCCCAAGATTCCTCCTATCCCGGATATCCCCAAATCCCGTGACGGCGCAGGGCCTGAGGTTGGCCGTCCAACATCTTCTGTCATCCGGAGTGGTTTGCCCGGTGCCTCTTCAAGAACAGGGTTGGGGGTTCTACTCCAATCTGTTCACGGTGCCCAAGGACGGCTCCCTTAGACTCATCCTGGATCTAAAGGGTCTCAACAGATTTGTCAGGTTCAAACACTTCCGCATGGAGACCTTACGGTCGGCGGTGAGCTCTCTTCGGCCAGGCGACTTTATGACCCCTGTGGACATCAAGGGTGCCTACCTGCACATTCCAATCTTAGGGCATTAGAAGTTCCTGAGGTTCGTTCTGGGGGATCAGCACTACCAGTTTGTGGCCTTGCCGTTCGGTACAACTTCGGCCCCTCGGGTGTTCACCAAGGTGCTGGCAGGTGTCATGGCCCTCCTGAGGAGCCAGGGCATTCGCATTCTTCCTTACCTGGACAAACTGTTGATTGCTGCTCCATCTTTTCATCAGGCCGAGAGGGATACTCAGGTGGTTGTGTCCACCCTAGAGTCCTTCGGTTGGGTGATCAATTATCCCAAGTCTTCACTCACTCCGTCATTAGTGAGGTCCTTCCTGGGCATGAAACTGGATACTTCTCAGGTCAAGGTGTTTCTTCCTCAGCAGAAGGTGGAGGGCCTTCAGATGCAGGCGCGAGCCCTGCTGTCGTGTCCTCATCCCTCCATCTGTCTGGGGATGCAATTGGTGGGACTCATAGGGTGTTGGATCGAGGCGGTACCCTTCGCCCTGTTCCACATGAGACCTCTTCAGTTGAATCTCTTGACCGTTTGGGATCGGAATCCCTGGAGCAGGAATTCGCTCTGTCCCCTCTGGCCAGACAGTCCCTCTCGTGGTGGTTGGACTCCAGGAATCTTCTAGCGGGCAGGTCCTTTCTACCTCCATGCTGGGAGATTGTCACCACGGATGCCAGTCTGACCGGTTGGGGAGGGTTTTGGCGCTCACTGAAGTTCCAGAGCCAGTGGGGCCCTCAGGAGGCCCACACGCCTATCAATCTCCTGGAGCTGAGGGCGATCGGGTTGATCCTCTTCCAATTGACTCCCCACCTTCGGGGTCGCACGGTCCAGGTCTGTTCGGACAATCAGACGGCTGTCGCTTACATCAATCATCAGGGCGGGACTCGGAGCAAACGAGCCCTCAAGAAGGTGTCCCTGGTATTGTCTTGGGCAGAGGAGAATGTTCCCTGCATCTCAGCGGTTTACATCCCGGGGGTGGAGAACCAGGAGGCGGACTCCCTGAGCAGGGGGACGTCTCGTCTGGGGGAATGGTCTCTCGACAACAAGATCTTTCATGCCATGTGTTGCCGTTGGGGTCAGCCGGACGTGGACCTGTTTGCGTCCCGTCACAATCACAAGCTTCCAAGATTCGTCTCTCTGTCAAGAGATCCGCTGGCCTTCGCCATGGACGCTCTAGCCATTCCCTGGATGGATTTCCGGCTCCTCTATGCGTTTCCTCCATTTCCTCTCCTGGGGCGGGTACTGTGCAAGATGGCCCAGGAGGGGGTACCGACCATTCTGGTGGCCCCCCGCTGGCCGAGGAGAGTATGGTTCGCGGACGTCGTCCAGATGGCGGTGGATCACTTTGTCCTGCCCGACAATCCAGGGCTTCTCACTCAGGGACAGTTGTGCCATCCAAATTTACAAGTGCTGGCTTTGTCGGCTTGGCTGCTGAAACCTCCATCCTGATGGATAGGGGATTGCCGGCCTCGGTAGTCAGTACTATGATTCAGGCTCGGAAGAAATCTTCTTCTTTGTTTTATTATAGGGTCAGGCATGCTTGCATTGCCTGGTGCGAGTCTAAGTCTTTTCCTTGTCGCACTTTCTGTTCAAAACCTCCAATAAGGGAGGTGAGGCAGCAACCTCCAAGCAATGACTCCATGGGGGTATTTTGCGGACACATTGGGGAAAATCACAACAAACAGCTGGGTTCTAGGGATTATCAGAGTTGGATACAAGACAGAGTTGCTGAGCACTCCTCTGAAACATTTAGTGGTAACTCCCATGCAGTCTTCCCCCTGTCCCTTGAGTCTACATCTTGGGCAGTGATCGAACTTCCTCCATCACTTGATATTGTGACATCAGTAGACAAATGCATTTCTATAAATAATGTCTTAGATTTTAAGGGGAGTTGCTATGTTTGCAGTGAAAAAATGTGCCATGGAGATATTGAGTTAAAATAAAATCATTGGCTTCCAAATGTAAATATATGCAGATCATTTTTATTAAAGTGACCTTTTTAACTGTAAAAATACAAACTAATAAGTGGCATACAACAGCAAAGGTAAAGGGGGCAGGGGAGACAAGATATGGAGTGAATAATGTTAATGGCTTCTTTATAACTGATGATTTTGACTTATGGTAATTCTTAGAGGCTAACTGACAGGTAGGAAGGATTAAGATGTCAAGAGAAATTAAGCTAAACACATCAGCCAATAAGCTGCATTCATCACGCCGGGCATGAAACCTTCTAATATTTAAATTGGATTGTCTTGCGTGTGACACTGAGCTCTTCGTTAAGGGCTAATAAGTCTCCTTTATTCCCATTCCAGTGCAGATGTACAGTCTTCTTTCTGCTGTCCCTGTGTCAGAAATACTTTCAAAAGTGTCCCCGTATCATCATTCCAAGTGCTTAATACGTTTTGGTTTTTAAAATAAGTCCCATAGGATGTAAAAGTTTGGATGAATGGAGCCAAGGATCATGGAAATCATTCAAACCTTTACTGAATTACAACAGTCGAAGAAAAGTCCTAGCTGTGTAGATTCAATTGCCTTCCTTCATATTTACTTTCTCAAGCAGCCCTGGTGATAATTGCAGCTGTGTATGAACAAAAATATTTATTAAAATGTCTATGTAATATTAGTTGTGGAATATTTAGCAAATGACTTTAATAAAATAAAAATCTGAATAAAATAAACTAAATACCCACCAACTACACTTAAACATCTAAAATACAAAGCAAACATTAGAATTGAAAATGTTGAATAAGTTAGTTGGCCCATGACTGAATAAAACCATATTTTAGCTCTATAAGACCCACTTATTTCCCTGCAAAAGCTGTTTTTTGTATGAAAAAGGTACCCCGCCACTTCTGCAGCAGTTTGGCCTTCCTCGCTTCACTTCAGCGGGTGGGCGTGGCCTATGAATGGCTGGCGTCCGATCACAGACATATGCCTCGATTCAATAAAGGTAGAAAAAAATTCTCATGGTAGTAAAAGATTCAATTCATGAGAAAAAAGCCTGAGAATGTCACTGTTACGGAATCACTAGATAAAAAGACAATGAAAGTCAATGGCAGCTTTTACTACCATGTATAAAGGAGTAAACAGTTCTCTACTTTTCTTAGGAGTAAAGTACCATTGTCTTTCATTGTTTTCTTAGCTGGTGATTCAGAAACAGTGAAACTCTCAGGCTCATGAATTGAATCTTTTACCACCATGAGAATTTTTTTCTACCTTTATTGAATCGAGGCCATAGCCTGTAAATAGGCTACGCCCACCCCCGCAAGGATATCGGCTGCTGGGAGCCTGTAGAAATGGCATTGTGTGTGTGTGTGTGTGTCTTTGTCCCTGTGTCTTTTTGTATCTGTGTGTGTAGCACTGGGCATTGGAGGAACCACAGGCAGCAAGTGTAAGTTTATCTGCTTCCTGCCCACTGGTCCTCCATTGCGCTCTCTCTTCACATACGTGATTTGGGGAGGGGATTGTCTGTAGTGAGAGTTGCTGCGCACTGCCTGTAATGGGTTGGGTGCAGCGCACTGCCTGAAATGGGTTGGGTGCAGCGCACTTGCTGTAAAGGGGGAAGCTGCTCCCTTTCTGTATTGAGGGATGCTGCACACTGCCTGTAATGGGGGATGCCACTCACTGCCTGTGATGGAGTGATCGGGAGGGGGTATTTTAGCACACCATTTGGTTCAGAACATTTTTTTTTCTTATTTTCCTCCTCTAAATCCTGGCTGCGTCTTATGGTCAGGCACATTTTTATGGAGCCAAAAATACGGTACTTAGTATTTTCTCGGACATTGTATACTTCTTATATGCTTTGGAGCAAAATCTATTGTATTAAATCCAGGGTAAACACACTGGCTCAAATAGGTGTTGTTTATTCAGTAGTATGCCTGCAAGTTTTTCCATTAGTCATTATCCAGTTTAGTTTTTGTTTCACGTAACCAAAGGGCACATTTGGATTCTTCCATGCGGAAGCAATGGCTATTTTGTGGCTACCGATATTATCATACTCATTAGTCTACATTTTGCTTCGCACAATCCCACAGGTCCTGCTCCAGCAAAGCCTCTTTAGGGTCCCTTTGTATATCCTTGTGAATTATATTCTGATTCAATTTATACACTTTAGTCCAAAAATTCCTTACCTTACGGCAGATCCACCAAATGTGCCACATGTCCCCATCTATGTCGTGCCACCTAAAGCAATTTGGTGAAGTATTTAATGGTATCTTTGCTACTCTTGGAACAAGATACTGTCTTGAAAAAATCTTGATACTGGTTTCTACCAAAGAGCTACTCAGTGATAGGTTCTTATATTTCAACAGTAATTATGCCATTTTTAAAATGATATATATTAATCTAAAAGTAAACTTTTTTTAGTCACTTTTTAAAAATGTTTCCCCTCTGGGCTGCAACTCCGTTCAGGACTCCAGGAAATGGCCGCCACCATTTTGCCTCAGAAGCATCACATACTGAGGAAAGGAGAGGGGGGCAAATGCAGGGGGGCAGATTATAGCTGTGCTGTGCACAGACAGAGTAGAGCTGGGGTCAGGAAAAGGGCCGCAATCCCAGAATGCATAGTGGCATAATCAGAAGACACTTAATTTCTGCAGACTTTTTATATGGGCAATCTGTATTTGCAGAGTGGATGGAACATACAACATAGGCTCTTATTCAGGGTGAAGGTCTGGTTTTGTGTAAAGCTACATTGGTGGCACTTTTACTTCAAAAGGAGGTATAGCATCTGGCCTAGCTCCCTCCTAAAAAAAACAAAAACAAAAAAAAAAAACTAAAATTTGATTTTGTTTATTACCTATGGAACAGGGGCAAAGTGATGGCCTTTCAGGTCAGTTAAAAAAAATAAAAATAAACCTGAAATCTGTTTGCCCGTATTTGCCAAGTTTATTTTTTGGTTAAGGCTGCTTATAATTGTTTTTGGATTATGGTTACCAGCTTTAAGGCTTTATTAAATTAAAAATGGTAAAAAATAGAAGTTGTGTCATAATAGTATTCCCAAAAATTATTGATATAGATATTGTCATAGACCTAGTCAACTGGTCTCAGCCTATTCCCAACCATATCAAATACAGAGGCTAAGGGAAATTGAATTGGTTTTGATGTGTTAGAAGCTGAAGGACAAAGGGTTTTCCAGTGACTGATCAGTATACTCCAATGCAGGACTGTCTTCAGAATTTCTTCCTCTGTCACGTTCTACCTATTCAAAAATGGATTTTAATGGTTTCCTGTTGATGTGACTGTGGCGAGTGTGTGTTTGGTGCTGATGCTTTTTAAAACTGCTTTCAGCGAACCTCTATTTAATGGGAATAATAAATTGCCACAATTGGATGGAAATTTGGAAGTAGAAGAGCTTCCATAGGGCTGCTGTCTGGCGTACGTTGGGGTCCACTGAGCAACCAGACACCATACAAAAGTCCTGTCTGTACTGTCCTTTGCTTTGTGTTGCCTGATGTACTGCTAGTGTCTGAGGGGGAAACCCGATAATGCCCCCCACGCATAGCCCTCCACAACCCCTAAAACCAGGCCTCAAAAACTTGCCGTTTCTGGGACATGATGCACTGGTGACCAATTTCTATGGCCCCGCTTGGGCAAGCAGTCTTGAGCACAGAAGAGGTGGGGCATCATGTGTGGGAGAGATATTGCAAATCGGGGGGCATAGCACAAGCAGTGATGTTGACTCGGATTTAGAGTGATCCCACAATTTACCTAGCAATCAAATGATTTTGTCAGTTTTAACAAGACTTGTGCAAAAAGAAAACAAATCTAAATTTGAGCCATGGCCAGAGCATCTAGTAAATGTATTTTATTTGAAGGACTAATTGGTTGTTGTAGATCTGCCTGCATCAATCTAGGTAAATCTGCTCCACTGTGTATGGTGTCCAGCTTTGTGTGTCTGTGCTGGTACTTGAAGACTGGTATGGCCAAATGCTCTATCACTATTTTTTCAGTGTAGAGTATAACTGAGCTGTTTCTACATAATTTTAAGACCAACAACAAAAGAGAGCATAACTCTGAAAGATTGAAGCACGCTTCTGAAAAACAAAAATCTGATTTACTCCAAACTGAATCTGCACAAAATCTTTATTGCATCACTCGTGTAATACATCATCAAAATTAAATTTTGGATTCTGCATGTACGCCTACCAGCACATGACTGCTCCATAGATCATTTTTCAACTTTCTCTGTATTACTCTGGCTCACAGTGTACCACTGACTCTTTTGGAACAAATCATTACGGACTCAATCTTTTTTCTCAATCTTTACCTATGGGAGCTATATAAGCAGTTTAATCGGGTGGGTGCGGTGGAGTTCCTTTTGTGATCTGTACAATGACCATGACACTGTTATAAGAACATGAACAGTGAGGTAAATGAAGACAAAAAGCTTAATTTTACCGTACAACTAAGGTTGAACTGGAGATGCTTAGTGGCTTGATATCTAATCAGATATATTGTCCTAGCATTAGAGTGTACCAAAACCTTTGTGACTTGGCCCTAGAGTCAAAAGACAGCCACATCCCTAGCTTCCCTTTAGCTGATACATGCTCCCATGCCCAGCCATTGAGGTAGGCTGAAGGCGGGAGCACTTCTGTTAAATTTGAGAAAGGGGGAAAAACACCTGGAAACGTATACATTGGTGCCACTGCTGAATGCAAGGCTAACCCTGTTGATCTGTACCAAACCCTATTATGCAGTGCCCTGACTTGGCTAAAGCTACCCAGATGACATTAATGGTTTCTTCATTACTTTAGGCAGTGGTAGATTTTTTTAAGAGGACAGTCCTCCATGCACTGACATCAGGCATAACCAGCCTGTGAGGAAGGGGGGCACTTGCGTTCTTTGGATACAAACACTGGTAAAGTGGTCATTGTGACCAATTTTGCTGGCAGAAGAGGGGCCCGTGGTTGACCCCAAATGTGCTGGACAGTGGTAGAACCCCATACGGTACTGGTTGAAGACAGTGGCGGTAAGTAGAGTTTGTTGTGTTTTTTTTGTTTTTTTTTTTGTGCTGTTCTAATAAGTGAATAAGTTATGCCCCTATGTCTGTTGTGCGGCTGGTAGACTTGAAAAGGGGGGAACTCCATGCCCTTCATTGTTTATGTATTTATTTTTCAAACAAATGGAAACACAGACGCAAATTAAAAAAAACATGCAAAAAATACAGCCGCAAGCACTTTATTCAAAATGTGTCACCAATGCAGCCTGAGAGGTGTGAACATGACCTTTTGTTAACTAATTGAATGTTGTTGTTTTTTTTCTTTTTGTTTCTTTAGATTGCAGACGGTGAGCTGCATGCCTCCTCCAGTGTCATCTGCTGTAATTTTGACCAAAGCTGTAGGTGGTAATGAGGTGAGTGCCCTCTTCTTCATTTGTATTTTGTTTGAAAATACCAGCAATACCAATACTGTGTTGCACTTGACTGCTGACTCGCACTGACTCTATTCAATCAAGTGCATTTTTCCAGACAAGGTACATCATTTTTCCAGGGAGGTAAGGATTTTTTGGATAGTTTGGAAACTGCACCTTATGGGGTATGCAAAAAAAAGAATCGGCATAGGATACGGTTTCTATTATAAGAAATTATTTTTACCTCATCAGAAAATGGATGTAAATCGCATATAAACCTGCCCCCATTGCAAGAGCCTTGCAAAAAGTGCCTTTTTTGTTGGGGGGGGGGGGAAGAATTGCTACATATAATATATATATATATATATATATATATATATATATATATAATATATATATATATATATAATTTTTTTTTTTTTTATTTTTTTTTTTTTTTCTATTGCATTCTTTTGTGTGTCGAAGTGAAAAATCTAACTAAGATGTAAGCTATCTTTTAGTTATTTCAGAAAATATATAGCATGACCCCCCCCACAATAAACTGCTACATCACTTGGATGGTACTATTAATTCTTTCTTCCATATCCCTTAAAAACAAGTTTACCATTAGTGGGCCAAGTTGAACATTAGGGGGCCCAGCACTGAACCCCGGGGGGGTACACTGCTTACAACCAGTGACTATTCAGGAAGGTATACTGTTTGTAACACGGGATTTCCCGCACAACCTGAGGTGTTTTGTACCAATATGGTCTGGATGCTGGCTGGCGGGGTAGGCCACGACCCTAGAAAGAACAGGGTATATATCTATGTATACAAGGTGGTGGACTGCCAGTACAGCCCACCAAGGCCCCCCAATTATCTATACAGATCAGCCGCTCTACAGATAATATGTTCAAAAAATTAATATTTATTACTATAAGCCGAGAAGACATACATCTTAAAAACAATTAAAACAATGTGCATGAGAGGGGGGACATGATGGACTAATAACAGTAAATATAATTACTAAGAAAATTCGTAGAATGTTAAAATTATTTTTACATGAGTGTACTGATTCTGCCCAGGAGTCTCCCCCTCTGAAAGTGCTAGTGCAATGTGCAAACAATGTATATACAGAACAATTGATGTGCAAAAGTGTGCAACAAGAATCATGCAATAGATAAATAAAATGAAAGTGATAGACAAGAAAAAGGGGGACTGAAGTGTCCCTATAATAATTATAAGCGCACCAGTGAAAGTGCTAAGTGCAGATGTGCACATATATGTGCAAAGAAACAAAGAGGAGGTGGCAGGCTCCAGGGCATAAATCACAATGACACTGAGATAATAACCATGATTTTCAAAATATATTAAATAAGGTCAAAACAATGTACATTACCGTATAGAACAGTCCAAGTCCACCTCAACATGCCAGCCAGGAGACTCCTGGGCAGAATCAGTACACTCATGTAAAATTAATTTTAACATTCTACGAATTTTCTTAGTAATTATATTTACTGTTATTAGTCCATCATGTCCCCCATCTCATGCACATTGTTTTAATTCTTTTTAAGATGTATGTCTTCTCGGCTTATAGTAATAAATATTAATTTTTTGAACATATTATCTGTAGAGCGGCTGATCTGTATAGATAATTGGGGGGCCTTGGTGGGCTGTACTGGCAGTCCACCACCTTGTATACATATTCCGGTAGGTATCATTAACCACTCTTCACACGGTCCATCAACCATTTTTCAGTTCAGTTACAAACTGCATTTTCTAACCATAGACCTCTGTTTCCCCAACTTACACTGTCCATTTATAGATTTTTAACACTTTTGCAAAATCCTTAAAAAATAGGTCTGCTTCTCTGTCCGGGCTTCTACTCGCTTTTTCATAGAAGCCAATCAGGTTAGCCTAATAGGTTCTGTCCTTGGTAAAACCTTGTTGTTGTCTGTTGTAATAATATGCATAATCACATAATCCTGTATGTAGTCCCTCAAGCAAGTTTCTCACAATGGATGTTAGGCTTACAGATTTAAAAATGGGCTCTCTTGGCAGTTGGAGAACTCTTGGGTGAAGTCCATCCGGTCCTTGAGATTTGATCACATTTACATTTTGAAAGCTTTTTTGTGTACACAGAACCTTTTCTTTTCAATACAAAACTAACTATTTATCCAAATTATGGGGGCTCAAATATGTGTTAATATTGATATAAGTGGTTCAAAATATAGGCATTTAAAATGCATGTACGCCTTACCAAGCTTTATGATTATCCTAATTCTGTTGTCTGACTGTCATCAATGGTTAATAACTCTACAACCTGTTTCTTAGAAAATAAATAATAAAAATAAACGTCACTACCTCATTTGAAATGGAAAAACACTACTCTAGTGCTAGCCCTTGACAAATATTTTTTAGTTTGGGACCCCATGGTGCATTAATGATTAAGTCACGCCAATCAGGTTGCTTACTTTTAAAATATTTGTTGTAAAAATAGTATAACATTTTTTAAGAGATGCTCTAAATACTAAGGTTTTAATAAAAAAATCTTAATGAATTGCCTCCTAAGGGTTAGTAGCGGGAGAATTCTTACACATATTATGCTGGTCACTATTGACTGAGGCTGATTCTTTCCCAAGAGTCTGACATCTGAAGGTTATTTAGGCTTCTCATAAAAGAACATAATGACACTATAAACCTCTAGCTGATTATAGGCTGTGTTATCCCCCTAGAAGGCACTGGTTTGTTTTAATAGAGAGAAGTTGTTGAGCGGGTTTCAGGTCATTGCAGTGTTTTATCTCGTGCTCCATATTATAGGCAGCATAGTGGTATAACTGCTCATTCCAGAGAGCGGTTCTGCTCCTATCCCTTCCTTTGTTAGTGTCCTCTTGTTTTTATGTCATTTTTCCCATCCATAATCCTTTGGGGCTGGATTAGTCTAAAACAGCAAAGTAGCCAGATGTCTGATTCTGAGAGTGTCCCGGAGGACCACTACGGAAGGCAAGTGAATTCGTTCAGGGCTGCAGATCAAAGATACCTAAGAATTACTTATGGGCACGTAATTTGTGTCACATCCATTATTATCACTCGAGTGGAGAAATTGGTGGCATCTACTATTGGCACCTGCATAATAATCAATCAGCAAGGTATATTTTCCTAGTAATACCATAGAATTATTAAAACCAATTTGAGGAATTCTTGTCTAAAGCTTTTGCCTTTTTAAGCTGGTGAATCCCCAGAGTCTGTAGTGATCAAATGATTTACTAATGACAGCTCAGTCAATTAGCACACTTAATTTAGGACTATTTTTCACAAATGTATACACTAGCAGTGTTATTTGGAACTGATCCTTTTAATTGCCCGGCTGAGTATAATAAACTCCTGTACTTGTCTACAGCAGTGTCTACAGATTTGGCAATCCTTAAAAGCTGTTAACATGTTATAGGAACAATGGAACAGTGTGTTATCTTGAGTTATTCTATTCTTTTTAAAGGTTAGTTATTGTAAGTTAAAATAAAGGCTGACCATAAAATCCCAATTGACTTCTGTCAGTCTGATCACTCTGAACAAAATTGTTGGGATGGTTTTATATCTCCTGTTCTGGCTGAAATTTCCTGTCTCTATGTGAGGAAAGCTGGCATTATCCCATGAATGTCTTTAAAAGCAGGGGGGGGGGGGGAGTTCAATGCTCTTGCATGTTTATGTCCCCATATTACTCGCTCCCATCTTGATTTATGATTTATTTTTTATTTATTGTTATTTGTTTGCTGTTAGCGAAATTTTTACTGAGCTCAGAAGCACAGAAAAGAGATACAGGCAAATAAGCTCTATCTCCACTTGCAGTCGCAGGACATGGTGTGTCTTGCTCAGTTTGATGGGGTGGAGATAGTCCTACCTCTAAATGAGGGGGGAGAATATAAAAAAAAAAAAAACTCTGATCTGGGTTGCAGAAGATGGGTTGGATCACAACTTCAACAATATTTAGCAGCACAGCAGGATAAATCCTATTCATGGCAGGTAGGCAAACAATGATTTGTCTTTAGCTAAGGCAGAACATCACCCCTCCTGATGGCTGCAGAATCCAGGACCGGCCGCTATGTGAAAACCCCGGGCACCCGTAAACCCTCACCTTTCCCCACTCCAACAGCGCATGAGCAGGCTCTCGTCCAATGAGAGCCGCCTGCCGTGACAATGTAATTCTGCAAACTGTTCTCATTGTCAATAGGGAGCACACGTTGCCGCATCCCCTGCATTCCTGGCGGCGTCCACTCGCTCCAGCCAAGACTGGCTGGGGAAAGCGGCAGGGAGCCCCTCCCATTCTAGTCAATGAGAACAGTTTGCTTACATGGTCATGGCAAATGGGTCTCATTGGAAGTAAGCCCACTCAGGCACAATTGGAATAAGGAAGCGTTAAGTGAGTAGCGACACTCTGGGAGGGGTTACACAGCAGGGCACCCAAATTCTCAATAGAGAACAGAACCTGGGAAAGTCAATTTCCTGAGAACTAGACTTTCCCGGGGTTTGTTTCGTGCCCCCTGGGGTATCCCAAATTGGGATGCCTTGCTGTGTGAAACTCCCCAATTCGGCCATAAAAGCCCAGCTTTTCACACACCAAAGGTGCATGCGCAGGCTCTCCACCACGGAGAGCCATCTGCTGTGACTACCTAATTTGGCAGGCTGCTCTTTTTGACTTGAATGGGGAACGCTGCCGCATCGCTGGCTCAGTGCGTCGCGCCTGTCTCCCAGCCTATCCGAATAGCTGTGGTGAGAGCATGCGCACGATGCCGGGGATGCTGCAGGGTGTGCTCCACTTTAAAAACAATTTGAACTCTTGAATTACGTAGCCCCAGCAGATGGCTCTCATTGGAACAATGCATCGTTGCAGCATGGCAAGGTGAGTTTTTAAGGCAAACTAGGGAATTTCAGGATACACCAGAGAAAAGCCAGTGGCCGGCCCAGAATCCTTTAGATTCCAGGCTGGCCACTGGTTGGTTTTGTTTCTGTTTACATCCGTGTGTACAAAAATGCTTTCTCTCATAGCCATGTCTAACTACTAACAGCTTGGGCACAACTTGGACAGATTTGTTGGATTGTCTCCTGTTTAGCCCAACCAGTTTTGTTTTAAAATTCTTTTTTTTTTTTTCCTTGGGCGTTATCACTTTTTTCTATGCCCCAGTTCTGAGTCTCTGGTACTGTATATGATTCTAATCCATTCTCCAGTCCGATACTATCTCATACTACTAGATTTAGTTTTTTCTTGGCTGAAAGTCAGAACATACTGCTGACAGATCATATTTGACCTTCTCCTATAATTGCTTCCTTAAATGTGGCATCCTTGATGGATCCTTGCAATTTGCTCCATCCATTTTATAACCTGACCACCAACTGAATTGCACCATAGTGAAGGATTCCCAAAAAGGTTTGCTCTGCTGTGTTGAGAAGATCTGGAGTTGCCCATGTGGTCAGAGACCTGTCCAAGGCAGGAGAATATGCTAATACTGTTTTGTGGGAATTATGGGATCATGTCTGTGTGGGTTTCCTAATCCATCAATAAAATACTTAAAGTGGACCAACACCCAGGATTTTGACTATCCTGGGATTTGGTCCACTTCCCCGGGGCACCCCGCTATGTGAAACCCACCCAGAAGTAAAAACTCGTGCGACGCATGTGCGGCCGCTTGTCCAATCAGCGTGATGAGACGTCTTACCGCAGCGGCTCCGAGCACGCTGGCAGCCACATCTCGTGCTTCCCTCTAACAGGCACGCGCCCTGCTAGAGAGAAGCACGAGATGTGGCCGCGGCCCACGCATGCGCCGTTGGACCGGCAATCAGGGAAGTGCAGCAGGCGTCCCTGATTTTGGATGCGCCGCGGGGTGGGATTCGTTCAGCCTGGGAATCTTATAGATTCCCGGGCCGATCGCGCTGGGTGTTGGTCCACATTAATCAAAGAAACCCAGGTATCTGAAGGATCCCAGATATTCGGGAGCAACCAGTTCCAGGAACTCTTCAGCAGCTGGTTTTATTGCTTCATCTCTCATGCAGGTGGTTGTATAACAGGCAGCTGGAAATTAAAGTGATTGTCCAGGCTTTAAAAAGAAAGAACTCTATGCTTTGCAGGTGGTTGATCCTAATCTAGCATTGTGTTGCTTACCTTATCGCTGGCTTAACCTTATCAAGCCCTGCGCTGGCAGGCCCAATCCTCTGACATCTACCTTTGTGGTGATGAACAGCCCCCCCCTGCCATCAGTGAGCGACGCTGGCATGCCCCCTCCATTCACTGCAATGAAGGCGATGTGCCAGGCCTTGGCACGTCAACTCTATTGCAGCCAATGAAGTAGGTGTACTTTGTACCTTGTGACTGATGGCAAGGCGCAGTCCGCCATCGTGAAGGCAGATGTCAACTGATAGCCGGGTGTGGGACTCTGGGGATCAAGTTAGCAACAAGGATCGATCATCGGTGGGGGTGAAAAGGTATATATATATATATTATATTATATTATATTATATTATATATTTTTATTTTATTTTTTTTACAACTTTTAACCTTTTAGGAACAGTCCTGTTGTAACTGCCCTCTTATCTGCAGAACAATAGCTTGAAAAGTATTCTTATACATGCACAGCTAGGTTAAAGTGGGTCAAAACCCATGCGGCTGGTGCCTGGAATCTAAAAGATTCCAGGCCCGGCCGCTAGCCTGCCCCCGTGGCATCCTACACGTGATGCCTCACTGTGTGAAACCCCCTAGGGCGACGGTAATCCTACCTGTTCCCGGTGGGTTCCGCAATGCAATCTCCGCCGGCGGTCCTATCGCCTATGTGAATGGCTGTGCGCCGGAGCACACACGTGCCCGAACAGCGTGCGGGGTATGCGGCCAGCCGGCTGCACTTTGTCGGTGCAACACCTCTGAGATCAGCCAATCAGCGATCTCAAAAGTACCGCTGGGCATGGCTTTGGTGGTGGAAAAACATGGTTTTCTTTGGAAACCGGGCCACCACGAAGCCAACCTCAGCACCCGGCTGCTTGGGGGGGGGGGGGGGGGGGGCGAAGGATGAACCGTGGACCCGGAAATGGGTTTCCATCTGCCTTAAGGAAAAAATGACCTGTGTGGGTTAGGTATTACAAAAACTTTCATGTTCTGACTTTCTTACAACTTCTACTCTCTCTCCTCTCATCACACAGAAAACAATTTGTAGAGAATTAATAGGTCGCATGTCGACCAATCAGACACAAAAGATGGAAACTTGTCTTTATCAGCAAAGTAATTGTGCTTTTGGCTCAGGGTGAAGCTTGTGCTATTGAGCAGTCTATAACTGCCACAGGTTGACAGGCAGCTTCCGCACGGGTCTGCACAGGAGGCCCACCTAATATGCCGTCTGCCCTAAGGGCCTATGGGAGCGCAGCTGGATTATTATGTTAATGCGTGAGCCTCCTGCCCTCTTCTATCCCAGCTGGGCTCCCTGTTGTTCCGTTCTGCTTTTTCCTGACAGTATAGTAATATGCTTCATGATTGAAAGGGCAAAAGGGCTAAAAAAAAAAGAGAGAAAAAAATGAACAGGTCTACAAAGGGATGTCAGTGAACCAGTGCAGGGATTTCCTTCTGTCAGCATCTTACAAGCGTGTTTGTAAATTGAGGTTTAGACAGATTTCCCTTTTTTTTTTTCAATATAAAACTTGCCAATAAATGAAATATATTTTAAGAATCATATTTTATTGTAGGACCTTTGTTACATGACCAATCTCTCCCATAGATATATTTATAAAGAAAATGCTGTACGAAAAATTCTACAATCAATTTGCCATGTATGTTACAACATACAAAGAATTTACTTTGGCAAGGACAAGAAGAATTGGAAAACTTAAACGAAAAGTCTGCTTTTGATGGCATATATAGAAAGTGTATATTATTTACACCAAGATGATGTCCTCAAGATGCTGAGCTGATCTAGTTTTTTTTTTCTTAACATGGCAAATGTGTGTTTCATGGAAGCAGTTTTCGTTTTCGCTTCTTGCAATCTGCGGCAATTGTACACAAAGTCTGTACCACAAGATCTATAAGAAGAGACAAACGAGTCCTGTACAAACAGAACATTGCTGCTGGGACTGTGTAAGCATATGTTAGCTCCCTCACCTCAGCAATGGTCATAGCAGCAGTGTTCTGTTTGTACAAGGCTCACAACTCTCTTGCTGTTGATCTTGGTATAAATATCATCAATTTATCATTATGAGGGTGTTCTGTTTACTCTTTTAGACTCTAGGTCCAATTGTTTCTTTTTACCTAATCCAAATAGTACAGGGACCAAACCCTAGTTCAGAATTCATGATTTTACCCCGCTTAAAAAGGGTCAATAAAAGAAACTGTAGCTTGTGTAAAGGTGGCTTTCCGTAAACGTATTTATCCTGGCCTGTTCTGTACTATATAAGAACAGAAGCCACATCATCGCATAAAGGTGAAAGTATCTAAAATTCCGGGTATAGTTCCACTTTAACAAAGTATCTCCTGGTATTTTGGTGCACAAAAGGTTTTTGCCTTTAAAGTTTTCACTAGCATCTAGTATGGTGCCAATGAGTATCTGTAAACGCCCTGAAACCCTCTAAGCTGTTTGGATAACATCCATACTGAGCCACTGACCTTTGTTAACATCGGAGCTGTGTTGTACTGTAGGATGTTCTTCCAGCATGTTAAAGCTACAGCTGACTAAATACTTTTAACTTACGTTGTTTCCCCCAGACCTAAATGCCCCCCCCAACAGCGTGTAAGGTGGTTCAAAGCACGGCCACTCCTAATTGTAAGGACAACAGGTTCATATACAAGCAAATTAAATCCCTGTTTGTATTCTGACATTTCACTCCCTGGACTACTACTCAGAACCTGACTCTAACTTTTGCAGATAAGGACTGTCTACCTTCCATGAATTACTTTCCAATCAGAATATCCATTGCTGGGTAGTAAAATACAGTGGTTAAACCTGCCTGTGATCAAGCTGCCTGGGGAAGCAATCTTGCCTATCCTAATAATGTGAACAGTGTGACTTTGAAAGTGACAGACACCTATACACATATCTGTACCCTTTATGTGACCTTTCATTCTAGCCATGATTGACTTCTCTACAGGAACCAGGTTTGATGACAAAAGCAAATGGCAAACAGGAATTCCCATGATTATAGATTCTCGGTTACCAGTAACCAGTCTCTGAGCGCTTATGTTAGTTGACAGCGGTAAAGAGGCATTTAGCTGGTCTTAGAAATGACACAACTCATGGATTTACATCTTCAGCATATTCCTCAAGTCTTTTAGAGGATACATACATTTTTACTTGTTAAACCTAATAAAAGACTTTGGCCTGTAGCAACCAGAGGTGATCTCTCAGACCTATCTCTGTAGTCTCAACTGAGACAATGGTTTATTATATATCTGGGCAGTGCATGTGAGCAGGGTACAAGTACAAGCAATGACTCATTTTGACCCACCCTTCACCCTTACTCTTGGGTACCTTTTTTAATATAAAGTATAAAATCTGTTCCTGCAGATTTGGTCATTTGCAGAGGACGTTGTGAGAAGGTCAGCATTCCTAAATAGATGCTATAACCTTTTGTTAGTAGGTAGGTCGTATATTAACCCCCCACTCCTTACCCTAAATTGGCTTTAAAAAATACTTTTACTTTACTTTATTCACCGTCTGGAAGTAGGGTCCTGTTAATTGAGCCAGAGGGTGACCACATCTTACCCACAGTGTTACTAGTGTGGCCCTGGTCTCTGGGCCTGGAGGGGACACCTATGCAGCGCTTCACCCCCCCATCATCAGATGTTAAGGGATGATGCAGGGGAACTACAAGTTTTACATTGCCTCAGGGTTCTAGAGGCATTGAGGCTGTGCCATGTTATACACCTGCCTGCCATACAACAATTTATCCACCTTATGATGATCAAGGCTAATTAAGCTGAAGCGTGCATTCATATGGTGGACATGTGAAGCTGATCAGCAGCAGTGAATATAGTTTTTAAAGCTGGAACACATTTTTAAAGTGAGCATCCTTTTTCATTGTGTAATATCTTATTAGAGTAGAGTTCATGCTAGAGGCTGTAGGTCCCCTTTAAATTGTTAGACTAAAAGAAGGAACATTTTATAGGTTAAAATATTTGGACAAAATTGCCTTTTATGTAGGTTTATCCATATAATATACTGGCAATATTATACGAGTTGCTGGTTTGCCTATGTTTGTCATTTCAGACAGACAATTGGTAATTCTAGCAGTACATGTGTGACCTATACGCAGGTAGTCTAAGAAGGGAAGTCTTGCTTCAGACATCCAGAAGATGGGAATGTTTGTTTCTGTGCCAGTCGATAAGTATGCCATTTAATGGAATGGGAGGGTGGTGTAGGGAAGCTGCACCATGACTTAGGTCCGGATGGGTGATGTGCTTGCCCGCTGCATATTCATTTTCTTGTTGGGGGTGGTGGATGATCTGCATATCATTTTTGTGGGGATAGGAAATCCGCTTGCCTGCTGAATATTTTATGTTGTAATGCCGGGTTGGTTGGGGATCTGCTTGACATCTGGAATATATCTTGGGATGGGGGGGTGGGACATCCACTTTGCATATTAATTCATTGACTTACCCACTGTTTTTTAATGTCTCACCCTCAGAATATGGTATCTGCAGCTATACTGCACCCCAGTATGTAGTGGCTAGATTGGCTGCTAGAAGCGCTTGCGCTGCAGCCAGGGGTAGTACAGTATTTTCTAAAAGCCAACCTCTACCATCCCTTATAAATCTGTATCGGGTGATACTTTGGCCAATCGGAGAATGGGGAAGTGGTAATGGGAAGGTAGGTGCATGGTAAAAACCTAAACGTAAGCCCCATTTTTACAGAGGTGGTATTTTGCTAATAAGATTACAGATGAATGAAAATGTTACACAAAAGAGAAACCCATGAAATCCCTCAGAAGAGGAATTTATATTCACAATAGATTAAGGTCACTTTGGATATAAAACCATTATCACATTGCCTTTTGAAAAGAGTGGTCTTCGCCCCAAGGTCTATTCCATGTGTTTAAAGCCTATTTTTGTGCTCCAGTATAATTTTTGCCCCCTTTCCAAGCAATATACCTGCTAGTGGAACAAAACCCAGGATTTTGACTATCCCTAATTTTGTTCCGTGCCCGGGGGCCTCCCGAATTTGGATGTGTTGAACCCCGCCAGAACGCCCCCAAAAACACTTACCTCTTCCCAGTCCAATAGCACATTTGTGGGCTCTTGTCCAATCAGATCCATTTGCTGTGACTTATCATTTGGCAAATGGCTTTGATAGACTTCAGTGGGGAGCAAGAGCATCCGCATGCCCAGTGGCTTGCGTGTATCCATCTGAGCCTATCTGAATGGGATGTCCTGAGGGGAAGGTCAGGGTCCGGCCCTGGAATCTTTTCAGTTCCAGGCCTGGCCGCCCTGAGTTTTGTTCGCTTTAAAAAGTACAGCGCCTTTTTTTTTTTTTTTTTTCCTAAAACTTTTTAATGTGCCATAGTAGGAAACATTTTGGTCATGTAACTGCTTGAAAGAAAATAAAAATAATTCTTATGAGTGGGCCCTTTATAGGAAAAGTGACAGGGTATTAATTGTGTCAGAGGGGAGGGCATTTATTGTGGCACCAGAGGGGAGAGTTTGAGTTCTGTACGGCTGTGTGTTCTTTTTTTTTTTTTTTTTTTTTTTTTTATATCTGTATCCTATTAAAGGTGGCATTTTGCATGTCAGATTCGTTATATTACTAATTATTTTGTAAGTTGTCAACCGTGGCTCATTTGTGCGGCCACAGAATGTTTTGCAGTCTAATGTTTCTATTTGGAGAAGCAGCATTACATGTATCATTGTGCTCCTTTAGCTTGTACATTAGACACTTTTGGTTTATGGTTATTTTTATTTAACTATTTACTCCATCTCACCGTGACACAGCAAGCCTAGATCTCTTTGTATGCATTTAAACAGTCCTTTTAAAAGCCCCGGTGTATTTCAGCCAATGGCACTTGCAATATCCTACTCTCAGACAAAAACGCAGTGAGCTGAGGTCTGAACTTCATGTTAAAGGAGTATTTGCTAAGGATTTCTTTTATTAACTGTCATCATCTTCATAACTTATGGGCAAATAACTTCAGTATAATAACTAATTTTGAGAATAATGGGCCCCTTAAGAACAGCCCCAGTCATTCATGAAAGTCAGTGACAAATTGGCTCTAACAGAGTAGCGTGTGCTGCTTGTCCTGCTTACACCCTCTCTTTGGTGTCATTCCCATTCGTCAATGTCCTGGCTGTGCTTTAGTAAAGCTTGCTTTCCACCATGGCAACTTAATTTCTGTAAGGAGGAATGACAGCCTATTTAATTTAGCTCCCATAATCCCTTTCATAATTTTTGTTTTTAGCGTAGGTTTGGATTTTGTACAAAAAAAAGCACTCCATGGAGTCTTGAAAAATCAGAACGATTTGATTTTATCACATATTTGTATTGATTTTTTTCAATGCAGTATAATAACTAGGCTTCACATATACTGCTCTGTTTTTAGAAACTTCTGCTTGGCTTTTGCATTTGAAATGTTGACAAAGTGGCAAGTTTTCCCTAAATGGATTCACACTTTAATTTGGAATAAGGGTCAATACATTTGGTTATGGTTATGTGGACTAGCAGGCAGCCTTAATCTTGCTTTATACACAGGGCACACCCACCTTCAGACTGGAACACTTCTGCATTATATACTGGTGTGGGTGTAAGGTAAGCAGAGGTTTTGGAGCCTTGTGCCCCCTATGGCACCCCACCCACAATCTAAAGCCTGTGGAATTGTCCAGAATTGGCATTCTCTTTTAGGCTTTGTTTACACCTATTCACCTGTCTGTGTTGCACAGTGCAGTCACAACATGGAAAATGCTGGCCATTATATTTCTCTCAGATTCTACTCCAGGGCGTCCTAGAGTTAGATAAGAAAAGGTGTACTCTTGGATGTAGGCAGGACTGCAAGATCAAAAGGCTGGCTCCTCCTGGTCTAGGACTAGGAATGTAAAAATATTGTGGGGATTATATTTAGTTTTCTAAACAGACCCATATAGATTTCATAAGGAGAGGCAATTGTTCTGTTAACAAACACATTTCACTAAAATCACTGAAAAAGAATGAGAAATCTAGATAAGATTCCATTAAATCCAACATTCGGGATACTAAATATGTTTCCAGCAGACCTGATTAAAGTGGCACAAAAATACAATTCTGTGATTACTCACCTGTAGAATTGGTATTATACGTATACAGCACGTCCTGTTCCAGAATATTCCTTACGCTTGGGTAATACATCCAGTAGATGGCGCTGGACTGCAGAGACAGAAAAGTGGCTCCTCCCGGCCCCATATATACCAGGGACCTCCCACAAATTCCCCAGTATTGAAAAGCAGTTAAAATGAAGCCGAGAGAACTATAACCATTATCAATATTGAACATAAGAACAATCACCATAAAGGGGTAACTAAGAATAATAACAAGGGCGGGGTGGAACAGGGCGTGCTGTATACATATAATACCAATTCTAGAGGTGAGTAATCACAGAATTGTGTTATTCTAAGTATACAGCACGTCCAGTATATTCCTTACTCTTGGGAGGGACATCCAATGGCAGTGTCCGTAAGGGAGGGTGGGATCTCCAAAAGTAACAGCAGACAGTTTAAACCACTGCCGCCTGCAGAACTCTGCGACCAAAGGCAGCATCAGCTGACGCCTTAACATCAACCTTGTAAAACTTAGAAAAAGTATGAACAGAAGACCAAGTGGCGACCTTGCAAACAACAGAAGCTTGGTGCTGAAGAGCCCAAGAGGCACCAATCGCACGAGTAGAATGAGCAGTAAGGCGGAAAGGGAGGCTCCTTCCCCCTTAGCAGAATAGGCTTGTACCACAGCCTGACGGATCCACTTGCTGATAGTGAACTTAGCTGGAGCCAGACCCATCTTAGGTCCAGATGGGAGCACAAAAGGAGCATCAGTCTTCCTGAAGGATTCAGTAGCCACCAAATAGAACTTCAGAGTCCTGACCACATCCAAAGAGTGTAAAACCCTCTCCTTAGAGTTACTAGGATTAGGACACAGAAAAGGCAAAACAATGTCCTGATTGAGATGAAAGGCAGAAAGTCAGGCTTAAAACGAAACACCACCTTGTCCTGGTGTCTCTCAAAGTAAGGGGGTTTGATGGAAAGCGCCGCCAACTCAGAAACACGCCTAACAGAAGTAATAGCCACCAAAAAGACTACCTTAAGCGTAAGAATGGACAAAGGGGCCCCCTGCAAGGGCTCGAAGGGAGACCCCTGCAGGGCAGATAAGACCAAGTTCAATTCCCAGACTGGTAACATAGGCTTACGTGGGGGACGCACGTGAGTAACCCCCTGGAGGAAGGTCTTGACCAGGGGATGCTGAGCAAAGGATCTTTGGAAAGAAATGGCCAAGGCAGAAACATGACCTGAGCTGAAGACCCAGATCCAAACCATGTTGCAGAAACTCCAGAATACTAGGAATAGAAAAAACACGACAGGGAAGCGAGTTAGACTCGCACCAGTCAATGTAAGTACGCCAAACCCTATAGTAGATGGAAGAAGAGGACTTTTCCTAGCCCTGATCATGGTATTAACAACCGAGGCAGGCAGCCCCTTTTCCATCAAGATGGAGGTTTCAGCAGCCAGGCCGTCAAAGCCAGCATTTGTAAATTGGGGTGGCGTAGGTGCCCCTGAGTGAGCAGATCTGGAACCCAGGGCAGGGCGTACTGATCTACTGCCAGCTGCACAATGTCTGCGAACCACACTCTTCTTGGCCAACAGGGGGCCACCAGTATGGCTGGCACCCCTTCCTGAGCTATCTTGCGCAGCACCCTGCCCAGCAGGGGAAATGGAGGAAACACATACAGGAGCTGAAAACTTGTCCAAGACATTGCCAAGGCATCCATGGCCAAGGCCAGAGGATCCTGGGACAGAGAGACAAAGACTGGAAGCTTGTGATTGTGACGGGACGCAAACAGATCCACATCTGGCTGACCCCAGCGGTGGCACAGGGAACGAAATACCCTGCTGCTGAGGGACCATTCTCTCAGACGAGAGGTCCCCCTGCTCAGAGAGTCTGACTCCAAATTCTCCACCCACGGAATGTACACAGCCGAGATGCAGGAAACATTGTCCTCCGCCCAGGACAGAATCATAGACACTTCCCTGAGGGCCCTCCTGCTCCGGGTCCCTCGACCCCAAAGGTGAAGCTGAAGAGGTCTCATGTGAAACTGAGCATATGGAACCGCCTCGAAGCAGGACACCATCAGGCCCACCAGCTGCATTCCCTGCCTGATGGACGGATGAGGACAAGACAGAAGGAGCTGTGCTTGCTCTTGAAGACTCACAACCTTCTGCTGAGGGAGAAAGATCTTGACATAAGATGAATCCAGAATCATGCCCAGAAAGGACTTCACCATGGAAGGAGACGGGGAAGATTTGGGATGGTTGATCACCCAGCCGAATGACTCCAGTGTGGACACCACCCGCTGGGTATCCAGCTCTGCCTGTTGGAAGGACTGAGAAGTGATAAGCATGTCGTCCAAGTAGGGAAGAATGCGAATGCCCTGAGATCTCAGCAGAGCCATCACTCCTGCCAGCACCTTGGTAAATACCCTGGGAGCCGAGGTGAGACCGAAGAGCAAGGCCACAAAGCAAGGCCACAAATTGGTAGTGCTGATCCTCCAGAGCGAACCTGAGGAATCTCTGATGACCTGGAAAGATAGGTATGTGAAGGTAAGCATCCTTGATGTCTACAGAGGCCCTGGGCATAGAGAATTCAAAGCGGAGCGCAGAGTCTCCATGCGAAAGTGTCTGAATCTGACAAATTTGTTGAGGCGCTTTAAATCCAGGATGGTTCTGATGGACCCGTCTTTTTTGGGAACAATGAAAAGATTGGAATAGTAGCCTTTGCCCCTTTCCCTCAAGGGCACCCGGCAGATGAACAAAGGGGGGTGGGAGCAGCTCAATCACTATTTATACAAAATTATCAACATTATTATTCAGGGCCTGGGAACTAATTTACCGCCCAGTTTAACCCTCTCATCAACTAAATATCAAGCAACAAACATGTCTAGCTATGTGGAAAGACAGAGATTTGGTTGCATATATCTGCAGATACATGTGGAAGCCACACTGCCCCGGCAAGGCACTCTGTGTTTAGTGTGGTCCCTACTCTTAATTCTGAGTCCCCAAAGTTGGGACATGCAATGCAGACAAATATCTGAGAGCTACTCACCTGGGAAGCAGCCAGCCTCCCTTTAGAACACTTCACAGGGAGAAATCCATATTAACTGAATTCCTCCCTGCTTGTGCTCATGGCAATTCAAATGAACAAAGGGGGGTGGGAGCAGCTCAATCACTATTTATACAAAATTATCAACATTATTATTCAGGGCCTGGGAACTAATTTACCGCCCAGTTTAACCCTCTCATCAACTAAATATCAAGCCGGCAGATGACTCCCAATTCCAGAAGGCCTTGGACAGCAAGGGACAGACCCTGAGCTGACAGGGGGGTTTTGAGCTAACCGAGATTTGATGAATCTTGGGGGCGGCCAGGCTGCAAACTCTATCTTGTAACCGGAGGACACTACCTCCTGAATCCACCGGTCTGAGGCATGACGCCTCCAGACATGAGCAAAGAGCCGAAGCCGTCCCCCCACCCGGATGGGTGTTGCACATGTTCTCTCTGCCTTGGATGATACCATTAGAATGTGTGGCAGGGCATCTGCCTTGTTGGTGGCGATACGCCGCTCGGTCTGGCTGCGCCAGTGGGCAGGTGACAACGCTGCTAAGAAGGCTCTCACTGGCTTTCCCTTCAAGGGGCTGCGCCTCTTTGGTGAACGTCTGGACTTGCTTGCTAAGGGAGGCAAGTTACCTCAGCGTAGAGGGCAGCCCCGGTCCTTTCGGGGTTCAGGTGCGGGCGCCCCTTTATGCCTGAGGGAGCTTGGGGGAGGACTTAGGCTTGGGACCCCAGGAGGGACCAGGGCGGCCATGTTCTCTGCCCCTGCCCCAAAAATCTCCACGGGCTCCAGCAAAGGAAGCTCCCCTGCCAATTCTGGAACCACGGAAGGAAGGAAGAAAGGCACCTGAACCCCGAAAGGACCGGGGCTGCCAGACGTTCACCAAAGGGGCGCAGCCCCTTGAAGGGAAAGCCAGTGAGAGCCTTCTTAGCAGCGTTGTCATCTGCCCACTGGCGCAGCCAGACCGAGCGGCGTATCGCCACCAACAAGGCAGATGCCCTGCCACACATTCTAATGGTATCATCCAAGGCAGAGAGAACATGTGCAACAAATTCCTCACAACGCCGAAGAGCTCTATACTCTTCACTACCTGCATCATCAGGGGCCCCATCTAAGAGACTCCTGAGCAGGCTTTTAATAGCAACAGCCATAATGGCAGAGGCACAGACTGGACGCAGCGCGGCCCCCACACAGGCAAAGGCATGGCAAGCCAGCTGATCTATGTGCCTGTCCTCCCCATCCCTCAGGGTAGTAGAGTCAGGGGAATGCGTGACGGATGTGTTGGACAACCCCAGAACTGGTGCATCCACCTCTGAAGGACATGACCAACGTTTAACCATCTCAGCGGGAAAGGGATACCTCTTATCCCATCTCTTTGGTACCCCGGGAAGCCGGCTAGGCCGTTCCCACTCTTTGAGCACCAGATTATTAAAGTGAGTTTGTTCAGGAAACTCCACGCGTGGTTTAACAGTATGAAACAGCTCCCCCTGCTGCAGCGGAGCCACGGCAGGAGGAGAGATACAGAGTACTTCAAAAATGTGAGCTAAAAGCCTGTCGGTATCATCTGAAGCCCATGGGTCAGACCCAGAATCGCACCATAAACCTTAAGCTGTTCCTCAGATTATTCTGAATCAGAAAATAATTCCCCCTCTTCCAGGGGGGTATAACTGGTAACGTCAAAAAATTCCTCAGCCTCCATAGGAAAGAGGGAAACACCAGGTGATAAATGCCGCTTCTTAGCAGAAGCCTTATGCGGGCCAGAGCCAGCAATATGTCTCTCAATGCTGGCCACCCGTGC
This sequence comes from Gastrophryne carolinensis, assembly GCA_027917425.1. Classification (NCBI taxonomy): domain Eukaryota; kingdom Metazoa; phylum Chordata; class Amphibia; order Anura; family Microhylidae; genus Gastrophryne; species Gastrophryne carolinensis. Next base: position 163,981,468 of record CM051234.1, read on the forward strand.
AGCCAAATCAGGTTGAGACTCCCCACTGGTATGCACCTCACTAGGAGTCAGATGTAAGCGTGGGGGGGTAGGCGAAGCCAGAAGGGGCGCAGGCCCAGCCACCGGTAACCCAGACTGCAGCGCAGCGTCTGCTGGGCGCAGGGTACACACACCCTGACATTGTCACTTATAGGGGATACCCCAGACGCAACACATAGCCGGGCTTGTCCCGAAGGAACCCCAAGCTCATTATCCTGAGAAGCCTCCATATGATGATTATTGTGGCACAGCAGGCCAATTGGGATTGACGCTAATAAAGCTACCTGGGATGCCCCAATAGCCCGCTAAGGAAGTGGGAGACAATGGATCACAAAAGCCCTCCAATAAGGAGCGCTAAATAGAGGGGATAGGACCGGGAGAAACCACAAAAAAGTTTGACCCCGCCTGCAAGACATAAAGCAAAGATCCCGTAAGCATAATACAATGAAATACAAATAAAAGCCAGCCCGCAGTGGCACTTATGGACCGCGATAGGGAGATGCCAGACCCGCAGTACAGGAGCTCCAAAATGGCGCCTGCATATACCTCGAGGTGCGGGCCGCGGAGAAGGGATGCGGAAAACGTCATCCGCAAGGCCCGCTCCCCCGAAGAGCGCGAAAACGCGCCCCCGTGACAAGGCCAGCCAATGATGGCACAGCAGCGCCTGAGCTGATGCCGCCGCCGTCCACGGGGCGAAGTACAAGCTTGTTGCGACGGCAATAATAAAAACCCAGTGCAACCAAAGCAAAGCGGACCACAACATGGATAAATACAAGTTAACACATACACCCCCCCCCCCCCCGAGATCTACCCATGGAGAGCGAAGGGGAAGCAGCGGCCGGCCTAAGAGGAGCCTAACTGAGGAGACAGGGGCGAAGGGCATCCAATAAGGCTCATCACGGGCCTGTACCGCCTACTCTTTGGTGGGGGACTGCGATCGGAGCAGCACGCCTTAGCACCTGACAGCAGTGCTGCCTACCATCACCCGACCAGCGCAGCCTAAGCTGGGAGGCAGTGAAAAGGAACGGGTGGGAATAGTCCTACAGGGCCGCAGGCTAATAAGCCCCGCTCACCTGCGAGTAGAAAGAGCCATCTTCTAGTCATCGCAGCCCGGACTGCAGAGAAGAACTGGGGGAGGTCCCTGGTATATATGGGGCTGGGAGGAGCCACTTCTCTGTCTCTGCAGTCCAGCGCCATCTAGTGGATGTATTACCCAAGAGTAAGGAATATTCTGGAACAGGACCTGCTGTATACTTAGAATAGCCAATCTACAGGAAAGTCATGGATGCAGGCAGCGTGCTGGGCCACGTCAGCCAGCATTCTTGAGATCAGCCTATTGGCGATCCAAAAAAACTGGCAGACAGACGCGTTGCCTGATTTACTCGGGGGGGGGGGGGGGGATGTTCATAAGGGGGTTACCTATGTTTGTCCACCCAGAAGACCCCTTAATTGTTCTGCATAATAGGCTAGAGGTAGAAGTAATTACTCAACTCTGCTAGAGCCATACAAGAATTTACAGATGCCTGTAGATAATTACACAAAGTTTGGAACTATGGCATCCTAGATATGAACAGCCAAAAGCAACCGGTTTCTGTGATCATATCCTTTGAACCAGTCAAGATCCTTGTATTGGCATAACTTTAGAGTTGCATATATTTACAGTAAGAAACCAATATTTGTTAGTGGACTAACTAAATCTTTACACATGAACTTTTATGCTCAATGTGATGATGTTGTAGGTGAAGTGGGACCATCCGGTAAGCCTTGATATTCCTAGTATGTCACACACCCCGCTTCCAACATTCATGACACTTGGGATACCGGCCTGTAGAGGGCGATCTTGCAGAGATGACATGAGAAAAAGGAGCCTCTCCTGGTCCATAAATACCCGGGACCTCCCACTACTCCTCAGTCTTTTCGTCTCTGCAGTCGGTGAAGCATTCAGAAGATGACTCTCCTTCCTGCAGGTAGCCGGGTTACGCCCGGCCCTTTTCTATTTCTGCCTGAAGCCACATTTTTGTATTGTGATATGTATGTTATGCCTCCCAGCCTTGGCTGATGGGCTTGGGCAAAGGTAGATACACCCTTGGGTGTATATCGGAGCTTGCTCCCTCCGTGAGACCTCAAATAAGGGGTAGGCAGAATCCGGGTTGGTGTCCCCCGGCGTGGGATGCCCCGTCCCTTTAAATCTCCTTGTGCCTATTGGGTGCTTATTGTTTTCCCCCCTTTTTGGCCCTCCTGGACCCTGCTGGGGTGAAGGGGGGGTGGGAATCTTTATTTAGGGAGTATCTTTTGGCCTATGCATTTGTGTTTTTAAAAAAAAAAAAAAAAAGGAAAGGATAAGAAAGTGACATACCTGTTTTGGGTTTTTAAAATTTCCCTCTTTTTTTCGTTCCGCCCGTTCTATGATGTCATGCTATTGTCTTTGGCTGACCTGCCTTCTGCTCTCTGAGCAGTGCTAGGTGGTGGGCGGGGCTTCGAGTCGGCGTCGCATTTCTGCTTCCTCTTCCTGTTTGACATGTGGTTTGCTGGTTCCTGTTCTGGTGCTGGCCTCCACTGGTCCTGGCTGCTGCGTTGGTGCCGCTGCTGGGCTTTTCTTATATCGATTGGTCGCAGGGCTGTCGCTGGGCCGTTGTGGTCACTGTGAGTACCCTTTAGTTATACTAAAGGGAAATCTTTTTTATTTACTGTAATTTCTTTCTTGCATATGCATAAGGCTCATTGTGTTCTCTATCTTCCAGGGGGAAACTCTCTTAATAGGGGTTTCTCCTGGTCCTTGTTTAAAATCCTCCCACCTAGGGACTATTAAGGGGCATCCCAGGTAGCTTCGGCTGTAAAAATCCCATGTACTTGGCGACTATAAAAAAATGAAGTATTTTAATAAACACCATATGGAGGCATCTCAGGATACTGGCTTTTCAGTACCTGCAGGACAGACTCGGCAGTGTTTGCGATGTGGGGCATCCCTTGTTGGGGATAACGCATTTTTTTGGTGTATCTTGTGTTCAATTGGTTATAATGCAGCACCTTTACTGCTGCATTATAACCAATTGAACACAAGATACACAAACAAAATGCGTTATCCCCAACAAGGGATGCCCCACATCGCAAACACTGCCGAGTCTGTCCCGCAGGTACTGAAAAGCCAGTATCCTGAGATGCCTCCATATGGTGTTTATTAAAATACTTCATTTTTTTATAGTCGCCAAGTATATGGGATTTTTACAGCCGAAGCTACCCGGGATGCCCCTTAATAGTCCCTAGGTGGGAGGATTTTAAACAAGGACCAGGAGAAACCCCTATTAAGAGAGTTTCCCCCTGGAAGATAGAGAACACAATGAGCCTTATGCATATGCAAGAAAGAAATTACAGTAAATAAAAAAGATTTCCCTTTAGTGATATGTATGTTAAGCCTCAGGGTAGGTGGCTCCTGCCTCTTCCCCCACACCACCTTGTCTTGTTCATACCCCCCAGTGATATTGTCATGGGTAGAGAGTCGCTTTCTGATGTATGGGCCTGATTGGCTCACATTGAGAAACATTTAGCTCTGGCCGTTGAGGCAAATGAGCTTGATTGTAGCGAGCATTTTTGATCTCCGTTTGAAGAAGGAGAATTCTTTGAAGAATCGGATGTTTCAGATTTTCAGCAATTGTGGGTATTGACGCTGAACAAGGTGAAGGGGAGAATTTTGACACCCCTAAAGCTCTTGCTCAATTATATGAGGTCTTGGCTATCGATTTTCCAGAAGCAGTCCCTCCTCAGAAAGGGGAGTTCTTTGGAGCCTTCAAGCCTCGTTTTGAATTTCCTAATCAGAAACATTTTGAAGATATCATTCTTAAGGAATGGGAAAAGCCTGCGCGGCTTCCTGGCATTCCTTTGGGCTGGGATATATAATATAATAATATATATATATATATATATATCTCCCTTTCCTGCAGACACTGTAAGCGTTGGTCATCCCCCCTGTGGTGGATTCACTTGTGCTCAGTTTGTCCAATTCCTCTGTTTTGCATTCTCCGGAATCTACTTCCCTTAAAGGATGGGGAGGACAAACGTATGGAACAAATGGCTTGCCATGCGGTTGCTAGCGTTGGCTCGGCCTTGCAGCCTGTGGGTGCCTCGGCACTTATGGCAGTCGCTATTAGGTCTGTTATTAGAGACCTATTGAATACCTCAGGGCTTGATCCAGCCTCTGATGAGTTTTCCGCTCTCAAGCGATGTGATTTATTTGTGTCTTTTGTACTTTCTGCTTTAGATGACTCCATGGTCTTGTGTAGCAGAACCTCTGCCTTGCTTGTTGCGATTCGGCAGTCTATTTGGCTACTCCAGTGGGCGGCTGACATGCAATCCCTTTGGGGGATTACGCCTCTTTAGTGAGAAGTTGGATTCATTAAAGGACGCAAATTGCCTCAACTTAAGAAGCAACGTTGTTCCTTGCTGGGATCGGCTTCCTTTTGACCCTTCCTTTCGTGGTTCCAGAATGGGCAGAGGATCGGCCCTTTTCAGCCCCAAGGGGGACTGCATGGAATAGAGGAAGAGGCCACTTCCAAGCCTGCCCAGCAATGAGGAGGCGCCCTCACCCGTACGGGTGGGGGGACGGCTGCGATTCTTTTTTCCAGGCTTGGGTCAAGAGGTATCAGACAGATGGATTCTGGAAGTTGTGTCCTCCGGTTACAAGCTGGAATTCGAGGTTCGGCCTCCTCCCAGATTTTTCAGGTCTCGTCGGATGCCTGCAGATCCGGTGATCGCGCCGGGGGCTCCGGGCAGCTGTGGCGATTTTTAAACATGGATGTTATCCGCCAGGTTCCTCCAGCGGAAAAGAGGTCTGGGGTTTTACTCCAACCTATTTACAGTTCCCAAAAATGGACGGCTCTGTTCGGCCTATTCTAGATTTGAGACGACTCAATCAGTTTATGCGTTTCCGAATGGAGTCGTTGCGTTCAACGATCGACGCTCTCCGCCAGGGGGACTTTATGACGTCCATAGAAATCAAGGATGCTTATCTGTACATTCCTATTTTTGCCGCTCACCAAAGGTTTCTCAGATTCACAGTAGAAGACCACCATTTTCAGTTTGCGGCTCTTCCATTCGGTCTCACTCCATCCCCAAGAGTGTTTTACCAGGGTCCTGGCAGGAGTAATGGCTATTCTCAGGGTCCAGGGCATTCGCATCGTGCCATTGCTGGAGGACTTGCTCATCACAGCGTCATCTTTCAATCAGACGGAACTGGACACCAGAACAGTGGTGACTACACTAGAGAGGTTTGGTTGGGTGATAAACCATGCCAAATCCTCTTTGTCCTGTAAGGGAGATTCCCTTTCTGGGCTTGATTCTGGATACCCTTTAGGCCAGGGTATTTCTTCCTCAGTCCAAGATTGTTCTGATTCAGGATTTAATTCATCTGTTCCTGTCCAATCCTCATCAGCCTATCCGCTTGGGGATGAGATTAGTGGGGTTGATGGTGGCCACGCTCGAAGCGGTTCCTTATGCTCAGTTCCACATGAGGACGCTTCAGCTCTTTCTCCTGGCGAAGTGGGACAAGCGCCCGTTGTCTTTGAATTGGACTTGTCTGTTGTCTCCCCTCGTCCTGTAGTCCCTCCAGTGGTGGCTGATTTCGAGCAATCTCAGGGACGGCAAATCATTTCTGACCCCTTGTTGGGAGTTGGTCACCACAGATGCCAGCCTTACGGGCTGGAGGGGGCATCTGGAGGAGACACCGGCTTCAGGGGTTGTGAGGGCCTCTGGAGGCTCATTCCCCAATCAATTTATTGGAACTTCGGGCCATTCGTCTTGTGCTGCTCCGACTGACTCATCTCTTGCGGGGTTTGCCGGTTCAGTTGGTGTGCCCTCCGGGAAGCGTCTCTGATCCTTCAGTGGGCAGAGATCAATGTTCCCTGCATAGCGGGAGTTTACATTCCGGGGTGTGGAGATTAGCTCTGGTAGGCGACCGGGTGTCAGCAGTATAGAGGCAGAGGCAAGCAGTTCAAAGTAAAGTCTGTGTTTATTTCACACATAAATCCACAAAAGCATATGTCCAAACAGGTTACATCACCTTTTCAGGAAACAGCAGCATAAATGATTCAATCAGGCAAACAGCTTTTAGTCCTTGAGCAAACGTCCTGTTTACAGTCCAACTAGGCCTCAGGTCCGCATGAAACAGCCTCCACAGGAGATTTCAGCCAGGCTCACAGAGTCTCACTCCCATGTGAGCTCTAGACAAAGGACAGGCCACATCTGATTCCCCAGGCTATTTAAACAGCCCGCAAAACCCGGACCTGGGTAGTGGGATGGAGTCCCACCCTGCTCTACTCCATCCCAGTAAAGCCGTCCCAGGTTAGCAATTCGGCTATTCTAAATCATCAGCAGCAAACTGCCACCAGCAGCTGATGCTGGAAAACAAGCTATACGGCTTTACTGCACCAATGCCAGGTACATTGGTGCTACATACCTGCCGTCAATAACGGCCCCTTGCACCTTACCACATACCCCCCCCCTTTGTTCAACCCTGAGGGGGTGGACACATGCCAAACAATGTGTTCTGGACAGGGCATCCGCGTTACCCAACAATCGTCCCGCTCTGTGCTCTACTGTAAACTTGAAGTTTTGTAATGACAAGAACCATCGGGTGACCCTGGCATTCCTGTCCTTAGCCTGGCACATCCACTTGAGGGGAGAGTGGTCCGTAATCAGCCGGAACCTTCTCCCCAGCAAGTAGTAGCGAAGAGACTCCAGGGCCCATTTAATGGCCAAACACTCCCTCTCCACTATACTATACCGGGTCTCCGCGGGTGTCAATTTGCGACTCATGTAGACAACGGGGTGCTCCTCCCCGTTGACTTCCTGAGACAGTACAGCACCGAGACCTACCTCGGAGGCATCGGTCTGCACTATGAACTCCCTCTTAAAGTCGGGTGTCACCAACACCGGAGACCCACACAGGGCAGACTTCAAAGCGGAGAACGCTTTTTCGGCCTGTTCATTCCACTTCACCATGACAGACTTGCGTCCCTTTAACAGGTCTGTCAATGGTGCCGCTAGGGTGGCAAAATTGGGAATGAACCGCATATAATATCCCACCAACCCCAGAAATGACTTTACCTGGCGGGTGGTGTTAGGCCGGGGCCAGTTACGGATGGCTTCTAGTTTGTTCACCTGGGGCTTGACCACTCCTCGTCCAATCACATAGCCCAGGTATTTTGTTTCTTCTAGGCCTAAAGCACATTTTTTCGGGTTTGCCGTCAACCCAGCCTTCCTGAGGGAATCCACTACGGCCTGGACTTTGGGTAGGTGACTTTCCCAATCCGTGCTATGGATAATTATATCGTCCAGATATGCCGAAGCATACCGACGGTGTGGCCTGAGGACAATATCCATTAACCTTTGGAACGTAGCGGGAGCGCCGTGTAACCCAAAGGGTAACACCTTGTATTGGAACAGTCCCTCTGGTGTAATAAAGGCTGTTTTCTCCTTGGCAGCCTCAGTCAAGGGCACCTGCCAGTACCCTTTTGTGAGGTCCAAAACCGAAAAGTACCTGGCTTGGCCTAGCTTCTCAATGAGTTCATCTACCCGGGGCATAGGGTAGGCATCAAACTTGGAAACTTCATTAAGTTTGCGGAAATCGTTACAGAACCGCAACGTACCATCGGGCTTGGGAATCAAGACTATGGGGCTGGCCCACTCACTCTTTGATTCTTCAATCACGTCTAACCGGAGCATTTGCTGCACTTCCTCCGCGATAGCTTGTCGCCGGGACTCGGGTACCCGGTAAGGCCTCAACCGGACCTTGACCTGAGGTTCCGTGACAACATCATGTTGGATGACCGAAGTGCGCCCAGGGAGTTCTGAAAACACGTCCGTGTTTCTGCTAATAAACTCCCTGGCTTCCTGAGTCTGTTTAGAGGAGAGGTTGTCGCCAGTTTTCACCTCGACTACTACTTCTCTACTAACAGACCGAGGAATGGGAAGCTCCACCCCCACCATACCTGGTCGGGGACTGTCACCCCCAGGGGTCTCCCTGTCTTTCCATAGTTTCAGCAGGTTTACATGGTACACCTGCTCGGGCTTCCTCCGCCCAGGCTGATGTACCTTGTAAGTCACTTCCCCAACTTTTTCAATGACCTCATAGGGACCCTGCCACCTAGCTAGAAATTTACTGTCCACCGTGGGTACCAGAACCACAACTCTGTCACCGGGGTTAAAGTTCCGTACCCTGGCTTGCCGATTATAAACCCTGCTTTGGGCCCGCTGCGCTGCCTCCATGTGTTCTCTGACAAGCGGCAAGACGGTCGCTATCCGTTCCTGTAGCTGAGTCACGTACTCTACCACACTTTTGTGGGGTGTGGGTTGCTGTTCCCAGGCCTCCTTGGCTATATCCAACAGGCCCCGTGGATGTCGACCGTATAAGAGTTCGAAGGGCGAGAACCCCGTAGAGGCCTGGGGCACCTCTCGCACTGCGAACATCAGATAGGGCAGCAGCAAGTCCCAATTCTTCCCATCCTTGGCGACCACCCTTTTTAACATGGTCTTTAAAGTTTGATTAAACCGTTCTACTAGGCCGTCTGTTTGCGGGTGGTAAACGGATGTCCGCAACTGTTTCACCTGCAGCAGTTTACAGAGCTCTTTCATTACTTTCGACATAAACGGGGTACCTTGATCGGTCAGGACCTCTTTAGGCAGACCTACTCTGGAAAACATTTCCATAAGCTCCTTAGCAATGAGCTTGGCAGAGGTGTGACGCAGGGGCACTGCCTCAGGGTACCGCGTGGCATAGTCCAAGATCACCAGAATATGTTGGTGCCCTCTAGCGGATTTTGGCACTGGACCCACTAGATCCATGGCAATCCGCTCAAAGGGTACCTCAATAACTGGGAGAGGAACTAAGGGACCCCGGTAATGAGGCTGAGGGCTGGTCATCTGACATGTTGGACAGGACTCACAATATCTCTCCACCTCCTTGTACACACTGGGCCAGTAGAATCGTTGTAAAACGCGGTCCAGTGTTTTCTGCTGGCCTAGGTGTCCACCCAGAACATGTTGGTGGGCCAAATCCAACACCAATTTGCGATATGAATTGGGTACCACCAATTGTTCCACCACCTCTTCACGTACCTTGTTTACTCGGTACAACATTTCCTGGTGAACCACAAAGCGAGGAAACTGTAACTCCGCCCCTGGCTGTTGTGGTTCACCTTCCACCTCAAGAACATTCTCCCAGGCCCGAGACAGGGTCGGGTCCTGGTGTTGAGCGGTACCAAAGTTAGTTGTGGAGACATGGAGATCTGCCAACTCTGGACCTGTTGTCAACTCTTCCACATCTCCAACCATAACATTTAGTGGGGTTGACTCCCCCTCTTCCATTTTAGGGACGGGCACCTCTTCCACGGTGCCTCCTGATTCCGGTTCCCAGGGCACCGGGGTCTCCCCTGAGTAGGGCCAGTCTATTGGGGACACACCCGCCTCGCGGGTTTCCGGAACTGCCAGCTTGGCCCACAGTGACCTGAACCCTGGAAAGTCTCTCCCAATAATCAGTTCATATGGGAGTTTAGCGGCGACAGCGACTTCATGTTTCCAGCTGCCGGAGACGGTGGTGAGAGACACTTGTGCTGTGGCATAGTCTCTCAAGTCCCCATGAATGCACAAAACCCCGGTTTTCCGCCCAGTGTACTCATCGGGCAGTACTAAGGCGGGTCTTGCCAGGGTAACCATACTCCCCGAGTCCAAAAGGGCCACAGCCAGGGTGTCTCCCACTTTCACCTGACAGAGGTGACTTTGCCCCACAAGCTCAGGGATACCGGCAGCACACAGCCTCCTGGCATACATGGAAGGGCGGTAACCAAAGTTTACATCCATGGGCTCCCCCTGGTGGGGACAATTGGCTCTGATATGTCCCGGCTCCTTGCATCCCCAACACAACACTTGGGCAGGGACTTTGGGGGGTAGGTCCTGAGAGGGTTTAGGGGACACCACTCGCCTGAGCTGGGGCGGGGACCTCCGGGGTTTCCCCGAATCCCTCCTCATGGAGCCGCTTTGCAAGTTCCTGGTGGCCTCATATCGCTCCACTAGGTCCACCATCCCTAGTGCGTTGTCAGGGGATACCTGGCCAACCCAGTGCTGAAGAGGGTGCGGTAAAGCCCTCCAAAACATGTCCGCCAGCAAGCGGTCCAACATGGCAGTGGGGCTTAACAACTCCGGCTGCAGCCATTTTTGCAGCAGGTGCAGCAGTTTATAATACTGGGGTCGGGCGGGCTCTGCCGACTGGTAGCTCCACTGATGCACCCGCTGAGCCCGAACCCACACATTCACCCCCAGTCTCGCCAGTATCTCACCCTTCAGAGTCGGGTAGTCAGCGGCTTGGTCCTCTGGGAGATCAAACAACACCTGCTGGGGTCCAGACGCCAGAAATGGAGCGATGACATCAGCCCACTGGTCATGCGGCAACTTCTCCCTTGCAGCCACCTTTTCAAACACCGCCAGGTAAGTCTCCACGTCATCTGAAGGGGTCATTTTTGTGAGCGCTGAGCGGACAGCTTTCCGGGCATCAGGAATACTTTTGGGCGCACCTGCAGCTTGCTGCGCCATCATATGTTGCAAAAACAGCTGGTTGGTCTCATGCTGCTGCCTGTTGGCCTCCACGAGCGCTTTCACGACCGCCTCCATTTTGTCTGCAGTCCCAGGTAGCAGCCTGGCAGGTTTAATATAGGACATGCACAACAAAAAACTTTTTCGTCGGTTGCTCCTAGCAACGGCCTCACTGCTATGCCCGCATCCTCCACCAAATGTGGAGATTAGCTCTGGTAGGCGACCGGGTGTCAGCAGTATAGAGGCAGAGGCAAGCAGTTCAAAGTAAAGTCTGTGTTTATTTCACACATAAATCCACAAAAGCATATGTCCAAACAGGTTACATCACCTTTTCAGGAAACAGCAGCATAAATGATTCAATCAGGCAAACAGCTTTTAGTCCTTGAGCAAACGTCCTGTTTACAGTCCAACTAGGCCTCAGGTCCGCATGAAACAGCCTCCACAGGAGATTTCAGCCAGGCTCACAGAGTCTCACTCCCATGTGAGCTCTAGACAAAGGACAGGCCACATCTGATTCCCCAGGCTATTTAAACAGCCCGCAAAACCCGGACCTGGGTAGTGGGATGGAGTCCCACCCTGCTCTACTCCATCCCAGTAAAGCCGTCCCAGGTTAGCAATTCGGCTATTCTAAATCATCAGCAGCAAACTGCCACCAGCAGCTGATGCTGGAAAACAAGCTATACGGCTTTACTGCACCAATGCCAGGTACATTGGTGCTACATACCTGCCGTCAATAACGGCCCCTTGCACCTTACCACAGGGGATAGAGAAGGTGGAGGCAGACTCCCTGAGCAGAGCATGCGCTCGCCAGGGAGAATGGTCTCTCAACCCGGAGGTCTTTCAGTTCCTTTGTCACAAGTGGGGGACACCGTGGTTGGACCTGTTTGCGTCTCGCCACAACCACAAGCTTCCAGCCTTTGTGTCTCTATCCCAGGATCCTCTGGCAGTGGCAGTGGATGCCATGTCTCTTGCCTGGAAAGGATCTGGGGTTCCTGTATCCTTTTCCCCCATTCTCCATGATAAGCAAGGTGGTGCGCAAGTTGGTTCTGGAAGGGGCACCAGCAATTCTGGTGGCTCCAAAGTGGACAAGACGCCTGTGGTTCGCAGAGGTCACAAGGCTGGCAGAGGATCTGTTGCCTCTGCCTCTTCTTCCAGATCTCTTAAACTCGGGGTCAACTTTGTTACCCCAATTTACCAACGCTGGCTTTGACGGCGTGGCTGCTGAAATCTCCATCTTAAAGGAGGAAGGCCTTTCTGATGCTGTCATTCTGACTCTTGTTAGAGCTAGAAAGAAGTCTTTCTCTGTGGTTTATTACAGGACTTGGAGGTCCTATATTGACTGGTGTGAGTCTAGGTTCCTGCCTTGCAGGGTATTGTCTATCCCTAGGATTTTGGAGTTTCTGCAACGGGGTCTGGATTTAGGCTTCCAGATTAGTACTTTGAAAGGGCAGGTTTCTGCTTTGGCTATTTTCTTTCAAAGGTCATTTGCTCTTCACCCTTTGGTTAAGATTTTTTTCCAGGGTGTCACGCATGTGCGGCCTCCTAGAAAGCTCCTACTTCCAGTTTGGGATCTTAGTCTGGTGCTCTGCTATGCAGGCGGCTCCTTTTGAACCTTTACAGGAGGTTCCTCTTCATATTCTCACTCAGAAAGTTGCCTTTTTGGTTGATATTACCTCTGTCCGTCTGGTTTCTGAATTGGCGGCCCTGTCAATACAGGCTCCTTACTATGAGAGGCATCAGGATAAGGTGGTTTTCCGTTTTAAACCAGATTTTCTTCCTAAAGGGGTGTCTGCCTTCCACTTAAATCAGGATATAGTTCTTCCTTCATTGTGCCCTAGTCCTAGTAATAACAAGGAAAGGCAACAAGTTTGCAAGGCTGCTACTTGGTTTTCGGTTCACACTTTTTCTACGTTTTACAAGGTTGATGTGTGGGCCTCGGCGGTTGCTGCTTTTGGTCGCAAGGTTCTGCAAGCTGCAGTAATTTAAGTGATGCCTTATTTTCCTTGTGGGATCCCCGCCCATTATAGACACTGTTATTGGATGTCCCAAGTGTCATGAATGTTGGAAGCGGGGTGTGTGACACACTAGGAATAATACCATTTTGTATGTACTCCCCTGTAAAATGGGTATTACAAGAGTGTCACACACCCCGCTTCCCCCACCCTTTTTTGTTCTGGGATCCTTTATATGGTGTTTCTTATTATTTTTCACTGCTTTTTTTAAAGACTGAGGAGTAGTGGGAGGTCCCGGGTATTTATGGACCAGGAGGGGCTCCTTTTTCTCATGTCATCTCTGCAAGATCGCCCTCTACAGGCCGGTATTCCAAGTGTCATGAATTTTGGAAGCGGGGTGTGTGACATACTCGTAATACCCATTTTACAGGTGAGTACTCACAAAATGGTATTTTTGGACTCTTCATTAGAGTAAATGCATAATACACTTCAAAGAGAGAGACACATTGACAGCTATTTATATCAGAATGAGAAGTTGGGATTAAAACATCTAGATCCAGAGTACCATATATATAACTATTACTCTTTTTTTACCCCCTTTCTACATATGTATTTTTTTTTTTAATTTGAAACTAAATTTAAAAAAACTCTGGGTCTGTCTAACCTACACCTGGGGCATTATGATTTTAAAGAGTGTAAAAATCAGAATGACGTCTAAAAATTGGCTATTTACCCACCTGGGGAAGACTGGCGCTGTTGCTGCAGACCAGGAGCCGGAGCATAGGGATTTGTGCTGCTTTAAAGCGGACCTTCAATCTAAATAAGAGTCTATCTTATATGTTTCCCACACCCTGTACATACAGATTGCTCACATTAAAAATCACATTAAAAATCATCCTATCTGCATCTACTGCATTTTATAAGCCTTTAAACATCCAAGATGGCGGCTTATGGAAGCTGCCATTTTTGCAGGCAGCCTGCAAACAGGAAGTGCCTGCAAACAGGAAGTGACTGTGCTGCTTTGCATTCTGGGACTGCTGACCTTTCCCTGACCCCAGCTCTGCTCTGTCTGAGCAAAGCACAGCTATAACCCACCCCCCTGTACCTTATCCCACTCTCCTCTCCTCAGTAAGTGTGATGCTTCTGAGTCAAGATGGCGGCGCCCGTATCCTAAATTCCCGAACAGAGTTGCAGCCCAGTGGGGGAAAGTATAATAAATTAGTGACTAAACATGTAAAATATATTAATTTTAGATGCTGAGGAATTGTTTTTTAAGAGTTTGGGCTTTTCATTAAATCATGGTGAAGGTCCGGTTTAAATAAGGACGTATTCACAGATAAAACTGCACATATGTTCATTAAAAACACTTAAATTCATTCAGCAGCCATCTAAAAAGGCAAAGGGATACTTACCTTTGTCCCCCGCCGCTGATCGGTGCTAGTCCTGCAATCAGCAACTCGCATGATCCCTGGATCTGCGCCTTAGCCCTCACTTTCTACTTTGCCCCAGGCCTCAAACTCCATTAAACAGCGGTATCCTTGCCGACTTCCTCTACCCCACCATCAATTTTATTTCATGCATTATTTTGAAATAAAGCGAGAAATGGTCCTAATTTTTATGTATGGCCTGCTTTATAGTGCTTTATAGTGTAAAACACCAAAATTATTTAAAAAATCTTGTAGATTTTGTAATTCATATGTTTTCATATATTTTGTCATTCATATAGTTTTTTTTCCATTTTCCGCAGGCTGCTGCCATCTTCAATTCTGCATTTGGAAGTTTCTTGGTAAGTACCAGAACCTCCTTTTTAAGGTCAGCTGTTAGGAAGGTTCCAGCTGCCTAACACCTCATTCCACATTGAGTTATTTCTATCCTTCCAGTAAAATGAACTCCCAATGTTCACCTTCTTGATAAAGATGTCATTACAGCCATTAGTTTTTTGTCTTGTAATGACATATATTGAATAGCCCTTATCTGGCAACAAATTGATGCAGTGTAGTGGAAACAAAAGCAGTGGCGGTTGTTTAAAACAGACACATGATTTAGCATCTTCAATCTTGGCTGGACAGTCCCTGAGGTATTTGCACATGGGCCACATTGGTTTATTGCTCAAAGGAACCTGATTATTGCTTTTAGAAAATTCCCAACTGGTGTTTATAAAAGCTATTGAGTGTTTTCCTTTCTGCAGTATTAACATATGTGTGTAGCAGTTTCTCTTTCAATACACAAAACTGTGTGGTAAACAACAAAGTAAGCCTATTTCTAAGCTTCTCCGTGAATGCTTGGTTTTGCGCGGAAGCATACTCGCAATCTGGGATTTTGCGAGTGCTCATAGTATTCTCAGCCGCATCCCAAATTTTCTCAGCTAGGCGTACGCGAACGCGTCTGGTGTAAGCTTTTGTTTTAGCTGAGCAATCATGCATTTGGCTGCCGAAATTGCATCGTAAGAGGAGTTTGCACCCGTCTCCACCTGTATGTTGCCAAAGACTCCTTGGTTCTCTGTGCTCTGTGGTCATCTCGCTTGCATGCTGGCATACAGGTTTTTTTTCCCCTAAGTGAATCCCACCTTTGGGACATCCCATGTTGTGCATCTCTGCAGTGTGGCTCACTCTCTGTGTGATGTTAGGCCTGGTCCTGGAAGCGTCAGCTTGAGATTTCTTGAACCTACCTGAGTTGTGGAAGGGTTCTGGCTGTCCCCATAGCAGCAATCTCTCCCTGGTCCGAGGAGTCTGTAGGGAAAGAGAAGCACAAAACACCAGCACTTAGCAAACATGTCATTTGGAGATCCTTGAGATTTGTTGTTTGTTGTCCTACCTGAGCTCTCTGACTCTGGCTGTGAATTCAAGCCCAGCTCCTGGGCCGCCGCCTCTTCGACTTGTTCCTTTTGCTGTTGTTTGGGCTCCCGAAGAGGAGGGTGAAAATGCTAGCAATCTTCAGGATTGATGCCTTACCCGCACACACAGTCGGACCTTTCTGGTCCAGGTCGGCTTGATTCTCTGCCATAGTACTGCATTAGTGGGCAAATTATTTATGGACCAGCAGCTTACCTTGGAAGTTCTGGCAGAAAAACTGCTTCACCTGGTGCATCTGCCATCTTTTGAGGTCTGACCAGTGCTGCATTGCGAGCAATCATGCAAGCAAAAATAGGGTGTTATTTGGGACCGACATCTCCCCTTTTTAAACGTCCCATCAAACGGCAAATCAGGGCTTAGAATAATGCGCAAGCACTGGGTAAATTGGTAATTTATGAAAGGGAGAATGTATTAAATCGGGAATAAACACATACACTACATTTATTACATCAAATACTTGTTTTCGCGTACGGAAACCGAAAAGTCCTGGAATATGGAAAACCAAAAAGGCAGGAAAACGGGTAAAGCCAAGATTTGAAAGCAATCCCGCATTTGGAAGAGGCTATGAATCAGGCTTATTACCATTGTAAAATGGTATACGTGCATGGAGAACTAATCTAGTTTATGAATGTTTTTTAATAATTGTTAAGCAAATTCTCCATCTATGCCATTACTAAATGTAAGTTTTAAAAAAATTTGCCAGCTTCGGCAAAGAATATCAGCCATAAATTGAATGTAGAGGTTTTTAATCCTCTTGTTGAAAGTGAAAGGAACTTAAGAGGTTTCCTTACTGAAAACATAGAATACTTTTACTTATATGGAGTACCATATCTGTAGTTTTCAATTATTTTCTAGTATACATGCTTGTTTTTTTTAAAACCTAAATCCCAGCAAAGACCAAAGAAGGTTGGCATTGTGCTGAGTAGAATATTATAAGCTTCATTTCAATGACTGATTTTCCCTACGTGCAGTGAGAAGCCTGGATGACATGGCTTTGAGCAAGGCAACACAAGTTGCAAGAGGTCTCCCACTTTTTGCACTGCTTAATGATTTGTGTATGTCCAGATTAATGAATGGACCATAGTGGAGCTCTGGATGCGAAATAATATGGCAGGTCTGCAGAACCTTCCCAGGTCTGCATCTTAATTTACAACAAACTACAACATCGAGGCGACACAGCCAGTAGATGGTCAACTGACAATATGTCCTAGCCACATAGGATAGCAGAAGTATAACAAGGGACAGAGTCTTAGTCATTACTCCTGAAGTTATTTAGATGGACTTAGTAGAAGACCTAGGTTGGCCTTGCATCTGATGAGATGGCAGTGGTATAATTTGTGGGCAGGCTGAAGATCAGAGTCAGGCAGCAATTATAGTCCTCTGTACCAAGCCAAGAACATGGCAAAGATCACGAACTGACTAGATCACAATAGGTATTGGAGTGCTTTCAAGTGGGGTGTTTTTACGTTTGTGTTGCAGGGCAAATGCTACATGAAAGGTTCCTAAAGTGCAGCACAATTCACTGTATTGTTGAATGAGCACAAGTTCATTTGAATGGGCACAAATCATTGTGATTGTTTCTTTTCCAGTGCAGAGCCAGAACTGAAGCTTGGAAACGGGCAGTCCAACTTGAATCAGGCCCCTAAAGGGTCTAAAAAAAATAAATAAAGTCAGATACTCCCTTTATATCCTCTGTAGCAGCTTCCAACTGCTCTGGCAACCAGAAACCTCTCACTTTTTGATGATTGTGAGAATGAGCATGCTATCTGTCATGATCCCACTACCTGTGTCAGTTGTGGTGCCTGTGCACCAACTCTATTTACTGCAGTGGCAGGGGCAACCCTGATTACCAAAGCCTGGATTTTGTGAACTGGTACGTAGTGAACATCCAGACCTGAAACCAAGTAAAATGACCTTTTGATGTAGTTTTTGGCAGAAGACGTGACCAGAACACTTGTTGCTTAGGAAATTTAGGGAAACATTTGGGAGCTTACCAGCAACAGGCGGGTTTTTTTTTTTTTTTGCTAAAGAACCCAGCTCAGCAGGAGCAAGGGAGTGTTTTCGTTCTGTGTTTAACGAAAGTAGTACTTTTCTATCTTGACCTGTAGCATTGCTGTGTTTCCTAGTAGTGCTCCATGAAGTGTATATTGCAGACCATTATAGCCAATATTGGCTATCCCTAAAATATACTAATAAAATACTCTTAGCACATTTGTAGTTTTCCGTATGTGTTTTTTTTTTTTTTTTTTAAGAGAACACATTTACAACATAGTGCCATTCCCCAGTTAACTCTACAACATTCTTTCTTTTGTTTTCCTTTTTCTAGCTTGGTAGGTAATTACTAATTATGGATGAATTCAATTAGCATAAATTTCAGGTCAGTCGGATATCTCAGGATAGTACCATCGAGAATTTCTTTAAGTTAAGACAGTAATGTCATTATCTCCTCCTCATTTAAACTGCTCGCTTTACAATAATTGTGCAGCTTAATAAGTGATTTGATTTCTCCCCTTGATGGGGTTTTAATAAAATTTGATGGTGTTTGAGTAATTCAGCGTAGCTAGTTATCAAAGCAGCTGGTGCTGGCAGCATGCAAATATGTATCCCAAGGGTGTCTGTGGGAAACATGTCTCCTGCATATGCGTGCCATGGTACCATGAATGCCAAGTGGCGCATAGCAGGCTTTAATTGAGCTATGCAAATAATTATTAATTATGTATCCTATAAGTGTATTTTATATTAGATCTCGTGATACTGGTTGATGGTGTATGGTTCATTCATTTTGTAATCACACTTGTAAATGCTGTTGAGGATGTACATGCCCAAGAACTGCTCATTAATTGTTTTTTTATATGTGGCTATCCCCAATGGAATATTTACATATCGCGTAGCATTGTTCAGTGCTGGTTTCTAGACTTGTGGAATGTTTTCTCTTGCGTTTAGGTGAGCAAAAAAATCTGTTCGCTCCTCCCATCTATAACCCCCAACATTGCAACATGGCTGTGAAGAATTTGTCAGTTTTTCCCCTCTTTTTTTTCTCTTACAATTTTTCAGGATTTGTTGGGAAAGCCCCTCCCCCCCCCCCCACTCAGGCCAACCTGTTGCAGCATCTGCGGAGGATATGTGCCACAAAGTTAAGGCCTGGATTTTGGAAGGTCAAGCTCTGTGTTATGTCTCATGAATTTGGCATTTCAGTTGGTACAGTTTCCATTACCATTCATGACGTTTTGATGATGTAAAGGTCCGTTCCTGAACCTCCAAGGCATACTTGGAGAAAACCCAGGACAGTTACAGTTACAGTTCATGGGTCCACCGCCATGAGCCCGAGACCAAACAAGAGTCCATGCAATAGAAGCAAAAAAATGTTGTGGGCAGTTGGCTGGAAAGGACATTTACCACAGTGAGGATACAAAAGGTGTTTCCTTACTAAAATTCATGCCACATAAGACAGCAATTACTGGTGATACCTATGCTACAACAATAAAGGCATTACAGTAGGCAATCAAAAAGAAACCATGGGAAGGTTTGTTGCACTTAATTATTTTCAGCCAGGGTGAAACATAGGATATTTGTTTGTTCAAGAGGCATACTATACTGAGTATATAGTATAGTGAGTTTCCCCTGAAAGGCTCGATGCAGGCCTTAGTCTGTGTGCCTTAGAGGGTCTTTCGTCAAGTAGTATCTGTCATTGTTGCCTCAAAAGGTAATGTTTTTGGTTGTCAGAAGAGTCTGAGTTAGCTGCTTTGTCCATTAAAGCAGAACTTCAGCCCTCCCACGCTACCCTGGTGCTGAAGCAGGACGGGGGGGGGGGTTACAAAGAAAAATACTCTAATCTCATCCTCGGGCTGCTCCCCCGGTCTCTGTGCGGCCGTCGCCATGATTGACATAAAGCTATCCTCAGCCCAGTTTTTTTTTTTTTTTTTTTTTTTTAACTAAAGCCTTTGTGCAATATACATAACCACTGGAATGAAGTAATTGGATGCACTGGACCACTAGATGCAGCATTCAACCTAACTGCCATTAATTCAGTTGCAAATACACTGTTGTTAGAAGCATATTATTCTTTATCATACTGCTTTATAGGCTTTAGTACAAGAAGAAACCCAGGCTGTTTTTAGCAGGGCGCGTGTCCTCGCCAGGCATTTGTGAATGGCTGGCATGCTCTCTATTAGAGGGTAGTGGGGGATACGTCCGCCAGCGCTTGGATCTGCTCGAATTAGACGAGCCCCTGTACAAAGGATCCCAGCGCGCTCATTGGACGAATAGCCACGCATGCGTCATAGGACTGGGCAGAGGTGATTTTGTTCGGGTGAACTGGGGGGTTTCACACAGCGGGGCACCCCCGATCTGTTTGCACATGAACCCTCTGGTTGTAAAGCACTGTGTAATATGTTAGTGCTATACAAATAATAATTATTATTCATTAGTCACACAGAGCAATAAGATTTTGGTCACTGTGGTGGTCTGCTGGTTGGGGCCAGAGACGAATTTGCTTCTCCGTGTTTATGTACCAAATATATATTTCAATTGCTCATTCTGTAGTGTTTACAATATACAGATACTGTAATTTAGGTATACTTACTGTAGTAAATTGTGTTGGCACACGACAAGCCCTTTCTTTTGTTTCAGCAATGCCAAACATTCAGCTTACCTGGTATTTAAAATTAATGATTATCTTGCTACGGAAACTCTATTATGTTTGATTTCACAAAGATAAAAAGCTTGCATGTTTTAGGTATTATCCTATTGAATAACCATTTCCTTTTAAGATATGATCAAAATATTTCCGTTTGACTAGACTGTGTCACCGGCGTGAAAGCTAAATAATTATACTCCCTGGTATAATTTTTTTGTGTATGTGCTCTGGATGGACAGTGAGGGGATGAAAGGGAAATTTGTTCATAATGGCTCTTCACAGATGACTAGAGCAGGTGTTAGAAATGCAGATGAAGTGTGTTGACTAAAGAGGGTACAAATTTGAAGTGAAAATGCCAGTGGTCGGCTTACGGTACACGGCACATGTGAAGTTTCCTGGAGTTAAATTATTAATAGTGTTGTGTGAGCCAGTTTAAAGTGCAGGAAAAAGGTGCCCCTTATGCTGAAATCTCGCCAATACCTCTACTGTCAGGTGTCGCCATAATCCTACTAACTTAACTTCGGTAACTAACGGTCTGGGCCGATTAATTCAGGCGTTGGCAAGTGAA
The DNA here is from genome assembly GCA_027917425.1 of Gastrophryne carolinensis. Taxonomy (NCBI): domain Eukaryota; kingdom Metazoa; phylum Chordata; class Amphibia; order Anura; family Microhylidae; genus Gastrophryne; species Gastrophryne carolinensis. Next base: position 164,002,072 of record CM051234.1, read on the forward strand.
AGTAGAAGGAACATTGAAACATAGCAAACCACCAATCCCTCTTGCTAAAGTTGATCTATCTATCTATCTATCTATCTATCTATCTATCTATCTATCACAGGTCATCTCAACAGTCCTACAGCGGCAGCCTAGGGTATGTGATCTTGGACTTGCCAGTACCTGGGTGGCTCTTCACTATATCTACCCACTATCATAAATAAAGACCTTCAGCCTGTGTCCTCTTCATATGCAGAAGAAAGTACTTATACAATACTGTTGGAATGACTTGGGTGATATATGGGTTATATCAGTAAAAAAGCATCCTTGTTTTTCTCTAGATGCTAGTATTTTACAGGCTAGTTCTATAAAATAACAATTTTACAATTTCGGATATAATGGAGATATAATTGACTTCTTCTTGCAACCACAACAAGTTCATTTACTTTCCTCCTATGAAAAAAAAATGTTCCCTGACCAGTTCTGCCCTGAAATTGTTTTGGCAACCATAATTGGTTCTTTTCTCACCGATCTGTAAATCTTTTTTGTCTGAATTTTTGCCATTTCTAATGTTTGTGCTGCTGCTTTGCTCAGAATAATGTGTGCATTATTTAAACAAGAAAATGGAAATAAAAGAAGTCATAAAAGGCCAGATTTTAAAATGTATTGCATTTTTATTTAACCAAAACGGATTTAGCGTTCACGGTTATGAGTAATTTCTTTAGTACTGTGTCGGTATGACTAAATAATGGCTGTTTTCACTGACCCTGTAGCCTCATGCGTGCAAATATTTTGAAATGTGATATCAGACTATAATCAAAATGCTAAAAACTTTTAACAGTTTAAAAATAAAGCTTTGGAAAAAAACTTTCTAATGGTCTGCTGGTGTCCAGCCTGGTTTATTTGCCCACTTACACCTAAACTGTCCCTATTTGACGCAATGAAATAAATATGTTCAATAACACAGAGGCAGCATAAAACCTTTACAGTTTGGATAAAATGCATGTTTTCCTTTATCTCGCCCAACAGATTTAAACTGGAACTTAATCCTGTATAAAAGCCTACCTTTCTCCCCAACCCTGTAGATACAGATTGCCCTCATTAGAAATCATACTTTCACCTAGTGTGTTTTCTGAGCCTTTAAAAATCCAAGATGGCGGCTCATGGAGTCTCAGGCTGTCTGCAAAAAGGAAATGTCTGACTGTGCTGCTCTGCATTCTGGGATTGCTGTCCTATTCCTGACCCTAGCTCTGCTCTCTGTGCAGAGCACAGCTACAAACCCACCCCATATCCTGGAGTCCTGAACAGAGTTGCAACTCAGCAGGGGAAAGAATAAGTAAGCGACTAAAAATTAAAAATATATTTATTTTGGATACTGGGGAATAGTTTAAGGGTTTGGGCTTTTCATTAAATGATGCTGAAGCTCTGGTTTCATTTACTGCACTGTGCAAGACTAATCATTGTTTTTACTTTATAGTATTGGGTTCATAGTTTAATTGTTCCTAATACCAATTTTTTCAAATAATTGTACATTGTAGAATTGATTCACTTTGATTCCATTTAAAAGTCCATCAAAATGTGTATTCCACCATCAATGTGGACAAATTCAATAAACAGGACATGTTGCAAAGATGCTAACAACCCTTCTTATTCAGTTTCAAGCTGATCCCAGTCCCTAAATTAGGGGTCCCCTTCTCAAGGCCAACCAACAGGTCATGTTTTGCAAATCTCCACAGACGCAGTGGACGCTGAAGAAGTTGGTGTAGCAGCAGAGCTATAGAGACTGCTATGTAGAGATCAACAAAATATCATCTGTTAGTGGGCTATTAGAAGGTTGGGGAACATTGATCTGAATCCTTATCTACCACAGTGGTCCTTAGTTGGAGGAGCTTCATCTCGGCAATATCCAGAGAATGTAGGCTTAAGATCTGCTTTAACCCTTCAAACAATAACTACGTAGAATCTGCGTAGCTGCTTCTCTAACCGTTAAACGCCAGCTACATAGACTATACGTACTTGGCATTTTCCACCAGTATACAGCCCCTCCCCCAAATAAAAGCTGACCTCCATCCAGGATCCAGTGCTCTTCTTCAGACGGCCTCTGGCTGGTGCCGGGGCTTGCTGGTCAGGGGGGACCCCACTATATATATATATATATATATTTTGGTTTAACCCTTAAAATAAAAAAATACTGCACATAGTAGGTTGTTGTATAGTTATTGTATAGTATTTTGGTTGAAAAACTCCTAAAACGCTCTATCCAGTTGCTGTGCAGGAACGGATGTACAAATACATTTTTGGTAGCATTGTAATCAGGAGGAATGGGACTTTTACACGCAATTGTTTTTCTTGAAAAGCGTATTTTTTTTATTTACAAAAATATGCTACAATATTTAAAAACCTATTCCACCCAAAAATATCAATAGAACAATAGAATAGAAATACATTTCATTTTAAAGCCTAAATTCTAATGAAAAAGCAATATATGCAAAAATCACAGTTAAACATTGTACAAAATGTTGAAACATTCTCTGACAACAGTGACAACATTTCTAGATAAAGTAGCAGTTAAAAGATTTGTTTGCACAGCTGTCTTCCCTTAAAGTGGAATTCCAGTCAAATATTAACCCCTACCCTCTCCAGGAAAGAGGTTTACAAACAAAAAACCTTTACCTTCACACAGTCCAGAAGGGTACCCCCTCTCCTGGGGGTGTGATTTTTGATTGACTGGAATTTCACTTTAACTGGCTACATCTGAGATGAATGGCTGGCCTTCATGTCAGTCACAGTGTTTTGTAGAATTTATTGTAATGGAGGTGGCATGTTAGGTCTCAGCACAACCCATCTATTGCAGTGAATGAAGTAGGCATGCTGCAGTCACTGTGACGGATGTGTGGGTGGCCATTCCTCCTGGAGGTTTCTTGTAAATGAAGGGTGCTCTAAACATTGGTGTCTGGGGCAGGGCAGTCATCTGGCCTTTGTATAATAAAGGTATAGACACAATAGGTTTTGAGGGAACAATGGCCGCGATACATTAAACGTTTCCAAAAAATAACTTCTGTAAACTAAGCTCATACTTTCTCTCTATTCACACTTTTATTTCAGATTAAAGCATTAAATTAGATTCAAAAACAAGAGAACTTTACAAGGATTTATATGTACATGTCTGATGTTGGTTATGAACACCTAAAACGTTAACTCTGGCAAGGCAAAAAGATATAAAATGTTAGTCAATGGTTGTCAATGTGTAATATTCACAAATAAAAAAAAATAATATGATGTTTTATGTATATCAATGCAACGTATGAGTATGTGTGTCCTTTAACAGGTTAGGAATACATGAATTTGACAATTCTTTGTTGAGGCTTCTGTTCATCATTCCTGTGAGAATAAATAGATCGTAATTACACTTACATGGTGTAATGACAACCACTAATTGCAAACCAGGGGCTGCTTAGAGACTGTTGTTTCTCTCTTTAAAAGGCTAAATTGATGATCTTGCCATACTGTTTGGGAGTTATGATTAATCAGACACGGACTTCACAACATATTTCTAGTATTAGATTTAATGAAGCTATAATTTACTAAGAGATGCCTTGGGCCACCTTTCTAATAATATTACAAGTTTCTTCAGGCAACCTTTATATATAGGAATACTAAAAAGACTGTAAATGGTGTCTGGTTTGTGGATTAAAAATAACAACTGTGAAGATCGACTTTGATTTATGTTGTATCCTAGATGAAGAACTTTTAAACAGTGAAACTTCAGGCTGTAAATTCCTCCTCCCAGGTACAAATGGAAAAGGACATGTGGTCTGCTGATACCAATGCCCTCCACATTGTTATGCAAGGCCCTAGCCATTATTGACGGTGACGGTATACCCAGCTGGCTCTATTAGAATGCCATCTAGCTAACAGGCTATAGATGACAGACTTTTTTTATTCTTAGATCATTTTATTTAAAGTTGAGTTTGAGGTACATAAATAAAGCTTATGTCATGTACACATTATACAGCAAATCATGCCATTTGGTTTTCTAGGTCATGCAAGGAGAAGATAACAAGGGCATTGTGCTTCTTCAATTTATATGTTGACAATTACATTTAGAACAATTACCGCATTTGCCGGCGTATAAGACGACCCCCCCCAACATTTCCACCCAAAATATAGTTTGTTATATACTCGCCGTATAAGACTACTCCCTCTTCTGCACACCAAATAAAACGTAAAAGAACATCAGATTTTATTTCAACATGTTAATTTATATTCAAATGCTTATGACATGCAGGAAAACTGTCACAAGGCTATATGTTATCAAACCCTTGTGTACACCTGCCAGGGCTGGCTCCGGGTTTTGATGGGCCCTTGGGCGACAGTGTCACAGTGGGCCCCTTGCAGTGATCATGTCTGTGATTTTCTGCTGTTCTTTTCTAGTGCTCAGAAACCAAATGTTCTTTTCTGGAGGTTTAATAGTGATGCAGCAGGACCAGCACCTAGGCAATAGTGGGTGTTGATAATGAGGCATCCCAATTTGGGATTAAACATTTTACCTGTCCTGGGAATCTAAAGCTGCCATGGGAGCTGTGGCCAGTGTATGTGCAGTGCAGGCAACAACACGATGGCTAAAGTTCAAATGGATCCATCCGCGCTCGCGCATGCACCGTTGGATCACTGGATAGGTAAGTTTATGCACTGATCCAGAGGGGTTGACACAGTTGGGTATTCCAAATCAGGATTTGATCCACTTTGTGCAGCAAAGCATGAGGGTGCAGGTCAGTGGCTGGGAGGGGGATTAAGTGATGGTGCAGGTCAGTGGTATTGGAGGGGATTAGGTGAGGTTGCAAGTCAGTGGCTGGGAAGGGTAGGTGAGGGGGCAGGTCAGTGGCTAAGAAGGGAAGGGTAGGTGAGGGGGCAGGTCAGTGGCTAAGAAGGGAAGGGTAGGTGAGGGTGCAGATCAGTGGCTGGGAAGGGAAGGGTAGGTGAGGGTGCAGGTCAGTGGCTGGGAAGGGTAGGTGAGGGTGCAGATCAGTGGCTGGGAAGGGAAGGGTAGGTGAAGGTGCAGGTCAGTGGCTGGGAAGGGAAGGGTAGGTGAGGGTGCAGGTCAGTGGCTGGGATGGAGGGGGTAGGTGAGGGTGCAGATCAGTGGCTGGGAAGGGAAGGGTATGTGAGGGTGCAGGTGGGGGTGCAGGTCAGTAGCTGGCTGACCTCAGCCGGGGTTGCAGCTGTGGCCTGCACATCTGCCATGGGATCACTTAGGGATTCCTTTGGAACACACAGTCTCCAAGACAGGCCTAGGTCCTGATTAGGGATGCCCCCGGGATGGGGAAATAGGCCTTCCTGGGAGGCCGACTTTTCTTTTTGGAGCAAAAGTTTCAAAAGACTCTTGGTCTTAGTTATGCCTCCTTACTTTGGCCCTGAGGGAAATGAGTAGGCAGATGAGACTTATGAAACGTTAGATTAACTTTAAAGGTGAAGCACTTGGGGGGGGGGGGGGGGGGGTGGCGGCTAGGAGGGGGCTTTAGCATTAAATAAATGACCTGATCAGAATCAAATCACTGCATTTGTAACTTACAGCTTTGTGCGATCCTGTCGTCCAGCACTGCTCCTCCTTGACGCTGCCTGATGATAATGATGAATCACAGCACACTGGCCGCTTTCGTGCTCCATCGCCTGGCTGCAGCCTGTGTGCAGCAAAGCATGACAGCCTTTGCTCCCGTGGCTCCCGGACCCACTCTGCTCTGTTCTCTCCGCTCCAGCCATCCTCCCCCGCGGGCATTGCCAGTGCACGATGGCCTTGCCGACAGACAGTGAGCGGCTGGTCGAGGTAGCAGGGAGCCAGGTGACAGGAACTAAAAAGTTATCCATTTGTTCCTGTGGGGGGGCACTAAAAGACAGTGCACAACTAAGTGAGTACTCTGCTGGAAGCGCCCGGACATGACAAAAAATGTCGTTCTAGCGCGGCAGTTGCGTTCCGTGAAGCAGCTCCAGGAACACAACGCAGGGGTCCGGACACCTGGTCTAGGCGCTGAGAAGGTGGTTGCCATTGACGCGCTGCCTCTAGCAACCCGGACTCCTCGCTCACATAGCGAACGTGGCCGGGCCCTGCCTCAGTACCCCCCGCCCCGGGCCCTCGGCAGATGCCCGAGCTTCCCGGGTGGTAGCGCCGGCCCTGTGCGCGCCCCTCGAGCCCTGCCCATAATCCGGCCCTGGTTGCGCCCGAGGCCAGTGCCTCATTCGCCTCATGGCTGCTACGGCTCTGCCCAGGTGCACACGGTGTATAAGACGACCCCCCCCACTTGGAGGCATGTTTTTCAGGGGGAAAAAGTCGTCTTATACGCCGGCAAATACGTTACTTTGACCCATGGCATTTCTTTGCTATTGTATCCAGTGGCCAGGTCCTAACTTGCTCAAGGTAGCGCAAACCTGTGTGAACAAGATGCTGGACTGTAATGTAGCCAAGTAAGCAAGAGGTCTGTGGGTTTTAGTAGATTTAAGTCCATTTTTAGTATGGCTCCACATTAAAATAGAAAATCTAATAGAAACATAGAAGGTTGACGGCAGAAGGAGACCCTACGGTCCATCTAGTCTGCCCTTATGTGTATACTGTATGTAATCTTTATCTTAGGATAGATGTGTGCTTATCCCAGGCATGTTTAAATTCAGTGACTGTTGATTTTTCAACTACCTCTGCTGGAAGTTTGTTCCAAGCATCTACTACTCTTTCTGTAAAATAATATTTTCTAACATTGCTCCTGATCTTCCCCCCGACTAGCTTCAGGTTGTGCCCCCTTGTTCTATCATGAAGTTTCTTCTTAAAAACACTTCCCTCCTGAACCTTATTCAATCCTTTCACATATTTAAAGGTCTCAATCATGTCCCCCCTCTCCCTTCTTTCCTCCAGACTGTACAAATTAAGTTCCTTAAGTCTCTCCTGATAAGTTTTAAGTTTAAATCCTTCCACCATTTTCGTTGCCCGCCTTTGGACACGTTCTATTTGAATAATGTATTTTTGCAGGTTTCTCCAGAACTGCACACAGTATTCTAGCTGTGGCCTTACCAGGGCTCTATACCGGCATCACAACCTCCCTCTTCCTACTGGTGATGCCTCGAGCTATGCAGCCGAGCATCCTGCTTGCTTTTCCCACTGCCTGGCTACACTGTCCACTCATCTTGCAGCTATCAGTAATCAGTACCCCTAAATCTCTCTCCTCCGAGGTCCTGGCTAATACAGTGCTGCCCATACGGTACTCAGAGCAGGGATTCCTTCTACCCAAGTGCATGATTTTACATTTAGAGACATTAAACTCTAGTTTCCACAGTTTTGACCATCTATCCAGTAAAGCTAAATCATTTTCCATGTTGCAGACACCTCCAGGTGCGGCTTGGTCATGGCATGGTCAGCACTGCTAGACTACCTGGGACCTGTCAAGAATGGTGTATTCTAGTAAAACATCCAGTGAAAGGGAAGCCTGTTGGCCTAAACTTGGTCAGACAGATGTCCACAAACTAGTGCACAACCAATCAAATTGCAGCTCACTAACAAATTGCTCACACTAACTCAAAACAGGGGGGGGGGGTTCTGAAAGCAGCATGAATTGATGAAGCCTTCCCGGTGGGTTTCAACAGTTCAGACTGTGGATGGACCAGATTCATCTTTTCATGGCAGATGCTGTACCTTCTGTATGTTTTGAAGGATTTCAACAAGACTGCACCACAAAACATAAGTGGTAAATTCATGGCATGGTTCTATGAACCTGACCTTTTTTTTCTTGCTGTGCAGCGTCCCCAGGTGTTTAATTTAAAGGGACAATGTAGGCAAAGTTCATAAAATGTCATTCAGAAGCTCACCTCATCATGGCTGCCCTCTCCCTTCCTGTCGGCACAAAGCTGTTCCTGTAGTATACCTTTTGAATTCCTATGCCAGTAATAGGGCTAAGCTGGTGGTCTAAAGCTCCGCATCATCTGACTGTGGACACTGGGAGAGAGGGAGGACAGACGGGCTGATGAGAATACCTGACTTATAGAATCTGCCCAAAATGCTGATTGTTATGCAGCATCCCAGAGCCAAGGCTCAAGCCCAAATATTTCAAAAGGCAAATCATAAGGTGAAACTGTAAACCCTGATATCTTGGCCATTTCTTCAATTTCAAAACCAAAAACGGTTTAGGACCGTGCCAAACGTAGCCCGACACAATGGTCTAATTACCAGTACCTCCATCTTATTTGCCGCATTTATTTTGCCATTATTTATCCTCTTCACATGTGCCAATACTCCTGCACCTTTTGGAATCTGCGCCACACTGAATTGCTGTGGTTCTGAATGCCTGTGGAGAGCCAATGTACTGCTAGATTGGTGTGCCTAGGCCATTCATTGTATAGCTCATCTGTAGTGGACTATCACAGCAGAATTATTTTTAGTATACAGTACGTCCTGCTCCAGATTACTTACACTCGGATATTACTCCGCCAGATGGCGTTGGACTGCAGAGACATCGAAAAACAGGCTCCTCCCGGCCCCTCAAATACCCAGGGACCTCGCACAATCCCCAGATCTTCTCTGCAGTCTGGACTGCGAAGGACAAGAAGATGGCTCTCTCTTCTCGCAGGTGAGCGGGGCTATTAGCCTGCAGCCCTTTAGGACTATTCCCACCCGTTCCATTAGTAATGTGCCTCCCAGCCTTGGCTGCGTTGGTCGGGTGATGGTAGGCAGCACCGCTGTAAGGTGCTTAGGAGCGCTGCTCCACCGCAATCGCCCACCAAAGGGTAGGCGGTATAGGCATATGGTGAGCCTCTATGTGATGCCCCTCCCGCACTATTGCCCCTTGCCCCTGTCTATCGGTGGGTCCTGTTAAGTGGCTGCTGTCCTCCCTCGCTCTCCCTTTTAGCCCTCGGGGGAGGGGGTGTGTGTATGTATGTGTATTTGCCTTTGTGCTTAACTGTATTATGTTCTTATTGTTTGTGTCAATCGCCGTGCTGACTTGGTTGCACTGATTGTCGTTTTTTTTTTAAATATGCCGCCGTGCGCGCTTCCACTGTGTTCCGCTCTTGGCGCCGGCGTTACCTCAGGCGCTGGTGCGATGTTATTAGCTGCTTGTCAAGTGTATGGCTTCGCGCTCTTCGGGGGGGCGGGGCCCATTTTTGGCTCGTTCCGCGTCACTGTCTCTGCGGCCCGCTCCTCGAGGTATACCCGGCGCCATCTTATCTTGGATCCGGCTGCTATGTGACGAGCATCTACCTACCGCGTGCGGCTTTATTCACCGTTGTCATTACATGTCACTTACGGTTTCCCTTTGCTTATGTCTTTCAGGCGGGCAAAACCCTATTGGCTTCTCCCGGCCCTCCTCCCTCTATTTAGTTTATTAACTTGTGAGGCCTAGTGTTAATTACTCCCACTTCCCTAGCGGGTTATTGGGGCATCCCGGGTTGCTTTTATAGCGTCAATCCCTATCTGCCTATTGCGCCGCTATAATCCCCATATGGAGGCGTCTCAGGATAATGTGCTCGGGGTACCCTCGGGACAAGCCCGGCTGTGTGTAGCTTGTGGGGTGTCCCCTATTAGCGCTGACAATGTGCGGTTCTGTGTACCTTGTGCCCAGCAGGTGCTTGCGCTGCAGCCTGGTTTTCCAGTGGCTGGGCCTGCGCCTCGTATGACTTCGCCTACTCCCCCAAGCTTAAAGCGGACCTTCAGCGTTATTTAATTAAAAGGCCAAACCCTTAAAAAACTATTCTCTAGCATCTAAAATTAATATATTTAAGGTTTTTATTCATTCCCTCACTGGCTTGCAACTCTGTTCAGCACTCTAGGATATGGGCGCCGCCATCTTGGCTCAGTAGCATCACATACTGAGGAGTTGAGAGGGGTCAAAAGCACAGGAGAGCAGGGTTACAGCTGTGCTTTGCACAAACAGAGCAGAGCTGGGGTCAGGAAGAGGTCAGCAATCCCAGAATGCAGAGCAGCACAGTCAGAAGGCACTTCCTGTTTGCAGGCTGCCTGACGTTCCATCTTGGATGTTTAAAGGCTCATAACGTGCAGTAGATGCAGGTAGGATGATTTTTAATGTAAAAAATCTGTATGTACAGGGTGCGGGAAACATATAAGATAGACTGTTATTCAGGGTGAAGGACCGCTGTAAATCTCACTCCCACTGAGTTGCATACAAGTGGGGATTCTCGGCCTGATGTGTCTTCCAGACTGGCCAGTGTTGAGAAGTTGATTGCTAATACCTTGGCGCGTAAGGCCTCTGCAAAGAAGCGGCACTTTACGCCTGATGTCACCCTTTTCCCTATGGAAGCTGATGAGTTTTTGGAACTGTCTGGCTATACCCCTTTGGAGGAAGGGGAGCTATTCTCTGACTCAGGGTCATCTGATAAGAGGTCCAGGGGTCATGATGATTCTGGCTCTGACCCCTGGGCCCAAAATGATACTGATAGACTGTTGGCTCAGATTTTTGAGGTTCTGTCTATTTTTCCTCCTGTTGTGGCCCCCAGGCAACAGGGGGAATTGTTTCATACTGCTAAGTCACGTTTGGAATTTCCTGAGCAAGCTCATTTTAATAACCTTGTGCTCAAGGAATGGGAGCTCCACAGCAGGCTTCCCGGCGTATCTAAGAGTTGGGATAAGACGTATCCCTTTCCTGCTGATGTGGTGAAGTGCTGGTCATACCCTCCTGAAGTGGATGCCCCGGTCCTAGGGCTATCTAACACCTCTGTCATGCACTCCCCTGACTCTACTACGCTGCAGGGATGCTGAGGACCGGTGCATCGATCAGCTGGCGTCCCATGCCTTTGCATGTGTGGGGACTGCGCTGCCATTACGGCTGGGCTATTAGGACCCTGCTCAGAAGTATCCTTGATGGTGCCCCTGATGATGTGTCTAGTGAGGAGTTTAATGCACTCTCTCGTTGTGATGTTTTTGTGACTTATGTCCTCTCTCCCTTGGATGACACCATTAGAATGTGTGGCAGAACTTCTGCCCTTGTGGTGGCTATACGCCGCCCGATTTGGCTGCGCCAGTGGGCTGCTGACAATGCTGCCAAGAAGGCCCTCACCTGTTTTCCCTTCAAAGGACTATGCCTGTTTGGGGACTGCCTGGACCTGTTGGCTAAGGGAGGCAGGTTACCCCAGCGCAGGCGGCAGTCAGGGCTCTTTTTCCTCCCCCTACCGTGGTGCTAGACAAGGGAGGGGGGTCTCCCTTACTGGGGCCCGAGGAGACTTCTGGGGTAGGGGCAGAGGACATGGACGCCCTGGCTCCTCCTGGAGCTCCAAGCTGAAGTCCTCTCCCAAGCCCCCTCAGGCATGAAGGGGCGCCCTCACTTATCCGGGTGGGGGGACGGCTTCAGCACTTTGCTCACGTGTGGAGGCTTCATGTTTCAGACGGTGGATTCAGGAGGTAGTGTCCTCCGGTTACAAGATAGTTTGCTGCCTTAACCCCCCCCCTCCAAGATTCACCAGATCCCGTATTTCTCAGGACCCTGTGTCAGCTCAGGCTCTAGTTCTGGCGGTGCAAAGCCTTCTGGAGCTGGGGGTCATCTGTCAGGTCCCCTTATGAGAAAGGGGCAAGGGCTTCTATTCCAGCCTTTTCACCGTACCCAAAAGAGATGGGTCAGTCAGACCCATCCTGGACTTGAAGATCCTCAACTTGAAGATCCTCAACAAATTTGTCAGGTGCAGGCGCTTTCGCATGGAAACTCTGCGCTCTGCCATCAGTTCCCTGCGTCCAGGGGACTTCATGACGTCTGTGGACATCAAAGATGCTTACCTTCATATTCCTGTGTTTCCAGGTCATCAAAGGTTCCTCAGGTTCGCTTTGGAGGATCAGCACTACCAATTTGTGGCATTGCCCTTCAGTCACACTTCAGCTCCCAGAGTGTTCACCAAGGTGCTGGCAGGAGTGATGTCTCTGCTCAGGTCTCAGGGCATTCGCGTGCTGCCCTACCTGGACGACATTCTCATCACTCCCCAGTCCCTACAACAGGCAGAGTTGGATACTCAGCTGGTAGTGTCCACTCTGGAGTCATTTGGCTGGGTGATCCACCATCCTAAGTCCTTCCTGGCTCCCTCCTTGGTGACTCCCTTCCTGGGAATGAATCTGGATACAGCTCAGGCAAAGATATTCTAAGCATACAGCACGTCCTGCTCCCGAATAGTCATAACATGTGGGTAGTCCTCCGCCTCCGGCGCCGTGCACTGCAGACATGTAGAAAACAAGGATGCCCCTCCCGCAATCTTGCCCGTGCCCCTCACAGACTCAGTCCATGGACACCGTCAGCTTCTCCCCTCGCTTCCTCCCGTAACTCGAGGGAAAAGAAAGGGGGTGTGTGTGCGTGGCAGCCCTATTGCCCTTTGCCTTGTTCCTTTAATCAGGGGGTCAGTGTCGCGCCTCACTGTACAGTGCGAGCTGTCTTTCTTACTATCAGTCTGCCTCGGCAGATTCATTCCAGCGTGTCAGCATTAGACGTTACTTATTCTCCGCTGCGGTACTTGCCGTCGGTTGGAGCTTCACGCTCTTTGGGGGAGGCGGAGACTCGGCATGACGCGTCACAGCCTGGCCTGGCCCTCCCCTCGAGGTTCACAGGCGCTATCTTCGCGCGTGGTGTGGCTCGTCTCCTCCCTCAGTCATGTAAGTGCCCTCCGGGGCGGTATGGTTTCTATGCTTGTTCAGACAGCTCATGGCACTGACTCCACTCCCCATCTTTCAGAAGCCAAGACTTCGTTACTGGCCCCGGCCTAACATATATTATAACGGGTCCTCTTTACAAATTCTCCCACATTACTAGCGGGTTTTTGGGGCATCCAGGGTTGCTTACTGCATAATTCCCTGCGGCATACTGCTTAAAAATCATCATATGGAGGCATATCAGGATTATGGAACCGGGGTCCCTCCGGGACGTGACCGGCTGTGTGCAGTGTGTGGCCAGCCCCTGGCTGAGGCTGACAGGGCACAGGTCTGCGGACAGTGTGCAGAACAGGCAGGTTTGCTAACAGAGGAACCTCCCTTCCTCACTCCCGTTTCCCCGCTCCCAAATATCACTCATGGCGAGTCCCACACCAGCGGGGACGACCTGCAAGAGGTGCCGCGAGCGTTGCCCACGGCGGAGCAGGTGCTTTCTGGATTGGCCGAGCATATGGGCCCTGGTAAAAAGCGGTCCCTGACGCCCCCAGGCTCTCCGGTTCCTGACGATACCGATGATTCTGCTGAGATGCAGGACCCTGACCCTTCTGAGGAAGGTGAGCTATTCTCAGACTCGGGCTCCTCACACGGGATGCCCGCGGGCCGTGATGAATCCGAGCCTGGCTTCTGGGGTATGTGTGACACGGATGAAATCCTGATCAAGATTTTTGAGGTCTTGTCAATCTCTCCTCCTGGGGAGATCCCCAAGCCTAAAAGGGAGAGTTTCCATACAGCACCGCCGCGCTTGGAGTTCCTAGAACAGGAACATTTCCAGAATATTATATCCCAGGAATGGCAATCGCCTGGTAAGCTTAAAGGGATTCCAGGGGTCTGGGAATGGAAGTACCCTTTTCCCCCTGATGTGGTCAATTTATGGTCAGCTCCCCTGGTGGTGGACACGCCGGTTATAGGGGTCACAAACCCCCCTTTTATGACTGCCCCCTTTTTACCGTACCCTTCGGGATGCTGAGGACCGGCGCATTGACAGACTAGCCTCACACGCATTCTCGTGTGCCGGGACGGCCCTGCGCACGGTTTGTGCCACAGCCATCATGGCGGTGGCCGCCAGGACTCTTGTCAGAAAGATGCTGGATCACCGCCCTGAGGACCTCCCTTGGGGGGTGTTTAGTGCATTATCAGACTGCGAAGCCTTTGTTAAGTTTATTCTATCAGCACTGGATGACACCATTAAGATGTGTGCTAGGAGTTCAGCACTTGCGGTAGCCATTCGCCGCCTGGTCTGGCTGCGACAGTGGGGCGCCGATGGAGCTACAAAAAAGGCTCTCACTTGCCTTCCATTCAGAGGACGGCGGTTATTCGGGGCCCGCTTGGACCTTTTTGGCAAAAAGGCTATAGCGCCCTTCCGCAGAAGGCCGCTCCGGCCTCCACAATGCAGGGTCACCCCTCCACCTCCCTACGTTAGTGTCAAACGTGAATCTGAGGTGTGTTTCCAGCTGTTCGGCGTGGATTTCCAACATGGCGCGGGCAGGCAGCGCCCTGGGCCTTCTGGCAGGACCAAGTCCAAATCTGCCAAAACCTCGCAAGCATGAAGGGGCGCCCTCGCCCGTCTGGGTGAGGGGACGACTGCACAGCTGTCTCACATCCAGGAATATGCCTTCTCCTTCTGGTGGTTCCGGGATTTAACCCACCTGGGCTCAGGATGGGTTCTCGCTGGACGGTCCCCCCTCAGTTTTCTGTCAGGGTGTTTTTAGCCCCTGCTCTCCCTTCTGAAACTGGCGCAGGCCGGACTGGGCCTGCAGTGTTGGGCGCGCTTGTTAATTGCCTTAACGGTATGGGGCCATGGCCTCTATATATTTTTTTCCATCCTCCCCCCCCCCCCCCCCCCCCTTCATCAGTATGAGGTAGTCTGGACCCCGTGGGCCTATGGCAGGCCTAGCTACTGGATGGTTGCTTAAACACCTCATCCCCTCACGGTCACTTATCCACTATTCCCCGTTCCTGGGAAATCGGTTCAGGCTTGCTGCCTTCTTCTCTGGCATTAGGGCCCTGGTCGGTTATGGGGGACTCCTGGTCTGTTGAAAGACGATGGCCTGTTTTTTTTTTTTGTTTTTTTTTAATGCTGGTCTAAAGATTGTGACAGGTTGCTACCTCTGGAGGGTCCCTGTTCCTGGCCTGGGCGGGGTTCTACTCCCCCTGCTTCTCAGCGGTATTCGCTTCAATGGTTGCCCTTAGCGGCAGGTTAGGCTATTCCGGTGTGGCCGGGAGCCTAGTGTGGCTCTGAGGGGTCTCCCTCCTGACACAGGGCCTCTGCCCTTGTTCCCACTGTCCCAGGATATTCTGACAGGGCCTGAGTATTTAGGCATAGCCTTGTTATTCATATGCCTTCTCTTCATCACCCTACTTTTGGGTTCTGCGCACGGTTGGCCTGATAGAGAGTCCCATGGGATCTATGGCCTAGGCGGCCCTGGGAGTAATGGTTCGCAGACGCCTCTGGGAGTAATGGTTCGCAGACGCCTCTGCTGAAGGCTGCTGAATTGTGATATCTCTGTTAGGGTGCGGTTCTGCCCTTATCAGGTCTCTTCCAGTTTCCAATAAAAGGTCTCCTGTCTGGGGATTGACTGCTGATTTATTCGCCCCTGGATGACGGGCCTCATCTTCTGGGTGACTTAGTATGAGAGGGGGTTGGGAGCTAGCTCCTCAGCTTCCCCTTACTCCGCCTATAACGGCTTGGTGGTATTCCATATTGACTGGCATGGGCCTTAGTCTCTTCCCTGTGAGACGTTATCAGTTCCCAGGGCCCTTAAAGCCATTACAGCGTAAGTTGGGGTTGGCTCCCCATCTGGGGACTCTGAAGGCGTAGGTCTGTCTTGACCTTCCTGCAGGAGTCTGGTTCTGTCACCCTTGTAGAGTATTCTCCTTGGGATTGCTTAGCTGCACCTCCCCAGTAGTTCCATTAGTCCCTGTGGGGATCAATTTTTCATTCTGTTACCCTGCGGACTTCCTGGGGACCCTGCCTGGATGCGGTCTTAGCTGCCCTGTAGGCCAGCCCGCTCCTCTGGGGCCTCCTGACTCCGTCAGACATGTGCCTGAGACGATGGATCTGGTCACTTACTCCCTGACTCGATGTATACACATATATACTTGTACAGATGTATACGGCTACAGGCACCCCATGCCTGGGGGTGTTCCTTTTACTCTGGGCTTCCGGTTCAGGTGGTCTGTTGGACTCTTGATTCAGTCCCTTAGTCTAGCCATGGGCTGATTATTATTAATACTAATATGAGGGCCTACATCCCTCTACAGGTTTTGCACTTCTCCCCATGCCGGCCTTCTTGGCCTTTAGGGGGGACTGCTATTCTTGGAGTCTACAGGCGCCTCCTTAGGTATGCGCCTGATGTCTATTCCAGCGCCATTGCGCCTTTGGACTGATCCTTCTGGATGCTCCCTGATCTTGAGGAAGCCTTGGTTTCCTGATAATTAAGACTCTGTATTCCCGCCTTGGTCGGGTGACCTGTTGTTTGTTCCCTTCGGGGGTGTTACAAGAGTTGCCACAAGGCTTCCTTGCCTGTGAGCTGGTTGGGTCACTACACTGACCTATGTTCCTTCAGGGGAGTGATTCTTCCCCTTTACTGTTTACTCCGTTACCATGGGTGCTTGGGTATCACTGACCCTTCGGCACCAGGGTTTTTTTTCTGTTAGTTCAATAACTGTACTTATGGCCTGTCTCTGTTCATACCTTCATGGTCCTGTTATGAGACTGACGTTAGAGCCCTTGCTCATGTCATGCCTGTTGCAAGTTTTGCAGGTGACAGCGCCTTTACTGTCCGCTGTGCCTTGCTTTTTCTGGGGATCCCACCCTGCTTATGGACACTGCTATTGGATGTCCCACATGTTATGACTATTCAGGAGCAGGACGTGCTGTATGCTTAGAATAATACAACTCTGTGAAGTACTCACCTGTAGAGTTGGTATTATACGCATACAGCACGTCCTGCTCCACCCCACCCTGGTTCACTAATTCTGGATCCCCTGTATGGTGGTTATTATCATTAAGATATTTCTACCAGTTATTCTGGGTGGTTGGTTCCTCCTGGCTTCTCTTCTCACTGCTTTTCAATGCTGGGGATTTGTGGGAGGTCCCGCGGTATATGTAGGGCCGGGAGGAGCTTGTTTTCTACATGTCTGCAGTGCACGGCGCCGGAGGCGGAGGACTACCCACATGTTATGACTATTCGGGAGCAGGACGTGCTGTATGCGTATAATACCAACTCTACAGGTGAGTACTTCAGAGTTGTATTTTTTCTTCCTCAGCAGAAGGTGGACAGTCTGATTGCGCAGGTTCAGTTCCTGCTATCTTGCCCTCATCTCTCCATCAGGCAAGGAATGCAGCTGGTGGGCCTGATGGTGGCGTGCTTCGAGGCGGTCCCTTATGCGCAGTTCCACATGAGGCCTCTGCAACTCCACCTTTTGTCAGTATGGGACAAGGATCCTGCGTCCCTGGACCAGGTCTTTGCGCTCCCCCCCCTGGTCAGGCGATCCCTCTCGTGGTGGCTGGACTCCAGGAACCTGTTGGTCGGCAGATCCTTTTTGACCCCCTTGTGGGGTCACCACGGATGCCAGTCTGACAGGTGGGGGGGGGGTTCTGGAAGTCCCTGCAGTTCCAAGGGAGGTGGGGCCCTCAGGAGGCCCACACACCTATCAACGTCCTGGAACCAGATGGCAGTTGCCTACATCAATCATCAGGGAGGGACTCGGAGCAAGAGGGCCCTCCAGGAAGTGTCTCTGATCCTGACCTGGACGGAGGCCAATGTTCCCTGCTTATCAGCTGTGTACATCCCGGGGGGGGGGGGGGGGAATCTGCAGGCAGACTCTCTGAGCAGGGGGACCTCTCGCCTGGGAGAATGGTCCCTCTGCAACAGGGTGTTTCAATCTCTGTGTCACCGTTGGGGCCAACCAGATGTGGATCTGTTTGCGTCCCGTCACAATCACAAGCTCCCGGCCTTTGTCTCCCTGTCCCAGGATCCTCTGGCCTTGGCCACGGATTCCCTAGCAATGTCATGGCTGGACTTTCAGCTCTTGTATGTCTTTCCTCCATTCCTCTGTTGGGCAGGGGTCTGCGCAAGATTGCTCTGGAGGGGGTGCCAGCAATTCTGGTGGCCCCCAGGTGGCCAAGAAGAGTGTGGTTCGCAGACGTGGTGCAGCTGGCAGTAGATCAGTACGCTCTGCCCAGGGTGTCAGACCTGCTCACTCAGGGTCCCTTACGCCTGCATGGGTTGGAGCTGGGGCTCCAACTCAGTACTCTGAAGGGTCAGGTTTCTGCCCTGGCTGTTTTCTTCCAGAAGTCCTTTGCTCAGCATTCTCTGATCAGGACTTTTTTCCAGGGGGTTACTCATGTGCGTCCCCCACGTAAGCCTATGTTGCCTGTTTGGGATTTGAACTTGGTCTTGTCTGCCTTGCAGGGTGCTCCCTTTGAACCTGTGCAGGAGGCTGCCCTGGCCATTCTTACTCTCAAGGTTGTTTTTTTGGTGGCTATCACCTCTGTTAGGCGTGTTTCTGATTTGGCAGTGCTTTCCATCCAGCCCCCCTACTTTGAGAGACACCAGGACAAGGTGGTGTTTCGCTTCAAGCCAGACTTTCTGCCTAAGGTTGTGTCTGCCTTTCATTTGAATCAGGACATTGTTCTTCCATCATTGTGTCCTAATCCTAGTAATGCTAAGGAGAGGGTCTTGCATTCTTTGGATATGGTTAGGTGTCTGAAGTACTATCTGGTGGCTACTACACCTTTCAGAAAAACTGATGCTCTTTTTTGTGGTCCCTTCTGGTCCTAGGAAGGGTTTGGCTCCTGCCAAGTCTACTATCAGCAAATGGATCCGTCAGGCTGTGATTCAGGCCTACTCTGTTAAGGGGAAGAATCCTCCCTTCCGCCTTACTGCTCATTCTACTCGTGCTATTGGTGCCTCTTGGGCTTTTCAGCACCAGGCTTCTGTTGAACAAGTTTGCAAGGCCGCTACTTGGTCTTCTGTTCATACCTTTTCAAAGTTTTACAAGGTTGATGTTAGGGCCTCAGCTGATGCTGCTTTTGGGCGTAAAGGTTCTGCAGGCAGCAGTGGTATGACCTGTCTGCTGTTACCTTTGGGGGTCCCACCCTACTTTATGGACACTGCTATTGGATGTCCCGAGTGTAAGTAATCTATCTGGAGCAGGACGTCCTGTATACTAAGAATAATACAATTCTGTGATTACTCACCTGTAGAATTGGTATTATGAGTATACAGTACGTCCTGCTCCACCGCACCCTTGGTTTTACATTATCTTGGATCCCCTGTATGGTGATGTTATCATTGTTATAGTTACCAGTTGGGTTTGTTTTAATTCCCCCGGCTTCTTGTTAACTGCTTTTCAATGCTGGGGATTTGTGGGAGGTACCTGGGTATTTGAGGGGCCGGGAGGAGCCTGTTTTTTGATGTCTCTGCAGTCCAGCGCCATCTGGCGGAGTAATACCCGAGTGTAAGTAATCTATCTGGAGCAGGACGTACTGCATACTCATAATACCAATTCTACAGGTGAGTAATCACAGAATTGTATTTTTTAAGGTTCCTCATGATTTCCAGACTCCATATTCCAGCAAAGTGGAACAAAACCCACTGTAGCCACCCCTGGCCTTCCCCCTGGGGCATCCCAAATTATTATGACTTGCTGTGTGTGTGTGGGGGGGGGGGGGAGGGGAGTTGCAAAATGATGCGATCCCCAAGTTACTCCATGGCAGATTCTGTCTGGTATGAACTCAATATTTTAAATATAGAATTTTTAAATATACATTTTTGTTTAAACTTTTCAGACATTGTTGCATATTCAGTGTTAATTGCACAAACCATGTTGAACTTTGAAGAGATTCACATAGCTGATTTGCCCTAACTATCCACCTAATCAAGGCATGGCTGGCCTTAGATCTGTTCTGACTTTGCCTCAGATCTACTGTGCGAATCTCTTGATACCCACTTAAATCCCTCTTATAATGCAAAAACAACACACAGTGCTCATTTCTTGCTTCTTATTACTCTTTTAGACACTGTGCTCATGATACAGACAGTAGGAACTGCTCATCATCATGCTGTTAATGAAACTGAGGCTATGCCATCACTTCTTTTAACCTACTTGGATAACAATCCTAGCTTGAGTTAATTATACAGTAGGGCATTGAGATGAGAGAGCTTGCTAACTGATGGACAACGGCCCCAGCAGCATAACACTAGAGAGCGAAAAATATTTCTCTCTCTTTTTCCTTTTAATGAAATAGGTTTGATTTCCCATTTCACCGCTATCTTAATTACCTAGGGGATATCTATGGTTCTTCAAACAGGGCCGGTGATTTTAGTATTCTATAAAATCACATCATTTAGGTAAATTGGGGAGCAGATCCAGGTTGATGAGTTCACTGCCAGTTAAATTGCGTGGAATTTTTAGGATATTATAACAAATGCACAGTTTACTTGGAGGGATAATAGATTATTAATAAGAAGTTAATTGAAAACCTATCAGCACTTTGGTGTAATGCAGCTAATGTGTTACCTCTAGCTAAAAATAGGATTAAACTAAACTATATGATCATTTTTTTTACTTGTGCTTTTTTAATAAGCATGTTCTTTGATCCTTCCATTAACATCTGTGAAGGT
Organism: Gastrophryne carolinensis; assembly: GCA_027917425.1. NCBI lineage: Eukaryota > Metazoa > Chordata > Amphibia > Anura > Microhylidae > Gastrophryne > Gastrophryne carolinensis. The sequence continues at coordinate 164,022,352 of CM051234.1, forward strand.
TATGGTAGCATGTTGTGATGTTACTTTAACAGTTTAGCATCACCAGCAGTATTGTTCTGCCCCACTTTTTGTGCGTTATATTATTTAATAAAAAATAATCTCATTTTCAGTGACAGAAGTATTTAATATTCATAATGGCTACACAACACAATACAATTCTGAATGAAAGTGGCATAAATGACCAAGACCTAAATGATTGAAGGTGCACTTGCATGCCCTGGGGGTGGGCAAGTCAATTTGGGATATCCCATCAGTTGAAAATAAAGGAACACAGGTATAGAAGTACACAGCTTTCCCCTGTCAATTGACTCGACTACACGTGATCCATGCTTGAGAGCTCCTCTCCTGTTCCTGCTCCACCAGAAACCAATGAGGTTCATGTTCCCATCTAACTCAATTGTCCGCTGGCAGGCACATGAGTGCAGACCAGTAAGATATTTTGAAAGATTTCATGTTTACCAAAGAGGCATCTCAAATTGGGGTAGGTAGACCTTTGGACAATACCACCCATAATAAAGCCTTCCCTAAGTTATGTATCCATAGAAATCATGTTTGGAATTGACATCAGTAGATTTCATCTTCAGTGAAGTTGAAATCACTGCGTGGGCCTCAAAGGCTGATTTGACACCTCTTAGAGCTAGTCAGCCGTTTCCTGTCATGTTTAGTGGGAGCCGGTTGCATCTTTTGCAGATCTTTGCATCCAGTGCAATATCCATTGCCTGGACTCCTACAGTCCCCACATCCCTGTGTTGATAACTGGCTGAACCAGACTTCCCATAGAGATTGAGCCTGGACTTTAGGGCCTGTTCTGTGCAAATGAAAAAGGGGGGCAATCCCTTGAAAGGAAGAGGAGGAATGATCCCACTCCCAGGGAGCTCACTGGAACTATTCAAAGAGCTTATGTTATTCTGGGACCAAGGATAGAAGTCATAAAGGAAGATCAAGATGCAGCTTAGATATGTCTGGCACTTTTTCCCTACGTTGACAACTGCTTTGTGAGCTGGGGTTCTATTATTTAGGGTGGAGGTTTGCTCTATGTGGTGCAGTATAAAACAGTAGACCTTTTATTTCCTTTGTCTGCAGTCAGTTATCTAGGAAATACAGTAACCGTTTTAGCATCCAGTTCACTAGTTTCTGCTAAAGAAATGGGAAATGACAATTCTTTACCCAAGTATAATTCAATCAATAGTCAAGTGACAGACGCATTTTGCAAGTAATTGGACCAATGTAGAACAAAAGACCAGAGTATTGATGGTGTATTACTGAATTCTAGAGGTACTGTTATATTGCACATAAATGGCTTACACCACAAATATGAGTTGGCTGTTTTTATTATACATCCTCCTTCTGTTTTAGCAAATTTGGCAAAGTTTCCTCTTATCTGAAATCTTCTCAAAATGATGCCCAGGGGAATTTGCAGCATAGAAACATTGTCAGTTTTTAGGAGGGTTAAAGTCCACTTATACTTTACTTCTTGCACAGTTATCAGTCAGTGCACAAGAAGTTTATCTCCCCAGCAGGTTCACACACAGCCTAAAATAGAAGTCTAGTGGCACTATTATTTCATTACTAAATCAGAAACGACAAACACATTTGGTATAAAATGTTAGACTGCATGTTATATTCTTAGTATACAGTATGTCCTGCTTCAGATAAGAATCATTACATGATGGTAGGCAGCACCGCTGTCAGGTGCTTAGGAGCGCTGCTCCGGCGCAATCCCCCACCAAAGGGTAGGCGGTATAGGCATATGGTCAGCCTCTATGGGATGCCCCTCCCGCCCTATTGCCCCTTGCCCCTGTCTATCGGTGGGCCCTATGTTAAGTGGCTGCTGCCCTCCCTCGCTCTCCCTTGTAGCTCTCGGGGGGGGGGGGGGGGGGGTGTATATGCCTTGGTGCCTCACTGTATGATGTGCTTCTGGTTGGTGTCAGTCTCTGCGCTGACTTGGTTGCACTGGTTGCGTTTTTGAATATGCCGCCGCCGCGCGCGCTTCCACTGTGCTCTGCGGTTGACCGCTGGTGCGCTGTTATTGGCTGCTTGTCACGTGTGCTGCTTCGCGCTCTTCGGGGTGGGGGGCGCATTCCGCGTCACTGTCTCCACGGCCCGCCGCCTCGAGGTATACCCCGCGCCATTTTTTCTTTGGATTCGGCTGCTGCGTGGCTGGCATCTACCTACCGCGGCCCGTAAGTGCCCTCGCTGGCAGCTTTATTTACCCTATGTCATTATACATGTCACTTATGGGGTTCTCTTCGCTTATCTCTTTCAGAAGGGTCAAACTTTATTGGTTTCTCCCGGCCCTACTCCCTTTATTTAGTTATTAAACTTGTGAGGCCTAGTGTGTAAACTACTCCCACTTCCCTAGCGGGCTATTGGGGCATCCCGGGTTGCTTTTATAGCGTGAATCCTTATCGACCTATTGTGCCGCTATAATCACCATATGGAGGCGTCTCAGGATAATGTGCTTGGGGTTCCTTCGGGACAAGCCCGGCTGTGTGTAGCTTGTGGGGTGTCCCCTATTAGTGCTGACAATGTGTGGGTCTGTATACCTTGTGCCCAGCAGGTGCTTGCGCTGCAGCCTGGTTTACCAGTAGCTGGGCCTGCGCCTCGTATGGCGCCACCTACTCCCCCAAGCTTAAATTTGACTCCCATTGAGTTGCATACCAGTGGGGATTCTCAGCCTGATGTGTCTTCCAGACTGGCTAGTGTTGAGAAGTTGCTTGCTAATACCTTGGCGCGTAAGGCCTCTGCTAAAAAGCGGCACTTGACGCCTGATGTCACTCTTTTCCCTATGGAGGCTGATGAGTTTTTGGAACTGTCTGGTTCTACCCCTTTGGACGAAGGGGAGTTATTCTCTGACTCGGAGTCATCTGATGATACACCCGGCCATTTTATTTCCCTATTTCTGCCCAGACCTTGCTGTTGGCCGGGTGAAGGTAGGATACACCTTAGTGGTGTGATAACTTGGAGCCATGCTCCTCTGTGAGACCCCCTCCAAGGGGTAGGCGGATACCAGGTTCGGGATCCTGGTTTGGGATGCCCTGTCCGCCATTTTCCCTGCGCTGCATTAGGTGGCTTGGGACTTCTTCCCACCCGTTGCTCCCTGTCCCTGGATCATGGGGGGGGGGGGGGGGAGGGGGGCATGTCCCTCCAATTTTTTACCTCAGACTTTGCCTCAATTAGCTGTCAGTGTGGTATGAGTGTATGTGTGTGTGTGTGTGTGGCTGTTTGCTTCACTTTTTGCTGGGCCGCGTCTGTTAGACGGCGGCCCGGATCACGGGCCGGTTCCGCAACCTTGTGGGAGCGCGGCCATGTTTTTTGCTTCTCTGTTAGTCAGGAGAGGGGGCGGGCTGCATCAGCGAGCCGAGCGCCCGGCTCCCACTAAACATGACAGGAAACGGCTGACTAGCTCTAAGAGGTGTCAAATCAGCCTTTGAGGCCCACGCAGTGATTTCAACTTCACTGAAGATGAAATCTACTGATGTCAATTCCAAACATGATTTCTATGGATACATAACTTAGGGAAGGCTTTATTATGGGTGGTATTGTCCAAAGGTCTACCTACTTTCCTACCCCAGTTTGAGATGCCTCTTTGGTAAACATGAAATCTTTCAAAATATCTTACTGGTCTGCACTCGTGCCTGCCAGCGGACAATTGAGTTAGATGGGAACATGAACCTCATTGGTTTCTGGTGGAGCAGGAACGCCTCTTTTGGCGCCCACAGAGGTTCCCAGCAATGGCTGTGAACCGCGGTTACTCTTCCCAGCAGGAGGGGGCGGGGCCACGCGCGGCGTGCGATCCGCGCTGGCCTGCCCTCCTTCTCTTCCCCTGGCCTGGCTGATGCTGCTGCTGGGTGTCCGGTCGCCATCTTGCATCCTAACTGTGAGTGCCCTGCGGGGCTCGTTCTATTATCTGCCTTTTTTGTTATGCATAATCGTATTTCTATTGGGGTGCCTTGTATGCTGCATTATCTTTGACATATACTTTAAGGTTATACAGATATATTGTATGACTGTGATTATATCTGGATGTATGATTGCTGTAATGACTTCATGCTTATGGTACCCTTTTTTATTATGTCTTCCAGAGGGATTACCTTCCTTGATAGTTAAAAGGGGGTTCTCCCGGTCCTTAGGTCCCTCACTCAAATAGGGGCTTTACAAATCCTCCCACTAACGGACGTTAAGGGGCATCTCGGGTAGCTTACTGGCGTAATTCCCACTGGTCATTGCGACTACCATAAAAAATCACCATATGGAGGCTTCCCAGGATACCGGGCTTGGGCTCCCTTCGGGGCAACCCCGGCAGTGTGTGGTTTGTGGGGCATCCCTTGCGGGGGGATAATGTGTTTATTTGTATTCCATGTGCACAGCAGGCCATTACGCGGCAGTCGGGGTCCCAGGCGTCTGGGTCCGTGCCGCCGGCCTCATCACCTACCCCACCCCGCCTTATCTGTACCCCAAGTGACACTGTCATTAGCGGGAAGTCGCAAGCTGATGTTTGTGCTAGGCTGGCCAACATCAAAAAGTTGATTTCTAGCTCTGCGGCCAGAAAGGCCCCAGCTAAGAGAAGGCATCTGTCGCCGGCCGCGCCGGTACTGGATTTTGATGACTATGATTCCCTTGACTGGTCTGATTATTCCCCACTCGAGGAAGGGGAATTGTTTGAGGAATCTGATGCTGAGGATCAGCAGTTTTTTGATACTGATACTGGGCAGGCGCTGGGGGATGCCGTGGATACCCCCAGGATCCTGGCCCATCTATTTGAGGTACAGGATATTTCTCCGCCAGCGGAGACCCCCCCCCCCGCAGAAGGGGGATTTTTTTGTGACTTCTAAGCCCTGCTTGGAGTTCCCAAATCAGAATCATTTTGATTGCATGATTCTTTAGGAATGGGAGAGGCCTAGCCGGCTCCCCGGTGTTCCTCAGGGATGGGATAGGAAGTATCCCTTCCCGGTGGACACGGTGAAGCGCTGGTCGTCCCCTCCCGAGGTCGATACGCCCGTTCTGGGATTGTCCAACACCTCCGTTGTACATTCTCCAGATGCCGCCACTTTTAAAGATGGTGAGGACAAAAGCTTTGATCAGATGGCATGCCTTTGCCAGTGTGGATTCAGCCTTGCGGCCTGTTTGTGCCTCGGCGCTCGCGACTGTGGCTATCAGGTCTGTTGTTAGGGACCTGTTGAGTGGTTCCCAGCTTAACCCGGCCAGTGATGAATTCACAGCCCTTAAGCGGTGTAAATTATTTGTGACCTTTGTTTTATCTGCTATGGATGACACGATTATTATGTGTAGTAGAACCTCGGCATTGCTGGTGGCTATTCGCCGATCATTCTGGCTACGCCAGTGGGCTGCTGACATTGCGGCTAAGAAATCACTCACAGCGCTACCCTTCCTGGGTATGAGGCTGTTCGGAGATAAATTGGATTCTGTGGCGAAAGGTGGAAAGTTACCTCAGCGTAAGAAGCAGCGTCGCCCCTTTCGGGGGGCAGGCTCCTTCAATCCTTCCTTTCGCTGTGCCAGAGCAGGCAGAGGCTTTGCCTACTCTAATTTCAGAGGTGATTCCTGGAACAGAGGCAGAGGACGCACACGTCCAGGCCTTAACTGGGGTTCCAAGCCCAAGCCTGCTGCCAAGACAGCTCAGCAATGAGGGGACACCCTCACCCTTGCGGGTGGGGGGATGGCTGCGGCACTTCTTACTGGTCTGGGCCCAGGAGGTCACAGACAAATGAATCTTGGAAGTGGTCTCTTCCGGGTACAAACTGGAGTTCGAGTACCGGCCTCCTCCCAGATTCCTAAGGTCTCGGATCCCCGGGCTGCGCAGGGGCTCCTGTTGGCTGTAAAGAATCTTCTTGTCATGGATGTCATATGCCCGGTGCCTTTCTCAGAGAGAGGCCGGGGCTATTATTCCAACCTCTTCACGGTTCCCAAAAAGGATGGATCCATAAGACCCATTCTGGATTTGAAGCTTCTCAACAGGTTCATCAGAACGAAGAAGTTCCGCATAGAGACTCTGTGCTCAGCCATCAATTCCCTTCGTCAGGGGGATTTCATGACATCCATAGACATCAAGGATGCTTACCTTCATGTACCAATCTTCCCAGCACACCAGAGACTTCTCAGGTTTGTGGTGGGAGATCAGCACTTTCAGTTTGTGGTCCTCCCTTTCGGGTTTACTTTGGCACCAAGGTGCTGGCGGGCATAATGGCCCTTCTCAGAGCCCAGGGCATTCACATTGTGCCGTATTTGGACGACCTCCTCATTACGGCATCCTTTCTGTCAGGCGGAGCTGGACACCGGGTATGGTGGTGGCGACGCTGGAGAGGTTCGGCTGGGTGATCAACCATCCCAAGTCTTCTCTCTCCACCTCAAGGGAGATCTCATTTCTGGGCATGAATCTGGATACCATTCGGACCAGGGTTTTCCTTCCTCAGTCCAAGGTGCAGATGGTTCAGGATCTGATACGTCTTCTCCTGTCCAAACCTCGTCCTTCTATCCGGCTAAGGATGAGACTGGTGGGATTGATGGTGGCTTCCTTTGAGGCAGTTCCCTTGGCTCAGTTCCACATGAGGTCGCTGCAGCTCCATCTATTGTTGGCCTGGGACAGATGTCCGCAGTCATTGGATCAGTCATTCATGATGTCTCCCCGGGTTCGGCAGTCCCTTCAGTGGTGGCTGGAACCAAGCAATCTGATGAGGGGCAGATCCTTTCTGACCCCTTGTTGGGAGACGGTTACCACGGATGCCAGCCTGTCGGGCTGGGGAGGTTTTTGGAAGACGCATCAGTTCAAGGGGCTGTGGGGTCCTCAGGAGGCTCACACCCCCATCAATGTCTTGGAGCTGAGAGCTATTCGGTTGGTTCTGTCATGCTTGACGCATCACCTACGCGGCTTACCGGTTCAGGTTCGATCAGACAATCGAACTGCGGTAGCTTACATCAATCACCAAGGAGGGACTCGCAGCAGGAGTGCCCTCAGGGAAGTTTCTCTGATTCTTGCATGGGCGGAGAGCAATGTTCCATGCATCTCAGCAGTGTACATTCCGGGAGTGGAAAACACGGATGCGGACTCCCTGAGCAGGGGATCCTCTCGCCGAGGGGAATGGTCTCTCATCCACAAGGTATTCCGGTCCCTCTGTCGCACGTGGGGGTTTCCGGAGGTGGATCTCTGCCTCACGTCACAATCACAAGCTCCCAAAGTTTGTGTCTCTGTCTCAGGATCCTCTGGCCCTGGCAGTGGACGCCATGTCTCTTGCCTGGAGGGATCTGGGGTTCCTGTACCTTTTTCCCCCCTTCTCCATGGCAGGCACGGTGGTGCGCAAGCCGGCTCTAGAGGGTGCGCCAGCAATTCTGGTGGCCCCAAGGTGGCCAAGACAGGTTTTGGTTCGCAGATGTCGTAAGGCTGGCGGTAGATCAGTACTGGCTGCCCCTGTTTCCGGATCTGATCTCTCAAGTTCCACTACGTTACTCCAATTTACAAACGCTGGCTTTGACGGCGTGGCTGCTGATACCTCCATCTTAAGGGAGGAAGGTTTGTCTGATGCTGTGATTCAGACTCTTGTTAGAGCTAGGAAGAGATCTTCCTCTAACATATACTACAGGACTTGGAGGTCCTATTTTGGCTGGTGTGAGGCTAGGGCCTTGCCTTGCAGGGTGTTTTCTAATTCTAGGATTTTGGAGTTTCTTCAACACGGTTTGGACCTGGGGTTCCAGCTTAGTACCTTGAAAGGGCAGGTCTCTGTTCTGACTGTCTTCTTTCAAAGGTCTTTTGCTCTGCATCCTCTGGTTAAGACTTTTTTCCAGGGGGTTACTCATGTGCGGTCTCCTAGAAAGCCTTTGTTGCCCGTTTGGGATTTGAATTGGTTCTGTCGGCCCTCCAGGGGCCTCCTTTTGAGCCGGTGCAGGATGTTGCACTTTCTATGCTCTCTCAAAAAGTTGCCTTTTTGGTGGCTATTACCTCTGTTCGGCGTGTGTCTGTGTTGGCGGCTCTGTCCATTCAGGCTCCTTACTTTGAGAGATACCGGGACAAGGTGGTATTTCGCTTTAAGCCAGATTTCCTTCCTAAGATGGTTTCTGCCTTCCACCTCAATCAGGATGTAGTTCTCTCTTCCTTGTGTCCTAAGCCTAGCAATGACAAGGAGAGGGTTTTGCACTCTTTGGATGTGGTTCATTGTGTGAAGTACTATTTGGGGCCTATACTGCCAAGGGGAAAGTTCCCCCTTTTTTAGATCGTTGCTCATTCGACTCGTGCTGTTGGGGCTTCTTGGGCTTTTCAGCACCAGGCTTCTGTTGAACAAGTTTGTAAGGCTGCTACTTTGTCCGCCGTTCATACATTTTCCAAGTTTTATAAGGTTGATGTGAGGGCCTCAACGGATGCTGTTTTTGGCCGCAAGTTTCTGCAAGCTGCAGTGGTTTAAAATTTGTGCATTTTTTGCCGTATTGGGATCCCAACCCATGATGGACACTGCTATTGGATGTCCCACATGTCATGAATATTGGAAGCGGGGTGTGTGACATACTTGGAATAATACCATTTTGTGATTACTCACCTGTAAAATGGGTATTATAAGTATGTCACACACCCCGCTTCATCCCGCCCTTATTGGTATTTTGGATCTTTTATATGGTGAACCTTTTAGTGTTATGATTGTTTATATTTGGCTCTTCCTGGTCCCCTTACTGCTGTCCTATACTGGAGAATGTGTGGGAGGTCCCAGGTATTTGACTGGGAGGGGCTCCTATTTTTCCGGTCATCTCTGCAAAGTTCGCCCTCTACTGGCCATAACCCACATGTCATGAATATTGGAAGCGGGGTGTGTGACATACTTATAATACCCATTTTACAGGTGAGTAATCACAAAATGGTATTTTCAGTTCCTGTATGTCTTCCCTCCAATCCCCCTGCTGGGCAGGGTTCTGCGCAAGGTTGCTCTGGAAGGGGTGCCAGCAATTCTGGTGGCCCCCAGGTGGCCAAGAAGAGTGTGGTTCGCAGACGTGGTACAGCTGGCAGTAGATCAGTACGCTCTGCCCTTGGTGCCGGAGCTGCTCACTCAGGGCTCACTACGCCGTCCCAATTTACAAACTCTGGCTTTGACGGCTTGACTGCTGAAACCTCCATCTTGATGGAGAAGGGGCTGTCTTCCTCGGTTGTGGATACTTTGATTAAAGCTAGGAAGAAGTCTTCCTCTTCCATTTATTACAGGGTTTGGCGTGCCTACATTGACTGGTGTGAGTCTAAGTCTCTTCTCTGTCGTGTGTTCTCTATTCCCAGGATTCTGACGTTCCTGCAGCATGGGTTGGAGCTGGGGCTCCAACTCAGTACTCTGAAGGGTCAGGTTTCTGCCCTGGCTATTTTCTTCCAGAAGTCCTTTGCTCAGCACCCTCTGATCAGGACTTTTTTCCAGGGGGTCACTCATGTGCGCCCCCCACATAAGCCTATGGTGCCTGTTTGGGATCTGAACTTGGTTCTGTCAGCCTTGCAGGGTGCTCCCTTTGGACCTGTGCATGGGGCTTCCCTGGCCATTCTTACTCTCAAGGTTGTCTTTTTGATGGCTATCACCTCTGTTAGGCGTGTGTCTGAGTTGGCGGCGCTTTCCATCCAGCCCCCCTACTTTGAAAGACAACAGGACAAGATGGTGTTTTGCTTCAAGCCAGACTTTCTGCCTAAGGTTGTGTCTGCCTTTCATCTGAATCAGGACATTGTTCTTCATTCCTTGTGCCCTAATCCTAGTAACGCTAAGGAGAGGGTCTTGCTTTCCTTGGATATGGTTAGGGGTCTGAAGTACTATCTGGTGGCTACTGCTATCAGCACAAGGATCCGTCAGGCTGTGATTCAGGCCTACTCTGCTAAGGGGAAGAATCCTCCCTTCCGCCTTACTGCTCATTCTACTCGTGCTATTGGTGCCTCTTGGGCCTTTCAGCACCAGGCTTCTGTTGAACAAGTTTGCAAGGCCGCTACTTGGTCTTCTGTTCATACTTTTTCAAAGTTTTACAAGGTTGATGTTAGTGCTGCTTTTGGCCGAAAGGTTCTGCAGGAGGCTGTGGTCTGACCTGCCTGTTGTTACCTTTGGGGATCCCACCCTACTTTATGGACACTGCTATTGGATGTCTAAAGTGTAAGTAATCTATCTGGAGCAGGACGTACTGTATACTAAGAATAATACAATTCTGTGATTACTCACCTGTAGAATTGTTATTATGAGTATACAATACGTCCTGCTCCACCCCACCCTTGGTTTTGCCTTATGCTAGGATCCCCTGTATGGTGATTGTTATCATTGTTATAGTTACCATTTGGTTCTGTTTTATTTCTCCCGGCTTCTTGTTAACTGCTTTTCAATGCTGGGGATTTGTGGGAGGTCCCGGGTATTTGAGGGGCCGGGAGGAGCCAATTTTCGCGGTCTCTGCAGTCCAGCGCCCTCTGGCGGAGTAATACCCAAGTGTAATGATTCTTATCTGGAGCAGGACGTACTGTATACTCATAATAACAATCCTACAGGTGAGTAATCACAGATTTTGTATTTTTGCTTTTACCAAATCAAATAAAAAATTAACACAAATTTGCAAAGTGGACAACTACAACTGTCAAAATGTCAGGTTTTTGTCATGTAAAAAAGCAGGCCAAGAAAAAGCATTTTAAAATGTTCTGCATTATTCAATGTGACCTATCAGGACAATTCCATTAAAATAACAAAATAAAATCTTTGGGAGGGCAAAAATCACTTATGCAATCACATTTTTTTAGTTTTGTTGACACTCTCTTATAATGCTTATGTGAGTGTGTTTGGAATTAGCCAATCACGTTAAAACTCAAGTTGAATAATAATCCATACACCTCTGCCAACTTATAAAGTGATTTTCAAGAGATAACTCAACAGTGAACGAGCATATGACCCATGTGCGAGTGGATGACTCGTGCCTCTGGTGAAAGTCAGAAATGCATGTTTCATTTTACAAATTTAAAAAAAATGTTAATAGTATATGTATCCTCTAAAATAAATTACAGTAGTTAACTGTTGACCATATGGTTCATACACTTCGATGGGGTTAGGTGTAAAAATGCCTTATTTTGACATCTGTTGTTATTGCTAAAATCTTTCACATGTGCTACATTTGAAGTGTGACTTTGAAGTGACACGTTATTCTTGTGTGATTTCATAATCTGAGACTGATAAGACCAGTATTGATCTGAGGAGGGTTTTGTGGCCTAACCGTAAACCATATTTGATGCATTCAGTCTAGACATCTCCTTTTTGCCTGCCAGATCAGAATTCAGCACATTTAGAGATTTCATGTTTCTGGATGTTAAGAATATTAAAATACAAATAACTTAATTTTGAGCATTTAATAATATTTCATATATTTTATGTGGTTAGTAACTGAATAGGCATTGAAATTAACATATGTTATTATGGTATTGATCATTTAAAGAAAGGGAGGTAAAATGTGCATTAAAACGGAGGTAAATGTGTCCAAGGTAGGAGACTGTTGATGCATTTTGGAACTGCCTATCTACAGAGGTTTTAGGAGTCTTATAACAAAATGAAAAAACTTCCAATAAAGTGTACCTGTATTAACATTAAATGAGAAAAAGGGAATCCAAAAGCTAGAATCGATTGACAAAGAAAATAAACCACACCTAGATTTAAGATGTGCAGCTTAAAAAAATCTTACCAGTACAAGTACTGCCTCTCCGAATATAGTCAATTGAAGATATGCCAGGAGCAAAATGCCATTTTGCTGTTGTTCCTCCACTGATCAGTGAAATTTAAGCTTTTACGGGTATATGGCATGATACAGCTTCCACTGCCCAGTCCAGCACTATCCCATGCTGTTGGTCATTGAAACTGAATGGTGGTGACCAGTACAAAATATGGGGCTCTTGTGCCTGCTATATACATTTTCTTTCATATTTCCCCTTTTCTTACAGTGAGGCTAACTATCTACAGTTGGGTTGCAGACTAATTCTTTCCCACTCTATAAAAAAAACTCTGTCTGCCTTGACTTTTAAAGGAACAGTGTAAGCTAATAAACTAGAGCAATACCCGCAAAATGATCTTTGTGTATCTGGATTGCCCGGAAGCAGCTTTAGCTGGCAATCTGGAAGCGCCACTCGGCTCAATGCCCTTGCGATGGCTTGATTAAACGGGCACACGTGCCAAGCCCACACACCTTTCCGAAAGGGCAGTGCATTCATAGCCAACTAGAGAGCGGCATTCGCTCTGGAGCTAAGCGGCACTTCCGGATTGCCGGCCAAAGGGGCTTCTGCTTTGCCAGCCACCAAGCCTCCAGGAGATACCATTACTATAAAAAAAAAATGGACATTTAAAGAAAAAAATAAAGGTGAGCGCTTTTTTTTATTGGCAGCAATCTGGATAGCTCCACCACTTACACTGCCTTATAACCGCGCCCTGGAATGGAAGCAAAGCCAGTGGCTTAGAAAGCATAAGGTATTTTATCATAATTGGATATTTTGAAATGCTCTTACATGACATATTTTCTTTTCATGGAGAAAGGCGAAAATCAATGGCCCGGTCTCCTGGTTCTGCCCACTTAATAGGATATCCAGTCATTTATGAAAAACCCAGTCAGTTTCCAGTGTAATACAGAGGCTCTACACACGCCATAATAAACCCTTAAGCTAAAATAGGTTAGGATAAATGGCTTATTCTTGCTGAAGGGCAACCTCAGAGAATGTGTATAGTAAACTAAATGTCTAAATCTTCCCTGAAGGTTTCCCAAAAACCACTTAAAGACTGAAAAGCAGGAGGCTCATTACAGATGTTTGCGTGTACCTTGTATAATGAGTGATTTGCAGTCTTAGCTGTGATTTAAATGCCTTCATCAATTTGGCGAATAACTCGCAGGTAAATGGCAGAATCATATCTTATTTAGAGAAGTGTAAATTGCCATTTACCTTGATAGAAGAGGAAATGGTCACATTTATTCTTTATTTTAGCCATTATTAAACTGCATTTCTTGTTAAATAACCAAAATAAAAATGGAATGGAGGTGGGAAGAAGAAATGTACACAGTCTACCACTGGAAATTTAAACTGACAAGTTCTTGATCGTCTGAAGTAGTAAAACGCAGCTGGTTAACGAGGAGAGCAAACTTGCAACGTTCTTCCATTGGTGGAACATCTCTTACCATTAGGCTTTCAAAATCTCGTTCAGCTGTCAGTGCGCGGGCATCATCCAGAGCCAGCGTCTCCCATGCTGTGCAGTGCCCGCAGCTTGCCTGGAGCTTAACTTTGACTAAAAGTGTTGATTTCATTTCTCTTAGCCTTGTTCCCATTTAGCGTTAAAAACCGTCTTCAGAGCCTAGCCTTTTATTCTGCAAAGCACACACGTGTGTCATCTCTCTCTGCACACTTCTGATGTGAAGTTAAGGAGCTCAAAATATATGCTAGTCATCGGCATGAATAATTGATCAGAGGGGAAGCCTGGCAGTGTTAATTGTGAAGGTGCTGCTGAGCAAATGCCAAAACAAAGGCGCCCCTCAAAGCCTGTATAGTCTTTAGTGCTAAGCAACAGGGTCAGCACACCGAGGTGGAATTTGAAGGGGCCACTTGAATATAATGGTTTGTGACTTGGATTCATCATTTGCCTCAATGCTTCATTGATTGAGTGCTGGTTTGTTAAATCAGCCATGAGGTCTGCCATTTGTCTTGCGATAGACACTTCTTGCTGAGATTTCCTAAACCAAAAGTTGCATTTCCTCTTTATTTCATGACAAGATTCCTTTATATTGATCAGATGATTTCTGTCATGACTAATTTTAAGATTCCTAAATACCTCTAAAACAATTGATCAGGGGAAAAAGGTTTTCAATTTTTTTTTTTTTTATTTAGTATACTTGGGGGAGCGTCTTGACAGCTTTTAAAGGTCCACTTTAGGGATACTTTCATGTTTGTCGTTCCCTTTCTATATTTATTGAACAAAGGCATGTAGCTCTTCTGGACAACATGCCACCCAGCTATGTTTTTTTTTTTTCCCTGATTTTTCTTTCTCATCTCTTCCATTCCGGGGGACCACCAGTCGCGATGCATGGATTAATCTCAGCCATAGGAGGGAACTTCAAGATAGAAAAAAACTACCTCCTCCCTGCTCATATAGGACAGGCTGTGGCAGGATCCCCTCAGTTCTTTTCTTGCTGTCGCAAGGGACTGTGAAGATGTCTGAATTTTTTTTTTTAGTTACGGTGCTGACCGCTAGCGGGGGCTCCATCTGTCTCTGAGCGTCTCACTAGCTGCAGCATTCAAGGGGGCCCCTGTTAGATGCCTGAAGTCGGTTCCTAAGCTGATATGTGGGATTGTGCAGAATGAGTGGAGTGCATGTGGGTTCAGGTAAGCATGCCTTGGCTCGTCTTGCGAGCAGATCATCCTTTTTGGTGCTGCATGAAGACAAAGCGGTGTTTCATGTGAAGCAGGGTTTCTTGCCCAAGGTGATCTCCTGCATTTCCTTGATGTGGTCAACGCATTAAATTATTATTTGGTCGCTACTCAGGGGGTACATAAGACTTATGTTTTGTATGAGATCCCAGAAGATCCAGGGAGGTGCCTTGCGGCTGCCTGGTCTCCTTTTTAGCAAATGGATCAAGCAGGTAGTCATAGAAGCCTATGCCTGCAAAAGAATGGAGACACCCTTCCGGATCAGGGTGATTGCTGCATCTTGGGCTTTCTACCACCAGACATCGGTGGCACAGGCCTGCAAGGCATGCTCCCTGTTAAAGGGCAGCGGGGAAGCGGCCGCCGGCGCACTCAGGTCCGCTCGTCATGACTCTGCAAAACTTGGCTGGAGCCAAGTCTTGAACTATCAACTAGACAAGTGGGCGGGAGTGTATCCAAGCATGCTGATTGGACAGGAGGCCGCACATGCGCCGTAGGACCGTGGAGAGGTTAGTCCAGGCGACCTGGGGGGTTTCAAACAGCGGGGCATCCCTGACCGGGGCCAAGCAAAAAAACCCAGCAAAATCCTGGGTTTTGCATAAAATGGTTGCTATTGCACTAGGGGGGGGGGGCGCCCCAGATGCAGGGCCCCCCACTTCGCTCAATCCCCTTAAAGCACATAACCCTGACCGGTCACCTAGCTCCCTCTGCGGCATGCAGCCCCGCGGTGAGGTTAGCTGCAGCCATTGGCTGGAACCCCAAAAAAGGAGTCTAGTGGCCGATTGCCCAATTTTGCCATTGGGACAAGGAGAAATTCACCCACCTCCTTGAACTGTCCAGTCTTGGCACACCCCCAACCTGCAGAACCTGGTTGCTCGAGAAGAACACTAGTAGCCACTGTGGGGATCCCATATGTGTGAGTTGTAAAATCCCATTTTTGGTCTTGGGGTATGGGGAATATGACATTATGGGCTGTTTTGCCTTTAGGTCTGCAATTATAACTTTAAGCAGATAGATTTGTACATGTCTAAAAAAATAAAACCAGATAGTACACAAATTATACTGCTTTTCCCATTAAAAAAAAATCAAATGCATTTATATAATTCCTTTTTCCGATTATTTTTTTTTTTCTTTTTCTAAGGGCCAATGATGAGGAAATGATTACTGGGAATGGAAATGTTCAGTTTTTGCCTCTGGGTTAAGCAGTTAAAACTTTGCCACATTCATTTCAGTTGGAGATATTAGTATTTTTTTCATTCAATCGTTTAGGTGAAGGAAAAATGACATTCTTATGGTGTTTGTTCCAATTCCTCACAAAGCAGTTAACAAATATGCTCTCCACCTAAATTGCAAACACATACACTATAAATTTTTTGAAATTAATCCAGGTAAGCCAAACATAAATGCAGAGTCTGTGTACTGCATTCTGTCATTCTAAAGGTTAATTTAAAGTGACGTAGCAAGTGTTGGCAGGAAATATTGTTGAAGAATTCAATTCCAACAGACTTCTTTCCTAGAGAACGTGTTTTGGGGATTTGCTTTTAAAGCGGCACAAAACCTGGGATTCTGACTATCCTGAGGCACCCTGAATTGGAATGCCCCGCTGTGTGAACCCTCCAGAACACCCAGAAAAACATGTTTGTTGGCATATTTACTGCTTGCCAAATGGTTCCCTTTACATCCAGGGGTTCAGACATCTGAAGTGTAGTGGATGAAACCCCAGCAGGATGCATGCTCCTGTCGCCAGCCTTTCTGAACGGCTGGGGACTGGAGCGCTCTCACAGCCTGGGGATGCACTGAGGGTGCAAGAAAGTCCTTCATGCCAGGGGTTCTGATCTTGGTACCCAGGATGTTTTTTATGTAACTGGAGTGGGACAGAAAATCTTATTGAAATGGACATACCTTTTTATAGTCATTGTCCAGGCACACTCAAAAGTATTGCAATTGTGGCAGGTCCACTTTAAGTTGTGGCCTAATTTCAGCCACTAGTGGAAGCACTAGCAGAGAGGTACAGGAAGTTTCCTGGCACAGGAGCAAATGGCGCTCCCCTGGCCAGTCTCCTTCCCATCCATGGACATCTTATGCAGTTTTCACTGTCGACAAGGGACATCAGAAGCTGCTGACTCTGACTGGCTGGAACCCCTAGGATCTTACATGCCAAGGGCCCGGAAGTGTATTGCAACACGTATTGTGCCTATGTGTGAGGTCTTAGGAACCAGAAACAGCTGCACGGCCATTTATTGTGGGTACTTCTGGCCAGTAGGCGGCCTTTAGGGGGCTCTTTACACACTGTCAGCGGGTAGTCTCGTAGATCCAGTCCTACTGCTGCTGCCAAGAGTGTCTGAGCTGAGATCACCATGTCTAAGGCATCACAAGCACCTGGGGTTTGCAACACAGCGTCCTCTGGGACAGAACCAGCTGACCTGCAAGGCCCCTGTGTGCTGTACACATTGCATTTTACATCACAGTGACACTGGATCATGTTCAGTGAGGGCGATCAGTAGCCCTGTCTCCGTCTGGTTGCCTGTCTGGATACGAATCCTCAGGTAGGAGAACCCCTTCAGGGGAGCTCATAAGGGCACTAGCCTTTCCCAGATCATGGCAACAGGCATGGTGTGTCTACTGACCCTGCTTGAAGGACTTGCTGAGCATATTCCATATTGCAAATCCATCCGGGCAGACTTAGACCTAATAATCAGCTAGATATTACCCAAGAGTAGGTATCCCACAAGTGGGGGGGGGGGGGTCTTTAGTGACTCAGAGGCAGATGTTGTAAACATATGAGTTTCATTTTCAGCTATCTAGCGCTGTGAAGGGGAGGTGGCATTCATTTGGGAGAAAGTGCCCTACCCAGACCAGCAGATCAAATGAGAGGGACAATGTCTACAAGCTCATCAAGGCAATCATGCAAAGTTACATTATCAAGTCAGGTTGCTGGAAATGGAGAGATGAGGATGAGCCCTGTTTGAAGTGCCAGAAAGTGGGAAAACACAGCCTAACCCTTCCTGGGTTGACAGCATGGTAGGAAATGGTGCAGGCCAGGTAAGTTTTGGTCTGCCTGTTAGGGGCCTGGTATAGAACAGTTGTTATCGTCTGAGGTATGTGATTTGGTGTCAGCCCTGGCCAGACAAATGTGTATTCATTCTTTGGCAGTGTCTTGTTGAGGTATCCAATGGAGGGGTACCTGGACTATTCGAGACTTTGAACTCTCTTAGGTACAAAGATAATAAGCCCTATTCTGGATTTCAAGCACCTAAACAGTTTGGCCAAGTGAGGATCTCCGTAGAGAATTCCTGTGATCAGTCATGATGTGGTTGGAATGAGTAGAATAGTTTGACATGAACAAATGATTTGCTTAGGATTGCAGTTACACTTTTGGCTAAGACTCACATGTATCTAAATTGGTGTACCAGAATGGAATATTGGAGAGACACATTTTACAGGTTATTAAACAAAATTTCAGTTTTGCAAATGCATTTTTCACATCTCACTCCTAAAAATTTGGATCATAATTCAAGGGGATTATGTCCAAGCTCATCCCCCCTGCTGACTTGAGACTATTGCCTCCATTTGACTGACAAGGGGAGTATAGCACAATTTTATTTTTCCTTCTAAGACTACATATAGTTCATTGAAAAAAAAAGAAAAAAAATGTTTGCTGCATATGTAATTGTAAGGATAGTCTAGAATGGTCACTATTTGCAAATTTGCATCAGATGAAATTTTGGAGTTTACAGTCATGATTGTACAATGGCTGGTTAATATTTAACAGTACATCTCTCACATTCTGAATATTAATATTTTCCTTTTCTATAGCACTTGCACAATGTAACTATATTTTAATTTTTATAAAGCCCCATAGCACAGCCTGGTGGCCAGGGTGTGGTAGAGAAACTGTTTTACTCTGAAACCTGGTTTAATGAAATGTAGAATATTTGCCCAATGATAAAGGCCCATATAAATATGCTGGGCAGGGGGAGGAGGGGTCACTTATACACCCAGCAACAAGAAATGTCTAGCCAGGCTTGTTTCTTTCAAGCTATGTTCACACCTGTCCAGATGCATTTGCATTTCTGCGTTTTGCAGATCTGCAGAAAAAGTTATGTAATGTATCTTTTATGGTCTCTTTCACACCCCTCCGTTTTGATACAGTGTGGTTCAAGGGGATTATGTGTGGTTGGTACAGTAGCCAAAAAAGTCCTGCTTGCTGCGTTGCAACCGGTCTGTATATGCAGATCTATACTATTGTCTATTCTGTATCTGTACTAGTGTCTATTCTGTATCTGTACTAGTGTCTATTCTATGGAACTGCAACTGTGTGTTAGGCTGCAGAGCAGCACTGTCTGCAAATAGGCCTCTTGGGGGAAGGGGCTCTCCCTGCTCCCTGAACCATGCTACACAGCTCTATTGCTCTCTTTCAACATGCGCCATGCTGTAGCGAGAAAAACACAGGTGGAGGTGTGGCTTCCACCCTTTACTTCTGGATTTAAGGTGCTTCCTGCTGCCGTGAGTCACACTGCAGACTCTGGATTGGGTGATTTTCTGGCCCTAGAACTGCACTCCTGAACTCTGGACAAATCAGACTTGGAAACCATTCATCTCAGCGAGCCTCTGGTATCCTGTTTGCTTCCCAGCTGTTCCAAGGACCACATGTGTCCCGCATGCGGCGGTGTATTGCCCCCTTGTGCACCTATGCCATCATTTAGTTGCAATGCAGGTGCACCCAGGGGACCCTGGACCATCAGGTACTGGTAGGGCCGCAGTGGAGCTCTTTTCGGAGTGTACTTAAGAAGTTTGGTTGAATGGGGGGGGGGGGGGAATCTACCATCTTCTTATTCTTAGTATACAGTACGTCCTGCTCCAAGTCTAATACTTACACGTGGGATATACTCCGCCATATGGCGCTGGACTGCAGAGACATCGAAAATAGGCTCCTCCCGGCCCCTCAAATACCCGGGGACCTCCCACAAATCCCCAGAATTTCTCTGCAGTCTGGCTGCGAAGGACGAGAAATGTCTCTCTACTCGCAGGTGAGCGGGGCTATTAGCCTGCGGCCCTGTAGGACTATTCCCACCCATTCCACTAGTAATATGCTTCCCAGCCTTGGCTGCGCTGGTCGGGTAAAGGTAGGCAGCACCGCTGTTAGGCGCTTAGGAGCGCTGCTCCACCTCAATCCCCCACCAAAGGGTAGGCGGTTCAGGCTTCTGGTGGGCCTCTATGGGATGCCCCTCCCGCACTAGTGCCCTGTTTAAGTGGCCGCTGTCCTCCCTCATTCTCCTTTTAGCCTTCGGGGGAAAAGGGGGGGGGGGTGTGTGTAAAGTGCATGCTATGCATTCTGTGTTTTATACTCTCTTTTTATTCTGTTTAGTCTTGTGTCAGCCGCCACCTGACTTGCCTTTACTGTCTTTTTAAAATTGCAGCCGCCGCGGCCACGCGCTGACTTGGTTCCACGCTTAGCGGCGGCATTACATCAGGCGCTGGTGTGCCGTCATTGGTTGCTTGCACATTCTGGCTTCGCGCTCTTCGGGGGGGGGCAGGGCCCGTCTATGGCACGCTCCGTGTCATCGCTGATACCGGCCCGCCCCTCGAGGTATACAGACGCCATCTTTAACCTGCTTGGTTGGCCCATGCGCGACGGACCCCTACCTACCGCGGTCCGTAAGTGCCCTCGCGGGCGGCTTTATATCTTTCACTTTTGTTACTGTGTGCTTACAGGTGTTGTCTGCGTATGTCTTTCAGGCGGGGCGAACCCTTTTGGCTTCTCCCGGCCCTGTATTAGTATATAACTTGTAGGCCTTGTAAAAATAATACTCCCACTTCCCTAGCGGGTTTTTGGGGCATCCGGGGTTGCTATATAGCGTTATTCCCTATCGGCGTATAGTGCCGCTATAATCACCATATGGAGGCATCCCAGGATAATGTGACCGGGGTCCCTTCGGGACAAGACCGGCTGTGTGTAGCGTGTGGGCAGCCTCATGCTGACGCTGACAAGCTGCGGGTCTGTGTACCCTGTGCTGAGCAGGTGCTTGCATTGCAATCTGACCTGCCAGTGACCAGCTGCCATCCCACTCCTTTGCATGTGCGGGGACGGCGCTGCGCCTGGTCTGTGCCTCTGCCATTCCTGCTGTGGCCACTAGAACCCTTATCAGAAATATGCTTGATAGTGCCCCTGATGATTTGCCTTGTGAGGTGTTCAATGCACTCTCCAGTTGTGATGTTTTTGTAAATGTTGTCCTCTCAGCATTGGATGACACCATCTGAATGTGTGCCAGAACTTCTGCCCTTGTGGTGGCTATACGCCGCTCGGTTTGGCTGTGCCGGTGGACTGCTGACAACGCTGCCAAGAAGGCCCTCACTGGTTTTCCCTTTAAAGGACTGCGCCTGTTTGGGGACCACCTGGACCTTTTTGCTAAGGGAGGCAGGTTACCCCAGTGCAGGCGGCAACCTCGGCCCTTTTGGGGTCAGGGTTCCTTCTCCAACCCTTACCGTGGTGCCAGACAGGGAAGGGGGGTTTCCTTTCCTGGGGCCCGGGGAGATTTCTGGGGTAGGGGCAGAGGACGTGGACGTCCTGGCTCCTCCTGTGGTCCCAAAGCTAAATCCTCTCCCAAGCCCCCTCAGGCATGATGGGGCGCCCATGATGCTTACCTTCATATTCCTGTGTTCCCAGGTCATCAAAGGTTCCTCAGGTTCACTCTGATGGATCAACACTACCACTTTGTGGCCTTGCCCTTTGGCCTCACTTCAGCTCCCAGGGTGTTCACCAAGGTGCTGGCTGGCGTGATGTCTCTGCTCAGATGTCAGGGCGTCCACGTGCTTCCCTATCTGGACGACATTCTCATCACTTCCCAGTCTCTACATCAGGCAGAATTAGATACTCAGCTGGTGGTGTCCACTCTGGAGTCATTTGGATGGGTGATCAACCACCCCAAGTCCTCACTGTCCCCTTCCTTGGTAACTCCATTCCTAGGAATGAATCTGGATACAGTTCAAGCAAGGATCTTCCTTCCTCAACAGAAAGTGGACAGTCTGATTGCACAGGCTCAGTCCCTCCTAGCTTGTCCTCATCCCTCCATCAGGCAGGGGATGTAGCTGGTGGGCCTGATGGTGGCATGCTTCGAAGCGGTTCCTTATGCTCAGTTCCACTTGAGGCCTCTGCAACTTCACCTATTGTCAGTATGGGACAAGGACCCAGCGTCCCTGGACAGGGTCTGTGTGCTCTCCCCCCTGGTCAGGAGGTCCCTCTCGTGGTGGATGGACTTAAGGAACCTGTTGGGGGGCAGATCCTTTCTTGCCCCTTCCTGGGAGACGGTCACCACGGATGCCAGTCTGGGGGGGTTTCTGGAAGTCTCTGTGGTTCCAGGGGAGGTGGGGCCCTCAGGAGGCCCACACACCTATCAATGTCTTGCAACTGCCGGCGATCAGGCTAGTTCTGGCTCACTTGACTACTCACCTTCAGGGCCTGCCTGTTCAGGTGCGCTCGGACAACCAGACGGCAGTTGCCTACATCAATCATCAGGGAGGGACCCGGAGCAAGGCGGCCCTCCAGGAAGCGTCTCTGATCCTGACTTGGGCGGAGGCCAATGTCCCCTGCATATCAGCTGTGTACATCCCGGGGGTGGAAAATCGCCTGGCGGACTCTCTGAGCAGGGGGACCTCTCGCCAGGGAGAATGGTCCCTATGCAGCAGGGTGTTTCAATCCCTGTGTCACCGTTGGGGCCAACCAGATGTGGATCTGTTTGCGTCCTGCCACAATCACAAGCACCCAGCTTTTGTCTCTCTGTCCCAGGATCCTCTGGCCTTGACCTCGGATGCTCTAGCAATGTCATGGCAGGACTTTCAGTTCCTGTATGTCTTCCCTCCAATCCCCCTGCTGGGCAGGGTTCTGCGCAAGATTGCTCTGGAAGGGGTGCCAGCAATTCAGGTGGCCAAGAAGAGTGTGGTTCGCAGGCGTGGTGCAGCTGGCAGTAGATCAGTACGCTCTGCCCTTGGTGCCAGAGCTGCTCACTACGCCATCCCAATTTACAAACTCTGGCTTTGACGGCTTGGCTGCTGAAACCTGCATCTTGATGGAGAAGGGGCTGTCTTCCTCGGTTGTGGATACTTTGATTAAAGTTAGGAAGAAGTCTTCCTCTTCCATTTATTACAGGGTTTGGCGTGCCTACATTGACTGGTGTGAGTCTAAGTCTCTTCCCTGTCGTGTGTTCTCTATTCCCAGGATTCTGGAGTTCCTACAGCATGGGTTGGAGATGGGACTCCAGCTCAGTACTCTGAAGGGTCAGGTTTCTGCCCTGGCTATTTTCTTCCAGAAGTCCTTTGCTCAGCACCCTCTGATCAGGACTTTTTTCCAGGGGGTCACTCATGTGCGCCCCCCACGTAAGCCTATGGTGCCTGTTTGGGATCTGATTTTGGTTCTGTCAGCCTTGCAGGGTGCTCCCTTTGAACCTGTGCAGGATGCTGCCTTGGCCATTCTTAAGCTCAAGGTTGTATTTTTGGTGGCTATGACTTCTGTCAGGCGTGTGTCTGAATTGGCGGCACTTTCCATTCAGCCCCCTTACTATGAGCGACACCAGGTCAAAGTGGTGTTTAATTTCAAACCTGACTTTCTGCCTAAGGTAGTGTCTACCTTTCATTTGAATCAGGATATTGTTCTTCCTTCTTTGTGCCCTAATCCTAGTAATGCTAAGGAGAGGGTCTTGCTTTCCTTGGATGTGGTTAGGGGTCTGAAGTACTATCTGGTGGCTACTGCACCTTTCAGGAAGACTGATGCTCTTTTTGTGGTCCCTTCTGGTCCCAGGAAGGGTTTGCTCCTGCCAAGTCTGCTATCAGCAAGTGGATTCGTCAGGCTGTGATTTAGGCCTACTCTGCTAAGGGGAAGAATCCTCCCTTCCGCCTTACTGCTCATTCCACTCGTGCTATTGGTGCCTCTTGGGCTTTTCAGCACCAGGCTTCTGTTGAACAAGTTTGCAAGGCCGCTACTTGGTCTTCTGTTCATACCTTTTCAAAGTTTTACAAGGTTGATGTTAGTGCCTCAGCTGATGCTGCTTTTGGCTGAAAGGTTCTGCAGGCGGCAGTGGTTTAAACTGTCTGCTGTTAACTTGGGGATCCCACCCTACTTTATGGACACTGCTATTGGATGTCCCAAGTATTAGATTTGGAGCAGGACGTACTGTATACTAAGAATAATACAATTCTGTGATTTCTCACCTGTAGAATTGGTATTATGAGTATACAGTACGTCCTGCTCCAACCCACCCTTGGTTTTGCATTATCTTGGATCCCCTGTATGGTGATTGTTATCATTGTTATAGTTGATAGTTTGGATTGTTTAATTCTCCTGGCTTCTCCTTAACTGCTTTTCAATGCTGGGGATTTGTGGGAGGTCCCCGGGTATTTGAGGGGCCGGGAGGAGCCTATTTTCGATGTCTCTGCAGTCCAGCGCCATCTGTTGGAGTATATCCCCTGTGTAAGTATTAGATTTGGAGCAGGACGTACTGTATACTCATAATACCAATTCTACAGGTGAGTAATCACAGAATTGTATTTTTGTCCAATAGACAAGGAAAACTTTTCATGGCGACACAGACTAGAGCCCGGACTTCTTCTCTTAAGTACTTCTTTTGGTAGGTTGAGTCTTGTGGGAGAATGTAGAGAATTTCGTTGCATGCTACTGTGTCTCACCGAAATAGCAGCGCGTGTCCAAGACAGTCTGTGCAATTGGTCCTGTGAGAAAACATTGGACTATGTCTCAGTCATCAGATATAGGCGCGGGACTCAGTTCTTTGGGAACAGCAGCGAATTTTTCTTTTCTTTTTAATATATTTGTAAGTGACATAGGAGAAGGCTTGGTAGGAAAAGTTTGTCTGTTTGCTGATGATACAAAGGTTAGTAATAGGGTAGATATTCCTGGAGGTGTCTGCAACATGGAAAATGATTTAGCTTTACTGGATAGATGGTCAAAACTGTGGAAACTAGAGTTTAATGCCTCTAAATGTAAAATCATGCACTTGGGTAGAAGGAATCCCTGCTCCGAGTACCGTATGGGCAGCACTGTGTTAGCCAGGACCTCAGAGGAGTGAGATTTCGGGGTACTGATTACTGATAGCTGCAAGATGAGTGGACAGTGTAGCCAGGCAGTGGGAAAAGCAAGCAGGATGCTCGGCTGCATAGCTCGAGGCATCACCTGTAGGAAGGAGGTTGTGATGCCGCTGTATAGAGCCCTGGTAAGGCCACAGCTAGAATACTGTGTGCAGTTCTGGAGACCTTACCTTCAAAAAGACATTATTCAAATAGAACGTGTCCAAAGGCGGGCAACGAAAATGGTGGAAGGACTTAAACTTAAAACTTATCAGGAGAGACTTAAAGAACTTAATTTGTACAGTCTGGAGGAAAGAAGGGAGAGGGGGGACATGATTGAGACCTTTAAATATGTGAAAGGATTGAATAAGGCTCAGGAGGGAAGTGTTTTTAAGAAGAAACTTAATGATAGAACAAGGGGACACAATCTGAAGCTAGTCGGGGGGGGGGAAGATCAGGAGCAATGTTAGAAAATATTATTTTACAGAAAGAGTAGTAGATGCATGGAACAAACTTCCAGCAGAAGTAGTTGAAAAATCAACAGTCACTGAATTTAAACATGCCTGGGATAAGCACACATCTATCCTAAGATAAAGAGTACATACAGTATAAACATAAGGGCAGACTAGATGAACTGTATGGTCTCCTTCTGCCGTCAACCTTCTATGTTCCTATGTTATAGGCGAGGCATGGGAGGCCGGACCAAGATCCATCTCTTCCCAAGATCCCAGGGACCTATTCCCCGATTCTCCAGAAATGGACTTGGTTGTCAGTGGTGGACCCTATCGAGGGTTGTTCAGTCATCTCTGAAGTGGTGACTCCACCCTCAATCCCTGAGTCAGGGTTGCTCCTTCTTGCAGGTCCAGTGGGCCGTGATTACCACTGACACCTGTTTGTTTGTTTGGGGAGGAGCGTGGGGTGTCAACAATCAGGGAGGCACAAGGAGTAAGAGAGCCTTTTGGGAAGCTGGCAGAATGTTCCTTGTGTTTAACCTGTCCACATTCCTGGTGTGAACACATGTGCATACTTTCTCTGCTGAGGAACTGTGGCTCCTGAATAGTAGGTACTCTTTCTGGAAGTGTTCCATATAATTTATCACAGGTGTGTGTGTTTTTTTTTTTTGAGTCCAAGTGGAACAGGAAGGTGACTCAGTTTGTGGCCTGCTCTTGGGAACGTCTCCTCACAGCAGTCACTTCTACCATGCTACCATGGATAGTGAAAGAGATAAACCTAGAGGGTATCACAATCATTCCAATAGTTTCCTATTGGCCAAGGTGAACCTTGTATGCAGGGTTGGTCTACTATCTGCCTCTTTAGGTACCAGAGCTGCTGTGACGGGGACCACTGCTTCATCACAATTCACGAGAAGGGAGGCATACTGATTTCAGATTCCCCCCTGCACATTAGCAGCAACAAAGGGGAGAAATCTTACATTTCTTCACCCCCCCCCCCCCAGAGAAATACAGCACTTTAATTGACCGCGGTGGCCAATCACATAGAATCCGTTATAATTAGTAAAAAGCTACATTGGGGTGGAGGAGGTATAATTGCTAATTGCAAGCACAATTCAGTTTGGAAACCAATAGAATGAATGCTGACCAAAATAAATTAAGTTGATAGAGGAGTATGAACAGTTTTTTTTTAAGTTTTGGAACTTCATAACCTCTGTTCAGATATATTTATAAATTACATTTTATCTATAGTTATTTGTTTAAAAACACAATTATCACAAGTTACACTACTTCTCTATTTTGGATAACTGGTTAACCTACGCCTGGCTGTAATTTTACAAAACAAGAGTCCTGAAAGTGATGATATGGCCCCCACAAAGCGCCACAATCACATCACTAATGTCTGGAATTACATGAAGGATTCGACCAAGAACTGGTTGGTTCTCTGAGTTTTTGGCAACCTCTCTGCTAACTTCCTTTTAAAACTGCATGCATAGACTTTTCTTCTGTCCACATCTATTTTTTTAAAGAATTCTTAGTAAAATTAGAAGGACTAACCAGGCTTCTCTGTGATTTTGCATTCACATTTATTCGTATGCATTTTGGCTTGTTGAACTTTATAGGTTTTTTCACCGCCAAAGTTCATGTTTCCCATTTACCATTGCAGGCTGGTTCACGCCTTGGACTTGTTCCAGGGATTACACCGTGTGCACCAAAGTGACAGTAACTGTCTCTCTGAAGTATTTCTTATAATACATCTAACAAGGGGCAATCTGGAATCAATATTTTGCATTAAAATATAACGTTTTATTAAGTGCATTTGCAGAGATTTGTATGGATTGATTTCCAATTGTTCTATCACTGCTTAGGCAAAGCATTTTCTTTCCCCATTACTAAAACCACAGAAATGTATTGCAGATGTCTTTCACATCAGAGGTGTAAATGGATTTCCTAAAAGTTACACGATAGGCAGGCCAGTGAAGGAAGCCTCTTTGCACTGACACAGTTGCTTTTGGAAAGCTAAGCTTTGCAAATGACAAACTGTGATGATTATGACCTTGCTTTGAAAAGGACAGATAATTATTTATGGAAGCAAGATTTTAGCCCTGCTGACTGCACGTGTATTACTTGTCCAGTGCAGGGAAATTTCTGCCACCACATACTGCAGTTTGGCCATTTGCCTCATTGTTTGTCGGTGCTTGTTTATGATGGCAAGTACAGAGCACTGTTGATAGCACAATAAGGATTGTTTTGCATGTATAGCTAAAATTTTGTGACTTTTTATTCAGAAACTGTGAGGTTTTTTTATGTGTTTCACTGTTCTGTACCAAGATCCCCTTGCTGTTGGACCTCCGCAAGTAAATAATTAGAGCCAGTTAGTGTTTAGTGAACAAGCATTCTCATTGAAGGAATATAGTGGATATTAAAATTAAATATAACCGTAGCTCCAATGCACGGAGACAGCATCGACGGATGATTAGGGGAGAGACTACGGTTGGACTAGGTGTTGGTCCGCACCCTCATTTCCTTAGGGTGGGCTCTTACTGGCCTCTATCTGTCGCTCTGGGTAACACTGAACACTGCAATGGCCCTCCTCCTGCCTCCTTTGGATATGAGTATTTCAGTTATTCCACAGTAATACATATTAAACTTTAATATTTTTCACATCCTGTTTAAGCTCGGGTCCAGGTCTGATTGGTGTGTGAGTGTGTCTTTTTTGTAGATTGTGGTTATGTAAGTTGGGTACCTGCGGCACCAAATGTTTTGTTGTTAAATATGCAAAAATAAAAACTTAAAAAAAAAAATTTAAATAAGCACACTTTAAATCTGTAAATATAGTTGCATCTCTATAAATAAGAATATTATTGTTTATTTCAGTAATTACATTTAAAAAAGGGAAACCCGTGTAGCTCATAGATTGGTTACACACCGATAGATCTATTTCATGCATTTATTTCTTTGATTGTTTATAATGGCTTACAGCTAAAGAAAAACAAAATGTAATATTTCTGAAAATAGGAATATTCTGTAAGACCAATGGTGAACGGCTTAATTAGTGTCCAACATCATAGGCGGAGCTAGTAACCCTTGCATAACTAAAGAAGAAGCTGTGTCTCCCACTCGAAAATATTTTACAGTGAATATATATATATATCTATAGTGAGTATGTGTGTGTGTGTATATATATATATATATATATATATATATATATATATATTATCTATAGTGAATATATATATATTATCTATAGTGAATATATATATAAAATATATATAATCTATAGTGAGTATATATATAAAATATATATATGTATGTAATATATATATATATATATATATATATATATATATATACACACACTCACTATATATGTGTGTGTGTGTGTATATATATATATATATATATATATATATATATATATATATATATATATATATATATATATATATATATATATATATACAAATATAGTGAGTACCGGTATATATTTTGCTTTATTAGAGCAAGTTTCATCAGGTATGAATAAGCCCTATAACCTGATCCCTACTCTATATATGTGTTTCCCATGTTTTTTTTCACTGGTAGAGAATGTCAGAATAGATAACCACAAATCAGAAGTTTTACTTTTTCATGCCAGTAACAGAAAAACTTCTAGAAGACTTGTTCCCAAAATGTACATTAGGCAAACCTCCCTATTACTATTTAGGCCAGGGGTGTCAATCCCCCTCCTTAAGGGCCAACAACAGATCTTGTTTTGTAGATGTCCCCATGGCCAGCCACAATAACTCTGCCTGAGCGTTAATTACTTCATCTGTTTATGTGTGAAACACTGCCCATAGTGACCTATGGGATCTCAGCAAAAGCCTTGCCTGCATCGTCTTGACGCCATAGCGCTTGCAGTTCCAGTCCATTGAGTGGGGAACGCAAAAGCAAATGCCCTCCAAATGCTCAACGCAGCAACCATTTACAATACAGATGTAATTGAGAATGACGCCTATTGTTTTTGGCAAAGCAGTGATATTCAAATAAAAAAGTATGCTAAGTAGGAAATCATTTTTACTTTTGAGATTTAGTTGCTTTCTTGCATTCACAATCATTTTGATCTTAAGCCCACAATGTGCAAGCAGCAATGCTTATTTTGGCTTCTTTCAAGGGCGAACCCTGAGAAAATCTGTGTACGGAGGCACCTATTATTTTGAATGGAATCCTCTGTACACAGCGCACACCCACCCACAGAGGCTGTGCAGCTTCCAGCTTCTCATACTGGGGCTGTAGGAAACCAGCGAGTGGCACAGGAATGGGTAGAAGGTAAGTGGGAAGGGTCATGTTGTAAATAAATTAAACTATTAATAACTAAAATATTAATAATATCTCCTGGCCGGCTTATCCAATTTATGTAAATTAATATTCCTGAATGGTGCGTGCCAATTATGTAAATAATTAATCTATCTGAATGGCTTGCCAATTTATGTGATAACTAAAATATTAATAATATTATGTATATATATCTATCCTGCCCGGCTCGACTAAAATAGGCAAACACATATACAAATATTAGCAATATCTGGCCAATGGTAACACAATGGATACGCGCATAAGACTGTAAGACAAGTAGTAAATTAAGAGATATATTGTTGACAAATAACACAATAATGCAATCAAATCTTTCAACACAATACAATACAGTTCTGGGACTGGCATACATATATACAGGGATTAAGGTAACATTAAAAGCATTACCCTCCTGAAACGGGCACCCACAAGCAGACCTTTTCAGCTGGCCCTCTTCATTCCTCCTTTCTCCTGTCTCGCTCTCCTGCCTCTCGCCCGGCCCTTCTCATGTGCAAGCCGTCTCCTTCTTGCCTTCCTCCCTGCCTCAGGTGCAAGCCGTCTCCTTCCTCCCTGCTCCCCCTCAATTATACACAAAAAAAGCTTTTGATCTCTGGTCTTCTTTCATGACTGGTCTTTCTTACCTCTTATGACCCTGGTCATAAGTTTTATGTTCTCCTAGTCCCAACCTTTGTTTGGATTTTATTGCTTTATTGTCTCAGGATGCTGATCCTATCTGATTGGAATACAATTCCTGCACTGCCTGTTGGTCTCGGGATGCTGATGCTGTCTACTTGGAATATCTGCCCTAGGCTTTGCCACGTCATGTCATGCCATGCTGTATATTCCTATATGCAACATTATTAACAATATTGATTTTCCATAAAGGCCCATTATTTACAATGTTCTTTGGCCACCCCTGAGGTCTCTGGAAAGTCCATGAAAATGGACTATCCCTTAAAGTCTGTTTTCTTCCTGCTGAAGCTCTCAATCTAGGGGCCTGGTTTGATGATGGTATGGATTAGGCAATGTATAAGGCTAAAGACTCTCTGCCAGAAGTGAATTGTTTCTCTCCTATGACCTCATGTAGCACCTTAGCTGAACAAAACCATACTCCTTTAGCAGCAGCTTTCTGTTCCATGTTGCTGCCTTGTATTAATTTGTTTCTGATAGTTTGAATTCCTACTGGATTTTAAACTTTTAAAGTGCTGTAGTGCTGTCTCACCTTTCAGAAAACACTAACTTGCAAAAACGTTTTTTTTTTTTTTTTATTACGTGGAAGGACTTAATATTTTTAAATGTATATTGAGCACTCCGAAATGCCAGTTTTGTCAGATATACACATAAGCACAATGGAAATAAATGTTTGCTTTTGCAAAATATTTGTCGACACTGAAAAAGAGGGACGCTAAAAGTAGACTGATCCACTAACCTAAGCATGCATTTCAGTATCTTGCATTAATATTCACCCCTTTGGCATTTTCTCTGTTTGTAGCATTACAAACCTGAATTAATATGTATTTATCTTAGGGTTATTGCACTCATCTACATGAAATTGGCAAAGATGTTGATCTGTGAGGTCTTGATGCCTGCTCTCCTCCCCAATAAAATGTATTTTAATGTTTTAAATCAATTTCAGATTCGCAATGTGCAAACATGCACATCTACAGACTAGGTGATGCTTTTCAGACCTGTCATTGGTCCTTAGTCACACCATAATGTTATGGGGAATGGTTTCAGAAATAATATAGAAAAAACCCCCGAAAAGCCTCGATTAGATACAGATTAACGAATTCCCTATCACTTAAAATTTGGTCTCAAATTTAGAAATTGTCTGTGTGCGCAAAAGCGTCACGTGATTCTGAAATAATGGTTTCTGAAAAAACAAATGGCATAAAAAACTTATTAATTAATGTCCAAACAAGTTTTAGACAAAAGGAATTAGATACTCCTGGTAAAACATAAGTAATTTAGGAAACTGGCACTTATAGATTCTGCCAGTCAATTGACCCTAAAAAGGAACCATACCCAAGATTTTCATTCTCATCTTGGGTTTGTTCTTCCTGGTGAGGGAATCCTGATTTGGCATGCCCTGCTGTGTGTATCCCTGTTAATCACCCAAAAACTCACTTTTTCCCAACCCCACGGTGCAAGTGCAGTGCATCTCAGTGTGGCAAGGAAGATTGAATGGAGTGCTCCCTGCTGGCCACATTTCTGATCACCTCTAGTTGTGGACATGTCTGCATCAGCCATTCAGAAACACCAGCCAAATGTATATTCAAGATATGGCGTGGGCTCGGATCTGCTTGCTTTTTTCTTTTCAAGATTCTTTTTTTTAGACATTTTCATGAAACCGTACAATAGAAATGATACAGTCAATTAACAGATAAGCATTATATAGTAATTCACAGGATTAGTCCACTGGTGGGAGCACACCAAAATTTTTCTCGGCAAGTTTGCTAGTTGTAAGGTTTAAGCAAAGTCTAGTTGTGGTGTCATGAGTGTGTATTTGCCTTTTTGGTCAGTTATGGTCTGTAGTGTACCGGTTATGTCATGACTGATAAATAATTGAAGAAATTCCTCTAGGACCAACTCCTCCATGTCCTTTATAGAGTTGATCTCCGATAACCAGACCCTTATGGTGGGGGCATGATTCAACTTCCAGAATTTAGGAATGGTAACTTTTGCCATTGAGCAAGTAGGGATATTTTGTATTTATCGGGGTGAAGACAAATACCCGGTCTCTTGGAAACTGATATCCTGTGACCGAAGTAATTATTGGTAAGATTGCGTCCCAAAAGGGGGAAATTTTAGGGAACATCCACAGGATGTGTGATAATGTGCTTGGGCCCATATTGCATCCCCAGCAACGATTTCTGGCAAAGTGGGACATTTGTTTAATCCTTTAGATTACTTTTCTCTAAATGTATTTGCTATGCTGAATCTGCAGAGGAACCACTGGGATGTTTTGACAAACTCTGGCCTGGTTTACCAGCAGAAACTGATCTGTGGAGCTGAACTTAGCAGGCATTTTCTGTATTATTCTAAAAATGTTTTGCTCGTGTATGTAAATATCTTAATGAAATGTCTCTGTAAATTGGTAGCTGTGGGCTAAGTATGCTCCCTATTCCAACATCACGTTTTAGATTGTGTGTAGTGTGGATGAGAATTATAAGCCTCTGGCAATTATGGGTTGTTGTTAGCAATTGGGGAGCTTGCACTCCAATAGAATAGTGCCTCCATTATAATAGTGACTAAATGCAACAATTCAGTGTAACCAGTGCAAAAGTAAACCAGTGCAAATAGTTCACTTCGGAGTAAAAAGTACAAGCTTAGGTAAAAAAAAATAAAATAGAGGTGCAGTGGTGCGTATGACCCCCTATGTAGACTATGAGAGTGAATTGCACTCTTTACTCCTAAAAAATAGGTGTACTTTTTTACCTGCTGCTGAAAAGCTCATCAGATTTAGTGCTAAAAGTGCACTCCTCCTTTCTTTTTTTTTTTGGATGGGGGGGGGGGGTAAAAGGTCCTAGAGTGTGATTCACCACCACTGCACTTCTATTTTATTTTTCACTTATAGTGCACTTTTTGCTCCTAAGAACTTTTTAGATCTGGTGCTGAATTAATCCCATAGTTGCCAGGTGGTGAAAATTTGTGGATGACATGATAAAAATCCATATAAACATGCCGGATGGTGGGAGGAGAGGTCAGTTATAGATCCGACATCAAGAAATATCCAGCCAGGCTTTTTATTTGTTCTATTTTAATGAAAGGAAGAGGAAATGGGGGGGGGGGTCTGTCTCCCCTTATACACTAATATTGCAGCTTTTTTAAATGATTGATGGTGCGGTATCTACATCTAACTGATGATCTTTTTGTTTTCTTTTTTAGGGTATTGTGGTGACTCCTCTGCTGCTACTTCTGTTTGTGAGTATTCAGGTTTTACATTGACATACTCCTAAGTTTCTGTAATGTTTCCTGTTGTTTTATGTACCATTATGGATTCTAGAAATAAAAGCACTCTGTGTTTTTAGTGTTCTGCTTTAATGATTTCCTCTTCTGGAATGTAAAATAAACATTTGTGTTAGGATTGTACCCCCAAAGTAGCAAAAGACCAGCACACCAGCAGATCTTGAAGATCAAACAAATGTATTATTCCAGAAGTGATTACATTGCCGTAGTCAACGTTTGGTCTTTTTGCTATCTTGGATCTGCGGTGTCTCCTCTGATTGTGCACCTATATTATCCTAATACATGGTAGGAGTGCGGCAGCCATCGACTTGTTAGGCTTGTGCCCCCAGACATGTGATTTACTTATCAGCATGCTGTTTCCATGATTCCCGGGACATTTTGCTACAGTAGGATTTGTTTTCATGGCCTTGAGTAAAAGACATGTCCCCAAATTCTTCCAATATAATAAGTGAACTCTTCGTCAAAGTCTAAGCAGCCTAATGACCTCACCAGCTGACAACCCGACCATTAACTCTTGCTGCTGAAACACAAGACTGAGACACAAACTGAAGAAGTTGAATTTCAGGAGAATGGGTTAACCCTTTAACCGCCAGCCTACCTTGAGATTTTGTTACCCTTTGTTGCCAGATTATTTTGCACTATTTTGCGCTCCCCATGTTCAACTGTGAATTTTGAAGGGATTTCCAGGGATTTCAAAGGAAAGTGATATATTAATAAATATAATGAATCAAAAAAATTATTTCATGAAGTAAATATACAGCTCTGCTGATTCAGCCTCGGAGTCTCCCCTTCAGAAAGTGCTAGTGCAATGTGCAAGAAATGTGCAAAGAGCAAAAACGTGCAAAATGTGCAGATCCAAATCAGGTAAGGAAAAAAGAATAATAGAAGGAGGAGAGGGGACTCAGATGTCCCTATAATAAATTACATAGAGTGCACCTGTAACGGTGCTAAGTGCGCTGTGCATATATGTGTGTTAAAGAGTAGAAAGAGGGTGACAGCGCTGGTATCGTGAGGTGGAGGTAGATTTGGACTGTTATATACGGTAATGTACATTGTTTTGATTTCTTTCAATATATTTTTGAATGGGAAGGTCACTGCAGTGCTACTGTGATTCATGCCCGGGAGTCTGTCACCCTCTTTCTACTCTTTAGCACACATATATGCACAGTGCACTTAGCACCGTTACAGGTGCACTCTATGTAATTTATTATAGGGAGATCTGAGTCCCCTCTCCTCCTTCTATTATTCTTTTTTCCTTACCTGATTTGGGTCTGCACATTTTGCATGTTTTTGCTCTTTGCACATTTGTTGCACATTGCACTAGCACTTTCTGAAGGGGAGACCCCGAGGCTGAATCAGCAGAGCTGTATATTTACTTCATGAAATAATTTTTTTGATTCATTATATTTATTGTTATTAGTCCAGTAGGTCTCCCACCTCATGCACATTGTTTTAACTGTTTTTAAAGATGTATGTCTCCTTTTTTTTGGCTTATAGTAATAAAATGAATTTTGAGTATACTCTGTAGAGCGGCTGATCTATATAGATAGTTTTTTGGGGGCCTGGTGGGCTGTACTGGTAGTCCGCCACTGTGCATATATAACTATACACCTGTTTTTTCAGGGTTGTGGCCTACCCACAGCCAGCATCCAAATTAGACAAACATTTATTACTTCAGGCTGTGCGGGAATACCTCTTGTTGTAGAAAGTGATATATTGTTTTTTTCAGCAGAGCCTGGGCTTTAACATGAAATGTTTTGTTTGTCATTTTCTAAGTGTATTCTCAATATTTTTGGGTGAAAATTGTGCAAAAAAATAAAAAAAAAACTATTTTTTACAATTTGTAGTGTTTTTTTGTAATAAAAAAATGTAAGTTTGTCAATAAAATCTTATTGCGTGTGAAACCCCAATTTCTCCTGGTTACAGTGGTACCACATATGTATAGGTAGACACCCTTTCCTGCCCAGGAGACTCCCCCAAACTGAAACAACGCTTTAGGAGATTTTCAGATAAAATGCAACTATGCTATGCAATATGCGCACCTTGCAGTTTTACCAGAAAAACAACCCTTTACATTTGAACTGTGAACCATGTGAACTGGTATAGGGCTCACATGGACCCCTTACCAGTTAACAAAGGGTTAAAAGTAAAAAAAACACACACTTTTTTCAAATAACTTTATTAAAAAAAAAAAAAAAAAATTTTTTACTTTACTCACCTCCGATCTGCATCTCCTGTTTCCTGCGGCGATCGTATGCAGGTGACGGCTGGGCAGAGGAGGGGGGAGGCAGGCGATCGGAGGATCCTCTGTCCAGCCGTCACCGGCATCTGACAGCTGAACCACCGGGTGCCCCGAAGACACCCGGCGGTGACGTCATCGGCCCCACCCCCGAAGGGGCGGGGCCAGAATTCAAGATGGTGGCCACCATGAAGAGGAGAGCCTGCGGGAGCCGGCGGGGACAAAGGTAGGTAACTGTCATTTTTTTTTTTTTTTGCAGGAAACCGATGGGCGATCGGAGCCCCTCTGGCTGAAGAGGAGACCCGGCCGGATCTACGAGGGGTCAGGTAAGTGTCTTTTTTTTTTTTACTTTTTATGTTATTACTGGGGCACGTAAATTTTACGTGGCTGGCGTTTAACGGTTGGAGAGGCAGCCACGTAAAATTTACGTGGCTGGCAATAGAAGGGTTAAACCAGTCACCCATGCTGATGATTAGCAAGCTAGTGAGGGGGTCTGTGATATGTACTTGAAATGACCACTTTGGTGTACATAGCTATAACATAGAGTTGCTAACAAATAGAAAATTAAAAAAAAACAGCTTAGCTTAGCACATTGAAGACATCATTTTGCCAAACAATAATGGAAATTTAAAAAAAAAGTGGAATTACCCTTTAAGAGTGAATTTTAATAAAAATATTAAAAGTTATTACACAGAAGACAATCCAGTATTGCTGCTTACACATTGAATTTGATCTAAACCTAATTTGGACCTGAAGTAAAACTGCAATTTTTGGATTGTTGCATGTACCTGAAACCTTACACAATGAACCTTCCCAAAACCCTGCTTGGAATGTGATTATGTTTCATTTGACTTGCAAACATGCTATTTCTATTGGATTTATGGTGCATACTCCCATTGGTAGTGCAGGGTGCTGGGAACCTGCTGAAACTAACTAAACAATAAATCGTAATGATCTGCTGGTCCTAACCATAAAATGTTCTTACAAGAAAAGAAAGATAAGGCCCCTGTAGGCCATCCATCTAACAAGCTGTACCAATCATTGTAAAAAGAAGGTAAATACACTTTATTAGATAGTATGCAGTATAGTAAAAATGCACGCAAGGGATTAGAGCGTTAAAATACCCAGGGTACCCAGGCTTCTACCAGTAAAATACTGCACTGCAGATATTGATAGAGGAATGCCACCCTCACAAAACAAAAAGTGAAGGCAAATGTTTCCTTAGTACTATGGCAAGCAGAAGGTTGAGAACTAATATAGGATACTTGGATGAGCTAGTTACCCCAACCTCATTTATCTGCTTGGCCTGGGTGAAAAGCTGACCAGAGTGACACCAGTGGTGGAGAGGAAAGCTACCATGGAACCTCCACTGTTTGTGAAGTATTTTTTTTTTTAATTAATATGGTTACAAATTTTTTTGGGAATTGTTAGTTGCAGTTTTCTATGTTTTATGCAGTTGTTTTAAAACCTAACTCTAAATTCCATGATTATCATCCTGAGACTTGGTATATTATTGCAGACCTCATTGTGGTAAGCCTGTAAGTCACATAAGGCCTATTCCATTGACCGTAAGAATGCACCAGACATGTTCAACTGTACCTTCACGCCTCGATTTTAAGGACTGGTTAGATTTTTTTGTTCTAAGGCCCACTGAACCCTCTACTTCCAGTGACACCCATGTTTTATTTTTTATTGCCTTAGATAGAGAGAAGATACTTGGAGTTGGTCTACCTCTTTATGGGGTATCTGGCATTAGAATGCCCCGCTGTGTGAAAATCCTGGATCGCCCCAATTCTAGGTGGGTGCATGCTCGTGTCTGTCCTGTTTGAATGGCAGCATGGGGATGCTTCCGGTGCAGCACATCCATTCAGATTTCCTTGCCCCCATGAGGTCAGTGCCACTGAATGGCTGAGTGCCACGTGCATGCACTGTGGAAAAGAGGAGTCTATGGGCACAATCTTTAATAAGGGAATAGAAAACCCTGAGTGCAGATCCTATTTTAAACAAAAAATAAAAATAATTCTTTTACTATTCATGTTGAAGGTTAAATAAATGGTGTGCATTGGTTTTGTTCACTTTCTACCTTATTACAGTACAGAAAGAAATCCCAGACAACAAAAGTGAGCCTCATGTATTATTAAAGAGCCTCTAAAAAAAATCTCCCTGTAAGATCAGAATAATATCACCAACGTGCAATTCCTTACAATAAAAATTACGTTGCTCGAAAGCTAGCTTCTGCCATTTTTCATAAGATACTTGCTTTTGCATGTTTCTTTGCCTTTTTCATGCAAATATTGTACTTTTTATGAAACATAAATGGGAAAGTCAGAGTATACACTTTGTTCAACATATACACAGAGAGTTGAACATTTGATTGAACTCTATGGACAAAGGGTTTTACACGTAGAGCATCCCCCTTTTTAAGATTTTGATGAGCTAACTGAAATCTGTTCTGCTTTGTAAGCGCTGTATTTTAACCACTTTTTTTTTAAGAGTATACACTTTGAATAAAGGTTTTTGGTTTTAAAAGCTAAAATGTATTAAGTTTGGTATGAAAATAGGAATTGCATTTTTTTTTTGTGTGCTCAGTAACCTGATTGAGATTTATACTCTCCCCCTGTTAGTTTCATTCAACCAAATGAATATGGTGTACCTGTGCCAGTGACATCACTCTGGTCTCAGGAACTCAAGCTATTCTGCTGGATCCTGTGTGATCACTGCAGGCAGACAGGCAATGGGACTTAATCTCAATAAACGGGCAGTAAAAAATACAATACAATGATTTGGTTATGTATATTCTAAGTATACAGTACGTCCTGCTCCAGATATAATACTTACAATTGGGTTATCCTCCGCCAGAGGGCGCTGTGCACTGCAGACATGCAAAAACAGGCTCCTCCCGGCCCTTCATATACCCAGGGACCTCCCACAAATCCCCAGATTTCTCTGCAGTGCTGACTGTGAAGACATGAAGTATCACTCTCTCGCAGGTGAGCGGGGCTATTACAGCCTGCGGCCCTATTGGACTATTCCCACCCGTCCTCCTTGTGATGTGCCTCCCAGCCTGGGCTGCGCTGGTCGGGTGAAGGTAGGCAGCACCACGCGTGCTTAACAGAGCCATGCTCCACCGCAGTCCCCCACCAAAGGGTAGACCGTATTCGGGGGAAAAGAAGGGGGGTGTGTGTGTGTGTGTCCGTTGGCGGTCTCAGTGTACGGTATTGTCACGCTTATGGCCGTGCTTTTGCCCCTCACCGGCAACTATGTGTCAGACCCGCGCTGCCCTTCTCTTTCTCAATTTAATATGCAATAGTGTACAGCACGTCCTGCCTTATTATCCTGCATCTTGGGCAGGAATCTAATTTTGTGCACGCCTACGGGCGTCAGAATGGTGGCGGCGTATTTAGACTTTACGGGTATCCACTAGCAGATGCCTTTACTGGCATATTCTATGCTTGGCTTGTCAAGCCTTTAACGGCTGCTTCAGAGCTTCGCACTCTTCGGGGGAGGCGGGGACCTGGCGTGGCGCGCTCCGCGTCACGCCCAGTTTAGACCCGCCCTCCGAGGTCTGCGCCATTTTGTTGATCTGCGCGCGTGTTGGCGGTCCTTCTCCTCCCCAGGTCGGTGAGTGCCCTCACGGGCGTTTTCATCATTAGCACTCTTTCTGTTGCGCATGGCCCTGACACCCATTATTCCCCTTCTGTCTTTCAGACGTCGAAGAGTCCGGTGGCTTCTCCCGGCCTAACATATATTGTAGCGGGCTTGCAAATTTTTCTTCCAATCCATTCCATACACTCCTTACTCTTGGGTTTCCTCCTCCTTGCTGATCACGTGACTGCAAGAAAGAAACAGGCGCGGCCCTCCCGGCCCATAAGTAGCAGCTGCCCCTAATCAGATCAGTTTTCTTTCTTGCAGTGGCAAGATGACTGACTGAAGATTCAGGTAGCTCTCAAGGTTTTGGCAGCAAGCGAGGGACTGAACCCTGTCTGCTCTCTGCAGAGCCTTATTCCCATGGATCCCTCAAGACCCAAGTTTATGCCTCCACAGCATTGGCTGTTTTGGGGTCCGTGAAGGTAAGGTGGAAGCGCCGGGGTCTTGGGGCGCATACAGAGTGTATATGCTCTGGGCTGCAGGCTTCTCAGAAAGCAAGTCAGCCGCAGGTTTCTCTCTGGTGTACCTGCTGAGGATATTTTTATTTTCACCCAACCCTTCCTTCTTCCAGTTTAGGTAGGCTTTATTTAGGAAAAAAGGAAAGATTTTTTTCTTTGGTATATGCCTTTAAGAGCTTGACTGAGGTCACACAGGTGGAGGTGGAGTATACCAGAACCACCTGGCTGTTCACTCACTCTCCCTCTTGTGCTGGAAGGAGGTGGATGTGCTGTCTCTGTTTAGCAGGTAAGAAGCTACGTCTGTGACCTGTGCTATGCCCCCCTCCCCTCGCACTTATCTTCGGGTGTGCATTAAAGACGGCTGTGCGCTCTTTTGTCCTCTCCTTAGCAGCGCAGCCTATGTTGTAGGCCAGGGGGACATGCGTGTAGGAGGTTTTGTGAGTTGCAGGTGAGGCCTGATTTAGTAATAAGTGCCTGTGCAGTTTGATTCTGCCATCTCCCTTTCAGGTTGAAAACTTGTAGCAGGGTGAGTGGAGGTTTTGTGAGTTGCAGGTGAGGCCTGATTCATTAATAAGTGCCTGTGTAGTTTGATTCTGCCATCTCCCTTTCAGGTTGAAAACTAGCAGCAAGGTGAGTGGAGGTTTTGTGAGTTGCAGGTGAGGCCTGATTCATTAATAAGTGCCTGTGTAGTTTGATTCTGCCATCTCCCTTTCAGGTTGAAAACTTGCAGCAAGGTGAGTGGTTATATTATTATAGAATATAAGGATTTGACTTTGGTTTGGATTCTTTATATCAATCCTTTATTAAACAATTTTAAATATTTTTAAATATTGTTAAACTTTTTCCAAGTGTCTTCTACTTTCTCTTTCTCTTTAATAATAATTAGTGTTCTGTTTTTGTTATCAATTTAATTATTTTGTATTTACTCATAATTATTTTATCGCTTTTATTGCTTTTATTTATTATAATATGATTACAATGTCATTATAATATCTTTAAGATATTACTATAATACTCTTATATATAAGCGATTAAAAGTAAGTTCATTTCTTGAAAGAATGCTTTTAAAGAAGGAAGAAAAGAAAAGAGGGAAAAAGATCAGTTATTAATCCATTTGCCTCCTCTTTTATTTTTAGATTTGGAAGAAGGACAAAAAACAGGGTTGCGGTTCCTCCCGGTCCCTTTTTTAGGGGATTGGTTCAGGCTCAGGCCCTCTTGGGTCGGTTGGCCTATATATATATATATATATATATATATATATATATATATATATATATATTAAAAAAAAAAGAAAATAAAAAAGATATATATAATAAACACCATGTGGGAGGCATTGGGGATAGCGATACGGCATCCCTCTGGAGCAGGAAAAGATCTGCCCTTTGTGCAAAACTGCATCCTCTAGGCAGCTTTTGGCACAGTATGTTCCGCCTGCGCCGTTATGATCGGCCTAGATCACAACAGAGCGGCTTATCGAGTATCTAGCACAGCGAATGCTGGAGGGAGCACGGCGGCTCATCCATCCCGTTTCCCCTCAAGGGGGTGAAAGCAGTGATGGACAAACAGGTTTTGCTTACAGGCTGAATAATCTGGAGAGGCAGTTGTCTTTGGTTTTGCCAAACGGGCCACCTATAAGAAAAGACATTTAGAGCCTGTGGCAGTAGTTGCCTCCTTCGGTGAAGAAGAGGATGAGGATTATATGGACGAGCAGGCCTCTGAGGGCAAGCTGCAATCGGAAGAGGATAGTAACTCCATTTTGTTTTCATCCGATGAGGATCCTCTCCTTGTGAATGAGACTGAAGGTCTACTTTCGGTAGTTTTTGATACCTGGAATATCTCCCCTCCTGAGGTTGTGAAAAGAAAGAAGGATGATCTGTTTAAGCCTGTCAGGCAAAGCAGGTGTTCCTTGAACAACCACACTTTTCTAGGATGTTTCTTAAGGAGTGGGAAAACCCTAATAAATTACAGGCCATTCCTAAGATTCTAGATGTCAGATATCCTTTCCTGGCAGACATAATCAAAATTTGGTCTTATCCGCCTGATGCGGACTCCCCTGTGGCAGGGTTATCTAACACTTCAGTGATGCCATCCGCTACTATGGGGTCCCTTAGAGATCCCACAGAGAAACATATGGATCAGTTGGCCTGCCATGTCTTCGCCATGATAGGCTCCCTTCTCCGCCCGGTTTTTGCCACGGCCATTGTATCCCTGGCGTCGGGAAAGAAGATGAAGAAGAAACTAGCCAAGGCCAGGTCACGCAGGCTGTCCCAAGAGTCCAAGGACTTTAAGGACTGTTTGGACTTTAATGCATTTGCCATTACTGCAATGGAGGATGCAGTCAGGTTGGCAGCCAGAACTTCTGCGCTCCTTGTGGCATTACGCCGTTCATTATGGCTTAGACAATGGTGAGCGGACGCCGCCGCTAAAAAGGCACTGACGGATTTACCCTTTTTAGGGAGCAGACTTTTTGGGGAAAAGCTGGACGGTATGGTTAAGGACGGCAAACTGCCTCAGAGGAAAAAATCGACTAGGCCTTTTCAGAGGTCATCATCTTTTCGGCCCTTCGGAGGGGCAGAGGGGCCTTTCGGCCTTCCTCCCGCAAGAATTTTTGGGGTAGAGGAAGAGCACGTAATAGGGCAGGAGGATCCTGGAGAAGTAGGCCTAAACCTCCAGCCAAGTCTACTTCAGCATGAGAGGGCGCCCTAACCCGAGCGGGTGGGGGGACGGCTTTTGCAGTTTGCTCATATCTGGAGGCGCCGCGTAAGGGATCAGTGGATCCAAGAGGTAGTGTCCTCAGGTTACAAGATCGAGTTTGCAGCCAGACCGCCCGCAAGGTTCCTTCGGTCAGGGGCATCCCGGAACCAGTCAAAGCTAGATGCCCTGAAGTCCGCAATTCAGCATCTTCTTCAAAAAGGAGTAATTGCTCGAGTACCCTTTCAGGAAGGTCAGGGGTTTTACTCCAACCTGTTTACAATCCCCAAGAAGGATGGGTCAACTCGTCCCATTTTAGACCTGAAGGATCTGAACAAGTATATCCGCGTGAGACACTTCCGCATGGAAACGGTGAGGTCAGCTTTAACAGTAGTTCGACCCGGGGATCTTATACTACCATAGACATAAGGGACGCATATCTGCATGTGCCAATTTTTCCGGGACATCAAAGATTCCTGAGGTTTGCCCTGGAAGACGAGCATTTCCAGTTTGTGGCACTCCCGTTGGGATATCCTCGGCTCCAAGAGTTTTCACTAAGGTTTTGGCAGGTCTCATGGCAATTTTCAGGAGCCAGGGGATTTGTATTGTCCCCTATCTGGATGATCTTCTAATATCAGCCGGATTGCAGCAGCAGATCCTGAAGGACACACATATGATCCGATCGGCTCTGGATGAATTCGGCTGGGTGATCAATTACCCGAAGTCTCATATCACTCCGGCACCAGTAAGGAACTTCTTAGGTTTGATTCTGGACACCGTCCAAGTCAAGGTGTATCTTCCAGAACAGAAGACTCGACTAATCCAAGATCAGATAGTGCTTTCTGGCTTGCCGACAGCCGACTATTCGGCTGGGTATGAAGTTGATGGGCCTGATGGTGGCCTGCTTTTTCAGGTGGCTAGTTGCGGCTTTGGGTTCCTGAGCTCCTGGATGTGGTGATGTTCACAGTGTCATACTAATTGTTATTATTTACCTTTGGCTGTTATGCTGGCGTATATACTGTGTGCACAATACTAGTTTTTGCATGTGTATACTGTGGCTTTAATACCACAGCACTTATTCTTTGTCACAGTGCACTATTATCACATAGGCACTCTGCGCACTTTTTCTTGCTCTAATCTTTTCTTCACTTTTATTTTTATTAATTTTTTCTTTTTCACTTTTTATCTTATGTATATTCACTTTCTCACTCTAATACGCCTGCATATCTAGCCAGTTTGAGGTATGGAACATGTATTTCACATGGTATATTCTTATACATTAAGTATTATATAATTATATTCATTTTCTTGATAGCTCATAATAGGATAAACCCTTTTCCTCAATTTTTGTGTATATGTTTTTTAATCTAGTCCTGTGATGTTTTTTGTTGTTCTAGGGAA
Organism: Gastrophryne carolinensis; assembly: GCA_027917425.1. Lineage (NCBI taxonomy): Eukaryota > Metazoa > Chordata > Amphibia > Anura > Microhylidae > Gastrophryne > Gastrophryne carolinensis. The sequence goes on from CM051234.1 coordinate 164,065,999, forward strand.
GATTTAATAATAAATTTTTACTTTTTATATATTATAGAATTTGTGGTGTGCAGTATAATTTAGGGACTGTTTGGGCCGGTCTAGGGCCCAGTATTTTTTGGTGGCCTGCTTTGAGGCGGTGCCCTTTGCTCAGTTTCACATGAGGCCCCTTCAATGGAATCTATTGGCGAGCTGGGATCGAGCCCCACAGTCGCTGGATCAGATCTTTGTACTAACGCCCTTGGCAAGACATTCCCTTCTGTGGTGGATGGACCCTCTTCATCTGTCTGTAGGCAGGTCCTTCTTGACTCCACAGTGGCAGTTCATTGCCACGGATGCCAGTCTCACAGGATGGGGCGGCATTTGGCAGACTCAGAAAGTCCAGGGCCAATGGGGACCGAGAGAAAATCAGCTTCCTATAAATGTATTGGAATTAAGAGCCATCGGGCTAGTTCTTCAGTATCTGACCCCCAGCTTGAAGGGACAGGCAGTCCAAGGCCAGTCGGACAACCGGATGGCGGTTGCTTATATCAATCATCAGGGGGGTACCCGGAACAAGGGTGCTCTTCGGGAGTTAAGCCGGATTCTGATCTGGGCAGAGGAGAATGTTCCCTGCATCTCGGCAGTTTACATCCCGGGGAAATCAGGAGGCCGACGCTCTGAGCAGGAAGATTCTGCATCGGGGAGAATGGTCCCTCAGTTGGAAGGTTTTTTCAAGCCATTTGTCTTTGCTGGGGACGTCCGGAAGTGGATCCCTTTGCATCCAGACACAATCACAAGCAGCCGAGATTCATGTCCCTGTCAAGAGATCCTTTGGCTATAGCCACGGACACCCTTTCGGTCCCTTGGACAAGGTTCAAGCTCCTGTACATTTTTCCCCTGTTTCCGCTTCTGAGTCGAGTACTAAGAAGGATAATTCAGGAAGGAGTACCTACCATTCTAGTAGCTCCTCATTGGCCAAGAAGAAGTTGGGTCTCAGACATAACAAGGATGGCGGTAGACCAATGGCGCCTACCGATCGAGCCAGATCTTCTCACTCAGGGGGCGCTTCGGCACCCGAATTTACAGATGCTGGCTTTGACGGCTTGGCTATTGAGACCACGGTCCTAGCTGAGAAGGGATTATCGGCTAAGGTCATTCATACCATGATTCAGGCCCGGAAGAAGTAGTCTTTCATGATTTATTACAGGATCTGGCGGTCATTCATATCCTGGTATGAGGCTAGGAATGTCTCATGCAGATTGTATTCAATTTCCAGAATTCTAGAATTCCTTCAGAATGGCTTAGAAATGGGTCTCCAATTAAGCACTCTAAAGGGACAGGTATCTGCCTTATCCCATTTTTTTCCAGAAGTCTATCGCTAGTAATAGACTCATTAAGACTTTTTTTCAGGGAGTCACTCATGTTCGTCCACCACGCAAGTCTATTCTACCGGTGTGGAACTTGAATTTGGTGTTGACAGCTCTTCAGGGTGCTCCCTTTGAACCTATGATTGATTCTCCAATAAGCATTTTGACGCTTAAGGTAATATTTTTAGTGGCAATCTCCTCTGTGCGGCGTGTTTCAGAGTTAGCCGCTTTATGCATGAAGTCTCCTTATTTTGAGTTACACAGAGACAAGGTAGTTTTTCGTTTTAAGCCTGATTTTTTACCTAAGGTCATCTCTCCTTTTCACCTTGATCAGGAGGTACTATGCCCAGTTCCGGCTAATGCTAAGGAAAGGGCGCTTCATTCTTTGGATGTGGTTAGAGCCATCAGGTATTATTTTGGCAGCTACAGATGCCTTCCGCAAGACGGTTTTTCTTCCGCCAGCTAAGGCCACTGTCAGTAAGTGGATTAAGCAGGCAGTAGCTAGAGCTTACTCGGCCAAGGGAAAAGAACCCCCTTTTCAGGTCACAGCCCATTCCACTAGGGCCATTGGGGCTTCCTGGGCTTTTCAGCATCAGGCTTCGGTGGAACAGGTTTGCAAAGCGGCCACCTGGTCTTCTGTTCATACTTTCACCAAGTTTTACAAAGGTGGATGTTAGAGCCTCAGCTGACGCTGTTGTTGGTCGGAAGATTCTACAGGCAGTAGTGAAGTGAACTTCCTGCCGTTCTGCATTAGAGGATCCCGCCCATAGATGGCACTGCTTTTGGAGATCCCAAGAGTAAGGAGTGTATGGAATGGATTGGAAGAAAAAACACAATTCTGTGAGATACTCACCTGTAGAATTGGTTTTTCTGGGAATCCATTCCATACACTCCGGCCCACCCGTTTTTTGTGGGTCATGTTATCTTCCGATGCTTTTCTGATGGTGTGTTTAATCATTTTTTGATTATTAATTCAGAGCATTTAAAGAGAAAGAGAAGATATATATAAGATTATATATATATGCATAGAGATTTATGAAGAGATAAAAAAAAAAAAAAAAAAAAAGAAGAATATAAGTAATATGACTTAATTTTGAGAGCATTTTTTGGTTGAGTTTGATGTATACTAACATGGATTCTTATTGCGGCCTCCCGGCCTGCCTCTAAATTATTTACTGCTTTTTAAGTAAACTGATCTGATTAGGGGCAGCTGCTACTTATGGGCCGGGAGGGCCGCGCCTGTTTCTTTCTTGCAGTCACGTGATCAGCAAGGAGGAGGAAACCCAAGAGTAAGGAGTGTATGGAATGGATTCCCAGAAAAAACAATTCTACAGGTGAGTATCTCACAGAATTGTGTTTCTCCCACTTTCCTAGCGGGTCTTTGGGACATCCAGGGTTGCCTATTGCGTAAATCCCTACTGGTATATAGCACATTAATAATCACCATATGGAGGCATCTCAGAATTATGTGACCGGGGTCCCTCCGGGACAAGACCGGCTGTGTACAGCGTGTGGACTGCCCCATGCTGATGCGGACAGAGCACTGGTCTGCGGACCCTGTGCTGAACAAGTACTGGCCCTGCAGTCAGGGTTGCCAGTGGCTGCGCCTCGTTTCAATACACCTCTCTCCCTGTGCTTAAATCTCACTCCTGATGAGTCGCACTCGAGCGGGAATGAACAGCAAGTTGTGCCGCGCAGACGGCCTATGGCCGATCAGGTGATTTCGAGGTTGGCAGAGTGCTTGGGCCCTGGTAAGAAGCGGTCCCTGACACCTCCGGTTTCGCCCATTCCTTCTGAATCTGAAGAGTTCACTGCTGAGCAGGGTTTTGCTCTTTCTGATGAAGGTCGGCTATTCTCTGACTCGGGCTCATCTGACGAGGGGCTGAGGAGCCATGATGATCCGGGCCCCGGTTCTTGGGGCCTGTGTGACACCGAATTACTGATAAAGATCTTCGAGGTCTTGTCTATCTCTATCCCTGGTGAGGCTTCCAGGCCTAGAAGGGAGAGTTTCCATACAGCGCTGCCGCGTTTGGAATTTCTGGAGCAGGATCACTTCCAGGCTCTTGTGCTCAAATGCCCTAGTAAACTTCCAGGGGTTCCAGGGGACTGGGATTGGAAATACCTGTCACGCTCCCGGAACCACAATTTACCACTTGGACAACTCCAGCTCCCTTGGTAAGGACCTCAACCCCCAATCTCCGCAGCCAGCTTCACCTATAGGAGCCCCCGCTTGCCGAGACGCTGAACACGCCTGCTCGGGATCGGTTGCCCCCAGGACTTTATGGCTCAAAGGTTGAGGTCTTACGGTACAGAGTACTGGAGAGCCCGCGGCTGGAAGTGGAATCGGGTAGCCGGTATGTGAGCGTACGGAGGAAGTCCAAGGACAGGCAAGGGTCGGCAACAGGAGTGAAGATCGAGGATGGTCAAAAGGCAAGCAAGGGTCGGCAACAGGAGTGGAGATCGAGGATGGTCAAACAAGCGAGGGTCGGCAACAGGAATGGAGATCAAGGATGGTCAAACAAGCGAGGGTCGGCAACAGGAATGGAGATCAAGGATGGTCAAACAAGCGAGGGTCGGCAACAGGAATGGAGATCAAGGATGGTCAAACAAGCGAGGGTCGGCAACAGGAGTCAGGATCAATATCTGGGATAAACAATGGCTAGGGACTAGGCGCTATAACAGGCACCGGGTAAATGATGAGGTAGGGCTTTATAGGGACCAACATGATTGGGAAAAGGGAAGGGCGCAAGTGATTGGTGCAACTATGAAACTGTTACTGATTGGTCCAATTGGACCAAAAGGGCGAATGTCACCACCTCCCCTTCCTGGGCTCATTGGCCCAACCCTGAACCTCTGGGCTGATTGGCCCCTTTAACTTCTCCTCCGGCGGGCGCGCAGGGAGCAACGCCGCCGGAGGGCATAAGAGACACGTGCTCGCGCCCGCGCGCGAGCACGTTTACAGGAGCCGGGGCCGGAGCTGCGAGCGGGGGGCGTGGCCGAGCCGTGCGCTGCCTGAGCCGACGCCGCCCGAGCCGTAGCTTGGTAGAGACGCGCGCCGGAAGCTGCGCGGCCGGCTGCCCGGGGACGGCGCGGGAGCGAGGATGCGGTGAGTGAATTCCTGACAATACCCTTTTCCCCCTGATGTGGTTAACTGCTGGTCATCACCTCCCGTGGTGGATGCACCGATCATTGGGGTTCTTAACCCCCCCTTTATTGCGGCCCCTACTTATCGTACCCTTCGGGATGCTGAGGACCGGTGCATTGATAGGCTGGCTTCCCACGCCTTTCCTTGTGCAGGGACAACTCTGCGCCCGGTCTGTGCCGCGGCCATCGCTGCAGTGGCCACTAGGACCCTCATCAGAAAGTTGATTGATCATCAACCTGAGGATCTCCCCTGGGAGGTGTTTGTTTAATGCACTCTCCAGTTGTGATGTATTTGTAAGATTTATCCTTTTGACGCTGGATGACACCATCAGCATGTGCGCAAGAACTTCCGCCCTTGCGGTAGCTATACGCCGACTGGTCTGGCTGCGACAGTGGGGTGTTGACGATGCTACAAAAAAGGTTCTTACTGGGCTTCCCTTTAGAGGGCGACGCCTATTCGGGGCCCATCTGGACCTGTTTGGAAAGGGCAAAACACCCCTTTACAGAAGGCGGTCTCGGCCTTCTCGGGGCAGGGGCACCCCTCCACCCCCCTATGTTAGTGTCAAACCCGAACCAGAGGTGTCCTTCCAGCTTTTTGGTATAGATCCCTGCCCCAGGAGTGGCAGACAACGCCCTGGTCCCTCCGGCAGGTCTAAGTCCAAACCTTTTACCAAAACCCCCCAAGCATGATGGGGCGCCCTCGCCCGCTTGGGCGAGGGGATGGCCGCAGCACCTTGCCCCTATCAGGAGGCGTCACGCCTCGTTCTGATGGAGTCAGGAGGAAGTTCCTCTGGACGCAGGATAGTGTCTGCTGGGCGGCCCCTTCCCGAGATATTCAGGATGCTTCTGGTCCCTGCCTCTCTTCTGGTGTTGGTGCAGGCCACGCGCGGCCTGCGAGGTCTGGGGTCACCTGCTGGTTGCCCTTAACAGACAGAGGCAGGGGCCTCTACACAACCTTTCCACATTCCTCCAAAAGGAGGAGACACTCTGCCCATTATGGCCTTCCATAGGTGAGGCAATTTACATTCACAGGCGGATTTTTTCTGCATGGTTTCTCTGAGTTGGGCCGCCAGTGCCCTGTGTCCAGGGACCCCTTGCCATCTGTGGGGACCTAAGACGCTTATTTCATTGCCATTGTGCCTTCCGGGCACCAAGAACCTTACAGGTGAGTGTTGGCGTGTCTTGCTTGGGCGTAATTTATCTAAAATTTACAAAATATATTTGCAGCCCTCAAATATATAAGGAAACTTAAGAGCTCAAATACATGTATATCTCCAAAAGTTACGCCTTGTTTGTCTAATAAGTTCAATTGCCAGTAATCTCCAAGGAAGATGATGCACTTTAAAGTTATTTTATATACCTTGAAAAATGTACAAAACGAAAATACTACAATCTGTGTTACAACATAGAAAGCCTAACAGGGCAAAAGCATATATATATTAAAACGGATTACTCATCTGTTTTAATTGCTCCACGCAGAAATTCAGCAGACCACGTCCAAACAAGATGGCTGCTGTACTTGGCTTCACAACGCAGGTCCATCTACCCAAGGCAAAGTCCCATTTTGGTCCGTCTGGTCAGGCGCATCAGCAGAACTCTTCTCCAGCTGCCCTCCAAAAGAAAATCTTCTATCTCTCTCCAGTCTCCTGTTTTTTATTAGGTGGACCCTTTGTTCCATTTTGAAATCCGCAGCTCATCCCTGATTGGCCCAGGCAAAACTCACAAGGTGCTACTGGCCCATCCCTATCTCTATCACAGGTAGCCAGCTTAATTTGCATGCAAATGCACACCTGAAACTCACACCCAGAAAACCAGTCTTCAAGAACAAAAGGGGGTTACCAACCCTGCATCAAACAAAAGGGATTTTCCTATATATACAGTGATTGCATGTATAAGATTTTTTTTTTACAATTTCTATGGGAACAAAAATATATAAAAACTATCATAGCTTCACATGGCGCTCCAACACTGCTGATTGTGGCCTTGTTATCTGGCCTTGGTTCTGCTCCCTGAGTGATCGCCTAGGCGATGACGGGGGCGATATCTCTACTGAGACCTAGGGGGTGTCCGCGCGAGGAACTGCCCGGGCCGTCCCTCTTTGCTTCCCAATCCCTGCGTCAGACCGAGTTTGTTACTCGGTTGGTGGTGTCCTTCGGGGGTCTTTGGATGGGTGCTCAATCACCTCAATTCCTCTTTTTCCTCTAGTGGTATCTCCATTCCTAGGGTTGAACCTGGATTCGGTTCAGACAGGAACCTGCTTCCTTGACTATACTTGGACAATCTGGTTGCATGGGCTCGGTCCCTCTTGCTGTTCCCGTCTCTTCACCAGGCTGGATTGTAGCTGGTGGGCCTGTTGGTGGCTGTTCAAAGGTTGTCCCTTGTGCTCAGAGCCCTTGGGCTCTTCTGCTACTCTTATTGTAAATGCTGGACTGGGTTCCAGCTTCCCTGGAGATGGGCCTGTGTACCCTTCCACCTTGGTACGGTGCTTTCCCCTGAGATTGTACTAGGGGTACCAGTCAGGGGGTGCCCCCTTCCTTGCATCTTCCTGCAGTTGGATACCAAATCTATCAGGTCGACAGAGGGGGGACTTTCTTCTCCAAAATTCCCCTGTGGTTCCAGGGGAGGTGGGACCTTTAGGGGCTCATCCACCTGTCTAATTTTGAAGCAGTAGGCCTTCAGGTTGGCTCTATATCGCTGGACTTCTCCCTTGCGGGATCAGGCTTTTTGGGGGCCCCTTGGTCTGCCTGATGACAGTGGCCTGTATTAATTATCTGTGTGGGCTCGGAAGCAGGATGATCCCCCAGGAAGGTATCTGATCCTGATCTGGGTGGAGGACAGCGTTCCCTGCATATCTGCGACATTCACTCCTGTGGATGTCCTTCTGCGACAGGATGTGCTTGTTCTTGTGTCTCCATGTGATCCGTCTAGTGTGGATCATTTCTGGGCCCGTCCCTATCTTGCGTCCTAGGCCCTTGTTTCCCTGTCTCGGATTGTTCTGACCTTGGTCATGAGGCTTTGTAACTTTATGCTGGACATTCTGTTCTATACGTCTTACCTTCATTCACCCTGCTTGACAGGGTTCTGTGCAAGTTTGCTCTGGAAGGGGGAACCAGTGATACTGACGGCCCTTGGGTGGCCTAGTGGAGTGTGGTTTGTAGATGTGGTTATGTGGACAGCGGACCTGTACGTCCTGTCAGGAGTGCTGGCCTGCTCGCTCAGGCCCCCCCTTTTTCTATTTCATCCCTATCTACAGACTCTGGTCTGGATGGTCTGATGGTTGATTCATCCAACTTGATGGAAATGGGTGTACCTTCTGGGTGTCTGTGACTTCTGGAAGCCTAGGAGTTGGCTTCTTCTGCCTCTTCTTCCGTCTATTGTGGGGTATTGTTTACCCATATTGATTGGGGTGAGTTTCTGGTCTCTCCCCTGTGGGCGCGCTCTGTTCCCAGGGTTTTATAGTTATTACAGCATGGGTTGGAGTTTTCTCTCCTACCCGGTGCCCTGGTGGTTCAGGCTCTGCCCTGTCCGTCTTCTGCAGAAGTCTTTACTCAGTTCCTTGTCTGGGTTGACTTTTCTTTCAGGGATTGCTCAGTGACATCCCCCACGTAGTTCTAGGGTCCCTGTTGGGATTGATTTCTATTCGGTTTGCCTTGCGGGGCGTTCCCCTTTGGCTCTTTTCCGGATGCTGTCTGACTGTTCTTATCCATAAGGTTGCCCTTCTGGGGCTGGTACCTCAGTCGGCCGTGTGCCTGAGCGGGCGGATCTGTCTAGCTAGCCCTCGTTTCCTTCTGTATCTTCACCGAGATGAGGCGGTGTTCTGCCTTACGCCGGTTCTTCTGCCTAAGGTGGTGTCTTAGGCTCCGGTATTATGACATTATCCTTCTTCTGGGATTTATTCCTTGTAATGCTGAGGCAAGGGAATCTATTTCCCCTCAATAGCTGCTGGAATTTTCTTCCTGGATTATCTCTCTTGTCCCTTAGCGGACTGAGGCTCCTTGGGGTTGTGGGCACCTACATCTGGATGTGTCTGTTTTCGTCTGCCTCTAGGGGTTAGGCGGCCTTGGGCCTGGCCTTTACCTGTATAAGATGTCCCTTCTGGTCCTGGGGTCGGCTTGGCTTCTTCCTGGGCTACTTTTAGTTTTTGCTCTTGTTAGGCTTTTACTCAAGCCTATTCCTTAAAGGGGAAGAGCTCTTCTCACTCTATTCTGATTACGCTGGTGCTTTGGTATCTTTGGGCCTTTCAGCACCAGGTCTTGTTGAACAGGTTGCTTGAACGCTACTTGTTTTCTTGTTTGTACCCCTTCAAGGGTTGTTTTGATGTTGAAGTTAGAGCCTTTGCTCGTGCCGCTCTTGGTAGCGAGGTATTGCAGGTGACGGTGCTTTCAATTGTCTGCTGTTGCCTTTTTTGTTGGGGATCCCACCCTGTTCTATGGACACTGCTATTGGATGTCCCAATTGTAAGTATTATATCTGGAGCAGGACGTACTGTATACTTAGAATAATACAATTCTGTGAAATACTCACCTGTAGAATTGGTATTATACGTATACAGTACGTCCTGCTCCACCCCACCCTGGTGTTTGCATTATTCTGTATGGTGATTGTTGATATTGTTATCATTACCAGTTGTTTTTGGTGGTTGGATTCTCCTGGCTTCCGGTGCTCTGCTTTTCAGTGCTGGGGATTTGTGGGAGGTCCCTGGGTATATGAAGGGCCCGGGAGGAGCCTGTTTTTGCATGTCTGCAGTGCACAGCGCCCTCTGGCGGAGGATAACCCAATTGTAAGTATTATATCTGGAGCAGGACGTACTGTATACGTATAATACCAATTCTACAGGTGAGTATTTCACAGAATTGTATTTTTTCCCTGCTCGATCCTAAAATGTTGGAAACTCTCCTAAAACGATCAACAATTTGACAGACTGCAAAATGACACAAGTTTACTTAGGGCAGACTAATCTGGATTTAAGTGGTTTTTGATGTGTGTCAACTATCTGGAATTCATCAGTAGCACTGCAGAGTGCAAAGTTAAAAATTGTGCGGTCTGATGAAAGACAAGTTGTATGTGGTATTCTACAAGGCTTGGGACTTGGGCCCAATTCTTTTTATTTTGTCTGTAAGTGACATTGGAGAGGAATTTGATAACATTTTCCCTGTTTGCCCATGACTAGTGATGGGCGAATCGTATCGAACTTTTGCAAGTTCGGGTTCCCAAACACAGACTTCAGCCAGAAGTCTGTGTTCAAGTTTGGTCAACCAGCTTCACCTAAAGGGTGCAACAGCAGGAAACTGTTGTACAACTTACTGTTCAACTTCCTGTAGTTGCTGTACATCCAGTCCCTGTTCGGGTTCGTACCAAAGTTTACGAGTTTGGGTTCCCAAAACTAAACACGGGCTTCATCCAGAAGTCCGTGTTTCAGTTCGGCTTAAACATGAAAAATCTGGTTGATGACCATTAACCAGCTTCACCTAAAGGGTGAAGCACAGGAAGCTGCTGTAGAACGTACTGTATATCCAGTCCCTGGTCGGGTTCGTACTGAACTTTGTGAGTTCAGGTTTCCAAACCTGAACACAAACTTCAGAAGCCTGTGTATCAGTTTGGTGTTCCACTCCAGTATGGGAAAAAGCTGATTTCTGAGCTGGTATCCGACTTACTTGAACCCTGATCAGATCCCTGATCGGCAGCAGCTTTCCTTTTAAATGGTCCTCAGCCGGGTTCACAGAAAGATGGCTGCTGATCCCATGCACGAGTTGCCAGTTGGTAGGAGTGTCCTTACTCATGGGAGTGCTGGGCATCTTTCTGTTGCCCCTGCCGTGGACCATTTGAACGAAGCACCCGCAACGTTCAGGGACCGAATCAGGGCTTAGGTAACTTGTACAGCGGTGCTTAATTCTGCCGAATACAAAATTGTGCAATTGAAATAATATTCCAAGGGTAGATGCAACATACAAAAATGGTTTATCTTTACTAGAAAAGTTGTTAAGACTTTACTTTTAGAAACCTTGCAATCATACATTTGAGTAAATGTAATCTACTGCCTGTGCATTGCATGGATAGCTCTGTTAGCTAGAAGCTAGAAGTGACAGCTCACCGCATGCATGGATATGCAAGAATACAATGGATATATATGCCCCTCCCCCCAGAAGTGTGGGCAAAATGAGTGGTGTGCCGAGGTGCCTCACAGTTTAAAGTGGACCAACACCCAGGATTTTGACTATCCTGGGTCTTGGTCCACTTCGGTGGGGCACCCCCGATCGGGGTGCCCCGCTGTGTGAAACCCCCCCTAACCCCCCGAATAACTCACCTCTCCCCGCTCCCAGCGCCAACGTACAAGGAACGTCTAAGCGGCGGCCGCCGCCGCCGCCTCCCTCGCGTCACTTTTGACGCGCGCGCGCCCGCGCCGGCCATTCGCAGACGGCCGGCGCGGGCGCGCGCACGCCTACAGGGGCGCGAGGGAGGCGGCGGCGGCCGGCCGCCGCCGAAGATAAGGTAGGTGAGTTGGGGTGTTTGGGGGGGGTTTCACCCCGCGGGACATCCCGATCTCGGATGTCCCGCGGGGTGGGGGGTGATCGGCCCGGGAATCTTATAGATTCCCGGGCCGATCACCCGTGGGTGTTGGTCCACTTTAATGATTCTGTGAGGCACATGATTTTTTTTTTAACTAAGAAGTGTAAGCTACATGGTTGAATGTCCACCAAAAGTGCTAACAAGAGGAATGGTCACCTCCTATAAGGATGCAATTACTGGCGAAACACATCTGAGAACTGGTCAACAAGTAAAAACGAAATCTCTCTGAAAAAATTCAAGCTCGCTGTACCCTTTATTTATACTTTTTTCATATCAACTGTAAATTTACATGTAATGATTAAAAAATAATTGGTGAGTGGATTAGAAGAAATAAAAAATATTTGGTGAGTGGATTAGGAAATATTTATGTCTTTTGCCAGACAGGAAGTGTTTTTGTTGGGGTAGACCAGAAGCAGAAAAGATTATTTGTATGTGCAGAATCTTCCTCCCCCCCATCACATAATAATAGGTAGTGTGCCCCTGTAAGGGGCAGTGTGGCAGAACCCCCCCATAAGGAGCAGTGTGCAGTATCTGCCCCTCCCAAGTATTGCCCTATAATAGGCATTGTGCAGAACCCCCCCCCCCACACCTTCCACATACCAAGTACTGTGGAGGAACCCTCCCCCCCCCCCCCCCCCAATCACCATGCTGAGGCAGAGGATTACAAAGCAAAACTCCTTACCTCACCAAGGATCCAGCGATGATAGCTGTGCATGGGTGGCTGCACAGACAATGCACTGAACAGAGTGGCTTCTGCAGTTGTGTGCGTGCTCTCCAATTCAAGAAAGCAAAGCAGCTAGGTTGATGGTAGTGGTCCTACAGAGGGCAGAACACTGTGGTCTGACTTTCTTAAATTCATCTCCTTAGAGTATCAAATCACCAGGCCAATTTTCTGAGCATTGTGAATATAGACTTTGACGTGTTCACATCTTGTAATGAGCAGATGCAGCACCTACCGTGAAAAATAAAACCCAATTTGAATTCCTCTAATCCAGAGTTTCCCTGCTTATTCACATATAATTATGTGGCCTCCTCAGCTGCTTTAGGCAGACATGCTCGTGTTTAGTTTAAACCAGGAGATGCCTGTGTTACAAGCCAGAGATCTAATTTTTCTTGCAGCAAGTGACTTAGTGTTGCCATGGACTGGATTCACCCAGGGTTATGTATATTCTTGTTTCTGCTATTGCATCAACTTCTAAAGATTATTGGTTTCTGGAATTTACAACAACTGTAATTACTCCAGATTGTCCAAAATGGTTTTGGTGTTGCAGCCTAGTTAATCCAGGGTTGGGTGACCATTGTCCTATTCTGATCAGTCCAGACTGTTTTCCTCAAGGATGCAGGGTGTAGACTTTGATAGCCTTTGCTTTTCAGCAGAGCAAAAGAGACTCACACAGTCATTTATTAAATTCTTGGGCATGTGAATTGTCACCAAGCTTTTCCAGTAAGGTTTCCAATCTAGGGTTGGAGATGCATGTGTTACAAGCCAGAGAGCCAATGATTCTTGCAGCAAGTGACTTAGTGTTGCCATGGAGTGGATTCACCCAGGGTTATGTATATTCTCGTTTCTGCTATTGCTGGAAGTTACAACTGTAATTACTCCAGATTGTCCAAAAAGGTTTTGGTATTGCAGCCTAAGTAATCCAGTGTTGGATGCCCACTGTCACATTCTTATCATTTCAGACTGTTTTCCTCAAGGATTCAGCCTTTGCTTTTCAACAAAGAGAGAGAGAGGATCACACTCATTTATCCAATGGTTGGGGCATATACATTTTCATTTTCAAGTTTTTCCTGTAGCTTTTCCAGTCTAGGATTGCAACTACATTTGGGTACAGGTTGTGAATAAGACCTGCTCATGTCTGTAGTGAGGTACTTTGCACTGGTAAATCAAATATATATTTCTTAGCAAGTTTGGGTCCATTTTGTTTAAAAAAAATCCATATCCCAAAGATTTCAATTAAATTGCATTGTAAGACATTGTTTCTGTCATATAATGCCCAGCTTACATTTTAGCAGCTTTGCTACCAGCTGCATTATTTATACTAAAATGCATGTTTAGAAGTAAGTTAAGCTAAAAGTGTGAAATCAAGTACAGTGCATGATGACAGGATAAGAGCTGCTTTTACAATTATGTGCAACATATCTTTCTTGTAGTACGTCTTGAGTGTACCTGATATGTATCATATCTAAAGTAAGGCAGCAGCTGCAATTTCTGAAGAGATTACTTTGTCATTGGTTTACCATTTTTAAAGGACATCTACAAGAAAAAATGGAGTGATCCTAGATCAGAGTTACTCAACTGGCGGACCAGGGTCCGAATGTGGACCTCAGTGTCAGATTTCTGGACCCCTGTCCTGACAGCCCTTGCACTCGCTGCTTCTATGTTGCTGTGCCCAGCACTGCCCCCCTTACTTGATTTTGGGCCCTAGTCCACCCCCTTACACAGCCTGCACAGAATGCGCAGGGGGTTAAAATCAGTGTGCCACTGACCAGTGCTGTAGGTTCTGTGGGGTCCAAAAAAAAGCAGTTTTCCCCAGTGCCCAAAAGGATTCTTGGGGTGGAGAAAGCAGCCTTTTTTTAGTTTTGCCTGTGGAATCTATAGCACCCCCATGCGCTGATTTCTAACTATCCCCCCTCCAAGTGACAGCCCCTGGACCCATGGACCTTCACCTCTCACCAGATGCCTGTAAATGGACTTTTACAACAAGTGGCTGAGTATCCCTGTCCTAGGTTGTAGTTAGCTTGAAGAGAAACTTGATAGAAGCCATTTTTCCTTAGTAGTGTCTAAGTTTTACCACTGTTTTACTGCACTGTTCATTGACAACGAGTATGCATGGGTTAGGGGGGAACTAATATTATTTTACATGTTTCAAATACTGTTCATGGGTCTCAAAATGTTTTTTCCTTGTACCACCTGAGTGGTACATATAAATTGGCACTTAACTAAACTGTATTACAAACACACAATAATGCGCATAAATAGTTTTTATTTGAGCAGTTTTGTTTTTATATAGCAAACTGGCTTGGTTAAGTTTGGATAGCAGCATACTGGCTTGGGGTACATATCAATCTGTCGCCAATTATCTGGATGGGCTTCTTCATGTTATATCCTTTTCTGATTTTATTTAGCCAAATATATAGTACTTATAAGGAACATGCTGTGACAAGAGGGAAGATGAACAGGGGAGGGGCAGGTCTATAAAGATGACAAGATTTTAATAAACATATCTAGCCAAGTGATTGCACAAACAAGAAAGCAAATTATGCATATATTCATACATATGTCTATAAGCACCAGTTAACTGTTCCATTTTTAGATGCCTAGAGGAAAAAGATATTTTTTATCCTCTGAAGTTCTTATAAGTGGGACTTGAAAGAAACAGCCTGATGGTAGTAATTTAACCCTTTTGTTGCCAAGCCCGTAACACCTACGTGCCGGCTTGGCTGGGCCTTAAGTGCCAAGCCCGTAGGTGTTACGTGCTTGACTTTCCCCGCTTCTGGTTTAAAAAATAAAAATAAAAAATACTCACCTGACCCCTTGTTGGATCCGGCCGGGTCTCCTCTTTAATTTGGTGCCATCCGATCCCTCGTGGGGGGTCGGATGGCTCCAGGAGAGCCCCCGGAATAGGCCGCCCCCCCCCCCCCCCCGCTTTGGCAGCAGAAGCTGCTAACTGTAAAAAAAAAAAAAGCCCCTTGGGGGCGGGGCTTATGACGTCATCCCGGCCCCGATCGATCACCGGCTTCAGCTTTGTCAGCTTCTCAGATGCTGGTGATCGGTGCCCTGGAAGGAGGTGACAGGAGATCCTCTGATCTCCTGCCTCCTCCTTCTCTGGATGCCGATCACCGGCATCTGTCAGCAGAGCGGCGAGGGACAAGAGCTTGCAATCGGAGGTAAGTACAGTAAGAACATTTTTTTTTTTTTTTTAATAAAATACTTTTTATTAATGTGTGGTGTTTTTTTTCAACATTTAACCCCTTGTGAACTGGTAAGGGGTCCATGAGACCCCTTATACCAGTTCACAAGGCTGGGGGGGTGGCAAGTCACCTGCCCTAGCAGGTGACTTGCCATTAACCCCCGGCACCCCCATTACCTGCCTCCCCAAAGCCCAGGGGGGGGCAGAAGAGCCCGGGCCCACATAGGCTATGTGGGCTCGTAGGCTGCAGGGTGGGGGGGGCACAAAAGCTGGCCCCCCCACTCTGTGCCTACAAGCCCCCATAGCTGGTCCCGGGCTGGTCATTTTTTTTTTGGTATTTTTAAGGGTTTTTAACCCTTAAAAATCCCCCCAAAAAATGGGGTCCGCCTCCCTGGGAGGGGGGACCCTATGTCATTTTTTTTTTAATTAACCCTTTGTGTTCTGTCATCCAGCAGCTATAAAAGGCTTCCAGCAGGTGAGCAGAAGCCAGTGATCGCCGAGGGACACAGTGCTCCAGGATGGATGGGAGGTAAGTATTAAAAAAAAAAAAAATAATAAAATAATTTTTTCTTTTGTGTGTGTGTGGTTTTTTTTACATTTAACCCATTGTGAACTGGTAAGGGGTCCATGACCCCTATACCAGTTCACAAGGCTGGGGGAGGTGGCAAGTCACCTGTGACTAGCGGGTGACTTGCCATTAACCCCTGGCACCCCCATTACCTGCCTCCCCAAAGCCCAGGGGGGGGGCAGAAGAGCCCGTGGCCATGGGCTATGCGGGCTTGTAGCCTGCAGGGCCAGGGGCCACAAAAGCTGGCCCCTGTGCCCTGTTTCCACAAGCCCTGCATAGCTGGTCTCGGGCTGGTTACTTTGGGTAAGGGGGACCCCATGTCAATTTTTTGGGGGGATTTTTAAGGGTTTTTAACCTTTAAAAATCCCCCCCCCCCAAAAAAAAATGGGGTCCCCCCCCCAGGTCATTTTTTTTTCTCGATTTAACCCTTTGTAGTGTGGATGGTAGTTGTATTTTATTTGTAAATGTTATAGATTACTTGTTTCAGTTAGGGGGGTCTCCTGGGCAGGAACGGGGGGCTACTGATAAATATGTGGTACCGTTCTAATCGGTAGAAATGGGGCTTTCACATGCAATATGCTTTTCCTTAATAAAATACATTTATTTAAAATAAATTTTCTAAAAATGTTTTTATTTATTTATTTATTTTTTACTTAATAATATTGTAAAAAACAAAATAAAATTTACAAACAAGACATTTCATGTTAAAGCCTAAACTCTGCTGCAAAAAAATATAAATATAATTTTCCTGAAAATTGCAGCAAAAATGGCGCAAAAATGGTGCAAAACATGGCGCAAAATGGGGAAAAATGACCTGTCAACAGAGGGTGACAAAATCTCAAGTAGGCTGGCAATTAAAAGGGTTAATAGTACCTCTGCATGTTGGGTATTGTTCTGTTCGGGAGACCTTGCGCTTTCTGACTTAGCTTGTTTTTTTTGTTTGCATATTTATATTTTAGGAAAAGGTGTTCTTTATTCAGCTTTTTTATACATTTTTTAGGGAAACCCTGCGCAACCAAAGAATTCTTTGAGGAATTCCAGAAAGATGAGCCCACTACAACAAGCTGGGTACGCTTAGAAAGCTTAACATGTGTACTTTCAGGGAATATATGGTTTATGGGGGATATTCCAAATGTAAAGGGTTGTTTTGGTTGAAAAATCGCAAGGTGCACACTTTGTCTGCAGAACTGAAATTTTCAAGTAAAATTACCGTTACGCACATGCTTTACTTTGGGGTGTTTGGCAAATCTTCCCTTGACAGAACCTATGCATGTTGGGTGTTGTTCTGTTCGGGGAATGTTGCTTTTTCAGATTAAACTTGTTTTTTCTTGTTTGTATATAGTTTTTTTAGGAAAATGTGGCTTTGATTCTGCTTTTTTATCCTTTTTTTGGGGAAACTCTTTGCAACCAAAGAATACATTGAGGAATTACTTCCAGAAAACTATGGGCACATCAACAAGCCTGGTACACCTAGAAAGCTTGAGGTGTGTAATTCCAGAGAATATATAGTTTGTTGGGGGTATTTCAAATGTAAAGGGTTGTTTTTCTGGTAAAACTGCAAGGTGCGCATAGCGCATATCACAGTTGTATTTTATCTGAAAATCCCCTAAAGCGCTATTTCAGTTTGGGGGAGTCTCCTGGGCAGGAAAGGGTGTCTACCTATACATATGTGGTATCGCTGTAACCGGGAGAAATTGGGATTTCACACGCAATAACATTTTATTGACAAACTTACATTTTTTATTACAAAAAAAACTACAAATTGTAAAAAAAAATTTTTCACATATTTCACCCAAAAATATTGAGAATACACCTAAATAAATAAAATAATAAAAAAAATAAAAAAAAAATAAATACAAACAAGACATTTCATGTTAAAGCCCAGACTCTGCTGAAAAAAACAATATATCATTATCCTGGGAAATCCCTGGAAATCCTTTCAAAAATGACAGTTGAACATGGGGAGCGCAAAATAGTGAAACATGGTCTGGCAACAGGGAGTGGGAAATGCTGCAGGTAGGCTGGCACTTAAAGGGTTAAAGGAGCAGTGGCCTAGTTGAGAATGATCACCAAAATGTTTTTGTGCTCTTTACCTGATCCTGTATTTGTATAGGTTATCCAGAGCTGGTAGGGGGGACTCCTTTAATCCTGAGCTATCCCCTGTAGATGGATCTCGTCTTTCCTGGTGTCTCCCCCCCTGTGTACCATACCATGAAGGAAGCACACATGATGAACAATGTAACTGCAGTGTAGAATGTCATTGGCACTATGCGCTGTAGGCCATACTTCCTCAACTTGTGTAGAAAGTCTTTATTAGTCTTTCTTAACTGGGAGGTCAGTCTGTCTTCCCCACTTCAAGTCTTGGATAATCATTGTGATGAGAAACTGAGTTTCCACAACCCTCTCCATTTCAGCACCCTCAATGTAGATGTTTTGGGCGAGGGTCTCTCCTGAAATCTATTATCCTCTCCACGGCTTTTGATGTGTTGATGATGCTGCATCATCTTCATCACCGCTGAGAACAATAATGGAGGTGTAGAGGTGAATGTGCACAATGCCCGTATACCTTTTTTCTTTGTAGTACCATCATCCTGTGTTGCAGTTTTTATGAAGAGTGGTGAGTAAGAAGCAGGCTTTCACACTGACAGCTAGAGGAAGGCATCCTGTCCATGACGCAACACATAGCAGACCTAAAAGCTGAGGGCTGGGTGAAAGTGTTCTGAAGGAGAGTGGTGCCAAATTAGTGGATAGAGTGGGGGCATAATTCTGTATTTTATACTTAAAGTAAAAGACATTCTAGTAAAAGTGAATACAATAAAAAGTGCTGAACAAAGACTTTAAGGATTTTTTTAAGGAACCTAATTCAGATTACATGATGGATGTATGAGCCATAGAGTAGATAATGCTAAATATAATGCTTTCCCTTTCATCCCAGGGGACAAGCTTGTGGCGTCTGTGTAATTGTAATCCTAAATTAAGTCCTTAAGCTTATTTTTATGCAACTATAATAAGTAAATGTTTTGTCCAGTAAGTCAAGCAACATATGGGCCCCAAGACATCTGCCCTTTGCTAAACCTTATTTGGGTATTAAAATTAAAAAGAATCAAACCTTACCTCATCAGCGCTGACTGCCCATTCCCCTGACAGAAGCAGGGCTTCTGCAATCTAAGCTTCTGCCTGAACAGCGACTGACAGCTTAGTCAGTCAATCAGTGCAGACACAGAAGCACAGTTGCTGTTTACAGATTGGCTGAGTTGGCCTAACAGCCAAATTAGGCTCGGTAGTGGGGTCCAGCTATGACTGGACTTCTGCTTTTAGCATTGAAGTAATTGGGAGTACTATTTACTAACTTCTGGCTTCTGAAATTGTTCAGCTCTGATTTTACAACGGGTCGTGATCTCAGTAGGTAAAACCACCTGGGCGGCTATTTCATTAGAAATGAGTGTTGTCTTCTTAATTGTATTGACATGTTGTCCCCAAGATTACAAATGTCTTAACGATAAAATAAAGTCACTGTGTTTCTCTTCTACAGCTTGGATCATCATCTTCAGTACCTTTTACTTCAATTTTCTCACAGCTGTTCATGACTGTTGTGGTTCCACTCATCATTGGTCAGGTAGGTTTTGTCTGTATTATGGTTGTTACAGCACCACATTCTCGCATGTTTTTTCTGACAATGCTGTGGCTCAACACGCCTTTTATTTATTTTTTTGTGAATTATATCTGCAAATAATTTCATGCATGCAGATACAATCCACAAATGCTGAAACCAGGGCCGACTCCAGGTTTATGTGGCCCCATCGGGCGGCATGGTCTTTGCAGTGGAGAGTTGTGGGACAGGGGTCTATTAATTCCATTGCCAAAACTAGGAAGGGCTACTTGCCCTCCAACCTCCTATTGGAGCTTTTTACTTTGGCCCCACATGAATGGGCAGAGAATTGAGGAAGAGATGGACAAAACAGGAAGGACAGGAATGGATGGTTGGAGAGATTACTGAGAGGAAGTGGGATGGATGGGCAAATTGCAAAGGACGGGAATGGCTGGGTAGAGGAGCCCTGGGCAGAAGTTAAGGGGCGGGGCAACTGCAACACAAATGAAAGAGCGTGCAGCTCAGCCTTGCTATGAGGTTAGTGACAACCCGGCTCGCTAGGCGGAGGCAGCTCAGGTGCCTGATGCAATGTTAGTGGCAAAAAAAGTTCTTTAACCACATTGTTCCAGCTGTCAGTGGGCCCCCTGGGGGGTGGGGGCCCTTGGCAGCTGACCAGGCTTGCCGGGTGCTGACGCCGGCCCTGGCTGAAACAGTTCTCATAAAAGAAACTCTCATACACTACTTAAGAAACAATCAGGTGATTTAGGATGTGTTTAAACTTTATTGTCTAGAGTTTTTTTTGCAGCCTTTAATCCTGTCAAGCACAGAGTCCGCTTCTCAATCTTGCATGCTTTTTTTTCACTGAAGAAAAGCCATACTGCAATGCCGGCATGTTGTTTTTTTTCAGTGAAGAAGACATTTTTAAATAGTGCTTCTCCCTTCCTGAGCCAAACAGGCATAAGGGTTCAGCCCCTCCCCCCCCCCCCCCCCCGCTGGCCCTGTTGATCAGCCAGCCCCTATGCCGTTTTGGTATGGGTATTACAGCACCCGTGGAAGGGCAACTGATCCCTACTGAAGGGGCATGTATTGCATGTCTTTTTCATTTAAAAATAGCCATGCCACAAATGTTCTTTAATTAAAAAAGCCACACCTTGCATACTGTAAATTTTTTTGACCAAGAGTCAAATTAAAATCTCTCATGGACGTTGGGAAATACATGGAGAGGATGACTGTCACATCTGACACCATTAATGCAAGAGATTTCCGCATGTGAGAACGATTTTGCACAGAATTACTTTTTTTTCCTCCTGATGCTTAATTTTAAAGGGTAATTCCTATTGGGGCTTAATCTTTAACGGGAGCCCTTTGTTGTTTATAGTATTTTGGAGATGGCTGAAATGTATCACTGGAAACTTTAAACATAGAATCGTACAGATTATTCATTTGTCCTTCTACCAGAAATTAGGACATTGTAAGAGCTAGACTCTGGTAGGACACATTTAGTCAGACAACCCCATAGTATTAGCATCAAGGTGGCTCCATGAACAGGTAAGCTAGGGAAGAAATCTCTAGGATACTCCAGTGGGGCTTTAACCAAATCACTTTGAAGCTCACACCCCAGGCATCAGAATCTCCGCAAACAACCGCAGTTCGTGGCTGGTGCGTGAGCTTTTTTTCTTCTCAAACTGTGTTACTGGTGAAAACCAAGGATGTGGTTATATCACTACAACTAGGGGTAAAACTTAAATGAACAGCCAGAACCCCAATCCATTGGCATTCGGGGTGTACTGTCTAGTGTTGCCAGCCCTGTCCAATATGCGGCAAATGCTTTGAAAGATCAAGATGGAGGTATTTAGGACCAGTTGTGTGGCAACATTACCAGCCGTATCCCATCAGACAGCTTGGTGACATGCTGCCAATGGTGTTGTCCTCCATGCCTGTCCAGTGGGCAGAAGAAAACCAGAGAAACTACCCCGCTTCATGCAGCAGAAAGTATGGCCACATGAGACAGATACCAATTGGTCTTCTTTAAATTCTTTTTGATTTTTTAGTACATATATTTCTTATCATTATCCTTGTTGTTATTATTCCTTTTGTGAGAGCACGTCCTATAAAAATGATACCAATGGCTAGCCGTCAATCTACGTTTTTTGTGTTTTTTTTGTGCTAGCATGCTTTAATAACCTCTGCTGTTGAGCCAATGAAAGCAGGGCTGCTGTGCCTCTGGTCAATAAGCAAACAAGAGAAAAGTCTGGGATAACATTGTGGGTGACAGATCAGATTCTGAACACATCCAAGTTATTCTCTGGAGGTGGCTAATGAACGGCCTCTTGCTCAAAGCTCTGCAGATGTCACCGACAATGTTAGTCCAACATCATGTATATTTAATTAGCTTTCAGATCATCAATATTAAATAGTAATCTGGGCAACATATTTGTGAGAAAATCCAGAATAACACAGTTGAATCACAAGTCACTATTAATATGTATTTTATAAATGCAATGTTGTGATTATAAGGAATTATTTTCATCATATGATGAACACAGGCACACTCATATTTTTATTTTGGCTACTTTTGATAGTGTTTGACATTCTCATGCTGTGGTGAGAGATATTACATTTCTTTTTTCCAAAGCACATCATACTATTTTATTTGTTTATTCATAGTATTGCCAACAAACCTGAATATTCATTTACTTTTCTCCCATCATCCTTCAGGGCGGCCATGGAGCGAGGTTCTCCCCCCTAGAGAGGAAACACAAACTGGAACAGGTTTAATAGCCACCTCTTCCCCCTAGTCTTCAGTATTGTGTTTCCTGTCCAGTCTGCATGGTCCTCCCTCTCAGTGGCAGTGCAGGTGGCGCTTGGTTGTTCTCAATTCTCCCCTCTAATTTTTTTTTTTTTTTGGGGGGGGGGGGGTAGTGGACGGTTGTGCATGCTCGAGCGACACTCTGACTCTTGACACTTGCGACCGGGAGTCAGAGGGCAGGACATGCAGTCACATGTTAACGCCCCCCCAGGTACAGGGGTTGCTTCCGGCACATAGCCTCGGCACTCATATGTTCCAGTGGCTGGAACATGAGTGACGGGCTGGCTTATGTCTGCAACAAATGAACCACAGCTGTGTCGGTGTGGATCCCGGGGCATCTACAGTGGAGGAGCCAAGCTATAAGGAGGCCTCTTCAGGAAGGTGAGACGTACACATCTGCTGTTATTTGCGGGTTCACATGTATTTGATCTTCCCTACATATCACCATAGAGTCTAACCTGTTCCTTTATAATTCCAGCCCTTATACTTGGATGCTATATATAGTGTGAAGAACAGGGAGGACCCCCTAGAGCTATGCCACAGGAGGATGAAATGGTTTGACTCTGGCTGCACTATTCCACCATTGTTGGTGCCTAATTAGTCTCAGCAATCTACTATGAACAAATAAATGGTGGATGGTCGGAAAGTTTGGCTGGCCCTGGAGTCGTAGACTTTTTTACTCCAATTTTCCTGGGCTATGGCAGTCTGCACATCCAAACCATTCAGGTTCATAGGGCAGGTGTGCTCAGGCTGAGCATGTCATCACTCACCCAGCCAATGCCGTCACTCACCCAGCCAATGCCGTCACTTAGCCAGCCAATAAAACTTTTTTGGCCCCCAGAGGTCACTTAGTACTCAAGCCGCCTGAATCTTTAGGAATATTCTGACCAGGGCAATGGGCTGTCTGAGGTCAAGAGGATTTTCGATCATGCCTTACCTAGATGACCTCCGGGCATTAGCCAGTACAGAGGCAATCCTGCAAGAGAATCGATCTCTCTAACTTTTGCCCAGGAACTTGGGTCCATCCAGAGAGTGCACATTGCTGGGCTATACCTAGATGACACAAAACAGAAGACTTTGCCATTGCTACATGGATCTTGAGGGTGTAACTTAAGTTGAAGGGGCCTCTGTGCGAGCATTGAATGTCCCCCACCGTGGCTCACAGTAAGTCATTTAGCTAAATTGGAGACATTAAAATGATGCTCCTTTTTCCAAGTATACAGCACGTCCTGTTTCACCAATATTCTTTACGCTTGGGATATCCGCCACAAGGTGGCGCAGTGGACTGCAGAAGAGACTTGTGGCATCTTCCGGCCTTATAAAAGGAAAGGAACCTCCCACAAATTTCCTTCTGCAGTCTGGACTGCAAAGATAGAAGATGGCTCTCTATATTATGCAGGCGAGCGGGGCTTACCAGCCTGAGGCCCTGCAGGACTATTTGCACCCGTTCTGGACCCACTGCCTCCCAGCCTCGGCTGCCTGGTTTGGGTGAAGATAGGACAGCGCCAGGGTCAGGTCCTGGAGGAGCGCTGCTCCAACCGCAATCCCTGTACCTACAAGGGTAGGCGGTTCAGGCTTATGGTGAGCCTTGTGGGATGCCCCTTCCTCCTTATTGTGGGCCTTTCCTTGCTCCCCCTCCTCCGCTGCCCCCCCCTCCTCCCTAGCTAAGCATGCTTTGGGTGCGCCTACCGTTGCTCTTCCCCGCCTCGCTCTCTCCCTGGGGAGCTCTCCGGGAGGCGGTGTGTTCACATTGTATTTTGTCTGTTTTCACTCTTATTGTTCGCGCTCGCCTCCATGCCGTTTTGTATGGCGCTCCGCGGCTGGTGGCGACATTTTCCTCATGTTTTGCTGTGCTGTCATTGGCGCTGGGGAGTCACGTGGAGCGAGATTCGCGCTCCTCGGGGGGTGCGGGTCCCACGGATGACGCTTTTTGCGTCATACCTCCGCAGCCCACCCCTCAAGGTCCTTGCAGGCGCCATTTTGTTTGGAGTTTGTTTCTTTTGACCTGCGGTACTGTGGTGTGCTGCTGGCCTGCCTGGATGTGCGATCGGCTTCTTGGTCCGTGAGTTCCCTTTGGGGTTGTATTGTGCTCTTGTCACCACATTATGGGAATGTTGTGTGGTTTTCTTATGTCTTTCAGGCGGGATAAATATGTTTTTTCCCGGCCCTCTTCCCTTCATCTCCCACCTTCCCTAGCGGGGTTTTGGGGCATCCCGGGTGGCTCTTGTAAGCCTTAACCCTATACTGGCCTGTGTGCCAACTCTAATCACCATATGGAGGCTTCTGGGGATAATGTGCTTGAGGTTCCTTCGGGACAAGCCCAGCTGTGTGCCGCGTGTGGGGTATCCCCTGTGAGTGACGGTGTCAGGGTATGTGTGCCCTGTGCTCAGAAGGTACTTGCGCTGCAGTCTGGGTTGCCTGATACGCTGCCCAGCTCTGCGCCCCCTTCTACATCACCTACCCCCCCGCGCCTGCATTTGACCCCTAATGAGGGACATGCTAGTGGGGAATCAAACTATGACTTGGCCTTGCAGGTGGTCAGCCTGGAAAGGCATATGGCTGGGCCGGTCCCTCGTAAGGCTTCTGGCAAGAAGCGGCATTCTACTCCCGCTGTTTCCCTTTTTCCTGAGGAGGATGAGGGACAGTTTTCTTTCCCTGGCCTGTACCCCCTAGACGAGGGGGAACTTTTCTCTGATTCCTCTGAGGAGCATCAGGAGGTTTATGGTGGTACTGGATCTCCTTTTGGAGAAGACTCATGGTCTCCTGAGGATACTGACAGGCTGTTGGCTCACATTTTTGAAGTACCGTGTATTACACCTCCTGTCCCGGCTAAAAGTCAGCAGGGTGAGCTTTTTCACACTGTTAAACAACGCTTGGAGTTCCCTGAGTAGGTCCACTTCAATAATTTGGTGCTCAAGGAGTGGGAACGTCCTAGCAGATTGCCTGCGGTGCCTAAGAGTTGGGACAGGAGGTATCCATTTCCTGGTGATGTAGTTAAACACTGGTCGTGTCCCCCCCCGAGGTGGATGCTTCCGTGCTTGGGTTGTCCAATACCTCGGTCATGCATTCCCCTGACACTTCTACTTTGAGGGATGGTGAGGACCGGCGTGTTGATTAGCTGGCCTGTCACGCATTTGCTTGGGCAGGGACTGCGCTGCGCCCTGTGTGCGCTTCTGCCATCACGGCTCTTGCTATTAAAGGGATACTCGAGTGCCTTCTGGATAATGCTTTGGATGCCAATAGGGGGGAGGAGTATAGATCCCTCCTGCTTTGCTATGAATTTGTGGCATTTATTCTTTCTGCTATGGATGATGCGGTCAGGATGTGTGATAAGACTTCTGCCTTTTTGGTGGCTATACGCCACTCTGTTTGGCTGCGTCAGTGGGCGGCTGATAATGCTGCTAAGAAGGCTCTCACTGGCTTCCCCTTTACTGGGCTACGGCTCTTTGGGGAGCGTCTGGATCTGTTTGCCAAGGATGGTAGGCTGCCTCAACGCAGGAGGCAGCCGTGGCCCTTTAGGGGGGCTGGTTCTTCCCTCCCCTCCTTCCGTGCTTCCAGGTCCGGTCGGGGTGCACCATTTGCGGGGGCACGAAGAGACCCTTGGGCCGGGGTAGAGGCCGTGGTCGCCCCGGTCTCTCATGGGGTCCCAAGTCAAAATCTTCCCCCAAGCCCCCTCAGGCATGAGGAGGCCCCCTCACCCATCCGGGTGGGGGGGTGGTTGCGGCTCTTTGCTCACGTTTGGAGACTGCGCGTCTCAGACTGGTGGATTCAGGAGGTTGTGTCCTCTGGGTACAAGGTAGAGTTTGCAGCATGGCCGCCCCCAAGATTCATCAGATCCCGGATGGTTCAAGATCCCTTGTCGGCTCAGGACTTGCGGTCCAAAGCCTTTTGGATTTGGGGGTTATTTGCCTGGTGCCCGTCCAGGAAAGGGGTAGAGGTTTCTATTCCAATCTGTTCACTGCTCCCAAAAAGGATTGGCCCTGAGGCCCATCCTGTATTTGAAGCGCCTCAACAAATTTGTCAGGTTCAAGCATGTTCGCATGGAGACTCTGCGCTCAGCGGTCAGTACCTTGCGCCCAGGCGACTTCATGACTTCTGTGGACATCAAAGATGCTTACCTTCATGTTCCTCTCTTTCCAGGTCCTCAGAGATTTCTCAGGTTCGCTCTGGAGGATCAGCACTACCAATTTGTTGCCTTACCGTTCTGTCTTTTTTTAAAATTGTAAGTTTTTTATTGAAGCACAAGTTACAGGTCATGTTCAGCACAATAATAAAAACAGCAGAAATACAGTACCATGGAATTACAATAAAATGGTACTTTGGGAGGAGACGGTCCATTCTACAATCAACCTCGGGATAGATAGAACTGAAGCGGCCTACAGCTGCCTACGCTTTGTGTCTGGTCCATGCGCAGCTGATTGACAGAGACCTATATCCTTTAAACCAATCCCCAGCCACCTTCTACACCGAAGGGCTGTCGAAGAGGTGGAGCACTCTATTGTCCGCTCCCAGATAACGCCTCCATTATCGTGAATAAAACATGAAGCCTGCCAAAACATGCCTCCTCTTTTCCTTGGAACATAACGAAGAACAACCTAAACAAAATACGAACAATACAAACAACGCAGGGGGGAGGGGCAAGGCTCACGAACACATTACACCGAAGGGGGGGAGAGAGGGCAGGGATGGGAGAGAGGGCAGGGAGGACAAGGAGGTGAATGATGAAGGCTGTATTGGGAGGGGAACGAGTCCCCCTATGCACTTTAGACGACTATTCCTGCAGAAGGGCAAGGTATTCCGCCGAAAAGGTGAAGCGGTCCCACTCAAACCAAATCTCCCTATGCTTATCTAAATTTCCTTTTAACGAGGCCATGAGCTCCTCCATCCTGCCAATATCTCTAACCCTGGAGAGCCACATCGCAGCTGTTGGGGGGTCGGATGATTTCCAGCAGGCAGGGAAACAGGTCTTGGCCACGTTCAGGAGTGGGGCCAACAGGGACTTACCCCGTTTACGGATAGAGGTAGGAGCGAGATTGAGAAGATAGCACGCCGGGTCCTCCCCCAGATCAACATCCGTCAGGCGTAACACTATTTTCCTAACATTATCCCAAAATCTGGTGAGGCCCTTGCACTCCCAGAAGATGTGCATCATTGTGCCCCTCGCCCGCGAACATCTCCAGCACAGAGGGGAGGAAGAGGGAAACATTCTCGATAGTTTGGATGGAACCAAATACCACCGTGCCAGGATTTTATACGATGCTTCTAGGTATCTGCAAGACATTGAAGTCTTATGGGCCAGTTGCAACATGGCCTGCTTTTGCTCATCAGAGAATTTCCTATTCATCTCCCACCCCTCCACGAACGAGGGCATGTAGGACTCCGGGGGGCACATCACCAGGGAATATGCGTAAGACAGCGCGCCTCTAAAATGTCCACTCCCCACGCGTTCAAAGGGGGTCGAAGGTCTGGAGGCCTCGGCCAAGTGGAAGAAAGAGTTTTGGAAATGTGAGAGCTGAAGGGACTGCCAAGCACTAAGAGGTTGCAGTTCGTTCCTCGAAGCTAGGTCCTCCACCCTGAACCAACCAGACCCATCCCGCAAATGCATGATCCTGAAATGTTTCTGTTTCACCCAAGCCCAGAAAGTACCATCTGATTGGCCCGCTGGGAAGTCTGGGTGGCCCAGGACTGGGGTCATTGGTAACAAGGGGGGGGAAGGTGTCCTGTTTCGGGAAGGTCTTACCCACCACCCTCCGCGTCGGCCCTATTGTCAGGTGTTTGTTCAGCTCAGGGACCCGGTCTAATGGTATCCAAGGAAGCCCCGCAAGAGGGATAGACGACGCCTCCTGTTCTATGAGCGTCCACTGCTTCAAGTTAGAATGCCTGCACCAATCAACCACCCGCGCCAGATGGGCAGCCGCGTAATAGGATCTCCAGTCCGGGATACCCAGTCCACCCCGACCCTTGGAGAGGGCCAGGAAGGGGGCCGCAAGCCGATGGGCCTTACCTGCCCACACAAATCTTGAACATAGCCCCGTGAGTCATTTGAAGGTGTGGGGGACCTCGATTGGGAGGGCCTGCAAAAGATATAACACCCTTGGCAGGATGTTCATTTTAATTATGTTTGCCCTGCCGAACCAAGAGAAAGCACTTTTATTCCACTTCTGCAGGTCCTCCTCCACCTTCCGCAACATCAGGGGAAAGTTCAGGCTGTAGATTTTTTGGTACTGGGTAGAAATTTGTGTCCCCAGGTAAGTAATCGCCTCTGGCTCCCACTTAAAAGGAAAGTTCTCTGAGATCTGCTTCAGCCATTTTGGAGGAATGTTAAGATTCAGGGCAGAGGATTTTTGATAGTTTATTTTGTAGTTGGACACTACTTGGAAAGCTCTGAGTTCAGCCAACAGAATGGGGAGAGTCGTTTCAGGTTTAGATATGAAAAAAATCAGGTCGTCGGCGTATGCCGCCACCTTATGCTCCCTCATCCCAGCACGGATACCCGCAATATCGGGGTTCTTCCTCACTGTGCGCAGGAATAGTTCCAGTGTAAGAATGAATATCAGGGGAGAGAGAGGACATCCCTGGCGTGTACCATTTGCTAGGTTGAACGGCTTGGAAGCCAGCCCGTTCACCACGACGGACGCCGAGGGGCACGAGTAGGAGGCCATGATCCAGGTGGACATTTTATCCCCCAGGCCAATATGTTTGAGGGTAGCGAAAATAAAATCCCAACTGACCCTGTCGAAGGCCTTCTCGGCGTCCGTCGAGAGAAGCATTGAGGCCGGACCCTCCAGATGTGCGCGGTGTATCAAATTAATAACCCTGGTGGTATTGTCTCTACCCTCCCTCGTGGGAACAAAGCCCACCTGGTCCCAGTGAATGAGAGCCGAGATCAAGGGGGATAGTCTGTCTGCAATTATTTTATTAAAGAGTTTTAAGTTGCAATTCAATAGGGAGATAGGCCTGTAACTCCCACATTGGGCTGGGTCCTTACCCGCCTTGGGTATAACTGTTATGTTGGCCCGTAAGGTGTCCCTGTGTGGGGGGAGGCCCTCCCTCAGGGAGCCGAAGGATGCGATAAACCGAGGGCCAAGGGTTGCCATGAACTCTCTGTAATAATCCAAGCTAAAGCCGTCAGGACCAGGCGCCCTCCCCGGCTTGGTGTTTTTAATGGCTCTCGCAAATTCATCCATCCCGAGCTCCCCTTCAAGGGCATCCACCACCTCTTATTTGAGTCTCAGGAGGCCTGACTCTCTAATATAGGCGTCTGTTACTCAGATGGGAGGAGGAGCGGACCTGTGGCAGGCTATAGAGCTTTTCGTAGAACTCTCTGAAGGTCTTTGCTATGCTAGCCGTTAGATACTGCCTGTTACCCCCCGAGTCCTGAATGGATGGTATGTAGTTCCTGTTGCGCTGTGCTTTCAAGGCCCTAGCCAGAGCCTTGCTGCATTTGTTGCTATACTCATAGAAGAACCTTCGGCACCTGGCTGCCAGGTTCTTGGCCTCGGCGAAACAAATGTCCCTGAGGGACTCCCGTAGCTTAACTAATTTGGCACCAAGCGCTGCATCCAAAGTCTGCTTGTGCATGGTTTCGATTTTCAGAATTTCTTGGGTCAAAAGGTCAAACTGTTTGTTCCTTTCTTTTTTAAGATGTGTCCCGTGTTTGATCAGCAAACCCATAATTACACATTTGTGGGCTTTCCACAAAGACATCCGCGTCACCTCCCCTGTGTCATTCGTTGTAAAAAACTCAGTGATGGCCTTATGGATTTCCGCCTTGACCCTCGGATCCTGGAGGAGGGAGCTATTTAGTCTCCATTGGCCTCTGAGGGGGGCGGTGTCAGGGGTGGAGATGGTCAAGGAGATTGAGGCATGATCGGAGATCGTTATCTGCCCAATGTCCATGCTGACTACAAGGTGCAGGAACTTGTGGGGGACCAAAAACCAATTGATGCGTGAATACGAGTTATGAGCGGCTGAGAAGAAAGTGAAGTCCCTCCCCCTTGGATTGAGTGTCCACTAGGCGTCCATTAATTGGTGATTAAATAGCAGGGTCTTGAGTTTCTTTAGCGAGGAGAATGAAGTGTGGGAGGACCCGCGGGACGTATCCACGGCAGGGTCTAGAACTGTATTAAAATCACCTCCCAACAGGAGAACCCCCTCCGCAAAGGCAGCCAACTTCCCCAGCGTAGAGCAGAGGAATTTATATTGTTTGGAGTTGGGGCCATAGCATGTCGCCAGCGTCACTTTCAAAGAAAAGAGGGTGCCCTTCACAAACAGGAATCTTCCCTCAGGGTCCCGGCAGGTCTCCAGGTGAGTCCACGGCAGGGACCCTGCTAGAAGGATGGCGACTCCCCTAGACTTCAAATCCGGGGAGAGGCTATGGAATTGTGTTTTGTAAAAGCGATTGGTAAGATTGTGGGTCTTCCCCTCTTACAGGTGGGTCACCTGCAGGAAGGCGATCTGCGCATGCAAACACTTAAATTCTCTAAGGGTAGAGCCCCTCTTAATAGGGGAATTGAGACCCTTGACATTAAGGGATGTGCACTTCACCGTGGACATGACAGGCCTACCGGACACCCAAGCCCGACACCCGGGAGAATTGGGGGCGCCGGGGAAGGGATAAAGAGGGGCCGAAAGGGAAAGAGAGGACGGGTGGGAGAAGGTAGCTCAGGGAAGGAAGGGAGGAGGGGAACAATAGGTAAGAAGGGTTAACCACGGGGGGCAGGAGACAGGACAGACAACAGGGGATATACACAAAGAACTACTACAGAAAGAAAAACACTAAACTAAGAACGTATAGAGGAAAAACACAAACCTAAGCGGGAAATACAATTACGTTCCCAGACAACGAACCCCGTCCCACCCTCCGAAGGGGGCGAGGGGGGTCCAGGCCTACTGTGGAGACGAAGCGAACCAGAGGGAGAAAGAGGTCCCCCCAGCCGACCGGCTAGATAAATCTCAACCATGGGGAGATCACACGTGTCTTCCCCAGGATCCTTGGCCCATGAGGCCACCCACCCAAACTCCGAATAACAATGCCAAAACCCCAGCCATCCGACACTGCCCAGGACGCCCCCGCCCGCACTCAAGGGGTCAGCGCGGGGACCTCCAAGCAGCACGCAGAGGAGCCGACGCGAGGCAAATCTTAAACGGCAACCAAGAAACCAGAGAATGATGACGTAGTAATCAGCTGATAAAAGGACATGTAGGTAAATGCATGGATCACATCAAGTCGCGTCATAACATGCTAACAATGAAAACAATGAAAACAGGAGATCGTAAACATATGTCAATCAGTTCTTCAAAGGATATCAAGTGGCCGACGAGGGCCCGGATCAAGTCTCATTCTCCAGTGGTCGCGGGGCCCCTGGTGGCCTTCTGGCATTTCTTCTGCGTACAGGACTCCCGCCTCTTACCTGTCGCATTCTCTGAGGCTGCCCGCCCCCACCTCGAGTCGGGGGAGGGATCCAACCAGTCCGGGACCGCCAATGGTTCAGTGTCCAGGAAAGTAAACAAACCCGGGAGGTCGGCCGGGGACCTCAAGGCGTAGGACCGCTGGCTCTTGCGCACCAGCAGGTGGAAAGGGTACCCCCAGCGATAAGTAGCGCCGCATTCTTGGATTCTCATCAACAAAGGTCTAAGGAGGCGTCTCATTTGTAGAGATCTTCTAGAAACGTCCGGGAAGACCTGAAGTGACACCCCATCTAAGCATATACGATCTCTCTCCCAGGCTTTTCTCAGGTTCTCCTCCTTTAGGGAATAGTAGTGCAGGCGGCAAATCACATCCCGCGGGCGATTGGGGTCTGCCGGTCTGGGGCCGAGGGACCTGTGTAGGCGATCCATAACAATTTCAGTGTTGGGAGGGCGATTAAGGATCTCGTTAAAGATGCCCGTAATGGTGTGCAGTAGTTGGTCTTGCTCTGCCCGCAGATAGGACACGGTCCAGTGTGGGTCTGGGCTGTTCCGCATAATGCCCCTCTCCTGGGTTCGGCCAGTGCATATGTGGCATGAACTCTACTGCGCCCGTCTTCCGCCTGACCAGGCGCGACTCAAGGACCGTAGGCGAGAAGCGACTCGCTCTGCCTTCCGCTGAAACCCTGATCCTCTGGCCATGTGGAGCCAGCCGAATTGCTCCCTTTGTCCCATCCGGGGGACTGGGTTGGTGCTGGTGAGTGTACTCCGGGGGAAAACCAGTCCCTGGCAGGGCTCTGGGGTGTCCCCATAAATGCCAAGGAGTCCGGGGTGGGCGGGGGCAAAGGGCAAGGCAGCTGGTTGCCATGATGCCGTGGTGGGAAGGGGAATGACCGCCATCTAGAGTGGGACTTCTCGGTGGTGGTGGGGTTACTCCCCCTGGCTCCTGCACCGTCGGATGGGAGGTGGCTTCCTGACCCCCATATCGCCATCTGCTCGTGCCTCCCGTGAGTGGGCTCTCCTTTTGCAGGTGTGCGAGGGCATCCCAAAGGGGCATCCTGCACAGGCTCATCCCCCCCGCAAGCGCCTGAAGTTGGGGTCCCGTTATTTGCAGGATGAATGTGCTGGAGCCGTTCCCCCCCCCCCCCCCCGCAACCCCCCGGGTAGCAGTGCCGCTTCCTCTGGCCGGGCTGTCAGCCCGCCTCTGTGTCAGGCTCGCGGAGCCGCGATGAGTCACCGGCAGTCAGCGGCGCCGCCCGGCCCCTCCCGACTGCATCAGCTGTTTGCGGAGTGGTGCTCTCCTCCCGCACTGAAGTAACCGAAGCGGCGCTCCCTCTCTGCCCCCCTCCAGCTCTCCGTTCACTGCTGCCGCTCCTCCCCTCGCGGACCGGCATACTCTCTGCAGCCGCGCCGGCTGCTGCTGTGACCGCGCTGCCTCTCTTCTTCTCGGCGGGGCCCGGACCCGAACGCCCGCCCATGCTCCCCTCACCTCCGTCCCGGAAGAAATCTCGGGAGCCCGTCGCATCCACCCTCCACATACTTTCACCGCTGGGTTCTGGGACATGGACCTCTGCCACCTTGATGTCCCGGGAGCTCTTCTCAACTTCTCCATGTGAAGGGGATGCGGCCTCGCCTGGCGCCGCCATCTTGGATGATTCCTCTCCACCTCATCTCGGTCGCTGCCCCGCCAGGTAGGAGCTGATTTTCTTCATTTGAGGGGGTGAGGCAGTTTTCACCCCTTTCCTCTTCTTGGCCATCTCCTGTAGCTATATGTCTGGGTGGGTTATAGCCCCTAAAATGGCTTTAAACCTCAGTTGGCTAGAGGGAGCTTCGACGGCGGCGTCCTCACTCTCTCATGTCCGGCCACGCCCCCCTTACCGTTCGGTCTTACCTCAGCCCCTCGGGTCTTCACCAAGGTACTGGCGGGGGTGATGGCTCTGTTGAGATCTCAGGGCATTCGCATTCTTCCTTATCTGGACGACATTCTGATTGCGTCTGTCTATCTATCAAGCTGAGTTGGATACCCAGATGGTGGTCTCGACGCTCGAGTCCTTCGGTTGGGTGATCAACTACCCCAAGTCTTCTCTGTCTCCGTCCTTGGTGACGTCCTTTCTGGGCATGACTCTGGATCCATCTCAGGTCAAAATTTTTCTGCCTCAGCAGAAGGTCGAGAGCCTGCAGACACGGTCCCTGATTTCTTGCCCTCATCCCTCCATTCGGCAGGGGATGCAGCTGGTGGGCCTGATGGTGTCATGCTTCGAGGAGGTTCCCTATGCTCAGTTTCACATGAGACCTCTTCAGTTGCACCTCTTGTCAGTTTGGGATCGGGACCCTGTGTCCCTGGATCAGACATTTGTTCTGTCCGCTCTGGTCAGTCGGTCCCTCTCGTGGTGGCTGGACTCAAGGAATCTCCTAGTGTGCAGGACCTTTCTGCCTCCATGCTGGGAGACTGTCACCACAGATGCCAGTCTGACAGGTTGGGGGGGGGGTTGGAAGTCTCTGAAGTTCCAGGGTCAGTAGGGGCCCTCAGGAGGCTCATGCCCCCATCAACATTCTGGAACTGAAGGCGATAAATTTGGTCCTTTTCCAGTTGACCCCACACCTTCGGGGTCGAGCGGTTCAGATCCGATTGGACAACCAGATGGCGGTCGCCTACATCAATCATCAGGGAGGGACTCGGAGCAAGCGAGCCCTCAAGGAAGTGTCCCTGATATTGTCCTGGGCGGAGGAGAATGCCCCCTGCATCTCGGGAGTTTACATCCCGGGGGTGGAGAATCTGGAGGCAGACTCTTTGAGCAGGGGGATGTCTCGGCTGGGGGAGTGGTCCCTCAGCAACAGGGTGTTTCACTCCCTGTGCCGTTGCTGGGGTCTGCCGGATGTGGACCTGTTTGCTTCACGTCACAATCACAAACTTCCATTCTTTGTCTCTCTGTCACAGGATCCTCTGGCCTTTGCCACGGATGCGCTGGCAATACCTTGGAAGGGGTTTCGGCTCCTCTATGTGTTCCCTCCGTTTCCTCTGTTGGGCAGGGTGCTGCGCAAGGTAGCCCAGGAAGGGGTGCCAACCATTCTGGTGGCCCCCTGTTGGCCAAGAAGGGTGTGGTTCGCAGACATCGTGCAGTTGGCAGTAGATCAGTACGTCCTGCCCAAAGATCCAGATCTGCTCACTCAGGGGCAGCTGTGCCATCCCAATTTACAAATGCTGGCTTTGACGGCTTGGCTGCTGAAACCATCATCTTAATGGAAAAGGGTTTGCCTGCCTCTGTTGGGGCTAGGAAGAAGTCCTCGTCCTTAATCTACTACAGGGTCTGGCATGCTTACATTGCCTGGTGTGAGTCCAATTCTCTTCCCTGTCGGGTGTTTTCTGGGGATTCGTGGATTCGTCAGGCTGTGGTGCAAGCCTATTCTGCTAGGGGGAAGGAACCTCCCTTCCGCCTTACTGCTCATTCCACTCGTGCTATTGGTACCTCTCGGGCCTTTCAGCACCAGGCTTCTGTTGAACAAGTTTGTAAGGCCGCAACTTGGTCTTCTGTTCATACTTTTTCCAAGTTTTCCAAGGTTGATGTTAGGGCCTCCAGCTGATGCTGCTTTTGGCCGCAAAGTTCTTCAGGCGGCAGGGGTTTAAACTGCCCACTGTTGTTCTTGGCGGATCCCTCCCTACTTTACGGACACTGCTTTTGGACGTCCCAAGCGTAAAGAATATTGGTGAAACAGGACGTGCTGTATACTTGGAAAAATACAATTCTGTGAGTACTCACCTGTAGAATTGATTTTGTAGTATACAGCACGTCCTGTTTCACCCCTCTCTTGTTATCTTTGTTCTTGGTTACCTCTGTATGGTGATTTGTTCAGATGTTTTGTTGGGGTTTCCTTCATTATTATTCTCCCAGCTTCTTGTCTGCTTTGTAACACTGGAAATTTGTGGGAGGTTCCTGTCCTTTTATAGGGTCGGGAGATGCCACAAGTCTCTTCTGCAGTCCACTGCGCCATCTTGTGGCGGATATCCCAAGCGTAAAGAATATTGGTGAAACAGGACGTGCTGTATACTACAAAATCAATTCTACAGGTGAGTACTCACAGAATTGTATATTCTAAGCATACAGCACGTATGTAGAAAACAAGCTCCTCCCGGCCCTACATATACCGAGGGACCTCCCACAAATCCCCAGATTTCTCTGCAGTGCTGGAACTGCGAAGACGTGAAGTATCACGCTCTCGCAGGCGAGCGGGGCTTACAGCCCGAGGCCCTGCGGGACTATTTCCACCCGTCCTCTTGTGTAAGAATATGCCTCCCAGCCTGGGCTGCGTTGGTCGGGTGAAGGTAGGCAGCACCTTGGTGCTTAACGGAGCCATCCACCGCAATCCCCCCACCATAGGGTAGGCGGTTTAGGCCGATGGTGAGCCTCTTGTGGATGCCCCTCCCGCATTTTTGCCCCTACCCCGAGTAGCGCTGCTTGCTCCTTGCTCCGTTTTCTTCGGCCGCTGCCGTATGCTTGTATGTAGTTTGCTACGTCGTCTAGATGCTGTGGTTCCATCACTTTATTGGATGAAACGGTTCTCTACGAATCCTTAAGTGTGTGGTTGTATCCTTGCTTTTACTTTTACCTCAGAGCTTCGCGCTTTTTGGAGTGGGCGGGGCCTTGGTTCGGCGCGCTCCGCGTCACAGCAGAGCATCTAGCCCGCCCTTCGAGGTTCGCTGGGCGCCATTTTGCTGAGCTTCGCGCGCGTGGTGGCGGTCTCCTCCTCTCCACTTGATCTGTAAGTGCCCTCGCGGGCGACTCCCTTTTTTATATGTTCTGTCCAGCTGCGCATGGCCCTGACATCTCTTTCCCATTTATGTCTTTCAGACGCTGAGCACCGGTGGCCTTTCCCGGCCTCGTATATATATATTTATATATATATATATATATATATATATATATATATATATATAAGGATTTAGCGGGTCCTACTACAGATCTCCCACATTGATCAGCGGGTCGTTGGGGCATCCAGGGTTGCTTATAGCATAAATCCCTACGGGCATACTGTGTCTTGACAATCACCATATGGAGGCATCTCAGGATTGTGTTACCGGGGTCCCGTTGGGACAAGACCGGCTGTGTGTAGAGTGTGGTCTCCCCCATGCTGATGCTGACGGGGCACGGGTCTGTGCGCCATGTGCCGAACAGACACTGGACCTGCGAGCGGCGCCTGTGGTTGCACCTCGCTCTCTCTCTCCCCTTTCTTCTTGCCTAAATCTCACTCCCGTTGAGTCATGTACAAGCGGGGAGTTACAAATAGACGTCTCTTCTAGACGACCCATGCTTAAACAGATTGTTGAAGGGTTGTCCGGGCATGTGGGTCCTGGCAGACAACTGGACTTCCCCGGCTTCGGCCTGTGCTATGGGCTCGGAGGAGTCCTCTTCTCTGTGTGATAGTGCTCCTTCTGAAGATGGAGACCTGTTCTCTGACCCGGGTTCCTCTGTTGAGAGGCAGAGGTGTCAGGATGAAGCTGGTCAGGATGACTGGGACCAGCTTGACGTCGGTGGTATGTTGCTCAAGATTTTTGAGGCCCTATCTATTTCGCCCCCGGGCGCGGTCCCCAGACAGAGAGGGGAGCGCTTCCATACGGCGCCTGCGCGCTTGGAATTTCTCGAGCAGGCCCACTTTCATGCTCTTGTACTTAAGGAATGGGATTGCCCCACTAAACTTCAAGGGGCCCCAGAGGATTGGGTTTGGAAATACCCTTTTCCCCCAGAGATGGTTGATTGTTCGGCTTCGTCTCCAGTGGTAGACGCCCCGATTATTGGGGTTCCTAACCCCCCTTTCCTTACAGCTCCGGCCTACAGCACCCTGCGGGATGCCGAGGACCGGCGCATTGATAGGCTGGCTTCCCACGCCTTTGCTTGTGCAGGATCGGCGCTACGTCCGGTCTGTGCCGCGGCCATTACTGCAGTGGCCGCTAGGACCCTCATAAGTAAGATGCTTGAGCATCAACCTGAAGATTTACCCTGGGAGGTGTTTAACGCACTCTCCAGCTGCGACATTTTTGTTAAATTTATCCTCTTAGCTCTGGATGACACCATCAAAATGTGTGCAAGGACCTCAGCCCAAATGATAGCTATTCGCCGCCTGCTCTGGCTGCGACAGTGGGGGGCAGACGATGACGCTAAAAGGACTCTGACGGGGCTCCCCTTTAGAGGGCATCGCCTGTTTGGGGCCCGTCTGGACCTATTCGGGAGAGAGGACAATTCACCCAATCAGGAGCGGCCGTCCAGGCCCCCTCGGAGCAGGGATACCCCTCCACCTCCATACCATAGTGTTAAGCAGGAACCAGGGACGCCCTTTGCGGGGTCTGGTTCAGTCTCCTGCCCAGGAAGTGGCAGACAACGCCCGGGACCTTCCAGCCGGGCCAAGTCCAAATCCTTCATCGAAACCCCACAAGCATGATGGGGCGCCCTCACCCGCTTGGGTGAGGGGATGGCCACAGCACCTTGCTCCTATCGGGAGGCTTCTTGCCTCGTTCTGGTGGAATTGGGAGGTAGTTCCTCCGGATGTGGGACAGTGTTTGCTGGGTGTCCGTCCCTGAGTCGGTCAGGGGGCCTCCCCTGTTTTTCTTCAAGTATGGGTGCAGGCCTTCCTTGGTCTGCTAGGCCTGGGCTCCTTGGCTGGACGCCCTTAACGGATAGAGGCAGAGGCCTCTACACCAGTTTGCCCCCCATTCCCCCTGAGGATGAGGGGGTCGCCCATTCTAACCCATTCTAACCCTTCTTGGGTTCGGCAATCTATAGGCATTCAGGCTTGATCCGAGTTGGACCGTCGGCACCCTATAAACCGCGGTGCCTATGGCCGCCCGTGGATTGTTAAGATGCTTAATTGGGCTCCCAGGTGTCTTTGGACACTGTGGCCTTTACGGCTTGGTGTTGGTAGTCTTCACTGCTGATTGTGGCCGGGTTATTGGGCCCCTCTCACACTCCTGGTGTTTCGCTAGCTCGGTTTGGGAGTGATGTCTTGAACGAGATCAAGGGGCAGCCACAAAGGGTCCCTTTGGGTTCCTTATATCTCCTGAGAGGGAGTTGTTTGGATAGGCTTAGTGGCCTCAGATCCTACCTTTTTTGTTCCATCCTCCAGTTTCCTAGGATGGCATTAGAATTGGGTCGGCTAGTGCCCCCTTTTTTGCTTGGCATTTAAGGCTTTTCTGGGGCAAGGTCTTTGACCTTATTTGCTATCTCCTTACTGTCACCTGGCAGTATTGCTCCTGTGATGGGCGTTGGTGGCTGTGCAGATGACGTCCCTTATCCTCAGTGCCCTTAGGTTCTGCAGCACCTTAGGTTGTTATTCTGGACAGGGGTCCAGCAGTGTGGACCTAACTCTGTGCACCTTCCTCCTAGCCGAGGTGGCTGATCTTCTGAGAGAGAGTTATTTAAAAAAAAAAAAAAGAAAGAGTCCCTCGGGGGGCATTCCCTCCTTTCTTGCTGCTCACCTGTTGGTGGTCACCTTGGGTACCAAATCGTGCAGGTTGACTGGGGGGGCTTGTTTCTTCTGAAACCCCCAGTGGTTCCTAGGTAGGCCCCAAATCGGGGGTCCATTTACCTATTGTATTGTTGCCACAGCAAGCCTTCAGCGGGCTCTATCTTGCTGGATTTCTCCGTTTCAGGGCCAATCCATTTGGGGATTCGTGGTCTGCCGTAGGACAGTGGCCTGTCCCCTTCTTCCTGGTAAAGTCTCGGGACTAGTGGTTACTTCCAGGAAGGCTCTGATTCTGATCTATGTGGGAATTAACATCCCTTGCTTTTTATCACTTTAGTCTCTGATGGATGCCCTCCCTTGGTAGGAGGTAATCTATTGGCCCTCTGAGTTCCTACTGGTATGGACCTGTTGGGCTCTGTCATGATCACAGGGGTTCTGCCCTTTGATATTGGCCTAGATTGGCCTAATCTTGTCCTTTGGGGCCTAGTAGGCTCTGGCTGGACATTATACTCGATATGGCTTATTTTCTTCACCCTGCCAGGCAGGGGGAGCCGTCATGCCGGGGCCCTGGGTGGCCCAGGGGGGTGTTGTCCGCAGAGGCTTCTGCTGAGGACGGTGGGCCTGTACGCTCTCTCACAAGGTTTATTCCGCATAGTCAGGCTCTTTTCCATTTTGCCCCTATCTTCAGGGTCAAATTTGGAGTTAGACCAGTTTGGTTCCTCGCCCTGCCGGAGATGGCATATCTCTGGGTGTCTTGTTTCTAGGAGAGCTAGGATTTAGCTTCCTCCTCTTCCTCTTCTTCTATTCCTGCCATCTATCTTAGGGTATGTTGTACCTGTATTGCTTGGCGGGGTCTAGTTCTCTCCCCTGCTGGAAGTTCTCTGTTCCCGGGGTTCTTGAATTATCACAGCATGGTTGGTGTTTGCTCCCCAACTTAGTTCTGTGAAGGTGCAGGGCTCGCCCTGTTGGCCTACTACAGAGGTATATTCCAATTTTCTGTGTTGAGCATTCATCAGGGATTGCTCAGGTACATTCCTTGAGGAATTCTTGCCTCCTCTAGGGGGTTTACTTAATCTGATGCCCTGCTAAGGGTTGCCTTGGGTTTTATTCAGGTCCTTCTGACCTGTTCCTTAAACCATATCGCCCTTCTGGGGCGGTTGCTCCAGTCATAAATGGGCCATAAAGGATGACTCTGTTATCGGTCATGGTCAATATATATATATATATATATATATATATATATATATATATATTGTTTACATATCTGTACTCCATGAGAGGGGGATGCTCCGCACTACGCCGAGTTCGGCTTCAGGTGGTTTTGATTCTCCCTTATTCCGGATCCTCCGGCTGGGGCTACTGTCTTGATATACTTTGAGCTAAGGGGATCTGTCTTCCCCTCCAGGTGTTGGAGATTTCCTGGTCCGTTTCTTGTCCCTGGTAGGGATTATGCCCTTGGGGCTTATGGGTCTCCATCCTTTAGTATTGGATCTGATTGCCTCCACGGGTGTAGGTGCCCTCGGATAGGCATCGCTTGGTTGGTTTTGTCCTTCTGAGCCTAGAGTAAACGTTTCGGCTCGTGCTGAGTAGTGTTGTTTTCAGGATTCCTGCAGGTCTCGCTTGAGACCAGGGTTCATATTCCCCGCTGGGGAGACTTCTAAGGTTGCCACGGCTACTCTCCTTGCATGAGCGTGGTTAGGCCTTTTCTCTGGCCTGTTCTTTTAAGGGAAGATTACTCTTCTCTCTCGGTTGTTTTGCTTTCTTACTACTTGTGCTTGGCCTGGGCCTTTCAGCACTAACTTTTGTTGAGCATGCCGGCTTGTCCGCTGCTTGTGTTCAGTTCTCCCTTTACAGGTTCAAAGGTTGAGATTAGAGCCTTGCTCTCGTTGCTCTTGGTAGCATGGTTGCGGGTGACAGCTCTTTTACTGTTGGCTGTGCCCTTTTTTCACGGGGATCCCACCCTACTTTATGGACACAGCTATTGGATGTCCCACATGTTATTACTATATCTGGAGCAGGACGTGCTGTATGCTTAGAATAATACAATTCTGTGAAGTACTCACCTGTAGAATTGGTATTATACGCATACAGCACGTCCTGCTCCACCCCACCCTGGTTTCACTTGTTCTGGATCCCCTGTATGGTGATTATTATCATTGATATTATTGCCTGTTTCTGGGTGGTTCCTCCTGACTTCTCCTTCTCACTGCTTTTCAATGCTGGGGATTTGTGGGAGGTCCCTCGGTATATGTAGGGCCGGGAGGAGCTTGTTTTCTACATGTCTGCAGTGCACCGCGGCGGAGGATTACCCACATGTTATTACTATATCTGGAGCAGGACGTGCTGTATGCATATAATACCAATTCTACAGGTAAGTACTTCACAGAATTGTATTTTTTTTCTGTAAGTGATGAAATGGGATCACAAGTTAAGAGATAAGGCAGAGAAACAATCATGGCGGCCCCTGACCTAGTGAGTCCCAGTGCGACAGCAACCTGTGCACACCCTATAGTTGCATCCCTGGTCCTCGGTCTATGACCTACAACATCCTGGCGATTACCTGGCTGTAACTGTTGACAGTTACAAGCCTTTTTCCCTACAGACATGGGATCACTCCAATTGAGGAATACTTCTGCTTTTGCAAGCAGTCAGGGTAAGCCTGAAGTGGTGGTTGGATTCTCAGTCATTGTCATTGGAGACCAGATTGCATTCTCAGTCATTGGAGACAAGAGACCCCAGTTATTGCAACGGATTACAGGAACGGATTTGACTCTCGCCACATCCATGGGCATAGTTCGGCAGAAATGATATTGAATCATCAAACTACAGAGAGCAGCAGTTGCTTACACACTGAGCCACTTTTATTACCAAGTCAATAGGTGACATATCTGAATCACCAGGGAGGCACCATATCAGGAGCCTTTCAGAATCTGGCTTAGGCTTTTCCAATAAGCAGGGAGACCACTACAAATATAAATTCTATGTTGGCGTTCCTCATATGCCTGCTTAAGGGATTTTAGATAGGTCGAGCCATAAATAATTTAAAGACCCAGGCTTCAGACTTATCGGTCTTGTTAATCAAAGGTTTGAATTTGTTCCCCATCAGATTTGTCGATCCCACATGATCCTGGTTGCTTGTGGGTTGTCCTTCCTTGGATTTATTATTAGTTCCTAAAGAGCCCTCAACTTCAGATAACATCTTAACACTTGAATCTAGTTTCTGGTTGACGGTTACCTAATCATTCGGATGTTTGGTGATTACACTCCTGTTCAGAGATCCCACCTGTTCGATCCAACTGAATTACTTTTTTTCTTAAGTCCAGATCCCCTTTTTCTGCCTAAAACAGCAGTCTCTTACTCGCACACAAGAGCTAGTTATCCTGTCTTCTGTGTCCTTGGTTTTCCGAGAAAATGTTATTTTATAGAACACACTCTTTACAGATCACCTGTTTGTTTCCTATTCAGAAAGGAATAGGCGACAATCTGCTTCTAAAGCCACTATAGCTATTGAATATACAGGCCAGATCCTGGGCCTACACTTCTATGGATGTTTCCACTCCATATTTTTCGGCTCATTCCATAGCAGTCTCCAACTCCTGGGGTGA
Source organism: Gastrophryne carolinensis (assembly GCA_027917425.1). Taxonomy (NCBI): domain Eukaryota; kingdom Metazoa; phylum Chordata; class Amphibia; order Anura; family Microhylidae; genus Gastrophryne; species Gastrophryne carolinensis. The sequence goes on from CM051234.1 coordinate 164,108,383, forward strand.
AAGATCAGAAGAATTCTGCTGAGCTACTGCTAGGTCTAAGCCCCAAAACATCCATAAGCACTACCGTTGAAATGTCTTATCAAATAAGCCCTGGTAGAAATGAACTACAGGTGGTATCCCACCCTTAAAATCTTAATCGCTTGCTTATCTTCTTTGTGGCCATTCTGAGGGACGATGGGATAAAATCATTTAGACTTACAGTTAATGGTATTTCTATGAGTACTTTAGGACGGCCCTTAACCCCCCCCCCCCCCCCCTTAAATGTTTTCTTGTTCCTTTGGTTTAATTTTTTTTTATTTTGCTACAGTGGTTTTCATGGCCTTGAGTAAAAACAATGGCCTACAAGTCCCACAATTCCTCCAGTGTTACAGGTGAACTCTTTAGCAGTCGGAACACAGCCTAATGACCTATCCAGCTGAGAACCCTACCAGCCATTAACAGTTTTGCCATTAGAAATAAAAACTGTGATCCTTCCAAACTGAAGAAGCCGAGTTTCATCCAAATGGGTTAAACCTGTCACCCATACTTACATTGAGGAGCGCTGGAAGGGGAAGTATTATCCAGACAGCTGCAATCTGTTTTACTTACCTCTGGTACAGTTCATGACTTAGGAATATTTGTTTGATTACCTGTATCATTCACCAGAAACTTTCATTAAAAACAATATGTAGACATTGCAACTGTGCCATCACTAAGACCATTTTTAAATTGGGCATAGTTAATTCTAATTCCTTTATTTTAAAGGCAAAGAACGGAGAGTATACAGTTCTAGGCACATAAGTAACAAAATACCCCCATGAGGCTCTACTGAATAATCTTTTCCCTGACTGCAACAAGTGCCAACACAAGCAAGTAATTGCAAAATTCTAGAAGACCTCCGCTCTTTTTTGCCAATTTCAAGAACGGGGTAAACCACGCGTGTGATGTGCCATAAAAACATGATAGAAATCAACAATGAGACCACTGCTAGATTCATTAAATTTCAGTCCGATAACTATTCACCCCCCAACCTTGATACAGAATTTGTTGAGGTATAAGTTAATGGCAGAGCTGGTTTATTAAGGATTGTGTTCGCTGGACCCTTCTCTTCCCCCCCCCCCCTCGATTTTCTTTCTCCTCTTTTTGATTATGCTTTTTCTTCCTCTTACCTGTCATTTAATTTATTATATCCGCTCTACCATCCTGGTTGCTATTGACTGTTGCCCCTATATGGAGGTTTTAACATAGGTGCCAATATCTGTTATCAAGTTTGAGTCCTGGTACAGTTTCTCCCAGTGTACTCTGGGAAGAGTTTTTGTAATATATATTTTCTTATCGATACATGTTATTGAAGATTTTACAATTTTTATATTTCAGAATTAAACACGATCTTAAAGTGATTAGCAAGTCAAAAGTTAAAAGAATATTTGGCTTCTCTTACTTTGAGTCTCTCCAGTGCTCTCCTTCCTGCTTTGTCAGTCTACTTAGTAAGGAAATGACTTCCTCATTCAGCTTTCAGTCTCCACCCTCCTAAACTGGTCCTTCAATCAACCTTCAGTGCACCAAGAATGGAAACACCCTCCACTCCCTCCCTAGATGTCCTGATTAACTGTCTCTCTCTGCAGCTATGAAACCCCGCCCTATGTGCTGGTAATAATTGGAGGCACAGCAATGCACATATTTTATTACTATGATATATGTAAAGCACACAGTGTGCTTACAACACATCCTGTTGCCACATCCACGGTTTCTCCTCATTTTTCTCTGTATCTCCATTGCTCTAATACTTTTACAAATAACTTAGGAACTACAGGTCTTTTTCAAAACGGATTGAAGTTTAGGACAGTGCAACGTGTATTCTGAGACAATGGAACAACAATCTGGCTTGCCTTTAGTACAACTTAATACCATGCAACACTTGTTCCCAATGATCCAGTAGTCGCCTTTCCCAAATGATGGTTGTCGGCTGGGAGGTTGAGCATAGCAGCAGTCAGAGTGAACTCAATTAAATCAGAATACCCGAGGACCAGGTATCATAACCTGGACTCCTGAACCTATTGTTAAGAAGCATGGTAAAAATCTAGTGACGTGTGCAGCCTAATAGAAGATCCAATAGAAGAGAAGTGGAGAACATAAGAGGAGAGAGAGAGAGAAAAGTAAAGAAGAGAAAAAGAAAAGGGTTAGGGACAAAGAAAGGCAAGAGAAAGGAGAGAGAAAAAGAAGACAAAAATATATAAGACAACACTTTGGTACAATGTAAAATAGTCCACGTACAGCTTGTATAATGTATATTTGCCCTCAAGTAGTCCCCCAGTAGTTACGGGGAAAAGAAAAGGGGGGGGGGTATGTGTGTGACGGTCCCAGTGTACTCTAATGTCACGCTTATGGCCATAGTATTGCCCCTTATTTACATCTGGGTGTCAGGGTTGCGCTTTTCGCTCCTTATCATGATTGGCTGCCGCCGTACGTATGTCCCTCCTTGGCTGAATAGTATGCCGCGCGGGTGGCGGCTTCGTACAGACGCTGCGGCGTTTTTTCTTTTGCAAGACTTCTTTTAAGTGGTTTTATCCTTGCGCGTTTGGCGACTACCTCAGAGCTTCACGCTCTTCGGGGTGGGCGGGGACTTGGCTTGCCGCACTCCGCGTCACGGCCGAGCATTGAGCCCGCCCTTCGAGGTTCACTGAGCGCCATTTTGATGATCTTCGCGCGCGCACGTGGTGGCGGCTCCCCTCCTCCTTGGTCTGTAAGTGCCCTTGTGGGCGATTCTTTATTACATTTTTTACTAGCTGCGCATGGCCCTGACACCTCTTATCCCCTTTATGTCTTTCAGACGCCAAGTCTCCGGTGGCTTCTCCCGGCTATTAGCGGGTTCCCCTACTAGTCTCCCACATTGATCAGCGGGTCTGGGGGCATCCAGGGTTGCCTATTGCGTAAATCCCTACGAACATATTGTGTATAGATAATCACCATATGGAGGCATCTCAGAATTATGTGACCGGGGTCCCTCGGGGACAAGACCGGCTGTGTTCAGCGTGTGGACAACCTAATGCACGGGTCTGCGGACCCTGTGCTGAACAAGCACTGGCCCTGCAATCAGGGTTGCCAGTGGCTACTCCTCGGTTTAATACACCTGTCTCCCCGTGCTTAAATCTCACGCCTGATGAGTCGCACTCGAGCGGGGATGATCAGCAAGTCGTGCCGCGCAGACTGCCTACGGCTGATCAGGTTATCTTGAGGTTGGCAGAGCACTTGGGACCTGGAAGGAAGCAGTCCCCGACGCCTCCGGTTTCACCCCTTCCTACCAAGACTGAGGAGTTCGTGGCTCCGCAGGGTTTTGTTCCTTCTGATGAAGGTGGGCTGTTCTCCGACTCGGACTCCCCTGACGAGGGGCCGAGGAGCCACGATGATACTGGCCCTGATTCCTGGGGCCTGTGTGACACTGATGAATTGCTGATAAAAATTTTTGAGGTATTGTCTATCTCTCCCTCTGGTGAGGTTCCCAGGCCTCGAGGAGCGAGTTTCCATACAGCGACACCGCGCTTGGAATTTCTGGAGCAGGATCATTTCCAGGCTCTCGTACTCAAAGAATGGGAATCCCCTAGTAAACTTACAGGGGTTCCAGGGGTCTGGGATTGGGATGGTCTCTTGTCCTTTAGGGGGACTGATGCCTTTTGAGGTTTGCAGGCGTTTCCATCCGCATGTGTCTGATTTCATCTGCTTTCAGGGGTTACAAGGCCCCTTGGCCTGGTCTTTTCTTGGATGAGTTGTCCCTTCTGGTCCTAAGAAGAGTTTTTTGGCTTCTGCCAAGGCTACTGTTAGAGTCTGGACTGGTCGGGCTGTTTCTCAGGCCTGTTCTTTTACGGGGAAAAATCTTCTGCTGTCGTTATTCTGGTTCTATTTGTGCCCTGGTCCTTGGACCCTTCAGCACCAGGTTTTGGTTGAACGAGTTGCTGGTCCACTACTTGTTTTCTGTTTATACCTTCTCCAAGGTTTTATGTGGTTGACGTTGGAGCCTTTGCTCACGTAGCTCTTGGTAGCAAGGTTGCAGGTGACAGTGCTTTGACTGTCTGCTGTGCCTTTTTTGTTGGGGATACCACCCTACTTTATGGACACTGCTATTGGATGTCCCACGTGTAAGTATTATATATGGAGCAGGACGTACTGTATGCTTAGAATAATACAATTCTGTGAAATACTCACCTGTAGAATTGGTATTATACGCATACAGTACGTCCTGCTCCACCCCACCCTGGTTTTACATTATTCTGGATCCCCTGTTTGGTGATTGTTGTCATGGTTATTATTACCAGTTTTCTGGTGGTTGGTTTCTCCGGCTTCTTTTTCTCACTGCTTTTCAATGCTGGGGATTTGTGGGAGGTCCCTGGGTATATGAAGGGCCAGGAGGAGCCTGTTTTTGCATGTCTGCAGTGCACAGCGCCATCTGGCGGAGGATTACCCACATGTAAGTATTATATATGGAGCAGGACGTACTGTATGCGTATACCAATTCTACAGGTGAGTATTTCACAGAATTGTATTTTTTTAGTTTTGCCTGGGGAATCTATAGCCCCTCCCCCAGTGTGCTGATTTCTAACTATCCAACCCTCTCACTGGATGATTTTAGATGGATCTTTAGAAGAAGTGGTTGAGTACTGCCATAGATAGTCACTGTTGTGAGCTACTTCCTTTATGTTTCATACCATCTTCTACTGCTCCACGTAAGTGCTTGTGACAGACCTTTATTTTATGCTTTATATTAAAGAGCAATTTATGATTAAATGTTAATGACATAGAATTTTCACAGTAAGCCCGTGTATCCTACCAGTTTGAACATTTTTCAAAGAAGCACACCAAAACCCACTGTTTTCCATGAATAAATAATGAAAAGCGTGCCTGCACATTATCATTCATGCATTCTCTAGTTGCCTGGGCACTGATTAACCCTTATGTAGTTCTCAGTAACAAGTTGCCAGGTCTGTGACAGAAGCCAAGTTTGTATAACACCAAGGCTGCTGGCATCTGTTTTTTAGTCCTCTAAAATATTCAGTAAGTACTATAATCTGCAGCACCGTGTGTCGGCAATAAATCCTTGCTCGGCCCCTCTGCCCCTTCGGTTTACCAATTTACAATTATAAACTTACCTGTCCGATCGCATCACACTCCGGCATCTCTTGATCCCACAATGTCTCCGTCGGGCTGTACCAGCTTGCCGTCCCGTCGTGCTCTATGCCGGGGTGCCCGCCGAAGTGGACCAAAACCCAGGATAGTCAAAATCCTGGGTGTTGGTCCACTTTAAAAGGCATCTGTTTGGGTAAATCCCCCCCCCCCCCGCCCCGACAACCTGTTCAGGTGTTGTAATATTAACACATGTGCACATAGACTTTTAATAGGTAGCTAGGAAAAATGCTGACCAACCATACCTCTGCGATAGCCTGCGCAGGATAAAAGGCGAGTATAGTGTTTTTGTGTCTTTACTATGGCATGATGGTCCAGGAGGTATAATATTAGGGAGAACCTCTGCTTCCCTGCTATGCATAAAGGCTTTAAAAAATCCTCCTTTCTGTTGGCTTTTCTACTTACTGCCCATAAACAGGTCCTGAAATTATCCAGCATTTTGTGATTTGTACAGTTAAGGTTTTATCTGACAAACAAGATCCTATAACTAAACTGAACTACAATTTTCAGCTTTTATTATTTAAGGGCACTGTCTACTTTGCTCCCCTCCTCCGATTTTTATTTATTACCCAGGTGGTGATTAATTCTTTTCTTCTGCATTCATATTTTGAAAATAAAAAAAATCAAATGGCATTTATCTTTAGATTTATGAAAACTCTGGATATTCAGACGTGGAATTATTTAAACTCCCCCAACACATACACTTTTGCTTTTCAAGCATAAGTTATAATTTAATTAAAAACTTCTGGCGTATTCCTGGCGTTTTTAAATATTAACGTGTTCCATGGATCACTTTCGATTATGTGCCGTTGTGAAATTCCTGAAGATGTCACAAATTTAAGGTTCCTGAAGTTGCACTCGGAATTGTCTGTTGATGCAAGAGGGATTGTGATAATTACACACATCCATTAGTATCAGCAGAGGAGATAAACATCAGGGAGCCTTAATGGGCTTGTCTTGGTGACAGCTGGCAAAGAACATTTGACATAATTAAGGATAGATTTGATTCAGTTGAAAATATACTCTCATTATAGGTGCCCAGTGGAAGTTGCACTAAAATTGTTAAATTCCCCTGAATGAGACTGTGGCGGCTGGGAAGCTTTTGAAATCCGCTGTGGCACTCATCGGAATTATTCACTTCTCTTTATGTCTTTCTCCTGTCAAATTCAGTTTGTGTTCCCTGTGTTTGTTCTCACTGCAAGCACTAAAAGAAGGCAACCTGTTTGCTTCTTTTTTCAGATTGTGCGGAGGTATATCAAGGACTGGCTGGAGAGGAAGAAACCACCGTTTGGGGCCATCAGCAGCTGCGTTCTCCTCATGATCATCTACACGACCTTCTGCGACACATTCTCAAACCCAAATATTGACTTGGACACTTTTAGCTTAGTCATTATTGTATTTATCAGTAAGTTTAACTATGCTTTTCTAAATTAACTTTTTATAGTTTGAAAGAACAGTGAAAACAAGTGGTGTTCAATTGGTGGCTCCAGACATTGCCTTGGGTATGACCGTAATGCATATATTTTAACCCTACATCTGAAGATGTAACTCTTCTTTGTGACATGTGGATCCACAGACTCTTCCAACCATGATTTTGGACACTATACAGAGATAGCGTTCGATTCAAAGCCAGGTGAGAAAACTCACTTTTTTTTAGGAGGAAAAACTTCCATTCGCTTTTATTGTATACCTTGGGACTGATTCAACACCAGGTGAAAATTTACACCCAGTGGTTGAATCAGCCCCGGGTAGATAATGAATGGCAATTTTCTCACCTAAAAAAGGAGTGCGTTTTCTTCCCTGGCTCTGACTTGACCCAATAGTTACCACTTGGGTTCTTTTATGCCTACACAAAAAGTACTCTGGTTTAGCTCTAGTTTCTGGAGGAGGCAGAAGCCTCCTGTACTAAGCCAAGCAAGGTTTTTATACTTGCTTATGCTGAAAGTTTGTAGCCTTGTCTTCTTTCTCATTATATCACCAATACACCCCTTCAATTTGTTTATTATATAGGCTTGGTATTAAGTACCTATGCTCATTGTCAATGCCTTTACCCACTATAGAAAATGGAGCCATTGTTAGCTAATGGTTTGCTAGCAATTTTGTCAGTAGACCTTTAAATGTACCCTCCAGTCAAAAGGAATTGAATGATCCCTGTATTAGGCAGTGGGAGGACATTCCCATCACCTGGTGAACCCCACAATGGGTAGAAATCTGGTGTCTGTAAACGAGGGATTGTGAAGGTGGCTTTCAGACTTCTCACTGGTATGCGGGTAGGTCATTCCCCCGTCTACTACATGACCTATTATTTGACTGGAAGGTCCTTTTAATTAACTTGACGCAAGAAAGAACTTCATTAAAAATTCATTAAGAATTACAGCTACTACACCCAAGACCAAAAATACATTACTAAACATCGCCAAACAGTCATGCCAAAAAAGCAGCACAGACCCTAACTGTGGGGTTGGGTAACTGAACCTTTGCTTTTATTTAAAGTGCCAGTCCAGCCAGACTTCCCGATCTCAATCCACCTCCCACCTTGCCTTACTAAACAAGCGCTAAAGCAGTGCTAATGTTCTAAATAACAAACTGATACTTACCGTTGCACGATTACCACGCCGGGCTCCGCCATCTTCCCAGGGCTGCACTGTTCGTACCAGAAGCTCACCGCCTGCCCATTCACTTGAATTCTTTACTCTCAATAGTGTAAAGAATAAAACAAATCCAGTATCTGTGTATGTGTGAATGCATTCTAATGCATATACCTATGTGTTGCCATTGTGGACAAATGCAGATTTTGATCCTTCTGTGAATTCCCAGAAAGAAAGAGATTTTTCTACTGAATTCTCAATTTTGCACTGCAGAAATGTAACAGGTTTATTTTGTCTTACAGTATTTTTTATTCAACTAGCATTCATGCTTTTAACATTCCTATTTTCTACTAGGTAAGTGCTGAGTATTCACAAAGTATTAGTAATAATATAACCCATATTATGTCCAGTAATCCTTTCATGATGTCATGTTGAGATTTTTGACTACTCTTATGACCTGTTTACATATTAATATGGACCCTGTGAAAATTCCAGTAGTGACCATTTACATGCTGTAAGAGGGGGCTGCTTAGCTTGTATTTGTACATACAGTGTGTTTCTGGAACGCAACAGATTGCTGTGTCTGACATAAATGTTAACTTAAAGAGGACCAACACTCCTATATTAATGTTGGGGACTGGGTGGGGGTGTCCCATTGATTCCCCACTTCATATAACGGCAGGAAAGCCCATTACCCATCTCTTTTATTCACCTACTTCTGTGTCTTGATGTAGCTTTGCAGTCCCATGTTACAGCCGGTAACCAATGAACTTCCCAGGGCAGGCTTACACAGTGCTCTATATGCACCTGCATGGCAAATGGTTTCTGGTTGCCGGGGGTCACATGGGGTTGCGGTTCTTCAGGTGGAAGGAGCAATCACAGTTTCAGGACAGGGGGGCATGGGCTTACCAGGCATGTATGGGGTTCGATGCATTCATTGTTTGCATTGTAACAAGTGCAACAGCACTTTGTTATTGTATGCAAGCCATTAATCTAAATGAATTCTGTACATTGTGTCAATGAACTTATGTTATGAGTCTACCTATCCCCGGTCCTTTTTTGCTGCAGTGAAAATTCTGGGTGAGATTTTGTGGGAGGTGCCACAGAGCCCCCAAACTGGTCACAATCCTAACCCATGTAATTACTGGTCCACAGTCTGATGATTGTGATGCAATTTGATTTCCTGTTCTAAGGTTTTGATATTTAAGGATGCCACTTCAAATCTCTGCCATGCCCCCATGATTTACTTTTAATACATCTGTGTCAAATCTTTGGGGATTACATTAGGGCAGCAATGAATATTTCTTATGAATGACATTTTCAATTAAATGGTCAGATGTACAATAAGCATTTTGTCTGCTCGGAGTTCCGTATTAATATGTATGTAATGATGGTAGTAATATTGAATGACTTAAAGGAGTACATGGCCCCTCATGTGCTTTGTTTATGGACTAGGCCTAATTCATCCTCTTGCATCTTCGTCCTGGCCAGAAAAAGTGCGCTCCTGTTGGTCATGGGTTGGTAAAGCTGAAGCAGGGGGTGTCAGTATTTAAAGTGGACCAACACCCAGGATTTTCACTATCCTGGATTTTGATCCACTTCCGTGGGGCACCTCGGTCGGGGGTGCCCCACTGCGTGAAACCCCCCAGATCGCCCTAAAAAACTCACCTCACCCCGCTCCTACGAGAGCGCTCGTCCAATCAGAGCGCTCAGAGCCGCTGTGGTATGTGGCATGCTGGAGGCCGCGTCTCGCGCTTCCCTCTAACAGGGAGCGCGCCCTGCTAGAGAGAAGCGTGAAATACGACTGCGGCTCGCGCATGCGCCGTTGGGGAGGGATCTGATCGGCCCAGGAATCTTATAGATTCCCGAGCTAATCCCCCCTGGGTGTTGGTCCACTTTAAGCTTCAGGTTAGTCCTCCTTAATATCGGTAAGGTTAGCCTTGAATACATATTTAACACATATAACATGAATACTATAGTCTTGTCAGGTGCTTTCAAAGAGAGCATCTAAGCATCCTGTAACACCCCCCCCATCCTCCCGTGCTAAGACCAATATGAGAAATAACTTTTAATTAATAAATTTGTTAAAAAAAAAAAAAAACTTGTTGGACAGCACTGTGCACAGAAGCTGAAGCTGGGATCTTGAGTGACAGGTCAGTCACCCAATCTCCCAATCTCATGCAGTAGTCTGACTGTACTGGTCTGTCACTCAAGTCTAATTGTCACTCCATTGTGGCTGCCATGCAAAGCCCACTGTCATCGGGGGGGGGGGGGGGGGGGGGATTGCAGTGATCAGGTGAGTAGTTTTATTTTAACACTCAATTGGAGGGTTTCAAAAAGATCCTGTAACTGTATTTAAAATAATTTTAAAGCATCTATATATGTTAATGCTAGTTATGTTTCTCCTCTCTTTCAGTAAAAATACTGGATTTACGCCAGCAGACACTGTTGCAATAGTATTTTGTTCAACCCATAAATCTCTCACATTAGGTATGTATACAACGTGTTTCTGACGATAGCCCTTTGACTATAAATAAACTATTCTTACGTCCCTTCTTGAATTTTCCTGTTTATAAGAAATTTGAGTAAAAGTGAGTTTTTTTTTTTTTTTTTATAGAATAAGCCTTCTCAGTGATTTTTGCTGTATCACATAAGCACTCAACTGCCGGTATTGGTCTGAGATAGTGTGAAACACGAAACCCACCCCCTCCACTTTTTTGGATTCATCAAAATAAAGCAGGGCAGAGTCACTTAAATAAGCAATGCAGTTTTTGTATCTTCCTTCCAGTGAGGGTTCATATTCATAAACCTTGTTAATTACAGCATTCGTTTGTTCCCCAGCAGCAGTTCATGCCTAGTTTACATTTCTATCCTCAACCTTGAGAGATGATCCTTTCTTCCCAAGCCATTCACCATTTGCAAGTACACAATGTTGGGCGGAGGTCTTCCCCTCACTGACATGAATGAATGGAGCATGCAGTTCTGATCACTGTAACGTAGGTGGTGTGCTAGGCACTACCTTTTGCACCCCCTTTGTATGAGGCCGCAGAGAATGTTTGGATGTGGCATCTAGGGCTGACACGTATGGAAGGTCTAGATGAGGAGACTAGAAGAATGCATTTTATTTTTCCCAGAGACGGGCTTTAATATTGAAAACAGTTAATTTGTCCCATCCTTTCCATTAGTCCAACCAGGAAAAGTTAAAAACAAAAGACATATTTTAAAGGGACTGTAAACCCAACGGCAATAATAATGATGGCTGTCCCATGTGCCTCTCCTTCATTTCCTGCAGCACCGAGTGGAAACCTGAGCAGGTTTTCAAAGTTTGCCCTCCTTTCAATTTCATTTCTCCAGCACCAAGTGGTCTAACAGCGAGCGAGTGAGCGGGGCAAGCCACAGTGGTCCTGAAGCTGTTCCAGACCACAACAGATCATGCTCAAGCCTCTTAAAGCTGTGCCAAGACGCACCATTCCCAGCTCAGTCACAACCCAGAAATCCAAGCAGAGAAAATGTCTTGGTTTGAATACATAAGCCTCTAACAGTACATATAATCAGAGATTTTGAGATACTTTGAAATGGTTCTTTCTGCACTGTTCGGACACAGAATTTGGTGTCAGGAAGGTAGTGTGTGTCTGGACAATCCCTTTAAGTTGTTTTTATGTTATCAGATGTGGTGTCCTTGTATTACTGTATTTTTCACCCCACAAGATGCACTTCTATTCCCCCCAAAGTTTGAGGGGGAATGTGTGTGCATCTTATGGGGTGAATGTAAAAAAAAAAAAATAATAATTACCGCCGCCCCCATGCTGCTGGCCGAGCTGCCACAGCCCCCAGGAGTAGGGGCAGCGGGAGTGCAGGAAGAGGGCAGGGTAACTGATCCCTGCTCGTGATCCCCGTTGCCACCGTTGCTTCTTCAGTGCGGAGTCAATTGTCTGGACGCCGGCACAGTCCACACCTACCCTCCCCATAGAACCGGGTGCTTGCATGTGCCCGCGCCGGAGAAGCAGCGGGGGCAGGGAACAGTTTACCTGCCCCGTCAGCCTCTCCTCCATCTTCTGGCCTCCCAGTGGCTATTGCAGCCCAGCCAACAGTGTGTGAGCCCTGGCTATGTGATTTTACTTTTTTTTTTTTTTGTTTGTTTGGTAGGGGGGATGACACACTGACTATAGGGAATTGGGGGGAGAATGCCACACCTCCTATGGGAAATGGGGTAGGGGAATGCCGCACTGCCTATGGAGAATGGGGTGGGGGATTGCCACATTGCCTATGGGAGAGGGGATGCCACACTACCTATATAGGGAATGGGAGACGGGATGCCACACTGCCTATGGGGAATAGGAGGGGGGAATGCCACACTGCCTATGTGAAATAGGATTTGGATGAATGCCAAACTGCCTATGTGGAATAGGATGTGGATGAATGCCACACTGCCTATGGGGTATGGAAGGGGGAAATGCCACACTGTCTATGGGGAATGGGAGGGGGGAATGCTACATTGCCTATGAGGAATGGGAGGGGGGAATGCTACATTGCCTATGAGGAATGGGAGGGGGAATGCCATGCTGCCTATGGGGAATTTGAGGAGGGAATGCCACGCTGCCTATGAGGAATTGGAGGGGGAACTCCACACTGCCTATGGGGAATTGGAGGGGTGAATGCCAAACTGCCTACTGGGAATTGGAGGGGGGAATGCCACACTGCTTATGGGGAATTGGAGGTGGGAATGCCACACTGCCTACGGGGAATTGGAGGGGGGAATCCCACACTGCCTTTGGGCAATGGAAGGGGGGAATGCCGCACTGCCTATGGGGAATGGGAGGTAGAAATGCCGCACTGCCTATGGGGAATGGGAGGGGGAAATGCCACACTGCCTATAATAGGATATGGGAGGAAGGAGACTGCCACACTGTCTGTAATTGGGGGACTCTGCACTTTGCCTATTTTTTTGTTCCTGGGGGAAGCACGACATTTGGTTCCGATTTTTTTTTTTTTTTTCCTGCTCCAAATTGTAGGTGCATCTTATAGAACGAAACATACTGTAAAATGTTAATATGGTTGTATTGGGCATTCCAATACTTGCATTAATTTGGGAAACCGTTGAAAAATACACTTATTCGTAAATATTTTAGCAAAACTGTGCTACAAAGCCAGTTAATATGTATATTTATGCCAGCCCAGTATTTTTTAATTTTCTCAGCCAGACAAAAGTGGATCCCAACACACACACTCTCTTCTTACTTGATTAATTTCTTTTATTAGTACATTTGCCAGTGATAGATTGCTTGGTATTAGAAGTTTTCCTCTCTTGATTGATTACGGATGAAGTGACTATTTGACCTTTAATTATGAGGTTCCACATTGGAAATGACATTGAGCTATAGCTTCTTGTAATCCAGCTGGAAAACCCGTCAGGAAACCTTTTTATAAGTGCTTCAAGAAATACTATCAATAGTGCTCCTTCAAAGAATCCCACCCTGCACTGCTCGTGTTTATGTGGTCTTTTGCATTTAAAAAACAAAAAACTCCTGGAAAATGCCTGGTCATTAAGACGATTATGCATACACAGTTATGTGATGGCTAAGAAGCCTAAACACTTTAAAGTACATAAAAATGTACAGTATTTTTTGCACCAGGGTTTAGAAGAGGAAAATGATTTAAAAAAATATTCTAAATGCAATGAGTAAATATGAGGGCACCCCGCTCCAACATGAATATCACAGCCCCCCAGCATAAATTCTCCACTCCCACCATTACCTTTCTATGATTAGCCTGACAGGGGCCCCAGATGCTGATAGTGTTTCTTTTTGCATTCTGTCTGCAGACTTACAAGCTACACCCCATCTCCACCCTGCTCCATGCTGCCTTATTCCCCACGGCACCCACATCTCTGCCCTGCTTTATGCTGCACCTCAATCTCTGCCCTGTTTCCCACTGCACCTACATATCTGCCCTGCTCTATGCTTCACCCCCATCTCCACCCATGCTCCATGCTGCTCCCCATCTTCGCCTTGCTCCATGCTGCACCCCATCTTCGCCTTGCTCCATCCTGCACCCACATCTCTGGCCTGATCCATGCTGCACCCACATATCTGGCCTGATCCATGCTGCTCCCCTGTCTCTGCCCAGTTCCACGCTGCACCCACATCTCTGCCCTGCTCCATGCTGCACCCACAAATATTCCCTGCTCCATGCTGCACCCACAAATATTCTATGCTGCACCCACATCTCTGACCTGATTAATGCTGCTCCCCTGTCTCTGCCCTGCTCCATGCTGCTCCCCTGTCTCTGCCCTGCTCCATGCTGCACCCACAAATCTTCCCTGCTCCATGCTGCACCCACATCTCTGCCCTGATCCATGCTGCACCCACATCTCTGCCCTGATCCATGCTGCTCCCCTGTCTCTGCCCTGCTCCATGCTGCACCCCCATCTCCTCCCTTCATGCCCATGCACAACTGCACCCATTCATGCTCCATGCTGCACCCACATCTCCACCCTGCTCCATGCTGCCCCCACATCTTACAAAAAGGACAAAGTTGAAGTAGGTTTACTCGCCAGGCCACAAATTGGTACTTTTTAAGGTTTATTTTTGCACTCTACATTTCTTGTACTTTTCAATCAGTTCTTTTTATAAATATAATGGTATAGGTTTAAAAAATAAAATTTCCCTAAAAAGGAATGACAAAGGCAATTGGCATAGAAATTAACCCAGGACCTATTTTATACAGTAAATTCTCACTAGGCAAAAAAATAGACAATGTGAATGTGGTTCCTCCTTCACACCCAGCATATAAATCTTTTGATTCCAGCGTTTCTCAGATGTGTCCAGAATGTCACCAAAGACTTCCCTTCCGGATGCCTCCCCTTCATCTCTACATACTGCTATCAGTAGGTTTTTATTAATATTTAGAAAGTTTGCCTCCAGCAGTACTAAAGTGAGCATCAGAGAAACAACAGTTGTTTACCACGTTTGAACTGAAGGATCTCGCCCCAGAGAAATGCTTTCACTTGAAGTGTACATCTTTCAATCTCAGCCCGCTACAAAGAGACGCATGAATAACAATTGTCATTTCTGGGCCGCACCTCTCCAATTATTTATTTGGTTTGTGTTTTCCAAGAAATCCACATAATGGCGAGAGACACTCAAAGCCCAATCGCTACCTTTAATGACAGTGTGTTCATATGTCTCTGTGACATGCGTGTGTACATAAAGAGAATAAAATAAACATTCCGCTAAGAGGAAATTGTTAATGGCATTAACCTCCTTTACTGGGGCATATCCAGAAGTATTAGCGGATAGAGATGTAACACTCCTTTCCTGTGCAGCTGCCAAGGCTTCGGCATGCTAGGCATACTCCTGTACATTGTCACTTGAATGAATGAAGATATAGGTATATTCAAAAGAAGAAAATTGCCATAAATAGGTCCAATATTAAAACGCTGCTAAACATGCTTGGTGACATGAGGAGGGGTTGCATACACTATATTCCCTGCATGAAAATCATTCCTTATTTGTTTGTTCTACCTCTACTGGAACCAAGTAAAAACAGTAGTTTGACTTTTATTGGAGAGGACTGTGCTAGTTGCATAATGGCAAAACCCTGGAAGTAAAGGTCTACTATGCAGTGTAACTATAAATGGCAGGTTATTCTGTTCCTTGACCACTATGGTGGGGATCGAAAAGAAGGCTCTGCAGGATTAGAATGAATGATGAGTGGCAGGCAGGACATGCTGAGAGGGTAATGGTCATCTGCAGTTTAAAAACCTCTCGTGCATCCGTCCCTTCCTCACATCTGTCACTATTAATATTAAAGTGGACCAAAACACAGGATTTTCACTATCCTGGGGTTTGGTCTGTCCCCCTGGAGCATTCTGTTTTGTCATGCCCCGCTGTGTGAAACCCCACCATTAGCCTGCTTTCCTTTATTTCCGCAGGTGGGCGCATATTAATGTGAAGCTGGAGAAGCTTAATGGGATCCCAGCCACACTTGATAAGCGCGTGGCATCACTCGCATCCTTCATGTGTGTGTGGCCACGGCAGCCATTCCGTTACAGTGGGTGTGTGCACAAGAAGCCCGAGAAGGATGCGAGGGATTCTGCTGCCGCACACTTGCACTGTGGGCTTGTTGGTAAGTTAAGCATATCGGGTGACTGGGGGATTTCACTCAACAGGTAGAGGGAATAAGGCAGCCATGGAGTCTCATACAGTGCATGTCCTGATCATATCCTGACTAGATTACTGCAACATTCTCGTCTGTGGTCTACCAGAAAACAGACTGGCACCTCTCCAATCTATTCTAAACTTTGTTGCTCGCCTCATCTACCTCTTCTCTGGCTTCTCCAGTGCTGCTCCAGTTCTGTAACTCCATTGGCTTCCAACATCTGAAAGAATTCAGTTTAAGTTTAGTGTCCTTAACCTACATTTCATTATTAATCCAATATTCCAACCCATGTGCCTCAGATCTGCTCTCCTTTAACCCTGATAACCTCCTCCCACTCTCATCTTCAAGACTGCACTCCACTCCTCTGGAATGCCCTCCTTCATACAATTCACCATTCTCCAAACTCTTAAACTGTCTCAGACAACCCACCCCCAAATCTCAACAACCTTCAAAGCACAGTGACCAACTACTACTCTCCAAGCTGAGATATGATATCTCTGCTTGGTTTTCCTTTTTAATGAGTGAATAGATAAAGCTAGCGACCCATGTACAAATACTACTTTTATTATCTATCAGAGTTTCTGGCTCCCCATCCCTCAACATAACTATTAGAGCTGAATACTTCTGTGTACACCTCCCTATTAAAATTGTAGGATTTTGTCATGTAAAAGTCTGACCAAGAAGAATCATTTCAGAACTTTTTCCACCTTTAAAGTCATCTGAAATATTTTGGGTGGAAAATTAAAGGAGTGAAATAATGCTTTTGCACACCCTCCAAATTATACTTTGATTGTCCTTTGAACTTATCTACCAACATGGTACATCTAGACTTGGCAATCTTTGCCCTCTTTGTTACAGAAGTTCTCCAATTTGGTCAGATTGTGAGGACTGCTTGTGTATTGCCCACTTTAGGTCAACCCACAGATTTGTAATTAGATCCAGGTCTGACGGGGCCTTTCCAAAAGTTTGATCTCTTCCTGGCTAAGCCATTCTTTTGTTGAGGTTGTCGTGCGAGTTCTGAAATCTGATATTTGGAACTATTCAAAATTCCCTCCACTTTGGATAAATCCTAAGTTCAGGCTACAAAAAAAAACTGACCAAAGGCATAATTCTGCCTCCATCATGCATCACTGTGGGTATGGTGTTCTATTCCTAGTATGTCACACACCCCACTTCCAAATATTCATGACACTTGGGAACCCGGCCTGTAGAGGGCGATCTTGCAGAGATGACATGGAAAAAGGAGCCCCTCCTGGTCCATAAGTACTGGGTTCCTCCCACTATTCCTCAGTCTTTTCGTCTCTGCAGTCGGCGAAGCATTCAGAAGATGACTCTCCTTCAAGCTGCAGGTAGCCGGGTTAGCTCCCGGCCCCTTTTTTCTCTCCTTCAAGCTGCAGGTAGCCGGGTTTGCTCCCGGCCCCTTTTTTTCTCTATTTCTGTCTGATACTCTTTAAACCTGTTTGGTTATATTGTATGCCTCCCAGCCCTGGCTGTATGGTTCAGGCAAAGGTAGATACATACACCTTCTGGTGTATACAGGAGTTTTACTCCTCCGTGAGACCCAAATGTGGGTAGGCGGATTCCGGGTTGGTGTTCTCGGCATGGGATGCCCCTGTCCCTTTATAATCCCCTTGTGCCTTATGGGTGCATTTCTATCCTCTCCCCTTTAGTTCTCCTTTACCCTGCTGGGGTAAAAAGGAGGGGGGGGGGGCGTTATTTGGGCTTATTTGTCACCATGCGCACAAATAATGAAAAAAAAAAAAGAGAGATATATAAAATAATCTTTATTACATATATATTATTATGTATGTCTACTATACTATTTAATAGGATATGTTTTATTTAGATTTTCCTATTTCTGTCTAGGCAGCATTCTTTTGCTTACCTTTTAAAGCTCTTTGTTTCTGCTATGTTCAGATTTGAATTTCTCTCCATTCTTGGTCATGTGATTCTGAGGGTAGGCGGGGCTTAGGCACACTGCATCATTTCATTCTCAGAGCACCCTGGTGTGCTCTCTTTGTCTGCCTGGCTCCTGCTCTTCCCTATGGTCTTCCCTCATTGTGCTTGCTTCGGCAGCACATATACTAAAATTTGAACAATACAGAGAAGATTAGCCTGGCCCCTGCGCAAGGATGACACGCAAATTCGTGAAGCGTTCCATATTTAAAGGTGCTGTGAGTACCCCTCAGCTTGCTGAAGGGAGTTTCTGCCATTTTTTTTTCATGCTTTGTCATTTATTGTATTGTGTGCATTGGTGACTGTTTGTTTTCTTTGTAGGTGGAAACTCTTTATTTTAAAGGGGTTTCTACTGGTCTTTAGCCCTTAAAGCCTTATTTGGGGGTCCATTTGTGTTAATATCCTCCCTCTTGGGACTATTTAAAGGGGCATCCCGGGTAGCAATTTCTAAATCCCATATATACTTGGCGACTATAATCAATTATAGTATAATACTAAAAACCATATGGAGGCATCTCAGGACAATGGGCATGCAGTTCCCTCTGCACAGACTCGGCAATGTTTTGGATGTGGGGCATCCCTTGTTGGGGATAACGCAATTTTTTGCGTCCCTTGTGCTCAATTAACTATTATGCAGCAAACTGGGGCCCAGGCTTCGGCGTCTGCGGCTTCTGCCTTATCTCCTACTCCGCCATGTCTTGTCCGTACCCCCAGTGATATTGTCATGGGTGGTGAGTCGCATTCTGATTTATGTGCCAGATTGGCTCATCTTGAAAAATTAATGTCTAGCTCTGTGGCCAAGAAGGCCTCAGCTAAAAGGAAACATTTGACTCAGGCCGTTCCGGTAAGTGAGTTGGATAATTGTGAAATGCTTTATTGGTCTGATCCTTCTCAGTTAGAAGAAGGAGAATTATATGAGGATTCAGATGTTTCTGATGAACAGCAATTTGTTGGTACTGTGATTGAGCAGGGTGAAGCTAGTGTTGTGGATACCCCAAAGGCTCTTGCTCAGTTATTTGAGGTTTTGGTTATCACTCCTCCTGAAGTAGTCCCTCCTCAAAAAGGGGAATTCTTTGGAGTCTCTAAACCTTGTTTAGAATTTCCAGATGTAAAGCATTTTGATGAAATTATTCTTAAAGAATGGGAGAAGCCTGCGCGGCTTCCTGGCATTCCCTTGGGCTGGGACAAGAAATATCCCTTCCCAGCTGATACTGTTAAGCGTTGGTCATCACCACCTGTGGTGGATGCCCCTGTGCTTAATTTATTCAATTCTTCTGTGTTGCATTCTCCTGACTCCACTACACTTAAAGATGGAGAGGATAAGCGTATTGATCAAATGGCATGCCACACTTTGTCCAGATCCCGGCCTCCTCCCAGATTTTTCATGTCCCGGTTGCCGTCAGATCCGGCAATTGCGCAGGGACTGCGGGCAGCTGTAGCGAATCTGTTAAACATGGCTGTTATCTGCCTAGTGCCTCCAGCGGAAAGGGGTTTGGGGTTTTACTCCAACCTATTCACAGTACCCAAAGAGGACGGCTCTGTTCGGCCTATCCTAGACCTAAGGAGACTCAATCAATTTATCCGTTTCAGAAAATTCCGCATGGAGTCTCTGCGATCAACGATCGATGCTCCCCGTCAGGGGGACTTCATGACATCCATAGACATCAAGGATGCTTATTTGCACATTCCTATTTTACCGGATCACCTGAGATTTCTCAGGTTCTCGATAGAAGACCAGCATTATCAATTTGTGGCCCTGCCATTCGGCCTTACTTCGGCCCCAAGAGTCTTTACCAAGATGCTGGCAGGAGTGATGGCTATATTCAGGGTCCAGGGCATCCGCATTGTGCCTTTTCTGGACCATCATCTTATCGCGGCCTCCTCCCTCGAACAGTCAAAGTTGGACACCAGGACGGTGGTCTCTACGCTAGAGAGATTCGGATGGGTAATAGGTTACCCCAAATCCTCTCTCTGTCCGTCCAGGGAAATTCCCTTCCTGGGCCTGATTCTGGATACATTTCAGGCCAAGGTTTTTCTTCCTCAGTCTAAAATGGGTCTGATTCAGGACTTGATTCGTCTATTCTTGTCCAACCCTCGTCAGTCTATCCGTCTAGGGATGAGACTAGTGGGATTGATGGTAGCTGCATTCGAGGCAGTCCCGTTTGCCCAGTTTCACATAAGGACGCTTCAGCTCTTCCTCTTGGCAAAGTGGGACAGGTGCCCACTATCATTGAATCAAACTTGTCTATTGTCTCCCCACGTTTTGAAGTCCCTTCAGTGGTGGTTAATATCGCTCAACCTCCAGAAGGGCAAGTAATTTCTGACTCCGTGTTGGAAACTGGTTACCACGGATGCCAGCCTGGTTGGCTGGGGGGGCTTCTGGAAGAAGCATCAGTTCCAAGGATTGTGGGGGCCTCAGGAGGCTCATTCTCCAATCAATGTATTAGAGCTTCGGGCCATACGTCTTTTTCTACTTCGACTGACCCATTTCTTACAGGGTCTGCCAGCTCAGATTCGGTCAGACAACCGAACAGCTGTTGCATACATCAATCGCCAGGGAGGGACTCGCAGTTGGGGTGCCCTCCGGGAAGTGTCTCTGATCCTTCAGTGGGCAGAGATCAATCTTCCCTGCATATCAGCAGTTTACATTCCGGGGATAGAGAATGTGGAGGCAGACTCCCTGAGCAGGGGATGTCCTCGCCAGGGAGAATGGTCTCTCAATCCAAGGGTCTTTCAGTTCCTCTGTCACAAGTGGGGGACTCCACAGCTGGACCTGTTTGCTTCTCATCACAATCACAAGCTGCCAGTTTTTGTGTCTCTATCCCAGGATTCTCTGGCAGTGGCAGCGGATGCCATGTCTCTGGCCTGGAAGAATCTGGGGTTCCTGTATCTGTTTCCCCCATTCTCCATGATCAGCAAGGTGGTGCGCAAGTCAGCACTGGAGGAGGCACCAGCAATTCTGGTGGCGCCAAGGTGGCCAAGATGTCTGTGGTACGCAGACGTCGTAAGGCTGGCAGTGGATCGATTCCATCTGCCTCTTCTTCCAGATCTCATCACTCAGGGTCAACTTTGTTACCCCAATTTACAAACGCTGGCTTTGATGGCATGGCTGCTGAAGTCTACATCTTGAAAGAAGAAGGTCTTTCTGATGTGGTTATTCAGACTCTTATTAGAGCTAAGAAGAAGTCTTCCTCTGTCATTTATTATAGGACTTGGAGGTCCTATATTCATTGGTGTGAATCCAGGGCTTTGCCCTGTAGAGTATTTTCTATTCCTAGAATTCTGGAATATCTGCAACGAGGTCTTGATATGGGATTTCAGATTAGTACTTTGAAAGGGCAAGTCTCTGCCTTGGCTATTTTCTTTCAAAGGTCGTTTGCTCTTCATCCTTTGATTAAGCCCTTTTTCCAAGGAGTCGTGCATGTGCTGCCTCCCAGAAAGCCTATAATTCCTGTTTGGGTCCTTAACCTGGTGCTTTCAGCTATGCAGGCTGCTCCCTTTGAGCCTTTGCAGGATATTCCTCTTCCTATTCTTACTCAGAAGGTTGCCTTTTTGGTTGCTATTACTTCTGTCCGCTGAGTTTCTGAACTGGCGGCTTTGTCTATTCTAGCCCCTTATTTTGAGAGGCATCAAGATAAGGTTGTTTTCCGTTTTAAACCGGATTTCCTTCCTAAGGTGGTGTCTGCTTTCCACCTAAATCAGGATATAGTTCTTCCTTCCTTGTGTCCTAAACCTAGTAACGACAAGGAAAGGGTCTTACATTCTTTGGATGTAGTTTGTTGTGTTAAGTATTATTTAGTTACTACTTCGGCCTTCCGCAAGACGGATGCCTTTTTTGTTGTGCCTTCTGGGCCCAAGAAGGGTTTTGCTCCTGCCAAATCTTCCCTTAGTAAGTGGATACGTCAGGCTATCATTGGGGCCTATATGGCGAAGGGGAAGGTTCCCCCTTTTCATGTCACCGCTCATTCTACTCGTGCTATTGGAGCTTCTTGGGCTTTTCAGCACCAGGCTTCTGTTGAACAAGTTTGCAAGGCTGCGACTTGGTCTCCTGTGCATACTTTTTCTAAGTTTTACAAGGTTGATGTGCGGGCTTTGGCCGCAAAATTCTGCAAGCTGCAGTAATTTAAGTTATGCATTATTCCTTGGGGATCCCCACCCATTATAGACACTGCTATTGGATGTCCCAAGTGTCATGAATATTTGGAAGTGGGGTGTGTGAGATACTAGGAATAATACCATTTTGTGAGTACTCACCTGTAAAATGGTTATTACTAGTATGTCACACACCCCACTTCCCCCGCCCTTTTTTGTTCTAAGGGATCCTTTATATGGTGATTATTATTTTCAAACTATTTTTCAATTATCGAATATAATTTGCTCTTCCTGGTTCTTCACTGCTTTTTAAAAAGACAGGAATAGTGGGAGGAACCCAGTACTTATGGACCAGGAGGGGCTCCTTTTTCCATGTCATCTCTGCAAGATCGCCCTCTACAGGCCGGGTTCCCAAGTGTCATGAATATTTGGAAGTGGGGTGTGTGACATACTCAATGGTAATAACCATTTTACAGGTGAGTACTCACAAAATGGTATTTTTGGGGATACACATGGCTTTACACTAAATATGTGCAGCCAGTTTAATCTTGGTCTTAGCAGACCATAACCCTTTTTTCCCCACATGCTTTTGGCAGGTTTAATGTAGGTTTTGGCAAGGTATAGCCAGGCATGATCCAGACATATGAAGTATAGAGGAAACTGTTGCTCCATGCAGTGAAACTCCCAAGTACTTGCACAATATCCTGCAGCTCATTTCTCCTCTTGGAACAATTTTTTGTCGTTCTTTTCGTACATTTTTGAGTTATGTTCAATTCTCTGTAATGTTACGGTCGGGCCAAATTCTATCCACTTGTCAGTTTTTTTTTTGTTAACCACCAGTCCTGCCAAGTCACTTGGGGGGCTTAAACCAGAGACAGGCAACCACCATTCTTGACTCAGACAGAATAAATGTTATTGTTATTTTATTCTGACAGACTTGTAAAGCTGGGTACAAACATGTAATAAAATCAGAGAGCTCACAGAGTGATAGGACTGTTGGATAAAACTGCTCCCCCCCCCCCCCAATCTGCTCATCATTGTTGGCTTTTCCTTGCTACCCAGTACAGTTGGTTCTTCATATACAATATCTGGACCAAATGTAATTGGCTTGTAAAATGTTGAACTTGATGGCCTTTTTGGGACTGTTCGCTGCTGGCTTTTGGAGAGCAGTGGGCAACAATACACCGAGACTGGATCTTTGGAATAATCTTGCAGCAGATTTGATTTGTGCCCCTTTTTATAAAAAAAAAAAAAAAAAAAACTGATTCTCCCCCCTTACCTGTCTTTTGTTTTGCTCAACTAGTTCTTCACATTCCCTCCGGTCTTTTTTGTCTTCGGAAAAGGTTGTTATTGGTGATCATATGTGAGCATGCGAATGCCACGATTTGTATTAATGGTCTAATGGACCATCGATCAGACTACAATATGCTTACCTTACTTAATTTGGGTTTTTATTTATATACTGATCCTTATTGGTTCGTCCTCGCTGGACCATTCCATTTATTATAGCTTTATCTTGACTGCATGCTTTTAATTGAAATAAGAAAACAATATGGTGGACATTCCTTAAATCTTTGATTTGTGTGGCTCAGGACAATATACTGCCTACCCCAACTGTAATGCCGCTGAATAGACTTTGTCATTGGCACTGCTAATAATGAGAGATCATTCAGATTAGACAGACGATTGCTATTTGAAGCTTGTTTGCAGATATGAGCTGTAAAAATCTGCTTGTGGATTTACCTGAGGTGTCAAACCCTGTTGGGTAACTTTTAAAGGAATGTGTCATGTGTGACATGGAGGATGGCAAGCTGTACATTAGTGATTTCCCCAGTGCTCCGAGCAGATAGTAATGTACTGGGAAGTGCTCAGTCTCTGCTGTATAAAGCTCCAGCATTGGGGGAAAATCTGTTTGGAAAGAAATGACTTCAGTGGTGCAGCAATCCATTTGCAATGTGTGCCTGCTAACATCTCTCAGACAATGCATTGTATTAAAGAGGCATTTTAGATTAATGTTTTATAAACACTTTTCAGCATGACAGCCTAAAGTCCCTCTAAATGCGTGCCTGGTGCTCACTACCATAAAGTTAAATGCCATCTCCTAAAGTCTCACTGGGGTCTGTCAGCCATTGTGACTCTGAATCCCTACCTTCCCAGCATTAAAATTAATTTCCTTTCGTTTTATATGGCCACAGTGATAGCAAGATGAAAGCGCCCATAGCACTGTGTTTGCCTGAACGTGTTATTCAGACTGTCTATTATTTCATGTTTGTGCTTTTTAAGTGCTTCAATCCTCCTTTGTAACTTCTTGCAACTTGTGGGTTGTTTTTATACCCAAATATACCTGATAAGTTAAAGTTAAACTGTATTAAGGCGGACTAAAACCCACATTTTTACTAGAATCCCCTGAATTGCTCCCTCTATGGCGAGTACCTTTTGACAATTGTCACTGCTCTTGCATTACTTTAATACCAGATAATGGCGTCTGTTTTAGCTCTAAAGCTCCGCCTCCTCCATTCATTACCACTGTTGTGTGTGGCAATGACGTCATTGCCACACCTATGACTGATCTCCTGCTATCTTACAGAGAAGGGAAGAGCAAAAAAAGTGTTCCAGGACTTTTTGAAGAGTGAAAATATCCATTTATAGTTCTACACTATAATCGACAGGAGCTTTGACCAA
Source organism: Gastrophryne carolinensis (assembly GCA_027917425.1). Taxonomy (NCBI): domain Eukaryota; kingdom Metazoa; phylum Chordata; class Amphibia; order Anura; family Microhylidae; genus Gastrophryne; species Gastrophryne carolinensis. Next base: position 164,133,015 of record CM051234.1, read on the forward strand.
ATGTTTTTTTATTTGTATTTATTTGCATGGCACGGCCTGCTTCACAAATTCATTACAACTGGGTAATCTGCCACAAGGTGGCGTAGTGTACTGCAGAAGAGTTGTGGCTCCTCCCGATACATATAAAAACGGAATTACCATAGACTTACCCAGTTTTTTCTCTGCAGTGATTCTGCGAAGATAGAAGATGGCTCTCTCTATTGTGCAGGTGAGCAGGGCTACCAAGTCTGCGGCCCTGCATGGCTATTTCCACCCGTTTCCGGACCCCCTGTGCCTCCCAGCCTCGGCTGTCGGATCGGGTGAGGGTAGAGGAGCACTAGGGTCAAGTGCTCAAGGAACAATGCTCCAAGCCGCAGACCCTGTACCACAAAGGGTAGCCGGTGAGCCTACTAGGGATGTGGAGTTCCTGTACTAGCTCCTGAGGGGGTGAGTGTTTTGGGGATTATGTGACTTGTTCTGGTGCTTGTGGTCCCCCCCCCCGCTGGCCTGGGCTTCGCCGCTGCCTGCTCTCTCTTCTCCCCCCCCCTCCCCGACGGGTGTTCGGGGGGGGGGCGGGTGGTAGTGGTGTGCCTTTTCTGCTGTTTTTAGACTGTTTTGTAGACGTTCGCTGCCGCTGCCGCTTTGTACTACGCTCCGCAGCGGAGCTATATCTGTGAGTGTCAGTTTTACTCTGTGGATGACATCGGCGAGGTCACATGAGCGCCGTTTTCGCGCTCTTCGGGGGGGGGGCGTTGTATGACGCATACCGCGTCGTTCGCCCGGCGGCCCGCCCCTCAAGGTTCCTGTGCCGCCGCCATCTTGTTTCTGCTGCGTGTCTGGGGCCCTCTTCATCCCTGGGCTGCGGCGGTGATCTCTGCCTGTGTCGCTTCCTCCGGTGGTATGGATGCTGGCGATTCTTGTCCTGCTTGGTCCGTGAGTCCCCTCTGGGGTTTTGTTGTCCTTGGGGCATTGACTGCGGGATACTTATCTATTTTTGCTTATGTCTTTCAGGCGGGACACCCGTGGGTTGTGGTTTCTCCCGGTCCTGCTCCTTACCCCCCCTCCCCCCGTGTTTTATGGGGGCTGTGTTTTATGTGTGGGGTATCCCCTATCAGTAATGATGTAACGGTGTGCGTCCCGTGCGCCCAAGGTATCCTTGCGCTCCAGTCTGGGCTGCCTGCTTCTTTCATAAGTATCCCCGAGAGGAGGAAAATTGAACACTCAGGAGGCGCAACTGTATGCCAAAAGAATGCAAATTTTAATGCCAAAAAATGAAAAAAAATTACACAGTGACATAGTGTATATACAAATTAATCATATGGACCGCTTGATGTGTTCACATCCAGTATCTGGCATGTAGAGGTAATCATGGCTATTGAATGAGATGATTTACATGAGAAAAGTCATTTAGTATACAGATATCTTCAAGAAAAGCCATGGTAAACCTCATAACATTCTGAAGGAATTACAATGCAGATTAATGATATAAAGGTAATAATGAGATCAGGCTTACAGGTAAGACACCAGGTGGATGTAATATCACAAGAACCTCAACGTTTCGGCTATCACAGAGCCTTCATCAGGAGGAGCGGTAACCTATGCTTGGTGATTATGTGCTTATATAGGGAGAACAACCAGCAAGTGCAAAAAATGGGGGCAATCACGGGCGCACGCCTTGGCGCTGCATGGTGACATCATTTCCGGTCTTCGTGTCCAACCCCGACCGGCCGGGATCAAAATGACTACTGTCATCCTTACCTGGGGACGGCACGCAGGGTAGGGCACAAAACCGGACGAAGAAACAGATCCTGTGTGTCTGCTGTGGCGCACATTTAGGTGTGAGTGCCGTTATACACAAACGACTTGACAAACCACCTGGTAGACCCATAGTGGCGGGCACAGTCGGTTTTTCAGAATCCGGCCATCTTTATTGACCAACTCCTACAGCCTCTGGTAGTCTCCACCCCTTCCTACATACAAGATACCACCGACTTCCTCAATCATATTTCCACAATAGGACCACTCACAAGTGACTGCATTTTAGTCACGATGGACGTCTCTAGCCTCTACACCTCCATACCCCATAACACAGGGATAGATGTAATACGTAAGGCACCGTCTACCACCTCATTACCAACAGGAACAAAGGACCTTGCCATCACTCTTTTAACCATCAAAAATTATATTCTAAGTATGTCTCACACCCTGCTTCGAAAGTATTCATTACACTTGGGTTATGTCCAGTAGAGGGCGAACTTCTGCAGAGATGAATAGAAAAAAAGAAGCCCCTCCCGGCCCATAAATACCTGGGACCTTCCACACATTCCCCAGTAATCGTCTCTGCAGACGGCGAGCAAGTCAGAAGATGAAGTCTCCCCCTTGCAGGTAAGCCGGGTTCACACCCGGCCATTTTTATCCCTATTTCTGCCCGGACCTAGTTATGCTTAAGTCCCCTAATGCTTCCCAGCCTTGGCTGTAGGTCCGGGTGACGGTAGGAGTCACCTTAACAGGTGTACTGATAGGAGCCATGCTCCTCCGTGAGGCCCCATTACAAGGGGTAGGCGGCTACCAGGTTGGTGACCCTGGTTTGGGATGCCCTGTCCGTTTCCCCATGTTCTACTACTGTAGTTGGGGATCCCTCCCTCCTTTACTTTATTCCACTCTATGCACTATGGGAGGGGGGCCTGTGACTTTTCCCTTGTCCAGTTGATGTGGAGCATCGGGAAGTAATCCCTCAATCAACTGGTGTCTGAGTGTGTGTGTGTGATTGTGACATATACATGCGGCGGCCGTAGTCGGAGCCGGCCGCTCTGTCATGGCGTCGCTGGGCGAGGAGGCTAAGGGGAGCTTCTCCCTCCCCTTGCTGTGAGGAAAGGGGGCGGGGCCGGGTGCTCGGCGCGCTGGCGGCTGCCCGCCCCACTCTCTCTGGCGCCCTCGGCGGTTCCCGGTTAATGTAAGCGCGTTGCTGGGTGAGGATGGTGAGGGGGCGGGGCCAGGCGTGGCACGCGATCCGCGCCGGCCCTTCTTCTTCTTCTCCTTCCTTTTGCTTTCAGACTGGGGATCGCCTTTTGCTTGCGGTGAGTGCCCTGTGGGGCTTTGCCTTGTACACTGTTGCTTGAGGCGCCTTATCCAGCGCGGGGCCTAGAACATTGAGGAATCGTGTTGCCCTATCTTGCGGTTTCTTTGTCTTGTTAATACTACTTGCGCATGCATTCTGTTGTACTACATGAAGAAATAAGCATGCCATATTATTCTTATATGCATTAATATTAGTATTATATACTAGTGCCGGTTCTTGATGATCATGATTCCCTTGACTGGTCTGTTTGTTTTCCGCTTGCGGAAGGGGAACTGTTTACGGAATCTGATGGCTCTGAGGATCAGCAGTTTTTGGATGCTGATGCCGGGCAGGGGCTTGGGGATGCCGTGGATACCCCCAAGATCCTGGCCCATTTATTTGAGGTGCTGGCTATTCCTCCTCCGTCTGGAATTCCCAAATCAGATTCATTTCTAATATCTGATTATTAAGGAATGGGAAGGACCTAGCCGGCTTCCCGGTTTTCCTCAGGAATGGGATAGGAAGTATCCCTTTCTGGTGGACGCGGTGAAGCGCTGGTCGTTTCCTCCCGAGTCGATGCGCCCGTACTGGGATTGTCCAACACATCTGTGGTGCACTCTCCAGACGCCACCACGATTAAGGATCGTGAGTACCGTCGTATTGATCAGATGGCTTGACATGCCTTTGCTGGCGTGGGTTCTGCCTTGCGGCCTGTTTGTACTTCTGTACTCACGGTTGTGGCTATCAGGTCTGTGGTTAGGGGCCTGTTGAGGGGTCCCAGCTGGACCCAGCCAGTGATGAATTTGCAGCGCTTATGCGGTGTGTATCGTTCATGACCATTTGTCTTGTCTGCCTTGGATGACACAATATGTATGTATAGCAGAACCTTAGCGTTGCTTGTGGCTATATGACGCTCTGTCTGGTTGCGCCAGTGGCGGCTAACATTGCGGCTAAGAAGTAACTTACAGGGCTACCTTTCTGGGTATGCGGCTGTTTGGAGATAAATTGGATTCAGTTGCGGAAGGAGGCAGGCTTCTGCCACGCTAGAAGCGGCGTCGCTCCTTTCGGGGGGCAGGCTCCTTTAATCCTTCCTTTCGCTGCGCCAGAGCAGGCAGAGGTGCTGCCTTCTCTATCTTCAGGGGTGATTCCTGGAGCAGAGGTGGAGGATGGGCCCGTCCAGGGCCTGTCTGGGGTTCCAAGCCCGCTGCCGAGCCAGCTCAGCAATGAGGGGGTGCCCTCACCTTGGCGGGTTGGGGGTCGGCTGTGGCACTTTTTCCAGTTCTGGGCCTGGGAGGTCACAGACCAGTGGATTGTGGTCTCTTCCGGGTACAAGTTGGTGTTCGAGTACCGGCCTTCCCCAGATTCCTCAGTTCTCGGGTTCCCTCGGACCCCGGGCTGCGCAGGCGCTCCTGTTGGCAGGGCTAAATCTTCTGGACATGGAGGTCATATATCCGGTGCCTTTCTCAGGGAGAGGCCGGGGCTATTATTCCAACCTCTTTACGGTTCCCTAACAGGATGGATCCATCAGAACCATTCTGGTTTTTGAAGCTTCTCTACAGGTTCATCAGATCCCAGAAGTTCTGCATGGAGACTCTGCACTCAGTCATCAATTCCCTTCATCAGGGGGATTTCGTGACATTTATAGACATCAAGGTTGTTTACCTTTATGTACCAATCTACCCCACACGCCAGAGATTTCTCAGGTTTGTGGTGGGAGATCGGCATTTTCAGTTTGTGGCCCTCCCTTTCGGGTTGTCTTCGGTACCAAGGGTGTTCACCAAGGGGCTGACGGGCATAATGGCCCTTCTCAGAGCCCAGGGGATTTACATTGTGCCGTATCTGGACGACCTACTCATTACAGCATCTTTTCTATGCCAGGTGGAGATGGACTCCAGGGTGGTGACGACGCTGGAAAGGTTCGGATGGGTGATCAAGCACCCCAAGTCCTCTCTCCCCTTCAAGGGAGATCTCATTTCTGGCCATGAATCTGGATTCCAGTCAGGCCAGAGTGTTCCTTCCTCACCCAAAGGTGCAGAGGGTTCAGGATCTGATACGTATTCTCCTGGACAATCCTCGCCTCTCTATCCGGCTAGGGATGAAACTGGTAGGATTGATGGTGGTTTCCTTCTAGGCAGTCCCCTTTGCGCAGTTCCACATGAGGTCGCTCTAACTCCATCTATTGCTGAACTGGGACGGATGTCCCCGGTACTTGGATCAGTCCTTTCTGCTGTCTCCCAGGGTTCGGCAGTCCTTTCAGTGGTGGCTGGAGCCAAGCAATCTGATGAGGGGCAGATCCTTTTTGGCCCCTTGTTGGGAGACGGTTACCATGGATGCCAGCCTGTCGGGCTGGGGAGGTTTCTGGACGGATTTTCAGTTCCAGGGGCCGGGGGGTCCTCAGGAGGCTCACACCCCCATCTATGTCTTGGAGTTCAGAGCTATTCAGTTGGTTCTGTCATGTTGGATGCATCACTTACTGGGCTTACCGGTTCAGTTTCGATCAGACGATTGAACTGTGGTCGCTTACATCACCAAGGAGGGACTCGCAGCAGGAGTGCCCTCAGGGAAGTTTCGCTGATTCTTGCATGGGCGGAGAGCGATGTTCCATGCATCTCAGCGGCATTCATTCCGGGAGTGGAAAACACGAAGGCGGACTCCTTGAGCAGGGGATCCTCTCGCTGAGGGGGATGATCTTTCAACCACAAGGTATTCTGGTCCCTCTGTCGCAAGTGGGGGACTCCGGAGGTGGATCTCTTTGCCTCACGTTGCAATCACAAGCTCCCAACGTTTGGGTTTCTGTCTCAGGTTCCTCTGACACTGGCAGTGGTCGCCATGTCTCTTGCCTGGAGGGATCTGGGGCTCCTGTACCTGTTTCCTTCCTTCTCCATGGTGGGCAAGGTGGTGCGCAAGCTGGCTCAAGAGGGTGCGCCAGCAATTCTGGTGGCTCCAGGGTGGCCAAGATAGGTTTGGTTCGTACTACAGTTTACAAACGCTGGCATGGCTGCTGCAACCTCCTCCATCTTAATAGAAGAAGGTTTGTCTGATGTTGTGCTTCAGACACTTGTCTGGGCTAGGAAGTGGTCTTCCTCTAGCATCTTCTACAGGACTTGGAGGTCTATATTGATGGGTGTGAGGCTAGGGCCTTGCCTTGCAAGGTGATTTCGATCCCTAGGATTTTGGACTTTCTTCAGCATGGTCTGGGCCTGGGGCTCCGGCTTAAGTACCTTGAAAGGGCAGGCCTCTGCCCTGGTGGTCTTCTTCTAAGGCCCTTTGTCCTCAAAAGCCTTGTGTCTGTTTGGGATTTGAATTTTGCATTTTCTATGCTTACACAAAAGATTGCCTTTTTGGTGGCTATTACCTCTGTTCGCTGTGTTTCTGGGTTGGCAGCCCTGTCTATTCACTTTACTATTACTTTGAGAGACACCGGGACAAGGTGGTTTTCCGCTTTAAGCCGGATTTCCTTCCTAAAATGGTATCTGTTTTTCCATCTCATTCAGGATGTGGTTCTCTCTTCCTTGTGTCCTTAGTCTAGCAATGACAAGGAGAGGGCCCTGCACTTTTTGGATGTTTGTGTGTGAAGTACTATTTCTTGTCTACTTCTCTTTTCTGTAGGACAGACGCCTTGTTTGTGGTGCCCTCTGGGCCCAAGACGAGTTTGGCGCCGTCAAGTCTACCATTATTAAATGGATATGTCTGGTCATTGTTGGGGCCTATATTGCCAAGGGGAGGGTTCCTCCTTTCAGTTTACTGCTCTTTCTACTAGTACTGTTGGGACTTCCTGGGTTTTTTAGCACCAGGCTTCTGTTGAACAAGTTTGTACAGCTGCTACTTGGTCTTCTGTTCATACTGTTTTTTGGCCGCAATGTTCTACAAGCGGCAGGGGTTTCATTTGTGCACTTTTGCCTGTTGGGATCCCCACCCTTTTTGGACACTGCTGGATGTCCCAAGTGTAATGAATACTTTCGAAGCAGGGTGTAAGACATACTTAGAATAATACCATTTTGTGATTACTCACCTGTAAAATGGGTATTATAAGTATGTCTCACACCCTGCTTCGCCCCGCCCTGAGTTGTATATTGGATCCTCTGTTTGGTGATACTGTTTTTTCTGATAGATTTTATTTGCTCTTCCTGGTCCCCTTACTGCTTTCTTATACTGGGGAATGTGTGGAAGGTCCCAGGTATTTATGGGCCGGGAGGGGCTTCTTTTTTTCTATTCATCTCTGCAGAGGTTCGCCCTCTACTGGACATAACCCAAGTGTAATGAATACTTTCGAAGCAGGGTGTGAGACATACTTATAATACCCATTTTACAGGTGAGTAATCACAAAATGGTATTTTCTGCTTCGATGGCAATTTTTACTTACAGGCCCAGGGCATAGCTATGGTGTCTAATATGGCCCCTAGCTATGCCAACCTGTTCATAGCTGAATTTGAATCTAAATATGTATACTCCACGGACACCTACAAATCGCATATCCTTACCTGGCTTCGCTACATTGACAACGTCTTCCTGATATGGCAAGGCGATCTACAACACTTACAGACCTTTCACACTCACCTTAACCAATGCCTGCCTACAATATCATTCTCCATGGAACACAGTACTGACCAGATTCATTTCCTGGATGTTCATGTATCCAATGACTGCAGTACATTGATCACTGACGTGTACCGGAAACCCACCGACCGTAACACATTCCTCCAAGCAGTTTTCACCCCCCCCCCCGTCTTTACTGAAAGCCCTACCCTTCTCCCAGTTTGTCCACATACGAAGAATCACTACCACTGATAACCTGTATGACATCAGGTCTGATGAGCTGATTGACAAACTGATCATGAGAGGGTATAATGCTACTACCCTACGAGAGGCACAAAAGAAAGCTTGTGACCTCGAAAGAGCTACCTTACGCAAATTTAAACCCAAAAGGGAAAGCAATCGCGTCCCACTTGTACTTACCTTCTCTGACCTCTCCATACAGGCACAGCGTGTGGTAAAAAAGCACTGGCCGATACTTAAAACTGATGACAAACTGGCGGGTTTATCAAAGGAACCTCCCATGACGGCTTATAAAAAAGCAAGAAATCTAAGATCCACACTGGTCCGGGCCGACATCCAGCCGTCTAAACCACAGACGAATCCCAACTGGCTCAGCAGTCTTCAAACCCCCATAGGTATGTACCCCTGTGGTCACTGCGTCCAATGCAGCTTCACATATAAGACGACATCTTTTACCCACCCAGCACGGGTAAACTATACAAAATACGCAGCTTTGCTAACTGTGCTACAAAAAATGCAATATACCTGCTTAAATGCCCCTGTGGGAAGGGTTAAGTGGGGAAGACAAAGAGAGAGGTCAGCCAGCGAATAAGTGAACAACGCTCTGATATCCGCAATAACAGGTTAGAATCCCCCTTGGCCAGGCACTATTTGGAAGCAGGTCACTCTATTTGTCAACTTAGGCTCACAGTCATTGAAGTTATTAAACCTCCTAAACGTGGTGGAAACATAGAAAGGAAACTCCTACAGCGTGAACTATTCTGGATCCACCAACTGCATACTAAACATCCATGGGGCCTTAATGAGGAAATGAATTTCAATGTATTCTTTTAGACCCCATCCACAACTGTGTTGTCTCTCCTCTATGTGCTTTATAGCCGTATACTATCTTTACCACATTTTCCTAATTTTGAGCATTATATGGTCTTTTTTTTTGGGTACATGATTTACATATACCCTGGTAACTATGTTTTTAATCTCGCAACACTTCTATGGTTTTAATCGTTTCTGTGTTTTATTGTAGTGCTTAATATGAGCCCCTTTTGGCTCACTCCAGCAATACGCATAACAACCCAGCAGTGCATAATAATACTATCGTTCCTGGCCACTTCGCCTGACTCCCTGCTACGTCATTTCCTGTTTCGCGGGTCGCCGACATGATAATCGCCATTTTCCTGGTTAGCGTATAAAGACATTACAGACCGGACGCCATCTTGGTGACGACCTTTACATTTGATTCGGACGCCGCCATTTTCCTGTTGACTGCCGCCTATGGACTTCCGTTTGGACACCATTTTCTTGGCGCCAATTGTCTCTTTAATGGACGCCGCCATTTCTCAAATGCCTATAACGGCACTCACACCTAAATGTGCGCCACAGCAGACGCACAGGATCTGTCTCCCAGTTTTGTGCCCTACCCCGCGCACCGTCCCCGGGTAAGGATGACAGTAGTCATTTTGATCCCGGCCGGTCGGGGTTGGACACTAAGACCGGAAACAGGCGTCCGCCTGTGATTGGCGCCATTTTTTGCACTTGCTGATTGTTCTCCCTATGTAAGCACATACTCACCAAGCATAGGTTACCGTTCCTCCTGACAAAGGCTCTGTGATAGCCGAAATGTTGAGGTCCTTGTGATATTACATCCACCTGGTGTCTTACCTGTAAGCCTGATCTAATTATTACCTTTATATCATTTATCTGCATTGTAATTCCTTCAGAATGTTTTGAGGTTTACCATGGCTTTTCTTGAAGATATCTGTATACTAAATGACTTTCCTCATGTATATAATCTTATTCAATAGCCATGATCACCTCTACATGCCAGATACTGGATGTATCAAGCGGTCCATATGATTAATTTGTATATACACTGTGTAATTTTGTTCATTTTTTGGCATTAAAATTTGCATTCTTTTGGCATACAGTTGCGCCCCCTGGGTGTTCAATTTTCCTCCTCTCGGAAATACTTATGGCATGATTGGTGTGAAAGGAGTAGACACACCGTGGAATTTTTGAACCCCATACGATATTCTACCTTGTTCTTAACTCTATATACCTTAAAGAGTGTGCTTCAACCAATAATTAATATTCTGCCTGCTTCTTTCCCCAGTTCTGCGCCCCCTTTGGCATCGCCTACCCCGCCGCGCCTGCATTTAGCCCCCAGTGAGGGGGATACTAGCAGGGGGTCACAATCTGATCTTGCACTTTGTGTGGCCAGCATTGAAAGGCAGCTTGCCAGGCCTGTTCCACGTAAGGCCTCTAGCAAGAAGCGGCACCTGGCTCCCACGCCTGCCCTGTTTACTGAGGAGCATGAGGAAATTGATCTTTTTGATGACCATTACTCCCTAGAGGAGGGGGAGCTTTTCCCGGCCTCTGATTCCTCTGGGGACCAGCAGGTGGGCTGCAACAGTGACCCTGGGTCTGAGTCTGAGGATTCCTGGTTCCCTGAGGACATTGTTAGTCTGTTGTCTCACATTTTTGAAATCTTGCACATTGTCCCCCCTGAGGTTCCTGCTGACCTGGTTAAGCGATGGTCGGGTCCCCCTGAGGTGGATGCTCTCGTTCTAGGGCTGTCCAACACCTCTGTCATACCTTCCCCTGACGCTACTACACTGCGGGACAGCGAGGACCGGCGTCTGGATCAGCTGGCCTGCCATGCTTTTACATTTGTGGTGGCTGGGCTGTGTCCGGCCTGTGCCGCTGCCATAACAGCTATTGCCCTTAAGAGACAGCTCAATCGTCTCCTTGATGGCACTACAGCTGGTATGGAGGATTATAGGGCCCCCTTGCTCTGCTCTGAATTTGTTGCCTTTATCCTTACTGCCATGGATGATGTGGTACGGCCGAGTAGTAGGGCCTCTGCCCTCCTGGTGGCTATGCGCCGCTCTGTTTGGTTGCGTCAGCTGACGCTGCTGCTAAGAAGGCTCTCACTGGGCTCCCCTTTGTGGGGCTGCGGCTCTTTGGTGAGCGTCTGGATGTGTTAGCCAAGGATAGTAGGCTGCTTCAGCGTACGAGGCAGCCTTGGCCCTTTTGGGGGCCATCCACTTCCTTCTCCTCCTTTCATGCTCCCAGAGGTGGTCGAACCCCCCTCTTTTCAGGTATCCGCAGGGGTTCTTGGGGCTGTGGCAGATCCCGTGGTCGTCCCGGTCTCTCATGGGACTCCAAGCCCAAACCTTCTCCCAAGCCCCCTCAGGCACGAGGAGGCACCCTCACCCATCCGTGTGGGGGGACAGCTTCGGCACTTTGCTCACGTCTGGAGGCTCTGCGTCTCAGACCGGTGGATTCAGGAGGTGGTGTCCTCCGGTTACAAGATAGAATTTGCAGCCTGGCCGCCCCCCAGATTAATCAGATCCCGGATGTCTCAAAATCCTCTGTCAGCTCATCCTGGACTTGAAGGGTCTCAACCAGTTTGTCAGGTTCAAGCACTTTCGCATGGAGACGTTCGGCTGTCAGTACCCTTCGTCCGGGTGATTTCATGACCTCAGTGGACATCAAGGATGCTTACCTTCACATGCCAATCTTTCCAGGTCAAAAGAGATTTCTCAGGTTTGCTCTAGAGGATCAGCATTACCAGTTTGTGGCCTTATCGGTATCACCTCGGCGCCTCGGGTGTTGACCAAGGTGCTGGCGGGCGTGATGACTCTGCTGCGGAATCAGGTCATTCACATTCTTCCTTACTTGGACGACATTCTTATTGCAACTCAGTCTCTTCATCAGGCCGAGAAGGATACTCAGGTGGTGACCTCCACTCTCGAGTCCTTTGGCTGGGTGATCAACTACCCAAGTCTTCACTGTCTCAGTCTCTGGTGAGGTCCTTCCTGGGCATGACTCTGGATACCTCTCAGGTCAAGGTATTCCTGCCTCAGCTGAAGGTGGAGGGCCTTCAGAAGCAGGCACGGGCTCTGCTCTTGTGTCCCCATCCCTCCATCAGGCAAGGGATGCAGTTAGTGGGCCTAATGGTATCCTGCTTTGAGGCAGTCCCCTTTGCTCAGTTCCACATGAGACCTCTTCAGCTGCACCTCCTGTCTGTTTGGAATCTGTGTCCCTGGATCAGGAATTTGCTCTGCCCCCCCCTGGCCAGACAGTCCCACTTGTGGTGGCTGGACTCAAGGAACCTTCTAGTGGGCAGGACGTTTCTGCCCCAGTGTTGGGAGACTGTCACCACAGATGCCAGTCTGACCGGTTGGGGGGGCTTTTGGAAGTCTCTGCAGTTCCAGGGTCAGTGGGGCCCCCAGGAGGCTGTGACATGGATGTTGGATGATAATTACTTATGATGATTCTGCATGTCCCTGCATAGTTCAAGCTCACCAGAATGATCCCATAAGGAATAGGTTGTACCATGATGGGGATTAGTGTGTGCCAGTCTATTATGAAACTAGTATTTTGAAACATTTAAACTACTATTGCTAAATATCAGGTTATGAAACTACTATTGCTAAATATCAGGTTATGAAACTACTATTTCTAAATATCAGGTTATGAAACTATGATATAACTGGGCATGCGCAAGGTATTTCTCAGTAATATAAAATGGGGGATTCAGTGCCGAGAGTTAGGGACTTCCAGACTGATGAAGTGGACGCACTTTCGTCTGTGATGCAAGCCGGAACTCACTGAACCCTCCGTATTGAGTCCCCCAATACAGGAGTGATGATACAATATCCGGTAATGTATTGATGCTTACTACCTATTATACAAATGATGATAGCTTAATGATAATTATGTTAATGTAACTTATAACTATACAATAAATATTCCAAAGATTCAATGATTACCATTTTATTTCCTAATTCGAATATTAGTGAGCGCAGTAAGTAGCCCAATGAGGCATTTTATGTACTTGGTAATACAGAGGCCCATGCTCCCATCAATGTCCTGGAACTGAGGGCGATTGGGTTGGTTCTTTCTCAGCTGACCTCACACCTTCGGGGTCGGGCTGTTCAGATCCGCTCGGACAACCAGACGGCGGTTGCCTACATCAATCATCAGGGAGGGACTCGGAGCAAACGAGCCCTCAAGGAAGTGTCCTTGAAACTGTCTTGGGCGGAACAGAATGTTCCTTGCATCTCGGCGGTTTACATTCCGGGGGTGGAGAACCAGGAGGCAGACTTCATGAGCAGGGGGATGTCTTGGCTGCGGGAATGGTCCCTCAGCAACAAGGTATTTCACTCCCTGTGTCATCGCTGGGGTCTTCCAGATGTGGAACTGTTTGCGTCCCGCCACAATCACAAGCTTCGCAGGTTCGTCTCCCTGTCTCAGGACCCTCTAGCCTTCGCCACGGATGTGCTGGCAATGCCTTGGACGGAGTTTCGGCTTCTCTATGTGTTCCCTCCTTTTCCTTTGCTGGGCAGGGTGCTGCGCAAGATAGCCCAGGAGGGGGTTCCGGCCATTCTGGTGGCCCCCTGTTGGCCAAGGTGGGTGTGGTTCGCAGACGTCGTGCAGTTGGCAGTAGATCAGTATGCCTTGCCCAAGTTTCCAGATCTGCTCGCTCAGGGACAACTGTGCCATCCCAATTTACAAACGCTGGCTTTAACGGCTTGGCTGCTGAAACCTCCATCTTGATGGACAAGGGGTTTCCGGCTTCTGTTATTGATACTATGATTAGGACTAGGAAGTTTTTTCCAAAGATCATTTGCCAATCACCGGTTGGTTAAGACTTTTTTCCAGGGAGTTACTCATGTGCGTCCGCCACGTAAGCCTATGCTACCAGTTTGGGACCTGAATTTGGTGTTGTCTGCTCTGCAGGGTCCTCACTTTGAGCCTATCCGTGGGGCTGCTTTGCCCCTTCTGACTCTTAAGGTGGCCTTTTTGGTGGCCATTACTTCTGTCAGGCGAGTTTCTGAGCTGGCGGCGCTCTCCATCAAACCTCCTTATTTAGAGAGGCATCAGGATAAGGTGGTGTTTCGGCTTAAGCCGGATTTCTTGCCTAAGGTTGTGTCTGCTTTTCATCTCAATCAGGACATTGTTTTGCCTTCTTTGTGTCCCAACCCTGCTAATTCCAAGGAGCGGACCCTTCATTCTTTGGATGTTGTCAGGTCTCTGAAGTTTTATTTGGTTGTTTGGTTGAGTCTTTCAGGAAGTCTGATGCTCTTTTTGTTCTTCCTGCTGGACCTAGGAATGGTTTGCCTCCGGCTAAATCCACTATCAGCAAGTGGATCCGTCAGGCGGTGGAGCAGGCCTATTCTGCTAGGGGGAAGGTTCCTCCTTTTAGGGTTACTGCTCATTCCACTCGTGCTATTGGTACTTCTTGGGCTTTTCAGCACCAAGCTTCTGTTGAAAAAGTTTGTAAGGCCGCTACTTGGTCTTCTGTTCATACTTTTTTCAAGTTTTACAAGGTTGATGTTAAGGCCTCAGCTGATGCTGAACTGCCTGCCATTACTCTTTGGGGATCCCACCCTACTTTATGGACACCGCTTTTGGATGTCCCAGTTGTAATGAATTTGTGAAGCAGGCCGTGCCATGCAATGGGAAAAAGTGAGTACTCACCTGTAGAATTGCTTTTACCATGCATGGCACAGCCTGCTTCACCCCACCCTGGTTATCGTTGTTCTTGGTTGCCTCTTTATGGTGATGGTTCCAAGTTAGTTGGGTTTTTTTGTTACCTTTTTTTTGCCTTTATTAGCTCCCGGTTTCTTGAATAACTGCTTGTCAACACTGGATAAGTCTATGGTAATTCCGTTTTTATATGGTAACGGGAGGAGCCACAACTCTTCTGCAGTACACTGCGCCACCTTGTGGCGGATTACCCAGTTGTAATGAATTTGTGAAGCAGGCCGTGCCATGCATGGTAAAAGCAATTCTACTGGTGAGTACTCACAGAATTGTCTTTTCAAAATTTCAGTGAGTTTTGGTCCGCTTTATGCTTACAGTGACATATACATGCTAACCAGTTGATCTATCCCAAGTCTGCTGCTTGAAAACATACTTCATATGGCATTTCTTACATGAGCAAGAGCAAGTCCACTTTTGATAGAATGTTTGGAAGTGTATATTTTTGTGTGGCAAAATTATGTGTTTAAAGTGTGCTAAGCTGATCTAGCATTTTTTTTTATGTTTTATGGAATCCATTTTTATCTGTTGCTATCGGCAATGTACACCAATTACAAACTTGGTGTATGTTGCCGGTAGCAACAAATTGCAGATACTTCACAGAACTCTGCTGTTGGGCATGTGTGAGTATCAGTGAGCTCCCTCACCTCGGCAGTGGCCATAGCAGCAGTGTTCTGCGTGTATAGGGCTCACTCCTCTCTTCTCAGTTTACGTTGCCTATAGCATTGCAGATAAGGAAAACTGCTTCTGTAAAAACACACATTTGCTAATATGGGAAAAATACTAAATCTACTAAATACTAAAAATCAGCTGAGCAACCTGAGCACAGCTAAGCCCTGCAGTTTTAATAGTAATGTTAGTCTTATTGAAGCCTGAATACTGCTGGGACTTTTATGACCATTGGCTATAGTCACAGGACAGGTAACCTATTACCCACCCAGACTCCTGCTTGTCAGGCCTGCTGGATCCAGTTCCAAATTTTCACATGCTGTGTAACCAATAGTTGCACTTCCCACTGCCATAGCAGACCCTTTTTATTGAAAGCCACAACACAGAGACCAGAGAGGAGGCAAGATGTTTTTTAAGGAGCAGGCTTCTATTTCTGAGTGTATGCCAACTATAAGACCAAAACAAAAGGGCTAGCTGGCAACAACACTCCAGTTTCATTGGAACCAGTAGAACAAAGTGTCTTTTGCCTAGGTTCAGTTCATTGTTGTGCATTTGTTTACCATCCCTCCTATACTAATAACCTTGTAAAATCCTTTTAGGAATATGGTAGCCTCATGTGTCTTATTGTGCATATTTGAATATTACAATAAAGGTGAATGGTTACTTGCTAGTCAGTCATTGATAAGATTGTGCTTTATCTGCAGGTATCCCAATGCTGAAAATTGTATTTGAGGGGTATGAGCATCTCTCATTAATATCCGTTCCTTTGCTGATTTATCATCCGGCTCAAATTCTGCTTGGAAGTGTATTAGTGCCAACAATAAAATCTTGGATGCTTTCCAGACAAAAGGTACTTGTACAGCTTGGACTACTATTACAGTATTGTATTTGTTAATTGGGAACTGCATGGGGCCATTTAACAAATGTATATGAGGCCAGGGCTTGAAAAACATGCTGCCAAGCCAACTTTTCTTCAGCAAAAAAACAAAAAGAAAACTACTGTATTGCCATGCCATGTCTGCTCACCCACAACAGAGCTTAGTGAGCCACTTTCAGGTGTGCAGATAAAGACTCCAAGTCAGTGACTTATCAGAACGGACCAACCATGTCCTATGGAAGGTTAAAGAGGAACATCGGAGGTCCTAAAAGACTCCATGGCCATCTGAGTTCCACTCCTTGGGGCATCCTGAATTAGGATGCCCAGCTGTGTAGAACCCCCCAGAAGCCCCGTTTCACTCACCTTGTCCCGGAGCCCTTGCCGCATCTCTGCACCGCATCCTGGTTCACCTATAGCCGTGCAGAACTCGGCCTTTCTGAATGAACGGCGTGGGCATGCAACACCTAGGAAGTGAGCAGGGGATGCGGCCAACGACACACTCGGCTCCCTTCGGTGATGCGTGGCTACTTAGCCATCAGCAGAGCTGAGTGAATGCGAGCGCACTTATTGGTTGAACCGGCTGCTCAGGCAATCAGCCCGCTCATTCTCGCCCAAGTCTGTGTTGTGGGAGCAACAGGAAAGTGAGTGACCTAGGGGCATACACACAGCGGGGCATCCCAATTCAGGATGCCCCCACTGAGAGAGACAACTCCCCTAAAATGGAATATCAGGTGTGTTGTTACTCTTTAAATTAAAAAACAAAAAATAACCCCTGTATTATCTCCCATTAGTGTCCCGTAAATGAAATGGCTAAAAATGCAAACTATCTTCTAGCACTATTTTGGATAGGTACTAATTGCATCCAGCTAAGATTAAGCTCCTGCTTAATGTGCATTCCCATGTCTAGATGTATAATCAAGGGTTTATTGTAAATAATATAATTATTCATCTAATGTCTAACTAACCAACTAATTTAGGGGGTCCAACAAGTTATTCTTCAGGTTTGCACTGGAACACAGTGCCAATTAGTGTTACTCCCCTAAACAGAGCCTATTTTTGTTAATAATAATATTACTAATAATGTTATCTACTGTCTAATATTGACATTACAATGTTTTATATTCTAAGCATACAGTATGTCCTGCTCCATATATAATACTTACATGTGGGTAAGCCTCCGACAGATGGCGCTGTTCACTGCAGACATGCAAAAACAGGCTCCTCCCGGCCCTTCATATACCCAGGGACCTCCCACAAATCCCCAGATTTCTCTGCAGTGCTGACTGCGAAGACATGAAGTATCACTCTCTCGCAGGTGAGCGGGGCTATTACAGTCTGCGGCCCTGTAGGACTATTTCCACCCCTCCTCTGTGTAATATGCCTCCGAGCCTGGGCTGCGCTGGTCGGGTGAAGGTAGGCAGCACCATGTGTGCTTACGGAGCCACGCTCCACCGCAATCCCCCACCATAGGGTAGGCGGTCAAGGCTGATGGTGAGCCTTCAGGGGATGCCCCTCCCGCATAATTGCTCCACGCCCCATGTAGCGGTGGACCCTATGTAACGGGTCGCCTTCCTCCCTCGTTCCCCCCTTAGCCATGGGGAAAAGAAAGGGGGGGGGGAGGGGTTGTTTGTATGGCGGCCTCAGTGTATCCTTACACTCTTATGGCTTGGTTTGTGCTTTACTGGGAACGGGGATCAGAGCCGCGCTTTTATCTGTACTGTTAGCCGCAGCGCCTTTAGTTTCTGTTTCTGCTTGCACCGCATGTACGGCGGCAGCTTTGCGGACGCCACGGCGTCTTTTTCCTCCTTCCCCTCTCCTTCTTAGCCTTAGTGGCTCTTCTTAGGTTGCACTGGCTTAGTTGGTTCAAGCGCCTGTCCAGTACACAGGAGATCCTGAGTTCAGATCTCAGCAGTGCCTGTATAGGCTCCGAGCGTCATTTACATCAGGTGTTATGACCTTACCGTCACTGACCTTCCGAGCTTCGCGCTCGCTGGTGAGGGGCGTGGTTCCGGCTTGGCGCGTTCCGCGTCGCGGTCGGCTCAGGCCCGCCCTTCGAGGTTCGCTTGGCGCCATTTCCTTCTCACGAGCGCGTGGTGAAGACCGTCCTCTCCTATCTGTCTGTAAGTGCCCTCATGGGTGACTCTTCTTTAGTTTCTATTCTCCCTTATGTCTTTCAGACCGCGGATTTCGGTGGCTTCTCCCGGCCCAGTGTAGCTCCCGGTCGTGACCATTAAAAATGACTCCCACTTCCCCGCGGGTTATTGGGGCATCCAGGGTAGCTTACAGCGTCAATCCCTACGGGCATACTGTGCCGATTAACCCTTTTGTTGCCAAGCACGTAACACCTACGTGCTGGCTTGGCTGGGCCTTAAGTGCCAAGCCCGTAGGTGTTACGTGCTTGACTTTCCTCGCTTCTAGTTTAAAAAATAAAAATCAAAAATACTCACCTGACCCCTTGTTGGATCCGGCCGGGTCTCCTCTTTAATTTGGTGCCATCCGATCCCCCGTGGGGGGTCGGATGGCTCCAGGAGAGCCCCCGGAATAGGCCGCCCCCCCCCCCCCCCCGCTTCTGCAGCAGCAGCTGCTAACTGTAAAAAAAAATAAAAAATAAAAATGACATTCACTTACCTGTGTGTGCGCTGGCTCCCGCTGTCCCTCCTCTTCACCTGGGGGGCCTCCGATCCCCCCCCAGGACTTACCGATCTTCAGGAGAGAGCCTGGGAGGCTCTCTCCTCTCTTCTTCACGATGGTGGCCGCCATCTTGCCTCTAAGCCCCGCCCCCTTGGGGGCGGGGCTTATGACGTCATCCCGGTCCCGATCACCGGCTTCAGCTTTCTCAGCTTCTCAGATGCCGGTGATCGGTGCCCTGGAAGGAGGTGACAGGAGATCCTCTGATCTCCTGCCTTCTCCTTCTCTGGATGCCGATCACAGGCATCTGTCAGCTGAGCGGCGAGGGACAAGAGCTTGCAATCGAAGGTAAGTACAGTTAAAAAAATTTTTTTTTTTTGAATAAAATACTTTTTATTATTGTGTGGTGGTTTTTTTAACAGTTAACCCTTTGTGAGCTGGTAAGGGGTCCATGAGACCCCTTATACCAGTTCACAAGGCTGGGGGGGTGGCAAGTCACCTGCCCTAGCGGGTGGCTTGCCATTAACCCCCGCACCCCCATTACCTGCCTCCCCAAAGGCCAGGGGGGGGCAGAAGAGCCCGGGCCCACATAGGCTATGTGGGCTCGTAGGCTGCAGGGTGGGGGGGCCACCAAAGCTGGCCCCCCCACTCTGTGCCTACAAGCCCCCATAGCTGGTCCCGGGCTGGTTACTTTGGGTAAGGGGGACCCCACGTCATTTTTTTTTTTGGATTTTTAAGGGTTTTTAACCCTTAAAAATCCAAAAAAAAATGGGGTCCCCCTCCCCGGGAAGGGGGACCCTATGTCATTTTTTTTTTTTAATTAACCATTTGTCATCCAGCAGCTATAAAAGGCTTCTGGGCAGGAAAGGGTGTCTACCTATACATATGTGGTATCGCTGTAACCGGGAGAAATTGGGGTTTCTCACGCAATAAGATTTTATTGACAAACTTACATTTTTTATTACAAAAAAACTCTACAAATTGTAAAAAAATATATTTCACCCAAAAATGTTGAGAATACACCTAAAAAATACAAACAAGACATTTCATGTTAAAGCCCAGACTCTGTTGAAAAAAACAATATATAATTTTCCTGGGAAATCCCTGGAAATCCTTTCAAAAATGACAGTTGAACATGTGTAGCGCGAAACAGTGAAACTCAGTCTGGCAACAGGGAGTGGGAAATGCTGCAGGTAGGCTGGCAGCGAAAGGGTTAAATCACCATATGGAGGCATCTCAGGATATTGTGAACGGGGTTCCTTCGGGACAAGCCCGGCTGTGTGTAGCTTGTGCGGTCTTACCTAGCAGCGGTGACAATGCACGGGTCTGTGTTCCTTGTGCACAGCAGCCGCTACCGGTGCTTTCCGTCTCCTCTGAGGCTGGGCCTGCACCCCGCCTCACTTCACCTACCCCCCCAAGCCTGAGTCTAACCCCCAATACCAGCGGGGATTCTCATCCTGATTTGGCCACTAGGCTGGCTAGTGTTGAAAACTTGCTTGCTAATTCCTTAGCGGGTAAAGCCACCGCCAAGAGGCGGCACTTGAACCCTGAATCGGCTCTCTTCCCTATAGAACCTGATGATTTGTTGCATTCCTATGCCCATATCCCCTCGGACGAAGGGGAACTGTTCTCTGACTCAGGGTCATATGACGATGAGTCCAGGGGTCAGGAAGAGTCTGGCTCCGAGCATTGGTCCTCGGATGATATTGATAGACTGCTGGTTCAGATCTTTGAGGTTCTGTCCCTCTCTCCCCCTGCTGCGGCTCCCCGGCAAAGGGGTGATCTTTTTCATACCGCTAAGGCTCCCTTGGAATTTCCCGAGCAAACCCATTTCAATAGCCTCGTGCTTAAAGAATGGGAACATCCCAGCAGACTTCATGGGGTCCCTAAGAGTGTGGATAGGAAATATCCCTTCCCTGCCGACTTGGTTAAGTGCTGGTCATCGCCACCTGAGGTCGATGCTCCTATTCTAGGGTTGTCCAACACCTCTATTATGCACTCTCCTGACACTACTACGCTACGGGACGCTGAGGACCGGCATGTTGACCAACTGGCATGTCATGCCTTTGAATTTGGGGGAGCGATTCTGCGCCTGGTTTGCGCCTTAGCCATTACGGCAGTAGCGCTCAGGGCCGTGGTTAGGAGTGCTCTCGATGGCACGGATGAGTTGCCTCCTGATACTGTCAATGCTCTGTCCAGCTGTGTCCGCATCGGACGATGCTATTAAGATGTGTGCCAGGTCATCTGCCCTGGTGGTTGCTATACGCCGCGCGGTCTGGTTGCGCCAGTGGGCCGCAGACGATGCCACCAAGAAAGCCCTCACGGGGCTTCCATTTAAGGGGCTGCGCTTGTTTGGGGATCGATTAGACCTCTTCGCCAAGGGAGGCAAGTTACCCCAGTGCAGGCGGCAGATTCGGCCTTTTCATGGCCAAGGCTCCCTATCGACCCCCTACCGTGGGGCTAAACAAGGTAGAGGGGCGTCCTTCGCTGGGGCCCGCGCAGATTCGTGGCACAGGAACAGAGGACGCCGTCCCGGTTCCTCCTGGGGGCCCAAGCCCAAAGCCCCTCCCAAGACCCCTCAGGCATGAGGGGGCGCCTTCACGCGTCAGGGTGGGGGGACGTCTACAGCACTTCGAGCACGTCTGGCAGCGCCACGTCTCTGACCGGTGGATTCAGGAGCTAGTGTCCTCTGGCTACAAGATAGAATTTGCTGTACGGCCCTGCACCAGATTCATTGGGTCCCGAATCCCTCAAGACCCTGCCTCAGCTCAGGTCTTGTTGCTGGCCGTACAGGGTCTCCTGGATCTAGGGGTCATTTGCAAGGTCCCCTTTGGAGACAGGGGCACGGGGTTCTACTCCAACCTTTTCACAGTACCCAAGAAGGATGGGTCAGTCAGGCCCATTCTGGATTTAAAAATCCTCAACAAATTTGTCAAGAACAGGCACTTTTGCATGGAAACTCTGCGCTCGGCCATTGGCTCACTGCGCCCGGGGGACTTCATGACGTCAGTATACATCAAGGATGCTTACCTTCACGTCCCGGTGTTTCCAGGACACCAAAGGTTTCTCAGATTTGCACTGAAAGATCAGCATTACCAATTTGTGGCCCTGCCATTGTGCCGAACGTCGGCTCCCAGGGTGTTCACCAAGGTGCTGGCAGGGGTGATGTCCCTGATAAGGCTAAGGGGCATACGCGTGCTGCCCTACCTGGACGATATTCTCATCACCTCTCGGTCTCTGCGGCAGGCAGAGTTGGACACTCGGCTGGTAGTGTCCACCCTGGAGTCCTTCGGCTGGGTGATCAATTACCCCAAGTCCTCCCTTTCCCCCTCCTCGGTGACTCCGTTCCTGGGAATGATTCTGGATACGGTTCAATCAAGGATATTCCTTCCTCAACAGAAGGTGGAAGCTCTGACAGCGCAGGCGAGGTTCCTGCTCTCGAGCCCACAGCTCTCCATCCGGCAGGGAATGCAGTTGGTGGGTCTGATGGTGGCGAGCTTCGATGCGGTGCCCTTTGCCCAGTTCCATTTGAGACCTCTGCAGCTTCACCTTCTGTCAGTGTGGGACAAGAACCCAGCGTCCTTGGACGGGGTCTGTGTTCTTCCCCCCTCGGTCAGACAGTCCCTTGCGTTGTGGCTGGACCACAGGAACTTGATAGGGGGCAGGTCTTTTCCGGCCCCCTCCTGGGAGACGGTCACAACGGATGCCAGTCTGTCAGGTTGGGGGGGGATTCTGGAAGTCCCTGCACTTCCAGGGGACGTGGGGTCCTCAGGAGGCCCATTTACCCATCAACATTCTGGAATTACGGGCAGTCAGGTTGGTACTGGAGCGATTGACCCAACACCTGAGGGGTCTGTCGGTCCAGGTACGCTCAGACAACAGGACGGCGGTTGCCTACATCAACCATCAGGGAGGGACCCGGAGCAAGGGTGCTCTCCAAGAGGTGTCTCAGATTCTGACATGGGCGGAGGCCAATGTCCAATGCATTTCGGCTGTCTACATTCCGGGGGCGGAGAACCTGCTGGCGGACGCCCTGAGCAGGGGGATGTCCCGTCAGGGGGAGTGGTCCCTCTGCAACAAGGTATTCCAGTCCCTGTGTCACCGTTGGGGCCTACCGGATGTGGATCTGTTTGCTTCCCGTCACAATCACAAGCTCCCGGCCTTCGTCTCCCTGTCTCAGGATCCTCTGGCCTTGGCCATGGATGCCCTGTCCATGTCTTGGAGGGAGTTTCGACTCCTGTATGTGTTTCTACCGTTCCCCCTTCTGGGCAGGGTTCTGCGCAAGATTGCTCTGGAAGGGGTACCTGTGATTCTAGTGGCCCCCAGGTGGCCAAGAAGAGTGTGGTTCGCAGACGTGGTTCAAATGGCAGTAGATCAGTACGATCTGCCAAGGGTGCCAGATCTGCTAACTCAAGGTTCCCATCCCAATTTACAAACTCTGGCTTTGACGGCCTGGATGCTGAAACCTCCATCTTGATGGAGAAGGGCTTGTCTGCCTCTGTGGTGGCTACTATGGTGCAGGCCAGGAAGAAGACTTCTTCTGCTATCTATTATAGAATATGGCGTTCCTACATTGACTGGTGCGAGTCCAGGTCTCTTCCCTGCTGGGAATTCTCCGTCCCTAGGGTTCTGGAGTTTTTACAGCATGGTCTGGACTTAGGTCTCAAACTTAGTACTCTAAAGGGTCAGGTTTCTGCCCTGTCTGTCTTCTTTCAGAAGACCTTCGCTCAACATCACCTGATTAAGACCTTCTTTCAGGGGGTCACTCACGTGTGTCCCCCCTCGAAAACCTATGGTCCCTGTCTGGGATTTAAACTTGGTTTTGTCTGCCTTGCAGGGTGCTCCCTTTGAGCCTATTCAAGATGCTGCTCTGGCTGTTCTCACTCTCAAGGTTGTCTTCTTGGTGGCTATTACTTCGGTTAGGCGTGTGTCTGAGCTGGCCGCTCTATCTATTCAGCCTCCATACTATGAGCGGCACCAGGACAAGGTGGTGGTCCGCTTCAAACCGGATTTTCTGCCTAAAGTTGTGTCGGCTTTTCATTTGAACCAGGATATTGTTCTTCCTTCTCTGGGTTCTGCATTCCTTGGACGTAGTCAGGTGCTTGAAGTATTACCTGGTTGTCACTAAGGCCTTCAGGAAAACTGATGCTCTCTTCGTTGTGCCTTCCGGGCCTAGGAAAGGTTTGGCTCCCGCCAAGTCTACCATCAGTAAATGGATTCGTCAGGCTGTGATTCAGGCCTATTCTACTAAGGGGAGGACTCCCCCTTTCCGTCTTACGGCTCATTCCACTCGTGCTATTGGTGCCTCTTGGGCTTTTCAGCAACAGGCCTCTGTTGAACAAGTTTGCAAGGCCGCTACTTGGTCTTCCGTTCACACCTTTTCAAAGTTTTACAAGGTCGATGTTCAGGCCTCAGCTGATGCTGCTTTTGGCCGCAAGGTTTTGCAGGCGGTTGTAGTCTGAGCTACGTGCCGTTGCCTTTGTTGTTGGGGATCCCACCCTACTTTATGGACACTGCTATTGGATGTCCCACGTGTAAGTATTATATATGGAGCAGGACGTACTGTATGCTTAGAATAATACAATTCTGTGAAATACTCACCTGTAGAATTGGTATTATACACATACAGTACGTCCTGCTCCACCCCACCCTGGTTTCACCTTGTTCTGGATCCCCTGTATGGTGATTGTTATCATTGTTATCATTGTTATTATTACCAGTTTTGGTAGTTGGTTTCTCCCGGCTTCTTTTTCTCGCTGCTTTTCAATGCTGGGGATTTGTGGGAGGTCCCTGGGTATATGAAGGGCCGGGAGGAGCCCGTTTTTGCATGTCTGCAGTGAACAGTGCCATCTGGCGGAGTATTACCCACGTGTAAGTATTATATATGGAGCAGGATGTACTGTATGCGTATAATACCAATTCTACAGGTGAGTATTTCACAGAATTGTATTTTTACACAAACAAACATTAAAAAACATGGAAGACCTTAAAAACATTTCATCTTCGTTGCATGGATCATATGATGATGCACAGTATTGCATGGGCTTTTTTGTGTAGGTGGGGGTAAATGAAACCTCCAACCTGTTCTATGCTTCTGTGTCTATAAACATATAAGGAAAGTATATATGTCCATACATTCAAATATATAATTTGATAATTATATTCAAATGCTTTGGCAAAATATTTGTACTTTTACATATTGAGCAAGATACTGTATTAAAAGAAGCAGTTCTACTCTATAAATAAGTAATAGCTAGATATGTCTTTTCTGCAGACTTATTCTGTTTAATTAAAATCACCCAGTCCATCACCCCCCGCCCAATCCTAAACATTGATTGCCATGCTTTCCTGGTCCATACTGGGAGTCCTCTTCTCTGTTGAAGCCCTCTGCTGTTGTATCAGCCGCCACAGCTCTGGGATCTTATGACCTTGCATGACACTTTCATAAACCCAATGACTGCAGAAGAGCAGAGGCAACTGCCACTAAAACACAGCACAGACTTAAGGCAGGTAAGAGGACTTCTAGCATGAACCAGGTAAGTATCTTTTTTTTCTTATGACAGTTGGGGTCAGCTGGGGGGGGGTGATTCGTGCCTTTTTTTTTTTTCCCTAAGTGCAATTTAGCACTTCATATTTAGCTGTAAAATGTGTTTAAATGCACAGCTTTATATGGTGCTGAATTGCAAAAGTAAGGGTGTAAAAGTGAGTAAATAAATCACGGTCATGAATCAACCCTTTTATAGAACCACTTTATAAAAACGGACTCCAACAATTACAAAGTTATTTCAACTTCTTAATGATAATTACTTGTGTCTGATCCCTGACGGGCCCCTCACATGTTTGCGAAGAAGAAATAGTTTAATAGTCCCCTTTTCCCTTTGTGTTCTTGTATACATTAGAGAATGCCTTCACATCTACTTTACACTCTGGGTAATTAAGTCAATCACAAGCAATTCTTCCCTGTCATATTGGAATATTGTGTTGCCCCCTGTGGCTTCTTGAAAACAAGAATGACACCTATGCCGACTGTTAATGCAGCACTAGTGTTAAATATTTAGAGCCCTGGATTCCGCATTTCTACTTCTGGAGTGTGACTGAAAGCGAAGGAAGTCTTTGTTCATGAATATCGCAAAGACCAAATGTTTACCAAAGCAAGATTTTTGGGGCTTTATATTTTGAGTTTAGCAATCTGTTTGGTGGCTCTGTTTCTAAACAAGAGATTCTATTCTTCTACAAATCCTAAATTTTTTGTATGGAACCTTATCAAACCCTTGTGCCAAGTGTTCCCAAGTGGGAATAGACTTCTTAAAATTAAATAAATTATGCACAATTGAATCTAATACACACACATTATAGACATTATTCAGACACACCTCTCATCATTCAACTGTTTTATTCAGTCCCATTCTCACATGTATATAACAAAATCTGTCCCCTAGTCATATCTGCCATGCATTCATGTAAGCATGCTTTCTTTAGAATGCATTCTAGAGCTTCCTGAATTCCAGCACTTTTAGGAACCATCCCAACAAGTTGCAGAGTGTGTTGAGACCCATACCAGAAAGTTGTCAACACTTTGTTGACTTAAATCAGACTGAAAGTCTGGTTTTATTCTTTAAAGTGGACCAAAACCCAGCTGGATAATTCTACAAGATTCTCGGGCCAATCCATTCCCTCCCCGCGGGGCATCCAAAATCGGGATGCCCCGCTGTGTGAAACCCCCAGGTCGCCCACTACACTAACCTTAATCCCGGCCCAACCGCGCAAGTGCGTGACGTGGCCGCATCCCCGCTATCCCTCTAACAAGCCGCATGCCCTTACAGGGACCACGAGATGGGGCTGCCAGCGCGCTCGGCGCCGCTGAGCTAAGATGTCGCTCAGACGCATGCTCCGTAAGGACCGCGGTGAGGTGAGTTGATGCGGGCGATCTGGGGGGGTTTCACATAGCGGGGCACTCCCGATCGGGGTGCCCCGGGGGAGTGGACCAAAACCCAGGATAGTTAAAATCCTGGGTTTTGGTCCACTTTAAGTAAAATGAAAAGGGCATTGATACGTATGCAAACTGATCCATGATTATCCATGACCTACCCACCTTTCCTGGCTGCTGGCTTCTGAATATCGTGCTCCTGCGCTGCAATCTTGCTGCACCTGGGAGGTGTGTGTATCCCACATTCCTTCTGGGTGCAGCCTCAAGGTGGCACAAGAACAGCAGCTGTACACTGGGTGATGTCTGTCACTCAAATACTGATTGGGCATAGTGGGAGAAATTCACTATTGCGGAAGTAAAGTTCCCAACTATTGGGACTTATGCACCTTTCTGGCGCATGTCCGGATGCTCCTGAAGCACACAGCAGACTACAGTTGGCTATGCCGCTGCTTTGGCCTGCTACTTCTGGGTTCATATAGTGCAGTAAATCGTACTAAATAAAACCCGTTTGAAACTGTGGATCATGTCACCGGCCACCAGTCTGCAGCTATGTTCCTGGAGGTTCCCTGCTGCCAAAGCTCTCACTAATATCACCGCCTGCTGAAGCTCTCACTTACTATTGTCCGGCTGATTCCCTACCCTCGCTCCCGTTGCTGTATGCTGGGAGAGGCCAGCCCCCTGGCTTGTGGTGAAAGACAGCACCCGGGAGGATTGTGGGATACATGCTCCCGGGTGTAGCACGATATTTTGGCGTGGGAGCGAGATGTCAGGAGCCAACGTCCTGGTAAGGTATGCAAGTTTTGCATGCTTATAAATTACCTTTTTTTATTTTTCACTTTTAAAGTAAAAAAACAAACTTAGACTTTCGGCCTGCTTCAAAGAGGAGGTCCAAGCATTTTGTTACATTCCACCAACTCCTCTCTCCCTCTGTGCTGTTTTAATGGAAAAAACATGCACTAGGAACATGCAGTCTGCACGTAAGCTGAAGCTAGGACCTTGAGTGACAGGTCAGTTACCCAATCCTGTGCTCACTCATGTTCAACTATGACTTAAATCTATGGCTTCTACTGGCATCGGAAGTGGAATTTTGTGATCAGGTGAGTTTTTATATTGTTTCAGAATTGGGCTTAACCCCCATCCACCCCTCCCTCATGTGCTAACAAAAGACCTAGACTTGATTTAACGTGAAAGTCCAGTCTACTAGACACAGGCTTGTTCAACATCCCCTGCTGAGCCTGATTTTGCAGATAAAAATAAAAAATAAGACACACCTACATAGCGCTGCTCCCCCGCATTCAGAGGCTGCTGCCAGGAGACCTACTACTTGGTCAGCCAATCACTGGACAGCTGTCAAATTCCCGGTGAGCTTTTTTTACGCTAAGACGGGGCATTTGGCAAGTCTTTGACCATGTTTACACTTTCGTAACTGCAGATTTCCAAACCTCTCTTTGCCAGAACATCAGCACAAAATCTGTTTGCAGCAGTGACCTTTGTGGCATGGGTTTCCATGGTCTAGTTTGTATGTAGGCCTTCAGTGGTTGGCCTGGGGCTTTTTAGTCCCAGAGAAGGGAACATAATTAATGCCTGTGATGCATGTAGATTTCTATTTAGAATGGGATGTCGGAAAAATGATTGTGGGGGACCCATAGTGTGTTTGTGTCAAAATCTTATTGGATGACCCCAGTATTATATATTGACAAAAATCCACGATATTACATAGTGCCTGATCCATGTGTACAATAAAGCTTTGGGTAGTTCCCTTTTCTATTTATGCTGAAGCTTTCAATCTCCCAACCTGGCCAGGGCAAGGTAAGTATAGGGGAATGCACGGTGGTGAATAAGATCAACTGACCTCTATCCATTACGGTCCTATTCGAGTTTTTGTAAACCTTAATAATGCGTGCACATTTTATTCAATAACAGATATTAATTTCTCTGTTTTTCCATCCTTCTTTTTTAGGCACTGAAGTTAACAAGGCAGCCAAAGATCCCATTATAACAGGCAGAGTGAATTGGTGTATATCTGTACAGTATTGTACATACAGACCTACAGTATGGACATCATACTACAGACTTGTGTCTGTCTGCTTCATGCATATTTTATTTTTTTAAACACTCAGACTATCAAAGTGCCTTATGGAAGCATTTCGTGTAAAGAGAAGAAGCCATGTCGACGTCCTAACTCATCTTTGTATTTTTTTTATTTTGAAAATAAAGATGTTAAGAGCTGGTTATGTCCATATATTTGTCTTAAACTTTGTGCAAAATTGATATTGATGTTTATAAATGGATAAGATATGCACCACACATTATGAATGAACTGGTTTGTAGAACCTCTGTCTGCTAAATGAAATGCAGTGCCTTATGCAAATTAACAACTATGGGTTATGATTCTTTTGTGATGCAATTCACTTTGGGTTGAAATAAGAAAATATATTGTAATGAGTTAAAGTCCCTACAGGGTAACTAAAAACCAGGGAGTGTCCGCTATCTTATATAAGTGGTGCACTGCCCACAAAACCGGGCGCCCCGCTCAACCTGAAGAACCTAGAAAATGCACATACACACAGACAATGGTTGTCCTGCGAGGCTGGCACATAAAAAACACCCACGGCCAAAGTTTAGCCAAAAAGCACAAAAAGTTTAATTGTCACTTAAATTCTGGCACATGACACACAATTGTTTAAAAACAGGGGCCCCCACCAGGACTAACCTGGATTCCACACCTCCTCCACTCACGCTACACTCACACACGCCGGCCGGCATACATAACAGGGACTAAGTCCACAGAAACTTGACAGCGGCGTATAAACCAAGTTGCAGTGAGAGTGTGTCAATACGAATCCTCAGTTTGGCCAGCTGGGTCTTTCATTAATGGCGCATCACACACCCACTAAAACGGGGCTTAGAAAGTCTATATCTATTAGTGAGCCAATGTTAGCCCGCAGGCACTCACGTGTCCGGGTTTGTGGACGAGATCAGATAGACCACACACAGGCGTAAGACGGGGAGTAGGCTGTCTAGGCTTCTTGAACGCACTTCATACTAATGCCATATCTTCCTCACAGCATCGCCGCCGCCATTTCCATAGTCTCATACCCCACGTGGGTCTCAGGAGGTAAACGGGATACACACTCTCCTTCACTGCCTACGACCGCCCATCACATCCGGCCGCAGCGTGGTGGTGTCAGAGCAGGGGGCGTGGCTAGGGGCCATCACCGATGTAAGTTTCACTCCCCCTTGGTAGTTTTATGTGAAAAGTGACAATTAAACTTTGTGCTTTTTGGCTAAACTTTGGCCGTGGGTGTTTTTTATGTGCCAGCCTCGCAGGACAACCATTGCCTGTGTGTATGTGTATTTTCATCATAAATCATCCTCATCTTAAAAACATTAAATTTTCTCTCATCTTTCCCCCCTAAAATAAGCCTTTTCAAAGCATCTTAAAAATTCTAATTATATGTAAAACATGTATTTTAGGCCAAGCAGCTTAATTTTCTGTGTCGTGGCTAGTAGGGTTATGTCTTGGCACAGCTTTGATTCATGACCATTCTCTGCAGTGGTCAGATATTTGAGAAACCACTGTGACTTGCCAGGCTTACCCACACTGAGAGCTCCAAGGGACAGAGTGGCAGTTAGACCCCTATTCTTAGTATACAGTACGTACTGCTCCAGATATAGTACTTACACTTGGGTTATCCTCCGCCAGATGGCCCTGCACTGCACTGAGACATGCAAAACAGGCTCCTCCCAGCCCTTCAAATACCCGGGGACCTCCCACAAATCCCCAGATTTCTCAGCAGTGCCGACTGCGAAGACATGAAGTATCACTCTCTCGCAGGTGAGCGGGGTTATTAAAGCCTGCGGCCCTGTTGGACTATTCCCACCCGTCCTAGTTGTGTTGTGCCTCCCAGCCTGGGCTGCGCTGGTCGGGTGAAGGTAGGCAGCACCACGCGTGCTTATGGAGCGCTGCTCCTCCGCAGTCCCCCACCAAAGGGTAGGCGGTGTAGGCTGATGGTGAGCCTCTATGGGATGCCCCTCCCGCATTACTGCCCCTTGCCCCGTGTAGCGGTGGGCCCTGTACCAAGGGCTGCCATCCTCCCTCATTCCCCCCCTACTCGGGGGGGGGGGGGGAAGAAAGGGGGGGGTGTGCCTGTGTGGTCTGTATTGGATCCTTGCAAGTATATGGCCTTTGTCTGTCTTTGGACTCTCATAGATATGGTGTCAGCCGCCGTGCCCTTTTTATGTATTTTACTTGTATGACTGCCACCGCCGCACACGCTTCTTTCCTTAGTTGAAGGCTCCGCGCCTGGCTGCGGCGTTACCTCCTCATTGGCTGATGTTGGACTTCGCTCTCTTCGGGAGGGCGGGGTCTGGTCTGACGTGCTCCGCGTCATGGTACGCCCGCCCTTCGGGGTACACGGCTCCAAGGGCCCTGGTAAGAAGTGGCACTTGACGCCTCCTGTTACTGTTTTTCCTATGGGAGCTGAGGAGTTTTCTACTCCGGGTGACTATTCCCCTTCTGATGAAGGAGAGCTATTCTCTGACTCAGGCTCATCGGATGAGAGGCCGAGGAGTCATGACAATTCTGGACCTGAATACTGGGCCCAGTATGACACTGATGATTTGTTGATTAAGGTCTTTAAGGCTCTGTCTATCTCTCTTCCTGGTGAGGCTTCCAAGCCGAGAGGGGAGCGTTTCCATACAGCAACAGCACGTTTGGAATTCCTAGAGCAGGCTCACTTCCATGCTCTTGTTCTCAAGGAATGGGAATGCCCCAGTAAACTTTCAGGGGTCCCAGGGGACTGGGATAGGAAATACCCTTTTCCCCGAGGTGGTTAATTGCTGGTCATCCCCCCCATGGTGGATGCCCCGATCATAGGGGTTCCTAACCCCCCCTTTATTACAGCCCCTGCTCATAATACCATTCGGGATGCTGAGGACCGGCGCATTGAGCTGCTGGCCTCCCACGCCTTTTCTTGTGCAGGGACGGCGCTGCGCCCGGTCTGTGCCGCGTCTATTACTGCAGTGGCCGCTAGAACCCTCGTCAGAAAGATGCTTGATCATCACTCAGATAATCTCCACTGGGAGGTGTTTAATGCACTCTCCAGCTGTGATCTGTTTTTAAAATTTATCCTATTAGCATTGGACGACACTATTAGAATGTGTGCAAGAACTTCTGCCCTTGCGGTGGCTATACGTCGCTTGGTTTGGCTACTACAGTGGGGTGCTGACGATGCTACTAAAAAGACTCTTACTGGGCTTCCCTTTAGAGGGCTACGCTTGTTTGGGGCCCGTCTAGACCTGTTTGGTAAAAAGGGTAAGTCACCCCAACGCTGGCGGCCGTCTCGGCCCCCTCGGGGCAGGGGCACCCCTACTCCCCCCTACCATAGTGTTAAACAAGAACCAGGGGTCTCCTTCGTGGGGGCTCGTGCAGACTCCGGCCCCGGGAGCAGCAGACAACGCTCTGGCCCCTCCGGCGGGGCTAAGCCTAAATCTTCCACCAAACCCCCTCAAGCGTGATGGGGCGCCCTCGCCCGTCTGGTTGAGAGGATGGCTGCGGCACTTTGCTCTTGTCAGGAGGCTTTATGCCTCATACTGTTGGATTCAGGAGGTAGTGTCCTCCGGATACAAGATAGAGTTTGCTGCGTGGCCTTCCCCAGGTTTATCAGGTCCCATGTACTCCTGGTCCCTGCCGCTGTTCAGGTGCTGACACAGGCCATGCAAGGCCTATGATTTCTGAGGGTCACTTGCAGATTGCCCTTGACTGGCAGAGGCAGGGGCCGCTATACCAACCTTTCCACAGTTCCCCCAAAAGGATGGGTCAGTCTGGCCCATTCTGGATTCACAGGTCTTGGCAATTCTCCTATTACAGGCAGTTTTCTGCATGGAAACTCTGAGATGGGCCATCTGCGCCTTGCGCCCAAGGGGCTTCTTGTCGTCCGTGGAGCTCAAAGATGCTTATGTTCACATCCCTGTGTCTTCTGGACACCCAGGCTCTTCAGGTTCATGTTGGAAGTCCAACACTGCTAATTGAGGGTCTTGTTATCTGGCCTCCCTTCAGCTCCCAGAGTGCACACCATGGTGCTGACGAGGGGGATGTCTCTGATGAGACCAAGGAACGTCCGCGCGAGACCTACCTGGACGTCCTTCTCACTTCCCAGTCTCTGCGTCAGGCTAAGTTGTATACTCGGCTGATGATGCCCATTGGGAGTCATTTGGACGGGTGTTCATTCACCCCAAGTCCTCATTGTCCCCTTATCGGTATTCCATTTCTAGGAATGAATCTGGATTCTGTTCAGGCGAGAATCTTTCTTCCTCACAGTCCCCCTTGGGCCCTTCTGCAATTTATTTTGTTAGTACATGACAGGGATACAGCATCCCTGGAGCAGAGTCTATGTGCCCTCCCCCTCTGGTATGGAGGTCCCTCTTGCAGTGGATGAACTCAAGGAACCTTTCTGGGGGCGGTTTCCTTCCTTGCCCCTTCCTGGAGAGGGTCACCATGGATGCCAATCTTTCAGGTTGAAGGGGGGGGGGGTTTCTCTTCTGAAACTCCCTGCGGTTCTGGGGGAGGTGGGGCCCTTAGAAGGTCCATACACCTATCGATGTTTGAAACAGTGAGCGTTCAGGTTGATTCTATCCTGTTTTGACTACTCTTCTTCAGGGCCTGCCTGTTCAGGGGCGCTCGGTCTGTATGACGACAGTAGCCTACATTAATCCTCTGGAAGGGACCTGGAGCAGGAGGGTCCTCCAGGAAGTGTCTATGATACTAATCTGGGTGGAGGACAATGTTCCCTGCATATCAGTGGTATTCGCTCCGGTGGGGGTCTCTCTACTACAGGATGTGCTAATCCCTGTATCACTATGGGGTCCAACCAGTTGTGGATCTGTTTGTGTCCTGTCACTTTAACAAGCTCTCTGCCCTTGTTTCCCTGTCCCAGGATCCTCTGGCAGTTGTCAAGATGCCTTGGTAACGTTATGTCTGGACATTCTGTTCTGTATGTCCTTTCTCCATCCCCCCCCTGCTAGGCAGGGTTCTGCGCAAGATTGCTCTGGAAGGGGGACCAGTGACTCGGGTGGTCCTCGCGTGGCCTAGTAGAGTGTGGTTTGCAGACGTGGTACTGAGGGCAGTAGTTCTGTACGTTCTGCCAGGAGTGCCAGCCCTGCTCACTCAGGGCCCCCTTACGTCACCCTTATTGATTGGTGTGAGTCTAGGTCTCTTCCCTCTCGGGTGTTCTCGGTTCCCAGGGTCCTAGAGTTGTTTCAGCATGAGTTGGAGTTGATTCTCCAACTCAGTACTCTGATGGGTCAGGTTCTGCCCTGTCCACCTTGCTTTAGCAGTCTTCAGTCTTCCTGGTTAAGACTTCTTTCAGGGAGTACTCATGTGCATCCCCCATGTAATCCTATGGTCCCTGTTGGGATTTGAATCTGAATTGATTCTGTCTGCCTTGCAGGGTTTTTTTCCCTTTGGTCCTATTCAGGATGCTGTCTGGCGGTTCTTACCCTCTTGGTTGTTCGTCTGGTGACTGTTACTTCGGTCAGACGTGCGTTGGCAGGTGGGTCTGTCTACCTAACCCCATTCTTGGAGTTACACCAGAATAAGGTGGTGCTCCGCCTGAAGCCAGACTCTCTGCCTCAGGTGGTGTCTTATGTTCTTTGATTCAAGATATTGTTCTTCCTACTGTGCCTTATTCCTAGCAACGCTGAGGAAAGGGTTCTGCATTCCTTGAATAGGTGTTGGAAGTTTTTTCCTGGTAATCACTGTGTTCTTTAGGAGAACTGATGTTCCTTTGGGCCTATGGTCACTACATCCTGAATGTGCCCGATCTTGTCTGCTCTCGATGGAGTTGGGCGACTTTTGCCATGGTTACTACTTGAATGGGATGTTCCTTCTGGTCCTAGGAAAGGGTTTTTTGGCTTCTGCCAAGTCTACTGTTGGCGATTGGATTCGTCAGGCTGTTAGGCCTATTCCAACAAGGGGAAGAATCTTCCTTTTCGTTTTGACTCTTATTTTACTTGTGCTTTGGTGCCTCTTGGGCTTTCAGCACCAGGCTTCTGTTGATCTGGTTTGCTAGGCCGCTGTTTGGTATTCTGATTCATACCTTTATCAAAGTTTTACAAGGTTGATGTTTGGGCCTCAGCTCATGCTGTCTTGGCCGCATGGTTATGCAGGAGACAGTGGTTTTAACTGTCTGCTGTTGCCTTTTTTGTTGGGGATCCCACCCTACTTTATGGACACTGCTATTGGATGTCCCAAGTGTAAGTATTATATCTGGAGCAGGACGTACTGTATACTAAGAATAATACAATTCTGTGAAATACTCACCTGTAGAATTGATATTATTTGTATACAGTACGTCCTGCTCCACCCCACCCTGGTTTTGCATTTTTCTGGATCCCCTGTATGGTGATTGTTATCATTGTTATAAGTTACCAGTTTTTGGGTGGTTAAATTCTCCCGGGTTCTTTTTTCACTGCTTTTCAATGCTGGGGATTTGTGGGAGGTCCCCGGGTATTTGAAGGGCCGGGAGGAGCCTGTTTTGCATGTCTCTGCAGTGCAGCGCCATCTGGCGGAGGATAACCCAAGTGTAAGTACTATATCTGGAGCAGGACGTACTGTATACAAATAATATAAATTCTACAGGTGAGTATTTCACAGAATTGTATTTTTTCCTTGTGTACAGCACAGATTGTTTCATTTCAATCATTACATCTGGGTATTCCGCCACAAGGTGGCGCAGATGACTGCAGAAGACTTGTGGCTCCTCCTGGTCCTATAAAAGGCCAGGAATTACCCATAGACTCCCAGTGTTTCTCTGCAGTCATGACTGCGAAGACCGAAGATGGCTCTCTATGGTTATTCGCAGGCGAGCGGGGCAACCAAGCCCGTCGGCCCTGTAAGCCTATTTCCATCCGTTCCCGGACCCTTCTGCCTCCCAGCCTTGGCTGACGGATTGGGTGACGGTAGGGGAACACCTGGGGTCGGGTGTTCGGTGAGCTTTGCTCCGGGCAGCAGACCCTGTGCCTGAAGGGTAGCTGGCCATAGGTAATGGTGAGCCTATAGGGGGAATGCTGTGTGTGCTTCTACTGGGGTGAATCGCTTGATTGTGAGGGGTGCTTCTTTATTGCATAGGCACTGGTACTCTTGTTCCCAGGGGATTTTGTATTCTCCCCCTCGTTTTCCTCCCTTTTTCCCCTCCCTCCCCTGGTCCGTTGTGCCCCTGCTCCTTTTTTCCACCCCCCTTCCCCTTCCCCCTCTCCCCGTCGAGGCCATTGTCGGGGGGGGGGTCGGGTGCCGGGCTGCGCGCGCCACCGCGTGTGCTGCGGCCTTCTCTCCCCGCCGCGGCTGGAGACGCAGTGGAGGCTTGTTCGCCTCCCTCTGGCGCTGGGCGCCTTTCCTTGTCCTAGGCGCCTGTGCCTTCGCGCGTATTGCGTCATCTCCCTGCAGTCCACTCCTTGAGGTTCGTAGTGGCACCATCTTACCTGCTCCGCTCCTGTGCTGGCTGGGTGCCGGTTTTCTTGGGGGGCGCTTCCCTTCCTGGCCGGCTGTGTGACATCGCTGGGGTGCCTTCTGCCATCTGTGTGCTACGGACTCCATTGCAGCTGCTCCGTGAGTCGATCCTCGGTTCTTCCCATCTTTGGTGCATGTGCTGTGGGATGTTCATTTATATTTCATGCTTATGTCTTTCAGACGGGATAGCAGTGTTGTGGTTTCTCCTGGTTCCATACCCCCCGTCCCTTCTCTGTGGGGCATCCCTTGGGGGCATCCCGGGTGGGTTCTTCCTTAGCCTTTACACCGTGTTGGCTGACTGTACCTTTTTTGATAGGATCACGGGATAGCGAGCAGCAGGCTCAGCTGTGTGCCATGTGCGGGGCATCCATTTGAGTGGAGGAGGCGCGGTTTGTGTCCCGTGCGCCCAAAGTATTATCGCGGAACAAGTTGGGCTGAGCGCCTCTTTCCAGTCCTGTCCTCCCGATGGCATCTCCTACTCCCCGCGCCTGCATTTAGCTCCCAGTGAGGGGGAAGCCAGCAGGGGGTCGCAATGGGATCTGGCGCTGCGTGTGGCAAGCATTGAGCGACAACTGGCCCGGCCGGCCGCGGGCAAGGCCTCTCACAAGAGGAGGCACCTTGACGCAGACTTGTTCCTCTTTGCCGATGAGGACGAGGGCCTTGACGTCTACGGTGGCTGTGACTCCCAGGAGGAGGGGGAGTTGTTCCGTGACTCGGATTCCTCTGGAGATTGTCAGGGCGAGTATGATAGTGACTTAGGGTCTTCCTCAGATTAGGATACTTGGCTTCTGGATGATACCGACAGGCTCCTGTCGGCTGTGTTTGATACCCTACACATCGCCCCCCCTTAAGGTGGCGAAGAAGAAGCAGGGTGAGCTCTTCCGCCCTGGCAAGCAACGCCTGGAGTTCCCGGAACAGGGCCATTTTGTTAATATGGTCCTCAAGGAGTGGGAACACCCTAACAGGTTACCCTCGGAGCCCAAGGGTTTAGATAGAAGGTACCCCTTCTCGGCTGATTTGGTTCATCGCTGGTCGTGCCCCCTAAGGTGGACGCTCCGGTCCTGGGGCTGTCCAACACTTCGGTCATGCCGTCCTCCGACACTACTACTTTGCGCGATAGTGCTGACCGGCGTATGGATCAGCTGGCTTGTCATGCTTTCACCTTTGTAGGGGCCGGTTTGCGTCCGGTCTGTGCTGTGGCTATTGTGGCCATCGCGCTTAAAAAGGTCAAGCTCCTTGCCGAGGCTGCCCGGTCTTCTAAGAAAATGGAGGACTATAAGGATCTTTTGCTTTGTTCTTATTTTGTTGCCTTTGTGCTATCTGCCATGGATGACGCCGCCAGGCTAGGTGATAGGGCCTTGGCTCTGTTGGTCACTATGCGTAGGTCTGTCTGGTTGCATCAGTGGGCGGCTGACACTGCCGCTAAGAAGTCTCTCACGGGGCTGCCCTTCACCGGACTTCATCTTTTCGGTGAGCGTCTTGACGTGCTTACCAAGGATGGTAGGCTCCCCCAGCGTAGGAAGCAGGCTCGTCCTTTTCGGGCAGCCTCTTCCTTTCGCCCTTCAAGGGGAAGTCGTGGGTCCTCCTTCTCAGGTGGTCGCAGAGACTCTTGGGGTCGAGGCAGATCCTGCGGTCGCCCCAGTCTCTCCTGGGGAGCCAAGCCCAAACCCTCCCCCAAGGCCCCTCAGGCATGAGGAGGCGCCCTCACCCGACCGGGTGGGGGGACGGCTTCGGCTTTTTGCTCACGTCTGGAGACTGCGCGTCTCAGACCAGTGGATTCAGGAGGTGGTTTCCTCCGGATACAAGATAGAGTTTGCAGCCTGGCCGCCCCCAAGATTCCTCCGGTCCCGGGTATCTCTAAATCCCGTGTCGACTCAGGGCCTGCGGTTGGCCGTACAACGTCTTCTGGCATCCGGAGTAATTTGTCCGGTACCTCTTCAGGAACAGGGTCGGGGGTACTACTCCATCCTGTTCACGGTGCCCAAGAAGGACATTCCCTGAGGCCCATCCTGGACTTAAATGGTCTCAACAAATTCATCAGGTTCAAGCACTTCCACATGGAGACCTTGTGCTCGGCTGTAAGTTCACTTCATCAAGGATGCCTACCTTCACATTCTGATCTTCCCAGGTCACCAGAGGTTCCTGAGGTTCGCTCTGGGGGATCAACACTACCAGTTTGTGGCCTTGCCGTTCGGTATCACCTCGGCCCCTCGGGTCTTCACCAAGGTGCTGGCTGGTGTCATGGCTCTACTGAGGAGCCAGGGCATTCGCATTCTCCCTTACCTGGACGACATTCTGATTGCTGCTTAATCTCTTAATCAGGCCGAGAGGGATACTCAGGTGGTGACTTCCACTCTTGAGTCCTTCGGCTGGGTGATCAATTATCCCAAGTCTTCACTATCTCCGTCTTTGGCGAGGTCCTTCCTGGGCATGACACTGGATACTTCACAGGTCAAGGTATTTCTCCCTCAGCAGAAAGTGGAGGGCATTCAGATGCAGGCGCGGACCCTGCTGTCGTGTCCTCATCCCTCCATCCGTCTGGGGATGCAGTTGGTGGGCCTTATGGTGTCTTGCTTCGAGGGGGTTCAATTTGCTCAGTTCCACATGAGACTTCTTCAGTTACATCTCTTGTCTGTTTGGGATCGAAATCAGGAGTCTCTGGATCAGGAGTTTGCTCTGTCCCCTCTGGCCAGGCAGTCCCTATCGTGGTGGTTGGACTCGAGGAATCTTCTAGTGGACAGGTCCTTTCTGCCTCCGTGCTGGGAGATTGTCACCACGGCCGCCAGTCTGACCGGTTGGGGGGGAAGTTTGGCAGTCACTGAAGTTCCAAGGTCAGTAGGGTCCCCAGGAGGCCCATGCACCCATCAACATTCTAGAGTTGAGGGCGATTAGGTTGGTTCTCTTCCAGTGACTCCCCACCTACGGGGTCGTGCTGTACAGGTCCGCTCGGACAATCAGATGGCGGTTGCCTACATCAATCATAAGGGAGGGACTCATAAGGGAGCAAGCGAGCCCTCAGGGAAGTGTCCCTGATCTTATCTTGGGCGGAGGAGACTGTTCCCTGCATCTCGGCGGTTTACATTCCGGGGGTGGAGAACCAGGAGGCGGTCTCTCAGCAACAAGGTGTTTCACGTCTTGTGTCGCCGCTGGGGCCAGCCAGATGTGGACCTGTTTGCGTCCCGTCACAATCACAAGCTTCCAAGATTCGTCTCCCTGTCTAAGGATCCTCTGGCCTTTGCCACGGACGCGCTAGCAATTCCCTGGACGAAGTTTTGTCTCCTCTATGTATTTCCTCCCTTCCCTCTGCTGGGTCGTGTGCTGCGCAAGATAGCCCAGGAGGGGGTACCGACCATTCTAGTGGCCCCCCGCTGGCCGCGGAGGATTTGGTTCGCGGACGTCGTCCAGATGGCAGTGGATCGGTACGTCTTGCTCGACGATCCAGAGCTTCTCACTCAGGGACAGCTGCTCTATCCCAATTTACAAACGCTGGCTTTAACGGCTTGGTTGCTGAAGCCTCCATCTTAATGGGCAAGGGATTTCCGGCTTCGGTTGTCGATACCTTGATTCAGGCTCGGAAGAAATCTTCGTCTATGATTTACTACAGGGTCTGGCATGCTTATATTGCTTGGTGTGAGTCTCTGTCTTGTCGTGCCTTCTCCATTCCCAGGATTCTGGAGTTTTTACAGCATGGTCTGGATTCGGGTCTACAATTTAGTACCCTCAAAGAACAGGTTTCGGCTCTGGCGATTTTTTTCCAAAGATCTTTTGCCAATCATAGGCTTGTCGAGACTTTTTTCCAGGGAGTTACTCTTGTGCGTCCGCCGCGTAAGCCTCTGTTACTGGTTTGGGATTTGAACTTGGTGCTTTCTGCTCTACAGGGTCCTCCCTTCGAGCCGCTGCGCGATGCTGCTCTGCCCATTCTGACTCTTAAGGTAGCCTTTTTGGTCACTATCACTTCAGTGCGTCGTGTCTCTGAGCTGGCAGCGCTTTCCATTAAGCCTCCTTATTTTGAGCGGCATCAGGATAAGGTGGTGTTCCGACTTTAAGCCTGATTTTTTGCCCAAGGTTGTATCTGCATTTCATCTCAATCAGGACATTAGGGTCGATTCAGAGAAACATTTAAAAGCTTTGATTTTGTTGCCGATCATGGTATGGATTTTGAATCGACCCTATTGTCTTACCTTCCTTGTGTCCTGCACCTTCTAGTTCTAAGGAACGGACCCTTCATTCCCTGGATGTGGTCAGGGCACTCAAATTTTATTTTGTCGCCACGGAGTCTTTTAGGAAGTCTGATGTTCTGTTTGTTCTTCCTGCTGGACCTAGGAAGGGCTTGCCTCCAGCCAAATCCACTATCAGTAAGTGGAATCCGACAGGCGATGGTGCAAGCTTACTCTGCTAAAGGGAAGGAACCTCCCTTCCGTGTTACTGCTCACTCTACTAGGGCTATTGGGGCCGCTACTTGGTCTTCAGTTCATACTTTTTCTAAGTTTTACAAGGTTGATGTTAGGGCCTCAGCTGATGCTGTTTTTGGCCGCAAGGTACTTCAGGCGGTAGTGGTTTGAACTGCCTTCCGTTACTCTTTGGGGATCCCACCCTACTTTTATGGACACTTCTATTGGATGTCCCAGATGTAATGATTGAAATGAAACAAGCCATGCTGTACACAAGGAAAAATACAATTCTGTGATTACTCACCTGTAGAATTGTTTTTACTGTGTACAGCACGGCTTGTTTAATCCCTCCCTTGTTATCGTTGTCCTTGGTTGCCTTCTTATGGTGATTAGCTTAGGTTGGTTTGTTGTGGGCTGTGTATTATTATGTTATCATCATTGGTCTCCCGGCTTCTGGCATCACTGCTTTTCAACACTGAGAGTCTATGGGTAATTCCTGGCCTTTTATAGGGCCGGAAGGAGCCACAAGTCTTCTGCAGTCAACTGCACCACTGGAGGAATACCCAGATGTAATGATTGAAATGAAACAAGTCGTGCTGTACACAGTACAAATAATTCTACAGGTGAGTAATCACAGAATTGTATTTTTTGGGTGGTTAAACTGAGAGGAGCTCTATGATGGCCTCTACCCACCACTTCAGGAAGTTAGAAGTACATGGGGTAGGCATCAGGTGACCTGCTTGCTGTCTTATTACTGTTGTTTGGTTTACAGTCCGTTTAAAGCATTGGCAGGTTCCCACAAAAATAAGAATTAGACACACATGCACCGCTTAATCTGCATAGACCCATCCACTCAAATGTTATCTGCATTTCTCATCTCTTCCATTCCAGGGCACCACCAGTAGCAACGTGTGGGTTAATCTCAGCCATAGATGGGGACTGCAAGAAAAAAAACTAGCTCCTCCCGGCCTATATAAAGCATGTTGTGGCAGGATCTCCTCAGTTCTTTACTTGCAGTTGCAAGGGACTGTGAAGATGTCTGGATTTTTTTGTGTTTAGTACAGTGCTGACCGTGAGCAGGGACTTCCACTGGGGACCCCCCGTCAGATGCCTGAAGGCCTTTTTCAAGCCAGTAGTGTGGGATCATGCAGAGTGAGAGGAGTGCACATGGATCCAGGTAAGTGCTAGGATCGGGAACCTACTGCCCGCAGCCGCCCAGCTTGCGCCACGTCCATGGCTGCTATGGCAGGTAAGGTCTGGATGAAGCAGCAGAAGAATCGTTTGCGGCATAGAGGTTGGCGTTCCTCTGCACTTCACTTGAACTCCTTCGCTAGTTTTCAGATACATTGCGCCAGCTATGAAGACTTGGTGCATCTGGTGGCTGGTTGTGGAAAGGATGACGGTTCGCGGCCACACAAAGAGCTCTTGCTGGACCGGGGAATTGTAATACCTATGCCCCCCTCAGAGCAAGGCTGTGGCTTCTACTCAATACTGTTCATTGTCCCCAAGAAGGACGTGTCCGTTCTGCCGATCCTGGATCTCACACGTTTGGGTGCAAAAGTTCCGCATGCAATCTCTAAAGTCGGTTTTAACGTTGCTGCAACAGGGGGATTTTCTGGACATAGCAGACATAAAGGATGCTTATCTGCATGTCCTGACCCTGGTCACCAACAATACCTGCGCTTTGCGGTGGGTGCCCAACATTTCCAATTTGTGGCACTGCCATTCAGACTGTCCACTGCCCCGTGAGTGTTCACGAAGGTCTTGGCAGTGGTGATGGCACTCTTACGGACCCAAGGTGTGCACAACACCCCATACGACTTGCTCTGTGGCGACCAACTGCCCAGATCTTCTGCATCAGGGTCCCAATTCTCCAACGCTGACTTGTTTTGACTGACGGACTGACAGTGGCTTAGCTGTTGAAAACTGCATATTGGCAGAGAGAGGTTTGTCTGCCCTGGTAATTCGGACCTTGGTTCGAGCACGAAAACTATCGTCCTCTAGAATTTACATGGAGGACATTGTCTTGGTGCAAATCTAAGGGACATTCCTGTAGGGGGTTTGTCCAGCTGACAGTGGCGGGGCATAGGTTAGTCCGCACTTTCATGCAGGGCACTGTGCATATTCGGCCTCCGTGGTGGTCGATAGTCCTGCTGTGGGATCTCAATCTGGTCCTATCAGCCCCCTATGAACCCATGGCGGAGCTTCCCTGAAGACTCTCACGTTGAAGGTGGCCTTTCTAGAGGCAATCACCCTCATCCAGCAGGTTTTGGCGCTTTCAATCAGATCACCCTTTTTAGTGCCACATGCAGATAAAGCAGAGGTTCATGTGAAGCAGGAATTTGGCCCAAGGTGGTTTCTCATCTTAATCAGAAGTTAGTGCTACCCTCCTTGTGCCCTAATCCCACTCGCGATAAGGAATGACTGCATTCCCTCAATGTGGTCAGGGCTAGAGATGAGCGAATCGATTTGGATGAACCCGAATTCGTTCCGAATTTCATGAAATATTCCATTCTGAATGAATCCGAATTTCCCAGCGATTCGAACGATCAAATTTTTCCTTTAAACTCCATTTACTGCAATTACAGGCATTGTAAAATGGTGGATGCACATGTCTGGACATATCCCCTGGGGCAAGGTATCATGGGAAG
This sequence comes from Gastrophryne carolinensis, assembly GCA_027917425.1. NCBI lineage: Eukaryota > Metazoa > Chordata > Amphibia > Anura > Microhylidae > Gastrophryne > Gastrophryne carolinensis. Next base: position 164,176,028 of record CM051234.1, read on the forward strand.
GTCACATGCAGCCTATCAGCAGCCAGGAACCCCGGCGAAGTCACAGCACTATATAAGCGGCGGCCATCTTGCTGTTGCGCATTTCAGCGTTGTATTGTGGCAAGAGACCGGGAAAGACAGGAAAAGACAGAGAGCCTGGGAGAGCCACAGAGAGCCAGGGAAAGATCGAGGCAGGGACAGCAGATAAGTGACAGAGAAAGCTTTTTTTTTATTTTCATTTGATTTAATAGCCAGATCACAGTTTTAATTTTTTTTTTGTGTCTGCTGTAAAAACCCCTGCCCACTGGGCATCCCATATTAGCACATTTAACCCTATCTGTTACACACAAGCAGCTCTTAAAGGGGATTTCATCTAACTAGACCACAGTTTTAAAGCGGTCCTTCACTCTGAATAAGAGTCTATCTTATATGTTTCCCACACCCTGTACATACAGATTGGCCACATTAAAAATCATCCTACCTGCATCTACTGCATGTTATGAGCCTTTAAACATCCAAGATGGCGGCTCATGGAAGCCGCCATCTTATCAGGCAGCCTGCAAACAGGAAGGGCCTCCTGACTGTGCTGCTCTGCATTCTGGGACTGCTGACCTTTACCTGACCCCAGCTCTGCTCTGTCTGAGCAAAGCACAGCCATAACCTGCCCCCCTGTACCTTATCCCACTCTCCTCTCCTCAGTAAGTGTGATGCTTCTGAGTCAAGATGGCGGTGCCCGTATCCTAAATTCCTGAACAGAGTTGCAGCCCAGTGGGGAAAGAATAATAAGTTAGTGACTAAAAACGTTAAATATACTAATTTTAGATGCTGGGGAACCGTTTTTTAAGAGTTTGGGCTTTTCATTAAATCACGCTGAAGGTGCGGTTTAAGTGTTTTTGTGTCTGCTTTAAAAACCCCTGGGCACTTTGCTTCCCATGTTTGCACATTTAACCCTATCTGTTACATAGAAGCAGGTCTTTCAGCTGATTTCATCTAACTAGAGCACAGTTTTAAAAGTGTTTTTGTGTCTGCTTTAAAAACCCCTGAGCACTGGGCATCCCATATTGCCAATTTTCATAGTATCTGTTATAGAGAAGCAGTTCCTCAGTTTATTTACCTTCTGCTTTTTAAAGTAAACACATATTCTAAGCATACAGCACGTCCTGCTCCCGAATAGTCATAACATGTGGGTAATCCTCCACCTCAGGCACCGTGCACTGCAGACATGTAGAAAACAAGCTCCTCCCGAGGGACCTCCCACAAATCCCCAGATTTCTCTGCAGTGCTGAAACTGCGAAGACATGAAGTATCACGCTCTCGCAGGCGAGCGGGCCTTACGGCCCAAGGTCATGTGGGACTATTTCCACCCGTCCTCTTCAGAAGAAATATGCCTCCCAGCCTAGGCTGCGCGGGTCGGGTGAAGTTAGGCAGCACCTGGTGTGCTGAACGGAGCCATGCTCCACCGCAATCCCCCTCCACAGGGTAGGCGGTCAGGCCGATGGTGAGCCTCTAGAGGATGCCCCTCCCGCAATCTAACCCGTGCCCCTCACAGACCTAGCCCATGGACACCGTCCGCTTTCCCCTCGCTTCCTCCCGTAACTCAGGGGAAAATCATCCCAGCGTGTCAGCATAGAGGTGTGCTTATTCCACGGTTCTACTTTTGCCGTTGGTTAGAGCTTCGCGCTCTTTGGGGGAGGCGGAGACTCGGCATGATGCGCCTCGCGTCACAGCCCGGCCTGGCCCACCCCTCGAGGTTCGCTGGCGCCATTTTCTCTATCTTCGCTCGCGCGTGGTGTGGTTCGCCTCCTCCCTCGGTCATGTAAGTGCCCTCCGGGGCGGCATGGTTCTATGTTTTTCAGACAGCGCATGGCACTGACTCCACCCTTCTTGTCCCATTATGTCTATCAGACGCCAAGACTTCGTTGCCTTTCCCCGGCCTAACATATATTACAGCGGGTCCTCCTTACAAATTCTCCCACATTACTAGCGGGTTTTGGGGCATCCAGGGTTGCCTATTGCATAAATCCCTGCGTCATACTGCTTAATAATCACCATATGGAGGCATTTCAGAATTATGGAACCGGGGTCCCTCCGGGACGTGACCGGCTGTGTGCAGTGTGTGGCCAGCCCCTGGCTGAGGCTGACAGGGCACAGGTCTGCGGACAGTGTGCAGAACAGGCAGGTTTGCTAACAGAGGAACCTCCCTTCCTTACTCCCATCTCCCCGCTCCCAAATATCACTCATGACGAGTCCCACTCGAGCGGGGATGACCTGCAATCAGTGCCGCGAGTGTTGCCCACGGCGGAGCATGTGCTTTCTGGATTGGCGGAGCGTATGGGCCCTGGTAAAAAGCGGTCCCTGACGCCTCCACGCTCCCCGGCTCCTGACGATACCGATGACTCTGCTGATATGCAGGACCCTGACCCTTCTGAGGAAGGTGAGCTATTCTCAGACTCGGGCTCCTCCCATGGGATGCCCAGGGGCTGTGACGATTCTGAGCCCGGTTCCTGGGGTCTGTGTGACACAGATGAAATCCTTATTAAGATTTTTGAGGTTTTGTCAATCTCCCCTCCTGGGGAGATCCCCAAGCCGAAAAGGGAGAGTTTCCATACAGCGCCGCCGCGCTTGGAGTTCCTAGAACAGGAACATTTCCAGAATCTTATATCCCAAGAATGGGAATCCCCATGTAAGCTTAAAGGGATTCCAGGGGCCTGGGAATGGAAGTACCCTTTCCCTCCTGATGTGGTTAATTTATGGTCAGCTCCCCTGGTGGTGGACGCACCGGTTATAGGGGTCACAAACCCCCCTTTTATGACTGCTCCTTTTTACCGTACCCTTCGGGATGCTGAGGACCGACGCATTGACAGACTGGCTTCCCACGCCTTCTCGTGTGCTGGGACGGCCCTGCACCCGGTTTGTGCCGCGGCCATCACTGCGGTGGCCGCCAGGACTCTTGTCAGAAAAATACTAGATCACTGCCCTGAGGACCTCCCTTGGGGGGTGTTTAATGCGCTATCAGACTGTGAAGCGTTTGTGAAGTTTATTCTATCGGCACTGGATGACACCATTAAGATGTGTGCTAGAAACTCAGCCCTGCTTCTCAGCAGTATTCACTTCAATAGATGCCCCTAGCGGCAGGTTATGCTATCCCGGTGTTGCCCGGGGAGCCTAGCGTGGCTCTGTGGGGTCTCCCTCCTGACACAAGGGCTCTGCCCTTGTTCCTACTGTCCCAGAATATTCTGACTCCGGTCAGGGGGGCTGAGTATTTAGGCATAGCCTTGTTATTTCATATGCCTTCTCTTCATCACTCTACTTGTGGGTTCTGCGCACGGTTGGCCTGATAGAGAGTCCCATGGGATCTATGGCCTGGGCGGCTTTGGGAGTAGTGCTTCCCAGATGCCTCTGCTGAAGGCTGCTGACTTGTGATATCTCTTTCAGGAGTGCGGTTCTGCCCTTATCAGGCCTCTTCCTGTTTCCAATATAAGGTCTCCTGTCTGGGGATTGACAGCTGATTCATTCACCCCTTGGTGACGGGCCTTATCTTCTGGGTGACTTACTATGAGAGCTAGCTCCCCAGCTTCCCCTTCCTCCGTCTATGGGGGCTTTGTGGTATCCCATATTGATTGGCATGGGCCTTAGTCTCTTCCCTGTTAGATGTTCTCGGTTCCCAGGACCTTTAAAGTCATTACAACATAAGTTGGGGTTGGCTCCCCATCTGGGGTCTCTGAAGGTGTAGGTTTTGTCCTGGCATCTCCCCAGTAGTTCCATGGTCCCCGTGGGGATCAATTTTCCTGGTGTGCTGAACGGAGCCATGCTCCACCGCAATACCCCTCCACAGGGTAGGCGGTCAGGCCGATGGTGAGCCTCTAGAGGATGCCCCTCCCGCAATCTAACCCGTGCCCCTCACAGACCTAGCCCATGGACACCGTCCGCTTTCCCCTCGCTTCCTCCCGTAACTCAGGGGAAAATCATCCCAGCGTGTCAGCATAGAGGTGTGCTTATTCCACGGTTCTACTTTTGCCGTTGGTTAGAGCTTCGCGCTCTTTGGGGGAGGCGGAGACTCGGCATGATGCGCCTCGCGTCACAGCCCGGCCTGGCCCACCCCTCGAGGTTCGCTGGCGCCATTTTCTCTATCTTCGCTCGCGCGTGGTGTGGTTCGCCTCCTCCCTCGGTCATGTAAGTGCCCTCCGGGGCGGCATGGTTCTATGTTTTTCAGACAGCGCATGGCACTGACTCCACCCTTCTTGTCCCATTATGTCTTTCAGACGCCAAGACTTCGTTGCCTTTCCCCGGCCTAACATATATTACAGCGGGTCCTCCTTACAAATTCTCCCACATTACTAGCGGGTTTTGGGGCATCCAGGGTTGCCTATTGCATAAATCCCTGCGTCATACTGCTTAATAATCACCATATGGAGGCATTTCAGAATTATGGAACCGGGGTCCCTCCGGGACATGACCGGCTGTGTGCAGTGTGTGGCCAGCCCCTGGCTGAGGCTGACAGGGCACAGGTCTGCGGACAGTGTGCAGAACAGGCAGGTTTGCTAACAGAGGAACCTCCCTTCCTTACTCCCATCTCCCCGCTCCCAAATATCACTCATGACGAGTCCCACTCGAGCGGGGATGACCTGCAATCAGTGCCGCGAGTGTTGCCCACGGCGGAGCATGTGCTTTCTGGATTGGCTCCCCGGCTCCTGACGATACCGATGACTCTGCTGATATGCAGGACCCTGACCCTTCTGAGGAAGGTGAGCTATTCTCAGACTCGGGCTCCTCCCATGGGATGCCCAGGGGCTGTGACGATTCTGAGCCCGGTTCCTGGGGTCTGTGTGACACAGATGAAATCCTTATTAAGATTTTTGAGGTTTTGTCAATCTCCCCTCCTGGGGAGATCCCCAAGCCGAAAAGGGAGAGTTTCCATACAGCGCCGCCGCGCTTGGAGTTCCTAGAACAGGAACATTTCCAGAATCTTATATCCCAAGAATGGGAATCCCCATGTAAGCTTAAAGGGATTCCAGGGGCCTGGGAATGGAAGTACCCTTTCCCTCCTGATGTGGTTAATTTATGGTCAGCTCCCCTGGTGGTGGACGCACCGGTTATAGGGGTCACAAACCCCCCTTTTATGACTGCTCCTTTTTACCGTACCCTTCGGGATGCTGAGGACCGACGCATTGACAGACTGGCTTCCCACGCCTTCTCGTGTGCTGGGACGGCCCTGCACCCGGTGTGTGCCGCGGCCATCACTGCGGTGGCCGCCAGGACTCTTGTCAGAAAAATACTAGATCACTGCCCTGAGGACCTCCCTTGGGGGGTGTTTAATGCGCTATCAGACTGTGAAGCGTTTGTGAAGTTTATTCTATCGGCACTGGATGACACCATTAAGATGTGTGCTAGAAACTCAGCCCTGCTTCTCAGCAGTATTCACTTCAATAGATGCCCCTAGCGGCAGGTTATGCTATCCCGGTGTTGCCCGGGGAGCCTAGCGTGACTCTGTGGGGTCTCCCTCCTGACACAAGGGCTCTGCCCTTGTTCCTACTGTCCCAGAATATTCTGACTCCGGTCAGGGGGGCTGAGTATTTAGGCATAGCCTTGTTATTTCATATGCCTTCTCTTCATCACTCTACTTGTGGGTTCTGCGCACGGTTGGCCTGATAGAGAGTCCCATGGGATCTATGGCCTGGGCGGCTTTGGGAGTAGTGCTTCCCAGATGCCTCTGCTGAAGGCTGCTGACTTGTGATATCTCTTTCAGGAGTGCGGTTCTGCCCTTATCAGGCCTCTTCCTGTTTCCAATATAAGGTCTCCTGTCTGGGGATTGACAGCTGATTCATTCACCCCTTGGTGACGGGCCTTATCTTCTGGGTGACTTACTATGAGAGCTAGCTCCCCAGCTTCCCCTTCCTCCGTCTATGGGGGCTTTGTGGTATCCCATATTGATTGGCATGGGCCTTAGTCTCTTCCCTGTTAGATGTTATCGGTTCCCAGGACCTTTAAAGTCATTACAACATAAGTTGGGGTTGGCTCCCCATCTGGGGTCTCTGAAGGTGTAGGTTTTGTCCTGGCATCTCCCCAGTAGTACCATGGTCCCCGTGGGGATCAATTTTCCTTTTACCTTTTTTACCCTGCGGACTTCCTGTCTCAGCTGCCCTGTAGTCCAGCTCGCTTCTCTGGGGCCTCCTGACTCCGTCAGACATGTGCCTGAGACGATGGATCTGGTTACTTAACCCTGGCTCGAGGTACATATATATGTATGTACAGATATATACGGCTACAGGCACCCCATGCCTGGAGGTGTTTCCTCTTACGCTGGGCCTCCGGTCCAGGTGGTCTGTAGGATACTTGCTTTAGTCCCTTAGTCTAGCCATGGGCTTATTCTTAATAATACTAATATGAGGACCTTAATTCCTCTACAGGTATTGCAATTCTCCCCATGTGGGCCTTTTTGGCCTTTAGGGGGACTGATGCTCTTGGAGTCTACGGGCGCCTCTTTATGTATGCGCCTGATATCTACTTCCAGCGCCTTGCGCCTTTGGATTAATCCTTCTGGATGTCCCCTGATCTTGAGGAAGCCTTGGCCTCCTGATATTTAGGGGTCTGTATTCCCGCCTCGGTCGGGTGACCTGTTCTGTTTCCCTTTGGGGGTGTTACAAGTTTTGCCACAAGGCTTCCTTGCCTGTGAGCTGGTTGGGTCATTACACTGACCTATGTTCCCTTTCAGGGGAGAGAATCTTCCCTTTGCTGTTTACTCCGTTATATTGGTGCTTGAGTACCACTGGCCCTTCAGCACCAGGGTTTTTTTCTCTGTTGATTCAGTTGCTAGACTTATGGCCTGTCTCTGTTCATACCTTCATGGTCCTGTTATGAGACTGACGTTAGAGCCTTTGCTCAGGTCATGCCTGTTGCAAGTTTTGCAGGTGACAGCGCCTTTACTGTCCGCTGTGCCTTGTTTTTTCTGGGGGATCCCACCCTGCTTATGGACACTGCTATTGGATGTCCCACATGTTATTACTATTCGGGAGCAGGACGTGCTGTATGCTTAGAATAATACAGCTCTGTGAAGTACTCACCTGTAGAGTTGATATTATACGCATACAGCACGTCCTGCTCTACCCCACCCTGGTTTCACTTATTCTGGATCCCCTGTATGGTGATTGTTATCATTAGATATTGTTACCAGTTATTCTGGGTGGTTTGTTCCTCCCGGCTTCTCTTCTCACTGCTTTTCAATGCTGGGGATTTGTGGGAGGTCCCTCGGTATATGTAGGGCCGGGAGGAGCTTGTTTTCTACATGTCTGCAGTGCACGGTGCCTGAGGCGGAGGATTACCCACATGTTATTACTATTCGGGAGCAGGACGTGCTGTATGCGTATAATATCAACTCTACAGGTGAGTACTTCACAGAGTTGTATTTTTTTAAAGTGCCTGTTGCGCATTTCAAATACATAAAAATGTCAGGCAGGCAAGTGCCAGGATTTTCACAGAGGAGTGGCAGAGGCCTAGATTCAGCAGGCAGAGATCGTAGCAGACTTCGGCGAGTGGCAGCAGGAGTCGCGGTGAGAGACCTGATCTGCCAGTATCTGCTAGCGGTCTTGTCTCCACCAGTAACGCATCTGCCGTCGTAGATTGGTTAACGCGGTCATCCACATCATCACAAGTTACATCTGACACCCCCAGTCTACAGTCGGTAGGTTCCTCTGACACAACCCTAAGCTGAGCAGTCCCTGTCCTCCCATTGCCTCTGTCCTACGCCGTTCCCTCCCCCAGCGACGTATCCTATGCTTTGGGTTCAGCTCCACTCTTTAGTGAGGACGATCAGATAGAGGACAGTCAGCAGCTACTGCCCAGCCAAGAAATGGAGGTGGCTTCTTTCGCTAGGCAGATATAGTAATGTGGAGAGTGGCGTGGGAGGTGGTGTGGCGAGCGTTCCAGCTCCTGCACCAGACACTGTTGAGGAAACTGAGAACATCAATGATGTGCAGCCACAACTCGGTGATGATGATGATGAAGCCGATCGCACTTGGGAGCCGGGTGCAGAATGTACTTCATCATCATCATCAGGAGAAGAGGGGAGCAGGTTGCCCCGGAGTCAGCAGCTGAGGCAGCAAGGTGTGCAGTCAGCATGGGGGCAGAATTGTAAAGTCTGGAGCCAAACGGGGCCGGGGTAGATCACTTGCTGCGCATCAGGCTACCTTCCCGGTAGGTAGTGGAGCAGGGGTTCCTGGAATTGGCGGCAGTAGCAGTGAATCAGTGAGGCCTGTTGGTGGGAAAATTAGCTACTCGGCAGTGTGGCAGTTTTTCATCAAGCATCCGCAGGAGGGTAACATGGCCACATGCAAGATGTGTAGGCAGAAGGTGAAGCATGGCCAGGGCCCAAATGTTGGCACCATGGCCCTGTGTCAACATATGATGCATCACCATAAAGCGGCCTGGGAGAACCGAGGCTCCGAAGAGGTGGTCCAGCCTGCTTCCTCACAAAGTGGCACGCCGCTCCCAATTTCTGCCAGCCAAGGCTCCAGCTCCTCAGCCGAAGGCAGCTGTGCATCATACCCATCCTCTGTCGCTCCTCCTGATGCTCCTGCTCCTCCTCCAAGTCATGCATCCTGCCAGCAATACATCAGCGAAGCCATGTCCAAGAGACAGCAGTATGCGCCCACTCATCCTACGGCGCAGAAGCTGAATGTGCTCCTGTCCAAGTTGCTGGTGCTGCAGTCGCTCCCTTTTCAGGTGGTGGACTCTGCACCTTTCAAAGAACTGATGCTGAGGTAGAGAGTTCCAAGCCGTCATTTTTTTGCCAAGAAGGCAGTACAGAAGGCAGTACCAGCGCTGCACAATTTTATTGAACAGAAGGTGGGCCAGTCCTTCAGCCTGTCAGTGTGTACCAAAGTGCATGGCAACGCCGACGGCTGGAGCTGTAACTACCGTCAGGGACAGTACATGCCGTTTACGGCCCACTGGGTGAATGTGGTTCCTTTGCAGCAGCAGCAGCAACTTGGACAGGTCACGCCGCTTCGGCCTCCGCGCTCCCTGGGCGTTTTGCCTGTGACACCATGCGACTCGGCCTCCTCATACTCCGCCATCTCCAGCCCACCATGTGTGCAGGGCACGGAGGTGTCACGCTGTGCTTCACATGGTTTGTCTTGGCGAACGGAGTCACACAGGGGAGGAACTGCTAAAATGTATTCATCAAGAAATCCAAACATGGCTTACTCCAAGAAAACTGAAAATGGGAACCATGGTTACCGACAAAGGAAAAAACATTTTGTCTGCACTGCGACAAGGAAGCCTGACCCATGCGCACTGCATGGCTCACGTCTTTAATCTGGTTGTCAAGCGGTTTCTGAAGTCTTCCCCCCCCATCTGCAAGACATCCTAACAATGGCAAGGAAACTTTGCATGCACTTCAGCCACTCCTACACTGCCAAGCACACCCTTCTTGAGCTACAGTGTCAGAACGGTAGCCCCCAACATTTGCGATGTTTCCACCCGTTGGAATTCCACCCTCCATATGTTGGACCGACTATACGAACAGAGAAAAGCCATCACAAATTTCTTGATGATCCAAGCGGATAGGGGGACTCCCCTGTGTAACTTCAATGTCAACCAGTGGCAGCTCATACGTGACACCTGCCGTTTGCTCAGGCCCTTTGAGGAAGCCACTTTATTTGTCGCCAGGATTACGGGTTGAACGACATGATTCCACTGCTTCATGTACTACAACACATGTTGGAAACCATGGCTGGTCAGGGCACTGGAGACATGGCGTCTACATCTTACGGCCACATGAAGCACAGTTTAGACTTGGCGAAATGGCTGGTTTATTTAGTCAGCTGACAGGAGAGGAGGAGCAGGAGCAGCCAGACGAGCTAGACACACCGTGGCAGTATGCAGTGGAGATGGCGACAGGTAGTCCCTCCGAGTCACTTGCACAAATGGCACGAAGCATGCTCACGTGCTTGCGTAGTGACCACAGAATTGTTTCCATTTTTTTGCGGGATGCCTACTGGCTCTCCATCTTATTGGACCCTCGCTTTCGGCACAAAATGGGGGCATTTTTTAAACCCGCCGAGAGGGAGGACAACCTACTACAAAGACATTCTACGTAGTCAGTTGGCCGATGCCTATCTGCGCCATGGTCCATGCTTTCGCAGGTCTGACTCAGGGGGACCTCTGCGCTCACCTTCCACTGCCATGGCTGCTGGGGGGGGTGGCAGGAGCAGCAGCAGCTCCATCAGCAGCAGCCTCAGTCTTCAGTCGCTAATGAGTAGCTTTCTTCACCCGCATAGTGAGGCTACTCATGAGCAGCAGGAAGACCTGGAGCAGGACCTGAACCAGCAGGTCGTGTCATACCTTGACATGACCATGCCAACACACCTTGAGGATCCGCTGGACTTCTGGGCAGCCAAACTTGACTTGTGGCCACAACTAGCAGAGTTTGCCCTGGAAAAGCTGTCCAGCCCAGCCAGTAGCGTGCCATCTGAGCGGGTGTTTAGTGCGGCGAGGGCCATAGTAACGCCGAGGAGAACTCGTCTGTCAACTAAAAATGTGGAGAGACTCACCTTTGTGAAAATGAATCAGGGATAGATCAGCCAGGATTTCCACCCACCAATGGCTGATGCATGCGAGTAGATTCAGCATGGTGCCACGTTTTACACTTTCCAAATGGTGCAAAACATATTTATGTATTTCGGACAAATTTGGGGCTCCTGCTGATGCCAACTTCAGGGTATGCCTTTCAGACAATTTTTGGGTTCCTGCTGATGCCAACTTCAGGGTTTGCCTTTCAGCCAATTTTTGGGCTCCTGCTGATGCCAACTTCAGGGTATGCCTTTCAGACAATTTTTGGGTTCCTGCTGATGCCAACTTCAGGGTTTGCCTTTCAGACAATTTTTGGGCTCCTGCTGATGCCAACTTCAGGGTATGCCTTTTAGACAATTTTTGGGTTCCTGCTGATGCCAACTCCACGGTGTGTCAATCAGTCAATGTTTGGGTTCCTGCTGCCAACTCCAGTGTCTCTTGCAGCCAATTTTTGGGCTCCTGCTGCTACTGCTGCCAGCTCCAATGTGTCTTTAGGCCAATTTTTGGGCTCCTGCTGCTGCCAGCTCCAGTGTGTCTTTAGGCCAATTTTTGGGCTCCTGCTGCCAACTCCAGTGTCTCTTTCAAGCAATGTTTGGGCTCCTGCTGCTGCCAACTCCAGTGTGTCTTTAGGCCAATGTTTGGGCTCCTGATGCTGCTGCCAACTCCATTATCTCTTTCAGCCAATTTTTGGGTTCCTGCTGCCAACCCCAGTGTCTCTTTCAAGCAATGTTTGGGCTCCTGCTGCTACTGCTGGCAATTCCAGTGTGTCTTTAGGCCAATTTTTGGGCTGCTGCTGCCAACCCCAGTGTCTCTTTCAAGCAATGTTTGGGCTCCTGATGCTGCTGCTGCCAACTCCAGTGGGTCTTTAGGCCAATTTTTGGGCTGCTGCTGCTGCCAACTCCAGGGTGTGTCTTTAGGCCAATTTTTGGGCTCCTGCTGCTGCCAACTCCAGGGTGTGTCTTTTGGCCAATTTTCGGGCTCCTGCTGGCAACTCCAGTGTCTTTTTCAGCCAATGTTTGGGCTCCTGCTGCTGCCAACTCCAGTGTGTCTTTAGGCCAATTTTTGGGCTCCTGCTGCCAACTCCAGTGTCTCTTTCAAGCAATGTTTGGGCTCCTGCTGCTGCCAACTCCAGTGTGTCTTTAGGCCAATTTTTGGGCTGCTGCTGCCAACTCCAGTGTCTTTTTCAAGCAATGTTTGGGCTCCTGCTGCTGCCAACTCCAGTGTGTCTTTAGGCCAATTTTTGGACTCCTGCTGCTGCCAACTCCAGTGTGTCTTTAGGCCAATTTTTGGGCTCCTGCTGGCAACTCCAGTGTCTCTTTCAAGCAATGTTTGGGCTCCTGCTGCTGCCACCAACTCCAGCGTCTCTTTCAGCCAATGTTTGGGCTCGTGCTGCTGGCAACTTCAGTGTGTCTTTAGGCCAATGTTTGGGCTCCTGCTGCTGCTTCTGCCAACTCCAGTGTGTCTTTAGGCCAATGTTTGGGCTCCTGATGCTGCTGCCAACTCCAGTGTGTCTTTCGGCCAATTTTTGGGCTCCTGCTGCCAACTCCAGTGTCTCTTTCAAGCAATGTTTGGGCACCTGCTGCTGCTGCCAACTCCAGTGTGTCTTTAGGCCAATTTTTGGGCTGCTGCTGCCAACTCCAGTGTCTCTTTCAAGCAATGTTTGGGCTCCTGCTGCTGCCAACTCCAGTGTGTCTTTAGGCCAATTTTTGGGCTCCTGCTGGCAACTCCAGTGTCTCTTTCAGCCAATGTTTGGGCTGCTGCTGCTGCCAACTCCAGTGTGTCTTTAGGCCAATTTTTGGGCTTCTGCTGCTGCCAACTCCAGGGTGTGTCTTTAGGCCAATTTTTGGGCTCCTGCTGGCAACTCCAGTGTCTCTTTCAGCCAATGTTTGGGCTCCTGCTGCTGCTGCCAACTCCAGTGTGTCTTTAGGCCAATTTTTGGGCTCCTGCTGCCAACTCCAGTGTCCCTTTCAAGCAATGTCTGGGCTCCTGCTGCCAACTCCAGTGTGTCTTTAGGTCAGTTTTTGGGCTCCTGCTGCCAAGTCCAGTGTCTCTTTCAAGCAATGTTTGGGCTCCTGCTGCTGCTGCTGCCAACTCCAGGGTGTGTCTTTCAGGCAATATATGGGCTCCTAATGATGCTGCCAACTCCAATGTGTTTTTCAGGCAATATATGGGCTCCTAATGCTGCTGCCAACTCCTCGGTGTGTTTTTCAGGCAATATATGTGCTCTCTATGCTGCTGCCAAGTCCAGAGTGTGTCTTTCAGGCAATATTTGGGCTCCCTATGCTGCTGCCAAATTCAGGGTGTGTTTTTTAGGCAATATATGGGCTCCCTATGCTGCTGCCAACTCCACTGTGTGTCTTTCAGGCAATATATGGGCTCATCATGCTGATGCCACCTCAAGGCTCTGTAATTGTGCCGCTCTGCGTCAGCGAATCTAATAGCAACGCCTCTGATCTGCATGTCATACTTCTTTACAATAGTATTTCACTAACCCAGAATGCATCCTATGCATGTTACAGCCAAGCAAAACGTTCTGCAACCCTATGGAGGCTCTTGGACGCCCAGAAATTATTTTTAATAGCGATTCGTCGCGAATAAATTCGGATCTAAACGATTTTTCCCGGAAAATTTGGCGAATCAGCTGAATCAAATTTTTCAAAAGTTTGCTCATCTCTAGTCAGGGCATTAAAGTATTACTTGGCTGCTACTCTAGAGCTACGTAAGATGGATGTCTAAATTATAATCCCGGATGGGGCATGGAGGGGCCTGGTGGCGGCCAGGTCTACTCTTAGCCGATGGATTAGGCAAGCAGCCATAGAAGCCTATGTCTGCAAGGGAAAGGAGGCGCCCTTCCAGGTCACCGCTCACTCTACCAGGGCGTTTGATGTGTCTTGGGCTTTCCAACACCAAACGTCAATGGAACAAGTCTGCAAGGTGGCAACCTGGGCGTCTCTCCACACCACCAAGTTTTACAGACTTGATATCTGGGCATCTGCTGATGCCGCTCTAGGGCTGTTTTGGCATGGTCCCACCCTTAATGGGGATACTGCTTTGGGACGTCCCATGCATTGCTACTGGTGGTGCCCTGGAATGGAAGTGATGAGAATAAGGAAAATTGTGTACTCACCGGTAAATTCCTTTTCTCATCTGCTTTCATTCTTTTGTGTTACCACTGCGTCAGATACGGTTGATGCCTTCTACATGTTAATTTTCTGTTGCGCGCATTATATGCATGTTAGCGCTCTCGCCTCCCCGGGCTGTGGCTGCACTGCTTTTTAATTAACTGAGGATATCCTGCCACAGCCTGCCTTATATAGGCCTGGAAGAAGCAATTATTTTTCTATGTTGCAGTCTCCACCTACAGCTGAGATTAACCCATGCATTGCTACTTGTGGTTCCCCCAGAATGGAAGCAGATGGGAAACAAATTTTACCGGTGAGTACACAAATTTCAATTATTTAGCTGTGGGGGAAGGGACATAATGAAAATGCTCTGCAATGCATATTTAACAGTTTATGTTGTTTTGTTTAAACTGTGGATGCCTGGCTTTATTTTTTTTTCTTGAAGATGTTTTGCTAGTCACCCAGCTGGATTTCTTAAATCACAGACAAGTCTCGGTAGTGACAAGCCAAGAAGCCTTTGGTGTTCAGATATTCCTGAAGCCAAATACAATTGAATTGGGTCAAATCGCTTCCACCGTTTGTATTTATCCTTTTTTTAGGTGGCCTTTCTCCCCACAACGCCCAATGTCCCCAGGGCTTAGAGGTGGAATGGTTGACCTATGGCTGTGGGAACATATGAGCCCATATTCCCTTTGGCACTGGTTCAGTGCTCCTCTAGGGTTGCCCCTGGAAGAACACCAGACTTCTGATGGTGGACACTGGGCTATTTCACACCCCCTGTAAGGAATGCAGGTATTTGCAAGATACCTACCACATGCCAGGCAGATAACCTATGACCCCTTGCCCTCTGAACTGGGGGTCCTTCGAAGGGGATCCTTCGAAAGGAGTGGAAAACAGTAAAAAAAATATATATTTATATAACCCGACATTAGAATAAAATCACTAAATTCAACTTACCACTGACCTCTTCCTTCTAGCGGTCATTGGGGCCTGCTTTTCAACTAGTGGCTTACAGTGCCCCCTGGGGGCCTAGCTCCAGTGCACTGTGAAACATTTCCTGGCTACTTCTCTCAAAGGTAGCCTAGAGTTCCGATTACATAACACTACATGCGGATAAGCTTGGGTCTTTAACCTTTATGAAATTCTGCTTTACATGAAGGATAATGTAACAAAATAAAAAATGATAAAAATCGAGAATGCCACAATGCAAGTGGTAGGAACCACCATGAAAGGTTTAAAGAACGTGGAGATGAAGCAAAAATAACTATTCCTGTGATATACTTGGAAATGGATGGGGACTGTATCAGTATCAGATTTGGCCCAATCCTTTCTTACATGAACCAGTTTCCCCAGTCTCCACTCTTAACATGTTTCCTTTTCTGTTTTTATACACTCAGCATGGTGCCATCCATGTTAAGATGTGATGGGCATAAATTATTTGTGATACTTCATTTGCCTCTGACTTGATGCTTGCCTGTGACTGTCACTGTGGAATTACAGTTCTGAATTTCTAAAGATATTCCTTTAAAAAAAAATAAAAAGTGAAAGCATCAGTAACCCAACAACCTCAAACCGTATATTTTATTTTGTTTTATTCATATGTATTTCTTTTTTGTGTTCTCACATACCATATTCTTATTCTTTTACAAAGCACAGTGACTTCAAATGTGGACTTCATATTGGACAAAACATATTTGCAGTTTTTAGGTTATATCAAATTTAGGGCACAATATAGGGCTGTTCCAGCTTTGAACATTGTGTTTCTTCACCCATCACAGGTACTGCAAAGCAAACTCTAAAGCAGACCAACATCCTTGCACAGTTGGGGAGAAAAAAAACTCCTCAAAACTCTCATCTACATGCATGGTACTGAATCATTATATAATAAATATATAAAATTAACCACCGTCTGGAGCTTATGCTCTTATTCCTCTAGAGTGACATGCACATATTAAAACTTAAAAGCGGATAATCAAAAATATTTTACACTATTGTTAAAAGTCCAGTGATAAAGACCTTAATTTTGACGATTCAGATTCAAATAACATTCCTCCGTCTTCTTATCATTACCAACTATCAACCCTCCGCCACATCTAACACCGATTTCCTGCTTACCAGATATCCAATCTCAAATAGGCAGAAAGATGGCCAGTCTTTTCCTCTTTGGCTCCCCTTTAATGTTTCACTTTGGTTCCACCTTAATGTGAATTCTCACTGGTCAATAACCGATCCTGTTCATCTCAACTTCCAAGTTGGGGTGTTTTTGGTTTGAGGAGACCCTTATAGACTAGAGGTAGAACTTGTGGTGCCTTTTGGTTTAAGGAGACACTTATAGACTAGAGTCCCAGCTTGATGGCCACAAGCTAGGTGACAAGAGTGTGGAACCAAATTGGATGTTGGATGTTTTCTATACTCGCTTTTCAAGTGGATTTAATGTAAGTGAAAATGTGACTTTTTAGGAATTTAAGGTTTCTAAGCAATATCACGCTATGTAATGCATTTATATATTTTAATGCGAGCTTGGAATACTATGAGGTGAACGAAATTGGATATTGACAAGTGAGAATTTACCTTAAGGCGGAACCAAAGTTAAACATTAGAGGAGAGCTAAAGAGGAAAAGATTGGCTGTCTTTCTGCCTATTTGAAAGTGGATATCTAGTAAACAGGAAATCGCTGTCAGATGCGGTGGAGGGTTGTTTACACCTCTGTCTTCTTATCACTATATATTTAGGTATTATTTAGATCTGAATCTTCGAAATTAAGGAGGTACATGTCACTCTAGAGGAATAGGAGCATAAGCTCAACATGGTGGTTTATTTGATATATTAGTTTATGTATGCCATTTTAGCCCATGGTTAAGTGTATGTTTTTAGATATACATTCCATGTGAAACTAGAGCATTATATATCCTGAGCGCAGTATATTTGCTGAAAAAGGTACTGGAGCATTGTCAGCACTTACATTTGCTCCTGAATCCACTCAAAGCTAAAATGCTACCTCACTGATTTTCTCCTGGTACAGACGTTTTGGAGCTTCCTTTTCCAGCATCCCAACCATGCCGATACCCTTATTTAACTGACATAACTCTACAATGCACAGCGGCAAGAAACCCAGCAACACTGCCTCTTTGCAGATGACCTGCAGCTTCATGTGATGCCATTTCGGTTTTAGAATTAAGGACAGCAGGAATTGCAAAAAGGTTAATTATTTTTTACATGCAGCAATCTGAATTGGCCTGGGGGAGGAAGCATATGAGCCGGGTGTACCGGGTGTATAAGTGACCCCTCCTCCCTCCATCCAGCATATTTATATGGATTTTATTATTGGGCCGTTTTTTTCGCGACAGTGCTCCTTAAATACTGGCCTCTTGAAAAATGCCTTGAAGGGACAGGTCTCAGCCCCAACAATTCTTTGGTCTTCAAAGTCTTTGGATACAACTTCATTTCCAGAGTGCATTTCCCATGGGACCTGAACTTGGTCCTGGCAATCTCAGAAGACGTCAATTTAATCCCTGGGACACTTCTCAAAAAGTTTCCTTTCCTGATTACTTCTGTCTGTAGTTTCTGGGTTGATAGTCCTTTCATAGCATTCGGCCTACTGCGCCTGTATTTCACTTCAGAATTTCAAAGTGGTTAATAAAGTCTGTAAAAAAATAAAACTGGCTTAAACCCAAACATTTTTCTATTTTTGGTTCTGTACATTACCACAATGAATTTTGAACAAAACATTTCACGTTTAGAATTTCAGCTTTTATTCAGTGAGTTGAACAAAATGATTGTAAAAAATGTGAGAAACTAACATTTCAGGGACTCAAAAGTAATTGGACAAATTTAGGAATTATAATTAAAATGGTTATTTCTAATACTTGGTTGGTAATCTAACCTTTGTTGGTAATGACTGCCTGAAGTCTTGAACTCATGGACATCACCAGAAGCATTTCTGTCTGAGGTTAAGTCTTTAACAAGTGAAATGCTGGAGAGTGTTGTACACTTGGTTGGCTGTTGTGAAGGGGCTTCTATTCACCATGGAAATTATTCTGTGATCACCCACCACTGTTGTCTTCTGTGAGCGTCCAGGTCTTTTTGCATTGATGAGTTCACCTGTGCTTTCTTTCTTTTTCAGGATGTACCAAACTGAAGATTTTGCCACTTCTAATATTGTAGTATATTCTCAGATGGGTATTTTCTGTTTTTGCATCTTAACCTCCCTGGCATTCTGATTACATGTGCAATTTTGTGCACAAAGCGTTACCATGACTTTAAATCTGCCGCCCAGTTCCGCCCCCATGAGCCTCTGCGGCTCACAGAGACGGAACCAGGAAGTCAGACGGACGCAGCTGCCGGGGCTCTCACCTGCGATCACAGCGGGGACATCGCTGGATCGCAGGGAAAAGGTAAGGAGACTGCTCCTCTGCCTAATCTACCCCGAGCGTGACTCGGGGTTACCGAGTTACCACAGCGAAAATTAACCCCGAGTCATGCTCGGGAAGACCGCCAGGGAGGTTAAGGATGCCTTGTTTCACCTGCATAAAGGGCTTCTTTGACCGCATGTTTTCTTCACAGCAAAATCTTCCAAATGCAAACACCACACCTCAAATCAACTCCAAGCCCTTTATCTGCTTAATTGAGAATGACATTACAAAGGAATAGCCCACACCTGCCCATGAGACGACCTTTGATTTAGTTGTCCAATTACTTTTGGTCCCTTCAAAGGGTGGCACATGTTAAAGAGCTGAAACTTCTAAACCCCTTATGCCATTTTAATGTGGATACTCTCAAATGAAAGCTGAAAGTCTGGACTATATTACAGTGGCGATATAACTAATATACTTCAGTAAACAGGTAAAAAACACATTTTGTGTCACTGTCCAAATATTTATGGGCCTAACTGTATATATTTAATATGAAGAAATATGCTGTCCACTTCTGAGCACCAGTTCATAGAAAGAATGCCCTGATTTTGGAAAGGGTGCAGAGAAGAGCCAAGAAACCTGTAAGGGGAATGAAGGATCTTAAGTATGTATTGTATTCTGGATTATTATTGTACAAGTAATACAGTAATTAGGAAGACAGATTACAGGCATTAAATGCATTTAGATGTCTCATAGGGAAAACTATTTCATGTAAAATATTCTTTGAATATAAAAATCCAATCTTCAGATGCGACAATCCTTATTTATCATAAGAACTGTAAACCCGTGGACTATCACATAAAAAACAGGAGGGGAGAGGTACTAACATGGGTCCAGACTAGATATTCGGCAATTACTATAATTTTTATTAGAAAAATTGTGTATCGAAATATATAACAAAAACATCTACCTAACACTATAAATATAATATATTAAAAGATAATAGTGCTATATCACCCTAGAACATCTTTATCCCCTAGAGGTACTACCACCAAACCTGTGGAATAGCCTGTACCAGAAGATGTTCACAGCAGCAGCTTCAAAGTGATTGGCAAGTCAGAAGTTAAAAAATAAATATCAGTAGCTTACCTTTCATTGAGTGGCTCAAGCATTGTGCTTCCCCTTCTGTCTGTCTCCTTAGTTAGGAAAATCACTTCCTCATTCAACCTTCAGTTCCCACAACACTGACCTGGTCCATCAATGAACCTCCAGTGGACCAACAACGGAAAAACTCCCCACTTCCTGCCCAGAAGTGCCTCCCTCTGCAGGTCTAAAACCCCGCCCTCCTATCTTTCTCCTCTCACACTCATAACCGTGTGCTTACATCACATCGCTGTTGCCACACCCACTGTTTCTCCATTTTTTCTATAAATATCCAGTGCTTTAATACTTTTAAAGATAACTTCTGAACTACAGGGTCCTTTTTAAAACAGATTGAAGTTTAGAACAGTGCCACGCGTAGCCTGAGACAATAGGACAACAATCTGTTTTTCCTTTATTATTTTTTTAGATATTGGCTGTTACTAAAATGTTTCTCTTCCCTTGATCGATCCCTGATTTGCCAGAGGGGGGGCTTTTAAAGAGAAATTTTCTAAGCTTTTTGCCATTCTTTGGGTTGTGTGTGGGTGGCATGTCCGCTTAGGGCACCGTCATCCTAGAGGCACTAAACATACTTAAGTTTCACATTCCATTCATGTTTCTTACTTTTACTTTTTTTTATCTTTTCCACATTTCCCTCCATCGTTTTTGAACATTACTCCAATCACTCTCTTTTCAGCATTCCCATCAGCTTTTTTCCTTTTCGCTGTCCCCTCCATTTTCTATATTGCACTTTTTCATTTTCCTTTACATTCCCTCTATCCTCTTTCTTTTTCACATTTCCTCCATCTCGCTCACATTTCCATGTTCTTTTTTACCGCATTCCCTCTGTCTCCCTCTTTTTACCACATTTTCTTTTTCACCCTTACATCCCCACATTCCTTTTATCTCTCTTTCCAATGTAATTATTTATTTCCCTTCTGGTTTCTATCTTAGAGCTGATTCAGCACCGTGAGAATCTTTTTCTCACTTTTTTTATACTGATTTTTTATTTTTTTTTACCTTTATGCCATTTAGCACTATTTTAGCTGTGCAGGTGTTTACATAATTCTCACAGCTAAAAATGGTGCCGAACTGCACGAAGGGGGAAAAAAAAATCATAATTTATCTTCTCACAATAAGTGTGTGTGGGGGGGATTCTCACGGTGCTGAATCAACCCTATTCTCTCTATCCCCCCTCCCCCATTTCCTATATGCACCTTCTCGTGCTTCCCTCTCTGTCTTTCTTTCATCTGAAAATGAATGTATGTGTGTGCTTAGAGAGAACCATCCTGTATTGTTGCACTGGGCTTAAGGGGACTGGGTAAAAAAAACACTCACCAGTAGTCCCAAGCAGCTAATGTTCCTATTACCGGACAGTTAAAACTTGCCTCTACCAGAGACCCAAATGGTGCTAACCCTGCTCACCCCCATGACCTGTAGTCACCTGTCTGCCTCCTCACATCACTCTCAGCAACTGTCCACACCTGCACTATTGATTTCAATGGAGGGGGGCCATACTGAGGGCTGGCATGCCCCCTCTATTGAAGGGAATTGAGTGGGTACTGCCAGTCACTATGACACAAGAAGACAGCAACTCTGCATAGGGCCGCCAGGGTGTGGGGAAGAGATTGTTGATGCCAGTATGGTTTAAACTATCCCTATGGGGACAAATCGGATGCGTAGTCCCACTTGGTGAGTTCCTGTGTATTTTTCCTCAGAAGGTTGGCCCTTTATTTAAATTTATTATTTGGGGTGACCTGGAAGATCTGGAAAGATTTGTTGTGGGACTAGATGGAGGACTATTATGAACCCCAACCTTATTAAATCAAATGGTCTGCTTTTAAGCTTTAACCCTTCTAGTGCCAGCTAAGTGAGTCTCACGTAGCGGCCTCTACTCCACTTAAGTGCCAGCTACGTGAGACTTACATAGCTGACTTTAAACCCCCACAAAATAAAAAATATAAAAGTAAAAATCTCTCCTGACCCCTGACCCCTCGTTGGATCGGGCCGGGTCTTCTCTTCTTCACCCGCGGGGCATCTGATCCCCCCCCCCTCGGGGCTCTTCTGTCTACAGGAGGGTGCCTGAAATAGCGCCCCCCCCCCCCCACACACTTTGGCCGCTGGCACAAACTGTAAAAAAAATGAAAAATGACATTTACTCACCTGCAGCCCTGATTCCTCCCACTGGGTCTCCTCTTCACCGGAGGGGGGCCCCCGGCTCTTCCGTGGTGAGAAGAGGGTGAGAAACCCCTCTGTTCCTACAAGCCCCCATAGCTGGTCCCGGGCTGATTATGACAGGTAGGGGGGACCCTACGTCATTTTTGGGGGGGATTTTTAAGGGTTAGGGTTAGCCTAACCCTTAAAATTCCAAAAAATGGGGTCCCCCCTCTGGAAGGGGGGACGGGATGTCATTTTTTTTTTAAATTAACCCCTTATGTTTATAGTGTGGATAGTAGTTGAATTTTATTTGTAAAAACGCTCTTTTCAGTTTGGAGGGTCTCCAGGGCAAGAATGGGGGGCTACCGATACATATGTGGTACCGTTGTAATCGGGAGAAATGGGGCTATCACATGCAATATGGTTTTCATTAATATAGCAAATGTTTTATTTAAAATAAAGGAGACAATTGTCTAAAACTATTATTTTATTTATTTTTTTGTTTTTTTACACAAAAATATTTAAAAACAGTAGAAAAATTACAAACAAGACATTTCATGTTAAAGCCTAAACTCTGCTGCAATAAAAAAGGTATATCATTTTTCTGGAAATTCCAGCAAAAACCACGGTTAAACATGGCGCAAAATGGGAAAAAATTACCTGTCAACAGAGGGTGACAAAACTTCAAGTAGGCTGGCAATTAAAAGGGTTAACAGTACCTAGGCATGTTGGGTATTGTTCTGCTCGGGGAACCTTGCACTTTCAGATTTAGCTTGATTTTTTTGTTTGCATATAGATATGTTTTTTTTCTGCTTTTTTATAATTTTTTTTAGGGAAACCCTGTGCAACCTAAGAGTTCTTCAAGGGATTACTTCCAGAAAGATGAGCCCACTACAACAAGCTCAGTACGCTTAGAAAGCTTTACATGTGTACTTTCAGGGAATATATGGTTTATGGGGGATATTCCAAATGTAAAGGGTTGTTTTGGTTGAAGCAGAGCTGAAAATTTCAAGTAAAATTACCGTTATGCGCATGCTTTACTTTGGGGTGTTTGGCAACTCTTCCCTTGACACTACCTATGCATGTTGGGTATTGTTCTGTTCGGGGGATGTTGCTTTTTCAGATTTTACTTGTTTTTTCTTGTTTGCATATAGTTTTTTTTTAGGAAAATGTGGCTTTGATTCTTCTTTTTTCTTCTTTTTTGGGGAAACTCTGTGCAACTAAAGAATTGATTGGGGGATTTCTTCCAGAAAACTGCGCCCATGTCAACAAGCCTGGTACGCCTAGAAAGCGTGAGCTGTGTACTTCCAGAAAATATATGTTTTTCTGGAAAAACTGCAAGGTGCGCTTAGCGCATAGCATAGCGCAAAGCGCTGTTTCGGTTTGGGGGAGTCTTCTGGGCAGGAAAGGGTGTCTACCAATACATATGTGGCACCGCTGTGACTGGGAGAAATTGGAGTTTCACACGCAATACGATTTTATTGACAAACTTACATTTATTATTACAAAAAACACTACAAATTGCAAAAAATAGATTTTTTTTTATTTTTTTGCACATTTCACCCAAAAGTATTGAGAATACACTAAAAAAAGGCCAAACAAGACGTTAAAGCTCAGACTCTGATGAAAAAAACAATATATAACAATATATAATTTTCCTGGAAAATCCCTGGAAATCCCTTCAAAAATCAAGGTTGAACATATGTAGCGCAAAATAGTGAAACGTGGTCTGGCAACAAAGGGTGACAAAAATTCTAGGAAGGCTGGCACTTAAGCCAGTGTACAAACAAAGCAGTTGCAATGGGTTATTTCTACAGACGAGTTGCATCATTTCTTCTATGTGGTAATGATATTGTTTTAAGAGAAAAGGAAAACTGACTGTGGGCTGGGCTTTTGACTAAACTGCAGTGGAGGAAAAAGGTTTATCCAAAAATGGGAGGTCTGTTGCATCCATAAAGAAGAACCTATTAAAAATTTCCGGTTAGTACAGCCTGGGAGGGGGCCCGGTGGCGCGGTTGCGCCCAGGCAAATTAGAGGAATATATAGGGAGCTCAGGCATGCCGACGGTTGAAGAGGAGACCGCGACACTGCTAGAAGACCCGATCAAGGTAGAATAACTGCTAGAAGTGATTAAACAAACCCCCTCAGGAAAGATATTCTGTCAAGTACTATAAAGCCTTTGCCTCAATTTTGGGCCCCCGAATGATCAAGGCATGGAACTCCATAATGGACCCAGAAACGCCGGGCTCATTCTCAGGCAGAGATCTAGAGGCACACATTTCTGTCTTGCATAAATCATGAAAGGATCCCCTTTCATGTAAGAGCTATCGTCCCATCTCCCTCCTTAATGCGGACCTGAATCTATATGCAAAAATCCTGGCCAACAGGTTGGCCCCGGTGGTGGCTCAGGTGGTTCACTTGGACCAAACGGGATTCGAGCTGAGGAGGGAGGCTAGGGACAATGTGGTGCGAGCACTTAGTGCTGTATGTACAGCACAAAGCTCTGATGTACCTATGATGATTTTATCCACAGACACGGAAAAGGCCTTTGACAGGGTGAGCTGGCCTTTCCTGAAAGAAACACTCAGACACATAGGCCTAGGGGACAACATGAGAAAGCTTATCGGTGCCCTATACACAATACCCTCTGCCAGGGTTAAGTTTAACAGCCACCTCTCTGCCCCGGGCCATATCTGCAATGGTACACGCCAGGGCTGTTCCTTATCGCCCCTGCCCGTTCGCCCTGTCCCTGGAACCATTCCTCTGTAGAGTAGGGGATAACATTGACATAGGGGGATTGAAAATCAGTGGAGACACCCATAAGGTCGCGGCTTACGCAGATGACCTCCTGTTCTTTATTACGAATTTGAACGAGTTTGAGGTCTTTGGTAGACTGTCTTTCTTTAAAATTAACTTTGAAAAATCTGAAGCATTAAATATATCACTCCCAGGAGACACGGCCAGGAATCTTCAGCAAACATTCTCATTCAAATGGACAAAGACCTTGATAACGTATCTAGGTACTCAACTACCAAACCAGTTGTCAAGGATTCTAGAGCTGAACTTTGTCTCGGGGGAATAAAAGCAGACTTAGATAGATGGGATTCCCCCACCTTTTCATGGATGGGCAGGGTAAATATAATCAAAATGTCGATCCTGACAAAACTCCTATTCCTATTCCAGGCACTTCCGATAAATATCCCTGCACACTTCTTCAGGAAGCTAGATAAGATTCTAATGGCGTTTGGCAGAAAAAGAAAGCCAGGCTTAGGCGCCAGTTACTATCCAGGCCCAAACACCCAGGGGGCATGGCATTACCAGACGTTCAATCCTACTGGGTGGCGGCCCATCTGCAGAGAATATGTGAATGGCACACATGCAAAAATACGAAGAGGTTGGTCCAGCTTGAGCTTTCCATAGCACAGGCCTCATATATATATATATATATATATATATATATATATATATATATAACAATCTGGAACAGGGAAACATATAGGTCAGGTTTGAGATCACACCCAACCGTGGCAGCCACACTAGCGGTCTTTCGGCGACATAGGAAACATCCAGAAATCTCTCCCTGACCCACCCCATTGATTGCACTAATAGATAATCCTCCACTCCTACAGGGCAGCTCTAGGGTGGCCCTCAGGGATTGGAGAAGGGTGAGTCAGCTAAGAGGCAGCGACCTGATAATGGAAAGGTAGACATAAGAGACCTAAGGGTTAGGCTAGAGAACTGGAATCTTGACCCCTGTACACTTTCAGTTTCACTCTCCGATTTCAGTCAATTTTGTCCCGGATGGGCTACGGAAAAGAAAACACCAGGGGTCAGACTTAGTTTGAGAGGATTTGCCTAGAGAAGCAACCATATCCCCATTTGATCTCTAGACTATACTCACTTCTCATAGGCGGATAGGAGACCCTCCCCCCTTCATTCTGGAGAGATTGGGAAATTGACCTGGGCAGAAAAATAGGGGATAAAGAAAGGACTAAAATAGCGACTTTGGTGCACAAATCCTCGGTGGCCACGAGAATCCAAGAGGCCAACTACAAACTGTTGACACGTTGGCATTACACCCCTGATAGACTGGGAAAGATGTTCGGTACAGTGGACCCAAGTTGTTGGAGATGTGGTGAGAGGCGAGGGACATTGTTCCACATTCACTGGACATGCCCCAAGATTCAGGAATATTGGGGGGCAGTCCTGCCCATCGTCACACAGCTCACAGGGGCCAAGGTGCAGGGAGACCCAGCCCAGATACTCCTTCACTCAACAAAAGTTCCGACGGGGAAATATAAAAAAACGTTGCTGATCCACCTCCTAAATGCTGCCAAGCAAACAATACCTAGATTCTGGAAATAACCCCCCCCCCCCTCCGTTAGAGACTGGATAAGGGAAGTTATGAACGTCAAGGAAATGGAAGACCTAACACTTTCTTTACGTGACAGGGATGAGCAGTACAGATCTACATGGTTGCCCTGGCTGATATATGAGGAATCGGCAGAGTTTAGAAACCTATTTAAGTGATAGAACAGGGACCTCGACCGAGCTGCTGACTCACCCTGCTCCGCATAGGTTAATTGGAGTTAGAATAAGCTCATGTGTTATTAATTAAGGGAAGAAGCGATACGGCCCCTGCCAAGAGCCGTGTCCCACACGCCATACCCCATTCTACTCCTAATACCATATACCCCTTCCTTACTCCCCCCCTTCCTCTATCCTTTAACCCCCTTAAGTCCCAGTGTTCTTCCCCACCCCCCTTGGGTTGAACAAATGGATACACCTAGCGCTGGAAAGCCCTACCCCCTCATGGAAATATTTAATTTATTTAGGAATGGGGATTCACTGTTTGGGACCAAGTATTTTATTTAACACAGAGTGTGTATTGTTCTGAGGTATTTGAAGATACCCCATTTATACACACAATGACCATAAGTCGGCAAAAGTATTGCTAAACTCTTTGGTTTGAATGTAGGTGGTGGACATCTCTCTGTGCTGGATGTGGCTCTCAAGGACAGAAAGGTTGGGGACCCCTGATCCCTATGTCTGTAGTAATGTCCTATCTCGGGTGTTGTTTGATTTTTTTAATTTTTTTATTTTATAAACCCAAATGATTTTGGGTAAGGAAAATATATTTTTTATAAATAAAAAAATACCCTTCAGATGTGATGAAGCAGTTTTGGATATTGCTAATGTTAATCACAGCTACAGAATGAGTGGCTTGTCTGAGCAGAAACACTATACACTATATTAAAGACATTATGCAGTCGAAAATAAAACCCCACATTTGTAGCCAGCATCCCCTGAATTGCTTGCCAAGAAAAAGTAACTTTTGGCAATTTTAAATGCTCCTGCTTCACTCTGCTCCCAGCTAATAAGAGGGGTTATTCAAGAAGGGATAGCGCCAGGTAGTGCCTCGTAGCGGCAGGCATCTGGTGAACGCCGGGCGCTATACGCAAAACCTCATTTATGAAGGCGATTCTGGTGAGCGCCTTGTAGCGTCTGATGTATTATTACAGACGGCTCGGCGTATAGCACCGGCACTCTAGCTTTCAGAGCGCCAGGTATTACCTTTCGCTAACTGTCGCTCTCCCATACATTTCAATGGATGTTCATTTGCTTGTGTTTAAACAGCGTGTTTGACATTTTTTTTTGTTCAAATCACTGTGTGACCTCTCCTGGCTGCAAACAAACATTTTTAAAAAACGTTTTTGATTTTTATGCAGATTTGTCATTACAGGTTTACAGGTCTGGCACTAAAGTGTTAATGTCACAGTGTTAAAACAATGTCATTCCATTTGTTTTCGCTTTGTTACTGGTGGATATGTGTTCAAAAACAGACTTTGATCACACAGCGTCTGGCGCTTTATGCTATAGCTACCAGATTTAGAGCACCGGCGCTCTGTGTGTGTGTGTCCATTTTTGATAAGTATGGTGTAGAGCACCGAGAGTTAGTCACACTGAGCTGGTGCTACCTTTTGCTCCCTGCAGCGCTGTACTGGTGTTTAGAGCGCCAATATACATCACATTCATCAATGCCGGCCAGGTTACTAGCACCTAAGTGACTCTGTTACAGCGCCCGATACATGTTTGACATGCATCCTCGTGTTTTAAGGGAGTTATATACAGTAATAGACCGTTATTTATAATATTTGTGGATTCAATAACTACAGGGGCTGTTCTGAGGGATTGGCGCTTGGCAAATGTGGTGCCAATATTCAAAAAGGGATCTAGGGGGGACCTGGGAACTACAGACCGGTAAGCTTAATATCTGTGGTGGGCAAGCTGTTTGAAGGTTTCTTAAGGGATACTATCCTGGAGCACCTTGGGGAAAATGACCTTATTACTCCATGTCGGCATAGATTTATGAGGAATCGCTCCTGCCAGACAAACCTAATCGGCTTTTATGAGGAGGTAAGTTCAAGATTGGATCAGGGGGAGTCATTGGATATCATATATCTTGACTTTTCTAAAGCATTTGATACTGTGCCACATAAAAGGCTGGTACAAAAGATGAGAATGCTTGGACTGGGGGAAAACGTGTGCAGATGGGTGGGAAATTGGCTTATTGATCGGAAGCAGAGGGTGGTTATAAATGGTACACACTCAGGCTGGGTCACTGTTACTAGTGGAGTACCACTAGTACCACTATTCTGGGACCAATTCTCTTCAATATATATAAATAAATGACATTGGGTACGGATAAACAGCAAAGTCTAAATCTTTGCAGATGATACTAAGCTGTGTAAAGTAATTAAAACAAAAGAGGACAGCAGGCAGCTACAAACAGATTTAGATACATTGGAAGCATGGACAGTTAAATGGCAACTTAATTTTAACACAGATAAATGTAAGGTTATGCACATGGCAAGGAGAAATCTGTCATGATTACACACTAAAGAAACACTTGGTAAAAAACAATGGAAAAGGACCTAGGGGTTTTAGTTAACAATAAACTTAAATTTAGTAATCAATGCCAGGCAGCTGCTGCCAAGGCAAATAGGATCATGGGGTGCATCAGGAGGGGCATAGGTGCTCATGACCAGAGCATCATTTTACCCCTGTACAAGTCACTGGTCAGACCCCATATGGAATACTGTGTACAGTTCTGGGCACCTGTGCTTAAGAGAGACATATCAGAACTGGAGCGTGTTCAAAGAAGGGCAACAAAGTTAATAAAAGGAGTGCGGGGGCTAGAGTACCCGGAAAGATTGTCCAAGTTAGGCTTATTTAGTCTAGAGAAAAGACGATTGAGGGGTGATCTAATAACTATGTATAAATATATTCGGGGTCAATACAAAGATCTGTCCCACAATCTATTTATAGCCCGGAGTGTAACCATAACCCGGGGGCATCCACTAAGGTTAGAGGAAAGGTGCTTTCTCCACCAACATAGGAGGGGATTCTTCTCTGTAAGAGCAGTGAGACTATGGAACTCGCTGCCAGAGGAGGTAGTAATGATGGATACAGTAAAAACGTTCAAAAGTGGCCTTGATGCCTTCCTGGCATGTAATAACATTTCCAGCTATGGCTACTAGACCACTGGAAGGAGATAAACAAGCTGAACTGGATGGACTAAAGTCTTTATTCAGCCTTACATACTATTGGCCTTATTTATCAAGGGATAGCGCCAGGTAGTGTCTCACTAGCGCCAGGTAGCCCCAGCTATCGGCGGCTACCGGCTCCAGAACGCCAGGCGGCGGACACAATCACGCATTTATCACGCTAAATGAGGCTAGCGCCGGCGAGAGCTTCACCTAGCGCGGGATTCATCATGTAGCGGACTGCAACGAACAGCGCCGCTGCTAATCCCATCACAGCGCCAGGTATGACCTCTCGCTACCTGGCGCTCTCCAATGCATTTCAATGGAGCAATCTTTAAATATTCATAATTAATTGATATGACTGTTTTTTTTATTTATTTATTTATTTTTTTTTAACTGTCAAAAATTCTGTGACCACTACGGCAATGTTAGATTTGTTTTTTAAGGAAAAAAAAAATAGTAAAAAAATTTGTGCAGAATTGATATTACAGGTCTGATATTAATGTATTCATATTACAAAATGTTTAGAAAAACTTGTTTAATTTTTAAATAAAAAAATATGGTTGTTTGGGGGTTAAAAAACTACTTTTAAGCCATCGCCGCCAGCGCTCTGGGGTTTAAACAAGCATTTCACAGTGTGAGAATTTTTTGAGCGTGATTTGTTAATGAATATGCTGGGAGCCGTTCGCTCTGGCCATTCGCTGTCAGGCGCACCCATACAGCACGGAACCTGTGAAACAGCGACTCCTAACCCAGTATTCAACATTACCGCACACCGACTGAGTCGCTGTCAACAAGCGAACAACGGCCAAGCACAGCGAATACTAGCGGGCGCTGTGAAAATCACGCTACTGGCGCTCATCTGTCACTACCTGGCGCTATTAATGAATCGGCCTCTATGTTACTATGTTTACAGCGTCTACTAGCGGTCACTCTAAGCGCTGCTATACAGATGCTCATCTGCCGAAACCTGGCGTTAGTCATGACTCAGCCTCTAAGTCTGTTTTTAACTGTAAAGCCCCTCATGTCATCGATGCTGAGTGTTGTGAGTGTCAGACATTGTTGCAACTATGCAATGTCTGACTTCCCATTTCATAAAAAGAGGGACAACAAAAATCAGTGTTCCTGGACACTTTGGAAAATCCCCATTTTGGTTCTACACCCTAAGAGGGGAATACTGGCAGGGGTTTTTGTCATATATGTATTTCACAAGTTCAGTGAGCTTTGGTCCACTAAGTGCTTTCAACTCTTGTGTTCACACCATGCTACCTGCCCACTGTGCATCCCTGCTGCCAATCAGCTGGAGGTGCATCACATGACCTATCACCTCTAATATGTGCTTTCAGCAGTGGATGCTCAGATGCTCACTGAGCCTGGTCAGGAGAATACTCGCATCTTCAGAGATGGGAGGACATTACCCTGACCAGCTAAGCCCACAGGACTTCAACAGATCAAGCCCAGTGAGGTTTAATTTTCGTTCTACTTATGGGCAATTCTACTATAATACAGTAAAATACAATATGATACAATAAATAACTCACAAAACACAAAAGTAATAATAAATCCAAAACAGTTGCGAGAATTAACAAACCCGCCAATGCGCAAGGGCACCAATGAAAGTGCTAAGTGCCAGCACCAGATTCAAATACATGTAGATACAAGCAAAAATATGTAGGACTAAGAGCCCACTACTACAAAATGTCAACTAATATTCCAGTGCTGGACAGTCCAAGGGGTAACTAGGAGATCCGCCTACCTTACCACCACTCCTGTGCCACCAATCGGGCTCGTGAAGCCAGGTGCTGCATGTCTGAGGTTCAGCGGGGTGAGACGGGTGAGTGGGGACCTCCATACATAGAGGTTCCTGTTGTACGGAGGCCCTAATTGTTTTCAATGAGAGCTGGCTGTACATAGGCCACACCCACCTGCCAGCCGGAACCTGAAAGTACAGCTCCCGGCTTCACAAGCTGGGGCTGCGGGAGACCAATTGGAGGCATAAGAGTGGCGATAAGGTAAGCAGATTTCCTGCTTACACCTTGGACTGGCTGGGGCTGGAATATTAGGACATTCCCTTTAAACAAAAAGTGAGATTCCAGAGTACATAACAAAAACAAAACAAAAAACATAACAAAAAAATTTCACATTGGTTGTAGTAGCGTTATCCCTTAATGTGCAATTTGTTTCCACTCCCTCCACTCATTCTGGATATTTTAGCTTGCAAATGTATACCTAATAGTTCCCTATGTGCTATTGCAACACATGATCATAGCCCCTCTGCAATATGCAACAGCATGGCAGCCCACATTGGCACCACTAATAAAAAGAACCAGGGCGCACGGCTACTCAACCCTTCCGGGATTCTTCTATGGCTGCTATGGAACAGCCTATCAGATGGACAGCCATCATCGGCCGTGCTGATAGGCTGCTCGCTGTCACATGGGATGCATGACCCAAAAGAGGTGAGTATCTTGGTGGCTAGTTCTTTCTTTTAGCAGCACAATGCACAGCACAATCCCAGGCTGTGCTGTTTCATATTAAAGAGGGATCATTTCTGACTGTAGTTCCTCTTTAAATGTGTACTTCTCCAAATCCCTCCCATTAAATAGTTGTTAAAAATATATTTTGTAAAAGGTTAACTCATAGAAAAAAGGGCAGGTGTGCTGAAGACTAAAATTACTCTAATATTAAAGGGGAAATTAATTCACTTAATTGGGCTTATTCACTACTACAGTGAGCCTCAGCACACCCTCAGCCTCCTCCTTACTGCTGCGGGATGTGCTGCAGTTTCCAGACCCTCAGTACAGAGTAACAAGCCAAACGGGGGGAGGGGCTTTGGGTACAGAAAGAGAAAATAAGGAAAGCCTTTCCCATATTAGTTCCACTATAAAATGATGTTCTTCTCTGTTTGGGTAATAGCCGTCACTTTGCTGTAACTGTTTTACATATTATTCGAAACATAAAATAGCAAATTGTTCATGTAACTAAAAAAAATGCACAAAAAGCTGGTGCCATGTAAATAATTCTTATTCAGCTAAGATAAATCTTATTTACAGATTTAGAATGATTTTGTATTGTACCACATAATACAATGGCTCTTTATAAATCAACAATAATAATACTTATATTTTATAAGTGTGTGTGTGTGTGTGTGTGTGTGTGTGTGTGTGTGTGTGTGTGTGTGTGTGAATATGCATTTACCCAGGTGGCTAAGAAATACAGTATAACCATAACTATGAAGTATACATTTTACAATACTGCCCTCTTATGGCAAAGATGGAGATTTCAGCTTCATTTCCTTTCCATAGTGTTCTACAAAAAACTGTTATGTTTCATGATACATGTTATTTACATTACAATGCCAAATGCAACTCCCTCCCTTCTATGTAGCACCAGCTCCCCCTACTGGAGAAGGTCTGGCAGACATAGGCTTTTATGGGTGTTTCTGTGTTCCCGAGAAGAATAAGTAATTACCCCAGCAATGTGCACTGCTGGTGGCTTAAAGTAAAGTTTTGATGCCATTTTTGGAAGTGCATATGTATATATATTTTTAAGGATGTCCTCAAGGTGCTGAGCTGGTCTAGTATTTTATTATCTTATATTAGTAAATGTGTGTTTTATGGAAGCAGATTTAACTATATGCAATCTGTTGCTATTAGCAACTGTACACAAAGAAGAAAGCCCTGCTGCTATGGCTGCTGCTGAGGTGTGAGGTGAGGAAGCTCATACACAGGTGCAGCAGCAGTGTTCTGTGTGTACGGGGCTCACTTCTCTCTTCTTGGTACACAGTTGCCAATAGAGATAGTTGCTTCCATAAAACACACATTTGCTAACATAAGAAAAAATCTTCTAAATAAGCTCAGCGCCTTGAAGACAATATTTTGTCACACAGAAAATAAACTCTTTCAAAAATTGTATTGAAACTTTTGAGGACTGGCCCCTCCCTGGAGTAGAGTTTCCAGGTAGGAACAGTTATATAAAAAAATTTGAGCCTAGGCAAAACGTATTAAGTCGGCTTCTAACTTCTGTGATATTGTGTCCATATGGCACGTCCTCCACAAGCAGCCTGTGTCATCAGACAGAGGGAGTGCATAAGAAGGAGCGTGTGAAGAGTGATGCTGCAGAAGAGACAGGTAGTAGGGGGACTGTGCACAGGAGAGGATCACTGCTGCCCATAAAAAGCTAGTGCATTGCTATAGCT
The DNA here is from genome assembly GCA_027917425.1 of Gastrophryne carolinensis. Taxonomy (NCBI): domain Eukaryota; kingdom Metazoa; phylum Chordata; class Amphibia; order Anura; family Microhylidae; genus Gastrophryne; species Gastrophryne carolinensis. The sequence goes on from CM051234.1 coordinate 164,209,092, forward strand.
GACATCATTGAGCTTTACACTGCACCCCAACAGCCCAGGCAGAAAGCAAACTCCCAGAGCAGGTCCTGGGCAATTGTCCAGTTACACCGGCATACCTTCCCATAACACTGGCCCTAGGGTGCTGGTCCGCTTTAGAACCACCTGCTCCCAGCTACATAACCTGAAAAGCAGATATGACTTAGGGCCTTATTCATGAAGGGATAGCGTCAGGTAGTGTCTTGTAAATGGCAGGAAGCGGCAGGCAGGGCTGTATTTAGAATTTATGCTGCCCTAGGCACTTTTTCAGACATGCACCCTCCTTAAAAATAAATGTTGTCCTAATGTAACTGGCAGCAGGGGGCATATGATTTTTTTAATGCCCTACACAGCAAACTGACCAGGAAAGCCCTTTCCTTGGTGCCATTACTCGACACTTCTGGGAGCCAATTCTGCATCGCAGCCCTACGTGACTAATATTTGCTAGAAGGGCAATCCCCACTGGATTCCTGCACTCATGTGGGAGTTCTTCATCTGGCATCTGGCGGACGGCATCATTACACATGTATTAACATATGAATTGGCCCCATTGTACTTTCGGGGGGAGGGGCAGTATCGGGTGTGGTCGGCCAGAAGCTTTAACAAGTAAAAGGACATTTTATTGTTGCAGAGAGGCCGCCTATGCAGCTGGCTGCCCTAGGCACAGGCCTAGAGTTGCCTAATGTTAAATACGTCCCTGGCGGCAGGTGAACGCCGGACACGGCACACAATTACACATTTATCAAGCAGATTCTGTTGAGCGACTGGGATAACGCCATGTAGCGTCCAACAACCTTTAATCACACAGCCTCCAGCGCTCTGGGCTACAGCGAAGCATTTTTGAGCGCCGGCGGTGTGTGAGGCTGTTTTTTTGATGAATATTTTCTGAGTCGGTCGCACTGACCAGTCGCTAACATTCACTCCCATACAGCGCTGTACTGGTCATATAGCAACTCCCCACAATGTATTCATCATTGCTGCACAGCGACTGAGTCGCTCTGAACTAGTGAACCACGGCCGAGCACAGTGACTACTAGCGGGCGCTCTGAAATGCCTGCTACAGACGCTCATCTGTCGCTACCTGCCGCTAATAATGAATCAGCCTGTCAGTTTTGGGTGCCATTCCATATACAAAATATATCCGTTTTAACTGTATATCAGCTATCTTTTATCAGGTTATTTTTTCCTTCCTATCTTTCAATGAACCAAACTGTAGTAGAAGGTTTACAAAAGAATATGCTGCTGCAGATCTTCTGTGGTGCTGAACACGACAGAATATACAGACAGGGCAAAAGAAAACATACACTTATAATACACAGGGTATTATGGACAACAAATATACACTGATATTGGACACATAAGGAATGAGGGCCCTGCACTTGCAAACTTATAATCTAAGTGATAACAGTTGACACAAGAGGTGCATAGTAAGCAGATAGTAAGCAGACTTTGCCTTTGAGGCTGAATTAGCAATGGCAACCTATCCGATATAACGGCAATCAACAATGTGTTCTTCTGACTTACTATCATCTTTATTTTTGGGATTTTTGATTTCACTATCCTGAGAATTTGGAATTCCCCCCTTAAAGGTGAGTTCAACCATAAATTACTAAATTCAGTTCATTTTGGCCAAATTCGGGTCCAATTTGACCAACTTTTTTGTTTGGTTAAAATAAAAGTTTGGTGTTTTTAACACTAGTAGTCCGTCTGTAGATAATCGCAGAGGTTACCTTTGGCCAACTAATGTATTTGAAATTGGAGAACGTTAGAAGAAACACTCTTTAACTAGAGTAAACTTCACAAATAATGTTAGAAGACTTAAACCGGACCTTCAGCGTGATTTAATGAAAAGCCCAAACTCTTAAAAAACGGTTCCCCAGCATCTAAAATTAATATATTTTACGTTTTTAGTCACTAACTAATTATTCTTTCCCCCACTGGGCTGCAACTCTGTTCAGGAATTTAGGATACGGGCGCCGCCATCTTGACTCAGAAGCATCACACTTACTGAGGAGAGGAGAGTGGGATAAGGTACAGGGGGGCGGGTTATAGCTGTGCTTTGCTCAGACAGAGCAGAGCTGGGGTCAGGTTAAGGTCAGCAGTCCCAGAATGCAGAGCAGCACAGTCAGGAGGCACTTCCTGTTTGCAGGCTGCCTGATAAGATGGCGGCTTCCATAAGCCGCCATCTTGGATGTTTAAAGGCTCATAACATGCAGTAGATGCAGGTAGGATGATTTTTAATGTGGACAATCTGTATGTACAGTGTGTGGGAAACATATAAGATAGACTCTTATTCAGAGTGAAGGTCCGCTTTAAGAGAATAATGTATTTTCACAGTAGAAGAATAATTCTCCTTTAAAACATCTTTGTGTAAAGTTAGAGGGCCCTTTAAAAGAATAATGCAAATTTACAATGGAAGGATTTCCCTTTTCTTTATTTCTTTATTATATAAAATCTGCATATAAAGGATACAAATGTATCAGTAACTGTTACAATGCTTAACACCTAATGATATAATGTATCAACAAAGAGAAGAAGCCTTTGATGGTTAATTCCAGAAATTACAGATGTTGTACTCGATGTTGTACTTCCACTCTAAAATTACATTATTCTGTTAAATTTAAATTTGGGATGCCCACGCTATGTGAACCCCAGCACATCTCCCCAAAAGCATGTGTGGACTTGTACAGAGAACACTTTATGCTGTGCATATTAATGCTTGCCATAAAGGGCCATTTGTAAGAAAGCTCCAGCATGGAATAAATAGGAGTGGCCGCATCCCCATCTCCCTGCAGATGGTGGGCCACTTCCACTGCTGGCAATCTGAACGGCTGGGGCATGAGCGCACCCAGCCACAGGAGGGCCGTGGATGTGGGAGTCCTAGAAAGGTGAGTGATTCCTGGGGAAAATCTTGGAGCGGCTCACATAGCGAATTGTGATGCCTTAAAGTTGCCTGTTTAGCTGACGCCAACATCTTTCATCTTCTTGAGGTACAGAAATGGGTGGTTGGTCTACTTTAATGGAAGGTGATTTGACCTATTTAAAAAATACATTATTTGGCTAACGGGACCTCTGATGTTTCTGCTTCAATGTGCCCCAGATTTTGTGATCTTACCATTATGCATTTGGGGCCTTTTGCCTGCTTTAGTTTCTTCCCTGAGACCCAAAAGCACATCCTGACCCCCCCCCCCCCCATAGACTTCAAAAGGATTTGGGTGATGCAAAACCATAATATTGAAACTATTCGGCAGAACTGCACCAAAGCAGAATAGAGGCAGATTCGGCTCATCACTGGTCAGGATATGATCAGGGCATGTAATTGAATTTTAGTGGTGTTGTGTGTGAGGAAGGGCCACTTCCCATGGACCAAACTAGGGAGAAAATGAACTAATTTTAATCCCAACTTAATAGTAACTCTCCAAGTTCCAATCAATATATGGTGTAGCCACCATTTGCCTTAAAGCGGACCTTCACTCTTAATAAGAGTCTATCTTATATGTTTCCTACACCCTACACATACAGATTGGTCACATTAAAAATCATCCTACCTGCATCTACTGCATGTTTTGAGCCTTTAAACATCCAAGATGGCGGCTCATGGGTCGCCAGGCAGCCTGCAAACAGGAAGTGCCTTCTGACTGTGCTGCTCTGCATTCTGGGACTGCTGACCTTTTCCTGACCCCAGCTCTGCTCAGTCTGAGCAAAGCACAGCTATAACCCGCCCCTGTACTTTATCCCACTCTCTTCTCCTCAGTATGTGTGATGCTTCCGAGTCAAGATGGCGGCGCCCGTATCCTAAAGTCCTGAATAGAGTTGCAGCAGAATAGAAGTGACTAAATACCTAAAATATATTAATTTTAGATGCTGGGGAATCATTTTCTAAGGGTTTGAGCTTTTCAATAAATCATGGTGAAGGTCCGGTTTAACTACAGCAGTATTTCATGTGCACAAGTTCAGGGATTATGTCGGATAATACTCAAGTGTATAATTAACCAATTTTGCCAAACATCTGATAATGATTATCACTTACATATGTAGATTGAAACATTAGTTAGCTGAAACAGAAACAGCTGTGCAGGAAGCCTAAAACTGGGCAAGGAACAGACAAACTCTACTACAAAGGTAAGGATGTAGAAGTTTCATGTTGAAGATCAAAGATCACACTTACTTCCCTTTTAAATGTCCAGCAGTGCCAGCAGCTCATAACTGGCAGAAATCAGTAGGTACCAGGTATACCCATCTACTGTGGAGATGGCCAGAAGTGGTCTTCATGGAAAAATTTTGGCCATAAAACCATGACTGACGGATTTTCTCCTATGGGGGTCATGCAATTATTTGGTGAAGCCAGTGTGACTTGCTGTGTGCATTGCGGTGTGGATTGCAACCTGCATCTCCATAAGCTTTATAGCGTTTAGACACAAAAAAGTGCAAAAAAAAAGTTTTCGAAAATTTTATCCCCCCCCCCCTAAAAAAAAAACCTGTACCTGTGATGGTGAATTTTTACAGGTGAGTTACATATTTTTTTTTGTTTTTTGTATGAGGTAAGGCTATGCAGAAAAAATGGGCAATACTTTAAAATAGCCCAAAGGGTGCTGTTATTTCCAAACTTTAAAAAAATATATCCTACCTAATAGAATAAATGATATACCTCACCTGCAAAAATTCCCCATCACAGGCGAAAAAAAAGGTTTTGAAAAATATTTTGTTGCAATTTTTTGAGTCTAAATGCTAAAAAACTCACCAAGATGCAAGTTACAATTCACACAGCAATGCACACTGCAAGTAGTTGTTTGGTTCACCAAATAATTAGCATGACCACAATGAATCAAATCTGATAAATTCAGATTACGCACTTCACTTATGTGCTTCTCATTATAAAAAGCAAACTCTCCTCCAAAATAGAATCAGAATGTAAGCATCAATGTATTAAAGATCCCTTTGCAACAGGGGCTATTTCTATTTTATACCAGTCCCTCATTAGTAAAAAAAAAATAAGTTCCTTAACCATAAATATTTGCAGAAGTCGGAAGAGAAAATCCAACAAAAACATGGACAAAATGGCAGAAAATATGGCAAATATGGAAATCTTTAAAGTGGACCAAAACCTGGAATTTTCACTGTCCCAGGTTTTGGTCTTTCCCAAGGGGTACCCTGATTTGGGGTACCTCTCTGTGTGAAACCTCCCAGAACTCCAAGCTCGAATCACCTCTCCTTGAGCACATGGTGCAGGCGCAGCCGCTCGTTCAATCAACTTCACTCAATCCTAGTCACACTCGGCTCCCTTCGACTGTGTGCGACCACGCAACTGCGGTGCGCGGGGCCACACACAGCTGAGAAGGGAGTGATGCTGGCCACGGATGCGCTGTGGGCTGGGCGCCCTGGGGGGTTTCACACAGCAGGACATCCCAGTTCAGGATGCCCTGGGAGGAGGGAGTAAGCCTGCCCTGAAGTCTCATAGACTTCAGGGTGGGTTTTGGTCCACTTTAAGTAAAACATCTTTCAAAGTTTTAGTTCAAGAGCATGGTCGATGACCATGACCCATGACAATGACCCCACAGAGGCTTCATTAATGCTTTGCTTTGCATTAGGTTTTTTGTTTTAGAGGCTGCCGAGATGCCCATACCTGGTGCTGCGTGTTCCATGGCCCATATCTGGTGGTTTCGTCTGGTAATCGCTCAAATCTGGTTTCGGAAACCTAAGCCTGACCCTTGGGAAGCGATTTTCCCCCTATTGAGTTAATAGTTTCTCGGCCAAGGAGTGGAGACGTGTGACACACATTTTCTGTGCAGTAAAAAAAGAAATAGCTTGGAAGTTTCCTTTAGGTCTATGATTAATTATCCAGAGAAATATTTAAAAAATTATGATATGAGAATTACTTACTGCGAGTTGACTTCTGATAGATGTGCATATAGAGAATCCAAGATGTAATATAAAGGCAATAGGAGTCATCCCCTTTCCTTTCTGTGCTTATATGTTATAGGTTACACCAGACAACTGGCTCCAGGTTTATGTGGGCTCTTGGGCAACAGGGTCTCAGTGGGCCCGTTTGCATTGTGACATGGCGATAAAGCTGCAGGTATGGTGGATATTGCCCTTTGTGGCAGTTCCTCCTTAAAAGGCCAGTCCAAGCAGCCAGCATGGCCATTTTCATAGTCAGGGCAGGGGAAGGGGTTACATAAGCAAAACACTTACCTTGGCCCAATTTCAGCACTGTAGGCTTGATTCAGAGAGACACCCAAAAACTTTCGGTTTGTTGCCGACGTCGTAAGATTTTCAAAATTTCCCGCTCTCGCATGAACGTTCGAGCGATTCTATGCATGCTTCGTAAACCTTCCGTAGCGCGTCCGTGTGCTCGTATGCCAGAGTACGCAGACGAGGATGTCATTTTCCATCGAAAATGTTCAGATTCATTTTTCACAACTACCAACGTAGCCTTTCGTTTTTGCCCTTTTCCCATCGTATCCTCACACGAATCCTATCATTTTCCCGCTACATCCTGCTTCATTTTTTCCTAAAGTATCTGTCCAGACGAAATTCTTACGATATTGCGCCTGCGCACTACAAACTTCTGTCATTAAAGTGCTCGCCTACATAATTTCACTTCCATCACTAAACTCACCCTAACCACTTAGCGCTATCCTGCCTTTTCCCTTGAGCTCCCTTAAAGCTCACCCTAACCACTTAGCGCTATCCTGCCTTTTCCCTTGAGCTCCCTTAAAGCTCACCCAAATCACTTAGCGCCTTGTTTCTTCTTCCATTTTAGGTCCCTAAAACTTACCCAAATCACTTAGCGCCTTGTTTCTTCTTCCATTTTCACACCCTAAAACTTACCCAAATCACTTAGCGCCTTGTTTCTTCTTCCATTTTCACACCCTAAAACTTACCCAAATCACTTCACGGACATCACAATCTTGATTTTCAAATATGTCATTTTCCCCGTGTTTTTTTAAAATGTATGTGTGCAAATAAATGGGACAACATGTTTTTTTGTTTTTTTGGTTTTTTATTGCTCAATTGCCATTTGTTATCAAACTATTTTTGGCAACTTTGGCCCTAAAAAATGTAAAACTATATACAAATTGTTTTTGGTTTACTAAAAATATATACACTGTTTTTTTAAAAAAAATTTAAAACTATATACAATAAAATCTTTTTGAAAAACCATAAAACTATATACAAATAAATTTGTTTTAGAAAAAATTTAAATATGTACAAATACAACTATGTACAAATCTACAGGGCCAGGAACCAGGACACTAGTCTTCCTCTTCTGTTGTCCCCAACGTGTCCCGCATCGCCTGCAGATCGGCCACCAACTCAAGGACCCTCCGATTGATATCAGCAAGTCGCTGTCTTGTGGTCCCTGCCAAAAAATCAGAAAATCAAATTATTCGGAGAACAATACATGTTTATCACCTGTGGATTTAATGTATTTTAATAAACAAATTAACTATAATGCACATATGTCATTAATGACAGGAATTAAGGTTAGGAAGTGGCCACAGGTCATTAAGCTAATTCAGTGGCCACAGGACAGTTGTGGTAGGAATTAAGCTAATTCAGTGGCCACAGGACAGTTGTGGTAGGAATTAAGCTAATTCAGTGGCCACAGGACAGTTGGGCAACTAATTAAGCTAATTCAGTGGGCACAGGACAGTTGGACAACTAATTATCATTCATATCAATCATGCATGCCATTGATGTTCATGCGTCGCCGCCGGTGCAATCTGGCCTCTGACCTCAGGATCACATCAATGCCAAACAGAAGAAGAGCTTGATGCTCTTCAAAGTCACTCTCCATCACGCTTGGCTGCCTAGTCCCGAGGTCAAAAAGGTGCCGTAAGACGCTCGACAAGGAAATGACTATATGGGCGTCGGAATACTTGCCAATCAGCTCTCTGAATTAATCGCCAGCCCATTGCAATGACGTAAATGATTTGACCGATCGAAACATTTACGATTTCGAAGGAAAAAAGTCCCGAAGTTGCGTAAAACCACAAAATTAAATTCGATGGACGAACGAACATATACGTCTATGTTCGAACGTTCGTGCGAGTCGAAAATGCCCAAAAAAAAAAGGAAAAAATGACAAACACCCAACAAAACTTTCGATTGCAAATACGAACATAATGACATTTGGGATTTTGAATCGAGCCTAGTGTGTCGCCATCTTGTCTGCGGCTGCTTATGCCACCCAGAGCACATTCCTGACGCTGTTTCCATCCGCCTATTCAAGTGAAAGTCCACTTCATAGACTGATCCCAAAAACCTAAGAGCAGATAGTGGCAACAGGCCCAAAGCAACCGGCTTACCTGTGACCCAGGTACTACTATCTGCTCTGAGATCGTTTCATGGACTTTTCCTATAAAGAAAATGTTCCCACCACAATTCAAAAACTTTTCTCCTAAGAAGCTTGAGGTTTTTAAAATACAAAGAAAGAATTGAAATTAAGGAAAATATAGAAAGAAAAGGAGTAACAAAAAGTCAGAAAGAAAGAATACACAGAATGAAAAAAAGAAGGTGTCAGTAAGAATGAAACAGAGTGAGAAATAAAGAAAAGAAGGAATGGTACAGAAAAAAGAAAAGAGGTGGGTAAAGTGTTTGTTGGATTGTCTAGAGGGCCCCAAGATGGCGGATTTCCAGCTATTGCAACATAAGTACCAACTACAACCTAGAGACCTATTTGGAAATCTCCAGATTAAACATTTTATAAGCTCAATTGTGAAGGGGATGGAACCGGGTTCCCAACTTACCTTCTTTGAGAAGCGCTGTAGGCTAGACCCTAGGGGTAGAGGATTGGTATCCGAAATTTATGGTGAGTTGAATAGAGCTGTCCAGACGGACGATTTGTCATACAGGCAAAAGTGGGAAAGGGATCTGGGGGAGTCAAAGGAACAGAAGGAGTGGCAGAAGATGTGGTTGACTTCCTTCGGGCCAGCGGCATCAGTTTGGTCAATTGAGGTTAATATCAAACTCGCCACGCGGTGGTATATGGTACCTAAACAGTTGGGGCGCTTTGGAGTGGGGAACTCGGGGATGTGTTTCAGAGGTTGTGCCGTGGAGGGGTCAATCCATCATATTTGGTGGGATTGCTCCAGGGCAAGAGAATTTTGGAAGAAAGTATTTACTGCCCTCAGTAGAGTATTGGGCAAGCGTATCATCCTGAACCCCTTGATAGCTCTTCTTAATGGGTCTATTGGTCCTAGCTCGAGAAACCAAAAACGGTTGGCTTATCACATCCTGACGGGAGCTAAGTTGACTATAGCGGGTGCTTGGAAGACTCAGGTTCTGTCATTTAGGGAGTTTAAAAATCGAGTGCACTATATAATGTCAATGGAAAAAATGTCAGCGATACAGGCCGAGGAATTAGACAGGTTTCGAGAAATGTAGTCTCCATGGACACAGGAATTTATGCGGCATCGGAGGCAGAGAGACCGGCGGTGCCATCCCACAAAGAAGCCGGGAGGAAGAAGGAGGCGGCGGCGCATCGCACTGGATCTGCTGGCAGCGGCAGCACCTCTGAAGTGACCCTGGGTGCCGGAGACAGGGAAGGGCGGAGCGGGGCCCTGACCCCGCAGACAGGGACCTGTCAGACTGCCAGGCAGGCGGAAGCGGAGGGAGAGGAGCGGCGTAGCCTCCCACCTGCCTGCTCTGAAGAACGGAGCGCTGCGGGAGCCGCACTGAAAGAAAAATATAAATGACTAAGATAGTAAGTGAAGGCAAGATTGCCCCTGGATGATGCCCAGTCCTGGTTTCTGCACACCCCTGCATCCTATACAGGGGGTGCCTTAGGAGAGTAAAAGACCTGATCACCATTGGGAAGAGGTGTATCCACCTCCTCTTGACCACCATATGAGGTAGGCCCTCCCAAGGTGCATGGGCCCCAGCACCTGCCCTGCTAAGCCAAGTGCTGACGCCGGCCCTAGGTTACATAACAGAAGGGCCACCAAGGGCTTTGGCACAGACCTCAAAGGTTCCATTACACAGGCAGATAAGTCACTGTGCCGCATATGGTACCCAGAATATCTAAAATTCATATTAAAATCCCTGAGGGGCACATGCCCTCCTACCACATGTGCTGGCTATTATTGCTTTAGAGCATATATGCTCAACCTACTCTTCAAAGGCCACCAACAGTAAACTAACCATTTTTGGGGGGCCTCAAAGTGGGACAGCTTGAAACAGTTTGTGGGTGGTGGGGGTTGTGTCTTATTTAAATGCATTAAAATATTGAAAAGCATCTAAAAGATTCCAGGGCCGGCCACTGGCTTTGCCCCGGCGCCGGTAATACCTCACCTTTCCCCCAGTTTAATGGAGCATGCATGGGTTCTTGTCCAATCAACCTTTCCGCTAACATTGTTTACAACTGTGAGCCGGGGGTGCGGCTGCGCAGAATCAGAGGGAGGCACTCAAGAAATTTATCAAAAAAATATATTTTATTCGATATCACTAAATTAATCACTACACATAACCACTACACAATTAAAATCCCTTAAAAAACACATAATGAGACAATACATATAAGACAAACCAACATGGAAGTGTGTAGGCGATGGGGAGAGCACTGGCATGCACAAATATCAATCAGCATCTATATTTAAAACACATAAACACAAGTGATCTAATCAGTGCAAATAACAATGTGCAAATCCTACCTATGATCCTGATCCTATATCAAATAACTATAAAGTGCAAAGTGCAACCAATCAGATACAAATACAATATATAATCACAAATAGAACCTACATGATTACCCAATATCTAAATGCCCTATAAGAAATATAAAAAAGACCACAAAACACCTCACCAATATAGATGCTAGTATCAATCAACCGTTAAATACCAAATACAGCGCAAAAATACATCCAACCAAAATATACTCAAGGTATAACAGGTATGCCAGTAAATGGTCTCCCCACCGCCTACAGCACCAGGAGCCACGCGTTCCGTGGGTGTATCCCCCACTATATCAGGCTGCGCGTGCGCTCCCGATCCAGCCATTTAGATAGGCTAAGATGGAAGCACGCACACTGCAGGGGATGAGGCAGCGTGAGCTCCACTTTGAAGGCAATGAGAGCCGTTGCCGAAGGATGTAAACACGGCAAAGGGCTCCCATTGGACGAGAGCTGTCACATGTGCCTTTGCATGTGCTGTTAGTCCTGAGGGCACGGCATAGAATCGGGGAAAGTCTAATTCTTTTGGTTTTGTTCCACTTTATATCTCATGAAATAGATTTTCAGAATAAGGCATGATTCCAAGAACTGTGAACCTAAAACTTTCAGGATGATAAATCCGTCTGTTAAACTCAGGATTAACCTTTGCTATACTGAAAGTTTTAGATGCAAGCCTGCTATAACTACTTATCATAAAACAGTCCTTATTGGGGGCGTGGCCTGGCTATGGCGGCGCAGAAGTTGGAGCTCTGCACTTTTCCCTTAGGAATTATAGCATACCTGCATTCACACTCCTATCTGACGAGATGTCCAAACGGTCGGACGACCTCTGGAGGCATGCAGACAGGGAAAGCTGGGAAGATTAGCAAGTTTTTTGCAGCAACTCAGCAGGCGGCGGCTGCTGAGGAGAGAGCCAAGATGGCCGAGAAGGCGGGGCCGTCGGATGGATGCCGGGTGGGAGGAGACCGGAGTGCCCCACATGGTTCTGGAGTGATCCCTCCGGGGGCTGCTTCCCCACCCCGCAGCTGGCAGGGGTCTGAAGAAGAGGCATTGGAGGCAGAGAGACCGGCGCTGCCATCCGACGAAGAAGCCGGGAGGAAGGCGGCGGCGCAGCGCGCTGGATCTGCTGGCAGCGGCGGCACCTCTGAAGTGACCCCGGGTGCCGGAGACAGCGAAGGGCGGAGCGGGGCCCCGACCCCGCAGACAGGGACCTGTCAGACTGCTAGGCAGGCGGAGGGAGAGGAGCGGCGCAGCCTCCCACCTGCCTGCTCTGAAGAACAGAGCGCGGCGGGAGCTGGACTGGGGACAGAAGCTCGGGAGACTTCCCGGTGGCACCCGCAACCAGCGCACTACAGGCACAGCAAAATGTAACAGGCAAGTGGGGTACCCTAGGAGCTCCGGGGCACGGGCAGATACGGCAGCGTCCGGAGCCAGGGGGGTCCCAGACACAGGCAGAAGTTCGATCCCCCAGTGAAGCAGGAGAGATGGCACGCATTCTAACCTCCTCCCCTGGGATATCTGAATTAAGTGACTGCCCATAATATGACGACCCATTGCATCGGCAGGGGGAGCCTGAATATGCTGGACAGGTGTTCAGTCGGAGGTCCCCAGTTACGACAGTGGTGGACAGAAGCATCCCGGGCGAATTTGGCAGGGAAGAGAGATGCCTGGAGGAGACGTCCTCTAAAAGCCCCATCCACAGTATCGGTGGCGGGGTGGCTAACCATTGGGCCACTGGAACCACCTCGAGGGGGCCGCCTATGGAGAACCCGCTATCTCCCAGCCCAATTTAACATGGGTTTAACACACTTGATGAAGTGGAGCGCTCAGACGGCGCAGCAAGTCCGGCGTTCTCTGATGGTCCTACCAGCCTGACGTCGCTGCAGTCACCTACCCGGCGCCGAGCAGCCGTAGATTTCCTTGACCCTGCAGACCGCAGATCTCAGCAGTACAATCTTGACATACTTCTGAAGTTTCTTCCGCCTCGGAGGGATTTTGAGGATTACACTAATAGGATGGAGTCCCTATTGAGAAGAGAGCTTGAGGGGGTCACAAAATCAGTTTCTGAGGTATGCCATAGGGTGAACACCCTTGAGCAGCAGCAAATACTGAACAGCGTTTGGAAGCACTGGAGAGTGCGCAAGCGGCAACGCAGCAAGCTCTGTCGGACTCTAAACAGCAAACTACCAGAACCCTGATGCACCTAGATGATTTGGAGAACAGAAGTCGCAGGAACAATATTCGGATCCGCGGACTTCCAGAGGTACCTGAGCACAGCAACCTTAGGGACACGGTTACCAGGATTTTTAACAACGTCCTGGACAAGCCCCCATGGGAATGCATTGAGATTGGCAGAGTGCACAGGGCACTTGGCCAGCGCTCCGCTGACCCTGCAAGGCCGCGAGACGTGGTGTGTCGTGTGCATTTCTTTAGAGTTAAAGAGGATATAATGAGAAGAGCGTGGGAGAAGGGCCCCATCATGTGCAATGGATCGCAGATAACCCTGCTCCCTGATTTGGCCAGGCGTACTCTCCTGATGCGTCGAGTGATGAAGCTGCTGCTGGAAGCCATAAAGTCTACTGGGGCTACGTACAGATGGGGTCATCCCTTCCATCTAGTGGTCACGAAGAGTGGCCGGCCGTTTGTTCTGCGTTCCCACGCGCAGCTTCCAGAGCTCTTCCACTTTTTGGAAATGCCAAGTATACAACTTGAAGATTGGTTGCCGCCTTCGTTGGAGGACAATGGGGGGCCTGACCCGCGTCCGCGGCCCAGAGAGCCGCAGCCCCAGAGAAATAGGTTCAGGGGCGGTGGGCGACGTCGAGCTGTCTAACTCCGCCTGCTGGTGATTTGGCGGCTAGTCATTGGTTTGCTCCCCCTTACGGCCTGATGGACTGTGCAGAATTGAGGAGCCCGTCCCAATGTATTGTATTGTATTTTATTTTGTCTATACCAACATGTTGTTTTAGAAGCTGCCCTGGTGCCCGGTTTCCCGCGCGCCCCGCCTTATGGAATGGATGCCTTCAAGATGATGGTCAATAGTGCGGGATATCTGGGGGGTTGGCGTACCGGGGTAGGCTGGTGTGAATTGTGGGTTGGCCTGCTCCGGGCGTCGGCTGCCTTGGGCTCCGTGCTGGCCACTCAAAATAAGGTCGGTTTACATGCTATCGCCTGCTGTATCGCAGTGACGCAAGTGGAATGGTCTGTGAGGCCTTGGGGGTGGCACTGCCGGGTGGCCAGCGCGACCATTGGGGTCAGGGTGGCCTGGGTGGGGGGCGGGATGGCCCCTGATGTCTTGGGTGCACCTAGGGAGAGGTTGGACGTTGGAATGACAAGAGTTGTGTCACACTGGGAAAGGAGAGCCAATGAGGGGGCCTCTGCATACTTCGCCTCACCATCGATGGGGCGGAGGCGGCAGGGGAGCTGCCGGTTGCAATTGCATAGCAATTGTGGTTTCTGTTATGCTGTAATTCCATGTTGAGGTCCTGGACCTATTGTTTGTCTTTAGTTAATGTTAAGAGTTGCGGGTTCAAATAATGTAAACATACGAAAGTGCACCTCCTTCGCCTACGACCGTAGTCTTCCATCTTCCCCAAGTAGGCCAGTTCGCTTACTCCACTTTGGAGAATTTAGTGAACACTAGCACTAGCATTTACTTGTGTTTCGCTGGGGGGAAAACTTCCTTTCCTCTTTTCCCCTAGCTGGTTTCTTTCTTTTCTCTTGTTTCTCCCCTTCCCCTCCACCTCTTGTGTCCCCACCCCTCAGTCTCCCTTCTTCTGTCTGACCTTCTTCCTCACCTACTGCCTATTGCACCCCCTTTCTCTCTTGATTTTTTTCCCCTTCTATCTCCAGTCCCTGTATACCTTGTCCTTCTGCCCCCCTTCCTCACCTAATCCTACCCTTGTCCACTTGGTACTCTCATTAAAACTATACTGTGTTGTGGGCGGGGGCGTGTAGATAATGGCTGAATTAATAATTAGCTCCTTTAATGTGAAGGGGAAATGGAGAAACAAACGCAGGTGTTATATAACATGCATAAGCGGACAGTACACATTTTACTCCTCCAGGAGACTCATTTTAAGGCAGGACATATACCTGTTATCAAGAATCGATATTACTCCTCTTGGTATCATGCCCCCAACCCTAATATCAAGGCAACTGGGGTCTCAATAGCCATTCATAAATCTCTTCCCCATAAAGTGATAGACATCAACGTTGACTTGAATGGGTGGTTCATATTTCTTAAGATTGAACTGTTCTCCAGGATATACACTGTAGCGAACACCTATGCTCCTAACACCAACCAAATTAGCTTCTGCACAAGGGTGTTGAGGACGCTTGCGGAATTCCTAGAGGGTACACTTGTTGTGGGGGGCGACTTCAACATTCCCATACATCCGGAGTTGGACACCTCCTCTGGCGGGTCGGCGGTGTCCCTGAGCAAAAGGAATAGACTGAAAAATATGCTCTTTGATCTGCAGCTGGTGGATTCCTGGCGGGTACTTCATGGGCGAGACAAGGACTTTTCGTTCTACTCGGCCGCCAGGAGTTCATACAGTAGAATCAACTACCTCTTTCTTCACCACCATGCTATGGAGTGGGCTCCACGGGCATGGATTGGTCAGATATTGTGGTCGGACCACGCCCCAGTTTTTCCGTCAGTGGTATTGCCTGTACTTTACCCTAAAAGCTGGAGTTGGAGACTTAATAATAATTTGCTCGGGGATGCTGCGTGCCTGTCCGGGGTAAGTAAGTTTTTCAAAAACCACGAGCAGGACTCTACACCTCTCCCATATCAGTGGGAGGTGCTGAAATGCGTGGTCAGAGGTGAATTTATCAAACATGGGGCTAGATTAAAGAGGGAACGAGCCTTTCAGATATCCCAGACTTTGCAGCAAACTCAGGCCCTGGAATTGGATCATAAAAGAAATCTATGGGGGGTTATACAATCAGGCATAAATGAGATTCAGAGAAAGGCAGAAGGTAACATACTACCAGCACTCTGACAAGTGTGGGCGCCTGCTCGCTAGGGCGTTACATCCAAGGCCCGCAGCCACTTACATCCCCAGCATCCGGGGGCCACAGGGTCAAACCGCCGTCACACCCTCCCAAATAGTGGATAGCTTCAGGGACTATTACCACTCGCTGTATAATTTAGGGCAGAATAGCTACTCCTTAGTTGACGCAGAGCCACCGGAAGCCGTTGTGACCTATGTAAATAGCACGCCCCTCCCAGTGATGTCAGAGGAGGAGGCAGTGGCCCTGGTGGTACCTTTCTCCTTGCAGGAGGTGGCCAAGGCAATCAAGACGCCGCAAGGTAAAAGCCCTGGGGCTGATGGCTTTACCACTAAATTTTACAAGCAGCTCGGAGCCGAGCTAGTGCCATTTCTGACTAGGGTCTTTAACCCCCGTTGGGCCTGAGGGCGGGTTCCCGGGTCGTTGGAGACAATTATATCGCTCCTTCCCAAGCCTGGGAAAGACCCATCGGAGTGCAGCAGCTATAGGCCAATCTCCCTGATAAACATTGATATCAAGTTATATGCCAAGATTTTGTCTTCCAGGCTCGGGCCACTTCTCCCGGGTCTGATAAACTTGGATCATGTTGGATTCGTGCCTGGGCGGGAGGCTCGGGACAACACCAATAAACTCTTTGACCTCATAGCATATGCCAAGGCTGAGGGGACTCAGGCATGCCTTCTCTCGTGTGATGTGGAGAAGGCATTTGATAGGGTGGATTGGTTGTTCCTCAAGGCGTCCCTTCGGCAGATTGGTGTTGGCCCGATACTCCTGTCCAGGATCTTGGCTTTGTACTCTGAACCCACTGCAAAGGTGAGGGTGAACGGCCTCCTATCCTCTTCCCTTAGGATCAGCAATGGCACTCGGCAAGGTTACCCTTTGTCCCCGTTGCTGTATGTAATCACTATGGAGCATCTGGCTGTGGCCATTAGACAGAATCCAGATATTTGGGGGATAACAGTACGAGAACGGGAGTATAAAGCATCTCTATATGCTGATGACTTACTTCTGCACTTAACTTCTCCATTAACTTCGTTTCCAGCAGCTCTTAAGGAGTTTCAGACCTTTGGCCAGGTCGGCAACTTCAAAATCAACTATGCCAAATCAGAGGCCCTTAACATATCCCTCCCCAGACAGACCGTAGAGCAGCTTAAAATTAATTTTGCTTTTAAGTGGCAACCTCACTCAATAAAATATTTTGGGGTACAGATCTCCTTGGACCTCTCGCGACTATATGAATTAAATTACTCCCCCTTACTTGCAGCAGCTATAGGCCAATCTCCCTGATAAACATTGATATCAAGTTATATGCCAAGATTTTGTCTTCCAGGCTCGGGCCACTTCTCCCGGGTCTGATAAACTTGGATCATGTTGGATTCGTGCCTGGGCGGGAGGCTCGGGACAACACCAATAAACTCTTTGACCTCATAGCATATGCCAAGGCTGAGGGGACTCAGGCATGCCTTCTCTCGTGTGATGTGGAGAAGGCATTTGATAGGGTGGATTGGTTGTTCCTCAAGGCGTCCCTTCGGCAGATTGGTGTTGGCCCGATACTCCTGTCCAGGATCTTGGCTTTGTACTCTGAACCCACTGCAAAGGTGAGGGTGAACGGCCTCCTATCCTCTTCCCTTAGGATCAGCAATGGCACTCGGCAAGGTTACCCTTTGTCCCCGTTGCTGTATGTAATCACTATGGAGCATCTGGCTGTGGCCATTAGACAGAATCCGGATATTTGGGGGATAACAGTACGAGAACGGGAGTATAAAGCATCTCTATATGCTGATGACTTACTTCTGCACTTAACTTCTCCATTAACTTCGTTTCCAGCAGCTCTTAAGGAGTTTCAGACCTTTGGCCAGGTCGGCAACTTCAAAATCAACTATGCCAAATCAGAGGCCCTTAACATATCCCTCCCCAGACAGACCGTAGAGCAGCTTAAAATTAATTTTGCTTTTAAGTGGCAACCTCACTCAATAAAATATTTTGGGGTACAGATCTCCTTGGACCTCTCGCGACTATATGAATTAAATTACTCCCCCTTACTTTTAAGGACGATAAATGACCTGACCGCGTTTGATAAACGACTTTTCACTTGGTTTGGAAGGATCAATGTGCTGAAGATGGACATCCTTCCCAAATTTTTGTATACCTTCCAAACGGTACCCATTCACTTGTCTACTAGTTTCTTTAGGAAACTGAAGACGGCTTTTTTAAGATTTGTGTGGGGGACAGGGAAGCCCGTATAAGATTTAGCACATTGACAAGGCTCAAGTCAGATGGCAGAGCCGGCCTTCCGGACCTTAAGACATATCATACAGCGGTTATTGCGCTTCGTATATTGGATTGGGCCCTAAGGGAGGAAGGGAAGCAATGGGTAAAGATGGAAAAGGCTATTTCTCCTCTGAATCTGATCTCGCTACCCTGGGGGGGTGTACTTCCCAGGCAGACAAGTTAATGTCTTCCATTCCTGACAGGACAGTTCCTGCTGATCTGGGATAAAATGACTAGTCAGAGCTCCATAATTAGCAGACCGGGGCCCCTGACTCCTCTCTTTGACAACTACTCTTTTACGCCTGGCGTACGGGTTAGGAGCTTCTTAATATGGGAGGTCTCATCTAATGTAACTATGGGGAACATTTTGGCACGAGACGGACTTCCCACACTGGATGAGTTAAGCGAAAGGGCTCCGGGACAGTATCCCCTCGATTCAAAGAGCAAAAGTTAATTGGTTTCGGATCGAGAATCGTAAGTTTGGGTGGGTGTTTGTCATTTTTTCTTGTTTTTTTGCCCATTTCGTATTCGCACGATCGTTCGCGCATAGACGTATATGAACATACGCATTTCGTACCGGAATCGTATATTTTGCGTTAGTTCGTGTCTTTTTCCCGTCCAAATCGTATTATTTGCGTCAGATCCTATTTTTTACGTCCTTCACATGGGCTTGCGACCAATTCAGAGAGGTGATTGCTAATTGTTTTGAAGCCCATTAAAGAGCTGCTTTACGAAATGTTTGCCGGCAGCTATTTGGCCTCGGGAGTAGGATGGAGAGGAGCGAGTTTGTGGCACATCAAGGGCTTATGCTTTTTGGCATTGAGTTGATCCAGATGTCTGAGAGCAGATTGCCCCTGCGTCGTCGCATGAACATCGATAGCATGA
This sequence comes from Gastrophryne carolinensis, assembly GCA_027917425.1. Classification (NCBI taxonomy): domain Eukaryota; kingdom Metazoa; phylum Chordata; class Amphibia; order Anura; family Microhylidae; genus Gastrophryne; species Gastrophryne carolinensis. The sequence goes on from CM051234.1 coordinate 164,227,949, forward strand.
ATGATGTTGAGCTGTTCGAGCTGACCAGGCTTAATCGCGCTTCCCTGCATAAATTATATAGTGAGCTGCGGCCATGGTTAGCCCGCACCACAAGGAAGGGGCAAGCAATTTCAGGTATGACCAAGATGCTTGGCTGCCTGCAATTTTTGGCGAACGGCTCGTTCCAGAGGCTGGGTGCCCTCTCCGTGGGGATGTCCCAGCCTACGCTGAGCCGCGCACTATCTAAATTTTTGGAAGGCATGGCTGCCATAACTCCAAAATATATATTTTTTCCGGATGATATGGCAGCCAGAAACGCCATTAAGCTTGGTTTTTATAATGTGGCCGACATGCCCAACGTTATTGGTGCTGTTGACTGCACACATGTGGCACTTGTACCTAGGGCAGCCGACGAGTATATATATAGGTATTGATATTTTGTTTTAGCTTATTATGTTGCCCAACGTGTAATGTAACCTTTTTTCCTTTGCGGCAGCATATTTTTTTTGGCCTCATTTGTGTACATGCCTTATTTAGGCTTTTCATTAGTAGTTTCCAATAGAGTGCAGACATGTTTTAAATTTTTGATCCTTTTTTCAATTATTAATTACCCTTTTTTTATGCTTTTCCCTTAAGGAATCGAAAAATGGGACACTCCCTTAATGTCCAGGCCGTGGTTGGGCCGGACATGCGTTTTCTGAGTGTCCTTGCCGGCTACCCCGGATCGTCTCACGACTCCTATATACTCAGACGATCTGGGTTGTTTCGGAGATTTGAGTCAGGTGAATTTTCGGATGCATGGCTGCTTGGTAAGTGTGTCCTATTTATTTGGTATTACATTTCAGACTAATCTGTTATTTGTGGATATTTCTGTTTTGGTATTCTTTACATAAGCCTGAAACTGCCTTTTAGTTGGGTCTTCTTTTCTGAACTCCCAACCAAAATGCTTGCCTCACTTTGTCCTTCAGAATGTTTTCCCTTTAGTTAGGATGTCTGTAAGTTCCATGTCCCAAAATATATTGGTTGTGAGTTGATCCCCAAGTGTCTGTTAGTTTAGGTTCCTTTTGTAGTATTGGTCTTTAAATGTCAAAGTGGACTTAAACTGCATACATTGTATTCTTTACATAAATGTTGAGTGGCCCTAGTTCCATGTCCCAAAATATATTGGTTGTGAGTTGATCCCCAAGTATCTGTTAGTTTAGGTTCCTTTTGTAGTATTGGTCTTTAAATGTCAAAGTGGACTTAAACTGCATACATTGTATTCTTTACATAAATGTTGAGTGGCCCTAGTTCCATGTCCCAAAATATATTGGTTGTGAGTTGATCCCCAAGTATCTGTTAGTTTAGGTTCCTTTTGTAGTATTGGTCTTTAAATGTCAAAGTGGACTTAAACTGCATACATTGTATTCTTTACATAAATGTTGAGTGGCCCTCAGCAGCATCCTAATTGTAACATGTCCGAAAACCCAAAATATCGGTAAATTCTACCTGCCCTTGCCCGTGCAGATGTTTTATAATTATTTGGTATATTTAAGCGGCATTTTTATTTATGTACTCCATTAGTGGCAATAGTTATTTTGCAAATGTGCCCTGGGTGTATTTTTACGCCCTTTACCTTACATCATTTGGATATATGTCAAATTCTTTGTGTTTGTTCTCTTGCCTTTTTAATGTTTATGAAATTTCATTGTCTTGTTAAGGTGATTCCGGGTACCCACTTCTCCCCTGGCTCATGACGCCTGTGCTGCGGCCCCAGGATGCCTCTCAGGAAGCGTACAACCGTGCGCACCGCAAGACCAGGGCTGTTGTGGAGAGGGCCTTTGGGCTGTTGAAGACCCGTTTTCGTTGTTTGGACCATACTGGGGGCGCCCTGCAATATGATCCCAAAAAAGTGATCGACATCATCATGGCATGTGCTGTTTTGCACAATTTTGCTATACTCGAACGTGTACCACGTTATGTGGATAGTCTGCCCTCTACAGCCCTAGAGGATGATGTGGAAAATTATGTGGGCCCACCCAGTGAGTCTGGACAATCAGTTCGAGCAAACTTGATATTGCAGCATTTTAGTTAATTTAGTTTCGTTTTGCAACATTCTGTGTGTGTGTCTTAGCCTTTTGGTTCAATATGTTGGTTTGCCGTAATGTGGCATTACCTTAAATTAAAAAAATTCTCCCTTAATTGTTGCCTAATGTATTTCATGTTGTTTATTTAGCTTGATATTTGCATTGTTACACCTCTTAAACCAAAAAGGATCTGGTTTAGCCCAAGCTGATTTAAACTGTGTTTCTAGTAAAAACGCCACAAGTATAGTAAATTTAAATTTTGTTTTACTTTGTCTAATTATAGTTATTTGGCTTAACATAAAACATTCCACATACAACTGTGGTTAAAAAGGCATGAGATAACCAAACAAAAAATAAACACATCTACACCTGGAAGTGAGTGGCACAACCAAACAAGGACACCCAGTCCAAAGGCCAGCCTAGTCCAGTCATTAATATTGCCTGTGCCCAGGGATATTTGGGCATGGCCATAATGTCACACAAACATGTCTGCAAACAGGAGGAGCACAAACCAAATACATATTTCAAGCCATAAGTGGCCAGATACACTCCACATAGACCTATGGCATTGGCTAGTGGCCTTAATCATTACTCTAAGGAGCTATATGGGAGCAAATACAAAACACAACCTGCATGAGCAACACAAAATGGATTGTTTGAAACCTCAAAGGACAAGTAAATACAGTGGGGGGTAAGAGAAAAGATGTCCCACACAATCATGGCTTAATATGGTGGCTGCCCATAATACCCAGGTGGAGGTCCAGGTGGATGGGACCTAGCCTGGGCCATGGCAGCATTGTGAATTTGAAACTGCTCCACAATGTTTCTCTGCATATTGGTCATCTCAGCCATGGCTGACTGGATGCCATTACTTGCAGTTACCATGTTGCTGTTGAGGGTACGCAACTCCGCGAGGATGCCCTGTAAGCTGGTATTGATGGTGACCATGTCGGCATGCCTTTCCTCACGCTCTGTAACGAGCTGTGCCTCATAAGAGTCCCTTTCTTGGGTCCATAATTGAAGCAGGGCACTCTGCCTCCCCTGGGAAATTGTGGGGCGGCGTAATGGAGTCCGCCGCACAATTACCCTGGCTCTTGGGCGTGCCCTGCCGCGTGGTGTCGTCCCCTCAACAGCAACAGGCCTGCTTTGCAAATCCTCAGCAGCAGAGTGAACACTGGGGACTGTTGTGTCAGTCTCCCCATGTGCCAGCACAATGGATGGAGATTCACTCTGCTGCTGAGGATTGGCCAGAGAAACATTAGGGAGCAGTTCCAGATTGGGACCCAGGGGGAGGTCATAGGACGTGCCCTGCAGGGAGAAATCAGCTTCCTCCATTTCCATGATATCTTCCATGATTGTGCGGGTCTGTAGGGACATATAAAAAAAAAGGGTAAGTTGGCGTCCAAATTTGGGATTCCATCAGTTTAACACATGCATAAGCACTTATGTAGTATTTATGGTACTAAATTAACTTACCGGAAATCTCGGATCTGGGCTCCTATGCTGTACGGACCTGGTAGGCATAAGCAAACTGGGGGGTGAGTTTACCCTTGCTGAGGGATCATGCTGGCCTGAAGAAGAGAAAACCAAACAAGGTAAACACACACATAAGCATTGTTTTTGAAGTTAATCCAAAAAAACACTATTTGTAATATTAAGCAACTCTACAGCAATGGGGACATTTGTTAAAAGACACGCTATTTTAGATAGGTGCAATGGCTCGAGAAAACTGCTAACTGACCTCAGTTCGAAGTCAGGAAGTGTACCCAGTCAGCATACAACTTGCACCGCCAATATTTGGATTTTGACTACCATTCGCTAGGTCAGGGGTACTCAAACACTTCTTGTAAAGGTCCATTTAAAGGTATGTGGTGAGAGGTGAATGTCTGGCCATGGGGCTGTCGCAGGGGGTGTCTAGTTAGAAATAAACACACTGGGGGAGGGGCTGGAGATTGCCAAGTGCAAACTAATAAAGGCTGCTTGCCCTTGCTGGGCTGGATGGGGCAGAGCTGAGGGGACATGGATTGGATGGCTAAAGGGGGGAGTTCACGAATTGATGGTGATGGGATGGATGGAGCAAATCTGTTACAAATGTATGGGGCTTATGTGGGGGGGGGGCACATGGGGGGACTGTGGCAGATGGGGCAGAGCTGGGGCAGCGGGACACGATTGGACCAAGAGAAAGATGCACCAAGTTACTGTGTACCTTGCAATGCCAATTCCTGTGCAGTACTTCATATTGCAATGCTATGTTTCAGGGAGCCATGACATTGGGCAGGAGAACAACCACTACATCGCCGATCAAGGGGGCAGCTCTGAGCACGTCAACACAGAAGTAACTGAGTGCAGGGCTGTCTGGCCAGGGGTCCTGGAATCTGGTGCCAAGGTCCGCATTGGTACCCCGGGCCGCCAGTTGAGTCTCGCTGCTCTAGATCCGATATGTTTGGGGGTGGGTAATTAAATTGTTACCTCAAACACAACTCACACAACAAATAGCCAACCCATCCATCATGATGTGTGTTTTGTGATTGAGTCAAAATATATCACTTTTCAGGATAAACTTCGTTACTTGACCAATACATTTTGGAAATTGATCTTTTACATAATGGATGTGGTCCTAAATGTGTGGTTCACAGGGACCAAAACAGGACACAAACAGGCACAGTAGTGCGAGGCCAAGCAAGGCAAACCATAGGGCCATCCCGTCATCTTGGTACTAGTGAACTTTAGATTATTTACCAAACAGGCAAAAATGCAGATTTAAGAGTACTCACCGTGGGTACGGGTCGGTGAGTCCGTGTCCCTTAGACCAGCATGTCCACCGACCGCGACCGGATGGAGAAGGCCCAGCACAATCTCCTCAGCAGGGGTAAACTCCAGTTTGGTAGGAAAGCCACCTCCAGTTTGCATGCTGAAAAGAGAAAATCGTTTGGTACTCAGAAAAGGTGCATACAGTACATCCTAATCCTTATATTTGGAGACATCATTTATTTACCTGTAATTATGCCTTTTAATTTCTTTTTGACGTACAGCATATTTCAGATCCGAGATTTTCTTCTGAATTTGGGACACATCTTTCCTCTCTTCCCCCGCTGCATTTACTTGTCGTAGGATGGTTTCAAACAATTACATCTTGCGCTGCTTTGTGGTGTGTCTTGATTTGCTCCCATAGAGCTCGTCATAGTATAATGTAAGGCCACTAGCCAATGCCATATTTTGGTCATGGGAGAATCTCCCACTCAACTGGCCGCGGCGCAATGTGCGGCCAGATGGTTGGCTTGGCTGCTCCTCCATGTGTGCAGACACATGTGGTGACATTATGGCCTGGGGCTGGGTAGGGGAATGGTCGGATTGTTGGCTTCCCAATGACTGGACTGGACTGGCCAAGGGACTGGGTGTTCTTGCGTGGCTGGCCACCGAACTTCCAGGTGTAGATGTGGTCAGGGTGGCCATTCTTTGGCCTCTTGGGGGGCTATGTTCCCGGCTGGTGCCAGGTCGGGGGCTCTGTTCCCAGCTGGTGGCAGGTCGTGGGCTTCTGGCCCTGCTGCGGGGCCTGTCTTGGCTTCTGGCCCTGCTTCTTTCCCTTTCTGGGGTTCGGGCCCTGCTGCGGGGCCTGTAGGGGCTTCTGGCCCTGCTTCGGGGCCTTGCTGGGGTTCTGGGCCTCCGTTCTCGCCTTTCTGGGCTTCTGGCCCGGCTTGTGTGGCTGTAGGGGCTTCTGGGCCTGCTTCTGGGCCTTTCTGGGGTTCGGGCCCGGCTTGTGTGGCTGTAGGGGCTTCTGGCCCTGCTTCTGGGCCTTTCTGGGGTTCGGGCCCGGCTTGTGTGACTGTAGGGGCTTCTGGGCCTGCTTCTGGGCCTTTCTGGGGTTCGGGCCCGGCTTGTGTGGCTGTAGGGGCTTCTGGCCCTGCTTCTGGGCCTTTCTGGGGTTCGGGCCCTGCTGCGGGGCCTGTAGGGGCTTCTGGCCCTGCTTCGGGGCCTTGCTGGGGTTCTGGGCCTCCGTTCTCGCCTTTCTGGGCTTCTGGCCCTGCTTGTGTGCCTGGACGGACTTCTGGCCCGGGATGGGCTTCTGGCCCTGGATGGGGTTCTGGCCCTGCTGCGGGGCCTGGGTTTGCGAACTGCCCTGCTTGAACCCATGGGCGGTGTGTCCTCCCTTGGGCGGCCTCTTCTGGGGGCAGAGGTGGTGGGTGCTGCTGTGGCCTGTTTTTTTGCCGCAGGGGCACGTGCCTTGGGGCCCCTTTTTTGGCTAACGGAGGGTCCAGTGTCCCTTGGTGGGGCAGAGGTAGTACTTGCCGTCTTGGATCGGAGTTTTTTCCTTCCTTGCTGGGACCTGGTGGTTGGGCCCTCCGAGGTCTGGCTTTGCTGGGCGCGTTTGGATGCTGGCTTTTTTGGTGCCATTTTCCACAAAGGCTCAAAGAGAATGAGCTTTGGGTGCAGGGACCTTTAAATAATGAGCCCAGCGTGTGACGCCTATGCGCACGACTACGCGCTCGTACGGACGTACGTTCGAGCGGAACCAGGAAACCGCTGGGGTTTCACTTATCTGCTGCCTTGAAGAAGCATAAAGATGGCGCCCACTATCTTCACCCGTCAACAGGAAGAGATCCTCATGCTGGTAAGTGCCTGCCTCTGCATTTTAATCTAATAGTCAATGATGGCCTAAATGTAAATGATGCGTTTGTAACTAGTTTTGGATCTCTTAATGTTTAAGAACTGGCTCCTCACACTTCATCCTCAAGGGCCGAGCCTGGCCACGTTTTCACCTGTCTATGCTGATGTCCGAATTAGGGCAATTGCTCAGGCTTAGCACCAGTTAATTAACCTGTGGAGTAGCGGGGCTAGCTGTCAAACCTGGCCTGTCTCGGACCTTGATGCGGATGTTTGAGGAACACTGTTTGCCTAAGCACGCAAAACACAACGGGAAGCCACACACGTGGGCCAAAAGCCTAAGCATAAGCCTACATCTTGGATGTTTAAACCATCCTAACATGCCATAGATGCAGGTGGGTTGATTTTTAATGTTGGCTATTATCTGTATGTACATGGTGTGTGAAACATATAACATAAGACCAGACTCTCATTCCCAGTCAACGTCCGCTTTAAGGCACTCCCCAAAAATGGCTGGCACTCTAAATGTGTGTGTTAATGACATGAAATTCTCAACTTGTGATGCAACACATATGGGTCTGTGTGTAAAAGTAAAAGCTCTGTGTCCATTATGTTTTTCAGATCATGCTTCAGCGCCGGTATGACTTCGCGCCCAATGTGTGCGAAAAAAGGGACATCGCCCGGGAGATCATCACGGAAATCCACCGTGTCACCAGCACCACCTTCACTCACACCCAGATAATGCAGCATTGGTCGGACCTGAAACGTCTGCACATGGCCCGGGTGCGGAGGTTTTTTGGGATCCAGTAAGTACCAAGCGATAGCATGTGATATGTAGGAAATGTCTAAGCTATACCTTTATTTATAATGACTTTTCTTTGCTAGTGTTGGAAATGGATTTCAGAATTCGCCGCACCCGGAGGCGCACAGGCCGACCAGTGCTGCATGAGTCTGCATCTGTGAGTGAAGGTGGTGGATCTCCCGGGCGACGGACCTACCCCTCCTCTGTGGCCTCCTCAGACCAGCCCCTGGACCTTACCACAGAGGAGGGGCCCAACCGCGTGGGCGTGGAGTCATGCCCGGCCAGGCATGGGGAAGTCTCTGGTATGTCACTCTTCATGTATAGGCACAAAGATATACATGGCAGGCCAAAAACTAAGTTCTCCTTTATTATGTATTTGTAGAATCTTCGGGAGCGGGTGAAATAGTGGAGGAGGAGGCAGCAGAGATGCTGGAAGGAGATCCTGACGAAGGTGAGTGATGTCAGCCAGCCTGGGAGCCAGATCTGTTTGGAATAGTGACTCTATACAACTACTAACCAAATGTCACATGTTTCTCCAGAGACTTCTTCACAGCATAGCCAGGACCAAGGGCAGCCTGTTGGCCCCAACCAGCCATCTGTCGGCCACCAACTCCGTAAGTCTCCATGCCATTATTCATACTAATGTTTTGTTAGCTAATAACACACACATAACTAAAGGCGTAGCCAATGTGTAGTTAACACTTTCATGTGGCCACTTCGTTAGCTTAAAGCGGACCCTAACTTGTATTAAGAACATAGCTAATAATTAGCCAACACACTGTACCTACAGATTTGAAACATGGAAAAACAGCCTTCAGCCATCTAATGCATGTTAGGAGCCTGTAAACATCCAATATGGCGGAATATTGAATGCGCAATATTTACAGGCAGCATGGGATACAGATTTTAAAAAGTAAGGTGCTGCCATGCATTGTGGGACTGATGACCTTTCCCTCAACCCAGCTATGCTCTGGCTTCCCAACGCACCACTGTAACCTACTCCCCTGTACTTTATCCAACTCTCCACTCCTCATTAAGTGTTATGCTTCAGAGTCCAGATGGCGGCGCTGTAATCAAAAAACCTCCAAAATGTACTTTGATCTGGTGCAGAATCATTTGGGAATAGTTATTGCTTTTCATTAAATAATGTTGAAGGTCCGGTTTAAGGAGTTTAAATACTTACCTGTGGGAAATGCATTAACTTTATCCCTTGGAAGAATGACATATGTCATGCATTTACATTTATTTGATTAACCCCAAATCGATTTCCAGCATACAAACCGGTCTGGGACTCCTATTTATGTTTATTTCTCTATTGCTTACAGGGATTATCCCAAAAACCGTGGCCGAAAAAAAAAAAAGAATCAAGGAGTTGGTGGCCGAGCTGCTGGCCATACAGGCGACGTTGGGGCCAACAGATGAAGAAGAGGAGGATGATTAGTGCCCTTGGTCCTGGCTACTTTGGTTAAATGTTTTTAAAATGTTTTTATTGTTTAAAATTTTATAGTTTTTAAAAAACCAAAAAAAAAACTAAAAAATTTTCCTATGTTTTAAACAAACAAAAAAAAAAAAATTAATATGTTTGTCCAAAAAAAAAACAACAAACTTTTATAATGTTTTAAAACAAACCAAAAAAAAAAAGTTACTATGTTTTAACAAAAAAAAAAAAACAAACAAACAAAATATTTTAAATAAATTATATTTTAAGCCTTCATAAATGTGTCTTTTCTAATATGCACACCAAAAAACAATTACACAAACAAGAAAAAACACGCTTATAAACATATAGACATATGTACATTATGTGGTTTGGGTAAGTTTTAGGGTTGTCAACATGAAGAAGGATGCAAGCGCTAAGGGGTTTAGGTAAGTTTTAGGGTCGTCAACATGAAGAAGGATGCAAGCGTTAAGGGGTTTAGGTAAGTTTTAGGGACCGAGAAATGAAGAAGGATGCAAGCGCTAAGGGGTTTAGGTAAGTTTTAGGGACCGAGAAATGAAGAAGGATGCAAGCGCTAAGGGGTTTAGGTAAGTTTTAGGGTCGTCAACATGAAGAAGGATGCAAGCGCTAAGGGGTTTAGGTAAGTTTTAGGGACCCAGAAATGAAGAAGGATGCAAGCGCTAAGGGGTTTAGGTAACTTTTAGGGACCCAGAAATGAAGAAGGATGCAAGCGCTAAGGGGTTTAGGTAAGTTTTAGGGACCCAGAAATGAAGAAGGATGCAAGCGCTAAGGGGTTTAGGTAAGTTTTAGGGACCGAGAAATGAAGAAGGATGCAAGCGCTAAGGGGTTTAGGTAAGTTTTAGGGACCGAGAAATGAAGAAGGATGCAAGCGCTAAGGGGTTTAGGTAAGTTTTAGGGTCGTCAACATGAAGAAGGATGCAAGCGCTAAGGGGTTTAGGTAAGTTTTAGGGACCCAGAAATGAAGAAGGATGCAAGCGCTAAGGGGTTTAGGTAAGTTTTAGGGTCGTCAACATGAAGAAGGATGCAAGCGCTAAGGGGTTTAGGTAAGTTTTAGGGACCCAGAAATGAAGAAGGATGCAAGCGCTAAGGGGTTTAGGTAAGTTTTAGGGACCCAGAAATGAAGAAGGATGCAAGCGCTAAGGGGTTTAGGTAAGTTTTAGGGTCGTCAACATGAAGAAGGATGCAAGCGCTAAGGGGTTTAGGTAAGTTTTAGGGTCGTCAACATGAAGAAGGATGCAAGCGCTAAGGGGTTTAGGTAAGTTTTAGGGTCGTCAACATGAAGAAGGATGCAAGCGCTAAGGGGTTTAGGTAAGTTTTAGGGTCGTCAACATGAAGAAGGATGCAAGCGCTAAGGGGTTTAGGTAAGTTTTAGGGTCGTCAACATGAAGAAGGATGCAAGCGCTAAGGGGTTTAGGTAAGTTTTAGGGACCCAGAAATGAAGAAGGATGCAAGCGCTAAGGGGTTTAGGTAAGTTTTAGGGTCGTCAACATGAAGAAGGATGCAAGCGCTAAGGGGTTTAGGTAAGTTTTAGGGACCCAGAAATGAAGAAGGATGCAAGCGCTAAGGGGTTTAGGTAAGTTTTATGGACCGAGAAATGAAGTTGGATGCAAGCGCTAAGGTGTTTAGGTAAGTTTTAGGGACCGAGAAATGAAGAAGGATGCAAGCGCTAAGGGGTTTAGGTAAGTGTTATGGTTCATAAAGGAAAGTGGGAGCCTGGCGCGAGGCAGTAGTGGTGAGAGTGCACATGCGCAAGATCTTATATACATACGAACGAACGAATCTAAGAGGCCAAAAACCAATGAAAACCAGAGGCAAACGCAAGTAATTGGAAGAGGTGGACGATGGAAGCAGCACAAAAAACAGGCTGCTGCCGCCGCAACAAGTGAGCACATGAACGTGATTTTTACGATTGTCAACTGACTGAGGCAAGTTCGGGAGATATCATACGAACGGACGTATATTTTAGGATAGAAACGTATTTGCTTATTGAATCACTCGCAAGTTCATACGAACGCACGAGCGGACGGGAAAAATAGGATGATCGGCACACAAATCCAAGCTGTTACATGTTTCTTTGAATCGACCCATATGTCTCATGGTTTTTCCATAGACAATTGACTGCTTTTGTGCCAACTCACAATCTGGTGGAGCGGGGTAGACAGCCACTGATGCAATTGGAACATGTCCTCACACAAGCGCCTCCCAGAGATCACGCAATCGCTGTTCTGTATCAAATCTTGTTGGGTGCTATCCATCAGTGGTCCCCAACCCCCAGGCCGCGGACCGCTACCGGTCCGTGGCTCAAATGGAACCAGGCCCTGAGGCTATCGCACCCCGCGCTCCAAACCCCCGCCCCTTACATCATCCCTACACAGGGCCGTATTTGTCAGCTGCAGCTGCTGCTGTCGGGACATCGAGGATTCAGTCACTGTGAGTCTGAGCAAAGGTGCGTGCAAGCAAGCGGAGGAGGGGATGGGTGGGCTGCCGAGCCACCCGGGAGTTTGTTTACTCCAAATCCAGGAGAACACTTAACAGCAGCAGAGCAGGATGTATCCAAAGGGCTGCTCGGTGTGGTCCTGGGGGGGACATCACTTGCTGCTGAGCTGGAACAGGAGGTGGGAAATAACGGCATCCTCACCAGAAGGAAGCTTTCTGTGATCACCCCCCCCTTGTCTTCTAGCTAAGTAGAAGAGGAGAGCGACATGAGAGCAAAGCTGTGCTGCTGATTGCCAGGTCCGTGTGTCCTACCTCCTCCTCCCCTCTTGGTCCTGCTCTCATGGCTCTGCCTAATTTGCTGGGCAGAGTTCATATCCTGTTAGAATCCCCCCCCCCCCCACACACACATCATCATCATCAGGGTTTTTGAATTGAGTGATACTGCAGCAGTCTGCTTTTTCTACCTCCAGTCCACTGTGCTTCTTTCTAGCTGCAAATTACTGCCTTACAGCCCCTTTATATTGCCCATTCTGCCTCTTCCTGCTGCCCTATGTATTCCTTACTGCTACCCTCTGTATTCCTTACTGCTTTCCACCCTGCTCTCTCCCCGCTGCCCTCTGTGCCCATTGCCATTGTCCACCCTGCTCTCTCCCTGCTGCCCTCTGTGCCCATTGCCATTACCCACCCTGCTCTCTCCCTGCTGCCCTCCGTGCCCATTGCCATTGTCCACCCTGCTCTCTCCCTGCTGCCCTCTGTGCCCACTGCCATTGTCCACCCTGCTCTCTCCCTGCTGCCCTCTGTGCCCTTTGCCATTGTCCACCCTGCTCTCTCCCTGCTGCCCTCCGTAACCATTGCCATTGTCCACCCTGCTCTCTCCCTGCTGCCCTCTGTGCCCATTGCCATTGTCCACTCTGCTCTCTCCCTGCTGCCCTCTGTGCCCATTGCCATTGTCCACCCTGCTCTCTCCCTGCTGCCCTCTGTGCCCATTGCCATTGTCCACCCTGATCTCTCCCTGCTGCCTTCTGTGTCCATTTCTATTACCCACCCTGCTCTCTCCCTGCTGCCCTCCGTGCCCATTGCCATTGTCCACCCTGCTCTCTCCCTGCTGCCCTCCGTGCCCATTGCCATTGTCCACCCTGCTCTCTCCCTGCTGCCCTCTGTGCCCATTGCCATTGTCCACCCTGCTCTCTCCCTGCTGCCCTCCGTGCCCATTGCCATTGTCCACCCTGCTCTCTCCCTGCTGCCCTCCGTGCCCATTGCCATTGTCCACCCTGCTCTCTCCCTGCTGCCCTCTGTGCCCATTGCCATTGTCCACCCTGCTCTCTCCCTGCTGCCCTCTGTGCCCATTGCCATTGTCCACCCTGCTCTCTCTCTGCTGCCCTCTGTGCCCATTGCCATTGTCCACCCTGCTCTCTCCCTGCTGCCCTCTGTGCCCATTGCCATTGTCCACCCTGCTCTCTCCCTGCTGCCCTCTGTGCCCATTGCCATTGTCCACCCTGCTCTCTCCCTGCTGCCCTCCGTAACCATTGCCATTGTCCACCCTGCTCTCTCCCTGCTGCCCTCTGTGCCCATTGCCATTGTCCACTCTGCTCTCTCCCTGCTGCCCTCTGTGCCCATTGCCATTGTCCACCATGCTCTCTCCCTGCTGCCCTCTGTGCCCATTGCCATTGTCCACCCTGCTCTCTCCCTGCTGCCCTCTGTGCCCATTGCCATTGTCCACCCTGATCTCTCCCTGCTGCCTTCTGTGTCCATTCCTATTACCCACCCTGCTCTCTCCCTGCTGCCCTCCGTGCCCATTGCCATTGTCCACCCTGCTCTCTCCCTGCTGCCCTCTGTGCCCACTGCCATTGTCCACCCTGCTCTCTCCCTGCTGCCCTCTGTGCCCTTTGCCATTGTCCACCCTGCTCTCTCCCTGCTGCCCTCCGTGCCCATTGCCATTGTCCACCCTGCTCTCTCCCTGCTGCCCTCTGTGCCCATTGCCATTGTCCACCCTGATCTCTCCCTGCTGCCCTCTGTGCCCATTGCCATTGTCCACCCTGCTCTCTCCCTGCTGCCCTCCGTAACCATTGCCATTGTCCACCCTGCTCTCTCCCTGCTGCCCTCTGTGCCCATTGCCATTGTCCACTCTGCTCTCTCCCTGCTGCCCTCTGTGCCCATTGCCATTGTCCACCCTGCTCTCTCCCTGCTGCCCTCTGTGCCCATTGCCATTGTCCACCCTGATCTCTCCCTGCTGCCTTCTGTGTCCATTCCTATTACCCACCCTGCTCTCTCCCTGCTGCCCTCCGTGCCCATTGCCATTGTCCACCCTGCTCTCTCCCTGCTGCCCTCTGTGCCCACTGCCATTGTCCACCCTGCTCTCTCCCTGCTGCCCTCTGTGCCCTTTGCCATTGTCCACCCTGCTCTCTCCCTGCTGCCCTCCGTGCCCATTGCCATTGTCCACCCTGCTCTCTCCCTGCTGCCCTCTGTGCCCATTGCCATTGTCCACCCTGATCTCTCCCTGCTGCCTTCTGTGTCCATTTCTATTACCCACCCTGCTCTCTCCCTGCTGCCCTCCGTGCCCATTGCCATTGTCCACCCTGCTCTCTCCCTGCTGCCCTCCGTGCCCATTGCCATTGTCCACCCTGCTCTCTCCCTGCTGCCCTCCGTGCCCATTGCCATTGTCCACCCTGCTCTCTCCCTGCTGCCCTCTGTGCCCATTGCCATTGTCCACCCTGCTCTCTCCCTGCTGCCCTCCGTGCCCATTGCCATTGTCCACCCTGCTCTCTCCCTGCTGCCCTCCGTAACCATTGCCATTGTCCACCCTGATCTCTCCCTGCTGCCCTCTGTGCCCATTGCCATTGTCCACCCTGCTCTCTCCCTGCTGCCCTCTGTGCCCATTGCCATTGTCCACCCTGCTCTCTCCCTGCTGCCCTCCGTGCCCATTGCCATTGTCCACCCTGCTCTATCCCTGCTGCCCTCTGTGCCCATTGCCATTGTCCACCCTGCTCTCTCCCTGCTGCCCTCCGTGCCCATTGCCATTGTCCCCCCTGCTCTCTCCCTGCTGCCCTCTGTGCCCACTGCCATTGTCCACCCTGCTCTCTCCCTGCTGCCCTCCGTGCCCATTGCCATTGTCCACCCTGCTCTCTCCCTGCTGCCCTCTGTGCCCATTGCCATTGTCCACCCTGCTCTCTCCCTGCGGCCCTCCGTGCCCATTGCCATTGTCCACCCTGCTCTCTCCCTGCGGCCCTCTGTGCCCATTGCCATTGTCCACCCTGCTCTCTCCCTGCTGCCCTCTGTGCCCATTGCCATTGTCCACCCTGCTCTCTCCCTGCTGCCCTCTGTGCCCATTGCCATTGTCCACCCTGCTCTCTCCCTGCTGCCCTCCGTGCCCATTGCCATTGTCCACCCTGCTCTATCCCTGCTGCCCTCTGTGCCCACTGCCATTGTCCACCCTGCTCTCTCCCTGCTGCCTTCTGTGTCCATTCCTATTACCCACCCTGCCCTCTCCCTGCTGCCCTCTGTGCCCATTGCCATTGTCCACCCTGATCTCTCCCTGCTGCCCTCTGTGCCCATTGCCATTGTCCACCCTGCTCTCTCCCTGCTGCCCTCCGTGCCCATTGCCATTGTCCACCCTGCTCTCTCCCTGCTGCCCTCTGTGCCCATTGCCATTGTCCACCCTGCTCTCTCCCTGCTGCCCTCTGTGCCCATTGCCATTGTCCACCCTGCTCTCTCCCTGCTGCCCTCTGTGCCCATTGCCATTGTCCACCCTGCTCTCTCCCTGCTGCCCTCCGTGCCCATTGCCATTGTCCACCCTGCTCTCTCCCTGCTGCCCTCTGTGCCCATTGCCATTGTCCACCCTGCTCTCGCCCTGCTGCCCTCTGTGCCCATTGCCATTGTCCACCATGCTCTCTCCCTGCTGCCTTCTGTGTCCATTCCTATTACCCACCCTGCCCTCTCCCTGCTGCCCTCTGTGCCCATTGCCATTGTCCACCCTGCTCTCGCCCTGCTGCCCTCTGTGCCCATTGCCATTGTCCACCCTGCTCTCGCCCTGCTGCCCTCCGTGCCCATTGCCATTGTCATGCCACTGTATTTTATTTCCAAGGCATGTTTAAATACGTTAACATTAAAATGACTGAATCAAAACAATATTAACAATCAATGCCGCCGCAGTGCCCCCAGCCACACCCCCAGTCAGCCCCCCCCCCCAGTGCCCCACCGGGCCGCGGTAAAATTACCAGATCCTGAACCGGTCCACGGTGAAAAAAAGGTTGGGGACCACTGCTATACATGATTCCCCGCCGGGATTCATACAGAAATGGGAGGAGGAGTTGGGGATGTCCATTTCCGAAGAGGAGCTTACTAATATATATTTGTTTACCCATAAACTAGCGGTCCCGAGCATAGCTCAGGAAAGGAACTTTAAGGTCCTTTCCCGGTGGTACAAGTGCCCAGCCGATTTGAGCAAATTTAACATGGTCCATATTTGGTGGGGCTGTCTGTCAATCAAGGCCCTCTGGGAGAAGGTTTTGGCTATATACACCAACATCTCAGGGGAGTCAGTGCAGAACTCCCCGCAGGTGGCCCTGTTGTCCCTGCTTCCCGGCTCTCTCTCCTGTGGCAAAAAAGGGGTACTGCGGCATTTCGTGACAGCAGTAAGAGCAGTCATTCCGAGACGATGGAAATCCACAGCCTCGCCATCTCTTGTTGAATGGGTGCAGGAGGTGGAAGCCATTCGTCGTATGGAGGAGTTGATTTCAGACTCCGAAGGCTCCTGGGAGAGCTATGGGATGACGTGGGCCAGTTGGCTGGACTACAGGGACACTCATCTAGCGCTGGAGATGTCATAGGGGGGTCATGCCCACGGTGGTACTTCTGTTCCTGCATTCGGTATGTGTCCCTACTTATACCCTTGCCTTGGGAACCACTCAGCCCTAATCCTTCCACTGCTCTCGCAATTCTATTCCTCAATCTTCCTTCTTCCCCCCTTCCTTCCTTCCTTCCTTCCCCCCCCCCTTTTTTTTTCGTTCCTTCAATCCTGGCATGTCCTTGCTGTTCTGCGTCTTCTGGGCCCTCCGGCTCCCTCCCTTTGCCCCCTGGATCCCCGCCTCTCCTAGGAAAGGAAACTTCTGTTGGGTCTTGGTGTGAGCTGACCGCCCCTATTGTCATCTGGTCGGCAGGTCTGGAATAAAGGAGACGGAGAGATCCGGGGCTTTAGACTCACAACCGAAACATCATTTAAAAGGTTGACCGGAGTGTAAGTTGGGATCATATTTATGAGGGTTGGGTGGGGTTTTGCCGGGGGCAGGGGAGCGGGAGGGATGTGTCCACTGCTTATGATATGTCATTGATCTGTATGCACCTGTGGACGTAGAGGGTGACATGTCCTTGATCTTCTGTCCTTTTGTATTAATGTTCTGTACTGTCTCCTTTATATGATGTAAACCTAATAAAAAGATATTGCCCTAAAACAGTCCTTATTTTCAGGAGATAGGCTCTATCCAATTTATTGTATTGTTTATCTACAACAATATAATATATTTTCATGTCATAAAGTTATAAAATAAATTGATAACAACACAGGACATAGGGCAGTATCTTGGTATACAGATATTGAAGTTAATAGCATGAAGAGGTCACCCAGACACCTCTCATGTAAAACATAAAGTTGTTTTCCTCTGCCTCACCACCTGCCCAGCTTTCATCCGCCGCCATTGTGTACAGGGGATGAAGAGATTCGACAGGGCAATGGTTGTTTGCTGGATGAATAATTGCACATTAAAAATTGGAACTGTAACTTGTTCTGGGCTGTGCGATTTACTGCTGCACCCAGGCACTTGCGACCTCTGCGCTCTGCGCAACAACCCGGGTCGCCTTTTACCAACCCTGTGATTAAAGGAGCATCACCTTAAGATGTTCTAATGAATCATGGCTGACATCCTCATTTGTTTCTGCACAGCAGTGAGAGTCCTGTCTGCTTCATCAGTGTATTAGGACATTACAGCACGATGTAAGCGATCTATCAAGCTGTCTATAGGGAAACTCTACTATAATTCATTACTCTTTGAATAATTATTCTTTCTCAGCTGTTTTAGAATAGTTTGGTAGCAAAGATCTCATATTCTGCCATCCTGTAGCCATGCAGAGAAGAGTTTCTCATTGATACAGGAGGAACATTTATTCAAAAGTGGGGAGCTCACCGCTCACTTGGTGGTATGCAATAACGAACAAAAATATGTAATCCTCTGCATCGGGTTGTTAATGTGGATTAAAATATCCTTCAATTGGGCATAGCTACTACTGCCTGAAGGGCTTTTCTTCCCAATAGACCAAAATGTAACGACAGAGTGCGGGCAGAACCCACCCCTGACCCAAATGGTAGAGTTTAGTGGAACCAATCTCAATTCAAAGAGTGCGGTGGAACCTATCATGATCCAAACAGTAGTATACAGAGTGCAGTGAAACCCACCCAGGCCCAAATTGTAATTCACAGAGTGATGGTGGAACCCATGGCGACCTAAACAAGAATAGGTAACGAGCGTAGGAACTGACGCTGACCCAAACAGTAATATTCAGAGGGGACAGAACCCATCCCATGTCCAAACAGTAATACAAAGAGTGCAATATAACCCACCCTGACCCAAACAGTAATATTCAGAGGGGACATAACCCATCCCATGTCCAAACAGTAATACAGAGAGTGCAATATAACCCACCCTGACCCAAACAGTAATATTCAGAGGGGACATAACCCATCCCATGTCCAAACAGTAATACAGAGAGTGCAATATAACCCACCCTGACCCAAACAGTAATATTCAGAGGGAACAGAACCCATTCCAGACCCAAACAGTAATACTTAGAGTGCAACCTACCCGACCCAAATATTAAAAGGCAGAAACAGAGAAAAATATATCCAGCTCCAAAGGATCCTTAAAATTTCCATTTATTCGATCATATCAAAAAATTCCAATCTCCAGCAACATATGACTAAGGGGGTTTGACCCCAGAAATGCGTCATGCAGTTCAGTTTTTATGCCGTATACATTGCAGTATTGCTGGAGATTGGAATCTTTTAATATGACTGAATAAATGGACGTTTTAAGGATCCTTTGGAGCTGGATATATTTTTCTCTGCTCCTGCACTCCTGCAATCACAGCCACAAAGTGTTCTTATTAAAATTTCTGGAACACACCCCGATCCAAACATTAATATGCACAGAACCCAACCCAAACAAATTTAAGCTCAGATGAATAGGCAGACTCAAAGTACATCCCCACAGCCCCCAAATGACTAAACAGAATGCAAGAAGATTGCTCAAACCCTAAATTATTAGGTAATGTGCTGGTGGATCCCAAATTGAAGGTTAAATCCATCCCAACCAAGAGTGTCATGGCTATCCCACTCTTCAAAGACGCCTTTAGTGTCCCAAATAACTTTTGTGTCCATGGTGTCGTCTTTCTGTCATTATTACTTTTTAAGTTGGATTGTATTGTAAAAACTGTATTAGGAAAAAGAGCCTTCTTCAAGCAGAAGATATGATGGGTGCTCAACACAACGGGGAGGCCGATTCATCAATAGCGCCAGGTAGCGACAGATGAGCGACTGTAGCGTGATTTTTTCAGCGCCAGCCAGTATTCGCTGTGCTTGGCCGGCGTTAGCTTGATGACAGCGACTCAGTCGGTGTGCGGTAATGTTGAATACGGGCTGGGGGGTCGCTGTTTCACAGGTCCAGCGTTGTATGTGAGCGCCTGACAACGAATGGCCAGAGCGAACGGCTAGCTTCATATTCATCAACAAATCACGCTCCGAATGTGCTGTCGCTGTCCATTCCTTGTTTAAACCCCAGAGCGCTGGCGGCGATCTGTATTAACTAGTTTTTAACCCCTAAACAACCATATTTTTTTAATGTAACATTATACATGTTTTTAGAATCATTTTGTTATATGAATACATTAATCTCAGACCTGTTAGATCAATTCTGCACATATTTTTTTTTTTTTGACTTAAAAATAAATCCTAACATTGCAGAAGTGTTCTCCGATTTTTTGACATTAAAAAAAAAAAATTAAAAAAATAATACCAATTAATTATGATTAATTATAGCTTGCTCCATTGAAATGCATTGGACATCGCCAGGGAGCGACAGCTCATACCTGGCGCTGTGAGGGAATTTGCAGCGGCGCTGTTCGGTCCAGGCGGCTTCATGATGAATGCCGCGCTAGCCGTCGCTCTCGCCGGCGCTAGCCTCATTTTGCTTGATAAATGCGTCATTGTGACCGCCGCGGGCGTACTTGAGTCGGTAGTCGCCGTTAGCTGCCGCTACCTGGCGCTCGTCAGACACTACCTGGCGCTATCGCTTGATGAATAAGGGCACAAGTCTGAAAAACATATTATATAAGAGAATTGAACTTTCTGCCCAAGTCAGTGGGTGGCCATTTGGGGTGCCTTTATTCCAGCTATCCTGTTTTCTGCAGATGAGCCAGGACCACTAATTGTGGGGCAGGCAACAAGACAGGCCCCTCATCCCCATATATTGTAAGGAGGCACTGCCTGCTGCTTGGTTAAAGGCAATAAAAGGATGCTTACCAGTATTGGATATCAGCAGCACTATAAGGTGGGTGAGGGGGGGGGCAACAGTTTTTCCTTCCCGCACTCCCGCGCTATTTTACACAGGTGAAGTCATTAGTGTTCAGACAGAGCTAAAGACTCAGCACTAATGAAATCTGCCAAACCTGGACGGCCGGGGCCCTTTAGAAGCAGGGTTGAGCACCTATAGCCTAATCCCTTCAAGATCACTAGCGAATAGTTTTGCATTCATCTAACTGGTAAGAACTGTCTGTCCTAACTAAGGGCCTTATTTATGAAGGGATAGCATCGGGTAGCGCCTTGTTAATGAGAGGTAGCGACAGGTGAACGCTGGACACGGCGCGCAATTACACATTTATCAAGCAGAATCTGTTGAGCGACTGGGATAACGCCATGTAGCGTCTGATTCATCATTTTCACAGCCTCAACGTACAGCGCCGGCGTTCAGCCTTGCACAGCGCCAGGTATGACCTCTCGCTACCTGTCGCTCTCCCATACATTTCAAGGGACGATACTTTTCTTCTCTTTAAACAGGGTTTTTTTTTGTTTGTTTTTTTGTTTTTTTATCTCAAATAATGTTGTGACCTCTTCTGGCATTGAAAAAGCAGTTTTTTCACAAATGTTTCATTTTTTATATATTTCTGCAGAAATGACATTACATGTCTGGCATTAAAGTGTTCATGTTACAATGTTATTACAATGTAATTCCATATGTTTTTGCTTTGTAACTAGTGGATACATACTGAAAAACAGACTTTAAACACACAGCCTCCGGCGCTCTGGGCTGCAAAGAAGCATTTTTCAGTGCCAGAGTTTTGTGAGGCTGTTCTTTTGCTGAATATGGTGTGAGTCGGTCGCACTGACCAGTCGCTAACATGCGCTCCCATACAGCGCTGTACTGGTCAAATTGCGACTCCTCACAATGTATTCATCATTACTGCACAGCGACTGAGTCGCTATAAACTAGCGACCCACGGCTGAGCACAGTGACTACTAGCGGGCGCTCTGAAAATGCCTGCTACAGGCGCTCATCTGTCGCTACCTGGCGTTAGTGATGAATCAGCCTGCCAATCATTTTGCACAATTTATCAGTGTAATGTTAATATCTGTTGATTCATTTCAGATCACGCAGGGACACCCAACAGGATTAGTTTTCAACATGTTAAGATATATATATATATATATATATATATATATATATATATCCTAAAGCCTTAATACAAAATAATATTGAACTAAAGCTATGAAATTAATGTATATAATATAATAGTTAAAGTAGCACTTTAGCAAAAACAGCTAAATATTTTAAAAAAACAAATAAATATGCAAAATAGCAAGAGGAGAGGACACTTAGGCCCTTATTTATGAAGGAATAGCGACAGGTAGCGACTGGTGAGCGGCCGGTATTCCAGCCTCAGCCCACAGCGCCAGCGTCCGACCTTTCGCTGACCTCTCGCTACCTGGCGCACTCCAATGCATTTCAATGGAAAAATCTTTAAATATTAATAATTATTGTTATGAATTTTTTTTTTTTTTTTTTTTTAAATGTGAAAAATTCTGTGAGCACTTCTGCCATTTTAGATCATTTTTTAAGGTAAAAAAAAAAATTGTACAGAATTGATATTACAGGTCTGATATTAATGTATTCATATTACAAAATTATTTAAAAAACTTGTTTTTTTTGGTTTCCAAAAATATGGTTGTTTGGGGGTTAAAAAACTACTTTTAACCCATTGCCGCCAGCGCTCTGGGGTTTAAACATGCATTTTACAGCGCCAGAATTTTTTGAGCGTGATTTTTTAATGAATATGGTGGGAGCCGGTCGCTAGGGCCAGTCGCTATCATGCGCTCCCATACATCGCGGAACCTGTCAAATAGCGACTCCTCACCCAATATTCAACATTACGGCAAACCGACTGAGTCGCTATCAACTACCGAACAACGGCCAAGCACAGCGACTACTAGCGGGCGCTGTGAAAATGCTGCTACAGTCGCTCAACTGTCGCTACCTGCCGCTGTTAATGAATCGGCCTCCCATATTCCCTGCATCTAAAAAAATCCAGACAAGCCTCTTTTATTCTTTTCCTGGAATGAAATGTAATCTGGGGGTTTGAATCTGTTATTGCGCTTTTACAGGGAGATCTGTTTAACTCCCATGGCCTGTCCTCTGATCCAAAGTCAATCTGAATCTAAAGTTATTGCTGTGTATAGATGATTTGACCCATCATTCAAAGCCTTGGGAAAATATTCAGACTGGTTAATGCAGCTGCTCCAGTCAAAAATGGCTAAAGGTCCATCTACTCAGCCACTGGGGTGGGCAAGTAAATAGGTCTTTTGTAATTTTTTGCTAGGAAAGCTAGGTTTGCTTTAATCACCCTGGCTAAAATGATCTAAAATGGCAGAAGTGGTCACAGAATTTTTCACATTTAAAAAAAAAAAAAATAATTAATAACAATTAATTATGAATATTTAAAGATTGTTCCATTGAAATGCATTGGAGAGCGCCAGGTAGCGAGAGGTCATACCTGTCGCTGTTCAAGGTCGGACGCTGGCGCTGAGGCTGGAATAATGATGAATGATTCGCTCTCTGGCGCACTCTCAGTCGCTAAGCAGGATTGGCTTGATAAATGTGTGATTGTGGTGGGGAGCCGGCGTTCTCGTGGCGGGGCCCATCATTACCGGCCGCTCACCAGTCGCTACCTGTCGCTATCCCTTGTTAAATAAGGGCCCAAGTGACTCCTGTGTGTCAGTAATCTATAATACCAGTACATGCTCCTCTGTATTTTGCCCCTCTAAACCTCTCCTATATAAATGTGGATTTTTTATATCGGCGGGCCTCGATGTCCAGGCAGGCGTCGGCTCTCAGCATACTCAGGCGGGTGCCACGGGCCATTGCACATTGCACCCACCTCATTCCATCTGCCCTGGGCAGCCCCTATACAGGACTGTGCAGCCACAGGTAAACTGCCCATTGGGAGAGCCTCTTTCTTTGTTAGTACTTTTATTCTCTATGTATTTTTTCTATTCTGTTCTTTCCTTCTAGTCTTTTTCTTTCATTCTAGCTATTCTTTGTTTTCTTCTTTCATTTGTTATGTTATTTTATATTGTGATTCCTTCTATTCATTCTATCTTTTCTTCTCCTTCTACTCTTTATTTCTTTCTTTACAGCTCATTTTTTCTCCCATTCCTTCTCTCTATTCCCTGTCTTACCTGCTTTTTTTCCTGTCTTTCCATTTATTCTTTCTTTGTTTTTGTCATGCATTCATTCTCTTTCTTTGTTTCTGTCATTCATTTTGTGCTTTCGTTCTTTGCATTAATTTTTTATTTCGTTTTATCTATTTCTTTATTTTTTATTTGTGATTTCTTCTTTCTTTTCTGCTAACACCTTGTTCTGTTATTCCTTCTATCTTTTATGTTCCTTATTTCTTTTTATTTCTGCCGTTCCTTCTATACTTTGTCACTCCTTCCATTTTTTTAATTCTTTTTCTTCTTTAGCAGTATTCATACCACACCGCAAGGGGCCCTGTGATGATCGCCCAAGGGCCCCCATACACCTGGAGTTGGCCCTGCTCAATGTTACGGGCAGGCTGATTCATCATTAGCGCCATGTAGTGACAGATGAGCGTCTGTAGCAGGCATTTTCAGAGCGCCCGCTAGTAGTCACTGTGCTCAGCCGTGGGTCGCAAGTTTATAGCGACTCAGTCGCTGTTCAGTAATGTTGAATACATTGTGAGGAGTCGCTATTTGACCAGTACAGCGCTGTATGGGAGCGCATGTTAGCGACTGGTCATAGCGACCGACTCACACCATATTCAGCAAAAAAACAGCCTCACAAATCTCCGGCGCTGAAAAATGCTTATCTGAAGCCCAGAGCGCAGGAGGCGGTGTGTTTAAAGTGTGTTTTCAAGCATCTATCAACTAGTAACAAAGTGAAAACATATGGAATTACATCGTAACAACATTGTAACATGAACACTTTAATGCCAGACCTGTAATGTCATTTCTGCAGAAATATATAAAACATGAAAAAACTGCTTTTTTAATGCCAGAAGAGGTCACAGCATTATTTGAGATTTTTTGCAAAAAAAAACCTGTTTAAAGAGAAGAAAATGATTGTCGATTGAAATGTATGGGAGAGCGACAGGTAGCGAGAGGTCATACCTGGCGCTGTGCAAGGCTGAACGCCGGCGCTGTTCGCTGAGGCTGTGATAATGATGAATCGGACGCTACATGGCGCTATCCCAGTCGCTAAACAGATTCTGCTTGATAAATGTGTAATTGTGTGCCGTGTCCGGCGTTCGCCAGTTGCTACCTGTCGCTACCTCTCATTAACCAGGCGCTACCTGACGCTATCCCTTCTTATACAAGGCCCTTAACTTGAAGTGCTTAGGGCAGCTTGAACACCAAACATGGCCCTGTCAGGGAGCCTTACTTATGAAGCATCAGCGCTACACAGTGACCCTTTTTTGGCCCCAGCAGCACTCAGCATAGGATTAAAAAACGTAAAAAATGCTAACCCCGATGCATCCGCCACCTCGCTTCTTATTTAACGCTAGAGCCGAAAAGGATGCAGCGCCGGATAAAACCTGCCGCTGTTGCTTTTACAGCACAATGGGTAGAACTGGATTAAAGTGTTATTATCATCAATATTTTATTTATACTATTAAACGTTAGTAACTTATTAAATTATATTATTTATGATTAAGATACAATTCATTTAAACTTAAAATTATTGATTGTATGATATTACATTACAATAGCAGCGTTTATTATAACTGCTTTTTCACCATTACATTTATTATGCAGTAATACTTTATGTAGTCACCCAATAGAGATAAATAGTTTTTATCAATCATATATTATTATCTTGTATTATCAATGTTTCTCTTTTATACAATAGCCAGGTATTCAGTTAAATATACCACTGTGAAATGCTTTAAATGGGAGTGATGTGCGGGAGACAGCGCCGTTGGCGGCATGTGCTCCATACAGTCTTGCGTAGACTTTAATAACCCCCACCTTAACCCAGCATCATTGAAAATGTATATATTTTATATATGATTATACCATTTCCCAGGGTTAGGCATTCCCCAGATTCCTTTACCGCTCTAAACATGACCACATCACATTTGTGGGTATAAATTTACATCATTTTATTACTATTGCATTTGAATAAAATACTTCCTATTGAGATGTCAATTCATTTTTCAGTTGTGTCTGAATTCATTTCTTGCTTTTTTGATGCATGTACATAATTCCACATACATATATTTTATTTCATTAATTCATAGCAGCATAGATAAAACACATAACATATAAAATATAACATTTCATAGCAGCATAATACATTCCATCATGGCATTGTTTACATATCCTCTTTCATACAGGGCAGACACGTTTCAGCCCCTCAGGCTTTCTCAATGCCTTATGTAAGAAAAACATATTCAAATACATTTCTGCTATATATACAGGTCCTTCTCAAAACATTAGCATATAGTGCTAAAGTTCATTATTTTCCATAATGAAATGATAAAAATTAAACTTTCATATATTTACATACATTAATACTGATGATTTTGCCATACAGCTCATGAAAACCCCAAAATCCTATCTCAAAAAATTAGCATATCATGAAATATCATGAAATATATCATCTGAATCAACTAATTAACTCTAAACACCTGCAAAAGATTCCTGAGGCTTTTAAAAAAGCCCAGCCTGGTTCATTACTCCAAACCGCCATCATGGGTAAGACTGCCGACCTGACTGCTGTCCAGAAGGCCATCATTGACATCCTCAAGCAAGAGGGTAAGACCCAGAAAGAATTTTCTGAACAAATAGGCTGTTCCCAGAGTGCTGTATCAAGGCACCTCAATGGGAAGTCTGTGGGAAGGAAAAAATGTGGCAGAAAACGCTGCACAATGAGAAGAGGTGACCGGACCCTGAGGAAGATTGTGGAGAAGGACCGATTCTAGACCTTGGGGGACCTGCGGAAGCAGTGGACTGAGTCTGGAGTAGAAACATCCAGAGCCACCGTGCACAGGCGTGTGCAGGAAATGGGCTACAGGTGCCGCATTCCCCAGGTCAAGCCACTTTTGAACCAGAAACAGCGGCAGAAACGCCTGACCTAGGCTACAGAGAAGGAGCACTGAACTGTTGCTCAATGGTCCCAAGTACTTTTTTCTGATGAAAGCAAATTTTGCATGTCATTCGGAAATCAAGGTGCCAGAGTCTGGAGGAAGACTGGGGAGAAGGAAATGCCAAAATGCCTGAAGTCCAG
Organism: Gastrophryne carolinensis; assembly: GCA_027917425.1. Lineage (NCBI taxonomy): Eukaryota > Metazoa > Chordata > Amphibia > Anura > Microhylidae > Gastrophryne > Gastrophryne carolinensis. The sequence goes on from CM051234.1 coordinate 164,254,139, forward strand.
TGTCAAGTACCCACAGTCAGTGATGGTCTGGGGTGCCATGTCAGCTGCTGGTGTTGGTCGACTGTGTTTTATAAGGGGCAGGGTCAATGCAGCTAGCTATCAGGAGATTTTGGAGCACTTCATGCTTCCATTGGCTGAAAAGCTTTATGGAGATGAAGTTTGCATTTTTCAGCACGACCTGGCACCTGCTCACAGTGCCAAAACCACTGGTAAATGGTTTACTGACCATGGTATTACTGTGCTCAGTTGGCCTGCCAACTCTCCTGACCTGAACCCCATAGAGAATCTGGGGAATATTGTGAAGAGAAAGTTGAGAGACGCAAGACCCAACACTCTGGATGAGCTTAAGGCCGCTATCGAAGCATCATGGGTCTCCATAACACCTCAGCAGTGCCACAGGCTGATTGCCTCCATGCCACGCCGCATTGAAGCAGTCATTTCTGCAAAAGGATTCCCGACCAAGTATTGAGTGCATAACTGAACATAATTATTTGAAGGTTGACTTTTTTTTTATTAAAAACACTTTTCTTTTATTGGTCGGATGAAATATGCTAATTTTTTTAGATAGGATTTTGGGGTTTTCATGAGCTGTATGGCAAAATCATCAAAAATTTCAGTTGGTGTGAAATGAATCTCAAATATATGAAAGTTTAATTTTTATCATTTAATTATGGAAAATAATGAACTTTAGCACTATATGCTAATTTTTTGAGAAGGACCTGTATATATATCGTGGCATGTATATTCTGCATTTTTGTGGAGTAAACAGACACACCATATATATATGTTTCATGTATAGAGTACCTTCTTGGCTGTTTTTATATATTAGATACAATGGTTAATGGCTTCAGAGAGGATATGGTGGCATTCCCCGGAATATGAATAAGTAAAGTGCTGCCAGTTTTCCGTCCCTCTTTTCAGAGTTTCCCGGCCCTCTTAGATCTGTATGTAGATGTGGGATTTGTTATTACAGATCTATCTCTGTCTGCACAATACATTACTTTGCTAGTAACTAATTCCTATTATTAATAACGGTACCTTATTGGTTCAGTGATTTTCTTGGCGGCAGGGATTGCATCCCGCGTAGCTTGTATAGTGTTCCCTAATAGGGGTATTGTTGGTAGGGCTCGCTCAATAATCTGTGTCCTCCATCTGGTGTGCATTGCGTCTGGCGTGCTGTGGAGCGGATTTCGCCGGCGCCACCTCAGAGCGGCCTTTTATGTGCTCCATACATTGGAACGCATGTACATGTTTCTCCACTGGAAGTGACGTTCCGCAGCTCTGGTCCGGGACTGGCAAAAAATGTAAAGCCTCCTATGTTGTTGGAGACCAGTGGCTCTAATACATACACTGTCTGTGCTTTATACAGACTAAGGCCTTTATTCATGAAGGGATAGCGTCAGGGAGTGCCTTGTAAATGACAGGTAGCGTCGGGTGAACGCCGGACACGGCACGCAATTACACATTTATCAAGCAGATTCTGTTGAGCGACGCCATGTAGCGTCCGATTCATCATTATCCCAGCCTCAGCGTACAGTGCCGGCGTTGTGCCTTGCAGAGCGCCACGTCTTATCTCTTGCTACCTGTCGCTCTCCCATACATTTCAATGGACGTTTTATTTCTCTTTAAACAGGGGGGTTTTATTTATTTATTTATTTTTTATTCTCTAATAATGTTTTGACCTCTCCTGGCCTAGAAAAAGCCATTTTTGAAAATATTTTTTATATATTTATGCAGAATTGACATTACAGGTCTGCCATTAATGTGTTCATGTTACAATGTCATATGTTTTTGCTTTGTTGCTGGTGGATTTGTGTGCAAAACAAGCCTTTAATCACACAGCCTCCGGCGCTCTGGGCTTCAGCGAAGCATTTTTGAGCGCCAGAGATGTGTGAGGCTTTTTTTTTTTATGAATATGCTGTGAGTCGGTCGCACTGACCAGTAGCTACCATTCGCTCTCATACAGCTCTGTACTGCTCATCACAATGTATTCATCATGGCTGCACAGCGACTGAGGCACTCTGAACTAGCGACCCACGCCCGAGCACAGCGACTACTAGCGGGCGCTCTGAAATGCCTGCTACAGATGCTCATCTGTCGCTACCTGCCGCTAGTAATGAATCAGCCTGTTATTTTCAATTAGATCTACTTTTACTTGCCTTGTATTCTACTAGGTCTAGGATATATATAATTAATTTGTCATGTTTGTCCTTTCTGGCAGGCTGATCCATTACTAGTGCAAGGTAACGGCTGTAGTCTGGCAGGCATTAATGAATTTAATGTATGTCGGTCGCTCTAACACCAGTACAGAGCTATATGGGAGCGAATGGTAGCGACTGCTCAGTGTGACCAACTCACACCATATTCATTAAGAAAACAGCCTCATACAGCGCCGGCGGTCAAAATTGGGTCGCTATAGCCCAGAGCACCAGAAGCTGTGTGATTAAACTCCGTTTTTGAACACATATCCACCAGTAACAAAGCGAAAACACATGGAATGACATTGTTATAATATTGTGACATTAACATTTAAATGCCAGACCTGTAATGAATATGATGTGTGAGTCGCAGTACTATGCTGTATGAGAGCGAACAGTAGCACCAGCTCAGTGCAACTGACTCACACCCCATTCATCAAAAATACAGCCTCAAACATCGCCGGCGCTCAAAATCATGTAGTTGTAGCCCATAGCGCCAGAGGCTGTGTTATTAAAGTCTGTTTTTGAACATGTATCCACTAGTAACAAAGCGAAAACATATGGAATTACATTGTTATAACATTGTAACATGAACACTTTAATACCAGCATAAAAATATTACTAATCCAAAAAGTTTTCAAAAATGTCATTTTCTTGCCCAGGATACATGTCAGAAGTTTTAATTTTTTTTTTTAAGAAAAAAAAAAAATTGGGATCAGGAAAGGGATTTCAGGATTGTCCATTGAAATGTATGGGAGAGCGGCAGGTAGCGAGAGGTAAGACGTGGCGCTCTGCAAGGCTGAACGCCGGTGCTGTACGCTGAGGCTGGGATAATGATGAATCGGACGCTACATGGCGTTGTTCTAGTCGCTCACCAGATTTGGCTTCATAAATGTGTAATTGCGTGCTGTGTCCGGCGCTCACCTGCCGCTGTACAGGCACTACCTGGCGCTATACCTTAATGAATAAGGCCCTAAGTCCCAAGTTCTGTACAAAAAAAGTGTTTAATATTAATTATAAAGATTAAACACTACAATCCAGTTCTGCCAATTGTGCTCCAAAGAAATCTTGAGCTACAGTGCTGCTTCAACCAGAGCGGCCGGCACTGCATCATTTTCAGCGCTAGTGTTAAATAAGATGTTGGCCGCATCAGCTCTGCCGTTTTTCATCCACGCTGGCCAAAAAAAAGTGGCGCTGTGTGGCACTGATGCTTCTTGAATTGCCATGAGCACAAGCAGGGAGGAATTCAGTCAATATGGATTTCTCCCTGTGAAGTGTTCTAAAGGGAGGCTGGCAGCTTCCCAGGTGAGTAGCTCTGGCTGCATTGCATGTCCCAACTTTGGGGACTCAGAATTAAGAGTAGGGACCACACTAAACACAGAGTGCCTTGCCGGGGCAGTGTGGCTTCCACATGTATCTGCAGATATGTGCAACCAACGGCCTTATTTATCAAGGGCTAGCGCCAGGTAGTGTCTGACGAGCGCCAGGTACCGCCAGCTAACGGCGGCTACCGAATCAAGTACGCCCGGCGGCGGTCACAATGACGCATTTATCAAGCTAAATGAGGCTAGCGCCGGCGAGAGCGTCAGCTAGCGCGGGATTCATCATGTAGCCGACTGCAAAGAACAGCGCCGCTGCTAATCCCATCACAGCGACAGGTATGACCTGGCGCTCCCTGGCGTGGTCCAATGCATTTCAATGGAGCAATCTTTAAATAATCATAATTAATTGCTATTAATGTTTTTTTTTGTTTTTTTTTTTTTTAATGTCAAAAATTCTGTGACCACTTCTGCAATGTTAGGAATTTTTTTTAAGTAAAAAAAAAAAAAAAAAATGTGCAGAATTGATATTACAGGTCTGATATTCATGTATTCATATTACAAAATGTTTAGAAAAACTTGTATAATTTTTACATATAAAAAAAAGGTTGTTTGGGGGTTAAAAACTACTTTACACACATCGCCGCCAGCGCTCTGGGGTTTAAACAAGGAATTCACAGCGCGAGAAATTTTTGAGCGTGATTTGTTAATGAATCTGCAGCAAGCCGTTCGCTCTGGCCATTCGCTGTCAGACGCACCCATACAAAGCGGAACCTGTGAAACAGCGACTAACCCCGTATTCAACATTACCGTACACCGACTGAGTCGCTGTCAACAAGCAAACCCCGGCCAAGCACAGCGAATACTAGCTGGCGCTGTGAAAATCACGCTACTGGCGCTCATCTGTCGCTACCTGGCGCTATTAATGAATCGGCCTCCCCATCTCTGTCTTTCCACATAGCTAGACATGTTTGTTGCTTAATATTTAGTTGATGAGAGGGTTAAACTGGGCGGTAAATTGGTTCCCAGGCCCTGAATAATAATAATAATTTTGTATAAATAATAGTGATTGAGCTGCTCCCACCCCCTTTATTCATCTTCTTGAATAAGGCTTGTATTTTCCTAAATATAATCCAGGTAAGGTCCAGTAAATAGCTAAATATTTTATTTTACATTTTCATAACAAAGGGGAACCTCATTTGGATAAGCCCCATAATGTGTAAGATTGGAGTTTCACGATGACACTGCCCAGCATTTCCATCACATGTACTGTCTGCCGGGATTGTTTGATTGCTAGATGGCTTCACTTTATTGTGTATAAAATCACATCCACCACTTTAAGTACATTAAAAGAGTCTATAGGGAAACTTGGCTTTGCAAATTGCATCAATTGGGATCCATATTTAGCTTTTATTTAGCACTTGCCAAGCAGACCAATACAATATTTCATTCTCTGAAAACATGTGAAAACCATGACATTAAAAGTATTGAATTGACCTGAGGTAAAACATCGGCGTTGGATTGCTGTTAGAATGAAACATGTTTCCCTATCAGGTGTGAATGGAAGGGAAGACACTCCAGCCATTCACACACAATGAAAAGCCCCACTTGCCCTCATAATCACATTGCTTTCTTTCATTCCTTTCCTCGTGCTAAGTTTGTGCAATGTCACTTACCTTATGTGTCTGGAGGGTTTGTTATGTCCAGAAACGCTACCATTCCCATACTAAATATCGGGGGTCATGCTAAATATTTGGTGAAGCCAGTGTGACTTGCGGCCTTATTTAAGAAGGGATAGCGTCAGGTAGTGGCTGGTTAATGAGAAGTAGCGACTGGTGAACGCCAGACACGGCACGCAATTACCCATTTATCAAGCAGAATCTGTTGAGCGACTGGGATAACGCCATGTAGCGTCCGATTCATCATTTTCATAGCCTCAGCGAACAGCGCCGGCGTCCAGCCTTGCACAGCGCCAGGCATGACCTCTCGCTACCTGACGCTCTCCCATACATTTCAATGGACGATCATTTTCCTCTCTTTAAATGTGTTTTTTTTATTTTTTTTTTTCCAAAAAATCTCAAATAATTCTGTGACCTCTTCTGCCATTTAAAATGCAAATTTTCAAAAAATTTTAAATTTTTTTTATATATTTCTGCAGAAATGACATTACAGGTCTGCCATTCAAGTGTTCATGTTACAATGTTGCTACAATGTAATTCCATATGTTTTCACTTTGTTACTAGTGGATAGATGCTGAAAACACACACTTTAAACACACAGCCTCCGGCGCTCTGGGATTCAGAGAAGCATTTTTCAGTGCCAGAGTTTTGTGAGTTTGTTTTTATAATGAATATGCTGTGAGTCGGTCGCACTGAACAGTCGCTAACATGCGCTCCCATACAGTGCTGTACTGGTCAAATAGCGACTACTCAGAATGTATTCATCAATGCTGCACAGCGACTGAGCCGCTAGGAACTAGCGACCCAGGGCTGAGCACAGTGACTACTAGCGGGCGCTCTGAAAATGCCTGCTACAGACGCTCATCTGTCGCTACATGGCGCAAATGACGAATCAGCCTGTTGCAGTGTGTATTGCGGTGTTCATTGCGGTGTGGATTGCAGGCTGCATCTCGGTGAGATTTTTAGTGTTTACACAAAAAAGTGCAAAAGAAGGTTTTTAAAACCTTCTTTACCCATTAAACTACCTGCGTCCGTGATGGGGCCTTTTTACAGGCGACTTACAGTACATCAAGGATGTTTTTTGTTAAGTTTGACAATGTATGGGCTATGCAGAAAAAAGGTGAATTCTTTAGCATAGCTCATAGGGTGCTGTTATTTCCAAACTTTAGACAAAAGATTTCTACCTCATGGGGAAAAAATATGGTCCTCACCTGTAAAAATGCCCCATCACAGGGACAGGTCATTTTGGGGAAAGGTTAAAACAACATTTTTTTGCACTTTTTTGTGTCTAAACACTAAAAATCTCACCAGGATGCAGGTTGCAATCCACATCACACTGGCTTCAGCAAATAATTAACATGACCCTCAGCATCACACTCAGATTCCAGTGGCCAATAAAAGTGCCCCCCCCCCACAAAAGAACAGAAATATACATTTTTTTTATAATATCTATTGATTATATATCTTTATTTGAGAATGTAAGAACAGCAGAAAATATCTACATCTTATCTTAGAAATAGAATACAAACACTTACAGGATGGCTTCCATACATTAGAAGACATGTCAAGGTACCATTATTGTAAAGCAGAAACATATTTTTTCAAAGAAAATAAATATATTTCTTAATTTAAAGTGGTTCTAACTTCAACATTATGAATATATACAATGTTTTCAGACTTCCTGCTAAATTATTTTAATACACCAGTTAGTTACTGATCAAGTTTGCCAGAACTAATCCGAAACCATAAACAAAACTGAAAACAGACCAACAACTGCAACACTATGGGGTTTATTTAAGAAGCGGTAGTGCCAGATAAGTGTCAGGTCCCAGTGCAGAAGGTATATTTATGAAGTGAAAAAATCCACAGCGCCTCTGATAGTGCCAGGTAGTGTCCCATCTATCAACAGCACCGAGCGCTGTGTTCCCTAAAGTGTCACATAGGACCAGGCGCTCACCATGCACTGTGTGGCCTTATCCCATAGATTTCAATAGGCTTGTTATAATTTTTAGGCCATTTTTTTGGGCTGGTGCATGTGTCATGGGCTGTTTGGAATTGTTTTTGTAAGCATTTTTGCATTTTGCCATTGTGTTGCACTGCAAACTTGGGATTTGGGCCATGCAAAACCTGTGTCATATCATTCAAATGTCCCTAATGAAATTCCTGGTGTTTTTGCATTGAAATTGTGCTGGCACCCCCCCCCCCCCAAATGAGGATTGCATCAGGTCCTGTATGCCTTTTTACAGCGCCCGTGCAGGCGCTTTGTGTTTGCAGTAATAAATATACTGCGATTCCGGTGTTCCCAGGCGGTCCTAGGGGTTGTTAGCACATAGGCTTATACAAGCCCTGCGCAGTGCCCGACCAGGAGCACTCAAGCACTGTCCTCAGCTGTTGTTGTGGTGGGGGCGCATAGAGCATCTCACAGCATCTCACTCCTGCAAGAAAATATAATAAATAAGACTGCCTGTATTTGTATGGGACAGTCATTACACTGGAAATGTTTGAGAGGTGTGTGTGAGTGTATGGTGGTATTTTTAAATAACATTTAACTTTTCTGAACTTAAAGCGGACCAACACCTATGTGGGAGCAGGTGTTGTCACCGCCGCAATAAGACAGGCTGCACATAATCCCCCAAATCACCCGATATTCTTCCCTTCAACTTCACTGGGATTACAGCGCTGTGATTGGCCACCGGTGCTCACATTGCCGGCGTTTTTCTGGTGGCCAGTCACAGTTCTGTATTCCTGTCGAGGATCAAGGCTAAGGTAAGAATATTAGGCATTTTGGGGGGTTATGTGTGGGGGCTCCAGCTTTCTGCATGCACCCCCCATTCTGTTTTATTGTGGCGCTGCCAACACCTACTCCTGCAAGTGTTGGTCCGCTTTAATTTTGAGAACCTCTGCAAATTTTTCAAAATAAAATGTGAGAGCCTCTCTAGAGATGCAGAGCATCAAATGTGACCATTTTTGGGATATATGTCAGGCATGTCCTAGGGGTAGCTCCTAATATGTATGCTATGGGAAAAGACACTATTGTGTTTTCGCACAGAGCGCTGGAGTGATCCAGTTGTACTCTGCTTGAACCAGCACAAAACTGTTCTCTCTGATCTTTTTAAAATGCATCATTTCCCCACTTTCCCTTAATGTAATGACATTGTCATCAGGTTCGCTGAATGACACCTCTGTCCTTTTATGGCAGTACTGGGCATGAATGCAGCGCACACCGGCAGCAAGAGCCATGCCCAATACCACTGAGCAGCCTAGAAGGATGCCCATTTGGGTCATGGCAAGTGGCATCCCTCTGCCCTTTTCTCCACCTTTACTATTAATGCCATTTTCCTGAACAGTTTTTGTCACCAATGGAGGTGTACTTTCCATATGAACCTCAACATTTGCATCTGAATCTGCACTTTCGGGTTGTTGCAAAAAGTTTGCAGCTATCTTATTAGTAGGCTTGCTTTCTCTTGCTATTGATGGGGACCATAGAGGACTCTGCAAATGTAGCGTAATAGGATCCTGCAATATTTCCTGGGTTGATGATGCTGGAGTGGTGAACCAGGTCATTGAATCTGCAGGTAAATTTAGATCTGATGGAGGTACAGTTGGTCCTGGTGGGGGCAGTGTAGGTTCAGAGGGTATTACCTACAAAGTAAAAATATACATTTATTGTAATTTTTTTTTTGTGGTCATCATAATCCTATTTTTCTTATTTAGGCATAACTTTATTGTTTTGCTTTGCTATGCATCAGTTTACATCTATAACTATCCACAGGATCGCCGTGTCGGCTAAGAGCAGGAGTTGGGCGCAACCGCAATTACCCACCCCACACTGACTCAGTCCCTGCCGCCTGTCTCCTTCCAGTCTATGCGCGCGCATGCAGTACCACCCTCCCCTGTCCACCTCCCTGTGCGCTCACTGGCCCACTATTCTGCTCCCACAGGCCGGCTCCAGCCACCTGATGTCACAAGGTCCTCCCAGCACAGAACAGGTGTCTCGCTTGCTCCAGCCATGTAAAAAGGTAATAAAGGAGCAGGTGGGGTGTCAGTGAAGGAAGGGGGGCAATGTATTGTGGAGAGAGAGAATGTGTATGCACGAATGGGGGATGTCTCTGTGTGTTGCTGGATGGGGGGAGTCTGTGTGTGCACAAATGCAGGGTGTGAATGAACGAATGGGGGAGTGTGTGCTCACGGATGATCACGGATGATGTGTGTGTGCACAAATAGTGTGTGTGTGTGTGTGTGTGTGTGTGTGTGTGTGTGTGCGCACGTATGGGGTATGCGCACATATAGGGTGTATGTGTGTGCATGAATGGGGTATGTGTGTGTGCACGGATGGGGTGTGTGTGTATGGTGGAGGGCGGCAAATTCACTGTTGTATGTGTAAGGGGTGGAGATGGATGAAGGGGCAGGGGGCTTTGATGCCCTGCCTCCGCACCCCCCTCCTCTGATCACTGCATCAGTCATCGAGATCAGCGGGGAACTGCGGCAAGCTGAGGATCGGAAGTGAGTAAAGAAAAACATTTTTACTGCTATGTGTGTGTGTGTTTTTTTACAGGGATCCATAAGACCCCTATACCAGTTCACAAGGCTTGGGGGCTGACAAGTCACCTGCGGCCAGAGGGTGGCTTGCCATTAAGCCTCATCCCCCCATTGCCTGCCTTCCCAAAGCCAGGGGCGCAGAAGAGCCCAGGGGCTGTGAAGGCTATGTGGGCTTGTAGCCTGCAGGATGGGGGGCCACCAAAGCTGTCCTCTGCACCCTGGTCTACAAGCTCCCATAGCTGGTCCCAGGCTGGTTATGCTGGGAAGGGGGAACCCCACACCATTTTTCTTTTGGATTTTTAACCCTTAAAAATTCAGAAAAAATGCTCCCCCCCCCCGGGGAGGGAGCCCAAATATCATTTTTAAATTAACCCTTTATGTCCCATCACTCAGAAGGTATAAAAGGATTACAGAAGCCGCAGGAGCAACAGAAACCAGAGTGATCGGCATGGGACACAGTGTTCGGGGATGGGATTGGAGGTATTAAAAAATATATATTTTTTCTGATGTTTGTGTGTGTGTTTTTTTACATTTAACCCTTTGTGAAGTGGTAAAGGATCCATGAGACCCCTACATCAGTTTACAAGGCTTTGGGGCTGGCAAATCACCTGTGGCTAATGGGGGACTTGTCATTAACTCACAGCCCCCCATTACTTGCCTCCCCAAAGCCTAGGAAAGGCAGAAGAGCACAGGGGCCGAGAAGGCTTTGCGGGCTTGTAGCCTCCAGGGCCGGGGGCCACCAAGGCTGGCCTCCGCGCCCTGGTCTATAAGCCCCCATAGCTGGTGCCCAGGCAGGTTATGCTGGAAAGGGGGGCCTCGCATCATTTTTTAAATTTAACCCTTTACACTGTGGATAGTAGTTGTATTTTATTTGTAAATGTAATAAGGTGCTTTTTCAGTTTGGAGGGTCTCCTAGGCAGGAACGGGGGGCTACCGATACATATGTGGTAGCGTTGTAGTCGGGAGAAACAAGACAAATTTTAAACAACATAATTATTATTTTTTAAATATTTAATTTTTTTGTTACAAACAAAACCAGATTGAAATTACTCAAATGTACTGTCCAGAAAAAATTGCCCACAATTTAACTATCCTTCTCAGATATACATGGACCTCCAACATTCTTAGAGCCCATCGTCAACCGGAGTTTACTCCGCCATTATCCAGCTTTCAGTCACTATTTTTTACGTCAGATTCCCGACCTACTCAATTAAGCAACTATTACTATTCCCTCTGTGACCTGACCCAGACTGATAGAAATAAAGATGATTCGTTTAAAATAAAATGGGAAAAAGACATCCAGGAAACTTTATCTGATCTAGATTGGCAAAATATCTACAAGGAAAACACCTTTTTAACATCGGCCCCACTAAGAATTTTCTCCTTTAAATACATCACCAGGTTCTACTTAACCACAGACTACAACAGCAATATGCCCCAGAATCTCTGCTGGTGGTGTAATCTACATCTAAACACAGTACAACATATATGGTGGGAGTGTGTATACATAGCAGCACTATGGCAGGAAATAATTAAGTTCGTAAATCAGACAGGGAGAATAAATATCCCTTTGGACAAAGTCAGAATACTCTTAAATACTCCAATACTAGATCTCCCTTTGCCAAAACGGTCCCTGATCAATACTATCATTGTGGGATCTAGATAATTCATAGTCACTCCCTGGCGTAATCCCACCCCTCCTACCTTTGGAAAATGGCTAACAAAAATCCGGGAGATCATAGAAATAGAAGCGGCAGTGACCCCTTATTCTGAGCTCAAGAAACAACTTCTTGAGTTTGGTCAGGATATACTCCAAAAAAAAAAAAAAAATTCAATCTAAGAAGTAAATTGGCAAGATCACCTAACTGATACGCCAAGAAAACCAAACATGAGTGTACATACGTTTTGGAATACGGCAGTAAGATAAAGCAGGTAGTCCCGTGAGCTAGCTAAGGGGGAGGGAAGAAATAGGAGGGACGGGAAAAAAAAAAAACTTGATGAAAGGAGGACAGCAAAAGGAGACCTAATCTGAGCAGAAAAAAAAAAAAAAAAAAAGAATATATAGTTTGTGGGGAGTATTGTAAAGGGATTTTTTTCTTGAAATACTTCATATGTGCATAACAGTTGTATTTTATCTGAAAATCAGTTTTTTCGGTTTGGGGTACGGTGGTAACTGGTAGAAATGGGGCTCTTACAAGCAATATGATTTTATTGAAAACATTTTTTATTACAAAAAAAAACTACAAATTGTAAAAAAATTGATTTTTAAATTTATACATATAATTTAACCCAAAAATATTGAGAATACACTAAAACAAAGCCAAACAGGACATTTCATGTTAAAGACTCTGCTGAAAAAAACAATATATAATTTTCCTGAGAAATGCATTCAAAAATCACAGTTGAACATGTATAGCACCAAATGGTCTGGCAACGGAGGGTGACAAAATCTCAGGTAGCCTAAAAATAATTTAATTGTTGTGAAACAAATAAGAATAAACACATAAACAGTTAACGGAAATGTGATGTGTATGGATGTGTATCTATAGGCAGGGTTGGCTCCAGGTTTATGCGGGCCCTTGGGCGACAGAGTCTCAGTGGGCCCCTTACCGGTGTGGTATGATACTCCATACATGGCGATAAAAGTTGCATGTATGAACAAAAGCACAGAATGAATGACAGAAACAAAGAAAGAATAAAAGGAATGACAGAAAAAAGCAAGAAAGACAGGGAGAAGCAATGGGAGATAAAACAGAAGAGATAGGAGGTAAGAAAGAATTGAAGAACTGACAGAAAAAAAAATAGAAGGAAAGAAGAAAGAAAGAGAAAAAAGCGACAGGAAGGAAAGAAACAAAAAATTGATGGAAGAAAGAATGAATGAAAAAGAATAGAAGGAAAGAAACAAAGAATAGGACAGACAGAAAGAAAGTATCTCCCAATGGCCAATCTGCCCCTGCCTGACAGTCTTTAGTCCAGGTTACTGCACGGCCATGTATCCTGCATAGGCACTGCCCAGGGTATAGAGAATGAGGTGGGCCCTCTCAAGGTGCAGGGGCCCCGGCATCTGCCCGGGTATGCCTAGTGCTGACGCCTGCCCTGTCTAAAGGCATTCCTGCATGTACATATGCACACAGAATATATATTTGCATGGTGTTGAATTGACCCTATAGGAATCACTGCGTGGACATGCTCGCACAGCTCGAAAATCCCTTCACACTTCTTTCGCATTTTCGCATGAGATGTATGCAGATATGCATACATATTTGTACGCACGGGATGGATTTGTCTACCTGCTTCAAATTGAAGCCGCATGCTAATATATATTCGCACGGAGTTGAATCGGCCCTTTTATCTCATCACCAACCCAGTCAAATCACACATATAAGATCTGTATTTTACTCATTCTTTACCTTACTTTCATCTTCACAAGATGTGCAAAGTTCCGGAAGTGCTCCATTAAGACCATGCTGATTTCTAGGGCACAAATACAATTATAGAGTATATTACATTATAATAGAAAGTGAAAAGTACAATCTATTTATGTTTATCTACTAACCTAGTGAACTGCCTTCTGGTAGGAGAGCAACTATTTAGTGTGAAGTGAATGGGCAAGTGAATGCATTAAAAAAATAACATATTTTTACTTACCCTTCATAGGCTCGTTCCCTTTGGTCATGCCAACTAAATTTGCCCTGCTTTTGTGCTGTCAGCTCTAATGTTTCCCAGGCAGCTTCTGTGCTCACTTCTATTTCCAATCACAAAAAAAAGCCGTCTGCCTCATTGAATGGCCGCAGGGACACCCCCCATGACCAGCCACTGCTGAAATTCTTATCTGGGACAGACACTCTAAAGTGCATCAGAGTGCATTGCACCAACTCACAATTTGCCATAGTCCATAGCAAATTGTGAGATCAAGTCTGCGGCTGGTAGGGTAAGCATAGCATTTTTATTCACTGCCTTTACAAACCCTTTAAAGTGATTGAACACACAATCAAAAAAACAAAACTGTGCTCATCTGACTGGGCCCAGTCCAGCGAATAGCAACTCACCGAAATGCTGGATCACTTCCCAAGCTGCTCTTGAACTCCATTCACTGATGCTTCTAGGTCTAGCTCACCCCCCCCCCCCCCCCACCACCATCAGTCACAGGGGCGCAGGCACACCCTCCTCCTATGTAAAGCTTTGGCATACTCCCTCCATTGCAATGAATGGATAGGGCATGGCAGTGCTCCTATGACTGATGGCAGGTCATGAGCCCAACACACCATTAATCCCGCCCCCTGATTGGACCTGAGGCAGCACAGGATGTTCAGGCTGTGGCATGGGATGCGTGGGCTGCAGTGCGGGCTGAGATCGACCAGGTGAGTTGCTAATAGCCCTTTTGTTCTTTAAAAAGGATCAACCGTCAAAAATGACTTAAACCAGACCAGCAAAACAAACAGTGCTCATATGCATCCCTCCCCAGGGACGTTTAGATTTCTGCACATAAAAATTTACCTTTTTCTAGCTCCTGCTGTTGTAAAATATAGAAACAAAATGGCTGCTCATGCATTTGCAGGCCACCTGCAAACAGGAAGTGCTGCTGGGCTTCCTGTTACTGTGCATTATCAGTTATGTCAGTTAAATCCAGGCAGCAGCATGGCTGAGATGCTGGAAGAGGAAGCTCCAAAATGGCCGCTACCTTTCTTTACCAACTGTGCCAGGCTTTTGGTCCGGTTTAATTTGTGATCAATCACTTTAACTCCAAGAGTCTGAAGCCCTTTGAACCTGCAAGGCTAATTAATCTATAGGTACAGTAGGCTCCGTGCCTAGTATTCCCTACATTCGAGGCCTCTACATGGAAAAAAATGTAATCAGTAACCCCTTTACAAGTTTCTTTTCGCATGAATTTTAAGATAAATAACAGCATAATACATGCTAAATTATAAAGTATGAAGCATAATGCTCTTCAGCTGACCTGAATGGTATTAGCAGCTGCAGGCACACACATCCATTATACCAGAAGTAGGATGAACAGCAAAATGGACACTTGTTGTGTATTATTAAAGGGACTGTTCAAGACCCAGTGTTTTAAAACGTTACCAACCTCACCATTTTCATCTATAAGGGAACGATCGCCTCTAAAAGAGGCCTGTTCATCATTACTCCCGCTCTGTGGACTACAGAGAGCCCAGGGATGTGAATGCTCCTGCGGCTTATGCCAGAGCTCTGGCACAAACATTACTGTTGTGCCATATATTAATATGCAAGGCACACAGCGCTGATTAGACCAGAGCCTGCACATGCACGGGGGGGGGGGGGGGAAATTATGCGTGTGGATGACCTTGGGGTTTTCCCACAGCGGGGCATCCCAAATTTGGATGGCCCAGGGGGCAAAAACCAAAACCCAGGACAGTGAAAATCATTTATCAATTAAGACTAAACTTGTGCCTATACTGTGCTATCTTACTAATTGTTATTTCATCTAGCAATATTAGAATCTGGATTGTTGATGGCCCTATAATGTGGGAACTCACTTTGAATGTATCTCTTTTCTTGTTCCTGTATTTAATAAAATCTCAATAAAAATATATTATACAAAAAAATGAATTTACCCTCAATCTTCCTTCCTTATGTGTCTGCCAGTTGCCTGCAAAGAGGAAGTGTCACTGCACGCTACCAATTAAAGGAATGGTCTATATTTAATATAACTGCTTAATTGAACTTCTACACAGATGCGCCTGGGACACATGCTGTGCCTGCCATAAACTAGACATACTCCTCTTCCTTGGCTGTTGTGGCTTCAAGATCTGGCCTTCATTCTTTGCTTAGGAAAAGCACTGCCCAATAAGACTGGTAAGCATATTGGCAGGGCCGGTGCCAGCACAGGGCAAACCTAGGCAATTGCCAGGGCCCCAGGCATCTTCAGGGGTCCACTCAGGCTCACACTTGTCCATAGTATTATTTTAGAGTGGTCCCAAACCACCCAATGGCGGGTGTTGTGTGCAGACCTGCTCATGGCTGGCCTCAGCAACAGGGGATGATCAGCAAGAATGGAGAAGGTGGCATGGAATAGGGGTGGCGAGAACCGGGTGACAACTAACAGCAATGATGAAGTGGCAGCAGAGCAAGCAGTAAGGGCTGAAGGATACTTGGTGGCAGTAGAGAATGCAACAAGGACTAGAGGATGATTGGTGGCTATAGGGAAGCCAATGGGCGGGAGGGCGATCAGCAGCAGAAGATGACCCATTTGTGCATGATGTCATGTGACTCACTGCTTTGGGGACCACTAAGACTCTCTTGCCCAAGGGCCCCCACAAGCCCAGAGCCGGCACTGCATATTGGGCTCTGACATGTCATTTCAACATGCAAAGGAGGGGCTGAAGTTGCTCAGGTTGGAGGTCCACCATAAATATTGGTATGTGTTTTTAAGTTTACAAGGCCATACAGTTGGATATTTCTGGAATACTATGACAATATAAAATGTGGAAACTTCAGGGGAGTGCAAAGGGTGTAACAGGTAGGATCCTAGACCACCATCAATATCCTTTGCAGGTGAGGTGATGTTTAGATACATTATTTCCCATAGTAACTACGTAATGCTGAAGACAGCTTCCCTACATAGTAACTGCATGCTGAAGTCACATGACTTTTTATCATTGCATTTTAACCCATATATTAACAGCAAGGAGCAAGTGTTACAGTGACAGCATATTTGTACCTCACCTGGGGTCATGGCTGCCATTTAATGTCTGGTTGTGAGATGCCAGTGACTGGGTAGCTCTCGATACAAGAAGTGGAACAGATGAGTCCTTGGTTGTAGATGTAGAAACTTTGCTGGTGGATGGCGTTACAGGCTGTGGAGTGTTTGTAATGATCAAGGGAACACCAGAAACATAGTTGCCTCTTCCTATTTCAACATGAATTAAAGTCTCTGGGGGCTTTGGCCTTGCACGGCTAATTAAAGATGGAGCATCTGTTTGAGGTGAAGTATTTGGAGGTTTTGTATCTGTTAGAAAAGCAACATATGAAACTAAGTACTAGAATTCTAGCCACAAGTCATGCAGTACGTATATGTGTACTATATGTATAGTATGATGTCATTGTTTGATCAATGTTCTTTTATCAAAAAAATGTTAACAGAAAAAAAATAATTTGCTGTACCATACAGGTTGCCAAATAATCATTTAAATGATTAGCATTTTCAGATATATGTTTAAATCTTTTCAACCCAAAATATTGATCAGTATCAGGAGTATTGCAAGCAAGATAAGAATTATGGATCTTCAGTCAAATAACAAAAACCATGTGTGTAGGTAGCAGTACTGGCGTAGTGTGGCAAATGATATCTATATAAATAATATAATAATAATAATAATAATAATAATAGTATAATAATAATAATAATATAATATATAATAAATAAATATATATATATTATGTATAATGCTGTTGAAACTTACCAAGCACTGATGTGGTTCCTATATAAAACTCTTCTAATCTCGGCTTCTCTGAATTCTTTATTTGCATCTGGCCAGATACAACAGAAGACTCAATCCTTGCCCAGTAAACAAAGTATGACTGAATTACAGAGACACTAATAAATAAGGAGAAAGTAAAACCTTTGATATATATAAAATAGATTAACGTTTTATGTTCACTTAGACACGAAGGTATGGAAGAAAACGTTTCTATTATGATTTACCAATGTTTTTATCTGAGAGCTGTCAGACTAGAAGGGTGAACAAATAATTTCATACCTTTTTTTCCTCATGCTTCAGTTGGTTTCGGCTATTTGCCCAGTAGGTTGCCCAAGATTTTGCATCACTGCAATCACTGATTAACTGTGATCACTATTTACTGAAACAGCAAACTATGAAAGACCAATACTGAGGCCAGTAACACCCAAATCATGAAAAAACAGGATTTTCCACCACCAAGGCCACATTCATATGGCATATTTGAGATGATCTCAAAAATGCCATCTGATGGTTCCCCAGCATCCCCCGATTTTCCTCTAGATTAGGGAACAGGAGTGCATCACAGCTAGATGGAAGCCAGAGAGACAACCACCCACGAAGACAGCATCATGGGAGCTGCCAGTAAAGTTGAGTTTACTGGCAACCCCGGGGGTTTCAAACAGTGGGGCTTCAGGGCAGGCTAGAGGCAAGCCCCAACGGCTTTTGAGTTGCTTTAAAGCTATAAACTAAACTTGGAAGCTTTAACCAAACCATTTCCATTTTATAATAAACAATTTCTTCTGTGTGGTAAATAAGTTTGGAGCACCCCTTAGAGTAATGTGGGGCTACTGCTGGAAAGAATAAACCACTTTTGGGAAATCCCACAATCCCTGAGCTATAAACCAACTAAAGGAATAGGCCTAGTGGCCTAATGCCAAAATGTCATATTGTTATTAGGGATGAGCGAACTTGCTGAACTTCAGGTTCCTCAAGTTCTACCAAACTTGCCACCAAAGTTCAGTTTGGGTCCCCAAACTCAACCCTAACCCCAACCCCATTGAAGTCAATGGAACCCAAATTTGGGGGCCCAAAAATGGCTGTAAGATGGGGATAGCAAGGGCTATAGGGCTGGAAATCGAGGGGAACACCATGGTGATTGCCCTGCACAAAATGAAAATAATAACAGAAAATACAAAATTAAAGAAATACAAACACACGTACATACATTTTAAAAAAAGGATTCGTTTTTTAAGGGTGTTGGAGGTCAAATGGGGGGGGGGGGGGGCACCTGGGCGATTGCTCTGCACGAAATGGGCTAGGGAAAGTACTTAAAGTAATAACAGAAAACTAAAAAATGTAAAAAATACATAATCAATATCAATATACATAAATAAGCAAATAAATAACTAATTAATACCATCAATACATATATACTTAAATAAATATTAACAGCAATACATAAAAATATACATGAATAAACATATACATAAATAAATATTAACAGAAATAAAAAAATATATACATATATATACATATACTCGAATCCTCCAAAACTGTACCTGACTGCTGTTGGCCCAACAAATCACATGTGCATTCGCCTGATACCTGGGAAAATGGGCCTTGCTCCTCCTTCTCTGCTTCCAACACATCCTCCATCATGACCTGAAGGTTTTTTTCCAGCAGGCAAAGCATGGAGATGGTAGTTCTGATGATGCCGTCATCAGCACTGACCATATTGGTGTTGTACTGGAAGCACTGCAGCACCGCACATGTCCCTCATGGGGGCCCAACCATTGGTGGTGAATAGGGATGAGCGAATCGATCGGACGAACCCGGATTCAATCCGAATTTCATGAAAAATTTGATTCGGATCGAATCCGAATTTCCCCGTGCTTCGATCGCTCGAAGTTTTCCTTTAACATCCATTCATTTACATTACAGGCATTCTAAGATGGCGGACGGGACATGTCCAGACATCTACCCCGCTCCAGTGCATGCTGGGGCAGTCACATGCAGCCTATCAGCAGCCAGCAAGCCCGGTGACGTCACAGCGCTATTTAAGGCGGCGGACATCTTGCTTTTCCTCATTTCTCTATTGCATTCGTGAGAGACAGGACGCTGCTGTAGTCAGGGAGAGAAAGTTAGAGAGACAGGGACAGGCAGGAGACAGGCAGGAGACAGGCAGGAAGTCAGCGAGAAGCAGGGAAAGTTAGGAAAAATCGGAGGCAGTCACAGGGAGATTTTTTTTTTTTCATCCAGCCTGGGTGTTACTGGCTGGCTGACTGGCTTTGTTAGCATTTTCAGGCTGCTTATACACTTACTGTGCATATATACTGAACTGATCTCAAGTCTGCTGTGGGAACATTACCATTTTGTAAAATCTCATTAGCCTCTGTATTTACTGTAAGCTGCACAGTTATTTCAAGTAATTTGGCCTGTATGAGCCTGCTTACACACTGTTGCTGTGTGCATATATTACTGATCTCAAGTCTGCTTGGGGCATCCCATTCTGTAACATACCATTAGCCTCTGTATTTACTGTAAGCTGCACAGTTATTTCAAGTAATTTGGCCTGTATGAGCCTGCTTACACAATGTTGCTGTGTGAATATATTACTGATCTCAAGTCTGCTTGGGGCATCCCATTCTGTAACATACCATTAGCCTCTGTATTTACTGTAAGCTGCACAGTTATTTCAAGTAATTTGGCCTGTATGAGCCTGCTTACACACTGTTGCTGTGCGCATATATACTGATCTCAAGTCTGCTTGGGGCATCCCATTCTGTAACATACCATTAGCCTCTGTATTTACTGTAAGCTGCACAGTTATTTCAAGTAATTTGGCCTGTATGAGCCTGCTTACACACTGTTGCTGTGCGCATATATTACTGATCTCAAGTCTGCTTGGGGCATCCCATTCTGTAACATACCATTAGCCTCTGTATTTACTGTAAGCTGCACAGTTATTTCAAGTAATTTGGCCTGCATGAGCCTGCTTACACACTGTTGCTGTGCGCATATATTACTGATCTCAAGTCTGCTTGGGGCATCCCATTCTGTAACATACCATTAGCCTCTGTATTTACTGTAAGCTGCACAGTTATTTCAAGTAATTTGGCCTGTATGAGCCTGCTTACACACTGTTGCTGTGCGCATATATACTGATCTCAAGTCTGCTTGGGGCATCCCATTCTGTAACATACCATTAGCCTCTGTATTTACTGTAAGCTGCACAGTTATTTCAAGTAATTTGGCCTGTATGAGCCTGCTTACACACTGTTGCTGTGCGCATATATACTGATCTCAAGTCTGCTTGGGGCATCCCATTCTGTAACATACCATTAGCCTCTGTATTTACTGTAAGCTGCACAGTTATTTCAAGTAATTTGGCCTGTATGAGCCTGCTTACACACTGTTGCTGTGCGCATATATTACTGATCTCAAGTCTGCTTGGGGCATCCCATTCTGTAACATACCATTAGCCTCTGTATTTACTGTAAGCTGCACAGTTATTTCAAGTAATTTGGCCTGTATGAGCCTGCTTACACACTGTTGCTGTGCGCATATATTACTGATCTCAAGTCTGCTTGGGGCATCCCATTCTGTAACATACCATTAGCCTCTGTATTTACTGTAAGCTGCACAGTTATTTCAAGTAATTTGGCCTGTATGAGCCTGCTTACACACTGTTGCTGTGTGCATATATTACTGATCTCAAGTCTGCTTGGGGCATCCCATTCTGTAACATACCATTAGCCTCTGTATTTAATGTAAGCTGCACAGTTATTTAAAGTAATTTGGCCTGTATGAGCCTGCTTACACACTGTTGCTGTGCGCATATATTACTGATCTCAAGTCTGCTTGGGGCATTCCATTCTGTAACATACCATTAGCCTCTGTATTTACTGTAAGCTGCACAGTTATTTCAAGTAATTTGGCCTGTATGAGCCTGCTTACACACTGTTGCTGTGCGCATATATTACTGATCTCAAGTCTGCTTGGGGCATCCCATTCTGTAACATACCATTAGCCTCTGTATTTACTGTAAGCTGCACAGTTATTTCAAGTAATTTGGCCTGTATGAGCCTGCTTACACACTGTTGCTGTGTGCATATATTACTGATCTCAAGTCTGCTTGGGGCATCCCATTCACACCCAATCACACTCCACCCAATCACACTCCAGGGTGTGATTCATCCAATTTTTGGGCTCCTGAAGCCAACCCCAGTGTCTCTTTAAAGTAATGTTTGGGCTCCTGCTGCTGCTGCTGCCAACTCCAGGGTGTGATTCATCCAATTTTTGGGCTCCTGAAGCCAACCCCAGTGTCTCTTTAAAGTAATGTTTGGGCTCCTGCTGCTGCTGCCAACTCCAGGGTGTGATTCATCCAATTTTTGGGCTCCTGAAGCCAACCCCAGTGTCTCTTTAAAGTAATGTTTGGGCTCCTGCTGCTGCTGCTGCCAACTCCAGGGTGTGATTCATCCAATATTTGGGCTCCTGCTGCCAACTCCAGTTTCTCTTTAAAGTAATGTTTGGGCTCCTGCTGCTGCCAACTCAAAGGTGTGATTCATCCAATTTTTGGGCTCCTGAAGCCAACCCCAGTGTCTATTTAAAGTAATGTTTGGGCTCCTGCTGCTGCTGCTGTTGCCAACTCCAGGGTGTGATTCATCCAATTTTTGGGCTCCTACTGCCAACTCCAGTGTCTCTTTAAAGTAATGTTTGGGCTCCTGCTGCTGCTGCCAACTCCAGGGTGTGATTCATCCAATTTTTGGGCTCCTGAAGCCAACCCCAGTGTCTCTTTAAAGTAACGTTTGGGCTCCTGCTGCTGCTGCTGCTGCCAACTCCAGGGTGTGATTCATCCAATTTTTGGGCTCCTGCTGCCAACTCCAGTTTCTCTTTAAAGTAATGTTTGGGCTCCTGCTGCTGCCAACTCAAAGGTGTGATTCATCCAATTTTTGGGCTCCTGAAGCCAACCCCAGTGTCTATTTAAAGTAATGTTTGGGCTCCTGCTGCTGCTGCTGCTGCTTGCAACTCCAGGGTGTGATTCATCCAATTTTTGGGCTCTTGAAGCCAACCCCAGTGTCTCTTTAAAGTAATATTTGGGCTCCTGCTGCTGCTGCTTGCAACTGCAGGGTGTGATTCATCCAATTTTTGGGCTCCTGCTGCCAACTCCAGTTTCTCTTTAAAGTAATGTTTGGGCTCCTGCTGCTGCCAACTCAAAGGTGTGATTCATCCAATTTTTGGGCTCCTGAAGCCAACCCCAGTGTCTATTTAAAGTAATGTTTGGGCTCCTGCTGCTGCTGCTGTTGCCAACTCCAGGGTGTGATTCATCCAATTTTTGGGCTCCTACTGCCAACTCCAGTGTCTCTTTAAAATAATGTTTGGGCTCCTTCTGCTGCTGCTGCCAACTCCAGGGTGTGATTCATCCAATTTTTGGGCTCCTGAAGCCAACCCCAGTGTCTCTTTAAAGTAATGTTTGGGCTCCTGCTGCTGCTGCTGCCAACTCCAGGGTGTGATTCATCCAATTTTTGGGCTCCTGCTGCCAACTCCAGTGTCTCTTTAAAGTTATGTCTGGGCTCCTGCTGCTGCTGCTTGCAACTCCAGGGTGTGATTTATCCAATTTTTGGGCTCCTGCTGCCAACTCCAGTGTCTCTTTAAAGTTATGTTTGGGCTCCTGCTGCTGCTGCTGCCAACTCCAGGGTGTGATTCATCCAATTTTTGGGCTCCTGAAGCCAACCCCAGTGTCTCTTTAAAGTAATGTTTGGGCTCCTGCTGCTGCTGCTTGCAACTCCAGGGTGTGATTCATCCAATTTTTGGGCTCCTGAAGCCAACCCCAGTGTCTCTTTAAAGTAATGTTTGGGCTCCTGCTGCTGCTGCCAACTCCAGGGTGTGATTCATCCAATTTTTGGGCTCCTGAAGCCAACCCCAGTGTCTCTTTAAAGTAATGTTTGGGCTCCTGCTGCTGCTGCTTGCAACTCCAGGGTGTGATTCATCCAATTTTTGGGCTCCTGAAGCCAACCCCAGTGTCTCTTTAAAGTAATATTTGGGCTCCTGCTGCTGCTGCTTGCAACTGCAGGGTGTGATTCATCCAATTTTTGGGCTCCTGAAGCCAACCCCAGTGTCTATTTAAAGTAATGTTTGGGCTCCTGCTGCTGCTGCTGTTGCCAACTCCAGGGTGTGATTCATCCAATTTTTGGGCTCCTACTGCCAACTCCAGTGTCTCTTTAAAGTAATGTTTGGGCTCCTGCTGCTGCTGCTGCTGCCAACTCCAGGGTGTGATTCATCCAATTTTTGGGCTCCTGAAGCCAACCCCAGTGTCTCTTTCAAGCTATGTTTGGGCTCCTGCTGCTGCTGCTGCCAACTCCAGGGTGTGATTCATCCAATTTTTGGGCTCCTGCTGCCAACTCCAGTGTCTCTTTAAAGTTATGTCTGGGCTCCTGCTGCTGCTGCTTGCAACTCCAGGGTGTGATTCATCCAATTTTTGGGCTCCTGCTGCCAACTCCAGTGTCTCTTTAAAGTTATGTTTGGGCTCCTGCTGCTGCTGCTGCCAACTCCAGGGTGTGATTCATCCAATTTTTGGGCTCCTGAAGCCAACCCCAGTGTCTCTTTAAAGTAATGTTTTGGCTCCTAATGCTGCTGCTTGCAACTCCAGGGTGTGATTCATCCAATTTTTGGGCTCCTGAAGCCAACCCCAGTGTCTCTTTAAAGTAATGTTTGGGCTCCTGCTGCTGCTGCCAACTCCAGGGTGTGATTCATCCAATTTTTGGGCTCCTGAAGCCAACCCCAGTGTCTCTTTAAAGTAATGTTTGGGCTCCTGCTGCTGCTGCTGCCAACTCCAGGGTGTGATTCATCCAATTTTTGGGCTCCTGAAGCCAACCCCAGTGTCTCTTTAAAGTAATATTTGGGCTCCTGCTGCTGCTGCTTGCAACTGCAGGGTGTGATTCATCCAATTTTTGGGCTCCTGAAGCCAACCCCAGTGTCTCTTTAAAGTAATGTTTGGGCTCCTGCTGCTGCTGCTGCTGCTGCCAACTCCAGGGTGTGATTCATCCAATTTTTGGGCTCCTGCTGCCAACCCCAGTGTCTCTTTAAAGTAATGTTTGGGCTCCTGCTGCTGCTGCTGCCAACTCCAGATTGTGATTCATCCAATTTTTGGGCTCCTGAAGCCAACCCCAGTGTCTCTTTCAAGCTATGTTTGGGCTCCTGCTGCTGCTGCTTGCAACTCCAGGGTGTGATTCATCCAATCTTTGGGCTCCTGCAGCCAACTCCAGTGTCTCTTTCAAGCTATGTTTGGGCTCCTGCTGCTGCTGCTTGCAACTCCACGGTGTGATTCATCCAATTTTTGGGCTCCTGAAGCCAACCCCAGTGTCTCTTTAAAGTAATGTTTGGGCTCCTGCTGCTGCTGCTGCCAACTCCAGGGTGTGATTCATCCAATTTTTGGGCTCCTGAAGCCAACCCAAGTGTCTCTTTAAAGTAATGTTTGGGCTCCTGCTGCTGCTGCCAACTCCAGGGTGTGATTCATCCAATTTTTGGGCTCCTGAAGCCAACCCCAGTGTCTCTTTAAAGTAATATTTGGGCTCCTGCTGCTGCTGCTTGCAACTGCAGGGTGTGATTCATCCAATTTTTGGGCTCCTGAAGCCAACCCCAGTGTCTCTTTAAAGTAATGTTTGGGCTCCTGCTGCTGCTGCCAACTCCAGGGTGTGATTCATCCAATTTTTGGGCTCCTGCTGCCAACCCCAGTGTCTCTTTAAAGTAATGTTTGGGCTCCTGCTGCTGCCAACTCCAGATTGTGATTCATCCAATTTTTGGGCTCCTGAAGCCAACCCCAGTGTCTCTTTCAAGCTATGTTTGGGCTCCTGCTGCTGCTGCTTGCAACTCCAGGGTGTGATTCATCCAATCTTTGGGCTCCTGCAGCCAACTCCAGTGTCTCTTTCAAGCTATGTTTAGGCTCCTGCTGCTGCTGCTGCTGCTGCTTGAAACTCCAGGGTGAGTCAGTCAATTTTTGGGCTCCTGCTGCTGCCAACTCCAGTGTCTCTTTCAGCCAATGTTTGGGCTCCTGCTGCTGCTTGCAACTCCAGGGTGTGATTCATCCAATTTTTGGGCTCCTTCTGCTGCCAACTCCAGTGTCTCTTTAAAGCAATGTTTGGGCTCCTGCCCCTCATAGTGGTGCCACTTCAACTCTCTGCAATTGCTCTGCGATTCTATTAGCGATGCCTTATCTGCATGTGATATTTATTTAAAGTATTATTTAACTAACCCAGCACGCATCCTATGCGTGTTACAGCAAGGCAGAATGGTTTACAACCCTATTGAGGCTCTAGGAGGCTCAGAAATAGCCGTTTTTAATAGCGATTCGTCGCGATTATTCGGGTCAAAACGATTTTTGTCGGAAAATTCGGCGAATCAGTCGAATCGAATTTTTCAAAAGTTCGCTCATCTCTAGTGGTGAAGTGCTGTTGGTCTGCACTTCTACTCACTCTAGTATTTTGGAGCTGAAAATCCACTATTGCCTGCTGCTGATCACACAACCTATCCAGCATATACAAAGTGGAATTCCACCAGGTGGGCAAGTCACATATAAGGCAGTGGGTGGGAAGTCCAAAGTTACCCTGCAGTGCAGTCAAGCAAGCAGCAGCAGGGTGGGAAAGCCAAAAGAGCATGCACAAGCTACGCACTTTATGCAGTGTTCCGCATGTCTGGATAATGGGCAAGGAAGCTCTGCACCACCAAGTTGACCCAGCTATGCCCAAGGCTGCTACAAGGTTAAGCCCTTGAGGCTTCATGTGCAACGGCAGCAGTCACTCATGTGTCTGTTCCTAGATGTGGGTCCTTCACCCAGACAGATGAGTTTTAGCACCGCTTGCTGCTGTTTCCCCATGGCTGTGCACAAATTGGTAGTGCAAAGGGCTGGGCAGACTGCATGAAGAGGAAGCAGAGGAGGAGGCAACAGGAGACGCTGACCGATTGGCAGCAATCCTAGAAGAAAGTACTCAAAATGGAAGAATATGAACCACAGTGCTTCCCGCCTTAGTCCCAGCCTCCACTACATTGACCCAGTGGGCAGTTAGAGAGATGTAATGCTTACTTGTCCACATGTCATTAGTGATTACTGAACTAATGGCATTACCCAGTGAACATCTTATTTTTTACACAACCTGTTGGTGCAGGGCAGGGATGGCCTGGTGAGATAAGTAGCATACTGCTGTTTTTCTGGCGCTCCCAAGCATATTTAGGAATTTTTTCCTCCTTGAAATTGTTGGCGCTGTAGTTTCCCGGCGCTGGTCAGCATTTCATCATTACAATTACAAGCAATCACTACTGGGGACAAACTTTAAAGTGCGTTTAGGCTGCGTTTTAGTTGTTGTTGTCCAAATTACACATCATTATAGAAAAGAAGCCATTAAAATCAGTTTTAATAACTCCAAAGAAACAAACATTTAGGCCCTTATTTAACAAGGGATAGCGTCAGGTAGCGACTGGTGAGCGGCCGGTAATGACGGGCCCCGCCACGAGAACGCCGGCTCCCCACCACAATCACACATTTATCAAGGCAATCCTGCTTAGCGACTGAGATAGCGCCAGATAGCGAATCATTCATCATTATTCCAGCCTCAGCCCACAGCGCCAGCGTCCGACCTTGAACAGCGACAGGTAGGACCTCTCGCTACCTGGCGCTCTCCAATGCATTTCAATGGAACAATCTTTAAATATTCATAATTAATTGTTATTAATGTTTTTTTTTTTTTTTTTTTAATGTGGAAAATTCTGTGACCACTTCTGCCATTGTAAATAATTTTTTTAAGGTAAAAAAAAAAAAATGTACAGAATTGATATTACAGGTCTGATATTAATGCATTCATATTACAAAATTATTTTAAAAACTTTTTTTTGGTTTCCAAAAATATGGTTGTTTGGGGGTTAAAAAACTACTTTTAACCCATCGCCGCCAGCGCTCTGGGGTTTAAACATGCATTTTACAGCGCGAGAATCTTTGGAGCGTGATTTGTTAATGAATATGGTGGAAGCCGGTCGCTCTGACCAGTCGCTATCATGCGCTCCCATACAGCGCGGAACCTGTCAAATAGCGACTCCTCACCCAATATTCAACATTACGGCAAACCGACTGAGTCGCTATCAACTACCGAACAATGGCCAAGCACAGCGACTACTAGCGGGCGCTCTGAAAATGCCGCTACAGTCGCTCAACTGTCGCTACCTGCCGCTGTTAATGAATTGGCCTCCCCGTGAAATCTAGGTCCTGTGTTTCCATTACTGACAAGTCACAATGCAAGTTCTGTACAAATAAATGTGTGTAATATAATTATAAGAAACACTTCAATCCAGTTCTACCCATTGTGCTCTTGACCTACAGCACCAGGTTTCATCTGGCACTGTATCAACCAGAGCGCCCGAGGCTACAACCTTTTTCAACACTAATGTAAAATAAAACGCTAGGTGGTGGCCGCATTGGCGCTGCCGTATTTTATTCCTTAATCGTACACTGAGTGCTGCTGAGGCCTAAAAAGTGGCGCTGTGTGGCGCTGACGATTGTCAAATAAGGCTCACCATGACCTTTGAGGGAAAAATGTACTTTCTTTCTTTTGGAGTCCACTAACAATAATGACCATCATCAGTATTTGAATTTTAGTTGGCTGATCCATTGCTACCTCATGTGTGTTCTGGTGGTGGACACAGTGGAATGTGTGAAAGTAAACTATATTTGGAAAGTTAAAACTGTCTATGGCAATGGCTTTTTGCTCCTTTTTCGCCTTTATTTATGCAGAACTTTATTGAAAAACACCCTTCTACCCTTATTTAACTTCAGCACCTACCCCAAAACAGCTCTGCCATCCACCATAAATAGAACCTAGCAGTCTGCCATTTAAACGATAACTCACTGCTGGAGTGGGTATTGTGTGATGCAACACTATGGATTGAGGGTGGGGGGGGCATTAACAGTAAACAAGCACTGCAGTCACCAATTCTTTGCACTGAATGTGGATTGTGACCATTCTCTATTAATTTTCTTTTCTGTGAAAAGTGGTCAGGCTTGGGGGCTTTTACATGCTGGGAGTGCTGAGGAACAAGGTGGTCGTGGAACTACATTTAGAGGTGGTCATAAAGAAATAGAAAAACATGGAGGGACAAACTTTTGAAACCTGCTACAGCATTTACAGCTCGCTGCAGGAAAAAGAAGAAAGGACATAAAGAGGTGAGCTCATTCTTGCCTTATTATTACCATTGGCTGTACATTCCCTTTAATAACAAGCAACATTTATGACTATTTAATCTACAAGAAATTATGTACATGCTTACAAGAACTTAATGTCTCCCACTGGTTGATCCGGTGACCTCCATACAAAAGAGAGATTCCTCTTCAAGGACTTGTCTGAATGGGTAACTGTGTCTCCATCTTCAAAGCAGCGGAGCAGTTTAGAGCCAGGTGGTATAAACACAAAGGATCCAGCAACTTGGTCATTCAGTACCCTACGAGCCTGAAGGAAAAAGCCCATAAAATCCCGAGTGCTCCTCACTGTCACTGCCGGGAAACAATGGAAAAAGTATAAACATGCAGGATGTATACTTATGTGCATGCAACTACACTTAATGCGGACCTCCAGACGAAAAAATACAGTTTAGTAAATTGCACCCATAAACTACCCCTTTGATGATCAGTGTGAGAGGGCTTAACCCCATGCAGATGTTGAGGAATAGCTGTGATCCTGAATTACATGGGAGAGGCCACACCTGACAGTCTTACTTACACATGATCATGAGGAGGAGCTGAGCCAGCTGCAGCCCACACCAAACTGAGATATATATATCAAAAACACTGGTTGTTAATGTCTCTAAAATGTATCTTGAAGCTCTCTGCTGTTGGCAGAGCAATGATGCATCATTGCAGCTCATAGTTTGGTACTTTTTTTTTCAGTAGCAGGGCTCTTAGGTGTAAACCAATATGGCAGCTATCATGTAGTTCAAGAGCACAGAATCTGCAAGGTGTTAAGCCCTCTCAAATAGATTATGTCACTGATTGCCTGAGGGGGCTTTATCGGAGCAATTCACAATTTAAATAGCCCCAATGAAGAGTATGTCTCATTGTTTGCATCACTGACTGGTATCACTCTCACTATCGCCATTGAAAAGTGATCAAGCAAAGGTACAGAGCCACATAGCCTTTAGTGCCGGTATTGAGGCAGAGGCGCTAATAGTGTCTCTTGGCGGATGATTAAGTGGCACTACGAGGCTTTAGTAATGAATTGGGCTCTTGCTGGTACTGAAGAAAAACACCTGCCACTACATGTCACTAGGGTCTCTTAAATAAGGACCTTAACTTTAAAAGCAAGAGTAAAAGGACAAATTTAAGACACTTTTTTATGGGACCTAATATACAAAAACCTGATCACAGCCATAGGAAATAGAGGTAGATTATAGAGAAGAATACAACTAATGAAATGGGAATCATGTAACAGAAGCAGCTAAAAAGCGGGCTTCCCTCTCAGTAGCAGCAATAGCACTTGTTAGGGGACAGTGCCATGCTCTGGCAATTCTCGTTAAAAAAAAATTTACTTTTTGTATGCTCATTTTACCAAACAAGAGCGAACCTTAGGCACATAGCTGGTGGTACAACAACAGGCTGAGAACTTTGAGGCTAGGGCATGTGACTGTTAGACTATTTAGTTTTTTTTTTCCAATAAAAGAAGGTTTATATTGAAATATTGTATTATTGATTTTAAACACAATGAAACATACTTAAAAAGTGTTATGTCTTGAGACATAGCAAATTACAAGTTGTATAGAAAAAGACAAGTAACACACAGTTCCTTGCTATTTTGACATTTATCACTTTGAGATACGGATACAGTCTTTCAACAGAAATGCAACAAACGTTGAGCTAGACTCAAAGAAGAAAAGAGAAAAAAGAAAGAAGAAAAAAAGGAGGGAGAAGAGATGGGAGAGAGAGGTAGAGAGTGTGTGTGCATGGGGCCCTAATGGCCACTATCTACCAATAGAACCGTAAGCATTGTAACTTTACTAGTTGAATCACTTCTAGGTAAAATAATTGCTAGGCAGGGGATTTTAATACATTATAGTTAGAAATTGGTCTGAGCAGCCGCCACCCTCCTTCTATCTTCAGATTTTGAACAAGCACATGGGGTGGGGGTCTTATGCTGTATGGGGGAGGCTTTCGACTCTTTCTCCCAATAGGCTGCACCCAAGGGGGGATCTCATAGATTACATTTAGGACTGCACCTACACAGAGGCACCTTGGCATTTGGTTTCAGCATACTTCTGCATATGTGTGCCAACCGATTCCTCTGTTTTTGATGAGATTTGGAGACAGATTATAGGATTGGTTGCAAGCTCCCCAGCATATTTATTAACTTTTTTTCTCATTGAAATCTATGGCGCTGTATTTCCGGTGTTGATCAGCATTTCATCATTACAGTTACAAGAAATAGACAAAGGGGACAAACTTTAAAGTGCGTTTAGGCTGTATTTTATTTGTTGCTGTCCAAATTACACATTGTTAAGCAAAAGAAGCCATTAAATCGACTGTAATAACACAAAAGTCCCAATGCAAGTTCTGTACAAACAAGTGTGTTTAATATTAATTATAAGCATTAAACACTTCAAGCCAGTTCTGCCCATTGTGCTCTATGGGATCTTGACCTACAGTGCCAGGTTTCATCTGACGCTGATTCAACCAGAGTGCCCGACACTGCGTCTTTTTTGTGCTATAGTTAAATAAGATGATAGCCGGCGGCTGCATTGGAGTGTTTTTAGTTGTTAAATGTGACGCTAAGCGCCACTGAGGCCAAAAAAGTGGCGCTGTGTGGCACTTACACTTCTTTAAAAAGGATCTTAGTGCTGAAAGCGTGTTGTTTGTGTACCCATGGGTCCTTATGCTGGATTTACCTGCGCCAATGAGTGCTGCTCTGGCTTCTGTTTCACCAACTTCTTGGTGCTGTATGTCATTTTTTCAAATTTTTAGGACGGGACTAAGGTTGGCAGTTGATCTTATAAGTGCTGGTTGAGGAAATTTGTATTAAAGTTATGTGAAAACACTTTTGCTACATAAATGTGGCAAACTTTGTAGTGCCTTTAATTCCATTTTTAGGTATTGGGGTTAGATGAACGCATTGGTGTGAAAATCTGGAGACAAAAGTGATTCTTGACAACTTGGAAAAGCTTAGACGTTGATAACATCTAAATCATGTGTGTGCATTTTTGATATTCCACAAATTATTTCTGTGTTTCTGCATTTTTTTAAATTTTTTCATTACAAAACAATGCAACACATTTCTATGATCTATGGCATCTTAAGCGCCACTAAAAACTGTGCCGGTCTGTGCTATGAAGTAGACGTAAGTCATATCAGCTTGCGACCTGTAATTGTCTATATATCATCCAGGATTGAGTGAATACTTGGAACTTAAAGTGGACCAAAACCCATTGAATATGTGAAATAAAGCTGGATAAACCCCCTACTGATACTCCCTTCTTAGGCTGTAGAACTAGAAATGGATATTTGCCTCTTCTGAATTGTCCTGAAACTTTTTATTTTCTCTGTTCCTCTCTGGCAGGTGATCAGTCATTGCATAGGTGAGGCAATGACATCACTGCCACTCACAGCAGTGACTCAAGGAGACGGGGCTTTACAGCTAAAACAGGTGCTATTAGCCAGAGCAGAGTGAAGCAGGAGCAGGGAAAATTGGCAAAATGCACTCCTCATGGGTGGGGGATGATAGTTAAAAATGTGTGTTTCAGTTTTCTGCAGGCCTAAAGAAGATCTTACTTAAATGCTTTATATTTTATTTTACACATTAATTTGTATGTGAACTTGAACAGATTACAGTTATGTACAGTAAGACTCTCTAATGGTCAGAGTAGTGTCCCATGAAGGGTACACTAGTCTGGCTGCAGGGCGACCCTCCTATTATAGGCAGAAAGGGGGTCTGGAGAAAGCTGGTCCACTTAAAGTCAAACAATTGCAATTCCAGGACTAGGTCCAGTGTGTAAAGGTGTGGTGGGTGAGCTGGGTCCTTTATACTAGTACCGGGACTGGACCTAGTCCTGGAATTGCAATTGTTTTATGTACAGTAAGGTAGAAATTTCATGTTCTCATCCCCCGGCAAAATTGTAGCAAACACTATAGGCAGAAAACAGATAAGTTCTATTCAAAGACTGGCTACTTACCGGGGACTTTGTCTCCAGGTAGATAGAAGGAGCTGTTGGTATGAATTGTAACATAGGTCTTTCTGGTGTTTTGGGGCTGAGCTCTTATGTGCTTCGGCCTCATGTCTGAGCAAGCAGCAAGGCTTCCACCATGAGAATAGGCAGCAGAGTACGATATCAAACCAATGGTGATGCATAGCCATAGCCCCTGCAACCAAGACTTTGCTTGATCTTCTACCTTGTGTGGAAAAATGAAATAACATTTATTATCTTAACAGAAGCTTATCATTACATTAGACTATACTGTGAAATTGATTGCTGTGTCTTTTGAGGACTCTTGTTTAGAAGATGGAAGTGCACATATATAATTGGTGCTCCTGTCCATGCTTGCCATAGACATTAATATTTGATTGTATAACCTGCCCTACCTGATGTTGATAATTAGAAAAGATTGTTGTCAGGACGTTTATACTATAATGGTATTGATAAGGTGTTTAGCCATCGTTGAGAAAAGTTTTATGTCAGTGTGAAGGAACTTCTGTCATAGAAACATAGAAGGTTGACGGCAGAAGGAGACCATACAGTCCATCTAGTCTGCCCTTATGTGTATACTGTATGTTCTCTTTATCTTAGGATAGATGTGTGCTTATCCCAGGCATGTTTAAATTCAGTGACTGTTGATTTTTCAACTACCTCTGCTGGAAGTTTGTTCCAAGCATCTACTACTCTTTCTGTAAAATAATATTTTCTAACATTGCTCCTGATCTTCCCCCCGACTAGCTTCAGGCTGTGCCCCCTTGTTCTATCATTAAGTTTCTTCTTAAAAACACTTCCCTCCTGAACCTTATTCAATCCTTTCACATATTTAAAGGTCTCAATCATGTCCCCCCTCTCCCTTCTTTCCTCCAGACTGTACAAATTAAGTTCTTTAAGTCTCTCCTGATAAGTCCTGTCCTGTTCTCTCCTTCCAGAAAATGCTCAGTTCCCTCTACTCTTTAGTCACATCCAATACATTCATAAACATAGGGGTTGACTGGTGCCAAAATGTAGCCAGGGACTTTATTGGTCCTGTCAGCCATGACATCCCCATGATCCCTATATTCTATGTGCTTCCTAGATGATCAGTTAGTGCGTTCCATAGCTGAGGCCATGGCATGTGCATGATAGTTATAGTGACTTGATGAAACTGAAACTTCACAATTGTAGGGGCATAAAATGTGGCATGTGTGGTATGCCCCCAACCCTGGACATGATTTTGAGGCTTTAGCATAAGAGGGGCAAACGTAGGCTTTGGGAAAAATGTGGGGCTACTACGCAGATATTGAAAGCAGCAGTGTACTAACAGGAAATAATAGTTTCCAGCACAGGCTCCAGTTAACGTGTTGCATCCTGGAGGCTACACCCAGTCCAGGAGGCCCCAAAAGCAGTGTGGCCCACTGGGAATTCTCCCAGTTCTCCCTATGGCTTATCTGCAGGGTGGAGAGTTCTGTATTTCCATCTCAAACATGCATTGTCATTGCTAAAGAATATGTGTCCATTTGGATTTGTGTGCTAACACATTTGGCACTGGAATTTTAAGACGATGAACCTTATTTATGAAGCGTCAGCACCACACAACGACACTTTTTTGGCCTCAGCAGCACTCAGTGTGGGATTTAAGAAACAAGGGCAGCGCTGATGTGGCTGTCGGCTAGCGTCGTATTAAACACTAGCACCAAAAAAGATGCTGTCAGGTGCTGTGGCTGAAGCAGCGCCAAATGAGACCTGCCGCTGTAGCTCAAGAGGAAGAACTGGATTGTAGTTTAATGCTTATAATTCATATTACACACATTTATTTGTACAGAATTTGCATTGGGACTTGTCAATAATGGAAACACAGGACCTAGATGGGACAAAATGTTTTTTTTTGGGGGGGTTATTAAAACTGTTTTTAATGGTTTCCTTTGCTTCTTAACAATGTGTAATTTGGAAACCATCAACTAAAATGCAGCCTAAATGCACTGTAAAGTTTGTCCCCAGCAGTGATTTATTGTAACTGTAATGAAACAACGCTAACAAGTGCCAGGAAAATACAGCGCCAATAATTTCAAGGAGGAAAAAAATCATAAATATGCTGGAGAGTGCAGGAAAAATGGCAGTACAAATTGGCGCTCACTGGCGTTGGGATAATCAAGTGGCGGATCCAACAAGTGCAATAATCAAAGCTAATTAGTAACATTCGGCACAGCCACTGCTTGCGCCAATGTAGTCCACAGGAATGCCGGGTCTCCGCTATAGCCACAAAAAGGATGCTAAAAAGCGCACATCATAAATAAGACCCTATTTCTGAATCCCAGCTTCAGCCTTAACAATTTTTTTGTTCTGTTCGAAGGATTAGAACTTATGTAATGTTCATTTTGTCCCCTGTGGAGAGATATGAGGGCTGATTCGACACTAAGGATTTTTATTTTTTATGAGAAAAAAATGTTTTAATGATTTTGGGCACCTTTTGTAAAGTGAGCTTGCCTCACGGAGTGCGTGGGGGATCAGGACGCCGGGATCTAGCAGGGACCCCTCCCAACCCTTCAATTTGGTGATATTTTGCACTTTTATTAATTTTTTATCAAATTTGCTTTGGGGCATTTCAGCTGGCTGTTTGCTTTCTTTTCCTATATGGGGATATATTTTTTAACTGCAGTCCTGTGGTACTGTAGCACTTTTTTAGCCAGTATTTAGCACTGTTTTTGTATTAGACACTCTATATTTATACATGGGGATATATATCTTAACTGTAGTACTTTCCAACCAGCATTCAGCACTGATTTTGCACTAGACACTTTACATTTATGTGCCATATTTAGCATGAGAGGGGTTCATTTTAAAAGGGGAGGAGGGATGGTTGTTTTGTCCCTGCTATTGAATTGGTTTTAACTTGTATGCGATGGTATATATATATATATATTTTTTTTTTTTTTAATTATCAATAAATATTGAGTCATTTATGATACTTTTTTGATGTAATTTATTTTATTTGGTGGTGCTTGAGGTGTCTCTGGTGGCTGCTGGGGCCACATATTTTGTGTTTGGCTACATTCTATTAGAGACTCCTTTGAAGCACACCTCAAATAATATATTGTGGGTGGTGCTGTGATATTCCCATTTTCAAATTTTAATGATTTTTAGCTGTGCTAATTATTTTAAAGAATT
This sequence comes from Gastrophryne carolinensis, assembly GCA_027917425.1. Classification (NCBI taxonomy): domain Eukaryota; kingdom Metazoa; phylum Chordata; class Amphibia; order Anura; family Microhylidae; genus Gastrophryne; species Gastrophryne carolinensis. Next base: position 164,289,673 of record CM051234.1, read on the forward strand.
TAGCTGCTAAAACAGTGTTGAATTGCACTAAGGAAAAAATTATTATACGTTTCCTGCCTTCATGAAAAACAGAAATCTTCCCAATGAGAACAATAATTACCTCCTGTAATTCAAAATTCAAAGTTACAAGACAAGGTTTTTTGGACATTAAAACATTTTTGGGCCAGGATGTCCTGCACATCTAAAGAGATCCTGGATACTGTAAGGGGGCTCTCTTCTATTTCAGCAACAAAATAAAGGCTGAACTGTAAAATGGAGTAAGACATAAAGATTTATGTGCTTTCTAAGTTCAGAATGACTTGTCCAGAAAGTCCCTGGCCTCGAGCCGAACACCAACCCCATTGAAATCAATGGGGACTCGAACTTCCGGGACAGAAAATGGCTGTAAAATGTGGGCAAGGGTTAGAGGCGATCACCAGGGCAATTGTCCTGCACAAAATGAACTAGGAAAAATACTCAAAACAATAACAGGAAACAAAAAAAAACATAGTTAAAAAAAATTGTTTTTTACTGGTGTCAGAGGCCAAATTTGGGGGTAACACCTGAGCGATTGCCCTGCACAAAATAGGGTAGGCAAGAAAAGGAAATGCACAGTTGGAGGAGGAGGCACCGACTGATTTCCAGAAATCCTGGGTGGTGGAAGAATATGCAACGTAGGGCTTCCTGCCTCAGTCCCAGCTGCCACTGACGCAGTGGACAGTTAAAGAGATGTAACACCCCTGCTCGGGCTTACTTGTCCATGTGTCAGTAGCAATGACGACACTGGAAGTATAGGCACAGCCCAGTGCACATTTTATTTTCTCCACAACCTTTTGGTGCAGGGCAGGGATGGTCTGGCTAGAAAAGTAGTGGCAGTTGGGAATGGTGTATTGTGGGATAGCCTTCTCAATCAGATTTTTAAAACTGTCCATCTCCACCAGGCAGAATGGGAGCATTTCAAAGGCCAGCAATTCAGAAATGCTAGCATTCAGGGCCAGGGCTAATGGTTGGGATGGGCACAACTTCCACTTTCTCTCCAAAGTTTGCGGGATAGAAAGCTGAACGCTTCCTTGGGATTGTGTGGACAGGCTTGTGATGGTGGTACTGTTGCTGGTGGTGGTGCAGGTGGGGATGGTGGTGGTCTAGATGGTTCTAGAGGCACAATTGATGCAGTAGAGGGAGACTCAGGTGTTAGCACAGAGTGCACATGACCCATGTTTTGTTGTTTGTGCACTGCTAGAAAAAATGCCACAGTGGTGAGATCCTTGACCCACTCCCCCACTTTAAGCCTCAAAATGCAGAAAGCTACAGCAGTCGGTGCTAGAATTTCATTATCATCGAGGGTGTCCAGTGATGCTCCACTGGCCACCTCCTCATCTTTCAACATAAAGTTGTCATCTGAGAACCCTAGGTCTGCAACTGGAGCAGGGGCAGGTATATGGTCCACGGTATCCCAGCTAGGATTGTCATCAGAGCATTATTGACTCCATGACTTGTGGCTGGGACTGCCTTGCTAATTCTAAGGGTGTTGAGGTAGAGGGCTTAGCACTCTCGGAAAAGATGGAGTGAGTGGAAGAGAGTCCCATGGAACTGGCAGCACTGCGTGCGATATAATCTACAACTTCCTCAACCACTCTGCCAGCAGTATTGGGTCCTACAAAAAATAGCCCCAAACCCTGGCACCTTCTTGCACCAGAGGAAGGTGTAGCAGGCTAGGATGAAATATGTCCTCTCCTTGCAGCACCAGCTCCATCATCCCCACTGGCAGCAGCAGCACCACGGTCATGTGCCTGTCCCTTATTTGCTGTTTTCTGCATTGTTAGACACCTGCAGTTACCTGCAGTTACAGTGGCCCAAAATGGACAATTATTATTTTTTAATAAACAATTACATTTTGTTATTATACAAACAGAGCCCTATGTAGCCCTATCAAAAAAAAGAGCCTCACGTGACCTGAACCAGTGGACACTACACAATTTTTTTTAGTTTTTCAAAAGAGCCTCACTTAGCCTGTGGACTCTACACTAACATTTGTTATTAAGTGCCCTGAAGAAGTGGATACTCCACTAACACTTGCTATTAAACAGCAGTGGCACTTAAGCGGCTTGTACAAGTGGAAACTCTATTTGTTATTAACCAAAAAGAGCCTCACATTGCCAGAACCAGTGGACACTACACAATCTTTTTTACAAGAGCCTGATGTAACCTGAACAAGTGGACACCCAAGTGGCCTGAGCAAGTGAATACCCCATTAACACTTCTTATTAAACAGCAGTGACACCCAAGTGGTTTGAGCAAGTGGATACTGCACTAATAATTGTCATTACACAGCAGTGACACCCAAGTGTGTTGAGGAAGTGGGTACTCCACTGATAATTGTTATTAAACAGTCGTGTCACCCAAGTGGTTTGGGCAAGTGGATACTCCACTAATAATTGTTATTAAACAGTAGTGACACCCAGGTGGTTTGAGCAAATGAATACTCCACTATTGTCATTAAACAGCTGTGACACCCAAGTCAGTTGAGCAGGGGGATACTCCACATGCAGTGGCATTTAACTAAGCCGCAGTGAAGCCACATCTGTGCCTTAGCAGACTCCCTGCCAAAACTACAACTCCCATGATGCTCTGGGATTCTCTTCGTCGCGGTGACGGAAGCCAGAACCATTAAAAAAACTACTCTCTGGTCCTTGTCTAATTAGCACATTGAAGACATCATATGACAAAATGCACGTCAGGATTGGCAGAGCCGCAGAAGTTGCGGCTGTGCATGGACTTACATTCCTCCCCACTTTCTGGAAGGGAGCTCATCGTTTGGGACATTTACAATCCTTGGCTTAATTACTATGAGGATGGTTCATCCTATATTTTTTATCTTTTATTTATTGTTTATATAGTCTTTTATTTAATAAATGGATTGAAACCACCCCTGGGCTGAAAATTACGCTTGCAGCAAGCTACTCAACAGCTAATCAAGGATAAGATTTGTATCAATCCACATGAGTATTTAACCCTCAAAGGCCCATGGTAGGTTATGAAAACCTCTGGGCCGTGGCGGTAAGGGCCTTTTTATACCCTATTAACTTGGCATTTTAAATAAAATTAATACATATATTTGATTGTAAACATTATAACTATTGACTGAAAAGGAGGATACTCAACCTTCCGAACAGCCAATATTGATTCACTCAGAAGATACAGAAACTTCAGCACAGCTGATCTGTCTGAGGTCATTAGTGCTCTCATACATACTAGAAAAAAGCGCAACTTAATTTCGGATAACATTAGCTGGTCTGTTGCCCATTTTTTATTTGTCGGTGGGATTCTGACTGCAGTATACCTTGGCTACCTACTTGTTCCACCTGGAATCTTGAATTCTGTTTATTCAGACTCAACAGCAAATGGCTCTGCTGGCTTCTACTTCCAGGGTGTAACTAAGTGACTGTGTTCCTGGCAGCAGCACCACTCCCTTTCTGATATTTAAACATTAGCTATTGGCTTCAGGTGAAACCAGGAGGTAGAAGCCAGCAGAGCCACTTGCTGGTGAGGCTGAATAGACATAATCCAACATTCAGGTGGAACAGAGCCAATAGCAGGTAGCTAAATGGTACTGCAGCCAGGGACCCAGCCACTTCTCTGACCACAGGTGTAGAATTCTGAAGGCTACAGGATAGAGGGATTCAAACAGTAGATACTGGTCTGTGCGAGTTGATTTTCTGTAGGCCACCAGCCTTTCACCCAAGAATACCAGTGTGTTGCTTTGCACATCTTCCTGTGTAAACCTGATGTTATGGCCCCCAACGTTTATGTATTCAATGAAAACCTGCACATTTTGGTTGTGGATACAATGAGAACTTAGAATTCCTACTTAAATTGGACCCACCGCCAAGTGGAGATACTGTGTAAAAATTAAAGAATACAAGAACACATTGACTTTGGTTATTTTTTCTTCTGAGGGAATCTGCCTCTCTAACATGTTTTTCATACACACTTATGTGACTAAAACCTATCCAACCATTTTTGAGATGTGATACTACCATCTTCTAATTTTTTTTCAAATGCAATGAAAAAAACGCTAAACTACTATGTTCTAAGATCCATTGTGAACAAAATACGCTTATATGAAATTTCCAAGTCATTGCACTCTTGTTTTCTTACCCCATGCCCAAAATTTTTTTAGTATTGGGGTTGTAAAGAACCCCCAAATAAAAAATGAACATCCAATCTAAAAAATTCTTGTGGTCCATGAGAGCAACCATAAGGAGATTTCTGAGGCGGTCACCCTATTGACTTCTATTGAGAGGAGAAGGTGGGGGATGCTTTGTCTTATACATCTCAATATAAGACAATAGGGCAACAACAACAAGTAATCCCATCATGGCTGCTCCCATGACCACAAGAGTTATTCAGACTATACTGTCCCTTTAACTGCCTGTGGCTCATCTGAGTATATTCTGATGAGGAGTCCCCACTAGAGGTGTGGCTAATGCACTTATGTGCAGTCATTGCCATGTCCTCCATCAGTGCAGGCTTACCAGTAGTGAGAGGGGTTGGGTTAGGGTGCTATGTCACCCTAACGCACCCCAACCCACCCCTTCCCACCACCACCAGGACCGTCTTTGACACAGGTAGGATTTAGATCTCAGTCACTAATGTTACCCCTTATACTATTCTGTAACTTATAGGTCAAAATATCACATCCCATACAAACCAAATGTATGCATTAGCTTTAAAATAACACCTACTGTTACACTTATCACCCATGTTATGATGTTAATGCATAGCTTAATACTGGTGAATCAATATGGCAAAAGTATATGTGCCTAAAAGCATCAGTGATCAAATGTTATCACCAAAACACGTTCCTTCACCAGATAACACGAGATACAGCTGCTCCATCCAAATGCAAGAGTAGAGCGAGAAACTACCAACAGTTCACTTAGGCTACTGGTAAGATGTGCCCATGCAATCTTTGTATGACATTGTAGAAAATAAACCTAAACTGATTGATAGGACAGCGTCAGCGTTTTGACATGATTAGACAGACCATCTTCCTAGTCAGTAACAGACCACATCATGATAAATCTATAATTGTAACGCCTAAAAATGATTTCAGGATCCTCAGTTGTGTACCTCCACAAGCCTGAAGTGAAGTGGCTTTGCAGTGATTAATGAACAGTGAGTAAGGAATATTGTGATTCTTTCTTCTAGTAATGTGGCATGTGCTCGGCCATCCTAAATGGAGTTACCTGCTCCTATAAAATGTCCATTAATCATAAAGAAACTGGCAAATAAACCCTAACAGCAAAACATTTCTGTTCCAAGTCTGTGTGTTTGCAGGGCCAGAAGTCTGCAGCTTGTTAATCAATCATGGCTTTTATGCATTTACCTGTCACTGAGAAAGTGATGGAAACAGCAGAGCGCCAAGTGTACATCAGCCTGGCATAGGGCATTGCCTTGTCACGGCCGCTGCCAAAATCCACGCTGGGATCACTCTGCTAATCTTGGCATGTTGTGAGGCAATTACAAAGTAGCCAATGAAGTGCCACAGTTTCTTCCCGGGAAAATGTTAACCCCTCATTATTTACATGGAAGTGTATTCGATAAAGCAGCTCTAATTGCTGTATAAATTAACAGATATAATTCCAGACCAAAACTGACTTAGCTCTGATAAACTGACAGCAATTGACACATTTTGCATAATATAAACGCATCTATAGAGGTCATGCTAAATATTTGGTGAAGCCAGTGCGTGTGGCTTCTGGTGTGCTTTGTGGTGTGAATTGCAACCTGCATCCAGGTGAACTTTGTAGTGATGCAAAAAAGTATTTGTCCTGCATCCCCCCCGCCCAAAAAAAACCTGTACATTTGATGGTACATTTTCACAGTTTAAGTACATTCATTTTCCAGTGACGTAAGGATATATTTTTAAAGTTTGGAAATAACAGCACCCTATGGGCTATGCCAAAGATTTCATCATTTTATTCTGCATAGCCCATAAGGCTCTGTTGTTTCCAAACTTAAAAACAAATATACTTACCTCATTGGAAAAATGATGTGCTTAACCTGTAACAATGCCCCATCACAAGTACAGGTAATTTTGGGGGAAGGTAGGAAACTTTTCTTGGCACTTTTTTGTGTCTAAACACTAAAAAGCTTACCGAGATGCGGGTTGCAATGCACACTGCAAGTCACACTGCAAGTCACACTGGCTTCAACAAATATTTAGCATGACCCCTCCATATCTGCAATCAATGGGGAATGTACTCTTCTGCTGCCAGTGCCATTCACTTCTACTGCCACTTCCACTAACAGAACCATTCCTCATGGGGTATTTTCCTCATTCCCCTCTCTAACCCCTGAAAGTATTAAAGTGGATCACAACCCAAGATTATCCCGTGTTTCAGACTTTGCCATGCCTTCCCACTCCCCCAATTTGCCCCAATAACTAGAGGATGCGTCTGCTTACGTACTGATCACATTACAGGCCATTATCTTTGCTTTTTACTTGTAAACTGGAACTTCTTAAATTGCTTCTCTGCGGTAGCCTGTGGCACAATCTTTTGGTAAGTGTTTTACGACGACTAAAAGTAGCATAGACTGGCAAAGCCTCTCATGTCTCCACTAGTTTGCTCAGGTTTCCTGACGTTTCTGCTAGTTTCTGCTTGTGAGACTCCTGAATTAGAGGCAGCAGTGACTGAGACCTTTGAAAGAAAGTAGCTTAAAGAGATTGACCAGCCAAGTAAAAAAAACAAAAGGTACTCACTTTTTGTCCTTCTGTCCCCTGCAGCTGATTGGTCCGACTCCGGGGCTCAGCAACTCACTCGATCGCTGGACCGCATCCCAGCAATTGGCAGTGCTTTCATGCCTGGCTCACTCAATATTTGCAATATTCCATTGAGGTTGCTGAGAATGACTACAGATAGCAAATGGTCTGTACAGGCAAAAAAAACATAGCTTTTGTCCTCTGCAGCTGGTCCATTATATTCCAGTTTCATGAAGCTTACTTAGGTCCGAGATCGAGCCCTGACATATGCAGGCCTGTCCTCCACTCATCAACAACATATAGCCAACCCCTGCTCCAGTCATAGTGATTCTAGCATGCCACACGTCCATTCATTGCAATCGAGGGGGCATGTCAGGCCTTGGACAGACCCTTTTAGCTCAAATGCTTGCCAAAATCTACAGTTTAATCACGATTTAGGCAAAATCATAACTCACATTTGAGAATACATTTCCTGAATTGATTCAAAATGTTACCCATGATGTGGTTGCTCTGAACCGTATGGCTGTATACCTGGTCACACTGACCATCAAGCTCTAGGAGAGCAATCATCACAGTTAATTCACATTCATTTGTATGCATTCTAAAAGCCATAAGAAAGTACAGAGAATAACTCTAAATTACAAAGCACCTTTTTTATTATATTATATAATCACTCAGAAAGGCTTTTTCTGTTGTTTGTTCAATGTTTTTTTACATTAAAATGTGCTGTTTCTCAAAATGCTTTGATCAAAATGTTAACATTTAAAGAAGACTTTAAAATTTTTACTGTGCTTGGTGCATATTTAACAGTTTCTAAAATATGTATATGGGGTTATTGTTAACCGTGGTAGTTAGAAAGGTAATCTATCCCCTTTTAAATGTCTATATGGCCATCAGTTGTCACCATTTTAAGATTTCTATCAAAATTAATGGTGAGCCAAAGACATTATTGCAAATGCAATTGTGAAGCCCATTCCTAAGCCAAGGATCACTGGTCTGTATGTGGACACCCAAGGTGAGGAATGGGATGATAGATAGATAGATAGAAAGTTGATGGCAGAAGGAGACCATGTGGTCCATCTAGACTACCCTTTTCTTTTAGTATAGATGTGTGCTTATCCCAGGCATGTTTAAATTCACTTATTGTCCATTGTTTAACTATCTCTGCTGGAAGTTTGTTCCATGAATCTACTACTGTTTCTGTGAAATAATATTTTCTAACATTGCTCCTGATCTTCCCTCCGACTAGCTTCAGGTTGTGCCCCCTTGTTCTATCATTACGTTTCTTCTTAATAACACTTTCCTCCTGAACCTTATTTAAACATATTTAAAGGTCTCAATCATGTCCCCCTCATTCCTTCTTTCCTCTACACTGTACAAATTAAGTTCTTGACGTCTCTCCTGATAAGTTTAAGTCCTTCTATCATTTTTGTTGCCCACCTTTGGACCCCTTCTATTTGAATAATGTCTTTTTGCAGGTAAGGTCTCCAGAAATGTACACAGTATTCTAGCTGTGGCCTCACCAGGGCTCTATACAGCGGCATCATAACCTCCCTCTTCCTACTGGTGATGCCTCAAGCTATGCAGCCGAGCATCCTGCTTGCTTTTCCCACTGCATGGCTACACTGTCCACTCATCTTGCAGCTTTCAGTAATCATTAACCCGAAATCTCTCTCCTTTAAAGTCCTTTAAAGTCCTGGCTAACACAGTACTACCCATATGGTACTCAGGGTGGGTATTCCTTCTACCCAAGTGCATTATTTTACATTTAGAAACATTACACTCCAGTTTCCACTGTTCGACCACCTATCCAGTAAAGCTAAATAATTTTCCATGTTGCAGACACCTCCAGGAATATGCAGCCTATTACTCATCTTTGCATCATCGGCAAACAGGCAAACCTATGTCACTTACATTTATTATTATTTAAGGGAGAACCCTAGAGAGAAACTTTGTCTTTTGCCTTAACTACTCATTCGGTACAAGTTCCAGAACAAAAATAAAATCCCCTCAGACAAGATTGAGAATCTGGAAGATCGGGGCCAGCCTAACAAGAGAAGCCCGTGGTTGAGCAAATACTGCCAATATGGTGGTAATCATTGTCTCACAAAAAACCTGAAAAGGGGGCATGGCTTGGTTATGGGCGTGTGAAAAAGCTGAGATCAGAGCTCCAGCCAGATTGTGTGGAAAAAGCCCTATCCACCCTTACAATACAGCCTCTAGACTTACCTTCTATGATGTCTAAGAAGAGGAGGAACAGAGTGACAGCTGTGGGGTGCAAAACTTGCCCCATCACGACATTCGTCCAAGTAAAAGAGCAGGGAGCTGGCGAGGAGGAGGGCCGCAATATGGCGCCCACCCCTCCTAGGAGAAGGACTCAGCAGGCGGGGATGCTGGGACAGGAAATGGCGGCCGGGGATCCAGTTACCTGCAGTCGGGAAGCGGAGGGCGGACTTGCCCCATCTATGAAGCAGCCAAGGATGGAGGCGGCGGGGGCAGCAGAGGAGGGGCGTTTGAGCCCAACACCCCTGATGAGCGGCGGAGGAGAGGAGGCGGCGCAGCGTGAGCACGCGGAGGTGATCGGCGAGGAGGCGTGGGGCGGAGGACGGCCCTCCTCTCCCCGCCCGGACGTTCGTGCTGCGGGGAGGAGGACGCGGGGAGACCGCTCCCGCGATGTGCTGCCGCCGAGCCCGGCGGGAAAGTGACAGACGTTGGGGCGGGCTGGAGCTGAGACTCCGCCGCAGAACCAGTGAAAAGAGGGAGGGAGCACTGATGCGGGCCAAGGTTGGGTCCCTCGGGATCACCAGGGGGGCCATGGCATGAGACTCCCCCCCCCCGCACAGTGCCCTCAATAGGAGGGAGAGTCAAAGCCATCAGATCCTGGCCCAAGGGAGTCAGCAGGCCAGTCCCGGTCGCAGTGTGAGAGGGAGAGACACAGCTCCAACACCATACCCCTATCAGCAGTCTCCAAGTCCCGACTTCCCCCCGGTGGCCCTCCAGGATGGGTCGAGGGTCACAGATCACCATCTCCTCTTGAGATGGATCCCAATTCAATGCCGCCTGATTTGGAGCTGCCCCATCGCGCCTCTGGTTCCCGGATGCGACTTAGGAGCACAGGTGACGCACAGGTTTCTCCGGCTGGGCTGTCAGCTTCCCCTTGTTGGTCCCAGGGATCTTCAAGCTCAGATCGGGTGGAACCCAGCGGGTCCAGGAACGTTCCCCTGGATTTGGATCAGCACAGTATTAAAGCTCTTATCTCGTCTTTGCCCACTAGGAAAGATTTCGAGAATTTCATTAATAGAATGGAATCTTCCTTCAGGAGAGAGATGGATGAAGTATCAAAGATAGTGACTGAAATAGGCACCAGAGTTACATCTGTAGAGCAAGTTCAAGAGACAGTTCACCAACGCCTCACTGCGCTAGAGAACACCCGCAGCATTAAGGGACGAAATAGAGCTAGATAGGGTTCACAGAGCTCCGGGCCCTAAAAACACAGACCAGCGCAAGCCGAGGGACATCATTTGTCGTGTGCACTTTTACAAGCTAAAAGAAGCCATCATGCGCCAAGCATGGACCAAAAAAACCATCACATTCAAAGGAGCGTAGATCATCTTACTACCCGACCTAGCACGCCGCACACTTCAGATGGGGAAGGTCATGAAACCACTGTTGGAGAGTGCCAGGGCCGCAGGAGCCACCTACAGAAGGGGTCACCCCTTTCATCTTATTCTTCAATTACGTGGTCGCAGCTTTGTTCTCTGCAGCCACTCTCAACTCAGAGAGGCCTTTGAATTCCTGGGCTCCCCAGGTGGTGGAAATAGAAAACTGGCTATCTCCTTCGCTGTGCCCGCCCTGGGATCCTGAGCTAGGGGGTTCTATTGAATTTTCAGTCTCTGAGATCCTGGTCCTTGCTACGTGTTCTGTTTTATGGATGACTCGTTGGGGGCCCCCGCTTCAAGCAGATCTGAGCCAACTGCTCTTTGAGGGAACAAACACGGGGGGTGCCGCTCAGACCGGAAACGGTCCGAGTGGGTTCCCATTATTTATACGTTTGATCTCCTGCTGACAGGGGGCACTCCGCGGCTTGCTGAGATTGTGGGCTGATTCGTCGGTTCGGGGGCCGCGGGGGGGGGGCTCGGTGGGTGAGGGGTGGCGCAGCGTGGGGACTACTTCAGTCCCTTAGATGAGGACTCCTCAATGCCTTGAGAGACCCGGAGCAGGGCCCCTCGCCCGCCTTGCTCCCTCCCTCCCGACCCCCTGCGGGCCTTTGAGCCGTGAACCGTCGGCGCAGCCGACGGGGACGGCTGATGGGCCGAAGGTATGTTGATATATAATATGCTATATGTCCGCAGCGGGAGAGGTCTGGAAGTCTGGCGCTTCGTCTAGATCCTTTATGAGTTGCTCAGGGTGAACCGGCACTGATGGGCCTGATGGGCTCTCGGGGACCATGAGTTTCGAGATGCTAATGGACCACTTGCGCTCCGGCCAGGAAAATTCTCACTGGTTCTTGCCTTCCACTTCCCCCACTTAGACGATCTCCTGCCTTTCCCAGGAGGCTCCTGGAGAAGCCTAAGGGGATCAAGTGCGTTAGTGCGCTAGATTGTGTTGATCATTTAATTTGCTGTGTTCAGTAGATTGCTGATGAGAACTGTTTCTGTTGTGCTTAGTTAGTGGTTTTCTCCTCTTTTTTGATAGTTTTTCTTTTCTTCCTTTCCTCACTGTTGCTTCTCGCTCCCTACTTCTCCTCTTCTCTTTCCACCCTTCTCATTGAGGTTTCTGGCCTCTCCTCCCTCTTACCCCCCCTACCTACTCGAATGGCGAATTTAACTGTCTGATCCTACAACGTGAAGGGTTTAAATGCCCCTGAGATCTAAAGTACTGTATGACCTCCATAAATGTGGAGCCAAACTTGTGTTATTACAGGAAATGCATTTTAGGGAGGGACGAGTTCCTAACATTTGGGACCGCCACTTCTCTTCTTGGGTACATGCCCCGAACCCGGGAAATCTGGGAAAAATCCCGGGAAAAAAGATTGACCCTAATGACAGATATATTTTTCTGAAACTGTCAATCTGTACGAAGACTTACACTGTGGCGAATCTATACAGCCCCAATAAGGACCAGTCCCAATTCTGTCTTAGTGTTCTCAAACAATTATCTGATTTTGCGGAAGGGATAATTATAGTGGGAGGGGATCTGAATATGCAATTTAACCCGCAAATTGACACCTCCTCCGGTATGTCCGCCATCCCTCTAGCGGGGCTTAAAGAGTTAAAGAATAAACTGTCGGACGTCCAGCTAATAGATGTATGGTGAGCCCTACACCCAGGATCCAGAGACTATACGCTTTACTCCAATGCAATAATTCATATAGTCGTATAGATTATCTCCTATTAAGCCATCACCCGATGTCTTGGGAACCAGAGGCCAGCATAGGGAATATACTCTGGTCGGACCATGCACCAATTTTCCTGTCCTTTGAGCTACCCGGGCTGGTCCCAAGCAGGTGGGATTGGCAACTTAACGACAATTTATTGAAAGACGGGGCCTGCCAGGCAGCGGTTGAAAATGCCATAGAACATTTTCTATCTGACCACCAAAACGATAGCACCTCCCTCCCGATGCAATGGGAAGCGTTAAAATGTGTCCTAAGGGGGATATTTATCCAACATGGATCTAGGTTTAAAAGAGAGAGATCCACTCTTATTTTCCAGACGTTAACCCTGATTCAAAGCCTTGAACTCGATCATAAGCTCTCCCCCTCAAACGCCAAATGGCTAGAGCTGGAAAGAGGGAAATTGCAAAGCCTATATAACCTGTGCTATCTGCGCCATAGGGACAGGATAGGAGCAATTAGCAAGATTACTACACCCCCGTAGTGCAGCCACATACATCCCCAGCATTAAAACACAGGGAGCTGCCAAGACCTCCAATCCCGTGAAAATTGCAGGGGCTTTCAGGGATTATTATAGCTCTTTAAATAATCTGCCCAGACCCGACGCCCGCATTTCTGAGCCCGATGTACACTTAGCGGTTCAGGACTACGTTAACAGGACCCCGCTCCCTAGGATTCCTGAGGAGGAGATCGAGCTTTTAGAGGCCCCCTTTGGGACCCTGGAGGTACTAAGGGCTATTCAAGACACTCCCACTGGGAAGAGCCCAGGCCCCGACGGATTTACCCCAAGAATTTACAAACAATTAGCCGCTAGATTGGCTCACTTTTTGACCAGGGTTTTCAATTCAGTGGGTTCAGACTCCCCTTTCTCCAAGCAGTCGCTGGCGGCAACGATCACCGTTATTCCTAAGCCCGGAAAGGACCCCACGGTGTGCGGCAGTTACCGCCCCATTTCGTTGATGAATGTTGACGTTAAATTGTTTGACAAATTAATAGCAGGATGTCTTCAGACTCAGATCCCTAATATCATTCACCAAGATCAGGTGGGGTTTGTCCCTGGCAGAGAGGCACGAGACAACACGAACAAGCTCCTCACGCTTATCTCTTATGTGAAGTCCAAGGGAATCCACGCCTGCTTGCTTTCTTGTGATGCAGAGAAGGCTTTTGATTGGGTGGGGTGGGATTTTCTCCATGCCTCTTTACAACAGATTGGAATTGGCCCGTCTTTCCTGGGCAAAATTATGGCACTGTATAAGGATCCCATGGCCTCAGTCAGGGCGAACGGTACAGTATCAACCCCCTTCTCCATAGGCAACGGCAATGGAGGTTGCCCTTTGTCGCCACTTCTGTACATCATTACGATGGAACACTTGGCGACAGCCCTGAGGAATAACCAGGATATCAAGGGAATAGAGGTAGGAGGAAGACAGCACAAACTATCCTTGTACGCTACTGCACTTAACTTCCCCTGTGACGTCCCTCCCCCTTCTCTTAAAGGAATTTGAGCTATTTGGGAAGGCGAGTAATTTTAAAATTAATTACGGGAAATCAGAGGCCCTCAATCTTACTCTAACGCCGTCAAATGGTAAGTGAGTGTTAAATATCTGGGGGTCCAGATTTCAAATGACTTGGCAAAATTAAACGAACTGAATTACGCCACACTTATGAACAAAACAATTAATGATCTTAAACAATGACAGGAAATCACTATCATGGAGCGGTAGGATTAATACAATAAAAATGGACATCCTTCCTCGCTTTTTGTACATTTTCCAAACTGCCCGTATAGCTCCCCCTAGCTGCTTCTTCAGGCTCTTAAAATCAGCTTTCCTTAGATTCGTCTGAGGGGGGGGTCTCAAAACCATGGATCCGGTATGCTATCTTGTCTCGGCATAAAACGAAGGGAGGTCTAGGTATGCCAGATCTCAAACTCTATCACGCTTCGGCGGTCTTAATGAGAATAATAGACTAGGCCCATCAGGACACAAGCAAAATCTGGGTCATCATCCAGGAGGAGCTGTCCCCTTGGCCATTGGTCTCTCTGCCTTGGACAAAACCCCAGCCAAAAAAAATGTCTAGGTCCTTGCCATTTCTGACACAACACTTGCTTACGATTTGGAACCGCTTGACGGCTAAGGGCCAACTAGTGAGACGTCCGGGCCCCATGACTCCAATACTGGGAAATCCGGACTTCGGCCCCGGGGTGGGGGTAGAGTCCTTCTTGGGATGGAAAGTTGAGACGGCTCCAAGAGTAGAGCAGTTGCTGAGTGGAGGGCGCCTCCCATGCCTAGATGAGTTGAGGAAGCGGAGTCCTGGGGTGTACTTGTCTTGGTTTTTGTATGGACAGTTGGCGGCCTTCATAGCGTCTCTAAAGCTGGGGGGTAACATCGGGGACCCATTGTCGGAGATGGAGGGGCTCCTCTCTTCTGCGTCTCCCGTGCCCCATACCCTTTCCCGGATATATTCCGCCCTAGTGAACAATGTTCATTCGGGGCCGCTAGGTTACGCCTCGAGATGGGAGAGGGAGTTGGGCTTGTCCCTCTCAGAGGAGGATCAAGGCAAAGAGTTCAACTTGGCACACAAAGTGTCATTAGAGGGGGCCGCGCAAGAGAGGAACTACAAGATTGTCTCCAGATGGTATAGGTGCCCATCGGACATCAAGAGATTAGCCCCCCACTCCTCGGACGTATGCTGGAGGTTCCTCACTGGGGAGGGCAACATGACTCATATATGGTGGGTTTGTCCGGCTATTCGTGCATTCTGGGATAAGATGCTGAGCATCTATTTGGACGCCACTGGTTTGTCAGTCAGAAACTCCCCCCAGTTGACACCTCATCACAATACAAAACGGATATACTCAGGCATTTCTTGTCGGCTGCAAGAGCTGTGATCCCTAGACACTGGAAATCACAAGAGATTCCCTCCATGGGGGAGTGGTTAACAGAGCTGGAATGGATTAGGCGTGCAGAGGAACTTATCCTGGGTGACAAGGGGCTTAGGGACAAATATGCGCTGACTTGGACCTGCTGGGAGGTTCTTCGGGACTCAGATGGATTTAAGGCCAGGCTTAATCAGATTGGGTAATTTATACAGCGGCCGTCAGGGGGCGGAGTACCTAACTGGGAGACATTGGCATAGCACTGAGTTCGCAATCATGAGATATCAACGGATTTCTTGGAGTATTTATCCCCCCTCTTCCTTTCTCGCCCTCTTTCTGTCCTTCTCTTTCTTTCCCGCCCCTATTAGGTACAGTAAGAACTATAGTTCTATGTAGTCGCTTTCTCCTTATAATAACCAGGCATCCATCAGACGCGGTGGAGAATTTAAGTGGCGGTTAGGTCCTGGCATCCTGGACATGTATTATGACTCCTGTGGGTGTTGTTTTGAATTTCACTCTGTTGAATCGCTCTCTGGATTATACTGTCCTGGATGTTACATGTTACATTGTACCGATTTAGGGACTGTTCCCCATGTATCTTTTCTGCCTGTTTGTTTCAAATAAAAACAGATTATAGAAAAAAAAACCTGAAAAAAAATTTCTCACGGTGGTAAGCCAAGTGAGGTTGCACTGCAACATAGAATAAATGAATAAATAATGAAGTTTATTAAAAAGACCATATACATAAATTGCAGTCAAGGACAATTAAACATAGCAGGGAAGCCCTCTAGTACTGCTACAATTAAATAAGTGTGCAGTGACTTACAATTCAGACTCTTATCTACATCAAAATGACAAAGTGAATAAGTTAATCATTTAGGCAAATAAATGAATGTGAGTGGCACAATCAATCTAAATATAATAAGTCTTATTATTAAGTCACTTAACAAAGTGCAAGTGTTTTGTCAGTGTTATGTACATTACAACTAATATTTTACGCGAACAATTTAAACCTAAACACACAAACCAATAATTAGCACATAAGAGGTATCAAATAATTTCAGAAAAGATAAATCACCAGATCATCAGTGCAGGGCACACTCCTCTGGCAGCCACAAAGGGTACCATGGGTAAAAATAATGTAAAAGCAATGACAAATAAGGTCATGAGCAAGCTATATACAGTCTCTCTTACGTGATTTAGAGCATGTCCTTCATCGATACATGGATATACTGATAGCCAACCATTCGCATGGGGCACCCTCACATTACCATATTCTTGCCGAAGCACACATCATTGCACCACGACCCCTTTTTTTTTGAATAGGTAGCAGAGGCATTGGCCAGGAATGGGTAATGGGATCACAATAAAAAATAAATCATGTGCCACCAGGGAAATCAACAGCTGACCACTAGGAGGGGTCAACATTCCCTCTGCTTCTTTAACAGTGGCCCTAAAGAGTAATAGATATTTTTCGAGTGGTTAAAGTGGACCAACACCCAGGATTTTGACTATCCTGGGTTTTGGTCCACTTCGGTGGGGCACCCCGATCGGCTGTGTTGAAACCCCCTAGAAAGCCCCGAAAACTCCCCTCACCTCCCCGCCGACGGACAAGCAGAGCGCGTCCGCCGCCGCCGCCGCCTCCCGCGCGTCCCTCTTACAGGGAGCGCACCCGCGCTGGCCATTCACAAATGGCCAGCGCGGGAGCGCGCCCTGCTAGAGGGCCCCTTTCAGTGTTCACTTTTCTTTGCTTTACTACCATCTTCATGTTCTCCTGCTCTTGTATTTATCTGCCATCCGGCAGATTCCCTTTAAGGTTAATGTTATCCAAGTCTTATTGAGTCTTATTTAGATGTATTACTTTGGAAAGGGTAGCTCTAATCCTGCAAAATAATGTAGCAAACATGTAAAATATGTGTTAAAAATGTATATGACACCTTATTCCGTTTTCTTGAGTTTATCCAAAAACTTATTAACCAAGTAAAGACATCACACTGCAAACTTCCCACTAAAAACAATCCTTTTTCAGTGCTCCCCTATGACTTTTTGTGATACATTAGTAATTAGGTTATATGCAAATTCAGAAATGCTTGGGAAAAAAGTAAAAAAGAACAGTAATCTTTTAGATAATTAGATGAATAACAAAAATTACAATCGTATCTCTTTCCTGTACACCATTTACATTCTTATAATATAAACTCAAAGTCTATTCCGCTATATGCAGCACTGGAGTGCATTAGGTATGCTTTTTCTTCCTGGGTTCAGGCACAAATCAAAGAGGTGATTTGCTCCCCAGAATACCTCAGTGAGTTGACTGTTTGAACTCATGGAGTGCCAAAGAGTTCTCAAAGTTCTTTTTTTATTCTTACCAGCATGAATTGTCTACATTTCTAAGCCTGCTCTCCAACCTCTCCCTGCTGAAATATCCATACTTGTGGAGTTTTAAAGTTTTCTCTGTCTACCTTCCAAAGATGACACATCTCTGATCTCCTTTACTTAGCCAGTATAGGCGCGCAGCAGGAAAGCAGTAAAGGATGTCCTTCTTGGCTCGGTCGGATGCTAACCTCTAAGATGCACAGGTAGACCATTGTGTTCAGATGCTCTACATGTTGTTTCATCTGCTAGGCAGACTGTGGCCAAAGGACTGAACAGCCACTGAGAATACTGAATTGTACCTAACATCCACCCTGGAATTACAATAATGAACTGCATATATATATATATATATATATATATATATATATATATATATATGTTTCATATTATTCAGAAAATTCATAGCAAGTGCTCATACAATATTTGTTTTTAAAACATGATTGGGACATGCTAGTCATCTAACTGGTGATCAGTTTTTAATTGATCTGGGTTGTGGAATGTCTGCGCCCATGAACTGAGAATGTTATTACAGTCCTTGTTCAGGCACATACTAATTTCCATCCTACTTTATCCCACAGTTTAAATTGAGCCCTTTCAAGGCATATCAAAATCTCTGATTAGGAGCCTGTTGATACCATTTAGTGCCAATATTTTAGCTGCAGCGGCACTCAGCGGCACTAACAAAAAACATACTGTGACTGCCAATCTGCGTCTAATTTATCACTAGTGCCATATAGATTGGCAGTCGCATCGGTGTTGTCTGTTTCTTGGTAGTGCCGCTGCAGTTAAAATATTGGCACTAAGTGATATTAACAGGCACCGACGCTTGATAAGTCAGGCTTCTAATCAGAGGTTTTGAGATGCTTTGAAAGGGTGCTGGGTGCTCTTGTTAAAGCTGGGCCAGTTTATAGTGGAGCTGTAAGTTAAGATCCCATAGAGCACAGTGGGCAGATGTATTGAAGTGTTTTATGCTTATAACTAATATTATGCACATTTTGTGTACAGAACTTGCATTGTGACCTAAACATCATTTTCACAAAATGTCATTTTATTTTTTTCTTGTAAAATCATGCAATTCATTTTTTTGTTTACCAGGGTATAATTCGGACAACAACTAAAGCACAGCCTAAATGCACTCTAAACTTCGTCCCATTTGTTCCTAGCAGCGATATCCTGTAAGTGTAATGATGAAATGCCGACCATCACCTATTATGTACAGTGCCAATCTTTTAAACATGCCAAAAATTAATAAATACGGTGTGCAGTGTCTAAAACACGGCAGTACAAAGTGGCTCACACTGACCCTGTTATAATTGCCAGTTGGGTTCAACAGGCGCTGACACAGGCCGGCCAATACCTAGTGCAACAAGCAAAGCTAATTAGTTAACATTCGGTGCTCCAGCACGATTCTGTCAAAAAGAAAAAGATGATGGTCCTCAAAACTGGTGCTATGCCAGCAAAGATGCTTAACGGCGCACTTTTTAAATAAGGCTGTAAATGTGAATACATTATGTATTTTCACCTTCTTAACTTGATCACACAGCAAATGCGCCATCCCCTGGCATCATCCCCTCTTAGCACACTTGCCGCACCTGGCAGATGCGATGTCTGCTGGCAGGGATGTGCAGGCCAGTAGGAGTGGGGACACTGCAGAGTATGACTAAGCTTAATATGGGTTCATTTATAAATATAATGGTATATATAATAGTATATGTATGGGCAAACCTATACAATGAATTTATAATTTAATAAGGATATGTGCAGAGCCTCTCCAATTTAACCCAAAAAACACCTAGGTGTTTTGTAATGAAGGGACTCTATAGGTGAAGGGCCAAAGTACAGATGCTTTTTTTTACAAATGTCTGAATAACAGGCATTTATAGATATGCAATAAAATGGTAATAGCCGTTCCATCTTGGCTATCATGATTTATCGAATAGCACAGGGTGCCTTAATGAAAAAACTGCACCTTACTTCTTATCCATTTCCCCCATGTTTTCCCCTAATTGTAGGTTAAAGATGAAGTCCTCAAAGCCCACCCTACCCCCATTCTAAGCCCAATGTGGGCAATATCATGAAAAACAACTTATGGGGGGGATTTACAGTGTTTCTGTACTGATCTGTCTTTCAAGTCCAACTGTCATTTAAGAATATAGCTTCCATTCAGCGGCAGCGGAATTGTTTAGCTGATTAACAGCATACAAAACAGCAGTAATAAAGGTCTGACACACTAACTCAGCTGAGAATTTTACTTCTTACTAAAACCAGATGAAGTCGGGGTCATGCTAAATGCTGGTGAAGCAGGTTTACCATCGTTACCTTCATCATTATTACAATGAAGTAAGGATATTATTCTCAACTTTGGAGAAACAGCACCCTATTTGGCAAATTCTTTAGCATAACCCATAGGCTGCTGTTTTTTCCTAACTTATATCCTTACCCCATTGAAAAAATGATGTACCTCACCTGAATTTTGGGAAAAAATTGGTGTGTTCAAGTTAAAAAGCTCACTCAGATGTAAACTAAAGTTCATACACGAAAGGCCAAAGGTGAACTTGCTTCACCAGATCTTTTGACCCTGAATATAAAAATGTATGTGTTTTAAATGTATGTCTACAAAATACAACAACTCCTACTCAGGTATATATATATATATATATATATATATAAACATTTCTATATTTAAATGAAAACTAAAACTGCTATAAATTATTCCAAAGTGAGTAAAAGTAAATAGCCTACTAGAAGTTAAGCCAAAGTGGGTAATGGTAAATGAATATGTATATATTTGTATATGTGCAAACTGCAATACATTCTCATTGTGTGTAGATATGCAAGAGATTTATGTGGCTTCTATGCAGAAACCACGCACACACATTACAAGCACTTCAATTAGGCACTTGTCAAATGAGCCAAACTTAGAATGATATAGAAAATGCAGAACAATTTGCAACCAGGACATCATAATTGCAGTTTTAACTAATTCAGCATTCGACTGTACAGCAGAAGGTTTTACAATTTGGCTGGAGCTATATTAAATGTAATTTTCAAACTAGCAAAAATTCAATGGTAGGAAAGTATTTTTGGTTGTTAGGGTTAACCCCTTCATCTTACCCTATAAATTATTTTTAGATATGATCATTTTAGGATTTTAGGCTCTGAGTTGTACTGGGGAAACTTTCAGTACTGGTTAATTTCATAGCAGCTAAGAAGCTAAATACTAGAAAAACTTACATGGCAAAGTATTCACTATTGCCTTCCTTCTTTCTTCACTTTCTTCCTATGCCCAATGGCTAACTACATTACTGATGGCAAAACATTCCAGTTAAAACAACATTTATCAGGTGCCAAAGCATGCAATGGAATGTAAAAGATCCCATAATGAAGATTTTCCGAATTACAGATAACAGTCATACGACAAAAGCTCACTGAAGCTGAATTTCCAGGGGAAGAAGATAGCTGAATAACATCTCAATGTCAGTGGTAATGACAAGTTTAGGACTAAGCAACTACATATCTTTCACAGCAATCGATTACTACTATTAAGATCAATTTAGTGTCTCAAAGTCAACTCAAGAAGTCCAATTAGGTGTAAAAGCCAGTAATGGCACGGTCACTTCACTTACCACGAGGAGCATGTTCCCAGATCACACACACAGTAATATGTGTCCTGGGCCTGCGGAGAGACTTCCTTCAGAGAAAGCTGGAGACTAGAAAATCTAACAGTGTGTGCAACAGCTGTCACTGCTAAGGCTCTGCTTGTGGAGTCCTTGTCCGCTGGTGTTGCTAGACAGCCTAATTTGATTACTTTCATCCTGGTTTGGAAGTCTCCTCCAGAGTGACAGCAACACAACAAGGATGACAAAAACTAATATCTGTGTTTCAGGGATCAGCTTGCACATCCTTTAGCTCCCAGAAGGACGTTTCATTGTGCATCCTGTAAGCCCAGCAGGGATAGGATTTGGCTGGAACAAAAGGTCTCAAGACACTACAATAGTTGGCATCCTAAAAGAGACACACAAACAGACCAGTGGAAGGTAACGCAACTCTTTTCTCTTTTTCCATGACTGACATCTGTCCAACAAAACACACAGAGTGACATTGCAGCCTAAATGATAATGTGTCACCCAGATGATAATTCTCTGGCACCCATATGAGTGTGTTACAAACAATACAGCATTAAAAGTAGGGAAATCTGGCAAATGTAACTTTGGGCTTGAATATTACAGCCCTTCTTAAACCGGACCTTCAGCATCATTTAATGAAAAGCCCAAGCCTTTAAAAAAAATTATTCCCCAGCACCTAAAATGAACATATTTTACGTTTTTAGTCACTTTCTTATTAAACTTTACCTTGCTGGGCTGCAACTGTGTTTAGGACTCTAGGAGACAGGTTGCCACCATCTTGCCTCTGAAGCATCACATACTGGAGAGGAGCGGGGAAGTGCAGAGGGGCGGGTTATAGCTGTCCTTTTTACAGAAAGAGCAGAGCTGGGGTCAGGAAAAGGACATCAATCCCATAATGCAAAGTGGCACAGTCAGGAGATACTTTCTGTTTGGAGGCAGCCTGAGACTCAATGGGCCGCCATCTTGGATGTTTAAAGGCTCAAAAAATGCAGAAGATGCAGGTAGGATGATTTTTAATGCGGGCAATCTGTATGTACATGGTGGGGGAAATATAACATAGGCTCTTATTTAGGATGAAGGTTCGGTTTAATGGGTTTTCTGGTTGTTGAACCAGAAGAAGCACAGATGGCTCCATTCACTAGCAGCTATGACATTAGAGCAGTGGGCAAGCTGAATAGAGCTGAGTATGTCATGGTCCAGATCTCTGATCATCTCTAGCTGTGGGGCATACCTGCGCCAGCCATTCACAAATGCCTGGAGTGGGTAAGCACCTAACTAAATGTTAAGCAGGGACAAGGTAACGGGCGCAAAAAGTTGGATTGGCTTGGTGAGTTTATTCGCTGGCTTTTCACATAATTTAAATGCAGCTAGAGGGAATTGGTCTCTTTGAGACTCCAGAGCTGGCAAATATCACAGATGTTCCTGTTTAAAATAAAACCAAACATACCTTCCTCAATTCAGCACAGGTCAAGAATTTTTTCAGTTACCGTGCAAGATTAATCTTGCAGGAGAGGATTCTTACTTGAATGATTTCATTTTGTACGTGAGAGAGGAATCCGAGAAATTAGAGAATTCTTCCTTCCATGCAAGATTTTATAGCATGAGAGTTTTTCAATTGAATT
The DNA here is from genome assembly GCA_027917425.1 of Gastrophryne carolinensis. Classification (NCBI taxonomy): domain Eukaryota; kingdom Metazoa; phylum Chordata; class Amphibia; order Anura; family Microhylidae; genus Gastrophryne; species Gastrophryne carolinensis. The sequence goes on from CM051234.1 coordinate 164,312,315, forward strand.
GAAATAACGCATAGCACAATTAATGGCATGTTTTTTTCAATGAAAATTATATGCAGTGTTGTATTTTTGTTTTAAAAGTAAAACTCTAAAAAATAAAATGTGTACCCCTGTTTGTGATACTTCCACCTCGTCTTCACCCCGATTCCTTTAGACTGTAAGCTCGCAAGGGCAGGGCTCTCTTTCCTATTGTATCTTGTACTCAGAATATCCATTGTCAACTCTGTAAAACTGCATTTGAGATAGTATATGTACCGTATGTTTCTACCCTGTCTGTAATTACTACTCTGTAAAGTGCTACGGAAGATGATGGCGCTATATAAATAAACAATAATAATAATAATACCCCCCTTCCAGAGCCAACTAGCCCAGGCAACAGGCATAGGGGCTGGTAATCCAGAGCTCAGAGGCTGCCCAGCTGGCCCCTGGCCCTGCCAGTAAACCAGCCCTTATGCACTTGGGCTTGGGCACAATTGGCTCCCCTGAAAAAAACAACAGCCCCACATTTATGGGCTCATCCACATCCCTAGTGCCCCAAGAGGGGGTGCAGGTTATTGGGGGGGCTACTTCTGTGTCAGCAAGTGACATGCCACCCCAGTCTAATAGAAGCCTCACTGGCAAGTGGCGTGAAGGTGGACACAGGTCCCACCTTCCCCTTCCTTGGCTTGTACTGAAGAGCTAGTACATTTGCAGCAAGGGAGGCCAGGTACACAGACTCCAAGCCTTGCAATACTAGACCCTATGCTTGGTGCACATATGGTATACCTATGCAAGTAGCCCAAGGGGCAGGGAGCAGTGTTTATTTAGTTAAAAATCATTGGACCAGATAATTTCTCCTGAATCTTAACACAATCCTGCTCTAACAACAAATTTGATCTAGAGTCATTGAGGGTCATGCTAATTATTTGGGGAAATAATGTTCCCTCATCTTTCTATTTTCACTTGTTCCCTCGTCTCTCTCCTCTACCAGTGTTCCCATCATCCCTTCCCCTAATTCCCTTATCTCTCTCTTTTTCCGTGTCCCCTTATTTCTGTCCTTTTCCAGTGTTCCTTTTTTTCCCTTTCCCCCTCACTCTTTATACCCCATCTGTTTTTCCCCCTGCCCCTCCCCCTCTCTCTTTTTATCTTTATCTGGCTCACCTGCTCTCACTTTTTACCTTCATCTGTTTTTCCCTTTTTCCTCTCTTTCTTTTAGATACCTGAATGGATCAGCATTGAAGTCAGTTGATGTCTCCTTGTCTGTCTGCCCTGAATTCTGTACCTGGAATCATGTATCTAAGCCTGGACCCTGAACTCTGTACCTTGGACTTTGAATCTTGAAACTCTGAACCCTGAAACCTGGATCCCTGCCATAGCCCTTGTGTCTATGTTTCCTGTTCACCTGATTTTTGTCCTTCTGTTCCCAGTCAGTTACCTAGCTTCCTTTGTCCCCAGACAGTGCCCCTGACTATGACCTCCAGGGAGGAATTAATTTCTAAAGGGAGTGACCTCCAGGGAGTTCCAATTCCCAACACACCTTGAATGCCCAGCGTTTGTTATATGCCTCGGCCTCAGCCTATGGGGTATTCATAAAAAATTAGATAGGTCTGGAGAGGTTGGCAAGGTGTGGCTTGAAAAGGTTGGCAAAGCGATCCAACCTAAAATGGAACTGCTTGGGAAGCCTTGCAATTTTTTTTATTAATTAATACAAATTGATAAAAAATCTGGAACTTATTAGAAAATAATTGTCCAGCAACTGGGGAACCTGGGTCTAATTGGTTGCAAAATTTTAAAAAAAAGTTTCAATTTTGTGGTGTGTTGAGGCTCTTTAAACTCAGCGGTGTCTAAAAAGACTCTCAAAATGTGCTGAATCTCTCTAAATCCTTTGGATTGCGTCCTATGCCTTTACCTCTAGCATAGGCTGCCCAGCTGCTTTCTTTTTGTGCATCAGCCCATTTAGTAAATCAGACCCCACATCTCCAGCAGTGTTTGCATAACCTTTTAAGTCCTTAGACAAATATATTCAATCTTTTACACCCTTTTGTTTAAGATTTAAGATTTGTTTTTTCAGTCTATTTCTCTAAAAACAGCTAAATACTATCCATGACAGGCCACTTTGGGCTACGATATTAGAAATGTCCTTGCAGTTTTAACACATTGTAGAAACAATGCAATCTAGTTTCCTATTTCAGAATTGGGACTTTTTATGTTTAACCTCTGAGAGTGCTAAAAGTAAATTCTATCAGCTTTTGGTTGTGCCTCGATTTACTACAATATTACTACATTATATTTACCGGCATAAAACAATTTCTATAATAATATAATTAATGTGTTAATCTTTTGAAGTACTCTTAATGACATACATATATATATATATATATATATATATATATCCAGGGTTAGGTAGTGTTGAATTGCATAAGGGAGGGCAATCCATAGGACTGGAGTGGACGTGGGTGAAGTTCTGAGGACAAGAGTGGGGGGAGGTGACCAGGGTTAAAGGCTGGAGGGGGTCCTGGGCAGAGCAAAAGGTTGGTATTTTTTGATAATAAAAAATGTAGGAAGAGGTTTTGCCAGAGCAAGCATTGTAGGTTAAAGTCCCTGTATGGGCAAACACAACATACATATAGACTCCACCATCCCTGTGGCGTTGTGCAGAGGGTTCCACCCCTCTCATCTGTTATGATGAATGGCCACGCCATTCATTCATTCATTGATTAAAATGGAGGGGGGCATGCTCTATTGAATTGAATGAGGCTGGTGTGGTCAGTCATTGTGACTGCTGCCAGAAAGAAGTGAAGATGCACCAACAAGACCACGAGCTGTGGTCCTGCGCCAGGAAGGCGTGGTCCTGATCAATGGTGGAGGTAAGTTTTAAACCTCTGGAATATTGCCACTCAGCTGTGTGAGACTATAGGGGAGTATGTTGTGTATATTGTGTTTTCTCATGATAGATTGGAGGGGTGCTTGTCTGTCTGCTAGTAGAACACAGAAGAGAGTGTTACAGAAGTCTAGTCAGGAAATAATCAGAGCATGCGTGAGAATGTTAGTGGTGTCAGGTGTAAGGAAGGAATGAATGTGGGAGATGTTTTTGAGTTGGAGACAAAAGGAGGTGGTTGGTGACAGTGTTAGAAAGAGGAGTCCAGATTAACACCATAACAGCACCATGCGAGTTTGTTACAAAAAACACTTGCATCGACTAGAATGTGGAAAATATTTGGGTGCTGGGTGATTCAGAAAAACACCCAAATATTTTCTGCATGTGAGAGATTGTGATTTTTACACTTGCATCAGCTGCAGTAAAATGAATGACAGCACGTAAGTTCATTGATAAATGCAAATGCCTGCGTTTTTTTTTCACTGAAAAAGACATTCCCCTCGATTCAAAGAGCCAAAGTTAATTGATTTCGTATCGAGAATCGTAAGTTTGGGTGGGTGTTTGTCATTTTTTCTTGTTTTTTTGCCCATTTCGTATTCGCACGATCGTTCGCGCATAGACGTATATGAACATACGCATTTCGTACGAGAATCGTATAATTTGCGTTAGTTCGTGTGTTTTTCCCGTCCAAATCGTATTATTTGCGTCCGATCCTATTTTTTACGTCCTTCACATGGGCTTGCGACCAATTCAGAGAGGTGATTGCTAATTGTTTGGAAGCCCATTAAAGAGCTGCTTTACTAAATGTTTGCCGGCAGCTATTTGGCCTCGGGAGTAGGATGGAGCGGAGCGAGTTTGTGGCACATCAAGGGCTTATGCTTTTTGGCATTGAGTTGATCGAGATGTCTGAGAGCAGATTGCCCCTGCGTCGTCGCATGAACATCGATAGCATGAATGATGTTGAGCTGTTCGAGCTGACCAGGCTTAATCGCGCTTCCCTCCATAAATTATATAGTGAGCTGCGGCCATGGTTAGCCCGCACCACAAGGAAGGGGCATGCAATTTCAGGTATGACCAAGATGCTTGGCTGCCTGCAATTTTTGGCGAACGGCTCGTTCCAGAGGCTGGGTGCCCTCTCCGTGGGGATGTCACAGCCTACGCTGAGCCGCGCACTATCTAAATTTTTGGAAGGCATGGCTGCCATAACTCCAAAATATATTTATTTTCCGGATGATATGGCAGCCAGAAACGCCATTAAGCTTGGGTTTTATAATGTGGCCGACATGCCCAACGTTATTGGTGCTATTGACTGCACACATGTGGCACTCGTACCTAGGGCTGCCGACGAGTATATATATAGGTATTGAGATTGGTTATTATGTTGGCCAACGTGTAATGTAACCTGTTTTCCTTTGCGGCAGCATATTTGTTTATCCCTCATTTGTGTAGCTGCTTTATCTAGGCTTTTCATTAGTATTTCCCAATAGAGTGCAGACATGTTTTGTTGTTAATTTTTTATTTTGGGTCAAATATCAATTACCCTTTTTGTATGTTTTTGCCTTAAGGAATCGTAAAATGGGACACTCCCTTAATGTCCAGGCCGTGGTTGGTCCGGACATGCGTTTTATGAGTGTCCTTGCCGGCTACCCAGGATCGTCCCACGACTCCTATATCCTCAGGCGATCTGGGTTGTTTCGGAGATTTGAGGCAGGTGAATTTTCGGGGGCATGGCTGCTTGGTAAGTGTGTCCTATTTGTGTGCTATTAAATGTTGGATTAATCTTGTATTTGTTGATATGTTAGTATTTGAATTCTTTACATAAGCCTGAAACTGCCTTTTTCTTGGGTCATATATTATGAACTTCCAAAAAAAATGCTTGCCTCGCTTTGTCCTTCAGAATGTTTTCCCTTTAGTTAGGATGTCTGTAAGTTCCATGTCCCTAAATATATTGGTTGGGAGTTTATACCCAAGGATCTTTGAGCTTTGTCTCCTTTTGTACTATTGGTCTTTAAATGTCAAAGTGGACTTAAACTGCATACATTGTAGTTTCCATATAAATGTGGATAGCCCCTCAGCAGCATCCTAATTGTAACATGTCTGAAAACTAAAAATATATGTAAATTCCAAATCCCCTTGGCCGTGCAGATGTTTGTTGATTAATTGGTATATTGAAGTGCCATTTTTAATTAGGTACTACATTAGTGGCAATATTTATTTTGCTAATGTGCCCTGTGTGTTTTTTTTTCCCCTTTACCTTACATCATTATGATATATGTTAAATTTTTTGTGTTTGTTGTGTTGCCTTTTTAATTTTGATTACATTTAATTGTCTGTTTAAGGTGATTCCGGGTACCCACTTCTACCCTGGCTCATGACGCCTGTGCTGCGGCCCCAGGATGCCTCTCAGGAAGCATACAACCGTGCGCACCGCAAGACCCGGGCTGTTGTGGAGAGGGCCTTTGGGCTGTTGAAGACACGTTTTCGTTGCCTGGACCATACTGGGGGCGCCCTGCAATATGATCCCAAGAAAGTGATCGACATTATCATGGCATGTGCTGTTTTGCACAATTTTGCCATCCTGGAACGTGTCCCACGTTATGTGGATAGCCTGCCCTCTTCAGCCGTAGAGGATGATGTCGAGAATTTTGTGGGGCCACCCAGTGAGTCTGGCCAATCAGTTAGAGCCAACCTGATCTTGCAGCATTTTACTTAATTTTATTTCGTGTCTCAACATTCTGTGTGTCTGTGTTATCCTTTTTGTTAAATATGTTGTTTTGCCGTAATGTGGCATTACCTCAAAGTAAAACATTTTTACCTTAATTGTTGCCTAATGTATTTCATGTAGTTTCCTTAGCTTTAGATTTGCATTGTTACACCTCTTCAAACCAAAAATATCTGGTTTAGCCCAAGCTGTTTAAAATGTGTTCCCACTAAAAACGCCACAAGTATTGTAAGTGAGATTTTTTTTTTACTTAGAAAATTAAAAATTATAGTGCTTAACAGAAAACATTCCACATACATCTGTGGTTACAAATGGATAACATTACAAAAAAAACATCGAGCACATCTACACCTGGAAGTGAGTGGCACAACCAAACAAGGACACCCAGTCCAAAGGCCAGCCTAGTCCAGTCATTAATATTGCCTGTGCCCAGGGATATTTGGGCATGGCCATAATGTCACACAAACATGTCTGCAAACAGGAGGAGCACCAACCAAATACATATTTATAGCCATAAGTGGCCAGATACCCTCCACATAGACCTATGGCATTGGCTAGTGGCCTTAAGCATTACTCTAAGGAGCTATATGGGAGCAAATACAAAACACAACCTGCATGAGCAACACAAAATGGATTGTTTGAAACCTCAAAGGACAAGTAAATACAGTGGGGGTTAAGAGAAAAGATGTCCCACACACCCATGGCTTAATAGGGTGGCTGCCCATAATACCCAGGTGGAGGTCCAGGTGGAGGTCCATGTGAATGGGACCTAGCCTGGGCCATGGCAGCATTGTGAATTTGAAACTGCTCCACAATGTTTCTCTGCATATTGGTCATCTCAGCCATGGCTGACTGGATGCCATTACTTGCAGTGACCACGTTGCTGTTGAGGGTACGCAACTCCGCGAGGATGCCCTGTAGACTGGTATTGATGTTGACCATGTCGGCATGCCTTTGCTCACGCTCTGTAACGAGCTGTGCCTCATAAGAGTCCCTTTGTTGGGTCCATAATTGAAGCAGGGCACTCTGCCTCCCCTGGGAAATTGTGGGGCGGCGTAATGGAGTCCGCCGCACAATTACCCTGGCTCTTGGGCGTGCCCTGCCGCGTGGTGTCGTCCCCTCAACAGCAACAGGCCTGCTTTGCAAATCCTCAGCAGCAGAGTGAACACTGGGGACTGTAGTGTCAGTCTCCCCATGTGCATGCACAATGGATGGAGATTCACTCTGCTGCTGAGGATTGGCCAGAGAAACATTATGGAGCAGTTCCAAATTGGGACCCAGGGGGAGGTCATCCGACGTGCCCTGCATGGAGACATCATCATCTTCCTCCATGTCCTGGATCTCTTCCATGAGTGTGCGGGTCTGTAGGGACATATAAAAAAAAAAGTGTAAGTTGGCGTCCAAATTTGGGATTCCCACAGTTTAACACATTCTTAAGCACTTGGTAGTATTTATGGTACTAAATTAACTTACCGGAAATCTAGGATCTGGGCTCCTATGCTGTACGGACCTGGTAGGCATAACCAAACTGGGGGGTGAGTTTACCCTTGCTGAGGGATCATGCTGGGCTGAAGAAGAGAAAAACAAACCACGTAAACACACACATAACCATTTTTGGGATAGGTAATCAAAAAAACCTCTATTTGTAATATTAATCAACTCTAGAGCAATGGGGACATTTGTTAAAAGACACGCAAGTTTAGATAGGTGCAATGGCTTGCGAAAACTGCTAACTGACCTCAGTTCTAAGTCAGGAAGTGTACCCAGTCAGCATACAACTTTCAACGCACATTTTTGGATTTAGCCTACCATTCGCTAGGTCCGGGGTACTCAAACAATTGTTTGAAAGGTCCATTTAAAGGTATGTGGTGAGAGGTGAATGTCTGGCCATGGGGCTGACGCAGGGGGTGTCTAGTTAGAAATAAACACACTGGTGGAGGGGCTTGAGATTTCAAAGTGCAAACTAATAAAGGCTGCTTGCCCTTGCTGGGCTGGATGGGGCAGAGCTGAGGGGACAGGGATTGGATGGCTAAAGGGGGGAGTTAACGTATTGATGGTGATGGGATGGATGGAGCAAATCTGTTACAAATGTATGGGGCTTATGTGGGGGGGGGCATGGGGGGACTGTGGCAGATGGGGCAGAGCAGGGGCAGCGGGACACGATTGTGCCAAGAGAAAGATTTACCAAGTTACTGTGTACCTTGCAATGCCACTTCCTGTGCAGTACTTTATATTGCAATGCTATGTTTCAGGGAGCCATGACATTGGGCAGGAGAACAACCACTACATCGCCGATCAAGGGGGCAGCTCTGAGCACGTCAACACAGAAGTAACTGAGTGCAGGGCTGTCTGGGCAGGGGTCCTGGAATCTGGTGCCAAGGTCCGCATTGGGACCCCGGCCCGCCAGTTGAGTCTCGCTGCTCTAGGTCAGATATGTTTGGGGGTGGCTAATTAAATTGTTAACTCAAACACAACTCACACAACAAATCGGCAACCCATCCATAATGATGTGTGTTTTGTGATTGATTCCAAATATATCACTTTTCTGGAGAAACTTCATGACTTTAAAAATGCAATTGGAAATTTGATCTTTGCCATAATGGATGTGGTCCTAAATGTGTGATTCCCAGGGACCAAAAGAGGACACAAACAGGCACAGTAGTGCGAGGCCAAGCAAGGCAAACCATAGGGGCATCCCGTTATCTTGTTACTAGTGAACTTTAGATTATTTAGCAAACAGGCAAACATGCAGATTTAAGAGTACTCACCGTGGGTACGGGTCGGTGAGTCTGTGTCCCTTAGACCAGCATGTCCACCGACCGCGACCGGATGGAGAAGTCCCAGCACAATCTCCTCAGCAGGGGTAAACTCCAATTTAGAAGGAAAGCCACCTCCAGTTTTCAGGCTGAAAAGAGAAAATCGTTTGGTACTCAGAAAAGGTGCATACAGTACATCCTAAACATTATATTTGGAGAAAACATTTATTTACCTGTAATTATGCCTTTTAATTTCTTTTTGCCGTACAGCATACTTCAGATCAGAGATTTTCTTCTGAATTTGGGACACATCTTTCCTCTCTTCCCCCGCTGCATTTACTTGTCGTAGGATGGTTTCAAACAATTCCATCTTGCGCTGCTTTGTGGTGTGTTTTGATTTGCTCCCATAGAGCTCGTCATAGTATAATGTAAGGCCACTAGCCAATGCCATATTTTGGTCATGGGAGAATCTCCCACTCAACTGGCCACGGCGCAATGTGCGGCCAGATGGTTGGCTTGGCTGCTCCTCCATGTGTGCAGACACATGTGGTGACATTATGGCCTGGGGCTGGGTAGGGGAATGGCCGGATTGGTGGCTTCCCAATGACTGGACTGGACTGGCCAAGGGACTGGGTGTTCTGGCGTGGCTGGCCACCGAACTTCCAGGTGTAGATGTGGTCATGGTTGAAATTCTGGGCCCTCTTGGGGGGCTATGTTCCCGGCTGGTGCCAGGTCGGGGGCTCTGTTCCCGGCTGGTGCCAGGTCGGGGGCTTCTGGCCCTGGATGGGGTTCTTCGGGCCCTGTAGGGGCTTCTGGCCCTGGATGGGGTTCTTCGGGCCCTGTAGGGGCTTCTGGCCCTGGATGGGGTTCGGCGGCCTCTGGCTGGGCTTCTGGCCCTGGATGGGGTTCGGCGGCCTCTGGCTGGGCTTCGGGCCCTGGATGGGGTTCGGCGGCCTCTGGCTGGGCTTCTGGCCCGGGATGGGGTTCGGCGGCCTCTGGCTGGGCTTCTGGCCCTGGATGGGGTTCGGCGGCCTCTGGCTGGGCTTCTGGCCCTGGATGGGGTTCGGCGGCCTCTGGCTGGGCTTCTGGCCCTGGATGGGGTTCGGCGGCCTCTGGCTGGGCTTCTGGCCCTGGATGGGGTTCGGCGGCCTCTGGCTGGGCTTCTGGCCCTGGATGGGGTTCGGCGGCCTCTGGCTGGGCTTCTGGCCCTGGATGGGGTTCGGCGGCCTCTGGCTGGGCTTCTGGCCCTGGATGGGGTTCGGCGGCCTCTGGCTGGGCTTCTGGCCCTGGATGGGGTTCGGCGGCCTCTGGCTGGGCTTCTGGCCCGGGATGGGGTTCGGCGGCCTCTGGCTGGGCTTCTGGCCCGGGATGGGGTTCGGCGGCCTCTGGCTGGGCTTCTGGCCCTGGATGGGGTTCGGCGGGCCCTGGATGGGCTTCTGGCCCGGGATGGGGTTCGGGCCCTGCTGCGGGGCCTGGGTTGCCAAACTGCCCTACTTGAACCCATGGCCGGTGTGGGCTCCCTTGTGCGGCCTCTTCTGGGGGCAGAGGTGGTGGGTGCTGCAGTTGGCTGCTTTTTGGCTGCAGGGGCACGTGGCTTGGGGCCCCTTTTTTGGGTTCCTGAGGGTCCAGTGTCCCTTGGTGGGGCAGAGGTAGTAGTCTTGCCTCTCAGCTTTCTCCTACCTTGCTGGGACCTTGTTGTTGGGCCCTCCGCGGTCTGGCTTTGCTGGGGTCGCTTGGTCATAGGCTTTTTAGGTGCCATCTTGCACAAATGCTCAAAGAGAATGAGCTTTGGGTGCAGGGACCTTTAAATAATGAGCCCAGCGTGTGACGCCTATGCGCACGACTACGCGCTCGTACGAACGTACGTTCGAGCGGAACCAGGAAACCGCTGGGGTTTCACTTATCTGCTGCCTTGAAGAAGCATAAAGATGGCGCCCACTATCTTCACCCGTCAACAGGAAGAGATCCTCATGCTGGTAAGTGGCTGCCTGTGCATTTTAATCTAATAGTCAATGATGGCCTAAATGTAAATGATGCGTTTGGAACTAGTTTGGGGTCTCTTAATGTTTAAGAAGTGGCTCCTCACACTTCATCCTCAAGGGCCGAGCCTGGCCACGTTTTCACCTGTCTATGCTGATGTCCTAATTCGGCCAATTGCTCCGGCTTAGCAACAGTTAATTAACCTGTGGAGTAGCGGGGCTAGCTGGCAAACCTGGCCTGTCTCGGACCTTGATGCGGATGTTTGAGGAACACTGTTTTCCTAAGCCATAAAAACACAACGGGAAGCCACACACGTGGTCCCAAAGCCTAAGCATTAGCCTACATCTTGGATGTTTAAACCATCCTAACATGCCATAGATGCAGGTGGCCTGATTCTTGATGTTGGCTATTATCTGTATGTACATGGTGTGTGATACATATAACATAAGACCAGACTCTCATTCACAGTCAACGTCCTCTTTAAGGCACTCCCCAAAAATGGCTGCCACTCTAAATGTGTGTGTTAATGACATGAAATTCTCAACTTGTGATGCAACACATATGGGTGTGTGTGTAAAAGTAAAATCTCTGTGTCCATTATGTTTTTCAGATCATGCTTCAGCGCCGGTATGACTTCGCGCCCAATGTGTGCGAGAAAAGGGACATCGCCCGGGAGATCATCGCCGAGATACACCGTGTCACCAGCACCACCTTCACTCACACCCAGATAATGCAGCATTGGTCGGACCTGAAACGTCTGCACATGCCCCGGGTGCGGAGGTTTTTTGGAATCCATTTCCCAAGTAAGTACAAAGCAATTGCATGGTATATGTTCCAAATGTATAAGTTATGCCTTTATTTATAATGACTTTTCTTTGGTAGTGTTGGAAATGGATTTCAGAATTCGCCGCACCCGGAGGCGTACAGGCCGACCAGTGCTGCATGAGTCTGCATCTGTGAGTGAAGGTGGTGGATCTCCCGGGCGACGGACCTACCCCTCCTCTGTGGCCTCCTCAGACCAGCCCCTGGACCTTACCACAGAGGAGGGGCCAAACCGCGTGGGCGTGGAGTCATACCTGGCCAGGCATGGGGAAGGCTCTGGTATGTCACTCTTCATGTATAGGCACAAAGATATACATGGCAGGCCAAAAACTAAGTTATCCTTTATTATGTATTTGTAGAAGCTTCTGGTGCGGGTGAAATAGTGGAGGAGGAGGCAGCAGAGATGCTGGAAGTCGATCCTGGCGAAGGTGAGTGATGTCAGCCAGACTGGGAGCCAGATATGTTGGGAATAGTGACTCTCTACAAGTACTAACCAAATGTCGCATGTTTCTCCAGGGACTTCTTCACAGCATAGCCAGGACCAAGGGCAGCCTGTTGGCCCCAACAAGCCATCTGTCGGCCACCAACTCCGTAAGTCTCCATGCCATTATTCATATTAATGTTTGGTTAGCTAATAACACACACATAACTAAAGGCGTAGCCAATGTGTAGTTCACACTTTCATGTGGGCACTTCGTTAGCTTAAAGAGGACCCTAACTTGTATTAAGAACCTAAGAATTAGCCATCACACTGTACCTACAGATTAGAAACATGGAAAAACACCCTTCACCCATCTAATGCATGTTATTAGACTGAATAAAACCAATATTGCGGAATATGGAATGCGCAATATTTACAGGCAGCATGGGATACAGATTGAAAAAAGGAAGGTGCTGCCATGCATTGTGGGACTGATGACCTTTCCCTCAACCCAGCTATGCTCGGGATTCCCAATGCACCACTGTAACCTACTCCCCTGTACTTTATCCAACTCTCCACTCCTCATTAAGTGTTATGCTTCAGAGTCCAGATGGCGGCGCTGTAATCCCAAACAAACCCAAATTTACTTTGAGCTGGTGCAGAATCATTTGGGAATAGTTATTGGTTTTCATTAAATAATGTTGAAGGTCCGGTTTAAGGAGTTTAAAGACTTACCTGTGGGAAATGCATTAACTGTATCCCTTGGAAGAATGACATATGTCATGCATTTACATGTATTTGATTAACCCAAAATCTATTTCCAGCATACAAACCGGTCTGGGACTCCTATTTATGTTTCTTTCTCTATTGGTTACAGGGATGATCCCCAAAACATTGGCGGCCAAAAAAAAAAGAATGAAGGAGTTGGTGGCCGAGCTGCTGGCCATACAGGCGACGTTGGGGCCAACAGATGAAGAAGACGAGGAGGATTAGTGCCCTTGGTCCTGGCTACTTTGTTTCCAAGTTTTACAAATTTTAGGATTGTTTTTAAAGTTTTAACGTTTTGTGTTTATCAAACCCCAAAAAAAAAAAAAAATGTTTTTAAGGAAAGGCAACAAAAATTTTAACATGTTTGTAAAAAAAATTAAAAAAAAAGGGGTTTAAAAACAAACACCCCAATAAAAAAAAAAAAGGACACACAAAAAAAAAAACCCAAAAGCACCCAAAATTTTTAAATAAATTATATTTCAATACTTCAAAAATGTGTCTTTTCTAATATGCGCAAACACAAACAATTACACAAACCAGAAAAAACACACTTAGAAACATATAGACATATGTACATTATGTGGTTTGGGTAAGTTTTAGGGTCGTCAACATGAAGAAGGATGCAAGCGCTAAGAGGTTTAGGTAAGTTTTATGGACCGATAAATGAAGTTGGATGCAGGCGCTAAGAGGTTTAGGTAAGTTTGAGGGACCGATAAATGAAGTTGGATGCAGGCGCTAAGAGGTTTAGGTAAGTTTGAGGGACCGATAAATGAAGTTGGATGCAGGTGCTAAGGGGTTTAGGTAAGTTTGAGGGACCGATAAATGAAGTTGGATGCAGGCGCTAAGAGGTTTAGGTAAGTTTTATGGACCGATAAATGAAGTTGGATGCAGGCGCTAAGAGGTTTAGGTAAGTTTGAGGGACCGATAAATGAAGTTGGATGCAGGCGCTAAGAGGTTTAGGTAAGTTTGAGGGACCGATAAATGAAGTTGGATGCAGGCGCTAAGAGGTTTAGGTAAGTTTTATGGACCGATAAATGAAGTTGGATGCAGGCGCTAAGAGGTTTAGGTAAGTTTGAGGGACCGATAAATGAAGTTGGATGCAGGCGCTAAGAGGTTTAGGTAAGTTTGAGGGACCGATAAATGAAGTTGGATGCAGGCGCTAAGAGGTTTAGGTAAGTTTGAGGGACCGATAAATGAAGTTGGATGCAGGCGCTAAGAGGTTTAGGTAAGTTTTATGGACCGATAAATGAAGTTGGATGCAGGCGCTAAGAGGTTTAGGTAAGTTTGAGGGACCGATAAATGAAGTTGGATGCAGCCGCTAAGGGGTTTAGGTAAGTTTTATGGACCGATAAATGAAGTTGGATGCAGGCGCTAAGAGGTTTAGGTAAGTTTGAGGGACCGAGAAATGAAGTTGGATGCAGGCGCTAAGGGGTTTAGGTAAGTTTGAGGGACCGAGAAATGAAGTTGGATGCAGCCGCTAAGGGGTTTAGGTAAGTTTGAGGGACCGAGAAATGAAGTTGGATGCAGGCGCTAAGGGGTTTAGGTAAGTTTGAGGGACCGATAAATGAAGTTGGATGCAGGCGCTAAGAGGTTTAGGTAAGTTTGAGGGACCGATAAATGAAGTTGGATGCAGGCGCTAAGGGGTTTAGGTAAGTTTGAGGGACCGATAAATGAAGTTGGATGCAGGCGCTAAGAGGTTTAGGTAAGTTTTATGGACCGATAAATGAAGTTGGATGCAGGCGCTAAGAGGTTTAGGTAACTTTTATGGACCGATAAATGAAGTTGGATGCAGGCGCTAAGAGGTTTAGGTAAGTTTTATGGACCGATAAATGAAGTTGGATGCAGGCGCTAAGAGGTTTAGGTAAGTTTGAGGGACCGATAAATGAAGTTGGATGCAGGCGCTAAGAGGTTTAGGTAAGTTTTATGGACCGATAAATGAAGTTGGATGCAGGCGCTAAGAGGTTTAGGTAAGTTTGAGGGACCGATAAATGAAGTTGGATGCAGGCGCTAAGAGGTTTAGGTAAGTTTGAGGGACCGATAAATGAAGTTGGATGCAGGCGCTAAGAGGTTTAGGTAAGTTTGAGGGACCGATAAATGAAGTTGGATGCAGGCGCTAAGAGGTTTAGGTAAGTTTTATGGACCGATAAATGAAGTTGGATGCAGGCGCTAAGAGGTTTAGGTAAGTTTGAGGGACCGATAAATGAAGTTGGATGCAGCCGCTAAGGGGTTTAGGTAAGTTTTATGGACCGATAAATGAAGTTGGATGCAGGCGCTAAGAGGTTTAGGTAAGTTTGAGGGACCGATAAATGAAGTTGGATGCAGCCGCTAAGAGGTTTAGGTAAGTTTGAGGGACCGAGAAATGAAGTTGGATGCAGGCGCTAAGGGGTTTAGGTAAGTTTGAGGGACCGATAAATGAAGTTGGATGCAGCCGCTAAGGGGTTTAGGTAAGTTTGAGGGACCGAGAAATGAAGTTGGATGCAGGCGCTAAGGGGTTTAGGTAAGTTTGAGGGACCGATAAATGAAGTTGGATGCAGCCTCTAAGAGGTTTAGGTAAGTTTCTGGTTGAGGGTGCGCATGCGCAAGATCTTATAAACATACGAACGCACGAATCTAAGAGGCCAAAAACCTATGAAAGCCAGAGGCAAACGCAAGTAATTGGAAGAGGTGGACGATGGAAGCAGCCGAAAAAACAGGCTGCCGCCGCAACAGGTGAGCACATGAACGTGATTTTTACGATTGGCAACTGACTGAGGCAAGTTCGGGAGATATCATACGAACGGACGTATCTTTTAGGATAGAAACGTATTTGCTTATTGAATCACTCGCAAGTTCATACGAACGCACGAGCGGACGTGAAAAATAGGATGATCGTGAGCCAAATCCAAGCTGTTACATGTTTCTTTGAATCAACCCAATACTGTGTATATATAGGGGCTGGTAACCCAGCATTCGGAATTCTGCTCCTTAGGGTCGATTCAAAATCCCAAATGTCATTATTTTCGTATTTGAAAACGAAAGTATTGTTGGGTGTTTGTCATTTTTTCTTTTTTTTTTGGGCCTTTTCGACTCGCACGAACGTTCGAACATAGACGTATATGTTCTTTCGATAATCCAAAGGAAATCGGAAGTTTAACGTCATTTCGGGAGCTTTTTCTCAACAAATCTACAATTTTTCGTTCGTTCAGAAAACTTCCGTTGTTGGGATGGGTTCCCGTCTGATTCAGAGAGCTGATTTCAGACGGGTCACCACCCTATAAATCCGTTTCATTTCCGATCCACTTACGGCACCTTTGAGGGCTCGGATTGCTATTGTTGAACATGTTTTGCGGCTATGTGGAGGAGTCTGCACGCCTTTAGCACCAAGGCATTGCATGTATCAGCATGGCTGAGGCCATAAATGAATCAATACTTTTCATGTATGCCTTATAGAAGCATTTTAATGCTGACCTAAATTAGTCCTTAGCATGTAAACATTTATTTTTCCACACATCCATATAATTGCTATATTTTTTTAGACTTATGTCGTTTGTGAATTATATTTGGATTGTTGAACTTGATTCTTAATTTGTTGTAGGAGTTATTGTTTTAGTTGGTTACCTTTGCTTTGTGTAATTTTATATTTGGTTGCAGGAACTTGCCCTTGCTCCTGATGCCCGTTCTTTGCCTGCAGAATGCGGGCCAGGGGTTATCTAATCGGGCACTATGCAAAACCCGGGCCGTGGTGGCTAGGGCCCTCTGGCTTTTGAAGTCCAGATTTAGGTGTTTGGACCATACGGGGGGGGGGGGGGGGGGGGGCACTGCAGTATGACCCCAACAAGGTTATACCAATATTTTAATTTACGTTTTTTAACAGGGACCACACTTGCCAGAGTGACAGAACTTAGTGTCAGGGTCCTTCAGTTGGTGGGCGAGATGCAGGAGCTGCACAACCCGTTGGGGACCACAGATGAAGAATAATGTTCTGTGGCCTGCCATTGCTATGTATTTTGTGTTTTATAGTTGTAAAAATGTAAAATTTTCAAAATTTTGATACATTTTATATTTTATGATGGCATCCCAAAAAAAAATGTTACACTGTCATTTCATTTACAAAATACATTAACACAAATCTAATGGGCCCAGAAATATTTAAAGATGAATATTCACATGACCGAGAAGTGATTTGGGTAAGTTTTAGGGGGCTAAAATGGAAGAAGAACCTAACCGAGAAGTGGTTTGGGTGAGTTTTAAAGGTCCAAAAGGGAAGATGGAGGATAGTGCTAAGTGATTTAGCTAAACATTGTAGTAGAAGTGAGGGTGGCAAATATGTAGGCGAGCACATTAATGAGTTAAGCTTGTAGTGCGCAGGCGCAAGATGGTAAGGATTTCCGTCGGGAAACGTAAAGGATTCGTTGGAGGATACGATGGGAAAAGGGCAAAAACAAAAGCCTACGTTGTAACATGTGGAAATGAAACGGAAAAGTCTGGATGGAAAATGACATCCTCGTAATTCGTAATCTGCCGTACGAATGGACGGAAACTTTACACAAGCTTTTCAATGCATGCATAGAATCGCTCGTACGCTCATACGAGAATGGAAACATTTCACAAAAATACCATTTTGTGAGTACTCACCTGAAAAATGGATATTGTTGGTGTGCCACACACCCCGCTTCACCTTTAATTCTTCACGATTGGGTTACTCACCGCCAGGTGACACCGTTGCAGAGAGGAAGTCTTGTAACGAGCCCCCTTCCGGCCTATATATATACCTGGTACCTCCCATTTATCACCAGTGTATTAAAAAGCAGAACGACAAGGTACCAGTAAATTAACGGTAACCTCAAAATAAATCAAAATAAATAAAAGCTTCACCATATAAAGGATTCGGAATACCGAAAAGGGTGGGAGTGAAGCGGGGTGTGTGGCACACCAACAATATCCATTTTTCAAGTGAGTACTCACAAAATGGTATTATTCTTGGTGTGCCACACACCCCGCTTCACCTTTAATTCTTCACGATTGGGACATCCAAAAGCAGTGTCCACAAGGGATGGGCATCTCAAGGCCAGGTGAAGCATAACTTAAATGACTGCAGTCTGCAGAACTTTGCGGCCAAAAACAGCATCCGCTGAGGCACATCAACTTTGTAAAACTTAGAAAAAGTATGAACAGAAGACCAAGTGGCGGCCTTACAAACTTGTTCAACAGAAGCTTGGTGCTGAAAAGCCCAAGACGCTCCAACGGCGCGAGTAGAATGAGCAGTGATACGAAAAGGGGGAACTTTCCCCTTAGCAGAATAGGCCGCAGTAACGCCCTGACGTATCCATTTGCTAATGGCAGATTTGGCTGGTGCCAAACCCTTCTTAGGCCCATAGGGCACAACAAAAAGGGCATCCGTCTTACGAAAAGGAGACGTGATAATCAAGTAGTACTTAACACAGCGTACTACATCCAAACAATGCAAAACCCTCTCTTTGTCATTCTTAGGATTAGGACACAAGGAGGGAAGAACAATATCCTGATTCAAATGAAAAGCAGAAACAACCTTAGGAAGAAAGTCTGGCTTGAACCGAAAGACCACTTTATCCTGATGCCTCTCAAAGTAGGGCGCCTGAATAGACAAGGCCGCCAACTCCGAGACACGCCGGACCAAAGTGATAGCTACCAAGAAGACAATCTTCTGAGTCAGGGTAGACAAAGCAATATCTTGCAAAGGCTCAAAAGGAGGAGCCTGAAGAGCAGAAAGAACCAAATTCAAGTCCCAAACAGGGAGTAATGGTTTCCTGCGGGGCCGCACATGCGTAACCCCCTGGAAAAAAGTTTTAACTAAAGAATGAAGCGCAAAACGCTTCTGAAAAAAGATAGATAAGGCAGAAACTTGCCCTTTCAAAGTACTTAGCTGAAGACCCGAGTCCAGCCCAAACTGTAAAAACTCCAGAATCCTGGAGACCGAGAAGACCCTACAAGGGAAGGATCTAATCTCACACCAAGCGATATAGGCTTTCCAAGTCCTATAGTAGATGATAGAAGAAGACCTCTTCCGGGCACAGATCAAAGTCTTAACGACTGAGTCAGAAAGACCCTCCTCCTTCAAGATGGAGGTTTCAGCAGCCAGGCCGTCAAACCCAGCGCTGGTAAATTGGGGTAACACAACCGACCCTGAGTGAGCAGATCGGGCCGAAGAGGCAGAACGAACTGGTCCACTGCCAGCCGAACGATGTCTGCGAATCACACTCGCCTTAGCCACCTTGGGGCCACGAGAACGGCGGACACCCTTTCCAGAGCCAACTTCCGAACCACCCTGCCCAGCATGGGTATCGGAGGAAACAGGTATAGAAATCCCAGATCCCCCTAGCTCAGGGACATGGCGTCCATTGCCAGAGCCAGAGGATCCCGGGAGAGTGACACGAAGATCGGGAGCCTGTGATTGTGACGAGAGGCAAACAGGTCCACCTCCGGTGTCCCCCATCGGAGACACAGTGAGCGAAAAACCTGAGGATGGAGAGCCCATTCTCCCAGACGGGGAGAGCCCCTGCTCAACCGGTCCGCTTCCTGGTTCTCCACTCCTGGAATGTATACCGCCGAGAGACAAGGAACATGGGCCTCTGCCCAGGTCAGGATCAGGGACACCTCTCTGAGAGCACTCAGACTGCGAGTCCCTCCCTGATGATTGATGTAAGCAACTGCTGTTCGATTGTCTGAACGCACCTGGACCGGAAGGCCCAGAACGTGATGAGTCAGGAGAGCAAGCACCCGACGGACGGCTCTCAGTTCCAGCACATTGATGGGTAAGTGGGCCTCCTGAGGTCCCCATTGCCCCTGGAACTGAAGCTCCTTCCAGAAACCGCCCCATCCCAAAAGACTGGCGTCCGTGGTGACAATTTCCCAAAGAGGGGTCAGGAAGGACCTGCCCCTCACGAGATTGGCCAAGACCAACCACCACTGGAGGGACTGCCGGACCCAGAAGGACAACTGGAAGGGCTGATCCAGCGACCGAGGCTGCCGGTCCCAGGACGCCAACAGATAAAGCTGAAGCGTCCTCGTGTGAAATTGAGCAAAAGGAACTGCCTCGAAAGAGGCGACCATCAAACCTACCAGCCTCATCCCCAGACGGATGGACGGCCGAGGATTGGAAAGTAGGACTCGAGCCAACTCCTGAATCAGATGAATTTTGGACTGGGGGAGAAACACTTTGTGTTGAAGAGAGTCCAACTGCATCCCCAGAAAGGACACCACCCTGGCCGGAGCGAGGGAGGACTTGGGGAAGTTGATCACCCAACCAAAGCTTTCCAGCGTGGAGACCACCATCCTGGTGTCTGTCTCCGATTGATTGAGTGACGGAGCCATGATGAGAAGGTCGTCCAAATAAGGAATAACCCGAATGCCCCGAGATCTGAAAATGGCCATCACCTCTGCCAGCACCTTGGTAAACACTCTTGGTGCCGAGGTAAGGCCAAACGGAAGTGCCACGAATTGAAAATGCTGATCTTTCATCACGAATCGAAGAAAACGTTGATGAGCATGGCAGATGGGAATATGAAGATAAGCATCCTTGATGTCTATGGACGTCATAAAGTCCCCCTGCCGAAGGGAACTGACGGCCGCACGCAAAGTTTCCATCCGAAAACGGATGAACTTGTTGAGTAATTTCAGGTCCAGGACGAACTGACCCATCTTTCTTGGGGACTGCGAAAAGATTGGAGTAGAAACCGAGGCCCATCTCTAAACGCGGCACCGGCCGGATGACCGCCATCCCTAACAGATTCTTTACCGACGCCAGGAGCCCCTGTGCGGCCAAAGGATCGATGGGCACCCGAGACCGAAAGAACCGTGAAGGAGGGTGAGACTCGAATTCCAGTTTGTAACCGGACGACACTACCTTCCAGATCCATCTGTCCGGAATCTCCTGGTCCCAAACCTGGGAGAAGTGTCGTAATCGTCCCCCCACCCGCACGGGTGAGGGCAGCCCCTCATTGCTGAGCGGGCTTACCGGCAGGCTTGGGCTTGGCGCCCCAGGACTGTGCGGGATGGCCACGGCCCTTCCCCCGAGTCCAACCTGCACCTCTGGTAGCGGGAAAGGAAGCCCCCCCTACCCGCTCTGAATCCCCGAAAGGAAGGCCTACCAGAACTTGCCCCCCGAAAGGGACGACGAGGCCTCTTACGTTGCGGCATTTTGCCACCTTTTGCAACTGAATCAATTTTATCACCAAACAGGCGCAATCCCAAAAAGGGGAGAGCTGTGAGCACCTTTTTAGAAGCTGCGTCCGCCGACCACTGGCGCAGCCATACTGCCCGACGAATAGCCACCAGCATTGCAGCTGTCTTGCTATTCATAGCCAGCGCATCGTCCTGAGCGGACAGAACATAGGAAACAAAAGACTCACACTGCCTGAGAGCAATAAGCTCCTTGCAAGTGGGATCAAGATCCACACACAGACCCTGAATTACAGATCTAACCGCCAATAGAAGAAGCGCCGAAGCACACACCGGGTGCATCGTTGACCCAGCATAACTGAAACCATGGCGAGCGTACTGGTCAATCCGACGATCCTCACCATCCTTAAGGGCAGTAGTCTCAGCAGACTGCACCATAGCCGTGCTGGAGAGCCCTAATACAGGGGTATCGACGTCAGGAGGAACCGACCAAAGCTTCACCAATTCTGGTGGAAAAGGATAACGTTTCTCCCAACTGGAAGGAATTCCAGTTAACCGCGTGGGATGTTCCCATTCTTTGAGCACAACTCTCTCAAAGTGGTGTTGTCTGGGAAAAAACAAAGGTGGCTGAGGCACATTAAACAACTGACCCTTAGGCAGGGTGACGGCCTCAGGTGGATCTAAATTCCAAATTTCAAACATTTGAGCCAGAATGGAGGGGGTGTCACGAGAAACCCCCGCAGACAAATTGCCAATAGCATCAACCTCAAGCTGATCTGCAGGCTCATCTGACTCCACCAGAAATTCTCCCTCCTCGTCCAGGGAGCAATCGGACCAATCCACAGGCTCACATACTTCATCCTGTGAAGCCGGAGGTACAGGAGTCAGGTGCTTCCGTTTCGCAGTGGCCTTTAACCCTGCTTTAACGGAAATTATCTTCTCGAGGTTGGCCAACCGTGCCGCCACCTCGGATTGCGAATCCCCACTCTTGACAATGTCACGCGGGGTCCGGAACAGGGAGGGAGGGGTTGGGGATGATGGAAGTTGCGAATAGCCAGCAGCCGGAGCAACGGACTGATGCGCAATACTCTGCCTTGCACAAGGAATGCATACAAAAACATCATCACCTGAGAGCGGAGTCCCAGAGCCTCCACACACCCTAGATGGCCCAGAAGAACCATTTCCGGTATTATCGGAAGCCTCCATATGGTGATTTATGGTTTTCGCAAAATTCTGGGTTTAAGGCATAAGCCACCCGGGATGCCCCCTTTATGTTAATGTCCCGGGAGGGAGGATTTAATTAATAATAAAGATCCCCTTTAAGATAATAGTATATATATATATATTTTTTTTTTTGATATATATAAAAGTATATATATATAAATATATAAATATGTCCCAATTTGGAGGAAAAGAGACTAGCCAGGCAAAATAGAACCGGGAGGCCACTGTATTGAGGGAATCCCAGGATCTGTGGGGAAGAGACAAACCAACAGTAAGACCCCCAGAATGGCCACATGCAATATAACACATAATACACAGCACCAGAGTGCTTGAAGAGGCAAGGAAAAAACTGGCCTCTGATTTACCTCTTTTTTGTTTTTTTAAAGTATTACTCCACTCAAATAAAAAACAATCAGAGACCATGAAAAAAATAGATGGCCTCACGCCAGGTGAGGCCGCTTACCTTGGCAGCAAATGTCAGCGCAATACATAGCCCTCTAACCCCCCCCCATAGTGAAGGGAGAAGGGACCGCAACGGGAGAGTAAGGGGCCAAGGGGACCCTCGGGACAGGGGCATCCCACCTCCGGATCACCATGCCGGATAGCCGCATTGCCCCCAAAACAGGGGGTCGAGCGGAGGAGATAAGCTCCTAGGCACCTATAGTGCCGTCTACCAATTGCCCAGTGAGCAGCCTAGGCTGGGAGGCTTCCATTCCACCACAAAGGTAACAAACAATCAAAACCGGGCAGAAATAGACCAAAAGGGGGTGCCGCGGAAAGACCCCGGCTACCTGCAAACAGGAGACTTCAATCTTCTGTCTTGTCGTCATGCAGAGAGAAAAACACTGGTGATAAATGGGAGGTACCAGGTATATATAGGCCGGAAGGGGGCTCGTTACAAGACTTCCTCTCTGCAACGGCGTCACCTGGCGGTGAGTAACCCAATCGTGAAGAATTAAAGGTGAAGCGGGGTGTGTGGCACACCAAGAATAAAAACAGATCGGCACGAAAACGGAAGTTTTTTTGTGTCTCTCTGAATCGAGCCTCTTGTCCTCTGTGGCTCTTGCAGGTTACATAGGCATAACAGCTTATGTCATTTTTCTGAGCCACAGGACAGGGAACAGATTGCAGGGGTCTGGGGATGAGTAGGACTGCACATTTTTATAAGCCGGACTCATGTGCCAATTTATTCATTTTAGGACATCTGGGCACTGGACATAGAGGTATGGCAGTAACTTTTTGATCTTGGTGGGGGGCTTGTTGGTCTGATGGCCCTTTATGATGATTAAAATGTTGTTTTTCAGTGATTGGAGTGGGCATGACTTATCCACTCAAAGTAGTGTGTATTGATCATGAGTACTATCAGATTTTAATTGAGCCAAGAAGGTTTTTTGTTGGTGACTTGCACTATGTAATGTTTTACTTAAAATGCTGTAGGTATCCCATCTCATGTGATATCCCTTCACGTGAGGTGCCACCCCCTCACCCTAGGCAAAATCCTGAGTGTGCCACTGATTTGTGTAACCCCCCCTGGTTTGCTCAATAACCCACCTCAACTCCCATGGAACATGTGCTGGCTTTTCCTCCAAACAGCATTTAATGTCATGGATATTAATGCTCAGCAATGATGTCTTAATGAATAGATTGTAGGGTGCCTTACCTGGGCTGCCCCATCTTGCTGCATGCACCCGCCACCAGCCATTCAGATATCCTGGCAGCAGTGCATGCAGCCGATAGAGGGGTGCAGGGGTTTCTGGTTTCACGCAGAGAGGCATCCCAAATGAGGATACTCCAAGGACAAGCTGTAACTCGGCACTGGAATCTTTTGGCCTCCAGAGTTGGGTTACATTGGTTTTGGTGCGCTTTAAGTTGTGGTAAGCTGTGTAACCAGCAATAGAAGCCCTGTAGAAATCGTGATTGTCACGCCTCTGTCCATCCAGAGGACCATTTTCTAGCTGGCCCCAGGATTGCCTCTTCTCAGTTACTCAGGTAAAGCAGTCTGAAAGCCAATAGTTTCATCTAGAAGTAGATCAGATCATAACACAGGTGTCCTTTAAAATGGACCAAAACCCACCGCAATCAATTCCCTCCCCTTGGGGCATCCAAAGTCGGGATGCCCCGCTGTGTGAAACACCCTAGGTCGCCCCATAAACGTACCTTGTTGCCCAGTCCAACGGCCCATGCGTGAGCCGCAGCCGTTTGTGCTGATTGGACGAGCAGCCGTGCATGTGCCATAGGACCGGGAAGAGGTGAGTTGCCTTTGGCGATCTGGGGGGCTTCACACAGTGGGGCACCCCCGATCGGGGTGCCCTGGGGGAAAGGACCAAAACCCAGGATAGTCAAAATCCTGTGTTTTGGTCCACTTTAAATCTCCATTCCGTATTTAAATTTCTTGGTATAAAAGTTTACATTTACCTGTGAAAATAGAAATATAAAGACTGTAAACCCACCGGGCAGAGATTTCTAGCCATCTATTTGCTTATGTGTCATAACATTATATTAAAAGCACAAGTGCTTCTTGTGTTGCTGGAATATGCCCCAGTCATTTTCTAATGCATTTTTTCAGAATTTTCTGATTCTGCAGCTCCCCAATCCAAATACCATACAGGTTGAGCTGCGTTTTCTGTGTTTTTACTTTTCACAATATTTTTATTTTTAAAAGATTTTCACAGTACAAAAATGAACAGTATTATTACATTACAATGCAAAATATTCCATTAACGTTGCAAAAGACAGCATTATGCAAATTACATGGATATATATATATATATATATATATATACAGTATCGAATTTACAATAATCAGTGTTTTTTGTCTTTTTATAGAGAAAAGATTTTGTAAACTAGGCAGAGTTATCCAAAGTATGGCAAGAAAGTTGAAGCTTTTCAGTGCACACAAAGAAAAATGATACATTGGGGGGTGTTGATTTTTCTGAAGCACACAAAGTGAAATAAAAATAATGTTTCAATTTAAAAGTCCACTTCAACAGAATTTTTGAAAGTGCAGGTATTTTTTGTGCCAAAAGGATTTGCCAAAGGTGAGCTTATCTAGTTTTTTAAATGTTTTCCTATGTTAGCAATTGTTTTTTTGGAAGCGGTTTTCACTATCTTCAATCTGTTGCTATTGGCCACATACACCAAGAAGGGAGGAGTGAGTCCTGTACACACAGAACACTGCTGCTATGGCCACTGCTAAGGTGAGGGAGCTCACTCACCCTTACACATGCCCAGCAGTAGTGTTCTGTGCAACTATCTGCAATCTGTTGCTATTGGCGACGTACGCCAAGTCTGCACTTAGTGTATGTTGCCAATAGCAACAGATGAAAACTGCTTCCATAAAACACACATTTGCTAACATTAGAAAACATTAAAAGAGACTAGATCAGCTCAGCACCTTTAACCCTTTAGTTGCCAAGCCCGTAACACCTACGTGCTGGCTTGGCTGGGCGTTAAGTGCCAAGCACGTAGGTGTTACGGGCTTCACATTCACTCACCTCCTGTCAATCAGCGGCCGCATGCAGCAAGGATTCCGGCTCCACGTTCAAGAAGGGTCCTCGGGGGTCATCTGGAGGTGACCCTGACCTCACCCCAGTCACCTGATCGGCGCTGGACCAATGAGAAGTGGGGCGCACGGCTGCTGTCATTAGCCGGCGCCACCACTATATAAACAGCATGCGGTCTCCTGCTGCCATCTTTGATCGTCGGATCTGAGGTAGGAGGAGGTGTGTTGGTGTGGGTGTGTGTGGGGGGGTCACTGATGTGTTGGGGGGTGAGTGCCCAGGTGGGTGGCCGTAGTCTTACCTTTGATCTGGCGGCGGCCGTGGCAGATCAGAGGTAGGAGGAGGTGTATGGGGGTGTGTGGGGGGGTCACTGATGTGTTTGGGGGTGGGTGGCCGTAGTCATACCTTTGATGTGGCGCTAGCGGCGTCAGATCGGAGGTAGGAGGTGGTGTATGGGGGTGTGTGGGGGGGGGTCACTAATGTGTTGGGGGGGTGAGTGCCCGGGTGGGTGGCCGTAGTCATGCTTTGATCCGGCGGTGGCTCTATACCATAGGCAGTGTGCCCCCCCCACCCCTCAAATCCTGCTCTCACCTTCACCACGATCCCCTGATGAAGTCATAAGATAAGGTCTAGAGACTCTAGGGCTGCTGGTTCCCCTCTATATGGGGGGATCCTGAATTGGGATGCCCCAATATGTCCCTGCAATGCTGGTCCAGAGCTGAGCGGGGGAAGTCATGGTCACTGGCTGCTCCCATCTGCCCCCGGAGTTAGATGAGCCGACAGCTAGTTATTGCTGAACATATATATTATATTATTATTATATAAATAATATATTATTATTATAGTATATATTGTGATATCTTATAGACACCTTCTAGAATAAAAAGAAAAACAGTGGTTAATCTGCATCTTTTCCCAGTGTGTCATTTCTCCCTCCCATTCCCCATCGACATTGTGGCATTTCTCCATCCCATTTCTCATAGTCAGTGTGGTATTTCCCCATCCCATTCACCATAGGCAGTATGTCATTTCCCCATCCCGTTCCCTATAGGTGGCAGTGATGAATTCCCACCTCCCAATCCCAATAGGCAGTGTGGCATCCCCCCTCTCATTCTCTATAGGCAGTGTGGCATTTCCCAATTCCATTCCCCATAATAGGCAGCGTGGTACCCCCCCTCCACCATTTCCCAATAGGCGGCAATGAGGAATTCCCCCTCAGATTCCCAATTGCCAGTTTGGCATTCCCCCCAGGCAGGGTGGCACCCTCCCCCCCCCATTCTACATAGGCAGTGTGGCATTATCCCCCCCCCCCCCCCCCATTCCCCATAGGCAGTGTGACATTCCCCCCTACCATTCCCCATAAGCATTGTGGCATTCCCTCTTACCATTCCCCTAGGCAGTGCCTCCCATTGCTCCATAGGCAGTGTAGTAATTCCCCATTCCCTTTCCCCATAGGCAGTGTGGCAGAATAAAAACAAGAACAAGTAAACTCATATAACCAACACTCTTGCGTCGCTGCCAGTGCTCCAAAGGGTGCTTGGCACAGGCCATGCCCACCCGCTGCACAGATCCAGGTGTTTGCGTGCACCATGAAACTTACTATCTGCCCATCTGTACCATTCTGCATACCACCCATAGCATCTGCCCCTGTATACCATGCTGCATCCCACCTATACCATCTACCCCCTGTATACCATGCTGCATCCTACCCATACTATCTGCCCCCTTGTAGACCATGCTGCATCCCACCCATACCATCTGCCCCCCTCTATACCATGCTACATCTCACCCATAGCATCTGCCCCCTCTATACCATGCTACATCCCACCCATACCATCTGCCCTCTCTATGCCATGCTACATCCC
The DNA here is from genome assembly GCA_027917425.1 of Gastrophryne carolinensis. Classification (NCBI taxonomy): domain Eukaryota; kingdom Metazoa; phylum Chordata; class Amphibia; order Anura; family Microhylidae; genus Gastrophryne; species Gastrophryne carolinensis. The sequence continues at coordinate 164,339,363 of CM051234.1, forward strand.
ACCCATACCATCTGCCCCCTCTATACCATGCTACATCCCACCAATACCATCTGCCCCACTCTATACCATGCTATACCCCACCCATACCATGTTGGGGGGTAAGTGCCCGGGTGGGTGGCCGTAGTCATAGCAGTAAAAAAATTGGCCCCTTCAACTCTATAAGTGACTGTCAGGGAACTACGGGCCATGTGATCCAACTATCAATCAGGGACCTCAGATCATGAAGCCCGCCTTCCCAAAACCTCATTGGTTTGCCCGCCTAGCGGGACTACCAGGCCCAAAGCCTACGGACACACAGATTCTTGGCTGAGTGATTTTTAACCGTTCGATTCGGACGAACCCGAATTTCTTGGAGAAATTCGGCAAATCGCCCAAATTGAATTTTTAAGAAGTTAGCTCATCTCCAGGGGAGTCACTAGTAGAGTGAATCCCCTCGATTGCCAGTAAAACTTACCTTACCACCACTCTAGGTATAGCATAATGCGGCTGTTGCCCATGCATGCGTCGTTACATTGGGGAATCAGGCATTCGGGGAGGGGGGTTCACCCACACTCCCTAATCTTAACTTTTTCCCTTAGGTGGTTCGCTGAGATTTGGTTTTCCCCGAAGATCGCTACTGCCTTTGTTTGGACCTTTCACTTACTCTTTTGACCCTAGCCTCTTCCTCCTTTTAGGACCCTAGTCTCCCCCTCCTTTTGGGAGCCTAGCCTCCCCCTCCTTTTGGGAGCCTAGCCTCCCCCTCCTTTTGGGAGCCTAGCCTCCCCTACTCTTTTGGGAGCCTAGCCTCCCCTACTCTTTTGGGAGCCTAGCCTCCCCTACTCTTTTAGGTCACCCCCCCCTAGCTTTTAGGACCCTATTTCTGCTGTCCCAGGAAGACCTTCTTCATCTGCCGGATCTGCTGCTCCAGGGATGGTCTAAGTGCACTGGGATCCTGTGACCTGCTGCTCCTGACTCCACCACTTCTCATCGGGTTGTAGCTATACACTTTTATTTCTATTCTTGACTGTTTATTTGTTTTGTTTTATTGTTTAACTGTGAAATTGTATTTTTTGTAATTTGCCTTTAGTTTTAGCCTTTAGTTCGGGAAGACCCTTTAGTTTCATTTTTTTTAGATTTTTTTTCGCACTGGGGTATGGCTGGTAAGCGGTACACTGCACAGGAAGCTGCAGCTTACCTGATGGCGTCTGACTCAGAAGATTTTAGTGAGTCAGGGTCTGAGTACTTCCCATCAGACAGCGAGTCAGACAGTGTATCCTCTACTGAGGAAACACAGCCGCGCAGTGCTACCAGTAGTAGTAGCCACAGTAGAAGGGATAGTGCCGCACAAAGTGAGGCCACGCTACAGGCGAGTGTAGTGCAGGATGAGGCATCGAGTGCTGCAGCTGGTGAAGGAGCGTCTGCGTGGAGGCCTCCTAATAATATTTCCCCCGAAATTCCCCCTTTTGATTCGGTCCCCGGGGTCAATGTAGACACCACAAATTTTGGTGTCATTGACTTTTTCAAATTGTTTCTCACAGAAGCCATCCTACTGGATATGGTCTTCTTTACCAATCTCTATGCCAAGCAGGTCTTAGCGCAAAACCCCCTGCAGAGGCACGCCCGAGCTCAGGCATGGCATCCCACAAATTTGAGTGAGATAAAGAAATTTTAGGGGCTCACTCTAGCAATGGGTATCCTAAAAGATTTTAGTATTTCCTCCTACTGGGATACCCAATCCATATTGGCAACTCCATTATTTCCAGCCGTAATGTCCAGAAACCGCTACCAAATTTTACTGCGGTTTCTGCATTTTAACGACAATTCCACTTCTATTCCCCGTGGTGAGCCCGGTCACGACAGGCTGCATAAATTACGGCCCCCTGCTGCAAAAGCTGCACCCACGGCAACAAGCCTGGTACGCCTAGAATGCCTAAGGGGTGTACTTTCAGAGAATATATGGTTTGTGGGGGGTATTTTAATTGAAAAGTGTTGTTTTGGTTGAAAAAGCGTAGGGTGTGCATGTTGTCCGCAGAGTAGGAATTTTCAAGTGAAATGCCCTTCATGCGTATGCTTATTTTTGGGGTGATTGGTAACTGTACCCTTGCAGGTAGCTATGCATGTTGGGTATTGTTCTGTTCGGGGGACCTTGTCGCTTTCAATTAGGTGTGTATTTTTATGATTGGCCTATTTTTTTTAGGAAAATGTGGGTTTGATTTAGCATTTTAACTTTTTTTTTAGTAAAATCCAGTGCAACCAGGTCATTCCTTGAAGGTTTGCACCCCAAAAGCTGCACCCACGGCAACAAGCCTGGTACGCCTAGAATGCCTAAGGGGTGTACTTTCAGAGAATATATGGTTTGTGGGGGGTATTTTAATTGAAAAGTGTTGTTTTGGTTGAAAAAGCGTAGGGTGTGAATGTTGTCCGCAGAGTAGAAATTTTCAAGTGAAATGCCCTTCATGCGTATGCTTAACTTTGGGGTGATTGGTAACTGTACCCTTGCAGGTAGCTATGCATGTTGGGTATTATTCTGTTCGGGAGACCTTGCTGTTTCCAATTTGGTGTGTTTTTTTAAGATTAAAGTTTTTTTTTTTAAAAACAATGTGGGTTTGATTCTGTTTTTTTACTATTGTCATCAAGAAACCCTGTGAAAAGCCTGCATTTGTCAATGGATTCCACCTGGACATCTGTGGCCACAACATCAAACTTGGTACGCCTAGAAAGCTTAAGGTGTGTACTTTCAGTATATATATGGTATTGGGGGGGTATTTCAGATCTAAAGGGGTGTTTTTGTGGAAAAACTGCAAGGAGTGAGGAATAGTTTTTTTTCGTTGAAAATCCCTTCAAGCACTCTTTTCAATTTGGGGGGTCTCCTGGACAGGAAAGGGTGTCTATCAATACATATGTGGTACGGTTGTAATTGGGAGGAATAGGGCTTTTACACACACTATGATTTTCTGGTAAACTTGCATGTTTTACTGAGGAAAAAACACTACAAAATGTTAAAAATTGTTTTTTATTTATTTTTTTTTAACGACTTTTCCACAAAAATAACAAAAAAACACTAACAAACTTAAAAACAAGACATGTCATATTAAAGCCCAGACTGTGCTGAAAAAAAACAATATATAATTTTCCTAGGAAATTCCTGGAAATCCATTCAAAAATTACAGTTGAACATGTTCAGTGCAAAATGGCAGAAAATGGTCTGGCAACACAGAGTCACAAATGCCGCAGGTAGGCTGGCAGCGAAAGGGTTAAGACCCCATTTTGCCACACAAAACTATATACAATTTAATTGGAAAGTGGACTAACCCTTTTAAAATCAAAACACATCGTTCTACAGGTGAGGTGCAATTATATTTAACGGAGTAGATAATTTATTTTAGAAGATACAAAATAAAAGTAGCCTATAGGGAATAAAAACGCATTTGGAGATGCACATTTTTATTGTGTTCTCTATAGGCTGCTGTTATTTTGTAACTGCTAAAATAAAATAAACATTTTAAAAAATGCGGACATGGAGAACTGCCCTATTGCATTTGCTTTTTTGATTTTTATATTTCAACGGATGTTTATTGATAATAAAGTGAAAACATCAATGCAACATGGTATAATTTGAGACCTTCAGCAGAATGGTATATGCCCTTTTGGAATTAATAGACTGGTCTGACTGCAAAAATAGGACTTCCATGCAAATTTAAAAGAAAAGCAAAATCATTAAAGGGATTGACTATTCAAATTTTAAAATAATTTGTCAGGCAGTTTACCTGATGCAATGTCATATGCCGTCCTTTACTTTAGTCACAGAAAGGGAGGGGGGTTTCTTCTTCCTCTGCCTCTAGCACCTCCCCCCTGATCTGGACCACCAAATCAATCCTGAGGATCGTATTGATCAAAGTTGAGACCTTTCTGTAATAGGCTAAAATAAAGCTCTCCACACGGTCAGTCAAGCAGAGCTCAATCCAATGCAATGACTAATGTATGACTTGGCCTTGCCACTCACAGGACATGTGTGAAAGCATCTTTTTCATTTATAATGACTAGCAATACAGTTTCTTTTTTAAAAAAAGAAAAAAATGAGAACATTGCCGTGCATAGCCCAACACAATGGGAACACTTGAGTGTGCCCGGACAATGACTAACTATGCATTTGGAGGCTTGGTGACAGAGGTACTTAAATCTCTTTGCATAGATTCAGCTCTTGCTTTATAAAGTACATAGATGCATTCAAACCAGGTCTTTCTATGTCAAGGTCTTGTCTCGCTCATAGTCCCACTTTTTACTAGTACTCTTTATAAATATGCCCATTCACAATTTGGTCAGATAATTATGAGCTCACCAGTACATTTTTGGGAAGCAAGCCATGAGGACCTATGGAGAAGATGCAAACTGCTTGTACCATACATAACTTCAAAAGCATGACTCAAGATGCCTGCTGCTTACCACGCTACTGCAAAAACATAATAACATCCCTAATGATGAATTAACCTAACAAAACTGTATGCAACATGCCCTTTAAAAATAACAGTTTGAGCGTGAATGATCTTCCCTTTGCCTGCCACAAATCATGTGACTATGAATGCAATCCAGGGCAAGACATTCTATTACAGGAGCTATTTGACTGTGTAATTGTTATATCTACATGCTAATGAACTCTTTGTTTCACTGTAAAGCACTCAATTTGAAATGTCTTCATTAAAATGCCCACAAATGTGTAAATCTTATATCAAATGAGCAGAACAGCCAGCACAGCATCATTAAATGTATTGAACAAGTTACATACATAGCAGGCTTTCCCATGAAGATCGACAAGCAATCTAAATGCGGGCCAAGCGGACCCTGATATAAAAGTGTCCACTATACTTGGGTGATAAGAGGAACAAAACCCCCCAAAGTCTATAAAGCTCTTGTGGCAGTATACCTCTTTATGGGGCATCCTGAATTGGTATGTCCCGCTTTGTAAAAACCCAGGGATCACCTGATCCACCCACCTCTTTCCCGAGCCCTTGCAGCATACCAGCGCCTTAGCAGTAGAGATGTGGCCGATGATGCTCATTCCATTCAGATTTCCTTGCTGTTCTCATCTCAGAGCAACAAAGAAAATCTGAATGAAATGAATGTCACTGATTGGATGAGCAGCCTGTGCATATGCTGTAGAATTGCAGAGAAGCTGGATTTACACGCAATCTCAGGCGATACACACAGCCAGAAAGGAACACCACCCAAGAAAGTCCAATTCTTAGGTGGTGCATCATATGTATAATATGGATGGTACTAAGCTACTATATATAGAGATGAGCAAATCGATTCTGACGAACCCGAATTCGTTACAAATTTCATGAAATATTTGATTCGTTACGATTCTTAATATCGCCGCGATTCAATCGCTCAAATCACTTCCTTAAAACTCCATTTACTGCTATACAGCCCATCTAAAATGGTGGATACACATGTCAGGACATGTCCCATGGGGCAAGGAATGCTGGGTAGGTGTCACATGCTACCTATCAGCAGACAGGCTTACCGATGATGTCACAGCCCCATATAAACGGCGGCCATCTTGCGGAAGATCATTCTGGCCGTATTGCGGCCAGAGCAGATCAGGCAGGGAAAGAGCGAGGGACAGATAGAGAGATAGATAGAACAACGAACAGAAGAAGCAGAGCGAGGGGCAGATAGAGACTGTGACAGTAACAGATAAAGACAGGGACAGTTTAAACTGTTTGCATTAGCTTTCAAGCCTATTTAGTGTTAATAACACTCCTGCCTATTTAGCTTTTCCTTTACCTGGTGTCATTCTTTAAAAAGCATGCTAGCATTAATATTTTAAGACCTGTATAATAACTGCTTGCATTTTTTAATTAACGTCACTTTTCCACAATCAAGGGAGGCCTCCTCTGTATGTGAGCAGGGGGCATCCCAAACACTAGCATAAATATTTCAAGACTACCTGTCTATTAACTGCTTGCATTTTATAAGCAAAGTCACTTTTCCACAATAAAAGGAGGCCACCTCTGTATGTGAACAGGGGGCATCCCAAACACTAGCAGTAATATTTCAAGACTACCTGTGTAGTAACTGCTTGCATTTTATAAGCAAAATCACTTTTCCACAATCAAAGGAGGCCACCTCTGTATGTGAGCAGGGGGCATCACAAACACTAGCAGTAACATTTCAAGACTACCTGTGTACTAACTGCTTGCATTTTATAAGCATTGTCACTTTTCCACAATCAAAGGAGGCCATCTCTGTATGTGAGCAGGGGGCATCCCAAACACTAGCAGTAATATTTCAAGACTACCTGTGTACTAACTGGTTTCATTTTATAAGCATTGTCACTTTTCCACAATCAAGGGAGGCCACCTCTGTATGTGAGCAGGGGGCATCCCAAACACTAGCAGTAATATTTCAAGACTACCTGTGTACCAACTGGTTGAATTTTATAAGCAAAGTCACTTTTCCACAATCAAGGGAGGCCACCTCTGTATGTGAGCAGGGGGCATCCCAAACACTAGCATAAATATTTCAAGACTACCTGTGTACTAACTGCTGCATTTTATAAGCAAAGTCACTTTTCCACAATCAAAGGAGGCCACCTCTGCATGTGAGCAGGGGGCATCCCAAACACTAGCAGTAATATTTCAAGACTACCCGTGTACCAACTGGTTGAATTTTATAAGCAAAGTCACTTTTCCACAATCAAGGGAGGCCACCTCTGTATGTGAGCAGGGGGCATCCCAAACACTAGCATAAATATTTCAAGACTACCTGTGTAGTAACTGCTTGCATTTTATAAGCAAAGTCACTTTTCCCCAATCAAAAGGAGGCCACCTCTGTATGTGAGCAGGGGGCATTCCAAACACTAGCAGTAATATTTCAAGACTACCTGTGTACCAACTGGTTGCATTTTATAAGCAAAGTCACTTTTCCACAATCAAAGGAGGCCACCTCTGTATGTGAGCAGGGGGCATCCCAAACACTAGCAGTTAATATTTCAAGACTACCTGTGTAGTAACTGCTTGCATTTTATAATCAAAGTCACTTTTCCACGATCAAAGGAGGCCACCTCTGTATGTGAGCAGGGGGCATCCCAAACACTAGCAGTAAAATTTCAAGACTACCCATGTACCAACTGGTTGCATTTTATAATTAACGTCACTTTTCCACAATCAAGGGAGGCCACCTCTGTATGAGAGCAGGGGGCATCCCAAACACTAGCATAAATATTTCAAGACTACCCGTCTAATAACTGCTTGCACTTTAGAATTAACGTCACTTTTCCACAATCAAGGGAGGCCACCTCGGTATGTGAGCAGCGGGCATCCCAAACACTAGCATAAATACATCTCTGATGTTAGTGAAGGCAGAATATAAGCCACAAGCGTGACACAACGGTACACTAAGACCGCCACACGCGTACCCTCCCCCCCCCCTTTCTTTTCCCCCCGAAGACAGAGAAAAGAGGGAGAATGGCGACCCTAATAGGGCTCAGGACTACACGAGGTACGGGACAATAATGCGGGAGGGGCATCCCTTGGAGGCTCACCATCAGCCTAAACCACCTACCCTATGGTTGGGGAATTGCGGTGGAGTCTAGCTCCATAAGCACACTAGGTGCTGCCTACCTTCACCCGATCCGCGCAGCCCAAGCTGGGAGGCATATATTCACAATGAGGACGGGTGGAAATAGTCCCGCAGGGCCTCGGGCTGTCAAGCCCCGCTCGCCTGCGAGAGCGTGATACTTCATGTCTTCGCAGTTCCAGCACTGCAGAGAAATCTGGGGATTGTGGGAGGTCCTCCGGAATATATAGGGCCGGGAGGAGCTTGTTTTCTTCGTGGTCTGCAGTGCACGGCGCTGAAGGCGGAGGTATACCCATACGTTATGAATATGTTCTGGAGCAGGACGTGCTGTATGCTTAGAATAAAAAAATTGTAAAATGTTGCCACATTTTTTATAATCCCCCCCCCCCCCAAGAAAACCATATTGCGTGTGAGATGTGTTGGATGTCCCCCCCAGCACTGGATACAGGCCGGAAGTTTGTTTCAGGGCTGTGGAGTCGGAGGAAATTTTGGGTACCTGGAGTCGGAGTCGGCAAACAATGCACCGACTCCTACTACATTTTGATTTAGCAAGTTTAAATGTCCCAATTCACAAAAAGTTAAAATTAATGACTTCTCTATTGTAAGAATAAAGACCAATGCATGCAGTGCCTCACGTAACCGCAAAACGTTAAGTGACCGTGAAGAAGCATGCTTTTCATGTGCTTCACTATATGTCACGCAACGCACAATTAGAAGCGGCAATACTTATACTTTGCATAGTGTTGTGTTCTGGCTATAAAAAACTTGTAAACTTCGATTGTTAGCTTAAACTTTAAACATGACTATGGGATTCTACTAGGGAAATCATGTTTTAATAATGGCCCCTTTCTGGATCCTCCCACTGCCCCATCTTCAGCAGAAGATCAGCACACAGAAAGGAGAAGGCAGCTTCTGCCCAACTACCTCTCTCTGCTAGAAGTAATGACATGTATGTTGCCTTTCTTTCCTTCAAGGAATGTATAAAATACATTCACATATTAATACAGAGGAGTCGGAGTGTCGGAAGTACAAAAAACGGAGGAGTCGGAACATTTATCTACCGACTCCACAGCCCTGGTTTATTTTTCTTACTTTAGGCACAAAGCCCCGCACAAACGGGACATTGCAGAGCCTGAGGGGGAAGGGGAATAACCAATTAGAGTCGTTCCTTACGTTTCCCTGTTCCTGAGGAGGCACAAAGATGCAGCCCTTTAACGGAGCTCTGTCCTGCCTCATTCCATGCTACGGCGAGATAGCTAGCATCAAGTCACATGCATAATAGGAAGGAGCCGATGCCTGTTAGAGGGGGCAGGGCAGCGGAGCAACCTTCATGAATTAAAAATATAGATGCCGGGCGGGCGATCTACACTTCACCACCAATAAATTATCAAGCACAGCTGTATGCCTGGGGCTTCTAGGTGTGTATTTGAGAATATTTATGCATACGTATCAGTTAATGCGACCTCTGGTGGCAAGAACAAAGCCTTACTTACAGGCATGTAGGAAGGTTGGTTTTGAGTTTGGCAAAAGGCATGTGGGAGACCCCCCCCCCCCCCAATGTATGGTGGTAGGTGCTCTGGTCACGTGAGACCAAAGTTGAATTTCAGCCACCAAGAAAAATGTGGTGTCTGGTGCAAAGCCGAGACCTCATCACCCAAAGAACACCATCCCCACAGTCGAGGGAAAGATGGACAATGCTAAATACAGGGATATTCTGAAGCAAAACCTGTGTTGGTCCGTCAGTGATTTGAGACTGGGGCGGAGGTTCACATTCTAACAGGACAATGGCACAAAGCATACTGCTAAAGCACTCAAGTGGTTTAGGAAGAAATGTGTAATTGGAATGGCCAAATTAAAGTTCAAACCTTAATTGAAGATTGCTGTTCACTTGAAGGAGCTAGAGCAGTCTTGCCTTGAATAATGGATAAAAAATTAAGGTGGCAAGCTCACAGACTTATTCAAGGTGAATTGCAGCTGTAATTGCTGCAAAAAGGTGGCCGTACAAAGTACTGACTATTGTCTTCTTGTTGTTTGCTTTACAATAAAAAAGAAAACCAAATGTTCAGGAGGTTCTTTAAACAAAATTATGCAAACCCTCAAATAATTCATTTTAATTCCAGGGTGAAAAAATCCGTGGGAGGTGAATACTTTCGCAAGGCATTCTAGGTTTGTTACAACTTACTGATGAATCCATAGCAAAGTGGCTACACGAAAGGGGAAAACACAACAAAAACAATTTCCAAGTGTTTATTTTCCAGCCATATACAAGTAAATTGTGCAACCAAGATCTTTGAAATTTTATATTACAGAAAAAAAAACATTCTCAAAATTAAATGGAAAAAAAATACCCATTCAAAAGTAAAAAAAAAAACAAAAAACACACACACTTGGAAAATTCTTCTCTACCTTAAGGACAGCAGGTTTTGGAATACATAAAATAATCATAATAAAAACAAAATAAGCCTTTACATTCTTCTCTTCTGTGTGCTTATATACAAGACTGCAGAAGAAAAAAAGAACTTTGTATTAGTGCGGACAAGCAAGTTTTTAATTATTCAATCTATTTAGTTAGCCAAAAAAAAATGTATTACTTAACGGATTACATTGGCATCAAATAAAGTACTTATTTATTTATTTATTTTTTTAATATATATATATATATATAAATAATATATATATATATATTAAAAAAAAAAAAAATACAGCAAAGCATTATCATCCTTAATCGGGATGCCCCCCTGTTTAAAACCCCCCAGTACGCCCATACAAACGCGCTTTTTCATTGTCCTACGGCGCATGCATGGGTTCTCATCCAATCGGAGCAGTTTGCCGTGCATATTTAATGTTGCTCTGCTTGCATACACAGCTTTAGCAATCCAGACTGCAGTGGCTGCATCCCCAGCAGAACGCGCACTCCGGCAGTCGCATCTTCGCACTGCGAGCCTGCTCACGCCCCCAGCTGGAGACATGAGCGTTCTTATAGCCCGAAGATGAGACTGCGGGATGTTTACACCACTGAGGGCACCAGGAAACAGGAGAGTTCACACAGCAGGGCATACCAATGTGTGATGCCCCCGGGGAAGGACATTTTAAAGGGTTCATTGCAGAAGTGCCATTTTAACCATTTTAAAGAGTGCAGAAGTGCATTTCAATTAAGGATTCCAGGGCCCCAATGGTTTGTGCTTCACCCTAAGAATTTTATGCATCAGTGTAAGAATGCATCAAAGGCAGTTAAAGTGGACCAAAACCCAGTATAGTCAAAAGTTTTGACTATCCTCGGTTTTGGGCCTTTCCCCGCTGAGTGAAACCCCTCAGGACACCCAAATGGACTCGAAGGATGCGGCCATCAGAGCCACTGCTCTTAAAACGTGGCATGGGAGCGGGAAGAGGCGAGTTGGCTGCGGTGATCTGGGGGGCGGGGGGGGGGGGGGGGGGGGTTCACACAGCCGCAGGAAAGAACCAGAACCCAGGATAGTCAAAATCCTGGGTTTTGGTCCACTGTAAAGAGGACCAAAAGTTTAGCATATTGCTCCCCTCTGGCCAAAAAAATAGGGCTTAATACCATGCAGATGTTCTGAAATAACAGGCCGATTCTTTGCTGTAGAACTGCATGGGAGCAGCCATCTTGTCACACACAAGAATGAGCGGAGAAATGTGCCAGCAGCAGCCCACACCAACACAGAGATAAATGCCTCAGAAACAAGGGCAGCTTGTTTATTATGTTATATAAACATACACACTAGTAAACATTAAGCATCTTCTAAATTGATACAGTTCTTTCAGCTGTGCAGCAGAGCAAAGTGTCATCACATCTGATGGCTTTCTACTAGAAATAAAAGGAAGATTACACCAATATGTGAAGCTGGACTCATGTATGTGGCAAGATGGCCACTCCCATGCAGTTATGCACCATAGAATCTGCCTGCTATTTCATGCATGGCGTTAAGCACTACTAAATAGATTGCCAGAGCGGGGCTTAAGGGGTGCAATTTACTGAACTTGATTTTTTTATTACTTTTGATCTGCTTTAATGGAGGTATATTGAAATTGTGGAATATTAAAAATCCATATAAAACATGTTGGCTAAGTGGTCACTTACACGCCCAAACTGAATAAAACTTCAAACAAGCTTGTAGTTTCTTCTCCTGGTAGGAATAAAATTCAGGAGTGCCAGGTTTGAGCATATCGGGTGACAGACCCTGCGTAGCTGGATATTTCTTTATGCTGGCTGTAAAAGTGACCCCTCCTCCCACATATGTCTGGATTTTTATCATTGGGCCATTTTTTCACGATCATCCCCCGTTAACTTGCAGTCAGTTAACCTAAAGAAGGGGTGTCAAACTCCCTCCTGAAGTGTCAGTAAGAGGTCATGTTTTGTGGATCACCACATAGCTGGCTCTACAGCTCTTTCAGAACACCAATCACTTCACCTATGTGGAGATCTACAAAACATGCCCTGTTGCTGACCCTTCAAGAGGGAGTTGGACACTAGTGACCTAAAGAGATAAAATGGCAGAATCCATATTTTGGTTTAACCAAACAGAATTCCTTACATGTTGTATGTGCAAATTAAAAAGTCCCCTATTGATGGGATTTTTGTATATTATTGTGTGTCAAAAGCTGATCTAGTATTTTATTTTGTTAAGTTAGCAAATGTGTTTTATGGAAGCAGTTTTTACGATCAGCAATCTGTGGATATTGGCAACTGTACACCAAATCTGTACAATGTGAATGTGCTACCTCAGCAGTGGCCATAGCAACAGCATTGTGTGTGCATAGGGTTCACTTCTCTCTTCTTGGTGTACAGACTTAGGGCCCGATTTACGAATCAGGAATATAGGGCCTGTATATTCCAAAGCTATAGTGGCTTTAGAAGCAGATTGTTTCCTATTCAGAAAGAAATAGGAGACTAACAGGTGATCTATGAAGAAAACTTGGAGTGTGTTCTAATAAAATAACATTTTCTCCCAAAAAAAACCACAAGGACACAGAGGACAGGGTACCTAGCTTGTGTGTGAGGAAGAGACTGCTGTTTTAGGCAGAAAAAGGGGATCTGGACTTAAGAAAAAAGTTAATTCAGGAGGATAGAACAGTAGGGATTTAGGAACAGGACTGTAATCACCAAACGCCCTAAATGATGAGGCAACGCTGAACCACAAACTAGAAGTGTTAAGAGGTTCTCTAAAGTTGAGGGCCCTTTAAGAACTAACAAATCCCAGGAAATTACAAGCCACCAGGATCTTGTGGGATTGACAAACCTGATGGGGAACAAATTCAGACCTTTGACTAACAAGACCGATAAGTCTGAAGCCTGAGTCTTTAAAATATTTACAGCTAGGTCTAACTCGAATCCCTTATGATTGGGGGGGGGGGCATTCAATGCACACACTGAGGCCCATTCGCCTTAAGTTACGCCATTGACCAGGACCATCAAAATCCATGCGGCAATAGTAAAGTTTTCTGTTCTCTCCTAGTGTGGTGTCTAGGTACAGCCCAGAAGTCTGCACTCTCTGGATGGAACCAGTTCCCAAGTTAGAGAGATAGATTCTCTTGCAAGATCGCCTGTGTACTGGGTAATAGGCGAAGGTCATCTAGGTAAGGCATGATTGAAAATCTTGAACTTAGACAGCCCATCGCCCTGGTCAGAATAGTCTTAAAGATTCAAGGTGCAGAGGATATCGCAAAAGGTAGTGGCCCCAGCTGGTCTCCCATCCAAGTACCCACTGGGGTAAAGGGTGGTGTGAACAGAGGCCACAAAAGGCACATGTATGTATGTGCTCCCACAAACAGGGTCTCTAAGATTAAAATCAATCAGAAGGTTCCCCTGCTTTTAGTGAGGACTGCACTCCTTTGGATAACTGGCGTTGGGGAAAGACCTGGCTGTCTGAGTGGGTGGATTACAAATTGGACTTGGCCTGCGACACCCACTGCTTATTTGGTTATCCCGAGGATCTAAAATGTATAGCCTCTAATTCAAAATCAAACATAGGGTTTGATTTAGGAAAGGAAACTGTCTACATTTTTCTACATTAAGAAGCCCTTCCAGGATTGTGAAGAGAAGGGCTCTTCTGGTATAATTTAGCAAGGCCTTTGATATAGCAGTGGCTAATCACCTTGTGGATGCATCCTCTAGAAAAGGAAATGGACCAAAATATGTATGGTAGCATGCCTCACAATGAAGGAAGAGACGTTGCCATGTAGCAAACCGGTCTTATCAGAGTAGAGCCCCTAATGGCTATATTCTTAAGATACAAGGACAAAGAAAACAGGAGTAGGTCAGGTTCTGCACAAGTACAAGACCTGCTCACCCCCCCCCCCCCCCCCCCCGGAAGGTTAAGTATGCTACAAGGGTGACATTGTCCTGGTGTACATGGACATACTAACAGGGTTAGGGCTAGGGTTAAATAAATATATATATATATATATATATATATATATATATATATATATATATGCTTCTAGGTGTTTAGGCATACTCTGAAACTAGAGAGGGTTTAAATGAAAAGGATGATACAGCACACGTCCTCTACTTACAAATTACCCGGAATTTGGGGCAAATAACTTACTAGGTCGGGACTTGAGTCCCAAGTGAACTCTGGTGGCCAAAAGGTTGTATTGGCTGGGTGAGTGACAAAATGCTCAGCCTGAGCACACCTGCCATAGCCCAGGAACATGGAAGGGAGTGAAAAAAGTCTAAGACTCCAGGGCTGGCCAAACTCTCCGGCCAGCCTCCATTTATGCATTCATAATAGATTGATTAAACTAGGCACCAAAAACTTGAAAAGTATGAAGAGAGGTAAACAATATACCAATCTACCAAATAATAAGGCGATTGCAATCTTGTGTGGTAGAATCTAAGTGCTTACTGCAGCATTCTCACCTGGAGAGGTAATGACTGCTGTGTGATTTAGCAAAAGCTACTGACAAGTTTGCCTGTTACAGTGGAAGGCCAGGAAAAGTACACCCACCTTAGGATCACAGACATACAGAAATATAGTAACTTGGACACCGCATGCTGATAAGTAAATCACTGGTATGGAGGCCATCTTAAATGTTTTTTTGTTTAAATCCCTCAACACTCGCAATTCAGTGGAACTTGGGAGAGCATCTGGTGTCCAAGAAATGGATATTTCTGAGCAACAATTAAAATAAGACCTTTTCAGGGAATGTAAAAAGACCCTCCTAATTGCTGCTGAGAGAATCAGCAAGAGCAATCAACATAAGGAACATAAGGAATGGGGTCTGTTTGGCAGTAAAAGTTATAAATGATCCAACAGAAGAATCTTGTAATTGCTTATTACATGTTCACTTACCATTATTTCCACGGATAAATGCATCTCCGTATTTGTTTTTCAGCTGTCCATTTACATACTCTTCAGTCTGTTCTAAAGCAATGTTCATATAACCATCCAAGCAAGCCAACACACCTGTCAAGTACAAAATACATAAAAAAAATACTGAAGGATCTTTCCAAACTATTGCATTAGCATCAAGAGCTAGATTATAGAGATAGTATCATAACTTTCAGAGTTCAAAGCGCTGGAAAAAAAAGTAATGTGGTCAGTTTTTGGCCAGGGAAATGCAATATAAATTACCTCGATAGTCAACTCCAGAATTAAGCTTTACTACGACAGGTCGCCCAATGATCTGCTTCAAAAAGTCACTTGGGGTTTGTTTTCGAAGACTCATATTGAGTTCTAAAGGCAAAACAACAAATTCAAATAAAACTGCAAAAGACCATGAATCCATAAAGCTACAAAATATATTACATGGCTTCTAACAGCACATCAGTCTACACTTTATCCAAAGACTTCCATAGATCTTAGCACAGGGGTTTCTGATCAGTGGTACTTGAAGTGACCTCAGGTGGTTCAGAAGCTGCTAGTCGATAAAGAAAAAAAAAAAAGCCACATCCTTGTGATCTGTTCAGCATGTGGCAGTCATACTTTCGCATTTCATTACAGATGTCCTCTGTTTGAATGCCCATGTATATACCAGTGACACATTGGTTTCACCGGGCAGGTGTGCAGGAGCAGTGTTGCATAACTACTCTGAACCCCAATGGCTGTCTGAAAATTGTGTCAGTGAATTTATTTTAAAATTAGGTACACTTTGCGACATTTGACTGCATTTCCTGTGCCAATGTCATTTTAATGTGGAACAATTTTTTGGACTATCTCTGGTTTTGTTCCTTGCCCCAGGAGCATCCCACTTTGGCATGCCCCTCTTGGCCAGCAAAAATACAATTCTGTGATTCTCACCTGTAGAACCGATTGCTCTCCTCTTCCACTCCAGGGTCTCACTGAATCTGAAACAAATGGGTTCACTTGCCTGAAGAGGGGGACTGCAAGATAAAATGTGGTTCCTCCTGGCCTACATATACCTCCAGCTGCCCTCTGCAATCCAGTAATTGAAAAGCAGTAGGAACAGCCACCCGGGAGGAAGAAGGCATCCTAAGAGATTCCACAGTTAGTTGCCAAACAAGGAGAAGTGTTAGAACTCTTTGTTTTTCTTTCCTTTTTTAAAATGCTAATACACAAAATATTTACATATATACAAAGCTTCACTAGAACTATGGCATATAAGGAATGGATATAATAGGCTAGCAGATAGGGTGGGCATGATGCACTAGAATGGAAAAAGAGAAATTAATTCTACAGGTGAGAATCACAGAATGGTGTAATTCTCTCATATTCTACTCCAGGGTGTCACCGAATCAGATACGAATGGGACCTCCCAAACCAGTGCCCTTCTTCCAGGGTGGAAATCCCAGGTCTCAACTTTATTCCTCTAACGTGAGGAGTACGCCATTCCAAAAAAAAAAAAAAAAAACCTCAGCTGAAGAGCTCACTACCACTTGTAATACCTTTCGACCAAAAGCGGCGTCCGCTGAGGCTCTATCGTCTGTCTTATAAAATTTGGTAAATGTATGAATTGAAGACAGGAAGAAGCCTTGCAGACCTGCTCTACTGAAGCCTGGTGCTGAAAAGCCCAGGAAGCTCTGATAGCCCAGGTGGAATGGGCTGTAACCTGAAGAGGAGGATACCGCCCCTTGAAGACATAAGCCTTAAGACTGCTTGTCTAATCCATTGGCTGATGATAGACTTAGCTAGCGCTAGAACTTTCTGTCAAATAAAATAAACAAGGAGTCAGTCTTGTGGAAGGTCTGAGTAGAGGAGAGATAATATTTAAAAACTCTAATTACGTCCAAGGAGTGGCGGACACTCTCCTTATAGCTAACCGGAGCAGGACATAAGGAAGGCAAAACCACCTCTTCATTAAGATAGAAGGGGGAAACCAACTTTTGGGTAGAACTAAATAAGGAGGCCTAACCAATGTGGCTGCTAATTCAGAAACCCGCAGCACAGAGGTAATTGCCACTAGGAAGATGAGCTTAAGTGTCATCAGCCCCAGTGAAGTTTCTGCCAGCAGTTCAAAGAGAGGACCCAAACAGGCAGAAGTGGCTTTCGGGGAGGTCCCACATGGGTGACCCCCTGCAAAAACGTTTATATATGTTCATTTTCAGCAATGGGCTTCTGAAAGAAGATGGATAAGGCAGAGATCTGTCCCTTGAGGGTACTCAACTGAAGTCCCTCACCGAGACCGCTCTGCAAAAATTCTGGGATTCTGGAGATAAAAAATGTCCTACAAGCGAAACCCCTGGATTCTCACCAAGTGATAAAGACCCACCAGACTTGTGTGATAAATCTTTGACGAAGTCTGCTTCCGGGCTTGAATCATTGTCTGGGCAACCAGGAGACAAACCTCAGAACTTTCCAATTGTGGAGGGACACAAAGAGGTCTACGTCTGGGAGCCCCAAGTGGATGCATAGGGCTCGAAAGAACCCCCTGACTGAAGGACCATGCTCCCTGATCCAAGGTTGCCCCTGTTTAGATAATTGGCTTGCATGTTGTCCACTCCTGTTATGTGGATCGCCAAGGTGCACAGAACATTCTTCTCGGCCCAGAGTAAGATCCGGCTCACCTCTTTGAAAGCTGTCTGCTTCTGGTGAGCTGCTGGTGGAAGCGAGTCACTTCTGCTCTAAAGTCATTCCCAGAAAGGAGATTTCGACAGTTGACTAACCATCCAAAGTCTTCTAGGACTGTCTGTGTATCTCTCAAGGCCTCCTGAAAAGATGGGGCTCTGATCAGAAGACCATCTAAGTATGGGGTAATTTGTATCCCCTGGTGCCTTAGAAGAGCCATGAGGCCTGGCAGAACTTTGGTAAAAACCCTTGGAGCCAAGGACAGGTCAAAAGGCAGAGCCACGAACTGAAAAGTTAGGCCATCTACTGCAAAACACACAAACCCCTGATGGCCCAGGAAGAGTGGGATATGCAAGTAGGCGTCCTTTATATGCACTGTGGTCATATAATCCCCTGGCTGAAGGGCAGTTGTTGTGGATCTTAATGACTCCATGCAAAATCTGTGAAGTGTGACTAAACTGTTGAGGCCCTTGAGGTCCAGAATTGGGCGCACCGAGACAGCCTTCTTGAGGATTACGAACAAATTGGACCAAATTCTGTAACCTCGCTCTGAAAGAGGACGGGATGGATTACTCCTAGCTGTAATAGGTAAGCTACCACGGAACTCAATGCTTCTGTTTTTTCTGGATTCAAGGACACCCTTGAAAAACAAAGGACCTCTGAGGGGCTCCAAAGAGCAGAAGGCGTCCCCCCAGCCTTCAAGTCTGGTAGAACTTTCGCCAGAAGGATCAGGCCTTGTTCTGGGTTTTAAGTTTATTCCAGAACTCCTCTCGGCATCTAGTGGAAAAGGAACCAGATTTCAGGCCGGCTGCTCGTAGGTTTTGTTCCACTTTAATGTGGATCTAAAATCCAGACTAGTCTTAAATAGTCTGAGTTAAAGGATCTGTAAACCAAACCAAGGCATTTCACCCTCAGCAGGTCCTGGTCAGTCCTTCACTCAGAAACCTCCTGCTTTCTGAGAACAAGGCTCTCGGGATTGTTGCACACTGTTCCCTCTTGCATCAGTCATTGCATCTGTACAGAACTCTGGGGCTGTGCATAGGCACAGTTAATGGCAGGGCCACGATCGTCAGCGAGTCTCGGTTATAGCCAAAGTATTTCCCTGTTTATTTTTTGTTTTGTTTTACATTTCCTTTAAAAAAAAGAGGACCAAACCCTACCCTGGAGTCTATGAGCCCCGCTGTGTGAACCCCCCCATGTTGCCTGAAAACTCACCTTCGCTGAATGTGAATGGCCGTCGGGGTACGCTCCATTTTAAAGGGATAGTGGGGATGCGGCTGCTGCTCGCGCCGTTGGACCAGGGAAGAAGGCGAGTTTCCGGGCGACCTGGGGGGTTTCACACAGTGGGGCATCCCAATTATGGAAGCCCCAGGGGGAGGGAATCAAATGGCCCTGGAATGCCGTTGGACCATGGGTTTTGGTCCACTTTAAAGGGGATCCCTCACTTGCCGCCAACACTGCCTGCCCACTGCTGGAATTTATTTAGGATTATGAACGGGTGAGGAGCCAGAGCGGGTGAAGGCTCTTGTCATTTTGGGTCCCGAAGTCCCCATCAATTTCAGTTGGGCCAGGTTCAAGTCAAGTTTGGGAATTCGAACTTACATGGGTTTGCCCAACAATAAAAAAAAAAAAAAAAACAAGTAAGTTACCTGGTAACTTTTTTTCTAAACATCCGTAACGGCAGCATACGCATGAGACCTCCGGGCTCCTCCCCTCAACTGGAACACATGACCACCGGCATAAAGTTGTTGTAGAGATCTGAAAGAGAGAGGAGACAAGACCTACGACTCCACACCATAACACAAAAAAACAATACCCCTCAAATACATACACCAGGGAGGGAATCAGCGTATGCTGCCCTTACGGATGTTTAGAAAAAAAGTTACCAGGTAACTAACTTGGTTTTTCTCAAAACATCCTTCGGGCAGCATACGCATGAGAGATAGGCGAGAACTACCTCATAGGGTGGGAAGTACAGCGCGAAGAACACTTCTGCCAAAGGAAAGATCCTTCTGGGAAAGAAGATCCAAGCGATAATGTCTTGCAAAGGTCTTAGCTGATGTCCAGGTAGCCGCCTTGCAGATCTGATCTATGGAGACCCCAGCTTGCTCTGCCCAAGATGTGGAAATACTTCTTGTTGAGTGAGCTGTAACACCGCATGGCAAGTTTAACATCCCCATAAGCCATTTTAATAGTATTCTTCATCCACCTTGCAAGCGTGACCTTGGAAACCTTCAAGCCTTTTCTATAACCCGAGAAGGAAATAAACAAACTGTCATCCTTCGTGAAATCTTTAGTTTCATGAAGATATTGTAGCAGAAGAGACCTAACATCCAATGGTATCAGTTGTGGCTCGTCTTCTGTGACGGAAGGGATAATAATCTCTTGAGTGCGATGAAAATCTGAAGCTACCTTCGGAAGATAACAAGGATCTACTTTTAAAACGACACGATCCGAAAAGACCTGGAGAAATGGATGTCTGCATGATGACGCTTGAATGTCGCTGATCCTTCGAGCTGAGGTAATGGCTACTAAAAATAACACCTTCCAAGTTAGTAGCTTGATGTCAAGGTTCTTGTTAGGATAAAAGGGAGAGGAGCTCAGCATGGATAACACTTTAGCCAAATCCCATTGTGGAATAATCTTGCAAGGGATCGGTTTTGATCGTTTAACTGCTAGAAGAAATCTTTTAATAATAGATATAGAAGAGAGCCTCTTATCCAAAAAGACTGAAAGAGCCGCTATTTGAACTTTTAGTGTATTCATGCTAAGGCCCATGTTAACACCATTTTGGAGAAAGTCCAGGATAACTAGAATTTTGGATGATGTCCTACCATTCTCCAACTTCCAAGAATTAAAGGTTTTCCAAACTTTAAGGTAAATCTTTCTGGTAACCAGCTTCCTACTCGCGAGCAGGGTATTAATCACCGGGCCTGAAAATCCCTTCCTTTGCAGCAAGGCGACCTCAGGGTCCAAAGTGTCAATCTCCACCATTGCGGATTCGGGCAGATGACCGGACCTTGTGACAGAAGAAGAGGAGTCACCGGAATTTCCCAGGGATCCTGAATTGACAGCTCTACTAGCGTTGAAAACCAAGATCTCTTTGGCCACCACGGAGCTATCAACAGAATGGTAGTTGGTAGTTTCTTCAACACCAATGGTAACAGACACATCGGAGGGAAGGCATACGCCAGGTTGAAATGCCACGCCTGGGACAGAGCGTCCACACCCAATGACCGATCTTTCGGGTTCAGAGAAAAGAAGCTGCTCACCTTGTGATTCTCTGCAGACGCAAATAGGTCTACTTCCTGAACACCCCTCATGTTGCAAATTGTCTGAAATACTTCCGGATTTAGGGACCACTCTGATTCCCTTATCTGTGACCGGCTTAGGAAATCCGCTAGAAGATTCAGAGTCCCCTTTAAGTGAATTGCTGAAAGAGACTTTAAATTGCCTTCCGCCCAACCAGAATTTCCATTGCCACTGCCATTAATCTTGAGGATCTTGTTCGTCCTTGATGATTTATGTAAGCCACCGCCGTAGTGTTGTCCGTCCTGATCTGCACATGTTTTAGATGTACCAGCGGGTTCAGGGCCAGTAAGGATTCCCTTATGGCTATCAATTCCCTGAGATTGGATGAGGACCGACTCACGCCCTTCGACCATTTTCCTTGGACTGTACTTGCGTTGCAATGAGCTCCCCAGCCCCAAGCTGAGGCATCCGTAGTCACCACTATTTCCTTGGGGTCCTGCCAAAGTAGACCCTCTCTGAAGCGATTTGCCTCCAACCACCAGGCCAGTGAAATCATCACGTTTTCTGTGATTGGTAATTGATGGTCTAAACCCAGCTGGGTCCCGTCCCAATTCTTTAGGATATATTCTTGGAGAACTCTGGAATGTAGCTGCCCCCATCTTACAGCCAGGAAGGAAGAGGTTAACAAACCGAGAGTCCTCATAGCTTGTCTTACTGATGGAATTTCCTCTGAACATAACATCCGGACAGCATTCTGTAGGACCGTCACCTTGTGATGAGGAAGAATAATGACCTGTCGGATCGAATTGATCTCGAATCCTAGGTAAGTCATGACTTGCGAGGGCACCAGAGAGGATTTGTTGAGATTGATAATCCAACCTGCATGAGACAAAAGGTGCTTAGTCAAATGAAGGTTCTTCATCAACCTGTCCTTTGATTGGGCGAACAACAGTAGATCGTCCAAATAGGCGATCACTGAGATCCCTTTGCGCCTTAAGACAGCCAAAAGCTCTGCTAGAACCTTGGTAAATATCCTTGGAGCAGACGCTAGGCCGAAAGGAAGGCAAACAAATTGGAAATGTAAGGTCTGATCTCTGTCCTTTATTGTAAATCTCATAAAGGATTGAGCCAGAGGACTCATTGGGACATGCCAATAAGCATCTTTCAAATCTATCGAGGCCAAGTATGTGTTTTTGGGGAGCATACTTCTTACAGAAAAAATTGTCTCCATTCTGAAATGTTTGTACTGGACAAGCAAATTTAGACTCTTTAGGTTCAGAATTAATCTGAAACCTCCTGAATTCTTCTTGACAAGAAAAATGGGGGCGTAGAACCCTGTTCTCTGTAGATGCAGAGGCACTGGAACAATAACCCCCCTTGACTTCATGTCTGCCAGACTCAAAAACATTGCCTCTCTTTCCTCTTTCACACATGGAAGAGGGGAAATCAAAAATCTTGAACGGGGATCCCAGGAAAAATCTATATGGAATCCTTCCGTAATACCCCTTAAAATGAATGGGCACACCAACATGTCCCGCCAGACAGTGCAATACCTCTTGAGCCTGGCGCCAATTATGACATTGGCGTCACTGCTTCTTGGGTTTTGCCTGATAGGTCCCAAAGAAGGTGGAACCTTTAAATTTTCCCCTTCTGGAAATACTGACAGAGGAACAGGCCGCTCTGGATTTCTTGGGTGCTCCCCTATTAGGGAAGTAGGTCCTAGGAAAAAACATACGATTAAATGAAGGCCTAGAAGAAACAGGAAAACATTTATTCCTGTCTGCTGTGAAATCTAAAACCTTGCCAAGATCTGACTCGAACAGATATTCGCCTTTGAAAGGCAACGCACAAAGCCTCATTTTTGAACCAATATCACCAAACCAGGTCTTTAACCTGCGTATGGAATTGGTCACAGCTAAACTCTGTGCCGAAAATCTGATCAACTCCATGGCGTCCGTTACAAAGGCTGTAGTGGAAAAAAGAATGGGCAAAGCCTTAAGCCTTAAGTATTTTATCTAAACTAGTTCTTTCCTGGAGAGAGTCCTTCAGCTGCTGCAACCAGAACCCCAAATTTCTGATAACACAATTGGAAGCCAAATTGGTTCTCAGAACATTAGATTGTACCTGCCAAGCCTTCTTAAGGAGAGATTGCATTTTCTTATCTAAGGGATCATTAAGAACCCCAAAATCTTCAAACGCTAAACCTGCTCCCTTAGAAATTTTGGCAAAAGGTGCATCCAACTTGGGACATTTTTCCCAAAAATGAGAATCTTCTTCTGAAAAAGGATATCTACGTTTAAAACCCCATGAGGTAAAAGCCTTCTTAGATGGATCTCTCCATTGTTCCAAAATCATGTCCTTAAAGTGGACCAACACCCAGGATTTTGACTATCCTGGGTGTTGGTCCACTTAGGTGGGGCACCCCGATCGGGGGTGCCCTGCTGTGTGAAACCCCCCTGATCACCGCAAAACCCCCCCCCCCCCCGCTCCCACGTGACCTCGTCCGGCCAATGACAGCGCTCAGAGCCGCTCTGGTATGCGCGTCCAAAGCCGCTTGGACGCGCATACCAGAGCGCTGTCATTGGCTGCGTCTCTCGCTTCCCTCTAACAGGGAGCGCGCCTGCGCCGGCCATTCACAAAACGGCCGGCGCGGGAGCGCGCCCTGCTAGAGGGAAGCGAGAGACGCGGCCGCGTCTCGCACATGCGCCGTTGGATCGCCGGTAAGGATTGTGGGCCTCCTCCCCGCGGGACATCCCGATTTCGGATGCCCCGCGGGGAGGGATCTGATCGGTCCGGGAATCTTATAGATTCCCGGGCCGATCCCCCCTGGGTGTTGGTCCACTTTAAGATCATGAAATGGAAATGTATAGGAAGAATCTGGAGCTAAATCCTGATAAAATTTATCTTGTGTAGATCTAGGCCCTGAAACCTTTTCCTCTATACCCATAGACAAATAAATCATGTGTAAGAGGAAGAGTAATTCTCCAGGAGGGAACAGAAATTTTGTTTTAATATCTGCGGAACCAGAGGCCTGATCCTCCTCATCCTGAGAGGAAATCTCTCCCTCTTCTGCATCCTCATCAGGAGTAAATGACTCCTGAGGGCAGAAGAAGGGAGAATTCAGCAATTGACCTGAGTAAAAAGGGGGATCAAAGGATGAAGACGGTTGGGAAGGAATATTTTGATAATTGGTACACTCTGGAGCCCTCTGAGCCATAGAAGAAGAAGAAATCTGGTCCTTAAGCTCCTTCATCATTTTTATCAGGTCCTCATTATGCTCCTTATTCACCGCCTTGTTCGTGCAGATTTGACAAAGGGGTTTAGTATAGTTATCCTGAAGTTTCACATCACATAATGGGCATCTGCAACTCTTTTTACTGGATTTAGATCCAGAAGAAGAGGATTTAGATAAATTCTTGGAAGTTTTGTCCGGGGTCTTTGACTATAAGACAAAACAAAAAAGAATGGGATTGAGTATGCCCTAAATGTGATATAGTGAAACCATATAAAAAAGGAAATAATAGGCTTACCGGAGCAGAGCTGGGCCTCCTCCCCCCAGAATCGGCAGTCGGCGGAATGCAGGAAGATTCTTGCTCCACATAGGAAATATCAGTGGCAAAATCTCCCATGGAATCCAAAAAACCGTCCAGCCCTTGTTCTGCCATAGTTCTGGATAGAGGCACTGAGCAAAACAGTATACTAGACCCATTAAAATAGGGTAGGAACCAATTGCCAATACTTACCATTAACCCTTCATAGTATAGGATGAAGGGGAGGCCAAATAGTACAATTTCCAGAAAACAGCGTGCTGTCCCTTTAATATACAGAACACGTGTATCTGGCCACAGGCAGGAAATTCCCCTAGGCGCCGGAATGTGACGTCGGTGCCTTGGGCGGAAGAGACCATCCCAATATCCGGGCTTATATTTTTTAAAAACACATTTGAAATAACGTGCGCGCCTGTACCTGCGAGGACCGAAGGCGCCACTGCCGCCAACCGTCCGCAGGTAAGGCGAAAAGCAGAAGAAGTTGCTGACGTCACTTCCCTGCCCCTTAAAGGCACCATACATACAGAAAAAAAGACTTTTTTTTTTAACACAAAAAATGCCCAATAAAACTTAAGGGTCCGGTAACCCTGGTCTCAACCTGTATAATCATCCTCAGAAAGAGGGAAATTTTCACTTATCCCACTTTGTAAAACATACAAAGAAAGAGACCTTGGCCACAAAATCTCCTAGGGTATCCCGGGCCCCAGACATAAGTTAAAGTCTTCGGGACCGGGAAATGGACCTCCTGCTTAGGCCCACAGTACCGGATAATACTCACCTGAACCCATCGGTCCAGGAGCCAGGGGTCATGTTCCTTCCTCTGGAGGAACACGGAAACAACTGGGGAAGGGAGGGAAGAGCCAAGACTTTATGCCGGTGGCCATGTGTTCCAGTTGAGGGAAGGAGCCCGGAGGTCTCATGAGTATGCTGCCCGAATGATGTTTTGAGAAAATTATTATATTTACTTATTAATGACTGACAAGATTGTATCTCAAACCCCAATTTTGGATGATCACTGTTGTGCCCTGCCCGAGTAGCCTGGGCGATGCCGCCAGCTCGGCCGTTGCCCGGTTAAAAAAAAGGTTTTAGCACTGCCTAAGCCACACCCCGCAGCAGATTTTAGATCACCGATTGGCTGATCTCAAGCCAGCTCGCACTGCTGCACAGAAGCTGGGGATGTGGCGTGGGCCATAACAGCGCTGTGGGAGCCGTCAGGAAAGGCGAGTGCACCTGCGATCTGGGTCGAGTTTAGCCCGAACATGGAAAAGCTGGTCGATCAACCCAGCTTCACCTAAAGGATGCAGCAGCAGGAAGCTGCCGTGCAACTTAACTGAGCCCCGCAATCCCAGTTCCGTCAGCTGGTCCGTTTCCCATGGGTGAGGCCAGCTAGCACTAGGAGTGCCCTCACTCACGGGAGCAGTAGCCATCTGTGGCCCGTCGTGGATCATTTGCGGCCCCCCACCCGACACAATTTTTTTTTTTTTTAAAGTCTCGGATTCTCCTCAGATGCCCTCAGTCTGGGTGGGTGAGGAGTGGGACAGAAGGGTCCCCAGAGGCAGAATCCCCCCCCCCCCCCCAAGTTCAGATCTACATTGATTTCACCCCCAAACTCACCCAATAGTATGTCACTGGGTATAGTCTATTAGAATGTAGGCTGTGGTTTTGGTGGGGTTCTTTACTACAGGTTCAGGTACCCCAACTAAACACTTGTTCAAAGTCCAGCCAAACTTTCAGGGGTTTGCCCAGAAATAGTAATAAAACTCAGTACATAGCCCCACTGGGATGGCTTCACCATCACCGGACCCCATGTGACTGCCAGCAGGCAATTGATCGCACCAGATTGGCTGGCAGTGAGCATGTGTGGCCAGGTCCTGGAGGTAGTATGAGCCCCCCCCCCCCCCTCTAAGGCTGAGATTGTGACCCAACAACCATTTTCACTACAAGTTTGCTGTGACGTTTCACCTCCACCCAGATTGCGAAGCAACACTAGTAAAAGCACAAAAAGATATTTAAAACTCTTCCCTAGTAAATTTGCAGGAGCTGACCCATGTGTGGCAAGTTCTATGGGGCTGTAAGGCGCGCTTTGTACACGCATGCTATCCATCCCCTCCATAATGAAAGCCGGCAGCCCGCATACCCGCAGCTCCCCAGCACCGTACAGACACACATTACAAAGCGCAATCAGGGCGACTGCTCATAGCACGTTATACCTGAGACCGCAACCGCCTTTCGCCTTCTTTACTCAGTCACCGCCTCCCTGCTACGGAGAGCCGCCGAGTACAATCCTAGCGACAAGCGAAGCTGCAGGCGCAGCCTCTGTGTGGAAGAAAGGGGGGGGGGGGAGAGCGGCGCTGGTGACGTCACTGCAGGCTGTAGCGGAGGAGGGTGGGGAGTGGCCATGTAATGCTTGGCTACATTGTTGCTCTGTGCTGTAGAGAGGTGATTCGGGGTCGCTGAGCTTCATAGGCGGACTGGGGCTAAAAAACGGCCCGGGACATTTTGGGGCACAGTGGCCCTGCTGTACTGTTCCTGGCCCTGTATAGTATCCTAATGTCACATTATATATAAACCTTATTTTTCGTTCTACAGCACGGACCAAGGGTTTAGAGAACACAATAAAGAAAATATTCTGAACCAAATGGTGTGATAAAATCCCCCCATTACAGCCGGTGAGCGGCATCCCTCATTACAGCCGGTGAGCGGCATCCCTCATTACAGCCAGTGAGCGGCATCCTTCATTACAACCAGTGAGGGGCATCCCTCAGTACGGCCAGTGATCGGCATCCTTCATTACAGCCAGTGAGCGGCATCCTTCATTACAGCCAGTGAGCGGCATCCTTCATTACAGCCAGTGAGCGGCATCCCTCAGGACAGCCAGTGAGGGGCATCCCTCAGGACAGCCAGTGAGGGGCATCCCTCAGTACGGCCAGTGAGGGGCATCCCTCAGTACGGCCAGTGAGGGGCATCCCTCAGTACGGCCAGTGAGGGGCATCCCTCAGTACGGCCAGTGAGGGGCATCCCTCAGTACGGCCATTGAGGGGCATCCCTCAGTGCGGCCAGTGGGGGGCATCCCTCAGTGCGGCCAGTGAGGGGCATCCCTCAGTACGGCCAGTGAGGGGCATCCCTCAGTACGGCCAGTGAGGGGCATCCCTCAGTACGGCCAGTGAGGGGCATCCCTCAGTACGGCCAGTGAGGGGCATCCCTCAGTACGGCCAGTGAGCGGCATCCCTCATTACGGCCATTGAGGGGCATCCCTCAGTACGGCCAGTGAGGGGCATCCCTCAGTACGGCCAGTGAGGGGCATCCCTCAGTACGGCCAGTGAGGGGCATGCCTCAGTACGGCCAGTGAGGGGCATCCCTCAGTACGGCCAGTGAGGGGCATTCCTCAGTGCGGCCAGTGGGGGGCATCCCTCAGTGCGGCCAGTGGGGGGCATCCCTCAGTGTGGCCAGTGGGGGGCATCCCTCAGTGCGGCCAGTGGGGGGCATCCCTCAGTACGGCCAGTGAGGGGCATCCCTCAGTGCGGCCAGTGGGGGCATCCCTCAGTACGGCCAGTGAGGGGCATCCCTCAGTGCGGCCAGTGGGGGCATCCCTCAGTGCGGCCAGTGGGGGCATCCCTCAGTGCGGCCAGTGGGGGCATCCCTCAGTGCGGCCAGTGGGGGGCATCCCTCAGTGCGGCCAGTGGGGGGCATCCCTCATTTCACTCCCCCTATGCTGGGCAATATTAAAGCAGCAGACTGGCATGGTAACCGGTTCATGCCTGCCGCTGCTGTTGCCCCCCCCCCCCCAACTGTACACACACACTCACCCTGGTGAGTTCCCGGTGGGCGGAGGGCCGGTCTGCCCTTCACTGCTGTTCCGCCGAAGCCGTGCATAGGCTGCAAATGGCAGATGCGGGAGGGTGGGTGGCTGTTCCCCTGGCCGCTGCCGCTGCTGCTTCCGTCACTTTCAAACACACACATACACATGCTTACCGGCACTTCCTGGTCGGTGGGTGGGCCCCAGATGGCTGTCTTCCAATGAAAACAATGGACGCCGCCCATAGACACCTACCGCTTAACAACCAAGAAGTGCCGGTAAGCGTGTGTGTGAGAGCGGCAGCGGCGGCCGGGCGAACAGCAGTGAGGGGCCGCGAATGGCAGATGCCGGCCACCCTCCCGTATCTGTCATTCCCGGCCTTTGCTAGTGCCGGCCTACCGGGATTTTGCCCGGTGTGCCCTATGGCCAGCCCGCCCCCGGGTATATCTAACCCTTCACTATACCTACACACCGGTGTGGTAATAGGAAGGTAGTCCTTTACGTAGCTCTTGGGTGACCCTACGGCTAATGCAGCACTGTTAAGAGTTTTTTGTGAGAAATATTATCCTCATGATTTTTTTCTTCAGTGCAATTCAGCACTATATGTTCAATGTAAAAAAAAACATGCACAGCTACATGTGCTGCTTTGCAGCAGGAAACAATGTTTTCTCACAAAGAAATGTGAGGAAAAAATGGTCACTGTGCTGCATCAGCCCCTTTGCCTCTTTGGGGCCCTCTTGTGGTGTGACGTTACATGCACACAGAATGTATTTACTGACTTGTGCGAGCCAGCCACATAGGAAACTGCCGCTCACATTCGCTGCTGTTGATATTAAACCGGACCAACACCAATAGAAGAAACAGTGATCATATGGAATTCTGCTTGCTGCAGATAAAAATTCATTCACCTTTTTGTAACTCCTGCTGTGGGCAATTTTACAAATAAAATGGCATCTCATGGAGCTGCAGGCTGCCTGCAGAGAGGAAGTTTCCTGTAGCTGTGCCTTGTGGGGTTATGTCAGTTGAATTCAGGCAGCAACATGGTGGGGATGCTCGGAAAGGAAGCTCCAAAATGGCCACTACCCAGAGAAAATCTGTGAAGCAGCGTTTTAGCTTTGAGTGGAAGCAGGAGCAAATGTAAGCGCTGACAATGCTTCCATATCATGCATGCAGATGGGGCAAGGGAGTTTTTCTTCCAAATGTGCAAAGCTATTGGTCCGGTTGAATCAGTGGGAGCACCTGCTCTAGGCCCTGGCAGCTTAGGGGGCCCGATTTGATGGGCACAAGAGGAAAAGAGAGAGAAACAAGGGAGAGGCAGAGTAACAGGTGAGCGATACAGAAGTGAGGAGAGCAAAAGCAAAAGAGACTAAAAAGAGAGAGATAGAGAGAAACATTAGAAAATGTCACAAGAGAGAAATAGAGACAAGGGGGTGAAACAGGATACAGACACAAGAGAGAAAGGGGAGAAAATAAAGAGGGACATGGAAAGGAAACATGGGAAAGACAGACACGAGAAGGAAAGACGAGGGAGAGACAGATAAGAGAAGCGGATACACTGAAGTGAGACATGCATGAGAAAGAAAGAGAAACTGATGAGAGAGATATAAGGGAAGCAGAAGAGAGGGAGATACACTGAAGTGAGACATGCATGAGAAAGAAAGAGAAACTGATGAGAGAGATATAAGGGAAGCAGAAGGGAGGCAGATACACTGAAGTGAGACATGCACGAGAAAGAAAGAGAAACTGACGAGAGAGATATAAGGGAAGCAGAAGAGAGGGAGATACACTGAAGTGAGACATGCACGAGAAAGAAAGAGAAACTGATGAGAGATATAAGGGAAGCAGAAGAGAGGCAGATACACTGAAGCGAGACATGCACGAGAAAGAAAGAGAAACTAATGAGAGAGATATAAGGGAAGCAGAAGAGAGGCAGATACACTGAAGTGAGACATGCACGAGAAAGAAAGAGAAACTGATGAGAGAGATATAAGGGAAGCAGAAGAGAGGCAGATACACTGAAGTGAGACATGCACGAGAAAGAAAGAGAAACTGATGAGAGAGATATAAGGGAAGCAGAAGGGAGGCAGATACACTGAAGCGAGACATGCACGAGAAAGAAAGAGAAACTGATGAGAGAGATATAAGGGAAGCAGAAGAGAGGCAGATACACTGAAGTGAGACATGCACGAGAAAGAAAGAGAAACTGATGAGAGATATAAGGGAAGCAGAAGAGAGGCAGATACACTGAAGTGAGACATGCACGAGAAAGAAAGAGAAACTGATGAGAGAGATATAAGGGAAGCAGAAGAGAGGCAGATACACTGAAGTGAGACATGCACGAGAAAGAAAGAGAAACTGATGAGAGAGATATAAGGGAAGCAGAAGGGAGGCAGATACACTGAAGCGAGACATGCACGAGAAAGAAAGAGAAACTGATGAGAGAGATATAAGGGAAGCAGAAGAGAGGCAGATACACTGAAGTGAGACATGCACGAGAAAGAAAGAGAAACTGATGAGAGATATAAGGGAAGCAGAAGAGAGGGAGATACACTGAAGTGAGACATGCACGAGAAAGAAAGAGAAACTGATGAGAGATATAAGGGAAGCAGAAGAGAGGCAGATACACTGAAGTGAGACATGCACGAGAAAGAAAGAGAAACTGATGAGAGATATAAGGGAAGCAGAAGGGAGGCAGATACACTGAAGTGAGACATGCACGAGAAAGAAAAACTGATGAGAGAGATATAAGGGAAGAAGAAGGGAGGCAGATACACTGAAGTGAGACATGCACGAGAAAGAAAGAGAAACTGATGAGAGAGATATAAGGGAAGCAGAAGAGAGGCAGATACACTGAAGTGAGACATGCACGAGAAAGAAAGAGAAACTGATGAGAGAGATATAAGGGAAGCAGAAGAGAGGCAGATACACTGAAGTGAGACATGCACGAGAAAGAAAGAGAAACTGATGAGAGAGATATAAGGGAAGCAGAAGAGAGGCAGATACACTGAAGTGAGACATGCACGAGAAAGAAAGAGAAACTGATGAGAGATATAAGGGAAGCAGAAGAGAGGCAGATACACTGAAGTGAGACATGCACGAGAAAGAAAGAGAAACTGATGAGAGAGATATAAGGGAAGCAGAAGAGAGGCAGATACACCAAAGGGAGTAAAACAGAAGAGGGAGAGATACAAACAAGTGCAACAGGAAAGGGGCATGAGAGAGAGACAGAATGAAATCAGAGAAAGACAGACAAAAGTGAGAGAGAAGCAGGAGAGGGGCATGAGAGAAACAGAAAGAAAACAGATAAAGACATAAGTGAGAGAGAAGCAGGAGACGGGCATGAGAGAGACAGAAAGAAATCAGAGAAAGGCAGACAAAAGTGATAGAGAAACAGAAGAGGGACATGAGAGAAACAGAAAGAAATTACCTAAAGGCAGGCACAAGTGAGAGAGAAGCAGGAGAGGGGCATGAGAGAAACAGAAGGAAATTAGAGAAAGGCATACACAAGTGAGAGAGAAGCAGGAGAGGGGCATGAGAGAAACAGAAAGAAAACAGAGAAAGACATAAGTGAGAGAGAAGCAGGAGACGGGCATGAGAGAGACAGAAAGAAATCAGAGAAAGGCAGACAAAAGTGATAGAGAAACAGAAGAGGGACATGAGAGAAACAGAAAGAAATTACCTAAAGGCAGGCACAAGTGAGAGAGAAGCAGGAGAGGGGCATGTGAGAAACAGAAGGAAATTAGAGAAAGGCATACACAAGTGAGAGAGAAATGGGGGGGGGGGGGGGGTTATGAGAGAAACAGAAGGAAATCCGAGAAAGACAGACACAAGTGAGAGAGAAGCAGGAGCAGAGCATGAGAGAAAAAGAAAGAAATTAGAGAAAGGCAGGCACAAGTGAGAGAGAAGCAGGAGCAGGGCATGAGAGAAAAAGAAAGAAATTAGAGAAAGGCAGGCACAAGTGAGAGAGAAACAAGAGAGGGACATGAGAGAAAAAACAGAAAGGAATCAGATAAACACAGGCACAAGTGAGAGAAAAAGGAGCAAGAGTAACAAAAGAGATAGACAGAAACCACAGAGAGAAACCAGAGATGGACAAGAAAGGGTGTGATGCTATTGAGGGGCCTATAAAAGAACTGCTCCATACCACAGACTCTGTTAATGTGGACCTGATCAGATGCGTTCATCTGTGGTGTGCAGCAGTTTCTCTGTCCCCAGACAGTGATTGCTTAGTGTGGATAAGTAAGTATGCTAGTATTTAGGGGGTTAACAGACATCCCAAATTGGGCAGTGGCCTTAAGGATTGCTTTAATGTGTTGGTGGTGTCTAGAGATGAGCGAACTGGTTCATTAGAAGCAGAGTTCACTCTGAATTTCAGGGAAAATCGATTTTGCATGAATCTGAATCTTCTTGTGATAAAAATAATAAAAACATATCTGCCTCTCGCTGTCCTCTGGTCTGACCAGTCCACGGTGTCCTGCGCCACTTTCTGCAGAATCCTAGCCCTGCACTGGGCTCAGGACAGTTACAGGGAGGTGCTATGTATACTGCTGAGTGAGAGGACGTCAGCTCACTCTGCTGGTATAAAAGGCCAGAATATCAGAAGCCAGCATGATCGGTGGAAGATGGGTGCCGGGCAGCTCTATTGATCAATCTGACTGTCGGTGCAGGACACCAGCGATCGGCAAGGTAAGTAGGGGGAAAAAAATGTTGGTGTGTGTGTGTGTGTGTGTGTGTGTGTGTGTTTTTACATTTAACCATTTGTGAACTGGTAAGTGGTATGGGGGGAAGGTAGCTACCTGGATCAATGGATTGGTAGGTAGGAGGACTTTCAGCAGGGGCTCCACTGGCCTCCAGGGGTTGTTGCTCTTATCTTCTTCGATACGCCCGGCCTGAGGTCCGGCTCCAAGGGTGGGTGCACATTGTGTGCAGCATAACCCCCCGGAGCTGCGCTGACCACTGTGTGCGAAAGCGCTCCTAGCAAAGAGGAGGCTGGGCAGGGAAGGAGGCTGGAGTCTAGTGATGCTTAAAGAGGAACATCGGGGGAATTTAAAACCCCCCAAGCCTTACTGATCTGGTGACCCCCCCTTTGGTTTTACCTGAGCATTCTTTACTCACCTCGCCAAGGGATTCATCTTCTAGGCCCCTTGGATTCTGGGCGATCTTCTGACGGGCAGTGCCATCTAGCATCCCA
Source organism: Gastrophryne carolinensis (assembly GCA_027917425.1). Lineage (NCBI taxonomy): Eukaryota > Metazoa > Chordata > Amphibia > Anura > Microhylidae > Gastrophryne > Gastrophryne carolinensis. The sequence continues at coordinate 164,372,696 of CM051234.1, forward strand.
TCAGGCACTCGATCTTGCGTCTGCCTAGTGCCCATGAATGGGATGCAATGGGGTCTTGGTCTAGCAGACAGCCCGCATGCCACACAACAGGGGTTTGTGAGCCACATGTGGCTGCGAGCTACAGGTTGGGGACTCCTGCTCTAAACCTTCAAAAGGGCCCTCAGGTGCCTTGTAGCTTAAGCAGCCCACTTCATTGTTCTAACATAAACTGACCATTTTCCCATGGCCTCAAAGTGGGACACTGGAGTGGCAGGAGGGTGTGGTTTGGCAGTAGCGCTATTCACAGACCTTTTGAAAAAAAAATATAGCTAAAAACATGTACCTTTCTGCTGGTCCCACAGCACATGTTCGGGCTCTAGTCCCATTAGCGCTTTATGCTGTGCAAATTATGCAAGGCATACAGTTCTGGAACAGAGCACCATCATAGAGAAACTGGAGCAGCTGCAGCCCTGCACTCCCTGCAGTCTGCTGCTTGATCCCACCCCCAGCCATTCAGAATACACTGTGCAGACCTTGCCTGTGAACTTTACTGGCTGCCTGTAAGGGGCCAGAGAACGCTGCGGGAATGAAGAGGTAAATGAGTAATAGGGAGGGGGGTAGGGTTTAGGTCCCCCTGGGGAATGTGTAGCAGGACCAGTTGATCCTCTGTCTTTGGAGCATCCCGATTTGGCATTGCTCGCTTTGTTCGCCGGTATACTCACTGATCAGGTGAACAAACGCACAGGCAGCGGCAGCATCACCAGATTTCCATGGCTTAAGCACACATCCATTCCAGGTATTTTTAATGGCCAGCGTGGGCATGTATCAGCTGGAGGGAAGCAGAAAGAGCATGTGCCACTGAACAAGTAAGAATATTCAGCTTTCCTGGGGGGGGTTCACACATCAGGATCAGGATGCCCCAGTAAAGCAGACCAAAACCCAGGTTAGTAAAAAAAAAACTAATAAAAGCGATCAGTGGCGTAACTGAATGTAACGGGGCCCTAGTGCGAACATTAAATGGGGCCCTTTCATGGCTCATACAGTAAACTTTAACAGTCTTTAAACTCATCTGGACACAGCTAGACAACTAACTATTTATTTTGTAAATAATGCCAAGTGACCACAAAATGTGGAGGAGCAACAATGATGGGACCCCCCCCTGACCTTCTGTGGAGCAATTGGTGGAGGTGGCAATTCTTACGATGAAGCTTGCTCTTAACTGGCAGAGAATGATAAACTGAATGTAAGAATCACAGAACTTTGGCTCCATGGCCACTTGAAAGCCCAGAAAAACTGAAAGGTTCAAACTTGAACCCTTAGAGTGGCTAAGGACTTTCTCCGGGTCATCCTAAAAAATTCTAGTATCTCTGATGGAAGGCTTTGAGATCTCCTTCTTATGGCACCAGGACTGGCAGGTCCTTCATAATCTGGAATAAATATTCCAAGTGTTTTTATTGCGAAATCATTCGAAAAGAACTTGGCTTGCTGGGATCCAGATGTAGAACAGTGTCATTGCTAGCCACTGGAGGACTGTGAACCATGGCCTCCTGGGCCACCAGGGCGCTATGAGGATTACTTGTGCTTTGTCAGCAGCAGCTTTGTCAGTTTGGATTTACCTCAGTTACAACATCTTGATTGGAGGAAAGGTGTAGGCATTTGCCCCATTTCTCAAAAAGGGGGTCTACCGTTCTCCCTGATTCTTCCTGGTTTAGAGTCTATTCTGCTTTCGACAGCTGTGTAGGACTGCTAATCTATTGACCAAGCTTCTGGTGTTGCCTATTTAGATGGATGATACATAATAGTTCTGCCCTCAGAAAAATCTCAGTTGTTCGATCTGTATGAGACTGGATGACCTGCTTCTACCTCGTCAAGTGATGTAACACACTGAGGCTACATTGAGTAAATCAGAACGTGCAAAATCAGATGAGAAAAGGTTAGGAAAGTATGCTTGATAGCTGAATCATCCCTCAACATGGAAGCTGTTGCAATTGTCATGTTAAGTGCAGTAGTGTCGAACAAAAGCAGTTGCCCTGTTAATTTCTCTACCATAAGCTGTCTCCAAAGATGTTTCAGAGAATTTGTGAGTACATTCAGCTGGCATCACAGCCACAGACCAAATGTTACCACACCAGCCAAGGACCTCCAAAATAGTATGAGACCGGCCCCCCGGAGCTCTGCAGCAACAATCAGTTTGGCCAGTCTCGTGAGAAGTAAATGGGCTGGTGATTGTCCTGAGAAGGTAATCCGATAGCCATGTGAAAGGAAGTATGAAAGAAGTATGAATGCGTTTGCTGAATCCTTTATCCAACATGTGGTGAAAAGCCACAGCTGTGCCCCTACTCGGCGTTCATTGTCATTGGTTAGGCTTTGTGTTTGCTGGCATGGGATTCTGGTTTTGGTTGCGCATAAAAGGGCTGTCTTTTCTGTGAAAATCTTTTCCTTTTTTGGAAGACCTTTTCAGACAGGACAAAATAAGGAATATGCCCTAAAACGGTAAGGTATGTAACTTTTACATTTTTAAGCCACATCACCTTCCTACCAATTTTATCCAGACTGACCTCCCTGTTGAGTTGATCAATGCGGCAGACCTGGCTGCAATTCTTAAGACGTCTGCCGCTAAGTCTGCCAGAAAGGAGGTAGCCAGCAATATATTTCATCCAATGGAGTCTACTTCTAAAGGTGGACCATCAATTCTCGTACCCATAAGTTCATGTTCCTATTGACACAAGTGACCTCAATAGCAGGCTTAAAACTACATGCTGCTGCACCCCAGGTCCTCCACAGATCAAAATCTTTTTTATCTCCATGGGATCATTAATGTCATTATGCACCAGACAAACCCTTGCTTTTTTCTTCTGGAAACCCCGGTACATTCTATCTTGAACCGAATCCCTGCCCAGTGGATCTGTTATATGTTCTGAGACATAAATAGCCTTCGGCAGCTTCTGGATCTCTGAGACCGGAAACAGGTATGTGGAACCTGAAAGATCTTCATTCACTGCACCGTCGAACGAACTTCGCTGTCAAACTCTCTTCTGGGCTTAGGATGGAGAAGACAGGCTTTCCTCCACATGTCTAGGGGAACTAGAGAGGGAAGCCATGGGAGGGGGTTGGAAGGGAGACAAGATTTCAGAATTAATAGAATCCTTTGAGTCCCTTATGGATCCGGAGGTGTCTGCCACAATACTTTGGGAAAAACAATTCTCACAGAAGTGTCCTTGCCAAAATTCCGAAAGCTTATGACCATACAATGCACATTTTTTAGAGTGGTCCTTCTTTTCTATGTCGTCTATCCACTATGTATCGTCTACAAGTAAAACACACATGCAGATAGACCCATAAGGAAAGAAAAAGACAGAGGGATAAAAAAAAATATGGAAAAATCAAAAAATAATTTAAAGTGGAACAACACTCACCGGCTGCCTGGAATCTAATAGATTTTCTGTGGGCCATCCCAAATTGGGATGCCCCACTGTGTGAAACCCCGCAGGGCTCCTGCAAAAAGTCAAATTTCTCCACTCGGGCTCTGATTGTTTACAATGGGGATTGAGTGCTGCTGCATCCCCTGCATTCCCGGTGGCGTGTGCATGCTTCCACCCCAACCATTCAGATGTGCGCGCCGATGGGTATATGGGGGTGCGACAGAACACGCTTCCCATTGATTTCAATTACAACCCTTTGCTGAATGACATAGTCATTGCACTAGCATCCCTCTAAATGGCTTTCTTATCAGGTGCTCCAACACCAAGAGATTTTATCTGAAAGTCTCTCAGCCTGGGCCATTGTGAAGAATGGAATAAATGTTGAAGAAGTATGCTTACCTTTTTCCAAGTCATCCTTCAGCTTGACCAAATGAAGATATTATGCTCCACCCCCTGGGAGGAAACACAAAACAGGAACTTAAAAGCCCCACTCCTTCCTCCCCACTTCAGTTCTTTGTGTTTCCTCCCTGGGAAACCTTGGGACAGAGTGTGTGCTGATGTTATAGTCAGCGGCCAGTTTATTATTTTAGTTTATTATTTTCCGACCCTCCAGAGTTTGGAGTTAGCCAGCTGCACCAGATATAACCCACAGGAGACCCTGTTGGAGATTGAATGCACCTGGGGCTATATCCCTCATAATTACTGAAAAAGGCACAGACAGTGCTATTTTCACTTTTAAAATCCTGCTCCATTATAGTGTAGGTACGCTGGAGTGGCATGATGATCTAAGAGTAATCCCTGAGGAACGGTTGCGCTAGTTATACATAGTTCGCTAGTTGCGAACTATTTCCCTCCATTATTTTAAACTCGGAGATGTGTCTCTGACATCATTGGCCATCACTTCCTGTTTTTGGCAGGAAACAGGAAGTTAAAACCAGCATGGTTCACTGATCGGGCGAGGATAGCATCGGATCAGCTGGAAAAGGAGGGACAGCGGCAGCAGCAGCAGCAGCCAGGCCGGATTCCCCACAAACCCCACCAACGCTGAAACAGATGCTGCAGGTTTGGGTCGGACAGTGCCGATGGGAGCCAGCAAGCGGTAGGACCGCAAGGTTCACTGTTTCATGATTATTATACATATAGAAATATGTGTACTAAGGTTGTCTATGTATGGTATATATATATATATATATATATATATATATATATATATATATATGTATAATACAAAGGGACTGCAGTATATACATACACATGTATATATTTGGTATTGGATTTATATATATACTTGTCTATAAGTATGTATATATATATATATATATTATGTTAGTCCTTGGAGTTATATATGTATGTATAAGATTATGGATATATATATATATATATATATATATATATTTATATATGCATTTATTTATATATATGAATATATGGATATAACCTTTTAATAAGGGGTCTGTCTAAAACATGCATTTGTTCAAATTATGTTTTAGAGAAGTCAGATTCTGAAACAAGAACTGAACAGAAATAACATATCAAGACAGCCAAGAGATCCAAGCGGTGTGTAGTCTGTAGGGCCACACTTTCGGAAACTTGGCGGTTATCTTTTGAAAAATTCTCGGTATAAAGCAAAAGAGAGGGTTAGAAATGAACAGCCAATCGAACTTCTCATTTGCAACCCATTATCAATGGTCTCTTGCTATTGCATATATAGCTAATGCCATCACAGAGAGCCAGGTCAAGGGAGTTATTTAATAATTTGAATACTCAAAAACCTCCCACAACCACTATCCAAATAAACAAGGGCTTCGGATGTGGTTCGGAGAAGTATGTCTAAGTGGATAGACAAAATCAAGGCTCAAAATGAGTTCCTCATCTAAAAAATTGGAGGTTCTCCCAACATTATACAGAGCCATGTTTTTTCTAACACATGCTTGTCAAAAAATCATCAGAGCCTCAGCTAGGGGCTGGTGTCCGTTGGGCAATCGGGCTAAAGACTGGACTGGGGACAGTAGTTCAAAGAATATATATACAGTATATATATATATATATATATACATATTTATATACTGTGTTCCATTCTTTTCAGGGTAGAAGATTGTTGGGGAAGACTTAGATAACATTACAACAATATTCACAGAATCAGGAAAGAGATTTCTTGTTAAAAAATACATTCTATTCCTTCAGGTCAGGGTCAGGAAGAGAGGGAACATGAGAATCCCCATTATCTCACTGAGGATCTAGAATTCTTAATTAAACAGTATGAAGAGTCTTTCCCAATTCATTCAGTGTTAAAGGATTTATTTAAAACTGAATGGGATAACCCTGAAAAAAGATTTTTTCTCCCGAAACGAAATACCCCTTTAAGGTTCCTATTATGAACTAAACCAGGACTGCACAGGAGATCACATTGTAAGAAGGGCAGGGGTTACAACTCTTTTTCAATGTAATAAAAATAGAGAGAGGGGCCTAAAAGAGATGCTGGGTGCAAACCACCATTCGCCTTCTTAGAGACCAAGTTACCAAGAGATCCCAAGAAAAGTAGAGCCTGTCCGTAAGTTCTACAGGAACTCTTGCAGAAAAAGGTGATAGAAGTAGTTCCTCCAAGCCAAATTCAGGAGGATTACCATAAGAAAAAAGGCAGTTAAAAACCAGTGAAGAACCCCGGCAAGTCAAAGCATGCCACGTTTTCTAACGCAATTGATGGGTCCTTAATCATAGATGGTAAGTGGCATTATAAAAGGCCTTAAATACTAAAAGGATGGACTCACCTCCAGCTGTCAGCAACACCGAGCGCGTCCGTTCCCACCGCCACCGGAAGTAGAATGACGTCATATGCAAGCGCGGCCAAGCTTCGCACCAATCAGGCATAGGCCAATCAGAAAAGGGAAAACACCTCATCATAGTAAAAGCAACAGGGAAGCGGTTGCTAGGTGACGATGACGCCAAATAAAAAAAGACACGGTGGGGGGGAGGGAGGCAACCACGGAGTGCGGCTGGAACAAAAAAGAAAAAAGTTAATAGCAGTAGCATTCAAAATATAACATATGGAAGGTAGATAGCATCTTAGGCATATCATTACTATATATAGTGCTATTACCAACTAATATTCTATAAATGGTATAAACCACAGTACAGTGAATATACAGTAAATACTACAGCCTAGTAAACAACAAAGCCAAGTTAAACTGGCCCAAATGTTAGAAGGCAAAATCTATATCTAACCGAAAAAATACAACATTGTAGCAAGCAATCTACACAACACACTATTAATTATAAATATACATCCTAATCCTAATAATTAATAAAAGGAAAAAATATGGATAAAGAATGCAGCGCAGCCAGCTGGATAAACTATCAGTCATTATAGAAATAATATGATATCTGAAGAGAGCTGACATTAATATTCAGTGACAAAGGAAATGTCCCTGTCAGAAATCGTCACTTACCTGGGCCCCGTTCCAGCGCTGGTCGTGGGCGGCCGGGTGCGGCGGCTGTGACTGCTCGGTGGCCGCGCCGGGCAGCGGCTGCTTCTGCTGGCGCGCGCGCACCCCCTGGTGTTCCGGCCGGCGGCCCCGGCTCCCTTACACGTGCTCGTGCACGCGCGCGAGCACGTTCTGGTTATATCCTCCGGCGGCGCTGCTCTCAGCGCGGCCGCCGGGGTAAAGTTAATTAAAAGGCCAGGTGAGGTGGTGGGAGTGCCCTGCACGGACAGGGCCAATGAGCCCTAAGGGATGTGAGGCTTTGCCCTTCTCTGGTGTCCAATCTGTGTCAGGATCATAGTTGCACCAATCATTACACCTTTCCCTTGGTGTCTGTCCCTATAAAGGTTTTTTCCCCTCACTTGGTTGTTGCCTGTGATAGCGCTCAGAACCTTGTGTACTTTTCCTGTGAAGTTTAGCCTGTTGCCGACTTGATTGTACTGACCATTCTCGATCCTGAATCCTCGTTGCCGACCTCTGCCTGTATTGACGCCTCTTGATCCTGAACCCTTGTTGCCGACCTTGCCTGTACTGACGCCTCCAGATCCTGTTGCCGACCTCAGCCTGTACCCCTTGTACTACGTCTTGCCTGATCCTTGGTGCCGCTACGATCTCTGCCTTCCTGTTATCGACCTATTGCCTGTCTCTGGACTTCCGCTACACTCGCTCTTAGCCATTGGTTCGTCAGACCTCTTAACCAGTAAGCTCTCATCCTTTGAGCCATTGAAGTCCTGGGGGCAACCGATCCCGGGCAGGCGTATTTTGCGTCCCGACAAGCGGGGGCTCCTACAGGTGAAGCTGGCTGCGGAGATTGGGGGTTGAGGGCTTACCTAGAGGGCTGGAGTTACCAGAGCGTGACTGTCCCATTTATGATTGAGGCCCAGGGGGGAACGGGTATTGAGAGTAAAAATCCAAAATGCCTCCCTGGTTAATAGCTTTTTGTATGCATCGCCGCCCATTCGATTTTTTTGTCAATTCAGGTCTGCCAACACCGTACAGATGTTCTGTTATACGTGTTTTCAGCTTACGTTTTGTGCACCCTACGTACTGCATTTGACAGTACATGCACGTAATAAGATAGATAACCATTTTGGAATTACAATTTAATAACGATTTAACAAAAAAACTTTTGCCAGTAATTGTAGAAGTATATTTGTTCCCTCTATGGACATATTTGCAGAGGCCACAACGGGTGGCACCACATGGGAAAAACCCTGTGGTTGATAACCACGTAGGACTATAAGGATCAGACATTTGGAAAAAACTAGGTGACAGTGAACTGGACAAACTGGGAGACTTGTGGCTAACCACACAAACTCCTTTATCCAGTACATCTTTTAGGAGGGGATCAGCTTTTAATATAGGTAGATTATTTCTAATAATTCTACTAACCTGCTTAAACTCTAAAGTATATGGGGTACTAAAGGTGACACCCTCAAACGGCACTGATCTAGTGCCGCAAACGTTTTTGTTCCTTTCTCTCAAAATGGTAGCCCTTGACTTTTTCAGGGCTATATCCTTGTCCCTTGAAAGCATCCAAGGGGGATAACCCCTCTCAATAAGCCTAGATTGTATCTGGGTGGACTCCTCAACAAAGGACTCTAAGCGGGAACAGCTCCTTCTGCTGCGTACCATTTCCCCCACAGGAATAGATCTAATTGTGTGTGGGGGATGGCAACTCGACGCTCGTAAAATATTGTTACCTGCTGTAAGCTTGTGGTATGTAGAGGTCTGAAGAACCTGATTTTGTGGATCTACCGTTAATTTCAGGTCCAGGAATTCAATTTCCATAGAATGTACATATGCAGTAAATTCTAAATTAAGATCGTTATTATTACAATATTTACCGTATATACTCGAGTATAGGCCGACCCGAATATAAGCCGAGGCACCTAATTTTACCACAAAAAAATGGAAAAAGTTATTGACTCAAGTATAAGCCGAGGGCGCCCTGTTCCCCCCCGCACTGTCAGGCAGGCAATTCACAGGAGCGTGCCCAATCAGGAAGCAGCATTTTCCTCACCCATGTCTTAGCAGAGCTTGATGACAGGATGAGAGATATTCTAGCCCTAATGTTTGCTTTAGTTAAAGCAGCCTCTCTATCTGCCCTGCAGCAGCATCTTCTTCACACAAGCCCCCTGCATGACTACTACAAACGGGGGGGGGGGGGGCACAGGAAGCCGCAGTTGCGGGGAATAGGATTGCGGGTGACTGTTAGTCGCCCAATCACTGCAGCAGCAGCTATGTTGGGGTGACTTTTAATTTCCCCACAATCTCTGCAGACCCTGGAAGCTCTCTGCTTTCACAAATCAGGGCAGAGGCATGGATGGGAGAGTTGGGTGGGTCACAGGACAGGACTGTAGTTGCACCTTTAATCTAAGCTAATAATAATGTTCTCATATGACCAATTTAAGCATACAAAGTATTTTGTGCCCCACTTTCAACCCATCTATGCAAATGTGCGGCACACAAAGTAACCACACTAGTGTACGCCCGCCGGGGACAGCCGCCTCCCCCCCGCTCCTCCACTCCAACTCACCGCCACCGCCCGGGTCTTCAGCCGCCCGCCGGGGACAGCCGCCTCCTCTCCGCTCCTCCGCCTCGATTCACCGCCGCCGTCCGGGTCTTCAGCCGCCCGCCGGGGACAGCCGCCTCCTCCCCGCTTCTCCACTCCAACTCACCGCCGCCGCCCGGGTCTTCAGCCGCCCGCCCTTCGCCGGGGACAGCCGCCTCCTCCCCGCTCCTCCGCCGCCGTCCGGGTCTTCAGCCGCCCGCCGGGGACAGCCGCCTCCTCCCCGCTCCTCCACTCCAACTCACCGCCGCCGCCCGGGTCTTCAGCCGCCCGCCCTTCGCCGCCCGCCGGGGACAGCCGCCTCCTCCCCGCTCCTCCGCCGCCGTCCGGGTCTTCAGCCGCCCGCCGGGGACAGCCGCCTCCTCCCCGCTCCTCCACTCCAACTCACCGCCGCCGCCCGGGTCTTCAGCCGCCCGCCCTTCGCCGCCCGCCGGGGACAGCCGCCTCCTCCCCGCTCCTCCGCCGCCGTCCGGGTCTTCAGCCGCCCGCCGGGGACAGCCGCCTCCTCCCCGCTCCTCCACTCCAACTCACCGCCGCCGCCCGGGTCTTCAGCCGCCCGCCCTTCGCCGCCCGCCGGGGACAGCCGCCTCCTCCCCGCTCCTCCGCCGCCGTCCGGGTCTTCAGCCGCCTGCCGGGGACAGCCGCCTCCTCCCTGCTCCTCCGCCTCGATTCACCGCCGCGGAGCAGTGCTGCAGATCCGCAGCTGCCCGCACCTCACCTCGGGGACGCACGTGGCCGACACAGACGCTCCTCCGCTGCCTTCGGGGGGCCGCCGCCTGCTCCACAACACACTGACTCGAGTATAAGCCGAGGCGGCTTTTTTCAGCCCAAAAAGTGGGCTGAAAAACTCGGCTTATACTCGAGTATATACGGTAATAAAAATCATAAGGTCATCCTCAGTGCCTCGCCATAACTGCCTTTTTTCTTATGGAGATGCTGGTTTTACTCTGAATATGAATAAACTTCAAGATTTTAAGGAGTGTGGATCTTCCCTTCGTTTTTCTGATTCACGTGGGGCAGGGACGGCCCGAGGTCTCGCACCCATCAGCCTGAGTGCGTTTGCTTTGTGTGAATCAGGAGGATTACTACTCTCATGTTTTTTCTGGTAATAAACCATCGGGGAAAAACAGAATTGTTCGGCAAGAGGTTCAGAATACAATCATCTACTCTGTACGGCGCACTCTGATCCAAGATGCCTTGATGGCCAATCTGGATCCTAAGAATGCGTATCCACACATTACAATCCGGGAAGCTCACCGCAAATAATTGAGATTTGCGGTTCAGCTAGACCAAGAGATCAAAGGGGGAGTTGCAGCTGCTCAGACCATTTTATAACTAACCTGGGAGGTGCAAGTCAGCAGGGCAATTAGGTTACTAAAGACTTAAAGGAGCCGCAGCACTCAACCCTGTTAGCTTGCAGACCAACCTATAATCTGTCTCTAAATCTGGTAAAAACAGAGGCTCGGTCACACCACGCCAAGGTGCCTCTATGGGTGCAGTCCTAACTCTAATCTATGAGAGCCCCATTTGGGACATACAATGCAAGAGATAAAAAGGGAGCAGCTTACCTGAGGTTGCCCTAAACCTCATGTGCAAGCCATGGGGTGGAAGGGTCAAGACCTTGCAATACAGCCTAGACCCCACACCCCAAGAGATGGTCATATATAATACAAAGTACTCTCATTTAACCTGTCAGCCTCTCCCAGAGTCTCTGGGAATATTAGCAGAGTCTATGGCACTCCTCAGACAACTAGGAATCAATGTCATTCCATATCTGGAAGATCTTCTGATTCTAAATAAGTTCCAAAGAGACCCTGTTAGTACATTTGCTAAAGACTATAAAAGTCCTAAGGGATCTGGAATGGGTGATTAGCCTGGAAAGGTCCAGTCTAATTCTCTCACAGCAGTGCAAATTTCTGGGTTCCCTAATAGACAGCACCCAGAGGAAAATAATTCTGCCTGAAGTAAAGTCACTAAGGATAGTGAAGGAGGTGGTTTACTGGCAAAATAGCCAAGATTATCCCTAGGAGCAATAATAAAGGTGCTAGGACTAATGACTTTAACAATTCCAGCAGTACACTCAAGGGCTCTGCAGGAATTACTGCTACTAAAGTGGAACAAAGAGCAGCGGTCAATGATCAGTTGGTGCAGTCAAGCTCAGCAGTCCTAGAAGATATTCTCTGGCAGACAGAGGCCAAAAACTTACAAGTGGCAGAGAATTGAGACAGTCCAACCCAGCAGTACTAAAATCAGTTGGGGCTGGGGGCCATACCAGGAGACTTACCAAGGGAAATGGCCAAAAGAAATAGCAAGGAAGTCCTCAAATGTCATGGAGCTTATACCAGTAAAACCAGCACTAAACTTCTTCCAGAAGGAAAGAGGTGCAGATTAGGTCAGACCATAATACAGCAGTAGCCTACCTAAACTGTCAAGGGGGAACAAGGTCAAAGACATGGATCACACTAGTGATAGGTCTGTTAATTCCTTTACAGAAACAGGTAGATTCTTTAACAGCAAACGCTCTAAGTTGAGGTAAAGTGCATCAAACAGAGTGGTGTATGAAGTAAGACATATTCAGTTTGAGCACGAGTACTTGGGGACAACCTCAAATAGACCTGTTTACAAACAAAAGAGAATGTAAAAAGTTCTCTCTAGTGAGGGAGGAGGGAGCAGTAGCAATAGAGGCGCTTCCTCAAAAATGGAACTTTCATCTTGACTATGCTTTTTCACCCTTCAGAATCCTGCCGCAGGTGATATGGAAGGCGGCCCAGGAGAAAGCAAATGGGATACTCTTCGCACCTTATTGGCCAAGAAGAGTGTGGTTTGCAGAATTAACCAGGATGAGGATAAGAGGTCCTTGGAATCTGCCGGAAATTGCAGACATCATACATCAGAAGTCGGTACTGCATCCGAATCCAGCAAGTATTCGAATGTCAGCATGGATCCTGAAAGGGCCCCATGTGGATGAAAGAGGGGGTTCCCCAAGAGGGATAGAAATATTCAGCAAAATCGTAAGTTATATACAAGGAAAAGTTACGGAAAGAAGTTTTCTTCTTTTGGGAGCTTCACAATCTGAAGGTAAAAGGTATAGTTGCAGTGCTATATTTGTTGCTAAAAGGATTCGAAAAGGGACAGAATGTAAGTACCCTGAAGACTCCTGCATTATTAGTTCGTTTGGGATAAAAAACTTGGACAGAATGAATATCTCTAACCCTAGGCTATCTCTAACCCTAGGCTATCTCTAACCCTAGGCTATCTCTAACCCTAGGTTACCTCTAACCCTAGGCTATCTCTAACCCTAGGCTACCTCTAACCCTAGGCTACTTCTAGCCCTAGGCTGATCTTAACTCTAACCCTAGTAACAAAAAAGGGTTAATGAATTCAAGCATAATTTAGTATAGGAATTTTATTGGGCTATACTCCCAGATGAAATAATTCTAGACCCAGTCCGTTTATTTTTTGCCTAAGATAGCAACTTCTGATAACAGGTAGCAAGAGATAGTACTTCCAACTCTGCCAGGTGCAGTTGGTAAGGAGGAGGATCTTTCGTTGCTTGATGGCAGAAGAGCTCTGATTATTATTGAAAAGGTCAAAGTACTGGCACTTGACAGAGCAAATGCTAGTAGCATTAAGGGGAAAAAATAAAGGTTCAGCAGCCTCAAGGGCTGACCAAAAATTTCCCGTTCATCAATTGATGGTTGGAGTGTGTATTGACTAACAAGTCCACAGCTTCTGAACACAGTTGATCAATCGCAAATTTGTATAGTCGGTCACAAGCAGCAAATTTATCTGCTTGTATAAATCCAGCATTAGGGCCGCATTGTCCTATTGTTTCACTTCAAGGGGCTGCAATAAAATGTAAGCAGAGATATGTATGTATGTTACTCACCTCTTCCTCATTCCTACGGCGCATGCGCTGACGCGCAGCCAATTTGCCTTCAGCAAATGCCTCTAGTTGACTTTAATGGGGGATCCCCGCATCCTCAGTGGCCTGAGCACTCCCATCCCAGCTTATCTGAATGCCTGGGGCGGAAGTGTACACTCCCCATTGACAATGAGAGCCATTTGCCGAATTACATACTCACGCCAGACAGCTCTCATTGGACCAGAGCCCATGCATGCACCATTCGACTGGGGAAAGGTACGCAATTACCAGCGCTCTGGGGAGTTTCATCCCAATTCAGTGTTAATGGCTGGGTTCTCAGCTGGATAGGTCATTAGGCTGCCAAATCTGCTAAACAGTTCACCTGTTACATTGGAAGAATTGTGGGACTTGTAGTCTTGTATGTTTATTACTCAAGGCCATGAAAACCACTCCCACTGTAACAAAACAGAGTCCTAGCAATATGAGAAACTTGGAAGCAACATGCTTCATGCATACATACATAAGTAAATCACAGGTCTAGGGAGACAATCCTAAAACACATGATTATTTTACATTCCAAAAGAGGAAAACAATAAGGCCTTTACATTTAATTTAAATTGACTGTTTTATAATATAAAGTAGACTGATCAGAATTAAATATCTTATGTATTACCTGGGAATACAATACACCTGAATTATTTGTGACATGCTTGGATCTAGCCATTTTGTGGTTGGCCTTAAAGTATTTCTTTAGAAAGCAGCCTGTGGGTGAAGTGAAGCATCCATCACTGACTGAAGAAGAAGTCGGCCCTATCATCACAAAGATAGCCTGGCTATGTACGAGACACATATGAGCGTCTGATGTGATAGACACTCTGTTACTTTAATGTCCTCTGCATTCTTTTAAGCACTTCTAGCACAGCAGGGTGTAATAATCCTTTTTCATTTTTATAGATCAGCGATATGAGTGGGAAGCTGCCCTTGTGTTATAATCAAGATGAACTTGCAAGGTGAACATTTTAAGTAATAGAAATTATTTATAATTTAGTAATAAAAGTTTATGTCTGAAGCCCTTCAGATTCCCCACATCTGCTCTGTGCCCGGCCTTGAGATGCCAGACAGTCGCAGTTGCCTTTAAATGAAAGGTCATAAAGTGGAATGATAGAGTTCATATCTCTTTCTAACTCACACAATCTCTGAGCTAATATCTTTTCCTCAAACATTAAAGATCACACACATGGCCTTTGTCAGATTTCTAATAAATACTGCAAAAGAAAAGGGGCTAAGGCTTTCCTTTTTGTCAAGCGGTTACTTTAATGTCATTCAAAACCCTCAATGAACGGGTAAATAAAACTTTATGATTAACTTTATAATCCACGGTAATATTTATGGGCTTTTGTTAAGAGGCACCCACGTGAATCACATAAGTGAAGACTCATCCAGTGACTTTAATGGCTCTATGTTACAACTCTGCAGATTTATTTTCGATAAGTTAATTTGCAAGATACTTTACCTTTGATGGACCATTTTAAAATTCTATTACGATGTTATGTTTTACATAATTTATGTTTCCTTTTTGACAATCACCCTATTAAACCAGGTCACTTTACATTGCAGCTTCAATTCTTCCGGAGCTGAAAAGATGATTATTATAGTTAGCTATAACTTCAACACTTACATATAAGAAAAGTTATCTTCTTAAATATGTTTTATGTAGCTGCAGATACCTTAAAGGGATTGGCCACCCAAATAAAAAACAAAAGGATACTCACCTTTTGTCCCTGCAGCTGATCGGTTCTACTTTGGTGATCCAGTGAGCTGCCACACTCTTTCTATTCACTACAATACAAGTGGAGTGTCTGGCCTTGGTACATTCCCTCCTTTGCAATGAATAAGGAAGACGTGGCAGCACCTCTGTGACTGATGGCAGATGATGCCTGTGACTGGGGTTTGGGCCCGGCTGGGTAAGTTGCTGATTACCAGAGTAGGACTGATCAGCGGTGACGGACAAAGGGTGAGTATGCATATTAATTCACTTCCACTGGCTCTCATTATCAGCACTCCAATAGTATAGCCAGGCTGCCAGAGCAAGCACATTCTATTACATGGTTGCCAAAATCAATGTGCTGCGGCTGTGCCAGAACTCTGGAAACCCTCGGGAGGATTGTGGGATTGCTACACCTCCCAGGAGGACCAAAATGGTCCAGAGATTATTCTTAGTATACAGTATGTCCTGCTCCAGATAAGATTCTTAACACATGGGTACTGCAGAGACATCGAAAACAGGCTCCTCCCGGCCCCTCAAATACCCAGGGACCTCCCACAATCCCCAGATCTTCTCTGCAGTCTGGACTGCGAAGGACAAGAAGATGGCTCTCTCTTCTCGCAGGTAAGCGGGGCTATTAGCCTGCGGCCCTGTAGGACTATTCCCACCCGTTCCATTATTAATGTGCCTCCCAGCCTTGGCTGCGCTGGTCGGGTAATGGTAGGCAGCACCGCTGTCAGGTGCTTAGGAACGCTGCTCCACTGCAATCCCCCCACCAAAGGGTAGCCGGTATAGGCATATGGTGAGCCTCTATGGGATGCCCCTCCCGCTCTATTGCCCCTTGCCCCTGTCTATCGGTGGGTCCTGTTAAGTGGCCGCTGTCCTCCCTCGCTCTCCCTTGTAGCCCTTGGGGGGGGGGGGGTGTATGTGAATTTGCCTTGGTGCTTCACTGTATTATGTACTTATGGTTGGTGTCAGTTGCCGCTCTGACTTGGTTGCACTGGTTGCCTTTTTTAAAATTGCCGCGCGCGCTTCCACTGTGTTCCGTGCTTGGCGGCGGAGTTACCTCAGGCACTGGTGCGGCGTTATTGGCTGCTTGTCACGTGTACGGCTTTGCGCTCTTCGGGGGCGGGGCCCGCGGTTGGCGCGTTCCGCGCCACTGTCCCTGCGGCCGGCCCCTCGAGGTATACCCGGCACCATTTTCCGGCTGCTACGTGACTGGCATCTACCTACTGCGGTCCGTGTGTGCCCTCGCGGGCGGCTTTATTTACCATTTGTCATTCACATGTCACTTACGGTTCCCCTTTGCTTATGTCTTTCAGACGGGCCGAACCCTATTGGCTTCTCCCGGCCCTACTCCCTCTATTTAGTTATTTAACTTGTGAGGCCTCGTGTGTAATTTACTCCCACTTCCCTAGCAGGTTATTGGGGCATCCCGGGTGGCTTTTATAGCGTGAATCCCTATCGGCTTATTGTGCCGCTATAATCACCATATGGAGGCGTCTCAGGATAATGTGCTCGGGGTTCCTTTGGGACAAGCCCGGCTGTGTGTAGCTTGTGGGGTGTCCCCTATTAGCGCTGACAATGTGTGGGTCTGTGTACCTTGTGCCTAGCAGGTTCTTGTGCTGCAGCCTGGTTTACCAGTGGCTGGGCCTGCGCCTCGTATGGCTTCTCCTACTCCCCCAAGCTTAAATCTCACTCCCATTGAGTTGCATACAAGTGGGGATTCTCAGCCTGATGTGTCTTCCAGACTGGCTAGTGTTGAGAAGTTGCTTGCTAATACCTTGGCGCGTAAGGCCTCTGCAAAAAAGCAGCACTTAACGCCTGATGTCACTCTTTTCCCTATGGAAGCTGATGAGTTTTTGGAACTGTCTGGCTATACCCCTTTGGAAGAAGGGGAGTTATTCTCTGACTCAGAGTCATCTGATGAGAGGCCCAGGGGTCATGACGATTCTGGCTCTGACCCCTGGCCCCAGATGATATTGATAGGTTGTTGGCTCAGATTTTTGAGGTTCTGTCTATTTCTCCCCCGGTTGCGGCTCCCAGGTAACAGGGGGAATAGTTTCATACTGCTAAGCCACGTTTGGAATTTCCTGAGCAAGCCCATTTTAATAATCTTGTGCTCAAGGAATGGGAGTGCCCCAGCAGGCTTCCCGGTGTACCTAAGAGTTGGGATAAGAGGTATCCTTTTCCTGCTGATGTGCTGAAGTGTTGGAGGCTTCATGTCTCAGACCGGTGGATTCAGGAGGTAGTGTCCTCCGGTTACAAGATAGAGTTTGCTGTCTGCCCCCCCCCCCCCAAGATTCATCAGATCCCGGATTTCTCAGGACCCTGTGTCAGCTCAGGCTCTAGTGCAGGCGGTGCAAAGCCTTCTGGAGCTGGGGGTCATCTGCAAGTTCCCTTTACGAGAAAGGGGCAAGGGCTTCTATTCCAACCTCTTCACCGTGCCCAAAAGAGATGGGTCAGTCAGGCCCATCCTGGACTTGAAGATCCTCAACAAATTTGTAAGGTACAGGCGCTTTCGCATGGAAACTCTGCGCTCTGCCATCAGTTCTCTGCGTCCAGGGGACTTCATGACGTCTGTGGACATCAAAGATGCTTCATATTCCTGTATTTCCAGGTCATCAAAGGTTCCTCATGTTCGCGCTGGAGGATCAGCACTACCAATTTGTGGCATTGCCCTTTGGTCTCACTTCAGCTCCCAGAGTGTTCACCAAGGTGCTGGCAGGAGTGATGTCTCTGATCAGGTCTCAGGGCATCCGCGAGCTGCCCTACCTGGACGACATTCTCATCACTTCCCAGTCCCTACATCAGGCAGAGTTGGATACTCAGCTGGTAGTGTCCACTCTGGAGTCATTTGGCTGGGTGATCAACCATCCCAAGTCTTCTCTGTCTCCCTCCTTGGTGACTCCCTTCCTGGGAATGACTCTGGATACAGTTCAAGCAAGGATTTTTCTTCCTCAGCAGAAGGTGGACAGTCTGATTGCGCAGGTTCAGTTCCTGCTCTCTTGTCATCATCCCTCCATCAGGCAGGGAATGCAGCTGGTGGCGTGCCTCGAGGTGGTCCCTTATGCTCAGTTCCACTTGAGGCCTCTGCAACTCCACCTCTTGTCAGTTTGGGACAAGGATTCTGCGTCCCTGGACCAGGTCTTTGTGCTTCCCCCCTGGTCAGGCGGTCCCTCTCGTGGTGGCTGGACTCCAGGAACCTGTTGGGGGGCAGATCTTTTCTCTCTTTCCTCCTTGGAGATGGTCACCACGGATGCCAGTCTGACAGGTTGGGGGGTTTCTGGAAGTCCCTGCATTTCCAAGGACGGCGGGGCCCTCAGGAGGCCCACACACCTATCTACATTCTGGAACTGCGGGCAATCAGGTTGGTTCTGACTCAGCTGATTCATCACCTCCGGGGCCTGCCTGTTCAGGTACGCTCGGACAACCAGACGGCAGTTGCCTACATCAATCTTCAGGGAGGGACCCGGAGCAAGAGGGCCCTCCAGGAAGTGTCTTGGATCCTGGCCTGGGCGGAGGCCAATGTTCCCTGCATATCAGCTGTGTACATCCCGGGGGTGGAGAATCCGTAGGCAGACTCTCTGAGCAGGGGGACCTCTCGCCTGGGAGAATGGTCCCTCTGCAACAGGGTGTTTCAATCTCTGTGTCACCGTTGGGGACAACCAGATGTGGATCTGTTTGCGGCCCGTCACAATCACAAGCTCCCGGCCTTTGTCTCCCTGTCCCAGGATCCTCTGGCCTTGGCCACGGATGCTCTAGCAATGTCATGGCAGGGCTTTCAGCTACTGTATGTCTTTCCTCCATTCCCCCTGTTGGGCAGGGTTCTGTGCAAGATAGTTCTGGAGGGGGTGCCAGCAATACTGGTGGCCCCCAAGTGGCCAAGAAGAGTGTGGTTCGCAGACATGGTACAGCTGGCAGTAGATCAGTACGCTCTTCCTAGAGTGCCAGACCTGCTCACTCAGGGTCACTTACGCCATCCCAATTTACAAACTCTGGCTTTGACGGCCTGGCTGCTGAAGCCTCCATTTTGATGGATAAGGGGCTGTCTGCCTCTGTTGTTGATATCATGATAAAGGCTAGGAAGAAGTCCTCTTCTTCCATTTACTATAGGGTTTGGTGTGCCTACATTGACTGGTGTGAGTCTAAGTCTCTTCCCTGTCGTGTGTTTTCTATTCCCAGGATCCTGGAGTTCCTGCAGCATGGGTTGGAGATGGGGCTCCAACTCAGTACACTGAAGGGCTATGTTTCTGCCCTGGCTATTTTCTTCCAGAAGTCCTTTGCCCAGCATTCTCTGATCAGGACTTTTTTCCAGGGGGTTACTTATGTGCGTCCCCCACGTAAGCCTATGTTGCCTGTTTGGGATTTGAACTTGGTCTTGTCTGCCTTGCAGGGTGCTCCCTTTGAACCTGTGCAGGAGGCTGCCCTGGCCATTCTTACTCTCAAGGTTGTCTTTTTGGTAGCTATCAACTCTGTTAGTCGTGTTTTTGAGTTGGCGGTGCTTTCCATCCAGCCCTCCTACTTTGAGAGACACCGGGACAAGGTGGTGTTTCGCTTCAAGCCAGATTTTCTGCCTAAGGTAGTGTCTGCCTTTCATTTGAATCAGGATGTTGTTCTTCCTTCCTTGTGCCCTAATCCTAGTAATCCTAAGGAGAGGGTCTTGCATTCTTTGGATGTGGTTAGGTGTCTGAAGTACTATCTGGTGGCTACTGCACCTTTCAGGAGAACTGATGCTCTTTTTGTGGTCCCTTCTGGTCCTAGGAAGGGTTTGGCACCTGCCAAGTCTACTATCAGCAAATGGATCCGTCAGGCTGTGATTCAGGCCTAAGGGGAAGAATCCTCCCTTCCGCCTTACTGCTCATTCCACTCGTGCTATTGGTGCCTCTTGGGCTTTTCAGCACCAGGCTTCTGTTGAACAAGTTTGCAAGGCCGCTACTTGGTCTTCTGTTCATACCTTTTCAATGTTTTACAAGGTTGATGTTAGGGCCTCAGCTGATGCTGCTTTTGGCCGCAAGGTTCTGCAGGGGGCAGTGGTCTGACCTGTCTGTTGTTACCTTTGGGGATCCCACCCTACTTTATGGACACTGCTATTGGATGTCCCATGTGTTATGAATCTTATCTGGAGCAGGACGTACTGTATACTAAGAATAATACAATTCTGTGATTACTCACCTATAGAATTGGTATTATGAGTATACAGTACGTCCTGCTCCACCCCACCCTTGGTTTTGCATTATCTTGGATCCCCTGTATGGTGATTGTTATCATTGTTATAGTTACCAGTTTGGTTCTGTTTTAGCCCTTTAAGTGCCAGCCTACCTGGAGTTTTTGTTACGCTTTGTTGCCAGACCATTTTTCACTATTTTGCACTATGCATGTTCAACTGTGATTTTTGAAGGGATTTCCCAGGAAAATTATATATTGTTTTTTTAATGCTTTAACATAAAATGTCTTGTTTGTCATTTGTCAAGTGTATTCTTAATATTTTGGGGTGAAATATGTGAAAAAAAATAAAAAAAATCTATTTTTTACAATTTGTAGTGTTTTTTTGTAATAAAAAATGTAAGTTTGTCAATAAAATCTTATTGCGTGTGAAATCCCAATTTCACCCGGTTACAACGGTACCACATATGTATTGTTAGACACCCTTTCCTGCCCAGGAGACTCCCCCAAACTGAAACAGCACTTTAAGAGATTTTTAGATCAAATACAGCTATGCTAAGCGCTATGTGCACCTTGCAGTTTTTTTATAAAAACAACCCTTTACATTTGAAATACCCCCCACAAACTATATATTCTCTGGAAATACACACTTCAAGCTTTCTAGGCGTACCAGGCTTGTTGATGTTGACACAGTTTTCTGGAAGTTCTCCCTCAATGTATTCTTTGGTTACACAGAGCTTCCCTAAAAAAGGATAAAAAAAGCAGGATCAAAGCCACATTTTCCTAAAAAAAACTATATGCAAACAAGAAAAAACAAGTTAATCTGAAAAAGCAACATCCCCCGAACCGAACGATACCCAACATGCATAGCTACTGTCAAAAGAAGAGTTGCCAAACACCAAAAAGTAAAGCATGTGCACAATGGTAATTTTGCTTGAAAATTTCAGCTCTGCAGACAAAGTGCGCACCTTTTGCTTTTTCTACCAAAACAACCCTTTACATTTGGAATACCCCCCACAAACCATACATTCCTTGAAAGTACACATGATAAGCTTTCTAAGTGTACCCAGCATGTTGTATCCGCAGGTGACTTGACAGCCCCCCAGCCTTGTGAACTGGTATAGGGGTTTCATGGACTCCTTACAAGTTCACAATGGGTTAAAGTGGACCAACACCCAGGGCTGATCGGCCCGGGAATCTATAAGATTCCCAGACAGAAATTGGGATGCCCCTCTGTGTGAAACCCCCCGGAACACCCGCTACCACTTACCTGAATCCCGGTCCTATGGCGCATGCGTGGGCCGCATCCCCGCTATCCCTCTAGCAGGGCACGCTCCCTGTTAGAGGGAAGTGGGGGATGCAGTCTCCAGCACGCTCAGAGTGGCTGAGCTTAGACGTCTCTTAGACGTCCATAACTCAGCCGCTCTGAGCTCGCTGATTGGACGAGCGGACGCGCATGCACCATAGGATCGGGGTGAGATGAGTTATTGTGGGTGATCGGGGGGGTTCACAGAGCGGGACATCCCCAATCGGGATGCCCCGGGGGAAAGGGCCGATACCCAGGATAGTAAAAATCCTGGGTGTTGGTCCACTTTAAATGTAAAAAAAAACACAAACACACCACAAAATGCTGGAAGCATTTTATACCTGCTGTGTAACAGGACATAAGCGGTTAATTTAAAAAAAAAAATTTACATAGGTTCCCCCCTCCCTTTTTAAAAAAAATTTTTTTTTACTATACTTACCTCCGATTGTAAGCTCTTGTCCCTCGCCGTTCTGATGACAGATGCCGGTGGTCGGCATCCAGAGAAGGGGGAGGCAGGAGATCAGAGGATCTCCTGCCACCTCCTTCCCCGGGCACCGATCACTGGCATCTGACAGCTGAGAGAGCTGAAGCCGGTGATCGGGGCCGGGATGACGTCATTAGCCCCGCCCCTTTGCGGCAAGATGGCGGCCGCCATCAGAGGAGCAGAGGGGAGAGAGCCTCCCGTGCTCTCTCCTGAAGATCGGTAAGTCCTGGGGGGGGATCGGAGGCCCCCCAGGTGAAGAGGAGGGACAGCGGGAGCCAGCGCACACGGAGGTTAGTGAATGTCATTTTTATTTTATTTTTTTTTTACAGTTAGCTGCTGCTGCCGAAGCGGGGGGGTGGCGGCCTATTCGGGGGGGGCTCTCTTGGAGCAGAATCAAAGCCACATTTTCCTAAAAAAAACTATATACAAACAAGAAAAATCAAGTTTAATCTGAAAAAGCAAGGTCCCCCAAACAGAACGATACCCAGCATGCATAGCTACTGTCAAGGGAAGAGTTGCCAAACACCCCAAAGTAAAGCATGTGCGTAACGGCAATTTTACTTGAAAAGTTCAGCTCTGCAGACAAAGTGCGCACCTTGAGATTTTTCAACCAAAACAACCCTTTACATTTGGAATATCCTCCATTCCCTGAAAGTACACGTGCTTAGCTTTCTAAGCGTACCCAGCTTATTGTAGTGGGCGCATCTTTCTGTAATTAATCCCTCAAAGATTTCTTTGGTTGCGCAGGGTTTCCCTAAAAAAATGTATAAAAAAGCTGAATAAAAATCACCTTTTCCTAAAATGTAAATATGCAAACAAGAAAAAACAAGCTAAGTCTGAAAACGCAAGGTCCCCCGAACAGAACAATACCCAACATGCATAGCTACTTTTAACCCTTTTAATTGCCAGCCTACTTGAGATTTTGTCACCCTCTGTTGACAGGTAATTTTTCCCCATTTTGCGCCATTTTTGCTAGAATTTTTAGGAAAATTATATATATATTTTTTGCAGCAGAGTTTAGGCTTTAACATGAAATGTCTTGTTTGTAAATTTAATTCGTTTTTTTCAATATTATTATTATTAAGTAAAAAATAAATAAATAACATTTTTTTTAGAAAATTGTCTCCTTTATTTTAAATAAAAAATGTATTTTATTAAAGAAAACCATATTGCATGAGAAAGCCCCATTTCTACTGATTAGAACTGTACCACATATTTATCAGTAGCCCCCCGTTCCTGCCCAGGAGACCCCCCAAACTGAAACAAGTACTTTATAACATTTACAAATAAAATACAACTATCATCCACACTACAAAGGGTTAAATCGAGAAAAAAAATTACATAGAGTCCCCCCTCCGAGGGGGGGGGGGGGCATTTTTTGGGGGGGGATTTTTAAGGGTTAAAAAACCCTTAAAAATCCCCCCCAAAAATGACATGGGGTCCCCCTTACCCGAAGTAACCAGCCCGGTACCAGCTATGCAGGGCTTGTAGGGACAGGGCGCAGGGGCCAGCATTTGTGGCCCCTGGCCCTGCAGGCTACAAGTCTGCATAGCCCATGGCCACAGGCTCTTCTGCCCCCCCTGGGCTTTGGGGAGGCAGGTAATGGGGGTGCCGCTAGCCACAGGTGACTTGCCAGCCCCCAGCCTTGTGAACTGGTATAGGGATCTCTTGGACCCCTTACCAGTTCACAAGAGGTTAAGTGTAAAAAAAAAACCACACACACGGAGAAAAAAATATTTTATTATTATTTTTTTTTTTAATACTTACCTCCCATCCATCTTGCACTGTGTCCCTTCCCAATCACTGGCTACTGCTCACCTGCTGGAAGCCCTTTATAGCTGCTGGGCGACAGAGCATAAGGGGTTAATAAAAGAAAATGACATAGGGTTGCCCCTCCCGGGGGGACCCCATTTTTTTTAATTTTAAGGGTTAAAAACCCTTAAAAATCCCCCCAAAAATGACATGTGGTCCCCCTTACCCGAAGTAACCAGCCCAGAACCAGCTATGCAAGGTTTGTAGAAACAGGGCGCAGGGGCCAGCTTTTGTGGCCCCGGGACCTGCAGGCTACAAGCCCACATAGCCCGTGGCCACGGGCTCTTCTGCCCCCCCCCCGGGCTTTGGGGAGGCAGGTAATGGGGGTGCTGGGGGTTAATGGCAAGTCACCCACTAGCCGCAGGTGACTTGCCATCCTACAGCCTTGTGAACTGGTAAAGGGGTCACATGGACCCCTTACCAGTTCACAAGGGGTTAAATGTAAAAAAAAAAAAAAAAAAAAGACAGACACAAAGAGAAAAAAATGATCTTTATTTTTATTTTTTTTTTTTACTTTACTCACCTCTGATCCTGTGTCCCACGGCGATCTCCGATGACAGCTGTCAGTCTGCTCGGGTGTTTGGAGGAGCGAGCCTGGGGAGGGGGGGGCATCACAGCCCTCTCCCCCCCCACCTCTCTCCTCCAAGCACCCGAGAAGACTGATTCTTAGTCTCGGGTGCCAGTATTAAGAGGCCGGCTGCTGGTGACATCACAGTGATGTCACCCGGCCCCATCCCTAGGGGGCAAGGCTAGCAGACCCGACTTTTTTTTAAAAAATGGCAAAAGGTAAGTAGGCAGGTACTCTTCAAAGACACGTGCTAGTATTTGGGATCCCCCCCCCCCCGGTGAAAGGCACTAGCTGCTGGCAATTTGACAATGTGACTTTCTTTACAAAATGCAACCAGTTAGCAGACAGGTACTCTTGAAATATTTATGCTAGTATTTGGGATGCCCCCTCTTCAAATACATAGGCTGGCTGCTTTTACAGTGAAAAAGTGGCTTTCTTTGCAAAATTCAACCAGATAGCAGACAGGTACTCTTCAAATATTTATGCTAGTATTTGGGATGCCCCCTCTTCAAATACATAGGCTGGATACTTTAACAGTGAAAACGTGACTTTCTTTACAAAATGCAACCAGTTAGCAGACAGGTACTCTTCAAATATTTATGCTAGTATTTGGGATGCCCCCTCTTCAAATACATAGGCTGGCTGCTTTTACAGTGAAAAAGTGACTTCCTTTACAAAATGCAACCAGTTAGCAGCCAGGTACTCTTCAAATATTTATGCTAGTATTTGGGATGCCCCCTCTTCAAACACATAGGCTGGCTGCTTTTACAATGAAAAAGTGACTTTCTTTACAAAATTCAACCAGTTAGCAGACAGGTGCTCTTCAAATATTTATGCTAGTATTTGGGATGCCCCCTCTTCAAATACATAGGCTGGCTGCTTTTACAGTGAAAAAGTGACTTTCTTTACAAAATGCAACCAGTTAGCAGACAGGTATTCTTCAAATATTTATGCTAGTATTTGGGATGCCCCCACCCGGCGAAAGGCAAAGTTTGTTTAAAAAGTTACTTTCTTTACAAGATGCAACCAGTTAGCAGACAGGTACTCTTCAAATATTTATGCTAGTATTTGGGATGCCCCCCCTCCCAGCGAAAGGCAAAGTTTTCTTAAAAGTGACTTTCTTTACACAATGCAACCAGTTAGCAGACAGGTGCTCTTCAAATATTTATGCTAGTATTTGGGATGCCCCCCCCCCCCCCCGGCAAAAGGCAAAGTTTGCTTAAAAAGTGACTTTCTTTGCAAAATGCAACCAGTTAGCAGACAGGTACTCTTCAAATATTTATGCTAGTATTTGCGATGCCTCCCCCCCCCCCCCCCCGGCGAAAGGCAAAGTTTTCTTAAAAGTGACTTTCTTTACAAAGTGCAACCAGTTAGCAGACAGGTACTCTTCAAATATTTATGCTAGTATTTGGGATGCCCCCTCTTCAAATACATAGGCTGGCTGCTATTACAGTGAAAAAGTGACTTTTTTTTACAAAATGCAACCAGTTAGCAGACAGGTATTCTTCAAATATTTATGCTAGTATTTGGGATGCCCCCCCGGCGAAAGGCAAAGTTTGTTTAAAAAGTGACTTTCTTTAAAAAATGCAACCAGTTAGCAGACAGGTATTCTTCAAATATTTATGCTAGTATTTGGGATGCCCCCTCTTCAAATACATAGGCTGGCTGCTTTTACAGTGAAAAAGTGACTTTCTTTACAAAATGCAACCAGTTAGCAGCCAGGTACTCTTCAAATATTTATGCTAGTATTTGGGATGCCCCCTCTTCAAATACATAGGCCGGCTGCTTTTACAGTGAAAAAGTGACTTTGTTTACAAAATGCAACCAGTTAGCAGACAGGTACTTTTCAAATATTTTTGCTAGTATTTGTGATGCCCCCTCTTCAAATACACAGGCTGGCTGCTTTAACAGTGAAAAAGTGACTTTCTTTACAAAATGCAACCAGTTAGCAGACAGGTATTCTTCAAATATTTATGCTAGTATTTGGGATGCCCCCCCCCCCCCCCCCCGGCGAAAGGCAAAGTTTGTTTAAAAAGTTACTTTCTTTACAAAATGCAACCAGTTAGCAGACAGGTACTCTTCAAATATTTATGCTAGTATTTGGGATGCCCCCCCCTCCCAGCGAAAGGCAAAGCTTGCTTAAAAAGTGACTTTCTTTGCAAAATGCAACCAGTTAGCAGACAGTGCTCTTCAAATATTTATGCTAGTGTTTGGATGCCCCCCCCCCCCCCCCCACGGCGAAAGGCAACGTTTTCTTAAAAGTGACTTTCTTTACAAAATGCAACCAGTTAGCAGACAGGTGCTCTTCAAATATTTATGCTAGTATTTGGGATGCCCCCCCTCCCAGCGAAAGGCAAAGTTTGCTTAAAAAGTGACTTTCTTTGCAAAATGCAACCAGTTAGCAGACAGGTACTCTTCAAATATTTATGCTAGTATTTGGAATGCCTCCTCCCCCCCCCCCCCCCTGGCAAAAGGCAAAGTTTTCTTAAAAGTGACTTTCTTTACAAAATGCAACCAGTTAGCAGACAGGTACTCTTCAAATATTTATGCTAGTATTTGGGATGCCCCCTCTTCAAATTCATAGGCTGGCTGCTTTTACAGTGAAAAAGTGACTTTTTTTACAAAATGCAACCAGTTAGCAGACAGGTATTCTTCAAATATTTATGCTAGTATTTGGGATGCCCCCCCGGCGAAAGGCAAAGTTTGTTTAAAAAGTGACTTTCTTTACAAAATGCAACCAGTTAGCAGACAGGTATTCTTCAAATATTTATGCTAGTATTTGGGATGCCCCCTCTTCAAATACATAGGCTGGCTGCTTTTACAGTGAAAAAGTGACTTTCTTTACAAAATGCAACCAGTTAGCAGCCAGGTACTCTTCAAATATTATTGCTAGTATTTGTGATGCCCCCTCTTCAAATACACAGGCTGGCTGCTTTAACAGTGAAAAAGTGACTTTGTTTACAAAATTCAACCAGTTAGCAGACATGTGCTCTTCAAATATTTATGCTAGTATTTGGGATGCCCCCCCGGCGAAGGGCAAAGTTTGTTTAAAAAGTGACTTTCTTTACAAAATGCAACCAGTTAGCAGACAGATACTCTTCAAATATTTATGCTAGTATTTGGGATGCCCCCCCCGGCGAAAGGCAAAGTTTTCCTTAAAGTGACATTCTTTACAAAATGCAACCAGTTAGCAGACAGGTACTCTTCAAATATTTATGCTAGTATTTGGGATGCCCCCTCTTCAAATACATAGGCTGGCTGCTTTTACAGTGAAAAAGTGACTTTCTTTACAAAATGCAACCAGTTAGCAGACAGGTATTCTTCAAATATTTATGCTAGTATTTGGGATGCCCCCCTCCCCCCCCCCCCCCCCCGGCGAAAGGCAAAGTTTGTTTAAAAAGTGACTTTCTTTACAAAATGCAACCAGTTAGCAGACAGGTTTGTTTAAAAAGTTACTTTCTTTACAAAATGCAACCAGTTAGCAGACAGGTACTCTTCAAATATTTATGCTAGTATTTGGGATGCCCCCCCCTCCCAGCGAAAGGCAAAGCTTGCTTAAAAAGTGACTTTCTTTGCAAAATGCAACCAGTTAGCAGACAGTGCTCTTCAAATATTTATGCTAGTGTTTGGATGCCCCCCCCCCCCCCCCCACGGCGAAAGGCAACGTTTTCTTAAAAGTGACTTTCTTTACAAAATGCAACCAGTTAGCAGACAGGTGCTCTTCAAATATTTATGCTAGTATTTGGGATGCCCCCCCTCCCAGCGAAAGGCAAAGTTTGCTTAAAAAGTGACTTTCTTTGCAAAATGCAACCAGTTAGCAGACAGGTACTCTTCAAATATTTATGCTAGTATTTGGAATGCCTCCTCCCCCCCCCCCCCCCCTGGCAAAAGGCAAAGTTTTCTTAAAAGTGACTTTCTTTACAAAATGCAACCAGTTAGCAGACAGGTACTCTTCAAATATTTATGCTAGTATTTGGGATGCCCCCTCTTCAAATTCATAGGCTGGCTGCTTTTACAGTGAAAAAGTGACTTTTTTTACAAAATGCAACCAGTTAGCAGACAGGTATTCTTCAAATATTTATGCTAGTATTTGGGATGCCCCCCCGGCGAAAGGCAAAGTTTGTTTAAAAAGTGACTTTCTTTACAAAATGCAACCAGTTAGCAGACAGGTATTCTTCAAATATTTATGCTAGTATTTGGGATGCCCCCTCTTCAAATACATAGGCTGGCTGCTTTTACAGTGAAAAAGTGACTTTCTTTACAAAATGCAACCAGTTAGCAGCCAGGTACTCTTCAAATATTATTGCTAGTATTTGTGATGCCCCCTCTTCAAATACACAGGCTGGCTGCTTTAACAGTGAAAAAGTGACTTTGTTTACAAAATTCAACCAGTTAGCAGACATGTGCTCTTCAAATATTTATGCTAGTATTTGGGATGCCCCCCCGGCGAAGGGCAAAGTTTGTTTAAAAAGTGACTTTCTTTACAAAATGCAACCAGTTAGCAGACAGATACTCTTCAAATATTTATGCTAGTATTTGGGATGCCCCCCCCGGCGAAAGGCAAAGTTTTCCTTAAAGTGACATTCTTTACAAAATGCAACCAGTTAGCAGACAGGTACTCTTCAAATATTTATATTAGCGTTCGGTATGCCCCCCGGCGAGGGGGAAAGTCTGCTTAAAAAGTGACTTTCTTTACAAAATACAACCAGTTAGCAGACAGGTACTTTTCAAATATTTATGCTAGTGTTTGGGATGCCCCCCCTGCGAAAGGCAAAGTTTGCTTAAAAAGTGACTTTCGTTACAAAATGCAACCAGTTAGCAGACAGGTACTCTTCAAATATCTTTGCTATTATTTGGGATGCCCCTTCTTCAAATACATAGGCTGGCTGCTTTAACAGTGAAAAAGTGACTTTATTTACAAACTGCAACCAGTTAGCAGACAGGTACTCTTCAAATACTTATGCTAGTATTTGGGATGGCCCCCCGGCAAAGGGGAAAGTTTGCTTAAAAAGTGACTTTCTTTGCAAAATACAACCAGTTAGCAGACAGGTACTTTTCAAATCTTTATTCTAGTGTTTGGGATGCCCCCCCCGGCGAAAGGCAAAGTTTGTTTAAAAAGTGACTTTCTTTACAAAATGCAACCAGTTAGCAGACAGGTACTCTTCAAATATTTATGCTAGTATTTGGGATGCCCCCTCTTCAAATACATAGGCTGGCTGCTATTACAGTGAAAAAGTGACTTTCTTTCTAAAATGCAACCAGTTAGCAGACAGGTACTCTTCAAATATTTATGCTAGTATTTGGGATGCCCCCTCTTCAAATACATAGGCTGGCTGCTATTACAGTGAAAAAGTGACTTTCTTTACAAAATGCAACCAGTTAGCAGACAGGTACTCTTCAAATATTTATGCTAGTATTTGGGATGCCCCCTCTTCAAATACATAGGCTGGCTGCTATTAAAGTGAAAAAGTGACTTTCTTTCTAAAATGCAACCAGTTAGCAGACAGGTACTCTTCAAATATTTATATTAGCGTTCGGTATGCCCCCCGGCGAGGGGGAAAGTCTGCTTAAAAAGTGACTTTCTTTACAAAATACAACCAGTTAGCAGACAGGTACTTTTCAAATATTTATGCTAGTGTTTGGGATGCCCCCCCTGCGAAAGGCAAAGTTTGCTTAAAAAGTGACTTTCGTTACAAAATGCAACCAGTTAGCAGACAGGTACTCTTCAAATATCTTTGCTATTATTTGGGATGCCCCTTCTTCAAATACATAGGCTGGCTGCTTTAACAGTGAAAAAGTGACTTTATTTACAAACTGCAACCAGTTAGCAGACAGGTACTCTTCAAATACTTATGCTAGTATTTGGGATGGCCCCCCGGCAAAGGGGAAAGTTTGCTTAAAAAGTGACTTTCTTTGCAAAATACAACCAGTTAGCAGACAGGTACTTTTCAAATCTTTATTCTAGTGTTTGGGATGCCCCCCCGGCGAAAGGCAAAGTTTGTTTAAAAAGTGACTTTCTTTACAAAATGCAACCAGTTAGCAGACAGGTACTCTTCAAATATTTATGCTAGTATTTGGGATGCCCCCTCTTCAAATACATAGGCTGGCTGCTATTACAGTGAAAAAGTGACTTTCTTTCTAAAATGCAACCAGTTAGCAGACAGGTACTCTTCAAATATTTATGCTAGTATTTGGGATGCCCCCTCTTCAAATACATAGGCTGGCTGCTATTACAGTGAAAAAGTGACTTTCTTTACAAAATGCAACCAGTTAGCAGACAGGTACTCTTCAAATATTTATGCTAGTATTTGGGATGCCCCCTCTTCAAATACATAGGCTGGCTGCTATTAAAGTGAAAAAGTGACTTTCTTTCTAAAATGCAACCAGTTAGCAGACAGGTACTCTTCAAATATTTATATTAGCGTTCGGTATGCCCCCCGGCGAGGGGGAAAGTCTGCTTAAAAAGTGACTTTCTTTACAAAATACAACCAGTTAGCAGACAGGTACTTTTCAAATATTTATGCTAGTGTTTGGGATGCCCCCCCTGCGAAAGGCAAAGTTTGCTTAAAAAGTGACTTTCGTTACAAAATGCAACCAGTTAGCAGACAGGTACTCTTCAAATATCTTTGCTATTATTTGGGATGCCCCTTCTTCAAATACATAGGCTGGCTGCTTTAACAGTGAAAAAGTGACTTTATTTACAAACTGCAACCAGTTAGCAGACAGGTACTCTTCAAATACTTATGCTAGTATTTGGGATGGCCCCCCGGCAAAGGGGAAAGTTTGCTTAAAAAGTGACTTTCTTTGCAAAATACAACCAGTTAGCAGACAGGTACTTTTCAAATCTTTATGCTAGTGTTTGGGATGCCCCCCCGGCGACAGGCAAAGTTTGCTTAAAAAGTGACTTTCTTTACAAAATGCAACCAGTTAGCAGACAGGTACTCTTCAAATATTTTTGCTATTATTTGGGATGCCCCCTCTTCAAATACATAGGCTGGCTGCTTTAACAGTGAAAAAGTGACTTTCTTTACAAACTGCAACCAGTTAGCAGACAGGTACTCTTCAAATATTTATGCTAGTATTTGGGAAGCCCCCCCCCCCCCCCCCGGCGCAAGGCAAAATTTGCTTAAAAAGTGACTTTCTTTAGAAAATGCAACCAGTTAGCAGACAGGTATTCTTCAAATATTTATGCTAGTATTTGGGATTTCCCCTCTTCAAATACATAGGCTGGCTGCTTTAACAGTGAAAACGTGACTTTCTTTACAAAATGCAACCAGTTAGTAGACAAATATTTATGCTAGCACGCTTTTTAAAGAATGACACCAGGAAAAGCTAAATAGGCAAGTGTGTTATTAACACTAAATAGGCTTGAAAGCTAATGCAAACACTTTCCCTGTCTTTCTCTGTCACTGTCACAGCCTCCCTCTTCTCTATCTGTCCCTCGCTTCTTCTGTTCTTTGTTCTATCTATCTATCTATCTATCTATCTATCTCTCCCTTGCTGTATCTATCTATCTGTCCCTCGCTCTTTCCCTGCCTGATCTGCTCTGCCACAATACAGTGCCGAAATGAGCTTCCGCAAAATGGCCGCTGCTTATATAGGGCTATGACATCATCGGTAAGCCTGTCTGCTTATAGGTAGCATGTGACGCCTACCCAGGATTCCTTGCCCCATGGGACATGTCCTGACATGTGGATCCACCATTTCAGATGGGCTGGATAGTAGTAAATGGAGTTTTAAGGAAGCGATTTGAGCGATCGAATCGCGGCGATCTTCGGAATTGTTACGAACCAAATTTTTCCTTGAAATGAATTCGTAACGAATTCGGGTTCGTCAGATTCGATTCGCTCATCTCTAGCTGTGACATTGCTTGAGATAGATTGACACCATGACATACTTTTGGATTACACTTTAAAGCTGCTATTTTTACTACCAAGACAATTAAAGGGGACCCTAATACTACCATTACAGAAGTTACCCTGAACTAGCTGCAATGGTTTGCAAACATTTTAGCCCTTTTTTAATCAGAGTAGCAGCAGCAATAAGACCCCCCACTTACAAGGGTCATTTGGTTTAAAAATAGGGTCCAACAACACAATCACTTTAATTAGGAACAATGTGCTTGCCAGTCAATTTCTTATCCCTGGGGCATCCCAATTTGGCATTCCCTGTTGTGTGAACTTTCCTGCCGACAATTGCACGGCGCATGCGGTGCTCTCCTCCAGTCAGCGGTTAGCGCTCCATTCAGCCAAAGCAGCTTAATAAAGCTGAATGGAGCACTACCCACTAACCACTCCCCCTTAACTGTAAGTAGCTGTGCCAACCATTCAGAAATGCCTGGAATGGGTGCGCACATCAGACAGAGAGAAGCTGGGTATGTCGTCACCCACAGCCTGCTCATGTGCCATGGGATTGTCTGCAACATGAGCTCACATAGCAGGTCATCCTAAATCCGGATGCCTCAGGAATAGGAAACGGCCCTGGAGTATTTTAGATTCTAGGGGCAGACAAAGAGACACAACATCCGGATGTTCACTTTCCAGGCCATTAGCAGTGCACCCTGATTTATATCCCACTGTGTTTATGCTCATGGATCGCTGCAGTTACTTACCTTTTTGGCAATCCCTTGAAACATCCAGGCAGCCAATCAGTGCACTTTGTGCATACGCCATGGGATTATCGGCTATGTAGCTATAAACAGTGATTGTGGGGTCTTATAACAGTAGAGAATCCCAAATCAGGATGCCCCAGGGATAGGGACTCCGACAGCCCTGAAGTCTTTTAAAGTCCGGGGCTGTCCAAACAGGCTGTTGGTCTTGTTTAAGTGGACCAAACCTAGGTAAGTGAAAAATATGGTTTTTGATGGAAAAAAAAACATGGGTGAGCTAACAGCTGAATGGAGCATATATTTGCTGGATGAGCTATTATAACAACTAGTCAGAATGACATATAACATGTAAAAAAAGACCATGATGGGCGGGCAGACATATTGACTCACTAACTGTATCTGTGCTGCTCACCTCACCAGGTCTGCTGCCAAGACACTGTCCCACTTTCTTCCGCTATTTGCCCATGGCTCACTTGATGACACTCCTTGCTGGGGTGCGTGGTGCTGGGAGTGGTGTCAGGCCACCTGAGCACAGCTGATGGGTGGGCACACTGGGAGGGGACGGGGCGCCCTAAACATAGGCCTGCCTACTCAGGAACATAAAAGGCCTATTTGCATATCTCTTTGTAGGCCTCCTATCAGCTTAATTTATGGCCGCAAGAGGTCGCTGCAAGCTAGGTGGTGTTCCGAGCACCCAAGACTCTATGCTACATCTAACAACAGGACAAGGCTGCAGCGAACCATAGGTAGCACCAGTTAAGTGCGTCCGGCACTCGGTGCTGAAGCTCATATTTAAGAAAAAACTACACACAACCAGCGTTGAGCGCGAGACACTGTGTGATAAAAGTCTGTTTCTAAACACATAAGCACCAGAGCGAAAACATATGGAATGACAATGTTTTAACACTGTGACAATGACACTGCAATAGCAGACCTGCACATACAATTCTGAATAAAAAAAACACAATAAAATCCACACGATTTGAACCAAAAATTTTGAACATTACTTTAGGAAAAGCCTATTTATACACAACCAAATAAAACACCATTGAAATGTATGGGAGAGCTATACTGAGTGACAGGTGCTACATGGTGCTGCTGAACACACATCACTGGCGCTTTACACTGAGCCACCGCTAGTGATACATGTGACACTACATAATGCTATTAGAGGTGCTCACCAGACTGACTTTCATATATATGAGTACACCCGACGCTACGTGGCACTACCAGGTGATAACCCCCATAATCTTTATTGCCCAAATTGGCTTAGCCAAGTTGGTGGAGGGCCTCCAATGGTTCTCTTTAAATAGAGGCCTGTTTTTTAAACATCTATTAAACCAGGGCAAGTGGAACACCACTGCAGCTGCGATGATTTTATCTCATAATAATGTAATAGAATAATGCAGCTAAGCATTTATTTTACACTGATGCCACTGTTAATAAGCTATAGGTATAGGTTTTAGAAATGTTTACAGCCAGGTTGGCCTGGTTGCTGCAGCAGTTGGTTTCAACCCAGTGAATTGCTAAAAATAATAAAAGAAGGTACTCCCCGCTTAGTCAGAGGGCCAGGAGCATTTTGAGGTCATGCACCTATTGTGTGAATGTGTGTTAGCTGCAGGAAGTTGAAACTCTGGACGAGTCTAGACAGTGCTGACCTTGGAAGCTTAAAAGGCAAGACTTGAAACAGAAAAGATAATGAAATTTCTCCTGGGAGAGCAAAGTGAAAAGCCAGATTGCATGTTGACCGTCATTTTCCAATATTTTTCCTCCCACTGTGAATAATGTTAGGCAAGTAAAATGATATAGCTTGCTATGCTCTATTAAATATTTTAAAATGTTAAGATTTATTTCCGCATAGTCTATTAAACAAATAATATTATTTTGGATTTTTAAATGCATTTGTTAAAACAAGATGATTATTATTATTTCAGATATAGCCCTCAATGTTGATGTCAGGAATAGAAAATAAAACAGGGCTAGATGTTGATTTTGTATACCAGTGCAAAATTCTGCCCCCTCAGCAATCCTATGGTGCTGGTGCTGTCTCATACCGTTATGTGCCATGCTGTGCCTTTTCCTTAGACGTACGCAGTGCCCCCTCCCTTCCTTCGGCTACCCCATGACAAATATATATACTGAAACATAAATTTAATCTCTAAACATAACCAACATACCTTGATGTATAAACTGCTAGCCTTAATTTTAGACCCTATTTCTAAGCACAATGACATATTTCTTATTTGGCTGTGTGAGGAAATCATACCTCATGGACTCAGCTGATGTCATTGTTAATAAGATCACACTATACAGTCCTTTGATATCCTTTGTAACCACCCTGATCACCCGTGCTGTGCCTTTTCCTTAGACGTACGCAGTGCCCCCTCCCTATGGGTGAGCCCAATATGGGAGAGTGAGGGACCTGTTTTCGGCCGAAAACAACTAACAGTGGGCCTGACTCATCTGCAGAAGACAGGATGGCTGGGAAAAATGTGCCCTCAATGGCGATGGTGCCCAGGGCGATCACCTTGCCGCCCTCCCCTAGTTACAGCGCTGCAAAAAGACTACAAATGTACAGTAATCTATAGCAACAAACACCTCCACAATGCTGACTAGAACCTATTTAAATGCCTTCGGCTACCCCATGACAAATATATATACTGAAACATAAATTTAATCTCTAAACATAACCAACATACCTTGATGTATAAACTGCTAGCCTTAATTTTAGACCCTATTTCTAGGCACAATGACATATTTCTTATTTGGCTGTGTGAGGAAATCATACCTCATGGACTCAGCTGATGTCATTGTTAATAAGATCACACTATACAGTCCTTTGATATCCTTTGTAACCACCCTGACAGGCTGCTTAGCTTTTTCACCACCACCAGTGAACAGAGCCCTGCTAGCCCCGTAAGACTGCCACCAGTTCTAGTTTGATACACCCCAGTCCGTTAACAGGATTATATTGGGCCAGAAGTGTGTACTATAACTGAGAAGCACAGAGCGGAATCAAGATAACAGAGCTGACCAAGATTGAGTTGTATATTTAATCGCTTTAAGAGCATGCTAGACAAACTACAGACATACAATAAATAGATAGATATACAGGTCAAAAGGGCAAATACAAATGAGTTATAATCAGTATTAGCAGAGAAAATGTCAGTTACCTTATTGCAGACAGATGATATGCAGTGATGCAAGCAGCCACAGGGGGCATGTAGAGCCTGCAGAATACCGGTCCCCCCTTCACACGTGACCCACCAGATGAAAGACAAAGGCACAGAATCTGCAGACCTTTATACACTTATATACAGGTGATTCACTCCCCTCCTCCCCTCGGGGATGAGCCTCGGGTTCCTCCACTATTTGTGGAGCAAAATAGTTTTTGTAATGATTACGGATTACAAACTATAGGCTCGATTCAGAGAGACAAAAAAAAACTTCTGTTTTAGTTCCGATCTGTTTTTTTTGTGTGAAATGTTTCCGTTCTCGTATGAGCGTTCGAGTGATTCTGTGCATGCATTGAAAACCTTCTGTAAAGTTTCCGTCCGTTCGTACGGCAGATTACGAATACGAGGATGTCATTTTCCATCCAGACTTTTCCGTTTCATTTTCACATGTTACAACGTAGGCTTTGGTTTTTGCCCTTTTCCCATCGTATCCTCCAACGAATCCTTTACGTTTCCTGTTCGATTCTGTTTCCCTTTTTCAATAAATATTCGTCCAGACGGAAATCCTTACGATCTTGCTCGTTACAAACTTAACTCATTAAAGTGCCCAAACACTTGCACAAACAAAGTGCTATTTGTCCAGCACCACCCAGAAAAATGATATTAAAGCAGACCTGCTGTGCCACAAAAATACCCCCAATATGTACCAATAAGCAAACAAAAGTCGGTGGTACCAGTGAACCACCCAAAGGGAACAGGTACTTGAGGGCACCAGCTATCTGCTAACCATAAAAGACACTAATAATTCATCAAAAATAAATTATAAATTTATTAATCCAAAGCTGTAAAAAACATCCACATACAACATGCAAAGACAATCACCTACATTTAAAATCTACAAACATGTAACATCCAGCAGGAGTGACCCTATAGAAAAACTACCTACCTAAACAATATATATATATATGCACATGATAAAAGAAGATCCCTAAAAGATTTTTTGAACATGTCCTAAGACCAAAGAAAATTGCAGTGCAAATGGAAGGATAAAGTGCTGAGTGCTGGGTAAATATGTGCACAATACGTGCAATTGTAATGCCAGGCCGCCAAACCGACCTGCACCTCAATGTGATCACCTGCTCACCCCTGCTGGACGGATTCTCACCCACGCGTTCCGTGCCCACCTGGCACTTTCTCAAGGTGCTGCTGTCTGCTGTCCTCATGCATCTTAAATAGGAGAGATGGAAATAGACGTCAGAGTCCCCACCCCCCGCAGCCGCGTCAATCCAACACAGCTGAGGAAGGGAGAGAGCCACGTGTGTTCCCATCCCCCTCCAAAGTATACAGAGTCACATCCCCTCCGCCCACCCCCCAAACCGCACACAACCCGCCCCCCACACAACGCTGCATAACAGCGTGTGTACGAGAAAGCAGGAGTAGGCGGAGGGGGAGGGCGAAGGGGAGGCCGACCCTTGGGAGCCAATCAGGTGGGAGCGGGAAGTCTGCGTCACCAAGGCGTCAGCCCCTCCCCCCCGCCGCGCGTCACGTCCCCGGCCGGCGGACACGAGGCACAGCGGGAGAGCAGAAGGCCTATCTCATTAAAGTGCTCGCCTACATATTTGCCACCCTCACTTCTACTACAATGTTTAGCTAAACCACTTAGCACTAGCCTCCATCTTCCCTTTTGGACCCTTAAAGCTCACCCACACCACTTAGCACTATCCTCCATCTTCCATTTTGGACCCTTAAAGCTCACCCAAACCACTTAGCACTATCCTCCATCTTCCCTTTTGGACCCTTAAAGCTCACCCAAACCACTTAGCACTATCCTCCATCTTCCCTTTTGGAACCTTAAAGCTCACCCAAACCACTTCTTGGTTAGGTTCTTCTTCCATTTTAGCCCCCTAAAACTTACCCAAATCACTTCTCGGTCATGTGAATATTCATCTTTAAATATTTCTGGGCCCATTAGTTTTGTGTTAATGTATTTTGTAAATGAAATCACAATGTAACATTTTTTTTTATACCATCATAAAATATAAAATTTTTAAAAATTTTCAAATTTTTACAACTATAAAAAACAAAATACATAGCAATGGCAGGCCACTGAACATTATTCTTCATCTGTGGTCCCCAATGAGTTGCGCAGCTCCTGCATCTCGCCCACCAACTGAAGGACCCTGACACTCAGTTGTGCCACTCTGGCACGTGTGGTCCCTGTTAAAAAACGTAAATTAAAATTTTGGTATAACCTTGTTGGGGTCATACTGCAGTGCCCCCCCCCCCCCCCCCGTATGGTCCAAACACCTAAATATGGCCTTCAAAAGCCAGAGTGCCCTCGCCACCACGGCCCAGGTTTTGCATAGTGCCCCAATTAGAGAACCCCTGGCCCGCATTCTGCAGGCAAAGAACGGGCATCAGGAGCAAGGGCGAGTGGCACATCTTGCAGTTCCTGCAACCAAATATAAAATAATTACACAAAGCAAAGGTAACCAACTAAAACAATAACTCCTACAACAAATTAAGATTAAAGTTCAACAATCCAAATATAATTCACAAAGGACATAAGTCTAAAAAAATATAGCAATTATATGGATGTGTGGGAAAATAAATGTTTACATGCTAAGGACTAATTAAGGTCAGCATTAAAATGCATCTATAAGGCATACATGAAATGTATTAATTCAGGTATGCATTGCTATACAATTTATGGCCTCGGCCATGCTGATACATGCAATGCCTTGGTGCTAAAGGCGCGCAGACTCCTCCACATAGCCGCAAAACATGTTCAACAATAGCAATCTGAGCCCTCAAAGGTCCCGTAAGTGGATCGGAAATTAAACGGATTTATAGGGTGGTGATCTGTCGGAAATCAGCTCTCTGAATCAAACAGAAACCCATCCCAGCAACGGAAGTTTTCTGAACGAACGGAAAATTTCCGATTTTGTTTGGAAAATGATCCGAACTAACGGAAATGTTCCGATTTGCTTCCGTTCATCGGAAACGCATTCCCAATCGTTCGTGCGAGTAGAAAATGGACGAAAAAAAGCAAGAAAATGACAAACACCCACCAAAACTTTCACAGACAGCTACGGAAGTCCGGACGAATGTGTCTCTGAATCGAGGCTTATGTGTATATTAGTCTAAGCCCCATCTAAAAGTGCGAAAAATGTCAGACCAGTCATCTACTTTTTGGGCGAAGGTCAAGTTTTCTTTTTGGTTTATTAAATGTTTGTGATAAATAGAGCACTGAAACAATGATAAAAAGAATAGAATAGTGCAAGTTATTTACATTGATATATGTCTTTGGTTTGAAAACAATTAGAGTTAATTAGAAGCTGGGACAAGCTATAAAGACTGAAAGGCCATGTATTAAGATAATCTTGCAAGGGGTCGAGGACCTTTTATACATACAAAAGCATTGAATATGGTTTAGGGTATAATGCTGATGAATGGGCTTTAGCCACCAGGTTTTTATGAACCTGAGTCTGTGGGCACTATCGCGAAAGAATAGTCCAATGATAAAATAATATAAATAATATAAATATGCTGGATGGTGCGAGGAGGGGTCACATATATACCCGGCACCAAGAAATATCCAGCCAGGCTTGTTTTTTGCTTTTAATGGAAGGAAGAGGAAATCAGGGGAGACAGGTTCTATCACCCCTGATACACGCAGAAATCTGCCACCCCTGGGTTTTTATTCTAAGTATACAGTACGTCCTGCTCCAGATATAATACTTACACTTGGGTTATCCTCCGCCATAGGGCGCTGTGGCACTGAAGACATGCAAAAACAGGCTCCTCCCGGCCTTTCATATACCCAGGGACCTCCCACAAATCCCCAGATTTCTCTGCAGTGCTGACTGCAAAGACATGAAGTATCACTCTCTCGCAGGTGAGCGGGGCTATTACAGCCTGCGGCCCTGTGGGACAATTACCACCCGTCCTCCTTGTGATGTGCCTCCCAGCCCGGGCTGCGCTGGTCGGGTGAAGGTAGGCAGCACCATGCGTGCTTGATGGAGCCATGCTCCACCGCAGTCCCCCACCATAGGGTAGGCGGTTTAGGCTGATGGTGAGCCTCATAGTGGATGTCCCTCCCGCTTAATTGTCCCACGCCCCGTGAAGCGGTGGACCCTGTGTACAGGGTCGCCATCCTCCCTCGTTTCCCCCCTAGCCTGGGGTAAAAGGAAGGGGGGGGAGGGGTTGTGAGTGTGGCAGCCTCAGTGTACCCTATCACTCGCTTATAGCCTCGGTGTCGTGTTTGACTGGGAATGGATGTCGGAGCCGCTTTATGTATTTTACTTATTGGTAGCCTTTCTATATTGCACGGACGGCGGTGATTTTGTTGAGCGGCGCCTTTTTTTCATAATCCGTAGTGACTCCGCTGCGGTAACACCGATCATCCTTCAGGGGCTTGTCTTGACTTCGTCTCTGCCCTGTTCCCTTCGTCTCTATCTGCTTAGCGCTTTCAGAGGGTCCTGGCTTGGTGCGCCCCGCGTCACGTTTTGTCGCGCTCCGCGTCACCTTCAGCTCTGGCCCGCCCTTCGAGGATCGTTTGGCGCCATTCCTTTTCGCGCGCGCGTGTGGTAAGACCGCCCTCCCCCTGCTGTCTGTAAGTGCGCTCGTGGGCGACCATTTTTTATCCTTATAATATCTTATAGTTACTCCTTGCACTTGGCTCTGACATCCCTGTCCCTCTTATGTCTTTCAGACAGTGGATTCCGTTGGCTTCTCCCGGCCCGGTGTATCCCCCGGTTGAGACTATTAAAAATTACTCCCACTTCCCAGCGGGTTATTAGGGCATCCAGGGTAGCTTATAGCGTCAATCCCTACGGGCCTATCGTGCCGATACAATCACCATATGGAGGCGTCTCAGGATATTGTGAACGGGGTTTCTTCGGGACAAGCCCGTCTGTGTGTAGCTTGTGGGGTCTTACCTAGCAGCGGTGACAATGCACGGGTCTGCGTCCCTTGTGCACAGCAGCCGCTATCGGCTCTTCCCGCCTGTGGCTGGGCCTGCACCTCGCCTCACCTCACCTACTCCCCCAAGCCTGAGTCTAACCCCCAATACCAGTGGGGATTCTCATCCTGATATGGCTACTAGACTGGCCAGTGTTGAAAAATTGCTTGCTAGCTCGCTAGCGCGTGAGGCCACCGCGAAGAGGTGGCATTTAACCCCTGACTCTGCTCTCTTCCCTATGGAATCTGATGACTTGTTGCAGCCTTACGGCCAACCCTCCTCGGAAGAAGGGGAGCTGTTCTCTGACTGGGTCATATGACGAGGAGTCCAGGGGTCATGACGAATCTGGTTCTGAGCACTGGACCTCGGATGATATTGACAGACTACTGGCTCAGATATTTGAAGTTTTGTCTATCTCTCCCCCTGTTGCTGCTCCCAGACAAAGGGGTGAGCTCTTTCATACTGCTAAGGCTCGTCTTGAATTTCCCGAGCAGACTCATTTCAATAGCCTTGTGCTTAAGGAATGGGAACAACCTAGCAGACTGCCTGGGATCCCTAAGAGTGTGGATAGAAAGTATCCCTTCCCGGCTGACTTGGTTAAGTGCTGGTCATCGCCTCCCGAGGTCGATGCTCCTATTCTAGGATTGACCAACACCTCTATTATGCACTCCCCTGACACTACTACGCTACGGGACTCTGAGGACCGGCGTCTTGATCAATTGGCATGCCATGCCTTTGCCTTTGGTGGAGCGACCTTGCGCCCGGTTTGCGCCTTTACGGCAGTAGCGCTCAGGGCCATGGTAAGGAATGCACTAGACGGCACAGATGAGTTGCCCGCTGATACTGTCAATAATCTGTCTAACTGTGACGTGTTCATAAACTTTATCCTGTCTGCATCGGACGATGCCATAAAGATGTGTGCCAGATCTTCTGCCCTGGCGGTAGCTATTCGCCGTACAGTTTGGTTGCGACAGTGGGCGGCAGACAACGCCGCTAAGAAAGCCCTTACTGGGCTTCCATTTAAAGGGCTACGTCTGTTTGGAGACCGTCTAGACCTCTTCGCCAAAGGAGGCAAGTTGCCCCAGCGCAGGCGGCAGTTTTGGCCTTTTCTAGGCCAGGGCACCCTTTCAATCTCCTACCGCGGGGAAAAGGGGTGTCCTTCGTGGCCCCGCGCAGATTCCTGGCACAGGAATAGAGGACGCCGTCCGGTTCCTCCTGGGGGCCCAAGCCCAAAGCCCCTCCCAAGACCCCTCAGGCATGAGGGGCGCCCTCACCCGTCAGGGTGGGGGGACGTCTACAGCACTTCAAGCATGTCTGGCGGCGCCACGTCTCAGACCGGTGGATTCAGGAGGTAGTGTCCTCCGGCTACAAGATAGAATTTGCTGTACGGCCCCCCACCAGATTCACTGGGTCCCGAATCCCTCAGGACCCCGCCTCAGCCCAGGTCTTGCTGCTGGCCGTGCAGGGTCTCCTGGATCTAGGGGTAATTTGCAAGGTCCCCTTTGGAGACAGGGGCACAGGGTTCTACTCCAATCTCTTCACAGTACCCAAGAAGGATGGGTCAGTCAGGCCCATTCTGGATTTAAAAATCCTCAACAAATTTGTCAAGAACTAGTTTGGGAGTGGACATGGAAAAAAAAACACACCTTCCTCCCTTAGGGAGCACCAAAAAATATTCGCAAACCTATATCCTCAAAAATATATCACTTTTATTTACACATGAAATTTCATAAAAACACTTACATACATATACACAAAGCACAAGACATTTAAAAACAGTGATGCTAATCCCCTATAATATAATCAAAATATCTCAAAACTCCCACTAATGGGATATATACATAGTGTGTGTCTCTGTTCCAATGCTGTGAACTAATCAAATTCTATTAAAATACAAGTCTGTATTATGCAGGGAGAGGAAATCTCTATACATATACATACTTAAGTATTTGTGCCGGCACTTAAAGAGGACCTAAACCATATCCCCCTATTAAACAAAACCTTATCACATATTATCACCAATAAAAAACATCTATATTGTGAATACCCCACATGAATAATCCCAAAAAACACCCCTTAAACAATGAATATTATACCAAAGAATGTACAAAAAACAAAAAAAAATTTTTTTGCTCAAAAAGTGCTTAGTGCTAAAAAATGTGTACTGCTGTAAACATGTTGAACGATCACCAAACTCTGCAATATTGATACCTACTAACTATAAATCCCACCCCATAATACCTATTCGATATAAGAACCGATATAACAAGAAATACAGAAACCCAAAAACCGCAATATACAAGTGCCAGCACAATAACAATCAAATACTACCAGTGCCCAGGGTTTAGCACATCAGAGTAACAGCATGTCAGAGACACTCATCAACAAGGGGGATCGCAACCGGGACACCCGCGCCCGCCGCTATTAATGCGGCTTCCAAGGGTGAAAGTCAGTTTTACAAATGTCCACCTTGCTCTTTGAAATGTAATCCTACCAATCACTCGCCTCCACCGTATTCCCGCCCAACCGCCATCGCAAGCAGGTGTGTATCAGTATTAAGATGAATCCGGACATGAGTGAAAGCCTGATGACGTCCATCCCCTCCTGCGGCCCCGTGACCAAGTCACATGACCCAGCATAACAGGTCCTACCTCACAGCTCTCATAGTTCCATCACTTAACCACCATCTATGTTGATAATATTGCGAGTGTCAAGCGCTCACAGCAACAGACATTGCGCTGTCATCTTGCGCTGCGTTAAAGATGTGCATATAAATATTTCGCAAGATGGCATGTGACCAGGGTGGAGAAAAAAACAGCAAACATGAAGAAGGGAGAGGGGAGGGGGGAGGAAGAGGGGGGCGGAGTTACTATCGAGCCGAGTGACAAGTGGAGACCAAAACCATTACTACTATCATAATACTACTGTATCCTGTCTATTCATGTTTTGTATCTACATTAAATCAAAACTTAGCTATATGGCCCTCTTGGTCTCACAAGCCCAACTATGCTTAGTCCCAATTATTAT
Source organism: Gastrophryne carolinensis (assembly GCA_027917425.1). NCBI lineage: Eukaryota > Metazoa > Chordata > Amphibia > Anura > Microhylidae > Gastrophryne > Gastrophryne carolinensis. Next base: position 164,416,888 of record CM051234.1, read on the forward strand.
ATATAAGTTATTTACAAGTTCAATTACATACAGACAGTGGAAATAACAATTTAGTCACAGACTCTTTCTGGATGTTATCCTTCCGCATAAATAACCACACAAGACTAATACCAGATTACCTCCTCAACAACATATAGCCATATGTTATCTAACAAAACCATGTATAGGAGAAATTTGTCAAGAACAGGCATTTCCGCATGGAAACTCTGCACTCGGCCATTGGCTCATTGCGCCCAGGGGACTTCATGACGTCAGTAGACATCAAGGATGCTTACCTTCACGTTCCGGTGTTTGCAGGACACCAAAGGTTTCTCAGATTTGCACTGAAAGATCAGCATTACCAATTTGTGGCTCTGCCATTCGGCCTCACGTCGTCTCCCAGGGTGTTCACCAAGGTGCTGGCAGGGGTGATGTCACTGATAAGGCTAAGGGGCATACGCATGCTGCCTTACCTGGACGACATCCTCATCACCTCTCGGTCTCTGCGGCAGGCAGAGTTGGACACCCAACTGGTAGTGTCCACCCTGGAGTCTTTCGGTTGGGTGATCAATTACCCCAAGTCCTCTCTGTCCCCATCCTCGGTGACCCCGTTCCTGGGAATGATTCTGGATACGGTTCAGTCACGGATATTCCTTCCTCAACAGAAGGTGGAAGCTCTGACTGCGCATGCCAGGATCCTGCTCTCGTGCCCACAGCCCTCCATCAGGCAGGGAATGCAGCTGGTGGGCCTGATGGTGGCGAGCTTCGAGGCGGTGCCCTTTGCTCAGTTCCATTTGAGACCTCTGCAGCTTCACCTTCTGTCAGTATGGGACAAGAACCCAGCGTCCTTGGACGGGATCTGTGTGCTTCCCCCCTCGGTCAGACGGTCCCTTGCGTGGTGGTTGGACCTCGAGAACTTGGCAGGTCCTTTCTGGTTCCTTCCTGGGTCACAACGGATGCCAGTCTGCCAGGTTGGGGGGGATTCTGGAAGTTCCTGCGCTTCCAGGGGACGTGGGGTCCTCGGGAGGCCCACTTACCCATCAACATTCTGGAACTGCGGGCAGTTTGGTTGGTACTGGAGCGACTGACCCAACACCTGAGGGGTCTGTCGGTCCAGGTACGCTCGGACAGCAAGACGGCGGTTGCATACATCAACCGTCAGGGAGGGACTCAGAGCAAGAGTGCCCTCCGGGAGGTGTCTCAGATTCTGACATGGGCGGAGGCCCATGTACAATGCATTTCGGCTGTTTACATTCCGGGGGCGGAGAATCTGCTTGCAGATGGTCTGAGCAGGGGAACGTCCCGTCAGGGAGAGTGGTCCCTCTGCAACAGGGTATTCCAGTCCCTGTGTCACCGTTGGGGTCTACCGGATGTGGACCTGTTTGCGTCCCGCCACAACCACAAGCTCCCGGCCTTCGTGTCCCTGTCTCTGACCTTGGCCACGGATGCCCTGTCCATGTCATGGAAGAAGTTTCGGCTCCTGTATGTGTTTCCACCATTCCCCCTGCTGAGCAGGGTTCTGCGCAAGATTGCTCTGGAAGGGGTGCCTGTGATTCTAGTGGCCCCCCGGTGGCCAAGAAGAGTGTGGTTCGCAGACGTGGTTCAAATGGCAGTAGACCAGTACGATCTGCCAGGGGTGCCAGACCTGCTAACTCAGGGCTTCCTACGCCATCCCAATTTACAAACGCTGGCTTTGACGGCCTGGCTGCTGAGATCTCCATCTTAATGGAGAAGGTTTTGTCTGCCTCTGTGGTGGGCACTATGGTGCAGGCTAGGAAGAAGACTTCTGCTGCTATCTATTTTAGAGTATGGCGTACCTACATTGACTGGTATGAGTCTAGGTCTCTTCCCTGTAGGGAGTTCTCTGTCCCCAGGGTTCTGGAGTTCTTACAGCATGGTTTGGAGTTAGGTCTAAAGCTCAGTACTCTGAAGGGTCAGGTTTCGGCCCTGTCCGTCTTCTTCCAGAAAACCTTTGCTCATCATCATTTGGTTAAGACCTTCTTTCAGGGGGTCACTCATGCGCGTCCCCCTCGTAAACCTGTGGTTCCCGTTTGGGATTTAAACTTGGTTTTATCTGCCTTGCAGGGTGCTCCCTTTGAGCCTATTCAAGAGGCTGCTCTGGTTGTTCTTACTCTCAAGGTTGTCTTTTTGGTGGCCATAACTTCGGTTAGGCGTGTGTCTGAGCTGGCTGCTCTATCCATTCCGTCTCCATACTATGAGAGACACCAGGACAAGGTGGTGTTTCGCTTTAAGCCGGATTTTCTGCCTAAGGTTGTGTCTGCCTTTCATTTGAATCAGGACATTGTTCTTCCTTCCTTGTGCCCCAATCCTAGTAATGACAAGGAAAGGGTTCTGCACTCCTTGGATGTGGTCAGGTGCTTGAAGTACAACCTGGTTGTCACTGCGGCTTTCAGGAAGACTGATGCTCTCTTCGTTGAGCCTTCTGGGCCTAGGAAGGGCTTGGCTCCTGCCAAGTCTACTATCAGCAAGTGGATCCGTCAGGCTGTGGTACAAGCCTATTCTGCTAAGGGGAAGAGTCCTCCCTTCCGTATTACTGCTCATTCCACTCGTGCTATTGGTGCCTCTTGGGCTTTTCAGCACCAGGCCTCTGTTGAACAAGTTTGCAAGTCCGCTACTTGGTCTTCTGTTCACACCTTTTCAAAGTTTTACAAGGTTGATGTTCGGGCCTCAGCTGACGCTGCTTTTGGCCGCAAGGTTTTGCAGGCGGTTGTAGTTTAAGCTACGTGCCGTTGCCTTCTTTGTTGGGGATCCCACCCTACTGTTATGGACACTGCTATTGGATGTCCCAAGTGTAAGTATTATATCTGGAGCAGGACGTACTGTATACTTAGAATAATACAATTCTGTGAAGTACTCACCTGTAGAATTGGTATTATACGTATACAGTACTTCCTGCTCCACCCCACCCTGGTTTTTGCATTATTCTGGATCCCCTGTATGGTGATTGTTGTTATTGTTATCATTACCAGTTGTTTTGGTGGTTGGTTTCTCCCGGCTTCTGGTTAACTGCTTTTCAATGCTGGGGATTTGTGGGAGGTCCCTGGGTATATGAAGGGCCGGGAGGAGCCTGTTTTTGCATGTCTGCAGTGCCACAGCGCCCTCTGGCGGAGGATAACCCAAGTGTAAGTATTATATCTGGAGCAGGACGTACTGTATACGTATAATACCAATTCTACAGGTGAGTACTTCACAGAATTGTATTTTCCCTACCAGGAGCAGAAAACCACAAGCTTGGCTGGAGTTGGATTCCGTTTGAGTTATACATTACCCCTCCTCTCAATAGCCAAAGTGTTTATATGGATTTTTTAATTATACAATTTCGTAATAAAGCGTCTCTAGATAAAGCCCTGGTCAATGTATTAGAAATAATTAAAAACGAAAAACGTCACAATGATAATATATTATACAAATAAAATAAAATTGGCTCATACTGTACTCTATGCTTCATACTCAAAATTTCCCGAGGAAAGTATAAAACTAAGTGAGCTAAGCTTGTGTTGTACCAGCTTTGCATTGCAATACTGTATTTATCTTCAGTTCATGCAGAAAACATGAACTCTGCTCTAGATGATATTTTGTGTTTTAACAAGATTTTGACAAGAAGAACTAACAGTGCACAGTTCAGCAATTAGGGAGACCTTTTTATTTTACACTAATAGGAACTACAAAAAAACAAGAATGGAGCCAGAATGCTGGATTAAAGTGGACCAACACCCAGGATTTTGACTATCCTGGGTTTTGGTCCACTTCGGCGGGGCACCCCGATCGGGGGTGCCCCGCTGTGTGAAACCCCCCAGAAACCCCAAAAAACTCACCTCTCAACGCTCCCACGTGAGCGCCGCAGCCAATCCCCGCCAACGTCCAGGCGGGGATCAGGAACGTCCAGGCCGCTTCCGCCGCCGCCGCCTCCCGCGCGTCACTCTCGGCGCGCGCGCGCCCCCGCCGGCCATTCACAGAGGGCCGGCGCGGGCGCGCGCACGTCTGGAGGGGTGCGCGGGAGGCGGCGGCGGCGGAAGCGGCGGCGGATCAGGTAAGGTGTTTTTGGGGTTTCTGGGGGGTTTCACCCCGCGGGACATCCCGATCTCGGATGTCCCGCGGGGTGGGGGGTGATCGGCCCGGGAATCTTATAGATTTCCGGGCCGATCACCCCTGGGTGTTGGTCCACTTTAAACCGGAGCTTCAGCATGATTTAATGAAAAGCCCAAATCCTTAAAAAAACATTCATCAGCATCTAAAATTAATATATTTTAAGTTTTTAGTCACTTACATATTATTCTTTCCCCCACCGGGCTGCAACTCTGTTCAGGACTCCATCTTGACCGCCATCTTGACTCAGAAGCATCACACATACTGAGGAGAGAAGAGTGGGATAAAGTACAGGGGGTGGAGGTTATAGCTGTGTTTTGCACACACAGAGCAGAGCTGGGGTCAGGGAAAGGAAAGCAATCTCAGAATGCAGAGTGCCACAGTCAGAAGACACTTCCTGTTTGCGGGCTGCCTGATGCTCCATGAGCCACCATCTTAGATGTTTAAAGGCTCAAAACATGCAGTTGATGCAGTAGATGCAGGTAGGATGATTTTTAACGTGAGCAATTTGTATGTACATGGGGGGGGGGCATATAAGGTAGGCTCAGGGTGAAGGTCTGCTATAAACACTACTTGAGGAGAGAGAGGAGAGGTGAAACTGAGTTTGTTTAATGTGCCTTTTAGGGCTTATCATGCATAGACATGTGCCAAGTTACAGAATGCCACAACTTCCTCTGTTCAGTGTAAGAATAGTTAATCCTAAAGTCCACATCTATTAAAAAAATACATTTCAATCATTTCTTATACAGAATATTCATGGTGCTCCTACAGAAGCCCTGAGAAGGTTCCATCTTCCAAACTAGCCAATCCATTGCCAGGAACTGCCACACCTCCTACAGGGAGGGCCAAGTACCCCCGAACATTCCAAACAATACCTCAAAGAGTATGATTCATTATCAATAGTACCAAATGAATTAGACTATAGGCCTCGTGGCACTTTTAAAGCAAGGAGGGATTAGGTTTTGTAAAATAATATACCAGACCAGTCATACACCCCCTGAAGAACAGAACACTGCCAATTATCCCTTGAAGTACCGCAAGTTGAGAAACAGTGCTCTAGTCCAGCCATTCCATTTATTAATTTAGTTCCTTGCCCTTACACAAGTACTGCTTGTCTGTTTATGTCTTGGTACCTAAAGCTGTAGACAATATACCATACGGGGTCTGACCAGTGATAAAATAATGCTCTGGCCTTCCATGCTCCTCTTGATGTATTCCATGTTTTTTTGCCTTAGCAGCTTCTGCTTGGTATTAGTCACTAAAGTTATATTTACTTTTAACTAAAACCCTTAGGTCCTTTTCCATTGATGTATTACCTAGTGTTATCTAATGTATAACACTATTTGCCGCTTATAGATCTCGTTTCTGTATAGTGCTAGGAAAAAAAAACTAGTGCTGAGAGGAAACTGAAGCTGGGTGGCAGTGTGCTTTTAGGCCATTATCCCATGTTGCAATTCAAATATTCCGCTCACTTCCTTTCAAGGCTAGCTTCCATTTTACTATTCAGGGTACAAGACTTATGGGATGCGGCAGAAAAATGGAAACACTGAGTAGGCTGTGCCAGGATACACCAGAGAAATGTAAACACTGCCTGGGCTGCGGTTTTGCAGATACTGTCAGTGTGGAAAAATGTATATTGTGTACTGCACCAAATTAATAATAAAAGGGAGATTATCTTTTAGCTTTTCCTCTCCTTGCCTGACCACTGTTATAGCCCAATATGCTAACACTTTCGGTTATGCAGAAAAGTAGCTGATATTGTACATTGGTTTCCAGTGTCGTAAATAAATGTGATGGGGCCCTGGTGCAAATATTAAATTGGGCCCTTTCCCGGCTCATACAGTAAACTTTTTTTGGTCTTTTAACTCAATTGGATGCAACTAGACATCCAAAGACTGTAACATCAGGTGAATGCTGCTCCCTTTTTCTAAATGATGACAAGTGATCACAAAACTGATAAATAAGGGGGAGGAGCAACAATGACCTCTGTCCTCCTGGGCCCCTATAGTTACTCCCCTGGTGGCTGTAAAATTGTTTGGGGTGCCTGCCATGGTTCCAAGATGGTATCTGAGTTCACTGTTTGAGAGCTGGGTCTTCCCGCTGTGATGAGTGTATACAGTTAGTGAGTACACAATCTCATGATACAGAAGCCTATGGCTGCTGACACCATAGGTTACAATGATCTGTAATGCGTAGAAAGGGGGATTGATAACATTTTGATTACAATTACCATCATCGCTTTCATTTCTCCTTTATAGCGATTCTTTTAACTCCAACATCCAGCTACTCTTTTCAAGTCTTAAAGGGACTCTTTTGGTTCATGGGAGCAGCCATGATGGAATTACTGCGGCATGCTGCCCCATTGACTTTTTTTCAGAGGAGAAGGGAGTGCTTTGCTTACAACTCAATAGAAGACAATGGGATGCCATGCCGCAGTAATCCCATTATGGCTGCTCTCATGAACCATAAGATTTATTTTGACTGGACTTTACTTTACTTTCTGGGACCAGGAACTCCTCCAAGTGATGCTTCCGAATTGGCAGTAAGTTCTGGGACTGATAAAGTTCTTCCTCAGCCATGTTTTCCAGGTGTACAGCACGGCTTGCTTCATTTCTATTCTTTACATGTGGGTAATCCACTGCAGGTGGCGCAGTCGACTGCAGGAAGACTTGTGGCCCCTCCCAACCCATATAAGGGCCAGAATTACCCAGAAGACCCCAGTCTTCTCCTGCAGTCTGGCTGCGAAGATGGTCTCTTTCTCTCTCTCCATGGACTTTGCAGATAAGCGGGGCATTACTAGCCTGTCGGCCGCTGCAAGCCCTATTCCCACCTGCTTCCGGGACCCTTCTTGCCTCCCAGCCATGGCTGCGGATCAGGTGCCGGTAGGGGAACGCCGAGGGTCAAGCGTTCGGCAGAGCTATGCTCTGGGCCGCAGACCATCCATAAAGGGTAGCCGGTCATAGGCGATGGTGAGCCTATGGGGGGGAGGAACTACCAAAATTGCCCGGGGGTTATGCCCTTATCTGTGCCCACATGCTTTATTGTCATGTGTTGTGCTTTTTACTTCACTTTTACTTAATTTTTACCTCAGACTTTGTTGTTGCTGGCAGCTGTGTGTAAAATTGCCCAGGGTTATGCCCTTATCTGTGCCCACATACTTTATTGTCATGTGTTGTTCTTTTTACTTCACTTTTACTGCATTTTTACCTCAGACTTTGTTGTTGCTGGCAGCTGTGTGGAAAATTGCCCGGGGTTACTATTATCTGTGCCCACATGCTTTATTGTCATATGTTGTGCTTTTTGCTTCACTTTTACTTCATTTTTACCCCAGACTTTGTTGTTGCTGACAGCTGTGTGGATACTCACCTTTCCTCGTTCCCTCACCTCTTCCTCTTCCCCTCCATCTTGAGGCTGTGAGGGGGGGGAAGGCGGGAGCGGCGTTTGAGGCGAGGTCTTGGCATGTGGTGCGGGGCTCTGCCTCCAGGGGGGGGCTCCTCTGTGGGCGCCCCCCCTTCCTGTGCTCTCGGCGCCATTTTAGGCGCTGTGTGGCGCCCCTGTTCGCGCCTGCAGCAGGGGATGGGGACGCGCGGAGACGGGTTTTGCATCATTGCTGCGTCTCGAATTTCGTCTTTGCTGCGCTTGGGCGCCATTTTCTGTGCTGTTCTTTTTGTCAATTGTGGACCCTGCCAAGGATCTCCTCGGGCTGACGGGCATCAATTTCACCACTGACTGCCTGCGTTTTTTCTGGTGCCTGCCTTCCGGACTCCCCGCTACCTCGCCGGTCAGGTCCGTGAGTCCCTCCTTCATCTGTGTAATTTTTTAATGTGCATGTGCTGTGGGATGCTCATGAATACTTCCGCTTCCATTGCCAGCTGAGGGTTGTGGTTCCTCCCGGTCTCCTACACCCCCCCTCTCGCCGCACCCTCTCCCCTTAAAGGGGGATTACTAAAAAGAGGGACAAAATTGGGGTTGACTTAGGTTTGGGCCTTTAGTGCCTTGTAACCTGTATTTTTTATCACCATAATCACCATAATGGAGGCTTCTGGGGATAATGAGCTAGGGGCCCCATCTGGGCGGGTTAAGCTCTGCCCCATGTGCGGTACCAGCCCCCCAGGCGTACTCAGCACGGTTTGTGTCACTTGCGCTGGGAGCATACTTTTGAAACATGTTAGGGTGGGCGTCCCTGCCCCAGCCCTCTTTTTCCTGCGGCCTCGCCAACACCCCCGCTGCTGCATTCAGCCCTCAGCGAGGGGGGAACTAGCAAGGGGTCCCAAGTCGATTTGACACACCGGGTGGCCAGCTTGGAGAGACAGTTATCTCGCACGGCTATTGGGAAGGCCACGAGTAAGAAGTGGCACATCGAGCCGGGTTACTCGGATTTTGCTGACGATGATGATGATCCTTTTGGAGGTCGGGACTCCATGGAGGAGGGAGAGTTGAAGGACTCCGCTTCCTCAGGGGATCTGTCGGTCGGCTATGACAGCAAGCCTGGTTCCTCCTCTGATGAGGATATGTGGCTCCCTGACAACACGGAAAAGTTGCTGTCTTCTATGTTTGAGACTTTGCATATTGTCCCTCCTAGAGCAGCTAAGAGGAAGCAGAGTGATTTATTTCGGCCTGAGAGACAGAGGCTTGTCTTCCGGAGCAGGCCTACTTTTCCAATATGGTGTTTAGGAATGGAAAGACCTAACAAATTGCCATTGGTGCCTAAGGGACTGGACAGGCGGTATCCCTTCCCTGAGGAGCTGATCTGCCTCTGGTCCCGTCCCCCTGCTGTGGATGCCCCTGTGTCGGGGTTCTCCAACACTGCGGTTATGCCGTCACCCGATACTGCTTCCTTGCACGACCTGCTGACAGGCGCATGGATCAGCTGGCTTGTCATGCGTTCACCCTTGTGGGTGCTGGGCTTCACCCTGTCTCTTCCACGGCCATTGTCTCTTTGACCATCAGGAAGAAGGTGCCAAGTCTCGCAAGCGGGCGGAGTAAAAAGACCTCAAAACCTGTGGGGATTTTATTGCTTTTGTAGTCTCGGCCATGGACGATAGTGTCCGGCTAGGCGACAGGGCTTCGGCCCTGCTTGTTGCGCTTTGTCGCTCACTAGTATCCCCTTCCTTGGGCTCAGGTTATTCGGCTTCACTTTCTGGTGGCCGCAGATATTCCTGGGGACGAGGTAGGTCTTGCGGCCGACCCAATCCCTCCTGGGGAGCTAAATCCATACCCCTGCCAAGCCCTCTCAGGCATGAGGGGACGCCCTCACCCACCTGGGTGGGGGGACGGCTTCTGCTTTTTGCTCACATCTGGAGACAGCACATCTTGGATCGGTGGATTCAAGTGGTGGTTTCCTGCTGGTACAAAATAGAGCTGGCAGTTTGGCCGCCCTCAATATTTCTTCGGGCGCAGATTTCCCAGAACACATTGACGGCGCAGGGCCTAAGAATGGCCGTTCAACGCCTTCTGCTATTATGCTTCGAGGCAGTGCCCTTCGCTCAGTTCCTCATGAGACCTCTTCAATTGAATCTGTTGACCGGTTGGGACCGGACGCTGGAGTCCCTGGAAAAGGAATTTTCACTGTCCCCCCTGGCCAGACAGTCCCTCTTGTGGTGGTTGGACCCCAGAAATCTGTCGGTGGGCAAGTCCTTTCTGCATCCCCGTTGGGAGATTGTCACCACGGATGCCAGTCTGACTGGCTGGGGAGGTTTTTGGCAAACGCTCAAATTCCAGGGCCAGTGGGGGGACTTGGAGCAAGCGAGCCCTCCAGGAGGTGACCCAGTTCTTGACTTGGGCAGAGGAGAATGTTCCCTGCATCTCGGCGGTTTACATCCCCGGGGTAGAGAACCAGGAGGCAGACTCCCTGAGCAGGGGGGCCTCTCGTCTGGGGGAATGGTCTCTCAGCAACAACAGCTTTTGCGCTCTGTGTCTCCGCTGGGGTTACCGGATGTGGACCTGTTTGCGTCCAGACACAATCACAAGCTACCAGGGCTTCTCACACAGGGGTCGCTGCGGCACCCCAATTTACAGACGCTGGCTTTGACGGCCTGGCTATCGAAACCTCAATCCTACGGAGAAGGGGTTGTCTGCTAAGGTTGTTCAGACCATGTTTCAGTTTTCTTCCATACTACAGAGTTTGGCATGCCTACATTGCTTGGTGTGAATCCAAGAGTTTCCCTTGTCGCACATTCTCTTTTTTAGGATTTTGGAATTTTTACAACATGGATTCGCCTTGAGTCTACAGCTGGGCACCCTCAAGGGCTAGGTCTCGGCCTTGGCCGTCTTTTTCCAAAGATCCTTTGCCAATCATAGACTGCTTTGTTCTTTTTTCCAAGGAGTTACCCATGTATGTCCACCGCGTAAGCCTGTATTACCAGTGTGGGATTTGAATTTGGTGCTTTCTGCTCTCCAGGATTCCCCCTTTGAGCTTTTGTGCAATGCTGCCTTGTCTATCCTGACTGTTTTTTTTGGTAGCCATCACCTCGGTACGCCGGGTGTCAGAACCGGCTGCACTTTGTATGAAGCCCCTTACTTTGAGCGGCATAAGGATAAGGTGGTTTTTTGCTTTAAACCTGAATTTTTACATAAGGTCGTGTCACCCTTTCATCTAAATGAGGAGGATATTTTACCTTCTCTGTGTCCGGATCCGTCTAACTCTAAGGAAAGGGCCCTTCGTTCCTTGGATGTGGTCATAGCCATTAAGTACTACCTGATTGCGACTGATTCCTTCAGGAAGTCGGATTCTCTTTTTGTCCTCTCTGAAGGTGTTAGGAAGGGTTTGTGTCCGGCTAAGTCCACTCTTAGTAGGTGGATTAGACAGGCGGTGGTTCAAGCCTACTCTGCCAAGGGGAAGGATCCCCCTTTTCGTGTTACTGCTCACTCTACGAGAGCTATTGGTGCTTCCTGGGCTTTTCAGCACCAGGCCTCTGTTGAACAAGTTTGTAAGGCCGCTACCTGGTCTTCGGTCATACCTTTAGTTTTACAAGGTTGATGTTTTGACATCAGCTGATGCTGCTTTTGGCTGAAAGGTGCTTCAGGCGGTAGTGAAATTAACTACATGTTTTCCACTCTGGGGATCCCGCCCTATTTTGGACACTGCTGTTGGATGTCCCACATGTAAAGAATAGAAATGAAGCAAGCCGTGCTGTACACCTGGAAAAATACAATTCTGTGATTACTCACCTGTAGAATTGCTTCATCCCACCCTTGTTATCGTTGTTCTCTTTTGCCTTGTTATGGTGATTTTGTTGAGAGAGTTCCTTTTTGTGGCCTGTGTTTTTACTAACAGCCTCCCGGCTTCTTGCATTACTGCTTTCAAACACTGGGGTCTTCTGGGTAATTCTGGACCTTATATGGGCCGGGAGGAGCCACAAGTCTTCCTGCAGTCCACTGCATCACCTGCGGTGGATTACCCACATGTAAAGAATAGAAATGAAGCAAGCCATGCTGTACACCATAAAAACAATTCTACAGGTGAGTAATCACAGAATTGTATTTTCTGCTCTCTTCTATTGCTTATTCTGCTAATTCTGAAATTGGTAAATAATATTCAGTCCCCTACATCTTGTACTCAGCCCCCGCCTCCAAACAAATGGCTAGTGATTATGTAACGTATGAACTTTGATTAATCTGAATATTTTATATATATGAATACAATAAGTTTTTTAAATATGTTGCAGGGCACGAGGGGTGACACCTTGATCCATGCTGTCGAATTTCATGTCCTTTTGCAACAGGATCTCTGAGTCTGTTACTTTCCCTGTTAAGCTGCCTGCTGTAATGTGCAGTATGGTCAGTGAGTGAGTCCCGAGCAGTCCCGGCATTGGAGATCAAGTCAGCCGGGAGCTTCAAATCACTTTACATTTTATATGCATGCCGCTACCCACCTTCCCGCACTCGCTGCCACCTGACGCTCACCCTCCCCCACTTGCTGCCACCTGCAGCTCACTCCTCCCGCACTTGCTGACATCCGCTGCTCACCCTTCCTGCACTTACTGGCACCTGCCCTCACATACCAGCCAGCCACCCTGACAGGCATTTGTGCCTCATATTTCAATGTTCCCTAAAATTCCTTTTAGAGAAGAATAAAATATGAGGCACAAACCTGTCAGGGGGAATATGATCCATCCAGGGTGTAGCTACGACCATTCATGATGAAGAATAGAGCTGAGGAGGGAGAGGAGCTGGCTACACCGGTGGGGGTGGGCATAGGAGGCATATTGAGTGGTGGGTTCTATGCTTTGAGCAAACACAGGATTTTCTTGCTCAATGCATGTGAAGGGGCCGGAATGGGTGCTCGGGGAATGACAGCATGTTTCCCACTTCCTTTCTGGCCTTAGGAACATGCAACTATGTGAAGAGACAGCAACCAAAAGTAAGCTGCCAGTCCATCCTTTTTATCAAGTGTCTGATAAATCCCTTTGAGTTTATCTGGCTTTCCCCTGTGTTATCTGTTTAGTATTCCCTGTCCCCTTAGAGGTGCTTGCAATCCCCACCTCTATTTATCTTAAAGTGGACCAAAACACAGGTTTTTGACTATTCTGGGTTTTGGTCCTAGCCCTCGGGGCCCCCCGATCGGGAATTCCCCACTATGTGAAACCCCCCTGGTCTCTAACAGGGAGCGTGCCAGCGCCAGCTATTCACAAATGCCTGGTGTGGGAACGCAACCTGCTAAATGCATAGCGGGGATGCTGCCGCAGCTCATGCATGCACCGCTGGACCAGGAAAGAAGGTGAGTTTCCGGGTGACCTGGGGGGTTTTGCATAGCGGGGCATCCCAATTCTGGATGCCCTGGGGGGAGGGAATCTAGCGTCCCTGAAATCTTATAGATTAAAGCAAAAGGAAAAGGCATAAGAAAGAAATAAAAGAAGAAGAAGAAATTGAGAGGCAAAGAAGAGGGGGTAGTAAAAGAAAGAGAGTGGTCACTAAATGGGACAGTGGGCAGGGGCACAGAAGCGCATGTGTGATCTTTAACCTCACAGAAGGGCCATCATCCATGTTATCAATGCAGAGCCTGGAAATCGGAGCACACAGAGAAGAGAGGTCGCAGAAGGCAGGTGCCCACAGCAGAGGAGGGAGGGGGCCAGCACACACAGCAGTGTCAACAGAGTGCTCTGCAATAACAGACCCAAGCCAGGACACGACCCAGGGATGCCACCCCGCCCTCATTAAAAAATACTGGATATGTAAATTGCCGGTAAAAATTCATTACTGTATCGGCCTCACACAAGAAATACCAGCTATGCTGGAGAAATACCAGCCAGGTGGCAACCCTACCCTTGGGCAGGACAAAGGACATTAATTCACACTGGTACTGCAGCGTTGGGGGCCCGATCTCGGCTTGGGGGACCCACAGGGTGATTCTGGGTTTGGTTTGAGAACTCCAACACTGCCTCAGGAACAGCTTCCATGAGGACCACTAGCTACTCCCCTTGGTGCTGATGCCTGGGCCCCATACTGGGATATCGGTCCCCCTGCCCTAGTGGCAGCCCTGAATTCATAGAAACATAGCTTGACGGCAGGCAACCACATGGTCCGTCATATGTGTATATGTTCTCTTTAACTTAGGATAGATGTATGCTTATCCCAGGCCAGGTTATATTCACTGTTGATTTTCAACTGCCTCTGCTGTTCCAATGATACTATTCTTTCAGTAAAAAATATTTCATTATATTGCTTCTGATCTTCCCTGCAACTAGCTTCAGGTTGTCCCTTCAGGTTCTATCATAAAGTTTCATCTTAAAAACTCTTCCCTTAACCTTAGTAAATCCTTTCACATACTTAAAGGTCTCAGTCATGTCCCCAACTGACCCATCTTTCTCCCAGACTGTACTAATTAAGCCCTTTAAGTATTTAATAATATGTTTTAAGTTTTCTGACTAAAACAGTACAGCCTATACAATACTGAGAGAGGGGATTGCTTCTACGCAAGTGCATGTTTTTTTTTATTGAATTTCAACTTTTTGGGCCATTTATCCAGTAAAGCCAAATCATTTTCCATATTGCAGACAGCTCCAGCAATATCCACCCTATTACAGACCTTTGTATCATTGGTAGGGATGGGCAACCCCTCCAAAGTTCAGATCCGGCAGGTTTGGCCAAACTGAATAAATGTTCTAAATATTTGGGTTGGAACCCGGTCCTGAACTTTGGGAGGTGGCTGTGGCGGGGTGTTGCAGAGTGTGCAGCAGAAGCGTGCTGCTTCAACTCACCTCTGCCCATGGTGACGGCAGTGTTTGAAACCAGCCCAAGCCAGGGCTACAGAAAGATGGCCGCCGCTTCCCAGCACTAGAAGTGTAGCCCCAGCTTGGGCCTTTTTCAAACTCTGCTGCAGAGCCCGTCAACCAGATTTTCTGCATTCGGGCCAGACGTTGAACTCAAACATAGATTTCTGTCTCAACCCCAGAATTCTTTTGCGAGCAACAGGAAGTATATGTGGGGATGGGGGGGGTTAGGGGGTTTTGGCTGTTGTAAGTGGGCCTGGGGCGATCAGATGGATATCAATAGCTCCTTAGATGTCATACTGTTCAGATCTTAGAAGTTTTCCTGGGATTCTGAATATGTAGAGTCACCCATTTCTTACCTGGATTTGTGACAGTAAATAGTGAGAGTAGAGGAAGTGGATTTGAAGAACAGGTAATGCAATAATGATAAGTAAAGTAAAGTTACAAGTGGGGCTTTTCCTTACTGTCATAATGGGTGTTTTATTTGTATTCATAAATGTGTAATGATCAGAAGCGACACGAAGGAGAGCTTTATTTCTCAATAAACCTGGGTATCAATTTTTTTAAATACTAAGTAAACTGTCTGGGAAAGGTAGGGGAAAAGACACCCCTGCAATCCCTTCTGCCACTAAGGATAAGGATGTTGATGCCAGTACCAACACTGTGGTCAGCAGCCATGTCCCCAGGCCCAGTAAAAGTAGCACCAGCCATTTGCCAAGGCTCAGCTATAGTAGTGGCATCATCCACTTGCCCAGGCCCACCATGGCTAGTAGTAGCAGCAGCAGCAGCAGCAGCAGCAATGTTCGCGTTAGCAGTAGCAGCAGAAGTAATGTACGTGGTAGTAGGTAGGTAGTAGTAGAAGTATCAGCAAGCCAGTGGGTGTGTCATTTTGGACAATGCATCAATTGTGGACTGGTTGACTCGCTCTCGCTCATCTCAGGAAGAGAAAGACTTTGACGCAATGAATTTGAGCCAGGTTTCAGTGGATTCCTCCTCCACTACAGCTACACGTCATAGTAAAAAAAAGCCCTTCTCTTCCATTATCTGTCACTTTACTGCCCCCTCTTAGTGGGGCGCCAGCTTTTGTCAGCAACACGGTTGCTATGGATAAAGATGAGGAGAATTTTTTGATGACAGTCAGCCTTTGGAGTGTGTTGCAGAGGTGGTGGAGGTGGAAGCGGTGTCTGAGACGCAAAGCTGTGGCAGTGGGGGTGGTGGTAGACATGGACATACTGGCAGTTATGAAGGTGGTTGTGGTGTGGGGCAAATAGACCATGATGAAACATCAGAACAGGGAAGTGGCTGGGATCAGGATGAGGAGTATGATGATGTAGCTTTAGACAGGACCTGTGATCCAGGCAACAAGGAAGGGACATCGTCAGAGCGCGAGGATACTTCTGGCACTGGCAGCGACAAAGAGCCAAGCCAAGGTAGGGCCAGATCATCTGCAATGGTATGGTATGGTCTGCTCAGGAGCAGGTGACGGTGACACTGATGCTGCTTTTGCAGACTCCAGAAAAAAGCTTGGCAGATGAGGAGCAAAATCAGGTGGAGTTGGTGGTGGACATTCTAGATCTTCTCATTTAAGGTATGCTGTGGCAATTCTTTCGTAACTTCCCTGGAGAACAAAACCTAGCACAGTGCCAGATATGCAAGTAGAAAGTTAGCCGTAGCCAGGGCACAAATCTAGGACCAGGAACTACGGCTCTACATAGGCACCTGGAGCGGCATCACAAAGCTGCATGGGACAATCAAAATGCCCTTCTTCAATTTCCAAGTAGCCAATCCTTTTGCTACCCATCTAAAAATAGGATCGTTTTTTAGTGCTTGTCAGCTACTGCCAGTGCCAGGCCTACGCAAGTCTAAACAGCAACCAGAGGTCTCCTGTCATTTGGCCTACACTTTAAAATCTATGACTCTGCTAATGCTACCACCACAAGCACCCCTGCTGCCATCTACTAACATCAGCCCTACACAAGCACCACAGGTCTTCTGTCCTTCTGCCTAATATCTCAGTACTGCTAATGCCACTGCTGCCACCAACAGAACCTCTGCTGCCTCCCTCTGCTACTACTAGGCCTACATAACCCCAGGTCTACGCCGTGATGCACAAAATGGGTACATTTATCAAGGCTTGTAAAAAAAAAAGACACTGTTTTGTCTACTTCAACTAAATTGACAAGATGCCAATGCTGCTGCTACCCCCCTTTACAAAAGGGATCATTTTTTGAGGGCTTGCCCACTACTGCCAGGCCTACACAACCACCACAGGTCTCCTGTCCCTCTGCCTAGTCTTTTAGTACTGTTAATGCCACTACTACCATCAACAGAACCGCCACTGCCACCCTCTGCTACTACTAGGCGTACACATCTGCAGGTCTATGCCGTCATGCACAAAATGGGTATATTTATCAAGGCTTGTAAAAAAAAGACATTGTTTCGTCTTCTTCAACTAAATTGTCAAGATACCATTCCCGCTGCTACCTGTCAGGTCCCGGAGACACCCACCTTCCAATAAATCAGCAACCCCCAATCTCCGCTGCTTTCTTCACCTATAGTAAGCCCCCGTTTGCCGGGACGCTAGACACGCCTCACCGGACACGGTTGCCCCCAGGTCTTGTTAGCACAAAGGATGCTGACTTATGCAGGGGAAGGCAGATGAATCCAGGGACGAGACTGAGTAATGATAAACGGACAGGGGTCATACACGGGTGGTCAATCCGAGGTGGCACGGTACAGAAGGGTCAGACGGAAGAGTAGTCAGGGCAAGCCAAAGGTCACAACGGGAGATCAGAAGTTCGCGGTACAGAGGGTCAGGCGGAATCGTGGTCGAAGAGCAAGCAAGGGTCGGTCCAGGCGGCAAACAGGGAAGGTCAAAATTACGGCAGAAATCACAACGAGATAGCTAACCAAATCGCACCCAGTAGCACGCTATAACGGGCAATGAAGTAGTGCAGGGTGAAACCCTATATAGGAAAGGGACAGGCTGGATTGGCTGAGGAGGGAAGTAAGTTGATAGGGCCAATTGGGGAACTCTGGGCTGATTGCCCCGTTTAAACCTGGGAGGGGGACAACAGCAGCAGTTTTACAGAATACAAGGGCTCATTGGCCCAACACTAATTACCTCCGGCGGGCGCGCTGTGTGCAGCGCCGCCGGAGGGCATATGAGAGTGTCAGACGCGCGCGCGCGCGTGTACGGGGACGCGCGCCGGGAGCGCGCCGCACGGAGAGCGGCGCGCCCGCTCCCGGCGCGGCTAGGCCGGAAGCCTCCCGAGCGGCTGCTCGTGACAGCCGAGCGGCGGGCGGGCAGGAGCGACGCCGGCCCGCCGCCGGCTGCAACCGAGAAGGACCGGAGTCAGCGGGGGAACGAGGGGCAGGTGAGATCGGGATCGTGACACTACCCCCCCCTTCACGAGGGGCCTCAGGACCCTTACCAGGCTTATCCGGATTCTCACGATGAAACCTATTGATAAGGGTTTTAGCATGGACATCCTTGGCTGGTACCCAACACCTTTCCTCAGGACCAAAACCCTTCCAATCAATTAAATACTGTAGAGAGTTTTGCAGCACCCGAGCGTCAAGTATTCTATTAATTTCAAATTCAGGCTCATCTTCCACTATGATCGGAGGAGGAGACGACACCTGAATATTCTTGGCAGACTTTAACAAAGAGACATGAAAGGACGACGGAATTCTCATGGATGAAGGTAACTGGACCTTAAAGGTAACGTCGCTTAGTTTATCTGTGATAGGAAACGGACCGATAAATTTAGGTCCTAGCTTAGACGAGGGCTGTCGAAGGGCAATATTTTTAGTAGAGACCCAGACCCAATCACCCACCTGAAATGGTGGTTCAAGTGACCTATGTCGGTCCGCAAAGATTTTGTAAGTTCCAGAGGCTTTCTTTAAGTTAGTCTGTATCTCAGACCATACTTTGGTCCTTTCTCGTAGCCATTCCTCCAAGGCCGGCAAGTTGGAGGAAGGACCAGAAAAAGATGATGCCTTTGGATTTCTACCGTAATTACAAAAAAAAGGCGAAAACCTAGTAGATTCACTCGGCGCATTGTTAAAGGCGAATTCTGCAAATTCGATGAATTCTGCCCATTGTTCTTGGCGATCGGAGACGAAACAGCGTAGATATTGTTCTAAACATTGATTTACCCGTTCGGTCTGTCCATTAGACTGCGGGTGATAGGCGGTAGAGAGCGACACTTTAATACCTAAACGATTGCAGAAAGCTTTCCAAAAACGAGATACAAACTGAACTCCTCGATCCGAAACAATATTCTGAGGTAAACCATGGAGGCGAAAAACATGCTTAATGAATAGTTGTACTAAATC
Organism: Gastrophryne carolinensis; assembly: GCA_027917425.1. Classification (NCBI taxonomy): domain Eukaryota; kingdom Metazoa; phylum Chordata; class Amphibia; order Anura; family Microhylidae; genus Gastrophryne; species Gastrophryne carolinensis. The sequence goes on from CM051234.1 coordinate 164,435,526, forward strand.
TGGCGCCGACGGAAGTTTTATCAATGGAATAAAGTGTGCCATCTTACTAAAGCGATCCACCACCACCCAAATTACAGAATTCCCCTGTGATGGAGGAAGATCAACAATAAAATCCATGGATATGTGCGACCATGGTTCAGCGGGGATTTCTAAGGGAACTAATAATCCCGCAGGGGACCCATGAGTGGTCTTACTTCGAGCACATACCGGACATGCTTCGACAAAGGCGGAAGTATCGCGTCGGATGGTGGGCCACCAGACATGACGTTTGGCGATAGCTAAAGTCTTACGAACACCTAAGTGACCAGCCGATTTGGCATCATGTAGTTCCTGTAACACGGCCAGACGCAAATGAGGCGGAACAAATAAACAATCCGAGGGTTTACCCGGAGGAGAATCAACCTGAAATGGTACCAACGAGCTAGACAGGTCAGGGAGAAGAGCAGCCACAACACAACCCAAAGGCAATATCGATTCTGGAGGACCACTCTGGTCCTTACAATCCCCGAAATTACGGGATAGGGCATCTGCTTTGGCATTCTTCTTCCCCGGCTTATAGGTGATAATAAAATTAAATCGAGAAAAGAAGAGTGCCCATCGCGCCTGACGGGAGTTGAGTCTCTTGGCAGACTCTAAATACTCCAGATTCTTGTGATCAGTATACACCGTGATGGGGTGTAGGGAACCTTCTAGCCAGTGGCGCCATTCTTCAAAAGCCAGTTTAATACCCAATAGTTCCCTATTCCCAACATCGTAATTGCGTTCAGCAGGTAAAAACTTCCGAGAGAAGAATGCACAGGGATGTAGTTTCTCAGGATTTCCTGCATACTGAGAAAGAACAGCTCCTACTCCCAGTTCCGAGGCGTCAACCTCTAATAGAAATGGAAGCCGGGTGTCGGGATGTATCAAAATGGGAGCGGAGGTGAAAGTCTCCTTTAACACTTGAAAGGCGTTTTTAGCTGAGGGAGGCCACTCCTCAACAAAAGCGCCCTTACGAGTGAGATCTGTTAAAGGACTCACAATGGACGAGAAACCCTTTATAAACTGCCTGTAAAAATTCGCAAATCCTAAAAATCTCTGCAGCGCCTTTAGGGTTCTAGGTTGTTCCCACTCCAAAATAGCAGAAACCTTGGAAGGATCCATCACCAATCCCCGTTTGGAGATTATAAATCCTAGGAACGGGATTTCAGACATTTCAAAAACACATTTGGAGATTTTAGCATACAGACGATTTTCCCGCAATCTCTGCAACACCACTTTGACATGTTGACGGTGCTCCACCAGAGAGCGGGAAAAAATCAGTATGTCGTCCAAATAGACCACGAGAAACTGACCCAAAAAATCACGGAATATGTCATTGACAAAATCCTGAAACACTGCAGGAGCATTGCATAACCCGAATGGCATTACTAAGTATTCATAATGCCCATCCTTTACATTGAAGGCCGTTTTCCATTCATCCCCCTGCCGTATGCGAATAAGGTTATATGCTCCTCGAAGGTCTAACTTAGTGAAGACCTGGGCCCCAGAGACCTGATTAAAAAGGTCATTGATTAATGGTAGGGGATATCTATTTTTTACAGTAATCTTATTTAACCCACGATAATCTATACAGGGGCGTAAGCCGCCGTCCTTCTTCTCGACGAAGAAGAACCCAGCACCGGCAGGGGAGGTGGAAGGACGGATAAAACCTTTCTGGAGATTTTCGGTGATATAATCTTTCATGGCCTGCTCTTCGGATCTAGTGAGATTATATAACTTCCCCCTAGGGGGCATAGTACCTGGGAGTAAGTCAATAGGACAGTCGTAGGCCCTATGGGGTGGAAGAATGTCAGCGGATTTCTCCGAAAATACGTCTGCCCAATCTGCATAAACTGGAGGTAACCCATCAAGGACAATAGGTGTGGTCCTAAGGGATATAGAAAAACAACGACTTTGACATGAAGGACTCCACTTCACCAGATCCCCCGATCTCCAATCTATCACGGGGTTATGGATTTTTAACCAGGGAAATCCTAAAACAATAGGGGAGACGGGACTTTCAATAATCAAAAATTCTATTTCTTCCGAGTGGGCAGATCCTACGACTAAATTCACCCAAGGGGTCTTGTGGGAGACCAACCCCCCCTCAATGGGTTTGTTGTTGACCGCCAGGACCCGGAGGGAATTTTCTAATGGGATTAACGGGATCCCTAGAGTGATGGCTAAGGATCTATCCAGGAAATTGCCAGCCGCTCCACTATCGATGAAGGCGGAGGCAATAGTCCGGGACGGACCCCAAGAGAGTGTAACAGGTAAGAGTACACGATTGTCAGGAGGGAACGATACCTGATCGCCTAGAAGAAGTCCCTCTGCAAGATCTAGGCGTTGAAGTTTCCCGCCACCGGAGCCTTGTTTGGGCAGGTCTTGGCAAAATGACCCGGATTACCACAATAGAGGCAGAGGCCTTGGGATCTGCGCCGAACCTTCTCCGCCTGAGAGAGGTGGGTAACGCCAAGCTGCATCGGTTCCTCCTGCGACACGGAAGGAGAGGAAACGGCTGCCCCCTTAAAGCTTGACTCTTGACGCGAGGACCCCCAAGGTTGGTCCTTGCCTCTCTCCTGGCGCCTTTCTCGAAGACGTCGATCCACCCTGATGGCCAGCTGCATATATTTATCTAGGTTTTTAGGCAAAGGATAGTTCACCAGGATGTCCTTGATGTTATCGGAGAGCCCCATTCTAAATTGGCTACATAAAGCCGGATCGTTCCACTGGGAATCTATAGCCCACCGCCGAAATTCTGCGCTATATTCTTCAGCAGAACGTTTGGCCTGTCTCAGGTTCCGCAATTTAGAATCCGCCGTCGCGGCCCGATCTGGGTCAGCATACAATAGTTCCATGGCCGAAAAAAAAGAGGAGACCGACTGCAAGGCTTCATCAGACGGAGCTAAACCAAACGCCCAGGTCTGTGGGTCGCCCTGGAGGAGAGAAATGACTAGCCCAACGCGTTGCGCTTCGGATCCAGATGCGTGGGGTCGAAGGCGGAAGTATAGTTCGCAAGAATTTTTAAAGTTCGAAAACTTCGCCCGATCTCCCAAAAATTTTTCCGGGAGAGGGATCTTGGGCTCGACGGCCGGAGAAGGATCCGCTGGCGCAGGCACCTGACGATTTTCTTGCGCGGCCACTCGTTGAGCCAGCTGATTAATGGCGGTGGCCATAGCTTGAACCTGTTGGATCAATTCTTCCATCTAGAAGGTATTCTTTCTTTTTTGGGCCCGTTATAATGTCAGGTCCCGGAGACACCCACCTTCCAATAAATCAGCAACCCCCAATCTCCGCTGCTTTCTTCACCTATAGTAAGCCCCCGTTTGCCGGGACGCTAGACACGCCTCACCGGACACGGTTGCCCCCAGGTCTTGTTAGCACAAAGGATGCTGACTTATGCAGGGGAAGGCAGATGAATCCAGGGACGAGACTGAGTAATGATAAACGGACAGGGGTCATACACGGGTGGTCAATCCGAGGTGGCACGGTACAGAAGGGTCAGACGGAAGAGTAGTCAGGGCAAGCCAAAGGTCACAACGGGAGATCAGAAGTTCGCGGTACAGAGGGTCAGGCGGAATCGTGGTCGAAGAGCAAGCAAGGGTCGGTCCAGGCGGCAAACAGGGAAGGTCAAAATTACGGCAGAAATCACAACGAGATAGCTAACCAAATCGCACCCAGTAGCACGCTATAACGGGCAATGAAGTAGTGCAGGGTGAAACCCTATATAGGAAAGGGACAGGCTGGATTGGCTGAGGAGGGAAGTAAGTTGATAGGGCCAATTGGGGAACTCTGGGCTGATTGCCCCGTTTAAACCTGGGAGGGGGACAACAGCAGCAGTTTTACAGAATACAAGGGCTCATTGGCCCAACACTAATTACCTCCGGCGGGCGCGCTGTGTGCAGCGCCGCCGGAGGGCATATGAGAGTGTCAGACGCGCGCGCGCGTGTACGGGGACGCGCGCCGGGAGCGCGCCGCACGGAGAGCGGCGCGCCCGCTCCCGGCGCGGCTAGGCCGGAAGCCTCCCGAGCGGCTGCTCGTGACAGCCGAGCGGCGGGCGGGCAGGAGCGACGCCGGCCCGCCGCCGGCTGCAACCGAGAAGGACCGGAGTCAGCGGGGGAACGAGGGGCAGGTGAGATCGGGATCGTGACACTACCGCCATAAAAATTTTTTTTGAGCGCTTGCCCACTACTGCCTGGGCTACACAACCGCAGGTGTAAATATGTGTAAATATTTCCACGATTGTAAAAAGACATAACTTCTTTTCACTATGCCGGAACACAAACCCTGTTGCTTCTCCCCATTTTGTGCTTTAAACTATTAAAGACAACCGCCGGCTACTAAAATGCTAATTAGGCCACAGACAATTCAAATGCTTTTATACGACCTTGGGTGACTTCAGAGTGTTATAAAGGACTTTAGGGCCGTCACCTTTTATTTTCCATGCGTCTTAGATGAAAGTCACAAGCTAGTTCGGACCAAACCAAACTTTTTCGGAAAAGTTCAGCAAACCACTGAAAAGTTTGCTCATCTCTAGTAATAGTGCAAGTAGTGGCTATTGTGTGCTAATGCACACATGTAATTTTTCCTTTGCATTTTCCCATCTGTGCACTTGTGAACAACCAGTGTGAACAACAAATTTCAGTGAACACACTTGTGAATAAACACTATCTTAGTGATTACACACAGTGGACACACCTGTGAATAAACACATTATGAGTGACTATGCCCAAGTGAATAACACACTAAGGGGCAGTGAAGTGCACATGTGCTGCAGTGGGCAGCTCTAAACTCAATGCCCAGGGAGAAATTGGGGCTTAGGTGCCTTGATCAAGGGCACTTCAGTCATGTCCCATGGCCGGAACCTGCCACCTATCGGTCACAAGCCTGTCCCTACCTCTAGGCCATGCTTGCCCCCTTTTTATAGTAACTGTGTAGTAGAGTGGTTACTGAAAAATGTCTGGATGACATACCACAGCTGCTCTTTGACCAAAGGGATTTGGTTGCTTCTAAATGGTGCTCCAGACAGGAGTTCTTTTGTCTAGGTTAAATGTACATTTATTTGGTGGGATCCACTATAACAGTATAGGACTTATCATGGGGGCCTCCCAATTGCTAATTTGCCTCTTTTGGGTTTGCCATAGTTGAAAGGACTCTGGACCAGATGGTTGCCGCCAATTGTGGATCTTGTTTTAATGAGAGTGTGAGGAGAAGGTAAGAAGAACGAGGCTAGAAGAGGGTGCATGTATGGAGTGGGGCATTAGCAACTGGGATGCCTCCGCACTGCAATCACTACTCATTTTGTGTAAAATTGGTGTTGGGTCAATTTAAGTAGATGGAAGTAGAGTTGCATAGTGTGAATTATTGTGCAAAAAGGATAACATAGTTTGAGACTGATTGGTATTGTAGAAGCCTTCCTGGTTCCACCATCTGGATTCCTCATTATATATTAGAAAAATTTGAGGCATCTTTTATACCTGTGCAATCTGTTTAGGTTATTAAAATTTGCAGTGCAGTTTTCACATACTCCTCTATGTCTTTTAGGTCAAGTGAGTAAAAACTGTGCCTGTATGTTCATTTGTATAAAAGACAACATTAAAGCGATCATATACCCAGAAAGGAAGTTTATGTAGTCATCCCAGTCCAGTGCTGCAAGAGCCTGTGTTTCTTTTTTTACGAAAGCATTTGCTCAATATTCATAAAAACACGAACCGGATGCAGTCTGCTGTTCCAGTGGCAGCCACATGACCTCCTGGCGTTCTCCAGTGATTACTCATTCAGTTACACACAGCTGTAACTGACAGGCTGAGGAGGGGAGGAAGGGGTCAGGCTTTTCAGTTATGACTGCAATAAATCTGAAAAAACTACAAGCTAAACTGCCAGGGCGTGCAGATGCACATCCAGAGAGCCATGGTCATCCTATTCAAACATCAGACTGCATCCAGTAAAAGTTTTTAATAAATATTGAGCAAAGGCTTTAGTAAAAAAAAAAAAAAAGAAGAAACACAGACTGTTTTTGGGCTCTGGGATGGGGATAGAAGGTGAGTATAGGATCTCTTTAAGTCTTATTAAAAATACATAGGCGAAAAAAAATAAAACCCAAACCCCAAGCCTTACCTGGAGCAGCATTTGCTTTTAATAATGATTTTGATGTATCGTCAGCTTTATGATTTGATTTATTTTCAAGTGATTATATTGAACAGTCTGGTTTTGGAAGCATTTCAGAAAGTGAATTTTGAAAATAACATTACAACACAAGGACTGTAGTGCATTCTAAATATCTATATCAGAGGGGACTAACTCTTCATTAGTTTAAGGCAACATATAAATATCATTCATTTTTTGTAAGGCCAGCTAATTTAAATTAAGGGTTGACCTGCCAAAGCTTTGACACTTTAGAGCCGCTAAATGTTTTTCTTTCTCTTTCATAAAATAAAATTAAATGATGTTCTAATTAAATACTGTATGAATAAACCATGTATGTGTTAACACTATATTTACCTAGCCTGAGCTAATAATTGTCAATGACCAAATTAATGTTAACATATATAATCCAATCTGCTGTGGATCTTGTATCACATTCAAATATTTTCATGACCTCATTAGAGGCAAGGACTGTATAACTAAGACTGCATCAGGGCTGTAAATCATTCATGGTTATTCTGCACAGGAATAAAAAGCTATTTTTAATCACCAGAACAGTTTTGCCTATGCATGCAGAAGGTTATTACTAACAGCTACATATAGTTGGTAGCGACTCTGTTAAGGACAAATCCTACTTTATGAAAGACAAACCATCTGGATAAGTCTGTTATCAAACAAAATTAGCATTTTAATTTATTTTTACATTTTTTGTGCCATTACAAGTTGCAGTATCTATTGGCCTACAGACAAGAATGAGATGTCTCTACAAGAGTGACAGGCTGTGAGACATCTGCTGGTCCATTCTCATCTAAGTAGAATGCTGAGAGTGTCAATATACAGTATGGAAATGTAGCAAGAGCTTTGGTAGCTGATTTTGTAAAAGCCATACAATTTTACAATTTTCAAGATGCAGAGAATTCGAAAAGAGCCCATCCCCATATTGGAAAAGTTTTAAAGTATACTGTATATACTAGTGTTATACAAAAAGCTTTTCTCTAGTTACTATGGTAAGCCCCTAGGGTGTTATATACCCTCTTGCTGAGCACAAGCATATGATTTTTTAAGTGTCCATTAGGAGGGTGTAGTGCCCAAATGAACTCTGTCTTTTGTCAGACTGCAACCCCCAATCTCTGCAGCTACTTTTGCCTTTAGACTAACCCCTGTTTGCCAGGCCCAGGGCCGGCACCAGCACAGGGCAAACCTGGGAAATTGTCAGGGCCCACTCAGGCTTGCACTTGGCCATTTTATTATTTTACAGGTGACCTGAACCACCGAATTCCGGGTGTTGTGTGCAGACCTGCTCATGGCTAGTCTCAGCAACAAATGGAAAGGATGGCATGGAATGTAGGTGGCAACTGACATCTGACAGCAATGATGAAGTGTTTAGTGGCAGTGGAGCAAGCAGTAAGGGCTGAAGGGTGCTTGGTGGCAATAGAGAATGTAACAAGGACTAGATGACCATTGGTGGCTATAGGGAAGGCAATAAGGACTGGAGGGCGATCAACAGAAGAAGATGAGCCATTTGTGGCAGCGGAGCTGAAAGGTGACATCATGTGACACACTACTTTGGGGCCCACAAAGACTCTCTTGCCCAAGGGCCCTCACAAACCTAGAGCTAGCCGTGGCCGGGCCATTAGTAATGCCTGTCCGTACACGGTTGCCCCCAGGACGTAATTGGCACAAAGGATGCGGTCTGACAAGGTGAAGGTTGGTGATTATCCAAAGCACTCCGGCACAGAGCTATGGAACTGGACTGGACTGATGGCTGAAGCTGGGGATGAAGAATCTGAAATGGAGTCCAGAAACAGATCAGGGGTTGAAAGCTGGAAGGTCATTGCAGTATCCAGGGATGGGGTGGGAGAGGGGCCATGGTTATTCCAAAGGTCAAGCCAGGAGGTCAGAGGTCAAACAAGGTACCAAGGGACTGAGGCGGGTTTGGTGGTCAAAGATCAGGCCAAGGTCAGAGTAGGACACATGCAGGATTGTCAAAGGCTGGATAGATGGATCAGTAATAGAAGTACAGACACAACACACCAAAGCATCAGTTATAATGGGCAATGATGGTGGCCAATCAGGATGCAAGGTCACAGTCAGCCTAGATTTGGCTAACGGACCAGGTAACCTGAGCGCAGTTATTTCCAACACACTCATATTGCCTCAACCTACGTTAAAAGCAGGACTGCCTTGGTGCATTACAAGGTTTACTGCATAACTAAAAGGGATGCCGGGGTTTAACAAGGAATCTGATGCATGTTGACAGTTTAGTCCTTACAGATGGGGTACACAACAAACAATGGGCCTACAGTACTTGGGCTTTTCTAGTAATTTAATCTGCTTTTCACATTTATGTTCTGTTTTTCTGACTTACCTCTTGCTATGCTATGACTCTGAAGCAGTCTGGGCATTGTGAGGTTGGTGATCAATTCCTGGTTTGGAACAGCAATCAGGATGTCTGGGGAGGGAGTGGGGGGTGTTTCCATTCTTGGTCCACTAACTGAGGGTAGTGCACTTTTGTGTTTTTTGTCACTTCGTGTGTACATTATTGTGTCTTGCATGCGGGTCCCTTGACTGTGGTTCTCTCGGCCTTGCCTATTGCCAATCTCCCACTTCCCCTAGCGGGTTTCGGGGGGCATCCCAAATAGGGTGGCTGTTTAGCTGTGTCCCTGTTTTGACTATTGTGCATACTTTTTGTAAAAATCACCATATGGAGGCTTCTGGGGATAATGTGCTTGGGGTTCCTTCGGGACAAGCTCGGCTGTGTGTTGCGTGTGGGGTTTCCCCTATAAATGAAGATGTCAGGGTATGTGTAACCTGCGCCCAGCAGGTACTTGCGCTGCAGTCTGGGTCGCCTACTACGGGCCCTGGTGCGGCGCCCCCTCTGGCTTCACCTACCCCCCAAGCTTGCATTTGACCCCCAGCGATGGGCATACTAGCGGTGAGTCTCAATTGGATTTGGCTGCACGGGTGGCCAGCATTGAAAAGCATATTGCTGGGTCGGGCCCGCGTAAGGCTTCTGCCAGGAAGCGGCATCTATCCCCCGCTGGTTCCCTCTTCCCTGTTGAGTATGAGGAATTTTTTGACATCTCGGGTTATGGTCCCCTTGAGGAGGGGGAACTATTCTCCTATTCAGAATAATCTGAGGAACAACCTAGGGTGTATGGTGATACCGGGTCTCCTTTTGGAGAAGACCAATGGTCCTCAGATGACACTGATAGGTTGTTGTCTCACATTTTTGAAGTGCTTTGTATTTCCCCTCTTGCAGTGGCTCCGCAGCAGCAGGGTGAGCTTTTTCATAGCGTGAAGCCACGCTTGGAGTTCCCTGATTCCCTGAGCGGACTCACTTTAATAATCTGGTGCTCAAAGAATGGGAACGGCCTGGGACAAGAGGTATCCCTTTCCTGCTGATGTGATTAAGCGTTGGTCATGTCCTCCCGAGGTGGACGTGCCCGTTCTGGGGTTGTCAAATACATCTGTCATGCATTCTCCTGACACTACTACCCTGCGGGATGGTGAGGACCGACGCATGGACCAGCTGGCTTGTCATGCCTTTGCCTGTGTGGGGACCGCGCTGCTCCCGGTTTGTGCCTCTGCCATTACAGCTATTACAATTTAAAGGCTGCTTAAGAGTCTCTTAGATGGGGCCTCTGATGTTGCGGGAGGACAGAAGTATAGATCTCTCCTGCTTTGCTATGAATTTGTTACATATGTTCTATCTGCTATGGATGATGCCATTAGAATCAGTGGGAGGACTTCTGTTCTGTTGGTGGCTATACGTCGCTCTGTCTGGCTGCGTCAGTGGGTAGCTGATTATGCTGTTAAGAAGGCTCTCACTGGTTTTCCCTTTAAGGGGCTGCGCCTCTTTGGTGAACGCTTGGACTTGTTTGCCAGGGGTGGTAGGTTACCTCAACGTAGGAGGCTGTCTCGGCCCTTTCGCGGGACTGGTGCCTCTCTCCCCTCCTTCCCCGCTTCCAGGGCTGGGGAACGTGGAGATTATTGGGGCAGGGGCAGAGGACATGGCCGCCCTGGCCTCTCCTGGGGTCCCAAACCCAAATCCTCCCCTAAGCCCGCTCAGGCATGAGGAGGCGCCCTCACCCATCCGGGTGGGGGACGGCTTCGGCTCTTTGCTCACGTCTGGAGGCGACGTGTAGCAGACAGATGGATCCAGGAGGTGGTTTCCTCCGATTACAAGATAGAGTTTGCAGCCTGGCCGCCCCCAAGACTCCTCAGATCCCGGATGGCTTAAAACCCCCGGTCAGCTCAGGGCCTGCGCCTTGCGGTCCAAAATTTTCTGGGGTTAGGGGTCATCTGCCCTGTACCTTTCAGGGAAAATAGCAGAGGCTTCTATTCCAATCTCTTCACGGTCCCCAAAAAGGATGGGTCCCTCAGGCCCATCTTGGACTTAAAGTGTCTCAACACTTCAAGCATTTTCGCATGGAGACGCTGCGCTCAGCGGTCAATTCAAGGACGCTTACCTTCATGTACCAATCTTTCCAGGTCATCAGAAATTCCTCAGGTTTGCTCTGGGAGATCAGCATTCTACTCACCTGTAGAATTGGTATTATAAGTATACAGCACGTCCTGTTCCATCCCGCCCTTGTTATCATTATTCTTGTTTACCTTTGTATGCTGATTGTTCAGTTTATGTTTATTGATTCTCCCGGCTTCTTGTATAACTGCTTGTCAACTCTGGGAATTAGTGGGAGGTTCCTGCCTATTTAAGGGGTCGGGAGTGGCCACAAGTCTTTTTCTGCAGTCCAGCGCCATCTTGTGGATGTGTTACTCATGTGCAAGGAATATTCTGGAACAGGACGTGCTGCATACTTATAATACCAATTCTACAGGTGAGTACTCACAGAATTGCATTTTTTTACAGAATTTGCTAAATTTTGGTCGATTTTACCTTTGATACAAATCTGAAGCACAATACTATTTAACACTGGGGGTGGGGGCTAGGAGGGACAGAGGGGCATCTAAGAATGAAGACAGAACTTTCTAACCCTGGATGTGCATTTTACTAGTGTATTTTATAGAAATTGCTCCCTTTGCTGTTTCTAATGTCTGGACTGTTTTCACAGCAACAGCATCAAGAGGGATGTCATTAGTTCCTGGAATTACCAGTTAGGGACACAAAAACTATAGGGCAGATTAACTGACCAGAAAGTATAGTATAAACCAGGGGCATACATAGGTTTCACGGGGCCAAGCCAAGGCCAGATTTTGAAAAAGTTTTGCCCTGGGCAAAACTAATAGTGTGGTCCCCAAATGACGGAGACAAGGTGAATATAGCCAAATGTGAAGCTATAGGTGGCAACAAAAGGTGCTGGCGATACGTATCCAGCAGACAGACACCAAAAATCACAGAACACCACTGTGGCAACTGGCACTTCCAGAGCGGCACTAGCAGTGCTGCAGCTTCCGTTTTCCTCTTAGATAGACCAGGTATGCATAACCAAATGTTGAACTATGGGTGTCCAGAAGCTGTGTTTTACAGAGGTGAATTTGCATTATGTAGATTGTCCCTTAGCATTTTTTTGTCTGGCAGGTAGATAGGGAATGAGAAGGACCTCCTTCATCTGCCATAGACACCGGGCTCCTGTGCAATAGCAATTAAGGACCTGGGTCCACTGTCGGTAACTTCCTGTGTCACGCCATCACCGACATAGATGGCAACAGCGCTTCCCTGCCTGGAGTCCACAAGAAGATCCTCTTAACCTCCAGTGGGTCCCTCCTAGAATTGCCAATGGGGCTTTAAGGCGAGAGGAGGCAGTGTGCACTGGGCCCACTTCAGCAATGGGGCCAGTAGCAGCACCCTTCCTGTATTGTGTGTAGGCCCTTTCTCCATATAGTATACAGGTAGTTTACCTTTGTATTCTTAGTATACAGTACGTCCTGCTCCAAATCTAATACTTACAGTTGGGATATACTCCGCCAGATGGCGCTGGACTGCAGAGACATCGAAAATAGGCTCCTCCCGGCCCCTCAAATACCTGGGGACCTCCCACAAATCCCCAGAATTTCTCTGCAGTCTGGCTGCGAAGGACGAGAAATTGTCTCTCTACTCGCAGATGAGCGGGGCTATTAGCCTGCGGCCCTGTAGGACTATTCCCACCCGTTCCACTAGTAATATGCCTCCCAGCCTTGGCTGCGCTGGTCGGGTGAAGGAAGGCAGCACCGCTGTTAGGTGCTTAGGAGCACTGCTCCACCACAATCCCCCACCAAAGAATAGGCGGTCCAGGCTTATGGTGAGCCTCTATGGGATGCCCCTCCCGCACTAGTGCCCCTTGCCCCTGCCTATCGGTGAGCCCTGTTTAAGTGGCCGCTGTCTTCCCTCATTCTCCTTGTAGCCTTCGGGGGAAAAGAGGGGGTGTGTGTGTGTAAATGTGTATGCTATGCATTCTGTGTTTTACACTCTTTTTCCATTCTGTTAGTCTTGTGTCAGCCGCCGCGCTGACTTGCCTTTACTGTCTTTTTTTAAATTGCCGCCGCCGTGCGCTGACTTTGTTCCACGCTTGGCGGCGGCATTACCTTGGGCACTGGTGCGCCGTCATTGGCTGCTTGCTCGTTCTGGCTTTGCGCTCTTCGGGGGGGCGGGGCCTGTTTATGGCGCGCTCAGCGTCATCGCTGATACCGGCCCGCCCCTCGAGGTATACCGACACCATCTTTAACCTGTTGGTTGGTCCATGCGCGACGGACCCCTTCCTACCGCGGTCCGTAAGTGCCCTCGCGGGCAGCTTTATATCTTTCACTTTTGTATACTGTGTGCTTACAGGTCTTGTCTGCTTATGTCTTTCAGGCGGGGCGAACCCTTTTGGCTTCTCCTGGCCCTGTATTAGTATATAACTTGTAGGCCTTGTAAAAATAATACTCCCACTTTACTAGTGGGTTTTTGGGGCATCTGGGGTTGCTATATAGCGTATAGCGCCGCTATAATCACCAAATGGACAAGACCGGCTGTGTGTAGCGCGTGGGCAGCCTCATGCTGACGCTGACAAGGCGCGGGTCTGTGTACCCTGTGCTGAGCAGGTGCTTGCATTGCAATCTGGCCTGCCAGTGGCTGCACCTTGTTTCACTTCGCCTACTCCCCCAAGCTTAAATCTCACTCCTGCTGAGTTGCATACTTGTGGGGATTCTCAGCCTGATGTGTCTTCTAGACTGGCTACTGTTGAGCAGTTGATTGCTAAGTCCTTAGAGCGTAAGGCCCCTGCTAAAAAGCGGCACTTGATGCCTAATGTCACTGTTTTCCCTATGGGAACTGAGGAGTTTTGGAATCTTTGTGGCTATACCCGTCTGATGAAGGGGAGCTCTTTTCTGATTCAGGCTCATCTGATGAGAGACCAAGGGGTCATGACGATTCTGGCTCTGACCCCTGGATGACACTGACAGATTAATGACCCAGATTTTTGAGGTTCTGTCCATCTCTCTCCCTGTTGCGGCTCCCAGGCAAAGAGGGGAATTTTTTTCATACAGCAAAATCACGTTTAGTATTTCCCGAGCAGGCACATTTCCATAACCTTGTGCTCAAGGAATGGGAGCGCCCCAGTAAACTTCCCGAGGTTCCAAAAAGTTGGGATAGGAAGTATCCCTTTCCTGCTGAGGTGGTTAAATGTTGGTCATCCCCCCCCCCCCGAGGTGGATGCCCCGATCCTAGGGCTATCTAACACCTCTGCCCTGCATTCCCCTGACTCCACTACCCTGCGGGATGCTGAGGACCGGCGCATTGTCCAGCTGGCATCCCACCTCTTTGCATGTGCGGGGACGGCGCTGCGCCCGGTCTGTGCCTCTGCCATTACTGCTGTGGCCACTAGAACCCTTATCAGAAATATGCTTGATAGTGCCCCTGATGATTTGCCTTGTGAGGTGTTTAATGCACTCTCCAGTTGTGATGTTTTTGTAAATTTTGTCCTCTCAGCATTGGATGACACCATCAGAATGTGTGCCAGAACTTCTGCCCTTGTGGTGGCTATACGCCGCTCGGTTTGGCTGCGCCAGTAGGCTGCTGACAACGCTGCCAAGTAGGCCCTCACTGGGTTCCCCTTTAAAGAACTGAGCCTGTTTGGGGACCACCTGGACCTTTTTGCTAAGGGAGGCAGGCTACTCCAGCGCAGGCGTCAATCTAGGCCCTTTCGGGGTCAGGGTTCCTTCTCCTCCCCTTACCGTGGTGCCAGACAGGGGAGGGGGGTTTCCTTTCCTGGGACTCGGGGAGATTTCTGGGGTAGGGGCAGAGGACGTGGGCGTCCTGGCCCCTCCTGGGGTCCCAAAGCAAAATCTTCCCCCAAGCCCCCTCAGGCATGATGGGGCGCCCTCACCCATCCGGGTGGGGGGACGGCTGCAGCACTTCGCTCACATCTGGAGGCTTCATGTCTCAGGCCAATGGATTCAGGAGGTAGTGTCCTCCGGTTACAAGATAGAGTTTGCTGTCTGTCCCCCTCCAAGATTCATCAGATCCCGGATTCCTCAGGACCCTGTGTCAGCTCAGGAGCTAGTGCAAGCAGTGCAAGGCCTCCTGGAGCTGGGGGTCATCTGCCAGGTCCCCTTAAGAGAAAAAGGCAAGGGCTTTTATTCCAACCTATTCACAGTACCCAAAAAAGATGGTTCAGTCAGGCCCATCCTGGACTTGAAGATCCTCAACAAGTTTGTCAGGGGCAGGAACTTTCGCATGGAAACTCTGCGCTCTGCGATCAGTTCCCTGCGCCAAGGGGATTTCATGACTTCTGTGGACATCAAAGATGCTTATCTTCATATTCCTGTGTTCCCAGGTCATCAAAGGTTCCCCAGGTTCGCTCTGATGGATCAACACTACCAGTTTGTGGCCTTGCTCTTTGGCCTCACTTCAGCTCCCAGGGTGTTCACCAAGGTGCTGGCCGGTGTGATGTCTCTGCTCAGGTGTCAGGGCGTCCGCGTGCTTCCCTATCTGGACGACATTCTCATCACTTCCCAGTCTCTACATCAGGCAGACTTGGATACTCAGCTGGTGGTGTCCACTCTGGAGTCATTTGGATGGGTGATCAACCACCCCAAGTCCTCACTGTCCCCTTCCTTGGTAACTCCATTCCTAGGAATGAATCTGGATACAGTTCAGGCAAGGATCTTCCTTCCTCAACAGAAGGTGGACAGTCTGATTGCACAGGCTCAGTCCCTCCTAGCTTGTCCCCATCCCTCCATCAGGCAGGGGATGCAGCTGGTGGGCCTGATGGTGGCATGCTTCGAAGCGGTCCCTTATGCTCAGTTCCACTTGAGGCCTCTGCAACTTCACCTATTGTCAGTATGGGACAAGGACCCAGCGTCCCTGGACAGGGTCTGTGTGCTCTTCCCCCTGGTCAGGAGGTCCCTCTCGTGGTGGATGGACTCAAGCAACCTGTTGGGGGGCCGGTCCTTTCTTTCCCCTTCCTGGGAGACGGTCACCACGGATGCCAGTCTGTCAGGTTGGGGGGGTTTCTGGAAGTCCCTGCGGTTCCAGGGGAGGTGGGGCCCTCAGGAGGCCCACACACCTATCAATGTCTTGGAGCTGCGGGCGATCAGGTTAGTTCTGGCTCGCTTGACTACTCACCTTCAGGGCCTGCCTGTTCAGGTGCGCTCGGACAACCAGACGGCAGTTGCCTACATCAATCATCAGGGAGGGACCCGGAGCAAGGGGGCCCTCCAGGAAGCGTCTCTGATCCTGACTTGGGCGGAGGCCAATGTCCCCTGCATATCAGCTGTGTACATCCCGGGGGTGGAAAATCGCCTGGCGGACTCTCTGAGCAGGGGGACCTCTCGCCAGGGAGAATGGTCCCTATGCAGCAGGGTGTTTCAATCTCTGTGTCACCGTTAGGGCCAACCAGATGTGGATCTGTTTGCGTCTCGCCACAATCACTCCCAGCTTTTGTCTCTCTGTCCCAGGATCCTCTGGCCCTGACCTCGGATGCGCTAGCAATGTCATGGCAGGACTTTCAGTTCCTGTATGTCTTCCCTCCAATCCCCCTGCTGGGCAGGGTTATGCGCAAGATTGCTCTGGAAGGGGTGTCAGCAATTCTGGTGGCCCCCAGGTGGCCAAGAAGAGTGTGGTTCACAGACGTGGTGCAGCTGGCAGTAGATCAGTATGCTCTGCCTTTGGTGCCAGATTTGCTCACTCAGGGCTCACTACGCCATCCCAATTTACAAACTCTGGCTTTGACGGCTTGGCTGCTGAAACCTCCATCTTGATGGAGAAGGAGCTGTCTTCCTCGGTTGTGGATACTTTAATTAAAGCTAGGAAGTCTTCTTCTTCCATTTATTACAGGGTTTTGCGTGCCTACATTGACTGGTGCGAGTCTAAGTCTCTTCCCTGTCGTGTGTTCTCTATTCCCAGGATTCTGGAGTTCCTGCAGCATGGGTTGGAGATGGGACTCCAGCTCAGTACTCTGAAGGGTCGGGTTTCTGCCCTGGCTATTTTCTTCCAGAAGTCCTTTGCTCAGCATCCTCTGATCAGGACTTTTTTCCAGGGGGTCACTCATGTGCGCCCCCCACGTAAGCCTATGGTGCCTGATTGGGATCTGAACTTGGTTCTGTCAGTCTTGCAGAGTGCTCCCTTTGAACCTGTGCAAGATGCTGCCTTGGCCATTCTTACGCTCAAGGTTGTATTTCTGGTGGCTATCACTTCTGTCAGGCGTGTGTCTGTTGGCGGCACTTTCCATTCAGCCCCCCTACTATGAGAGACACCAGGACAAGGTGGTGTTTCGTTTCAAACCTGATTTTCTGCCTAAGGTAGTGTCTGCCTTTCATTTGAATCAGGATATTGTTCTTCCCTCTTTGTGCCCTAATCCTAGCAATGCTAAGGAGAGGGTTTTGCACTCTTTGGATGTGGTTAGGTGTCTGAAGTACTACCTGGTGGCTACTGCACCTTTCAGGAAAACTGATGCTCTTTTTGTGGTCCCTTCTGGTCCTAGGAAGGGTTTGGCTCCTGCCAAGTTTACTATCAGCAAGTGGATTCGTCAGGCTGTGATTCGGGCCTACTCTGCTAAGGGGAAGAATCCTCCCTTCCGCCTTACTGCTCATTCCACTTGTGCTATTGGTGCCTCTTGGGCTTTTCAGCACCAGGCTTCTGTTGAACAAGTTTGCAAGGCCGCTACTTGGTCTTCTGTTCATACCTTTTCAAAGTTTTACAAGGTTGATGTTAGGGCTTCAGCTGATGCTGCTTTTGGCCGAAAGGTTCTGCAGGCGGCAGTGGTTTAAACTGTCTGCTGCTGATTTTTCTTGGGGATCCAACCCTACTTTATGGACACTGCTATTGGATGTCCCAACTGTAAGTATTAGATTTGGAGCAGGACGTAATGTATACTAAGAATAATACAATTCTGTGATTACTCACCTGTAGAATTGGTATTATGAGTATACAGTACATCCTGCTCCAACCCACCCTTGGTTTGCATTATCTTGGATCCCCTGTATGGTGATTGTTATCATTGTTATAGTTGAGAGTTTGGATTGCTTAATTCTCCCGGCTTCTCATTAACTGCTTTTCAATGCTGGGGATTTGTGGGAAGTCCCTGGGTATTTGAGGGGCCGGGAGGAGCCTATTTTCGATGTCTCTGCAGTCCAGCGCCATCTGGCGGAGTATATCCCAACTGTAAGTATTAGATTTGGAGCAGGACGTACTGTATACTCATAATACCAATTCTACAGGTGAGTAATCACAGAATTGTAATTTTACTGTGGAGAAACCAGTAGGGTAAATTGTGACAATATTTTAAGCTGCACATGAAATGTATGAGGCTGTGAACAATACTGAAACCAAACTAAACTACATAGCACTGATCTAAAAGCAAACTAACCTCTTCCTTTCTTTTGCTGCATTACAAACCACCTAAATCCATTTCATACCTTTTAAAAAGATGCCTGGCATAGCTCGGAGCTACATTGTCTGTTAATTTACTGGAAAGCACAGGGACATGTAGGTGTAAATACTGAAATATGAAGCTCATTTTTTTGGGCATAGATGAAAGAAGAGTATATGTGTACAGTAAAAGAGAACCTTCAGCCTGATATTTCAGGCTTGTTCTTCTGTTGGCACTTTGATAGCTAATGTATGCAATGTCTGTGGCATTGTCTGAATGTATTTACACTGGAAAGAGGTAGAGGAGCACTGTACCTAGAGGCTAAAAATACTTTAGATCTGATATAAACCCTCACCTAGGAGGCTTCCCCAATCAGGATTGGTTTTTGATTTCCATGTTTCCATGATTCCATGATTACTGAAACGTCGGTTTAAAGGACTGTTGCTTGCCATCATATGGACTTTGGATTTTCCTACAAATGTTATGGAATACTTTTGTGATTTAATACAATCGTTTTCACTACCTATTGGAGTGCCGGTCCTGTTTACTTATTAGGATTGGTTTTTAACAAATTCTGGAATTTTTTTAATTCTTGCTTTATTTTACCCCTCACCTCATAGCTGAAATAGGTGCCTATCACATTCTGTCATATAGTCTGTTTGCAGGTGTTTGTTACTGCAGTTTGTGTTTTAGCTGGATGGTGCTTAGATGCCTCATAAACTTGCCTACAGCTTAAATGAAGAAGTTTACAATGGAACCTGGAACCCATCCAGAACTTGTGATACATCTCTGTACTTGTGACAAAGAGACTCTCTAAAACAGTAGAAAATCAATAAATGATTAAGACTGCAAAGAAACGAGGATTTAGAAATGAGTCACTTTAGGAAGCATTGAAAATAATTCTGGTTATTAGATGTTATGCAGTGACCTGAAACCTCAGCTAGTTCATGCATACTATGTACACCTAGCAGTATTGGACTGGGCCCAGTAATCAGCCCTGGACTTTACCAGCCCCTGGCCGGCCTGAGACATCCCTGCTGAGACCCCCCAAAATGATATAGGAGCTTTAGGATTGGGGGCTGGGTTCCTTGGCTTGTGGGTACAGTGGGGCTGGGTACAGGGGTCTGAGAGGGAGACTAAGGGTGCAGGGATTGAATCTGGGTGTTGAAAGCAGCAGCCCAACTGGCCTCAAAGCAGTGCGGCCCACCTGGAATTCTCCCAGGTATCCCTATGGCCAGTCCGCCCCGACACCTAGGATGCTTGTGAAAAAACAGATACAGTACATCACAAAGAATATATACGGCACATATGCATTTGGTTAGATTAGAAGTGCCGGGCTGAAATCTAAAAGGGAAAAATCAATGCAGAGTAGCATCTTGGCTACAGCATCAGAGGTTAAATTTAGGGCACATCTAAAAATGAATAACTTGCTAAATTGGGTAATCCGAAAAGCAATGAATTTCATTGTGCTGTGCAGATCCTTCTGCTGTAAATTTACCTGAACGAGTCCAAATTAAAAGATGTTATGAAGCAGCAAACTTTATTACACAAAACCTTATGGCCCTATGTTTGTTTAGATAATCAGGATGTACTTTGGGTTCAGTTATGTAGGTAGTATGCAGGTAGTAATGTAGGTAAAAATTCCAGAAGAGGTGAGCAGCGGTAATATGTGAAGGGGACAGAAGTGAGGCGGCATGAGGTAGACAGAGGGAGGGGCATACATAGATTTTATAGGGCCCCATAGAAAATGTTACAGTGGGGCCCCAATATCATGCTGTGACTGGGTAGGTGGTCACACACAGGGGGTCCTGGGTAAACACAGCAAAGTCTCAGCACCAAGGATGAGCCGCTTCTCCATCTCGTCCTTTTGCTGGCTCTCCATCACGCTTGCCATCTACAGCTTCCCACCTCTGAACTTCTGCCTGATAGAAGTTCCAGGAGCTTTCAGTTCCAGTCTGGGACACAGTGCAGGACTGGAGCAAGAAATCTCTGCCATGTGGCTTTTTGTACTGTAGGGCTTTCCATAAACTTTCAAGAGCAGCACAATGCACCATGCAGCTTTATCTTATCAACAACTGCCCTATTAACAATTACCTTCCCCTGGCAGATCCCCCAGACCTTAAAGCAAAACCAAACCCTGGATTTTCACTATTCTTGGTTTTGATCCTTGCCCTGGGGGCATCCCAATTTGGGATGCCTCGCTAAGTGAAACCTCCCCAGATCGCCAATAAAAAAACCTCCCCCGGTCCCAAAGCACATGCGCGAACTCTCATCCAATCATAGAAATATATTGTGCAGGTCTGTTTACACGCAGTGCTTGGCAATGAGAAGCAGGAGTGGCCGCATCCCCAGTTTCCCTTTAGCTGAGGGCATGCTCCTGCCCCCAGCCCAGAGCTGCTGGAGATGTGGTCACTGATTCTGATTTGGGATGCCCCAGGTGAAAGACCAGCGACCGGCCCTGGCGTACCTCTTTAAAGTGAATCCGCAGTATACATGGAGTGCCCAAGACCACAGGTATATAGACAGACAAGTGTAACCCCCATAGACCACAAAAAAATTGAGAGATTGCAAGAAGATGCCCTAAACACCAAGCCAACCTTTAAAGCGGACCTTCACTCTAAATAAGAGTCTATCTTATATGTTTCCCACACCCTGTACATACAGATTGCTCACATTAAAAATCATCCTACCTGCATCTACTGCATTTTATAAGCCTTTAAACATCCAAGATGGCGGCTTATGGAAGCTGCCATTTTTGCAGGCAGCCTGCAAACAGGAAGTGCCTGCAAACAGGAAGTGACTGTGCTGCTCTGCATTCTGGGACTGCTGACCTTTCCCTGACCCCAGCTCTGCTCTGTCTGAGCAAAGCACAGCTATAACCCGCCCCCCTGTACCTTATCCCACTCTCCTCTCCTCAGTAAGTGTGATGCTTCTGAGTCAAGATGGCGGCGCCCATATCCTAAATTCCCGAACAGAGTTGCAGCCCAGTGGGGGAAAGTATAATAAATTAGTGACTAAACATGTAAAATATATTAATTTTAGATGCTGAGGAATTGTTTTTTAAGAGTTTGGGCTTTTCATTAAATCAGGGTGAAGGTCCGGTTTAAGTACAAGCAGTTCATGACCTCTGACCCAAACATTATTATGTAGGGTGCAGCCAGAACCTTCTGCTGACCCAAACATTAAACCAGACCAAAAGTAATATCTGCCTCTTGGTCCGGTCACTATGAGTCTTAGAGGGCATCCTGATTAGGGATGCCCCACCATCTGAATCACTGCTGAACCCCCCTGCTTGTACAGCACTTACCAAGCAGCTCTCCATAGTCCACCAGGTGGCAGCGTGCACAGCAGGGAAGCGGGGATGCCTGCATTGCATTTGGATACAGCATTGACTTACTACTTGGTAGGTTCAAACGGGCTTGTGGGGCATCCCAAATTGGTTTGCTTTAATATACACAGTGTAGCTAGAACCCACTGCTGACCCAAATATTAAAGAGAGCTAAAGCTCAGATAAATAGGTTGAATCTTTTTAACATTTTTAGTTAGGGGCATGCCCCACAGTGTGTCCCAGGACAGGGAATGGCCTGGTTCTAGAGTCTCTAGGGCTGGTTTGTTTTGCTAACAACCAGTTTGCAGAGCTAAAAAATACAGGGCACTCTGCAATATCCTGTTGTGACAATGTTGTCCTGTTTATGATGCTTACCATCTTGGTTTGGAAATCTTAAGTCATTGTTGTCAGCAAGGTATAAGAATGGTGAGGTTGCTCAATGCCGATCAGAAACGTTATAGCATGCCTTGTTGTAGAAATGCCCACTGGGATTCCCTGATCTGGCACAGTGTGCCTTCTCAGCAGTTGATGTCACACAGATTAGGTGATGTCATAATATGCCCCATGGTGAAGTAAGTGAAGTATATTTATTATTTTTGATTATAAGGAAGCATTTAATCTTTTGATTGCAGTTGACTCAAAAAATCACCTGAGTGTATTTTATCATATCAACTACTTAAAAAAGCTTGTTTAAAGTGGAAAAAAACACTCTATCTTTACCTTCGACCTCCTAAGTGCGCCTCCTGTCCTATTACCTATAGGTAATTGACAATGGCAGTGGTGGCAACTTTTATGAATAAGTTGGCTTTTTCCATCACCATAGCCACAGCCCCCAGCAAATTTGAAATCACTGAATGGCTGATTTCAAAGCTTCCAGATGATGCACACCAGCCAGCAGAACTGCTGAGTGACATGCAATAGCACGACGACTGTATCCCCAGTTTCCCTTTAGACTAGGCAGCCATCCCACCTCCAGCTTATCTAAATGGCTTGGCGCAGGAGCATGTTTTGGCTCAGAAATGCCGGGGATGAGGACAACAGCCACCCTGGAGTATTTCACTGTAGACTCCAGGGAGGTCATTGTTCCTTCTTAAATGGATTGATCACCAATAAAAAAACATTTTGTCCCCCGCAGGAAGCAGTATAAATTTCAAATGGCACCTGTTTGGCTTCCTGACTGCACTCCAGCTATCATTCTGTTACACACAGTCCAGCATTGAGGGTCAGCCTTATAAGTTAAAATAACTGCAAAAAAATCTGAAAGCACTACAAGCTAAACCTTATGTGGCAGTTTAGCTCATAACTGGATGTATCATTACTGGAAAGCACCTGGGGGTGCTGCATGCACAGCCAGGGAGCCAATTGGCCACCGTTTAAACATCATACTGCATCTTGTTAGTGTTTAATGAATACTGGGCAAACAAAAGTTTAAAGGGTAAGTTCACTTTTGATTGAGTAAAATTAGGTCCTAAAGGTGCTGAGCTGATCTAGCATTTTTTTATTTTTTAGTTTAATCTCACTTTATTGAAATTTTTGATTCAAAGCATACAATTGGAACCAAAGAGACAGTTTAGAAAACGTAGAAAAGCAAGTGGGGAGGTTACACACCATTTTGAACAATTGCATTTATAAAGGGAGTACCCCCCCCCACACCATCCTCTATCACCTGCTACTGACGGTGCACTTGATGCCCGCGGCCCCATCCTGGCCCCTATTTGTCCAGGACCAGTCAAGAGGGGGGGTCGTCCGTCGCCCTTAAATTGGGGCAACAGACTGCAACCCCTGTGCTCCACAAAGGCCACCAAGCAGGGCGGCCATTCAGCTGCCCGGGCCATACCAAGATGGCCCAGCAGTATCTCCCGCTCCTGTGGGGTGCCACCCGCCCCCCCAAGGCCCTTCCGGTCGTATAAGTTTTGGCAGAGCGTCTGCGAGAGTAGGTCCCCCCCGCAGCACTCGCCCGTCTACTGGCTAGGGGGAGGAGGAGACATGGCCGGGGAAGGCCTGTCCAAGGAGCCCGAAGAGGAAGGGGCAGGAGAACCAGCAGGGAGAAAAGCGGTTTGTCTGTGAGAGGTGGGGCGGGGCCGAAGACATAAAACAGAGAGGGGAAGGGTGGAGAGAGGAGAGGGTGGGAAAGGGGTCGAAAGAGAAAGAAAGTGAAAGGAAGGAGAGAAAAAGAACGAGAGAGAAAAAAAACACAAAAACTGGGAAGGGAAAGTGAGTAGGGAACCAGGTTTGCTAGCATCCAAGGAAAGGAGAATCTGTGTCCCTAAACATTATCCAATTCGTCCATATGGCTAGAAATTTTTCCTGGACCCCCTTGTCTCCCTGTACTCTCTCCTATATTGTCATTAAGGAATCCATTTCCTCAAACCATTCCCCAACACTTGGGTGGCTTGGAGACTTCCAGCGCCTGGGGATGATCATTCTTCCTGCTGTCAAGAAGAATTTAAGAATACCTTTCTTCGTTTTAGCTAGGGGGCCTGGAATTAAGGAAAGCAGGACCACCTCTGGGGTGTTTGGCACCACGGAGCCCTCTACCTCTGTGTGGATTTTGAGGATTGTTTCCCACTGTTTATGTATCTTGGGGCATTCCCACCATATGTGGAGTATACCACCGACAGCTGCATTGCATCTCCAGCAAGTGCCCGGCTCTCTCGGGTTGTAGATTTCTATTTCATCCGGGCACCTGTACCACCTTGTGAGTAGCTTGTAATTATTTTCTTGTGCAGCACTAGCTGCTGACAGCCTATGCGTTAGCGTAAATATCTTCGTCATATCTTCTCTAGAGAATGATACTTTTAGATCTGCTTCCCACTTGGTTAGAAATTCCAAGGGCGAAGTGTGTCGCGCCTCAACCAGTAGCCTGTAGAACTGTGAGATTGCATGGTGTGGCGGGTCAGGCTGTGCCAGTAGTTCCTCAAAGGGTGTCAAGGGGAGCGCTGCACTTCTAAGGCGGTCCCCTGAAGATAGGAATGCCTCGAGCTGTCTGTGGAGGAGCCACGACAGATGGCGCCCCGGTGCTTTTGACTTTAGCTCGGCTAACGTGGGAATTCTCCCACTCGTAAGGATATCGTGGGTTCTCACATCTTCTGATGCTCTTCAAATTAGGAAGCGGGCGGCCTGTAAACCTGGCGTGAAGTCCGGATTATTGAACAACAGGGTGAGAGGGCCCGGGTTTTGAACTAGCCCACATTGCCGCTGGAGTTTGTTCCAGCGCGTCAGGAAGTGTCGAGCCAAGGAGAGGGCCTTTCTTCCCGGCTCCCCTAGCGAGGAAAGCCAGGGCAGAGAGTGGGGGTTAAATCCCATGAGATCTCCTTCCAACTTAACCCAGAGTTTGTCCTTCTCCCGGGACTTCCAATCTGTCGTCCTTAAGAGGATTGCGGCAGCGTGATAGAGTTTCAAGTCTGGTGCTCCGGCACCCCCAGCGCTTTTTAGTCTAGCCAACACATTGAATCTGGTGCGAGGCTTCCGAGACCTCCCAGATGAATTTCGTGAACAGCGTCTGCAGAGCCTTAAAGAAGTGCCTCAGGAGGAGGATGGGTATTGTTTGAAAGAGGTAGAGGAATCGGGGAAGGATGTCCATCTTTAGAATACTTATCCTGCCGAACCAAGAGTAACATTTTCTGTCGTACCTCGACAGGTCTTGTATGGTCTTCGCTTTCAGTTCTCTGAAGTTCAGTTCGAAGTTCAGTATAAGTCATTCAGGTCGGAGGGGATCTGGACCCCTAAGTATTTTATAGAGGTCTACTATATTCTCGGGTAGCGTGAGGTTCATTGCTTCCGACTTGGAGTAGTTAATAAGGAAGTTGGAAAGGGAGCCAAACCGCTCAAACTCCCTGTACACCGCTGGAAAAGATACAACAGAGGATGTCAGGTGTAGGAGCAGGTCGTCTGCAAAGACAGAGATCTTGTATTGGTGATCTCCACACTCAATGCCCCTGATGTCAGGATTGTTGCGGATCGCAATCGCGAGGTGCTCCATTGTCAAGATGTATAGCAGGGGTGACAGAGGGCACCCCTGTCGAGTGCCATTTGCAATCGCGAAGGGCTCAGAAAAAACTAACTAACTCTGGCAGTCGGGTTTTGGTATAGCGCCATAATTTTGGAGAAAAGGTTGGGTTCCAGGCCAATTTGAGTGAGGGTGGCACAGAGAAAGCGCCAACTTACCCTGTCGAACGCTTTTTCTGCTTTGCAGAAAAGAATACACGCCTGCACCCCTCGGTCTTTAACATAAGCAATGAGGTTGAGCAATTTGTTTGTGTTGTCTCGTGCCTCTCGGCCCGGCACAAACCCCACCTGGTCTAGGTGTATTAGTTCTGGTATCAGGGGCTGGAGCCTGGAAGCTATTATTTTAGACAACAGTTTTAGGTCAATGTTGAGCAATGAGATCGGTTTGTAGCTTCCACAGGCCATTGGGTCCTTGCCCGGTTTAGGGATCACCGCAATTGTGGCCTCTAGGGTTTGTGGCGGGAACGCATGGTCATCCCCTATGTGGTTGAAAGCTTTCACCAAGAGTGGGGAGAGCTGCGCCGCCAAGGTCTTGTAAAACCTAGGGGTGAAGCCATCCGGCCCTGGACTCTTTCTCGGTGGGGCCTCCTTGATGACTTTTAGAACCTCTATATCCGAGAAGGGTTTTTTTTTTTTTTTTTTATAACGTTAACAAAATTTTGCTTTATGGAAGCAGTTTTCACTATCTGCAATCTGTTGCTATCTGCAATGTACACCAAATGCAGACTGGTGTACATTGCCAATAGCAACAGGTTGCAGATAGTTGCAGAGAACGCTGCTGCTGGGAATGTTTAAGGCTGAGTGAGCTCCCTCACCTCAGCAGTGGCATTAGCAGCAGTTTTCTGTGTGTACAGGGATCACCCCTCTCTTCTCTGTGTATGGTTGCCAATAGCAACAGACTGGAGGTGTGAAAACTGCTTCCATAAAACATAGGTAAAAATAAAAAAAATTTGAGCACACCCTTTTGGAACACAAAAATATACACTTTCAAAAATTCAATCAAAGGCATCTCAAAATCTCTGATTATTTGTAACTACCTTATTTATTCTAAGCAAAATCGCTTTCTTCCCTTCAATTTCTGGGTCATGGGTGAGCTAGGAAGGGCATGACATGGCGCAGGTTTATGAGTCTTGAGCATACTCTGCTCTGGTCAGAGGCAGCTTGGGGACCACTGTGGCTTGCCATGGTCACTCATGCTGAGAGCACAAAGGGACAGAGGGGTTGTTAGACCACTTTTTGTTTGGTCCTGGAGGAATGGAATTGAAAAGAGGGAAAACCTTAGAGAACTGCTACGGCTTCTACCCTGTGCTGCAGGAAATGGAGGGACAGGCATCAGATGAGCTGTTTGCTGCCTTATTATTTCTATTGGGTGTACAGGCCCTTTAAGTTTTATTGAAAGTCACTTTGTTTTCCTTCCCTGTATCTGTTATATACAAGTTACAAAGTTTCGCTGGGTCAGGGAGGTATGTATCCCACATTCAGGGGGCAGCATATTACTTTAATTTTAAGATTTTGTGTTGAATATAAAAAAACGTGAAGGACGAGGCATTAGATATACTGATCGATTCTGGAACCAAAATAAAAAGCTACATAACGTCCTCACCTCAATAGTAAACTAACCTCTTAAAAGTGCCCAGGGATACAAGCTGGACATTAACTGGCAGTAAATCCTTTGGTCAGTGGTTATTTTTGCAGTTTGAAATATCTTTAGGGAACATTAAATAAACCCATGGACTACTGTACTTATCTTGGGCAGCATGGGAGGAATAAAACATCTTGGTTTATATCACCACGTTAACACAATATTTTATGCAGTGTCTGAACTTTAGAAGGACATTGTGGAAAGGCCGTATGCACTAAAAACTTGCTTGCCATGAACAGGAAGCATTTCACAGCAGAAGATTTCTTTGGGGATGAACTAACTAATAGGCATAGTGCAGAATCCTCCAATTACAGGCATAGTGGCATCCACCAATAGGCAGTGTGGCATTCCCCCTTCCCATAGACAGTGTGGCATTCCCCCAATCCCATTCCCATAGGCAGTGTGGCATTTCCCACACCCCATTCCCAATAGGCAGTGTGGCATTCCCCCCTTCTATTCCCCATAGGCAGTGTGGCATTGCCCCCTTCCATTCCCCATAGGCAGTGTGGTATTCCCCCAGTCCCATTCCCATGGGTAGTGTGGCATACCCCCTTCCATTCCCATAGGCAGTGTGGCATTACCCCCTTCCATAAGCAGTGTGGAATTCCCCCATTCCCATAGGCAGTGTGGCATTCCCCCATCATGTTCCCATAGGCATTGTGGCATTCCACCCATCCCATTCCCATAGGCAGTGTGGCATTCCCCCTCCCATTCCCATAGGCAGTGTGGCATTCCCCCATCTCATTCCTATAGACAGTGTGGCATTCCCCCATCCCATTCCCATAGGCGGTGTGGCATTCCCCCTCCCATTCCCATAGGCAGTGTGGCATTCCCCCATCTCATTCCTATAGACAGTGTGGCATTCCCCCATCCCATTCCCATAGGCGGTGTGGCATTCCCCCATCCCATTCCCATAGGCAGTGTGGCATTCCCCCTCCCATTCCCATAGGTAGTGTGGCATTTCCCCTCATCCCATTCCCATAAGCTGTGTGGCACCCCCCTCCCATTCATCAAAGGCGTCAGAAGGAGACGAAAAAAAAAGTCAACTCACATGCTACGGTTGGGCAGCCACACTGTGAGAGGTCAGAAGAGTATGGAGGAGCGTCCCCGCTGCTGCTTCTTTCAGATGGGGCACACAGAAGCACCTGGCTCTGTGAAACGGGAGGGTGTGGTCTGCGCCGACTTGTGCCGCTCTATGGAGCCAGGTGTCTGCGTGGCCCAGCCAGTAAGAAGGAGAGGCGGGGACAGGGACAGCACCCGTCACTCCTCCTTCTTCTTCTGCACTCCAGCTGTTGCCGCTGCCTCTTCCGGCTGGGGCACATGCAAATACCAAAGTCCGTCCCTGTTGCTCCAGAAGAGATAGCAATAGCAGTGTTGGGGACAAGGACAGAGCCCGTCGCTCCTCCATCTTCCTCTGGCCTCCCGCAGTGCAACCTCTGACATTCCCCCCCCCCCCCACACACACACACACACACAAACACACATTGGGGGGAAATAAGTGCTTCTTATAGGGCGAAAAATATGGTACTCAAAATAATGACATAACAAAATAATTAAATACATGGATACATAAATAAAAAAAAAGAAATATTATTTTTTCTTATTTAGGTTGGAGGCTAAATAAATGAAAAAAAAGTGTCCTAAAAATTATAACTGACCCATCCCTTTGAAATCTTTTGGACACACAGCACAGGGTGTGCGCCTGGTCCTATGTGGCACTGTAGGGAACACAGCACTGGCACTCATATACTCGCCAATGCTGTTGATAGATGGGAAACTACCTGGCACTATCAGGGGCGCTATGGATTTTTTACTTCATAAATACACCTTTTGCACTAGGACCCGACGCTCATCTGGCACTATGTGGCACTAGCTCTTTTTAAAAATATACCCTTTATTCTGGGGCTACTGAGTACAGCAGAAACACATGACTAGGGATGGACGAACCCGCTAAAGTTCGAATTTGACAAGTTCGGCCAAACTTGCCACTACAGTCTGGTTTGGGTCCTCAGACTCGACCTGAACTCTAACCGCATAGAATAATAACAGAAAACCAAAAAATTAAACAAGTACATACATAAATGAAAAAAAAAATAAATATTTTGGAGGGGGAGGTAACACCTGGGCACTTGCCCGGCACGAAATTGCCTAGAGAATGTACTCGAAATAATAACAGTAAAAATTTAAAGAAATACATAGATATATGAATAAATATTTAAATAAATATTAATAAATGTAAATAAATATTTAAATAAATATATACATAATCACTATATACATATATAAATAAATAAATATTAGCATCAATAAATAAATATATACATAAATAATTACATATTAACATCAAGAAATAAACCAACTCAATGGGAAACCCCAAAGAAAGTTGCACAACAATCAGGAAGTGTCTACGGAACGTAGGACTTCTTCTGGTCTATGACAAGTTGATGGCTTTACCTGGGATCCAGTGATTCTGTATTTACTCATTTACTTTTTTTCTTTACTTATTTCTCATTTGTGGCATTTGCTTGCACTTTAGTTTTTACTTTTCACCCGTAGATTTCACTTGGAGTGATCATTTGGGTTATTTATCATATCCCTATATTTAGGTGTATCTCTGGCCATGCTCACCCTCCCCTGTGAGGTGGTGCGGGTGCCCTTACTGCGTTATTATTTGTTTGTTGCTTATTATAAGATGCCACTGTCGGTCCTGACAGCGGCACCGCTGTGACGTCATTCTGACGTCAGGTGGGCTTTTCTGACTCTGCTATTGGTTACTCATGTATATATAATGTGCTGTCTGTGTGCCACTTGTTGCGTGTTGACCCTGATGAAGGGGGCCTGCTGTAACCCCCGAAACGTTGGATTGGATTGAAACTCACTAATATAGTTCTATTTGTGCTTACTACTGGAGTGCTGATTTTCTCTCGATTTCTGGATTTGCGGTGTCACCGCTAACCGTGCACCCCCTCTCCTACACTCGATTCGTGTGCGGCGGCATACGATATAGCTTACTGCGTTGGTGACTTGCTGCTCCTCCTCCTCTGCCCTGAAATTCATCTAGATACTCTGCCAATAGTGAGTCCCCCATTTTGCGATCCCACTCCAATGCTGGTATCAAGGAGGTGATGTTGTCCTTATAGCGGGGATCCAGCATGGTGGCCATTCAGTAATCAGCACTGGTGACTATGCGGGCAACTCTGTGGTTGTTGCGCAGGAGCATGTAGAGGCTCATGTGAGCCAGGCTGCCCTAGGTCAAGGAGAAGCTGTCCTCAGTTTCAGGTGTCTCCTTCTGCTCCACCCCTAGCCATGCTCCATAAACGTCTGTGAGCTGCGCTGAGTGCCATCCTGATACGAGAGAAATTCCTTCTCCTCCCCCTCCTCTGAAAACTGTTTGAACAGTAGCGCACCTGGCTGAACAGTAGCGCACCTGACGGCCCAGTAACCCACCCTGCGAGCAATGTGTGCACTCCCGTGATGCCAGGAAAAATGTGCCTTCCCCCTCTTCTTCCATCACACCCTCCATCGTGGCCTGAAGGGTTTTTCCAGCAGGCAAAGGATGGGGATGGTAGCACTGACAATGACATCATCAGCACTGATCATATTGGAGGCTTACTGAAAGCACTGCAGACCATGCAGGTGTCCCTCATGGAGGTCCACTTATTGGTGGTGAAGTGCTGTTGGTCTGCACTTTTACTCACCTGGGCATTTTGGAGCTGAAACTCCACTATTATCTGCTGCTGCCCACAAACTCATTCCAGCATACACAATAGCCTCGATTCAGAGACACATTCGTCCGGACTTCTGTAGCTGTCTGTGAAAGTTTGGGTGGGTGTTTGTCATTTTTTTTGCTTTTTTTCGTTCATTTTTCATTCGTACGAACGTTCGGGAATGCGCTTTCGATGAACGAAAGCAAATCGGAACATTTCCGTTAGTTCGGATCATTTTCCAAACAAAATCGGAAATTTTCCGTTCGTTCAGATAACTTCCGTTGTTGGGATGGGTTTCCGTCTGATTCAGAGAGCTGATTTCCGACGGATCACCACCCTAAAAATCCGTTTCATTTCCGATCCACTTACGGGACCTTTGAGGGCTCGGATTGCTATTGTTGAACATGTTTTGCGGCTATGTGGAGGAGTCTGCGCGCCTTTAGCACCAAGGCATTGCATGTATCAGCATTGTCCGAGGCCATAAATTGTATAGCAATGCATACCTGAATCAAAACATTTCATGTATGCCTTATAGAAGCATTTTAATGCTGACCTTAATTAGTCCTTAGCATGTAAACATTTATTTTCCCACACATCCATATAATTGCTATATTTTTTTTGACTTATGTCCTTTGTGAATTATATTTGGATTGTTGAACTTGAATCTTAATTTGTTGTAGGAGTTTAGTTTTAGTTGGTTACCCTTGCTTTGTGTAATTATTTTATATTTGGTTGCAGGAACTGCAAGATGTGCCACTCACCCTTGCTCCTGATGCCCGTTCTTTGCCTGCAGAATGCGGGCCAGGGGTTCTCTAATCGGGCACTATGCAAAACCCGGCCCGTGGCGAGGGCCCTCTGGCTTTTGAAGTCCAGATTTAGGTGTTTGGACCATATGGGGGGGGGGGGGGCACTGCAGTATGACCCCAACAAGGTTATACCAATATTTTAATTTACCTTTTTTTAACAGGGACCACACATGCCAGAGTGGCACAACTGAGTGTCAGGGTCCTTCAGTTGGTGGGCGAGATGCAGGAGCTGCGCAACTCATTGGTGACCACAGATGAAGAATAATGTTCAGTGGCCTGCCATTGCTATGTATTTTTTTTATAGTTGTAAAAATTTGAAATTTTCTAAATTTTAAAAAATGTTATATTTTATGATGGAATAAAAAAAAATGTTACATTGTCATTTCATTTACAAAATACATTAACACAAAACTAATGGGCCCAGAAATGTTTAAAGATGAATATTCACATGACTGAGAAGTGATATGGGTAAGTTTTAGGGGGCTAAAATGGAAGAAGAACCTAACCGAGAAGTGGTTTGGGTGAGCTTTAAAGATCCAAAAGGGAAGATGGAGGATAGTGCTAAGTGGTTTGGGTGAGCTTTAAGGGTCCAAAAGGGAAGATGGAGGACAGTGATTTAGCTAAACATTGTAGTAGAAGTGAGGGTGGCAAATATGTAGGCGAGCACTTTAATGAGTTAAGTTTGTAGTGCGCAGGCGCAAGATCATAAGGATTTCTGTCTGGACGATTATTTATTGAAAAAGGGAAACAGAAACTAACGGGAAACGTAAAGGATTCGTTGGAGGATACGATGGGAAAAGGGCAAAAAACGAAAGCCTACGTTGTAACATGTGAAAATGAAACGGAATTCTGGATGGAAGTCTGGATGGAAAATGACATCCTCGTATTCGTAATCTGCCGTACGAACGAACGGAAACTTTACAGAAGGTTTTCAATGCATGCATAGAATCGCTCGTACACTCATACGAGAACGGAAACATTTCCCAAAAAAAACGTATCGGAACTAAAAACTTTTTTTTGTCTCTCTGAATCGAGCCTAATGTGGAATATTACCTGGTGGGCAAGTCAAATATGAGGCGGTTGGTGGGAAGTCTGAAGTCCCTCTGCAGTGCACTTCGGCAAGCGGCAGCAGGGTGGGAACGCCTAAAGTGCGTGCACACACTACCCACTTTATACAGCAGGGTAGGCCCAATTTAGGCTTTCTTTCCAAAGTTTTGTCGTTGGAGAGGCGTAGTAGTAGCTGAGTCAACCGAACAACAGAGGGAGTCTCAGGTGTTTTCATGTTTTTAGGTGTTTTTGCCACTGCAGCTCAGCAGGGTTGGCCCAATTTACCCTTTCTCTCCAAAGTTTTGTCGTTGGAAAGGCATAGTAGTAGCTGAGTCAACCGAACAACAGAGGGAGTCTCAGGTGTTTTCGTGTTTTTAGGTGTTTCTGCCACAGCAGCTCATGTTTGGATTGCAGGTGCCTGATTATGGATGTGATGCTGAGATTAAGATGTTAAGAATTTTCCATTGTTTCAGACACCGGTGGCACAGCTTGCAAATTACCTGTGTCTTGTCCTCTGTAGACTGCTTGAAAAAATGCCACGCTGGTTATATCATTTGAGTCTGCCTTGGTGTGCTTAGTCCTTGGGCATGGTGGGCAGTGGCAGTAATGGGCTGATCGCTGGTACCCTTCTCCCTCTTCTTCTAGCTGCCTCAGGCTGTGTGACCACCACCACCACCTTCCTCTGAACTCTGATGGCCTTTAATCCATGTTGTGCCTAGGACTTTGTCATCACCCCTGGCATCCTCTTCCATCCACTCCTGCTAGTCTCACTCTCAGCATCAACGTTGCAGAAAGCAGCATCATTGAGGGTGTCCTGTGATGGTCCGCTGGCCACATCCTCATTTTTTGACATAAGTTGTTGGGCATCTGGGAACCCTAGGTCTGCTACTGGGACAGGGACAGGTGGATGGCCCACGGTATGCCAGCTAGTCATCTAAGAACATTATTGACTCCGTGACTTGTGGCTGGGACGGCCATGCTGATTTTGAGGGGGGGTGAGGTGGAGGGCTCCGCACACCCAGCAGAAGTGGAGTGGGTGGAAGACAATCCCATGGAATTGGTACCACTCTTGCCTCACCATTCTGCCAATGGTATTGGGGCCTACAAAAATGCACTCCAAACCCTGGTGCCTTGCTTGCACCAGAGGAAGGTGTAGCAGGCAAGGATGAAACATTTCTTCTCACTGCAGTGCCAGCTCAGTTACCAGCAGCAGCCAAACCACAGCCACGTCCCTGTCTCTTGTTTGCACCTTTCTGCATTGTTAGACACCTGCAGTTACAGAGGCCCAAAATGGACAAAGCCAGAAAAAACCTCTGTATATAAAAGTGCCCTGAACCACTGGATACTCCACTAACAATTGGTATTAAAGAGCACTGACACACAAGTGCCCTGAACTATTGGCATTAAAGAGCACTGACACACATGCGCACTAAACTAATGATATTAAAGAGCAATAACCCTTGAAGTGGCCTGGACTATTGGTATTAAAGAGCACTGACACACAAGGGACCTGAAACAGTGAACACTACACAAAAACCTTTTTTCTTATTCTTTCTGGTGTGCCTTAAGTGCCCTGAACCAGTGAATACCCCACTAACAATTGTTATTGGAGAGTACTGGCACAAAAGTACCCTTAACTACTGGTATTAAAAAGCACAGACACACACATGCCCCAAACTATTGGTATTAAAGAGCATTGACACACAAGTGCCCTGAAATATTGGTATTAAAAAGCACTGATGCACATGTGCCCTGAAACAGTGGACACTACACAAAACTTTTTTTTCTTTCAAGAGGGCCTTAAGTGCCCTGAACCAGTGGATACTCCACTAACAATTGATATTAAAGAGCACTGGAAAACAAGTGCCCTGAACTCTTGGTATTAAAAAGCACTGACACTCAAGTGACCTGAACTATTGGTATTAAAGAGCACTGGCAAACAGGTGCCCTGAACTATTGGTATT
The DNA here is from genome assembly GCA_027917425.1 of Gastrophryne carolinensis. NCBI lineage: Eukaryota > Metazoa > Chordata > Amphibia > Anura > Microhylidae > Gastrophryne > Gastrophryne carolinensis. The sequence continues at coordinate 164,469,985 of CM051234.1, forward strand.
AATGGGGCAGTGACCCCCAAAGTGGCCAGGTGGAGGCCCCGGGGGGCGCACTCCTTGCACCCCCCTCATAATCTGGTCATGGATAGACACCCCTGCCTGCCAAGGAGTCACCCCAAAATGAAAAGAGCACTTTATGAGATTTTCAAATAAAATACAACTGACTGCACCTTGTATTTAACTCTCAAGAGGTTAACGAGTTAATGGGTTTAAGGGTTCTTGGCCCGCTGAAGACCCTGGTCTGAGGATCGACAGCCCTCCAGGGGGATCAGGTGACCCTTGGCACTGGATCCTGGGCATAAGTGAGCTTTTGTTTTGGTTGGAACTGGGGGAAAAAACAGGTTCATTGTCCTGTTTGAAGGTGAACCTCCATTCACTGACAGCCCGCAACAGGTTTTGCTTAAGAACATCCCTGTAATTAGCACCATTCATCTTCACTTTGATAAAGACCAGTTTCCCAGTCCCTGCTGCTGAAAAGCGTGGTGTTGTTGGGGTGATAAGAGGTGTTGGTGTTGGGCCTGACATAGAGTTTTCCTTGGTGGCTGAAAAGTTTGATTTTGGGCTCATCTGACTAGAGCACCTTCCTCCATACATTTGGGGATTTTCCCATATGCCTTTTGGCAAACTCAAAATGAGACTCTCTATTTTTGCCTGTAAGTAAAGGTTTTTTCTTGCCACTCTTCCATAAAGCCCAGGTCTATGGAGTGCGTGGCTTATTGTGGTGTATGGACAGTTACTCCAGTCTCTGCTTGGGAACTCAGCAGTGTGTTAAAAATGAGCAAATATAGCATGCAATGTAAAGATGTTGCCGGAAGAGAATAGCGCACATTGGTGCTGTTAAATCTAGGATAAGGGCCTATAGGTATAGAAATGCTCTGACACAGGCTGGTCTATATGGAGATACCAATGCAAGCTGATTATTTAGGAACAAATGGTTTGACCTGCAGCACCATTCAATGCAAGCTTGCAGAAACACAAGCTGACATGCCAAAGCGGATGCTGTCAGCAAAATAACATAAAATCGGACAGAATAATGTCAATTCATGGTCACGCGCCAATGTATTTGTGCACACTTTTCATGCACAAAAATGGTTTACTCACGTTTTTCCTCCTCACAATTTTTGCAAAAACAGTTTCGCATGTAGTAAGATTTCATGTGCAAATTTACTCCCAAAAGTAATTTGCATACTATTTAGGGATTGTTTTAAGGGGTGAAAAGTGTGCCCAAAAAGCAGGAGGAAATGCCGACTTCACTAACGGACATGCCTATTTCATTCATTAAACACATGGCAGCAATACCTGGCATGTTTTTTATGAATGGAAGTGTCATCTTCAAGTTTTCAGTATTTTTACTTATTTTTTACAATTTTTAGTAAAAACAATCTGGTAAATTGTTTTAAAAGTTGACAAATGAAATATTGTTTAAAAAACCAAACAAACAATGCAGTGAGGGAGGGCTATAGAGAACATCTGGGAACAAACATTGGGAAACACAGCACTGTAGGTCAACAGGAATCAAGATGTCACCAAATAAAACACTACACCTAAAAACAAGGAGAACACAGCAACCACAGGGAATCCACTTCAGATTGGCCTCTACTAAACAGTAAAGATGAGGGGGCAAAATGTGCAGGAAGGTGGTCCATGCGGATTTAAATTCGAATGAGTATGATTCAAGCCCTGCTGTTCCTTTGCTCCATCTCCTCACTCACAGGTACACGGGGAGGCCGATTCATTAATAGCGCCAGGTAGCGACAGATGAGCGCCAGTAGCGTGATTTTCACAGCGCCAGCTAGTATTCGCTGTGCTTGGCCGGGGTTTGCTTGTTGACAGCGACTCAGTCGGTGTGCGGTAATGTTGAATACGTGGGTTAGGGGTCGCTGTTTCACAGGTTCAGCGTTGTATGGGTGCGCCTGACAACGAATGGCCAGAGCGAACGGCTTGCTGCAGATTCATTAACAAATCACGCTCCGAATTTTTTCGTGCTGTGAATTCCTTGTTTAAACCCCAGAGCGCTGGCGGCGATGGGTTTAAAATAGTTTTTAACCCCCAAACAACCATATTTTTTGATTGTAAAATTATACAAGTTTTTATAAACATTCTGTAATATGAATACATTAATATCAGACCTGTAATATCAATTCTGCACAAAATCATTTTTTTTTTGTTTTACCTTAAAAAAAAATCCTAACATTGCAGAAGTGGTCACAGAATTTTTGACATTAAAAAAAAAAAAAAAAAAAACATTAATAGCAAGTAATTATGATTAATTAAAGATTGCTCCATTGAAATGCATTGAACATCGCTAGGGAGCGACAGGTCATACCTGGCGCTGTGATGGGATTAGCAGCGGCGCTGTTCGCTGCAGTCGGCTACATGATGAATCCCGCGCTAGCTGTCGCTCTCGCCGGCGCTAGCCTCATTTAGCTTGATAAATGCGTCATTGTGGCCGACGCCGGGCGTACTTGAGTCGGTAGCCGTCGTTAGCTGGCGGGACCTGGCGCTCGTCAGACACTACCTGGCGCTATCGCTTGATGAATAAGGGCATTTGGTTTCCATCGTTTTTAATTGAAACAGTTTACATAGATACACATAACACAGCATAGGCAGTTGGTGGTCATGTCAGACATTCAGGGATACATATACTCTTTTTCACATACAGTATACTTTACAATTGGTATCTGGACTAATTACTCACAGGCACACTCTGATTTTGATACATATAAACCAGAATCCATTGCTCTTCAGGCGAGGATAATCAAGCAGAGCAAGGGATGCCACTTTTTATGAATGATAGCAATTTGTGAGCCAGACAATTGGACATGGCATTCAATGCATTGCTGTGTGTGGATTGCAATTTGGGGACAGCCATTCACAAAAAGTGTGTGTTTGTGTGTTTGTGTTTGTGTGTGTGTGTGTGTGTGTGTGTGTGTGGTCTAAATGCTGGATACAAAACAGATTTCTGCTACATATCTGGACTTTGGGGCTTGGATCCACAGTTTGGTTGGTGAGGCAGGTTTTAAGCCTCTGCAACTTAAAACACAATAGTGCACAATAGTGCATGCTACATTTCCTGCCTGCCCCTTGCTTGTTTTTTCAGTGGGGCAATACTGGGGCAATGGGGCAATACTACAGTTTTTTCGGTAGATAATTGTAATTTTCCATTAACAAACTGTACAAATCTTGCAGGAATAAATCCGTACCTCCAGATTGCTGATGCCTCTCTGCGCATTATTGGAGTAAATTAACGGGAGAAATCTTGCCTTTCGGTTTAGTCCCTTGGCAAAATCCCGGCACTGTAATTGGCTGTCGTGGGACAGCAGCAGCCAGTCACAATGCTCGTCTGATGCTTAGCCACTGAGGCAAGTTAAAATGAAAAGTTAAGCTGGTCTCAGCAGTGACGACCCTGGTAAGGCAGAATAGACTTGGCATGGCCGCTCTGGTACACATTTAAGCAGTCATGCACAGAGTGGGAATGTGCAGCCTCACTTCTACAATCCTTTGCAATGACTCATTGCTGGGGAAGGGGGTTATGAGAGGCAACTGTCTTTATTATTTTAGTGTCCCTTTAACTCACCATTAGACCAGCGTCTTTGCTCTGTGTAGTTTTTGGTTATTTAAGTGATGTTGAAAGCTTCTGCAATTTTAAAAGCATACGTTTGTAAAAGGAAAAAAACTTTCTTAACTGAAAAGTTATGTTCCCCCCTAGCTGAGAGACACACACAAGGACAGGTGTGGGAAGGTTTGCTTGATGCATTGAAGTATTTCCTTCCCCTTTATTGTGTAGTTACAATGTCTCTCAAAACTTAGGGCCTTATTTATCAAGGGATAGCGCCAGGTAGTGTCTCACTAGCGCCAGGTAGCACCAGGTAGCGCCAGCTATCGGCGGCTACCGACTCCAGAACGCCAGGCTGCGAACACAATCACGCATTTACCACGCTAAATGAGGCTAGCGCCGGCGAGAGCATCAGCTAGCGCGGGATTCATCATGTTGCAGACTTCAGCGAACAGCGCCGCTGCTAATCCCATCACAGCTACCTGGCGCTCTCCAATGCATTTCAATGGAGCAATCTTTAAATATTCATAATTAATTGATATTAATGGTTCTTTTTTTTTTTTTTTAAATGTCAAAAATTCTGTGACCACTTCTGCAATGTTATATCTTTTTTTTAAGGTAAAAAAAAAAAAATGTGTGCAGAATTGATATTACAGGTCTGATATTAATGTATTCATATTACAAAATGTTTATAAAAACTTGTTTATTATTTTTTTCCAAAAATAAGGTTGTTTGGGGGTTAAAAAACTACTTTTAACCTATCGCCGCCAGCGCTCAGGGGTTTAAACATGCATTTTACAGCGCGAGAATTTTTGGAGCGTGATTTATTAATGAATATGCTGGGAGCCGTTCGCTATGGCCATTCGTTTTCATGCGCTCCCGTACAGCGCGGAACCTGTCAAACAGCGACTCCTAACCCCGTATTCAACATTACCGCACACCGACTGAGTCGCTGTCAACAGCCGAACAACGGCCAAGCACAGTGAATACTAGCGGGCGCTGTGAAAATCACGCTACTGTCGCTCATCTGTCGCTACCTGGCGCTATTAATAAATAGGCCTCCCCGCCTTACCAAAAATAACCCTCTCAGGAACAGCAGCCTATGGGAGAATCTAAACATATGCCACTTTTTGTAACTTCTGTACATGCTTTACCCTTTTTCTTATGCCACTTTTATAAATAAAAATAAAAGATTTTTGGCATACACAAGTGGAAAACATGCGGGAGATAAATATGGCTAAATGGGAATTGGGATGGTGTTTCCCCGACATCTAACACTTACAGTGATGCGTTTGTGAGGCATTAGCTGACCTTTCATGACTACAGGTTCACTTAAAAGCAGTTGCTATACTAAAACCAATTTTGGTAACATGTTTATGTTATTTTAGGCTTTCACAGCCATGTAATTCCAGTCTCATTTATGGCGCAGAAACATTTTCTTAGTCACTAGTTTAAATTTAGAATTGAAAGAAAGCCTGCCCACACAGTATGTTTCTGGATGAATCTATTTCCATTGACATTTTCTTTGATTCATACCTGCTGTCCTGCATTTCACTCTTTTAAAGCGGTTCTTCACCCTGAATAAGAGTCTATCTTATATGTTTTCCACACCATGTGCATACAGATTGCTCACATTAAAAATCATCCTACCTGCATCTACTGAATGTTATGAGCCTTTATACATCCAAGATGGCGGCTCATGGGACATCAGGCAGCATGCAAACAGGAAGTGCCTTCTGACTGTGCTGCACTGCATTCTGGGATTGCTGACCTTTTCCCGACCCCAGCTCTCCTGTACTTTATCTCACTCTCCTCAGTAAATGTGATGCTTGGGAGTCAAGATGGCGGCGCTCGTATCCTAAAGTCCTGAACAGAGTTTCAGCCCAGTGGGGAAGAGAATAATAAGTAAGTGACTAAAACATAAAATATGAACAGTAATGTGAAGAACCCGCGCTGCTATCTTAAGGCTTGAATTTAGAAAACACTATGGTTACTTAAATTGAGAACTGCTCGACGTGTTAGAACCTCTTATCCCAAATAGAGAGTGTATAACAAATATAAATATATAAACACAGAGCAGAAAGAATGCCTCTATTAGGTCTAATTAGGAGGTATTGGCTCCTTGGTTGGCTCCTATTCTTAGAGACACTACTCCTTTAACACTTCTAGTGTCAAAATTCAAATTAGGAATACAGAGCTCATTCTTAGAACGCTGCACCTTTAGCACCTCAGGTATCAAAGTTCAAATTGTAAGTATAAAACTACAGAGAAATGCTGCTAGCAGTTTTCTTAACAGGTGACACTGGCTCTTTAAATAGTCCTTGTTTATATAGTGGTAGAGTTATAATTCTTCCTCTTCCATTCAAAGTGATATCTGGCTGTAGTTCTTTCTTATACAGTATTTTCAGTGCCCATAAACTTATAAAGTCACCACTGTGCCCGTCACCGTTGCTAGGTACTCTTACCGGCTGGTGAATGAATATAGAGCTGTATATATTAACTCCTCTTAGATCTTTCTCCTCTGTGTAGATATCCAATTAGGGGCTATAGGTGCTGGTTGCACTAGATTTCAGCTCACCAGGGTAGTACAGGTGTAGGATAAAACAAAAGAGAGAAAATCTAGTGTATTCCCGCTTTTTAATGTTAAAAATTATAAAATGCAACCTACAAGTGCGCACTCACATTTAAAAAGTGACAAATCGCTTGTTTTAAGGATAGGCGAGGCTCTCACCCGACTCCAGTCACCACGGCCGTTGGTGTTACTGTTTAGAAGGGCGGGATAGCTATCGCAAGTGGATCCTCTTTGGTTTCATATGCCTGTCGCCGTCAACGCGTTTCACTGCCAGCGGCAGCTTTATCAAGACTGGCGAGGCGGCTGTAAGTCACTGCTAATATAGTTTTGGACAAAACTATATTAGCAGTGACTTACAGCCGCCTCGCCAGTCTTGATAAAGCTGCCGCTGGCAGTGAAACGCGTTGACGGCGACAGGCATATGAAACCAAAGAGGATCCACTTGCGATAGCTATCCCGCCCTTCTAAACAGTAACACCAACGGCCGTGGTGACTGGAGTCGGGTGAGAGCCTCGCCTATCCTTAAAACAAGCGATTTGTCACTTTTTAAATGTGAGTGCGCACTTGTAGGTTGCATTTTATAATTTTTAACATTAAAAAGCGGGAATACACTAGATTTTCTCTCTTTTGTTTTATCCTACACCTGTACTACCCTGGTGAGCTGAAATCTAGTGCAACCAGCACCTATAGCCCCTAATTGGATATCTACACAGAGGAGAAAGATCTAAGAGGAGTTAATATATACAGCTCTATATTCATTCACCAGCCGGTAAGAGTACCTAGCAACGGTGACGGGCACAGTGGTGACTTTATAAGTTTATGGGCACTGAAAATACTGTATAAGAAAGAACTACAGCCAGATATCACTTTGAATGGAAGAGGAAGAATTATAACTCTACCACTATATAAACAAGGACTATTTAAAGAGCCAGTGTCACCTGTTAAGAAAACTGCTAGCAGCATTTCTCTGTAGTTTTATACTTACAATTTGAACTTTGATACCTGAGGTGCTAAAGGTGCAGCGTTCTAAGAATGAGCTCTGTATTCCTAATTTGAATTTTGACACTAGAAGTGTTAAAGGAGTAGTGTCTCTAAGAATAGGAGCCAACCAAGGAGCCAATACCTCCTAATTAGACCTAATAGAGGCATTCTTTCTGCTCTGTGTTTATATATTTATAAAACATAAAATATATTAACTTTAGATGCTGGGGAATTGTTTTTTTAAGGGTTTGGCCTTTTCAATAAATCATGGTGAAGGTCCGGTTTAACTTCATGAAAATGTGACATCAGCATAGATATTACTTGCAGGTGTTTTAAACTAATTAGTGAGAAACATCTACAAAAAACAAACTGATTCTTAAGACTGTAATGTCTTCATTATTTAAAGTGGCCTACTTGAAATCCTGGCTCACTTTTTTACTGTGGACTTTTTATAGTGAAAATGTTCTTATCGAGAGCTTCCCGTAGCATTTCAAAATTCATTTTTTTAACAAAATAAAACATTTACAGTTCCCCGGGCCCCTGATTGTCTGGTACATGTATTTTCATTTATTAATAAACCTTTTGCATTTTCATTCTTTTTTGGTGTAACTATTCTTTCAGCTCATTATATCTGGACAAAAAAACTCAGCTAACGTGAACATCTAATAATAAAAGATGGACAAAGAAACCTTAACCTTTGTGGGACTGTTTAATCAGATTCCAGATTAGAACCATTCTTACCAAAGGTGCAGCCTTGAGGGTGTATATTGGGGGGATTGCCCCCTTTCTGCACCAGCCAATGTAGCAGGGCACTGGGATGATGTGGAGGCTGATTTAAGCCTAGCGCCACGTATTGCCATTTGTGTGTCTATGCCGTGGCGCTTAGAGCGTCCACAAGAGTATGCTGCAAATGGGTGTCTGGCGCTATTACATAGCTTTGGCGCTGGACAAGTGACACTGTAGTATCCTGTCCAGCATTGATAAATGTGATGTCTGGAGGGCTCTGTAGAAACACTCTCCCTAAATCAATGCATATGTAGTGCCCCGAGGCGAAGCCACCCAAGGCGACACTACATATAACAACAGGACAACGCTGCAGTGAACGATAGGTAGCGTCAGTTAAGTGCGTACAGCGATCGGCACTGAAGCCCATATTTAAGAAAATCAAACACAAAGCCAGCATCGGCTCTATAAAACTGGATGCCGAGCGCTAGACGCAATATAAGAAATGTCTGTTTCTGAACACATATACACCAGCTCCAGAGCGAAAACTCTAGGATATTAGAGGCGCTCACCAGTTTGACTAAAATTGCAACATGCTTAATGCGGATATGAATCTCTATCGACAACTTATTACTAAAAAGTTACAAAAGTTATTACAAAAGTATTTCATTTGTGCAGGGCTACACATAGTAGTGCTTTCCTCTGTGATGAGAATGGCTGAGTGATGCAAGCACACTTGAGGCTAATTTAAGACTAGCGCCACGTATTGCCATGTGAGCGTCTATGAGCGTCCGTAAGTGGTCACTACAAGCAGGTGTCTGGCACTGTGACCTAGCTAAGCAGCTGGACAAGTGACCCTGTAGTATCCCGTCCAGCAATGATAACTGTGATGGCTGCAGGGCGCTGTAGAAGCGCTCCCTCTGATTCACTGCAGAGCCAATGCAGAACACTAGGTGGTGTCCCGAGATCAAAGTGCCCAAGACTACACTACATCTAACAATAGGACAACGCTGCAGTGAACGATAGGTAGCGCCAGCTAAGTGTGCCCGGCACTCGCGCTGAAGCCCATACTTAAGAAAAAACTGCACACAACCAGCGCCGGGGCTCTAAAACTGGGTGCTCTAGCGTCGAACGCCAGAAGCTGTGTGCTAAAAGTCTGTTTCTAAAGAAAAAACACCAGCACCAGAGCGGAAAACACGGATTGGCATTGTTTTAACACTGTGACAATGACACTGCAATGGCAGAACTGCACATACAATTCTGCATAAAAAAACAACAAAAAAACAACTCTACCCAATAGTGGCCCTTTTGTTCCTGATGACACTCAGGGATTGGTGGGTCCCCTGCTGTTATTCTAGGTGGATAACAAGTGATGTCACTAAATGTGGTTTGCACCCTGTTTTTGATCTCTGGCTTTAGAGTATTAAAGTGGACCACCAGTCAAAATGACTTAGACCAACACAACAAACAGTGCTCATATGCATCAATCCCCGGGGCAATTTAGATTGCTGCACATAAAAATTAATTTACCTTTTTCTAACTATCATTTTAAAAACAAAATGGTGGTTCATGGATCTGCAGGCCGCCTGCAAACAGGAAATGCTGCCAGTTGCCAATGTCAGTTGAATCCAGGGAGCAGCATGGCTGAGACACTGGGAATGGAGGCTCCAAAATGTCCGCTACTAGCAGAAAATCTGTGAGGAAGCGTTTCAGCTTTGAGTGGGTGCAGGAGCAAGTGCTGACAATGCTTCAGTATCATGCATGCAGATGGGGAAAGTCAGTTTTGGGGCGTTTGCTTTTCCAGCTGTGCCAGGCTGTTGTTCTGGTTTAATGAAACTTTCCCAGGTATCAAAAAAGAAACCTACCTCCGACTGGTGTAATAAATACTAACTAACTGGTGCTATGCCCAATTACACCCCCCACTTCCTGCCCAAATGTTCCGATTGGCTGCCTCTCTCTGCAGCTCTGAAACCCCGCCCTCCTCTCTCCTCTCACACGCTATATCAATCAGACTCTAGTGGAACAGTCTATTAACTGCAAGATCAAAGCTAGGATACAAATTAATGTTAGTCTGGTACAAGACCAAAAGTTTTGAATCCTGTGGATCTTGAGAAAAGAGAGCTACTAGTGAATGAATGAAGTGAGCCCCTGTGGGACCCCCTATACCCCACTATTGAGTGCCTGAGAACAAAATGGGCAGCTATTTTTAGTTTTGGATTTTTATACAGCTCCAGTGCTTGGTGGATTTTGTAGGAAATCAGTTTATCTGATGGGCTTTCCTTTCAGTCCCCGTAAATATATGCACATTTAAATTGCCCCTGGGACATAGTGAGGACCAGGGTTGCACTGGGTTGACTTCAACTACACAGAAAGGCTGCAGCAGGAAATCTTGGTGGCACTGACACCAAATAAGTATTATGCTCCTTTCACACCTAGGCGTTAGAAAAGTCCTGCATGCTGTGTTTCCAATGTAACACAACGAAAATTCAGCTCCATATAAGTCTATGGCAATGCAAGCAAAAATGCAATGCAGCACAATGTAAAAGGGCAACAATGTGAAAGGGGCCTTACAGTGTAGTGCCCATTTCATACACTAGCTGTAAGTCTGACAACCTTCAATGTGCTGCATTAGAATATTATTGCCAGCAGAGCAAACCCCCAAATTTGAATGACCAAAAATTTAAACATCTCACCAAAAATGATATATTTTGTGTAATTTATTTGAATGATGCTAGAGACATCCATGAAAACAGATGCTTGGATAGGTTAATATTGCTAAGGAATTGAGAAAGAACTAGGGCCCTTATTTAACAAGGGATAGCGCCAGGTAGCGACTGGTGAGCGAACGGTAATGACGGTCACCGCCACGAGAACACCGGCTCCCCACCACAATCACACATTTATCAAGCCGATCCTGCTTAGCGACTGAGATAGCGCCAGATAGCGACTCATTCATCATTATTCCAGCCTCACCCCACAGTGCCAGCAAGCGACCTTGAACAGCGACAGGTATGACCTCTCGCTACCTGGCGCTCTCCAATGCATTTCAATGGAACAATCTTTAAATATTAATAATTAATTGTTATTTTTTTTTTTTTTTTTTTTTAATGTGAAAATTTCTGTTACCACTTCTGCCCTGTTAGATATTTTTTTAAGGTAAGAAAAAAATAAAAAAAAATTTGTGCAGAATTGATATTACAGGTCTGATGTATTCATATTCCAAAATGTTTTTATAAACTTGTTTTTTTTGGTTTCCCAAAATATGGTTGTTTGGGGGTTAAAAAACTACTTTTAACCCATCGCCGCCAGCGCTCTGGGGTTTAAACATGCATTTCACAGCCCGAGAATTTTTGTAGCGTGATTTGTTAATGAATATGGTGGGAGCCGGTCGCTATGGCCATTCGCTGTCATGCGCTCCCATACAGCGCGGAACCTGTCAAATAGCGACTCATCACCTTGTATTCAACATTACTGCACACCGACTGAGTCGCTATCAACTACCGAACAACGGCCAAGCACAGCGACTACTAGCGGGCGCTGTGAAAATGCCGCTACAGTCGCTCAACTGTTGCTACCTGGCGCTATTAATAAATCAGCCTCTAGGTATTAGTAAGGCCCCTTTTACACCTAGCGGTCTGTGTTGGAAAAGTCCTGCATGCAAACGCAGCTCCATATGAGTCTATGCCAGTGCAAGACAAACGCAAGCAGAACACAAGTAAAATGCAGTGCAAAGCGCAGTGGTGTGTAAGGAGCCTTATACTTTATAAGCCAATGCTAGTCACTTCACATGAATTGAGCATTTGCTGATTGTTTCCCAGTTGCCACCACATTCTTTCCTGTTTCACTTTAAATAATGATAATATAATGCTAGCTGCGGATTGCTGGCAATATCATTTTAGTAAAGCATTCAAATGTTCAATGTTTTACCTACTGTACTTTAACACCATAGCCTCGATTCAAAATCCCAAATGTCATTGTTTTCGTATTTGAAATCAAGAGTCTTTGTGGGTGTTTTTTCCTTTTTTTTTTGGCCATTTTCGACTCGCACGAACGTTCGAACATAGACGTATATGTTCTTTCGATAATCCAAAGGAAATCGGAAGTTTAACGTCATTTTGGGAGCTTTTTCTCAACAAATCTGAAATTTTTCGTTCGTTCAGATAACTTCCACTGTTGGGATTCAGAGAGCTGATTTCCGACGGATCACCACCCTATAAATCCGTTTCATTGCCAAACCACTTACGGCACCTTTGAGGGCTCGGATTGCTATTGTTGAACATGTTTTGTGGCTATGTGGAGGAGTCTGCGCGCCTTTAGCACCAAGGCATTGCATGTATCAGCATGGCTGAGGCCATAAATTGTATAGCAATGCATACCTGAATCAATACATTTCATGTATGCCTTATAGATGCATTTTAATGCTGACCTAAATTAGTCCTTAGCACATTTATTTTTCCACACATCCATATAATTGCTATATTTTTTTAGACTTATGTCGTCTGTGAATTATATTTGGATTGTTGAACTTGAATCTTAATTTGTTGTAGGAGTTATTGTTTTAGTTGGTTACCTTTGCTTTGTGTAATTATTTTATATTTGGTTGCAGGAACCGCAAGATGTGCCAGTCGCCCTTGCTCCTGATGCCCGTTCTTTGCCTGCAGAATGTGGGCCAGGGGTTCTCTAATCGGGGCACTATGCAAAACCCGGGCCGTGGTGGAGAGGGCCCTCTGGCTTTTGAAGTCCAGATTTAGGTGTTTGGGCCATACGGGGGGGGGGGCACTGCAGTATAACCCCAACAAGGTTATACCAAAATTTTAATTTACGTTTTTTAGCAGGGACCACACGTGCCAGAGTGGCACAACGGAGTGTCAGGGTCCTTCAGTTGGTGGGCAAGATGCAGGAGCTGCGCAACTCGTTGGGGACCACAGATGAAGAATAATGTTCTGTGGCCTGCCATTGCTATGTATTTTGTTTTTTATAGTTGTAAAAATGTAAAATTTTCAAAATTTTGATACATTTTATATTTTATGATGGCATCCCAAAAAAAAATGTTACACTGTCATTTCATTTACAAAATACATTAACACAAAACTAATGGGCCCAGAAATATTTAAAGATGAATATTCACATGACCGAGAAGTGATTTGGGTAAGTTTTAGGGGGCTAAAGTGGAAGAAGAACCTAATCGAGAAGTGGTTTGGGTGAGCTTTAAGGGTCTAAAAGGGAAGATGGAGGACAGTGCTAAGTGGTTTGGGTGAGCTTTAAGGGTCCAAAAGGGAAGATGGAGGATAGTGCTAAGTGATTTAGCTAAACATTGTACTAGAAGTGAGGGTGGCAAATATGTAGGCAAGTTAAGTTTGTAGTGCGCAGGCGCAAGATCGTAAGGATTTCCGTCTGGACGATTATTTTTTGTAAAATGGAAACAGAATCTATCGGGAATTGTAAAGGATTCGTTGGAGGATACCATGGGAAAAGGGCAAAAACGAAAGCATATGTTGTAACATGTGGAAATGAAACAGAAAAGTCTGGATGGAAAATGACATCCTCGTAATTCGTAATCTGCCGTACGAACGGACGGAAACTTTACACAAGGTTTTCAATGCATGCATAGAATCGCTCGTACACTCATACGAGAACGGAAACATTTCACACAAAAAACAGATCTGCACGAAAACTGAAGTTTTTTTGTGTCTCTCTGAATCGCGCCTCATGTTGGGTTTCTATGTTCTTTGTGATGAGATGCTTGAACACATCAGGCTGTATACGATGATTGGTTTTGCAGGCCCTTTTTTGGCAGTGCACTGTATATTTGTGAAATAAAACATTTACCAGTTTTTCATTGCCAGGAGGTTTGGCTGCTATCTGTGGATTTAGTAAACATAAGCAAGCAATAACCAGCTCACCCTCAGACCCAAACAGCACGGACCTCAGGATCTCCTGAAAACTCCCCAAATCGTTTACAATTGCAATGTCCAGCTTGAAAAGGGTTAAAACTTAGCTTTTACTTCATAGCTTAAAATAAGGATAATTCCAAACACAGCCGTCAAACGTCTTGTAAGTCAGAAAGTGCTCCCCTCCACCATTGGGACCAGGTAACGCGTTTCAGGCTGTTACTAGCCCTTAGTCAGGGCTAAGCTGCTATCTGTGGATTGCCAGAGCTGCGGTATGCTCCTTGTTCACTGGATAGAGGCTTGGCTTTATAACAGGTATAACTTGTATGAGTGACTTTGGACGAGATCTGGAAAAATATATCCTCTAGGGGCTGGGAGGTCCCAAATACAATAAAATGTATTTTAAGAAAAGACTTTTGAGATGGTAGGGCAAATACTATAATGCTAATATGACATTTTAAAACAGAGGAAAATTAGCAAACACAGAACTTTTTCTTACTGTCATGTCAGAATACATAACATTTAAAGTCAACCTTCAGACAAAATGACTTTAAAATGGACCAGAACTAGCCCTAGAATATGTAAGACTCTAGTGATCTCAGAACCCCCCCTCCCAATCACCTTGTTGGTAATATCATGGTACATGTGCGGCAAGCCTCCAGTAGCTGCACGCTCCCAAACCATTCCTATCTGAGTTGCTGACATGAGTACGAAAAAAGCTGGAGGGGAGCAGCCATCTTTCATTCAGGTTTCCAAGCCATGCATAATAAAGATTTAAGAAAGCTGATTGGAGCAGAGCCCGCACAGGCACAAGGGATTGCCGGCAAAGTAAGTAAACAAGGCAAATTGGGTATCTGGGTGGTACTGGGGCACAGACAAAACCCCAAGTCCAATATTTGTGTCTACTTTAAAGTGGAACAAAACCTGGGATTTTGACTATCCCGGGCTTTATTCCGTGCCCCGGCGCATCACATTTTGAGAGGTCCTGCCGTGTGAAACCCCCAGATCACCCATAATAACTCACTTTTTCTCGTTCTAATGGTACAATTGACTAACTATATCTTTCGGCAAATGGCTCAAATTTGCTTCAATGGGTAGTGCAATTGCCCGCATCCCGAGCAGCGTGCATGCTCCTGCACCAGCTTAAGTGGCTGGGGCGGGAGCCCACACACAGCCCAAAGATGCAGGGGATGATGTGGCCGCTTGCGCTCCCCATTGAAAACAATCAGAGCCTTTTGCCAAATGATTTAGTCACACCAAGGCCCTTATTCATCAAGCGATAGCGCCAGGTAGTGTCTGACGAGCGCCAGGTAGCGGCAGCTAACGGCGACTACCGACTCAAGTACGCGCGGTGGCGGTCACAATGACGCATTTATCAAGCAAAATGAGGCTAGCGTCGGCGAGAGCGACGGCTAGCGCGGCATTCATCATGAAGCCGCCTGGACCGAACAGCGCCGCTGCAAATTCCCTCACAGCGCCAGGTATGAGCTGTCGCTCCCTGGCGATGTCCAATGCATTTCAATGGAGCAATCTATAATAATTCATGATTAATTGGTAATAATTTTTTTTTTAATTTTTTTAATGTCAAAAAATCGGAGAACACTTCTGCAATGTTAGGATTTATTTTTAAGTCAAAAATAAAAAAAAAAAAAAAATGTGCAGAATTGATCTAACAGGTCTGAGATTAATGTATTCATATAACAAAATGATTCTAAAAACATGTATAATGTTACATTAAAAAAATATGGTTGTTTAGGGGTTAAAAACTAGTTAATACAGATCGCCGCCAGCGCTCTGGGGTTTAAACAAGGAATGGACAGCGACAGCACATTCGGAGCGTGATTTTTTGATGAATATGAAGCTAGCCGTTCGCTCTGGCCATTCGTTGTCAGGCGCTCACATACAACGCTGGACCTGTGAAACAGCGACCCCCCAGCCCGTATTCAACATT
The DNA here is from genome assembly GCA_027917425.1 of Gastrophryne carolinensis. Classification (NCBI taxonomy): domain Eukaryota; kingdom Metazoa; phylum Chordata; class Amphibia; order Anura; family Microhylidae; genus Gastrophryne; species Gastrophryne carolinensis. The sequence continues at coordinate 164,485,656 of CM051234.1, forward strand.
ACCGCACACCGACTGAGTCGCTGTCATCAAGCTAATGCCGGCCAAGCACAGCGAATACTGGCTGGCGCTGAAAAAATCACGCTACAGTCGCTCATCTGTCGCTACCTGGCGCTATTGATGAATCGGCCTCCCCGTGGCTCTGATTGGATGAGAGCCCACACACGCGCCATAGAACCGAGAAGAGGTGAGTTATTGGCGACCAGGGGGTTCACACAGTGGGGCATCACCATCTGGCATGCCTCAGGAGAAGGCCAGGGGCCAGCCTTGGAATCTTTCAGGTTTTGTCCTGCTTCAAAGGACCTTTTTATGTGTTTTCTGTATATTTATGTTTGCCAAAATAATGTCCTCAAGGTGGTGAGTATTTTATTTCTTATTTTAGCAAATGTGTGTTTTATGAGAGCAATTATCTGCAACTGTACAACAAGATCTTCAAGAAAAGGGATGTAAGCCCCGTACATTATTATTTTCTTTTAGATGTGTAGTTGTATTTTTAGTTTTTGTCATTTTTATTGCACTGGACAATTATTTATAATTACAATGTTCTATGTAGTGAGAATGTTAAAATCGGGATATTACTGTATTCTTGTGTTCTTAAAGGAAATATGTTATTAAAGAGCTAATGTAGATCACAATAAGAACATTTTCTATTCAGAAGATGATAAATCTAATCATGGTTATGTATTGATATAACATATAGGCTGCAATTGCATCTATGTACCTGTAACTTTTGTTTAGGAATGTATTGAGCTTTGATAAAGGAGTCCTTTATTGCTCTTGGTTAGTTAAAGAGTTTATTTAAGAAACGCTAACACCAGGTAGTGTCACATAGAGGCAGGTGTTTTAGCAGCACTCTTGCTGAAAGCCATATTTATAACAGCCAAAATGTCTAGCTCCTCTAATAGCGTCAGGTAGCGCTCCATGTATGACTAGCGCCCGGTGTCATCAGTCCTGCAGCACATCCTATCAGAACATCCTATCAGACGTTCAGACGGTTCTCTCATACACCTTCATTGATTTTTCGAGTCATGTTATCTGTACAACTTCTCCATTACATTTTTCTATTTTTTTTTATGTTAATCAGCTGACAAAGGATTCTTGAGCTGGTTGGGGTGTATTTTACACACATGTATTTTTCTGGCACTGGTCAGTGTTTTTTCATTACAGTTACAAGAAATCACTGCTGGGGACAAACTTTACAGTGCGTTTAGGTTGCATTTTAGTTGTTGGTGTCCAAATTGCACATTGTTACACATTGTTAAACCGAAACAACACCCCATATAAGTCTATGGGGCATTGTTTTGGGCACTATATTAGGCTTCAGGGCCTAATGCTGATCGCCCACCCACATTTGACAGTAAATAAACTATTAAAAATAAAGAAATCTTACCTTTCAGATCGAGCCGCCAGAGAAGTCGAGCCCCATGATTGGCTGCCACGGTCATGTGGTAGCCTTTACGTGCATCTCCAGCAATCACGTGATCCGTGCTGGCAACTTCCTGACCGCGATGGCTGGTCACAGGGCTCGAATTCTTTAAAGGCTCGATCTGAAAATTTCTTTATTTTTAATGGTTTATTTACTGTCAAATGCCGACGAGAGGGGGGTTAGCGTGTGGCTGGATCTGGAGTCTAAAATAGTGCCGGAAACAATGCCCCATAGACTTATATGGGGTGTTGTTCTGGTTTAAGCAAAAAAAAGCAATTGAAATCAATTTTAATAACACCCAAAGCATTTTGGCCCATCTAGGTCCTGTGTTTCAATTATTGACAAGTCCCAATGCAAGTTCTGTGGAAAAATATGTATTTTATATTAATTATAAGTATTAAACACTACAATCCACCATCACATTCCCCAGTATGCTGGAGGTGTAGAAATTCCGAGGCATCTCTGCTTCATATATTCTGGGACTGCTCGAAACTTTCCTCCTTCTGGGACTCAGTGGCCTCGGTCATAACAGATATTCTGCAGGAGCCCGTCGGGAGGGATCCGGCCCTGTTTCTTTTGCATCTGGCAGACATGCCGGTACGGATCTATAAGAACTTGTTATTAAGACATTTGGTTTGTGCTGCTAAGGTGGTCATCCCGAGGTTTTGGAAATCAGAGGCTGTCCCTTCCCTGGTGGATTGGGTCAAAGAGATCCATTACATTATGGAAATGGAGGAGCTTACGGCAACCCTTCATGAGAGAACCCCGCAGTTTTTACTTACTTGGACACCCTGGTACTTATTTAGGGACACTGCGAGGTATAAACAGCTGGTGCCCGGACAAACAGGTGTGAGCTGAGGGGCCTTGAGAGGCTTTGGCTGGATTGGTGCCTGGGGAGTCCCCCCTTGGGACCCCGGGTGCACCCGCAACGTATCACCCCCATTTTCCCTTCCCCTTCCCTCTCCTTTCCCCCCTTTTTTTCCCTTTTCCTTTTCTTTCTTTGCCCCCATCTTTCTTTCTTACTTACCTGTAATGGTTCACCTGTTATTATGTAAATGGAGTGCAGCACAAAGAGTGTAATGTGGTTGGGCCGATAGTGGTCAGTCCAGGTTGGTGCCTGGGGATGTCTCGGTTGCTGATCAAAGCAGCTGGTGGCGGTCCGCCGGTGCTCCTGGGGCCTGCCCCGGCCGCTTTAAGCGTCCCTAGAGTCTTGGAGGGGCAATGGGACAAAATGGCTCAAAGTAGAATGTCCCACCAAAAGTGGAACATCTGGCCAGTTTAGGCATAATGGAAATGTCAGTGCATGCAAAATGTTACATAGGTACAATAAGAAAATGAAACTATGGACCTTATTTATAATGTGCACCTTTTAGCATCATTTTTGTAGCTATTGTGCCAATTCCAGAGCAGCGGCATTTTAGTCTTATCTGGCACTGTGCTGTGTACTATTGGCGCTAGCAGTCGCTGCTACTTATCAGCTTTTATTATTGCACTTAGGTATTGGCTGGCCTATTTAATCGGCTGTTGGTCCCACTGGCCGATTATTTCAGCGCCAGTGAGCACCACTTTGTGCTGCCATTATTCCGGCACTCCCCAGCATATTTTTGAATTTTTCCCTTTTTGAAACCTTTGACGCTGTATTTATTCCACCGCTGGTCAGCTTTTTTCCATCACAGTTACAAGAATTCACTGATGAAATCACTGAAAACACTTTACAGTGCTTTTAGGTTGTGTTTTCGTTGTTGTTTTCCTAATTGCACATTGTTAAGCAAAAGAAGCCATTAAAATCTATTTTAATAACCCCCCAAAAACAAACATTTTGGCCCGTCTAGTTCCTGTGTTTCAATAATTGTCCCAATGCAAGTTCTGTACAAAAATGTGTCTAATAATAATTATAAGCATTAAACGTACACACTTAAACTTACATTGAAATACGATCCAGTTCTGACTGTTGTGCTACAGTGCCTGGTTTTATCTAGCGCAGTTAAATCCCACTGAGGCCAGAAAAGTGGCGCTGACTCTTCTTAAATAAGGTTCCTTGTTAAAGAAGTGCTATATCTAATCACTGTTTGCCTGTAGATGTTATACATGTGAATATCTGTCATGGAATAGATTTAAAAAAACCAAAAGGTTAAAAATGCAATCAAATTTCTGATGAAAAGTTCAATTTTGTACGAAGCAGACAACTGTTCAATGCACCAGTGTATGATCAACTCATAACATTTTCCAATATGATTCTTATCAATTTTTATTGGAATTTCCTAAATCACAGTTAAAGTTCAGCTAAAGGTGGAAAAAAAATTAACTATTTTTGATCAAATAAAGAGATGCCTAGAGAAACCATAAGGTAAGGATATAAACAAGGTAACCTAGATGAAGCAATGTAGGCAAAATTAAAGGGGCAATTTCATAAGTATTTCCTGGTTGTCTGGTGGTTGCTTCAAAATATGCCATGCCAAAATTGCTGAGGCATCCATGGGTCTGGCCAGGAGCTTCAAGTACTCACCAGCAGATGGAGCCTCTAAAAAGTATACGAAAGGCAGTGGATGCTGATGAGAGCCTGAAATGATAGAAACAAAATTTGGATATGACAATACCTAGCAGTTTTATTTTTAAGTTTGGTTTTCCTGGTATTGAGGTTTAGGTTACATAGGTACATAGTTAATATAGTTAAAAACATATGTCCATCAAGTTCAACCAAGGGTCTGGATGGGGGAAAGTTATTTTTTTTTTTTTAGTGATAGCAGCTAATAAGGCTCGATTCAGAGAGACAAAAAAATACTTTCGTTTTATTTCCGATCTGTTTTTTTTGGGAAATGTTTCTGCTCTCGTATGAGTGTGTGAGGGATTCTATGCATGCATTGCTATCCTTCTGTAAAGTTTCCATCCGTTCGTACGGCAGATTACGAATACGAGGATGTCATTTTCCAGCGTGATTTTCACATGTTACAACGTAGGCTTTCGTTTTTGCCCTTTTCCCATTGTAATCCTTTACATTTCCCGTTAGATTCTGTTTCCCTTTTTCAATAAATATTCGTCCAGAAGGAAATCCTTACGAACTTGCGCCTGCGCACTACAAACTTAACTCAATAAAGTGCTAGCCTACATATTTGCCACCCTCACTTCTACTACAATGTTTAGCTAAATCACTTAGCACTATCCTCCATCTTCCCTTTTGGACCCTTAAAGCTCACCCAAACCACTTTGCGGTTAGGTTCTTCTTCCATTTTAGGTCCCTAAAACTTACCCAAATCACTTCTCGGTCATGTGAATATTCATCTTTAAATATTTCTAGGCCCATTAGTTTTGTGTAAATGTATTTTGTAAATGAAATGATACTGAAACATTTTTTTTTATTCCATCATAAAATATAAAATCTGAAAAAAATTAGAAAATTTCAAATTTCAAACTATAAAAAACAAAATACATAGCAATGGCAGGCCAAAGAACATAATTCTTCATCTGTGGTCTCCAACGAGTCGCACAGCTCCTGCATCTCGCCCACCAACTGAAGGACTCACTCAGTTGTGCCACTCTAGCACGTGTGGTCCCTGTTAAAAAACGTAAATTAAATTATTGGTATAACCTTGTTGTGGGTCATACTGCAGTGCCCCCCCCCCCCTGTATGGTCCAAACACCTAAATCTGGACTTCAAAAGCCAGAGGGCCCTCGCCACCACGGCCCGGGTTTTGCATAGTGCCCGATTAGAGAACCCTTGGCCCGCATTCTGCAGGCAAAGAACGGGCATCAGGAGCAAGGGCAGGAGTGGATATCCAGAATCCCCTGAAAGAATTTAAAAATACTAACATAAAATACACATTCTAAGCTACAATATTGTTTAACATGTCATAAAGGGCTAAAAACAGCCATAGGTTAAGACATAAGTCATCAACTATATTCATTGCCATACAGTGAAAATGGATTGATGGAATGTGAGCAAACTTATCCAGGAGCCATCCACCAGATAATTCTCCTGACTCAAACTGACGAAATAAGCCGGAGCTCTGCAATATATAAGCATCATAGGACGACCCTGGATGCCCTGCAAGAACACTGAGGAATCGCATAGCTGGACCTAACACTGCTTGTATGTTGTGCGAGGGGCACATCTTGCGGTTCCTGCAACCAAATATAAAATAATTACAGAAAGCAAAGGTAACCGACTAAAACAAGAACTCCTACAACAAATTAAGATTCAAGTTCAACAATCCAAATATAATTCACCAAGGACATAAATCTAAAAAAATATAGCAATTATATGGATGTGTGGTAAAATAAATGTTTACATGTTAAGGACTAATTAAGGTCAGCATTAAAATGCATCTATAAGGCATACATGAAATTTATTGATTCAGGTATGCATTGCTATACAATTTATTTCCTCGGCCATGCTGATACATGCAATACCTTGGTGCTAAAGGCGCACAGTCTCCTCCACATAGCCGCAAAACATGTTCAACAATAGCAATCCGAGCCCTCAAAGGTCCTGTAAGTGGATCGGAAATGAAACGGATTTATAGGGTGGTGGTTCGTCGGAAATCAACTCTCTGAATCAGACGCAAGCCCATCCCAACAACGTAAGTTATCTGAAAGAACGAAAAATATCAGATTTTGTTTGGAAAATGATTCGAACTAACGGAAATGATCCGATTTGCTTTCGTTCATCGAAAGCGCACATACACATTTTCCCGAACGTTCGTACGAATGAAAAATGAACGAAAAAAAAGCAAAAAAATGACAAACACCCACTAAAACTTTCACAGACAGCTACGGAAGTCCAGACGAATGTGTCTCTGAATCGAGCCTATAGTGTCCCCCCAAGACATCTCCTCTCAAGACTAAACAGATTTAATTCCCTTAATCTTTCTACATAACTAAGATCCTTCATTCCTCTTATTAGTTTGGTGGCTTTCCTCTGCACCCTTTCCATAATCAAAGTGAACCTGTGCCCAGAACTGGACAGCATATTCCAGATAAGGGTGCACCAGTGCCTTGTAAAGTGGCAAAATGACATCCCTATCCCATGATTCTATGCCTCTTTTAACCCTTTCTTCAGTTTGAGTGGAGTGTTGTGGTGGCTAATAACCACTCCACCCTCTAGTCTTTTTTTTTGTCCAGACAGTAGTTTGTTGGTGCCTAAGCAAGGATTCTAACTAATAGTCTGCTTTAGCATACAAAGCTTGCCAGCAGTGAATAGATACCAAGTGTCCAAAATTTAGGATGCTTCAGTCAACTAATCAAGTTGGAAACAGTGGACCAACACCCAGGATTTTGACTATCCTGGGTTTTGGTCCACTTCGGTGGGGCACCCCGATCGGGGGGTGCCCCGCTGTGTGAAACCCCCCAGAGAGCCCCGAAAACTCACCTGACCCCTCTCCCACGTGACCGCTGCAGCCAATCACCGCCGACGGACAACGAGGTCCGTCGACGGACAAGCGAGAGCGCTCGCCGCCGCCTCCCGCGCGTCCCTCTTACAGGGAGCGCGCCCGCGCCGGCCATTCACAAACGGCCGGCGCGGGTGCACGCCCTGCTAGAGGGACATGCGGGAGGTGGCGGTGGCCTAGCATGGCCTAGTCTACTCAGAGATTTTGTCACCCACTGTTGTCAGACTATGTTTCACTATTTTACGCTACAGGTGTTCAACTGTGATTTTCGAAGGGATTTCCTAGCAAAAATTATATATAGTTTTATAACAGAGGGGACCAAAACCCATGGCGAACGGTCCAGGAACCTATAAGATTCCTGGGCTGATTGATTCCTTCACCCGGGCATCCAGAATCAGGATGCCCCGCTGTGTGAAACCCCCCCAGGTCGCCCATAAATTCTTTCCCAGTCCAATGACACATGTACATCCCATTATCGCTCTAGCAAGGTGCATGCTTGTGCCAGGCATTTGTGAATGGCCGGTGCAGGCACACTCCCTATTAGAGGGTAGCGGGGGGTGCAGCCATCAGCTCGTTGTAGGACCCAGAAGATGTGAGTTTGTTCAGGCGACCTAGAGGGTTTTACATAGCGGGGCCAAAGACCAAAACCTAGGATAGTCAAAATCCTGAGTTTTGGTCCACTTTAACCCTTCCAGCGCCAGCTACGTAAAATTCACGAAGCTGCCTCTCCTGTCGTTAAACGGCAGCTACGTAAATTTTACGTACCTAGCGTTTTCTTACCTTAGGGTCATCTGGGGGGCATCTGCAGCCTGTCATCCATGGAATCTTCCAGATCGCCGTCTGAGGTTCTGGGGGAAGTGACCTGTGGATGACTCTGCTCACCCAATCATAGTAATGAGATCTATGCCATGAAAAACAGCGATCTCAGCTAGATTGCTGTTTTTTGTGAATGGATCTCATTACTGTGAGATCTACTACTGTTTACTGTGTGCTGGAACTTACATTTGGATCTTACAGTTGCTTGATCGATGGTGGGTATATATATTATATATACTCGCCATCAGTCAAGCAACTGTAAGCTTCTAATGCAGGCTGATGCTGGTTTTATGTCATGGTAAACAGTAGTAGTAGTAAATGTAAGATCCACGTGTAAAATCATTCATTCAGCTGCTTTTTATGAATGAATCTGATTTTATAAATCTGAATCGCTCACATTAGTGCACTAGATTGTGTTTGATGTATTACCCTTTTATCTGTTGGTGGGATGGGTGACAGGTGTGTGTCAATCTTGGCTTACTTTGTGGCGGTGGAGGGCGGTGAGGTGGCAGGGATGGGGATGACGGCTCAGTGCTGGCTGTTTTTGTGTTGCTATGTGATGCTGTGTGTTTTATAAATGTGTTTTGGGCCTGATTTGTGCTAATTTGTTTGGTTATAGGGCTAGGGATGGCTGACAGGTGCACGGCGGGCCAAGCTCACTCCTGGGTACAGCCATCGATGGAGGGGGGGAAGGAACAGGGATGAGGGGGGGATGTCGAATGGAGCACGGGCTAATTTTTGGTTGCCATGTGATGATGATCATGAGCCATTTTTGCCTCCTCTTCCCCTCTGTCGCTGGCTGCACCTGGGTTTTTAGGGGGTGAGCCTTCACCCCCCCCATCGGTGGCTGCTTCTAGGTGTTTACTGTGTTAGCCAGGCCCGGCGCATACCTGCCACCCATGCCCCACCCCCACAATGCGATCTAAGCAGTTTTCTTTGACGGTTTGATACTGTTTTATAAATGTTTTTGGGCCTGATTTGTGCTAATTTATTTGGTTATAGGGCTAGGGATGGCTGACAGGTGCACGGCGGGCCAAGCTCACTCCTGGGTGCAGCCGGCGATGGAGGGGGGAAGAGACAGGGATGAGGGGGGATGTCGGACGGAGCACGGGCTAATTTTTGGTTGCCATGTGATGAATGACCATATCATGAGCCATTTCCACCTCCACTCCCCCTCTGTCGCCAGCTGCACCTGGGTTTTTACTGGGTGAGGCAGCCCCGGCGCACACCTGCCATCCATGCTGCAACCGAACCGCATCGGCGATAGGGTAGTTATTACCAGGGATTTGGGGGTTTTACCCACCCTTCTTAAACTATATTTGTGTTAACTAAACTTCCCTTAGGCTTGTCGGTTGGTTTTTGGCCCGAAGACTGCTTCACCTGGACCTTCGCTGGACGTTTGCCCATCCCTTTTGGGACCTTTGCCCCTCCCTTTTGGGATCTTCATTTCTAGGACCCCTACGGTGTACAGTCCTGCTGCCCCTTGGACTGCTGTAAACCCCTAGTCCCACATAACTAATGTCCCTCTCCCTTTGTCCCTATCCCCCCTCCCCCCCCCAGGAAATCCCTTTTCTTACAGATATTCTGCTCCTGCTGAGTTCACCACTTCTCGTCGGATCGTAGATATACACTTTTTTATTCCGTACTGTGTATTTTTTTGCTTTAGGTTTAGGCTTTAGGTTTAGGCTTTAGGTTTAGGCTTTAGGTTTAGGCTTTAGGGTTTAGGCTTTAGGTTCTAGGCTTTCAGTTCCAGTACAGCCTTCCCCTATAGAGTTTATATTTTGTGACTGTTTAGAATAGATTTAGAAATGGCTGGGAGAAGGTACACTGCACAGGAAGCAGCGCCTTATATTATGGAGTCGGACTCAGAAGAGTTTAGCGAGTCAGGGTCAGAGTATATGCCCTCAGGTAGTGAGTCCGACAGTGTTTCCTCTAGTGAGGAGACACAGCCGCGCAGTGGTACCAGTGCTAGGCATCCTAGAAGGGATAGTACCGCACAAGAAGAGGCCACGCTGGAGGAAAGTGTAGGTCAGGGGGGGAGTGCTGCAGTTGGAGGAGAGCCTGCGTGGAGGCCTCCTAATAACTATTCCCCCGAAATTCCCCCATTTGATTCGGTCCCCGGGGTCAATTGCGACACCACAAACTTTGGTGTCATTGACTACTTCAATGTATTTGTTTCAGAGGCCATCCTACTGGATATGGTCTATTACACTAATCTCTATGCTGAGCAGGTCCTCACCCAAAATCCCCCACAGAGGCACGCCCGAGCTCATGTATGGCACTTCACAAATTTGAGTGAGATGAGAAAATTTTGGGGGCTCACTCTTGCAATGGGTATCGTAAAAAAATGTAGCATTTCCTCCTACTGGGATACCCAATCCTTATTGGCAACCCCAATATTTCCGGCCGTAATGTCCAGAAATCGTTACGAAATCTTACTGCGATTTCTGCTCTTCAATGACAATACCACTGCTCTTCCCCGTGGTGAGCCCGGTCACGACAGGCTGCATAAATTAAGACCCCTTATTAATAGCCTGTCAGAGCGCTTTGCGGAAGTGTACACCCCCTCTCAAAATTTAAGTATTGACGAGTCACTTCTGCTGTTTAAAGGGCGCATTATATTTTGTCAGTATATCCCTAGCAAGCGTGCCCGCTACGGGATTAAATTTTACAAATTTTGTGAGAGTTCGACCGGCTATACCAAATTTTTCCGATTATATGAAGGAAGGGACACACATATGGACCCCCCTGGTTGTCCCCTTGATTTGTCGGTCAGAAATTGTCTGGGATCTCTTGACTCCTCTACTGGGGAGAGGTTACCACTTATACATGGACAACTTCTACAGCAGCATCCCCTTATTTAGAGCCCTTTATTCATTGGACACACCGGCCTGTGGCACCATCAACCGTAATCGAAAGGGTTTGCCCAGGTCAATGCTGCAAAAAAAACTAAATCGTGGAGAGTCGTTTGCTTTAAGAAGCGGTGAGCTCCTGGCCGTGAAGTATATGGATAAAAAAAATTTAATCATGCTGACAACAATCCACGATGAGGCAGTCATGAATGGAAGGCAACGTGGTCCCCGAGCCCCTTCCCAAAAGCCACGTTGTATCAAGGATTATAATAAATTCATGGGTGGCGTTGATAAGAGGGACCAAATACTAACATATTACAATGCCACCCGAAAATCCAGAGCCTGGTACAAAAAAAGTTGCAATTCATTTGGTCCAACTGGCAACTTTTAACTCCTTAGTTGTCTTCAAGGCAGCAGTACCAGGCTCAAATTTGTCTTTTATTAAGTACCAACAGCAGTTACTCCCTGCTTTGTTGTTTGGGGATACCGAGCAGGAACCAGAGGTGACAGCTAATGACAACCAGGCTAGGCTAGTTGGGAAGCACTTTATAAAGTGCCTTCCCCATTTGGGTGGTAAGAGGTATCCCCAAAAGCCTTGTAGAGTATGTAGAAAGCGTGGCATCAGGAAGGACGTGTGGTACTACTGCCCGACATGTCCCAGCCAACCTGGGTTATGCTTTGACTACTGCTTCGAAGCTTACCACACCCAGGTAGATTACTAATAGTACTGCATACATTTTATTTTCAGTTTAGTTGTGGATCCCTTTTGTGTGCTGGAAATAGGTTGTCAAAGTGTTTTTCTTTTCCGTTTCATTTCTTTGGGTATGTTTACAGATGCGATAGGAGGGCTGGAGGAGGAGCAGTGGGTTACTTGTGGCGCATGATGATTCAAACGTGGGCCCCTTTTCAAGATCGGTATACCTGACCCTGATCTTATAATCTGATGCCACAACTACAATAGCCCATCTGCACCCCATAAGTCTAATCCTTATTGCAACTGTTAGTACCATTAAGAAATATAAAGGTTTTGCGCACTTTTATAGCATGTGTTTTACTTGGAGGTATCTTGCCCCTAGCTTAATATAGCTATGCATGTTGGATATTCTCTTTGGAGGACCCTGCTATTTCATATTTAGTGTGTTTTAGGAAAATGTGGTTTTGATCCTTTTTTCATGAACCGCGTTAAACCTGTGAATACGTTGAGGATTTTACAAGAACAATACGTCCACTGGAACAAGCAGGCTACAACTAGAAAGCTTAAGGTGTGTACTTGAATAAATCATTTGTAGGGGATGCCGTCATGCATAGGCTCTCCTTTGGGGTGATTGGCAACCCTACCCTTGGAGTTGGCTATGCATGTTGGGTATTGTTCTGTTCGGGGGACCTTGTAGTTTCACATTTGCTGTGTTTTTTCTGGTTAGCCTATATTTTGTTAGGAAAATGTGGTTTGAATTGTGCATTTTTACTATTTTTCCAGAGAAATCCAGTGCAACCAGTAAATTCCTTGAAGGTTTGTGTCCACAAAGCTGTACCCACGGCAACAAACCTGGTACCCTTAGAACGCTTGAAGTGTGTACTTTCTGTGAGTATATGGTTTGTGGGGGGTACTTCAATTGCAAAGTGTTGTTTTAGACAAAAACGCGTAAGGTGCGCACTTTGTCTACAGAGCAGGGATTTTCGTGTGAAATGCCCGTTATGCGTATGCTCTCCTTTGGGGTGATTGGCAACCCTACCCTTGGAGTTGGCTATGCATGTTGGGTATTGTTCTGTTCGGGGGACCTTGTAGTTTCACATTTGCTGTGTTTTTTTCTGGTTAGCCTATATTTTGTTAGGAAAATGTGGTTTGAATTGTGCATTTTTAAAATTTTTCCAGAGAAATCCAGTGCAACCAGTGAATTCCTTGAAGGTTTGCGTCCACAAAGTTGTACCCACGGCAACAAACCTGGTACTCTTAGAATGCTTGAGGTGTGTACTTTCTGTGAGTATATGTTTTGTGGGGGGTATTTCAATTGCAAAGTATTGTTTTAGGCAAAAACACGTAAGGTGCGCACTTTGTCTACAGAGCAGGGATTTTCGTGTGAAATGCCCGTTATGCGTATGCTCACCTTTGGTGTGATTGGCAACCCTACCCTTGGAGTTGGCTATGCATGTTGGGTATTGTTCTGTTCAGAGGACCTTGTAGTTTCACATTTGCTGTTTTTTTTCTGGTTAGCCTATATTTTGTTAGGAAAATGTGGTTTGAATTGTGCATTTTTACTATTTTTCCAGAGAAATCCAGTGCAACCAGTGAATTCCTTGAAGGTTTGCGTCCAGAAAGCTGTACCCACGGCAACAAACCTGGTACCCTTAGAAAGCTTGAGGTGTGTACTTTCTGTGAGTATATGGTTTGTGGGGGTATTTTAAATGTAAATCTTTGTTTCTTTTAAAAAACTGCAAGGAGCGCTAAATAGTTGCATTTTCTTTGAAAGTCTCCTCAAGCACTCTTTTCAGTTTGGGGTGTCTCCTGGGCAGAAACGGGTGTCTAGCACTACATATATGGTATTGTTGTAATCGTGAGGCATGGGGCTTTCTCACACCGTATGATTTTCTGGAAAAAACTGCATGTTTTATTGAGAGAAAAACACTAAAAAATGTAAAAATTGTTTTTTTTTTGTTTTTTTTACATCTTTTCCATAAAAATATTAAAAAACACTGGGAATCTGTTAAACAAGACATTCCATATTAAAGCCCAGACTGTGCTGAAAAAAACAATATATAATTTTTGTAGGAAATCCTTGGAAATCCCTTCAAAAATGGCAGTTGAACTGGTGTAGCGCAAAGAGTATAGAGCTCTTCTGCGTTGTGAGGAATTTGTTGCTTATGTTCTTTCGGATACCATTAGGATGTGTGGCAGGGCATCTGCCTTATTGGTGGCTATACGCTGCTCGGTCTGGCTGCGCCAGTGGGCAGCTGACAACACTGCTAAGAAGGCTCTCACTGGTTTTCCCTTCAAGGGGCTGCGCCTCTTTGGTGAACGTCTGGATTTGTTTGCTAAGGGAGGCAAGTTACCTCAGCGTAAAAGGCAGCCCCGACCCTTTCGGGGTTCAGGTCTTCCTTCCTTCCGTGGTTCCAGAGTTGGACGGGGAGCTTCCTTTGCTGGGGCCCGCTGAGAGGCTCAGCTCCTTCTGTCTTGTCCTCATCCGTCCATCAGGCAGGGAATGCAGCTGGTGGGCCTGATGGTGGCCTGCTTCGAGGCGGTTCCATATGCTCAGTTTCACATAAGGCCTTGTCAGTGTCCACTTACCGGTCTCCCGTTCCAGCGGCGTCTCGGGTCCTCAGCCGCCCGCTCCCGCTGCGCAGCCACGCTCTGTTTATACCCTCCGGCGGCGCTGCTCTCAGCGCGGCCGCCGGAGGAAGTTTAATTAAATTAAAGGTCCAGCTGCAACTTCAGGGAGTGCCCCACAGGGACTGGGCCAATCGGCTCTATTGAGTTCTGGGCTGTACGCCCTATGTTGACCAATGCCTTTGAAGTTTATTGTTACACCAATCACCACACTGATTCTCCAGGGCCAATGATGCCTGATCCCTATATAACCTCACCCCAGCCAGTTTGTCATTGCCTGTTATAGCGCTTAGATCCTCGTTTGTTATTTACCTTTGATATCGATCTACATTCCTGTTGCCAACCCTCGCCTGCCTTTTGACCATCCTCGATCTACATTCCTGTTGCCGACCCTCGCCTGCCTTTGACCATCCTTGATCTACACTCCTGTTGCCGACCCTTGCCTGCCTTTTGACCATCCTCGATCTACATTCCTGTTGCCGACCCTCGCCTGCCTTTGACCATCCTCGATCTATACTCCTGTTGACAACCTTCGCCTTGAACCTAGACCACGATCTGTTTATTCCATTTGTTCTGTCGCCATCTCAGATCTACTTTTGCCAATCTCCAGCCTGTCCTTGGACTTCCGTCTTACGCTCAAATTCGGGCTACCCAATTCCACTTCCAGCCGCGGGTTCTCCAGTCCTCCAGTCCTGTACAGTAAGGCTTCATCCTTTGAGCCATAGAAGTCCTGGGGGCAACCGATCCCGAGCAGGCGTGTTCTGCGTCTCGGCAAGCGGGGGCTCCTATAGGTGAAGCTGGCTGCGGAGATTGGGGGTTGAGGTCCTTACCAAGAGAGCTGAAGTTATCCAAGTGGTTAATTGCGGTACCTGGAGTGTGACATTATAACAGGCTGAAAAAGTTAAGTATGGAAGACCTGGTACAGCAAGTACAGGCGATGGCCACTGCTATCAATCAACTTGCCCAGAGAGTGGCCAATCAAGAAACCCGCCAGATTACTACACCCGCTGTACCACCTCATATTCCTGAACCAAAGGTTCCTTTACCAGAAAAATTTTTTGGAGACCGAGTCGGTTATTCTAACTTCAAGAATTCGTGTGAACTCTATTTCAGGCTGCGGCCTTTATCTTCAGGCACAGAAACTCAACGGGTGGGTTTAATCATCTCTCTGTTACAAGGAGACCCTCAGTCATGGGCTTTCAGCTTGCTTCCTGAAGATCCTGCCTTACACTCAGTTACATCCTTTTTCTTGGCCATGGGAGTGCTTTATGCGGATCCAGATCGACGGTCCACGGCAGAGAACAGGCTTCGGGCCCTGAAGCAGGGTCGGAATTCTGCCGAGGACTACAGCGCTGAGTTCCGGCGCTGGGCAGTGGAGTCTACTTGGAATGATCCAGCCCTATGTAGCCAATTCCGTATGGGGCTTTCTGAGGATATTAAAGATGCCTTGGTCAACTTTCCCACTCCAATAGATTTGGATCAACTCATGCAGGTCTCCATCAAGATCGATAGACGTCTCAGGGAGAGAGTCAGGGAAAGGGTTAGAGTTACCACTCCCTTTAGGTCATCACAAACTCCCAACCCTTCAACTCCTGGTGGGGTAAACGCCTCTTCCCCCTCTCAAGAGGAGCCAATGCAGGTTGGCAGAGCTCGTCTTTCTCAGGACGAGAAACAACGGAGACGGTCTTTGGGTCTTTGCCTCTACTGTGGGTCCCCGGGACATTTTGCCAGGTCTTGTCCAAATAAGGGGTATTCGGCGGGAAACTTTCTCACCTAGATCAGGAAGAGGGTACTGATCTAGGTGGGTTGAAGCACTACTCTCATCAAGATAAGATGTTAATTCCTACGGAGCTTTTCTGGGGTCTTTCCAAACAGGCAGTATTTGCTTTTGTCGATAGCGGAGCTGCAGGTAACTTCCTGGATCGGAACGTAATTTCCATCCTGGGAGTTCCACTGGTACCCCTTGAAAAGTCTCTCCAGGTTCTGGCCATAAATGGGAAGGCTATCCAGGGAGGACCGGTCAGTCACAAGACCCCTCCTCTCAAATTGGTGGTTGGCTCATCTCATTCTGAACACATAGAATTCCTGGTGTTTGATTGTCCTGAAACACCAGTAGTTTTGGGATACCCATGGCTAAAGCTCCATAACCCCATGTTTAACTGGCAGTCTGGAGATCTGGTTAGGTGAAGTGATTACTGCAAGTCACATTGCTTCTCCACTGTCCTTAGGAGTGTTCAGATTTTGCCCCAGGAACTACCTCTGCCTTATACAGATTGGGCAGATGTTTTTTCTGAGCGATCTGCTGATAATCTTCCCCCACACAGAACCTATGACTGTCCCATCGACTTACTTCCTGGAACTATTCCTCCTAGGGGGAAAATTTATAATCTGAAACGAGCAGAAGAGCAGGCTATGAAGGAATATATTTCGGAGAATCTGAATAAGGGCTTTATCCGCCCGTCAACATCTCCGGCGGGTGCTGGCTTCTTTTTTGTTGAAAAGAAGGATGGGGGTTTAAGGCCCTGCATAGATTATAGAGCATTGAATAAAATCACCGTAAAAAATCGTTATCCTCTTCCCTTAATAGGTGATTTATTTAATCAGGTAGTGGGGGCTCTAATTTTTTCTAAACTAGATCTAAAGGGGGCCTACAACCTGATCCGTATACGGCAAGGGGATGAATGGAAAACGGCTTTCAATGTTAAGGATGGTCATTACAAATATTTAGTCATGCCTTTTGGCCTTTGCAATGCTCCTGCGGTCTTTCAAGACTTTGTTAATGACGTGTTTCGTGACTATTTGGGTAACTTCGTAGTGGTTTATTTGGATGACATCCTCATTTTCTCCAAAAACCTTTCCGAACACAGGCAACATGTAAAACTGGTCCTTCAGAAATTGAGAGAAAATAATATATACGCTAAAATCTCTAAGTGTATGTTTGAGGTCACCTCCGTTCCCTTCTTGGGGTATATTATTTCTAGTCAGGGGTTGGAGATGGATGCGGGAAAGGTTTCGGCAGTACGGGATTGGGTACAACCCAAATCCTTAAAAGAATTACAACGCTTTTTAGGGTTTGCTAATTTCTATCGACGTTTTATCAAGGGGTTCTCTAGTATCGTTGCTCCTCTCACCAATCTCACCCGCAAAGCCGCGTTCACTGTTAACTGGTCACCATCAGCTATTGAAGCCTTTTGTGTCCTGAAACAGGCTTTTACTTCGGCGCCAGTTTTAGTGCACCCTGATGTCAACAGACCTTTTGTTATTGAAGTAGATGCGTCTGAATTAGGTGTTGGAGCTGTTTTATCGCAATTCTCTGGATCTCCTGAATGTATGCATCCATGTGCCTATTTTTCTCGGAAGTTTAATACCGCAGAACAAAATTATGATGTTGGCAATAGGGAACTATTAGCTATTAAACTGGCATTTGATGAATGGAGTCATTGGTTGGAGGGTTCCTTACATCCTATCACTGTATATACCGATCACAAAAATCTCGAGTATATAGGCTCCCCCAAGAGGTTGAACTCTCGACAGGCCCGTTGGGCATTATTTTTTTTGCGTTTCAATTTTATTATTACCTTTAAGCCGGGCGTAAAAAATACTAAAGCCGATGCTCTGTCACGCATGTTCGGTGAGTGTAAAGATCGAGGAGATACTGGTGAACCTATCTTACCTGCAGGTTGTGTAGTCGGGGCCTTGCTCCCTGATCTTTCTAATGTTTTGGCGCCGTTCCAAGATGAATCGTCTGTAAATGTACCTATAGGATGTCACTTTGTACTGCCGCATTTGCGTTCTGATGTAATCTGTGAATTCCACGACGCAAAAACTGCTGGGCATCTGGGAGTTCGCAAAACTTTTATTTTAGCTCGACGCCATGTATGGTGGCCTTCTATGAAACGTGATATCACTACCCTTATCGACGCATGTTCCGTTTGTGCACGAAGTAAAGGGGTACACAAGGCCCCTAGCGGTTATCTGATTCCGCTTGAGATCCCTAAGGAATCATGGTCTCACATTTCGATGGACTTTATTGTTGATTTGCCTCTTTCACATGGGAACACTGTGATTTGGGTAGTCGTCGATAGATTCAGTAAGATGGCTCATTTCATTGCTCTACCCAAGCTACCCTCGGCTCCTGAACTTTCGCGCTTATTCATCTCGCATATTTTTCGGCTTCATGGTATTCCAGTAAATATTGTTTCCGATCGGGGTGTGCAGTTTATATCACGATTTTGGAAAAATTTTTGTTTTTATCCTCCGCATATCATCCCCAGTCTAATGGGCAGACTGAAAGAACAAATCAAAGCTTAGAACAATATTTAAGATGTTACATCTCTGACACTCAGGAGCAGTGGTCGGAATTTATTGACTTTGCCGAATTTGCGTATAATAATGCGCCGAGTGACAGTACTAAAATATCCCCTTTCTTTTGTAATTATGGAAAGAATCCTAAGGCTTCTTCTATTTCTGCAGCACCTTCTGATTTTCCGGTGTTAGAAGAGTGGCTTCAGAAACGGAAGGATATTTGGGCACGTGTCCAGGAAAATTTAGAAACTATGCGCGCTAAATATAAGAAATTTGCTGATCGTCGTAGATCTCAGGAACCTATCCTTCAGTGTGGAGACCTTGTCTGGGTTTCCACTAAGAACATTGCTCTCCGGCAGCCTTCTTATAAATTGGGTCCTAGATTTATCGGTCCTTACCCCATTATCAGGAAACTTAATAATGTGACCTTCAAAGTTCAGCTCCCTCCTACTCTGAAAATTTCCAACTCGTTTCATGTATCACTGTTGAAACCAGCTAAAAACTCCTCTCCTGCTGGTCCTCCACCTGTTTTAGTGGATAATGTGCAAGAATATGAAGTGAACAAGATTCTGGATTCACGTAGGGTTCGTAATACGTTACAGTATTTAATTGATTGGGTTGGTTACGGCCCTGAGGAGAGGTGCTGGGTTTCTTCTTGTGATGTCCATGCCAGGGCTCTTGTACGGAAATTCCACCGTGAAAATCCGGGGAAGCCTGGTGAGGGTCCGGAGGCCCCTCGTGAGGGGGGGGTAATGTCAGTGTCCACTTACCGGTCTCCCGTTCCAGCGGCGTCTCGGGTCCTCAGCCGCCCGCTCCCGCTGCGCAGCCACCTGTCCGGCGGCCGCGGCGAGCGGCAGCCTCTGTTCCGGCTGGCGCGCACGCGCCTCCTAGTTCCTCAGCCGGCGGCTCTAGCGTCTTCACTCATGCTCGCGCGTGCGAGCACGTTCTGTTTATAGGACCTTTAATTAAATTAAAGGTCCAGCTGCAACTTCAGGGAGTGCCCCACAGGGACTGGGCCAATCGGCTCTATTGAGTTCTGGGCTGTACGCCCTATGTTGACCAATCCCTTTGAAGTTTATTGTTACACCAATCACCACACTGATTCTCCAGGGACAATGATGCCTGATCTCTATATAACCTCACCCCAGCCAGTTTGTCATTGCCTGTTATAGCGCTTAGATCCTCGTTTGTTATTTACCTTTGATATCGATCTACATTCCTGTTGCCGACCCTCGCCTGCCTTTTGACCATCCTTGATCTACATTCCTGTTGCCGACCCTCGCCTGCCTTTGACCATCCTTGATCTACACTCCTGTTGCCGACCCTTGCCTGCCTTTTGACCATCCTCGATCTACATTCCTGTTGCCGACCCTCGCCTGCCTTTGACCATCCTCGATCTATACTCCTGTTGCCGACCTTCGCCTTGAACCTAGACCACGATCTGTTTATTCCATTTGTTCTGTCGCCATCTCAGATCTACTTTTGCCAATCTCCAGCCTGTCCTTGGACTTCCGTCTTACGCTCAAATTCGGGCTACCCAATTCCACTTCCAGCCGCGGGTTCTCGAGTCCTCTGTACAGTAAGGCTTCATCCTTTGAGCCATAGAAGTCCTGGGGGCAACCGATCCCGAGCAGGCATGTTCTGCGTCTCGGCAAGCGGGGGCTCCTATAGGTGAAGCTGGCTGCGGAGATTGGGGGTTGAGGTCCTTACCAAGAGAGCTGAAGTTATCCAAGTGGTTAATTGCGGTACCTGGAGCGTGACAGGCCTCTTCAGCTTCATCTCTTGTCAGTTTGGGATCGGGACCCTGCGTCCCTGGATCAGGTGTTTGTTCTGTCCCCTCTGGCCAGGCGGTCTCTGTCGTGGTGGCTGGACTCAAGGAACCTGCTGGGGGGCAGATCCTTTCTGTCACCATGGATGCCAGTCTGACTGGTTGGGGGGGCTTCTGGAAGTCCCTGCAATTCCAGGGTCAGTGGGGCCCTCAGGAGGCCCACACCCCTATCAACATTCTGGAGTTGAGGGCGATCAGGTTGGTTCTCGCCCACCTAACCCCACACCTTCGGGGTCGGGCTGGTCAGGTCCGCTTGGACAACCAGACGGCAGTTGCCTACATCAATCATCAGGGAGGGACCCGGAGCAGAAGGGCCCTCAGGGAAGTGTCTCTGATTCTGTCTTGGGCGGAGGACAATGTTCCTTGCATTTCAGCAGTGTACATTCCGGGGGTGGAGAATCTGGAAGTGGACTCTCTGAGCAGGGGGACCTCTCGTCTGGGAGAATGGTCCCTCAGCAACAGGGTGTTTTGCTCCCTGTGTCACTGTTGGGGTCAGCCAGATGTGGATCTGTTTGCGTCACGTGTCACAATCACAAGCTTCCAGTATTTGTCTCTCTGTCCCAGGACCCTCTGGCCTTAGCCATGGATGCCTTGGCAATGTCTTGGAAGAGCTTTCAGCTCCTGTATGTGTTTCCCCCTTTTCCTATGCTGGGCAGGGTGCTGCGCAAGATAGCTCAGGAAGGGGTGCCCCCTGTTGGCCAAGAAGAGTGTGGTTCGCAGACATCGTGCAGCTGGCAGTAGATCAGTACGTCCTGCCCAGGGTTCCAGATCTGCTCACTCAGGGGCAGCTACGCCACCCCAATTTACAAAGCTACAAAGCTTTGACGGCCTGGCTGCTGAAACCTCTATCTTGATAGAGAAAGGGCTGCCTGCCTCGGTTGTTAACACCATGATCAGGGCTAGGAAAAGGTCCTCTTCTTCCATCTACTATAGGGTCTCTCCCCTGTCGTGTGTTTTCTATTCCTAGGATTCTAGAATTACTGCAACATGGTTTGGATCTAGGTCTTCAACTCAGTACTCTTAAAGGTCATGTTTCGGCCTTGGGCATTTTCTTCCAAAATCCTTTGCTCAGCATCCCCTGGTTAAGACCTTTTTCCAGGGGGCTAGTCACGTGCGCCCCCCACGTAAGCCTATGTTACCTGTTTGGGACTTGAATTTGGTCTTATCTGCCTTGCAGGGATCCCCTTTTAAACCCTTGCAGGAGGCCCCTTTGTCTATTCTTAAGCTTAAGGTAGTCTTTTTGGTGGCTATTACCTCTGTTAGGCGTGTCTCTGAGCTGGCGGAGCTTTCCATCAACCCCCCTTACTTTGAGAGACACCAGGACAAGGTGGTGTTTCGGTTTAAGCCAGACTTTCTGCCTAAGGTTGTTTCTGCCTTTCATCTCAATCAGGACATTGTTTTGCCTTCTCTGTGTCCTAATCCTAGTAACTCTAAAGAGAGGCTCTTACATTCTCTGGATGTGGTCAGAAACTTGAAGTTCTATTTGGTGGCTACTGATTCCTTCAGGAGGACTGATGCTCTTTTTGTTCTTCCTTCTGGACCTAAGAAGGGTCTGGCTCCAGCTAAATCTACTATCAGTAAGTGGTTTCGTCAGGCTGTGATTTAGGCCTATTCTGCTAAGGGGAAGAATCCTCCCTTCCGCCTTACTGCTCATTCCACTTGTGCTATTGGTGCCTCTTGGGCTTTTCAGCACCAGGCTTCTGTTGAACAAGTTTGCAAGGCCGCTACTTGGTCTTCTGTTCATACTTTTTCCAGGTTTTACAAAGTTGATGTTAGGGCCTCAGCTGACGCTGCTTTTGGCCACAAAGTTCTGCAGGCGGCAGTGGTTTAAACTGCCCGCTGTTACTTTTTGGGGATCCCACCTTACCTTACTGACACTGCTATTGGATGTCCCAAGTGTAAGGAATCTTCTGGAGCAGGACGTACTGTATACTTAGAATAATACAATTCTGTGATTACTCACCTGTAGAATTGGTATTATGAGTATACAGCACGTCCTGCTCCACCCCACCCTTGTTATCATTATTCTCAGTTACCTCTTTATGGTGATTGGTCAGATGTTCATTGAATTTTGATTGTTATAGTTCTCCCAGCTTCATTTTAACTGCTTTTCAATACTGGGGAATTTGTGGGAGGTCCCTGGTATATATATGGGGCCGGGAGGAGCCATTTTTTGCTGTCTCTGCAGTCCAGCGCCATCTGGTGGATGTATAACCCAAGTGTAAGGAATCTTCTAGAGCAGGACATGCTGTATACTCATAATACCACTTACTTACTTAATGAATAAAATACAAACGAATCCCACACTAAAGCAGAACAGTCCCATAAAATACAAACGGACCAGCCAGTAGTGATGAACAATGAACAACCATAATTCGATATATCTCCATCACCATCCAAAGTCCCCCACAAACTCTACCCCACCAATGTGCCATGCATTCCGTGGGTCAAATGCCCACTTCACCAGGCTGTTTTTTGGTGGTGTGTGCTCACCTTAAATGGTTTTGATTGATGCCAGATCATCCGGACCAGGCTTTTCCAACCTGTTTTTAAGTACCACTTTCCATTTTTATAACTATTTCAAGTACAACCTAATGCAGATGTGGTGATAGGCTTTCAAGAATTAACTCTAAAGCACAGGTTCCCAACCATTTTTCATCAAGTACCATTTTCTGTTTATATCAAGTACCACCTGGGTGGTGTTGCCTAAAACCATAATTAAAACACACAAAACTGCCATTCAGTGTAAATGAATCACAAAAAAATGGGACAGCAGATTATGCTGGGGCACAGGTATAGGATATAGGGTCACTGTTCTTTAAGTTTCCCAACATGCATTCGCCGACAATGATGGCAACCGATTCTCATTCATATTCTTTGCTGTATTCCCAACCAGGATTGGACCAACCATGACGATGAATGTATGCATCTAACACTGGACATTGCAGTCACCAATTATCCAATTATATCGCCAGTCATGAAAACATAAAACATGACTAATTAAATACAACCATGTATCAATCACTACAAGGCACCACAAAGGGTTACCAAAGCCATGAACCCCCACTTTGAGTGAAACCACCCCCATCACCTGTTGCACCCAAAAGGAATACCCCCACAACAATGTTGAAATGAGGTGCCCCTTGAAACAAGCACACCCCACAAACTATCCCCGTGAGCGCGAAGAGATAGGCCTACCCGGAGGGCTGCTCCTAACCAAGAAAGGGTGTAAAGGCTAAGTCCTCATTAAGCCCACCTGGAGCTTGGGAAGTTCCTTTTGCGGTAAAAGTTTCTTAGTGTCACCTCCGCAGGGTCCCCTGCTAACCTTTCCAACGCTATTACCCTTAAACTGTGTGTAAAAAGTATAAAGCCACCGGAGGTACTAACATACCCTGTTCTAGATTTCTCTTCGCTAGTCATATAAGTGGGCCTGTATGTGTGCTTTTAATGTATTCTTGTCTCACCCACATAGTCTTTGGGGCATCCACACCTGATCAAGTACACTACACCTGTCGTCTTACAATTAATGAATTGTCTGACTTTGTACTGGCGACGGCGACCAGTGATATTAGTAACCTCTCCTTGTTTTCGCATAAGGACAGATGGAACAACCACCGCAGGGAAAACCCCGGTTGTGGTTAATTACCTGATAGCCAGTCAGAAGGTCTGGAAAAGTGGCTTCTGCCAAACCTATCTTTTATATTAGGGGCTCTCTGGGCCACCATTAGGGGGACCTGATGTGTCCACCTAGCAAGGTAAGGATCACTCCTAAGAATCCTCCAGTGTTTAGTTAGAATCTTCCGTATCGATCCCCCAATCACTATGAAATTGAGAAATAAATCTCACCTCTTTTGAAATTTGGGTCTCTGTTTGGTTTTTAGTAATACTTCACTTGGGGTCTCTCTGGCCCTTTTGCAGGCTTTACTGACTATTTGTTTCAGATAGCCTCTCCTCATAAACCAATCTGATAACATCTTCGCTTGTTGCTCAAATTCCTGATCAAGCATACAATTTCTACGAAGTTTCAGGAATTTAGGACACCTTGCCCTGAGGAAGTGACGGGTCACCACCATCACAGAACGCGTGGGTTGGCAGGGGACTACTGCACTAAACTGATGAATTGGTGATACTTTCAATATATATATTTATATTCTCCAGGTTTTCTTCCACCATGGGGTTATATAATTATTAGAGATTATTGCACATGCACTTGGGACAGATTGTTAAGTATTTAGAGTTTATGGCACAATTATTGGAGAAAATTGAGAGGACTATCAGGGATTATTGCACATGCACTTTATGGGATAGAATATGGGATAGAATATCATGTATTTAGAGATTATTGCACATGCACTTTATGGGATATATTATTAGTGTATGTATTTTGGATGGACTTATAGTTGTTATTATATTATTTTAGGTATTGAGGAATTAATTTATAATCTATAGCTTATATGTTAATTAGGATTTTTTGCAGCATCACGATAGTGAGCATTTTGTGCAGCATACAAGATAGCGTCATTCTTGTATATATATTTTCTCCCTAATAAAAATATTGGTCAGTAGAATTATACAGTGGTGTGGTGGTTTGTTTCTGGCAATTTTGCAGGGGGTGTCTGGGCCACCTCCACTTTTCTTGCTTTGGGATATCTTTATTTATATAGTGGCAACAAATTACACAGTGATATACAATCAGAAGGGTTCATATGCAAGCAGGTGAACAAATGACATAACAAAATGGGTAACCCAATAAAACAAAAAGAATGAAGAGGAGAATGGAGGTGACACAAAGGGTAATACCTGCTTTGTATCAGGGTCCAGTCATTTTACCAAAAATAATAAGCATATACAAGTTGTATGGGCCAGCTGATTTAGTGCTTTTTGTGAGCAAAATGAGAAATGGAGTTTGATTAGCGGCTACCCTAAAAAGAAGCATTACAGCATCTATATATGTTGTAAGTTGATCTAATTGCTGCAGGCAGGGCATTCCATAGAATTGGTGTAGCTCCGCAGAGCTTTAACATTTAGCAACCTCACCATACTGACCAGAAGTACTCTCATGAGAAGTAACCGATCAGCAAATCACCATATTCTACTGTTGACTGGGTAGTCCTAAGTAGTGCACCCTAACTCCATAGGCAAACTAACCACAGATCCCATTGTTAATGAAACAAGCAGGCCTTGAACAAAATGTTTCAGCTTAGAACCCAAACAATCTTACAATAATTCTACTAAATTAACTAATGCAAGGTTGTTGTGAACATGTAGAAAAAAACAAATCACAACTTACCTAAGTTGAGAATAAGGCTTAGTTCTGGCTTTCTATCTTTCCCTATAGCACAGTCAGAATGGGAGCCTTATTCTTAGCCTATACTTTTATATAGAGATCGCCTACTAGAATGATTTACTCTCGATCTGGACTTCCTATAGAGACATCCCACCAGAATGACTTACTATTAGACCCCAGGAGCACACTCACCTGTCATGCAGCAGGGAATTGATTTCTATTGTCCTCATTAATATCAGCCATGTGTCCATTCATCAAATAATGCTATAGCACTGCTGGGATAGATCATGGGCCAGCATAGGGATGGCAACTTTTAAAGAAATGGTAATGAACCAATAGTATTGTAGGGACAGATACTGTGTGATGAGTTGCTATGGTCCACACAGCCATTATTCTGGGGCAATATGCATTCCGGGGGCAAAACATGAGCTGGGGTATCTTGGGTGTGAAGGGAGGGAGTACATTGGGCCTGATATGGGGGGGCAGGGGCCTGAGGGGGTGTTCGCACAGGGCGCCGAAATGAAAATGTATAATATACTTTTTAGTGATTTCAGCTTTTGCTGGTTAAATCCTTGTTACCTTTATGACTTTAATATCCAGGAGGAGGAAACAACTGCCTAGGAACTGGGTCAACTATCTCTAATGAAGGAAACAGCCGCAGAGTAAAGCCTGGATTGTTCTATAGGTTACGTCTCCTGATTATTACCTGTAATTGCATTAATGTAACAATGTGTTCTAGGCAATTCGCTCTCTGACTAACAGCATAAGCGGAGTAATGCTGCTTCTTCTCCATGAGACTCCTCTGCAAAAGGTTGATATCTACATGCATTATCAAAGATGCCATGTGTTGTTTTATAAACACAGGTAAAGGTCAAAATACAAAATACAGTAGATAGTCACATTTGAGAGTTAAAAAAGTTCACCTGGTTCCTCAGCGGAACCGGCAGACACCACAGCGAAACTGCAAAGATACTGCCTCTGTTTTGCTGCCTGTGACCCCTTAGGAAAGGGTGACACAACCAAGAGTTTATTTTGAATATAGTAGCAAAAAGACAGACTAAACAGCTGGCATCAGAATAATCAACAATAATCTGGTTATAAAGCCAACTGTCCCTGATTTGGAGGGACTGTCTCTCTTTTTAGTCAATGTCCCCTTGTCCCTCGTTGTTCTCATTTGTCCCTTTTTGAGGTGTAACCTGCAGATCTGCATCAATAAATGATTCACACATAATCCATATCTGGTGGAGTTGCTCAACCATTAAAGCCCTAAGGGACCAAATCTTTTCCATTTATGGGCAGGTCTCTCGGAATAAATGAACCAACACGCCTCAAGTGGCACTCCTATCTCTTTTCCAGAACTCCATAGCCAACTCTAAAAAGGACATTTTGAGACATTTCCTGGCAGCCACCATGAGGGCTATTATCGTAAGACATTGGAAAAAGCAGCCCATTGATAGAATGGGTACAGGAACTAGAATGGATTCGCTATATGGAAAGCTTGGTTGCTAATGACACATAACCCACAAATAGATATATAGTGACCTGGGTGGGATGGTTGGACTACCGAGACTCGCACCTCCCTACCTTGATATAATCAAATGGATAGGCCTGTGATTTGTGCCTCTTCACCAACTTGACACACCCTTTTGGACCATAGCTGGCTCAGAAGCACACAAAACGCATGGGGTAGATATTAACGTTAGGCCATGGTCCCAGAACTTATCCTAAGGGCTCCCTCTCACCCCACCTTTTGAAGCCCTGTGCTCAGCCGTTAGCCCACCAGTCAATTGCCAAGGCTCACTTACTCCCCCAACCTTGGTACCCCTCTTCCTCCTCACTAGCCCCCCACCGACTCTCCGACACCAGGACACTGGTATAGCAGCTCATCTTTAGTATACAAATGCTATTGGCAAAACATATGAAAGAATGATCTCAAAGGCTCTCCATTGGGAACCAACACAAGTAACATGGTCCACTGATACAAAGAGTGATTATGTGCGTCCTCAGTATGAGCACTGCCAACAAGTATGAATGATAACTACTGTAGATGGCGAGATGTAAAACTGATGTTATATATATAATTTTGGAATATTCCTGCTGTATCCCCTCCCTTACCCCCCTTTTTTACCTTCTGTAACCCCTCAGTACCCCCAATTTACTTTTAAAACCAATAAAGTTTAGCAGCTCTTTTTGGCAGATTTTTTTCAGTAATTCTCTGTTTTTACTTAATTATTTACTTTTTCTTTGGCAAGAGTCGTGTAGAGTGCCAATTTTGTATCCAGTTATTGCTGGGCATGCCAGTCCTTGGCCTTGGTGGGATGTTAATTGAGCTCATTGGCTGGCATTTTATGTGACTTTGTAGCTGTGAGTTAAAGCGGATATAAACCCACCTGGAAACTCTTTGCTAGAAAGGGTACTGGTTCACACTGACAACAACAAATAAAACTTATCAATAGTAGATTTAGGGCTGAACCTAGCCTCTCTGAACTATAGAAAGGTGCCCCTCAGAAGTGCTGCTTCACTACCCAACTGAGGACTGTAAAAACATGATGACCCAATATCTGCTGAATCACTAATGAGATCATAATAATCTTAAAGGAGCCACAGCACTCAACCCTGTTAGCTTGCAGACAACCTAAAATCTGTCTCTCAATCTGGTTAAAAACAGAGGTATCGGTCCACACACATATGCAGAAGTATGCTTAAGCTGCACCACCAAGCGTCAAGGTGTTAGAGTTGGGACTGCACCTCACAGAGGCACCTTGACACCTTGACACACCCCACAACCCTTAAAGCAAACCAAAACCAGTTTCTGTCGGCCCTGGTGTCAAGAAGACAGATTCCCTCTCCTAGATGCATCCCAATTCAGGATGCCCCACTGTGTGAACTCCCCTGGGACTGCCATAAAACGTACCCTGCTATTGATCCAACAGCAAATGTGTGTGTGGCATCCCCTCGGTTGAATGGCCAGTGTCAGCAGTAGGGGAGCAACTAGCAAGCGGCTCTGAGAACTCCATTCATTCATAATTTTGTAGATTGCTGGCTGACGGAATCTATTCTGAATTGCTGGAATCCTGTGCATGCGCCATGGGAGTAATGTAAGACATCCAGTGCTCCTGGGGTTTCACACACAATGGCATTCCAAATCAGAATGTCTCTGTAAAGAGGTACCAAAATCCAGGTGAGTGCAAAATCTGGGTTTTGGTCTGCTTTAAAGCGGCAACAAAACCCTTGTGCCCGAGACCTTCCCTCCCCACTTGGTTACCAAATCCCCACTCGACTGGCCACATCCGGGACTTTCCTGTAGATTGGTGAGCGCTCCTGTCCCCAGCCTATTTAAATGGGCAGGAACACGCCTCAGATACAGGGGAGCCAAGCGTCTGGCCACCGGGAAAGTCAGCCCTGTGGGAGCCGCCTGTAAAGGTGAGTTTACAGGCGACCCCGGGGGTTTCACGCAGTGAGGTATCCCAGTTTAGCATTACCTAATGGCAGGCTAGTCTGAAGGAATGCAGGGCCACACTGCAAGGGTTTTGAGCGCTTGAACTTTTCTCAAGGGCATGCTGATTTTGATGCCTCACTAGCTGATACCCCCAGAGTTGCGTGAAAAGCGTACCTTTCCAGCAGTCCCATGGGACATGTGCGGGCTCTAATATAAGGCATATAGCACAGTTTTGGAGATAGCCCATCATAGGGAAAGGGGAGTGGCCACATCCCCAGTCTCCTTGTGGTCTGTGGTGTACTAGTGTCCCCAGCCTATCTGAAAGGAGGAAGACACGGTGGAGGAGCGCTGGAAAATATATGGGTGGGTGACTTAATAAGCCATGCTTAAAGAGGAAGCATTTTGTGACACTTCACCCACACCTCCCTCCCCCGTGCAAAATATTGCTGTGATAAATGTGCTGTGATGTTTTATTATTTTAATACCCAACTCGGCCAAGCAAAGGAGAGAGATGGGTAGCTGGGGGGTTACAAAAGTTTGGACTTCCTCTTTAAAGAGGAACAACGGACCTCTAAGCAAGTCAGTCCTGTTAGACCCCCACCATGATGCAGGCGGAGCTTAGCCATGCTGCTGCCCTGGCCTGAGATGAGCACTACACTGAGCAGGTGTGATATCTCGGAGGCGGCTCAGTGCATCGTGGGGCAGAGATGAAGATGAGATGGCACTGCTCTACGGAAAGCACCCAAGAAGAATGGTCGATCACAGGAGGAAGGGCAGGAGATGGGTACGTTTAACCTGCCAAATGTAAAAGCAAAAGTTTAAAGGGAACAGAGGACAAAGTTTGGGGAGTTTTTGAGAACACCCCAGACTATCCAGTGGTACTCTTTAATGCATACAATAACAATACCCATCCCCAAAATACTGATATATCAAAAGATTAGAATAAATCACAGTACAATAAAGTATCTAATATACCCCCTCCCCACCCCAACAAAAATATTATAAATATATACCTAAAATTATATACTCACATATAGTATAGAACTCAGAAGATCAATCCACCAAGTGAAATGCAATATCAGAGCTAAGTGATAAAGACACTGACCAGGATAGGAGGTGGGTGAGGGTCAGGGGGAGCTGGTCTCAACGCATTCCACAGCACACAAGGGAAATGGTCAGGAAACCATGGCACACCTTTGCGTCAGCTGAACCTCTGCACCACCAAAGCATTCAGCCCTTTCCAGTATCTTTGCATATAGAACTCCATGCCCAATTTAGGGCTTCTAGAGATCCTAGATATCTCCAACTAGAGGGGCATCCAGCGCGTGTACTGTGATGCATTTTGGTAAATGAATATCCATTTTTTTTTAATATTCTTTATTTAAGAAAATGTAAACACATTACAATGAAAAGAGAGTCAAGAAAAGTCCAGGAAGGCAAAATCCATACAGATACAGTACCTCCGTAGATGTGTACAGGCAGAACTCTGATAATCTTATCCTCTACCACAAACAGCAGACACCAGTTCAATACTTAAGAATATCCTAATATTCTCCTAGACCTCTACAATGCTAGGTGGAGCTGCTAACTATAAGCCTACGGTCCTCTGGCAGAGTATTGTGATCTGGTTTCATTTTCTTAACCTGTATCTCGGGGGGGGGGGGGCATTACATGTGTCTTTCATTAGGCTCATCATCCCCTTGGGCCTTTCATTTCCCCCCCTAGGTCATATCGTTTCTGTATCCATAAAGCACTGTGCATGGAAATGCTGGACTTCGAGAAAGAGAGGGTAATAAAGAGGGGTGTAAACAGAATTATGAAGGGGAGGGTCAGGTCTGAGGGGTGGGGCTTGGGATGAGGGGGTGTTGGGGGGGGTGGCTCAGGGTCCGGACTGTCTTGTCTGCTTTGTCATCTCTCACGTGGCCTGTTCGTTGGCCGACCCTTCCCGATGGGCCAAAGTCTCGCTCAAATCCCAGATCTCAAGGGTCAAAAAGATCCCCAAACTCTCCAGATTCCTGAAAGAGTAGCCAAGGGAGCCAGTTGTTTCTAAACTGCTCATCCCTATCTTGGAGGGCGAGAGTCATGTCTTCCATCAACCTTCTATGTTTCTATCTCTCTAATGGCCATGACTTCACCAATCCAGTCCCTTATCAATGGTATCCGCTCTGTTTTCCAGTAGCGGGGGATAACTTGCTTGGCGGCGTTAAGCAGGTGCGCCAACAGAGACCCCCTGTATGTCCTCAGCGACATGTCCGATAGATGTAATAGGATTAGCGCCGGATCTTCCGGTATCCGCATGCTCGTGACCTTCGATATAATGGGAATGACCTTCATCCAATAAACCTGGACCCCCTTTCCTTATTACATCTCCAGCAGTGCGGGGCAGTGTCAGGAAACATCTTACTAAGCCTGTCTGGAGTGTAATACCACCTGGACATCAATTTGTAGTTGGTCTCCTGTACCCTTGTGGAGATTGAGGTCTTATACGCCAGGGCCGCAATCTTTTCTCTCTGTTTTTCCGTAAGGGGTCTTCCAAAGTCAGCTTCCCAAGCCCCCCAAGGAGGCTGCGCCAACCCCTGTCCCGCCATTAGGAGGGTATAAATGTTTGAAATTAGATGGGAGGGGGGGGTCACTGTCTACGCAGATTTTTTCAAATTCAGTGAGTTTCCGACACCGCTCTCTCCTGAACCCCAGTAGGGAAAGGAAGGATTGGAGCAGTAGTAGAAACCAGGGATCAAGTTTGGCATTGGGCCACTTAGCTATCAGCTCCTCTAGAGGGGTCCACCCATTTTCAGAAATTAAATCCCTGTTTCTTAATGAGCATACGTCCCCCCAACCTTTAGTGTATTGTCTAGCTTGGCTCATGGGCAGGAGGGGGTTGTTTATCAGTGACGTCAATGGGGACGGCCAGGGGGAAATCTCATTCTGATTCTTGAATCTCTGGAAGGTGGCTAGGGTCGCTGTTATCGTTGGGTGTGCTCCCGTGCGGAGTCCGGGTATGTCCCTGTTCCATGGCACGACATCCAGGGGCATCGGGGCTATAGTGTGCTCCAATTGGACCCATCGCTTTGTCTCCCGGCACCTCTGCCACTCACAAACCCGCTGCAGGTGGACTGCCGCCCAGTACAATTTAATGTCTGGCAGTGCCATGCCTCCCTGTCCCTTGGGCCTGCAAATCAGCCGATGCTTAAGCCTGGGTGGCTTTTTTTGCCACACAAACCTCACAAAAGCCTTATTCATGTCTTTAAAGAATTGCATGGGGATGTGGATCGGGAGTGCCTGGAACAGGAGTCTGGGCAGGATTGACATTTTTATTATGTTGACTCTGCCCATTCATGAACACGTGGGGAGATCCCAGCACTCCAGGTCGGCTTTAACCCTTTAAACGCCAGCCACGTAAATTTTACGTGGCTGCCTCTCCAACCGTTAAACGCCAGCCACGTAAAATTTACGTGCCTGACTTTCCCCATTAATAAAATAAAAAGTATAAAAAAATATCACTTACCTGACCCCTTGTTTGATTCATCCGGGTCTCCTCTTCAGCCAGAGGGGCTCCGATCGGCGATTGGGGGTCCTCCGGCTGCAGGGGAGGGCCCGGAATAGGGTGCCCCCCCCGTTTCAGCAGCCGCCGGCATTTGCCTGCAAAAAAAAAAAAATGACATTTACTCACCTCCGCTCCCGCCGGCTCCCGCCGCCTCTCCTCTTCATGGGGGGGGCTCCGATCACCCCCCCCCCCGGCTCTTCCGTCTTCTGGAGGAGGGCATAACAGCCCTCCTCCCTTTACCTCCTCCGATGGCGGCCGCCATCTTGGATTCTGGCCCCGCCCCTTCGGGGCGGGGGCGATGACGTCACCGCCGGGTGTCATCGGGGCACCCGGCAGTTCAGCTCTCAGATGCCGGTGACGGCTGGACAGGGAAGGAGGGAGGTAGGCGATCCTCCGATCGCCTGCCTCCCCCCTCCTCTGCCCAGCCGTCACGGACAGCAGATCGCCGAGGGACACAGTGTTTAAAAAAAAAAGTGTCTGTCTTTTTTTTTTACTTTAACCCTTTGTGAACTGGTAAGGGGTCCATGTGACCCCTTATACCAGTTCACAGGGCTCGGGGGTCTGGCAAGTCAACCCTTAAAAATCAAAAAAAAAAATGGGGTCCCCCTCCCTTCGAGGGGGGATCCTATGTCATTTTTTTTTTTAATTAACCCTTTCTTACCTGTAACCCAGTAGGTATAAAAGGCTTCCAGCAGCAGCAGGAGAGCAGAAGCCTAATGATCAGCGTGGGACACAGGGATGGATGGGAGGTAAGTATTAAAAAAAATATTCAAAATTTTTTTTTTTTTTTTAAATAAAGATATTATTTAAAAAGTGTGTCTGTGTGTTTGTTTTTACTTTTAACCCTTTGTGAACTGGTAAGGGGTCCATGTGACCCCTATACCAGTTCACAGGGCTCGGGGGTCTGGCAAGTCACCTGCGGCTAGTGGTTGACTCGCCATTAACCCAGAGACCCCCCATTACCTGCCTCCCAAAAAAAACTTAAAATTCCCCCAAGAAATGGTGGACCAGACCCCCCCCCCCCCCCCGTGAAGGGGGACCCCACACCAATTTTTTTTATTTAACCCTTTATTATGTGGATAGTAGTTGTATTTTATTTGTAAATGTTTATTTGTAAAAAAGTGCTCTTTTCAGTTTATGGGATCACCTGGACAGGAACGGGGGGCTACCGATACATATGTGGTATCATTGTAATCGGGAGAAATGGGGCTTTCACATGCAATATGGTTTTCTTTAATAAAATAAATGTTTTTGTTTAAAATAAAGGAGACAATTAAAAAAATATATATTTTTTAATTTTTTAATTTTTTAATTTTTTAAAAAATATTTAAAAAAGTAGAAAAAATACAAACAAGACATTTCATGTTAAAGCCTAAACTCTGCCACAAAAAGAAAATATGCCATTTTCTTGGAAATTCCTGCAAAAATCACAGTTAAGCATCACGTAAAATGGTGAAAAATATCCTGTCAGGAGAGGGTGACAAAATCTCAAGTAGACTGGCAGTCAAAAGGTTACAGGTACCTATGCATGTTGGGTATTGTTCTGCTCGGGGGACCTTGCGCTTTCAGATTTAGCTTGTTTTTTTCTTATTTGCATATTGATATTTTAAGAAAAGGTGTTTTTTATTCTGCTTTTTTATACATTTTTTTGTAAAACCCTGTGCAACCTAAGAATTCTTCGAGATATTACTTCCAGAAAGATGAGCCCACTACAACAAGCTGGGTACGCTTAGAAAGCTTAACATGTGTACTTTCAGGGAATATATGGTTTATGGGGGATATTCCAAATGTAAAGGGTTGTTTTGGTAGAAAAAGCACAAGGTGCGCACTTTGTCTGCAGAGCTGAAAATCTGAAGTAAAACTACCGCTATGCGCATGCTTTACTTTGGTGTGTTTGGCAACTCTTTCCTTGACAGAACCTATGCATGTTGGGTATCGTTCTGTTCGGGGGATGTTGCTTTTTCAGATTTTCTGTTTTTTTCTGGTTTGCATATAGGTTTTTTTAGGAAAATGTGGTTTTGATTCTGCTTTTTTATTCATTTTTAGGGAAACCCTGTGCAACCTAAGAATTCTTCGAGATATTACTTCCAGAAAGATGAGCCCACTACAACAAGCTGGGTATGCTTAGAAAGCTTAACATGTGTACTTTCAGGGAATATATGGTTTATGGGGGATATTCCAAATGTAAAGGGTTGTTTTGGTAGAAAAAGCACAAGGTGCGCACTTTGTCTGCAGAGCTGAAAATCTGAAGTAAAACTACCGCTATGCGCATGCTTTACTTTGGTGTGTTTGGCAACTCTTTCCTTGACAGAACCTATGCATGTTGGGTATCGTTCTGTTCAGGGGATGTTGTTTTTTCAGATTTTCTGTTTTTTTCTGGTTTGCATATAGGTTTTTTTAGGAAAATGTGGTTTTGATTCTGCTTTTTTATTCATTTATAGGGAAACCCTGTGCAACCAAAGAATACATTGAGGGATTACTTCCAGAAAACTGCACCCATGTTAACAAGCCTGGTACGCCTAGAAAGATTGAGGTGTGTACTTCTAGGGAATATATAGTTTGTGGGGGGTATTTCAAATGTAAAGGGTTGTTTTTCTTGAAAAACTGCAAGGTGCGCATATTGCATAGCATAGTTGTATTTTATCTGAAAATCCCCTAAAGCGTTGTTTCAATTTGGGGGAGTCTCCTGGGCAGGAAAGGGTGTCTACCTATACATATGTGGTACCGCTGTAACCGGAAGAAATTGGGGTTTCACACGCAATAAGATTTTATTGACAAACTTACATTTTTTATTACAAAAAAACACTACAAATTGTAAAAAATAGTTTTTTTTTATTTTTTTGCACAATTTTCACCCAAAAATATTGAGAATACACTTAGAAAATGACAAACAAGCCCAGGCTCCGCTGAAAAAAACAATATATCACTTTCCTGGGAAATCCCTGGAAATCCCTTCAAAAATCACAGTTGAACATGGGGAGCGCAAAATAGGGCAAAATAATCTGGCAACAAAGGGTGACAAAATCTCAAGGTAGGCTGGCGGTTAAAGAGTTAATCTTCCGGGCCAATGGCAGGAAGTTCAATGCGTATATGTTCGGCAGGCAGCTGGGAAGCTGTGTGCCGAGGTAGGCTATGGAGGTCTTAGCCCATCGGAACGGGAAGGACTGTTGAAGGTTCCTGCCCACATCCTGGGGCAGGGAGACATTTAGGGCTTCTGATTTGTCCAAGTTTATTTTAAAGAGAGAGAGTCTGCCAAAGGTCTCAAGCTCCTTCATCAGGACTGGGAGAGAAATCAAGGGGTTTGTTATGAAAAAGAGGAGGTCGTCCGCATACGCGGCCACCTTATGTGTCCCATCCAGGGATTCCAGGCCCCCTATGTCTACGCTGTCTCTCACTCTGCATAGAAGGGGTTCCACCGAAAGGGCAAACAGCAGGGGCGAAAGCGGGCATCCCTGGCGGGTGCCGTTTCGGATGGGCAGTGGGTCTGACAGGAGGCCATTGACCCTGACCCGAGCAGTTGGGATAGTGTACAGTGCACCTATAAACCTAAGCATGGTTTCCCCAAGGCCCACGTGTTGGAGTGTTTTTTTCATAAATGACCAGTTCACGTGGTCAAAGACCTTTTCTGTGTCGGTTGACAGTATCATCAACGGGGTGTTCGCTAATTTGGCCTTGTGCATCACATTAATGGCCCGGACCACGTTGTCCCTGGCCTCCCTGCCAATGATAAACCCAGTCTGGTCCAGATGTTTCAGCTGAGGTATAATAGGAGCTAATCTATTGGCTAGGACCTTGGCAAATAGTTTCAGGTCCGCATTAAGTAGGGAGATGGGCCGATCATTTTTACAGGAGAGTGGATCCTTCCCAGTCTTGTGTATGACTGTGATATGGGCTTCTAAACCCCTAAGCGAGAAGGTTCCCGGAGCCCCCGGACTTATGATTGAGTTCCAGGCACGGACTATACTCGGCCCCAGGATGGGAAGGAACATCTTATAGTATTGTATAGTATATCCGCCGGGGCCTTCCCTGCTGGGGGGCTGCTTGATCACCCTTTCCAACTCCTCTAGACTTATGGGGACCTCTAGTGTTGCCGCCACTTCCTCGTTGGTATGCCTGAGCCCCTTATGTATTCTCCTCTGCCCGCCGAGAGCGCGCGTGTCGACGCTCCCGACGGCAGGTTGTAGAGTTTCGTGTAATAGGATCTGAAAGTGTCCGCTATCTTGTCAGTGGCGTGTATCCGGTGCTGGTGCTCGTCGAGCAGCCCCGCTATAAAGTTGTGTGACTGTTGCAGCCTCAGCGCGCGCGCGCGAGGATAGAGCTGCGCTTATTCCCAAACTCATAGTATGTGTGCTTGCACTTTTTGAGGTATTTTGCTCTATGCATAAGTAGATAATTGAGTGCCTCTCTCGCTTGAGTTAACTCGCCGAGCACCCGCACCGCCCCCGACTGTTTGTGGGACAATTCCAGACGCTTGACTTTTTCCGTGAGGTCCGCAATTTGGGCCAGTCTTTCTCTTTTAATTCTGGATGCGTGGCTAATCAGCAGCCCCCTAATCACACTCTTGTGTGCCTCCCAGAGAATCAGTGGCGTGACCTCCCCATTGTCATTGTTATTGAAGTAGGACTCTATGCCCTCCCGTGTGTCTTTCGCCACCACTGCATCCCTGAGGAGGGATTCGTTCAACCTCCAATTTAATGGGGTGGGGGGTC
This sequence comes from Gastrophryne carolinensis, assembly GCA_027917425.1. NCBI lineage: Eukaryota > Metazoa > Chordata > Amphibia > Anura > Microhylidae > Gastrophryne > Gastrophryne carolinensis. The sequence goes on from CM051234.1 coordinate 164,522,565, forward strand.
TATCTGTTATGGCTAACTCCAAGTAGATCGGGTCATGGTCCGAGAAGGTAATAAATTCCTCCATCTCCAGCCTGGCTTAACAGGCTATGTGAGATCCACAAATAATCAATTCTAGAGTATGTTACATGTACTTTTGAGAAAAAGGAGTAGTCTCTAGCGGTTGGATTGCTAATCCGCCACGCATTCACCAGCTGCAGGGCATGGAGTTTTGATCCGGACTGCTCTGAGGGTCGTGTGGGACACAGAGGACCTCCCCGTTGATGAGTCTAGCATGGGCTCTATAGGCATATCAAAGTCCCCACCTAGTATGATCTCGCCCTCGGCAAACCCAGCAAGTCTGTCCAGGGTCTGTGTAAGAAACCTGGCCTGCCCCTGATTTGGAGTATATATGGAAGCCAACGTGTACATTTTCTGCCCAATGAGACCCTTGGCCATAACTATTCTGCCCGCCTCGTCGCTCCACTCATCTCGCAAGATGAACGGAACATCTTTTGCCAGCATAATTGCCACCCCTTTCTTTTTCGCCTCCGCCGTGCAGCTGGTGAAGACCCGCGGAAAGTTCCTGTTGTGCAGGCGTGGGGCTTTGTGCTTTTTAAAGTGTGTTTCCTGCACAAAAACAATCTTGGCCCTCTGCCTTCTCAACTCCTGCCAGAGGATCGTTCTCTTCTCCGGGGAGTTGAACCCTTTTACATTTAAGGAGATTACTTTTACCGGATTCATCCTGAGCCTAGGGGGTAGGGACTAGGGTGAGGGTAATACTAGACGGGAAGTGTCCACCAGAAAGTAGGGGTTGGTGTTTGGAAACACGAACTATTATAGTCGGCTGGTTCCCAGCAGAGTGCTGGGGCCAGCAAGAGTGCACAGTAGCAAGGGGGAGCGACCCAGAGACCTGCCGGGCGCTTCCTCCTTTCCGGTAGGGCTTATCCGCCTCTCCGGTTAAGTACACTAAGGGCCTTATTTATCAAGGGATAGCGGCAGGTAGTGTCTCACTAGCGCCAGGTAGCGCCAGCTATCGGCAGCTACCGACTCCAGAAAATTCTGTGACCACTTCGGCAATGTTAGATATTTTTTTAAGGTAAAAAAAAAAAAAAAAAAAAAATTGGTGCAGAATTGATATTACAGGTCTGATATTAATGTATTCATATTACAAAATGTTTAGAAAAACTTGTTTAATTTTTTAATCAAAAAATATGGTTGTTTGGGGGGTTAAAAACTACTTTTAAGCCATCGCCGCCAGTGCTCTGGGGTTTAAACAAGCATTTCACAGCGCGAGAATTTTTTGAGCGTGATTTGTTAATGAATATGCTGGGAGCCGTTCGCTCTGGCCATTCGCTGTCAGGCGCACCCATATAGCGCGGAACCTGTGAAACAGCGACTCCTAACCCCGTATTCAATATTACCGCACACCGACTGAGTCGCTGTCAACAAGCACAGCGAATACTAGCGGGCGCTGTGAAAATCATGCTACTGGCGCTCATCTGTCGCTACCTGGCGCTATTAATGAATCGGCCTCTAAGTGGAGGAGGGTAGAGAGGACCTGTCACGCCTTCTGTGGGTGGGAGCCGCACTCCAGCTGATCGCTAGTGTAAGGCCGGGTGTTACCCCACAGTAGTTGGCCTCACTGATTCCAGGTGAAAAGGTCTAGGGAGTGGGAAATGAGGTAAGGGCGTGCAACATCTTACTTAACAATCTGTTGAAATAACGGAGGAACAAAACCATTTAACGAAATAACCATATGAATAACTCACCAAACAGTAGAACGTCTCATCGACTCCGACTTTCGAACTGCCAGCCCCTGCCTCTTCTGCCGGGCCGCGCCCCCAGGACACCCCACGGCCATTAAGCCTGCGTCCCCGGATATTGTGAGAAAATTCAATAGAGCATAGAGCATTACCAGGCCCGTCCTCTCAGGTAAGGGATGGGACAAGTGGGGCCCGGGTGCGGCGCGCCCGCAACAGAGGCAAGGGCAGGACAGAATTATCGCCTACGACCCTGGCCACCCCTCCTCCCCCCGCATGGGCCCCCCCCCCTGTCGCTGTGGTAATTGTCTAGAACATAGTTCGCTAGCTCTCGCGCCGTCCAGTCTGGGATGTCGATCACTTCTGTCTCGAGAAAGTTAAACAGGTCCGGCAGCTGGCTTGGCGATCTGAGGGTGAAGAACCCACCATCCTTTCTGACAATGAGCTGAAATGGGTGGCCCCATCTGTATGTCGCTCCTTTCTGTTGCACTGTCTCCAGGAGTGGTTTCAACAGCTTGCGCATCTGGAGAGTTCTCCGCGATAAGTCCTGGAGGATGATCACTTGGGAGCCTTGTATGGCACAGGACCCCTTTCCCATGCTCGCCGAATCAGCTCTTCTTTGATCTTAAAGAAGTGGACCCTGCAAATGATGTCTCTTGGTCTGTCGGTCTCCTGCGGGCGAGGACCCAACGCCCTGTGAACTCGGTCCAGCTCTATCTGGTTAGTACTGGACAGGTCTAGGAGCGAGTTGAAGATGGACGCAGCCGCGGCCGCCAGATCCTGGGTTCCCACTGACTCTGGCACGCCTCGGAGGTGAAGATTGTTCCTCCAGCCCCTGTTCTCTGTGTCATCCTGAGATAGTGAGAGGTTGGAGAGTGTACGCTTGTTACTTTCCTGCTGCTGTTCGAGCGTCTGGAGTCGGCCCTCAAAAGATCTGTATGAGTCTTCCACTCTGTCCATCCTCTGGGACACTTCCGCCACCGTCCCCTGCAGCGTAGCCAGCTCCCTCTTGATAATGCCCTCCATTCTAGAGACATATCCATCGAAGTCTCCGCGCGCCGGTAAGCCCCGAAGGGCCTCCCTGATATTGACTCGTACCGCCTCGGCTATGGAGTGCTAGAGGAAATCCAGCGGTACCATGGGAAGCGAGCTCTGCAGATGGTTAAGCCCTTGAAGGGGAGAGCAAGTGCTTTGTAGAGGGGATTGCTGGAGGGTAGTGGGCATTTGGGATCCATAGGGGTGCATCCCTCGTGAGGTCTCCCCGGGGCTAATTCTCTGGTTCTGCGAGTCGTCCCATGCATTGCAGCGCTCTATTGACTGCAGGGGCTCCTCAGCAAGATATTCCGGGGCCGCCGCCTCCCTAGCGTGCCATGCTGGGTCGGGGCTCAGGAGGGGCGACTGGATGACAGGGGATTCACTGCTCACTGAGGGCCCAGGTGACATTTCCAGATGGGGTTGGGGTTGGTAGCTCTCCTCCATCTCCTCATCTGTTCTGGGCTGGGGTTTGATGGGGGAATCTGGGCTTGGGGGATGCATATCTTCGATTGCGGAGAGTGGAGTGGGGCTCACCTCCCGCTCAGTTGTCTTCTGCCCACCAGGGAGTCTGCCGCCCCAGTCTTGACCAGTCCTGCCCCTCTGCAGTATCCCCGTCCCCTCTCTCCCGTTGTTGCTGTCATCTGAGGGTGTTAAACCCTCTCGTGGAGGAGGGGGGGCATCGTGTCTGGGGGGGCGCATGACTGCCCATTATCCACCCGTCTCCCCCGGCCGTCAGGCGCACAGTGTACCTGCGCTTCGGTCACGCGGAAAGGACCTGCGCCGCTGCTCCCCGCCTCCGCCGCCTCTACAGCTGGTCTGTCACCTGCGGCTTTCTCCTCCGGGCTGCCGCCTCCAGCTCCCACTCTTCGCTGCGGGGAGATCACCGAGTGTCTTGCGGCGTCCCCTCTCTCTGCTTCCTCCGGCCGCCGCGCCGCCATCTTGGATCCGTCAGGCGGGGATCCCCTCGTCGCTGAGGCAGAGAAAAAAGTTGTGATGCGCTGGTCTTTTCTTTTCTGGGGTGTTCCTCTGCACTTCCCCCGTCTGGACATCTGCTGACACGCTCAAGGTAACACTCCGACAGGTACATTTCACTGTCTGTGTGCAGAGCTCCCGCCAAACACGTCTCTACACCACCATGTCAAGCTCCGCCCCCCGAATATCCATTTTTTATCCTTTTTACATTTGTGCGGGTATTTACGGTACATTGTTCTATATCTCCAAATAAATATTTTTTCGGCAATAAATCTTTATTTAACAAATGTAAAATGGCTCTGGCCCTGAAAACATGAGTCTACCTAATATGGCTCTGGTAGTAATATATGATCACAGCCTTCCAGAAGTGTATATACCCCAGAATTTAAGTGTTATCCCAAAAGCTTGACAGATGAATATACTTGTATAGATTTAAATCAGCCTCTGTAAATCTAAGGTACTCTTTGTCTCTTTCACCCTACAAGACGCTTACATTTCACTCGATCATTGACATTCCCAAGGCACTGTTCGTACATTAAAAAATTGTGACTATTTATTACCTGACTACTCAATTCTATCTGTGCTGTTAATTTTCTTTCCAAGTTCTCTACTGTTCAGATCTGATGAACTGAGATTTATGCTGCATTCCCTGGCTGGGAAACATCCAGGTGCTAAAAATAAATGTGTTACCTTATGTAGGATATTTCCAGCCATTCCGGGGTACTCTGTATGCAGTGGATGTAAGCTCTTCAAAAAAGAGCCTTGCACTGATGGGGATTGAAAATGGTGAGAAAATCCCAACTTTTACTTCACTTTGCTTAAACACGAGGTTATTGGCAAATGAATAGCACAAGTGAATATACTGATTTATCATTTAGACCAAGATGCTGTTGTAGTATTAAAACCTTTTGCTGAAGTGTTGGTTTAATTGGATTAGGCGGACATTTTCACAGGAACATTTTTCAAACACAAGGTGAGAGATTTCCAGTGACAACCCTGTTGCATGCAGCATTCAGCTTTGTATGCAGATATGCAGCTCCAACTAACGTTCCACGGAGGGCATCCCAATTTAGGATGCAGTGGAAAACACTACCTAACCCCCTGTCTCCCCCTGTGTCTGAGCAGCACACTCACGGCTCCGGGTCCAGCAGTAGTCAAATGCGGTACTTCCTTTGTTCTGCGCACCCCTGCTGGTAGACTATCATGCCGGGATGCCACCAGCATACTCTGATGAGTATGCTGCTCAGCCAGGAGGTCAGGTACTGTTAAGAACAAGTGATAGTGGCTAAATTGTGCCCAATTAGCCTTAGTGTTACAAGGTCTCAGTTGTGAATGGGGAGCAGTGATTTTAAATTTGATGTTATGGCTCTTATAGGGTTCACTGGACGTTTAACATGGCAATGAACTCTCTAAACCCCTGGCAACAAACATGAGTACACTCTGAAAGTAAAAATTGTGCCCGACTGACCATTATCCCTCCCCGGTGTTATGTGGCTCATTAGTGTTACATGGTCTCAGGTGTGAATTGGAAACAGGTTTGTTAAATTTGGTGTTTGGGTTTGCTGGAAGTTCAACATGGCACCTCATGGCAATGAACTCTCTGAGGATCTGAAAACTGAGAACTGCTGCACTACATAAAGATGGCCTAGGCTATACGAAGTTTGCCAACACCCTGAAACTGGGATGCAGCATGACCATACAACGGTTTAACAAGACAGGTTCCACTCAGGACAGGCCTCGCCATGGTTAACCAAAGAGGTTGCTCAAGGTCATATCCAGAGGGGCGCCATCCCCTTAGCTGTGGCAGATTAAATAGTATAATTCCAAAAATATATATGTTGTGCAGTGTTTTATTGAAGGGGAATTTGGGGTAATAGCGGGTGAGATAACATGGAGCTCTAGTCCAATCAAGAGGTTGTCTTTTCAAAATAGACATATGAGTGCTGTTAGCATTGCTGCAGAGGTTAAAGAGGTGGCGGGTCAGCTCAGACTATACACCGCACACTGTGTGGTCTGCATGGCTGTCGCCCCATAAGGAAGCCTCTTCTAAACATATAAACAGCTACAAAGGCACCATTAATCTGTTAACCCTTTAAATGCCAGCCTACCTGCATATTAAGTTACCCTCACAGGTTTAACTGTGATTTTTGCAGGAATTTTCCGGAAAATTATATATTGTTTTTTTTTAAGTTTGGACTTTAACATGAAATGTCTTGTTTGTATTTATTTTTTCAGTGCTTCCTTAACATTAGGGGTGAAATATGTGGAAAATAACCAAAAAATGATTTTTTTTTACAATTTGTAGCTTTTTTTTAATAAAACAATTATTTTTGTAAATGAAAATCATATTGCATGCAAAAGCTCCATTACTCCTGGTTAAAATTGTACCACATACAGTATGTATTGGTACACAGACTTTCCTTCCCAGGATACACCCAAAAATGAAAAAGTGCTATAGGAGATTTTTCAAATAAACCTACTATGTGCACCTTGTGCACCAAGAAAAACAACCCCTTACATTCAAAATACCCCCACAAACTAAATATTATCTGTAAATATACACCTCAAGCTTTCTAGGTGTACCAGGCTTGTTGACATGTTTCAATGTCAAGGAATTCACTGGTTGCAAAGAGTTTCTCTAAAAAGATCTATGAAGAAACCACATTTTCCTAAAATATCAATTTGCAAACAAGGAAAAAAACAAGATAAATCCAAAAGCACAAGGTTCCCCGAGCAGAACAATACCCAACATGCATAGGTTCTTTTAACCATTTTAACTGCCAGCCTACTTGAGATTTTGTAACCCTCCAAGCCATTTTTCAGTAGTTTGCACTATGTTTAACTGTGAATTTTGCAGGAATTTCAGGAAAAAGTATATATTTTTTTGTCAGCATCTGGGCTTTAAAATGAAAAAAAATCCAGTATTTTTAAAATATTTTTGAGTGAAATATATTTAAAAAAGTGAGTCTGAAGTAAGTCCAATATTCAGTTAGTGTTATCCTTACTATTGTTCTCCGCCCCACTTCACCCCCATTCTACGTTAACTATGGCCTCTATCCTTTGCACTACAGCCTCTCATAATGGCCTCTTGCTACCCTGTCTTCACTTTTCTCATTCCTTGCAGAACATCCCCGCTCCATAGCGAGACACTTTATAACTGCAGAGTTATTTTGCTTGGTATAGGCTTTAATGTCCTCCTCTTATATACAATACATGCAGTCCTCCCTTTAGTGATGGACTCCTTGACTGTTCTGCAAGTTTTCCCTCCTGTGTTATCGTTACAGGGTGCCCCGGGTCTTACACCTGATTTATATATGTAACATGTAACATTTATTATCTTTAACGTTTGCAGAACCTCCCGTGCAGATGTATACTTTCTAGTCTGTTGTTAAAGACGCTGCGCCCTCTGCCTCTTATCGGCTTCTAAGGGCGGACTTCACAGTAATAGGGCTTCACTGCCCTCACTGTGACGTCACTTCCGCCTCCTCTCATTGGAGGCCTGTGACAGGCCGGTTACTAAGCACTAATGTGGGTTACCCGCCGGCGCTGCCGTGTTGAGCAGTGCAGAGCGGCGGTTTCTGCTCTGGGGGTTTCTGCCAGTGAGTCTGAAGTAAGTCCAATATTCAGTTAATTACTTTTATGTATTCTGCATACTGTGCCTGTCAGTTTGTACAGCGCTACTGCTGTGACGTCACTATGACGTCAGGCGGGCTTTTTCTGCCATGCTATTGGTTAACCCTTTGTATTTAATGAGCTGTTTTTTGGTGCTGCTTGTTGTTTGTTGTCCCTGATGAAGGGGGCCCGCTGTAACCCCCGAAACGTTGGATTATGGATTGAAACTGCCTGATTGCTTACTGCATCAATACAGTTCCATTTCTTGCTCACAACCTGAAGTGCTGGTTTTGCTTCTACCTATGGAGCAGAATCATCTGGCATTGTGGTCCGCATTCGGACCTTGAGCACTGCTGAAATAAAGTAACAAAAAAATAAGTCTTGTTACAGAATGGTCTGGGGTGCAATAGTTAACAACAACAAACTGGTAGCAGGACTGACCATCTGTTGCTGGATAGTTAGCCAACAGGTTCTTTACTCACTTCATTTTGTTTTGCATTATCCCAGATATATTCCTTCACCTGCAGGTAATTTCCTCCCCTTTAAGATTGTTATCAATGCAGAATGAATAGTGAACTTTCACTGCCTCTATTCACATGACATTAAAACAGCAACTGGTTCATACAACATGGAGTATGTTTTCCAATGCAGTGAGCATTACCCAGCTTGTCTATTGGAGATACAGATGTTGCACCAATGTATGACTCAACATAGATTTGGAAGGCCAGGTTCACATTCTGAACAGTGAATAAGACTGTTTCAAAAACAGGGTGCAATACCGAACGAGCGAATGAATTTGCGCACTTTTTGGGTGAAGTGCCGCCTGAGTCAGGGTCGTCAAAATGGGATGTGCATTCCTTTTTGTGCCAATTTGCACACTAGCATTCGCCAGTCCACCAATTTGCGCCTCAAATGTCCCACTGATGCCATTTTGGCACATCAAACTGTCTGAAAGTATCAGTCGCAAGTTCTTTTTAGGGATTAAATCCTTTAATTTTTTTTTTGTTCGAAAAGAATGATAAAAAGTTGTCCAAAATCTGAAAAATGAAGGCCAAAACAACAAAAATGTCGCTATTGGGTCCCCCCAAAAAATGGAGAACACAGGTTCTCCAGAGAATACACCCCAAAATGGCAAATAGAGCTTCGCTGGAGAAACCAAATCACTATGCAAAAACAGTAAAGGAAAGGGAAAAACATGGGGGACCTTCGGAAGTCGGCCAATTGCACATGGAGCAGGGCCATTAGCAGATTTTCCTTGCGGAAGGTGAAAATTAGCACAAGAAGAGCCAATTGGCACTTGCTCCAGGCGCTTGTCATTTGGTGCGCTTTACACGCGCGCCCCGGCGTGTGCATGCAGCCATGAATCATGCGCCTAAGCAAATGCAGAATTGTTTAGCACACCGACTATGAATCGAACCTGATATATATTAAATAGAGGCAGGGCAGTTTATTCTTTCTGCTACTTACAATGATGTCATAACACCTTACCCTTGGCAGTTTAAACACACATGATAGCTCCAATCATGCAAATTCAATCAAAGGCTTAATTTCATGACAGCCAGCATGATGATGGTAATAAACATATTGTACTGTGCAATGCATGCAGCAAAGCACATGTAATAAAATCTTAATTTGTACCTTTGTAAAATATTTTCCTTGGCAATTTGTAAGGATTTGGAGTTTTCATTTCCTATTTTAGTCAGATTATTATATGCAACTGCAGCACCCAATGCCAAACTATTTCTAGCATGTCAGAATTTCACATATCTGTGCCAATCAGCATGTACTATATACTAAATCCTCCTTACTGAACCTCACCATTGTACTCAGCTGCCAAAATCTGCCATAGGTACTGGGCCAGTCAACAGTAAGTGTTTTTATTAACATTAACATGCTTGGAATAAGAAGAAAGTCTATACACAACCACTTACTATCATCATTTATTTTGGGTCTATGTTTCTAGTATAGTATTAGAATTGGGTAGAATGCTTCTTGGTTTGAAGTTTTTGTTATGTAAGATAGTGTTCTGTGGTATAAATGATAAATATCTTGTTCCAGCATGCTTAGCTCTCCCAGCTTCACATCTTCCCCTAGCTGCTCAGTTTGTGCCTCTTGCAGGGTTTAGATGACAGTGTGATGTTTAGAGTTAAATTTGCTCTCCGACCTCTATCTTTCTTGAGCACTGCCATTTCTGAGAAATACATGATCAGAGTGCTTTGTTTTGATGATGTATTACACTAATGCAGCTGTTTCAGTCCTGATATATGAGTGAAATAGATTAGCGCTGTGGGCTGATGATATATTACTTAAAAAGTGGTGCTATTTGGGATCGAAAGGCCAGATCAGATGTAATTATAGGATAAAAGCCAAGGTGCAGCTAAAAGCTGTTTTCTTTCTGACATTGGGGTTAACCTATCTATTCAGTTATGTTTTCTAGGCCATGCCTTGTGGAACTATATATCTTTATATATCTTTCTAAATCAATATAAATAAATAAATATATATATATTGTGGTAAAGTGTGTGGAGAAGTCCTGGATGGAGTATATTTTTCCCCTACAGTGCTGTATAGAGCACGATCCATGCCAGGATTTCAGAACCCTGGTCACATTCCCCACTCCTAGGTTTCTTCTGATCCCAGGCCTTGCACACCTGGTCAGAGTGATTTCAGGAAGGAGCCTGAATAAAAGGCTCCCACTGAGCCAGTCATTTGTCTTTGACCAGTCTGATGGAGGGAGCTCAGGCTGAACTGCATGTGTATGAATAACAATACTGAACTATTAAGCTGGAGGACCGTTGGGGGTGAGAAGTGGCGGGCTGCTTTGCCCTGCAATCTGGATTGGACTTTCCTTTGACCCACAGCTTGCTGGAATCCCCAGCCCTGGATTTACCTTTATTTGGTGATGTAACCATCTGTTTTGATTTTCTGCATTGCCGCTGCAATCTATGAATGGAGAAGTATTGTTTCATTTGAATACTTTCATTTTTCTGAAATAAACCTGCTTTGCCGAGAGAGAACCGTTGTCTGTCACTACCGTTCGCCCCTAATATAATATATATATATATATATATTACAACGCCAGTTGGGTAATTACTTGTTATAAGACTTGTCACAATGCTTTTAAATAACTATTGCTTTTAAATAACTATTTTTTTAACCCTATATGGTACAGCCAGTTTGCTCTGTATACCCTACAGTAATAATACACTTTAGTGGGCTAACTCACAAATCTTTTCACCAGAGGTACTTAAATAACAAGTCTAGTTTTTTGAAAGTTCCCCATGTATTGAGGCTCCCATTGTTCTCACTGGGAGCCAGCCTTATGCAGAAAAGGCCTACCTGCTGGCCGGAAGCAGGGATGCCCGATTGGTGGCACCAGTAAGTGTCAGTGTCACTTAATGCCTTATATAGCACAATTATGCACTTCCACAGTGGTATGCAGGTGTTTATCTAGGGAAGTGCAGAATAAATTGCCCTGTATATCTACAGTCATTTTTACATTATATTTACGGGCAGGCTGATTCATTACTAGAGCCAGGTAACGGCAGATGAGCGTCTATACAGTGGCGCTAAAAGTGACCGCTAGTGGTCGCTCTGATCAGCCATGAGTCGCTATTACAGAGAGCCTCAGTCGCTGTAGTAACATGGCCGGCATTGATGAATTTGATGTGTGAGTCGCAATCACACCAGTACAGCACTATATGGGAGCGAACGGTAGCGATTTGTCCGTGTAAGCGGCTCAACCCATATTCATAAAAAAAAAATAAAATAAAACAGCCTCACACAGCGCCAGCGCTCAAAATTTGGTCGCTGTAGCCCAGAGCGCCAGAAGCTGTGATTAAAGTCCGTTTTTGAACACATATCCACTATTAATAAAGCGAAAACACATGGAATTACATTATTACATTGTGACATTAACACTTTAATTCCAGACGTGCAATGACAATTCTGCATAAAAATATAAAAAAATCACAAAAGTTTTCAAAAATTACATTTAATAGGCCAGGAGAGGTCACATAATGATTTTATTAAACAAAAATAAAAAAAAGAGAGAAAACCCTGTTTAAAGTGAAGAAAAGTAACGTCCACTGAAATGTATGGGAGAGCGACAGGTAAGACCAGGCTCTGGAAGCCAGAGCGTCGGCGGTATACGCTGAGCCGTCTGTGATGATGAATCGGATGCTACATGGCACTGTTAGAGTCGCTCCCTGGAATTGCTTTGATAAATGTGGTATTGCGTACAGCGCCCGGCGTTCACCGTTCTCTACCTGTCGCTATGAGGCACTACCTGCCGCTATCTCTTGATGAAAATCACTAATACTCCATGCAATCCAATGGCACATGAGAGAAGCCCAAAGTCTAAGATTGCCAGGGGTTTGATGATCATGATCCAGAACCTGTTGTTCAAATTTTATGGTGCTGGACCCTCTTACATTATGCTTGAAATGCCCGCCCCCAAGGCTGCGATCTAATGATGTAGGAGCCCAGCAAATAGAAAGTCAAATATGAGATAAGCGCAAATCGCACCTAATCTCTCTACCACTATGGAGAGAACTATCAGTGGGGAGACTGGCTAATGTGGTAGCTTGCATAACTGGCAGGTTTTGATTTGATTTAAAGTGGGCCAACAGTCAAACATGACTTAAACCAGACCAACACAACAAACAGTGCTCATATGCATCCCTCCCCAGGGCATATAAAAAAATCATTTACCTTTTTTTAACTCTTGCTGTGGTTAATTTTAAAAACAAGATGGCGGCTCACCACCTGCAAACAGGAAGTTCTGCTGGGCTTCCTGTTAGTGTGCATTGTCAGTTAAGTCAGTTGAATCCAGGCAGCAGCATGGCTGAGATACTGGGAGAGGAAGCTCCAAAATGGCTGCTGCCGTACTTTTCCAACTATGCCAGGCTGTTGGTCCGGTTTAATGCTTGCATGAACGAGAACTCATGCCTTTTTAAAATAAACTCTAGCCAAAATGTGTTTTACTTTCTACTAGTGGGCAACAGTTAATGCTATCATTTTGGATGTCTGCTTCTCCCTATTTAATGAGACAATGGGATAGCGCCAGGTAGTGCCTCGTAGCGGCAGGCAGTGTCTGGTGAACGCCGGGCGCTGTACGCAATACCACATTTATGAAAGCGAATCTGGGGAGCGCCATGTAGCGTCCAATCTATTATTACAGGCTGCTCAGCATATAGCGCATAAGTATGGTGTGGAGCGCTGAGAGTCCATCGCACTGAGCTGGCGCTACCTTTTGCTCCCTGCAGTGCTGTACTGGTGTTAGAGAGTCCAACATACATCACATTCATCAATGAGGGCCACCTGATACCCCCTTACACCGTCTACTAGCGGTCGCTCTAAGCGGCGCTATACAGATGCTCATCTGCCAATACCTGCTGTTAGTAATGAATCAGCCTCTTAGAGTCTGATTCATCAAGCGTCAGCACCTGTTAATACTACTCAGCGCCAATATTTTTGCCTCAATGTGCAAAAAAAAATTGTATCACTAGCACCATATAGTTTGCTGTAGGTTAAGATCCCATAGAGCACAATGGACAGGAGTTTATTGAAGAGTTTTATGCTTATTAATAATACACACATTTATTTGTACAGAACTTGTATTGTGACTTGCAATAATGCAGGACCTAGATTTCACCAAATGTCATTTTATTTTTTTCTTTTAAAATAGTTTTTCATGGCTTCTCTTGCTTACCAATGAGTCATTTGGGTGACAACAGCAACAAAAACGCAGCCTAAACACACTGTAAAGTTTGTCCCCTGCAGTGATATCCTGTAAGTGTAATGATAAAGCGCCGACCAGCGGTGTGCACATGTGCGTGGGTCCAGAGATGGCAGCAGCTTAAGACAGCTCCACAGACACCTGCACCTCAAAACCTCGCAGCTTCTTCTTTTCAAGTAGATCTTTAATATAAGATAGTGGGTCAATTTCGGGAACCCCAACAAGGGGAGAACAACAAACTTTTACCTCAGAATACGCAAGACACTGCTGCAGCGCACAGTGTGACCGCATCAGCACACCATCTTCCTGACATTCTCTGCGGAGGTGAAGAGCCCTTACTGCTACACTCATAGCTCCAGCAGCAGCGCTTTATATTTACTCTGAGGTGAGACGTAAATTAGTGAAACCTTCAATAGTGAAAATAGCATATGTAATAATAAATAATACTATATAATAAAAGCAGCACCCTTTACCCTGCTTAGCACCATATGGTCATATAACCTGACTTTTCATCAAAAGACAGTGCGAAAGAAGTGTGAAAGAACAACAGACCATTTATTTCTAATTAGAAATAAGGATCTGCAATTATTAGCACTTTTTGTCCCTTGTTAACCCAACAACCACAGCTATTAACCCTTTAACCGCCAGCCTACCTTGAGATTTTGTCACACTTTGTTGCCAGACCATTTTGCACTATTTTGCGCTCCCCATGTTCAACTGTGATTCTTGAAGGGATTTCCCAGGAAGGTGTGTTCTCAATATTTTGGGTGAAAATTGTGCAAAGAAATAAAAAAAACCTATTTTTTACAATTTATAGTGTTTTTTTGTAATAAAAAATGTAAGTTTGTCAATAAAATCTTATTGCGTGTGAAACCCCAATTTTTGCCGGTTACAGCGGTACCACATATGTATAGGTAGACACCCTTTCCTGCCCAGGAGACTCCCCCAAACTGAAACAATGCTTTAGGAGATTTTCAGATAAAATACAACTATGCAATATGCGCACCTTGCAGTTTTTCAAGAAAACCAACCCTTTACATTTGAAATACCCCTGACAAACTATATATTCCCTAGAAGTATACACCTCAGGCTTTCTACGCGTACCAGGCTTGTTGACATGGGTGCATTTTTCATGAAGTAATCCCTCAATGTATTCTTTGGTTGCACAGGGTTTCCCTAAAAATGAATAAAAAAGCAGAATCAAAACCACATTTTCCTAAAAAAAAATATGCAAACCAGAAAAAACTGAAAATCTGAAAAAGCAACATCCCCCAAACAGAACAATACCCAACATGCATAGGTTCTGTCAAGGAAAGAGTTGCCAAACACACCAAAGTAAAGCATGCGCATAACGGTAACTTTACTTCAAAAGGTCAGCTCTGCTGACAAAGTGCGCACCTTGTGCTTTTTCTACCAAAACAACCCTTTACATTTGGAATATCCCCGATAAAGTACACATGGTAAGCTTTCTAAGCGTACCCAGCTTTTTGTAGTGGGCTCAGCTTTCTGGAAGTAGTATCTCGAAGAATTCTTAGGTTGCACAGGGTTTCACAAAAAAATGTATAAAAAAGCAGAATAAAAAACACCTTTTCCCAAAATATCAATATGCAAATAAGAAAAAACAAGCTTAATCTGAAAGCGCAAGGTCCCCCGAGCAGAACAATACCCAACATGCATAGGTACCTGTAACCTTTTAACTGCCAGCCTACTTGAGATTTTGTCACCCTCTGCTGACAGGATATTTTTCACCATTTTGCGCTATGTTTAACCGTGATTTTCGCAGGAATTTCCAAGAAAATGGCATATTTTCTTTTTGTGGCAGAGTTTAGGCTGTAACATGAAATGTCTTGTTTGTATTTTTTCTACTTTTTTAATATATTTTTAAGTAAATAAGTAAAAAAAAAAAATAAAAAATATATATTTTTTAAATTGTCTCCTTTATTTTAACAAAAACATTTATTTTATTAAACAAAACCATATCGCATGTGAAAGCCCCATTTCTCCCGATTACAATGATACCACATATGTTTAGCACTTTATAACATTTACAAATAAAATACAACTACTATCCACATAATAAAGGATTAAATAAAAAGAATTGGTGTGGGGTCCCCCTTCACAGGGGGGGGACACCATTTCTTGGGGGAATTTTGAGGGTTTTTGGGGAGGCAGGTAATGGGGGGTCTCGGGGTTAATGGCAAGTCACCCACTAGCCGCAGGTGACTTGCCAGACCCAGAGCCTTGTGAACTGGTATAGGGGTCTCATAGATCCCTTACCAGTTCACAAAGGGTTAAAAGTAAAAAAAAACACACACAGAGACACACTTTAAAAATAACTTTATTAAAAAAAAAATTTTTTTTTTATTTTTTTTTTTAATACTTACCTCCCATCCATCCCTGTATCCCACGCTAATCACTTAGGCTTCTGCTCTCCTGCTGGAAGCCTTTTATACCTACTGGGTTACAGGTAACATAGGGTTAATTAAAAAAAAAAATGACATAGGGTCCCCCCTCCCAGGGAGGGGGACCCCATTTTTTGGGGGGATTTTTAAGGGTTAAAACCCTTAAAAATCAAAACAAAAAATGGCGTGAGGTCCCCCCTACCCAGCGTAACCAGTCTGTGACCAGCTATGGGGGCTTGTAGAACAGGGCGCAGGGGCCAGCTTTAGTGGCCCCTGGCCCTGCAGGCTACAAGTCGTCATAGCCTAGGGCCACGGCTCTTCTGCCCCCCCCTGGGCTTTGGGGAGGCAGGTAATTTGGGGGGCCAGGGGTTAATGGCAAGTCACCCGCTAGCCGCAGGTGACTTGCCAGACCCCCGAGCCTTGTGAACTGGTATAAGGGGTCTCATGGACCCCTTACCAGTTCACAAAGGGTTAAAAGTAAAAAAAACACACAGACACACTTTTTAAAAATAACTTTATTAAAAAAAAAATTTCAATATTTTTTTTTTAATACTTACCTCCCATCCATCCCTGTGTCCCACGCTGATCACTTAGGCTTCTGCTCTCCTGCTGCTGCTGGAAGCCTTTTATACCTACTGGGTTATAGGTAACATAGGGTTAATTAAAAAAAAAATGACATAGGGTTAAAACCCTTAAAAATCCAAAAAAAAAATGGCGTGAGGTCCCCCCTACCCAGCGTAACCAGCCTGTGACCAGCTATGTGGGCTTGTAGAACAGGGCGCAGGGGCCAGCTTTAGTGGCCCCTGGCCCTGCCGGCTACAAGCCGTCATAGCCTAGGGCCACGGCTCTTCTGCCCCCCCCTGGGCTTTGGGGAGGCAGGTAATTTGGGGGGCCAGGGGTTAACCCCTTACCAGTTCACAAATGGTTAACAGTATAAAAAAAACACAGACACAGTTTTCAAATATGTTTATTAAAAAAAAAAAAAAAATTTACCTTTACTCACCTCCAATCTTCATATGCAGTGTCCCGCGGCGATCCAATGCAGGTGACGGCTGGGCAGAGAAGGGGGGAGGCAGGCGATCGGAGGATCGCCTACCTCCCTCCTTCTCTGCCCAGCCGTCACCGGCATCTGACAGCCGAACAGTGACGTCATCGGCCCCCGCCCCCCAAAGGGGCGGGGCTAGAATTAAAGATGGAGGCGGCCATCGAGAAGATCCGAAGGAGGACGGCTGTTTGTACTACTGAAAACAATCTATTATGAATGCACATGTGAATACCAAATTGGATTTGCATGAAAAAGTGGATTTATTTATACATATCAGACATCTATATTAGTGATATTTAAGGTACACATGAAAAACACATCGGCGTTGGGTGGTACACTACTATATACACTATTTACAATATATACAACATGGTAGATATCCTGGAGTCTGCGATTGGTTGGTTGCACGCAGTATAATTTGATATCAAGAGTACCAGGATTTTTGCAAGGTATGCATCAAGAGGAATACATTTGAGATGAATGAATGATCAAAGAGATGGATGGTTGCTCTACCTTTAAGAGTTTATGAGGCACTTCATAGTAGAGTCCCAGTCTGGGGTTTATATTCAGAGTGTCCTTTAGGAAAGAACTGCTCAGTCCAAATGGTTCTGCTACGGTTCCGCTGACACGTGTTTCGGTTTGTAAAAAAACCTTCCTCAGAGCGTTTTTGGATAAGCGTTGTCCAGATGCAGAGATGAAGCGCGGTGCGCTTAAAAAACTATTCCCCAGCATCTAAAATTAATAAACGTTTTTAGTCACTTACTTTTTATTCTTTCCCCCGCTGGGCTGCAACTCTGTTTAACACTCTTATATAATAATAAGAAACAATAATAATAACTATGTGTGCCATTCTTCCACCATTTTGGTTTAAGAATGGCACACATACAATTATCCAATAGTGAAGACTTTCTGCTGAATATCCCTCAGCTAGAAGAAAATAGCAGGATTAACAAATCTCCACGTGATCATTTCACATCTTATTCTGACACAATATTCACTAAATTCAACTTAAACGTCACCCTAAATAGGAGTGTATCTTATATGTTTCCCCCACCCCGTACACACAGATTGCCCACATTAAGACTCATCCTACCTGTATCTATTTGATTTTCTGAGACTTTAAATATCAAAGATGGTGGCCCTGGGAGTCGCAGGCTGCCTGCAAACAGGAAGTGTCTTCTGACTGTGCCACTCTGCATTCTGGGATTGGTGATCTTCTCCTGACCCCAGCTCTGCTCTGTTTGTGCAAAGCAAAGCTCTAACACCGCCCCCTGCCCTTTTGAACCCTCTCCTCTCCTCAGTATGTGATGCTACTGAGCCAAGATGGTGGCGCCCGTATCCTAGAGTGCTGAACAGAGTTGCAGCCCAGCGGTGGAAATAATAAAAAGTAAGTGACTAAAATTGTCAAATATATGAATTTTAGATGCTGGGGAATAGTTTTTTAAGGGTTTGGGCTTTACATTAAATGATGCTGAACGTCCGCTTTAATGCTTAACAAAGCACTTCAAAATTGGGGTGACATTATAATGGTCAACATGAATAAACAATTCCATCACCTGCGTGTGCGAGCCGCAGAAATTGAACATGAAACAAGAAAAATGTCCTCAGAATTATCACAACAAAAGAAAGAGATTAAAACTCTTAAAGTGGACCGAAACCCAAGATTTTGACTATCCTGGGTTTTGGTCCTTGCCTCCCGGGCACCACGATCAGGGGTGCCCCACTGTGTGAAACCCCCAGGGTTGCCCAAACAAACTTACTTCTTCCCTATGACGCATGCGTGGCTGCTCGTCCAATCAGCGCACTCGGATCCGCTCAAGACCCTTGTCCAGGACCTGTGGTCGAAAAACCGCGTGACTTGGCCGCTCTTAAAGAACCCCTCATCTTCCAACAACAGCCCAGCCAAATATTCACAGATTTGGCTCCACAAACTGCTATGAGACACAAAGAACTAAAACCTTTTCTAAAAATCCTCTATTAAATTTAGACTTATATTGAATTTCAAAGGCAATACACACATTTCTACCACTATAAAGGATACAGAATTACTTTTTCAGAACTTTACCACTTTAACCCCATAAAAGATGAATACCACTAGCATAAAATAACAGTCGCGGACAGCTGCGAAACGTAAAGGATCCTCTGTCAAGTCAATGAGAACATACTAAGCCTGGAGTAGAAAAGGATCTCTTTTCCCTAATAATGAGTTAGACTCTAGCATTTCTCATGAGTTATATCCTTTACATGAACGTACTTACTTCAAGATTTTATATATCATTTAAGGACAAGGTTAGTATACTGTTTTTTGGAATACATACAGGTAATATATAACATTGTAATAGTCATTGGGGTCGGCTTGGAGCCTGTTGGGGGGGTTAATTCATTTTTTGGGGGGGGTTAGTTCGGGCTGGTTCGACACAGGGTGAAAATTTCCTTCCATTTGTTGGGTCGGCACTGGGGTGAGCAGTGGTTTTCTCTCCTGGGGGTGGGTTTTCTCGCCTGGCTCTGAATCTACCCCATTGTGTTTGCAATGATTTCCTGTTGTTCTTGGTAACCCCTAACACTCTTTTTTAAGGCCTGTTAAGAGAAAATCTCAATTAATTCTTACAAGAGGTAGAGGCGCGGTTGTCCTCAACATGGGCACTTATCCTTCACCTACCTGATCGTTGGTTAGATAGTTGAAGTAAGACTACAATAGAGGATTCTCTTCCTCTCCTTATGGGCAATAGATTTATTAGCCTGTAAAGCCAATATTGTTTTCAAGTGCATTTCTTTAGTTTTGTTCAAGAAATTACTTATTCAAATTGCAATCTATACAACCCCATCCCCCACATATCTTCTTCCCCTTATCATACAACTGATAAACGCATTTAGTCATAACTATAAGCAAACTGATTAAATCCTTGTGCATTTAGAGAAATAACTTTTATGTCCCACAAAAGAGAACTAAAAAATTCAGAGAATTTAGAGACGCATTTTAGAAAATAACTAAATTCTTAACTAGAGACTTTCCTTTGTTTTTTACTGCCTCAGCAGAAACTAAACAGAGAGGAGCCTTAGGTGCCGTCAAAAGAACTTTTTTCACAAGAAAAAGTCATTGAAGATCTGGAAGGTCATTACATTATCATAATAGGAAATATACAAGATAACTCTGTTATCATTGCAAATTTTACACACCAAACACTGGACAAACAGCATTTTTTGATAAACTATTAATCTCCAACATATAGGGCACACTAATAATATGTGGAGGCTCAAATTTAATAATACACCCATATTGACAGGCACTCTATAACTATGCCCTTGGGAAAGTCTTAACAAGAAACACCTGCAAACATTTTTTCAAGTGCTTCTTGACAAATATCCCCTGATAGATATTTATCTCAACTTATTCTGGCTTGAAAAAAGAAAAAATGCAAGCGACATACTTTTGTTTTTGACTAGCCCGATCACCTCCTTACCCAATCCCCTTGATCTGCTAGAAAACTTTGAATGAATATCTGCACTACAAGTCAACCCAACAAAGTCCTCTAAATACCAACTTACCAAAAGAAACTCTACAAAATGTACAGGATTCCTTCAGTTTTCAATGGCAGAGTAAATTAATCACACAGCTAGGAGTACAAATCACAAACAACCATAACGCCCTATACAGAGCCAACTATCCATACTTACACAGTTACAATGGTTTCACCAAAATCTACCAGACAGATTAGCAGCCATTAAAATGACATGGCTACCCAAAAGAATGTATTGGTTTATTGAGTATCGCCTGTTAGCATTACTAAACAAATCATTAACTCCTTCTAATTGGGGAGGCCGATTCATTAATAGCACCAGGTAGCGACAGATGAGCGGCAGTAGCGTGATTTTCACAGTGCCAGCTAGTATTCGCTGTGCTTGGCCGTAGTTCGCTTGTTGACAGCGACTCAGTCGGTGTGCGGTAATGTTGAATACGGGGTTAGGAGTCGCTGTTTGACAGGTTCCGCGCTGTATGGGTGCGCCTGACAGCGAATGGCCAGAGCGAACGGCTCCCAGCATATTCATTAACAAATCACGCTCAAAAAATTCTCGCGCTGTGAAATGCTTGTTTAAACCCCAGAATGCTGGCGGCGATGGCTTAAAAGTAGTTTTTAACCCCCAAACAACCATATTTTTTGATTTAAAAATTAAACAAGTTTTTCTAAACATTTTGTAATATGAATACATTAATATCAGACCTGTAAGCTCAATTCTGCACAAATTTTTTTTTTTTTTTTTTACCTTAAAAAAAAAATCTAACATTGCCGAAGTGGTCACAGAATTTTTGTCAGTTAAAAAAAAAAAAAAAAACCTTAAAATCAATTAATTATGAATATTTAAAGATTGCTCCATTGAAATGCATTGGAGAGCGCCAGGTAGCGAGAGGTCATACCTGGCTGTGATGGGATTAGCAGCGGCGCTGTTCGTTGCAGTCTGCTACATGATGAATCCCGCGCTAGCTGACGCTCTCGCCGGCGCTAGCCTCATTTAGCGTGATAAATGCGTGATTGTGTCCGCCGCCTGGCGTTCTGGAGTCGGTAGCCGCCGATAGCTGGCGCTAGTGAGACACTACCTGGCGCTATCCCTTGATAAATAAGGCCCTAAGATGAAACACATTTATTTGGGGATCGATTAAACCCAGAATAGCAAGTCCACACTTTTTAGAATCAAAAAGAAAGGAGGGCTAGCATTACCCCATCTTTGTTTCACAACTAGTATCATGCACATGAAAACCACTCTGGGTAGAGACAAAATAGATGCAATTGTGAAAAATACATAATATACTTCAGTATTTCCCTGAATAACCGTGTAACAGTAGATAACTCAATTAAGAAAAACTAATATCTTCACATTTACCACCTGCCTCAATCATACACCACCCTTCTTGCCCAGCTCAGTTACATTATCCTCACCTCTTTCAATGGTGGATGCAAGAAAAATCAGCAAGATATTGTGATTTACCCACACATTGTGAAGTAAAGTCCTTTTCCACTATTTAGGCCAGCAATGATTGCCCATCTTCAGAAACCTTTTTGCTATTTACAGATTAAACATTTCATACAATCATGCCCTAGTTTAGGAAATACATCTTTCAAAATGTCTGAATTTCAAAAAGCTTCTATAGATTTTCCTAAGTATAAGGGAATTGTCTCTGTGATCTACAAGAATCGTCTCAACAATAATTGTAAGGCACTTCCTAAATATGCCGATAACTGGTGTACAGATCTTTCTCTCAAATTGTCAGACAAGGAATGGAATGCAGTTTGGCTAAATATTTTACAATATATAGACGTTGGAGCCTTGGAAGTCAATGTAAATGTACTCATGCATTGGTACCTAGCACCAGAACATATTCATCCATCCCTACCAATCGCTTCACCTCTTTTGTTTTAGAAACTGTCAAGATTTAGGTTTAGATTTTCATACTCCTGTAGCAAAAAATTTTTGGACCAAAATGCTTGAGCACTCATGCGAAATTGTGTAATATTAAAAATACATATAAATATGTTGCCTTATCAAATGATGGGTCATTTATACACATAAAACTGAATAAAACTCCTGCCAAGCTGTTGGTTTATTCTCTCATGGAAGGAATAAAATCCAGGGGTGACAGATTTAGTCAATCATGGGTGACAGAGCCTGTCACCCCGGATGTCCTTTTTCCTCCATTAAAAGAAAGGAAAACAAGCCTCGCTAAATATTTCTTGATGCTGGGTGTATAAGTGACCCCTTCCCCACCATCCAGCAAATTTATATGGATTTTTATCATTGGGCCATATTCCGCGATAGTGCTCCTTTGATATCTAAACTATTCAGGTTTACTGTCAACCCTTCTCCTGATTCTGCTCTCCTACTAAATAATATTGCGTTTAACCAAAATATTTCCTTACAAGATTTTATTATCCAGAATACGTGTAACAGCAGAAATATATGGAAATGACAGTGCATATATTGTGTGCATGCAAATTGATTATATAACTATACTATTATACATTGTATCATAGCTTTAGAATACAAAAATGTTGAAAGAGAAGATGCCAGAAAAATACAGCGGCAATCTTTTCAGCATGCCAAAAAATTAATAAATACACTGAGTAGCACCTAGAAGGCGATTGCACAAAGTGGTGTTCACTGTTGCTAAATCGCCATTCGGCTCCAACAGGCGCTGACACAGGCCGGCAATACCAAGTGCAACAAAGCTAATTAGTTAACATCAGGCACTGTGACTTACATTCTGTCCAAATAGCAGTGCCAAAGAAAGAGATGCAGGCGCTCAAATACTGGTGCTATAGTCACCAAAAAGATGCTCAACAGCGCACTTCTAAAATATGGTTCTTGTCCTTGGGGCATCCTGGTTTGGGATTTCCGCTATGTAAAACCCCCCAGATCGCCCACACAACTCCCCTAAATGCCTTTCCCACAGCATCTGCGTGCTCTTGTCCAATCAGCACTTTACACCATACATATGTATGCACGACATAACGCGTTGTTTCGAAATGTCACACAGTGGGGCATCCCAAATTGAGATGCCCCAGGGGCACTTAGTCGGTCGTCCCTGAAGTTTTTTAAATGCCACAGCCGGTTGTGATGGTGGTAGGTTATGGCTTGGTTAGTAACCCCCTAAGTCTAGCTGAGAACGCTAGGCATGGGCGCGCACCCTGCTAAAGGTACAACAGGCGGTGACTGCTGCTTGTGCATGCACCACTGGATAAGGCAGAGGGTGAGTTTACTGGCCAACCTGGCGGTTTTTACACAGCGAGGAATCCGGATGCTACAGAGGAGGGAGTAAGTCTGCCCTCGAGTGTCATAGGACCTTATTCATGAAGGGATAGCAACAGGTAGTGCCTTGTAAGTGGCAGGTAGCGACAGGTAGTGGCATGTGAACGCAGTCCACGGCACGCAATTCCACATTTAAGAAGCCGATTCTGGTGAGCGACTGGGACAACGTCATGTAGCGTACAATTCATCATTACCCAAGGCTCAGCGAAGAGCGCCGGCGTTCGGGCTTGCAGAGCATCGCGTATTACCTCTCGCTACCTGCTGCTCTCCCATACATTTCAGTTCCTTATAATCCCTTTCCTGATTTCATTTTTTTTTTCATTTCAAATCTTTCTGACATTTATCCTGGCCCATAAAATGATATATTTGATTTTTTTTTTTCTTTTTACATTTATGCATAAATGTTTTTACATGTCTGCCACTAAAGTGTTAATGTCACACTACTCCAACAATGTAATTTCATGGTTTTTCGCTTGCTTACTGCTGTTAATGTGTTTAAAAAATCACTTGAATCACACACACTCATCTGGCACTATGGCCTCCAGTCACACAATTTAGAGCGCCGGCGTTCTGTCAGTGTAAAATTTTATTGAATATGGTGTGAGTCGCTGAGATTTGTTGGCACTGAGCAGTCACTGTCGTTCGAATCATGCTGCGCTCTACCGTTGTTAGATGTGGTATAGGCCTGTGTCACTATAGTGCAGAACATTGCTCTGTGTATGCTGTTTTAATGTAGCGTTTTATAGCTTAATACTTATAGCTTAATATTTTTTATTTTATTTTATTTTTTTTATTTTTTACATTGTTTAGGACATTTTTCTTTGCTTTTATTTTAAGCAATATCCATAGACATTACAATAGTTATATATTGGAACTTATAAGCAATTTTTATGCCATATATATTGTGACTTTCAATAAACATTTTTGCCAGCTTAATTTTTTGGTGTATGACTATGCCCTGAGTGCCAAGAGCAGCATAGTGGCGAAGGTGTGGGCCACCGTGTCCTGGCGCTTTAATAGCAACCTAACAGCAAGATCTATTATTCAGAATTGGTCTGACTTTAAGCGCCGGGACAATGTGGACGTCTACCGGCTCTATAATGCCTACGCATCTAGTAAGTCCAACACACATACATGTACACAAAATTTTCATGTGTGCACATTAATCTGCTTATGTCTAACCAATTTTTTTATCTTTTTATTTCCCCGCCAAAGATAAGCGTGCTCTCCTGGGTAAACATGGGAAGGGTATCCTCCCCTGCAGGCGTGTGGTAGGGTCAGATGAGTCTGCGGGGGAGGGTCCCTCTCGCATCTCCCATATTGAGGATTCAGGGGAGGAAGGGGATGACGCCCCAGTGGAGAGTGCTGCTGGGGTGAGGGCAGTATGGAGCCTCAGCTCCTCACAATCGGACTCAGCTGAGTCCCAAACCCCTTGTGGCCACTCTCAAGTGGGGAGTCCCAGTGGGGAGGAAGCAAGGGACTCCACCACACTCCCTCAAGGATCAGGGAGTGAGAGGGAGGAGGGTGACCCCTTGGGTTTGGGATCTGCTGGGTCCATTGTGAGGAGTAGAGGCTCCACCTCATAGCCCTCCTTGGGATACCAGCAGCAGCCCATCCCCTGGTGAGTGGACTTATTATTGTGGCTTATTATTTCCATTGGTACCTTGTTGTTATTATAATTTTCTTTTCTTTGTATAGATGTTTTTCAGGGCATCATAGAGCTAGCACCTCCTCCACCTATGCTGCAGATGAGGCACTCGGGCATAGTCGTGGTAAGAGTTCCTTTAGTTTGTAAATTAATGTATATGCAAATATTGTTTTATGTATATAGAATTTTTTAGGCCAGAAAACCTGATATGGTTGTGAAGTGACCATGTGGCCTATTTCACAGTAGCCGCTCTACTGGTTTACACCTACTTCAAAATCTACTGTGGCTAGACCAAGTGTTGGCCAAAGTAGTTTTGTTTTAACTAACACATGGCCAAGTGTATACCCACAAGTATTATTATGTTATCATTCTAACGTATACATGTTGAGGCCTAGTTTCAACATTAAAAGCATAGTTCTTATGATTGTTTCTGTTGTGTTTTTGCTTCTAACAGATGTTTCCACACAGACCCGGTTCTAATTCTCCCCACTCCAGCTCCGGGACCCTCCAGTAGCATGGGCCCAAGCCACAGCTGCAATGGTGAGTATGGTAATTTCTTATTCTTACATTGATTACACGCATATGTCTGTGTCCATGACCATGTACACATGTTAGTGACATTCAACTGTTTACTATCAGACATGGAGATGCTCTTTTTGCAATCATCATTCATAATTGCATGTAAGCATGCTAGTTTGTTGGCCCTGCTAATGTTACTTGACACTACATGATAAAGGCAGCCGGTGATTATGTGGTGGGTTTCTAATCCTGCTACTATTGTAACTCCCCATTCACTAATTAATAGATACAAACATTCATTAAATTTGATAGATGAAGGATTTTAGATCATATTTGCACAGGAGTAATTGACCAAGACATGAAGTACAGTCTTCCACTGGTCAAGTAGGCCTTATTTGGTTACTTTAGGTAGTTTCTGATGTGAGACTAGGGTGGATAATATAGAATGGTGGACCAGGTTTGATTATTTTGCCATATATTTATCCAAACTTGTCTTTTGTTTAAGGGTTAAAATAGTGTGCATTAATATTATTTACACTAACTATTTTTTACACTTTCATAGGTATATACTGTCTATTTTGAGCTGCGGAACTTAATTTTGTATTTTCTTTCCTACAGCTTGCACACAGGAGCATCGCAGACTGTGGCAGTATGTCCGAAGGACAAGACAAATGCTGCAGGGGAATAGGGTGGGGGAATTAGGGTTGCCGCTGTGCGGCCATGTTGGACCTTTTTGTAAAAAAAAATTTTAAAGTTTGTAGTTTTGAATATACATTTGTGTCTGGTTTAAATTTACATAAATTAGGACACACACACACACACACACACACACACACACACACACACACACAAAAATAACCTTATATTGCCAATGTGATCATTGACAATATAACATTAAATAAAATTTTAGTGTTAGAGCAGCATAGAAACGCCCAGACACCATTAGATTTGGGTGAGCGACCGTACAGTACCTTAGGGACTGACAACCATCACATTCATCAATGGCGGCCAGGTTACTATAGCGAGGAGCTCTGTAATAGCGACTGCCGATCAGAGCAAACACTAGCGGTCGGTCTTAGCGCCGCTGTAGAGACGCTCATCTGCTGTTACCTGGCGCTAGTAATAAATCAGTCTGATAGGCTCTAGGGTGGGTTTTGTCCCACTTCAACTATAAAAAGCACACTGCCCATGACCCTCATTTGACACTTACTGTTCTTTATGCTTTGGATGTAATAAGCTATCTGAATCATATATTGTATTTTTGCTTTTGCAAAATAAAATCTCCGATAAAGAAAGATAATGTATCTTTAGTGACTTCTCCATTTATGGAAATAGTCTGCAGTTTTATCAAATGAAAAGCAAATTAGACAAATACCTACTGAGTTTGTGTATTGATCCTATGCTTTGGCAGATATTGCAATGCAAAATGGAATGCACAGTACTCCAACTTTTAGTCGATAAATGTTCCCTAAGGTACACTCCTGTATCTTAACACTGATCTTCAACCCAGTCATTAGAACAACATACCATCTCAAAACCCTTCTATCATCACCCACCTGAGCCAATTGTGGCCAGATGGAGCTTTATCTTAGAGTTCACTAGTTTAGGATTAGATAATTATCAATCAACTAAAATGTTCTCAAAATATCTAATACCAAAATGTTATCACATCTCTAAGGTGATAAGATGTATTTTTACTAATGAAATGGAAATTGTGTATAAAAACTCAACAAAACTTATCTTTCATCAGTTGCTGATAACAAAATAAGTAGAAATGACAATAACCAATAAAAAATGTTTTTCTGACCGGGTCACCTGAAAAATGAACTTACAGCCACTACCCTTAACTTTCCAGGGAGTCCTGTACAACAGAAACACAATAATACCAACAAGTAAAAGAACACAAATCGGCACTTGCCTAGAAAAAACTATTTTTATTATTTTGTGGACCAAAACTCATCATGGGTGTCCCTTGAATCTATAAGACTCCAGGCCCGCCTGATTCCCTTTCCCTGGGGCATCCTAATTCAGGATGCTCTGCTGTGTGACCCCCCCCCCCCGTAGTCCGTAGTAAAACCTACCTGATCCAACGTCACATGCACGGGCCGCTATACCCTTAGCCAGGCAATTGTGAATGCCCCCTGCTAGAGGCTAGTGAGGATGAGACTACCTGCGCTTTCAGCCCCATTCAGCTCTTAGCTGACACTAAGCATATAATGACGAGTGGGGATGCCCCGGGAAGGGGACCAAAACCCCAAATTCTGGGTTTTGGTCCACTTTAATGGATGCCAAGTAACACCCATATTTTACACAAAGGAATAAAAAAACTCTCCACAATTCCCCTAAGTATGCCAGATCTACTTGTAAGGCCATTGTTTATGAAGGTGAGGTGCCTTTATCCTAGCCATTTTGTTTTTAGCAGACAGGTCTGAACCACTGGTCTGAATATAGGCCCGGCCCCTTATATTGGGCTCACATCATAGGGTGGCACTGCTTGCTGCTAAGGAAGAGCTACAGCACTGCATATACTCGTATGGGACAGCAGTTCCCACAGAGCAAGCATGGCCAAAACCGAGCGCCAAAACCAGCAGCTAAGGGGCTCAAAAAAGCCAAACGGAGCCGAGCAAGCCACCAGCTGCATCCCCGCTCACCTTTAGTTGTTGGCTTTCCCATGCCGACCGTTAAGAAAGGCATGGCGTAAGTACGCACTGCAGCTAGAGGTGAGGGGGGAAGTGGCCGGGGCGCGGAGGACTCCAGGAACAGGTGAGTCAAACGGTCAGTCCAGGGGCTCTCAGACAGCGGGAGTGGGACTCAGGCGGCCCTAAATTCTTTTAGACTTCAAGACCTCTGAAGTTTCTCTTTAGGAAAATATAGAAATTTTACTGACACTCTTCCATCGTTTCTATGTTTATTTAGGAGAACAAGTTTCCCTGCCAGCTCCAGTGTCCTGGTCGAAGCGTTACTTCTCTTCTTCAGCTCCCCTCACCAAATCATTAAAGCAACAAGTCCCTGGAAGGAACCTTTGCAGAGAGTATTTACCAAATAGTGGCACAGATATAAGGGGAACTCTGGTATTTAATGGCAGACTGTCCACTTTTTATATAACCTTGCCAAGACTTCTTCTTTGACTCCTACTCTACCATAAACTTAAACCTGATTCATTGCTATAGGTTACTGCTCTGTGCTCAGCAATTGCACTTGGCACTGCCTTATTAAATACACCAATATGTGTTTAGAATATTAATGCAGTGTTACAACAGGCAAGACAGAATACACATGTACACTGCATTTATCTGCAGACAAAATACTAAATATATTTGACACTAGCACAATACAAAGCATGTACCTAGAGCTAAGTAAAGAACATAACTTGACAACATTCCTCCAATAATTATTACTTATCACCAGAGCCTCCCGAGCTGAGTCACATGAATAATGTTAGATTTTTTTTAAAAATGTGCCTGCAATACATAATTGAAGATTTGGGATAGATAATAAAACAGGAACAGAAAATAATCTAGCAAAATAAAAAGCTGTGAGCCTTAAAAGCTTAGAAATATATCATTACACCAGGGGGAAAAATGTATATAAATGAAGGTGGCTCACTAATTCCAGATCTCTATTATGTATTCAGGGTTAGTACAAAGTTGTGCTAGACAAAGAGTCGCAGAGTACAGCCATGCTTCAATCCACTCCAATTCAATGGCGTGGCAGGTTCTAGGGTTTAAATCATTAACAACCTTGGAATGAACTTTTATCCAAATGACTGCAAACTGCATAAAAAGACCTTCAGCCGTAAACTACCTTTTATGCTCTATGGAAAGCCAGTGCTGTTTTCCCTTCTATTGTTGTGCCTCGCATTTCATATTTAAGATGTACAGAATGTTATACATGTCTGCTTCTCAAGAATAGCAACCAACAACAATTGAAAAGGGGGCTTAAAAGAATGGCAATATTTTCAACCTGACTTATAGTAGTAGGTTTCGGTATAGTAGCATTTTGTTTTCTTATAAAAAATACTATATATATATATATTTGTTTATTTATATAGCGCCATCATCTTCCGTAGCGCTGTACAAGGCAGGACAGAATCATACAGTACACAGATTATTACAAATGCAGTGTTACAGAGTTTACAATGAATATTCTGAATACAAGATACAATAGGATATATATATATATATATATATATATATATATATATATATATATATTCCAAATGTGCTAAAACACTGTCCCCCCAAGAATCAAATAATAGGCAAGGTGCAGAGCCCCCCACTTACAAGGAGTGGCATTCCCCCCTCCCATTCCCATAGGCAGTGTGGCATCCCCCCCCCCCCATTTCCATAGGCGGTATGGCATTCCCCCCTACCATTCCCATAAGCAGCGTGGCATCCCCCCCCATTCCCCATGGGCTGCATGGCATTCTCCCCCAATTCCTCATGGGCAGTGTGGCATTCCTCCTCCCATTCCCATAGGAAGTGTGGCATCCCCCCCTCCCCTTCCCATAGGCAGTGTGGCATCCCCCCTCCCATTCCCATAGGCAGTGTGGCATTCCCCCTCCCATTCCAATAAGTAGTGTGGCATCACCCTCCCATTCCCATAGGCAGTCTGGCACCCCCCCCCCATTCCCCATGGGCTGCATGGCATTCTCCCCCAATTCCTCATGGGCAGTGTGGCATTCCTCCTCCCATTCCCATAGAAAGTGTGGCATTCCCCCCTCCCCTTCCCATAGGCAGTGTGGCATCCCCCTCCCATTCCCATAGGCAGTGTGGCATTCTCCCTTCCATTCCCATAGGCAGTGTGGCATCCCATTCCCATATGAAGTGTGGCTTTCCCCCTCCCATTCCCCATAGGCAAAAAATAATAAAGTAAACTCACAGATCCATCGCTCCCGCGCTGCTGATCAGGCCAACACAGCCACAGGAGAACAGAAGATGGAGGAGTGGCGAGCAGGGCAACTGATCCCTGCCCGATGTCCCCGCTGTTCGCGATATCACCGCTTTCTCTGCAGCAGCTTCTTCTCCAACAGCATCTGCACAAACAGAGCAAACGCCTGGCTCTGTACAGCTGGTGGGGGTGACAGAGACGGGTGCTTGCTCTGTGTTTTCAGCCGCTGGAGAAGAAGCAGCGGCAGGGACATCATTTACAACAGCGTGGAAGGTGGGGACAGTGAGCAGGGATCGGTTGCCCTGCCTGCCTGCCTGCTGCTACTCCATCTTCTGGCCTCCCATGGTGGCCCAGCCAGCAGCACGGGAGATGGATATGTGAGATTACTTTTTTTTTTTGTTTTTTTTAACATTTTCCTGTCAAGACACACTGACATCCCCCCCCCCCCCCCCATTTTGGGGAAAAATTAGTGCATCTTATATGCCGAAAAATACAGTGTGTGTGTGATCGCTGATGCTGTCTGTCTGATTTACGGGTCAAGAGGTAATTTAACACCAGGAAAATGCGTGCATTAATAAAATTTCAAGCTGAGCACTTAAAACTATGCTAATATATCAGAGTTTAGGGTGTGCAGCTATTAGTTAATTTAGATTAATGTAATTTTTGCCCCAAAAGCAAACATACAGCAAAAGCAGCTCTACCCTTAAACAGTCAAAAAAGACTTAAACCAGACCAGCAGAACAAGCAGTGCTCATATGCATCCCTCCCCAGGGCAATTTAGATTGCTGCAAAATAAGACATTAATTTACCTTTTTCTAACTCCTCCTAAATCCAGGCAGCAGCATGGCTGAGATACTGGGAGCGGAAGCTCCAAAATGGCCACTACCTTAATTTTCCAACTGTGCAAGGTTGTTGGTCTGGTTTAAATACGGAACAGAATGGAACTTATGGAACACATGAGCATGGAATGGGCAAGCCTGTTATACCTACCAGTAGAGATGATCGAATCTGACGAACCCGAATTCGTTTAGAATTTCAGGAAAAATTCGATCCGTAACGATTCCGAATATCGCAGCGATTTGATCGCTCAAATCACTTTCTTAAAACTCCATTTACTACTATCCAACCCATCTAAAATGGTGGATTCACATGTCAGGATATGTCCCATGGGGCAAGGAATCCTGGGTAGGCGTCACATGCTACCTATCAGCAGCCAGGCTTCCCGATGATGTCACAGCCCTATATAAGCCGCGGCCATTTTGCGGAAGCTATGCAGATCACGCAGAGAGAGCGAGAGATAGATAGATAGATACAGCGAGGGAGACATAGATAGAACAAGGAACAGAATGGGGCCGAGCGAGGGACGGATAGAGAATGAGAGAGGCTGTGACAGTGTCAGAGAAAGACAGGGAAAGTTAAAAGTGTTTGCATTAGCTTTCAAGCCTATTTAGTGTTAATACCACACCTGCCTATTTAGCTTTTCCTTTTCCTGGTGTAATTCTTTAAAAAGCGTGCTAGCATTAATATTTGAGTACCTGCCTATTAACATCGTGCATTTTGTAAAGAAAGTCACTTTTTCACTGTAAAAGCAGCCAGCCTGTGTCTTAGAACAGCTGGGCATCCCAAATACTAGCATAAATATTTGAAGAGTACCTGTCTAACTGGTTGCATTTTGTAAAGAAAGTCACTTTTTCACTGTAAATGCAGCCAGCCTGTGTGTTAGAACAGCGGGGCATCCCAAATACTAGCATAAATATTTGAAGAGTACCTGTCTGCTAACTGGTTGCATTTTGTAAAGAAAGGGACTTTTTCACTGTAAAAGCAGCCAGCCTGTGTCTTTGGACGGGGGGGGGGGGCATCCCAAATACTAGCATAAATATTTGAAGAGTACCTGTCTATTAACATTGTGCATTTTGTAAAGAAAGTCACTTTTTCACTGTAAAAGCAGCCAGCCTGTGTGTTAGAACAGCGGGGCATCCCAAATACTAGCATAAATATTTGAAGAGTACCTGTCTGCTAACTGGTTGTATTTTGTAAAGAAAGTCACTTTTTCACTGTAAAAGCAGCCAGCCTGTGTGTTAGAACAGCGGGGCATCCCAAATACTAGCATAAATATTTGAAGAGTACCTGTCTATTAACATTGTGCATTTTGTAAAGAAAGTCACTTTTTCACTGTAAAAGCAGCCAGCATGTGTGTTAGAACAACGGGGCATCCCAAATACTAGCATAAATATTTGAAGAGTACCTGTCTATTAACATTGTGCATTTTGTAAAGAAAGTCACTTTTTCACTGTAAAAGCAGCCAGCCTGTGTGTTAGAACAGCGGGGCATCCCAAATACTAGCATAAATATTTGAAGAGTACCTGTCTGCTAACTGGTTGCATTTTGTAAAGTAAGTCACCTTTTCACTGTAAAAGCAGCCAGAGTGTGTCTTTGGACAGGAGGGGCATCCCAAATACTAGCATAAATATTTTAAGAGTACCTGTCTACTAACCTTTTGCATTTTGTAAAGAAAGTCACGTTGTCAAATTGCCAGCAGCCATTGCCTTTCACCGGGGGGGGGCATCCCAAATATGCTAGCATGTGTCTTTTAAGAGTACACACCTTGGAGTTGGCAGCAGCAGCATAAGGAGCCCATATAGTACCTGAAAGACACACCCTGGAGTTGGCAGCAGCATTAGGAGCCCATATATTGCCTGAAAGACATACCCTGGAGTTGGCAGCAGCAGCATTAGGAGCCCATATATTGCCTGAAAGACACACATTGGAGCTGGCAGCAGCAGCATAGGGAGCCCATATATTGCCTGAAAGAAACACCCTGGAGTTGGCAGCAGCATAAGGAGCTACCATGCATCAGCTACTACCATGGATCAGCCATTGGTGGGTGGAAATCCTGGCTAATCCATGCCTGATTCATCTTCACAAAGGTGAGTCTCTCCACATTTTTCGTGGACAGACGAGTTCTCCTTGGCATGACTATGGCCCCCGCCGCACTAAACACCCGCTCAGATGGCACACTACTGGCCGGACAGGACAGATTTCCCAGGGTAAACTCTGCCAGTTGCGGCCACAAGTCAAGTTTGGCTGCCCAGAAGTCCAGCGGGTCCTCAAGGTGCGTTGGCATGGTCATGTCAAGGTATGACACAACCTGCTGGTTCAGGTCTTGCTCCAGGTCTTCCTGCTGCTCATGAGTAGCCTCACTATGCGGGTGAAGAAAGCTACTCATTAGCGACTGAAGACTCAGGCTGCTGCTGATGGAGCCGCTGCTGCTGCTCCTGCCACCCCACCCAGCAGCCATGGCAGTGGAAGGTGAGCACAGAGGTCCCCCCGAGTCAGACATGCGAGAGTATGGATGATGGCGCAGATAGGCATCGGCCAACTGACTATGTAAAATGTCTCTGTAGTAGGTCAGTTTTTCCTCCCTCTCAGTGGGTGTAAAAAATGCCCCCATTTTGTGCCGGTAGCGAGGGTCCATTAAGGTGGAGAGCCAGAAGTCATCCCACTGACAAATGGAGACAATTATACGGTCGCTACGCAAGCACGTGAGCATGCATCGTGCCATTTGTGCAAGTGACTCGGAGGGACTACCTGTCTCCATCTCCACTGCATACTGACACGATGTGTCTGGGTCCTCTGTCTCGCCTTCCTCACAACCCTCTAGCTACTCTGGCTGCTCCTGCTCCTCCTCTCCTGTCAGATCACTAGGTAAAATGGCCATTTTGTCAAACATAAACCGTGCTTCGCTGTGCCCCACCCCCTCCTATCCGCTTGGATCATCAAGAAATCAGTGATGGCTTTTCTCTGTTCGTAGAGTCGATCCAACATATGGAGGGTGGATGAAACGGGTGACCGTTCTGACGCTGTAGCTCAAGAAGGGTGTGCTTGGCGGTATAGGAGTGGCTGAAGTGCATGCAATTGTCAGTCACCATGGTTCCCATTTGCAGTTTTTGTGGAGTAAGCCATGATTTCATTTATTGATTTATAGTTTTTAGCAGTCCCTCCCATGTGTGACTCCGTGGATCAAGGCAAACCATGTGAAGAACAGCGTGAAACCGCAGTGTCCTGCACACATGGTAGGCTGGAAGGGCACTGAAAAAAAAAAAAAATGAAAAATTTAAAAAAAATTGTAAAAAAATTTACAAAATATTTAAAAGAAAGACAATGAAGAAAAAATATAAAAAAAAAAACAAAATACAAAAAAAAATATTAAAAAAATACAAAATATTAAAAAATGAAAAAAAAATACAAAATTAACCAAAAAAAATGTGATAAATTTCATATGTTGTTATTATGTTATATGTTATTGTTATTATGTTATTATAAATGTGTTCAAATAAGATAAATGTTAACAATTAATATGTAATTGACAATTAGCAATGGTGTCACAGAAAAAAGTGCCTAGGTGCAAAAAACATGTGCACATCCATGAACCAAAATAGACAAGTGCACTGTCACAGGCACAATGGCCTAGGAGCGTGGAGGCCACAGCGGCGGGACCTGTCCAAGTTGCTGCTGTGGTTGTGCAGGAACCACAATCATCCAGTGGGCCTTAAAGGATTTGTATTGTCCCTGACCGTAGGCTCAGCTCCAGATGTAGGCACTGCCGTGCACTTTGGTACACGCTGACAGGCTCAAGGACTGGCCCACCTTCTGTTCAACAAAATTGTACAGGGCTGGTACTGCCTTCTTCACAAAGAAATGACAGCTTGGGACTCTCCACCTCGGCTCGGCACAAGCCATCAGTTCTCTGAAAGGTCCACCACCTCAAAAGGGAGGGACTGCAGCACCAGCAACTTATACAGGAGCACATTCAGCTTCTGCACGTTGGATGAGTGGGCACATACTGTTGTCTCTTGGACATGACTTGGACAATGGACTGCTGGCAGAATGACTTACTTGGATTAAGAGGAGGAGGAGCATCTGGAGCGACAGAGGATAGGTATGACACACAGGAGTTGGTGGAGCCTTGGCTGGCTGAAACAGTGAGCGGCGTGCCACTGGGTAATTCAGCAGGCTGGACCACCACTTTGGAGCCAACTCTCCCAGGCCGCTTTATGGTGACGCTGCAAATGTTGACTCAGGGCTGTGAGGCCAACATTGGAACCCTGGCCACACTTTGCCTTCTGCCTACACATCTTTCATATAGCCATGTTAACCTCCTGCGTATGCTTGATGAAGAACTGCCACATCGCCGAGTAGCTGATTTTCCTACCAACAGTCTGCACTAATTAACTGCTGCTGCCGCCGACGACGACGACTCCGAGGACCCTTTTCCACTACCTGCTGGGAAGGTAGCCTGCCGCGCAGCAAGTGGTCTACCCGAAGCACATTTGCCTCCAGACTTTCCCCTTCTGCCACCATGCTGACCGCTAAATCCGTCACTCTCCATCCCTCCAAGCCTTTAAAAGTGCTCTCAAAACTCACTGATGTCCTCAGGTTCCTCAACAGTGTCTGCTTAAGAAGCCAAAATGCTTGCAACACCACCTCCCATGCCACTCTCCTCATCACTACTTGCCCGTCCAGTGGAAGAAGCCGCGAGTGTCTCCTCCACTCCTTGGCTGTGCAGTAGCTGCTGATTTTTCTCTAGCAGATCGTCCTCACTGAATAGTGGAGCTGAACCCAAAGCATAATATATAACCGACAGTTGACTGGGGGTGTCAGATGTCACTTGTGATGAACTGGATGATCGTGTTAACCAATCGATGGCGGCAGATGGGTTGCTGGTCGAGACACAACTGCTAGCTCATACCGGGAGATCAGGCCTCTCACTGAGACTCACCCCTAGTCTGCTGTGACCTCTGCTTGATGAATTCAGGCCTCTGCAACTCCTCTGTGCCCATCCTGGCACTTCTCTGCCTCACATACTTAGTGCATATATGAGTGGAGGACAACACGCTACACTACGCATAAAACAGGATTTGTCGATAACAGCAGCAGGTGTGTAACTATCTATGGCCTTTCACTAAGTAGTAACTAGGCCCTGAAGACTTTAACAAGAACAAAGTGGTAAAACTCTTAGATGTACATATGTGATGCTCTGATGAGGGCAGTTCATTGTGCTCCAGTCGCTTGAAAAATTTTTTTTGAGACACTGGCATGCGTGAAAATTAATCGGGCATGGATCAGCCAAGATTTCCACCCACCAATGCCTGATGAATCAGAGTAGATTGATCATGGTGCCAGACCAACACTTCAGAAATATGGATAGTGCAAAACAGATTTAAGGCACTGCTCTCCAGTTACAGACATTCCTCCGCATCAGACCACAATTAATTATTGAGGAAATGCTTTATGTTAATCCTAATTTTTATTAATATTCTTAGGATAAGATATATGTGCCCAAAATCTGTATATGTTCTCTTTGTGCTGCTGTCAACTTCAGGGTGTGCTTTTCAGGCAATATATGGGCTCCGTATGCTGCTGCTGCCAACTCCAGGGTGTGTCTTTCAGGCAATATATGGCCTCCTAATGCTGCTGCTGCTGCTGCCAACTCCTGGGTGTGTCTTTCAGGCAATACATGGGCTCCTAATGCTGCTGCTGCCAACTCCTGGGTGTGTCTTTCCGGCAATATGTGGGCTCCTAATGCCGCTGCTGCTGCCAACTCCTGGGTGTGTCTTTCAGGCAATTTATGGGCTCCTTATGCTGTTGCTGCCAACTCCAATGTGTTTTTCAGGCAATATATGGGCTCCTAATGCTGCTGCTGCCAACTCCTGGGTGTGTCTTTCAGGCAATATATGGGCTGCTTATGCTGCTGCCAACTCCAATGTGTTTTTCAGGCAATATATGGGCTCCTAATGCTGCTGCTGCTGCCAACTCCTGCGTGTGTCTTTCAGGCAATATATGGGCTCCTTATGCTGCTGCTGCCAACTCCAACGTGTTTTACAGGCAATATATGGGCTTCTAAGGCTGCTGCTGCTGCTGCCAACTCCAGGGTGTGTCTTTCAGGCAATATATGGGCTGCTTATGCTACTGCTAACTCCAATGTGTTTTTCAGGCTCCTAATGATGCTGCTGCTGCCAACTCCTGGGTGTGTCTTTCAGGCAATATATGGGCTGCTTATGCTGCTGCCAACTCCAATGTGTTTTCAGGCAATATATGGGCTCCTAATGCTGCTGCCAACTCCAATGTGTTTTTCAGGCAATATATGGGCTCCTAATGCTGCTGCTGCCAACTCCTAGGTGTGTCTTTCAGGCAATATATGCGCTGCTTATGCTGCTGCTGCCAACTCCAGGGTGTGTCTTTCAGGCAATATATGGGCTGCATATGCTGCTGCCAACTCCAATGTGTTTTTCTGGCAATATATGGGCTCCTTATGCTGCTGCTGCTGCCAACTCCAGGGTGTGTCTTTCAGGCAATATATGGGCTGCTTATGCTGCTGTCCACTCCAATGTGTTTTTCAGGCAATATATGGGCTCCTAATACTGCTGCCAACTCCAATGTGTTTTTCAGGCAATATATGGGCTCCTAATTCTGCTGCCAATTCCAATGTGTTTTTAGGCAATATATGGGCTCCTTATGCTGCTGCCAACTCCAGGGTATGTCTTTCAGGCAATATATGGGCTGCTTATGCTGCTGTCAACTTCAATGTGTTTTTCAGGCAATATATGGGCTCCTTATGCTGCTACCAACTCCAGGGTGTGTTTTTCAGGCAATATATGTACTCCTTATGCTGATGCCACCTCAAGGCTCTGTAATTGTGCCGCTCTGCGATTCTAATAGCGATGCCTCTGATCTGCATGTCATACTTCTTTACAGTGTCATTTCGCTAACCCAGCACGCATCCTATGCATGTTACAGCAAGGCAAAATGTTCTACAACCCTATTGAGGCTCTCAGAAGGCCAGAAATAGCCGTTTTTAATAGGGATTCGCCGCTAATAAATTCGGACCGAAACTATTTTTTCCCTACATTTCGGCGAATCGGCCGAATCAAACTTTTCATAAATTTGCTCATCTCTACCTACCAGCAGTACAGCAAAGGTGATCGCACATATTTAGCTAGTTAATTTCTATAGACACCCCTGGAGAAATAAAGACGTATTGGCCCCATGTTGAATTGACAGTGATGGACTGATTGAGGGCTTTTAGCTCACCAAAATGTTTACATTTTGTTTCTGGATGAGCACTAATCTTTTATGGAGAGAAGTGCAGCATAAATGCAGTCAGAAGCAAAGTGGCCCAAATACATGTTTCTCAGTGCTGGCTACAGTGCTACATAAAGAAGGCCTCTGCATCTCATATGTCCCAGGCATCTTGATTCATAATATTTGTTCACTTATACCTTGTTTGTAGAGTGTGCAGAGCAGTGTTTACACTCACTGTGTTTTGTTGCTCTTTCAGCTCCATCTTCAAAGTTCCAAAAGTTTCAAAGTTCTCAAGGCCAACACCTATGAACTATTCCTCCACTGTAGTCACACACTCTATATTAAAGTGTCCAAATCAGCTAGAACTGTGCAGGCAGCTTTCCTTAACCAAACTCTTAATCTCCATCCCCAAATTTGCATATGATATATTGCTCAGTACAGTATGTAAGTTGGAAAAATATCGGTACATTATTGAGCAGATGCCTCATATTAGCTACTGTCCTACTGTCCTAGGCACAGCCCTCTTCTATCTTATTGGAATATGGACATTTAAACTCTACTAGTTCAGAGACGGCAAAGTGGCCCAAAATCAAGGTACTACCACTCCAAAGTTGCACATGCAGATTCAAGACAAGGGTCATATGCTAAAATTGTTTTATAAACGACTTTTGTAACTAAACCAAGTTTTGTTGGTTATCCTCTAGCTTGGCATTGACTGTAGCTGGGCCACAATATTTGAAAAGTAGTGGTTCTTCTTGTAACACCATAGACAACATTGTTTTTCAGTGGTTACTTGACAGACTTTTAAATAAACATTCACCAAAACAAACAAAAATGTATTGCATGCCTTGCACAATGTGGTGTTTGTTGTGCACCCACTCCCAGGGTAACACTGGTGTTACATTTCCTGCATTTTTACACAGTCTGCTCGACTAGTGGCATCTAAATGCTTTAGCAATAGTTTTTGAACCTTACATAAATCCACAAATCTGTAATTGTTAGGATTAGGCTAACACAAATAAGGGTTTTCTTTGTCTGCTTTTAGGACTTGCAAGTTGTGACATCTTTGGGGAGTAAAAAAAAAAAAAAAAAATAATATATATATATATATATATATATATATATATATATATATATATGTGTGTGTGTGTCTTAGTTGTTGGTTAGTATGACATAATTGCTATGTTTCCCTGTATCTGTATGTTTCACTGTGTCCTCTACCCCCTCTCTATACTCCAGTTACCTTACCCCCTCCCACCTGGTGATAAACCCCCTAAGTGACCTAGGCACATAAACTAGTGCATTCTTTACGACAGGAAACTTAAAACTGATAACTTGCCAAGGTAACTGGACAGACCACTGGGACTCCAGGGTGTATGGTCAAACCCCCCCCCCCCCCTCTGGAATTTGCTAAGCAGATATAGAAAAAATATTTGAACATCCCTAACGACTCTCACACATAGGAAGGGGAATGAAAATCCCCTTCTTTGGTGTATAAGGATAGCCAGTAATAGCAGTTAAGTAAGCAGTAAGAAAAAGACTGCATATCAGAGGACTGTGACAGCTGACAAACTTTTGATTTGATCAGACTTGACTCGCTAGCACCCAGATGAACTCATAAGTATCTATTTCTATCATTTTATCACACTATTTATCCATTGTTCTCTGTAATTCTTTTTGCATTGCACTGTATTTTGGGTCTGATAAACTTGCGCAACACAGGGTTTTTATCTTGTAGATGCAAATCTGTATGTAGATGCAAATCGATAAAAATACCTGTGAACACTGGTTGAACTTTGGTTTCCAACTGCTGTTTTACTGCTGTTTTATAGAAATTTCATTAAACTTCAGGCTGTCTTTGTAAGGGAAGAGTGTCATGTACCTGACAAATGTTTTGGCATTTGGAGGATCTTGACAGGACCGTCAGTACATACCTGGCACCAGTTCTTATTATGGCTATAGAATAGACCAGGAGGAAAAGTTGGAGTCCAGAACAGCTTACTGGTAGGATCGTCGACTGGCAACTACCATGACACAGGAACCAACATGTGGGCTCTGGTCACAAACTTAAGCCAGTAATGATGGTGGGTTAGACTTCACTGCCGGAAACTGGCATGGGGTGAACTCAAGCAGCAGAACTGATTGTAGCTGACAAACACCCTTAAAATTCCTCCTGCCAGGAAACGCATATCACATGATCACGGTCATGGATTTCTCATCTGAGAAATCCCAATAGTAGTAAATGACCAGATTTAGACTGAGAGACAGAGGCGGATATGCGGAAAACAGTGTTTAATAATAACAAACAGTGAATGCACACCAACCAAGCTGCTATATACATATATACATAGATTAATCAGGAAGCATGAAGCACACTCAGATTGCTGTGAAGTCAGAAAACATACGTGTCCAACGAGTCCAACAAAAGCTGAGGCAGTGACTTAGGCTTAGACTATGACTATGACTGACTATAACTATGGCAGACGTCCTGGGTGCAGAGTTCCAGGGTTCAGGTTCAGGTTCAAAGGCTCTGGGTACAGAGTTCGGGTTTCAGACGACAGAGTAATGCTGATCCCCTAAGGCCATGTGCTGACCAGCTTTTATAGGCCAGGAAGTCCACCAGGTGCTGGCTGATTAACACACACCAGCAGGACAGAGCCATCTGCTGGTGGATCAGAATAATGCAGGGGACATCAGGCTGTGGATGAACTCCAGACCTGGCATTACCTCCCCCTTCACAAACGCAGGCACTGACGCGTTTAAACAACTGCTCCGAAGGAAGGCAAAAGATCAGGATGGGCAATCCAGGCAGAAATCCAGGCAAAGGCAATGCAGGCAGGAATCCAGGCAATGGCAATGCAGGCAGAAATCCAGGCAAAGACCCTCCAGGGTCAAAGTCCAGAAAACCATATCCAGGAGGACTGAAACCTTCGAGCCAGCGCCCAGGGGGACCAGGACCTTCAAGGCAATGCCCAGGGGAACCAAGACCTATGAAGCGCCGCCCAAAGCCACTGAATCCTGTATAATCAGCACCTAGGCAACCCGAATCAGGCCTTACTGTAATCCTAGGAAACCGCTCAAGGCTTCCTAGAGCCAGCAGAAAGAAATCACCTTGTGCAAACTGAGGTGTTTTAAAATCACGGGCATGTAAGTGATCTTCAAGGTCTTCTTTAGGAATACCAGAGGGACAGTGATCAGGATCAGTTTCGGCAGGGCGATCGGCGACCTCGACAGACTCGGCAGGGCGATCGGCAACCTCGACAGACTCAGCAGGGCGATCGGCAACCTCGACAGACTCGGCAGGGCGATCTGCAACCTTGACTGACTCGGCAGGACGATCGGCAACCTCGACAGACTTGGCAGGGTGATTGGCAAACTCGGCAGGGCGATCGTCAAACTCGGCAGGGTGATTGTCAAAAAATACAGGAGAATCAGACTCGAAAGAGTGATCAGACACGATAGAAAAATCAGACTCTACAATAGGTTTGGGCTCACAGACAGGTACAGGATCAATGTCAAAGGCAGAGAATGAGTCAGGCTCAAAGACAAACATTGAGTCAGGGTCACAGACCGACATTGAGTGAAGTTCAAAGCTAAACATGGAGTCGGGGCTGCAGACAGGCATAGCGTCAAGCTCGAGGGCAGACATTGGATCACAGACAGATTTTAGATCGGGCTCACAGACAGATTTTAGATCGGGCTCACAGACAGATTTTAGATCGGGCTCACAGACAGATTTTAGATCGGGCTCACAGACAGATTTTAGATCAGGCTCACAGACACCAGACACATTGGTCCAGGCATATGACTGTCAAACTCATCCTCTACTACAGACACAGAGGTAAAAGATTTAACTGGAGTTTCAGACTTCTGGGCTGAACAACCTGCAGTTTGATTCAGGTCAGCCTCAGGAATACATAAATAAGATGTGGCTATGAATTTAACTCTACAAAATTCTCACTGAGATGTTTGCTATGATTGAGCCACTCTTCTGCCCAGAAAAACAATTCATCTTCAAAAAGAAAATAAGCCACCTGACGACTCCAGGTTGTCGTGGGAGACTGCTGAATGTAAGGCTCCTGCACTAACTTTAAAGCAGCCTGGAGAAACTGGCAGGGGCATTGGCCTCACTAAGCACAGATGCCCTCTCACCAGCAGCTTCTCCTCCACTCCTGTCCCCCTGGGCATAGGACAAGGGGGGCTGCACTGCAGTGCCAGCACCACTCCCTGCACGACCCTGCTGGATAAAGTGCAAGGCAGGACGGCTTCCAGCATTTGATGGCACAGTCTTGTTAAAGTCCATGAGGGGCAGACGCAGGGAGGATAACTGAAGAGGCACAGGCCTCCTTCACAGCAAAAGCAGTCACAGCCAGGAGGTTAACAACAGAAACAAAATTACCAACCACAGTAGACATGGGGGAAAGTTAATCAGTAACCACATGGGGAAGTTCAGCATCAATAGTTATATTGGATAGGCCAGCAACACCAGAGGCAGGATAGCAACAGGAAAAAGGGACAGTCCAGCAGCAGGCACAGGAGATTGTCAATCACTAGACATATGAGGCAGGTTGGCATCAGACACAGGATTTTATGATCAGTCACAGAGGACAGGCTAGCAGCAGCAGAGACAGAGTGCAAGCTAGCTGCAGTGGTGATAGGGGGAGCCACACAGGGGCAGGCCGACAGAAGACATAGTAGACACAGGAGGCAAACTAGTAGGAGACACAGAGGGCAGGCTGGCAGCACACACACCAAAGGATGCAGGAACATTTCAAGCCTCCCCAGCCAGGCCCAGTCCTGCGGTTGAAACACCTATGGTCCGCTGCCCACCAAGTTCAGTACACCCCGGACCCGGGATAGGTGCCAGGACAGCAGTTGAGGCTGACGCCCCCTTATCCTTTACAGGAAAAAGAGCACCAAAATCCCCACTACCACCTGACACAGCGTTATCAGCGCCCTCCGCAGGATGGCTGGCTAAAGAAGCATCACACTGAGTTAGCAGATCTTACATTCACCGGTTCCGGCATGGCAGTGGCCTAGGGTGAACATATAGATTGTGAGTCCTCAATTGGGGTCTTCACCACTTGGTGAGTGCTGCATGGTCCTAAAGCACTGCTCATTCTTATATTTTACTTGAAATGCACCACTTCTTTCCTTCATTGACTTAACCAACCTCTACTTTTGCTTCACCTGCGCCTACAAATTCCCAACTTGGCAGTGACGCAATCTGACCCTTTCACCCTGCTGACATCCTCACCCTTATTCTTTATAGCCAACTTTAAATTGCAAAGTTTCTCCTCCTCCTTAGTCACAGCAATAAGATTATTGCAAACAAAAATTGCTTCCCATGGAGCTGCAGGCCACCTGCAAAGAGGAAGTGCTGCTGGGTTTCCTGCCTCTGTGCATTGTGGGTTTATGTCAGTTGAATCCAGGCACCAGCACAGCTGGGATGCTGGGAACGGAAGTTGCAAAATGGTGCTATCAGGAGAAAATTTGTGAGGCAGCGTTTCAGCTATGAGCAAACATAAGTGCTGACAATGATTCAGTATCTTCTGGGACAAGGTAGTTTTGGTGAGTTTTTATTTCCAAATGTGAAAGACTGTTGGTCCAGAGAGCCAGAGGAAGGCTGCAGCCAAGCCAGGATCAGAATCAAAAGGATCAGAGGGCATACCCA
Organism: Gastrophryne carolinensis; assembly: GCA_027917425.1. Lineage (NCBI taxonomy): Eukaryota > Metazoa > Chordata > Amphibia > Anura > Microhylidae > Gastrophryne > Gastrophryne carolinensis. The sequence goes on from CM051234.1 coordinate 164,566,724, forward strand.
GTTGCCAGAGCAGAGCTGACAAGTGACATGACGTGATGTGGCATGTGATGCCACACTGAACACCACTCTCTTGCCCAAAGGCTCATGCTAATAGCAATCGCACATGGCCACAATCTCTTCCAAGACAATGGCCATACGTCTGAGTGTGCTTCCAGGGCAGTAACACAGAAACCTCTCCAAGGCAGCCAACCAACTGCAAATATGGGAATCAGTATTTGACCTCCTCTTGCTGTAGCACCTAAACTTTACTTGGACCACGGCAAGTCCAAAAAGCTAAGGAGACTTTTCTAAGTCTGATTTTGACACTTTTGTCTCAGATGAGGTATCATTATGAGTGGTGCATGGCTAGAAAGGCAAGCACATGGCAAGTAGTCTGTCACCATTGCTGCTTCTTTCAAATTCCATTTTCAGAACAACACAGTACAAATAGCAGACTTGTGTGTATACTAACCTACCAGAATATTGAGACAGAGCAGGTTGTTTATTGCAAAATCTCTGCTCTAAATCATTTTCATTCAGTTGGACATTTTGGCGCAGTTCCTCTGAGCAGATAAATTCACACACTGCGTGTAAATGCCACGATTTCTGTAGCTGATACATTATGACATTTGTTTTGGTGCCAGAAATTGAATGTCAGGAGATTATTAGTAGTTGCTTTGCTATCAGACCAAATATCTTCTTCTTATTTTTACGTGACAGGTTAAGTAGATGTTAGTTGTTTGGGTTGTAAAGCTGGATAAGTTAAATGTCCGTGTTATGCTGGGCACAAAGACATTACGTCAGTTAGGATCTGTGACAAGTCAGCTAGTAAACTGCAGGTCATTGTTTCATTCTACATAGGCTATCCCACATAATAGCACAATAACACAATAAAGAATTAGATTAATATTGTATTCAATCTATGATAGAATGATCACATTTCTAATCAGGGAGAACCATCAGTTTTCAGTTTGACCTTTACATTGAATTACCAAGGGACTGAATGATGGGATTGCTCATGAATGGCCAGCAATCAGGGCGGTGTAAGAGTTATCATGCTGTAGCCACCAACAAATACTGATCTTACTAAACAATAAATGTGCAATCTTGCTGAACTATGCTGCTATGTGGTAAGAAGGCCTACCTAAATCACAGGGGTGTAACTTAAGGGGGTGTGACCACACCGGGGCCCAGATTGTCAGGGGGGGGCCCATCATTGTTGCTCCTCCATTTTATTTTTTATATTTGTGCTCACTTTTCAGCATTCAGAGAAATTAAGCAGCGTTTTGCTGTTTCAGTCTTTAGTTGTCTAGCTGCATCTAATGAGTTAAAAGACAGAAAACCATTTACTGTATGAGCCACCAAAGGGCCCCATTTAATGCTCGCACCAGGACCTAGTCACATTTAGTTAAGCCATGTGATCTATTTATTTTTCACAAGGGAGGGCGTTTTGGTAGGATTTCGACAACTAGATTGCCTATGGGTATAGCTGCATCCGGGTGTTAACCATGAAATGTTTTTTTTTTAGAGAGCCACAAAACAGGAACCCGACAGGGAATGTCAGGGTATAACATGCAATCATAATATTGTTATCAATAAACATCTTAATATTCCTCAGCTGCAAAAAGTTGCAGGGCTGATTAAGCACCATGACAATTTATTTCAATTTTTTTTGTGGAAAAACGCTTTTTATCTTGTTTTTTTTCCCTAGGTGCAATTCAGCATCATTTTTAGCTGTGCACATTTTTAAAACATTTGCACAGCTAAAAAATAGAGAAAATAGAGGAAAATATCAAATAAAAAAGCGTTTTTCAGAGAAGATTTCTATAAAATATCTAATGAAAAAAGGACCATTTCATGCTTTATTTCAGGGCAGGGCATGAGATAATTTAAGGCAAGATTCAAAGACAGAACATTACTTGGGCTTATAAATGCTTAAAAGGTTGAACATGCTGGTTATTAACACTGTAAGGGGATAGCATCAAACAGCAGTATTCTTTAAGGGGTTAGCGTGGACCTAGACCCAAGGTGAATATGAGAATACTCTAGAGAATACATTATTTAATCAGCCAAGTAAGTACAGTATACATACAAGGAATGCTTTTTGCATTTGGAATACTCACCTTATTTCCTGCCACATCTCTGTCCTCCAGACCAAATGCACACAGTGTGGTGGCTGCATCTCCTCCAACAATAAGACAAGGGGAGATTGGCCTATGGAATTTCCGCCTACTTGAGTGAGAGTGTAGATCTGCATGAAGCTCCTGTGCTTTGTTAGAAATCTGGCCATTGCTAGGGGAATGAACAAAGAATGAAGCTGCAATGTTAGATTGATAGCATTAACATGTTAGGGGGTGTATTTAGGTATTGACTAGAGTTGCTGTTTAAATAAATGTCACAGGAAGCTGGTAAGGTATCTTTATTTCTAAAAATGTCAGCTTATTGGAATTATACTTAACATCATGACTTAATGAGCACACCTTAATGAGAAGAGCATTTTTCAATTTCACAGATATAATGGTTCTGGTGTTCCTTTAAAGGTCAGCCATGGACAGGCAGCCCAAGAGTAATGAGCTGTGGGAAATGTGTCATCTTTGACCCTGCTGCTCTGCCGGTTAGACCCTCCAAAAACTACGCTAGACAAGGACATTGGTTCACAAAGAGTGAACTGTACCGTTCTAAGTCTCATTTCAAGTTCAATAAGTTTATGTGAAAACAAATGAATCCAGCTCTAAGTGCTCAGTGCTGTGTTTTGCATTGTGGATCATTGCATGTGAGGATTAAATATGGAATCTTTTTGGGAGGTAACATGATTTTATGTATGAGCAGAATCTTGCATCTCACAACTTGCTAGGAAAGCACTGATCTTTCTATCAGTGCACTGATACAGTGTCAGACTGTTTGGCCAAAATATTACCTGTATGATAAGCCACCCAGTGACCTCCAGCTTCACCTGCCGCTCCTATTATAAAAATAAAGGATGGTGTTATCATCACTATCCATCTGTACAGCATTAAAAGACCAATGGGGCCTGTATGCTGTATTAAAACTAAGACATGGTTGTATATTTTGCTGTTTCTGGGGTTTAGGCTTCCCCCAGTGTGTTTTTAAGCCTATGACCAAGACCTCACTAATATTGATTTCAAGTATTTATAATTGATTTGCATTTATTAGATTTTCATTACACAATAAAATATTTTACATACATTTAAAAGTTAGCAATTTCTTGTTAACATCAACAGATCCATTACATTTGTGGACTTCATCAACATTGTATTTCTAACATGCCTATGTTTCTCATTGGTAGTGGCCATTTAATGCACCACAATCGTTTGTTCTATGGTTTTCACCAAATCGATCCACACTCCCTCCCCTGGGCAGACATGTTTCGCCGATTGTCCTTGTCTATAAGCTTGACCCTGTACCCACTACCTGAAAAGGAAAACATGTATAAAGGGTCGCACAAAAAATCTTATGAGTAGAGTTAAGACATGGTTGACAATTAGAGCAATAGACAGGTGTAAATCAAAACTCCTAATATGGAAGGGTTGGTGGGGTTGGTAGGGTTCAGAGATCAGAGGCCCACCAGAGGATTCTCCTCTGCCCTTTGGGCCATTCTGAGCCTGCCCTGCTAGCCCCTAATGACTTCACTACAGTAAAGGCTGCCATTATCTGGTAAATATGAGGAAATAGAAATAATCCTTTAAAGCAGAAGACCAAAATTCAAAAATGACTTTATATCCAACCACCACTGGGGTATCCTAATTTGAGATATTCCAGTTAGAGATCCCTAGAAAGCCAAACTTGGGCATTGAATTGGAACACACATGGAACAAAAATTCAGGTCTCGCGGTTGGCCTCTTAAGTCACGTGGTTCCAGGTCACCATCCACCAGCATCCACATGTAGGGACCTGGTAATAACTAGGAACACTTCAATTAACTAAAAAGAATCCTTCAAATAGAGTCAACCATACATTTATTCTCTTTTATGGTTTCTACCCATTTAAGTACATTGGAAGTGTCATAATCTAAATAGACACAAGATGGCAGTAGTGGGTTTAGGCCATAGACTAACATGGTCCATAGGCTAGAATGGGGAACGTTCTAGAAGGTGAAGTCAGAAGGGTTGTTAGTCATAACAGGAGATAGACTAGTAACATAGTTACAACTGAAAGCTAGTGATTGGTCAGAGGGTTTACCAACCATCCTATCAGATGTCGGACACGAGGCCGAACATGTGATAGAAGGTTCTGGAAGGTAGTAAGAAGGGATATAGGGAAGTCCCAACCCAAACCCAGTGTGATTCACCATTTGAATTGTAAGGAGCAGGAGCACAGACTCTAAAAGAGATAGAAAGGAGAGGTTCCAACCCAGGACATTATTCTCTATGGGAAGCAATGCTGATGATTGTACCTGATATTGGACAGAACCAGAGATGTAACTGGAAGACATGTACTTGTTCCGTGTTTGCCGTTTGCTTGTGGAATAAATAAAGAGGAACTCTGCTTTCAACAGTTGGACTGCTGTACATCTTTCCAAGCGGCACCAGTGAGTACTTACCGTTCCCTGAAACCCTAACCCTTACCTACTAACAGCACACACATCGGACACCTGGGCCCAGAAGAACCTGCTCCCTGCCATCACTTGTGGGACACCCCGGTACGTGAGGGCTACACACACCAGCATCCACATGACCACTGGGGCCAATCCCAGATACAGCGCTTCTAGGAAAAAGCAAAAATCTCACTAACACTGCTCACTGATGGTGTGATAGGGTAGATCAGATTTAGTGTCCATGTGAATCAGGACCTGGCACATAGTTACAAAAGATAGTGTAGGTACACTTTAGAGCTAAAATGTTAGGGATTTTAACAGAACCTAACAGCTAAAAATTCCCAGGATTTTGACTATCCTGGGTTGTGGTCCTTGCCCCGCTGTGTGAACCCCCCCAGCTTGTCCAAACAAACTCACCTCTTCCCGGTCCCTGTAGGGAGCGTGCCCGCGCCGGCCATTCACAAATGCCTGGCGCGGGCAAACACTTTACTAGAGGGATATAGGGGATGCGGCTGTGGCTCAGGCATGCACCGTTGGACCGGTGAGTTTATGAGCGACTTGGGGGGTTTCACACAGTAAGGCATTACGATTTTGAATGGCCCGGAGAGGAGGAAATCGATCCGCACAAGAATCTTATAGATCAAGGCCGGATTAAGTGTGGTGGAGGCCCCTGGGCACAAAATCTGGTGGAGGCCCCAGATACAGATATTTTTTCCTTTAAAATAATTGTTCAGTCAAGTAACTGATTGGTGGCTATCTGGCACCTGCCTACTTTCTGGAACATCAGATTGAGTCCCTTGTGCCACCCTTGTGTGGGTGCGTGCTGCTCAGGAACTCCTGCTTTGCCATTCTGGGTGGGGGGTAGTGTAGTCGCCTAGCTGGTCCAGCAGAAAACAGTTCCCTGCATTAAGCTGCCAGAGGCTGTGCTTGGTGGCTTATGTGCAGTGAGCAGCTGCTGATTGACAGCTCTGCACTCACCCATCACTGTAGTGTTGCTGACGGTGGCTTTGCTGCTCTAGACTCTCCATCCTGCCCTGTGGTGGCTTTGGCTGCAGCTTTGCAAAAACAAAAAAGGTTTAGCCAGGCGCTGGGTCCCCACTTTCACCAATAGCTTTGTTGCTGACCCCACGGCCTGTCAGACCTAAGACTAAAAAGGCTTCCTGGACCAGACCTTAACCCAAAGGTTGGTGGAGGTCCCCCTTGTATGGCAAGGTGTGGAGGCCCTAGAGCGCGCGCCCCTTGCACCCCTCTCATAATCCGGCCCTGTATCTGCTTGACATTGCTGGTAGTGCTGAAAAAAAAATGAATACACATGTAATACTGTAATACTTTTTCACTCTATGAAAGATTGCCTTACCTCCTCATTTCCACCACCAGATCCAAGAACTGCAATTGCTCATAGTATATAAATACATGATGCTTTGGGTCTGCAGCTGTGCCACTCTGCACATCAGATTGATAGTTGCTCTCTCCTGTGTCCCCTTCCATCTTAGCTTGAGGGTTTTTACTGTGACTGTTTACTGCACTGCATTACAGTTTCAAGATGGGGAGTGTCAGTAGCTGCCATAGTAAAAGACACACGCCAGGTGCTGTGGCAAGTCCTAGTTAAAAATGTGATGCCTGTTCCAAAGGAGAAATGGTTAAACATAGCAACAAATGTATAGTGAAAACACACTTTCCCACTTGTGTTGGCACAATAGATAGCAAACATATACGGATAATAATGCCGACCAGTGGAGTAACTAAATGTGACAAGGCCCTGGTGCGAACATTAAAGTGAACCAACACCCTCCCCTCATCGGCCCGATCAGCTCCCTGACTGCGGGGCACTCCGATCAGGGGTGCCCCGCTGTGTGAAACTCCCCCAGATCCCCGAAAATCCTACCTGATCCTCGTTCCAGCGGCGCATGCGCGGGATGCCGCCACCTCCTGTATGTCCCTCTAGCAGGGCGCGCACCCGCGCCACCCGTTTGTGAACGGCCGCCGCGGGCGCGCTCCCTGTAAGGCCCGCGCTCAGCTTGTCCGTCGCTGCCTCTCCTTGTACGCCGGCGCCGATTGGACGAGCGAGTCACGTAGGAGCGGGGTCAGGTGAGTTTTCGGGGCTTTCTGGGGGGTTTCACACAGCAGGGCACCCACGATCGGGGTACCCTGTGGAAGTGGACCAATACCCAGGATAGTCAAAATCCTGGGTGTTGGTCCACTTTAAATGGGGTCCTTTCATGTCTCACACACAGGCTGGCTCATTACTAGCGCCAGCTATCGACAGATGAGCGTCTGTACAGAGGTGCTAAGAGCGACCGCGAGTATACGCTGTGATTGGCTTTCGGGCGCTGTAACAGAGCGTCTCATTCGCTGAGGCCAAGCTGTAGAAATCATTTACCATTGTTAAATGTCATGTATGTGTGTTGCTGTAAAGGCACTATACAGGCACTCAGCCTCATTCAATGCAGTGCCTGATCGTTACAATGCTGCTCTAACACCACCATTGTTTAGAATGTGATTGTTTCAATGTTATATTGTAATTTTCTTTATTGCATGGCACGGCCCGCTTCGGTATTCATAACAGTTGGGTTATTCTGCCACAAGGTGGCGCAGTGGTACTGCAGAAAAGCTGTGGCTTGTCCCGGCTCCCTATAAAAACGGTTCCCCCTGTGTTTCCTCTGCAGTGGAACTGCGAAGTTAGAAGATGTCTATCTCTCTTGCGCAGGTGAGCGGGACAACCAAGCCTGCGGCCCTGCAAGTCTTATTTCCATCCGTTTCTGGACCCTCACTGCCTCCCAGCCTCGGCTGACAGATCGGGTGAAGGTGGAAGAGCACTAGGGTCAAGTGCTCCTGTAGCGCAGCTCCAAGCCGCAGATCCTGTAACACAAAGGGTAGCCAGCCATCGGCTTTATGGTGAGCCTATTAGGGATGTGGAGTTTCTGTCCTAGCTTCTGAGGGGGTAAGTAGTTTGGGAACTGTGTCCCCTCATTTTCCTTGGGGTCCCCCCCGCGTCCCCCTCCCTCCCTGAACATGGCTGCTCGCCGCTGCCTTCTCGTCTCTCTCTCTTTCCCCCCCTAGCTTGGTTGGGGGGGTGGGTGGTAGCGGGGAGTAGTCATATCTGTGGTGTTTTTAAGTTTTTTGGTGTGTTTTCTGGTGTCTTCAGCTGCCGCACCGCTTTGTACTGCGTTCCGCGGCTGTGGGCGCTATAACCTGAGGTAAATTTGCTTTGTCATGGCGCCGGCCGGGTCACATGAGCGCAGTTTTTCGCGCTCTTCGGGGGGCGGGTGATGACGCGTATCGCGTCGTTCACCTCGCGGCCCGCCCCTCAAGGTACCTCTGCCGGCGCCATTCTGGACGAGCTGCGCGTCTGGATTTCTCCCTTCCTGGCTGCAGCGCTGCTTCCTCCGGCGGGTCGCCTTATTCGGCGGTCTGTGCCTGTGTGACCCCGCGGTGTCTTTGGTCCGTGAGTCCCCCTTGGGGGTGTTTAATTGATTTGGGGTATTTTGCTGCGGGATGCTTATGTGTGATTTTACTTATGTCTGTCTTTCAGGCGGGATACCATTGGGTTGTGTTTTCTCCCGGCTCCACTCCTTTTCTCCCCCTCATCCCCCCTTTATTAACTTCTGGGGGCATCCTGTGGGAGGGCATCCCGGGTGGCTTCTGTCTTAAGCCTTTACCCACTGCTGGCCTATTGCGCCTGTGCTAATCACCATATGGAGGCTTCTGGGGATAGCGCGCTTGGGGGCCCTTCGGGGCAAGCACGGCTGTGTTCCATGTGTGGGGTATCCCCTGTGAGTAACAGTGTCACGGTGTGCGTGCCGTGTGCTGAAAGTGTCCTTGCGCTTCAAGCTGGTTTGCCTGCTTCGCTTCCCTGCTCTGCGCCTCACTCGGCTTCACCTACTCCCCCGCTTCTGCAATTGGCCCCCAGTGAGGGGAATGTTGGGAGTCACATTCTGATTTGGCTCTGCGGGTGGCTAACATTGAAAAGCAGCTTGCCAGGAACGTTCCTAGGAAGGCCTCTGGCAAGTAGAGACACCTGGACCCCAGGCCTGCTCCCCTTACTGAGATGTATGTGGGGATTGATGATCTTGGTGGCTGTCACCCCCTTGAGATGGGGGAGCTCTCCCAGGACTCTGACTCCTCTGGGAACCCGCAGGAGGGTTGCGATAGTGACCCTAGGTCTGTGTCCGGAGAGGAATCATGGTACCCTGAGGACAGTGATAATCTGCTGTCACATATTTTTGAAATTTTGCACATTGCTGCCCCTGAGGTTGCTAAAAGAAAGCAGGGGGAGCTTTTTCGCCCTGGTAAACAGTCTAGAGTTCCCTGAGTAGGAACATTTTCGTTGATCTTGTTAAGAGGTGGTCATTTCCCCCTAAAGTGGACGCTCCCGTGCTAGGCTTGTCTAATACTTCGGTCATGCCTTCCCCTGACACTACCACTCTGAGGGACGGAGAGGAGCGGCGCGAGTGGATCAAGTGGCCTGCCATGCTTTTACCTGTGTGGGGGCTGGCTTGCGCCCTGTATGTGCTGCCACCATTACTGCTATTGCCCTTAAGAAACTGCTTAAGCGTCTCCTTGACGGCACAACAGCTGGTAGTGTGGGGGAGGAATATAGGACTCTCTTACTTTGTACTGATTTTGTGGCCTTTATCCTTACTGCTATGGATGATGCTGTGCGGCTGTGTGGAAGGACCTCTGCGCTCTTGGTGGCTATGCGCCGCTCTGTCTGGTTGCGCCAGTGGGCAGCTGACGCTGCGGCTAAGAAAACTCTCACTAGCCTCCCCTTTGTGGGGCTGCGGCTATTTGGGGAACGGCTTGATGTTCTAGCCAAGGATGGGAGGCTGCCTCAGCGTAAGAGGCAGTCTCTGCCCTTTCGGGGGTCCTCTAACCCCCCCCTTTCGCATTCGCAGAGGGGGCCGTGGCCCCCTCCGTTCCAGTGGTCGCAGAGATTCTTGGGGCCGTGGTAGAACCTGTGGTCGTCCCGGTCTCTCCTGGAATCCTAAGCCCAAACCCTCTCCCAAGCCCCCTCAGGCATGAAGGGGCGCCCTCACCCATCTGGGTGGGGGGACGGCTTCGGCTCTTTGCTCACGTCTGGAGGCTTCATGTCTTAGACCGGTGGATTCAGGAGGTAGTGTCCTCCAGTTATATGATAGAGTTTGCAGCCTGCCCCCCAAGATTCATCAGATCCTGGATGTCTTTAAACCCCCTATCCGCTCAGGGGTTGCTTCTGGCGGTTCATTGCCTGTTAGAGTCCAGAGTCATTTGTTTGGTGCCTCATCAAGAAAGAGGTCAAGGGTACTATTCCAATCTTTTCACGGTCCCCAAAAAGGAGGGCTCTCTGAGGCCCACTTTGGATCTGAAGGGCCTCAACAAATTTGTCAGATTAAAGCATTTTCGCATGGAGACGCTGCGCTCTGCTGTCAGTACCCTTCGCCCGGGCGACTTCATGACCACTGTGGACATCAAGGATGCTTATCTTCATGTGTCTATCTTTCCAGGTCATCAGAGATTTCTAAGGTTCGAGCTGCAGGATCAGAATTACCAGTTTGTGGCTCTACCCTTCGGTATCACCTCGGCACCTCGGGTGTTCACCAAGGTGCTGGCGGGAGTGATGGCTCTAATAAGGAACCAGGGCATCCGCATCATTCCTTACCTGGACGACATCCTGATTGTGGCCGAGTCTTTTCCTCAGTCCGAGCGGGACACTCAAATGGTGACAACCACTCTGGAGTCGTTCGGCTGGGTGATCAACTATCCCAAGTCTTCTCTGTCCCCGTCATTGGTGAGGACCTTCCTGGGCATGACTCTGGATACCCGTTACTCTTTGGGGATCCCACCCTACTATGGACACTGCTTTTGGATGTCCCAACTGTTATGAAAACCGAAGCGTGCCATGCAATAAAGAAAAAAGCAATTTTGTGAGTACTCACCTGTAGAATTGTTTTTGTTCTTACATGGCACGGCCCGCTTCTCCCCACCCTTGTTATCGTTATTCTTGGTTGCCTCTTTAAAACAATTCTACAGGTGAGTACTCACAGAATTGCTTTTTTTTCTTTTTGTTTCTTTTTTCTTCTTTTTGCATCTATTCTGCATCTCCAGCAGCGTGGACATATTGGCACAGTCTGTGATGCTCCTCTCTGCAAGCTGTGGGAAAGAAAATACACAATTACCGATAAGAAGCACAGTTCTAAAAATAAAGAATATACCTATAATCTTAGGAAAAAATGTTAGTTTACCCAAAATTAATTACCAATATTTTAAACATACACAACAGTCCAACCTTTCTGAATAGTAGATGGCAAAATTCAAGAACCTGTTTAGCCAATCTACATAACCACCCTAGTCTAACATCACAAAGGACATAACCTTATCAAATAAGGCCTACTTGACCACTTGACACTACTTGAATGGGCTGTTACAATAGTAACCGAATTGAAACCCAGCACATAAAGCACATAACCAACTGCTGCCTTTATAATGTAGGGTTAAGTTACATTAGCAGGGGCAAGAAACTACCATGCTTTGATTCAATAATTATTGAATATTATAAAAAGAGGGTCTCCATGTATGAATGTCAACTCTAGACTGCCACTAACATGTGTACATGGTCATGGACACATACATATGCATGTCTACAATCTGTGGCTTGGGCCCATGCTTACCTTAACTATCTGCCCATTCACCCGAGGGTCAACACGCTGCCTCTTCCTCGGGGGGGGGGGGGCATCAGAGGATGAGGAGGAAGAGGAGCTGGGGAGACACCTGGCAGGTCTTCGAGGAGCCATTGCTGCGCATAGGCAAACTGGAAGTGCACAAAACGAAACCAAAAGCAAAACCTTTAACCCCATTGCAAGGTATGAATGCTATGAGACACCCAATACATGATCTTTACGCTATAGAACCCACAAACACAATATCTAACAGTGGGCTACAACTTAAAATAAAAAAAAAAATAAGATTATTGGACATTTGCTTGTATTTAAAATTCACAATGTATTTCAGTTACTGTAATAATAGGCTCAAAACTGAAAAGCATTAGTACTGTTTCCGTATTTGCAATAGCGTACGCAAGCTAGTGTTCAAAACAATAGCGGCCAAGCCTACACCACATCTAACAACAGTACAGCGCGAGAGGTAGCGAGAGGTAGCAACTGCTCAGAGCGTCTGGCACTCGGCGCTACACACCATGTTCAACAAAAAGTCACTCACACAGCGTTGGCGCTCTAAATTGGTTCGCTGTAGCATAGAGCGCTGGATGCTGTGTGATTAAAGTGAGTTTTTGGACACACCACCAGTAACAAAGCGAAAATACATGGAATTACATTATTGAAACACTGTAAGAACAATTTTGCATAAAATTGTAAAATAATAAAAATGTATGGGAGAGCGAACGGTAGCGACAGGTCATACCTGTCTCTCTGGAAGCTTGAGTGCCAGCGCTATACGCTGAGCCGTCTGTAATGATGAATCGTACACTACATGGCGCTGTTCGAGTCGCTCACCAGAATCGCCTTCATAAATGTGGTATTGCGTACAGCGCCTGGTGTTCACCAGACGCTGCCTGCTGCTACAAAGCACTACCTGGTGCTAGAGCTCCATGAATTAACCCCACAGTAAACTTTTTTGTGTCTGGATGCAACTAGACAACTAATGACTGAAACTGCAAAAACCAATGGTGCTTCTCTTATCTAAATGATGCCAAGTGAGCACAAATCTGCTAAATAAGGTGGAGGAGCAACAATGATGGGGCCCCCCTGACCTTCTGGCCCTCGGTGCTGTCGCACACCCTGCACCTCCTCATGTTACACCCCTGATGCCATCAGCATCAGGCTCAAAGTTTTTCAACTATAAATAATATTTTTCTCTATTGCATGTGGCAGATTCCAATGCCAATTACAATTTTATATTTGTTGATATGGGAAGCTATGGCAGTGCAGCAGACTCTGCGGTTTTCAAGCACTCCAATTTTGGCAAAAGACATGCTGGATCTACCTGTCCCTTGACTACTTCCTGGAATAAAAGGTCTGCCTCTTCCCGTGGTCCATGAGGCCTTTGAAATTTCAACAAATTGATGCATCCATAGGCCTCAATTCACTATGGGGGTTATTTAAGAAAGGATAGCGCCAGGTGGTGCTTCGTAGCGCCAGGCGCTGTACGGGAAAAGTACAAAATAATGGTCAGCTCTACCTGTGCAATACTCCGATCCCAGTTGTGATGGGGAAGCTCACCCGGCACGGCCACGAGCGCTCACCTCGTATCCAATCCAACAAAAGAAGTCAAAGCCAGCCAGCGTGCAGCGTAAATACATCCACGATTTTATTTTCAAATCATTAAAATCCATCCATGATCAAAGCATCAGCGAGAAAAGGAACATCAAAAATACAAGTATAGTCTCCTTGTCTACGCGTTTCGGACATCAGTCCTTACGGGAAACCACATTTAAGAAAGCAAATCTGGTGAGCACCTCTAACAGCACCATGTAGTGTCACATGTATTACTAGAGGCAGCTCAGTGTATAGCGCCAGCGCTCTAGGTTCAGCAGTGCCACATATTACCTTTCGCTCAGTGTCGCTCTCCCATACATTTCAATGGGCTTTAATTTGTTTGTGTTTAAATAGCGTGTTTGGCAAGTACATTTTTTTTTTTTGCTCAAATCATTGTGTGACCTCTCCTGGCTGCAAACAAACACTTTTAGAAACTTTTTTGACTTTTTAGATTTTTATGCAGAATTGTATTTACAGGTCTGTCTCTAAAGTGTCATTGTCCCAGTGTTAAAACAATGTCATTCCATGTGTTTTTGCTTTGTTACTGGTGTATATGTGTTCATAAACAGACTTTGAACATACAGTGTCTGGCATAGAGCGCCCAGCGTTAGAGCGCTGATGCTGTGTGTGTAGTTTTTTCTTAAATATGGTGTGGAGCACTGAGTGCTGTACGCACTGAGCTGGCGCTACCTCTTGCTCGCTGCAGCGTTATACTGTTGTTAAAGCACCCAATACACATCATATTCATCAATGTCGGCCAGGTTACTAGAGCAACTGCAACGCTAGGTTACAGCGCCCGATACCCGCTTACAGTGTCTACTAGCGGCCGCTCAAAGCGCAGCTATACAGACGCTCATCTGGCAATACGTGGCGCTAGTAGTTAATCTGCCTCCATGAGTTGAAAAAGATTCTCATGGTAGTAAAAAATTCAATTTAAGAGAAAAAAGCCTGAGAATTACACTGTTAGTGAATCACCAGATAGGAAGACAATGAAAGTCAATGGCACTTTTTTACTCCTTTTATTGAACTTCTAATAAACATGAGCAACATGCACAAGTGCAGAAGAACAGCTCAATGGCAACATGAACAAAGGGGCCCAAGCATGTTCTGTGAGGAGGTTCTCCAGGGCCAGATTATGAGGGGGGCGCAAGCCCTGGGGCCTCCACCACTTGCCCTGCAAAGTGGGCCTCCACCAACCTTTGGGTTATGGTCTGGTCATGGAGGCTTTTCAGTCTTTGGCCTGATGGGCCATGGGGCCAGCAACAAAGCTATTAGAGGCAGTGGGGGCCCCTGTGCCTGGGCAAGCCTGCAGCCAAAGCCACCACAGGGCAGGATGAGTTTAGAGCAGCAAAGCCGCCGTCAGCAAGGCTACAGTGATGGGTGCGTGCAGAGCTGTCACTGCACATAAGCCACCAAGCACAGCCACTGGCAGCTCAATGCAGGGAACTGTTTTCTGCTGGACCAGCTGGGTGACTATACTACACTATACTACCCCCCACCCAGAATGGCGAAGCAGGAGTGCCCGAGCAGCATGCACCCACACAAGGGTGGCACAAGGGACTTGATCTGACGTTCCAGTAAGTAGGTGGGTGCCAGACAACTACCAATCAGTTACTTGGCTGGACTATTATTTTATACTGTATATTTTATACAGATTTTGTGCCCAGGGGCCTCCACCACACTTAATCTGGCCCTGAGGTTCTCCATAGTACAATCCACATGCACAAAGACAGGCTTCAAACACAATTCAAAAGCACAATTCCAAGGCCAGAAGAAAACCTTCACAGCACAGGCAATGCTTACAAAAAAATATTTAGGTAATATACTGTAGGAGGGGTCTCCTGGGCACACATGGATGGGAGCAAGAAAATAAATGGTGGGAAAAGGAGCCTGAATAAGAAAGGGTACCTCCTGCCATGCCTGGACCTTCTGGGGACCATCAATGAGCTCCTCAATTGAGATGACTGACATTGTTCAGGGGGCTCACAGCAGCAAGCTCCGGTGGCTTGTAGCAGCAGGCTCAGGTGGCTTGTAGCAGCAGGCTCAGGTGGCTTGTAGCAGCAGGCTCAGGTGGCTTGTGGCAGCAGGCTCCGGTGGCTTGTGGCAGCAGGCTCCGGTGGCTTGTAGCAGCAGGCTAAGGTGGCTTGTAGCAGCAGGCTAAGGTGGCTTGTAGCAGCAGGCTCAGGTGGCTTGTGGCAGCAGGCTCAGGTGGCTTGTGGCAGCAGGCTCCGGTGGCTTGTAGCAGCAGGCTAAGGTGGCTTGTAGCAGCAGGCTCCGGTGGCTTGTAGCAGCAGGCTAAGGTGGCTTGTAGTAGCAGGCTCCGGTGGCTTGTAGCAGCAGGCTAAGGTGGCTTGTAGCAGCAGGCTAAGGTGGCTTGTAGCAGCAGGCTCAGGTGGCTTGTGGCAGCAGGCTCAGGTGGCTTGTGGCAGCAGGCTCCGGTGGCTTGTAGCAGCAGGCTAAGGTGGCTTGTAGCAGGAGGCTCAGGTGGCTTGTGGCAGCAGGCTCAGGTGGCTTGTGGCAGCAGGCTCAGGTGGCTTGTAGCAGCAGGCTAAGGTGGCTTGTAGTAGCAGGCTCAGGTGGCTTGTAGCAGCAGGCTCAGGTGGCTTGTAGCAGCAGGCTCAGGTGGCTTGTAGCAGCAGGCTCAGGTGGCTTGTAGCAGCAGGCTCAGGTGAGAATGTGCTAAGCTTATCTGTTATTTTTTAATATTCTATTTGTTCGCAACTCTGTGTTTAGACAACAGTTTTCCATAGCAACAATGTGTTTACCTTAGCTATGAACACCAAAGTGGTGATTTCGAGTACATATCATAGACTTCCTCACTCTAGCTTACTAATCATCTGATTGGCTAAGGCATGGGTGACTGGTTTAATCCATTCTGCTGAAATTCAACCTTTTGGAGCGATCACGGTCTTGCGTTCTAGCAGCAAAATGGTTAATGGCAGGTTTCTCAGCTGTATAGGTAATTCGGCTGGTTAGACTTAGCCAGAGCTGCTAGAGATCACCTGTTACATTGCAGGAATTGTGGGACTTGTAGTCCATTGTTTTTACTCAAGGCCATGAAAACCACTCCCACTGCAGCAAAACAGAGACCCGGAAATATGAGAATCATGGAAACAGCACGCTGATAGGTAAATCACACGTCTGGGGGCACAATCCTAACACAAATGTTTACCTTACATTCCACCAAAAAACTGACAAAAAGGGAGTTTTCCTTTAAATTAGCCCGATTTCTGCTTTCCCTATGCTCGCTGTCAGACGCTGTATCTTCATTTCATTCCTCCTTATATTCCTCAATAACTCCCAGTGAACTCTCTCCCTCCTGCAGGGCCTCCTCAGCAGCACAGGATGGCTCACCCATGTATGTTTCAATTTGAGGGTCCCTTGAGAAGTCAGTACATTTTGGGGAGCCTGAAAAATGATTCAGCAGAAGGGGCAAGTTCTATAGAGTTAATCAGGGAATGCGAAGTGCTGATGAATGAAAGAGGTCCCCCTGACACCCAACAATCAGTCTAATTTAACTCTTTGCCCGGAGTGTCCCTTTAAATGTAAATTTATAACCAGCTATAGAAAAATAAATATTTTCAAAAATCTTCCCCACTTGAAGTTTCAAAAAAGAGCCAGCAGAAAGTGACAGGGCTGAAAGTGGGAGGGTGGGCAGCGTGTGGCTGCTCACAGAGATTTCAAACACTGTGTTTTTAGAAACACAAATCATAAGCCCTGACCCATCATGCATTTCCATTAGGTATCATTTCCTGAATACCACAGCTATGTGTGTGCATCAGAATATTACAGACACACAACTGTAACCTTTGATGGGACATGATATGTGGTTTGTGTCTTCGGGCAAGCACTGTGCTTAAAAGCTTTGTGAGCAGTCACATGCTACCACCACCCCCCTGTCAGGCTGCTCAGCCCTGTTACTTTCTGTTGACATTGCTATTTTGCAAACTTCAATTAGAATAAATACAGAGGGGATGAATTTTGTTTTAAATAAGGTATATTCATACATTTTTGTATCATAGCATTTAATATTTGTGTATGTTTAAACTGGATCTATAACATTCCTAGGTCGACTGATTCCCTCCCCCCGGGGCATCCAGAATCGGGATGCCCCGCTGTGTGAAACCCCGCAGGTCGCCTATAAAATCACCTTTGTTCCCAGTCCAATGACGCATGCGTGAGCAGCGGCCGCATCCCTGCTATCCCTCTAGCAGGGCACGTGCCCACTCCAGGCATTTGTGAATGGCTGCCGCGGGCACACTCCCTGTTAGAGGGTAGCAGGAGATGTGGCCATCAGTGAGCTCAGATCCGCTCGTATTAGACGAGCTACCGGACAAAGGGGCTTGAGCAGATCTGAGCGCACTAATTGGACAAGCAGCCACGCATGTGTCGCAGGACCAGGAAGAGGTGAGTTTGTTCGGGCGACCTGGGGGTTTCACAAAGTGGGGCACCCCGGGGCAAGGACCAAAACCCAGGATAGTCAAAATCCTGGGTTTTGGTCGGCTTTAATGATAGTTGTTTATGTACATAACCATATAACAATAAGAATAGATAACCAGGATGCTTCAGATGTAGAACTACAAGGACCAGAGTCACCAGTGGTAGACTGGGGCCAAAAAAGCCCCTGGCCAACCTATACCTATGGATGCTATTGTACTTTAGTATTTTGGGGGTAAATAATGTGGCCTACTCCCTACAGCAGCGGTTCTCAACCTGTGGGTCGCGACCCCGGCGGGGGTCGAACGACCAAAACACAGGGGTCGCCTAAAGCCAGTGTTCCCTCTAAGGTGCGCACATGGCGCGCACCCCCGCCTGCGTCTCCGCGCATGGCTGTCATCAGGAAGTGGTGTGCAGGCATCAGGTAAGTGTGTGCAGGCAATCGCAGGGGCTCACACAAGCCAATAGGAGGAGGGAGACTGCAAACTGAAAGCTAGCATTCTCCTTGCCCTCTGATCAAAGGGAGGGGGGCAAGGGTGATGGCGGGGCTGACAGGCGTCCTCGTCGTGGCCATTGCAAGGTGTCTAGCTGGACGACAGTATCCCCCTCCACTGGCTCATCATGCAGCAGGGTTGTGTGTGGCAGGCTGGGGGGAGGGGGCATCTAATTCAATCACCTGATTCAAACTTCAGCACAACTTTCAGCAAGTGGGCAGGTTACACCATGCCTCAGGTTTTAGTATGTATGTAATGCTGGAGGACACAGGTCATTTTTATCCTATGCCCCTTCCATTTCCTTCATTGCATGGCACGGCCCGCTTCGGTATTCATAACAGTTGGGTTATTCCGCCACAAGGTGGCGCAGTGTACTGCAGAAAAACTGTGGCTTGTCCCGGCTCCCTATAAAAACAGGCTTAACCATAGAGTTCCCCAGTGTTCTCTCTGCAGTGGACTGCCAAGTTAGCAGATGGCACTCTCTCTTGCGCAGGTGAGCGGGGCAAGCAAGCCTGCGGCCCTGCAAGTCTATTTCCATTTGTTTCTGGACCCTCACTGCCTCCCAGCCTTGACTGACAGATCGGGTGAAGGTAGAAGAGCACTAGGGTCAAGTGCTCCTGTAGCGCAGCTCCAAGCCGCAGATCCTGTAACACAAAGGGTAGCCGGCCATAGGATTTATGGTGAGCCTAATAGGGATGCGGAGTTTCTGTCCTAGCTTCTGAGGGGGTAAGTAGTTTGGGGACTGTGTCCCCTCTTTTTCCTTTGGTTACCCCCTCCCTCCCTGACCATGGTTGCTCGCCGCTGCTTCTCTCTCTTTCCCCCCCCTAACTTGGTTGGGGGGGGGAAAGGGGCGGTGGGGGCGAGTAGTCATATCTGTGGTGTTTTTACATTTTTTGGTGTGTTTTCTGGTGTTTTTAGCTGCCGCGCCGCTTTGTACTGCGTTCCACGGCTGTGGGCGCTATAACCTGAGGTGATTTTGCTTTGTCATGGCGCCGGCCGGCTCACGTGAGCGCTGTTTTTTGCGCTCTTCGGGGGGGTGGCGGGGCCGGGTGATGATGCGTATCGTGTCGTTCACCTCGCGGCCCGCCCCTCGAGGTACCTCTGCCGGCGCCATTTTGGACGAGCTGCTCGTTTGGATTTCTCCCTTCCTGGCTGCAGCGCTGCTTCCTCCGGCGGGTCGCCTTATTCAGCGGCCTGTGCCTGTGTCACCCCGCAGTGTCTTTGGTCCGTGAGTCCCCCTTGGGGGTTTTTTAATTGTTTGGGGTAATTTGCTGCGGGATGCTTATGTGTGATTTTACTTATGTCTTTCAGGCGGGATACCATTGGGTTGTGGTTTCTCCCGGCTCAACTCCTTTTCTCCCCCTCATCCCCCCTTTATTCACTTCTGGGGGCATCCTGTGGGAGGGCATCCCGGGTGGCTTCTGTCTTAAGTCTGTACCCACTGCTGGCCTATTGCGCCTGTGCTAATCACCATATGGAGGCTTCTGGGGATAGCGCGCTTAAGGGCCCTTCGGGGCAAGCCCGGCTGTATTCCCTGTGTGGGGGATCCCCTGTGAGTAACAGTGTCACGGTGTGCGTTCCGTGCGCTGAAAGTGTCCTTGCGCTTCAAGCTGGTTTGCCTGCTTCGCTTCACAGCTCTGCACCTCACTCGGCTTCACCTACTCCCCCACTCCTGCAATTGGGCCCTAGCGAGGGGAATGTTGGCAGGGAGTCACATTCTGATTTGGCTCTGCGGGTGGCTAACATTGAAAAACAGCTTGCCAGGAATGCTCCTAGGAAGGCCTCTGGCAATAAAAGACACCTGGACCCCAGGCCTGCTCCCCTTACTGAGATGTATGTGGGGACTGATGATCTTGGTGACTGTGACCCCCTTGAGATGGGGGAGCTCTCCCAGGATTCTGACTCCTCTGGGAACTAGCAGGAGGGTTGCGATAGTGACCCTGGGTCTGCGTCCGGAGAGGAATCATGGTACCCTGAGGACACTGATAATCTGCTGTCACATATTTTTAAAATTTTGCACATTGCTCCCCCTGAGGTAGCTAAAAGAAAGCAGGGGGGGCTTTTTCGCCCTGTATAGAGTTCCCTGAGCAGGAACATTTTACCACCTTGGTGCTTAAAGAATGGGAACGTCCTAACAAGATGCCTGCTGTGCCCAAGTGTTTGGATAAAAGGTATCCCTTTCCTGTTGATCTTGTTAAGAGGTGGTCATTTCCCCCTGAAGTGGACGCTCCTGTGCTAGGCTTGTCCAATACTTCGGTCATGCCTTCCCCTGACACTACCACTCTGAGGGACGGAGAGGACCCACGCATGGATCAAGTGGCCTGCTATGCTTTTACCTGTGTGGGGGCTGGCTTGCGCCCTGTATGTGCTGCCGCCATTACTGCTATTGCCCTTAAGAAACTGCTTAAGCGTCTCCTTGACGGCACAACAGCTGGTAGTGTGGGGGAGGAATATAGGACTCTCTTACTTTGCACTGATTTTGTGGCCTTTATCCTTACTGCTATGGATGATGATGTGTGGCTGTGTGGAGGGACCTCTGCACTCTTGGTGGCTATGCGCCGCTCTGTCTGGTTGCGCCAGTGGGCAGCTGACGCTGCGGCTAAGAAAACTCTCACTAGCCTCCCCTTCGTGGGGCTGCGGCTGTTTGGAGAACGTCTTGATGTTCTAGCCAAGGATGGAAGGCTGCCTCAGCGTAGCCTTCCTTTCGCATTCCCAGAGGGGACCGTGGCTCCCTCCTCTCCGGTGGTCACAGAGATTCTTGGGGCCGTGGCAGAACCCGTGGTCGTCCCGGTCTCTCCTGGAATCCTAAGTCCAAACCCTCTCCCAAGCCCCCTCAGGCATGAACAGGCGCCCTCACCCATCCGGGTGGGGGGGGGGGCGGCTTCGGCTCTTTGCTCACGTCTGGAGGCTTCACGTCTCAGAGCGGTGGATCCAGGAGGTAGTGTCCCCCGGTTACAAGATAGAGTTTGCAGCCTGCCCCCCCCCACCAAGATTCATCAGATCCTGGATGTCTTTAAACTCCCTGTCCGCTCAGGGATTGCTTTTGGCTGTTCACTGCCTGTTAGAGTTTGTTTGGTGCCTCATTAAGAAAGAGGTCAGGGGTACTATTCCAATCTTTTCACGGTCCCCAAAAAGGACGGTTCTCTGAGGCTCATTCTGGATCTGAAGGGCCTCAACAAATTTGTCAGATTCAAGCATTTTCGCATTGAAAAGACGCTGTGCTCTGCTGTCAGTACCCTTCGCCCGGGCGACTTTATGACCACTGTGGACATCAAGGATGCTTATCTTCATGTGCCTGCCTTTCCAGGTCATCAGAGATTTCTAAGGTTCGAGCTGCATGGTCAGCATTACCAGTTTGTGGCTCTACCCTTCGGTATCACCTCAGCACCTCGGGTGTTCACCAAGGTGCTGTCAGGCGTGATGGCTCTGCTAAGGAACCAGGGCATCCGCATCATTCCTTACTTGGACGACATCCTGATTGTGGCCGAGTCTTTTCCTCAGGCCGAGCGGGACACTCAAATGGTGACATCCACTCTGGAGTCTTTCGGCTGGGTGATCAACTATCCCAAGTCTTCTCTGTCCCCGTCATTGGTGAGGACCTTTCTGGGCATGACGCTGGATACCTCTCAGGTCAAGGTGTTCCTTCCTCAGCAGAAGGTGGAAGGTCTTCAGCTGCAGGCTCGGGCTCTGCTGTCTTGTCCTCATCCCTTCATCCATCAGGGGATGCAGTTGGTGGGCCTGATGCTGTCCTGCTTCGAGGCAGTCCCCTTTGCTCAGTTTCACATGAGACCTCTTTAGTTGCACCTCTTGTCAGTTTGGGAATGGGACCCTGTGTCCCTGGGTCAGGAATTTGTTCTGTCTCCCCTGGCCAGACAGTCTCTCTCGTGGTGGCTGGACTAAAGGACCCTTCTGGGGGGCAGGTCCTTCCTGCCCCCGTGCTGGGAAACGGTCACCACGGATGCCAGTCTGACCGGCTGGGGAGGCTTCTGGAAGTCCCTGAGGTTCCAGGGTCGGTGGGGCCCACAAGAGGCCCATGCTTCCATCAACGTCCTGGAACTGAGGGCGATCAGGTTGGTTCTTTCTTGCCTATCCACTCACCTCCGGGGTCGGGCTGTTCAGATTCGCTCAGACATCAACCATCAGGGAGGGACTCGGAGCAAGCGAGACTTCAAGGAAGTGTCCCTGATTCTGTCTTTGGCGGAACAGCATGTTCTCTGCATCTCAGCGCTGTACATCCCAGGGGTGGAGAACCAGGTGGTGGACTTCCTGAGCAGTGGGACGTCTCGTCTGGGATAGTGGTCTCTCAACAACCAGGTGTTTCTCTCCCTCTGTCACCGCTGGGGTCAGCCGGACGTGGACTTGTTTGCGTCCCGTCACAATCACAAACTTCCCAGATTTGTCTCTCTGTCTCAGGATCCTCTGGCCTTCGCCACGGATGTCTTGGCAATAGCTTGGACGGATTTTCAGCTTCTCTATGTGTTCCCTCCCCTGGGCAGGGTCATGTGCAAGATAGCCCAGGAGCGGGTACCAGCCATACTGGTGGCCCCTTGTTGGCCAAGAAGAGTTTGGTTCGCAGACGTCGTGCGGTTGGCAGTAGACCGGCACGTCTTGCCCAAGGATCCAGATCTTCTCACCCAGGGGCAGCTACGCCATCCCAATTTACAAACTCTGGCTTTAACAGCTTGGCTGCTGAACCATATTGATGGAAAAGGGTTTGCCTGCTTCTGTTATTGATACCTTGATTCGGGCTAGGAAGAAGTCCTCGTCCTTTATTTATTACAGGGTCTGGCATGCTTACATTGCCTGGTGTGAGTCCAAGTCTCTTCCCTGTCGGGTGTTTTCTATTCCCAGGATTCTGGAATTCTTGCAACATGGTTTGGATCAGGGCCTTCAACTTAGTACCCTAAAAGGCCATGTTTCAGCTCTGGCAATTGTTTTCCAAAGATCTTTTGCCAATCACTGGTTGGTTAAAACCTTTTTTCAGGGTGTTTCTCATGTGCGTCCACCCCGTAAGCCTTTGCTACCAGTCTGGGGTTTGAATCTGGTGTTGTCTGCCCTGCAAGGGCCTACCTTTGAGCCTATCCGTGATGCTTCCTTGTCTATTTCGACCCTTAAAGCGGACCTTCACTCTAAGTGAGAGTTTATCTTATATGTTTCCCACACCCTGTACATACCAAGTGCTCACATTAAAAATCATCCTACCTGCATCTACTGCATGTTATGAGCTTTCAAACATCCAAGATGGCGGCTCATGGAACATCAGGCAGCCTGCAAACAGGAAGTGCCTTCTGACTGTGCTGCTCTGCATTCTGGGACAGTTGACCTTTTCCTGACCCCAGCTCTGCTATGTCTGAGCAAAGCACAGCTATAACCCGCCCCCTGTACTTTATCCCACTCTCCTCTCCTCAGTAAGTGTGATGCTTCTGAGTCAAGATGGCGGCGCCCATATCCTAAAATCCTTAACAGAGTTGCAGTCCAGTGTGGGAAAGAATAATAAGAAAGTGACTAAAAACTTAAAATATAATGATTTTAGATGCTGGGGAATAATTTTTTAAGGGTTTGGGATTTTCAATAAATCATGGTGAAGGTCTGGTTTAAGGTAACCTTTCTGGTGGCTAGCACTTCTGTAAGGCGAGTTTCTGAGCTAGCAGCACTTTCCATCAAACCTCCTTATTTTGAGGGACATCAGGATAAGGTGGTGTTTCGGCTTAAGCCGGATTTCCTGCCAAAGGTTGTGTCTGCTTTTCATCTTAATCAGGACATTAGGCTTGATTCAGAGAGACAAAAAAATACTTCCGTTTTAGTGCCAATCTGTTTTTTTTTTTTAAATGTTTCCGCTCTCGTATGAGTGTGCGAGCGATTCTATGCATGCATTGCAATCCTTCTGTAAAGTTTCCGTCCGTTCGTACGGCAGATTACGAATACGAGGATGTCATTTTCCAACGTGACTTTTCCGTTTCATTTTCACATGTTACAACGTAGGCTTTCGTTTTTGCCCTTTTCCCATCGTCTCCTCCCGCGAATCCTTTACAAACTTAACTCATTAAAGTGCTCGCCTACATATTTTTCCACCCTCAATTCTACTACAATGTTTAGCTAAATCACTTAGCACTATCCTCCATCTTCCCTTTTGGACCCTTAAAGCTCACCCCAACCACTTAGCACTATCCTCCATCTTCCCTTTTGGACCCTTAAAGCTCACCCAAACCACTTCTCGGTTAGGTTCTTCTTCCATTTTAGCCCCCTAAAACTTACCCAAATCACTTCTCAGTCATGTGAATATTCATCTTTAAATATTTCTGGGCCCATTAGTTTTGTGTTAATGTATTTTGTAAATGAAATGACACTGAAACATTTTTTTTTATTCCATCATAAAATACAAAATCTTAAAAAATTTTGAAAATTTCAAATTTTTACAACTATAAAAAACTAAATACATAGCAATGGCAGGCCACTGAACATTATTCTTCATCTGTGGTCCCCAACGAATTGCACATCTCCTGCCTCTCGCCCACCAACTGAAGGACCCTGACACTCAGTTGTGCCACTCTGGCACGTGTGGTCCCTGTTAAAAAACGTAAATTAAAATATTGGTATAACCTTGTTGGGGTCATACTGCAGTGCCCCACCCCCCCCCCGTAAGGTCCAAACACCTAAATCTGGATTTCAAAAGCCAGAGGGCCCTCGCCACCATGACCTAGGTTTTGCATAGTGCTCAATTAAAGAACCCCTGGCCCGCATTCTGCAGGCAAAGAACGGGCATCAGGAGCAAGAATCCCCAGAAAGTATTTAAAAATACTAACATAAAATACACATTCTAAGCTACAATATTGTTTAACATGTCATCAAGGGCTAAAAACAGCCATAGGTTAAGACATAAGTCATCAACTATATTCATTGCCATACAGTGAAAATGGATTGATGGAATGTGAGCAAACTTACCCAGGAGCCATCCACCAGATAATTCTCCTGACTCAAACTGACTAAATAAGCCAGAGCTCTGCAATATATAAGCATCATGGGACGACCCTGGATGCCCTGCAAGAACACTGAGGAATCGCATAGCTGGACCAAACACTGCTTGTATGTTGTGCGAGTGGCACATCTTGCGGTTCCTGCAACCAAATATAAAATAATTACACAAAGCAAAGGTAACCGACTAAAACAAGAACTCCTACAACAAATCAAGATTCAAGTTCAACAATCCAAATATAATTCACAAAGGACATAAGTCTAAAAAAATATAGCAATTATATGGATGTGTGGGAAAATAAATGTTTACATGCTAAGGACTAATTAAGGTCTGCATTAAAATGCATCTATAAGGCATACATGAAATGTATTGATTCAGGTATGCATTGCTATCCAATTTATGGCCTCGGCCATGCTGATACATGCAATGCCTTGGTGCTAAAAGCGCGCAGACTCCTCCACATAGCCTCAAAACATGTTCAACAATAGCAATCCGAGCCCTCAAAGGTCCCGTAAGTGGATCGGAAATGAAACGGATTTATAAGGTGGGGGTCCGTCGGAAATCAGCTCTCTGAATCAGACGCAAGCCCATCCCAACAACGTAAGTTATCTGAACGAACGAAAAATATCAGATTTTGTTTGGAAAATGATCCAAACTAATGGAAATGATCCGATTTGCTTCCGTTCATCGAAAGCGAATATACACATTTTCCCGAACGTTCGTACGAATGAAAAATGAACGAAAAAAAGCAAAAAAATTACAAACACCCACTAAAACTTTCACAGACAGCTACGGAAGTCCAGATGAATGTGTCTCTGAATCGAGCCTATTGTCTTGCCTTCATTGTGTCCTAATCCTGCTCATTCCAAGGAGAGGACTCTGCATTCCCTAGATGTGGTCAGGGCTCTGAAGTTTTATTTGGTCACCACTGAGACTTTCAGGAAGTCTGATGCTCTTTTTGTTCTTACTTTTGGACCTAGAAAGGTTTTGCCTCCGGCTAAATCCACTATCAGCAAGTGGATCCGTCAGGCAGTGGGTCAGGCCTATTCTGCTAAGGGAAAGGAAACTCCCTTTAGGATTACTGCTCATTCCACTTGTGCTATTGGTGCCTCTTGGTCTTTTCAGCACCAGGCTTCTGTTGAACAAGTTTGCAAGGCCGCTACTTGGTCTTCTGTTCATACTTTTTCAAAGTTTTACAAGGTTGACGTTAAGGCCTCAGCTGATGCTGCTTTTGGCCGCAAGGTGCTTCAGGCGGTAGTGACTTGAACTACTGGCCATTACTCTTTGGGGATCCCACCCTACTATGGACACTGCTTTTGGATGTCCCAACTGTTATGAATACCGAAGCGGGCCGTGCCATGCAATAAAGAAAAAAGCAATTCTGTGAGTACTCACCTGTAGAATTGTTTTTGTTCTTGCATGGCACGGCCCGCTTCGCCCCACCCTTGTTATCGTTGTTGCTTGGTTGCCTCTTTATGGTGATTGTTCCAAGTCAATTGGGGTCTTTTACCTTTTTCGCATTTTTTACTTATTCTCTCCCGGCTTCTTGTCTCACTGCTTGTCTACGCTGGGGAACTCTATGGTTAAGCCTGTTTTTATAGGGAGCCGGGACAAGCCACAGCTTTTCTGCAGTACCACTGCGCCACCTTGTGGCGGAATAACCCAACTGTTATGAATACCGAAGCGGGCCGTGCCATGCAAGAACAAAAACAATTCTACAGGTGAGTACTCACAGAATTGCTTTTTTCATCTCTGTTCTTTGCCTCTCAGCCCTCACTTATCACCCCCCCATTTTCCTAGTTTCCTACTTTTTCACATTTCCTCATTCTTTCTCTCTTTTCCACATTCTCTCCACCTTTCTTTTTTCCTTCTTTCTCTGTATCTCTTTTCCACATTTCCTCCATCATTCTCTCTTTCTCACATTCCCTCCATCTTTTTCTCTTTCCCACATTCCCTCCAGCTTTCTCTCTTTCCCACATTCCCTCCATCTTTCTCTCTTTTCCACATTCCCCCATCTTTTTCTCTTTTCCACATTCCCTCCATCTTTTTCTCTTTTCCACATTCCCTCCGTCTTTTTCTCTTTTCCACATTCCCTCTGTCTTTCTCTCTTTTCTACATTCCCCCAGGAGGAGGAGACTAGGGAATTGGATGAAGGTGTTGGAGGAAGCAGTCCAGGAGGCCCTGAAGCAGTGCTGCCCACCGGAAATACTCCCGAGTCCTCCTATGGCCAGCCCCCCCCCCCCCCGGGTATCACTATAATGCAAAATACAGGATATCCAACAAAACTTTCCTTACTTATGTGTATTCCCAGCCAGCGGCACAACAAGGCAGAAGTGGTCAATCTGTGTGCCACTCTACCCCCTAATGTATTCTCCTTAAATCGACGAAAGTCATTCGGCAGCTCACCTCATCATGGCAGCGCTCTCCCTTCCTGTCAGAACGCAGCTGCTGCTGAAGGTAGAAACAAAGCAAAGAGTAGTGGCACACACCCTAATTTCCATCCACCAATCATAGGGCTAAGCAGGTGGTCTAAAGCTCCTTATCATTAGATTGTGGACACAGGCAGAAAGGGAGAACAGCCAGGGTGATGAGCTTGCCTGTCTTACAGACTCTGCCCATTATGCTGATTATTATGCAGCATCACAGGGCCAAGGGCCACGCCCAAATATTCCAAAAGATAAATCATGGGGTGAAACGGTTAACCTTGATATCTCGTTCATTTCTTCTCCAATTTAAAAACAGGAAACAGTTTAGGACAGTGCCAAACATAGCCCGACACAATGGTGTAACAATTAAGTTTGCCATCTGTATCCAACTGTGGTCCAAGTGCCCCCCCCCACCCAATGTATGTTCCCAGTGTCCATGAAGCCCTCTTGTCTTTAGTGCCCCCTTCGGACAATAATCACATGTTTGTAATGAGAGAAATCTAGAAATGTAACCTGGTGTACAGAGGTGGAAGTGGAGTTCAGAAATATCTGTTCTTGGAACACTGGGGGTGATACTTTTACAATGACATTGATCAGGTCTGGAGCGCTGCTTTTCTATTTATCCCGCATATATTTGCCTTGACTAAAGATCTTGACAACAAAATGATAAAGTTACCCCATTTTGGAAAATAAGTAAGTCCTGTGTAGGCAGTGGCATGTCACAATTCCATAGGTCCAATCAGGGCCGCATTCTGCCGCCGATAGCTTTGTTGTCGGCCCCATGGCCCGTCAGACCAAAGAATAAAAAGCCTGAACCAGACCATAACCCAAAGGTTGGTGGAGGCCCCCTTTACAGGGCAAGTGGTGGAGGCTGCGGGGTGCATGTCCCTTGCGTCCCCCTCATAATCCAGCCCTGGGTCCAATGCCTCCTAGCTCATGTTCATCTCTTGCAGGAGTTACTGTACATTAGAAATGCAGTCCTAGGATTTCTCTACAGATTTGGTTTGGGCTGTTGTTGCTAGTTCCTAGCCCAGCACATTAATCCTGAGCTCTCTTACTGGTCTGTGAACTAGCTGGTAGGTTTTTGCCATATAAAATTAGACCAAGAAGAAGAAGCATTTCAGAACTTTTTTGTTGCTTTAGTGTGACTCAAACTAAAATTAATTTTAGCCACATGTAAAATCATATTAAATAGTCGCCAGTACACAGCTGTCATCATTGAAAGAGAAGTAACCACCCTTGAGTCTATGAGAATTGGGATACCCGCTTTGTGAACCCCCAGATTCCCTGATCCTCTCACTTCTTTCATGGGCCTGACAGAGAGGAACAAAACCCAAGAAAGTCAAACATTGAGGGCCCTGGATTCTAAAAGACTCCTGGCTGCCCGTGTCCCACTCCCTGGGGCATCCCCAATTGGGATGTCCCACTGAGTGAGCCCCCCCCTCCCCCCGTCTGCGATTGCCAGATCCACTCACCTTTTCCCGGCGCCTTTGCCGCTGCGGCCGCAACCCTGCTATACCTTTAGCTGGTTGTGTCCTGCTCCAGGCCTCTCTGAAAGGGCGGCGCAGGCAGGCCCACAGCTAGAGGTGAGGCTCCATTCATCTGTGCTTGGAGCAAAGCTGCTGTGTGGTGGGCTGATTGGCTGAGTACCCCATGTAGGAACCAGGAAGGGGTGAGTTTCCTGGGCGATCCTGGGGGTTTCATATAGTGGGGTATCCCAAATCGGGATGTGCAGCCTGAGAGGAACAACACCTGGGAGAGTGAAATTCCCATATAAAGTTCAGCTGTTCTAGTAAGAGTTACCTGACATTTTAGTTTAGTCTCATCTTATAGCAAAATCCATGGTCTGTAAAAAGCTTACAACACATAAAGGGATCTCATTATTGGAAGGTAACAGTAAGTAGAAGGCTAAAAAACATATCCAAGGCATTAGATACACAATGAAACACAAAGACTTCTCCAAGAAGTGAATACAATTTTCACAACAGTGACATTACCAGGGACTGGTCATCCCTCAAAGATTTACCAAAAGACTATAAGGTTGCCAAGCGTTCTACAGCAACAATTGAGAATTTGAGAAATGCTGAATCTATTGCTGGAAGGAAAAAAGACTGGATGGAGAAACCACCCAAAAGGTACTGCCTGTGGGGTGTGGGTCAGGATATTAGTCATAAAGATGGGTTTTGGTCTGCTTTATAACATGCATCTTGGTACTTTACTAAATGACTTGCTCTTTATTGCATAACAATTACCCTCTAGCTTGGATTTTTGTATATATACTATTTTGTGACCCTGTAGCAATCTATGGGGGTCATGCTAATTAGTAAGTGGAGCAAGTTTAACTTTAGGAGAAACTTTGGATGTGAAGCAAAACTTACATCTGAGTGAGCTTTTTCTTATGGTGCAATACATTTATTTTGTTTAAATGTTTCCCAATCACCTGCACCTATGATGGGGAGTTTTTTCAGGCGAGGCACATTATTTTTCCAATCAGGTAAGGATAATGTTCCAAAACAACCAAACCATATGGGGTATGCTGCATAGTCCAGAAGGTGCAGGTTTTTTAAAACGTTTAAAGTTGAACAAAACCAAGGATTTTGGTCCTTTACCCCGGGTGGGGTGAAACCCCCTAGATCGCCAATGCCAACTCACCTATTCCCAGTCCTACATCGCATACGCAGCCGCTTGTCCAATCAGCGCGCTCTGAGCTGACGTCACATAGTCTGAGCCTTGGTCTAAGGCCAGCGGCTTCCCCCACTTCCCTCTAACAGGGAGAGGGCCTGCGCCGGTCCTTCACAAAAGCCTGGCTCGGGCACTCGCCCTGCTAGAGGGATAGCGGGGATGCGTCCACGACTCCTGCATGTGCCGTTGGACCGGGAAACAAGGTAAGTGTATGGGTTGACCTGGGGGTTTCACAAAGCAGAGCATCCCGATTTTGGATGCCCCGGGGGGATGGAATGAATCGGCCTGGAAATCTCATAGATTCCCGGGCCGGTCGGCAGGGGTTTTGGTCCACTTTAAAGTAATATCCTTACCTCACTGAAAAACTGGAAACAGGAAGACACAATGTTTTATCTTGCTTAGATCTAAGTTGTAGGGAGTTATTTAAGAAAGGATAGCGCCAGGTAATAGTGGCAGGCAGCGTCTGGTGAATGCCGGGCGCTGTACGCAAAACCACATTTAATGTGGACCAACACCCAGGGGGGATCGGCCCGGGAGTCTATAAGATTCCCGGACCGATCAGATCCCTCCCCGCGGGGCATCCGAAATCGGGATGTCCCACGGGGAGGAACCCCCCAGGAGGCCCACAATCCTCACCTTACCGGCGATCCAACGGCGCATGCGCGAGACGCGGCTGCGTCTCTCGCTTCCCTCTAGCAGGGCGCGCTCCCGCGCCGGCCGTTTTGTGAATGGCCGGCGCAGGCGCGCTCCCTGTTAGAGGGAAGCGAGAGACGCAGCCAATGACAGCGCTCTGGTATGCGCGTCCAAGCGGCTTTGGACGCGCATACCAGAGCGGCTCTGAGCGCTGTCATTGGCCGGACGAGGTCACGTGGGAGCGGGGAGAGGTGAGTTTTTGCGGCGATCGGGGGGGTTTCACACAGCGGGGCACCCCCGATCGGGGTGCCCCACCTAAGTGGACCAACACCCAGGATAGTCAAAATCCTGGGTGTTGGTCCACTTTAAGAAAGCGAATCTGGTGAGCACCTCTAACAGCGCCATGTAGCGTCACATGTATTATTACAGGCAGCTCAGTGTATAGGCTCAGGAGCGCCTGTCGCTCTGTATCACTCTTTCATACATTTCAATGGTGCTTCATTAGTTGTGTATAAATAGCGTGTTTGCCAATTTATTTATTTTTTTTTGTTCAAATCATTGACCTCTGCTGGCTGCAAACACTTTTAGAAACTTTTTTGACGTTAAATATTTTTATGCAGAATTGTATTTATTGTTATGTTAAAACAATATCATTCCATGTGTTTTCACTTTGTTACTGGTGTATATGTGTTCAAAAACAGACCTTAATCACACAGCGACTGAGGCGATCTGTTACCCGCTTACAGCGTCTACTAGCGGTCGCTCTAAGCACCGCTATACAGGCGCTTATCTGGCAATACCTGGCGTTAGTTGTGAATCAGCCTCTTAGTTTACACCCAAATTTGTTTTTCCATAGATTTTTAAAGAGGATCAACCACTAGACTAGTCTCTAGAAGACTCCAAGGTGGGTGATCTCCCTAATATTATCCTCTTGCCGATCCCTGGACACATGCATGAGCTGCAGCTGAGGCATGTACCTTTGGCAGGCATTACTGAATGGCTGGTAAGGGTATGCAGAGAAGTGGTCAGCAGCCCTCTTTGGTCTCTGAGGTCAGCATGGCATAGTAATATAAAGAGAAGTGCAAGATGCTGATTGGCTGGCAGCCTTTGCGTGTGTCCAGAAAGGTCCTTTTTTATGGGGATCCAGGATATTTCAGAATGTGTGGTATTTCGATTTTGGATGCCCCGCTGGAGAGGAACAAAATCTGCAATACTGAAAAACTTTGGGTTTTGTTACTATTTAATGTGTCTGTATATGACTTCTGTTAATGAGAAAATTAAATAGTGGATTATTTGTCATATCCGGAGCCAGAATTATTACATGCAGTGGCTGCCAGTGATGGAAATTAGGAGCTATATAGCGAAGTTGCGTAAACTTAAAAATCCATATAAACGCATTGGTTAATGAACTGAATAAAACTCCCCCCAAGTTTGTGGTTTGTTCTCTCATGGTAGAAATAAAATCCAGCGACTGTCACCGCTGACCACCTCTTCCTTCCATTAGAATAAAAAAAAACAAGCCTGGTTGGATATTTCTTGATACAGGGTATGTACGTGCTCCTTTAAGGAAGAGGTAAGTATCTGGGGTCCAGGACACTGCTTGCAGGGGACAGCACCAGATGGGTCAGGGGTTCCCAACATGTACCACTGGTAGCATGCAAGAGTATCAGGTGGTACTCAATAATGTTGCAAACTCATCTGTACCCCAACCTGCTGCCATCTATATTTTTTCCTAATCTTGGTTTGCTTAGTAAGTACAAAACACCTCTAAGTGGAAGTTATGTCATTTTATGTACAGTAGTTTAAATTGTTTGTTTTTCCATAGATTTTTAAAGAGGAGCAACCACTGGACTAGCCTCTAGAAGACTCTAAGGTGGGTGATCTCCCTAATATGGTTGTTTTGTTCAATACAGTATTAGGTGAGTGACAACCCATATGGACCACACCATGGTACCTGAGATGTTTAGAAAACTGCAAAGTGGTACTTGATGAAAAAGTGGTGGAGACGCTTGGTTTAGGTGCCCATAACGGCTTGGGGACAGACAGGCACCACTGCAAGAATGTACAGCATGTGGCTCCACAATATGACATAGGGAAGCGTTTCTCACCCAGTGGTACACGTAACCCAGGGGGTACATGGCAGTGTTCCAGGGCAAACCTTTATGGGGTGTCTGACTGGTCTGGTATATTATACAAGTGAAACCTAATCCTTTCTTGCTTTATAAGTGCCACAAGGGTCATGGCCTACTTATTTTGGTACTATTTATAATGAATCACCTCCTTAGGAGCCCTTGTTTGGAACTTCTTGTGGCTAGGGGGTACATGGCATAAAAATTTGAGAAGCACCGACATAGGCTGTCACATCACACCTGTGCCATATAAGCAATGGTGGGTTGATAGCGCACAAGGGTACCAGTTGCCCCGTGTAAGAAATGGTCCAGACTGTGATGGTCACCTTCTGATCTTGGTGCCCCAGGCAATTGTCCTATTTACCCCTGTAACTAGGTCTTATTTTTGGTGGAGGGCTTATATTTAAAGCATCCTCAAAAATCATGCCAGTGCTTATTTTCGGGGAAACAGAGAATGCAAAAGAATTGAGTCAGCCATAAAGCCGAGCTGGTGAGCCCATCAACAGGTGATCTATAGATCATCTATGGTGGGGTGACAAGTGTCAAGCCATTGATCAGTGGCTCCAATGTGGTAAAGTCATGGATGGCTATTAGCTCAGGCAGTGCCATGGCATCTCCAGCAAAGCAAGCACTGGCCCTGACCTGCAGGTGAAAGTTAGCCTGGTGACAGCTGGCAGGCTGCTGTGTGTGGCTGGCATGCCTGTTCTTCTCCTGGAGATCAGAGTGCTTTTTACTGCAGTCCCTGCACATCCCTAGCAGCAGCAGCACCACCACCTCCTCCTCCCTCCAGGAGCTGAAGGGGAGCAGGGTGTGCAAAGTGCAAGGGGAGGAGGAGAGAGCCTAGGGCAGCGCTGCACTGTGACCCAGCCTTGGCTGTGAGCTTGTCTGCTGCCTGTCTGCCGCCCCTCCATATGTGTGTGTGTGTGTGAGCTGTGCCGCCACCACCACCACCACCGCCGCCGCTGCCCTTTGATCCTGGCAATAGTGTTAGGGGGCCAGAAGACACACAGGGAGCAGCCATAGCGGAGGCAGCGGCCACCATGTAGCCCCTGCACACACCGATCCCCCCATTGAAGGAGATTGATTCCGGCTGGGGGAGGGAGGTGAGAGCGAGGACAAGCCAGGTGCACCGAGCGAGACACCCTGACTCCCGGGAGCCGCCATCACCGCACCGGAGACTGACGACGATGTGACCGGAGGCGACCCGCCTGCCAAGCGCCAGCACACCGAGCCCAGCCCGGGGACAAAATGCCCAGGAGGAAGCAGGAGCAGCCCAAACGCCTGCCGTCACGTAAGTCCCCCGCCCGCCCGGGTGCTGCGTTACTTTAGGGTTACAGAGGTGACACGGACAAAGCCCGGGCCAGGCTCCTCTCTCTCTCCCTCCGCCAGGCAGCCATGTTGCCGCTCGGCAGCCCTCTTTTTTCTTTTTTTTTCCCTTTCATAATAGTATATGGCCGCTGTGCTTCCCGCCCCCTCGCCTCTTCACCCCACCTTGCACCCGAGCAGCATGGCGGCGCTCACCCGCCCGCCTGGCCCAATCAATAGGGCTCTGTAGTGCCCCCCGGGTGAAGGTTGCGGCCAGCTCCGGCTAGCGCCCAGCCGCCCCGGCACCACAGGAGGAGGAGGAGAGGCAACGGCACAGGCGAAGAGGAGGAGCGGGAGGCTCGTGCAAGACACCCGAGGGGTGGGCCCAGCGCCGGCAGCAGGAGGGGGACACCCGAACACCGGGGGCTTGGGGGGACTCTGTGCTGTGTGTGTGGAGGAATCCCTGACCCGAGCCGGCGGGGCTGTGCGGGAGGGTCACCGGCCCCTGTCTCTCTCTCTATCATGTATATATATATATATAATGTGTGTGTGTGACACAGCTGCAGCCATGGCCGGCTGCACCCCCCCCCAACTTTACTCTGCTCACTTTCTGCCCTCATCCTCTGCTGGGGCCCACACTGACCATACTGGGGCAAAGACTGAAAGAAAGCCATGGTGGGGTGGTAACTTTACTCACTTTCTGCCCTCATCCTCTGCTGGGGCCCACACTGACCATACTGGGGCAAAGACTGAAAGAAAGCCATGGTGGGGTGGCAACTTTACTCTGCTCACTTTCTGCCCTCATCCTCTGCTGGGGCCCACACTGACCATACTGGGGCCCAGACTGAAAGAAAGCCATGGTGGGGTGGCAACTTTACTCTGCTCACTTTCTGCCCTCATCCTCTGCTGGGGCCCACACTGACCATACTGGGGCAAAGACTGAAAGAAAGCCATGGTGGGGTGGTAACTTTACTCACTTTCTGCCCTCATCCTCTGCTGGGGCCCACACTGACCATACTGGGGCAAAGACTGAAAGAAAGCCATGGTGGGGTGGCAACTTTACTCTGCTCACTTTCTGCCCTCATCCTCTGCTGGGGCCCACACTGACCATACTGGGGCCCAGACTGAAAGAAAGCCATGGTGGGGTGGCAACTTTACTCTGCTCACTTTCTTCCCTCATCCTCTGCTGGGGCCCAGACTGACCATACTGGGGCAAAGACTGAAAGAAAGCCATGGTGGGGTGGCAACTTTACTCTGCTCACTTTCTGCCCTCATCCTCTGCTGGGGCCCACACTGACCATACTGGGGCCCAGACTGAAAGAAAGCCATGGTGGGGTGGCAACTTTACTCTGCTCACTTTCTGCCCTCATCCTCTGCTGGGGCCCAGACTGACCATACTGGGGCAAAGACTGAAAGAAAGCCATGGTGGGGTGGCAACTTTACTCTGCTCACTTTCTTCCCTCATCCTCTGCTGGGGCCCACACTGACCATACTGGGGCCCAGACTGAAAGAAAGCCATGGTGGGGTGGCAACTTTACTCTGCTCACTTTCTGCCCTCATCCTCTGCTGGGGCCCAGACTGACCATACTGGGGCAAAGACTGAAAGAAAGCCATGGTGGGGTGGCAACTTTACTCTGCTCACTTTCTGCCCTCATCCTCTGCTGGGGCCCACACTGACCATACTGGGGCCCAGACTGAAAGAAAGCCATGGTGGGGTGACAACTTTACTCTGCTCACTTTCTGCCCTCATCCTCTGCTGGGGCCCAGACTGAAAGAAAGCCATGGTGAGGTGGCAACCTTGCTCACTTTGTGCCCTGATCCTCTACTCGGGCCCATACTGGGGCCCAGACTGATAGAAAGCCATGGTGGGGTGGCAACTTTACTCTGCTCACTTTCTGGCCTCACCACTGAACACAGGCAGCTTCCCGATCTGGGATGCCCCGCTACGTAGCGTGATTGAGCAAACCCAACAGCATGCATATGATACTCACCTCTTCATCATGTAGATAGGAATGAGCAAACCTGAATAGTCGACCACTGTGACTTGTTTGGCTTCCTTTGCTGTTATCAGGTTGCACAGTGGGGCATCCCAGATCGGGATGTTCCCATTCTGCCATTATTAGGATAGAACCCGTATAATAGTGCATTACAAGCAGCCCACAGTTTTTCCTTCAGTGTTTTTTTTTAAATATCTTTTTATTCAAAGACAAACAATGGATTTCTCCATCCCTGGGGCATCCCAATTTGTGTAAGCCTCACCCTTGATTGCCCAGTATACTCAACTTGCTGGCAATCCCATGCACATATGCATCTCTGAGTGACTGGCACGGGTATGCGGGGTAGTGGCTATGCACCATGCTTTGCCCAGCTTACTAGAATATCTGATGTCATAAAAAGTTAATGTAGTGTGAGCTGCTGATTGGCTGGCAGCCTGCACATGTGCCTTGGAATTGCTAGAGAGATACGTTTTCACAGAGATCCCCAGGGATGCACAAAGTGTGGCATAGCAAATTAGGATGAGCAAAAATCTCATGTAGTGTTCCTACAATGCTGGGCCAAAATGGTGTAAACATCTGTACACTGCAGCACATCCATGTGCATAGCGGGTCGGGGCCATTATATCTATATTCATTCCCAGCAGGCCACTTACCTCTCCACTCTCCCCCATTGGCTTGGCCAGTCATGTGACCCGGTGCCAACCAAAGCTGCCAGAATGTGCATGCCCGGCTGAGCATATAAGTAAATGTGCAAGTGTCTTTCAGGGAAAGTTTCTTTTTTTAGTGCATTTCAATCAGGAATACCTAAAGGGGATTTTTGCCTGATGTAGATGTGTTTTTAAAGTGGACCAAAACCTAGGAGTTTCACTATCCGAGGTTTTTGTTCCTGGGGCATACCGATTTGGCACTGCCTGCTGTGTGCCCCCCCGATAGCCCCCAAAACGTACCTTCTCGACGCTGTGCATATTAATGCATAGCATATGGCCCTGTATGAGACAGCGCTCTGGCATAACGAGCGATGCATCCCCAGCCTCTCTTGCAGAAATGCTGGGGATGTGGCATGGGACCCTTGGGAAAGGTGAATATTTGTGGGTGACTCACGATGGAGCATCCGCATCTTATAGACTCCCAAGACTGACCCATAATCTGACCAGCATCTGTGTGGTTTAAAGCAGCCTCCAGTCTGAACTTCCCCGGCAGCCTTTGTGGCTGCTCCATCCCCACGGCCTGCGAAACCTGACTTGGGATACCCAACAGTTAAAGGATGGCTGAAAAGTGGGAAAATACTGGCATAAATACTCACGTGACCATCAGCACCTAGGTTTTACTAGGCGTGTGCATGCAGTGCCTCACACAGGTCATATGTGTGTGTCCAGCAAACCCTATTGGCTGCCTCCAGAGCAGTAAACACGCCCTTAGTGGACCATTGCAGCATGTATTGAATATTTTTTAACTGGAGTTCCACTTTAAAGGGGTGAGGGGGTTGAAAGTGACAAATATTGCTAACTATTTTAAAAACTGGGTGACACGTTGTTCAAAGCCACACTGGACACCGGCATTGCCCACTCCAGCCTCGGCACCCTGACCATGTTGGATTCTCTATTGGCTAGAGAGTTTATCCATCAGCTGCTATAGGCAATCCTGGGGTGGCGAAGGAGGAAGGGAGTATTGCTGGACACCTGCTGTCAGGTTTGGCGGACACAATATTGATACCAGTATGCTGCAAGCTAAGCTCTTAACTTGAGAAAGCAGGATGGTCTGAATGTCCTAGACGTCTCATACTAAGTTGTTTCTGCTATGGCATACATACATTGTACTGTTACTATATAGGCACTGCAAGCTGCCTGCTCATATAATCCCCTTTC
The DNA here is from genome assembly GCA_027917425.1 of Gastrophryne carolinensis. Taxonomy (NCBI): domain Eukaryota; kingdom Metazoa; phylum Chordata; class Amphibia; order Anura; family Microhylidae; genus Gastrophryne; species Gastrophryne carolinensis. The sequence goes on from CM051234.1 coordinate 164,604,448, forward strand.
TGCGGGACCCCCACAATGACTCCCACTGTGAGGTCTGCAAACAACTGGGTGAGTGGGGTGCGGGCAGTGGGCTCCAGTCCCAGGGATGAAGCTGGAGGGGTGGAGCATAGGGGTTAAAATGGACATCATTTAGTACCTATAGTTTGCCAGTTACATTAATGTCAGTGTTGCTTTAGGCAAAGTTCACGCATATGTTGCACTAAGCGTGGGTGTTTTTAGGGGAACATTGTATTTGCCTTTTATGTGTTTGTGTTGCATTTTTGATAAAAAGAAAAGCCCTGTGTTGGTAATGTAATGCAAGGGTCAGAACATGTATGTTACCAGAGACTCCTATAAACTGGCTCATTGACAGTGCATGCGAACATGTAGCCACAGCCGGACAAGAAGACCCTAACTGTGCCATGGGGGTTGCTGATCCAAAAGGATGGACCCCCCCCCCCCAGTGTTACCTGCTCCTCTTAGCACTCAGAGAGCCCAGAAAAGGCTAATAGGCATGTGGCATGGCACTATGCCTCTCTTACAGGTCCCCGTCAGAAGGAGGACTGCAAGCATAATGTTAAACCACCTTACTACAGGACTCCAGATCAGAGGTATGGACTGGGATCCTTATGGACCAGGACCTTTGGAACAGAGGTGTCAGGCAGTATTTGGCCCTGTCACATCTTCCTGATTGTGGTGCATTGGCTTAAGAACAGAAAAATGGTGAAAGGGGCCTTTAGGTCATGCATGTGCTTTTCTAGGCCTCTTTTATCTTCTAGTGCAACTAGCAAAACTGAAAGCTATTATAGAATAAATGAGCTCAAATTATGACTGTGAAGTGAAACATGAATGAGTCAGCAATGCAACCTGTAGGCAGTATCAGTTTGCTTGATAAAAAAAAAAACATTATTGTGGGTAGCATATTTTCCTAATCTATGTAGACTGCAGGATGCCCTGCTGTGTGAATCTCCCCCCCCCCCCCTCCAAGTCGACCTCCAAAACTCACCTTTCCCCGGTCCTACGGCGCATGTGCGGTCGCTCGTCAAATTGTCTAAGACTCCGCTCCAGACATCCCTGCTGCACTCAGGGAGTGTGCCCTACTAGAGGTATAGCAGGCAGCGTCCACTGCTTGCACATGCATCGGGGAGAAGTTGAGTATATATATCCCAAATTTGCCCGGGGGGGCGGGATTAGCCTGCCCTGGAGTCTCATAGACTCCATGGTAAGTTTTAGTCAACTTTTAGCCCAAGCCCTCCATTATTGCTGTTTTTATGTAAAAATAACTGTTATGACTTTACATTTACCTGTGGCTAATGTAAAGCTCACAGGGAGTGGGTTAGAGCATCATGGCAATGCAAAAATTGTATACTTACCTTTTCCCCCCTGGGCTTGAAATTTTGACCCTGTGATGTGCACGCCGCCGTGCATTCTCCTGAAAGGCTATTTGTTGATTGCAAGTGCAAACTGGGGTTGGCCTGGTGCTACTTACTGTACAAGGAGATCACCCCACCAGGGCCAGATCCTTGACATGTTGGTAGTGAAGAACTGACATTGAGCCAGGTAGCTTACAACTGGAAGTATCCTTTAACACTTAGACAAAGGTCTCTTGCTGAGCTGATAATTGTGGCCAGTAAGGTCATTACCCTAATCCCTGTGTAATTATCACCCGTTTATTGTCTGTGTAAAGCTGCATTACCTAAATCCAACGAATCCAACATGGTGGTAGTTAAAGTGGACCTTCACTTACACCCCATCCCAATATGGGTTGCCCCCTCTGCACATAGATTACTGAAAAGCACAAACACTAAGACTATTCTGGGGTTTAGTGTTTCACAGGTAGCCAACTGGGTTCAGTATTAATCAAGTAAGTCAGGCTTATTAGTCTTCTTAGTGTGGAGAGTTTTTCCATATCGGGAAGGGTGTAAGTGGACCTTCTCCCATTTATGAAAAGTTGTCTTTTAACCCCACTAAGATACACTGCCTTGTTTGCAATACTCTTGCAAGAGAGTTGTTTATAAAAAGTCTTTTCCCATCATCTTGCTATGAGTCCCAGAGGCAGGGTCAGATGGCAACTTTTTGTTTAAAAATAAATGAGTGAGTGGCAGGAAGCCACTACATTTACGGAAGCCAGCTGCTGCAGAATCGGCCCCATTCGGTTATGCAAGATGCTGTGACATCACAGCAGGTAGCGAGCTGAATGGTGCCTTTCAGCTGGGGGCATGCCCTGGTCGGCCAATCACAAATGGCTACCCCAGGTATACGTTTAAAGTGGACCAACACCCGGGGTGATCGGCGCGGGAATCTATAAGATTCCCGGGCCGATCACCTCCCTCACCGCGGGACATCTGAGATCGGGATGTCCCGCGGTGAGGGACCCCCCCCAAAAGCCCCAAAAAACTCACCTGACGGCCATTCACCGTTTGTGCGCTGTCTTGTCCGCAGCTGTCACCCGCTTGTCCGTGGCTACGTGGGAGCGTGGTGAGGTGAGTTTTGGGGGGTTTCTGGGGGGTTTTACACAGCGGGGCACCCCTAGTAAATAGTCAAAATCCTGGGTGTTGGTCCACTTTAAGGTATAGCGAGGCCATGACCTGTGCATTCATCATTGCAACGAGGTATGGTGAGCGCCAATTTAATGGGGTTTCACACAGTGGGCATCCTAGTAGTAGAAATTTGATTTTGATTAGGGCTCCAGACACAACTTTACATGGGGCCTCAGAAATGATAAGCCTGTCCTGCTTAGCCATACCTACCCCCCCCCCCCCCCCCCCCCCAGGCAGGGCACCAGTAATAACTCGCTGTTCCCCCAGTCCAACCGCATAAGAATATAAACATGGCAAAGGGCTCTGATTGGAGGGGAGGTGAGCCTTACTCTGCGAACTGGGGGGTTTCACATAGCGGGGCATCCCAACTCGGGGCACGTAACTAATCCCAGAAAAGTCAAATTCACAAGTTTTGTTCCGCTTTAACATAGAGCCAAGGCTTGGCATGCTGCAACACATTGTGGTAGTGTGTATATATTTACTATTTGTTGTATGCCATGTCCTTGAACTAAGGTTTATAGTTTATATATACAGTATCAGGGGCATAACTTAAGGGGGTGCAGCCACACCAGGGCTTATTAGGTCAGGGGGCCCAATCATTGTTGCTCCTTCACCTTGTATATCATACTTGTACTCACTTGGCATCATTTAGATAAAGGAAGCACAATGTGTCTGCGTTTTAGTCATTAGTTGCATCCAGTTGAGTTAAAAGACAGAAAAGGTTCACTGCATGAGCTGTGGAAGGGCCCCATTTAATGTTCGCACCAGGGCCCCATCACATGTAGTTACACCACTGTACAGTATATCACTGTCAGCCCTGGCAGGGCATAGTACAAAGTCTTCCAGGTTGATCTGGTACATATAGCAGCTTTGGACCATGGGAGCATTAGTGTCATGAGTTCATATGGGGCATTGCCACATTGGGCACCTTATCACTGTTGCCCCTATACCCTATTTACCAGGTGTGTACTGACATGGCAGCATGCAGGTGGGCACCAGTGTTCAGCAGCCTAATTGTATCTAATGTGACTGGCAAAAGGCTGGGCCCAGAACATTACTTTCTGCCAGTACGGGTTGCCATCTTACCGGTATTTTACTATTTATGGTACCTCATCGGTACATTTTTGGTGATTGGCTGTATATTTGTTCCTGTTAAAGTGGACCAACACCCAGGCAGATAGATTCCCGGGCCAATCCGATCCCTCCCCGTGGGGCATCCAAAATCGTGATGCCCCGCTGTGTGAAAACCCTCCAGAGGGCCAGGAACCTTACCTTGATCCCGATCCAATGGCGCATGCACAGGCCGCATCTTTCTAGCAGGGCGCGTGCCTGCGCCGGCCACTCCGAGCGTGCTGATTGGAGGAGCGGCTGCGGGGGAGCGGGGTGAGGTGAATTTTTACTCGCGATCTGGGGGGTTTCACATAGCAAGGCACCCCCAATCGGGGATCCCTGGGGAAGTGGACCAAGACCCAGGATAGTGAAAATCCTGGGTGTTGGTCCACTTTAAACATCAGGGCCAGTGATTGAACCCCAGCCGGTCTGTTACTTTAGAGCTCTCTGGAGAAGTATGTTGTGTGTGTGTTTGTTGGCTATGGCACTTTAGAAAGTGAAAAATAAAATGAGAAAATGTATGGTTACACTCACATTTTACAATACCATGCCCATGTACCCCTAAAAAAGGCTGGTATTTTGTGTTGGGGAAGGTGGCAACCCTATCTGCCAGTGGTACAGGGCATGAGGCGGGTCGCCACAGTCGGTCACCTGAAGTTCAGCGGGTTGGGGGAGGTCTCCCTTGCAGCTTGTGCAGACGGATGGCGATCGATAGCCATAACATAAATCTATGCATGCATGTCTGTGACGCGGCGGCGGCGGGAGGAGGAGGAGGGGGGCTGGCCGGCCGGGGTCGCCACTTTCCTTTGCTGCAGCTCTGGCACCTTTTCCTTCTTTCTGTCAGCTGCCGCCCGGGCGCTGCATGTTTCCCCAGGCTCCTCGTTCCGCCACAATAGTACATAGTTGCGGCCGCTTATTGTTACGAATCACTGAGGTAAAAGTATGCGACCTATTGCAGCACCACAAGGGGTTAAGGCGCCTGTGAGCAATGTCTGGCGGCTCGGCGGGAGGCGACCTCTGGCGCAGCAGCAGCAGCACAAGGCGACCATGTGACCTTGACCCCGACCTCAGCTACTCCCCTTCAGCTCTGACTCATTCTCCATTTTAGCTCCGTCACTGCGGGCCTCTGCTGCCTGACCCGGCCGGCCGTCACTGGCCTGTGTGCTATGGCCGAGCATCTCTGCTCACACAGAAGCCGCGCTGCTAGGCTCTAACCATTGTCCTGGCTCACACATAAATAAACCGAAGTAACTGCCTGTAGTCGCCCATCGACCGGGTAATATGTCGTGCTGCAACATCGCTTCTTCTACCAGTGAGCATAGTAGCAGCATACCTCCCATGTGTCCCTGATTTGGAGGGACTGTCCCTCTTGAGTTCATGTCCTGTTGACCCTCGTTGTTCTCCTTTGCCCCCTTATGAGGTTTAACACGCAGATCTATATCAATTAAATATTCAATTAATTTAAAGTATATTGTTTTAACTGTTACAACCTATCTTCTATACATCCCTCAATGAGGGGGCGTGGCCTAATTTAACAAATGTCCCACTTTCCGACCCTGAAAAGTTGGTAGGTATGCTGTAGGTGAACTGCTCATACCCCACCATCCTACTGTTAGGGGTGTTGTAAAAATATTTGGCCATCCCGATTTGATTGCTGATCTTGATTCAGGCTCCCACAGAGTTCAGTTACAGCTCGCCATCATGCATATTAATGCACAATTCTGAATGCTATCTTGAGTTGCAATCTACCAGTCTAGATCACTGTATTCTCACCACATAATTGAGCCGCACTCACTATATTCAACTAATAATTAGATTTTATTTTATTGCAATGTTAATTCATGGACACATAACATACAGTAACCACATAACACACAATTAAAAAGGTTTGCAAAGACCCAATGACCGGGCACTATGGGTGAACCATACAGGACTATTAAAGACTGTCCATGAGTTTAATATTGAAATGGATAAAATGTACCTTATAATATGCCAGGCATATGAGAATCAACTGCATGAGAGTAAACAGTGCTTGTGTGCATATACCTGTAGGGTATATGTGTACAAAGAAAGAAAGTGGCCACTCAAACCCTTAAAAAACTATTCCCCAGCATCTAAAATTAATATATTTTAAGATTTAGTCACTTATTATTGTTTCCCTCACTGGGCTGCAACTCTGTTAAGGACTCTAGGATATGGGTGCCGCTATCACACTTACTGAGGAGAGGACAGGGGGGCGGGTTATAGCTGTGCTTTGCTCAGACAGAGCAGAGCTGGGGTCAGGAAAAGGTCAGCAGTCCCAGAATTCAGAGCGGCACAGAACACCCTTTCTGTTTGCAGGCTGCCTGATGTTCCATTAGCCGCCATCTTGGATGTTTAAAGGCTCATAACATGCAGTAGATACAGGTAGGATGATTTTTAATGTGAACAATCTGTATGTACAGGGTGTGGGAAACATATAAGATAGACTCTTATATGTAGACCCTTATACCTGGGGGTAGGGGGGTCCAGTTCTGTGTGTACAGATTGAGCTATTCCTGTGCAGCATGCTCTGCTTTCTCTTGAGTTTTCTGTACTCGCATACACACTCCCATGTCAGGATGCTTACAGGGATACCAAATGTTTTATTATAGTTTTGGTACTCTGGACCTTTATTCTAGATTAGAAGTCCGTAAGACAACCACCCCCTCCATCTCTTCAGCCTGACAGTAAGCCATCACCCCATCGACTCTGCATGCAGTGAAGGCACAATGTGTCTCAAGGCCCATTTACACCTATTCATTTCAACATTACATTTCGGCGGAGCTCCCCTGCAAAATAAAAGTGCTGCATTAGGAAAAAATGCTGCAGCCTTACAGCTCCATTGAGGTCTATAGGAGCAAGCTGCAAGTACATGTACTGCATTTTGCCTGCATCTGCAATAAAAAAAAAACAACACAAATGCAAGAAAAGTGCAGTTTAAAATGTGGCAGCACAAAAAAACACACTTATTGCTGTTGTTGGGGGGGGGGGGGGCAAGGAAGGTGGTATTTATATTATCTTGCAGCTTTATATTATCTTGAAGTAGACCTACACCATTTATATACAGTAAACATAATGTTAAAGTGGTCCTGGTTTTTGGTCTGTTCCCGCTGTGTGAAACCCCCCCGTGTCGCCAAGCTCATTTACCTCTCCTCGAGCCCACACTGGGGATAGAGCAGCCTGCTGGAATCCTAGTTGCAACTGCGAGCAGCACACGGAATCACATGGCACCGCGCATTCACCATGGGCTTAAAGTGGACCAACACCCAGGGGGGATCGACCCGGAAATCTATAAGATACCTGGACCGATCAGATCCCTCCCCGCGGGGCATCCGAAATCGGGATGTCCCGCGGGGAGGAACCCCCAGGAGGCCCACAAACCTTACCTCAGCCCCGTTCCATCGGCGCATGCGCGAGCCGCGGCCGCGTCTCGCGCTTCCCTCTAGCAGTGCGCGCACCCGCACCGGCCGTTTGTGAATCGCCGGTGCAGGCGCGCTCCCTGTTAGAGGGTAGCGCGAGACGCTGCCTCCAGCGCTCAGAGCCAGCTGAGCTGGTATGCGCGTCCAGGCGGCCTTGGTCACGCATACCACAGCGGCTCTGAGCGCTGTGATTGGCTGGCGCGGTCACGTGGGAGCGGGGAGAGGTGATTTTTTTGGGGCTTTCTGGGGGGTTTCAGACAGCGGGGCACCCCCCGATTGGGGTGCCCCACCGAAGTGGACCGAAGAAAAAGCCTGCCCTGGAGTCTCCATTGCCACTCTGTACCCCATCAGGAGATTGACCTAGTGGTTATAGAGGAGTTATCCAATCTCCCCTCTCTTCATGCTGCCCCAAGGCCCTTAGTTACAATGCCTGAAACTCACAGGAATGTAAAGCTATTGTCCAGGCAAAAACAAGTCTATACTCACCTGCCGCCCCTCTGTGCAGGTCCAGTGTTGCCCCACAGCTCCTCCACGCAGTGCTGGCATCTTCATACTTTCCAATGGCAGCGAGCCAGCATTTCCAGCACCGGTGGCCTTTCATGGGGGCATCCGTAAAACCTTGTTTACAACCCCAAAAGCCTACTTCAATAATTGCAATGGAGTGGGCGTCCCAAACCGGGTTCATCACATCTGGCCTTGGCACACCCGCTCCATTGCAATAAATGGAGTGTTAGGGGATGTAACGCCATAGCAATGGACGCCATCATGCCTGCCAGTGATGTCATTGCTTGTTCGCCCTCATTTGTAAGTATGAGGATGCTATTGCCTGGGCAGGAACTTTAAAGGGACATTCCAGACAGGATTAAATGAGGCTGTTTTCTGCTCTCTCCATTCTGAATGTGAAGTCCTAGTGAACTTCCTCCCTTGTATTAGGCCTCCTCAGCAGCAGAGGATGACTTATCCATGCATATTTCAGCGTGACAGTTCTCTCTGAAGTGAATTCATTTTGGGGACTGAGAAAGAGGAGTCAACATAATGGAGCAAGTTCAGCAGGGTTCATCAGTAGATTCAAAGTGCTGTGACCTCGCTGACTGGTTATAAGTGTTGGAGAGAAATGTTGATTGCAATAGTGGTAATTAAACAATGATATTTACATTTCAAGTATAGAGCAAAGGTGTGTACAGAATTGTCATATTATTCATATTTAGAATTTTCATATTATTGAGAACCGATCATTTAAATTGTACAGAAGAAAAACAATAACTGGGTTTGTAATAGTACCTCCAGTTTTAGAGAGAGGGGGGTCCATCTACCTTGCAAGCCTTCACAAGCTCCCCTCCTACCTACAGTATGTGATAATTGGGTTTGTAATGGTACCTCCAGTTTTAGAGAGAGGGGGGTCCATCTACCTTGCAAGCCTTCACGAGCTCCCCTCCTACCTACAGTATGTGATTCCAGTATGTGAAGAGACAGCAATACTCACCTAACTGCAACATGACATTTAAGGAGGACTCTTTTACAATACAATATTAATGACAAGCAATGACCATCTTTGTCTGGCTTACACCTCAACGCCAGCATACATCACACATTTAAGCACCTCCTTAGCACTCAGCAAAATCATAAAACCACTTATTCAGCCCAGCAGAATGAATCCTCCCAACCTCTGATGACATCCACTGGCAAAATGCATCAGGGCAGTGAGAGCAACTGGGTGCTTCATAACAGGGAGAAACATATCCCCAGTGAAGCAACTGAGGACCCCTCCTCTCTAACACTGGACTTACCTTAAGATTATTACTAGCCCAGTTATTATTTTTCTTCTGTACAATTTAACAAGTGTTTCTCGTAATACTAAATTATAATCAATTATTATAATTAAAAATTCTGTACAAACCTTACCTCCATAATGTAAATAACAGTTCTGTTGTTTATTCATCACTATTGTAATAGCATTTCAATACACCACCCATAACCAGATGGCTAGGCCAGCTTTTATCATTCATTCATTTAACCCTGTGCCTGGAATGTCCCTTTAAGGTATTTGTTCAGTAATTGTATTGCAGTAAATATGCTTTATGTTCGAAGTAGCCTGATTATATAATGCTGAGAAAAAGGGGTTTTCTACCGCCGAGCTAGCTGCACCACTGCAAGTAGTCTGGTTGGTTGGGGGGGTGGGGGGACACATTTTCGGTTTCCATCTACTTTAAAGTGGACCAAAACCCGTGATTTTCAATATGCGGTTTGGGGTGTCCTGCTATGTGAAACACGGCCATTCAGTTGCTGCGGGTGGGGCAACACAAACGGGGCAGTGGAGTCAGTAAGCCAAAGCCCGACTCCTCAATTTTATCAGGGCCCGACTCGGACTCCTTCATATATGGCCAATAATTTGTACCATTTTACCAATTTTTTTTAATACCATATTTTTCCACTGCCAGAGCCACTCCGCCAACACCACTGAGGTCGCCAATTGGCTGATCTTAAAGGTGACATATGGCAGCCGATTGGCCGCATCCCTAGTTACCACGTTAGTCATTCCCACTCCCTTGGGGTAGGCAAGTGGCAGGCACTGGAATATTTTAGATTCCATGGCTGGTTGCACAGGTTTTCATCAACTTTAATGGCTATAAACCCTCTCCACATGATGTGAGTGTGTACCTGACTTTTAGGCAATTACCAAAGTGACATTATCTTGATCAGCTTGTCGGACACACTGAGGAATCTTTTGGCTTCATCTACCAGGCCTAAGGCCCCTGGTTTGCATTGTATGTGGTGACCAATTTAGGGTCAAGGACATAGGCAAGGTTTGAGCAAACTCATCAGCATGTTTAGAGAAAGACTGCTACACAGTGACAGAAGGAGGTGCAGATAGTTTCTAGAGCTTCTTCAGAAAGAATATTCGTCAGGTTCCCTTGTGCTAAGTGAGACAAACGGCATGTGACCACATTATCTCCCATGACGTGGAGAAGGTGTATAGGTGAAACATCTCTTGGAAGCATCCAACCTCTGTTTAGAGGTTGGCTCTAACCCAAATGAATTGGTTGGCTGTGTTTTCTATGAGATGCCAGAAGATTTTTTTTACATTGATTGCTAAAATCCACTTTTTGTGCTGGCCTCTGCTTTTTGTTCCCTATGCCATCCATAGCTTAAATGTGAATTTGATTTCCTGTTTCTGATGACCAACCAGGAAATCAGGTTATATAGCTCCCCTGAAACAACACAAGAGAAATAACAGAGCTCTAATCCATACCCACTCTCCAAAAAAGCAACAGTAACATGTTATTTATAAACCTTTTTACACACAAAAAAGCAGGCACTTAGAATGTGTGATCAGACATTCTAAGTGTCCACGATTCCAAGGACAACCTAGTTTGGTGCATAACATATATGCAGTCTATTATTGGGACGAACCTATTGCAGAAAGACTGATGTTGTTTTCTGCTTGTTAATAAAACTAGCATACTTATAGGTAATAGAGTCAATTAACTATTAAAACAGATGTCACAAGTTAGAGTTATGTACTCAACAGGTTATTACTGTACCTGTTTTTCTATTTTCTTTGAATTTATATTACAAATCTGCAGAATCGGGAGTCCTGCAAAGCGTCTCAGAAGACTTAGGGGGCACCTGATATGGCCACAAAGCTAAAATGACCAAATGGTTCTGTCACCCAAAAAGCACTAAACTTTCTTTCAAATCGCAAATTGCATAAACATAATAGTTATTAATATATACATGTAGCCTAGAGCTGTTTTTGGCCAACCTGGTTTTACGGTTAGTCGTAATGGTCTCCATCGAGTTAATGAGGTCCTTCTTCATCTAGTTGTTATTTATGGTTGAGCTTATATTTCTGACTAACAGAATATTATATACACTGATGCGCAAAAGGGTGACAATGTTTTGAACCTTTGACTTTCAGGCTCCATATCTCGCCATCCACTACAGCTTTGAACAGCTTTGAACCACTACCACCATTTCATAGATAATCATCTTGGCTAAATTATACATGAATTTGACTTTCAACTATTTAACATATGATTAGTTATGATGATTTTTGTCATGAAACTACATTGTTACTGTTTTGCTCCTAAAATTCAAAATTATTATTTTTATTATTTTGTTAATATTTGGAAAATCCACCTTTGGCTTTCAACACTGCCTGAATCCTTCTTGACATGCTCTTGATCATATTCATGCGTGTCTCAACCAAAATCTGTTCTCTGGTCTCTTCTACATGTTTTCAAAATTGGTGCATAATGGTCGACTCACTTAAATATGAATACAGCTTTCTTTAACTTTACCTCACGCTCAGCACTGAGATCACCATCAAGTCAAGTATCGAACAACTTTGAAAGTGAATCAATTCCTTCCATTTCTCAATACATTATCCCTGTTTTCCCTTGTGTCTTTCAGTCCCATTTACACCCACCAGAGCCCAGTCTATTGCATCCCATGGCCCAAATCACCCGTATTCTTAGTATACAGTACGTCCTGCTCCAAATCTAATACTTACAGTTGGGATATACTCCGCCAGATGGCGCTGGACTGCAGAGACATCGAAAATAGGCTCCTCCCAAAATCCCCAGAATTTCTCTGCAGTCTGGCTGCGAAGGACGAGAAATCGCTCTCTTCTCGCAGGTGAGCGGGGCTATTAGCCTGCGGCCCTGTAGGACTATTCCCACCCGTTCCACTAGTAATATGCCTCCCAGCCTTGGCTGCGCTGGTCGGGTGAAGGTAGGCAGCACTGCTGTTAGGTGCTTAGGAGCGCTGCTCCACCGCAATCCCCCACCAAAGGGTAGGCGGTTCAGGCTTATGGTGAGCCTCTATGGGATGCCCCTCCCGCACTAGTGCCCCCTTGCCCCTGCCCATCGGTGGGCCCTGTTTAAGTGGCCGCTGTCCTCCCTCATCCTCCTTGTAGCCTTCGGGGGAAAAGGGGGGGGGTGTAAATGTGTATGCTATGCATTCTGTGTTTTACACTCTTTTTCCATTCTGTTTAGTCTTGTGTCAGCCGCCGCGCTGACTTGCCTTTACTGTCTTTTTAAAATTGCCGCCGCCGCGCGCTGACTTGGTTCCGCGCTTGGCGGCGGCATTACCTTAGGCGCTGGTGCGCCATTATTGGCTGCTTGCACTTTCTGGCTTCGCGCTCTTCGGGGGGGGGGGCGGGGTCCCGTCTATGGCGCGCTCCGCGTCATCGCTGATACCGGCCCGCCCCTCGAGGTATACCGACGCCATCTTTACCTGCTTGGTTGACCCATGCGCGATGGACCCCTACCTACCGCGGTCCGTAAGTGCCCTTGCGGGCGGCATTATATCTTTCACTTTTGTTACTGTGTGCTTACAGGTCTTGTCTGCTTATGTCTTTCAGGCAGGGCGAACCCTTTTGGCTTCTCCCGGCCCTGTATTAGTATATAACTTGTAGGCTTTGTAAAAATAATACTTCCACTTCCCCATGGGTTTATTGGGGCATCCAGGGTTGCTATATAGCGTTATTCTCTATCGGCGTATAGCGCCGCTATAATCACCATATGGAGGCATCCCAGAATAATGTGACCGGGGTTCCTTCGGGACAAGACCGGCTGTGGGCAGCCTCATGCTGACAAGGCGCGGGTCTGTGTACCCTGTGCTGAGCAGGTGCTTGCATTGCAATCTGGCCTGCCAGTGGCTGCACCTCGCTTCACTTCGCCTACTCCCCCAAGCTTAAACCTCACTCCTACTGAGTTGCATACTAGTGGGGATTCTCAGCCTGATGTGTCTTCTAGACTGGCTACTGTTGAACAGTTGATTGCTAAGTCCTTAGCGCGTAAGGCCCCTGCTATGAAGCAGCACTTGACTCCTAATGTCACTGTTTTCCCTATGGGAACTGAGGAGTTTTGGAATCTTTGTGGCTATACCCCGTCTGATGAAGGGGAGCTCTTTTCTGATTCAGGCTCATCTGATGAGAGACCAAGGGGTCATGACGATTCTGGCTCTGACCCCTGGATGACACTGACAGATTATTGACCCAGATTTTTGAGGTTCTGTCCATCTCTCTCCCTGTTGCGGCTCCCAGGCAAAGAGGGGAGCTTTTCCATACAGCAAAATCACGTTTGGAATTTCCCGAGCAGGCACATTTCCATAACCCTGTGCTCAAGGAATGGGAGCGCCCCAGTAAACTTCCCAGGGTTCCAAAAAGTTGGGATACTTTCTTGCTGAGGTGGTTAAATGTTGGTCATCCCCCCCCCCCGAGGTGGATGCCCCGATCCTAGGGCTATCTTACACCTTTGTCATGCATTCTCCTGACTCTACTACCTTGCGGGATGCTGAGGACTGGCGCATTGACCAGCTGCCATCCCACGCCTTTGCATGTGCGGGGACGGCGCTGCGCCCAGTCTGTGCCTCTGCCATTACTGCTGTGGCCACTAGAACCCTTATCAGAAATATACTTGATAGTGCCCCTGATGATTTGCCTTGTGAGGTGCTTAATGCACTCTCCAGTTGTGATGTTTTTGTAAATTTTGTCCTCTCAGCATTGGATGACACCATTAGAATGTGTGCCAGAACTTCTGCCCTCGTGGTGGCTATACGCTGCTCGGTTTGGCTGCGCCAGTGGGCTGCTGACAACGCTGCCAAGAAGGCCCTCACTGGGTTTCCCTTTAAAGGACTGCGCCTGTTTGGGGACCGCCTGGACCTTTTTGCTAAGGGAGGCAGGTTACCCCAGCGCAGGCGGCAATCTCGGCCCTTTCGGGGTCAGGGTTCCTTCTCCTCCCCTTACCGTGGTGCCAGACAGGGGAGGGGGGTTTCCTTTCCTGGGGCCCGGGGAGATTTCTGGGGTAGGGGCAGTGGACGTCCTGGCCCCTCCCAAAGCAAAATCATCCCCCAAGCCCCCTCAGGCATGATGGGGCGCCCTCACCCATCCGGGTGGGGGGACGGCTGCAGCACTTCGCTCACTTCTGGAGGCTTCAGGTCTCAGACCGGTGGATTCAGGATGTAGTGTCCTCCGGTTACAAGTTGGAGTTTGCTGCCTGTCCCCCTCCAAGATTCATCAGATCCCGGGTTCCTCAGGACCCTGTGTCAGCTCAGGAGCTAGTGCAAGCAGTGCAAGGCCTCCTGGAGCTGGGGGTCATCTGCCAGGTCCCCTTAAGAGTAAAAGGCAAGGGCTTTTATTCCAACCTATTCACAGTACCCCAAAAAGATGGTTCAGTCAGGCCCATTCTGGACTTAAAGTTTCTCAACAAGTTTGTCAGGGGCAGGAGATTTCGCATGGAAACTCTGCGCTCTGCCATCAGTTCCCTGCGCCAAGGGGATTCCATGACTTCTGTGGACATCAAAGATGCTTATCTTCATATTCCTGTGTTCCCAGGTCATCAAAGGTTCCTCAGATTCACTCTGATGGATCAACACTACCAGTTTGTGGCCTTGCCCTTCGGCCTCACTTCAGCTCCCAGGGTGTTCACCAAGGTGCTGGCTGGCGTGATGTCTCTGCTCAGATGTCAGGGTGTCCGCGTGCTTCCCTATCTGGATGACATTCCCATCACTTCCCAGTCTCTACATCAGGCAGAGTTGGATACTCAGCTGGTGGTGTCCACTCTGGAGTCATTTGGATGGGTGATCAACCACCCCAAGTCCTCACTGTCCCCCTCCTTTGTAACTCCATTCCTAGGAATGAATCTGGATACAGTTGAGGCAAGGATCTTCCTTCCTCAACAGAAGGTGGACAGTCTGATTGCACAGGCTCAGTCCCTCCTAGCTTGTCCCCATCCCTCCATCAGGCAGGGGATGCAGCTGGTGGGCCTGATGGTGGCATGCTTCAAAGCGGTCCCTTATGCTCAGTTCCACTTGCGGCCTCTGCAACTCCACTTATTGTCAGTATGGGACAAGGACCCAGTTTCCCTGGACAGGGTCTGTGTGATCTCTCCCCACTGGTCAAGAGGTCCCTCTTGTGGTGGATGGACTCAAGCAACCTGTTGGGTGGCAGATCCTTTCTTGCCCCTTCCTGGGAGACGGTCACCATGGATGCCAGTCTGTCAGGTTGGGGGGGTTTCTGGAAGTCCCTGCAGTTCCAGGGGAGGTGGGGCCCTCAGGAGGCCCACACCCCTATCGATGTCTTGGAACTGTGGGCGATCAGGCTAGTACTGGCTCACTTGACTACTCACCTTCTGGGCCTGCCTGTTCAGGTGCGCTCGGACAACCAGACAGTAGTTGCCTTCATCAATCATCAGGGAGGGACCCGGAGCAAGGGGGCCCTTCAGGAACCGTCTCTGATCCTGACTTGGGCGGAGGCCAATGTCCCCTGCATATCAGCTGTGTACATCCCGGGGGTGGAAAATCGCCTGGCGGACTCTCTGAGCAGGGGGACCTCTCGCCAGGGAGAATGGTCCCTATGCAGCAGGGTGTTTCAATCTCTGTGTCACCGTTGGGGTCAAACAGATGTGGATATGTTTGCGTCCCGCCACAATCGCAAGCTCCCAGCTTTTGTCTCTCTGTCCTAGGATCCTCTGGCCTTGACCTCGGATGCGCTAGCAATGTCATGGCAGGACTTTCAGTTCCTGTATGTCTTCCCTCCAATCCCCCTGCTGGGCAGGGTTCTGCGCAAGATTGCTCTGGAAGGGGTGCAAGCAATTCTGGTGGCCCCCAGGTGGCCAAGAAGAGTGTGGTTCACAGACGTGGTACAGCTGGCAGTAGATCAGTACGCTCTGCCCTTGGTGCCAGATCTGCTCACTCAGGGCTCACTACGCCATCCCAATTTACAAACTCTGGCTTTGACGGCTTGGCTGCTGAATCCTCCATCTTGATGGAGAAGGGGCTGTGTTCCTCGGTTGTGGATACTTTGATTAAAGCTAGGAAGAAGTCTTCCTCTTCCATTTATTACAGGGTTTGGTGTGCCTACATTGACTGGTGTGAGTCTAAGTCTCTTCCCTGTCGTGTGTTCTCTATTCCCAGGATTCTGGAATTCCTGCAGCATGGGTTGGAGATGGGGCTCCAACTCAGTACTCTGAAGGGTCAGGTTTCTGCCCTGGCTATTTTCTTCCAGAAGTCCTTTGCTCAGCACCCTCTGATCAGGACTTTTTTCCAGGGGGTCACTCATGTGCGCCCCCCACGTAAGCCTATGGTGCCTGTTTGGGATCTGAACTTGGTTCTGTCAGCCTTGCAGGGTGCTCCCTTTGAATCTGTGCAGGATGCTGTCTTGGCCATTCTTACACTCAAGGTTGTATTTCTGGTGGCTTTCACCTCTGTCAGGCGTGTGTCTGAATTGGCGGCGCTTTCCATTCAGCCCCACTACTATGAGAGACACCAAGACAAGGTGGTGTTTCGTTTCAAACCTGACTTTCTGCCTAAGGTAGTGTCTGCCTTTCATTTGAATCAGGATATTGTTCTTCCTTCTTTGTGCCCTAATCCTAGCAATGCTAAGGAGAGGGTTTTGCACTCTTTGGATGTGGTTAGGTGTCTGAAGTACTATCTGGTGGCTACTGCACCTTTCAGGAAAACTGATGCTCTTTTTGTGGTCCCTTCTGGTCCTAGGAAGGGTTTGGCTCCTGCCAAGTCTACTATCAGTAAGTGGATTTGTCAGGCTGTGATTCAGGCCTACTCTGCTAAGGGGAAGAATCCTCCCTTCCGCCTTACTGCTCATTCCACTCGTGCTATTGGTGCCTCTTGGGCTTTTCAGCACCAGGCTTCTGTTGAACAAGTTTGTAAGGCCGCTACTTAGTCTTCTGTTCATACCTTTTCAAAGTTTTACAAGGTTGATGTTAGGGCCTCAGCTGATGCTGCTTTTGGCCGAAAGATTCTGCAGGCGGCAGTGGTTTAAACTGTCTGCTGCTGATTTTTCTTGGGGATCCCACCCTACTTTATGGATACTGCTATTGGATGTCCCAAGTGTAAGTATTAGATTTGGAGCAGGACGTACTGTATACTAAGAATAATTAAATTCTGTGATTACTCACTTGTAGAATTGGTATTATGAGTATACAGTACGTCCTGCTCCAACCCACCCTTGGTTTGCATTTTCTTGGATCCCCTGTATGGTGATTGTTATAATTGTTATAGTTGTTAGTTTGGATTGTTTAATTTTCCCGGCTTCTCATTAACTGCTTTTCAATGCTGGGGATTTGTGGGAGGTCCCCGGGTATTTGAGGGGCCGGGTGGAGCCTATTTTCGATGTCTCTGCAGTCCAGCGACATCTGGCGGAGTATATCCCAAGTGTAAGTATTAGATTTGGAGCAGGACGTACTGTATACTCATAATACCAATTCTACAGGTGAGTAATCACAGAATTGTATTTTCCAAATCTTCTATTGTCCACATTTCATAATTTTTTGAAAACTTGAGCCAATGCTTTTAATGGTAATATTGAAGGTGTGGCTTCTTTTCTGCCTTTTCAGGCACCACTAGACTTGTGTAATGCGCGTTGCACTGTGCTTGCATGGACATCTGTAATCCCACTATTACAAAGCTTGCTAGCCACCTCCACCCGCATGTTTGTCGCGCCAAAACTGACAGACCTTTTGATGAGCCTGCTTGTTGACTGCATGGATCTACAAACTTGATTTTGTATTCTTCAGACTGTCATGGCACTAACATTAGCAGTTTGGCAATTTTCTTGGCAGAGATACCACTATCAATAAGCTGGAAGATATGGTTTCCTTTTCTTGGGAAGTCTTCTCGATTCAAAACAGTGGCCTTTGGGAATCAACTTAACATACTGAGCTATCGAGGAATGTGAGCATAGTTTGTAATATACAAAAAGAAATAGATTTTTCCACCACCAGGATCAAAACAGTAACAATTAATTTACACAACAAGAATCTGCAGTTGCAAGTCCAGTTTATTATATATGAGATGATTGTCTACATGCAAAGCTGTAGTGGGTGGTGAGATATGTCACCTGAAAGTTCTTATCCTTGTGTGCATCAGTTTATACAGATACAGGAAGTTGGAGGCCTTTCTGCAGCTGGATGATAGAGTTGGTCTTGGACTACTGACCATACATAACCAGATATGGCACCTACCTACGTTGGTCAGAAAAAGCACTTGGATAGTTACCCTGGAGGATGACTGTACCTTAAGAAATGCTGCTTCTAAACTAGTAATATGTCCTTAAAGGTTGATCCCTTATTCTTAGTAGAAGTTAACGCTTTGATTTTTGCTAAGCCACAGCTGCTCAGGCTGGCAGTAGGAACGCCCACTGAAGTCTACCTTGGGACAGGATGAAGCTAGAATCAGTATCACTACTCCTACCTACTGCCTCCTAAGTGGCAAGAGTGAGCTCAACTGTAGGCTCATAGAATGAGCTATCAGATCCCACAGCAGCGACACTCAGGTTTTAGTCAGATGCTCAGTAATGGCAAATAAACCCTTTCTTCTGACCTTTAAGTTGCTTTCTTTATATGCAATTCATATTGTTCACTCCATCTGTTATCAATTCGAATCTGGGGACTTATTTTTACATGTGGCTGTAATGCATTACCTATTTGGAGATGAGACAGTATATAAAGGCTTTTAGCTGACCTCTGCTGTGTTGTGGGTTGTCTGATAGACAAGAACACTTGTGGAGATCTAGTACACTTTTGAGGCTGGGGGAGTATGTGGTGCCCAGGGCTGGGCATTGTCTGTGCCATTCATTCAGTATTGCTGAGCTGGACAGGTTGGGACTGGGACTTTATACCCATATACCGAGTCAGGTATCGTTGCTTAGTAGTTTAGGGATTAAGATTTTTTTTCTGTGGATCTGAAGAGATGAATTTTACTTACTTAGGTTGGGTGGGACATATTTAGCTGCCTGGGGTGAGTAACACCGTCTCATTGCTTTGTTTTTTGGCAACTGGCATAAGAAATACAGGAATTAGATACACCTACTACAACATGGTGTCAAAATATGTATATGGAATACCCTTGAAAAAGCTCTCCGATGCATAGAATGAAATGTTTTGGGAGACAACATTTTCATCAGTTTAATACAATGTTTAATGTGTAAAAGTTATGCTTCTTTAATAAGTGATGTTAACCTTGTATATATGCTGGTTGGTGTATTGGGTAAGAGGGTTAGAATCCAATTAGGATGAGGGCACTCAGGGGACTCATTGAGGTATATATTGCTGTAATTTACTGTTTCTTGTCTTATTGGCAGTTTTATCTCCTAAAAAAGGAGCGAGTTTTCTCACCTTGCTCTGGATCGACCACATTGAGTTAGCAATGAGCGACCTGTGTCCACTTACATGCAAGGGTCAATTTCTCCTTATTCATAAAAAGTCAATTTAGGTGAGAAATAAAATAGAAATTCTTTATCACTTTATTGGTTCACCAAAAACATTAATGTTATACAAGCATATATATGGTATATTATACAGTGAAAAACACAGTGAGCGTGAAAAGTGGCAACAATAAAAAAAACAAGGTATTGCAGGTGTAGACTCTTGGATATTCATAGACTCTTGTTTAGCTCCTTAGGACAGTGGTTCTCAAGCTTTCTACATCAATTACCCACAGGGACAATAAGTTCCAACCAAGAACCCCCAGTGGGGTTCACAAGCTTTCTACGTGGCTGCCTCTCCAACAGTTAAACGCCAGCCACGTAAAATTTACGTGCCTGAATTTCCCCAGAAATAAAAAAAAAAAAGTAAAAATAAAAGACACTTACCTGACCCCTCGTTCGATCCGGTCGGGTCTCCTCTTCAGCCAGAGGGGCTCCGATCGCCCATCGGGGCTCCTCCGGCTGCAGGGGAGGGCCCGGAACAGGGTGCCCCCCCCCCCCCCGTTTCAGCAGCCGCCCGGTTTCCTATCAAAAAAAAAAAAAAAAAACAGTCACCTACCTTTGTCCCCGCCGGCTCCCGCAGGCTCTCCTCTTCACGGGGGGGGCTCCGATCCCCCCCCCCCCCGCTCTTCTGTCTTCTGGAGGGGGCATAACAGCCCTCCTCCCTTTGCTTTCCGATGGCGGCCGCCATCTTGGTGACGTCATCGGGGCGGGGCCAGATGACGTCACCGCCGGGTGTCATCGGGGCACCCGGCAGTTGAACTTTCAGATGCCGGTGACGGCTGGGCGGGGAAGGAGGGAGGTATGCGATCCTGCGATCGCCTGCCTCCCCCCTTCTCTGCCCAGCCGTCACTGACAGCAGATCGCCGCGGGACACAGAAGATGAAGATCGGAGGTGAGTAAAGTAAAAGTTTTTTTTTTTTTTTTTTAATATTTTTTAAAAAACGTGTGTGTCTTTTTTTTTACCTTTTAACCCTTTGTGAACTGGTAAGGGGTCCATGTGACCCCTATACCAGTTCACAGGGCTCGGGGGTCTGGCAAGTCACCTGCGCTAGCGTTTTTTGATTAACCCTTTGTGTTCTGTCATCAAGCAGCTATAAAAGGCTTCTAGCAAGTGAGCAGAAGCCAGTGATCGCCGAGGGACAGAGTGCTCCAGGATGGATGGGAGGTGAGTACAGTGCCTACAAGCCCCCATAGCTGGTCCCGGGCTGGTTACTTCGGGTAAGGGGGACCCCACGTCAATTTTTTTTTTTGATTTTTAAGGGTTTTTAACCCTTAAAAATCAAAAAAAAAAATGGGGTCTCCCTCCCCTGGGAGGGGGGACCCTATGTCATTTTTTTTCTCGATTTAACCCTTTGTAGTGTGGATGGTTTTTGTGTTTTTTTTGTGAATGTTATAAAATACTTGTTTCAGTTAGGGGGGGTCTCCTGGGCAGGAACGGGGGGCTACCGATAAATATGTGGTACCGTTCTAATCGGTAGAAATGGGGCTTTCACATGCAATATGATTTTCCTTAATAAAATACATTTTTTATTTAAAATAAAGGAGTCAATTTTCTAAAAAAAAAATTTTATTTATTTATTTTTTTTTTCACTTAATAATATTGTAAAAAAAAAAAAAAAAAATTACAAACAAGACATTTCATGTTAAAGTCTAAACTCTGCTGCAAAAAAAAAAAATATATAATTTTTCTGAAGGTTCCAGCAAAAATGGCGCAAAACATGTCGCAAAACATGACGCAAAATGGGGAAAAATGGCCTGTCAACAGAGGGTGACAAAATCTCAAGTAGGCTGGCAATTAAAAGGGTTAATAGTACCTATGCATGTTGGGTATTGTTCTGTTCGGGGGACCTTGCGCTTTCAGACTTAGCTTGTTTTTTCTGGTTTGCATATTTATATTTTAGGAAAAGGTGTTTTTTATTCAGCTTTTTTATAAATTTTTTAGGGAAACCCTGCGCAACCAAAGAATTCTTTGAGGAATTAATTCCAAAAAGATGAGCCCACTACAACAAGCTGGGTACCCTTAGAAAGCTTAACGTGTGTACTTTCAGGGAATATATGGTTTATGGGGGATATTCCAAATGTAAAGGGTTGTTTTGGTTGAAAAATCGCAAGGTGCGCACTTTGTCTGCAGAGCTGAAATTTTCAAGTAAAATTACCGTTATGCGCATGCTTTACTTTGGGGTGTTTGGCAACTCTTCCCTTGACAGAACCTATGCATGTTGGGTATCGTTCTGTTCGGGAGATGTTGCTTTTTCAGATTAAACTTGATTTTTCTTGTTTGTATATAGTTTTTTTAGGAAAATGTGGCTTTGATTCTGCTTTTTTATCCTTTTTTTAGGGAAACTCTTTGCAACCAAAGATTACGTTGAGGGATTACTTCCAGAAAACTATGGCCACATCCACAAGCCTGGTACGCCTAGAAAGCCTGAGGTGTGTACTTCCAGAGAATATATAGTTTGTTGGGGGTATTTTAAATGTAAAGGGTTGTTTTTCTGGAAAAACCGCAAGGTGCGCATATTGCATAGCATAGTTGTATTTTATCTGAAAATCTCCTAAAGCGCTGTTTCAGTTTGGGGGAGTCTCCTGGGCAGGAAAGGGTGTCTACCTATACATATGTGGTACCGCTGTAACCGGGAGAAATTGGGATTTCACACGCAATAAGATTTTATTGACAAACTTACATTTTTTATTCCAAAAAAAACTACAATATGTAAAAATTTTTTTTTTTTTTTTGCACATATTTCACCCAAAAATATTAAGAATACACCTAACAAATGACAAACAAGACATTTCATGTTAAAGCCCAGACTCTGCTGAAAAAAACAATATATCATTTTCCTGGGAAATCCCTGGAAATCCCCTCAAAAATCACAGTTGAACAAGGGGAGCGCAAAATAGTGCAAAATGGTCTGGCAACAAAGGGTGACAAAATCTCAAGGTAGGCTGGCGGTTAAAGGGTTAAATCAAGAAGGAATCACGTTTTACGGTTTAAAACTATATTCCAGACCAGTCAGCCCCTCCCTGTTGGTGCACCCCTGAATGCTGTGTACTAGCCCCACACCCGGGGTACATCTACCACAGATTAAGAAACTGCGTCTTAGTCTAAAACTCTTGAATGCGATCGGCCAATAGTAAAAAAACATTTTTAGATCTCAAGTAAGTCCTGACTGCTGGTAAAGAGGAACAGTGTAGGTTAATATAACTCCCCAAACCTGGCTTGCCCAGCCCCCCTGCCCCTCCAGTTGAGTATTTGATCACTAAAAACGTACCTCTCCGGTCACATCATGCTTGGCAACCCCCTCCGCTCCCTAGCCGACCTCCATAGGGTAGCGCCACCTCGGAAGCCTTTGGTATCCCGACAGACTCTGCGCTGCCCCTCAGATCTTGCGCATGCGGCCAGCGAAGGGGTGAGTTAAGCTCCATCACTCAGGGATGGCTAAGGTGGCGAGGGTATATTTCTGGGTATAGGTCAACCCCAGGATTTTTAGACCTCCAAGTGTGACCATGCAGTAACAAATTCGCTTATGCTAACACATTTGAAAAAATATACAAACTTTATTTGATCTGAATATAAAAAGAGGAGGGAGGTGGTAAATTCATTCCTCCCCTCCTTCATGAGAATAAATCGTCTCCAATTTAAAAATATTATTTACATGATTTTTGGTGTAGTGATCCAGGCTCTTACAATAGGTAAACTTAATCTATAAATTGATACATGGGAAAATTTAACAGTTCATATACGGCCAAGGCACTTTAGAGAAATACAACACTTGGAAAACAAGTTTACTTAGTGGTGAAGGTGAACTAGTTTCGCCCTATTTAGGGCTTCTTCTGCACCTCTTTTCACCTTGTGAAAATCATTCAGCTGTTGCCAATGTAATTTCAGCCTATACATTGCATAAGTGGAAAAAAAAAGAAGAAGAAAGGGTACACAAAAAGGAAACAATTCAATATAACAATCATAACATCCACATTCTTAGTCATAGATGCAGGTATGGACACACAAAAGTACCTGAAATCTGCATATAATCATAAGGTGTCGAGGGGGTGGAAATGGGCCAGAAATTCTGCAGAATGTCAGTGTTTAGGTTAGGTCTGATGTTCCTCTTTAAAATGTTAAAATGTTAGATGGATTGTAGAAGCTGTAATATGGCCTATCAGTCTGATATCCACTCTCCTAGATCAGCACACTTGAACGAAGAATTCAGGATAGTCAAATATCAGAATTTTTCAAGCACCCCGACTTAAGAAATGCAATAGGCCCAGATGGCATATTTATGTCTGGGCTGATGTGCTGACCAGCTATATCCAGTACCTCCATCTTTTACATGGAAATAGATGTAGTTTTGCCCTGCCCATTATTATGTTCACTAGGTCCATTAGTTCCAGTGACAAAGAAACAACTGGCTTATGAATTGAACAGCTTCTGACGTGAAGTTGTTTCAGAAAATCGTGTTGAGCAACTTGTAAATGACCAAAAGTAGCGTAATGGATCCACTGGAATCTGTTCCCAGAGCTACCCAAATTGAGATACCCCAGGGAATCCTCTGACCCCAGAGTGTGTGTGTGTGTGTGTGACCCCCCCCCCCAGTTCGCAGTTAATCTTACCTTCTCCACAATCCCGCAGGCCAGAGTACATGGCTTGTATGAGCACGGCAAGGCTAGCTGATTGGACGAAAGCCAACATATACACTGTGGTATTGTCAAGTGAGGTGAGTAACCTGGCAATTCTAGGGGCTTCACACACAGGGTATTCCGAAATTAGGATACCCATGTAAAGTGGATCAAAACCCAGAGTGTGAAAATTCTTTTGATCTGCTTTAAGGAGGAGCTATAGGCTTCCTATTTCACAGTGTATGGCACAAAATGGCAGTTAATCACGTGGTGACTAATCTGAATTTCACATCCATCCTAAAGATTTTCCATTGGTCACGTGATTTATCTGCAATGAGGAAGTGGTGACATGCCTATAATTCCTTTTTAAAGCGGACCAACACCATGCCTTTTTTGTCGTCGCCGCTAAATGACTGTCTGACAGGTTATGTACAGGGGGGCTTCAGCATTTTGGATGCCCTCCCGCACTTAACCCCCCCATAACTCCTGTAAATCTCAAGTTTTCCTCCACACTGCGCAGGGTGTTGGTCCGCTTTAACAGCCACTCTGAGCCTTCCTGGTGACTCGTCTTGCCCCTTGGAGCCTGAGGTCAGGGTTCTCTCATATATACAAATGGACACACACACAGTCTTGTGAGTTGGCATGGGAACATGTAGGGTGAGCGATGAAGCCCAGTTTTGAAAATGAGAAATGCCCTGGGAATGCAGAAAGCATAATGTCTTAGGGAGCTACAGGGGTATAGGTCTGCTTTAAAATGAAAAAACAAATTCAGTACATATGATACTTAAAAAACCATCAGGAAATGTTTTTGAAAGCTTGCACAATATGGTTACTTAACTAATATACAACAGTATCCCCCAGATTCAGAAGGGATTGCACTTGTATTTATTCTTTATTCAAACCCTCTCGCATTGGCCTAGGCTGACCCTGAAATTCTTTATATAATGATGTCAAAGTCGGTTTAGATTGCCAACTTCTCAATGGCCTTATTTTTATATGTCCTGATAGAGTACTTTGCAAGTGTGTGTATATATATAATCTGTAATGCTGGAAGACCAAATTCAGATATAAATAAAAAAATAAACATAAAAACACAATTGAATGTATTTTATACCAACTACCTGGCAAAGCAAGTAGTTTTCTACTTGAGTGATATTCACAATTTACATATAGTGGGGTGGTGAGGTTTTTATGGAACACTGCCATCTTGTTACAGTTATCAGTTGATGCTCTAAAGCATAAATAGGGCAAGACACTTGCAGTACAGAAAGTATTCACATGACAGGTGCTGCATTTTGTTTCCTACGGTCATGGGTTTAATGCTAAACCAGTGTGTGTCCGTAATTGTACAGCACAATTTTAGAAATGAACATGGTATTGTATGGTTACAAATGTATATTGTTATGGCTTGTTTTTTTTTTTCTGCCTCAATTTCCTTACTCCCAACTGCACCATGTGGTGACTAAAGCCATGATTCTTTTTCTCCCCAGCAAAGTCACAAGCCAGTATGTGGAGAGACCCATGTTAGGCTTAATATAAGGGGGCTGGAGAGATCAAAAACCCTCTACTCAAAGGTAAAGGAAATGCGCTTTCCTAAAACAGAAAGTATTTGCACAGTACCCAACACAAGGAAATATAGCATTACCCATCAATTATGCAGCAGGTGGAGCTATGCAAATCATCTCTTTATGTCTCTGAGCAATCCAGCGAATCACTGTTACAGCCATCTGTATAAAGGTGCTTAATAAGATGAAGTGGCAAATGTCTCAGGAGTTGTATTGCCAAACTTCAGCAAAAAGTATTTCAGCTTTGGTTTAGGTATACCAGGGGATATATATATATATATATATATATATATATATATATATTAGGCAAAGAAATGGGCGAGAAATTGAGGTTTAGAGTTTATGACTTCTCTTCTGAAACAAGTGGGGTGGCCTTGGAGCTGTGTATGCTGCAAAATCATCGGCATAATGGGAGGGTCTGGAAGAACCAGACAACTTCTTCAGACAACGTGGCAGCGCGTCTTCTTTCTCTCCCTGTTGCTAGGCGACATTGGAGCCTAGACCAGCACCCCCTGACATGCATTCGCACCCACAGAAGCATATTCGCACACCAGCGAATAAGCATGCGCACACCCCCAGATGTACATGTCCGCAGTCCGATCCGCACACTTCCATACACGTCTACAGCCGCATAAGCATGCACCCCCAGATATGCTTGGGCACGCTGCCAAATGCGCATGCGCACGCCCGCTGGCAGACATGCACGCACTCCAGGTGCATTTGTGCACACCTAAAGATGCGTATGTGCACTCCCAGATGCGCATGTGTGCACCCCCAGGCGCTCGTGTGCACTTCTACGTACATGCGCGTACTACCAAATGTACATGCATTCACACACAGACACACATGCGCATCCACAGACGAACATGCGCATATGTGCACCCAAAACGCGCATGCACACACATTTGCTAACACAAGCAATAAAAAAAACACTTGATTGGCTCTGCACATTGAGGTTATCCTTTGGCACAAAACAGTGCACACTTAAAAATGCCATTGAAGGTTTCCTTTTTTTTTGTATAATCTGCTTCTATTGAAACATACAAGCAGAAACAATATATAGGGAACAGTCCCTGGTTCGGTACAGTGTAAGATCCTTGATGAGATAATCCAGAGAGCATTTTCACAGAAAAGGGTTAAAAAAAAAAAAACCATAGGAGTAATATCACATGTCAGAAGCGCCCCATGCAAGGCCACCGCTCTAGTGCTCCACCGGGTCCATTTTTAAATGCTACTAAAGTAACAATCATACAAGGTACAATGGGCTGGAAGAAATATAGATGTCTTTGTTTGGTGTAGCTATTCTGTTTCAAGGGGAGTTTTCTTGTCCACCAAGGTTGGTTGCTGGCAAGTATATGAGCAACAATTTGGATTATTGTGTTCTTTTTCCTTTGCATTTTTTTTCTGGCAGTGGGATGCACTACACTAGTAACTGCTTAAAAAAAAAGCATTAGATAAAGTTGTGCATCATTGGAGCATGGGGGCGACTAGATATTGTTCCATTTAGGGCTGCAATTAATCAAATAAGTGAAGATTTCTTGGACCAATCCCCAATAAAATCTCTATACGTATTTGTAGTGCCAAACACACTTAACATATGTCAAAATGGACACGTATGGTTTTTGAGGATACAGATAAATGGAAAGACTGACTCCCCAGCTGAGAAGAACAAAACCTGGAATAGTGGAAATCCCTGGTCCTCTTTACGTCTTCTGGGGCACAATAAATGTCCAATTATATCTTGCTTGTATTCTTATAATGTAGGTGTCCCACAACAATAGTTACCCTGGTACCTGCCATCACAAACCATACTCTGGTCTCTTCAAAGAGTTTTGAGGGAGGGAATCCTATTCATCAGCAGAGCAGGAGCACCAGCTCCCTCAGCCCCATGGCTACTCTGTGGAATTTAAATTGCTGGAATTGTTCTTTAATATTTAATATAATTGCAACTGTATCAGTATGTTTCTATTGCGAGAAGTAAACCTGTCTTTGGGAAGGGTCAGTATTACAGTTGGTGGCTTCGGTACATGACTGAGCAAGTAGATATGACTTTTCCAGACATTCATGCAAATTCAATAGGGGATGGGGCCACATTTTGAAAAAAAAAATTCAAATATTAACCAAGAGGAGGGCTTGGATATGTCACCCTGCGCAGAAGAGGGAACAGCCTGACATGTTTTTTTATGACCTTCTGTGGCTATTGTAAAAATATATTTTCTTTAGTGTTCCACTGCAGGTCATCACATCTGATGTTCACTCTTGGCTCAAGACGAGACTACATGATAAAAAGGTGTGGCTCTTCCTGGCCTACATACTCCGGCTGTACACTCCTACTCAAGTTCATTTTTGCAGTTGGACTGAGAATGTGGACCTCAATCTAGTCTTGTCGGGCACCCTTTGAGACTTTTGGCAGAGACTTCCTTACTTATGAATTTTAAGGTTCTCTCTATGTTGGACATCACCTCCATTCAGTGGGTGACAGATTAAGGAGCATTGTCAGTTAAATCACTGTACATGGTGCTCCCCAAGGATAATGCAGTTTTCCCCTAGTGTCCTCCAGGACGGCTTAGCCACCTCCTCCTTCCTGCACAGGAAACACAAAACTGAAAGAGCATTAATAGACCCGCCCCTTCTTTTTGATTTTCAGTGTTGTGTGTTTCCTCTCCAGGAAACGTAGATGAGCAACGCCCTGTTTTTGTTGTTTTCTGTTCCCCGGGTTGATGGCAGGTCCAGATCCCCCTCCTCCCCCAGATGTCTTTCACCCGGAAGGTGGAAGACGGGGACCACAGATTGTACCTGGGGGTGGATGTTCTGTTTCTGACCCAGGGTCCCCCAGGCCTCCTTCCCTGTCCATGTGGGGTGCCAGGCTCCTGGGAATGTCCATCTGAGGTCCATGGTGCTGCTGATGCAGCACAGGAGAGCGGGGGGTAGTGCTAGCGCTCGTGGACACTGAGGGCGGATGCTGACCATGTCTACAGGGAGCACGGGTAAATACCTGGTCTCTGGGGTGCAGGAAAGGCCATGGCTTCAGCCTATCAAAGCAGAGGTGGAGTCTGGACTACCAGGTTGCGGTGAAGTCATCGCGCCGGGGTCACGCAGCAATGGAGAAAGGTGCAGGCCTGGGCCCAGTCTGCAGGGTGGTGGGCCAGGCGAGCGGCAACAGTGACCAGAAGGTGGCCGAGATGGGCGGCGCAGACTCCCAGGAAGGGGTGAGTGAATCTGGTGCCTATGTTTTGTATCTTTATTGCAGCAAGGCCCCCGGGGGTGCCATAGTTGCACATTTTTAACTGAGGGGATATATGTTTTTACCTTTTTGCATGTCTTTCAGAGGGTCAGTGCAGTGCACGGCTAGTGCAGTAAGGGCACTAGTTGGAATTTACCAATGGTCGCATGACCACTTCCTGCCTCCAAGAGACAGGGTCAGAAGGCTTTTCCAGGAGTAATTTCCAAAGCAGTGATAGAGCTGGTTCCTGGACTTCTCAGACTTCTTAGTGCAGAAGCCTTCGTGGAAATTCCACTTCATCTTAAAACCTAAAATTCCTTAACCCGCAATATAATATATTAATAATATAGAATGAAATTGATTTATACAATCAGAGACATTCTCCTAAGGGATGCCCTAATTGTTTCTATAGACCTTCAGGATGCTTATTTACATATCCCAATTCTCCCTTCTAACTGGAGATTCCTAAGGTTTGCAGTCCGACTGGAGGGGAAGGTCATTGGCAATTCCGAGCTATGCCTTTCGGGCTCTCTTCAGCTCCTCAGAGTTTTACAAAGATATTGGCTGAGGTAATTGCTTATCTGAGGTTAAAGCAGATACACATAGTTGCCTACTTGGATGTTCTCCTCCTGTTCACCACAGACCGTGATCTCCCTGCTAATAGTCAAATCTAATCCCAGGTTGCAGAGGCTCTTTACCTGGGTTACGAGATAGATATGCCACAGCAAAAGATTTTTCTGCCTCATTCCAAGTTAGACAAACTGCTTGGGGCTGTCTCGTAGCTTTAGCAGAATTCTCTAGTGTCCTTGAGACAGACCCTGGCCTTGCTGGGCCTTATGCTGACAATAGTTTGGGCTCAGCTAAATTCGAGGGCTCTCCCAAAATTTTTTTCTGGAGACATGGGACAGAAGTCCTCTGTCACTAGATCGGATAGTGACACTTTCAGATTAGGCCACACAAAGCCTCCCTTGGTGGACTCAGAACCTGGTGGGGGACAGGCCTTGGCACCAAAAAGATCCCTCATAGTTGCCATGGATGCAAGCGCCCTTGGGTGAGGGGCTCACTGTCTGGGCCGACAGTTTCAGGGCTCTTGGTCAGCAGCAATGTCGAGAAAGTCATCAAATTTAAGAGAACTCATGGCAGTGAATATGGCTCCTCTTTGCTTGGACTAGTCCCTCCAGGACACAGACATTCAAATAGTGTTGGACAATACCACAGTGGTAGCTTATCTAAACCATCAAGGGTGAACAAGGTCCAAAGAACTCTGCAGAGTGACCTGTTCAGTACTTCTCACTTTGGTAAACAGAGCAAGATCAGTTCGAGGTATCCACATAAAGTGCACCCTAAATCTGGCAGCAGACTTCCTGAGGAGGATCAAGACGGATCCGGCAGAATAGGCATTAGACCAGCAAGTTTTTCTGCAAATTACAAAGCATTATGGGCAACCAAACATAAACCTTTTGCTTCAAGGAGAAACGCCAAGTGCCTGAGGCACTTCTCACTGTCAAGGGATCCACATTCCTGGGATCTGAATGCCCTCAGCATCAATTGGAAAGGTTGCTATGCCTTCCCTTGATGAGACTTTTACCACTGGCAGTGCAAAAGGTCAGGAGAGATCAAGCCAGAGTTCTTCTGGTAGCCACCTATTGGCCGAAGAGATCATGGTTTTCACTCCTAAGTCAGATGTCGGAAAACCCCCCTTGGCTCCTTCCAGTATTTCCGGGGCAGAATTCTTCAGGCTGACACTATAGAACTTGAATGGGTTATGCTAAAGAATAAGGGCCTCTCTAAGTTATTGCTACCCTTCTGAAGCAGAAAATTGGTGACATGAAAAAATTCATTGTAAGGTCTGGAAGCGCTTTTTATCTTTTTGTTCCTCCAGATCATTACCGTCAGACAGAATTGCCAGAGAATTCTTGTATTCCTACAAGAAGGCTATGGCTTTGACCTAGCTGTGATGCCACGCTAGAAAGAGGGTACTGCTTTGGGATGTCCCATGCGTTTCAGACCTGGGGTGGAAGAGAGAGAAAATACATTTATGTGAATTCTCACCTGTAGAATTGACTTCTTTTGTCTTCCACGCCTGTCTGTTGTATTCACTTTATTTGGTTTCCACTGATGCCTTGTCATATTTTATGTGTGATGTGTATGTAAATATAAAAAAGAACATTAATAAAAATCTATATGGCAGGAGATTTTTGCCGTGGAAAAATTCCTGCCTTCCTCCTTGTATCTTACTGCTTTAATAACAAGGGTATGAAGGTAGAGCCAGAAGTATATGTATGCTGGGAAGAGCCACACATTTTTATCTTGCTGTCCTGCCTTCAGCCGAGTGTTAACCCTTGAGTATCAGATTGTAATGACCCTGAAAGGGAGACAAGAGATATCAATTCTATGAGTGAGATCTTACAGAATGGTATTTTTCTGAATATCCAATGTAGTCTTGAAACAGGGGTTCCCAACAAGGCTGCAGACTGACATGTACCCCAACCTGATCTGATGCCAACTGTACTTTACCCAAGCCTGATTTTTTATCTATAAGGAAAAAAAAACTGCATACAAAAGGTGAACAAAACTGCATTTGCATTTCATTCACTTTGTGTTGCTATTTCGTGTGCCCTGACTGCAATTTTAGGTGACCCTGACAACCTTCGCTGCATTGTCCCTTGACACCACTCTGTTGTTGTGGACGGGGCACGCCCCCTTCCATTCACTGCATGCTATCCATGTTAAAATGGCAATGATGTACCCAGCTGTATTCTAAATGTTTGTTGGCTTATAGCGGAATACTACTGGGTAAACTGTAAGGGGTCACCATATACCTGGTAAAAAACTTCAGCACTGCTACCTCTGTTTTCAGGTGTATAGTAGCTAGCAAAATGCAGCCTATTACAGTATTTCCAGGAAGCAATATTTTTTGCCTGTTTTATAAATGTCTGGCTACAAACCAAAAAGTAACAAGCATTTTAATATATAGTCCAGTGGCTTGTGCCGTGTTTATTCGTCTATTATTTTTTAAATTGAAGTAGACTTTTCCTTACATAAAAAACCTACTAGTAATCTACTAGCTCATTGTATAGGTTGACTTTTACATGGCAGCAACATCTGTTGGTAGCTGTGTTATTAGATCCCGTATCTGTTTATTATTGTTTTTTAGGTCAAAGGTCACTTTTAACGTGTATAGAAATAGCTGCACTTCCTGGCAGAGTGACCTAAACTCTTTTTAGCAACAATGCCAGGTCAGCAATCTGCTTAAAAGTCAACCAGCACCAGGTGTAACTGAAAATAGTATTGTTAATTTTTCATTGCTCTGGACATTAGTGAGTTCATCTAACAAAAATCACAGGTAGATGTTCTTATTCACTGTATACTGTATTCATCATTCCATACTAGGTAAATTAATCTTTTGTGCTGTAAAGTTCTGCAAGTTTCATGCATGTGCAGTCGCACTGGGACCATTGCTGGGCAGATTCGCAATTTGTGATTGTCTTCTCATTTGTGAAATCGTATGAGCACACATGCAGTACCTGTAATTAAGTGGTGCAAATCTGTTCACTATAAAAGGATGGTCCCATCCACAAACAGATAATGGAAGATTTCATTTGCTCACTTTCCTTTGCGTTTGACTCCTCATACCTAGATAGTTTGGCTATACTTATTTGCTTCTCCATGACCTGGGTTCCCTGTTGACTAGAAGCCTAAGCTGTCTAAATTTATGATCTAGAGTAGTCTGAGAGAATGCCCTGACTCACCTGAACTCTTTTATTTGTCCAGTGGACGTTGTCTATTCCCACTTAGCAACACACTCTCAGTACTGCCTGTATTCGGCGCAAAGCTTTGTCAGGAAAACCCTGAGGACTGTGGCCCAGGTATCCCAATTGATGGACACAGGCTGTTTCTATAGACTCCATGTCTTGGGTGAATCTCGTTCTGCCTCTACATCTTGGGTGGGTCTCTTTCTGCTCCTTCCTAATGCTTACTTTTTAGAGCAAAGGTGAACAACCTTTTGGGGTCTAAGGGCCACATTGTCTTATTGTTCAACTTTAAGGGGCCTCATTAAAATGGAAGCCACGAAAACACCAGCAGCTAACAGCAAGAAATCTATAACTTCAAAGCATTATACAGTATGCTTTTATATACTGTATATGCAGATGTCAGATGGAAATAAGTGGGTGAAGCAGGAAAAGGTGAGCAGAGGGGGTACAAGGCATGGTAAAAAGCTGTGAGACCAGAAGAGGTGGAGGGTATAAATGAGGTGGGACAGGTAACAATAGAATAAAGATCCTAAAGGGTCCAAACCAAAAGTAAGGGTATATCTCATAGATCACAGACTGTAGTATTGGTTTCAAGCCCTTTCCCACCTAAACATTTGCCTTAATTTGTGCTGACTTGTTTTGTTTTGGACTATAATTTGCTTGGGGGCTATGACTTGGTGACACAATGCTGGCAGCCTTTCCCTGCACTCTGATAATTGTTTAGATGCCGTGTTTGCAGCAATGCCTATGAACAGTCAAAATACAATCTACCTTGCAACCTAATAGCAACTCCACAGAGAAATGCTTCACTTTCAGCTTCACAAATTAACACTGGACTGCTTTAGGTGGCCAGCCACATGTACTGTAGACAAGGCAAACTGAGCTTCCAACCCCCTAGCTTTTAGAATTAGGGGTGCCATGGGCAGCAACTGAGGGCAGTGCGGGCTGCATGTTGCCACTGGGCTGCAGGATGTGTATCCCTGTTTTAGAGCATGGGGATCTCTAGCAGAGAACAGTGACTTACAGTCCTGGATGAGAAGCAGGCTAAAGCCATTTGCCCTTGGATTCCTTTAGGGAATTCAGGAGCTTATTCCGTCCAATAAGTTAGAGTCCTGTGCTGGTGCATACACAAGAGTGTATATGCAAGTAAAGGGGATTTGCCATTTTCCATATTCCCCTATGCAGAGCTGCTTTCAGCATTACCTTCATCAGCAAGAGTGAGGAGCCAGCCTTATGGCCTTTTCCACTAACAGGTACACTGTTGACTCGAAGTGAAGAACCATACGAATCTTCTGTGTTTGAACGACTTTCGTTCAGATGCAGAAGGTTTGTTGCTTAATCGTTCTTTAAAGCGATCTCTAGTGCTATGCCCCATGTGTCCTTTTTTGGATGATTTTTGTGTCCATATGCCAACAGTCAGAGGATGAGTGATACATTTTATGTAAAAACAATGCAACTAATGACAGATGAACTAATTCTCGTTCGTCACCAGTTATGGACTAATATGGACCAATTCTCCTTTACAGCTTAGAGTGGAAACTTACTATTAATAAAAAAAATAAGCAGTTACTTATATTAAAGTAACTAGGATCGAAGAGAAGAAATATATTCATGTTTCCTTTTTTTTCCTTAGATAATGATATGAACGTATTTGTCTGTTTTCATATTGCATTAACCACAACTCCTCCTGACGTATCAAACACACTATGTTTTTCAGCACCTTGGCGTCTCATTCGGTAGGAAATTCTTGGACCTGCCATCCCTTATATTTCATTAAATACCGTGATCTTAGGTGTGGGCTACATATTCATATTTAATTATCTGTTCTGCATTTTATGAATACCCTGCAGGACACAAATGGGTTGATTACGAGACCATTTCCTTACATTTTACAGAGCTTGCTGTGGAGTGCTTTTCAAATTATGTAATACTTGGCTTTCCTTGTTAACCTAAACAATCTGAAGAGCATATGTGGCTGCTGTCTGGGTAACAGCAGAAACCTTTTCTCTTAATACTCCCATTTTCTTGCCTTTTGCTATTGCTAAGCGCTTAGAACAAAGGAGCAGCTATGCAGGCTCTGATCTGTTGGGAAGGTTTAATCAAAGTATAGAGTGCTCCAATCTTTTGACATGTAGTGATTTCCCTGAATCCATCAGCAACACTATAGTATTTTGCCTGTAAAACATCCTGCATTTGCATTGACAGCTACAGAGATGGGTAAATGTGTCCCTGAATTAAAAAGGAGTTGATGGAAAAAGTTATCTGTCTGTAAACAGAGTAAAAGATGTGATGTATGAATAGTAATGACTGTTCTATAAATGTGAACAACATTTTGAGTGAGCAGGGTCATAAATGGACATGGCTTGACATGCTGTATATAATGTTGCGCTTAGGAGGGTAACATAGATTCAACCCGAATTTTGCCAGTCTTGTTGAGGCAGCTACTTTTATTTTTGTTTAATCTGTTTTAATTGATACCAAAAAAGAGAACAAACATAATACCGTACCATGTAAGTAATCATGAACACTAAGAGTTAGGAGGCATTGCATATATATATATATATATATATATATATATATATATATATATATATATATAGGCATATGATAATACAGCATATATGTCTAGACAGAAGATAGCAAGGTTTGCTATGTGTAACATTATATGTCTTGATCACGCCGCATAGCCCTAATGTTCAAGACTGTACCCATCAGCGAGGTATCGGTGAGTGTGATGGGTCTGGTGTATGCCTAGTGGGCATAGGGGGGCTGGTGAAGACTGGCAATGCAGTCTTAGAACCATGGAAGTTAGACCATATTTCTGGTGCAGCGTCATCCCTGTTCATCACCTGTTGTGGATGTGCCCACTCCAGCCATTCAGAAATACCTGGCGTGGGTATGTGCCCACAGCATGGGATCGCTGGTGAGGTGAGTGTTCTGGGCGATCTCTGGGGCTTCCCTATAAAGGAAGGATGCCCTATAAAGAGGGAGATCATTGGCCCTAGAGTGAGGTGGTTGCTCCCCTTTAAAGCAAAATTCTTGACTAAACCAACCCCGCCCTGCCAACCTCTCCTGGCTTTGAGGTGGAACAAGGGGGTTACAAAGAAATAACCCCTAGGAGGGCCTAGAGCCCTAGAGACTAGAGACAAATGTTAATTTTTTATTGATATATACACATTTTCAGCCGCGGTCCAGTGCCGCTCTCCTTTTCTGTGCGGCCGCATCACAGAAAGATACAAAGCGACTTCCCCCGGCTCTGTGAGCATGGCCACCGCCCATTTAAGTGAGGGGGCGTTGATTTTGGCTGGACTTCGCTGCTTTAAGGATAATATACAAATGTGAATAAGAGCAGATGCCCACCTGTTATCATATAAGAGATGAATGTTATAAATGTGTGCCCTGGGAACTGTTGGCAGGTAAAAGGGGAGTCTCGTGTCTGAGGGCACTTCTGATCTGAGGTCTGAGAGCCAGAAAGACTTACATTCTTCTCACATTACAGTGCTTACATTCACATTTTTCTTTAATACAATTGTTCCGAATTGCTGGTGTACACTTACATATCCGATATGCATGGGTCCCAGGACCGCGGTGGCGCCGCTTTAAATCCCAGAAAGCAGAGAGGACCAGCACTCCAAGTAATAGTTCATTATAATGTATTGGTGCAATAAGGCATAAAATCGCAACATGCCAAAAATCACCATAGTCCATATGATTGCAACGCTGCAGTCCGTTAGATTCCGACATTTCGGGGGGTCTCTAATCCCCCTTCCTCAGGGAGGACTGCCAAACAGTGCACGTGAAATGTGCCTATTAAATAGAGAAGGTAAATTAGAAAATTCCCGCCTGATGTCATAGTGACGTCAGCGGGTGTTCTGTATAATAGCAGAAGTAAGAAAATAATAATAAATGGTACAGTAATTACTCACCTGCACCCACTGGGGCTCCAATGGCGAAAGAGCCCCACCACCACCGGCTAATGCTGTGAGTGGCGGGATGCCCCTCTGGATGCCCCAGGCAGGAGGAACAAAAACCTGGTTAGGCACCAAGCTGTTCGGCCTTTATACGACTAGCAGCTTGGAGATGTAAATAGAAGAGCCTTTTGTTTGGTCCATCATGATGTAATGACTCTTATTAAATAAATCCATTAAAGTCAAAATGTTTTTACTTTTATTAGTAGCAATTTCAACTTTACACACCTTTACTGTATAGTGTGCTAAATGAATTTAAAGTGGAACAAAACCCACCCTGGAGTCTGAGACTCCAGGGCAGGCATACTCGCTACCCCTGCATCATCCAGATTCGCGATGCCCCGCTGTGTAAGACTCCCAGGTCACTCCGTAAACCACTTTCTCCCCGATCCAATGGCGAGTGGTTCCGCCCACTGCTATACCTATAGCAGGGTCCGTATCAGGCATTTGTGAATGGCTGGCATGGGCACACTCCCTGTTAGAGGGTAGCGGGGATGTGGCCGCTGGCACACTTGGGTCTGCTCGTCAGGAGCTCGGCTACACTTGGCTGGAGCTTAGACGAGTAGGCAGGAGTGGATCCAGGCGCGCTGATTGGACAGGAGGCAGCGCATGCACTGTAGGAGAGGTGAGCTAGTTCGGGCAACATGGGGGGGTTTCACACAACGGGGCATCCCCAAATAGGGTGCCCCGGGGTCAAGGACCAAAACCCAGAATAGTCGATTTCCTGGGTTTTGGTCCACTTTAATTCCGGTGATCAGAGCAATTTGTTGTGCTGTAAATACATTCATTTAGTGCCAACTTTTAGAAAAAGTTATAACTTGATCTTCAAAATGGGTATTAATAAAACAACTGTATGGCATTTATAAACTAAAAACTTGAATGGTACCCTTCTTAGAATCTACCATCTTGCTCACTGGTTCCTATAGTGACCTGTTAATTGGGATTTAGGATTGGGATTTCCAGTTAATATATAAATATCTCTAAAAAGAATTAGGTAGCATACGCATATTGTATTTAATACAACAGTACATCTTGAGTGGGCTCAAAAAGCAAAAAAAAAAAAAAAAAAAATGTATATATATATTATAGTTTGGCAGTTCAGATACAAAGTCTCTATTCTGCAAAACAAATTCAACCTTTGGCCCTCAAAGGGTTAGAGCACAAATCCGGCTGATGTAAAATTCAGTTTACAATTAGTGTTATGTGAACCCCCTAAGGTTCAAGTTCAGCCGAGCTTTGAATAAATGTTCAGGGGCAATGAGGACCTGAACTTTGGGGTGTGAATATACCTCTGGGGGCCCCTCTGATCCCCCCCTCACTCCTCACGCACCCGGGTGGAGCGGGCACCTGTCAAGGGGATGAAGAAAAGCCTGAGACCCAATCCGGTCCCTGGTCGGCGGACAGTATTCTTGTCAAATGGGCTATGACCGGGGCCATAGGAAGATGTACAGCGGTCCCATGAGTCAGGACACTCCTAGTGCCAGCACTGCCAGCTGACACTAGTAGTGTCCTCACTCATGGGAGCGGCGGCCATCTTTCTGCAGCCACAGCCATAGCCCATTTGACAGGAATGCCGTTCAATGATCGGGGCTCAGGTGAGTTACAGCAGCACCCCCTGCTGCACATTCTGCATAGGTAAGCTGGGTTAATGAGCCGAACTTGAACACAGACATGGCTGAAGTCCATGTTCTGGTTTGTGAACCAGAACTCGCAAAGTTCGGTACAAAATTCAGGGTCGCACAACACTATCTTCAATGCCATGGTGGGGACAGTTGATAAAATATATATATATATATATATATATATTATTAATCGCTTATGGCTTAAATGATTCCTGCAAAAAAGGCAATTTATCTATTGGAATATTTTTTTTCTATGTTATTTGGCTTGAGTGTTAAACCTCCACCTATTTATCATCTATTTAGTTTTCCCCTGCTAATGTAACATGAACAGATGAGCCAATACATATTGTTAGTGGCGCAGTTGTCAGTATATTTGATTGTTTTGTATTGGAGCATCCAGGTATCACTAGGGACTTTCGGCTGTAAGTTGCTGATTGGTGCACTTGGCATTTTAAAGGAGGTAACAAATGGTGGAGGATTTGAAAGAGGTTTTCTCTTCAGCTATGTATTGTTAGAAGTGAAAATGTGCTGTGAAATTTTTGGCATTCATGTTTTAAGACTCGCTTTTTAAACCGGACCTTCAACATCATTTATTGAAAAGCAAAACCCTTGAAAAACTAATCCCCAGCATCTACAATTAATATATTTTAAGTTTTTAGTCGCTTACTTTTTATTCTTTCCCCCGCTGGGCTGCAACTCTGTTCAGGACTCTAGGATACGGGCACCGCCATCTTGCCTCAGAAGCATCACACACTCTGAGGAGAGGAGAGTGGGGTAAAGTGCAGAGGTTATAATTGTGCTTTGCACAGACAGAGCAGAGCTGGGGTCAGGAAAAGGACAGCAATCCCAGAATGCAGAGCAGCACAGTCAGAAGACACTTCCTGTCTGCAGGCTGCCTGATGCTCCATACGCCGCCATTTTGGATGTTTAAATACTCAGAATATGCAATAGGTGCAGGTAGGATGATTTTTAATGTGGGCAATCTGTATTTACGGGGTGGGGGAAACATATTAAATAAGCTCTTATTCAGGGTGAAGGTCCTATTTAAAGCGGACCTTCACTCTGAATAAGAGTCTATCTTATATGTTTCCCACACCCTGTACATACAGATTGCTCACATTAAAAATCATCCTACCTGCATCTACTGCATGTTATGAGCCTTTAAACATCCAAGATGGTGGCTTATGGAAGCTGCCATCTTATCAGGCAGCCTGCAAACAGGAAGTGACTCCTGACTGTGCTGCTCTGCATTCTGGGATTGCTGACCTTTACCTGACCCCAGCTCTGCTCTGTCTGAGTAAAGCACAGCTATAGCCCGACCCCCTGTACCTTATCCCACTCTCCTCTCCTCTCCTCAGTAAGTGTGATGCTTCTGAGTCAAGATGGCGGCGCCCGTATCATAAATTCCTGAACAGAGTTGCTGCCCAGTGGGGGAAAGAATAATAAGTTAGTGACTAAAAACGTAAAATATATTAATTTTAGATGCTGGGGAACCGTTTTTTAAGAGTTTGGGCTTTTCATTAAATCACGCTGAAGGTCCGGTTTAAGTTTTTAAATTGCATTTGCATATTCTAATATATGGAAACATTGCAGCTAAGTGATAAAGTATAGGAGCTGGAAAAAATATTAGTTTATGCTGGTTTTTCTTTAAACTGCCTCTATGCTCGACATCTGGCTGGCCCCACAGGGCTCTGAAGGGGGTTGTATAGGGTAGGGATCATGGACTGTCCAGTTAGTGAAGATAGTGGACTTGATTAGTGCTCACTGATGTTAATTCATTTAATTGAAAGTTGAATTAAACTATATCTAGACACATTTCAGAAAGTTTGTGTTTTTATATAGCGTTCTTCCCAGGCGATTGGAGCAAGCTATACATTGATAAACTGTCACTGCCCAAACAAGCTAAGCTAGTAAGGCAATGTCTGGAAGCTGGAATGTAGTATGTGTCTATGTGTAGCCTCTATAGAAGTCTTTATGTAAATTCACAAAAAAAAATATCTTGCTTAAAAAAATGATAATAGTTTTTACCATGTTAAAGCTGCAATTTGTGACATGTCACTGCACAGAAAAGTAGGTTTTACTTTCAAGAGTCTTTCCTCTTTATACACTAGTCAGGGAAGCCCTACCAATCACACCCTAATGGCATTTGCATTTTCATGGATATGCATAAATATCACAGGACTAGGCACACAGCACAGATTGCTTATCACGTTTTATTCTCTGCACACCGGCTCTTAATCCTGTGATCTTTAATTAGCAGTTCCGATTTACAATGTAATTGACTTCTTTCAACTGATTTAATAGACTTTAAAGGAGCAAACTCATATAGCGGGCAGAGGACACAAACAACGTTATATCCTCAAAAACAGAAACGTCCATTTTCCAGGCTATGAGCAAGATCTATGCTACATTTAATGATAACAGCCAACCATTCATCTCACCACTAGAATTTAGGGAGCGCATTTTCAAAGAACAGTCTAAATATGTTTTTTTTTTTTTTTGTAATTGTAAGCTGTAAAAGTTGTGTTGCTTGGCTATTTGCATACTTTTTGGCAATCAGTTCATTTTGAACTTGCTGGTTTTAATGTATTACAGATGCAGGGTTTGTCAAAAGGAGGTCAGTTGGTGACAGGAATGGTAAAAAATTGAATATCTGTGACCAACAGTATGTTTGGGTGATATCCTTTAGGACAGGGGTGTCAAACTCATTTTCTTCAAGGGCCACATCATTATTCAGGTTACCTTCAAAGGGCTGATTCATAACAAACGCAAAACAATCATGACAAATGAAAAACACGACCATTTAAATACATTTGAATTATTTTGCCCGGGACAAATGCAGACGAAAAATGATTCCGCCCAGGATATCCACAGAATGATTTCAATCAGAACAGATGTAATAATTTTGCCCATGACAGATGCAAACACTGAATTATTTTGCCCAGGGCTGCACTATAAGCATAAGCATAAGAAGATATTCCTTACACTTGGATATACTCCAGTAGATGGCGCTGGACTGCAGAGACAGAAAAGTGGCTCCTCCCCACCCCATATATACCAGGGACCTCCCACAAAATCTCCAGTTCTTCTCTGCAGTCTTGGCTGCGATGACTAGAGGATGGCTCTCTCTACTCGCAGGTGAGCGGGGCTATTAGCCTGCGGCCCTGTAGGACTATTTCCACCCGTTTCCTTTCACTGCCTCCCAGCACAGGCTGCTCTGGTTCGGGTGAAGATAGGCAGCACTGTTGCTAGGGGATAAGGAGCGCTGCTCCAACTGCAGTCCCCCACCAAAGGGTAGGCGGTATAGGCCATGGTGAGCCTTATGGGATGCCCCTCCCGCATTTTATGCCCCTCGCCCCCTGTCCCCGTAGTTGGCTCCTTTTTGGCTGGCCATCGCTTCCCCCCTCGCTCTCCCTTGTAGATCTCGGGGGGGGGGGGGGGGGGGTGCATGTATTTGCCACATGTTGTGTGTTGTGTTTTGATCCCTTTTGTATTGGTTGCACTGGTTTCTTTTGCTGCCGCCGCACGTTTGTACTACGCTCCGTGGTCGGCGGTGACATCGCTCTTCGGGGGGGCGGGCCTTGCGGCTGACGTGTTCTGCATCACTGTCTCCGCGGCCCGCCCCTCGAGGTATATGCGGGCGCCATTTTAGTTCTCTGCTGCGTGTGCCAGGCGTCTCCCTATCGCGGTCTGTAAGTGCCCCTGCGGGCTGATTTATTTTATATAAATTATCTGTATTGCATATCGCTTATGGGATCTTTTGCTTATGTCTTGCAGGTGGGTCAAACTTTGTGGTTTCTCCCGGTCCTATCCCCTCTATTTAGTGTTAACTCTTATCGGAGGGCTATTTCATACCATTACACCCACTTCCCTAGCAGGTTATTTGGGCATCCCAGGTTGCTATTATTAGTGTTAATCCCTAGTGGCCTGTTGTGCCGTGATAATCACCATATGGAGGCTTCTCAGGATAATGTGCTCGGGGTTCCTTCGGGACAAGCCCGGCTGTGTGTGGCGTGTGGGGTATCCCCTATAAGTGATGATGTCAGGGTGTGTATACCCTGCACCCAGCAGGTACTTGCACTGCAGTCTGGGTTACCTGCGGCTGGGCCTAGTGCTTCACCCCCTCTGGCTTCGCCTACCCCCCCCACACTTACATCTGACTCCCAGTGAGCTGCATACCAGTGGGGAGTCTCAACCTGATTTGGCTACCCGGGTAGCCAGCATTGAAAGGCATATTGCCGGGTCTGGTCCGCGTAAGGCTCCTGCTAAGCGGCGGCATCTGGCACCCGGTGTTACTCTCTTCCCTGTGAAAGCTGAGGAGTTTTTTTTATATTACTGGGTATACCCCCCTGGAAGAAGGGGAGTTATTCTCTGATTCAGAATCATCTGAGGATCAGCCTAGGGGTTATGCTGAATCTGGATCTGACCCATGGGCTTCAGATGATACTGACAGACTTTTGGCGGCAGCAGGGGGAGCTGTTTCATACTGTTAAGCCACGTCTGGAGTTTCCTGAACAAACTCACTTTAATAATCTGATTCTCAAGGAGTGGGGACGGCCTAGCCGGCTTCCCGGGGTACCTAAGAGCTGGGATAAGAGTTATCCCTTTCCTGCTGAGATGGTTAAACGTTGGTCATGTGCTCCAGAGGTGGATGCTCCAGTTCTGGGGCTGTCTAACACATCTGTCATGCATTCCCCTGACACTACTACACTGAAGGATGGGAAGGACAGGCGCATGTATCAGCTTGCCATGCCTTTGCCTGTGTTGGGACCGCGCTCCGTCCCGTCTGTGCCTCTGCTATCATGGCTGTTGCTGTTAAAAGCCTGCTCAGGGGTCTCTTAGATGGGGCCCCTGAGGATGCTGGTAGTGAAGAGTATAGAGCTCTTCTGCGTTGTGAGGAATTTATTGCATATGTTCTCTCTGCCCTGGATGATACCATTAGAATGTGTGGCAGGGCATCTGCCTTGTTGGTGGCGATACGCCGCTCGGTCTGGCTGCGCCAGTGGGCAGCTGCCAATAAGGCCCTCACTGGGTTTCCCTTCAAGGGGCTGCGCCTCTTTGGGAAACGGTTGGACTTGTTTGCTAAAGGTGGCAAGTTACCTCAGCGTAGAAGGCAGCCCCGGTCCTTTCGGGGTTCAGGTGCCTTTTCTACTTCCTTCAGGGGCTCCAGAATTGGACGAGGAGCTTTCTTTTGATGGAACCCGTGGAGATTTTTGGGGCAGGGGCAGAGGACGTGGCCCCCCTGGGGTCCCAAGACTAAGTCCTCCCCCTGAATGAAGGGGTGCCTCACCCATCCGGGTGGGGGGATGGCTTCAGCTCTTGGCTCACGGCTGGAGGCGTCATGTCTCAGACCGGTGGATTCAGGCGGTAGTATCCTTCGGTTACAAGATAGAGTTTACAGCCTGGCCGCCCCCAAGATTCATCAAATCTCATTTAGCTCACAGCCTCTTGTCCACTCAGCGTCTCTCCCTGGCTGTCCAAGGCCTTCTAGACCTAGGTGTCATCTGCCGGTGCCCTAGAAGGAACGGGGCAAAGGCTATTATTTCAATCTTTTCATTGTGCCCAAAAAGGATGGGTCCATCAGACCTTTCCTGGATTTAAAGCTTCTCAACAAGTTTGTCAGATTCAGACACTTTTGCATGGAGACTCTGCGCTCAGCTGTGACTTTCCTACGCCCAGGGGACTTCATGACCTCTGTAGACATCAAGGATGCTTACCTTCACGTTCCTATCTTTCCAGGTCATCAGTGGTTCCTCAGGTTCACTCTGGAGGATCAGCACTACCAATTTGTGGCCTTGCCCTTCGGCCTCACTTCAGCCCCCAGGGTATTCACCAAGGTGCTGGCAGGAGTGATGGCCCTGCTGAGATCTCAGGGCATTCGCATTCTTCCCTACCTGGACGACATGCTTATTGCTTCTCAGTCCTTCCATCAGGCAGAACTGGACACTCAGAGGGTGGTGTCCACACTGGAGTCATTCGGCTGGGTGACCAATCACCCCAAATCTTCCCTGTCTCCTTCCATGGTGAAGTCTTTTCTGGGCATGATTCTGGATTCGGCTCAAGTCAAGATCTTTCTTCCTCGGCAGAAGGTGGAGGTCCTTCAAGAGAAAGTTCAGCTCCTGCTGTCTTGTCCTCATCCATCCATCAGGCAGGGAATGCAGCTGGTGGGCCTGATGGGGTCCTGTTTCGAGGCGGTTCCATATGCTCAGTTCCACATGAAGCCTCTTCAGCTTCACCTCTTGTCAGTATGGGATTGGGACTCTGTGTCCCTGGATCAGGTGTTTGTCTTGTCCCCTCAGGTCAGGCGGTCTTTAGTGTGGTGGCTGGACTCAAGGAACCTGTTGGGGGGGCAGTTCCTTTCTGGCCCCCTGTTGGGAGACTGTCACCACGGATACCAGTCTGGCAGGTTGGGGGGGGATTCTGGAGGTCCCTGAAATTCCAGGGTCAATGGGGCCCTCAGGAGGCCCATGCCCCTATCAACATTCTGGAATTGAGGGCAATCAGGTTGGTTCTCGCGCACTTAACCCCACACCTGA
Source organism: Gastrophryne carolinensis (assembly GCA_027917425.1). NCBI lineage: Eukaryota > Metazoa > Chordata > Amphibia > Anura > Microhylidae > Gastrophryne > Gastrophryne carolinensis. The sequence goes on from CM051234.1 coordinate 164,649,029, forward strand.
GGGGTCGGGCTGTTCAGGTCCGCTCTGACAACCAGACGGCGGTTGCCTACATCAATCATCAGGGAGGGACCCGGAGCAAGAGGGCCCTCAAGGAAGTGTCCCTGATACTGTCCTGGGCAGAGGAAAATGTTCCCTGCATCTCAGCTGTGTACATCCCGGGGGTGGAGAATCTGGAGGCAGACTCCCTCAGCAGGGGGACCTCTCGTCTGGGAGAATGGTCCCTCAGCAGCAGGGTGTTTCACTCCCTGTGCCACCGCTGGGGTCAGCCAGATGTGGATCTGTTTGCATCCTATCACAATCACAAGCTTCCAGTCTTTGTCTCTCTGTCCCAGGATCCTCTGGCCTTGGCCACGGATGCCCTGGCAATGTCTTGGACGAGGTTCCAGCTCCTGTATGTGTTTCCCCCGTTTCCACTGCTGTGCAGGGTGCTGCGCAAGATAATTCAGGAAGGAGTGCCAACCATCCTGGTGGCCCCCTGTTGGCCAAGAAGAGTGTGGTTCGCAACCTCGTGCAGTTGGCAGCAGATCAGTACGCCTTGCCACGGGTTCCAGATCTGCTCACTCAGGGACACCTACGCCACCCCAATTTATAAACGCTGGCTTTGACGGCCTGGCTGTTAAAACCCCCATCTTGATGGGAAAAGGGCTGCCTGCTGGTGAATACCATGATCAGGGCTAGGAAGAGGTCCTCTTCTTCCATCTATTACAGGGTTTGGCGTACTTACATTGACTGGTGCGAGACCCACTCGCTTCCCTGTCTTGTGTTTTCTATTCCTAGGATTCTGGAGTTTCTCCAACATGGTTTGGATATGGGTCTTCAGCTCAGTACTCTGAAAGTGTAAGTGCCATGTGTCTGCTTTGGCTATTTTTTTCCAAAGATCCTTTGCTCAGCATCCCCTGGTTAAGACCTTTTTCCAGGGAGTTACTCACGTGCGTCCCCCACGTAAGCCTATGTTACCAGTCTGGGACTTGAACTTGGTCTTCTCTGCCCTGCAGGGGTCTCCCTTTGAGCCCTTGCAAGGGCAAGCGTCCATTCTCACGCTTAAGGTGGTCTTTTTGGTTGCTATCACTTCTGTTAGGCGTGTTTCTGAGTTGGCAGCGCTTTCCATCAAGCCTCCTTATTTTGAGAGACACCAGGACAAGGTGGTGTTTCGTTTTTAGCCAGATTTTCTGCCTAAGGTTGTTTCTGCCTTTCATCTCAATCAGGACATTGTTTTGCCTTCTCTGTGTCCTAATCCCAGTAACCCTAAGGAAAGGGTTTTGCATTCTTTGGACGTAGTCAGAACTCTTAAGTTCTATTTGGTGGCTACTGAATCCTTCAGGAAGACTGATGCTCTTTTTGTGCTTCCGTCTGGACCTAAGAAAGGTCTGGCTCCAGCTAAGCCTACTATCAGCAAGTGGATCCATCAGGCTGTGATACAGGCCTACTCTGCTAAGGAGAAGGAGCCTCCCTTCCGCCTTACTGCTCATTCTACTCATGCTATTGGTGCCTCTTGGGCTTTTCAGCACCAAGCTTCTGTTTAACAAGTTTGCAAGGCTGCTACTTGGTCTTCTGTTCATACTTTTTCAAAGTTTTACAAGGTTGATGTTAGGGCCTCAGCTGATGCTGCTTTTGGCCGCAAGGTTCTGCAGGCGGCAGTGGTTTAAACTGTCTGCTGTTACTTTTGGGGATCCCACCCTACCTTACGGACACTGCTATTGGATGTCCCAAGTGTAAGGAATATCTTCTGGAACAGGATGTGCTGTATACTTAGAATAATACAATTCTGTGATTACTCACCTGTAGAATTGGTATTATATGTATACAGCACGTCCTGTTCCACCCCACCCTTGTTATCATTATCTTTAGTTACCTCTTTATGGTGATTGATCTTATGTTCAAATTTTCATTTAATGGTTATAGTTCTCCCGGTCTCTTGCTAACTGCTTTTCAATACTGGGGATTTTGTGGGAGGTCCCTGGTATATATGGGGCCGGGAGGAGACACTTTTCTGTCTCTGCAGTCCAGCGCCATCTACTGGAGTATATCCAATTGTAAGGAATATATTCTGGAACAGGACGTGCTGTATACATATAATACCAATTCTACAGGTGAGTAATCACAGAATTGTATTTTTTCTTATCCCACCTGGTAATAGCTAGTAATAACCATTTCAGCAGCTATAGCATCCTCTTCTGTGACAGTGAGTTGGGTGGGTTAGGCAGGCCCGCCTTGTGTGGTGAGAACTGGTTGCACACAGGGCAGTTTCAGGAACTACTCTCGTCTCCCTCAAAAGACTATACACAAGTGCGAAAGACATCAGCCGGTGTGAGAAGCCTTAAAGTGAGCAGGCCAGCTAGAAGGGGCACCACCCATCTGCCACCACCTGGCACCAGTCAGGGGGCCACATAAAAAGGCTTGGAGGGCCACATCCAGCCCTCGGGCCTTGACACATGTTCTTTAGGATGACAGCAGCATTATAAAGATGGCCAATTACTTCTTATAGATGGCCAATTTAGGAATATCACTGTGGATCACAGAGATTCAATATTTAATCCTTCCTTCCACCAAGTAACCACCTCCTGGCTGATTTTCATAAGGATACCGTGTATGAGTCATTGTTAATCTGTACATATAATGTCCAACCTTATTGTATCGCTTAACGGGACAGTTCAGGCAATTGCAATAAGGCACCAAGATCTCATCTAAGGTTTGTTACCACAACGAAGGGCGTGATTCCACCAAAACAATTTACAAAGCCTGCACCGTTCTATTATATTGGGGATTATCTAGTCTTTATATAATAATAATCTAATTTTGAAGATTAAAGGCATCACTTAAACCAGACCAACACCCATTTTTTCTTTAATGGGTGTTGGTCCCGCTGTCTATTAATCACAATAAGCTCGGGGGGGGGGGGGGGGGGAGGGCATCCAAAATGCTGCAGCCCCTCTCGCAGCTCACCTTCATTACGAGCCAGCACTGGGAAAGGAGTCCCATGATTGGTCGCCGGGCGATCACGTGGGCAGATCGTGCCGGTGGCTGGCGCAGAGGACGTTACTATGGCCCAGATGATTGTCCAGCGGCCAATTGCGGAACTCCTTTCCCGGCGTGGCGCGTAATGAAGGTGAGCATTCTGGAAGGTTATCTGCAAGAGGGGCTCCAGCATTCTGGATGCCCCCCCCCCCCCCCCCGAGCCTATTGTGATGAGCAGACAGCGGGAACAACACCCGTTAAAGAAAAAACTATACTTTCGCACTATACTTTCCTTTCTACCATGTACCTGGAGCACACTGATGCTATAGCAGGTCTGCTGCTATCTGCCTGTGCTTTACATTTTCCCAAGCCCATGCTCCAATTCAGGATGCACGGCTACCCCATTCCCTCAGTGCTTCCAGCACGAGCGAGCCCCGCCATCCATCATGTTTGCATTGTTGGGCTTGCTCAGGGACAGGCTCAACTGAACCTGTTGGTAGAAAAATGGAAAAGAACCCAGTCACCGTTCAATAATCCCTTGCAATGGTCCCCTTACGCTTTAAAGAGAATTCAACTTTCTATGGCATTTTTAAAGGTTTCCAATCTTGTGTGTCAATATGATGTCCTAAAGGTGCTGAATTTATCTATTAACTTTTAACTCTTCAAAGGTTTTGGCAACGCCATGTTATAAAAGAAAACAGTTCTCCAAAGCAACAATGTATTTACCTTAGAAATGTACATCAAAGCGGTGTTCAGATGTGCAGACACAACAAATTTAACCCTATAAGCATTTTTTTCAGTCTCTTCAGAGGGGGAATGATCCTTGTGTTACTAGCAGCAGGTGAAAAGGGTGATTGCTGCTGCTTTGTGTAGCCAAAGCTACTCATAAACCCGTCTTTTTCAGTTGAAGGATTCTGGGATTTGTAGTGAGAAATGGATACTAGGAGCTTTACTGAAGGGCAAGAAAGACGTTCTTAGTTTACCAAGATAGATCCACAATAATAAAATTGGAAACAGCAGAAGCCCGGGGGGGGGGGGGCATCCAAAATGCTGCAGCCCTCTCGCAGGTAACCTCCCAGAATGCCCTTAAGGCTCACCTTCATTACGAGCCAGCACTGGGAAAGGAGTCCCGTGATTGGTCGCTGGGCGATCACGTGGGCAGATCGTGCCGGTGGCCGGCGCAGAGGACGTGACTATGGCCCAGATGATTGTCCAGCGGCCAATTGCGGAACTCCTTTCCCGGCGCTGGCTCATAATGAAGGTGAGCATTCTGGGAGGTTATTTGCAAGAGGGGCTCCAGCATTCTGGATGCCCCCCCCCCCCCCCCCCTCGAGCCTATTGTGATGAGCAGACAGCGGGAACAACACCCGTTAAAGAAAAAACTATACTTTCGCACTATACTTTCCTTTCTACCATGTACCTGGAGCACACTGATGCTATAGCAGAGCTGCTGCTATCTGCCTGTGCTTTACATTTTCCCAAGACCATGCTCCAATTCAGGATGCACGGCTACCCCTTTCCCTCAGTGCTTCCAGCACGAGCGAGCCCCGCCATCCATCATGTTTGCATTGTTGGGCTTGCTCAGGGACAGGCTCAACTGACCCTGGTGGTAGAAAAAAGAACCCAGTCACCGTTCAATAATCCCTTGCAGTGGTCCCCTTACGCTTAAAGGAGAATTCAACTTTCTATGGCATTTTTAAAGGTTTCCAATCTAGTGTGTCAATATGATGTCCTAAAGGTGCTGAATTTATCTATTAACTTTTGACTTTTCAAAGGTTTTGGCAACGCCATGTTATAAAAGAAAACAGTTCTCCAAAGCAACAATGTATTTACCTTAGAAATGTACATCAAAGCGGTGTTCAGATGTGCAGACACAACAAATGTAACCCTATAAGCATTTTTTCAGTTTCTTCAGAGGGGGAATGATCCTTGTGTTACTAGCAGCAGGTGAAAAGGGTGATTGCTGCTGCTTTGTGTAGCCAAAGCTACTCATAAACCCGTCTTTTACAGTTGAAGGATTCTGGGATTTGTAGTGAGAAATGGATACTAGGAGCTTTACTGAAGGGCAAGAAAGACGTTCTTAGTTTACCAAGATAGATCGACAATAAGAAACTTGGAAACAGCATGCTTATAAGTAAATCACAGGTCTGGGAGCACAATCCTAACACACAGGTTTGTTTTACATCCCAAAAGAGGAAAACAATAAGACAGAACACCAATAACCTGACAAAAATTTAGTTTTTTCTGTCTGGGCAAAAACAAGAAAATGTATACTCTCCTTCTGTCTGCCCCAACAGCTCTCTCGCCATCTGGTGCTCTTACCAGCAGGACCAAAGCTTGGGAAAGGGTGTGTTTCATCGGACCTAAGGGGAGCTGCTACATGGTGGGGTGGGGGAGGTATTCCTTTTCACTTGTTGCCGGGACCAGTGGTGTGCTTAACCACCATGCAAACCATGAAAATGCATGGGCCCCCCCACCTGCTAGGCCCTCCCAGAGGCAGGGTCCTCAACATTTTGTTTAAAAAAAATAAATGAATAACAGCACTCGGCGGGCAGGCTGCGTCGAGTGAGTGGTGCCATCTAACACAATGCAAAGTGTGCAGCAGATAGGAAGCCACTGTACGCTTATGTGAGCCAGCTGTTGCAGGATCTGTGTGTTCTATTCAGTTGTGTAAGATGCTGTGACATCACACCAGCTAACGAGCTGAATGGTGCAGAGCGGGCCACTGGTTGCATAGTTGGGGGTGTGCCCACGTTGGCCCTTCACAAATGGCTGCCCCGGGTATGCGCCTAGCTAAAGGTATAGTGAGTCCGTGACCTGTGTCATTGGAACAAGGTTATGTGAGTGAGTGCGGTGATTTAATGGGGCTTCACACAGTGGGCATCCTAGTTTGAGATACCACAGGTAGTAGAAATTGGTCGGCCACATGGGCAATTCCCTATGCTATGGAATGACAATGCCAGGATGTCCCTCTGTGTGAAGCCCACTGCGCAATTAGTAGGCCTCGGCTACATCCCTGACAAGGTGCGTTAATATTGTATTTTGCTATACAAATTTTGTCTTTGATTAGGGCCCCCAGAAACAACTTTACATGGGGCCCCAGGAATGATATGCCCGCCCTTGGCCGGGACAGAGCCTGGGCGAGCACAGCTGTGTGTGTAAATGCTATTTTTATCAAGCCAACCGATGAAAAGTTATGCTGATCAGCTATAGAATAATGTGGTAAACTAGGAAGCATGTAAACTACAAATTTTGTAAATGATGATGGTCAGACAACGTATTGGCAATCTGAAGATGTTCAGACTGGCTCATCAGGTCTGTCCTGGCTTTTTATATAAGGCATTTTAAACTTTTTATTATAAATCAAACTAATGCTCCCTAAGATGGTGAAATCTGTTACAATAGGTCAAAAGAAAAAACATGGTTCTTGGTAAAACACATTATGTCATAGTCCTGAGTATTCTGAGTTGTTTTTTTCTTGTTTTAGATGGTACTAGACGGGAAGAGGTTGAAGAGGAAGGCAGTGAAGAAGAAAACTGGTTTGGAGCAAATTCAGAAACTCCATCTGAGGACTCTTATGGTGATGTGCCTGATAATTTCAAATTGTCTCCTGCTGATGGAGGTCGTGAGTCGGCCACATCTCCTGATACTTCTTTAGGAAGTGCAACTCCAAGTTTGAACACTGATCTGGGCATTTTAGAAAATGAACTTTTCAAAGACGCATCTCTTTGTAAGGAACAGCTGTCAACATCAGCATCTTCAGTAGATGAGGATGATCAAGCAGGTCCAAACAAGCCATTAAGCAGTAATCTTCGACGGCTTCTGGAGGCTGGCTCTGTGCAGCTGGGTTCAGAAGTCTCCCAGAATGGCAGGGAGGAATCTCCAAGTCTTCAGTTTTCTCCTACGTCCCACCATGCAAAGCAACTCAGTGTTCTTGCTAGGAAGCTAGCAGAGAAGCAGGATCACAGTGACCAGTATGGCAGCGTACAAACGAACCGATTTATCTGGAGCCAAGATAGATGGCTACAAAACTCAAATAACACATGTGGTTTGTCTCCAGATTCTGCAATCCTAAAACTGAAAGCTGCGGCTAATGCAGTACTTCAAGACCAATCACAGCTGAGAACTGAGGAAACCCTAAGGTTTGAGTCTTTTACTTCACCATTTAGTTCTCAGTCAGCTAGCTCCACCTTAGCAGCTTTATCCAAGAAAGTCAGCGAGCGGGGTATGACACTGGGACAAGAGCGTCATTCTCCAGCTGGCCCATTCCTTTCTCTAGCCTCTATGACCTCGTCTGCAGCACTACTTAAGGAAGTTGCTGCACGTGCTGCTGGTACTATGCTAGCGGAGAAGAAAAAGCCACACATTTCAGAGGATCCATTGCCACCCCCTGAAGATAAACAAGAAAAGGGGACCTCCTTGCAATCCTTGGAACTTTTATTACTACCGTCACCAAAGGGACGAGCTTCAAAATCTGGAAACCAAGGTAAAATAAAAGCTTTTAACTTTGTGTTGGAATTATACAGTGTGGTAGCTTTATTCTTTTGATCCTATTTATTAAATTTGCATTTCCTGAAAATTAAATTATATTAAAGTGGAACATAACTTTTGACTTTCCTGGGTTTTGTTCCGTGCCCTCACTGTTCAAAACCCCCCAGTTTGCCCAGCAAAACTCACCCCATCAGAGCCCTTTGCCTTGTTTACATCCTTGGGCAAAGGGCTCTCATTGATTTCAATGGGAATTGATAGCTGCTACATCCCCAGTGGTGCATGCCCCTGCCCCAGTCTTAATAGCTACGGCGGGGAAAGGTGAGTGATGATCGGCGCCCCGGGGTTTCCACACAGCGGAGTAAGGAGTAAGGCCACGACCTTCCTTGGAATCTCTTTTTATACTGAACGGTATCACCCACCACCTCAATTAGTAATATAAATGCTTGTATGAGGAGATTTTTATCTTTAGTTTATTATGCCCTTGTAGTGGAGGTGGGTTCAGTTTAGGTCTTAGTACCTTTTTAAATTACCATGTTTTCCTGAAAATAGGCCCTAGTATGTTCTTTATTCGTCAATATTGAAAAATATAAGCCCTAGTAACAAGGCTGCTGTTACTGCTGCCACCGCTGCTTTTGATGGAGCTGATGAGCCTGAATGTGTAACCGATGGAACAGGAAACTACCAGCACGGTCAGCAGAAAAAGGGGAGTGATCTTCTTTTTTGTATTAGTTTAGGGGTTGGTTTATATATACATAAAGATTTTCATGTTTGACTCCAGATGCTATGTAAGGTTTGCAGTGGTGAAGAGGCCAAATAAAATATTTCCTTTCCTGGGCAGGTACCCTTGTGTCTTTTAATTTCATTGCTTGGCATACAGCATGTTCATTGTCTGTGAAGTGTTTGTTGAGATTAAATATGTCCCTTACACGGGTACCCTACTAAATCCCAGCACTAGACACACTGCAAGATAAATGGATGTCATGCCACAGTGAGTATGTGAGAGTCTGATTAGCAGCATATTTATTCCTTATGGCTCCCGGTTCTAAGCTCTGGCATTACTGGCATATAATGGCTAATAACGATCATAATAACAAGTGATCTGATTGCCATGGCTAATTATTTATCAGCTGACTTGTGTTACACCTAACAAGATGCTTAGATCAGCCTCGCTCATGTGAGAGGCGACGTGTACGCTGCTTGGGCTTGAGGGCAATTTTTTGTGCTAGGTCATCATTCTGTGACAAGATGTCCCGGAGCCATGTAATGTAGATTCATTTGAAACATGATGCAGATGTAGGCTTATAGAAATGTAGGTGCCGATATCCCATAGTTACTAAATCATATGGGGACTGAAAAAGGAATCCTGTTACAGACAAGATGCTGCAGAAGTGGGACATGGGAATGTAGAGAGGAAACAATCTCTACAGAGTCTTTTGCATCCCACAGCGTTATGCACATATCACATGTAAGCCATCTAAATTCCATTAAACTGGAACTATGCCCCTCCCCACCCAGCCTGCCACCCTACCCTGTCACTGAGGCAGGTCAGTGGGGTTACAAAGAAAAAAACTCATACCTTATCCAGGAGCTCACACCGCCCTCCTGGTCTCCCACGACAGCCACAGGAAAAAAGACACAAAGACTTATCCCCCGACTCCACGTGCGCTACCGCCGCCCATTCACTTAAGTGGGTGGGCAGGAGCACGCACGGAGCCAGGCGATGTGGCTCTGTGCTTTTCATCCAAGATGGCAACACCCAGGATCCGGAGTGTAGGAGGAGTGGTGCTGGCCCCTGGAGAAGGTAAGTTTTTTCCACACCAGATTTGCTTTGTAACCCCCCTGTTCTGCTTCAGTGCCAGGGGGGGGGAGGGGGGTCATAGATGACTGAAGTTCTGCTTGAATAGACTCATGACTGCTGATTTCAATGGAAACAAGATAAATGAATTACTATTTGGCTTGCACAAACAATAGATCTCCCAGCAGGGAGCTGGAGGGCTTTTCAGACTGACTTATCTTGTTTGTTATTGTCTAACCCTCACTCACTCTCACTTGTGCAAATATAGGCAGGGACTTTAACTATCTAAAGGCTGCTAGGATCTGTAGACACCCATAACCTCATTATTTCCTAGATCTTAGATTATTAAGTTTTAGAGAGTGATATTTAGAACTTAAAAGATAGAGCATATACTAAGTATAATAATAATGATGCTACCTATGGCAAACAATTTGATGTTTAATTTTCTCCTGGTGTTTTTTTCCCCCTCACCCAAGGTATTACTTATCCATAATTTGGTCAGCTACTATGGCCTAGGTAAAAACAACCAAGCACTCCCAAGTTTGTATACAAAAAGACAAAAAGCATGGTAGAAAATAACCCACCATCACTCTCCTAGCCCAGGCTCCTCATATATAGTGCTGAGCATGGTTATATCAATACCTGCTGCAGCCCTTCCACCAAGCACCCGGTACAATTATTATAGTCACTAATGCTTAAAAGATATAAAGAATTATGCGAGGCAGTGAAATCGCCATCAGTTACATTTTCTGCACCGAAGCCTAGAGCAGGGACACATATTGACTCCAAAATAATGTAAAATGTTACTAGTGGACAAAATGCTTGATATTCTTATCTTCACAAAGAAGAGGAGCAACACTTGGTCTACCTCTCTACACTGTGTGAAATCCCCCGGATCACCAGATAACTGCACTTTTCTACGAGCACGTGCCGCGTCCCCTATGCTGTGGCTGCATCCTCAATGAACCTCTAGCTAGGCCGCCAGAGCATGCCCACAGCTAGAGATTGGGGCTGCATTGAGGCCGAACACTGCTGATTGGCTGTGCAGCCCATGCATGTCCTTAAGGGAATGAGGAACATGTGTGTATATATGGACAATTCCGGAGGAAACACATAGTCGGGCAGTAACTCAATTTTGGATGATCCACTGTTCCTGAGGCACTCCAATTTTGGATGTCCCACTATGTGGAATCCAACTGTATACTCACAATGGGCCTCATACATGGGTTGCAGATGCATCCCTGGCTTTCCTCGGCTGATGAGCATACCAGTGCCAGGCATTTTGAAATGGCTGGTGTGCATCAGCCAGACAAAGCAGCCGCTGGGAGGCACCTTAGATTCAGTTCAAACACTGGAGGTGGGGCAGTCTGGAGGCAATGTAGTTATAATTATGTTGCAACAAAATGGGTTGGTTCTTTTATGCCATCAGTCTTTGACTCTGGCCTTTTAAAGCAGAACAAAACCTGGCAGAACAAAAAAATCCAGGGCCAGCTGCTGGCCTTCTCCTGGGGCATCTTGAATTAGAATGCCCCCTGTGTGAAACTCCCTGGGGCACCGGTAATCACCTTTACCTGAATGCCCCAATGGTGCATTTGCGGACTCTTTTCCTGTAGGAGCCATTTGCCTTTTGGCAAATGGCTCTGGTTGGTAACAGTAAGGAGTGAGAGTGACTGCATCCCCTGTATCTTTGGGATGTGCGTGCGTGCCGCTGGGGATGTGACCTCTCTCACTTCCCATTGAAGTCAACGAGAGTCCTTTGCCAAAGGATATAAACACGGCAAAGTGCTCTGATTGCATGAGAGTCTGCGCATGTGCCGTTGGACCGAGGAGAGGTGATTTTTGCTAGGGGGGCTCTGGAGTTTCACACAGCTGGACATCTCTATTCGTTATGCTGGGGGGGGGGGGGCGGAACAAAACCTGGGATAGTCAGAATTCTGGGTTTTGTTCCGCTTTAAAACGGGCCAGTTAAAATTATCACCAATTGTTGCATTGTCATAAATAAAAACACAGTTATGGATATTCTATATTCCATCCAAGGCTTTTCTAAAAAACTTGAAACCAGCATATTGTCACCCTGATCCATCCATATTTTACCACTTCAGCATTCTTGCCTTCTGTGATCCAGTTAGGGAGATCTAGCCCCACATTCTGTCTGGTCATTGCTAAAATAGTTATTTCTCATCTCTTCATTTCCGGGGCACCACCAGGAGCAACCCGTGGGTTAATCTCAGCCATAGGTGGGGACTGCAAGATAGAAAAAAACTAGCTTGTCTGCCTGGACTATATAGGGCAGGCTGTGGCAGGATATCCTCAGTTCGTTTCTTGCAGTCACAAGGGTCTGTGAAGATGGGAAGGGGGCTTCAACTCCGTCTGTCTCCCAGCCCCTCACCAGCTGCAGCGTTACTGGGGACTACTGTTAGATACCTGAAGAGTGAGGGCAGCACACGTGGGTCAAGGTAAGCGCGCCGGGGCTCGTCCGACTGGGTCTGAGGCCCGAGGATCAAGACCCCGCTGCAGTAGGATATCTGATATCTGGGCCTTGCATGGTGGCCCTGCTGTGTGTCTTGCAATTGAGCCCCAGTCCCTCTATCCCCTGGGGTACCTACCCCTGTGACTCAGACACAGTCTGCCTTCCCCATGGCTGCTGGGTGGGCCTGAGCTAGGTGACTGGGCTCCCTGGTGTGTCCACACCCCTCCCACACTGTGTGTGTGATTACTACATTTGGAGGGGGAGGCGGCTTCATCCAAATACTTGGCCAACTTGGGGCGAGGGCGGGCCAGCCACATCTGGGAAGCCGGTGGGACGGCTGCATTTGTGAGTTCCGTGGCTCTGGCCTTCTCCTCTTCTCCAGCACTTGCTGTGCCCGGAGATCCCTGCTGCTTCCCAGAATTGTCACTTGGCAGCTCCTGCACTGCCTCTCTGTTCTCCTGGTCAGAGTATCGGATGCAGCACTGCTACCGCCCCACGGTTTTCCCTGGTCAGGTAGGGCTCCCTGGGAATGGAGCCTTTTGACTTGTAAGGATTCCCTTAGGAATCTGACATTGTTTTTGTTGTTGCAGGGTGGGGGTCTGAAAGCTGCTGCATCCTTGGCCGGTAGCTTGATTTCAGCTGCAGGGAGGTTGCTTTTGCGGTAGTGCAGGCAGGTCTGACCAGTAGTCAACAGGCAGGAGGGTGTGGGGACCAGAATTCCAGCTGTATTACTTAGCAGTTAGAGCAGAGAGTGATGCCGTTCCTATGTGCCAAATGCGTCTGACCTCGGGCAAGGGACCCTTGTGTGCTTGGTGCCACAGCTGGCAGGTTCTATGCTTTAGTCAGATCATCCAGTTATCCCTGTGGCTACAGACTTCGAGTGGGATACCGCCTTGGGTTCCTCCTTCAGACGTGGTGGACAGGGTTGCTCGGTTGGAGAGCATGGTCAGTGGCCTTCGTTAGCAGGGGGCATCCCAATTCTGTCTCCGCCCGCCCAGACGGGAAGGCTACAGCCAAGCATAGGCATATTCAGACGGAATTGTCGTGGACCTATTTAGGAGTTCAGGATCTAGTTCCAGCTGGTTCGAGGGGGAGGTGTCAAACCGGGAGCCGTACATATGCCGGAGAACTCTCCGGATCACCCGACAGATCAGATTGAGGAGCTTAATGAGGCAATATTGGAGGTTCTGCACATGTTTGTAAAACTTGGTGAAGCTTGGTGAAGGGGCTGGCCCCTTGGGGTTTAGGTTTCCCTCGTGGCTTTCACTTACTCAAAAAATCCTTGTGGCGTCTGAAGTCTGTAGAACCTCCGAACTTCCGGAAGGGATGAAAATTCAGCGACCTCAGCCAAAGTGGCAGATGAAAAAGGGTGAACCCCACAAGCATCAGAAGGTCAGGCAGGTTTTTCCCAGGCTTGCCAATTTCGACAGGCTGATGGCAAAGGAATGGGAAAAACCGAATAAGCTTTTCTCTTCCTAAGGTCCTGGGCGCCAAGTACCCCTTTACAGATTAGGCAATCAGGGTTTGGTCTTTGTCCCCTGAGGTAGACAAACCACTGTCAGGTCTGGCTCGGCACACCATTATCCCTACTTCGCATAGTGCGGCCTTGAGAGTCCCGGATAGCAGAATGGACCAGCTGGCCAGGCATGCGTTCTCCATGGTTGGGGTCAGCCATGCGCCCAGCTTGCTCCACATCCATGGCGGTAAGGTCTGGATGAAGCAGCAGAGGAGGCGTTTGCGACATGGAGGTTCACATTGCTCTGCACTTCATTTGAACTTCTTCACAATGGAGGTCTTCAGATACATGGTGCTGGCTATGGACGACTTGGTGTATCTGGTGGCTAGGGAGCTGGCCTTGCTGGTCACCTTGCGACACACGGTCTGGCTGAAACAGTGGTTGTCCGACACTGCTTCTAAGCAGACGCTTACTGCCCTCCCCTCTTCGGATGGGGTCATCTTTTCGGTGAGCCTCTGGATGACCTGGTCAGGAAGGCCAGGGGTGGGAGGTCGTCTAGGCTTCCACAGAAACTGAGGACCTCATTTCACAGGTCGCTGAATTTTCATCCCTTCCGGAAGTTCGGAGGTTCTACAGACTTCAGACGCCACAAGTATTTTTTGAGTAAGTGAAAGCCACGAGGGAAACCTAAACCCCAAGGGGCCAGCCCCTTCACCAAGCTTCACCAAGTTTTACAGACTTAATGGCAGGGCATCTGCTGATTCTGCTCTGAAGCGTAAGGTGTTGCAAACGGTGGTGTACCCCTCTCCGGGGGGTCTAAGCTTGAGGTGTCAGTGCCGTTGCTCTTGGTTAGGTTGACGCTGCTGTTGACTGTTCTTGCACACTCCTACCCTGATCGAGGGTACTGGTTTGAGACTTCCCACGTGTTACTACTGGTGGTGCCCCGGAATGAAAGGGATAAGAAAAGGGAAATTTGTGTACTGACCAGTAAATTTCTTTTATCGTCCTCTTCCATTTCTGGCATCTAAATCGCACTTCTGTTGTTTTACAACTATGTTGGTGGCGGTTGATGCCTTCTACATGCTTTTAGCACTGTTTTCTAGTTGCGCACATAAAGTGCTAGTTAACGTTCTCCCCTCCCGGCCTATATAGGCCAGGAGGAGCTTAGTTTGTTTTTCTTGCAGTCCCTGCCTTTGGCTGAGGTTAACCCACGTTGCTACTGGTGGTGCCCCAGAATGGAAGAGGAGGAGAAAGGAAATTTACCGGTGAGTACACAAATTTCCATTTTTAGTAGAAAAACCATGCCATTGTTACTGAAAGAAGAATACACTGAACCCTAGTATGTCCCAGACATAAAGGAAGTACCGATGGTACCTATGTTTTTCCTTAGATGACCATTGTTGCTGTAGCAGAAAGTTTTGCTTGCAGTCTGGATTTAGCCAATGTTTGAACAGCTAATTTAGTGGTTTGTTCTTGCACTTGTGTAGGAGATGTTTATGTTGAGGTACTGAATGTGGTAGATCAGAGTCAGAAGGCCTACCGTCCCTATTTTTTGGTAAAAACATGCTTGAATGTGTTCCTATAACAGGTGTTTCAAGTACTGTAAAAAGTCAGGGATGGTTTATTCCTGTATCTGTTGCCTTTGTAGAAGCCACAGTGCACTACGGTATTTAAATATTGTAAATTAAATGCCGTGGCGTATGAATTATTCAGAGCAAGTTTTGAAGCCTCAGATACTTGCTGTGTTGTGAGGTTGCACGAGGACACACTAACCTGTCAGAGACAATATGCAGTCCAATCCAAAGCTGACAACCAATATTTTATTTTGCAGCAAAATGGATATTCGGGCATTCCCTTCTGATATGTCAATCTAAAATGTGCAGACTCCACATAAGGCTCGGAACATCTCTTTAAGTATTTTCAATTTCCCTTCACTAGGGTTTCTGATCAGCCTGTGTTTTACAATATCCGGCAATTTTAAGCTTGCCCTGCACATTTTTCAATTATTCTTTAGGGAATGAAAGCCAACGGCTTTGTACTACAACTAATAGTGATATTGTCCAAAGATGAATGAACAGCTTAGATATAACAAGGGCCTTTTAAGTTTCAACTAAAAACCTCCCTGAGTTGCTCCTGACCCTCTCCATGCAGCAAGGCAGACAAGCTTGTTGGCCCCACAGCTATCATACATCTGCTGGATCCTGCTTTTTGTTGGTAGAATAATGACAGTCAAAAGTTCCAACTGAAACTCTCTATTAAGTTTTGAATTAGTGAGCGGTGAAGAGTTAGACGCTGTTCTCTTCTCTATCTTTTTGCCAAGCTTAAGCCAGTTGTGAATTTGTTCTTTTCTGTACATGAAAGCTCCAGTGGCCCTGTCTGTGGAAAATAGAAAAAACAATTGTAAAAGTCACATGAATGATGATTCACCCCCTTTTTGAGAAGTCATCGCTGTTGCTTGTTCTCTCTGGTGACCCTTCCAGGATTTGAAGTTATATCTTCTTAATGGAATCACAGGCGGCAAAGTGCTCATTAGTTGCTCTCCCCTCATTTGCAACATGTGGTCCAGTTCTGAGAGCCACCATACTCATAAGGGGAATGACAGATCTTAGTTATGAAGAAAGGTTACAGGAATTACATCTATTTAATCTTGAGAGGAGATACACTTGTATAAATGGTCAAATTCATGTAAATTCGCCCTAAATACAAGGGGGCACTACCTACATTTGGAGAGAAAAAAAGATTCAATCTGCAGAGGTGACTGTCTTTCTTCTCCATAACAATAATACATATGTGAAGTAGGCTGCCACAGGGCGTGACCACTCCCATATCACTGTTGGGTGCAATCCTGACATTGAATCAGTGGTGACTGGAGTTTCAACCAGCGTGGAATGTGATTGTGTAAACTGCTGGTTGCTGGAATAGGACCAATAAGTTGCGAGGGGACAAAAAGTGAGTACCTTTTTGTATTTTTGGGACAGTCAATCCCTTCAATTATCAGACAAGATTAAATGATGTTATATAAGGAACAGAAAAATCACAGACTTTTTACACATAAAACCAGCACACATTAAAAGATGTGATAACAAAGCATAAGAGGGATGGTAAGAGAAAATTATTTACAATTAGTTAGGATATGCAATGGAAATTTGTCAGGCGTCGAAGTGGACCAACAGCCTAAAATAAAAAAAAGGCCAGAGGACTCCCCTTTCTGGCACAGGTCTGGAAGAATCAGGCGGCCCCAGGGCTCGTGACTGGGTTCGCCCGCCCTGACCTGGTATATCCAATCCAACTATTCTAATGGAGTTAGTTTTCATTTTATAGCAGACCTCCAGTCCAAAAAATCAAAGCTTAGTAAATTGCTCCCCTAAAGCCTTCCTCTGACAATCAGTGACATATGCTTTTTAAGAGGGATTAACACCATGCACATGTTTTGAATAGCAGGCAGTATCTACACTCTTGAACATGCATGGCAGTGGCCATCTTGCCAAACACATGATGGAGCTGATTCTGAAAAACCATGTCCCTCAGTCAAAGTTGCCTTATAGCTCCGTGTAATCATCTCTTATTTCTAGTCAGGAGTAGAAAGCTTTCAGCTGTCATGACTCATCTTTGCTTTGGTAGCTGCTGAGATCTTCTAATTTCATTGTATCCCCTGACTGGGTGCTTTTGCGGCCGCCATAGAGAAACATTGTAACAGCTTCCCTTACACAGATTTCCTTTGCTACATTGACTGTTTATTCGGTGTTTGTGTGTGTGTCAAAAATGACAGACAAGCTTCTCCTTTTCCTGAGGCATATATCTCTCTCAATTTGGTGTTAATTGCTGCTGGCACAGCACCCACCTTATTCTCATGGGTCAGCAGGACTATCAGGTGTATGGCAAGATGGCCATGTAATTCTATAGTAAATTATCTTTATGCCAATCTACAAAATTGGCATGGGGTTAAGCCCTTGCAAACTGCTTATACCACTGATCATAAGATGGGAAGCTATTTACTTAACTTTTTTTATTGACTGGAGGATTATTTTAAGGAAATGTTTAATTGGAATATCCTATATAATGAATATATTCTTAGTATACAGTACGTCCTGCTCCAGATAGATTACTTACACTTGGGTTATCCTCCACCAGATGGCGCTGCACTGCAGAGACATGTAAAACAGGCTCCTCCCGGCCCCTCAAATACCCGGGTACCTCCCACAAATCCCCAGATTTCTCTGCAGTGCTTACTGAGAAGACATGAAATTATCACTCTCTCGCAGGTGAGCGGGGGCTATTAGCCTGCGGCCCTGTTGGACTATTCCCACCCGTCCTTTCGTGTGATGTGCCTCCCAGCCTGGGCTGCGCTGGTCGGGTGAAGGTAGGCAGCACCATGCGTGCTTATGGAGCCATGCTCCACCGCAGTCCCCCACCAAAGGGTAGGCGGTATAGGCTGATGGTGAGCCTTTATGGGACGCCCCTCCCGCATTATTCCCCATGCCCTGGTAGCGGTGGGCCCTGTACAAAGGGCCGCCATCCTCCCTCATTCTCCCTGTAGCCTTCGGGGGGGAAAGAAAGGGGGGGGGTGGGTGTCAGTGTATCGTGATTATGTGCATATGGCCTTTGGTAATGTCTTTTGGACTAGTATATGTGGTGTCAGCCGCCGCGCTGACTTGTCCTTTTACTCTTGCAAATGGCGCCGCTGCCGCGCGTGCTTTTTCTTTCATTTGGATGTTCCACGCCAGGCGGCGGCATTACCTCAGACGCTTCTGCGTCCTCATTGGCTGCTTGACAGTTGGACTTCACGCTCTTCGGGGGGGCGGGGCCTGGCCTGGCGCGCCCCGTGTCACGGCTTGCTCTGGCCCGCCCTTCGAGGTACTCGGCGCCATGTTGTCAGGTCGCGCGCGCGTGTGACGTTCTACTTACCGTGGTCCGTAAGTGCCCTCGCGGGCGGCTTTATACTCATTGTAGTGTGTTCGGTTCTGACACCCTTTCTTCTCATTGTGTTTTTCAGACGGGTGAATCCATTGGCTTCTCCCGGCCCGGTGTAATTGATAGTCGGGCCTTGTAAAATTACTCCCACTTCCCTAGCGGGTCATTGGGGCATCCAGGGTTGCTTTATAGCGTCAATCCCTACTGGCATATTGTGCCTAATAATCACCATATGGAGGCATCTCAGGATATTGTGACCTGGGTCCCTTTGGGACAAGACCAGCTGTGTATGGCGTGTGGACAACCTCATGCTGACGCTGACAAGGCATGGGTCTGCATACCCTGTGCTGAACAAGCGCTGGCTTTGCAATCTGGCCTGCCAGTGGCTGCACCTCGTTTCACTACTCCCCCCAGCTTAAATCTCTCTCCCTGATGTGTCTTCTAGACTGCCTACTGCTGAACAGATTATTGCGAGGTCTTAAGCGCGTAAGGGCCCTTGTAAGAAGCGGCACCTGATGCCTTATGTTACTGTTTTCCCTATGGGATCTCAGGAGTTTATAAATCTGTGTGGCTATACCCCTTCTGATGAAGGAGAGCTCTTTTCTGACTCAGGCTCATCTGATGAGAGACCAAGGGGTCATGACGATTCTGGCTCTGACCCCTGGGCCCCGGATGACACTGACAGATTATTGACCCAGATCTTTGAGGTTCTATCTATCTCTCTCCCTGGTGTGGCTCCCAGGCAAAGAGGGGAGCGTTTCCATACAGCATCATCACGTTTAGAATTTCTAGAGCAGGCACATTTCCATTCCCTTGTGCTCAAGGAATGGGAGTGCCCCAGTAAACTTCCCGGGGTTCCAAGGGATTGGGTAGGAAGTATCCTTTTCCACCTGAGGCGGTTAAATGTTGGTCATCCCCCCCTCCCGAGGAGGATGTCCCGATAATAGGGCTATCTAACACCCCTGTCATGCATCCCCCTGATTCTACTACCCTGCGGGATGCTGAGGACCGGCGCATTGACCTGCTGGCCTCCCACGCCTTTGCATTGTTGTTTTTGGTGTTTTGGGGGGTTTTGTGGGAGCACCCACATTGTATAGAGTTTTATAATTATCTCAGTGGCGCCCTTACAGCCATACTACCATTTCCATGTGCGGGGACGGCGCTGCGCCCGGTCTGTGCCTCTGCCATTACTGCTGTGGCCACTAGAACCCTCATCAGAAATATGCTTGATAGTGCCCCCGATGATCTCCCTTGTGAGGTGTTTAATGCACTCTCCAGTTGTGGTGTGTTTGTAAATTTTGTCCTAGTAGCATTAGATGACACCATCAGAATGTGTGCAAGAACTTCTGCCCTCGTGGTGACTATACGTAGCTTGGTCTGGCTGTGACAGTGGGGTGCTGACAATGCTGCGAAGAAGGCCCTTACTGGGCTTCCCTTTAAGGGGCTACGCCTGTTTGGGGCCCGTCTAGACCTGTTTGGTAAGTGAGGTAAGTTACCCCAGCGCAGACGGCTGTCTCGGCCCCTTCGGGGCCAGGGCCCCCCTTCTACCCCCTACCATGGTGTTAAACAGGAACCAGGGGTGTCCTTTGCAGGGCCTCGCGCAGATTCCTGTCCCAGGAGCAGAAGACAACACCCTGGCTCCTCCAGGGGGGGCTAAGTCCAAATCCTCTTCCAAGTCCCCTCAAACATGATGTGGCGCCCTCGCCCGTCAGGGTGATGGGACGGCTGCAGCACCTTGCTCAAGTCTGGAGGCATCACGCCTCAGACCGGTGGATTCAGGAGGTAGTGTCCTCCGGCTACAAGATGGTGTTTGCTGTGCGGCCTCCCCTAAGATTATCAGGTCCCAGCTACTCCTGGTCCCTGCCTCTGCTCAGGTGTTGGCGCAGGCCGTGCAAGGCCTGCTGGGTCCGGGGGTCATTTGCAGATTTCCCTTAACAGACAGAGGCAAGGGACTCTACACCAACCTTTTCACAGTTCCCAAAAAAGATGGGTCAATCAGGCCCATTCTGGATTTACAGATCTTCAGCAAATTGTCAAGTACAGGCGCTTTCCGCATGGAAACTCTGCGCTCGGCCATATGCTCCTTGCTCCCCGGGGGCTTCATGCCGTCTGTGGATATCAATGATGCTTACTTTCACATCACTGTGTTTTCAGGACACCAAGGTTCCCCCAGATTCGCGTTGGAAGATCAACACTGCCAATTTGTGGCTCACCAAGGTGCTGGCGGGGGTGATGTCTCTGATGAGGCCAAGGGGAGTCCGCGTGATGCCACTACCTGGACGTCCTCATCACTTCCCAGTCTACATCTGGCAAGTTGGATACTCAGCTGGTGGTGTCCATTCTGGAGTCATTTGGATGGGTGATCAACCACCCCAAGTCCTCACTGTCCCCATCCTTGGTAACTTCATTCCTAGGAATGAATCTGGACACAGTTCAGGCAAGGATATTCCTTCCTCAGCAGAAGGTGGACAATCTGCTTGCACAAGGTCAGTCCCTCCTAGCTGTCCCTGTCCCTCCACCAGGCAGGGGATGCGGCTGGTGGGCCTGATGGTGGCGTGCTTGGAAGCGGCCCCTTATGCTCAGTCCCACTTGGGGCTTCTGCAACTTCTCCTATTGTCTGTATGGGACAAGGACCTAGCATCCCTGGACAGGGTCTGTGTGCTTTCCCCCCTGGTAAGGAGGTCCCTCTTGTAGTGGATGGACTCAAGTAACCTGCTGGGGGGCTGATCCCGTCTTGCCCCTACCTGGGAGACGGTCACCACGGATGCCTGTCTATCAGGTTGGGGGTTTCTGGAAGTCCCTGCGGTTCCAGGGGAGGTGGGGCCCTTAGGAGGCCCATACACCTATCAATGTCTTGATGCTGTGAGAGATCAGGTTTGTTCTGGCTCGCTTTACTACTCATCTTCAGGGCCTGCCTGTTCAGGGGCGCTCGGTCAATCTGACGGCAGTTGCCTACATCAATCATTAGGGAGGGACCCGGAGCAAGAGGGCCCTCCAGGTAGTTCTCTGATCTTGACCTGGGTGGAGGCCAAGGTTCCCTGCATATCGGAGGTATACATTCCGGGAGGGTCCCTCTGCAACAGGATGTTCCAATCTCTCTGTCACCGCTAGGGCCAACCATATGTGGATCTGTTGGCGTCCCGTCACAATCACAAGCTCCAGGCCTTTGTCTCCCTGTCCCAGGATCCTCTGGCCATGACCAAGGAGGCTTTAATAATGTCATGGCAGGACAATCAGGTTCTGTATGTCTTTTCTCCATTCCCCCTGCTAGGCAGGGTCCTGCGCAAATTTGCTTTGGAAGGGGGGCCAGTGATTCTGGTGGCCCCCAGGTGGCCAAGAAGAGTGTGGTTCTCAGACGTGGTGCAGATGGCAGTAGATCAGTGCTTTCTGCCAGGAGTGCCAGATCTGCTCACTCAGGGCCCCTTACGCCATCCCAATTACAAACTCTGGCTGTGACGGCCTGGCTGCTGAAACCTCCATCTTGATGGGGAAAGGCTTGTCTGCCTCGGTGGTTGAGTCCATGGTGAAGGCTAGGAAGAAGACTTCTTCTTCCATCTATTACAGGGTATGGCGTACCTACATTGACTGGTGTGAGTCTAGGTCTCTTCCCTGTTGGGTGTTCTCAGTTCCCAGGGTTCTGGAGTTTTTACTGCATGGGTTGGAGTTGGGTCTCCAACTCAGTACCTTGAAGGGTCAGGTTTCTGCCCTGTCTGTCTTCTTTCAGAAGTCCTGTGTTCAGCATTCCTTGGTTAAGACTGCTTTCAGGGGGTTACTCATGTGCGTTCCCCACGAGAACATATGGTCCCTGTTTGGGATTTGAACTTGGTCTTGCCTGCCTTGCAGGGTGCTCCCTTTGATCCTATTCAGGATGCTGCTCTGGCTGTAGTTACCCTCAAGCTTGTCTTTCTGGTGGCTATTACTTCGGTCAGGCGTGTGTCTGAGCTGGCGGCTCTGTCTATCCAGCCCCCTTACTTGAGAGACACCAGGATAAGGTGGTGTTCCGCTTTAAGCCGGTGGTGTCTGCTTTTCATTTGTATCAAGATATTGTTCTTTCTTTATTGTGCCCTAATCCTAGCAATGCTAAGGAAAGGGTTTTGCATTCCTTGGATGTGGTCAGGTTTCTGAAGTATGACCTAAGTAGTAACTGCGTCCTTCAGGGAAACTGATGCTCTTTTTGTGGTCCCTTCTGGTCCTAGGAAGGGTTTGGCTCGTGCCAAGTCTACTATCAACAAATGGTTCCGTCAGGCTGTGATTCAGGCCTATTCTGCTAAGGGGAAGAATTCTCCCTTCCGCCTTATTGCTCATTCCGCTCGTGCTATTGGTGCCTCTTGGGCCTTCCAGCACCAGGCTTTCTGTTGAACAAGTTTGCAAGGCAGCTACTTGGTCTTCTGTTCATACCTTTTTCAAAGTTTTACAAGGTTGATGTTAAAGTCTCAGCTGTTGCTGTTTTTGGCTGCAAGGTTTTGCAGGTGGCAGTGGTTTAAACTGTCTGCTGTTATCTTTTTTATTGGGGATCCCACCCTACTTTATGGACACTGCTATTGGATGTCCCAAGTGTAAGTATTCTATCTGGAGCAGGACGTACTGTATACTAAGAGTAATACAATTCTGTGAAATACTCACCTGTAGAATTGGTATTATAAGTATACAGTACGTCCTGCTCCATCCACCCCACCCTGGTTTTTGCATTATTCTGGATCCCCTGTATGGTGATTGTTATCATTGTTATAGTTACCAGTTTTTGGTTGGTAAATTCTCCCAGCTTCTTTTTCACTGCTTTTCAATGCTGGGGATTTGTGGGAGGTCCCCGGTTATTTGAGGGGCCGGGAGGAGCCTGTTTTACATGTCTCTGCAGTGCAGCGCCATCTGGCGGAGGATAACCCAAGTGTAAGTAATCTATCTGGAGCAGGACGTACTGTATACTTATAATACCAATTCTACAGGTGAGTATTTCACAGAATTGTATTTATTATTTGTATATTATATTGTCCATATATGCTGCTGATTTGTCCTTTGCTCTTATTTGTGTTTATGTGCACGAAAGCTCCAGAAGAGGAAGGAGGAAAGCCTTTCCAGTGCCCTATCTGTGGACTTGTAATAAAACGGAAAAGTTATTGGAAAAGGCACATGGTGATTCACACCGGTTTAAAAAGCCATCAGTGTCCGTTGTGTCCATTTCGTTGTGCCCGCAAGGACAATCTGAAATCACACATGAAGGTGAGGTTACATTTCTGAACTATGGACGTGGGTAGACTGGAGTTGCCATGTGCTCTAAAAACCAAAGAAATTACCCCTTAAAGCGGATGGAAATCCAAAAATGGAGCAGCCGGGTGCTGATGTTGGCTCGGAAGAGGTCTGGTTTTCAAAGAAAACCATGCTTTTCCACCGCCAAATACCCTGCGGCACTTTTGAGAGTCCCGCTGTGACGAGGTTGCATCATCCCTGGCATGCTGTTCGGACACGTGCTCCCACTCCCGCCTCCGGGGTCTCACACAGTGGGCATCCAGTGTTGGATGCCCTGGGTGGCACGCTAGCCAGAGCCTATCCATGAGGGTTTTGACCCATTTTAAGAGTACAGGGATTGCTTTGTGATATGTGCGAATGTAGTTTTCATTTGTGCATCACATTATTTATATTGCTGTTTTCCTGACTACACAAAATCACCCTGAAATGTTACATGTGTAAACTGAACTGGATAAAATATGAGAAAATGCAAACAGCTCATTGTGTTATTTCTCTATGGCATGGGCTCTCACCCCTATTGTCAAAAGGTTCCAACCAAGTACCCCTTATGAGGTGATCAATTATAAATAGTACCAAAATAAGAAGTCCACAGGTCTTGTAGCACTTTTAAAGCAAGGGACACTGTTTAACTATTCTAATAATATACCAGACCAGTCAGATACCATTTGTTGGTGTGCCCCTGAACATCGCAGGTTGAGAAACAGTGCTCTATCTTTGGCACTGTTTCTCAACCTGCGGTACGTGTATCCCTTACGGTATGCACCCGCATCAGGTTAAACAGCTATGCAGCGATGTTGAGGGATGCAACAGAACAGGAGTTATGATGAATTTGGAATATTATTTCGACAGCAGCTCCTTGCTCAGCATATCGGCGTGCTCGATATTCTAAGCAGACAGCACGTCCTGCTCCAGACATAGTCCTTACATGTGGGTATACCTCCGCCTTCAGCGCCGTGCACTGCAGAATCATGAAGAAAACAAGCTCCTTCCGGCCCTACATATACCGAGGGACCTCCCACAAATCCCCAGATTCCTCTACAGGGCTGAAACTGCGAAGACATGAAGTATCACGCTCTCGCAGGCGAGCGGGGCTTGACAGCCCGAGGCCCTGCGGGACTATTTCCACCCGTCCTCTTTGTGAGTAACATGCCTCCCAGCCTGGGCTGCGTTGGTCGGGTGAAGGTAGGCAGCTCCTAGGGTGCTTACGGAGCCATGCTCCACCGCAATCCCCATCCATGGGGTAGGCGGTTTAGGCTAATGGTGAGCCTCATAGTGGATGCCCCTCCCGCACCTTGCCCCACGCCCAATGTAGCGGTGAACCCCGAGTGCTGGGTCACCTTCTTCCTCAGTTCCCCCCGTTAGTGGGGGGAAAAAGAGGTGGGGGGTTGTGTACGTTGGCCTAATCTTGCCATATCATACGCCTTGCCTTAGCCCTATCAGTTTCCGGGGGTCAGAGCCGTGCTTTAAACTTTATTTTTATGTTGGCCGCAGCGCCTTTAAAATATGTGACTTGGCGCGTAAGGCGGCTCTGTCTCGCGACGCCATGGCATTTATTTCTGTTCTTTTCCTGTCTTGTTCCGCGGAGCTTCGCGCTCTCCGGGGTGGGCGTGGTCTGGTTTGGCGCGTTCTGCGTCACCTATAGCTCTGGCCCGCCCTTCGAGGTTCGCTGGCGCCATTTTGTCGGTCTCCCGCGTGCGCGTGGTCACGATCCTCCTTCTCCCTTGGTTGCTGTAAGTGCCCTCACGGGCGTTCGTTTAATTTTCTTTTTGTGCTGCGCATGGCTCTGACACCCTCTTTTCCCCTTATGTCTTTCAGACGCCAAGCTTCCAGTGGCTTCTCCCGGCCCGATATATATATATATCTCACGGGGTTATATTAGAATCTCCCACATTCCCAGCGGGTATTGGGGCATCCAGGGTTGCTTACAGCATAAATCCCTTCCGGCATATTACCTAGATTAATCACCATATGGAGGCATTTCAGAATTTGGTGTCCGGGGTCCCGCGGGGACAAGACCGGCTGTGTACCATGCGTAGACAACCCCACGCTGAGGCTGACAGAGCACTGGTCTGTGGACCGTGTGCTGAACAAGCGCTGGCCCTGCAATCAGGCTTACCAGTAGCTGCACCTCGCTTCAATACACCTGTCTCCCCGGACTTGAATCTCACTCCTGATGAGTCGCACTCGAGCGGGGATGACCAGCAAGTAGTGCCGCGCAAGCTTCCCACCGCGGAGCATATTATGTCAGAGCGCTTGGGCGCTGGGAAGAAACGATCCCTGACGCAACTTAGCTATAGGTTCTCCACTGAAACCGAAGAACCTGTTGCTATGCAGGATCTTGATCAGTCCGAGGATGGTGATCTGTTCTCAGGGTCCAGCTCTTCAGATGAGTTGTCTTGGAACCGCGATGGTTCTGGCCCGGAGTCCTGGGGCCTGTGTGAAACTGATGAGTTACTCATTAAGATTTTTGAAGTGCTGTCCATCTCTCCTCTGGGAGAGTCTCCCAAGCCCAAGAGGGAGAGTTTCCACACGGCAACGCTGCGCCTGGAATTCTAGGATCAGGATCATTTCCAGTATCTTATATCTAAGGAATGGGAATCCCCTTGTAAACTCACAGGGGTTCCGGGGGTTTGGGACTGGAAGTACCCCTTTCCCCAGGATTTGGTTGAACGATGGTCAGTTCCTCCAGAGGTGGATGCTCCAATTATTGGGGTCGTTAACCCTCCCTTCATGGTGGCCTCCCCCTCTCGCACCCTTCGGGATGCCGAGGACCGGCGCATGGACAGATTGGCCTCCCATGCCTTCTCTAGTGTAGGGACGGCTCTGCGCCCGGTCTGTGCTGCGGCTGTTACCTCGGTGCCCGCCAGGACGCTGCTCAGGAAGATAATTGACCAACAGCCGGAGGATCTCCCTTGTGAGGTCTTCAACGCACTGTCAGATTGTGACGTTTTTGTGAGATTTATCCTCTCAGCTATGGATGACACCATTAAAATGTGTGCTAGAACCTCGGCCCTTGTGGTGGCCATTCGTCGCCTGCTTTGGCTGCGACAGTGGGGGGCTGACAATGACACTAAAAAGGTTCTTACTGCTATTCCCTTTCGAGGACGTCGCTTATTCGGGGCCAGGTTGGACCTTTTTGGCAAAAAGGGTAAGGCGCCCTCGCGCAGACGGTCAGCCAGGCAACCCAGGGGCAGGGACCCCTCGCCCCCTCCCTGTGGGCGAGGGAACTGCCACAGCACTTGGCTCTTATGGCAGGATGCCATGCTTCGTTCGGGCGATGGCAGGTGATGGCCTTCCTGGACGTGGGTTTTGAAAGAATGGAGTGTTCTGGGCAGTTCCCTTCAAAATTAGCCAGGGGTATTCTAGTCCCCGTTGTATGCTTTAGTGATTGGACACAGGATTAGTTTGGCCTGGAGGGTCTGGGCCTTCTTTTAGGTTGGCCTTGGCTGATAATTGCATTCACTCTGCTCTTCCCCCGGGATGACGCAGTCTGCCCAGATCTGGCGGTCTAGACCGGGCATCTAGGTTCCACGGGCTCTGCCTACTCGGTATCCATCTGTTGGGCCGCAGACGCACTTGTCAAGTGAACCTCTTGATGCCTGCAAGGATCCTTTTCCCCTTCGGTCCCTTGTTCCATCTGGACGCCTAGTCCTTTTTTCCAGCCGGTGTTACAGGACCATTCTTTATATTAGGGTCTTGTCTGGGGACCCTCCCCTGTTCCCAGATGGCTCGCCAAGGCGAATATGGGAGCGCTTTCACGCTCATTCACCGGTGCTGTCCGCACTAGTTTCTATTTTGACTTGGGGCTCTCTTGGAGTCTTTTGGATTGGTGCTTAGGCACATCTATTACTTGGTGTAATCTGATTCATACTCTCCCTACGGGGTGGCATTTAGATGGGTCCAGGTTCAACCCTCCCTTCTGAATTGGGAGCCTTGGTATGGAAGGGGCCTAGCCCTCTGTGTAATCTCATTACATTCACCTTGCGGCTGGTGAGCCTATTGCTGGCGGCCCGAGGCTGTTCCTTTTCCCAGATGCCCCTGGGGCCTGCGGCACCTTGGGTTACTTATCCTGGATGGGGTTCCAACACCCCTGGAAATCAGTACGTTCCCCCTGTTTTTATGGGGGTTCCCTTCTGGTTGGTCTACTCATGGAAGTTGTTGATGGACATCACTTCCTTCTTGCTATCCCTGTAGATCGTCTTGCTATCCCTGTAGATCGTCGCCATGGGGACCAGGTCTGGCAGGGTCACTAAAGGGGTTCTATTCCTTTTGAAATTCCGTGAGGTACCTAAGGGGGGCCCCTTTAGGGGGGCTCATTTTCATACCATTGGTAGGTCATCACATTGTGCCTTGTTGGGCCCTAGCTTTCTGGTCTGTTTCCCTTAGGCCTTGTCTCTTGGGGACTCTTGGTCTGTCTGGTCAGTGGCCTGTCCCAGCTTTTATCCGAGAAGGTCTCGGAACAGGTTGACCCTTCTTGTAGGGTCTGGTTCTGATCTAGTGGAGGTTTTTTACACTCCTTGCGCTTCATTGGTATTGGCTCGTTGGCTGTCCTACTGTGCTGGGAGGGCCTTCCCTAGTGTCTCAATGAGCCTACTGGTTGGGGCCGTGGCCCTGTGACTATTACAGAGACTCTGTCCTTTCTTATTCTTCTCCCTTTTCTACCAGTTATGTTGGGAGTTGGCGCCCTAGTTGGATGGCTGGGACTAGCTCTCTATTCCCTATGGAATGAGGTCTTACCCATGGGTACTAGAGTTCTTATGGCATGGCTGGAGTTGGTCTCCCAACTCAGTTCCTTGAGTTCCTCGCCCTGTTTGTCCTCGGTAGAGACTAGTTTCAAGCTTCGGCATTGAGCTTTTCTCAGGGGTGGCTCAGGCGCATTCCCCAGAGAATTCTAAGCTCCCTTGGGGGGGGGGGGGGGTGCTTATCCTGTTGCCCTGCTAAGGGTTCCCTGGGTCTTATTCAGGTTCTGTCTGAACTGTTCCCTGCCTCAGATGGCTCCTTCGGGGCGGGTGCCTCAGTCTGGGGCGTGCCATAGGAGACGGCTTTCTTAGCCTAGTCCTTTTTATATTTTTTACAGCTCTTTATATCTGTACACCGTCTGGTGAGGATGTGTCCGCCTTGCACCAAGCTTGAGTCCAGGCGGAGGGTTGTTATTCTTCTCGATTCCAGAACCTATTGTCTTTGGACTGGTGTTCTGCTTACTCTGAGCTTAAAAGGGATCTGTATCCCTCAATAGGCATTGGGAACCTCTGGACTGCTTCCTGTCCAGGGTTGGGGCTATGCCCGTTGGGCTTATAGACGTCACCATCCTTCTTGCAGCAGGATCTGGAGACTCCCATGAGTATGGGAGTCTGTTGGACTGGTCTTGCTTGGCTGGTTGCCCTTCTGAGCTCCTGATTCTCATGTTGGCTCTTGAGGAGCCTTGTGAGCTCGTGTTCAGTATTACGTTGGTCTCGCCGAGACCAGGGTTCGTATTCCCTGACGGGAAAGGTTCTATGGTTGCCATGGCTACCCCGTTATCGTTAGTAGCATGGTTAGGCTGTTACTCTGGCCTGTTTGTTAAGGGAGATTCATTCTTCTCTCTTGGTTTGGATTTCTTCTACCGGTGCTTGGTTTGGGCCTTATGCACTTGGTTGTTGAGCAGGCTGACTAGTGCTCGTGTTTCATTAGTCTTGTAAGGCTTCATAAGTTAAGTTAGAGCTTTGCTCTAGTTGCTCCTGGTAGCAAGGTTACAGGCGATAGCGCTGTTTTGGTTGGCTG
This sequence comes from Gastrophryne carolinensis, assembly GCA_027917425.1. Lineage (NCBI taxonomy): Eukaryota > Metazoa > Chordata > Amphibia > Anura > Microhylidae > Gastrophryne > Gastrophryne carolinensis. The sequence goes on from CM051234.1 coordinate 164,678,111, forward strand.
TGCCTTTTTTCATGGGGATCCCACCCTACTTATGGACACTGCTATTGGATGTCCCACATGTAAGGACTATGCCTGGAGCAGGACGTGCTGTCTGCTTAGAATAATACAACTCTGTGAAGTACTCACCTGTAGAGTTGGTATTATATGCAGACAGCACGTCCTGCTCCACCCCACCCTGATTCACTTTGTTCTGGATCCCCTGTGTGGTGATTATTATCTTGGATATTATTGCCAGTCTCTGGGTGGTTGTTTTCCTCCTGGCTTCTTCTCTCACTGCTTTTCAATGCTGGGGATTTGTGGGAGGTCCCTCGGTATATGTAGGGCCGGGAGGAGCTTGTTTTCTTCATGATTCTGCAGTGCACGGTGCTGAAGGCGGAGGTATACCCACATGTAAGGACTATGTCTGGAGCAGGACGTGCTGTCTGCATATAATACCAACTCTACAGGTGAGTACTTCACAGAGTTGTATTTTTGCCCGGCTCAGTGTGCCACCGGCCGCATCTCCTCCCTGTTTCTACTTGTTTGCACCGCCCATTTATAAAGGCCTGGCGTGGGTACACTCACAGCTAGAGGTGAGCTGGGATGCTGCTGCAGTGTGGCAAGGGCTCTGGAATGGGCGACCTGGAGGGTTTTACACAGCGGGGCATCCCACTTCAGGGCCAAGTTCCTCCTTAAAAAGGTGAGGACCACTACTCTACCCGCCTGGAGCATGGCTGACCATTTTGTATACAGCCAAAGTGTAAATGTATGGCTGGCTCAGTGATTAAAACATAACTTTATTTGCTCACCATTAGAAAGATCTACATATTTCAATCCATGCAACTCTGCATACATTTCAACATCATCTTACCTTTAAGTGGAGACGATAAAGTCTATAAGTATTTATGAATAAGGGCAAAGTAATGCCTGAAACATGTCCCAATAGGCGCATGTCATTTGCAGATGCATTGATTGTTTTATTTATCATTGAATTGGATGTTCTGAATGGTGAACAAATAATGTTTCTGTCACATCAATGAGCTGTCCATGCATACATTATACTTTGGATTCTATATGGCTTTATAAATGACTTGCACTTCTTACAGTTAGATTTGTAGAATGCTTAGGTATTTATTACTAATCACTAAGACTAAAGAGTTCACACAACCAGGTGTGAACCACTTAATCCAAAATGCCTGCTGACTAAAGGGATCGTCCACAGTTTGAGTATGATATGGTATGATAAATGCAAACAGAAATAGTCCCTAGGCACTGCATCACACAATATTAAATAATGTATATTCCAAGTATGTCACACACCCCGCTTCCACTATTCATGACATATGGGTTATGGTCCAGTAGAGGGCGAACTTCTGCAGAGATGAAAGCAAAAAAGAAGCCCCTCCCGGTCCATAAATACCTGGGACCTCCCACACATTCCCCAGTTCCTGCTCTGCAAGACAGCGAGCAAGTCAGAAGATGTGTGCTGCTCTTCCTTGCAGGTAAGCAGGGTTTGCACCCGGCCATTTTTTGCCTTATTTCTGCTCGGACCTATATATTTAACCCTTGTAGTAGCCTCCCAGCTTTGGCTGCAGGTCCGAGTGAGGGTAGGCAACACCTCTAGAGGTGTTTAGGGAGCCATGCTCCCCCGTGAGACCCCTTATAACGGGGTAGGCGGAATCCGGGCTGGTGATCCCAGTTTTGAGATGCCCTGTCCCATATATCCTTGACACACCTAGTGTGGGATTTCCCCCCTTCCTGGTTCCTCTGTATCCCTCCAGTGGGGGGGGTGGGTATATATCTATATTTTTATGTTTGACCGTTCTTCTTCACTTCAGTGTGAATGCGTGTGTGGATGTGTGCGTTTACTATCACTAGGCGCCCAGGAGCTCATGGCCGCCGTTTGCCCGGATCAGTTTTTTTCAGTATCTCCTGAGGGGAGCTTCTCCCCCTCAGGCGGTGGTTCGTGAGGGGGCGGGGCCGGGCGCTCGTGCGCTGCCGCGGCCCGCCCCCTCCTGTCTTGGCGCCATGTGCAGAGCCCAGTCTCCTGGCTGGGAACCTCACTGCTGGTGTGTGGGAAGGTGGGCGGGGCCAGGCGCGGCCCGCCCCTTCTTCTCCCTCTCTCGCTGGCTCCAGGAGCTGCGTGCTGGTGGCAGCCATTACTGGTCTCACGTGAGTGCCCTCCGGGGCCCCCCTCATACGTTCTATATATATATATATATATATATATATATATAGTTTTTTATTTTTTATATATATATGTGGTGTGTGCATGCGCTTAAGGCCTTTTCTCTTGTGTCTTTCAGGAGAACTCCCTGTAACTTGCAAAACAAGGGGGTTCTCCCGGTCCTAGGGTCCCTAGAAGTAAAATTGGGCATCCTAAAAATCCTCCCACTAGGGACTTAAAGAGGCATCCCGGGTTGCTTACCAGCGTAATTCCCTCGTGTCATTGCGACTGCCCAAAAAATCACCATATGGAGGCTCCGCAGGATACCGGGGTCGGGATCCCGTTGGGAAAATCCCGGTTATGTGTGGGTTGTGGGGTACCCCTTTCCGGGGAGAATGTACTAATTTGCATGTGCGCAACAGGCCATAACGCGTCAGTCAGGACCCCAGGCGTCTGGGTCAGTGCCGCCCGCCTCTTCTACCCCACCCCGCATCATCCGTACCCCAAGTGACACGGTCATTAGTGGGGAGTCACACTCGGGTGTATGTGCCAGGCTGGCCAGCCTCGAGAAAATTATTTCTAGCTCAGTGGGCAGAAAGGCCACTGCTAAGAAAAGGCATCTGTCACCGCTTGAGGAGGGGGAATTGTTTGAGGAATCTGAGACTGAGGAATTGCAGTTCTTTGATTCTGATGCTGGACAGGCGCTGGGGGATGCTGTGGATACTCCCAAGGTCCTGACCCATCTGTTTGAGGTTCTGGATATTTCCCCACCAGCGGAGGCACCTCCGAAGAAGGGGGAATTCTTTGGGTTCTCTAAGCCCTGCTTGGAGTTTCCAAATCAGGATCATTTTGACAGCATGATTCTTAGAGAATGGGAGAAGCCGAGTCGCCTTCACGGTGTTCCTCAGGGATGGGATAGGAAGTATCCCTTTCCGGTGGACGCGGTGAAGCGATGGTCTTCCCCTCCCGAGGTTGACGCACCCATTTTAGGATTGTCCAACACCTCCGTTGTACATACTCCTGACGCCACTACCCTTAAGGATGGCGAGGACAAGCGCATTGATCAGATGGCATGTCATGCCTTTGCCAGTGTGGGTTCTGCCTTGCGGCCTGTCTGTGCATCGGCACTCGTGGCTCTTGCTATTAGGTCCGAGATCAGGGACTTGTTAAATGGGTCCCAGCTCAACACGGACAGTGTTGAATTCACAACCCTTAAGAGGTGTGAATTGTTCATGACTTTTGTTTTATCGGCTATGGACGACACTATTACCATGTGTAGTAGAACTTCTGCCCTGTTGGTGGCCATGCGCCGATCGGTCTGGCTGCGCCAGTGGGCGGCTGACATTGCAGCCAAGAAGTCACTTACAGCTTTGCCTTTTTTGGGAACTCGGCTGTTTGGAGAGAAATTGGATACTGTGGCGAAGGGTGGGAAGCTACCTCCGCGTGAGAAGATGCATTGCTCCTTTCGGGGGGCAAGCTCCTTTAATCCTTCCTTTCGTGGTGCCAGAGGGGGCAGAGGTCTTGCCTACTCTGGCTTTAGAGGTGATTCCTGGAACAGAGGTAGAGGTCGTGCCTGTCCGGCCTCTACCTGGGGTTCCAGGCCCAAGCCCCCTTGCGGGTGGGGGGACGGCTGCGGCTCTTCTTCCAGGTCTGGTCCCAGGAGGTCACAGACAAGTGGATATTGGAAGTGGTCTCGTCTGGGTACAAACTGGAGTTCGAGTCCCGGCCTCCTCTTAGATTCCTAAGGTCTCGGGTGCCATCGGATCCTCGGGCGGCGCAGGGGCTCCTGTCGGCTGTAAAGAACCTCCTGGACATGGCGGTCATATGCCCGGTGCCTCTTTCAGAGAGAGGTTGGGGCTATTATTCCAACCTCTTCACGGTTCCCAAAAAGGATGGCCCCATAAGACCCATCCTGGATTTGAAGCTTCTCAACAGGTTCATCAGAACCAGGAAGTTCCGCATGGAGACTCTGCGTTCAGCCATCGGTTCCCTTCGTCAGGGGGATTTCATGACGTCCATAGACATCAAGGATGCTTACCTTCATGTACCAATTTTCCCAGCACACCAGAGATTTCTCAGGTTCGTGGTGGGAGATCAGCATTTCCAGTTTGTGGCCCTCCCGTTCGGGCTGACCTCGGCACCGAGGGTGTTTACAAAGGTTCTGGCGTGCATAATGGCCCTGCTCAGAGCCCAGGGCATTCGCATTGTGCCGTATTTGGATGACCTACTCATTACAGCTTCCTCCCTCTGCCAGGCCGAGTTGGGCACTAGGACGGTGGTGACGACGCTGGAGAGGTTCGGATGGGTGATAAACCAAGTCTTTTCTCTCCCCATCAAGGGAGATTTCCTTTCTGGGCATGAATCTGGATACCAGTCAGGCCAGAGTGTTCCTACCTTCTCCTGACCAACCCTCGCCCTTCCATTCGGCTAGGGATGACTCTGGTGGGTCTGATGGTGGCCTCCTTCGAGACAGTCCCCTTTGCTCAATTCCACATGAGGTCGCTACAACTCCATCTATTGCTGAAATGGGACAGATGTCCACAGTCCTTGGATCAGTCTTTTCTGATGTCTCCCGGGGTTCGGCAGTCCCTTCAGTGGTGGCTGGAATCAAGCAATCTGATGAGGGGCAGGTCGTTCCTGGCCCCTCGTTGGGAGACAGTTACCACCGATGCCAGCCTGTCGGGCTGGGGAGGTTTCTGGAAAGATCATCAGGGGTTGTGGGGTCCTCAGGAGGCTCACAACCCCATCAATGTCTTGGAGCACAGAGCTAGCCGCTTGGTTCTGTCGCGTCTGACATTTCACCCACAGGGTTTACCGGTTCAGGTTCGATCAGACAATCGTACTGCGGTAGCTTACATCAATCACCAAGGAGGGACTTGCAGCAGGAGTGCCCTCAGGGAAGTCTCTCTGATTCTGACATGGGAGGAGAGCAATGTTCCTTGCATCTCGGCAGTGTACATTCCGGGAGTGGAGAACACTGAGGCGGACTCCCTGAGCAGGGGATTCTCTCGCCGAGGGGAATGGTTTCTCAACCACAGGGTGTTTCGGGCCCTGTGTCACAAGTGGGGGACTCCGGAGGTGGATCTCTTTGCCTCTCGGCACAATCACAAGCTCCCAACCTTTGTATCTCTGTCTCAGGATCCTCTGGCCCTGGCAGTGGATGCCTTGTCCCTTGCCTGGAGGGATCTGGGGTTTCTGTACCTGTTTCCCTCCTTCTCCATGGTGGGCAAGGTAGTGCGCAAGCTGGCTCTAGAGGGGGCACCAGCAATTCTGGTAGCCCCAAGGTGGCCAAGACAGGTTTGGTTCGCAGACGTCGTAAGATTGGCGGTAGATCAGTACGGGCTGCCCCTGTCTCCGGATCTGATCTCTCAGGGTCAACTACGTTACCCCAATTTACAAACGCTTGCTTTGACGGCGTGGCTGCTGAAACCTTCATTCTGAGGGAGGAAGGTTTGTCTGAGGCGGTTATTCAAACCTTGATTAGAGCTAGGAAGAGGTCTTCCTCTACCATTTACTATAGGACTTGGCGGCCCTATATTGACTGGTGTGAGGCTAGGGCCTTACCTTGCAGGGTGTTTTCGATTCCTAGGATTTTGGAGTTTCTACAACACGGTCTGGATCTGGGGTTCCAGCTCAGTACTTTGAAGGGTCAGGTTTCTGCCCCGGCTGTCTTTTTTCAAAGGTCTTTTGCTTTGCATCATCTGGTCAAGACTTTTTTCCAAGGGGTCACTCATGTTCGGCCCCCTAGGAAGCCTTTGGTTCCCGTTTGGGACTTGAATTTGGTTCTTTCGGCCCTCCAGGGGCCTCCCTTTGAACCGATGCAGGATGTGGCTCTTTCTGTGCTCACTTAAAAGGTTGCCTTTTTGGTGGCTATTACCTCTGTTCGGCGTGTCTCTGAGTTGGAGGCTCTGTCTATTCAGGCACCTTACTTTGAGAGACACCAGGATAAGGTGGTTTTTCGCTTTAAACCAGATTTCCTTCCTAAGGTGGTCTCTGCCTTCCCTCTCAATCTTCTCCCTTACTTGTGTCCTAGGCCTAGCAATGACAAGGAGAGGGTTTTGCACTCTTTGGATGTGGTTCGTTGTGTGAAGTACTATTTGGTTGCTACTTCTCCTTTTCGTAAGACGGACCCCTTGTTCGTGGTGCCTTCCGGGCCCAGAAAAGGTTTGGCGCCCGCCAAGTCTACCATTAGTAAATGGATACGTCAGGCCATTGTTGGGGCCTATTCCGCTAAGGGGAGGGTTCCTCCTTTTAAGATCACTGCTCATTCTACTCGTGCTGTTGGGGCTTCCTGGGCCTTACAGCACCAGGCTTCTGTTGAACAAGTTTGTAAGGCTGCTACTTGGCCGCAAGGTTCTGCAGCTGCAGTGGTTTAAATTGGTGCATTTTTGCTGTATTTGGATCCCCACATATGACGGACACTGCTATTGGATGTCCCATATGTCATGAATAGTGGAAGCGGGGTGTGTGACATACTTGGAATAATACCATTTTGTGATTACTCCCCTTTAAAATGGGTATTATAAGTATGTCACACACCCCGCTTCATCCCGCCCTTTTTTTTTTTGTATTCTGGATCCTTTTTATGGTTAAGATTGTTTTATTAGCTCTTCCTGGTCCCCTTACTGCTGTCATATACTGGGGAATGTGTGGGAGGTCCCAGGTATTTATGGACCGGGAGGGGCTTCTTTTTTGCTTTCATCTCTGCAGAAGTTCGCTCTCTACTGGACCATAACCCATATGTCATGAATAGTGGAAGCGGGGTGTGTGACATACTTATAATACCCATTTTACACATCTGCTGCACTAGGTCTGGTGCTCAGAAACTGCCCCCGGTCTCAGATTGAGTCGCCGTGATGGGCGCTCGTCCCCTGGCAACAACAACAGATGCTAGGCCTTGTATTAGTACATCGGACATGTACTTTAAAGTGCCATTACAGCACATTTTAAAAGCACGCCCTACTCTGTCACCCTTCCCTATCACTAAAGCAGGGTGGGGAAGGGGTTAAATAAAAAACAAACACCCAGTGGCGATGAACCGTTCTCGTCGTAGTGCCAGGCACCATCACCTTTACTCGGTTGCCTGATGCCGCCAGAGCAGGCTGGGGAGTGCCTGCTGAATGGGGCTTTAATAGGAGATGTAAACTGTTCTATGTATAAGATGCATCTTTGGATCCCAGTTCCAGCCAGAAATACTCCAATCACCAGGAAATACTATATTTGATACTAATGAAATTCTGGCAATAAAAACACAGCACCAATGTTTTTTTACACCTCCTGACTCTTCTCCTTATTCAATCCCATGACCACTGTAGGAATAAGTTATGTTGTCAGGTTAAAGTTGGGCGGGGTGTGTGACTTTTTAGTTTTAGTTAGTAATTCGTATTTTTGAGGGCTGCTACATTTTGGGTTTCGGATGGGTGGCGGGGGCATTTCTAAGGATTACCTATATTGAAAGCATTGTGATTTTATAAAGTACTCAATGAGTCACTGGCACCATAGCATAATAAGCACATATTTTGCCGTCATTTGCTTCGTCTCTAGTGACTGGGGACAGATCCTCCAAATGGGGTCACAGATGCCATAAAGGGCTTTCACTTAGCTCTAACCTTGAGTTTTCTTTTTTTGATGATGTTTAAAACCAGTTGTGTGCTAACTTTATGAAACCTTCTATTAGGTCCATCAGCACCAGGACAGAGGGGAAACCTTTCAGTGTCAGCTCTGCCCTTTCACCTCGTCACGCCATTTCAGCCTGAAACTCCATATGCGCTGCCATCAGCACTTCCTGCGGGCAGAGGCCAAAGTAAAGGAAGAACCCAGTGATGCTGACGTCAAGGAATCATCTTTCAACAACTCCTTGGGAAGCCATGATGAGGGAAGCGTCTCACCTAGACAAAACTCTTTACTTCCTGAACCATTGAAACAGATTCACGTTGTAGCTGCCAGTTTTCTACCTATTAAAGAGGAGCCAAAAGACAGTGACTGTCCCTCTGTGGTGCCCTATGCTGACAGACCTAACAGCAACAGCAGTATAAAGCTAAAAGACTCGCTGGACTTTGTTACATGCCCTTCTTCACTTTTCAACCAAGATATTTCCGTCAAAATGGCTTCTGATTTTCTGATGAAGTTATCAGGTAGGTGATTTGCAGCTCATTTGTACATGGGTCATGTTACCATTTTTCACTTCTGTTGCCCTGCCTGTTGGGGTAGCTAATCCAATGCTCAACTTGTGTAATAGACCCAATAGGTCGATGTTGAATAGCCTGGTAAGTGATTAATATTTGCTTTCTGCATATTCTTGATATGATCCCCTAAATCAGGGTTTCCCAAACTGTATTAGGTGAGATCCTATTGAGTGGTACGTGGTGATGCTGCAGACTAACCTGTACCCCAGTCTGAACAGCTGTCATCTTCACTTCACTTGAGGCCAATTTGCGCCATACTTACTATTGCTCCAATAGTGGATGGACACTATGTATGTGCATTTTTGGGCATCATATACACTTTCTATTGTTAGTTTGTGTGTTGTTACGCACAAAAACATACCACTCAGTATTTGGAAAACTCCTGCCATACATCATACATCTTTATAGGATTTATATATCATGGGTGGATAATAAGCTGATAAAGGACTTACCAGTTCACCAACAGGCTTTGTTGTCAGTCAATGCAATGCGTTTAGAAAATATATAGATAAATATATAAGTGTTTACGGTGTGTTTTATAGGTGCAAATAAAAATGTGATCCCTAATAAAGAAATGAATTCACCCCCTTAGTATTACTGGCAATACTGAAATACTGGCGTTTGAAAGGTGTGATTTATTCCTTAGCAAGGCTGTGATGTTTGTTATTTGTGCCTAATGTTTCTTTGATGCCGACGTTACCACATGTTACTAGACCATACTTAAAGCAAAGGAAAGCCATGGCATTAAACAGCATCTAACTTTGTTGAACCATTCAATTTAACAACAGCAGCAATGACTCAAAGAGGAAGGACTTCTGGCTAAACAGGCGGCATTGGCAGAGAGCAGAGTTACCAGTTTACAAGACACTAAGAGGCTGGCAAATCACCTGCGGCAAGCGTTTGACTTGCCACTAACCCCTGGCTGCAGCCTCGTAGCCTTCAGGGCCAGCTGCTCTACCTGCCCCCATAGCTGGTGCCCGGTTGGTTTTGCTTGGATAGGGGGGACCCCCACACCATTTCAAAAAAAGGGTGGACCCACCCCTGGAGAGGGGTACCATATTTGTTGATGGATGATGCAATGTTGCCTTTAAACTGGATGTCCAGTCTGCTTTTTTGCATTAATGTGACCTCAGCCCCAACTGGTGATATAGGTTGTATCTGGTAATGTGTTAGATAATTACTGAATCATTGCAGCTGGTTTACCTGAGAATGACTGATGTGGTGACTATTGGGCAGACATGTATGCTTATAGGAGGTTTATGATACATGCAGTCACCCAGACACTGATGGTAATGACAGAGTAAAAAAAAACGTGCCTGGCATGTATCTACATTTAACTAGCCAAAGTTAGCCTGTGTCACCTTTCTGGTGTGGGTTATCTTTGGTATGCCGGGGAGTTACTCACTGGTGTTTGTCAGCTCCTTCCCTGATCTGTTAAAACTCTCTGCAGGCTACATGTCTAGTGTTCTGGAAAGAAGAGCCCGTTTTACCCCCTGTGTTTCCTTCTCCGTTTAAAGCGGGATAAAAGTCTGAAATATAAATATATATTTTTTTACTCTAAAAAGTATTACGTTTGCAAACTGCTACATGCTTTTTAATAACCTACTCACCGTATGTGGCTGCCAGCTCCCAAACACCTCGCTCCCACGCCACCATCTTGCTACACTCAGAAGTATTTATCCTACATTGTTCCCGGGTGCAGCCTTTGACCTTGCGTCGGCTCCTCACATGGAGCGGCTGGCTTTTCTTATCCAGAGGTGGTGACATCAACATCGAGGAGGCGACGGGAGCTGTGGCGGGTGCCCTTCGGCGGGAGACCTTCAGTGAGGGCATGCAGCCTTTCTTCTCAATCGGTGGGGACATCGAGGAAACGACAGGAGCTACTGCACTGGACTATTGACAGGGGACCTTTAGCAAAGTCCGGTGACCTGCCAGTGATTTTACCACACTACATCAACCTGGAAGCAGCAGCCGACTACTGTTTTACCCTTACTTTTGGTCCACTTTAAGGCTTGTTTCATGGCATCGATGATGACTGGATGGGTGTATTTTGATAACTGGTAAAATGTGATGAAGGGTGCGCTGGAAATGTAAGCTAAAGCTGCAGCCTAATAACTTAAGAGGTCACGCCTTAAGAGTGGTAGCAAAGAAAAGGGTGGTTTCTATTGTTAGATTTTTTAAGAGGGACGAAGCCCATCTGTAACAATGAATCGGGTTTAGGCACGCTTGATATCAGGTGTTAGAGGAGTATGTACACAGATATAAATATAATCAATTTATACCTGGAAGTGTATACCACCCCTAATAAACTATTTAATTAATATCAGCTGCTTACCTTGGTGTTTTTTAGAAGTTTGTTTCAGTTGCCAGCTAATAAAACAGATGTAGAGCCTTATCATTAAAATAGAATGAATGTAAGAGACTCACCGCTGTGGCCTGGGGGTTAATAACCTACCTAGGGCCTCCAAGTGTTCCAGATGAAAGAGTAATGGCAACTTCGTTGAAAAATGGTTGCACTTTTAGTTCCTCTTGAAAGTTCCAGATGATCAATAAATGTGCTTATAGTCTTTGCTTCTAAAATCAATATTTTTTATTGGTATATACACTCACGCTTAGAGTCCACAAGATAGTTAAAATCACAAAGCAATTGTTTCTTAAATGAAGCTGTAGCAGCAATTGAAATAGTCCTTAATCAGCAATGTCAATGGTGCGCTTCCAGCATTCAGCATTGCTTAATATGTCCCATGCTTACGTTTCATTAAGTAGCAAGGCATGTATCTGTTGTTGTAAAAAGTCCAAGGAAAGTTAGTCCGTTTTGTAATTGGAAGTAAGTAGTGCACACAGTAGCAAAGTAGCAAAGTTTAAGCCAATTCTTATGTCGGCGTTTCAGCCGTCTCTGATATATATGGTCCTTGCTAGTGTCTGTACTTCAGGTGTGTGTCCGACGTGCGTTTCGGCTCCTTTGCCGTCTTCCGGGTGTCTGTTTACAGACATGCGTGCTGCTTATAAGGAGGTGGGTGATGTCATTCTTTCCCCCTGCATGCTGGGAAATGTAGTTTGTTGTTGTATGCTCACAAGACCTTGTTGTCGGCTTCTGTGTAGTCACAGCCTGCATGTCTGCAACTTTAGATTGTTCAGCTGTCACTTCCTCATTGGCTCATTCATTATGAACAAAATTCATGAAGCATGAAATAATAAATATGATTATAATTAGTCAGACTATTTATAAATAAAAAAGCCGAAAATGTAACATTTAAATTTTTTGTTTTTGCACTAGTTAATAGCAAAAATAAACAGCAAAAAATATTAAAAATCTATAATTGTATTCGATGTGTGAACATATTAATAAATTATTAGTACATAAATAATGGGAAATTGGTATACCGTAAAAGGTAGTAATTACAACTTAATGGGGAATATAAAATATAATAGAGGGATATTGGTGTATAAAAGAGGGATATAGATGTATAACAGAGAGATATTGGTATATAAAATATATCATTATTGAAGTTCACTCAAGGGAAAATGTAAGTATATTAAAACCATAGTTACATTGTGTATAATAAATAAATAAATTACTATACACTAAGATCAATCAGAATTGTGCAAATTTAATTGAGTTATACTTATTATTGTGATTAAACGGGTGTTGCAGTAACTTAGTTGATTGTGGCTCTAGACATTATTAACTCTGAATTCACTGAATTGTTAAAAATACAATAAAAATGATTTGAGTCAAATAGATTAATTAATTTGAATTGTGACGCCCATAGTAAAAATATTAAAAAATATAAAAAAAAATTGTAAAAAACTTATAAAAGATGTTAAGGGAATATTAGAAAAAAAATATTTAATCCAGTTATTTTCCCAAAAATTTAAAAGAAGTTGGACAGAAAGTAATATATGTAAATCAGGTCAAACACTTGAAGTGATAGATTAGCTGTTTATTTGTTGTCAAGAAAGCAGTTGAGGTCTATCTCTACATTTAAGCCATTTGGATGTAGAGAATCTAGCTCAAAGATCCAGTAGGTTTCACGTTGTGACAGTGTTTTGAGTCGATTGGTGCCTCTCCAGTTTGATCCTACTTGTTCAATGGCCCAGAAATTCATACCTAGTGGATTTTCTTTATGTTTTTCTAAGAAATGGGAAGATAAATTGTGTGTTTTTAACCCTTTTTATGTTCCTAATGTGTTCTGCTATCCTGGTTTTTAATTTCCTGATAGTCCAACCCACATACAGTAAATTACATGGACACCGGATGCAGTACACCACTCCTTTGGAGTTACAGGATGTTGACCCTAGAATTTTGTATTCCTTTGAATTTATTGGGTTCGTAAAATTTTGAGGTTGTTCTTACTTCCCGGAGAGTGTTTAATGATTAATTTGCAGGCCTTACAATCTCGACATCTAGTGAATTTATTTTCCAATTTTATCTTTGATGGAGAATTAATGAAACTTTTTATTAGATGTTGAGACAAAGTTTGAGGTTTTTTGTAAATAAAGCTGGGTTTTTTGATAATCACCTGGCTTAAAGTGGGATCTGTGTGGAGTATGCTCCAATGTTTCTTAATTATAGCCTCAATATATTTATGGTCTCTGCTGAATTTGGTGATGAACGGTATTTCTTTTTCTTTTCTTATCTTCTTTTGGATCTTCGGATGCAATTGATCTGATTTCTCTTCAAGGTTTTCATTAATATTTTTAATGGTGCGATCAAGGTATTCACTTTCATAGCCCTTTTCTACAAATCTGGTCTTTAAATGTGTTGCTTGTTCTAAAAAGGGGGTGTTTTCAGTGCAGTTGCCTTTTATTCTTGTGAGTTGCCCCTTTGGTATGTTTCTATGCCAGTTTGGATGGTGGCAACTGTCAACTGGTATAAAACTATTTCTATCAATCTCTTTGAAAAATGTCTTAGTTTTTATATTCTTAGTATACAGTACGTCCTGCTCCAGATATAGTACTTACTATTGGGTATTACTCCGCCAGATGGCGCTGGACTGCAGAGACATCGAAAATAGGCTCCTCCCGGCCCCTCAAATACACAGGGACCTCCCACAAATCCCCAGATTTTCTCTACAATCTGGACTGCGAAGTACGAGAAATGTCTCTCTCTACTCGCAGGGTGAGCGGGGCTATTAGCCTGCGGCCCTGTAGGACTATTTCCACCCGTTCCATTAGTAATATGCCTCCCAGCCTTGGCTGCGCTGGTCGGGTGATGGTAGGCAGCACTGCTGTTAGGTGCTTAGGAGCGCTGCTCCACCGCAATCACCCACCAAAGGGTAGGCGGTTCAGGCTTATGGTGAGCCTCTATGGGATGCCCCTCCCGCACTATTGCCCCTTTCTCCGGTCTATTGGCGGGCCCTATTTAAGTGCCCGCTGTCGTCCCTCATTCTCCACGTAGCCTTCGGGGGGAAAAGGGGGGGGGGGGTTGTGTCTGTTAGTTCGTTAACTTGTGAGGCCTAGTGTAATTACTCCCACTTCCCTAGCGGGTTATTGGGGCATCCAGGGTTGCTGTACAACGTTAATCCCTATCGGCATATAGTGCCGCTATAATCACCATATGGAGGCATCTCAGGATAATGTGACCGGGGTTCCTTCATGACAAGCCCGGCTGTGTGTAGCGAGTGGGAAGTCTCATGTTGACGCTGACAAGGCGCGGGTCTGTGTACCCTGTGCTGATCAAGTGCTGGCGCTACAATCTGGCTTTCCAGTGGCTGGCCCTGCACCTCGTTTCACTTCACCTACTCCCCCAAGCTTAAATCTCACTCCTAGTTGCATACAAGTGGGGATTCTCAGCCTGATGTGTCTTCTAGACTGGCTACTGTTGAGAAGTTGATTGCTAATACCTTGGCACGTAAGGCCACTGCTAAAAAGCGGCACTTAACGCCTAATGTCACTCTTTTTCCTATGGAAACTGAGGAGTTCTGGCATCTTGGTGGCTATACCCCTTCGGACGAAGGAGAGCTTTTCTCTGACTCAGGGTCATCTGATGAGAGGCCAAGGGGCCATGGCGATTCTGGCTCTGACCCCTGGCCCCCGGATGACACTGATAGGTTGCTGACCCAGATTTTTGAGGTTCTGTCCATTTCTCCCCCTGTTGCGGCTCTCAGGCAAAGGGGGGTGCTTTTCCATACCGCTAAGTCACGTTTGGAATTTCCTGAGCAAGCGCATTTCAATAACCTGGTGCTCAAGGAATGGGAGCGCCCCAGTAGACTTCCCGGGGTACCTAAAAGTTGGGATAGGAAGTATCCCTTTCCTGCTGATGTGGTAAAGTGTTGGTCATCCCCTCCCGAGGGGGACGCCCCGGTCCTAGGGCTATCTAACACCTCTGTCATGCATTCCCCTGACTCTACTACCCTGCGGGATGCTGAGGACCGGCGCATTGACCAGCTGGCGTCCCATGCCTTTGCATGTGTGGGGACGGCGCTGCGCCCGGTCTGTGCCTTTTGCCATTACCGCTGTGGCCACTAGGACCCTGATCAGAAGTATACTTGATAGTGCCCCTGATGATTTGCCTTGTGAGGTGTTTAATGCACTCTCCAGTTGTGATGTTTTTGTAAATTTTGTCCTCTCTGCCTTGGATGACACCATTAGAATGTGTGCCAGGACATCCGCCCTTGTGGTGGCTATACGCCGCTCGGTTTGGCTACGCCAGTGGGCTGCTGACAACGCTGCCAAGAAGGCCCTCACTGGTTTTCCCTTCAAAGGACTATGCCTATTTGGGGACCGCCTGGACCTTTTTGCCAATCTCTACATCAGGCAGAATTGGACACTCAGCTGGTGGTGTCCACCCTGGAGTCATTTGGATGGGTGATCAACCAGCCCAAGTCCTCACTGTCCCCCTCCTTGGTGATTCCATTCCTAGGAATTAATCTGGATACAGTTCAGGCAAGGATTTTCCTTCCTCAACAGAAGGTGGACAGTCTGATTGCAGAGGTCCAGTTCCTGCTATCTTGTCATCATCCCTCCATCAGGCAGGGAATGCAGCTGGTGGGCCTGATGGTGGCGTGCTTCAAGGCGGTCCCTTATGCTCAGTTCCACTTGAGGCCTCAGCAACTCCACCTCTTGTCATTATGGGACAAGGACCCAGCGTGCCTGGACAGGGTCTGTGTGCTCTCCCCCCTGGTCAGGAGGTCCCTCGCGTGGTGGATGGACTCAAGGAACCTGTTGAGGGGCAGATCCTTTCTTAGCCCTTCCTGGGAGATAGTCACCACGGATGCCAGTCTGTCAGGTTGGGGGGGGGGTTCTGGAAGTCCCTGCGGTTCCAGGGGAGGTGGGGCCCTCAGGAGGCCCACAATCAATGTCTTGGAACTGCGGGCGATCAGGCTAGTTCTGGCGCAGTTGACTTCTCATCTTCGGAGCAAGGGGGCCCTCCAGTAAGTGTCTCTGATCCTGACCTGGGCGGAGACCAATGTTCCCTTCATATCAGCTGTGTACATCCCGGGGGTGGAGAATCTCCTGGCAGACTCTCTGAGCAGGGGGACCTCTCGCCAGGGAGAATGGTCCCTATGCAGCAGGGTGTTCCAATCTCTGTGTCACCGTTGGGGCCAACCAGATGTGGATCTGTTAGCGTCCTGTCACAATCACAAGCTACCGGCCTTTGTCTCCCTGTCCCAGGATCCTCTGGCCTTGACCATGGATGCTCTAGCAATGTCATGGCAGGACTTTCAGTTTCTGTATGTCTTCCCTCCATTCTCCCTGCTGGGCAGGGTTCTGCGCAAGATTGCTCTGGAAGGGGTGCCAGCAATTCTGGTGGCCCCCAGGTGGCCAAGAAGAGTGTGGATCGCAGACGTGGTGTAGCTGGCAGTAGATCAGTACACTTCGCCCGTGGTGCCAGATCTGCTCACTCAGGGCTCACTACGCCATCCCAATTTACAAACTTTGGCTTTGACGGCCTGGCTGCTAAAACCTCCATCTTGATGGAGAAGGGGCTGTCTTTCTCTGTTGTGGATACCTTGATTAAGGCTAGGAAGAAGTCGTCGTCTTCTTCTATTTATTACAGGGTTTGGCGTGCCTACATTGACTGGTGTGAGTCTAAGTCCTACAGCATGGGTTGGAGATGGGACTCCAACTTAGTACTCTAAAAGGTCAGGTTTCTGCCCTGGCTGTTTTCTTCCAGAAGTCCTTTGCTCAGCATAAGGACTTTTTTCCAGGGGGTGACCCATGTGCGTCCCCCATGTAAGACTATGGTGCCTGTTTGGGATTTGAACTTGGTTTTGTCTGCCTTGCAGGATGCTCCTTTTGAACCTGTGCAGGATGCTTCCCTGGCCATCCTTACCCTCAAGGTTGTTTTTCTGGTGGTTATCACCTCTGTTAGGCGTGTGTCTGAGTCTGCGGCGCTTTCCATTCAGCCCCCCTACCACGAGAGACACCAGGACAAGGTGGTGTTTCGCTTCAAGACAGATTTTCTGCCTTTCATTTGAATCAGGAAATTGTTCTCCCTTCATTGTGCCCTAATCCCAGTAATGCTAAGGAGAGGGTCTTGCATTCTTTGGATGTGGTTAGGTGTCTGAAGTACTATCTGGTGGCTACTGCACCTTTCAGAAAGACTGATGCTCTTTTTGTATTCCCTTCTGGTCCTAGGAAGGGTTTGGCTTCTGCCAAGTCTACTATCAGCAAATTGTGCCGTCAGGCTGTGATTCAGGCCTATTCTGCTAAGGGGAGGAATCCTCCCTTCCACCTTACTGCTCATTCTACTCGTGCTATTGGTGCTTCTTGGGCTTTTCAGCACCAGGCTTCTTTTGAACAAGTTTGCAAGGCTGCTACTTGGTCTTCTGTTCATACCTTTTCAAAGTTTTACAAGGTTGATGTTAGGGCCTCAGCTGATACCTTTTCAAAGTATTACAAGGTTGATGTTAGGGCCTCAGCTGATGCTGCTTTTGGCCGAAAGGTTTTGCAGGCGGCAGTGGTCTAAACTGTCTGCTGTTAACTTTGGGGATCCCACCCTACTTTATGGACACTGCTATTGGATGTCCCGATAGTAAGTACTATATCTGGAGAAGGACGTACTGTATACTAAGAATTTTACAATTCTGTGATTACTCACCTGTAGAATTGGTATTATGAGTATACAGTACGTCCTGCTCCACCCCACCCTTGGTTTTGCATTATCTTGGATCCCCTGTATGGTGATTGTTATCATTGTTACAAATTCTAGTTTGGGTTGTTTTTAATTCTCCCAGCTTCTCGTTAACTGCTTTTCAATGCTGGGGATTTGTGGGAGGTCCCTGGGTATTTGAGGGGCCGGGAGGAGCCCTCCTGTCTCCTGTCTCCCTCCTGCAGTCCAGCGCCATCTGGCGGAGTGATACCCGATAGTTAGTAAGTACTATATCTGGAGCAGGACGTACTGTATACTCATAATACCAATTCTACAGGTGAGTAATCACAGAATTGTATTTTTTTCATTTTCCTTATAAATTGTAATATCTAAAAAATTAATTTTAGATTCGCTAACCTCGCTTGTAAACAGTATATTCCAATCATTATTATTCAGAGTAGACAAAAAAGTCTGTAACTGTTCTATTTGGCCATTCCACAGAAAAAAAACAATCATCGATATATCTTTTATAAAAGACCAATTCTGTGGGCCTGATGATCCTTAAAACATCATGTTCCCAGTGTGCCATAAATAGATTTGCCCCCCATGGCTACACCAACTTTTTGTAAATAAAAGTCTCCCTGGTACCAAAAATAGTTGTGTGTTATAGAGAATTCCAGACATTCCAACAGGAAATGAATCTGCTTGTGAGGTAATTGGCTTTTTGTTTCTAGGAAGAAACAAACTGCATCTATGCCTTTTTGGTGTGGGATGATTGTGTAAAGTGAACTAACATCAGCGGTTGCTAGAACTAAATTTGGATTGTCTGTAAATTGTTTGATCATATTAAGAAAAGAGACAGAATCTTTCAAATAGGCTTCTGTTTGTTGTACAATTGGCTGTAAGAAAGAATCTATATATTCTCCGAGTCTGCTTGTTAACGACCCTATGCCACTCACAATTGGTCTTCCCGGTGGGTTTTGTCCTTATGTATCTTGGGGAGGTGGTACAGAGTTGGTATTCTTGGTGTGCTTAAATTCAAATAATTACATTCATTCTTTGATAAAATCCCTTCTCTTTCCTCTGTCTAATAGATTAATTAATTTGAGATGGTAAGTCTTAGTTGGATCTCCTTTTAGTTTCTCATAGGTGTTTTGATCACTTAGTAATTTGTCAGTTTCCTGTAAGTTTTTAGTTTTATCCAGTACCACTATACCACCCCCTTTGTCTGCGGGTTTGATAATAATTTCTTTCTAGTTCTTAATACTTTTGATAGTTTTTTGATTTTCTTGTTCTTTTCTTTTTATCTTGTAAATAGATCTTGGTTTTATTTGTCTCAGATCTCGAATTACCGCTTCTTTGAACACTTTTACCGCACCATTTTGATTTTGTGGGTTAAATGTGGAATTGTTCCGAAGTTCACTATGCTTAAATTCGTTCTGTGTATTGTATTGGTTACTTAGAAACATAGAAACATATAAGATTGATGGCAGAAGGAGACCATACGGTCCATCTAGTCTGCCCTTATGTGTATACTATATGTACTCTTTATCTTAGGATAGATGTGTGCTTATCCCAGGCATGTTTAAATTCAGTGACTGTTGATTTTTCAACTACCTCTGCTGGAAGTTTGTTCCAAGCATCTACTACTCTTTCTGTAAAATAATATTTTCTAATATTGCTCCTGATCTTCCCCCCGACTAGCTTCATGTTGTGCCCCCTTGTTCTATCATTAAGTTTCTTCTTAAAAACACTTCCCTCCTGAACCTTATTCAATCCTTTCACATATTTAAAGGTCTCAAGCATGTCCCCCCTCTCCCTTCTTTCCTCCAGACTGTACAAATTAAGTTCTTTAAGTCTCTCCTGATAAGTTTTAAGTTTAAGGCCTTCCACCATTTTCGTTGCTGCCTTTGGACACGTTCTATTTGAATAATGTCTTTTTGGAGGTAAGGTCTCCAGAACTGCACACAGTATTCTAGCTGTGGCCTTACCAGGGCTCTATACAGCGGCATCACAACCTCCCTCTTCCTACTGGTGATGCCTCGAGCTATGCAGCCGAGCATCCTGCTTGCTTTTCCCACTGCCTGGCTACACTGTCCACTCATCTTGCAGCTATCAGTAATCAGTACCCCTAAATCTCTCTCCTCCGAGATTCTGGCTAACACAGTGCTGCCCATACGGTACTCAGAGCAGGGATTCCTTCTACCCAAGTGCATGATTTTACATTTAGAGACATTAAACTCTAGTTTCCACAGTTTTGACCATCTATCCAGTAAAGCTAAATCATTTTCCATGTTGCAGACACCTTCAGGAATATCCACCCTATTACTAACCTCTGTATCATCAGCAAACAGACAAACTTTTCCTACTAGGCCTTCTCCTATGTCACTTACAAATATATTAAAAAGAATGGGGCCCAGGACAGAGCCTTGCGGCACACCACTTGTAACTCGCCTTTGTTCAGATTGCACACCATTTACAACAACGCTCTGATACCGATCCCTCAGCCAACTGGAAATCCACTGAACTATCCAGGGATTGAGTCCTACCTTCAATAACATATCTATGAGCTCCTTATGTGGCACAGTGTCAAAGGCTAAAATCCAGATAGGCGATATCCACAGCACCATCTTCATCTAACACTTTAGTGACATTGTCAAAGAAATCAATAAGATTGGTCTGACATGATCTGCCCTCAGTAAAGCCGTGCTGTTTTGGGTCCAATAGGTCATTAATTTTTAGATGGGAAATTATCTGTTTTTTAAGAGTGTTTCCATTAATTTGACCACTATAGATGTTAAACTAACTGGCCTGTAATTACTGGCTTCTTCTCTACTCCCCTTTTTATGGATTGGTACGACATTGGCCATTCTCCAATTATCTGGAACCTCACCAGTTGAAAGGGAATGGTTAAGTAAATCAGTCAGAGGGGCTGCAATCACAAACCTAAGTTCCCTTAGAACTCTGGGGTGGATACCATCTGGACCCATCGCCTTACTTACCTTTAGATGTGCCAGCTCGGCTAAGACATCAGCCTCCAGAAACTCCGGAGCTGTGCCCTCCCAGCTGGATGTTGTGCTATGACCATGCCTGCTACCATCTGAAAATACTGAACAAAAGTAGCTATTCAGGTGGTCAGCTACAGCCTTATCTCCGTCAATATATTTATTTTCCATATTTCTAATTTTTGAGACTGCATTGTTTTTCTTCTTTCTGTCACCAATATATCGGAAAAAGGTTTTATCTCCCCTCTTCATAGATTTGGCAGTTTCTTCCTCCTTTTGCCCTTTAGCAGTCCTTATAATCAGTTTTGCTTCCCTCTGTTTAATATTATACGCCTCCCTGTCAGCTACACTTCACTTACTTTATACTTGTTATAGGCAGACTTCTTATATTTTATGATAGTGCTGACTTCCCTAGTAAACCATAATGGTTTTTTCTTCCTTTTATTCTTGCTAGTTTGTTTCACATATTGCTTTTAGTTGCCTTTAAGATGGCCATTTTTAATAGTGACCACTGGGCACTCACTTCTGCTACTCTGTTCCACTCACCTAATTTTCTTTCTACATACTCCGCCATTTCCTTGAAGTTTGTCTTCCTAAAGTCTAGCACTTTGGTTCTGGTGTGTGATTGCACAATGTCTGTTTTTATTCGGAACCATAAGCATTGATGGTCACTGGAACCCAGATTTTCTTCAACCCTGACCTCGGACACCAGATCCCCATTGGTCAGAACTAAGTCCAGAATGTTATCTCCTCTAGTTGGCAATGTCACAAGTTGTTTTAGAGACACTCCATTAAGTGCCTCTAATATAGTCCTGCTCTTGCATGTCGATGCACTTGGGATATTCCAGTCCACATCAGGCATGTTGAAGTCATTGTTCGACCACCTTCTAACATCATGACTAATACTAATGACTAATTTGTTACTGGTTATCGTTTCTCCTTCTTGGACAGTAGCTTCAGTTATTTTGGATTGGGGAACATCTTTATTTGTCTCCTGTGTTGCAAAGAACTTTTTTATATTTCATTTTCTAGTGAATTTTATCAAATTTGTTGAGACCAGTTGTGGGCACATACTTGAGTCCTTTGTTAAGGAGGTTATTCTCATTTTTATTAAGTGTTATTGTATTTAAATTAAAAATTCCCTCAGATTGTTTTGATTCTGTTACTTCTCGTGTTATGTTCACCTTTTTGAGTTGAATTCTAGCTCCTGCTCTTCCTCCTCTCTGTCTAGATCTTTTCTTTTTGGGGTATGGAACAGGTCCATATCTAAAAAATTAATTCCTGAAGGTTCAGTGTTGTATTTGGACTGTGTCAAAACTGTATGTTTGGGGTCCCCTTTAGGATGTTGCTTTGTATACTCGGAGTGTCTATTGTTTTCAGGATTAGTTCTGTGGTATCTAAAGTTTCGATTTATTGGTGATTTGAAGTCTCTGGTGGGACTTGTTTTTTGTCGCCTATTTCTAAATGTAGTTGTGTGTGGGCTTCTACCCATATGCACAAATGTGGTGTTTCTTCTATCCGGTAAATAATTATTATGTGATTAATAGACATAAGATGGATTGTTTTCTGATCGCCTTTCAGTCTTCTTCTAATATTTGTTACCCCATCTACTTCTGCTATCACGTCCTTGATGGTTGGTGAATCTATGGGTTTTAGAAAAATGTTTAAAGGTCTTGACTATGTACCCACTTAATGAGATGATACAATAGGGGGTAAATTACACAAAGGGTCGCACAACACAGGGAAGCTTAACCTAAGCAACCCTGGAATGTAAAACGAATCTATGGGTTGGTGTTCTGTGTTGGTAAGATCTATGGGCTTCCGATTTAAAATTATTTGGTTTAGGTTTTGTGTAGTAACTCTTCCTTCTTTTTGATTCCTCCAAATAACGTTGTTCATTTAAATATCCCTCATCATATTCAGATTCATGATCCCTCTTGGTGGATGTCTGCCACCTGTAAACCATATTATTTTTCTGATCTATTATATACCTGTTAATTTTTTTCAGTTTTTTTTATTCTTTGTTCCTTTTCATATCTCTTTAGTTGTTCTTTTATGTCCCTTATGTGTTCCTGATATTCACTCATCTCTTTGCATGGAAGTAAATTTATTTGTAATTCCTCTATTTTTGTCACTACATTTTCTCTTCTTTCTCCTTATGATAAGTATCATGAGGTTAATGCTGCATTCATCAAAGGAATTTTGCCATTCTTCTATGTCTGATATTGTACCACCAATGTCCCTTTCAGGTGCTATATCCCATCTTAAGCTTTTTGGGATACATTTTTTCTGTATATAAACCTCTAAGGTGTTAATATGCCACCTAATGGCCATTTCCTTATGAATAACGTTATTGACAGTCTTAAAGAGATCATCAAAACTTTCAGAAATCTCCTGCATGTCATCTTCCTCCTCAATAATTATATTAGATTTATTAAATTTCCTTCTTAGTTGGGAAATATCCATTTCCTGCTGCTCCTTTCTTGTGACCAGAAAGAATAGGTATATGGTTAAATGTGATGAAGGGTGCACTGGAAATGTAAGCTAAAGTTGCAGCCTAATAAATTAAGGGGTCACGCCTTAAGAGTGGTAGCAAAGAAAAGTTGTTATTGTTAGATGTTTTTAAGAGGGACGAAGCCCATCTGTAACAATGAATCCAGTTTAGGCGCGCTTGATATCAGGTGTTAGAGGCGTGTGTACACAGATATAAATATAATCAATTTATACCTGGAAGTGTATACCACCTCTAATAAACTATTCAATTAATATCAGCTGGTTACCTTGGTGTTTTTTAGAAGTTTGTTTCAGTGGCCAGCTTTAAGAAAACAGATGTAGAGCCTTATCATTAAAATAGAATGAATGTAAGAGACTCATCGCCGTGGCCTGGGGGTTAATAACCTACCCAGGGCCTCCAAGTGTTCCAGATGAAAGAGTAATGGCAACTTCGTTGAAAAATGGTTGCACTTTTAGTTCCTCTTGAAAGTTCCAGATGATCAATAAATGTTCTTATAATCTTTGCTTCTAAAATCAATATTTTTTATTGGTATATACACTCACGCTTAGAGTCCACAAGACGGTTAAGATCACAAAGCAATTGTTGCTTAAATGGAGCAATTGTTGCTTAAATGGAGCAATTGTTGCTTAAATGGAGCTGTAGCAGCAATTGAAATAGTCCTTAATCAGCAATGTCAATGGTGCGCTTCCAGCATTCAGCATTGCAAGGCAAAATGTAGCTGTTGTTGTAAAAGGTCCAAGGAAAGTTAGTCCGTTTTGTAATTGGAAATAAGTAGTGCGAACAGTAGCAAAGTTTAAGCCAATTCTTATGCTCCTTGCTAGTGTCTGTGCTTCAGGTGTGTGTCCGATGCGCGTTTCGGCTCCTTTGCCGTCTTCCGGGTGTCTGTTTACAGACATGCGTGCTGCTTATAAGGAGGTGGGTGATGTCATTCTTTCCCCCTGCACACTGGGAAATGTAGTTTGTTGTTGTATGCTCACAAGACCCTGTGGTGTGGTGTACTGCATCCGGTGTCCATGTTATTTACTGTATGTGGGTTGGACTATCAGGAAATTAAAAACCAGGATAGCAGAACACATTAGGAACATAAGGGTTAAAAACACACAATTTATCTTCCCATTTCTTGGAAAAACATAATAAAAATCCACTAGGTATGAATTTCTGGGCCATTGAACAAGTAGGATCAAACTGGAGAGGCACCAATCTACTCAAAACACTGTCGCAACGTGAAACCTACAGGATCTCTGAGCTAGATTATCTACATCCAAATGGCTTAAATGTAGAGCTAGACCTCAACTGCTTTCTTGACAACAAATAAACAGCTAATCTATCACTTCAAGTGTTTGACCTGATTTACATATACTATTTTCTGCCCAAATTCATTAATCTATTTGACTCAAATCATTTTTATTGTATTTTTAACAATTCCGTGAATTCAGAGTTAAAAATGTCTAGAGTCACAATCAACTCGTAATACCCGTTTAATCACAATAATATGTATAACTCAATTCTGATTGATCTTAGTGTATAGTAATTTAATTTATTTATCTATTATACGCAATATAACTATGGTTTTAATATACTTAAATTTTCCCTTGAGTGAACTTCAATAATGATATATTTTATATACCAAAATCTCTCTGTTATGCATCTGTATCCCTCTTTTATACACCAATATCCCTCTATCATATTTTATATTCCCTATTAAGTTTTAATTACTACCTTTTATAGTATACCAATGTCCCATTATTTATATATTAATAATTTATTAATATGTTCACACATCGACTACAATTATAGATTTTAAATATTCTTTGCTGTTTATTTTTGCTATTAACAAAACAGAGTGCAAAAAAAAAAAAAAAATTAAATGTTACGTTTTCGGCTTTTTTATTTATAAATAGTCTGACTAATTATAATCATATTTATTATTTCATGCTTCATGAATTTTGTTCATAATGAATGAGTCAATGAGGAAGTGACATCTGAACAAACTAAAGTTGCAGACATGCAGGCTGTGACTACACAGAAGCCGACAACAAGGTCTTGTGAGCATACAACAACAAACTACATTTCCTAGCGTGCAGGGGGAAAGAATGACATCACCCACCTCCTTATAAGCAGCACGTATGTCTGTAAACAGACACCCGGAAGACGGCAAATGAGCCGAAACGCGCGTCGGACACACACCTGAAGCACAGACACTAGCAAGGAGCATATATATCAGAGACGGCTGAAACGCCGACATAAGAATTGGCTTAAACTTTGCTACTGTGCGCACTACTTACTTCCAATTACAAAACGGACTAACTTTCCTTGGACCATTTACAACAACAGCTACATTTTGCCTTGCTACTTAATGGAACGTAAGCATGGAACATATTAAGCAATGCTGAATGCTGGAAGCGCACCATTGACATTGCTGATTAAGGGCTATTTCAATTGCTGCTACAGCTTCATTTAAGCAACAATTGCTTTGTGATATTCTAATTGTGCCATACACTCCACTTCGATCTTCATGACATCTGGGTAATCTCCAGTAGAGGGCGAACTTCTGCAGAGATGAATATGCAAAAAAAGAAAGCCCCTCCCGGTCCATATATATCTGGGACCTCCCACCAATTCCCCAGTTCCTTCTCTGCAGGGAAGGCGACAAGACAGAAGATGAAGACTTCTTTACTTACAGGTAAGCCGGGCTCGCACCCGGCCGTCTACTGTCCCTATTACTGCCAGGATCCTTTGTAAATTGCCCCTATATTGAGCCTCCCAGCTTAGGCTGCGGGTCCTGGTGAAGGTAGGAGCACCCTATGGGTGCAGAAGGAGCACTGCTTCACCGTGAGACCTCACTATGGGGTAGGTGGTTATCCAGGTTTCTTTGTGATCCTGGTGTGGGATGCCCGTCCCTCTTTGCCTATGGCCGGAATTCTGGCAGGGTTCCCCCCCTTCCGGGTCCCTTATTCCCCTCCAGGGGGGGGGGGGGTTGCCTGGCCTGGCCGTTATTTCGTTTTTCCTAGCTTATGTCCCTGTGTGTGTTGGTGTGTTTTACACTGTGTGTGTTTGAGTGTGACATACGGGAAGTGTTTTTACGGGCATGTCAGGGCTGTGGCAGCCTGGGGGAGCTTCTCTCCCTCAGGCTGCGTTCGGGAAGGGGGTGGGGCCGGGCTCTCGGCGCGGCCGCGGTAGCCCCGCCCCTTCTTTGGCGCGATTTCTGTGCTCGTTTCTAGGGATCCGCGTTGCTGGGAGGGGGGCGTGGCCTCGGCCCGCCCTCCCCCTGCTCTCCCTCTTCAGGCATGAGGCTTCATGGGGGCCATCTTTTATCAGGATCTGTGTGGTAAGGGCCGGAGGGCCACTTCCTTAGCTTGTGTGTGGGGGCTCCTCTCTAGCGGGGGCCCCCACTGGTCGCGAGCATGTGTGCGTTTCTGCTGGGATACAGTTAATAAATAAAAAAAAAAAAAAAAAAAAAAAAATATATATATATATATATATATATATATATATATATATATATATATATATAGTGACTACAAGATCAAATGCTGTGGCCTTATATACTGTAAGGTTATTGCCATATTTACTCAGCACTGCACTTATGTTGCCTGTTTTTTGTGTGTTACAGATTGCCCTGTATATGTGCATATTAAGGGGTCCCTCCTGGTCCTGGGGTCCCTCCTGGTCCTGGGGTCCCTAGTGTAAAATTGTCTCCTCCCACCGGGACTTTTAAGGGGCATCCCGGGCTGCTTAGGCGTAAATTCCCTGCGGTCTTGCGACTGACCACAAAAATTCACCATATGGAGGCTCCGCAGGATACTGGGCTCAGGATCCCTCTGGGACAATCCGGGCCATGTGTGGGGTGTGGGGTATCCCTTACGGGGGAGAATGTGCTGATCTGTATACCATGCGCACAAAAGGCCATAACGCGGCAGTCTGGTACCCAGCCTTCTGGGTCGGCTCCTCCCGCTTCATCGCCTTCCCCTCCCCTTATACGTACCCCAAGTGACATTGGTACCAGTGGGGAGTCGCTTTCTGATGTTTGGGCTAAGTTGGCCAGCATCGAGAAATTTATTGCTAGCACTGTGGGCAAGAAGGCCCAGGCTAAAAAGAGACATTTGTCGTTGGCCCTGCCCGTGTGGGATGTTGATGACAATTCCGCTGATTTGTCAGATTATTCCCCGTTAGAGGAGGGGGAATTGTATCAGGAAACAGAGGCTGACTATGTTCAGTCTGGGAATGCCAATGTCGGGCAGGCGCTGGGGGATGCCGTAGATACGGCCACTGTTTTGTCACATTTATTGGAGGTGTTGGATATTGAACCGCCTGAGGCGCCCCCTCTCAAGAAGGGGGAATTTTTTGGGGCCCGCAAGCCCCGTCTGGAATTCCCTACCCAGGGTCATTTTGATGCGCTGATCCTTAGAGAATGGGAGAGGCCCAGTCGGCTTCCTGGTGTGCCTCAGGGATGGGATAAGAAGTATCCTTTTCCGGTGGAGGCGGTTAAGCGCTGGTCTTCCTCCCGACGTTGACGCGCCAGTTTTAGGTTTGACCAACTCTTCTGTGCTGAACACCACTGACGCCACTTCCCTTAAGGATGGCGAGTATAAGCGCCTTGATCAGATGGTGTGCCACGCATTTGCCAACTTGGGCTCGGCCCTGCGGCCTGTTAGTGCATCTGCCCTGGTGTCGCTTGCTACCAGGTCTCTTGTCAGGTACTGGCTGAATAACGCGCAGTTTGATCCAGCTGGCACTGAGTTCGCTATCCTTAAGAAATGCGAATTGTTCATGGATTTTGTCATGGCTGCGATGGAAGACTCTATTGTCGTGTGTAGTAGGACTTCAGCCTTACTGGTGGCTATGCGCTGATTGGTCTGGCTACGCCAGTGGATGGCGGGCGTTGGGGCCAAGAAGTCGCTCACAGCTATTCCCTTCTTGGGTTTGCGGCTGTTTGGAGATAAATTGGATGCTGTTGCTAAAGGAGGTAAGTTGCCTCAGCGGAGGAAACAGCGCCGCCCCTTTCGGGGGCGGGCTCGTTCACTCCTTCCTTTCGAGGGGCCAGAGCGGTTAGGGGTTTGGCCTTCTCGGGTGTTAGAGGCTCGTCCTGGAACAGAGGCAGAGGTCGGGTTCGTACCGCGCCTGCCTGGGGTTCCAAGCCGGCCATTAAACTGGCTCAGCAATGAAGGGGCGCCCTCACCCGCAAGGGTGGGGGGACGGCTGCGGCTCTTCTTCCAGGTCTGGGCCCGGGAGGTCACAGACGATTGGATCTTGGAAGTGGTCTCCTCCGGGTACAAACTGGAGTTCGAGTACTGGCCGCCCCCAAGATTCTTAAGGTCTCGGGTGCCCTCGGACCCTCAGGCTGCACAGGGGCTCCTGTTAGCAGTAAAAAACCTTCTGGACATGGGGGTTATATGCCCGTTGCCTCTGTCGGAGAGAGGCAGGGGTTTCTACTCCAACCTTTTCACGGTTCCCAAAAAGGAGGGTTCTGTGAGACCCATTCTAGATCTCAAGGTTCTCAACAGGTTTATCAGAGCCAAAAAGTTCCGCATGGAGACTCTGCGCTCGGCTATCAATTCCCTTCGCCAAGGGGATTTTATGACATCCATAGACATCAAGGATGCGTATCTGCATGTTCCGATTTTTCAGGCACATCAGAGATTCCTCCTTTTTGCGGTGGAGGATCAACATTATCAGTTTGTAGCTCTTCCCTTCGGTCTGACCTCGGCGCAGAGGGTCTTCACCAAGGACTTGGCGGGCATAATGGCTCTGCTCAGATCTCAGGGCATTCGCATTGTGCATTATCTGGGTGATCTGTTGATATCAGCTTCTTCCCTCCATCAGGCGGATCTGGACACCCACCAGGTGGTGTCGACCCTGGAAAGGTTCGGGTGGGTGATCAACCGCACCAAGTCTTCTCTCTCCCCGTCTTGTGTGATTTCATTTCTGGGTATGAATCTGGATACCATTCGGGCCAGAGTGTTTCTGCCCCAGACCAAGGTGCAGGGGATTCAGGACCTGATCCGCCTTCTTCTGGCCAGTCCTTGTCCCTCTATCCGACAGGGGATGAAACTGGTGGGTTTGATGGTATCCTCCTTCGAGGCGGTGCAGTTTGCACAGTTTCACATGAGATCTCTTCAACTTCAACTATTGACGTATTGGGACAGGTGCCCACAGTCATTGGATCAACCTTTAGTATGTCTCCCAGGGTTCGGAGGTCCTTTCGGTGGTGGCTGGACTCGAGCAATCTGGTGAAGGGCAGATCCTTTCTGGTCCCTTGTTGGGAGACGGTTACCACGGATGCCAGCCTGTCGGGCTGGGGAGGTTATTGGAAGAGTCATCAGTTCAGCGGGGTGTGGGGTCCCCAGGAGGCTCACACCCCCATCAATGTCTTGGAGCTCAGAGCCATTCGACTGGTTCTGGCTCGACTGACCCCACATTTACGGTGTCTTCCGGTTCAGGTTCGTTCGGACAGTAGCTTACATAAATCACCAAGGAGGGACTCGCAGCAGGAGTGCCCTCAGGGAAGTCTCTCTGATTCTGCACTGGGCGGAGAGCAATGTTCCTTGCCTTTCGGCAGTCTACATTCCGGGAGTGGAGAACACGGAGGCAGATTCTCTGAGCAGGGGATCCTCTCGCCACAGAGAGTGGTCTCTCAACCCCGAGGTTTTTCTGGATCTTTGCCGCAAGTGGGGGACTCCGGAGGTGGATCTCTTTGCCTCGAGGCACAATCACAAACTTCCGGCCTTTGTGTCTCTTTCTCAGGATCCACTGTCTCTGGCAGTGGATGCCTTGTCACTGGCTTGGAAGGAGTTGGGTTTTCTGTACCTGTTTCCACCCGTCTCCATGCTGGCCAATGTAGTTCGCAAACTGGTTCTAGAAGGGGCACCAGCGATTCTGGTGACTCCAAGGTGGCCAAGAAGGGTTTGGTACGCAGACGTCGTAAGGATGGCCGTAGACCAGTACCGACTTCCCTTGTTCCCGGACCTGCTATCTCAGGGTCATCTACTTTACCCCAATTTACAAACGCTGGCTATGACGGCTTGGCTGCTGAAACCTTCATCTTGAAAGAGGAAGGTTTGTCTGAGGCTGTTGTTCAGACCTTGATTAGGGCTAGGAAGCGCTCCTCTTCTGGCATTTACTATAGGACTTGGAGGTCCTATATTGATTGGTGCGAGGCTAGGGCCTTGCCTTGCAGGGTTTTTTCTATACCCAGGATTTTGGAGTTTCCTCAGCATAATCTGGATCTTGGGTTACAGCTTAGTACTTTGAAAGGACAGGTTTCTGCTCTGTCGGTTTTCTTCCAGAGGTCTTTTGCTTTACACCCGCTGGTTAAGACCTTTTTCCAAGGGGTGGCGCCCTCGGAAGGCTGTAGTTCCTGTTTGGGATTTGAATTTGGTTCTTTTGGCTCTGCAGGGTCCTCCTTTTGAGCCGCTACAGGATATTGCTCTTTCTGTTGTGGCTCTTGGTGGCTATTACTTCGGTTCGGCGGGTCTCTGAGTTGGTGGCCCTGTCGATTCAGGCCCCTTACTTTGAGAGACACCAGGATAAGGTGGTTTTTCGTTTTAAGCCGGATTTCCTTCCTAAGGTGGTGTCTGCTTTCCACCTCAATCAGGATATTGTTCTCCCTTCCTTGTGTCCTAAGCCTAACAATGACAAGGAGAGGGTTCTGCACAATTTGGATGCTGTTCGCTGTGTGAAGTACTATTTGGTGACAACTTCCTCCTTCCGCAAGACGGGCGCTTTTTTCGTGGTGCCCTGCGGGCCCAGGAAGGGGTTGGCACCTGCTAAGTCTACGATTAGCAAATGGATTTGCCAGGCCATCGTTGGGCCTATTCTGCTAAGGGGAGGTCTCCCCCTTTTAGGGTCACTGCGCACTCTACTTGTGCTGTTGGTGCATCCTGGGCTTTTTAGCACCACTCTTCTGTTGAACAGGTTTGTAAGGCTGCGACTTGGTCTTCCGTTCATACTTTTTCCAAGTTTTACAAGGTTGATGTGCGGGCTTCAGCGGATGCTGTTTTTGGCCGCAAGGTTCTGCAAGCTGCAGTGGTTTGAGTTGGCGCATTCTTTACTGTTTCTGGTTCCCACCCATGACGGACACTGCTATTGGATGTCCCAGATGTCATGAAGATCGAAGTGGAGTGTATGACACACTTAGAATAATAGCGTTTTGTGAGTACTCACCTTTAAAACGGGTATTATGAGTGTGCCATACACTCCACTTCGCCCCACCCCTTTTTTCAGGTATTCTGGGGCTTTTATATGGTGAACCATTGGTTTTTGATTGGAATTGGTGGGAGGTCCCAGGTATATATGGACCAGGAGGGGCTTTTATTTTTTTGCATATTCATCTCTGCAGAAGTTCGCCCTCTACTGGAGATTATCCAGATGTCATGAAGATCGAAGTGGAGTGTATAGCACACTCATAATACCCATTTTAAAGGTGAGTTCTCACAAAACTGTATTTTTAACCATCTTGTGGACTCTAAGCGTGAGTGTATATACCAATAAAAAATATTGATTGTAGAAGCAAAGATTAGAAGCACGTTTATTGATCATCTGGAACTTTCAAGAAGAACTAAAAGTGCAACCATTTTTCAACGAAGTTGCCATTACTCTTTCAACTGGAACACTTGGAGGCCCTGGGTAGGTTATTAACCCCCGGGCCACGGCGGTGAGTCCCTTACATTCATTCTATTTTAATGATAAGGCTCTACATCTGTTTTTTTAAAGCTGGCCACTGAAATAAACTTCTAAAAAACACCAAGGTAACAAGCTGATATTAATTGAATAGTTTATTAGAGGTGGTATACACTTCCAGGTATAAATTGATTATATTTATATCTGTGTACACACGCCTCTAACACCTGATATCAAGCGCGCCTAAACGGTATTTTGATAATTGCTTCAGGGGGACAATGACTTGGCCCTGGAGTTACTGCGCCTTGGATTCCTGGGCGCAGCCCGACCTTCTGCTTCCTTGAGAGAACCACAGGTCGGCTATAAACATGCAGAAGCTATAGAGACTGTGGTAGGAATATTATGAGTGACTTTTACTCA
Source organism: Gastrophryne carolinensis (assembly GCA_027917425.1). Lineage (NCBI taxonomy): Eukaryota > Metazoa > Chordata > Amphibia > Anura > Microhylidae > Gastrophryne > Gastrophryne carolinensis. The sequence goes on from CM051234.1 coordinate 164,710,038, forward strand.
ACCTAAGACATAGTTATGGTGCCATAGAGTAGATCACTTAGCCTAATAGGGACATTTATTATTTTTTATATTTATAGAGTAACTGAGCTAGGTAGACTTACTCTTTTTATATTAGTCATTCTGATACTGTCTCGTTTTAGGGACCATTACTGTGTTGTTTTTTCACATTATAGTGTGTATGTTTGTTCTATGCATGTATTTTAACATTGTGTATATTAAATAAATCGTTGCCATTTTCTTATTGTTAAAATCAGCTTTGTGGTTCATTAACTGGATGTCCTGGGTTAAGTTGTGTCCATGTGGGTTTTTTAAATACTAAAATAGTAGTAACTTGGAAAAAACTTACAGCAGAGGTAGTTGGTAAATCAACAGTAAGTGTATTTAAAGGGATTGTCCAAGATAAGTGTAAAAATAAATTGTTTGTTTATTTGCAATGTAGAAGATTCATCCTTCTGCATTGCACAGTTTAGCCTGAACTATCCCTTTAAAAATTCCTGGGATAAGCATACATCTATCCTACCATAAAGAGAACATACACACACAAGGGCAGACTAGATGAACCATGTGGTCTTCTGTCGGCAATTTTCTAGGTGGAAGGGTTATGTAACAGGTGGAAGAAATAAAAAATAAAAAAAGGGTTCAACTCCTGGTGGGCATGGCTTTGGCCCAGCTGTATCTGATTGGCCGGATGTGTCGTTCTGTCTACAAAAAGCTTTTACTTACTTAAACCGGACCAACAGCCTAACACAATTGGTAAAGTAAGGTAGCAGCCATTTTCCCTACATCCAGTCCAGGTCGTCCCAATATCCTTACAGATGGGTATTCGCCCCTAGGGGGCGCTTGACTGCAAGATCAAAGATGTAGCTCCTCCCGGCCCCCTATAAAGACAGCTGTCCCTCTATCATTCTCCAGTTGTTCATCTTGCAGTCTTGGCTGCATCAGATCGTTGGCACTCTCTCTCAGATATTGGCAGTAGAGTGGGGCCACCTAGCCCATCGGCTGCTGCGGACTATTTCCATGGATCCCTTCTGATCCACTACTGCCTCCCAGCCTCTGGCTGCTACGGGATCCGTGACGGTAGGGTGAACGCTGGGGTCTGTGGCGTTTGGCAGAGCTTAGGCTCTGGGCCGCAAAGCTTATACTAAAAGGTAGCCGGCAACAGGCTTATGGTGAGCCTGAGGAGGAACTACTATGTATAGCTTTCTGTATGTATCCCTCCCTGCCCACAAGCTTTATTTTGTGTCTTGGTACTGTGTTTTCACTGTGGTGTTTTTACTGTGCTTGCTGAAAGGCTTAACATGGCTCCTCGCTGGCTTAGTCTGGTCATACTCCCCTCCCTGCACTCCTTCATCGGCTGCCCGGGACGCATGGCTCTCGGCCGTCGCGTCCATCGGGCCTGTTGCATCATTGCCTGTGCGGCGCTGTCTGTGCAGTGACGGGGGGGTGGGCGCGTGTTCGTGCTATAATCGGTGGCCATTGCTGGCGGCGCCGCCATTTTGGGTCTTGAGCAGTGCTATAAGGAGGGGGCTGGCTCCCTCCCGCGATGCGCAGAGGGGGCAGAGCCTGGCGTCGGCGCACTGCTGTTGTCGCGCCCCCTCGAGGATCCTTCTGGAAGGCGGCTGGCCTGTGGAGGAAGGCCACGATGTCTGCTACTGCTGCTTCTGCCTCCCTGTTGCTGCGCTGCTGCTGGGATCACACTCGGGCCCTCTGGCTGCGGACGCTGTGAAGGAGCCGTTGGATCCCCATTGTCTGTGTCGTGAGTCCCTCTTGTTTGCTCAGGCTTGCTTGGTTTTTTGCATTGATGGCCATTTGTATTATGCCTAATCTGACCTGGGGCTCTTTTCTTTCTATTTTGTCTGTCTAGATTGTGGGCTGAAGTTGAGGGTTGTGGTTCCTCCCGGTCCCCCTTTTTTATTAAGAGGGATCGTTTTAGGCTTAGGCCAGTAGTGTCTTGTAGCCTTATTGATTTTTACTGTATTAAATCACCATAATGGAGGCATCAGGGGATAGTGAGCTGGGGGCCCCATTTGGGCAGGACAGGCTATGCCCCTTGTGCAGAAGGAATCCTCTGGGCGGATTCATCACTGTTTGTACCACATGCGCCAGAGGCATTATTTTGGACCATGAGCGGGCGGTCGTCCCTGACCCTAGCCTGGTATTGCCATCGGCCTCTCCGGACCCTCCACTGCTGCATTCAGCCCCCAGCGAAGGGGGAGCCAGCAAGGGGTCTCATACTGACTTTGCGCATAGGCTGGCCAATCTCGAGAGACAGATCTCGTTGTCGGCCCCTAAGAAGGCCTCGAATAAGAAGCGGCATATGGAGCCCATTTACTCGGACGATGATGATTTTTTTTTAAGGTTTGGGCTCTGCGGAGGAAGGTGAGTTGCCAGATGATTCACGTTCCACAGTGGATTATTCTGCTGGCGATGAATGTATTTCTGGCCCCTCTTACGAGGATTCGTGGCTCCCGGATGATACGGAGAAATTGCTTTCCTCAGTGTTTGATACACTGCACATTGTTCCTCCCAGAACGGCTAAGAGGAAGCAGGGTTATTTGTTTTGGCCTGAGAGGCAGAGGCGGGTCTTCCCGGAGCAGTCCCACTTTTCTAACATGATCCTTAAAGAATGGAAAAGGCCTAACAAGTTACCGTCGGTCTCTAAGGGCCTGGATAGGTGGTACCCCTTCCCTGATGAGCTGGTTCCGTTATGGTCTCACCATCCCGAGGTGGACCCTCCTGTGTCAGGTTTGTCCAACACTGCTGTTATGCCGTCGCCTGACAATGCTTCCTTACGTGACCCTATGTATCCCTTTTGTGGGGAACAGGCTGTTTGGGGAGCGCCTGGACCTGTTGGTCAAGGATGGTAGACTTCCTTTAGAGAAGGAAGCCTGCTCGGTCCTTTCGGAACCCCTCTTCCTATCGTTCCTTTCAAAGGGGGAAGAGGTTCTTCATTTCCAGGTGGCCGCAGAGATACCTGGGGCAGAGGTAGGTCCCGTGGCCGACCCAACCTCTCCTGGGGAGCTAAGTCCAAGCCCTCTCAGGCATGAGGAGGGGGGACGGCTTCTGCTGTTTGCTCAGATCTAGAGTCATGTCTCGGATCGGTGGATTCAGGAGGTAGTGTCCTCCGATTACAAGATAGAGCTGGCAGCCAGGCCGCCCACAAAATTCCTCCGTTCAAGCATATCCCGAAACCCGCTAAAGGCTCAGGCCTTGAGAACGGCTGTGCAACACCTCCTGCGGATAAAAAATATATAGATTAACACCGCGCTAAAATCTATAATAAATTTTCCTATGAATTCCTTAATAACAACTTTTTAAAAATTATTTTGCTACAACGTGTCAAACCTTTCATTCACAAAAAGTCCCACAGCATTAAATAGTTAAAAGACACGGAGCAACAAGGGCACAGTATGATGTGGCCACAAGAAACAGTCTTTAAAATGTTATTTGGGGGTTGTCCCACGGTGCATGCACATCACAGAAATGATCTTGTCACACGTGCCCGTCACCTCCACACATGTGCGCTTACCAGATTGATAAGATTTGAAAAGCCTTGAGACAATTTCTGCTATTAGGAGATTCCCGGTACTTCAATGCTTCAGTGCACTATTTATACACTCATCACGGCCATAATGGGATCCGCTCATATATTTTGAAAAAGCATAAAAGAAATCTAGTGCAACCCCGTGGGAACTTTTTTTTAAAAAGACAATTTAATAAAAAAAGATGCACTCACATATTCTTTGAAGTAATGCGCGCCAATACAAATACACAGGTTGGGAGGGAGTCCTTTTCTTTCCCTTTTTCCTTGCAACCGTTAAATTGGGCGTCAAAGCTTGAAATGAATGAAGTAAAAAGGTAGCCGCCGTCTCCTGTCTCTTCTCCTAACGCGTTTCGTTGCGTGTGCAACTTTATCAAAGGATCCTTTGATAAAGTTGCGCACGCAACGAAACGCGTTGAATATGTGAGTGCATCTTTTTTATTAAATTGTCTTTTTAAAAAAAAGTTCCCTCGGGGTTGCACTAGATTTCTTTTATGCTTTTTCAAAATATATGAGCGGATCCCATTATGGCCGTGATGAGTGTATAAATAGTGCACTGAAGCATTGAAGTACCGGGAATCTCCTAATAGCAGAAAATAGGCTTTTCAAATCTTATCAATCTGGTAAGCGCACATGTGTGGAGGTGACGGGCACGTGTGACAAGATCATTTCTGTGATGTGCATGCACCGTGGGACAACCCCCCAAATAACATTTCAAAGACTGTTTCTTGTGGCCACATCATACTGTGCCCTTGTTGCTCCGTGTCTTTTACCTCCTGCGGATAGGTGTGATTTGCCCTGTACCCCGGCAGGAACAGGGTCAGGGATTTTACTCCAACCTGTTCACGGTTCCCATGAAGGACGGAACTCTACGGCCAATCCTGGACCTGAAGGGTGTCAACAGGTTTGTAAGAGTCAGACATTTCCGCATGGAAACATTGCGGTTGGCGGTGAGATCGCTTCAGCCTGGCGACTTCATGACCACGGTGCACATCCCGATTTTCCAGGGACATCAGAAGTTCCTGAGGTTTGCTCTGGAGGATCAGCATTACCAGTTTGTGGCACTTCCATTCGTGATATCCTCAGCCCCCCGTGTGTTCACCAAGGTGCTGGCGGGCATCATGGCTATCCTGAGGAGCCAGGGCATTCGTGTGTCACCCTATCTGGACGACTTGCTGATTGCGGCCCAGTCCCTTCAGCAGGCCGAGAGGATGATAGACACCGCTCAGGTCAAAGTTTTTCTGCCTCAGCAGAAGGTTTTGGGTTTACAGATGCAGGTGCACGCCTTGCTGTCTTGTCAGCAACCGTTGGTACGTCTGGGGATGAGATTGGTGGGCCTAATGGTGTCCTGCTTCGAGGCAGTGCCCTTTGCCCAATTTCACATGAGACCTCTTCAACTGAACGTGCTGACCTACTGGAATCGGACTCAGGAGTCTCTGGAACATGGTTTTTCACTGTCCCCCCTGGCCAGGCAGTCCCTCTTGTGGTGGTTGGACTCCTGGAACATCTTGGTGGGCAAGTCCTTTCTGACTCCCCATTGGGAGATAGTTACCACAGATGCCAGCTTGATGGGCTGGGGAGGTGTTTGGCAGACCCAGAAGATCCAGGGTCAGTGGGGTCCGCAGGAGAACCGCTTACCCATAAATCTCTTGGAGCTGAGAGCTATCCGGTTGGTGCTTCTATGCTTGACTCCCCATTTAAGGGGTCGTCCAATCCCGGTTCGCTCGGACAATCAGACGGCTGTTGCCTACATCAACCACCAGGGCGGGACTCAGAGCAAGAGATCCTTCAAGGAGGTAACCCAGATTCTGACTTGGGCAGAGGAGAATGTTCCCTGCATCTCAGCGGTCTACATCCCCGGGGTAGAAAACCGGGAGGCAGACTCCCCGACCAGGAGTGCCTCGCGCATGGGGGAATGGTCTCTCAGCAGCAAGATTTTTCACGCTCTGTGTCTCCGCTGGGGTCAGCCGAATGTAGATCTGTTTGCGTCCAAACACAATCACAAGCTTCCAAGATCCTCTGGCCATTGCAACAGATGCTCTGGTGATTCCTTGGACGGAGTTCAAATTTCTGTATGTATTCCCTCCGTTTCCACTCCTGGGCAGAGTGCTGCGCAAGATAGCCCAGGAAGGGGTACCAGCCATCCAGGTGGCTCCTCGCTGGCCGAGAAGGAGTTGGTTTGCAGACATAGTCCAGATGTTAATAGATCACTACATCATGCCCGACGAACCAGGGCTTCCCACACAGGGGTCGCTGCAGCAGCCCAATTTACGGACTCTGGCTTTGACGGCCTGGCTATTGAAACCTCATTCCTGACGGAGAAGGGGTTATCTGCCACGGTTGTGCAGACAATGATTCAGGCATGGAAGAAGTTTTCTTCCATGATATACTACAGAGTTTGGCGCACCTATATCGTGTGGTGCGAGACCAATAGTCTTCCTTGCCGCATATTTTCTATTTCTAGGATTCTGGAGTTTTTACAACACGGCTTAGACTTGGGTCTCCAGCTGAGCACCCTCAAGGGTCAGGTCTCGGCTTTAGCCATCTTTTTCCAGAGATCCATTGCCAACCATAGGTTGATCAAGACTTTTTTCCAGGGAGTTACCCATGTCCAGCCACCGTGTAAGTCAGTATTTCCGGTGTGGGACTTGAATTTAGTACTATCTGCTCTTCAGGGCCCTCCTTTTGAGCCATTGTGCGCTGCGGCTTTGACTATGTTGACGCTCAAAGTGGTCTTTCTGGTAGCGATCACTAGAGATGAGCGAACCGGTTCGGACGAACCGGAATTCGCTCCGAATTTCAGGAAATATTCGATTCGGCACGAACCACAAAATATTCGGGTTCGTGCCGAATCGAATATTTCCTGAAATTCGGAGCGAATTTTTCCTGAAATGAAAAAAAAAAAATGCCAGCATGGTGGGAGCGGGCCGGCTTTACCGGCCCGCTCCCACCATGCCGGCATTTAAAAAACCCAAAAAAATGGTGGGAGCGGGCCGGCCGGCCCGCTCCGCTGTCAGCGGAACAGGCCGGCCCGCTCCCACCATGCCGGCATTTAAAAAAAAAAGCAAACACTCGGACGAATCGAACTTTTCAAAAGTTCGCTCATCTCTAGCGATCACCTCGGTTGGCTGCGCTTCGTATGAAACCACCCTACTTTGAGCTTCATAGGGATAAGGTGGTTTTTCGCTTTAAACCTGATTTTTTTTGGCTAAGGTTGTTTCTCCTTTTCACCTTAATGAGGAAGTTGTCTTATCTTCCTTGTGTCCAGCACCGGCTAATTCCAAAGAACGGACCCTCCATGTCTTGGATGTGGTCAGAGCCATAAAGTATTACCTGGCTGCAACTGAATCCTTCGGAAATCAGATTTGCTCTTTGTCCTAACATAAAGTTCTAGGAAAGGTTTGCCACCGACCATGTCCACTCTCAGTAAGTGGATCAGACAGGCGGTGGTATAAGTATATTCTGCCAGGGGGAAGGAACCCACTTTTCGGAACACAGCTCCTTCTACCAGAGCTATTGGTGCTTCTTGGGCGTTTTTTTAGCACCAGGCATCGGTTGAACAAGTTTGTAAGGCTGCCACTTGGTCTTCAGTTCATACTTATACAAAGTTTTACAAGGTGGATGTCAGGGCCTCAGCTGATGCTGTTTTTGGTCGAAAGGTGCTTCAGGCGGAAATGAAATTAACTATATGCTTTTCCGCACTGGGGATCCCGCCCAATTGGACACTGCTTTTGGATGTTACATCTGTAAGGATATTGGGATGACCTGGACTGGATGTAGGGAAAAATACAATTCTGTGAAACTCACCTGTAGAATTGTTTTTGGATACATCCAGTCCAGGTCGTCCCACCCATCCCTTGCGTTCATTATGTCCTGTTTGCCTGTTATGGTGATCAATCTTTTTTCTTTTCATAGGACATTGTTTTGTTCTAATCTTTTGCTTAGAGTACAAGCTGAAGCTATGTGAAGTAACATGGTTTCTTAAGCTTCCCGGCCTGTCCTCTTGTTGAATACTGCTTTTTAACCACTGGGGAATGATAGAGGGACAGCTGCCTTTATAGGGGGCGGGGAGGAGCTACATCTTTGATCTTGCAGTCAAGCGCCCCCTAGGGACGAACACCCATCTCTAAGGATATTGGGACGACCTGGACTGGATGTATCCAAAAACAATTCTAAAGGTGAGTTTCACAGAATTGTGAAAAGAGAGCTTCCTCTCCCAACTGAAATGTATAGTAACAGGAAGCCCAGCAGCACTTCCTCTTTGCAGGTGGCCTGCAAGCCCATGAGCGACCATCTTGTTTTTAAAATTTATCCCAGCAGGTGTTAGAAATTAAATTATAATATATTATATCTAAATTGCCCTGGAAAGTGATGCATGTGAGCACTGTTTGTTGTGTTGGTCTGATTTAATTCATTTTTGACAGTTGTTCCACTTTAACTTACTTTACTGACTTACTACAGTCAGAAATTAACTCCGTATAAGACCCTTTCTCGCTTTTTTTAATGTGAACCAAAACCCCAGATTTTGACTATCCTGGGTTTTGGTCTTTTCCCCCAGGTGCCCCGCTGAGTGAAACCCCCCAGGACGCTGATGCTAGCTCACCTCTTCCCGGTCCACAGCGCGTCTAAGAGCAGCGGCTCTGAGCGCCCTGGCACCGCCCATGCTTCCCTCTAACAGGGAGCGTTCCCATGCCTCCCTCTAACAGGGAGCGTGCCCATGCCGGCCATTCACAAATGTCTTAGATGCGCCATAGGACCGGGAAACAAGGTAAGTGAATGGGGTGACCTGGGGGGTTTCACACAGCAGAGCATCCTGATTTTGGATGCCCTGGGGGGGGGGGGATTGATCTGCCCGGCAATCTTATAGATCGGTGTGGGTTTTGGTCCACTTTAAAGGTTACATTTAGGCTAATTCTCATTTTTAGCTACTGATGGGCTTTAATAAATGAAGTAAGCCAATGCAATGAATCTGATAAATCACATCAGCAATATATTTTTATTCTCCAAGCGGTGATATTTTCTAACCAACTGATTTGTATTTTCCTCCCTTCAGGCCATTTTAATATGAAATAGTCTAAGAGTCCAAGGTGTTACCAACTACATAGTAACAAAGCACCTTAATTTTAATTAAGTCTTATATGCAATATCCACTATTCTGTTTTCATATCTTATTACTTTCCAGCCATAAAATATAAAACTGTGATTTAGTAACATTGTATGGTCTCTAAAACAAGCAAAATGTTTAATAAAATGTTAATAATTCACCTGAAAGTATTTGTGTTTATAGTGTGATGCTGCTCAATAATAGACTAGCCCTAAAGTAATGTAAAATGTTAGCTTGGGATTGGCATGCTGGAGGGGAGCCCGGGGCTGGTGCAGGATTGCTAATTGCTTTATGATTGCCGTGTGTTGTGCTAGTAGTATGCTCGTGCCCCCAGTAGCTGCCTTGCAGCACTGGTTAACTACCCGCTTATGTCAAAGGAGGTTCCTAAATGCTGCTGCAGATTTTAATATCGGTGGTTGCTGAGTTGGCGAGTGCATGATGCAACCGCACAGCAGAATTTACACAAGCAGCTTGGACATTAAGGTATTCTTAAAGAGGAACAACACGCAGGAATTTCACTTTCCTGTGTGTTGTTCCTCTCTGCGTTGGCATCTCAAATTGGGATGCCCCGCTTTGTGTACCTCCCCAGGTCGCCCCGATTTTTCAACGCGCCTTCCTTCTGCTCCCATGGCGCAGGCTCGGGTGAGAGCATGTGCACGGACTGGCTGAGAGGCGCACTCAGCCAATCAGCACACTCACTGTCACTCGGCTCCCTTCGGCGGCCCAGCAGGGCCCCAAGCCACATCCCCCGCCCACCGTGCTGCCGTGGCATGCCCGCGACGACCAATTCAGAAAGGCCAGGCGCAGGTGTGTACACCACTAGAGGTGAGAGGGAATGCAGCCGGAGCACACAGATGAAGTGAGGGCTCCAGGAGAAAGTGAGTGAAACTGGCAATTGGGGGGGGGGGGTTCACATAGCAGGGACATCCCAGTTTGCGATGCCCCAAGGAGTGAAACTCGGACGAGTTTCATCTGGGCTGCCCCAGGGGGAAGGACCTAAATTCGGGATAGTGAAAGTCCCGGGTTTTGGTCCACTTTAAAGTCATTCAACAGGCAAAAAAAATAAGACACCATACTCCTTTATCCCCCACAGACCATCGCTGATAGTCCGGCACTCTAAAACTTACCGGATCACACGATCAAAGTCCGGCTCCACCCTAGTCCCAAAGTGATCTTCACACCACTCTTGGCCAATGGGCTGCCCTACACCAGTCATCACAGGAACTATGGCATGCCCTCTTCCATTCACTGTAATGGAGGGGGACATGTCTGCACTCCACTTCCATTGGGATTTTTTGGGCTGTTGAATGACTTAATTACTTGTAACAAAGGTAGATAATTCTGCAGCAGTGGACCATCATTGCTTGGGTCCAGAATTTGAGGGTTGTATACGAGGTGTGTGTGTTATCACTAGTAATCTGGTTCTGATATGCACATCTTGACCACAGAGGGTTAGGCAAGCACAGTTTGTAGTTCCACTGTGGGCTCTTTTTCCCTCTTTTCCCTTGTCCACTGTGGATAGAATGTTTCATTCATTGCCACTTTGGAGTAGACTAGTTTGTTTCAAAAATGTATAGAAAACAATTATTTCTAGTATGTCACACCCCCCCACTTCCCGATATTCATGACACTTGGGAACCCGGCCTGTAGAGGGCGATCTTGCAGAGATGACATGGAAAAAAGGAGCCCCTCCTGGTCCATAAGTACTGGGTTCCTCCCACTATTCCTCAGTCTTTTCGTCTCTGCAGTCGGCGAAGCATTCAGAAGATGACTCTCCTTCAAGCTGCAGGTAGCCGGGTTTGCTCCCGGCCCTTTTTTTTCTCTATTTCTGTCTGAAACTTTTTAAACCTGTTTGGTTATATTGTATGCCTCCCAGCCCTGGCTGTGGTTCAGGCAAAGGTAGATACATACACCTTCTGGTGTATACAGGAGTATTACTCCTCCGTGAGACCTAAATGTGGGTAGGCGGCTTCCGGGCTGGTGTTCCCGGCATGGGATGCCCCTGTCCCTTTATAATCCCCTTGTGCCTTATGGGTGCTTTTCTATCCCCTCCCCTTAGTTCTCCTTTAACCCTGCTGGGTAAAAAGGAGGGGGGGAGGGGGGAAGGGGGGGGCGTTATCTGGGCTTATTTGTCACCATGCACAAAAAAAAAAAAAAAAAAAAAAAGAAAAGAGATATATAAAATAAGTCTTTATTTCTTATTTTTATTATGTATGTTTTACTATACTATTTAATAGGAAATGTTTTATTTAGATTTTCCTATCTCTGTCTAGGCAGCATTTTTTGCTTACCTATTAAAGCTCTTTGTTTTCTGACTGTGTTCAGATTTGAATTTTCCCTCCATTTTTGGCCATGTGATCCTGGAAGTGGGCGGGGCTTAGGCATGCTTTTATTCAGAGAGCACCTGTATGCTCTGTTTGACTTCCTGTTTCCTGCTTCCCTGTGGCCTTACCTCATGATGTGAGCTTATTGCATGGGCTGTGAGTACCCTTCAGCTTGGTTGAAGGGAGTTTTTTTCTGTCATTTATTTATATTGTGTGCATTTGGTGACTGTTTTTTTGTTTTCTCTGTAGGTAGAAACTCCTTATTTAAAAAGGGGTTTCTCCTGGTCTTTATATAAAAAAAAAAGCCCTTAAGCCTTATTTGGGGGTCCATTTGTGTTTCAATCCTCCCACTTGGGACTATTTAAAGGGGCATCCCGAGTAGCAATTGCGTAAATCCCATATATACTTGGCGACTATAATCAATTATAGTATAATACTAAACACCATATGGAGGCATCCCAGGATAACGGACATGCAATTCCCTCTGCACAGACTCGGCAATGTTTTGGATGTGGGGCATCCCTTGTTGGGGATAACGCAATTCTTTGCGTCCCTTGTGCGCAATTAACTATTATGCAGCAAACTGAGGCCCAGGCTTCAGGGCCTGCGGCTAATGCCTCATCTCTTACTCCGCCATGTCTTGTCCGTACCCCCAATGATATTGTCATGGGTGGTGAGTCGCATGCTGATTTATGTGCCATATTGGCTCATCTTGAAAGATTAATGTCTACCTCTATGCCTAAGAAGGCCTCAGCTAAAAGAAAGCACTTGACTCATGCCGCTCCGGCAAGGGAGTCAGACAATTGTGAATTGCTTGACTGGTCTGATCCTTCTCAGTTAGAAGAAGGAGAATTATTATGAGGAATCAGATGTTTCTGATGAACAGCAATTTGTTGGTACTGAGATTGAGCAGGGTGAAGCAAGTGTTGTGGATACCCCAAAAGCTCTTGCTCAGTTATTTGAGGTTTTGGTTATTACTCCTCCTGAAGTAGTCCCTCCTCAAAAAGGGGAATTCTTTGGAGTCTCAAAAGCATTTTGATGAAATTATTCTTAAAGAATGGGAGAAGCCTGCGCGGCTTCCTGGCATTCCCTTGGGCTGGGACAAGAAATATCCCTTCCCAGCTGATACTGTTAAGCGTTGGTCATCACCACCTGTGCCCACCGCTCTGGGCATGTGTACACTCGCTGCACGGATGGGTTAAATGCGGAGGACAAATTCCTATGTGTGCGCAAGCATACAATGGCCATCTATGCATTAATATTTAATTAATTTATAGAGAGACTGGATTTTTAAAAGATACTCTGCTCAGGAGTGGATGCCCCTATGCTTAATTTATCCAATTCTTCTGTGTTGCATTCTCCTGACTCCACTACACTTAAAAATGGAGAGGATAAGCGTATTGATCAAATGGCATGCCACGCTTTTTCCAGTGTGGGCTCGGCCTTGCTGCCTGTTGGTGCTTCGGCACTCATGACAGTGGCTATTAGGTCTGTTGTGAGAGACCTAATGAATTACTCAGGGCTTGATCCGGCCTCTGATGAGTACGCCGCTCTTAAGCGATGTAAGATGTTTGCATCTTTTGTACTTTCTGCCTTAGATGATACTCTGCTCATGTGCAGCAGAACCTCTGCCTTGTTAGTCGCCATCCGGCGGTCAGTATGGTTGCGGCAGTGGGCAGCTGATATTGTAGCCAAGAAATCGCTTACAGCGCTCCCTTTTGTGGGATTGCGCCTCTTTGGAGAAAAATTGGATTCTGTCACTAAAGGAGGTAAATTACCTCAGCGTAAGAAACGTCGTTCCTTTCGTGGAATGGCCTCTTTTAACCCTTCCTTTCGGGGGTCTAGATCCGGTAGAGGATCGGCCTTTTCAGCCCCTAGAGGGAATGCATGGAATAGAGGAAAGGGACGTGGCCGTCCAAGTCAGAATTGGGGGTCCAAAACCAAATCTGCCACTAAGCCTGCTCAACAATGAGGGGACGCCCTCACCCTTATGGGTGGAGGGACGGCTGCGGTTCTTCTTCCAGGTCTGGGTTCAGGAGGTATCAGACAATTGGGTTCTGGAAGTAGTCTCTTCCGGTTACAAACTGGAATTCGAGTCCCGGCCTCCTCCCAGGTTTTTTCATGTCCCGGATGCCGTCAGATCCGGCAATTGCGCAGGGACTGCGGGCAGCAGTAGCGAATCGGGTAAACATCAAAATCAGCCTAGTGCCTCCAGCGGAAAGGGGTTTGGGGTTTTACTCCAACCTATTCACGGTACCCAAAAAGGACGGCTCTGTTCGACCTATCCTAGACCTAAGGAGACTCAATCAATTTATCAGTTTCAGAAAATTCCGCATGGAGTCTTTGCGATCAACGATCGATGCTCTCCGTCAGGGGAACTTCATGACATCCATAGACATCAAGGATGCTTATTTGCACATTCTTATTTTCCGGGTCACCAGAGATTTCTCAGGTTCTCGATAGAAGACCAGCATTATCAATTTGTGGCCCTGCCATTTGGCCTTACCTCGGCCCCAAGAGTCTTTACCAAGATGCTGGCAGGAGTGATGGCTATATTCAGGGTCCAGGGCATCCGCATTGTGCCTTTTCTGGACGATCTTCTTATCGTGGCATCCTCGAACAATCAGAGTTGGACACCAGGATGGTGGTCTCTACGCTAGAGAGGTTCGGATGGGTAATAAGTTACCCCAAATCCTCTCTCTGTCCGTCCAGGGAAATTCCCTTCCTGATTCTGGAATGGTTCTGATTCAGGACTTGATTTGTCTATTCTTGTCCAACCCTCGTCAGTCTATCTGTCTAGGGATGAGACTAGTGGGATTGATGGTAGCTGCATTCGAGGCAGTCCCGTTTGCCCAGTTTCACATAAGGACGCTTCAGCTCTGCCTCTTGGCAAAGTGGGACAGGTGCCCACTATCATTAAATCAGGCTTGTCTATTGTCTCCCCGCATTTTGCAGTCCCTTCAGCGGTAGTTAATATCGCACAACCTCCAGAAGGGCAAGTCATTTCTGACTCCGCGTTGGGAACTGGTTACCACGGATACCAGCATGGTAGGCTGGGGGGGCCTCAGGAAGCATCAGTTCCAAGGATTGTGGGGGGCCTCAGGAGGCTCATTCTCCAATCTATGCATTAGACTGACCCATTTCTTACAGGGTCTGCCAGTTTAGATTCGGTCAGACAACCGAACAGCTGTTGCATACATCAATCACCGGGGAGGGACTCGCAGTTGGGGTGCCCTCCGGGAAGTGTCTCTGATCCTTCAGTGGGCAGAGATCAATGTTCCCTGCATATCAGCAGTTTACATTCCGGGGATAGAGAATGTGGAGGCAGACTCCCTGAGCAGGGGATGTTCTCGCCAGGGAGAATGGTCTCTCAATCCTAGGGTCTTTCAGTTCCTCTGTCACAAGGAAGGGACGTGGAGTCGGTTGGACCTGTTTGCTTCTCGTCACAATCACAAGCTGCCAGCTTTTGTGTCTCTATCCCAGGATCCTCTGGCAGTGGCAACGGATGCCATGTCTCTGGCCTGGAACGATCTGGGGTTCCTATATCTGTTTCCCCCATTCTCCTTGATCAGCAAGGTGATGCGCAAGCCAGCACTGGAGGAGGTGCCAGCAATTCTGGTGGCGCCAAGGTGGCCAAGACGTCTGTGGTATGCAGACGTCGTAAGGCTGGCAGTGGATCGTGTCCATCTGCCTCTTCTTCCAGATCTCATCACTCAGGGTCAACTTTGTTACCCCAATTTACAAACGCTGGCTTTGACGGCATGGCTGCTGAAGTCTCCATCTTGAAAGAAGAAGGTCTTTCTGATGTGGTTATTCAGACTCTTATTAGAGCTAGGAAGAATTCCTTCTCTGTCATTTATTACAGGACTTAGAGGTCCTATATTGATTGGTGTGAATCCAGGGTATTGCCCTGTAGAGTATTTTCTATTCCTAGAATTCTGGAATATCTGCAACAACGTCTGGATATGGGATTACAGATTATTACTTTGAAAGGGCAAGTCTCTGCCTTGGCAATTTTCTTTCAAAGATCGTTTGCTCTTCATCCTTTGGTTAAGACCTTTTTCCAAGGAGTCGCGCATGTGCGGCCTCCCAGAAAGCCTTTACTTCCTGTTTGGGATCTTAATTTGGTGCTTTCGGCTATGCAAGCTGCTCCCTTTGAGCCATTGCAGGATATTCCTCTTCCTATTCTTACTCAGAAGGTTGCCCTTTTGGTTGCTATTACTTCTGTCCGCCGAGTTTCTGAACTGGCGGCTTTGTCTATTCAAGCCCCTTAATTTGAGAGGCATCAAGATAAGGTTGTTTTCCGTTTTAAACCGGATTTCCTTCCTAAGGTGGTGTCTGCTTTCCACCTAAATCAGGATATAGTTCTTCCTTCCTTGTGTCCTAAACCTAGTAACGACAAGGAAAGGGTCTTACATTCTTTGGATGTAGTTCGTTGTGTTAAGTATTATTTAGTTACTACCTCGGCCTTCTGCAAGACGGATGCCTTTTTTGTTGTGCCTTCTGGGCCCAAGAAGGGTTTTGCTCCTGCCAAATCTTCCCTTAGTAAGTGGATACGTCAGGCTATCATTGGTGCCTATATGGCGAAGGGGAAGGTTCCCCCTTTTCGTGTCACCGCTCATTCTACTCGTGCTATTGGAGCCTCTTGGGCTTTTCAGCACCAAGCTTCTGTTGAACAAGTCTGCAAGGCTGCGACTTGGTCTTCTGTGCATACTTTTTCTAAGTTTTACAAGGTTGATGTGCGGGCCTCAGCGGATTTTTGGCTGCAAAGTTCTGCAAGCTGCAGTAATTTAAGTTATGCATTATTCCTTTGGGATCCCCACCCATTATAGACACTGCTATTGGATGTCCCAAGTGTCATATATATCAGGAAGTGGGGGGTGTGACATACTAGGAATAATACCATTTTGTGAGATACTCACCTGTAAAATGGTTATTACGAGTATGTCACACCCCCCACTTCCCCCGCCCTTTTTTGTTCGAGGGATCCTTTATATGTGATTATTATTATTATTTCAAATAATTTTACAATTATTGAATATAATTGGCTCTTTTTGCTCTAGGGATCCTTTATTTGGTATTATTTATCAGGAACCGATTACCTGATCCCCGTTCCAGCGACGTCTCCAGGCGGCCAGCTGCAGCTGTCACTGTGCGGCGGCCGCGCCGGGCGGCGTCGGCTCGAGCGGCGCCCAGCTCAGCCACGCCCCCCGCTTCCTCTTCCAGTAGACGTGCTCACGCGCGACCGCGAGCACGTGTCTGTTATGCCCTCCGGCGGCGCTGTGCTGCGCGCACCCGCCGGAGGATCAATTAAAGGGTGCATGAATCCTAGGGGATTGAGGGCTTCGCCCTCTTCTGCTCTGCAGGCCAATCAGCCCCATTGATATCTTGGCCTTACCTCCTCCCTTGTTGTCAGCCAATTACCCTTGGAATCCTATGTGCTCCAATCAGTACACTGCTTCCCTCAGACCTGTCCCTATAAAGGCAATTCCCTCTCAGTTGTGAATTGCCTGTGATAGCGCTCAGAACCCTGTGTTACCTACTCCTGTGAAGTCTAGCCTGTTGCCGATTTGATTGTACGACCACTCTCGATCCTGAATCCTTGTTGCCGACCTTTGCCTGAACTGATGCTTCTAGATCCTGATCCCCAGTTGCTGACCTCTGCCTGAACCCCGACTACGTCTTGCCTGACCCCTGGTGCCGCTACGATCTCTGCCTTCCCGTTATCGACCTATTGCCTGTCTCTGGACTTCCGTCACTCACGCTCTTGCTATTGGTTCTCCAGTCCTCCCACATATAAGCTTACATCCTTTGAGCCATTAAGTCCTGGGGGAAACCGATCCCGGGTAAGCGTATCTTGCGTCCCGGCAAGCGGGGGCTCCTACAGGTGAAGCTGGCTGTGGAGATTGGGGGTTGTGAGCTTATTAAGAGGGCTGGCGTTACCCCGAGCGTGACATTATCACAGGCCCAAAAATGGATGACCTGGTACAGCAGGTGCAAGCTATGGCCACAGCGATCAACCAACTCGCTCAAAGAGTGGCCACTCAGGAATCTCGTCAAGTGCCGACTTCCTCTGTACCACCTCATATCTCCGAACCTAAGATTCCACTGCCTGAGAAATTTTTGGTAGAACGAGCAAAATTTTCCAATTTCAAGAATGCCTGCGAACTATATTTTAAGTTAAGACCTATCTCCTCTGGCACAGAGGTCCAACGAGTAGGCCTAGTCATTTCCTTGCTTCAAGGAGACCCACAGTCCTGGGCTTTTAGTTTACCGTCCCATGACATTGCTCTACAATCAGTGACTGCCTTCTTCAATGCTATGGGCGTTTTGTACGCCGATCCAGATATACAGTGTACCGCAGAGAATAGGCTTCGGGCCTTAAAACAAGGACGGAATTCGGACGAAGACTACTGTGCTGAATTCCGCCGCTGGGCTATCTAAACTAGGTGGAATGATCCAGCTTTGTGTAGTCAGTTCAGGGTGGGACTGTCGGATAGCATCAAGGATGCCTTAGTCAATTTTCCCCCGCCAGCGGACCTAGATCAGTTAATGCAGGTCTCCATTAAAATAGACCGACATCTTAGAGAAAGGGCCAGGGAGAGAGTCGGGGCTCCCACGTCCTTTAGACCAGTCCAGAGTCATAGATCCCCGGTTCCCCGTGGAGAAAATACCTCATCATCTTCCCAGGAAGAACCTATGCATTTAGGGAGAACCCGCTTATCCCAAGAGGAGAAGCAGCGTAGGCGATCCGAGGGGTTATGCCTGTATTGCGGGAATTCTGGTCATTTTGCAGGGTCCTGTCCCAACAAGGGGAAACCGGCGGAAAACTTCCGCACCCAGACCAGGTAGAGTACTGATCTGGGTGAGTCAGTTTGTAACTCTCGCCAGAATAAGATGCTTGTACCTATTGATTTGTTTTGGGGGTCCTCTAAGCAGACAGTTTCCGCCTTCATAGACAGTGGTGCGGCTGGAAACTTTTTGGACAGGAGCATGATCTCCACCTTAGGGATCCCTGTAGTTCCTCTTGAAAGATCCCTACAAGTTTTAGCTATCAATGGGAAGGCAATCCAGGGAGGTCCTATAAATACCAAGACCCCACCTCTCAGACTAATTGTCGGCTCTCTGAATTCTTAGAATTCTTTATTTTTGATTGTCCGGAAACTCGGTGGTTTTGGGATACCCCTGGTTGCAACTCCATAACCCGGTGTTAGATTGGCGGGCTGGGGAGTTGGTCAAGTGGAGTGACCACTGTAAAGGTCACTGTTTTAATACAGGCCTCAGAAGCGTTCAAGTCTTACCACAGGAATTACCTCAGCCATACGCTGATTGGATCGATGTATTCTCTGAACGCTCTGCTGATACTCTTCCTCCACATCGGTCCTATGACTGCCCCATTGACTTGCTGCCTGGCACTATTCCCCCAAGGGGAAAGATCTATAACCTTACCCTGCCCGAGGAGCAAGCAATGAGGGAGTATATTACCGAAAATCTTAGGAAAGGATTTATCCGTCCCTCTACCTCGCCTGCTGGGGCCGGGTTCTTTTTTGTAGAGAAAAAAGATGGTGGCTTGAGACCGTGCATAGATTATCGAGCCTTGAATAAGATCACTGTAAAAAAACGATACCCCTTACCCTTGATTGGGGATCTGTTCAATCAAGTCACAGGAGCTCGAATTTTCTCCAAATTGGATTTGAGAGGGGCTTACAATCTGATTCGCATCCGACAGGGGGACGAGTGGAAAACTGCATTTAATGTGAAGTATGGGCACTATGAGTACCTGGTCATGCCCTTCGGTCTTTGTAATGCACCAGCCGTTTTCCAAGATTTTGTTAATTATATATTCAGGGAATATCTCGGTAGATTTGTAGTCATCTACTTGGATGATATTCTCATTTTTTCTAATTCTTTACTGGAGCACAGACACCATGTTAAGTTGGTGCTACAAAAATTAAGAGAGAACAACTTATTTGCTAAACTGTCTAAGTGTGTGTTTGAAGTCACTACAGTTCCCTTCCTAGGGTATGTTATTACCAACCAGGGTTTGGAGATGGACGCGGGGAAGGTTTCAGCAGTTCAGGATTGGGTCCAACCCAAAACTTTAAAGGAATTGCAACGTTTTCTAGGTTTTGCAAATTTTTTCGGCGTTTCATAAAAGGCTTTTCCCATGTTGTTGCACCCCTTACCAACCTTACCCGCAAGGGGGCTTTTACTGCTAACTGGTCCCCCTCTGCCTGTGAGACCTTTTTAGCCTTGAAACGGGCCTTTACTTCGGCACCTGTGTTAATTCATCCAGATATTCATAAAGCCTTCGTTATAGAAGTAGATGCTTCTGAGCTGGGAGTGGGTGCAGTTTTGTCACAATATTCTGGTAACCCTGAGCGTCTCCATCCATGCGCTTATTTTTCGCGTAAATTCAGTACCGAGGAACAAAATGATGATGTTGGCAATAGGGAACTATTAGCTATTAAACTGGCATTTGATGAATGGCGACACTGGTTGGAGGGTTCATTACATCCTATAACTGTGTATACCGATCATAAAAATCTCGAATACATAGGTTCTGCCAAGAGGCTGAACTCTCGTCAGGCACGTTGGGCATTATTCTTCTCGCGCTTCAATTTTATTATTACTTTCAAGCCGGGTGTAAAAAATACTAAAGCTGATGCTCTATCTCGCATGTTCGGTGAATGTAAGGATCGGGGTGATTCTGGTGAACCAATTTTACCCACAGGTTGTGTGGTCGGGGTGTTACTTCCTGATCTCTCCAATACCTTGGCGCCGTTTCAAGATGAATCTCCTAGTGATGTACCCTTGGGGTGCCAGTTTGTTCCACCGCACCTGCGTTCGGATGTAATTCGCGAATTTCACGATGCCAAAACTGCTGGTCATTTGGGTAACCGTAAGACATTTATGCTTGCCCGTCGTCATGTATGGTGGCCTACCATGAGACGCGATATCACTGCCTTTATCGACGCTTGTGCTATTTGTGCTCGAAGTAAAGGAGTTCACAAGGCTCCTAGTGGCAGTTTGGTTCCTCTTGAAATTCCTGCTGAGCCATGGACCCATATTTCTATGAATTTTATTGTAGATTTGCCTCTCTCACATGGTAATACTGTAATTTGGGTGGTCGTTGATCGTTTCAGTAAGATGACACATTTCGTTCCTTTGGCCAAACTTCCTTCTGCACCTGAGCTTTCGCGGCTGTTTACTTCGCATATTTTTCGTATTCATGGTATTCCGTCCAATATAGTCTCTGATCGGGGTGTTCAATTGACTTCCCGTTTTTGGAAACACTTCTGTTCGCGGTTGGGAATACAGATCTCTCTTTCTTCTGCCTACCATCCCCAGACTAATGGGCAGACAGAAAGAACTAATCAAACTTTGGAACAATACTTAAGGTGTTATGTTTCTGATGCCCAAGAACAATGGGCGGAATGTATTGATTTCGCCGAATTTGCTTACAATAACGCGCCTAGTGAGAGTACCAAGGTATCTCCTTTTTATTGTAACTTAGGGAAAAATCCTAGAGCTTCTTCCCTTTCAGGGTCACCTTCCAATCTGCCGGCATTGGAGGAGTGGCTTCAAGAACGGAAGAATATCTGGACACACGTTCAGGAGATTCTTAAGACCACTGGTTTGAGGTATAAGAAATTTGCCGACCGCCGCAGATCACAGGAACCTACTCTACGAGTAGGCGATCTAGTTTGGGTCTCCACTAAAAATATTGCGCTCCGTCAGCCATCTAGCAAATTAGGTCCAAAATTTATTGGTCCTTTTCCGATCGTCAAGAAGTTGAATAATGTGTCTTTTAAAGTTCAACTCCCGCCGACCATGAAAATACCTAATTCCTTTCACTTTTCACTGTTAAAACCGGCGAAGAATGCTCCTCTTGCTGGTCCTGCACCAATTTTTCTTAATAATGAGCCCGAGTATGAAGTGAATAAGATCTTGGATTCACGTAAAGTGCGTAATTCTTTACAGTATTTGGTGGATTGGGTTGGCTATGGTCCGGAGGAAAGATGCTGGGTGGCAGCGAGGAATGTTCATGCCAAGGCTCTTGTAAGAAGGTTCCATCGTGACAATCCAGGGAAACCGAGTGAGGGTCCGGAGGCCCCTCGTGAAGGGGGGGGTAGTGTCAGGAACCGCTTACCTGATCCCCGTTCCAGCGACGTCTCCAGGCGGCCAGCTGCAGCTGTCACTGTGCGTCGGCCGCGCCGGGCGGCGTCGGCTCGAGCAGCGTCGGCTCGAGCGGCGCCCAGCTCAGCCACGCCCCCCGCTTCCTCCTCCAGTAGACGTGCTCGCGCGCGGCCGCGAGCACGTGTCTGTTATGCCCTCCGGCGGCGCTGTGCTGCGCGCACCCGCCGGAGGGTCAATTAAAGGGTTAATGAATCCTAGGGGATTGAGGGCTTCACCCTCTTCTGCTCTGCAGGCCAATCAGCCCCATTGATATCTTGGCCTTACCTCCTCCCTTGTTGCCAGCCAATTACCCTTGGAATCCTATGTGCTCCAATCAGTACACTGCTTCCCTCAGACCTGTCCCTATAAAGGCATTTCCCTCTCAGTTGTGAATTGCCTGTGATAGCGCTCAGAACCCTGTGTTACCTACTCCTGTGAAGTCTAGCCTGTTGCCGATTTGATTGTACGACCACTCTCGATCCTGAATCCTTGTTGCCGACCTTTGCCTGAACTGACGCTTCTAGATCCTGATCCCCAGTTGCTGACCTCTGCCTGAACCCCGACTACGTCTTGCCTGACCCCTGGTGCCGCTACGATCTCTGCCTCCCGTTATCGACCTATTGCCTGTCTCTGGACTTCCGTCACTCACGCTCTTGCTATTGGTTCTTCAGTCCTCCCACATATAAGCTTACATCCTTTGAGCCATTAAGTCCTGGGGGCAACCGATCCCGGGTAGGCGTATCTTGCGTCCCGGCAAGCGGGGGCTCCTACAGGTGAAGCTGGCTGTGGAGATTGGGGGTTGTGAGCTTATTAAGAGGGCTGGGGTTACCCCGAGCGTGACATTATTATTCTCATATAATTTTACAATTATTGAATATAATTGGCTCTTCCTGGTTCTTCACTGCTGTTTAAAAAGACTGAGGAATAGTGGGAGGAACCCAGTGCTTATGGACCAGGAGGGGCTCCTTTTTTCCATGTCATCTCTGCAAGATCGCCCTCTACAGGCCGGGTTCCCAAGTGTCATGAATATCGGGAAGTGGGGGGTGTGACATACTCGTAATAACCATTTTACAGGTGAGTATCTCACAAAATGGTATTATTGTGAATAAGGAGAAAAAGGTAGTAGAAGACACAAAGTTAAAACCTAGTTAAAACATAACTTTTACTGTGTCAATTAAAATCCGAATTCCCGGAACCAGAAGTGCAGGCATGCAATGGGTTTAGGGAGAAGCTACCCCTTGCTCATACATTTTCTTGTTCCATGCATCATCTCCACCCCTCACATAGACACTGCTTTGCTAGTACTTACAAACTTTCGTTTTGCTGAAATGTTTGAGGCCACCAAATTCAAACTACAGTAGGTGCTGGCAAGTAGTGCTAGACTGACTTTTGCTTCCAAGATATCTGTGGAAAAGGCATAACAGACAGATATTACTCTCAAGCACTTGAATGTAAAATATTTAGTCCATTCTACCCACAATGAGGAGTCCCGCTACAAAGAATCTATGGATATGTTGATTAGGGTGTCCTCCATCCAGTTTTGTGTTGAGGAACTAGGTTTCTTTTGTAGATTCATGAGCCCCCTTGTATTTATTAAGGAACAACAGTCGACTAAACCTGGTAGAACTTCCAAGAACTGAGACATTTTCTACCCTGGTTTAGACCATCTTTTCTGTTTCAAAAGTTGTATTTAATTTTAATAAGTATACTATAACAGGAGTAAAATTATACGTATGTTTTATCCGGTCGTCATCAATAAACAACGTTAAACTAAAAACGCTCACAGAATATTATATTCTTAGTATACAGTACGTCCTGCTCCAGATAGATTACTTACACTTGGGTTATCCTCCGCCAGATGGCGCTGCACTGCAGAGACATGCAAAACAGGCTCCTCCCAGCCCCTTAAATACCCGGGGACCTCCCAGAAATCCCCAGATTTCTCTGCAGTGCTTACTGCGAAGACATGAAATTATCGCTGTCGCAGGTGAGTGGGGCTATTAAAGCCTGCGGCCCTGTTGGACTATTCCCACCCGTCCTTGATGTGATGTGGCCCCCAGCCTGGGCTGTGCTGGTCGGGTGAAGGTAGGCAGCACCATGTGTGCTCCACCGCAGTCCCCCACCAAAGGGTAGGCGGTATAGGCTGATGGTGAGCCTTTATGGGATGCCCCTCCCGCATTATTGTCCCATGCCCCGTTAGCGGTGGGCCCTGTACAAAGGGTCGCCATCCTCCCTCATTCTCCCCGTAGCCTTCGGGAGGAAAAGGGGGGGGGTGTGGTTGAGCGTGTACCGTGATTCGTGTATATCGCCTGTTGGTATGTGTGTTGGGACTAGTATATGTGTGTCAACCGCCGCGCTGACTTGCTTTTTACTATTGTAAACGCCGCCGCCGCCGTGCGTGCCCTTTCCTTCCTTGGATGCCCCGCTCCTGCGTCCTCATTGGCTGCTTTTCTGTGGACTTCGCTCTCTTCTGGGGGGCGGGGGCGGGCCTGGTGCGCCCTGCGTCACGGCTCGCTCTGGCCCCCCTTCGAGGTCCTTTTGGCGCCTGTCCCTGTACAGTCGCGCGCGCGTGTGTAACGGTCCCCCCTCCCGCGGTCTGTAAGTGCCCTTGCGGGCGACTTTAATACTCATTATTTTTCTGTGTATGACTCTGACACCCCTTCTTCTCATTGTGTCTTTCAGACCGGTGAATCCAGTGGCTTCTCCCGGCCCGGTGTAATTGTAGTTGGGCCTAGTATAAGTACTCCCACTTCTCTAGCGGGTCATTGGGGCATCCAGGGTTGCTTTATAGCGTCAATCCCTACTGGCATATTGTGCCTAATAATCACCATATGGAGGCATCCCAGGATATTGGGACCGGGGTACCTTCGGAACAAGCCCGGCTGTGTGTAGCTTGTGGGGTCTCGCCTATCAGCGGTGACAGCGCGCGGGTCTGTGTCCCTTGCGCACAGCAGGCGCTAACATTGCAACCCGCCCCTCCTGTGGCTGGGCCTGCTCCTCTTCTCACTTCACCAACTCCCCCAAGCTTGAGTCTCACCCCCATTGAATTACATGCAAGCGGGGATTCTCAACCTGATGGGTCTGCTAGACTGGCCAGTGTTGAAAGATCGCTAATACCTTAGCGCGTAAGGTCTAAGCGTCACTTAACTCCTGATGCTACTCCATCTCCTATGGAATCTGAGGAGTTCCTGCATCTGTATGGCTACGCCCCATCAGACGAAGGGGAGCTGTTTTATGACTTAGGGTCATCTGATGAGAGACTCAGGGGTCATGACGATTCTGGCTCTGACCCCTGGACCCCGGATGACACTGACAGACTGCTGGTCCAGATATTTGAGGTTTTGTCCATCTCTCCCCCTGTTGCGTCTCCCAGGCAAAGAGGGGAGCTTTTTCATACTGCTAAAGCTCGTTTGGAATTTCCTGAGCAAACCCATTTCAACAACCTAGTGCTTAAGTAGTGGGAACGTCCCAGTAGACTTCCCGGTATACCTAAGAGTTGGGACAGAAAGTATCCCTTTCCTGCTGACATGGTCAAGTGCTGGTCATCGCCCCCTGAGGTCGATGCTCCTATTCTAGGGTTGTCTAACACCTATATTATGCACTCCCCCGACACTACTATGGTGCGGGATGCTGAGGACCGGCGCATTGACCAATTAGCGTGTCATACCTTTGCGTTTGTGGGGGCGGCGCAGCGCCAGTGGGCTGCTGACAATGCTGCTATGAGGGCCCTTACTGGGCTTCCATTTAAGGGGCTACGCCTGTTTGGGGACCGTTTGCGGGGGCTCATACAGATTCCTGGCGCAGGAACAGCGGACAACGCCCCGGCGCCTCCTGGGGCTCTAAACCAAAACCCTCTCCCAAGCCTCCCCAGGCATGATGGGGCGCCCTCACCCATCGGGGTGGGGGGACGGCTACAGCACTTTGCGCACGTCTGGAGGCATCACGTCTCAGACAGGTGGATTCAGGAGGTAGTGTGCTCTGGTTACAAGATAGAGTTTGTTGTGCGCCCCCCCCTAAGATTCGTCAAGTCCAGGATCCCCCAGGACTCTGCTTCAGCTCAGGTATTGATGCAGGCCGTGCAAGGCCTTCTGGATATGGGGGTCATTTGCAGTGTCCCCTTAAGAGAAAGGGGCAAGGGGTTCTATTCCAACCTTTTCACAGTCCCCAAAAAAGATGGGTCAGTCAGGCCCATTCTGGATTTAAAGATCCTCAACAAATTTGTCAGAAACAAGCGTTTTCACATGGAAACTCTGCGCTCAGCCATTGGCTCTCTGCGCCCAGGTGATTTCATGACGTCGGTGGACATCAAAGATGCTTACCTTTACATCCCTGTGTTCCCTGGACACCAAAGGTTTCTCAGATTCGCATTGGAAGATCAACATTACTAATTTGTGGCCCTGCGCTTTGGTCTCACCTCAGTTCCCAGAGTGTTCACCAAAGTGCTGGCAGAGCAGTACCAGATCTGCTCACTCAGGGCTCCCTACGCCATCCCAATTTACAAACTCTGGCTTTGACGGCCTGGCTGCTGAAACCTCCATCTTGATGGAGAAAGGCTTGTCTGCCTCCGTGGTTGAGACCATGGTGAAGGCTAGGAAGAAGTCTTCCTCTTCCATCTATTATAGGGTTTGGCATGCTTACATTGACTGGTGTGAGTCTAGGTCTCTTCCCTGTCGGGTGTTCTTAGTTCCCAGGGTTCTAGAGTTCTTACAGCAAGGCTTGGAGTCTGGTCTCCAACTCAGTACTTTGAAGGGTCAAGTTTCTGCCCTGTCTGTTTTCTTTCAGAAGTCCTTTGCTCAACATTCCTTGGTCAAGACTTTCTTTCAGGGGGTTACTCATGTGCGTCCCCCACGAAAACCTATGGTCCCTGTTTGGGATTTGAATTTGGTCTTGTCTGCCTTGCAGGGTGCTCCCTTTGAACCTATTCAGGATGCTGCTCTGGCTGTACTTACCCTTAAGGTTGTCTTTCTGGTGGCTATTACTTCGGTCAGGCGTGTGTCTGAGCTGGCGGCTCTGTCTATCCAGCCTCCATACTCTCCAGAATAAGGTGGTGTTCCACTTTAAGCCGGATTTCCTGCCTAAGGTGGTGTCTGCTTTTCATTTGAACCAGGATATTGTTCTTCCTTCCTTGTGCCCTAATCCTAGTAATGCTAAGGAAAGGGTTTTGCACTCCTTGGATGTGGTCAGGTGTCTGAAGTATTACCTAGTAGTCACTGCTTCCTTCAGGAGGACTGATGCTCTTTTTGTGGGGCCTTCTGGTCCTAGGAAGGGTTTGGCACCTGCCAAGTCTACTATCAGCAAATGGATCCGTCAGGCTGTGATTCAGGCCTATTCGGCTAAGGGGAAGAGTCCTCCCTTCCGCCTTACTGCTCATTCTACTCATGCTATTGGTGCCTCTTGGGCCTTCCAGCACCAGGCTTCTGTTGAACAAGTTTGCAAGGCCGCAACTTAGTCTTCTGTTCATACCTTTTCAAAGTTTTACAAGGTTGACGTTAAGGCCTCAGCTGATGCTGTTTTTGGCAGCAAGGTTTTACAGGCGGCAGTGGTTTCAATTGCCTGCTGCTACCTTTCTTATCGGGGATCCCACTCTACTTTATGGACACTGCTATTGGATGTCCCAAGTGTAAGTAATCTATCTGGAGCAGGACGTACTGTATACTAGAATATACTAAGAATAATACAGTTCTGTGAAATACTCACCTGTAGAATTGGTATTATAAGTATACAGTATGTCCTGCTCCACCCCACCCTGTTGTTGCTTTATTCTGGATCCCCTGAATGGTGATTGTCATCATTGTTATAGTTACCAGTTTTGTTCTGGGTGGTTTAATTCTCCCGGTTCTTGTTCAATGCTTTTCAATGCTGGGGATTTGTGGGAGGTCCCCGGGTAATTGAGGGGCCGGGAGAAGCCTGTTTTGCATGTCTCTGCAGTGCAGCGCCATCTGGCGGTGTAAGTAAGTGTAAGTAATCTATCTGGGGCAGGACGTACTGTATACTTATAATACCAATTCTACAGGTGAGTATTTCACAGAATTGTATTTTTGTTACATTCATAAAATTTGCAATTGGCGACTGCATCTAATATTGTTTAACAAGGGCCCATATTAGTTGACACAGCATTCATTTAGAAATTTCGCATCAGGTAGGTAGAGAAAGCTCAGAATATATCAAGCGGTGTAGGGTTTTTTAAATAGGTGTAAGAAGGTAGAGTTGGGTGACTCTTAACCAGCTATGGATGATTACAAAACATGTTGCTACTTGAATGGCTGGTTGGGTTGCACAAATTTTATCCAGGGGTCCCATATTTTTATAAATTTATGATGAGAGTCCTGTAAGGTTGCAGTTCTCTGAATGACTTTTTCAATAACCCGGCCAAAGATGGGTCCTTTATCTTGGCAAGGTCCTATATGCTCACAATTATGTGGTGAAGTGGCATACCCCAAGGACCTATATAACCTGGATTCCTTTGCTAAGCATTTCAGACCAGCCTTTGCGCACTAGCTTTCTCAGGAAATCACTCACCTCATCCTCGGTCCATCTGTATCCTTAGGCAACTGGCTGAGCTGACCGTCCCCTGGCTGGCACACAAGCCTAAGACACTGACTTGAGCTCTCGCATCTTCGGCATCTCGACTTGTGAACCCGCGCCAGAGCCTAGTTTAAATGGGCCAATGAGCCCTAAGATTGGTTATTGGGCTGCCCAGCCCCTATGGTTGTTGGACTTATCAGCCAAGAGGTTACTGTGGGCAAATGAGTCCATCCACCGGTCAGCCAATCCCCTTACACCTTGACCCATGAATGTGCGTCAGCCTCTGTCAGCCCTTGATAGCTTGGGCTTTGGGTGTTAGTGCTGTGCTCTGTTACTCGTGTTTGACCCTGATTTGACCTTTGACCTAGCCTCTAAACCCCCACTTTTGACCTTGGATTTCCTGATTTTGTCTCTGCCTGCTCCCTTTGGTACCTCGATCTTTCTTCAGTGTTGACCTTCGGCCTGCCCTCTGACATTGCCTCCGGTTATCCCTGCATTGAAAGCTGTTGGACTGACTTTCTATGTATGACCCTTGCTTCATCTGACCTCCCGTGAACTTCGGTTGATGCTCATCCACCTACCTGCAGGTCCAGACAATATTGTAGGCGCTCTTAAGACCTTGGGGCAGCCGTGTCCAGTGAGGCCTGCTTGCGTCTCGGCAAACGGGGGCTTGTCTATAGTTGAATATAGAGGCAGAGGTTGGTCGTTATCTACTAACCTGGACCTGCTAACTGCTGAGCCTTACACTAGCCCTCTTATCGGACATGTCAACAGTTTGCTGGGCCCCCTGGGGAAATCTGAGACAAATTTATATTTGCTTAGGCCCGAGCAGTAAGCAATCCCGTGTTGCCAGTTTTGGACCAGGGTCAAAAGTTATTGCAGGATTTTACTGGCTGCCAGCATGCTGATGGCCAGTCTGATATCCTGAGCCTCTTCCCCAGTAGGTTTCCCAGTCAGCCAGCAAGTGTGCACCACGTTTTAGCATTGAAAATATGTAAATGAGAGACTTGCTCTGGTTTCATTGGAGGAACCCTGCAATACTATAATTGCCCAGTAAAGACTGATCAGTTTGCAATCGTTTCCAGACATAACATGAGGCTATGTTCACACCTATTTGTTGAGCATGTATTTTATCAGTATGCCAGATGTGTACCTGTGCAGTTTTCGATGAAACAGGTTGATGGTAAAGTCTATGGCAGCACAGGTACGATGGTTCCACATGTATTACGCTTGCGTTGCCGTAGATTTCTTTTGCAGCCACCTTGCCTAATTGTTCTAGCCTTGCGTGCATTTAAAATACTGCTTGCGATGTTTTCCCAGCAAATTGCTCAACACAACGCATATATGTAAACTGGCCCATTAAAAGTAATTGCTAACATTTTCACTTGCTTTGTGACGGCCTCGCCCAATGCAGCACAAGTGGATAGGTGTAAACAGTGCCATAAAGGAGCGCTATTGTGAAATTGTGTAATATTAAAAATCCATATAAACATGATGGCTAATGAGAGGAGGGGTCATTTACTTAAACACCCGAACTGAATAAAACTCATCACCATCATGCTTGTGGTTTATTCTCTCTTGGTAGGAATAAAATCCAGGGTTGTCACCCCTGATTTCCTCATCCTTCCCTTATAATGTAAAAAAAATTATAGCCAAGCCTGGTAGGATATTTATTGATGCCGGGTGTATACTTGCCCCTGCCATCAAGCATATATTAATATGGATTTTTTTTATCATTGTCCCATTTTTTTGTGGTAGTGCTTCTTTAATAATTAGGGGAATAAAATAAGAGCCAAGGCAGAAGTAAGCACAGCATAATTAAAAGGCGGGTGGCCTTAGTTATCTATAAATAAAAAATATAAATATAAATGAGCACTGTCCCATTTGTGGACTAGCCTAAACCCCAATACTGCAAGAAGCTATACACTAAAGACAAGTGGGTTCCTAAGGCTAATGCAATAACACTATGTTTTGATACAAAATTTCACACTTTACAAAATATAAAAACTACCATTCTACATCCTAAAAAAATCACTGTGATGAAGCCCCAGAGGCAGGGTGAAACATTCATCTGACTATGGTGGTCAGGCCTACCTCTCACCTCTTATCGCCCTCCGGCCTAGAGCAAGATTTGTGCTACATGTGTGCCGCATTGGAACGAGTTCACGGATGCAGCCCTGAGGCTCCTGGAGACCTGCTGTTGATATGTGGACTTCACAGAGGTGCCAATCTGCTCTGTGGCCGGGAGTGGTTGTAATATAGCACTACATTTTGGGATGTCCCACCAATCAGCTGTTGCTGTCTTGATGGGGAAAGTGTACTAGGAGGCTCATCTGATGCTGCTTTCTGATAAATCCCAGGTGTTGCTTCTGAATGGCAATGCCCACCGCCCTGAATCTCAGTGACTATTGGCATCTGCCAGCTGCTTTTCCCTGCTCACCTATCAAATTTGAGGTCTTCTTTAGAACCCGTGGTTATCATTAGTTATGCTGGCTTAGGTGTGGTGTCGTGCTTGCTCATTAGGGTATGTGTGCGCATGTTTATTAGGACAATGTTGTCATGTGTTTTATATAGAAGTAAGCACAAACCTAACTCATCTTTTAGCACATGCTTGTGCAGGCAGTTGCAGGAGATTGCAACCAGCTTTTCTTTTCATTGAAATAATGATCTTTTCCTCTGGTTGACGGTGTCCCTAATAGACTGGAAAAGCATACACACCAATTCATTGTTTAAATAAAGACTAATAGAAGAGTAGAAAGGCGAGTGAAGAGGTTGTATACCAAATTGGTCGTCATAAAATCTAATAACCATTTTGCTGCTTTAACTACATCATTGTCGAGAGGCGCAGTCAGGGATGCTTTGCCTAGCCTTATTTAATGACTGATACACTTATTACCAAGACAGACACGCTTGTGGGAGCCATGTACTTTCCCTGTGCAATTTTCACTATTTACTTTCTGATAATTACGTTATATAGGTGGAAATAAAAAATAAAACCCCGAAGTTATGTCGGCAGCACAATCAAAATGCAACAAAGTAGCTTTTTGCAATTTAAGTCAAACGGTTTTGGTGCGTGCTGAAATTTAATGTTTTTTTGTTCTTTTCAATGATTTCAGCTACCATTAGAAGCCTCCAGACATTGACAGTGGTCTTAAGAGGATTGTAATTGGCTGCTGGGAAACACAAGTTGCATTTTACTAAATGTCATAGCTAAGTGACGCGATGATAGTAATATCGGATATTGTTTTCTGCCATTTTCTTTGCTTTGTACAGTGTTCCTGGAAGAGCTTGGTGCTCTTACATCGCTTGATCCTTGCTCCTTAGAGATTGAGGTGCTTTTGACCTTTGAATGCATTTGGGGAAGAGTATTCAGTGGCTATAAAGATCACATTTTAGACATCATGAACTGTGATTAGATTGGGGTCTCCTTTGAAATGAGCTCCATTTGTGCAAAAATTATATTTAAAAAGAAACATTGGTTAAAACCTCCCCCAAATCTTGCGGTTCTGCTGCCCCCCCCCTCCGGTTTTACCTTTTGGGTAGTTTCTACTCGCCTCCCTGGGGGATTCATCTTATAGGTCCCTCACATTACGGCGACCTTCCGACATGCAGCGCCATTTTGCATCCCATCAGGCACTGCGTATGGCCCGGGATATCGAACCTGCGCAGTGCCAATGGCTGGGATGGAACCGCCCGAAATCTTGCGAGATTTCGCTGGGTGGTGCGGGACTTTGAAGAGGCCAGCTAAAGCCGTACTGTCATTTACAGACGGCTAAGCCGGCAGCAGGGGCGAGGATCGGGCCTTAAAGCTGCTGAATGACGCTACAGCAGGGGGCGGCGACAAAGGTATTAGGGACCGATGGGGGGGGAATCGGCCCCTTTTTATTTTTTATTATGTCCGAAGTTCCTCTTCAAAAAAAAATTTGTTGTGGAGCATTTTTATAATGCTTCATTCTGAAGCATATCATAAGGTAAACGCAGAGACAGACATTCTGTGTTAGTGTTTGGGTCACTGACCAAGAGCACGAACGCAAACTCAAAAATCTGCAATTTTGCATATTTGATGATGCTGGCACTCAAGGACAGGGGAAGACTGGCAATTGGTAGGGCAGGGAGAACTCCTGGTGGGTCAATCTGCTATAGGGATAACTGGGATGGGTTTAGCCCACAGCCCACTTCACTCAGAGCCTTTGTCGAAATTCACTCATTTCTCTTCTAACACCCCCTCTATTCCCTGCTTCCCAAATTTCCCTCAGCCTCCACATACCTGACCCCACTGTACTTCCCAGCTAAGACACCCCAGTCCAAGTTCTGCCCCACCCCTGCCTTCATATCTGTAACCGGCAATACTAAAGCTTCAGTGCCGTTGCTTTAAAAGTGGACATTTCCACCCTTGCTGAGCAACTGGGAAGCACCATGGGGGTGGAGCTTAGCAGTAACTC
Source organism: Gastrophryne carolinensis (assembly GCA_027917425.1). Taxonomy (NCBI): domain Eukaryota; kingdom Metazoa; phylum Chordata; class Amphibia; order Anura; family Microhylidae; genus Gastrophryne; species Gastrophryne carolinensis. Next base: position 164,742,153 of record CM051234.1, read on the forward strand.
ACCCAGACTACAGCACCGTTTCCTCATTGATTCCAATGCTGGGTGCAGTCATCTATTAGAAACCACACAGAGCTGCATTACTTGCCCTATGTGTGGCCCCGCTCGCTCGTTCACTTAAAGTGGACCAACACCCAGGGGGGATCGGCCCGGGAATCTATAAGATTCCCGAGCCGATCAGCTCCCTAATTCGGATGCGCCGCGTGGTGAAACCCCCCAGGACGCCCAGAAACCTTACCTTAACCCCGTTCCAACGGCGCATGCGCGGGCCGCGGTCTCATCTCGAGCTTCCTTCTAGCAGGGCGCGCACCCACGCCGGCCGTTTGTGAATGGCCAGCCCGGGCGAGCTCCCTGTTAGAAGGAAGTGCGAGACGCGGCCCGCGCTCAGAGCTGCTGTGGTTGTCCTTCGCTTGTCCGTACATACCACAGCGGCTCTGAGCGCTCTGATTGGACGAGCGCTTGCGTAGGAGCAGGTGAGGTGAATTTAGGGCGATCGGGGGGGGGGGGTTTCACGCAGTGGGGCACCCCCCATCGGGACCCCTGCGGAAGTGGACCAAAACCCAGGATAGTGGAAATCCTGGGTGTTGGTCCACTTTAAAGTGAGTGTAGAATGCAGCTGCCCATGTTACATTGCAACCAGACATCTTCTTTAAAGCAGACTGAAACCACTGCCATAATCTAAAAGACTCTAGAGCCAGGTAAAAGCCCCCATGGGCCAATTTGTGATGCACTGCTGTGTGAAACCCACCTGATTCTGCGGTTACCTCGAACCAGTGATACCATGACACACAAGTGAGAGCCTCTGGTTTTCCTCAATCCACTGTGCACATCTCTACCAGGCATTTTTGAATGACTGCCAGTGAGTGCTCTCAGCCAGAGGTAGTAGCCCCAGGGAAGATGCCCAACAGTTTATGAATCAGTGCTGGGCATGCCCCAATAACACTGGAATCAGATGGCTGTGGTCTGTAGGATTCCAGGGGATTAAACCTGTATGCTGGCAAGTAAGTGAGGTTTATTTATTTTTTAAAGTGCCTGGGCAGGGGCAAAATGTGGGTAATCTCCCCGCTATAGATTAATAGTCAGGCTACTGCAGTGCATAGTACATTAACCCTTCAGAATGATTATTGCGATACACATCATTGCTGGCCTTTGCAAGTCTTATTAAAATTCTGCAATAACATTTGACGAGCTGGATTGCCATTGTTATTTCATAGTATCATCATCATCATCATCATCATCATCATCCGCCTTACATGATAAAGGTAATGGTAGTCAGTCTGCTTATTGATAGCTTAAAATAATTCGCCAGTGGAGTGAAAAAAAAAGCTTATTTTAGTCATTTGAATAGCGGCTCAGATTGTTACTGTTAGGTTAGTGGATCTTACATGCGCAGAGCCGTTATTGTCCTCACAAATCGGAGATACTGTAAGCCACAAGAAAGAAAATGAAATCACACTGGTCCTCATATTCTGTACAATAGTGGAATACAAAAGGTCACAGGCAGCTGTCAGAATGAACTCTATACATCAGATTGCACAGTGAGGAACCTATTGAAATCCTGATATGCCAGGAGACGCATGCAAATGTGTTTCATTTATGCAAAAGGCCCAGCCATTTCATGGTGACTTACTAAAGGTCCCTGCACCTGACCTATAAGCTTTGTTGCTTAGCAACATGATATAAAGTCACAGGGGTTGAATGATGTATCTGTAATATTTTCCACACTTGGCTGCAGCATTTGGATGGCAATGTAAATGTGTATGCGAAATCAGGGGCATATGTTTCTTTATTCTAAAACAATATACTGTTTTTTTTATTTTACATTAAACCACATCAAATAGCTGACTTACATAAGCATAATAGTTGTGTGTGGTAATATTGAAAAGTATACATTACATTGTAAACTGACACTGTGCATTTTTATGGCATTGATGTTTTCCTTCTCTACTGAATGTGGGGTAAGTGAAATCATTCATACGCCCCACAGCCCCTGTGTTGGCAGAATACCCCCATCACATGACTATGTACCTGGCCAGTACAGTACCAATCAGTGCTGTCACTGTTGTATTCTTACCCAGAAGCCACTTGCTAAGACTTATTTTTGTGGTTACATGCATACACATGCATACCGAATTTCACCCTATAAGACGCCCCTAGGAATTGAAGGAGGAAAATATGAAAATGAATATTCTAAACCAAATGCTGTGGTAAAACACAACCCTTCCAAGAACCAAATAATAGGCAAGGTGCAGAACCTCCCCCCATTACAGGCAGAGTGGCATTCTCCCCCCATTCCCTATGGGCAGTGCGGCACTCACCCTCACATTCCCATGGGCAGTGTGACATTCCCCCTTCCCATAGGTAGTGTGGCATTTCCCCCTCACATTCTTATAGGCAGTGTGGTATTCTCACCCCCAGATAGGCAGTGTGGCACACCCCCTCCCATTCCCACAGGCAGTGTGGTATTCCTTCCCATCCCATTTCAATAGGCAGTGTGGTATTCCCCCCCACCCCATTCCAATAGGCAGTGTGGTATTCCCCCCATCCCATTCCAATAGGCAGTGTGGCATTCCCTCCATCCCATTCCCATAGGCAGGGTGGTATCCCCCCCCCCCCCATATAGGTAGTGTGGCAGCTCCCATTCCGATAGGCAATGTGGCATTTCCCCCCATCCTATTCCCCTAGGCAATGTGGCATTTCTCCCCATCCCATGCACATAGGCTGTGTGGCATCCCCCCCCCCATTCTCCATAAGCAGTGTGGCATTCCCCCCTCCCATTCCTCATATAGGCAATGTGGCATTCCCCCCTCCCATTCCTCATATAGGCAATGTGGCATTCCCCCCTCCCATTCCCCATATAGGCAGTGTGGCATTCCCCCTCCCATTCCCCATATAGGCAGTGTGGCATTCCCCCCTCCCATTTCCCATATAGGCAGTGTGGCATTCCCCCTATTCCCATAGGCAGTGTTGCATCCCCCCATTCTCTATATGGGCAGTGTGGCATCCCCTTCCCATTCCCATAGGCAGTGTGGCATTCCCCCCATCCCATAAACAGTGTTGCATTCTGCCCATCCCATTCCCATAAGCAGTATGACATTCCCACCCCCTCCCATTCCCTATATAGGCAGTGTGGCATCCCCCTCCCATTCTCCATATGGGCAGTGTGGCATTCCCCCCATTCTCCATATGGGTAGTGTGGCACCCCCCTCCCATTCACATAGGCAGTGTGGCATTCCCCCAACCCATTCACATACACAGTGTTGCATTCCCCCATCCCATTCCCATAGGCAGTATGACATTCCCACCCCCTCCCATTCCCCATATAGGCAGTGTGGCATCCTCCCTCTCATTCACATAGGCAGTTTGGCATTCCCACCTTCCATTCCCCATAGGCAAAAGGAAAAAATTAAACTCCCCTTTCCATCGTTGCCACGCTGCTGGCCAGGCCACCACAGTCTCAGGAGGTCAGAGGATGGAGGAGCAGCAGGCGGGCAGGTAGGGTAACCAATCCCTGCCCACTGCCTCCGCCGTTCGTGCTGTCCCCACCATCCACGGTGTCGCTCCACGGCGCCTGCACACACAGAGCAGACACCCAGCTCCGTACAACGGGTGGACGCGGCCGATGTGAGCATCAGCCACACCCACCTGCTGTACAGAGCCGAGTGTCTGCTCTGTGTGTGCAGGCACCACAGAGAAGAAGCGGCGGCAGAAAGACAACATGAATGGCGGGGACAGCGCAAACGGTGGAGGCAGTGGGCAGGGAAACAAATGCTTACTTTACTTTGTGTGCCGTGGTTGAGCTGCGAAGAGCATGTCATAGCTCAGCTTTGAGTCTTTAGCACGATCTGTGGTCAGAGACAGCTGTGGAACTTCCATGGCTTGCTGTGCTCACTTGTGTGAAGAGCTCCAGGGGCAGAGTGGCTTTTTTGTGTGGTTCTACAGGAATGGAATTGAATGGAGGGCAAACTTTGAAATCCTGCTACGGCTTCTTCCTGGCATTGCAAGAAATGAGGGAGAGGCACATGGGTGGGGAATCAGGTGAGCTACTTGCTGCCTACAGACTCTTTGAACCCTAACAAGGCAAACTATGCAAAATGTATGTTCCCAGGTATTGGGTATACTACCCAACAAAGACATTACAATTACCTTTTTGTAACTCCTGCCCTGGTCGATCCCCCCCCTCCCCAATTCTGTTATATAGATCTGCCAGTGGCCTGCAAAGAGAAAGTTACATGAATTGCATTATGGGTTAAGTCCAGGCAGTTTCACGGTTGTGATGCTGGGAAAGGAAGAAGCCTTTCAGGTGCTCCAAGATGGCCATTACAAGGACAATATATCAGTCGGCATTCCAGCTTTGAGTGGATGCAGGAGCAAATGTAGGGACTGGAAATGATTCAGTATTCTACATGCAGATAGGGCAATTGAGTTTTATGAGGTTTTTATTTCCAACTGTGCAAGGTTGTTGGTCTGGTTTAAGAACCAATTCTCTCTCTGGCCTGTTAGTTATCTCCTTTTAGATAAACTCTGAGGGCCCTGGACTGCTCTCCACTCTGGAGCCCCTGGGCTGTTGTCTCCCTTCACTGCACCAAAGAGGAAGAATAATTCACCTTACTTGCAGTGACCAGAGCAAAAAAAGACAGAATGGGATTGACACTGCATCAGGTAAACTGCTGGGCAAATGAATTTAAAGGTTCGCTGGTTAATCCCTTTAATGCACAATATCCTGCTGGCCCTAGAAGCAGCTGATTGACATTACATACTGTTATCTAGCCTGTGGTATCGTCGTTTGGGCAAAATGGAGCGAAGCTTGTAGCTTCTTCCCATGCTGGGCCACATGTCTGTACTACATTTATTGTCAGCCAGTTCTGTTTAGATTGCTGATCATCTGCATGAAGTTTTCGGATGTACTGGCAATACTCTGCACTGAGCAGATGGGAAGGGAATGTAGCTATGTCTGGCTGGCAACCGCTAATAATTATGTCATGACCAGTCTTTTCCAGCTACTGTCTTTCCCCCTTTTGCTCAGTTAAATACCGTAATCATTATGAATAAGGGACAAACAAGATGAATTAAAAACCAAGATTATGCTATCTATCTAGCTATCTAAAGTAACATTTAAAGTGGACCAACACCCAGGGGGGATTGGCCCGGGAATCTTATAGAGAAATCGGGGTGCCCCACCGAAGTGGACCAAAACCCAGGATAGTCAAAATCCTGGGTGTTGGTCCACTTTAAGGTATTTAAAGGAACTGCACTTCTTGTTTAGGGTACACATTAGAACAATTTGAAATTAAACTTTGTCCAATATGGCAATTCAAAGTAACCTGCTATAAACTTATGCATTTCAGACTTGGGGACCTTTTTCAGATTTACCTCACTTTCTACTGAAATTTACTGGTACTCTATGTGAATGCAGCCACATTATTTTTACCAGTTAGCTGAATCCACGACTTCCCATTCAACCAGCCATCTTGTTGCACAACCGCTAACAAATAATCCCTCTTGCAGCTGCTGTACACTGGAGTATGTCTGACCAGAATTGCATGGCCTCTGGACAGAAGCCATTACTCTGCTAGGAATTTAGTGTATGGCTGGAAAGTCATGCAGCGCAGGCAAAACTTTATGGAAGGCCCCTTTGTATATGGCCTGTTGATAGGGAATGAGTTTACCGCTGTCATAATTATTTTCATAATACTCTTTTAAAGCTTGTGGTTTTCTTCTCCTGGTAGGAATAAAATCAAGGGGTGACATGTTTAGGGTATCAGAACCTGTCACTCCTGATTTCCTCTTCCTTCTAGTAACATAAAAAAAGCCTGGCTGGATTTTTTTTTTATGTCGGTGTATACCCGCCATCCAGCATATTTATATGGATTTTCATCATTGGGCCTTTTTTCGTGATAGTGCTCCTTTAAAGTGATTCAGCAGCTAAACTAAACAACAAATGGGTCCTTACCTTTTGCCCTGTGCAGCTGATCAGTGCTAGTCTGGTGATCAGCAACTCACCTGGTCACTGGATCAGGGCCAAAACATGGGATCAGGATCAATGGCATGTCGGGGTTGCTACCTGCCATCAGTCACAGGGGCACTGCCACGTCTTCTCCAGTCATTGCAATAAAGGGGGTAGGCTGAGGGCTTACATGACCCTTTCATTGTAATAAATAGAGAAGGTCGCTCTTCTGTGACCTATGTTGGGGGCAACTGCCTGCTTGAAAGCGCAAGTGAGTTCAGACTTGGGGGGGGGGGGGGGCGGGAGCGAGTGGTGGGGGCTTAGACCCAGGGATCAGGTGAGTTGCTGATCACCGTACTAGCTCCAATTAGCTGCACGGGGCAACAAGTAAGTACCATTTTGTTATATTGTTTGGCAGCTGAATCACTTCAGTCAACTAGTCACTTAAGTCATGCTTCAGTCAAAAAAAACTATATTCTCCTTTCACCCCCTGCAGGCTATTGCCGACAAACTTATCAGAACTCCGAATCCCAAACACGTGCCACCACCCCACCTCCGCTGCATCTACACTGCTGTGTGTAGACTATGGCCCGCCGCACGCCATCCCCACAGGAACTATTGCACACCTCTCTCAATTGCAGTAAATGCAGACAGGTGTGCCATAGTTCCTGTGATGATGGTGCGGGACATAGTCTATAAGCATATCGTTGTGGAGGTAGAGACAGCAGCGCGGGTCTGGGATCGGGTGATCCGGTAAGTGTATCACCACTGGACTAGCAGTGATAGCCTGCGGGGGATGAAAGACGAGTATCGTTTTTTTTTTTTTGACTGAAGTATGACTTTTAAAAAGATAAATGCAGCAACTTTAGCTGTGAGGACTACGTTGCCCATGCTATCAAGTTAAAAGCATTCAGCTAGGATGGAAAATATTTTTGGCCAAAATATTGTCATCTTCTCCTTGCAGAAATCATATTAATGTTCCGCACTTGTGCATAGGGAGCTGGTCATTTCCTGGGTCAATACTTATTTGGTTTGCCAGGAATTCAACAGTCCAACATCTTGACAATACTGTCACTCTAGCTTAGTTTGCTTACTTTTATAGGATATTAAATTAAAGAGACCCACTCTGGAAAAATGTTTGCCCATATATCCATAGACATACATTTTTAGCCAGAGCTTTTTCTTGTTAATTAAAGGGATTTTTCATGCAAAAGTTTAAATAAAATAAACATCAGTTTACCTTGTCAAGCATTCCTCCAGCACTGCGCCTCCTCTCACCTCAGCGCCATGAAATATTCTTCCTCATCTGCCGCTCCAGTGGCACCCTGCAGATGTGAGCCACCAATACTAGCTCAAGGAGCTAGTCCAGACCACACCCCATTCTCTATTGATTTCTTGATTGGCGCTCTAAGAGTATCTCTAAGAGATGCCCTAAGTTTATTCATTAAAAGAGAACTAAAGACATTCTTTATTTTAGGTCCACTTAAATGTATCTGTAACAAAGCACTATTATGAAAAATCATCAATATTAAATATCCACCTAATTATGCTAGATGCTAAAAAGGGGTGTTTTACACACCCTGCATAAAAATCCCAGCTTATACACCAGAGATGCTAAACCTTATGACTAGCGTGGGCCACTTAAACTATTTGGAACTTGGTCGCGGACCCCAATAAGTAGGCTCAGAGTTTTTTCATTTGGAATAGCAGAATGAAGGTTTTCGTGCTGAAAATGCGTGCACCCCTCTCCCGTTAATTTAGCTTCTTGTCAAGAAGTAGAACAGGTAAATTGATACTTTGTGGTGGACACATGCGTCACAAATGGATGTAGGTCTGCTTCAATTTTTTTTTCTTTAATAACTTTCTCTTAATTGTCAGCTCAGTGAGAGTCATGTGTGTCTGTGTTCGGCGTCTGCAGCGGAGGGATTGTTAAACAATGAAGAGATGTCTGCTCCAGTTTACTGTTTAGCATTCACTTTCTTGTCCCCAGTCTGGATTATTTCTACTCAGGAATCAAGCAAAATATTAATTTTGTATGATTATTATTTTTTAAATGCACTTTATTAATAAAGTATTGTGTCTAAATCCTGTGTTTCTGCCTGCTTTCTATCACATGTTGTAGTTATCTCTTAAAAGTGCTGATTTAACAGACTGCATCTGATTAAATCCTGATAATGTTCCAAGCATGATGGCAAGCCATGGGCTCTGATAGTTTAAGAAGACTTTTATTACAATTTACTGTTTCAACCCTTGGCTTTTCTTACAAATTGAATATATACCCTTATGTGACATATTACTTTGGACGAAACCCAATGAGACCATATTAGCCTTTACATTTTGCATTATCTACAGTATCTAAGTCACAATGACTTTTTATTTCCCTGGCATCATCCATGCTTTTCATTTCTGCTGATGCTGTACCATAACTAAGGCTGCTCCAACCATTTCTAATAAGAAACTGCGTGTCTCAATGTGGATATCTATGTAGATATAGTCATGGCCGTAAATGTTAGCATCCCTAATATTTTTCACTAAAGTATTTCTCACATAAAAGGATTGCAGTGACGCATGTTTTGCTATACGCATGTTTATTCCCTTTGTGTGTATTGGAGCTAAACCAAAAAAGGGAGGAAAAAAGCAAATTAAACATAATGTCACAACAAAATTATTGGCACCCTTTCAAAATTGTGGATAAATAGGATTGTTTCAAGCATGTGATTCTCCTTTAACCCTTTAAACCGGACCTTCACCATAATTTATTGAAAAGCCCAAGCCCTTAAAAAAACTATAACCCAGCATCTAAAGTTAATATATTTTAAGTTTTTAGTCACTTACTTATTATTCTTTCCCACACTGGGCTGCAACTCTGTTCAGGACTTTAGTATACGGGCGCCGCCATCTCGAACTCAGAAGCATCACACATACTGAGGAGAGGAGAGCGGGATAAAGTACAGGGGGTGGGGTTATTGCTTTGCTCAGACAGTGCAGAGCTGGGGTCAGGAAAAGGTCAGCAATCCCAGAATGCAGAGCAGCACAGTCAGAAGGCTGCCTGACATTCCATGAGCCGCCATCTTGGATGTTTAAAGGCTCATAACATGCATTAGATGCAGGTAGGATGACTTTTAATGTGAGCAATCTGTATGTACAGGGTGTGGGAAACATATAAGATAAACTCTTATTCAGAGTGAAGGACCGCTTTAAGTGCCAGCCTACATGGAGTATTCTAAGTATACAGCACGTCCTGTTCCAGAAGATATTCCTAACACTTGGGATACATCCAGTAGATGGTGCTGGACTGCAGAGACAGGAAAGTGGCTCCTCCCGGCCCCATATATACCAGGGACCTCCCATAAAATCCCCAGTTCTTCTCTGCAGTCCTGGCTGCGATGACTAGAAGATGGCTCTCTCTACTTGCAGGTGAGCGGGGCTATTAGCCTGCGGCCCTGTAGGACTATTCCAACCCGTTTCCTTTTCCTGCCTCCCAGCTTAGGCTGCACTGGTTCGGGTGAAGGTAGGCAGCACCGCTGTCAGGTGCTAAGGAGCGCTGCTCCAACCGCAGTCCCCCACCAAAGGGTAGGCGGTATAGGCCCATGGTGAGCCTTATGGGATGCCCCTCCCGCATTTCATGTCCCTCATCCCCTGTCCCCGCAGTTGGCTCTCTTTAGGCTGGCCGTCGCTTCCCCTTCGCTCTCCCATGTAGATCTCAGGGGGGGGGGGGGGTGCATGTCTTTACTATATGTTGTGTTTTGATCCCTTATGAATGGATTGCACTGGTTTCTATTGACGCCGGCACACGCTTGTACTACGCTCCCCGGGCGGTGGCGACATCGCCTCAGGCGCTGCTGCGCCATCATTGGCTGGCCTTGTCAGGTGGGCGCGTTTTTGCGCTCTTCGGGGGGGGCGGGCCTTGCGGCTGACGCGTTCTGCATCACTGTCTCCGCGGCCTGCCCCTCGAGGTATATGCGGGCGCCATTTTAGTTCTCTGCTGCATGTGCCTGCCGTCTCCCTATCGCGGTCCGTAAGTGCCCCTGCAGGCTGATTTATATTATATATTTTTCTCTGTATTGCATATTGCTTTTGGGATCTTTTGCTTATGTCTTGCAGGTGGGTCAAACTTTGTGGTTTCTCCCGGTCCTATCCCCTCTATTTAGTGTTAACTCTTATTGGAGGGCTATTATATTTCATTACTCCCACTTCCCTAGCGGGTTATTGGGGCATCCCGGGTTGCTATTATTAGCGTCAATCCCTAGTGGCCTGTTGAGCCGTGATAATCACCATATGGAGGCTTCTCAGGATAATGTGCTAGGGGCTCCTTCGGGACAAGCCCGGCTGTGTGTGGCGTGTGGGGTATCCCCTATAAGTTATGATGTCAGGGTGTGTGTACACTGCGCCCAGCAGGTACTTGTGCTGCAGTCTGGGTTACCTGCGGCTGGGCCTAGTGTTGCGCCCCCTCTGGCTTCGCCTACCCCCTCACGCTTACATTTGACTCCCAGTGAGCTGCATACCAGTGGGGAGTCTCAACCTGATTTGGCTACCCGGGTAGCCAGCATTGAAAGGCATATTGCTGGGTCTGGTCCGCGTAAGGCTCCTGCTAAGCGGCGGCATCTGGCACCCGGTGTTACTCTCTTTCCTGTGGAAGTTGAGGAGTTTTTTGATATTACTGGGTATACCCCCCTGGAAGAAGGGGAATTATTCTCTGATTCAGAATCATCTGAGGATCAGCCTAGGGGTTATGCTGAGTCTGGGTCTGACCCATGGGCTTCAGATGATACTGACAGACTTTTGGCTCACATTTTTGAAATGCTCTGTATCTCTCCTCCTGCCGTGGCCCTGCGGCAGCAGGGGGAGCTGTTTCATACTGTTAAACCACGCTTGGAGTTTCCTGAACAAACTCACTTTAATAATCTGATTCTCAAGGAGTGGAAACGGCCTAGCCGGTTTCCCGGGGTACCAAAGAGTTGGAATAAGAGGTATCACTTTCCTGCTGAGATGGTTGGATACACTAGTTCTGGGGTTGTCTAACACATCTGTCATGCATTCCCCTGACTACTACATTGAGGGATGGGGAGGACAGGAGCATGGATCAGCTGGCTTGCCATGCCTTTGCCTGTGTTGGGACCGCGCTCCGTCCGGTCTGTGCCTCTGCTATCACGGCTGTTTCTATTAAAAGACTGCTCAGGGGTCTCTTAGATGGGGCCACTGATGATGCTGGTAGTGAAGAGTATAGAGCTCTTCTGCGTTGTGAGGAATTTGTTGCATATGTTCTCTCTGCCCTGGATGATAACATGAAAATGTGTGGCAGAGCATCTGCCTTGTTGGTGGCGATACGTCGCTCGGTCTGACTGTGCCAGTGGGCGGCTGACAATGCTGCCAAAAAGGCTCTCACTGGGTTTCCCTTCAAGGGGCTGCGCCTCTTTGGGGAACATTTGGACTTGTTTGCTAAAGGTGGCAAGTAGAAGGCAGCCCCGGTCCTTTCGGGGTCCAGGTGCCTTTTCTCCTTCCTTCAGGGGCTCCAGAATTGGAGCTTCCTTTGCTGGAGAACGTGGACATTTTTGGGGCAGGGGCAGAGGACGTGGCCACCCTGGCCCCACCTGGGGTCCCAAGACTAAGTCCTCCCCCAAGCCCCCTCAGGCATGAAGGGGTGCCCTCACCCATCAGAGTGGGGGGAGGCTTCGGCTCTTGGCTCATGTCTGGAGGCGTCATGTCTCAGACCGGTGGATTCAGGAGGTAGTGTCCTCTGGTTACAAGATAGAGTTTGCAGCCTGGCCACCCCAAGATTCATCAAATCTCGGTTAGCTCAAAACCACATGTCAGCTCAGTGTCTCTCCCTGGCTGTCCAAGGCCTTCTAGACCTAGGTTTCATCTGCCGGGTGCCCTTGAAAGAAAGGGGCAAAGGCTATTATTCCAATCTTTTCATTGTGCCCAAAAAGGATGGGTCCATCAGACCTATCCTGGATTTAAAGCTTCTCAACAAGTTTGTCAGATTCAGACACTTTCGCATAGAGACTCATGACCTCTGTAGACATCAAGGATGCTTACCTTTATGTACCTATCTTTCCAGGTCATCGGAGATTCCTCAGGTTCGCTCTGGAGGATCAGCACTACCAATTTGTGGCCTTGCCCTTCGGCCTCACCTCGGCCCCCAGGGCATTCACCAAGGTGCTGGCAGGAGTAATGGCCCTGCTGAGATCTCAGGGCATTCACATTCTTCCCTACCTGGACGACATGCTTATCGCTTCTCAGTCCTTCCATCAGGCAGAGCTGGACACTCAGAGGGTGGTCTCCACACTAGAATCATTCGGCTGGGTGATCAATCACCCCAAATCTTCCCTGTCTCCTTCCATGGTGAAGTCTTTTCTGGGCATGATTCTGGATTCAGCTCAGGTCAAGATCTTTCTTCCTCAGCAGAAGGTGGAGGTCCTTCAGGAGAAAGTTGAGCTCCTGCTGTCTTGTCCTCATCCAACCATCAGGCAGGGAATGCAGCTGGTGGGCCTGATGGTGTCCTGCTTCGAGGTGGTTCCATATGCTCAGTTCCACATGAGGCCTCTTCAGCTTCACCTCTTGTCAGTATGGGATCGGGACCCTGTGTCCCTGGATCAGGTGTTTGTCTTGTCCCCTCAGGTCAGGCGGTCTTTAGTGTGGTGGCTGGACTCAAGGAACCTGTTGGGGGGCAGTTCCTTACTGGCCCCCTGCTGGGAGACTGTCACCACAGATGCCAGTCTGACAGGTTGGGGGGGATTCTGGAAGTCCCTGAGATTCCAGGGTCAGTGGGGCCATCGGGAGGCCCATGCCCCTATCAACATTCTGGAATTGAGGGCAATCAGGTTGGTTCTCGCCCACTTAACCCCACACCTGAGGGGTCGGGCGGTTCAGGTCCGCTCAGACAACCAGACGGCGGTTGCCTACATCAATCATCAGGGAGGGACCCGGAGCAAGAGGGCCCTCAAGGAAGTGTCCCTGATACTTTCCTGGGCGGAGGAAAATGTTCCCTGCATCTCAGCTGTGTACATCCCGGGGGTTGAGAATCTGGAAGCAGACTCTCTGAGCAGGGGGACCTCGTCTGGGAGAGTGGTCCCTCAGCAGCAGGGTGTTTCGCTCCCTGTGCCGCCGGTGGGGTCAGCCGCATGTGGATCTGTTTGCGTCACAATCACAAGCTTCCAGTCTTTGTCTCTCTGTCCCAGGATCCTCTGGCCTTGGCCACTGATGCCCTGGCGATGTCTTGGACGAGGTTCCAGCTCCTGTATGTCTTTCCCCCCGTTTCCACTGATGGGCAGGGTGCTGCGCAAGATAGTTCAGGAAGGGATGCCAACCATCCTGTTGGCCAAGAAGGTCTGCTCACTCAGGGACACCTACGCCACTCCAATTTACAAACGCTGGCTTTTATGGCTTGGCAGTTGAAACCTCCATCTTGATGGAAAGAGGGCTGCCTGCCTCGATGGTGATTACCATGATCAGGGCTAGGAAGAGGTCCTCTTCTCCCATCTTTTACAGGGTTTGGCGTACTTACATTGACTGGTGCGAGTCCCACTCTCTTTCCTGTTGTGTGTTTTCTATTCCTAGGATTTTGGAGTTTCTCCGACATGGTTTGGATTTGGGTCTTCAGCTCAGTACTCTGAAAGGCCATGTGTCTGCTTTGGCTATTTTTTTCCAAAGATCCTTTGCTCAGCATCCCCTGGTCAAGACCTTTTTCCAGGGGGTTACTCACGTGCGTCCCCCACGTTAGCCTATGTTACCAGTCTGGGACTTGAACTTGGTCTTTCCCTTTGAGCCCTTGAAAGGGGCTCCTTTGTCCATTCTTACGCTTAAGGTGGTCTTTTTGGTGGCTATCACTTCTGTTAGGCATGTTTCTGAGTTGGCAGCGCTTTCCATCAAGCCTCCTTATTTTGAGAGACACCAGGACAAGGTGGTGTTTTGTTTTAAGCCAGATTTTCTGCCAAATATTGTTTCTGCCTTTCTCAATCAGGACATTGTTTTGCCTTCTCTGTGTCCTTATCCCAGTAACCCTAAAGAAAGGGTTTTGCATTCTTTGGACGTAGTCAGAACTCTGAAGTTCTATTTGGTGGCTACTGAAACCTTCAGGAAGAATGATGCTCTTTTTGTGCTTCCGTCTGGACCTAAGAAAGGTCTGGCTCCGGCTAAGTCAACTATCAGCAAGTGGATACGTCAGGCTGTGATACAGGCCTACTCTGCTAAGGGGAAGGAGCCTCCCTTCCGCCTTACTGCTCATTCTACTCGTGCTATTGGTGCCTCTTGGGCTTTTCAGCACCAAGCTTCTGTTGAACAAGTTTACAAGATCGCTACTTGGTCTTCTGGTCATACTCTTTCAAAGTTTTACACGGTTGATGTTAGGGCCTCAGCTGAAGCTGCTTTTGGCCGCAAGGTTCTGCAGGCGGCAGTGGCTGTTACTTTTGGGGATCCCACCCTACCTTACGGACACTGCTTTTGGATGTCCCAAGTGTAAGGAATATCTTCTGGAACAGGACGTGCTGTATACTTAGAATAATACAATTCTGTGATTACTCACCTGTAGAATTGGTATTATATATATACAGCACGTCCTGTTCCACCCCACCCTTGATATCATTATCTTTAGTTACCTCTTTATGGTGATTGTTCTTATGTTCAAATTTTCATATAATGGTTATAGTTCTCCCGGTCTCATTTTTCAATACTGGGGATTTTGTGGGAGGTCCCTGGAATAAAAGGGGCCGGGAGGAGCCACTTTTTTTCGGTCTCTGCAGTCCAGCGCCATCTACTGGATGTATATCCCAAGTGTAAGGAATATCTTCTGGAACAGGACGTGCTGTATACATATAATACCAATTCTACAGGTGAGTAATTCTTTGTTGCCAGACATTTTGCACTATTTTGCGCTCCCCGTGTTCAAATGTGATTTTTGAAGGGATTTCCAGGGATTTCTCAGGAAAATCATATATTGTTTTTTTCAGCATAGTCTGGGCTTTAACATGTCATTTTTTAGGTGTATTCTCAATATTTTTGGGTGAAATATGTGAAAAAAAAATGAAAAAATGTATTTTTTACAATGTGTAGTTTTCTTTGTAATAAAAAATTTAAGTTTGTCAAAAAAATCTTATTGCGTGTGAAATCTCAATTTCTCCCAGTTACAGCGGTACCACATATGTATAGGTAGACACCCTTTCCTGCCCAGGAGACTCCCCCAACCTGAAACAGCGCTTTAGGGGATTTTCAGATAAAACACAACTGCGATATGCACTATGCGCACCTTGCAGTTTTTCCAGAAAAACAACCCTTTACATTCGAAATACTCCCAACAAGCTATATATTCTCTGGAAGTACACACCTCAAGCTTTCTAGGTGTACCAGGCTTGTTGATGTGGCCACAGTTTTCTGGAAGTAATCCCTCAATGTAATTTTTGGTTGCATAGAGTTTCCCTAAAAAAAGGTTAGAAAAGCAGAATCAAAGCCACATTTTCCTAAACAAACTATATACAAACAATAAAAAACAAGTTTAATCTGAAAAAGCAAGGTCCCCCGAACAGAACGATACCCAACATGCAAAGCTACTGTCAAGGGAAGAGTTGCCAAACACCCCAAAGTAAAGCATGTGCGTAACGGCAATTTTACTTGAAAATTTCAGCTCTGCAGACAAAGTGCGCACCTTGCGATTTTTCAACCAAAACAACCCTTTACATTTGGAACATCCCCCATAAACCATATATTCCCTGAAAGTATACATGTTAAGCTTTCTAAGCGTACCCAGATTTTTGTAGTGGGCTCATCTTTCTGGAATTAATCCCGTAAATAATTCTTTGGTTGCGCAGGGTTTCCCTAAAAAATGTATAAAAAAGCTGAATAAAAAACACCTTTTCCTAAAATATAAATATGCAAACCAGAAAAAACAAGCTAAGTCTGAAAGCGCAAGGTCCCCCGAACAGAACAATACCCAACATGCATAGCTACTTTTAGCCCTTTTAATTGCCAGCCTACTTGAGATTTTGTCACCCTCTGTTGACAGGTCATTTTTCCCCATTTTGCGCCATTTTTGCTGGAATTTTCAGGAAAGTTATATATATATATATTTTTGCAGCAGAGGGTTTAACATGAAATGTCTTGTTTGTAAATTTTATTCTGTTTTTTACAATATTATTAAGTAAAAAAAAATAAAATTTTAATAAAATAAAAATAAAGTTTTTTTAGAAAATTGTCTCCTTTTATTTTAAATAAGAAATGTATTTTATTAAAGAAACCCATATTGCATGTGAAAGCCCCATTTCTACAGATTAGAACGGTACCACATATTTATCGGTAGTCCCCCGTTCCTGCCCAGGAGACCCCCCAAACTGAAACAAGTACTTTATAACATATCATATGTCATTTTTTTTCTCAATTTAACCCTTTGTAGTGTGGATGGTAGTTGTATTTTATTTGTAAATGTTATAGAGTCCCCCCTCCCAGGGGGGACTCTGGGAGTCACCCGCTAGCCGCAGGTGACTTGCCAGCCCCCAGCCTTGTGAACTGGTATAGGGATCTCATGGACCCCTTACCAGTTCACAAGGGGTTAAGTTTAAAAAAAACACACCACACACACAGAGAAAAAAATATTTTATTTTATTTTATTTTTTTCCAATACTTACCTCCCATCTATCTTGCACTGTGTCCCTTCCCAATCACTGTCTATTGCTCACCTGCTGGAAGCCTTTTATAGCTGCTGGGCGACAGAACATAAGGGGTTTATTAAAAAAAAAAAATGACATATGGCCCCCCCCTCCCAGGCGGGGGACCCCATTTTTGGGGGGATTTTTAAGGGTTAAAAGAGTCTCGGGTGCCGGTATTAAGAGGCCGGTTGCTGGTGACATGACAGTTATGACACCTGGCCCCGCCCCCAGGATCGGAGCCCCCCCCCCCCCAGTGAAGAGGAGACCCGTCGGGAGGCAGCGCGGCCACAGGTAAGTAAATGTCATTTTTAATTTTTTTTTTTTACAGTTAGCAGCTGCTGCTGCCAAAGCAGGGGGGGTGGCGCTATTCGGGGGTTCTCCTGGAGCCATCCGAGCCCCCACGGTGGATCGGATGGCACCAAATTAAAGAGGAGACCCGGCCAGATCCAACGAGGGGTCAGGTGAGTATTTTTTTAACTAGTAGGGGGGAAAGTCAGGCACGTAGATCCTACGTGCTTGGCACTTAGGTTGAGTAGATGCGAGCACGTAGAATCTACGTGCTTGGCACTGAAAGGGTTAAACCCACATGGGGTAAGTAAGAGTTGATAAAAAGCAGAGAAGTTAACTTAGTCTTTGCATTGTGTGTCTGTGTGTGCCACACCAAGCATGGTCAACAGAAAGAGCAGAAGAGAACTGAGGACAGTCTGAGGACATGAGATCCAAAATTGTGGAAAAATATCAACAATCTCAAGGTTACAAGTCCATCTTCAGAGATCTAGATTTGCCTTTGTCCACAGTTTGCAACCCGTGGCACTGTAGCTATTTTCCCTGGGCGTAGATGGAAGAGAAAAATTAATGAAAGGTGTCAATGCAGGATAGTCTGGATGGTGGATTAGCAGTCCCAAACAAGTTCCAAAGATAATCCATTTAAATGAAATGAAATGCTATGGCAGGAGACACAGCAGGACCCCACTTCTGACACAGAGACATAAAAAAGCAAAACTACATTTTGCCAAAGTGCACTTGAGTAAGCCAAAATCTTTCTGGTAAAACGTCTTGTGGTCAGATGAGACCAAGAGAGAGCTTTTTGTTAAAGCACGTCATTCTACTGTTTTCCAAAAACGAAATGAGGCCTACAAAGAAAAGAACACATTACCTACCTGAAATATGAAGGAGGTTCAATGATGTTTTGGGGGTGTTTTGCTACCTCTGGCACTGGGTGCCTTGAATGTGTGCAAGGCATCATGAAATCTGCGGATTACCAATGGATTTTGGGTCACACTGTACAGCCCAGTGTCAGAAACTTGAGTCATCCAGCAGGACAATGAACCCAAACATACGTTAAAAAGCACCCAGAAATGGATGGCAACGAAACGCTTGAGAGTTCTGAAGTGGCCCGCATTGAGTCTAGGTCTAAATCCCATTGAACACCACTGGAGAGATCTTAAAATTGCTGTTGGGAAAAGGCGCCTTTCCAATAAGAGAGACCTGGAGCAGTTTGCAAAGGAAGGGTGGTTCAACATTCCGGCTGAGAGGTGTAAACAGATTATTGATGGTTATAGGAAGTGACCAATTTCAGTTATTTTTTTCCAAAGGATGTGCAACTAAATATTAAGTTAAGGGTGCCAATAATTGCGCCCAGACCATTTTTGGAGTTTGGCTTAACATTATGACCAATTTGCCTTTTTCCTCTTTTTTTGGTTTAGTTCCAATACACACAAAGGGAATAAACATGTGTATAGCACATTTTCTTTAAAGATTTCAGGGTCTGTGAAATCTGTCTGTGGGCTTGAGTGGCAAACCAATAAAGCAGTAAAGTCACACAGCTGCACTGAATTGGGTGACTGACCTGTCACTGAAGACCTTAGCTTCAGCTCCCCAGTGAGTTTTTTTTTAAGTTATTGCCTAAATTGACCTTAGCACTGGGAAGGGTAGAGTGTTACAAAATGCTGGACTTCCCTCTTTAAAGCTTAACTCCAGCCAAAGCATTTTTAGAATTGATCTTATGGTTGTTGAGTGTATGAGAGGATCTGGCACTGGTATACCCTTCTTTTTTTATTTTGCAGAGTACTCTTGAGTAAGTAGTTCTTCTGGAAATTGTCCACCAGATACTGTAGAATTGACAAGCGCACGTTGGGATGAACTGCATGAGTAGCCAATTTTGCCCTACTGCCAAATATGTCTTTTGACATAACATGAATATATAGTGACAGTCTGGATGCCTTCATCTTATTGATGATTAATGAAAGTCCTTGCACTTAATTAACCCTACTAAAGCTGCAATTCCAAGATTTTAGAAATCTGAGATTGCACCCTTCCCTAAAGATTGGCTTAACAAGGGATTTATGGACACGGAGGAACTTACCCTAGCTACATAATAGAAATAGAAGTTTCAAGCAACCAGGTAAAGGAAAAGAGTGGCTTTCCTAGAATGGAAAGTATTTGCACAGTACAGGACAGATGGCATTACCCATCTACCGTTGCAGTAGGTGGAGCTATGCAAATCATCTCTTTACGTCTCTGTGCCATCCAAGGCCCTTAGAACCGCTAAGGGTGCAATGCCAAGGATTAGCTTTAAATTTTATACAGCCAGACACATCCAACTAGTGGACACGTGTTTTTAGCTTTAGGCTCTCATCAGCACTAGGGCGGTAAAGAGACCAAAAAACCCTCTACTTAGGTAAAGGAAAAGAGTGGCTTTCCTAGAACGGAAAGTATTTGCACAGTACCCAGTCCAAGGACAGATAGCATTACCCATCTACCCTTGCAGTAGGCAGAGCTATGCAAATCATCTCTTTACGTCTCTGTGGCTTCCAAGGCCCTTAGAACTGCTAAGGGTGCAATGCCAAGGATTAGCTTTAAATTGTATACAGCCAGACACATCCAACTAGTGGACACGTGTTTTTAGCTTTAGGCTCTCATCAGCACTAGGGCGGATGCCTTGTTAATGAAAGGTGTCAATGCAGGATAGTCCGGATGGTGGATTAGCAGCCCCAAACAAGTTCCAAAGATAATCCATTTAAATGAAATGAAATGCTATGGCAGCAGACACAGGAGGACCCCACTTTCTGTAAAACAGTAGAATGACGTGCTTTAACAAAAAGCTCTCTCTTGGTCTCATCTGACCACAAGACGTTTTCCCAGAAGGATTTTGGCTTACTCAAATGCATTTTGGCAAAATGTAGTCTTGCTTTTTGTGTTTCATTAACAAGCAACCAGGTTAAATTGGCTGTTGTTTAAAGTCTACGACAACTACAAGCAAATTAGCCAAGAACTGAATTAGTGAGAGTATCCCGGTCACAATCTATAGCTAAATAGTGTGTGCTGGGTGTCACCGACTAAAACTATACCCAACGCCCCCCAATATCCATTTTTCTTCTCGTACTTTTTTTTTTTTTACTCTTCCTCCCGTAATTCATTTTCTCTTTATCTCTTTTTTTTTTGTCATTCTTCTATTTTTTTCTTATTACCTAAACTGTGTCTAGAATGGCACCTGCCAATTTTTCTTGTCACAGAACATTCCCTGACGCTAATAAAAAGCAACTTTTTCTTCCAATACATTCCAGGCTGTCCCTTAATCATTACACCTGGGTAATTCCTGCCCGGAGGGCGTAGACTGCAAGACAAAAAAAGTATGGCCCCTCACGGCCCCATAAGTAGCAGCTGCCTCTAATCAAGGACCAGTTTCATTTCTTGCAGTTGATGTAGACTGTGAAGATTGCTTGGATTTCTCTCTCTCAAGATTAGGTATTGGCAGCAAGCGGGGGATACACCCTGTCAGCTTCCTGCACGGCCTTATTCCCACGGATTCCTCTGAGCCAACTCTATGCCTCCCCAGCTTTTGCTGTTTTGGGGTCCGTGAAGCGCCGGGGTCTGGGGTGCTTTTCAGAGTGTATACGCTTGTGACTGTCGAGAACATATATATACTTGGTCTCGGATATCCAGGGTCGCAGACTAGTATTATTAAATTCACCATGGCGAAGGCATCTGGGGTAGTTGGATATGGTCTTACCAGATTTACCCCATGTCCAGTATGCATGCAGTGGCACTGGACAAGGATAGCACGGTGTGCAGGGATTATGCTATGGTTGTAGTGGATAGGGAAACAATTGTCTCGTCCCTGAAGGGGGCTCTGACCCCTGTCACCAGTGCTTTCTGAGACTTAAAAACCCCCTTTGCAGCCTGCATGCGGACCTCAACCTGAGTGTATTGAAGAGGATATTGTGGCTGCCATAGTCTCCTTCTGAGTCTTTAAACTCTGTCGGCAGCCCTCAAGTGGTCCTAAACCTATAGAGAGTCATAATGGAGTATTGGGTACTAAAAAGGTTTTAAAGAAAATATTTTTTCCTCTGAGTTGAAGAGGATATTGTGGCTGTCATAGTCTCCTTCTGAGTCTTTAAAATCTGTCGGCAGCCATCAAGTGGTCCTAAACCTATAGATTTATCATGGAGTATTGGCTACTAAAAAGGTTTTAAAGAGAATAATTTTCCTCTGAGTTGAAGAGGATATTGTGGCTGCCATAGTCTCCTTCTGAGACTTTAAACTCTGTTGGCAGCCCTCAAGTGGTCCTAAACCTATAGAGAGTCATAATGGAGTATTGGCTACTAAAAAGGTAATAAAGAAAAAAAAAAAAGAAAAAAATTTCCTCTGAGGAAGAGGATATTGTGGCTGCCATAGTCTCTCAGGAATTTATCCGTTGGGAGAATTCATCCAGTAGGGACTTGGATTCAGAGTCCTCTACACAAGGGGGTGCTCGGTTAAGGAGAAGATGGATGGATGGTTGATTTCCTCCATTCTGGAGGATGTTGCGGGGCATACGCATTATTATAATTTGATCAATAGGGAATGGCAGAAGTCAGGTTGTCTTCTGACCATTTCTAAAGTACTAGATTATGGATCCCTTTCCTCCAGATCAGGTTGATTTATGGTCTCGCCCTCTGGTGGTGGACGCTCTGGCCAGGTCTCTTTAAGATTTTGATTATGCCATCCTCTGATAGTGCTTCTCCAAAGGATCCAGCGGATAAGCGCATGGATCAGGTGGCATGTCATGCTTTTATGGGGTCGACCTTGCGGCCGGCCTGTGCTACATCCATAGCATTTTTGGGAGCAGGGTCGTTCACGGAAGCCATGCTCCCAGTTGATCAAAGCCAGTTGGCTCTAACAGGTATGTGATCCAGGCTATGGAAGTTTGATCTGGTTAGGTGCCAGAGGCCTAGCTCTGGTGGTCGCCTTAAGACGTGCTTTATGGCTTAAGCAATGATCAGCTGACATAGCCTCTAAAAAGTAATATGACGGGACTCCCCTTTAAGGTGGGGCGTCTGTTTGGGGAGTGCTTGGTTGACATGGTAAAGCATGCTACTAGTGGTAAATCATTTAATCTGCCACAGCAGCAGAAGTCTAATACTGCTTCCGCAGGGCCTCTAATACTCCGGGGTTCCGGAGATTTTTTTTTTTGGAATAGGACAAAGTTCCAAATTAACGCAACAGGTGTATGGCAGAATAAAGCCAGACCCCCTTCAAAGCCTGCTCAGGCATTAAGGGACGTCCCCACACTTGCAGGTGTGGGGTGGGGGGGGGATGCTTCTGCATTTGGCTAATATTAGGAGGCTTCATGTAACAAATATTTGGATACAGGAAGTTGTATCCTCAGGTTGCAAAATCAAATTGGGAGCCATACCTCCTTGGAGATTCTCTTGATAAGGGGTATCCCAAATTCAGCAGAAAGCAGAAGCATTGAGATCTGCCATATTTCACCTTTTTAGAGATTGGAGTTGTTGATCCACAATGAAATTGCTCCAACCGGGAGTTTTTATAACCACAATGTATATATATATATAGAGAGAGTTAGAGTTATTATTATTAAGTTAACACTTATTAAGCGTTTTTCCAACACAGAAGTGACTCTTACTTCAGGCCATGGTACAGGGTCTCTTGTCTTGCCCTCACCCGACGATTTATCAAGGAATGTGTCTGTTGGGCCTAATGGTAAATTGCTTGGAGTCAGTACCTTTTGCACTGTTTCACACAAGACCCCTGCAGATGGAATTGCTCACAATCTGGGATAGAGACCCACACACTCTGGATCACTCTT
This sequence comes from Gastrophryne carolinensis, assembly GCA_027917425.1. Classification (NCBI taxonomy): domain Eukaryota; kingdom Metazoa; phylum Chordata; class Amphibia; order Anura; family Microhylidae; genus Gastrophryne; species Gastrophryne carolinensis. Next base: position 164,764,825 of record CM051234.1, read on the forward strand.
TTTGCATGACACCGTCAACAAGGCCGTCTATGGCCTGGTTTTCAGCCTCTTCAGATCGGCAAATCCTTTCTTCCAGTACAGTAGAAGATCATCACCATGGATGCCAGTCTATCTGGCTCGGGGAGTGTCATACAGTCACAAACGATCCAGGGACAATGGAGTCCGAAGGAGAGCAGAATCTTCATAAATATCCTGGAACTGAGACAGATTCTATTGTATTTCAGACATTGGACATCCCATCTGAAGGGGCATCCCATCTGGATTCAAACAGACAATCGGACTGAGGTGGTATATATCAACCACCATGACGGCATCAGAAGCAGTAAAGCCCTGATGAAAGTAAGATGGGTTTTTACTTTGGGGCGAGAAACCGGTTCCATGTCTCTTGGTGGTACACGTACCCGAAGTGGACAACTTGTAGGCCGATCATCTCAGCAGAACGGTCCTGCCTCAGAGGGAATAGTCTCTTAGCCAGAGGGTTTTTTAAACCCTATGCATGTGCTGGGGGATCCCAGATGTAGATCTCTTGCATCACGGCTCAGTCAGAAGGTCCGAAGTTTGGCTCAGCCTAGGGATCCTCTAACAATAGCAACATATGTCCTGACTCTTCAGTTGTCAACATTCAAGCTTCCCCTCCAATTTCACTCCTGGGTCGAGTACTAAAAAAGGTTTAGCTCACAAGAGAGTCCCAACCATTCTGGTGGCTCTGGTGGTGGATAATTCTGGGATTTTTATCAGAACTTGTTTTACAAGGAGTTGCTCATGTGCGGCCTCCTCATAATCCACTTCTGCCGGCTTGGGACCTGAACTTGTTTTATCAGCTCTTCAGGGTGCTCCATTTTGAGCCAGGGTAGATGCGTCATTAAGTCTAAGGGCGCTTATGGTTATCTCAGCAGGCGAGTTTCTGAGTTTATTGAGTGGTTTTCTAAATGTATTTATCGTTATTTAGTGTTTTAGGATTTTCTTCCTAAAGGTGTCTTTTTCATTTTAATGAAGAGACGTTTTTGCCTTCCTTATGTCCTGCTCCAGTGTCTGATAATTCTGGGATTCTTCACTGTTTGGATGTAGTGACTTTGGATGTAGTGAGAGCACTAAGGTATCTCACTACTACACAATCTTTCCATAGTTTGGACTTCTTATGTCATACCTGAGGGTCCACGGAAAGGTCTTCCACCAGCTAAGTCTGCCATCAGCCGATGGATTAGACAGACAGTGGTAAGAGTCTAGTCTGCCAAGGGGAAGGAGCCCCTTGTTTGGGTCCCAGCTCTTTCCACTAGGTCCATTGGTGTTTCCTGGGACTTTCAGCTTCAGGCCTCGGTGGAACAGGTTGTAAAGCTGCCACTTGGCTTCGGTTCATACATTTTCCATATTTCACAAGGTAGATGTTAGGGCCTCAGCTGACGCTGTATTTAGGCGGTAGTGATTTGAACTACCTGCTGTTCCACGTTGGGGATCCCGCCCATATATAGGCACTGCTGTTGGATGTCCCAGGTGTAATGATTAAGGGATGGCCTGGAATGGATTGGAAGAAAAAACTAAATTCTGTGATACTCACCTGTAGAATTGGTTTTGATCTCAATCCATTCCAGCCATCCGATCCACCCTTTTTTGGGGTTCATTATCCTTGATGCCTTTTTTATGGTGTTATTCCATTTATTATATCATCAGGAGAAAAAGACATAAGGAGAAGAAATTTTTTACGAGAGAAATCACGCGGAGTGGTGTGAGGTAACATTGTCTCCTAGACTTGGGTCTCCCAGCCTTGCCTCTTGGTATTACTGGTCCCTGATTAGAGGCAGCTGCTACTTATGGGGCCAGGAGGGGCCACACCTCTTTTGTCTTGCAGTCTACGCCCTCCGGTCAGGAATTACCCAGGCGTGGAATGGATTGAAATCAAAACCAATTCTACAGGTGGAAATCACAAAATTGTGATTATGAAACACCATCATGTTAAAATGCATTATTTAATGAACCTGTACTCCTAAATAAGTATCATTATATGAGATACTATTAATATGAGTGCAATGCTGTACATTCTAGGTAATATCTGAAAGAGTTAGATGATACACCAGTGTGATTAATTTAACTGTTGATCAATGTTTTACTACTATATAGATTTGTATCAACCATATAGTGTCATAGAAATGTTCCCGTTTTTATTTAGTAGAATGGGCATCCAGAAAAAGTTTTTGAAATTGCGTGGGAACATAAGGAGGTGTAGGAATATTCAGTGATTGAAGAAAGCTATTAGCCTGATATCTCTTAGAGAGTACCTGGGTTTTTATCCTGAGTGCGGCTCTAACATTTTTCAAAGTATTCCTGAAATGGGCCACTCTAATGTGTGTGTTTGTAGAGGGTTCGTCCTGCACTATATAGGATTGCTTGGACAGAAGATCTGAGTAAGCCTGCATTAATTGCATCAGGTCGAGGTAGGGAGCATTGTTCGTATTTCTAAGATAGCGGTGGAGAGTCTTTAGGGGGGCTTGGACAAATGAATGCTCAGTGGTTTTAATCATCTGGTCAATGGAAAGTATATTGTCTAAGGGAACTTGTTTTGGTCAAAGAGAAAAGATGCCAATCCATTTAGAAAATTCTAAAGAGGTGTGTTACCTAGTATATTAATAGATTCAGGGTGCCTCCCCAGTAAAATGGCCATGTAAGTATTTTGTTGAATATTTGATTTGTATGTTTGTGATGATTGTAAAAATAATTGTAAAGATTGCCTAGAGGAAATCATTTGATCAATTTGTGGGTCCATCAGAGTTAATCGCTCTGAAACCCAATTCGATTGCTGAATAATAAATTATCCTATTTATTGGTCCATAAGATGCACTTCCCCCAAAAAGTGGGGGTGTCTGTGTGTCTTATGGAGTAAACAGATGAGAAATGATCGTCATCCTGCATATTATCATCCTCCTGCGGCCCTGTTTCCAGCTGGTTGGTAGGCATGGCCTATGTTTGGCATATTCACATGCCTACCTCCCTCTGTGCTATGCTCAATTTTGACATAAAAATGTACCTGATTGCAGGTCTCTGCATAGACTTGAGTTACAGTGCAGTGCAGTCATACTTCTGCTCAACTGACTTGTCACTCAAGGCCCTTGCTTCAGCTTTTGTGCAGCATCTCCCGATTTAGGATGCCTAGCTGTGTGAAAATTGTGGATCATCACAATACATTGCCGTCGATCACTTGGTGCATGTTCAGGCTCTCCTCCATTTAGCATCTCACACTCCATTTATCTGAATGGAGTGTGAGTCGCTGGTTTCTTCTATTCTCCTCCATGTTCTCAAGCCAGCTGTTTAGAAATGCAAGGGAAAACGATCTGGGGGATTTCAAACATTGGAACATTCCAATTCCAATATTCACAAAAAGTGAGACCACAAGCCCTAGCATCTTAAGGTGTTTTTTGTAAAGGTTTCTAGATAATTGTGCCACCTCTCTCATATATTACATTTTGTTTGCTTCTAGCTGCAAATCAAAAGGAGCCCCTAACTCTAACAGTTAAAGTAAAAGAAGAACCTAAAGATGAAGAGCTGAGCAACTCAGTGTCTCCACACTCTGGTTATACCCACAGCTATGAACCAGAGACTCCACGCTCCAGCACTCCAGATAAAGCCAAGACCAAGGAAACACAGCCAAATCTCCTTACACAGGATATATCTGTCAAAGCAGCATCTGAGCTCCTCATGAAGCTTTCAGGTATTTTTTTTTATTTGGTAATGTTGTGGAATTGCATTCCTGAACGGCTAGTGTCAAATCAAGCCAGACTAGGCAGCTCTCTAAGAAAAGTGTTAACTGATATCTCATCTCCTGTTGTAGCCATGCCTTGTAATTTTTTTTTTTTCTAGCCTCTGATTCTCAGACAGACAGAAATAGGTTCTCTCCCTCTGCCTGTCTGTTTACTTCCTTCTACTACTCCGCAAACAACCAGCAAAAGGTTTCAACAACCGGTTCCAATTTTCCTGGGGCTGTACTTTAATAGTAAACTAAAAGAAAGAAGACAAGCAGACATACACACAATGTGGGGCCATGCAAATTATTTATTGAAGCAGGTGTAACTCTGGGTGCACATTTGGCTATGAATACATTTGTTTGTGCTAAAATATAAATTTGGAGCTAGTTATAGAAATCAGCAATAACATCATTATGCAGAATCACAGCAAGACTGCATGGGTGGTAACAAAAGAAAGCTTGACACTTAGCCTGCAAAAACCCTAAAGGGTTTGTCTGGGCAAAAGAAGACTCCATGAAGACTGCATGAAGCTCATCTTCTGTGTACTGTCAGCACCAGGGCTGTGGAGTCGGAGTTAGTTTTGGCTGGAGTCTGAAAAAATGTTCTGAATCCTGCATAAAAGAGAGTTTCTTGCTTATATTGTTTATTGAATGTAACTTTCATAGGAAGTATAGAAACATTAATCATAAATATGTTATGTTCTCTCAATTTAAGGCCCTTATTTAAAAGTGCTAAGCACCAGCAGGGTGTTCTAGTGGTGATAGATAATGAGTTCTCCAATCTCCACTGCCCTTTATACTCTGTATCTTCATGCTTAAGTCCCTTATTTACAATGCCTGAAACGTACAGGAGTTTAAAGGTGTTGTCCAGGCAGCAAATTCTATATTCACCTACAGCTTCTGCGTGTAGGTCCAGTGGTCCCCCGCAGTTCTGCCATGCAGTGCCAGCATCCTCATACTTACCAATGGTGGAGAGCCAGCGATACCGTCTTCCGGCAGACTCTCATGGTGGCATCCATGGAGCCTTGATTACAACCCCACAAGCCTACTCCATTCATTGCAATGCAAGGGGGTGTCCTAAAGCGGTGTCAGCATGCCTGGCCTTGGCAAGCCCCATCCATTGTAACAAATGGAGTAGGGGGGTTAGGTGACTTAAAGCCCTATTGATGGATGCCACCATGTCTGCCCAGTGATGGAGGATGGAATCAATTGTTTTCCCTCATTGGTAAGTGTGAAGATGCCAGGGGAGTATAAAAAATTCCCTGTGTTGTCAAAAGTGCTATTTTCACTTGTTTGTGTCTGGACAAACCCCTTTGGGTTTCTTCATGCATCAACCAATATCTGCACTGTCCTGGTAGATGCAATCCCACTCTTCACGCTTCACGCTTTGTGAACAAGCTCTGGAGACTATTACTATGACATGCTTTTGCCAGGCCATCAACAGTACGTGGCATGCCTCATAGGGACAGGAATGAATCTCAGTGAGGCAGTGTCTAAGCATCGCCTAACACTCAGCAACCTGTGCAGGGGCCACACTGTACAGGCTCTACAGGGGGCTCTGTGCTCATCCTGAGCAGGCATGGTAAATAGAGTACAGTGTGGGAGACAGAGTTTCACACATGTCACCAAGCAAGACCCTGCACCATAGATGGAGAAACTGCTAGCAACAGTCAGCTGAGAGGGAAACCTTTATTGTGCAATGAGATCACTGGGTGGATAAATGAACGATCTAACTTAAAGTGAATACCAGAAGATGCTGGAAGGGTATTATTACTTTGGCACAGACACAGTCTTTAAAGCAGAACAAAACCCAGGATTTTGACTTCCCCTGGTTTTGTTCCGTTCCTTGTGGGCATCCCAATAGGGGATCCCAGCTGTGTTAAACTCCCCAGTTCGTCCAGTTAAACTCACCTCTCCTCGGACCAACGGCGCTTAAGCAGGCGCTCAGCCAATGAGAGCCATTTGCGATGTTTATATCATTTGGTATTTTTTTCTAATGTTAGCAAATGTGTTTTTTTTTTTTTAAACAGTTTTTATCTGCTGCAATTGGCAACAGATTGCAAATAGTTGCATAGAACATTGCTGCTTGGCATATGTAAGGTTGAGTGAGCTCCATCACCTTAGGAGTGGCCAAAGCAGCAGTGTTCTGTGTGTATAGGCCTTCTCTCTTCCTGGTGTACAGACTGTGTGTACTTTGTCAGTAGCAGCCGATTGCTGTTAGTGAAAACACACATTTGCTAAAATAGTTGGCACACAAAAATATACACTTTCAAAAAATTCCAATGAAAGTGGACTTACCCTGTAAAATTCCAGATGTTCTGGAATAACAGGTTGATTCTTTGCTGCAGAACTGCGGCCATCTTTTCATACAGATAAGCATGAGGCGAGAGATGTGCCAGTAGTAGCCCACACCAAACTGAGAGATAAATGCCTCAGAAACACAGGCATTGTGTATTATGTTATATAAACACACACACTGACTAACCAGCTGTTAGAGGAATTGTGTATGTTAGGAGAAAACTGCAACAATGTATTTATCACTGTTCACTGCAGACTCTGGATTTACTGCACACCATTCAGTCAGTGTATCTTCTAATATGTATATCTTTCAGCTTTTCAGCAGAGCAATGAGTCATAACATGGCTTTCAAATAGAAATAAAGGATTGCACTGATATGTGAGGAATGTTTTATTGTGGGATTTGGTTTTTCATAAACTGGACTCATGTATGTGACAAGATGGCCACTCCCATGCAGCTATGCAGCATAGAATTGCCTGGTATCCCATAACATCTGCATAGAGTTAAGCCCTCTCAAATAGTTTGTCACTGATTGCCAAAGTGGGGTGCAATTTACTGAACTTGCTTTTATTCTTAGTATACAGTACGTCCTGCTCCAAATCTAATACTTACAGTTGGGATATACTCCGCCAGATGGCGCTGGACTGCAGAGACATCGAAAATAGGCTCCTCCCGGACCCTCAAATAGAGTTAAGCCCTCTCAAATAGTTTGTCACTGATTGCCAAAGTGGGGTGCAATTTACTGAACTTGCTTTTATTCTTAGTATACAGTACGTCCGGCTCCAAATCTAATACTTACAGTTGGGATATACTCCGCCAGATGGCGCTGGACTGCAGAGACATCGAAAATAGGCTCCTCCCGGACCCTCAAATACCCAGGGACCTCCCACAAATCCCCAGAATTTCTCTGCAGTCTGACTGCGAAGGACGAGAAATTGGCTCTCTACTCACAGGTGAGCGGGGTTATTAACCTGCGGCCCTGTAGGACTGTTCCCACCCGTTCCACTAGTAATATGCCTCCCAGCCTTGGCTGCGCTGGTCGGGTGAAGGTAGGCAGCACCGCCGTTGGTGCTTAGGAGCGCTGCTCCACCGCAATCCCCCACCAAAGGGTAGGCGGTTCAGGCTTATGGTGAGCCTCTATAGGATGCCCCTCCCGCACTATTGCCCCTTGCCCCTGCCTATCGGTGGGCCCTATTTAAGTGGCCGCCGTCCTCCCTCATCCTCCTTGTAGTCTTCGGGGGAAAAGAGGGGGGTGTGTGTATGTGTATAGATATGTATGTTATGCAGTCTGTGCTTTCACTTTTCACATTTCTTTATTCTTGTGTCAGCCGCCGCGCTGACTTGTCTGTATTGCTTTTAAATTTACCACCGCCGCCGCGTGCTGACTTGGCTCAGCGCTTGGCGGCGGCATTACCTCAGCTGCTGGTGCGCCATCATTGGCTGTTGTCCTTCTGGCTTCGCGCTCTTCGTTCCGCGTCATCACTATTACTGGCCCGCCCCTCGAGGTATACCGACGCCATCTTTTCTGACTTGGTTGGCCTATGCACGTCGGACTCCTACCTACCGCAGTCCGTATGTGCCCTCGCGGGCGACCTTATCTGCTTCACTTTTGTTACGATGTACTTAAGGTCTTGTCTGCTTATGTCTTTCAGGCGGGACAAACCCTTCTTAGCTTCTCCCTGCCCTGTTTTTAGTATATTACTTGTAGGCCTTGTACAGATTATACTCCCACGTCCCTAGCGGGTTATTGGGGCATCCAGGGTTGCTATATAGCGTCATTCCCTATCGGCGTATAGCGGCGCTATAATCACCATATGGAGGCATCCCAGGATAATGTTACCGGGGTCCCTTTGGGACAAGACAAGGCTGTGTGTAGCGTGTGGGCAGCCTCATGCTGACGCTGACAAGGCGCGGGTCTGTGTACCCTGTGCTGAGCAGGTGCTTGCATTGCAATCTGGCCTGCCAGTGGCTGCACCTCGTTTCACTTCACCTACTCCCCCAAGCTTAAATTTCACTCCTGCTGAGTTGCATACAAGTGGGGATTCTCAGCCTGATGTGTCTTCTAGACTGGCTACTGTTGAATAGATTATTGCGAAGTCTTTAGCGCGTAAGGCCCCTGCTAAGAAGCGGCACTTGACTCCTAATGTTAATGTTTTCCCTATGGGAACTGAGGAGTTTATGAATCTGTGTGGCTATACCCCGTCTGATGAAGGGGAGCTCTTTTCTGATTCAGGCTCATCTGATGACGATTCTGGCTCTGACCCCTGGGCCCCAGGTGACACTGACAGATTATTGACCCAGATTTTTGAGGTTCTGTTTATCTCTCTCCCTGTTGAGGCTCCCAGGCAAAGAGGGGAGCTTTTCCATACAGCAAGATCACGTTTGGAATTTCCCGAGCAGGCACATTTCCATAACCTTGTGCTCAAGGAATGGGAGCGCCCCAGTAAACTTCCCGGGGTTCCAAAGAGTTGGGATAGGAAGTATCCCTTTCCTGGTGAGGTGGTTAAATGTTGGTTATCCCCCCCCCCCCCCCCCCCTAGGTGGATGCCCTGATCCTAGGGCTATCTAACACCTCTGTCATGCATTCCCCTGATTCTACTACCGTGCGGGATGCCGAAGACCGGCGTATTGATCAGCTGGCATCCCACGCCTTTGCATGTGCGGGGACGGCGCTGCGCCCGGTCTATGCCTCTGCCATTACTGCTGTGGCCACTAGAATCCTTATCAGAAATATGCTTGATAGTGCCCCTGATGATTTGCCTTGTGAGGTGTTTAATGCACTCTCCAGTTGTGATGTTTTTGTAAATTTTGTCCTATCAGCATTGGATGACACCATCAGAATGTGTTCCAGAACTTCTGCCCTCGTGGTGGCTATACGCCGCTCGGTTTGGCTCCGCCAGTGGGCTGCTGACAACGCTGCCAAGAAGGCCCTCACTGGTTTTCCCTTTAAAGGACTGCGTCTGTTTGGAGACCGCCTGGACCTTTTTGCTAAGGGAGGCAGGTTACCCCAGCGCAGGCGGCAACCTCTGCCCTTTCGAGGTCAGGGTTCCTTCTCCTCCCCTTACCGTGGTGCAAGACAGGGAAGGGGGGTGTCCTTCTCTGGGGCCCGGGGAGATTTCTGGTGTAGAGGTAGAGGACGTGGACGTCCTGGCTCCTCCTGGGGTCCCAAAGCTAAATCCTCTCCCAAGCCCCCTCAGGCATGATGGGGCGCCCTCACCCATCCGGGTGGGGGGACGGCTGCAGCACTTTGCTCACGTCTGGAGGCTTCATGTCTCAGACCGGTGGATTCAGGAGGTAGTGTCCTCCGGTTACAAGTTGGAGTTTGCTGCCGATCCCCCTCCAAGATTCATCAGATCCCGGATTCCTCAGGACCCTGTGTCAGCTCAGGAGCTAGTGCAAGTAGTGCAAGGCCTCCTGGAGCTGGGGGTCATCTGCTAGGTCCCTTTAAGAGAAAAAGGCAAGGGCTTTTATTCCAACCTATTCACAGTACCCAAAAAGGATGGTTCTGTCAGGCCCATCCTGGACTTAAAGATTCTCAACAAGTTTGTCAGGGGCAGGCGCTTTCGCATGGAGACTCGGCCATCAGTTCCCTGCACCAAGGGGATTTCATGACTTCTGTGGGCATCAAAGATGCTTACCTTCATATTCCTGTGTTCCCAGGTCATCAAAGGTTCCTCAGGTTCGCTCTGATGGATCAACACTACCAATTTGTGGCCTTGCCCTTCGGCCTCACTTCAGCTCCCAGGGTGTTCACCAAGGTGCTGGCTGGCGTGATGTCTCTACTCAGATGTCAGGGCGTCCGCGTGCTTCCCTATCTGGACGACATTCTCATCACTTCCCAGTCTCTACATCAGGCAGAGTTGGATACTCAGCTGGGGGTGTCCACTCTGGAATCATTTGGATGGGTGATCAACCACCCCAAGTCCTCACTGTCCCCTTCCTTGGTAACTCCATTCCTAGGAATGAATCTGGATACAGTTCAGGCAAGGATCTTCCTTCCTCAGCAGAAGGTGGACAGTCTGATTGCACAGGCTCAGTCCCTCCTAGCTTGTCCCCATCCCTCCATCAGGCAGGGGATGTAGCTGGTGGGCCTGATGGTGGTGTGCTTCGAAGCGGTCCCTTATGTTCAGTTCCACTTGAGGCCTCTGCAACTTCACCTATTGTCTGTATGGGACAAGGACCCAGCGCCCCTGGACATGGTCTGTGTGCTCTCCCCCCTGGTCAGGAGGTTCCTCTTGTGGTGGATGGACTCAAGGAACCTGTTGGGGGGCAGATCCTTTCTTGCCTCTTCCTGGGAGATGGTCACCACGGATGCCAGTCTGTCAAGTTGGGGGGGGGGTTCTGGAAGTCCCTGCGGTTCCAGGGGAGGTGGGGCCCTCAGGAGGCCCACACACCTATCAATGTCTTGGAGCTGTGAGCGATCAGGTTAGTTCTGGCTCGCTTGACTACTCATCTTCAGGGCCTGCCTGTTCAGGTGTGCTCGGACAACCAGACGGCAGTTGCCTACATCAATCATCAGGGAGGGACCCGGAGCAAGAGGGCCCTCCAGGAAGCGTCTCTGATCCTGACTTGGGCGGAGGCCAATGTCCCCTGCATTTCAGCTGTGTACATCCCGGGGGTGGAAAATCACCTGGCGGACTCTCTGAGCAGGGGGACCTCTCGCCAGGGAGAATGGTCCCTATGCAGCAGGGTGTTTCAATCTCTGTGTCTCCGTTGGGGTCAACCAGATGTGGATCTGTTTGCGTCCCGCCACAATCACAAGCTTCCAGCTTTTGTCTCTCTGTCCAGGGATCCTCTGGCCCTGACCTCGGTTGCGCTAGCAATGTCATGGAAGGACTTTCAATTCCTGTATGTCTTCCCCCTCAATTCCCCTGCTGGGCAGGGTTCTGCGCAAGATTGCTCTGGAAGGGGGGCCAGCAATTCTGGTGGCCCCAGGTGGCCAAGAAGAGTGTGGTTCACAGACGTGGTACAGCTGGCAGTAGATCAGTACGCTCTGCCCTTGGTGCCAGATCTGATCACTCAGGGCTCACTACGCCATCCCAGTTTACAAACTCTGGCTTTGACGGCTTGGCTGCTGAAACCTCCATCTTGATGGAGAAGGGGCTGTCTTCCTCAGTTGTGGATACTTTGATTAAAGCTAGGAAGAAGTCTTCCTCTTCCATTTATTACAGGGTTTGGCGTGCCTACATTGACTGGTGTGAGTTTAAGTCTCTTCCCTGTCGTGTCTTCTCTATTCCCAGGATTCTGGAGTTCCTGCAGCATGGGTTGGAGATGGGGCTCCAACTCAGTACTCTGAAGGGTCAGGTTTCTGCCCTGGCTATTTTTTTCCAGAAGTCCTTTGCTCAGCACCCTCTGATCAGGACTTTTTTCCAGGGGGTCACTCATGTGTGTCCCCCACGTAAACCTATGGTGCCTGTTTGGGATTTGAACTTGGTTCTGTCAGCCTTGCAGGGTGCTCCTTTTGAACCTGTGCAGGATGCTGCCTTGGCCATTCTTACGCTCAAGGTTGTATTTCTGGAGGCTATCACTTCTGTCAGGCGTGTGTCTGAGTTGGTGGCGATGTCCATTCAGCCCCCCTACTATGAGAGGTACCAGGACAAGGTGGTGTTTCGTTTCAAACCTGATTTTCTGCCTAAGGTAGTGTCTGCCTTTCATTTGAATCAGGATATTGTTCTTCCTTCTTTGTGCCCTAATCCTAGCAATGCTAAGGAGAGGGTTTTGCACTCTTTGGTTGTGGTTTGGTGTCTGAAGTGCTATCTGGTGGCTACTGCACCTTTCAGGAAAACTGATGCTCTTTTTGTGGTCCCTTCTGATCCTAGGAAGGGTTTGGCTCCTGCCAAGTCTACTATCAGCAAGTGGATTTGTCAGGCTGTGATTCAGGCCTACTCTGCTAAGGGGAAGAATCCTCCCTTCCGCCTTACGGCTCATTCCACTTGTGCTATTGGTGCCTCTTGGGCTTTTCAGCACCAGGCTTCTGTTGAACAAGTTTGCAAGGCTGCTACTTGGTCTTCTGTTCATACCTTTTCAAAGTTTTACAAGGTTGATGTTAGGGCCTCAGCTGACGCTGTTTTTGGCCGAAAGGTTCTGCAGGCGGCAGTGGTTTAAACTGCCTGCTGCTGATTTTTCTTGGGGATCCCACCCTACTTTATGGACACTGCTATTGGATGTCCCAACTGTAAGTATTAGATTTGGAGCAGGACGTACTGTATACTAAGAATAATACAATTCTGTGATTGCTCACCTGTAGAATTGGTATTATGAGTATACAGTACATCATGCTCCAACCCACCCTTGGTTTGCATTTTCTTGGATCCCCTTTATGGTGATTTTTATCATTGTTATAGTTGATAGTTTGGATTGGTTAATGCTCCCGGCTTCTCCTTACCTGTTTTTAAATGCTGGGGATTTGTGGGAGGTCCCTGGGTATTTGAGGGGCCGGGAGGAGCCTATTTTCGATGTCTCTGCAGTCCAGCGCCATCTGGCGGAGTATATCCCAACTGTAAGTATTAGATTTGGAGCAGGACGTACTGTATACTCATAATACCAATTCTACAGGTGAGCAATCACAGAATTGTATTTTTTACTTTTGTTCTGCTTTAAATACTATTCTTATAAGCATTCTTTTTATTTATATATTCTTTATTTTACATTTTCACTTTAATAGACATTTACAAAGGGAAAAGATAAAAAGCACGCTAAAAACAATAAAGCAATAATGAAAAGAATGAAGCGTGGTACACAGTACATCAAATGCCAAGCACTGTTGAGAACGGGTCACGTAAAAAACAAGCACTATGTGCGGGCTGGAGTATCTACAGTACAGAGAGCATTTCTGCTCCGTGAGGTGAGAGGGGACCACCACCGGGCGCCATAGGACTCTTCCAAGTGCCTCCCCATGAGGGTGCCACCTTAGGGGTCGGCCCCTCTCTTTTCATGCAGAAACTACAGTGGCAACTGCCGGGGTGCCCCCCCCCCCCCCCAGCCCAAACCTAGACCTTTAGCACTCTTTGCTAACTCGACAGATTGGATATCCATAAGATTACTACAAATTGGGGATAGGGGAAGTGGAGGGCAGGCAAGTGGGAGGTAGATAAGGGTGTTAGCATAAAGAAGAGAAAAAAGGGAAAAGAAAACTAGTAAGCCAGGCAGGAGGGGGGATACAAACCTGTCCAGTTCATTGGCCATCCTCTAAAAGGATCCTATAGTCCTGTGTGGTTGTGAACTCCAACCAGCTGAACCACTTAAGAAAGTGGTCCTCAAAGTATTCTTTTTGCGCTCTCGATCTCTGCCACCTTCCTCAACCAAAGGGGGATGGTGGGTGGTGTTGATGTCTTCCAGAGTGCTGGGATGCATGCCTTAGCGGCATTCATCATTTGGCTCAGTACAGATCTCTGATATTTTTTAGCGGGGATCTCCGAGTGGTGGAGAAGGAAGAAGGCTGGGTCCCTGGGGACCTCCCTCTCAGTCATCCGCTGCATGGTGTCCCTGACCCCCGCCCAGAAACCCGTCAACCTGGGGTACGACCAAAATATATGGAGGAGATCTCCTCTCTCCTCGTTGCATCGCCAACAGAGGGGGGAGACGTCAGGGGACCATTTGTGCAGAAGGGAAGGTACCCTATACCATTGTGTAAGAACTTTGTAGTTACACTCCTTGAGTTTGGTGCAGGTAGCAGTTCTGTGTGCCAAGCGGACAACCTTGTCTCTTTGCTCCGGCGTAAAGGTAATACCCATGTCCCTTTCCCACTTCACAAAGGACGGCAGGGGGTCCTGGGGGCTCACTAAGATTCTGTAATAGTAAGAGAACACATGTTGGACCGGACCCCTCCCCTCGCAAAGCCTCTCGAACGGTGTGAGATCCCTCAGATCTCGGACCTGCTGTCTAAGGGTCGATAGAAGGTGGTTTATTTGCATTTTCTGCCAGCTATCCCACATGGGCAGGTCCCTTGATTGAGCAATTGCATCTAGAGATTCCCACCTCCTTTGACTGTAAAAGTGTCTAACCCTGCCCAACCCCCTCTCCATCCATCCCTCCACCGTCCCCCCCCCCCCCACCAGGCCTGGCGCAAATGCAGGATTCCCTAAAACGGGGAACAATGGGGAGAAGGTCGGTGAGATTTCCCTTAGCGTGAAGTATTTGTGGCACACTTTTAGCGAGGCTCCAATTGATGGGTGCTTCAATTCTGCGCCTACGGCCTGCCTCAGAGCCAGGGGAGAGATCCCAGAGGGAGAACTGAGTTGCTCTGTTCTATCTGGACCCACTGCTTGTGCTGCTTATGGCTACGCCAGTCCACTATACTTGTCAGGTGTGCGGCAGCGTAATAAAGGCCTAGGTCTGAAAGACCTATCCCTCCCCTGTCCCTTGTCCTCCCAAGTATCTTCCTGTTGATCCTAGGGCTTTTCCCTAGTCAAATGAATTTAGTGAAGAGGGCCCCTACTCTCTTTAGAAACTCGTTGGGGATGGAAACTGGCAGTGCTTGCATAAAATATAACAAGCGTGGGAGTATATTCATTTTCAGGGCATTGCACCTCCCAAACCATGAAAGCTTTTTAAGCATCCAAGCCTCAAGATCTCTTGAAAAGGTCCTTAACAGTGGAGGGAAGTTTAGCGAGTAGATCTTGTCCAGGGACCTGCCCAGTTTTGTGCCCGAATAAGTGATGTAGTCTTTGGCCCATCTGAAGGAGAAGGCTCTTTTCCCCCCCTTACTAATTAGATATTGATGTTCAGTGCTTCTGATTTTTGCATGTTCACTTTATAATTAGACAGCCCCTTGTAAATATCAAGCTCCTTTATGAGGTTTGGAATTGTCACCTCCAGGCCAGTCACAAAAAAACAGCAAATCATCGGCAAAAGCAGCAGCTTTGTATTGACCGGATGGGAGAGAGATCCCCTGTATGTCAGGGTTCTTTCTACCTCTACATAAGAAATGCTCCAGTGTCAGGACAAAGATTAATGGGGAAAGAGGGCACCCCTGCCTCGTCCCGTTCCCGATGCCGAACGGCTCCGACAGTAAACAGTTTACCCTTACTGAAGCAGTGGGTTGTCGGTATAGACTTGCTATCCAGGACTGCATGCTGGGGCCCAGTCCTTTATGGTCAAGGACCCCAAACATAAAATCCCAACTCACTCTGTCGAAGGCCTTTTTGGCATTGGTTGTAAGGAAGATCGAGGGGGGGACCCCAACCAGGGAAGTCCGGTAATAAGTTAAGCGCCTTTGCCATGTTGTTACGTGCTTCTCTGTGGGGAATGAACCCCACCTGGTACAGATGTATTACCTGGTGAGGGTGGGGAGATATGCGATTAGCGAGTATTTTGTCGATAAGCTTGATATCGGCATTAAGTAGGGAAATTGGCCTATAGCTGGAGCTGGGTCTTTCCCTTCCTTCGGTATTACCGATATATGGGCTCTGAGACTGTCCATAGGTAGGGTGTTATCTGTCTTCAAGGAATTGAAGACCTCTAGGAGCCTGGGCGACAAGACTGCTTAAAACTCTTTGTAGTAAAGTAGGGGGAGACTATCTGGACCTGGCGATTTTCCATTAGCTGATCCCTTAATGGCTAACTCTAGTTCTTCCAGAGAAATTGGAGCCTCTAAGTCTTTCGCTTGTGCGTTCCTGACTGCTTGATGTACTCGCTTATCTCAATCCCTCCACAGCCTGAATGACTTGATGGGAGATTATATAAGGACTCGTAAAATTTCCTAAATACTCTTGCTATGTCTTTGTCTGTGTGTACCACGTTTCCCTCCCGGTCTCTAAATATGGGGATATAGGTTTTGGTCCTTTCCTCCCTCAGAGCCGAGGCCAGAAGGCGACCTCATTTGTCTCCGGATTCATAAAAGAGTTGCCTGCTTTTGATAAGCTGGAGCTTGGTTCTATCCGCTCTCTGAGGGAGGTCAAGGTAGCTAAGTGCGCTGCGGCCAATGACTGCTTGTGGAGAGTTTCAAACTTCCGTATCTCCCCAAGCAGGTCCAAGATATATTTGTTCCTTTCCTTTTTGGCCCTGGCCCCGTGTTGGATCATCAACCCTCGTAATACACACTTGTGGGCTTCCCAAATCATGGGCAAACTGGTATCAAGGGTGGAATTGGTCATGAAATATTCTTGCAAGTTCTTTTTCACGTCCTCCTTAATTATCAAGTCTTGGACAAGGGAACTATTCAGCTTCCAGGACCACGGGCGGGGCGCCTGTACCTGTGCTGCAAGCTTAAGGGAGATTGGGGCATGATCTGAGACAGTGATATTGCCTATTGATGCAGTAGCTACCTAGCTACCGGGAGAAGGTAGTGTTGTACCAGGAAGAGATCTATCCTTTAATACATTATTATGCGGAGCAGAGAAAAAGGAATAGTCCCGGGCTTCAGGGTTAAGGATACGCCACGGGTCAGTCAGTTGGTGTGTATGTAAAAGTTTCTTAATCCTTCTGAGTTTGGGGTATGAGATGTAGGAGTGCCCCTTTGATGTATCGATCAGTGGTTCCAGGGAGAGGTTAAAATCACCTCCTACTATCAGTTTACCCTCAGCAAAACCCGCCATCCTTTCAAACACCTCCTCGAGGAACTAGACCTGTCCAGTGTTAGGTGCATATACATTCACAAAGGTAAAGAGCTCCGTTCGGATCCTACCTTTAACAAAGAGCCACCTCCCCTCTTCA
Organism: Gastrophryne carolinensis; assembly: GCA_027917425.1. Lineage (NCBI taxonomy): Eukaryota > Metazoa > Chordata > Amphibia > Anura > Microhylidae > Gastrophryne > Gastrophryne carolinensis. The sequence continues at coordinate 164,781,509 of CM051234.1, forward strand.
CCACTCAGAGAGCCCACCTCCTCCCAAGGGGCAGATCTGGAGAGCAATATACTAACCCCCCTTGATCTCGAATCTGGGGAGTAACTATGATATTAAATTGGAAATACCTTGCTCCTTAGAGATGGAGGGTTAGAAGCCTTGAAGTGCGTTTCCTGCAGGAAAGCCACTTGTGCCTTCAACGCCCTGAGATTGTTCATAATCAGAGATCTCTTTTCGGGGGTGTTCAATCCTTTCACGTTGAAAGAGATCAAGTTAATTTCACATATCACAGCAAGGGTGGGTAAACCTCAGCAAGGAAGTCAGTGCTCAATTAAAGAGAGGTTGGTAACCAAGCAGGAGACAGGGGGAGTTCACGCCCGGTTGTGAGGGCTCTCCCCTCCCCCTGCCGACTGCGGTTGGATAGTAGAGTAGAGAAGCAGGAAAAGAAAAAGGGGAGGGGGGAGGAGAAAGGAAAGTAGGTAAAGGCGAGAGAATGGGAGGAAGTCCTCCCTCTGGGTGGTAGGGGTAGAGGTCAGAAGAGAGGGGGGGTACACAGGGAATAAACTTAACTCAAACTACGCGCCCAGGAACTGGGCAAAGGGAAATTGAAACTATTTAGCAAATGCTCTTAGCTTCAAAACTCCTCCACTAAGAGGAGAGCAAAGTGGGGGACTGTGTCTAACGACGAACTTGGAGATGAACTCCTCCTGAACCTTTGGGGCTACTAGGTCTCCTGGGCTACTGATCCGAGAAATACGGCAGAGACCACAAACGTATAGCAAATGTATGCAATCAACAATTTTTCAACAACCGCCGGTCCACGCTGACCACCCCAGGGGCAGTGTAATGAATCGGTCTCAGCGGGGAGAGCTGTGTCCCAAATTTGGGCACCAGCCCCCCTGGGTCGACCATCTTTTGGATAAGGCTCCTCCCCGCCGATGGCCAACGCACGACCAGCTCGGCCGCGCCCGGTAGCCAACAGAGTTAACCAATTAATTGAACTTAAACTTAAAACGTAAGAGAGAGCAGGCAGTGCGTCGAAACCCAGGCAGAAGTGCTTAGGGTCCATTATCGGTCGGTCTGAGCCGCCTGACATTCCGCATTCTTGGTCTGATCGATCTTGCTTGACGAGGAATTCCTCCCCGAAGTCTCTGCGGGAGGGCTTCCGTTGATGGTAACAGCCAGTTGGGCACCCGCACCGGGTCACAACCTAGGAAGGGAAAAAGACTGTCCAGGTCATGATAGGTTTTGAGGAAATACGTATCGTGTCCCTTGGAAACTATCAGGTGAAAGGGAAACCCCCATTGGTACATGGCGCCTGCATTCCTTATTGCATCTAGCACTGGCCGCATCACCCTCCTCATTTGCAGCGTACGTCTGGAGAGGTCTGGAAAAATGTGGATTCTTGCTCCATCAAGGTCCACCGGGCCGTGTCTCCATGCCTTCTGTGAGATCTCTTCTTTCTCTTTGTAGAAGTGTATTCTGCATATAACATCTCGGGGTAGGCCGGATCAGGATTGCACGGTCTGAGGGCCCTGTGCGCCCTATCAATCTCAATTGGGGTGTCAATGCTTCACTCTAGAAGAGTGATAAAAATGGTGGTAATGATTTGTTTCACATCTTCCCCTGACGATGCCTCTGGTATTCCCCTGAGCCGAAGGTTGTTTCTTCTATGTCTATGCTCAAAGTTAGTAAGTAGGTTGAAGCACACCGATATATACAGAAAACCAGATAGATCAGAAGGGTTCTATGATTCCCTAGTGCGCCTGCTTACTGCGCACTCAGTACTATAGAAAGATATATGCAGTGGGAAAAATGAACACCCGACATAAGAACTATGCATGCTCAAAAAGGTAATTTAATACAAGAGTGAAACCATATATCTTTACAAAAAGTTATAAGCAAAAAGTGTTACATATATACATTTGTACAAATGACCACAAGGTGGCGTAAGTAAGCTGGTCCCAGTCCTTGTTCTGAGCTTCTCAAACAGAAAGATATAGTAAACACGATTAGATACAGTCTAAGCATATAGGAAACAGTTCCAAGGTATCTGATGAAGATTTGAGAGGCGCAAATTCAGTACCTGACTATACATGCAGTGCAAGTAAATGCAAGAATACAGAAAGAAAATCACAGGTTTGTAGGCAGAGACACAGCAGATAACAAAAGGAACCTACTCAACGTTTCGGCGAATGTGCCTTCCTCAGAAGTAGCGGTCACTACCGCTACTCCTGAGGAAGGCACATTCGCCGAAACGTTGAGTAGTTTCCTTTTGTTATCTGTTGTGTCTATTTTCTAAGTCATCGTGCATAAGTTGGAGTTGTAGGATCTGTGAGCTTTGCTCCTCTACTCGCGCCACCAGGTCTGCGATCGCGGACTCATTTGCTGACTGGTGTGATGTGACTCTGGAGTCGAGCACCTGTAGCTGGCCCCGCACCTCAGCGATGTCCTTCTTATATGCCGTCTTGTATCTCGCTATAAGAGCCTCAAAGTCTGCTCTAGTAGGGATAGCTTTTAGAAAGGAGAGAGTTTCTCTGTGAATGTTTCCCACTTGCGCTTCTCCACCACGTTCTGCAGCCATGCCTTGAGGTGAAGTCGGTGTGCTTGGGCCCATTGGGGACGGAAGAGTAATTCCGCTCATGGGGGAGAATTCTATGTTTGGGGAGAGGACTGCTTCCTGTGGTAAAGTTAGCATGGTAGGTGGCCTAAGAACACCGGTATTCCCTGGGGAGGACCAGTCTATGGAGAGGTTGTGCGATGTATGTGCCAGGTTTGCTAGCTGGGGCGCTGTAGCTTCTGGTGTCTCTTGCTCTCTCTCTCTCATTTCCCTCTCTGATCTCGGGAGGCTTCTTGACTGCGGGATCCTTTACGGGAGGCCACCCTCAGGGGGTCTAAATGCTGGGGTGATTCATTCGCTCCTGGAATCCGAGGTTACCAGGTTCCCATATTTTTTTGTGTTGGGGTATAGGCAAACCTATGGAAATTTCCCCAGGCAGCATTTCTGTCATTTGAGCCCCATGCGGGCTGTAGTGGTTCCTCAATAGTGTCCCCTCTGTCAGGGTCAATTAGAGCAGCAGCCATCTTTTCGTGACTGTTGCTGTTCGCCCCCATGGGCAACTTCTGTGGGGCTAGGGTTGCACTCCTCTGCCACACACCACTCAAGCTTGGCGCTTCTTGGGGGAGACCTGAGGTCCCTTCCATTGGGGGTTGGTATCCCTCTCCATGCCTCCCCTCCTCAGTTCCCCCCAGGGGATTCCCTGAGCTTACTTCCCGGGTCACCCCTGTGTACCTCAGTCTGTTCACCTCTTCCAGGTATCCTTCTGAGGGACCGGGTGCGTCCAGGGTGTCACTTCTGTTCAGCGGATCAGCAGCTGCCACCATCTTGTCTCCTCTCATCAACTCGGGAGATGCTATGATGTGGCTTCGGCGGGCTTCCAGACTGCTTCCACCCACTCGGCTGACTGGTGAGGTGGAGCGGTTCTCGATGTTGCTTGGTGCTGAGGCCCGCACGTCACCGGCTGACTCCGGGCTGGGGGAGGGCGGGAGCGCCCGGTCTTTCTCGGGGCCGGCCGTCGTCCCGGGTGCCCGTGCTGCGGCAGCCGCCGCTCCGGATACCGGCGGCCTCCCCTGCTCGCGCTGCGAGCACTCCTCGCCTCTCAGGGGGCACTCCTTGCCTCTCGCGGAAGTCCCGGAGGGGGACAACGAACGCACCGCCATGTTCCTGCTCCTCATGTGCTTCTCCTGTGCAACTGACAGGCTGCTCCTCTGGGTGTCACAGGTGCGTGTGATCGGTTTATCACGTTCTCTCCTCCTGTGCTTCTTCCCCGCCATGCCTGTTGTAGGTTTTTTAGGGTCAGAAAGCCTGATATTGTCAAAAACAGCCAGTATAGGTTCAGGAGTTCTCTCCTCTACATCTGCTCCATTCCGATTTTATATGTTTCCCCTACCCTGTACATACCAATTGCTCACATTAAAAATCATCCTACCTGCATCTACTGCATGTTATGAGCCTTTAAACATCCAAGATGGCGGCTCATGGAACATCAGGCAGCCTGCAAACAGGAAGTGCCTTCTGACTGTGTTGCTCTGCATTCTGGGATTGCTGACCTTTCCTGACCCCAGCTCTGCTCTGTCTGAGCAAAGCACTGTTGTAACCAACCCCCCCGCCCCCCTGTACTATATCCCACTCTTCTCTCCTCAGTAAGTGTGATGCTTCTGAGTCAAGATGGCGGCACCCATATCCTAGAGTCCTGAACAGAGTTGCAGCCCAGTGGGGGAAAGAATAATAAGTAAGTGAATAAAAACCTAAAATATATTAATTTTAGATGCTGGGTAATTGTTTTTTAAGGGTTTGGGCTTTTCAATAAATCATGGTGAAGTTCCGGTTTAAAGAGAACAACCACGCCCTGCCATAAATGTGTTCGGTTCCATCCAGCAGTCCACAGATTAGGAGCCTGTAAATATGAAACATAACGGAGAGAAACTGCCATCTGTGGCTGCCTGATAGTTCTCATCTTGCTGATTGTTATATTAGTAGCTTCTATTACATCACCGGGGTCACGCTGGTGCGCAGATCATACAGCTCACTGAGCACACCACCTACTGACAGTTGCTGAATGTTATGTGGGTTAAATAGCTTAATAGTTACAAGTACAATATACTTCAGTGAATGTGAAAAAGCAGAGCTCACACCACCCCTGCAATTCTGTGGAGGGTTTTGGTTAGAAGGGAGCCTTACCCATCTGTGCCTTGGAAAATGGACTCTGCTATTTACTGAATCTATTTACTGAGATGGACCGAAAGAGGGAGGAGAGGCGGCAGTCTTGGGCATCAGAGGAGGGAATGGCAGCAGGCTGTGGAGTTATTAGTAGTAGTGTGACACTAAACCAAAAAAAAATTGAGGGAAGCCTCGGACTTGGCAGGGGCCCCTCCAGAACTCCAGGTACTGCAATGCTGTTACTTACTTAGCGGTGGTGCTGTCTGCCACATTTTGTGCTGTGGCATCTGGTTGCCGGCCTCCTGGAGACCTATAGTGAATCAGTTGATGATAGTGAGCAGAGCGTGGAGAGGGCAGTGTTCTGCCTAAAAGTTCTTAGGAAAGCATGAACCTGAAACCGGACCAACACCGGTTCTGCTGTCAGCTAATAAAAACAAGCTGGACGGAATCCAAAATGCTGGGTTCCCCCCGCACATAACCCTGCAGAACGCCTGTAATCCTCACCTTCATTACGAGCCAGCTCCGGGAACGGAGTTCCGCGATTGGCCGGTGGGCGGTCATGGGGGCAGGTCATTCCTGTGGTCGGTGCGAGGATGTGACAATGGCCCATGTGACCCCCGAGTAGCCAGTTGCGGAACTCCTTTTCTGGCGTTGGCTCGTAGTCAAGGTGAGGATTACAGGTGTTCTGGGGGGGTTAAGGGTGGGGGGGACTCCAAGCGGGGGCCAACACCCGTTAAAGAAAAACGTGTGTTGGTGCGATTTAAATACAGCCCTTTCTGCAATCCTAAACATTGCTTCAGTGACATGCTGGGCAGTACTCTATGCACTGTAACCTGTTAAAGCGTTAAATGACCTGTCCACTGTCTACAGTATATGCTGGACGACCACAGCTCTTCCAGTTCACAGTGAGCGCAGTACTAATATTCTTAGTATACAGTACGTCCTGCTCCAAATCTAATACTTACAGTTGGGATATACTCCGCCAGATGGCGCTGGACTGCAGAGACATCGAAAATAGGCTCCTCCCGGCCCCTCAAATACCCAGGGACCTCCCACAAATCCCCAGCATTTAAAAACAGGTAAGGAGAAGCCGGGAGCATTAACCAATCCAAACTATCAACTATAACAATGATAAAAATCACCATACAGGGGATCCAAGAAAATGCAAACCAAGGGTGGGTTGGAGCATGATGTACTGTATACTCATAATACCAATTCTACAGGTGAGCAATCACAGAATTGTATTATTCTTAGTATACAGTACGTCCTGCTCCAAATCTAATACTTACAGTTGGGATATACTCCGCCAGATGGCACTGGACTGCAGAGACATCGAAAATTGGCTCCTCCCGGCCCCTCAAATACCCGCGGACCTCCCACAAATCCCCCCCAGAATTTCTCTGCAGCCTGGCTGCGAAGGACGAGAAATGGCTCTCTACTCGCAGGTGAGCGGGGCTATTATCCCGCGGCCCTGTAGGACTATTCCCACCCGTTCCACTAGTAATATGCCTCCCAGCCTTGGCTGCACTGGTCGGGTGAAGGTAGGCAGCACCGCTGTTAGGTGCTTAGGAGCGCTGCTCCACCGCAATCCCCCACCAAAGGGTAGGCGGTTCAGGCTTATGGTGAGCCTCTATGGGAAGGCCTCTATGGGAAGGGGGAAGTGCCCCCTTTGCCCCTGCCCATCGGTGGGCCCTGTTTAAGTGGCCGCTGTCCTCCCTCATCCTCCTTGTAGTCTTCGGGGGAAAAGAGGGGGGGTGTAAATATGTATGCTATGCATTCTGTGTTTTACACCTTTTTTTCCATTCTGTTAGTCTTGTGTCAGGCGCTGCGCTGGCTTGTCTTTACTGTCTCTTTAAAATTGCCGCCGCCATGCGCTGACGTTCTTGGCTTCGCGCTCTTCGGGGGGGCGGGGCCCGTCTATGGCGCGCTCTGCGTTATCGCTGATACCGGCCCGCCCCTCGAGGTATACGACGCCATCTTTATTCTGCCTGTTTGGCCCATCCGTGACGGACCCCTACTTACCGCGGTACGTAAGTGCCCTCGCGGTCGGCTTTATATCTTTCACTTTTGTTACTGTGTGCTTACAGGTCTTGTCTGCTTATGTCTTTCAGGCGAGGCGAACCCTTTTGGCTTCTCCCGGCCCTGTATTAGTATATACTTGTAGGCCTTGTAAAAATAATACTCCCACTTCCCTAGCGGGTTATTGAGGCATCCGGGGTTGCTATTTAGCGTTATTCCCTATCGGCGTATAGCCGCTATAATCACCATATGGAGGCATCCCAGGATAATGTGACCGGGGTCACAAGACCGGCTGTGTGTAGCATGTGGGCAGCCTCATGCTGACGCTGACAAAGGGCAGGTCTGTGTACCCTGTGCTGAGCAGGTGCTTGCTTTGCAATCTGGCCCCGAAAGTGGCTGCACCTCGTTTCACTTCACCTACTCCCCCAAGCTTAAACCTCACTCCTGCTGAGTTGCATACTAGTGGGGATTCTCAGCCTGATGTGTCTTCTAGACTGGCTACTGTTGAGCAGTTGATTGCTAAGTCCCCGAGGTGGATGCCCCGATCCTAGGGCTATCTAACACCTCTGTCATGCATTCCCCTGACTCTACTACCCTGCGGGATGCTGAGGACCGGCGCATTGACCAGCTGGCATCCCACGCCTTTGCATGTGCAGGGACGGCGCTGCGCCCGGTCTGTGCCTCTGCCATTACTCCTGTGGCCACTAGAACCCTTATCAGAAATATGCTTGATAGTGCCCCTGATGATTTGCCTTGTGAGGTGTTTAATGCACTCTCCAGTTGTGATGTTTTTGTAAATTTTGTCCTCTCAGCATTGGATGACACCATCAGAATGTGTGCCAGAACTTCTGCCCTTGTGGTGGCTATACGCAGCTCTGTTTGGCTGCGCCAGTGGGCTGCTGACAACGCTGCCAAGAAGGCCCTCACTGGGTTCCCCTTTAAAGGACTACGCCTGTTTGGGGACCGCCTGGACCTTTTGCTAAGGGAGGTTACCCCAGCGCAGGCGGCAATCTCGGCCCTTTCGGGGTCAGGGTTCCTTCTCCTCCCTTTACCGTGGTGCAAGACAGGGAAGGGGGGGTTTCCTTTCCTGGGGCCCGGGGAGATTTCTGGGGTAGAGGCAGAGGACGTGGACGTCCTGGCTCCTCCTGGGGTCCCAAAGCTAAATCCTCTCCCAAGCCCCCTCAGGCATGATGGGGCGCCCTCACCCATCCGGGTGGGGGGACGGCTGCAGCACTTCGCTCACGTCTGGAGGCTTCATGTCTCAGACCGGTGGATTCAGGAGGTAGTGTCCTCCGGTTACAAGTTGGAGTTTGCTGCCGATCCCCCTCCAAGATTCATCAGATCCTGGATTCCTCAGGACCCTGTGTCAGCTCAGGAGCTAGTGCAAGCAGTGCAAGGCCTCCTGGAGCTGGGGGTCATCTGCCAGGTCCCCTTAAGAGAAAAAGGCAAGGGTTTTTATTCCAACCTATTCACAGTACCCAAAAAAAGATGGTTCAGTCAGGCCCATCCTGGACTTCTCAACAAGTTTGTCAGGGGCAGGCGCTTTCGCATGGAAACTCTGCGCTCTGCCATCAGTTCCCTGCGCCAAGGGGATTTCATGACTTCTGTGGACATCAAAGATGCTTATCTTCATATTCCTGTGTTCCCAGGTCATTAAAGGTTCCTCAGGTTCGCTCTGATGGATCAACACTACCAGTTTGTGGCCTTGCCCTTCGGCCTCACTTCAGCTCCCAGGGTGTTCACCAAGGTGCTGGCTGGCGTGATGTCTCTGCTCAGATGTCAGGGCGTCCGCGTGCTTCCCTATCTGGACGACATCCTCATCACTTCCCAGTCTCTACATCAGGCAGAGTTAGATACTCAGCTGGGGGTGTCCACTCTGGAGTCATTTGGATGGGTGATCAACCACCCCAAGTCCTCACTGTCCCCTTCCTTGGTAATTCCATTCCTAGGAATGAATCTGGATACAGTTCAGGCAAGGATATTCCTTCCTCAACAGAAGGTGGACAGTCTGATTGCACAGGCTCAGTTCCTCCTAGCTTGTCCCCATCCCTCCATCAGGCAGGGGATGCAGCTGGTGGGCCTGATGGTGGCATGCTTCGAAGCGGTCCCTTATGCTCAGTTCCAGTTGAGGTCCCTGCAACTTCACCTATTGTCAGTATGGGACAAGGACCCAGCGTCCCTGGACAGGGTCTGTGTGCTCTCCCTCCTGGTCAGGAGGTCCCTCTCGTGGTGGATGGACTCAAGGAACCTGTTGGGGGGCAGATCCTTTCTTGCCCCTTCCTGGGAGACGGTCACCACGGATGCCAGTCTGTCAGGTTGGGGGGTTTCTGGAAGTCCCTGCGGTTCCAGGGGAGGTGGGGCCCTCAGGAGGCCCACACACCTATCAATGTCTTGGAGCTGCGGGCGATCAGGCTAGTTCTGGCTCACTTGACTACTCACCTTCGGCGCCTGCCTGTTCAGGTATGCTCGGACAACCAGACGGCAGTCGCCTACATCAATCATCAGGGAGGGACCCGGAGCAAGGGGGCCCTCCAGGAAGTGTCTCTGATCCTGACTTGGGCGGAGGCCAATGTCCCCTGCATATCAGCTGTGTACATCCCGGGGGTGGAAAATCACCTGGCGGACTCTGAGCAGGGGGACCTCTCGCCAGGGAGAATGGTCCCTATGCAGCAGGGTGTTTCAATCTCTGTGTCTCCGTTGGGGCCAACCAGATGTGGATCTGTTTGCTTCCCGTCACAATCACAAGCTACCGGCCTTTGTCTCTCTGTCCCAGGATCCTCTGGCCTTGACCTTGGATGCGCTAGCAAGGTAATGGCAGGACTTTCAGTTCCTGTATGTCTTCCCTCCAATCCCCCTGCTGGGCAGGGTTCTGCGCAAGATTGCTCTGGAAAGGGTGCCAGCAATTCTGGTGGCCCCCAGGTGGCCAAGAAGAATGTGGTTCGCAGACGTGGTACAGCTGGCGGTAGATCAGTACGCTCTGCCCTTGGTGCCAGATCTGCTCACTCAGGGCTCACTACGCCATCCCAATTTACAAACTCTGGCTTTGACGGCTTGGCTGCTGAAACCTCCATCTTGACGGAGAAGGGGCTGTCTTCCTCGGTTGTGGATACTTTGATTAAAGCTTGGCAGAAGTCTTCCTCTTCCATTTATTACAGGGTTTGGCGTGCCTACATTGACTCGGGTGAGTCTAAGGCCCTTATTTAAAAAGGGATAGCGACTGGTGAGCGGCCGGTAATGACGGGCTCCGCCACGAGAACGCCGGCTCCCCACCACAATCACACATTTATCAAGCCAATCCTGCTTAGCGACTGAGATAGCGCCAGATAGCCACTCATTCATCATTATTCCAGCCTCAGCCCACAGCGCCAGCGTCCGACCTTGAACAGCGACAGGTATGACCTCTTGCTACCTGGTGCTCTCCAATGCATTTCAATGGAACAATCTTTAAATATTCATAATTAATTATTAATTTTTTTTTTTTTTTAATGTGAAAAATTCTGTGACCACTTTTGCCATTTTAAATAATTTTTTTAAGGTAAAAAAAAAATAAAAAAAAAAATGTACAGAATTGATATTACAGGTCTGATATTAATGTATTCATATCACAAAATTATTTTAAAAACTTGTTTTTTTTTGTTTCCAAAAATATGTTTGGGGGTTAAAAAACTACTTTTAACCCATCGCCGCCAGCGCTCTGGGGTTTAAACATGCATTTTACAGCACGAGAATTTTTTGAGCGTGATTTGTTAATGACTATGGTGGAAGCCGGTCGCTAGGGCCAGTCGCTATCAGAAGCTCCCATACAGTGCGGAACCTGTCAAATAGCGACTCCTCACCCAATATTCAACATTACGGCAAACCGACTGAGTCGCTATCAACTACCGAACAATGGCCAAGCACAGCGACTACTAGCGGGCGCTCTGAAAATGCCGCTACAGTTGCTCAACTGTCGCTACCTGCCGCTGTTAATGAATCGGCCTCCCAGTCTCTTCCCTGTCGTGTGTTCTCTATTCCCAGGCTTCTGGAGTTCCTGCAGCATGGGTTGGAGATGGGGCTCCAACTCAGTACTCTGAAGGGTCAGGGTTCTGCCCTGGCTATTTTCTTCCAGAAGTCCTTTGCTCAGCACCCTCTGATCAGAACTTTTTTCCAGGGGGTCACTCATGTGCGCCCCCCACGTAAGCCTATGGTGCCTGTTTGGGACCTGAACTAGGTTCTGTCAGCCTTGCAGGGTGCTCCCTTTGAACCGGTGCAGGAGGCTGCCTTGGCCATTCTTACGCTCAAGGTTGTATTTCTGGAGGCTATCACTTCTGTCAGGCGTGTGTCTGAGTTGGCGGCGCTTTCCATTCAGCCCCCCTACTATGAGAGACACCAGGACAAGGTGGTGTTTCATTTCAAACCTAACTTTCTGCCTAAGGTAGTGTCTGCTTTTCATTTGAATCAGGATATTGTTCTTCCATCTTTGTGCCCTAATCCTAGCAATGTTAAGGAGAGGGTTTTGCACTCTTTGGATGTGGTTAGGTGTCTGAAGTACAATCTGGTGGAAAATGATGCTCTTTTTGTGGTCCCTTCTGGTCCTAGGAAGGGGTTGGCTCCTGCCAAGTCTACTATCAGCAAGTGGATTCGTCAGGCTGTGATTCAGGCCTACTCTGCTAAGGGGAAGAATCCTCCCTTCCGCCTTACTGCTCATTCCACTCATGCTATTGGTGCCTCTTGGGCTTTTCAGCACCAGGCTTCTGTTGAACAAGTTTGCAAGGCCGCTACTTGGTCTTCTGTTCATACCTTTTCAAAGTTTTACAAGGTTGATGTTAGGGCCTCAGCCGATACTGCTTTTGGCCGAAAGTTTCTGCAGGCGGCAGTGGTTTAAACTGTCTGCTGCTGATTTTTCTTGGGGATCTCACCCTACTTATGGACACTGCTATTGGATGTCCCAACTGTAAGTATTAGATTTGGAGCAGGATGTACTGTATACTAAGAATAATACAATTCTGTGATTACTCACCTGTAGAATTGGTATTATGAGTATACAGTACGTCCTGCTCCAACCCACCCTTGGTTTGCATTATCTTGGATCCCCTGTATGGTGATTGTTATCCTTGTTATAGTTGATAGTTTGGATTGTTTAATTCTCCTGGCTTCTCATTAACTGCTTTTCAATGCTGGGGATTTGTGGGAGGTCCCCGGGTATTTGAGGAGCCGGGAGGAGCCTATTTTCGATGTCTCTGCAGTCCAGCGCCATCTGGCGGAGTAGATCCCAACTGTAAGTATTAGATTTGGAGCAGGACATACTGTATACTCATAATACCAATTCTACAGGTGTGTAATCACAGAATTGTATTATTCACTTGCTGGGTCAGGCACTCCCTTAGTAAGACTTGTTCAGGACATGCCACATGCAAGGAAATGGCTAGGTTCGCCCCTTCTTATTATTTATATTTTTTTTATATAGCTCCATCGTTATCCGTAGTACTTTATATCAGTAGACAGGGTAAAACATACAAACAAGGTCCTAATAAACAAAGTGAATTCTATATGAGACAATAGGAGAGTGTGACATGTCCTTAAGAGCGTACAGCCTAAAGAATAAGGAGTGGTGACAAAGGGGAAGAATCACAAGTGGTAGCTACTGAGTCTGGTAGCATCGGCATATGCCATGTGGAGGTTATAAGGGTTATTTAAACTAGGCAATATGCTTGTTTGACGTGGTGTTTATTTAAAGCTTGGAGTGTTGGAAAGTGTTGAATTGAGAGGGGATGGGCATTCCATAGAAGTGGTAAAGCATGTGAAAAGTCCTGGAGGTGGGGTGTGAAAGCATCAGAATGCTATGGGATCTAACAATTAATTCAAAGCCCCATAATAATTCTCCGTGTGTTACAAATAAAATCCTACATGCATATGGATCTATATAAACCCAAAATTACATAAATAAAAAAGTCATGGTAAAATCAGTAGTTGTAGAAAAAACTCCCAGTGCCCAATATGTAGAAAATTATTAATATAATACTTGATGTATAAAATAAGATATGCAAGCTTTAATATAATCTAAGGAATAAATCATGGCAGCTGGACTTGTAGTTTTATTTTCTTGAAGTCATCTGACAGGTCTTCTCAATTTAGAATAAAGAATGACTTGTAAATGAATCTGTACAAATAAAAAGAAAAAAATATTGTTGTTCTAAAACAACCCATTACAGGCAGTGTGGCACCCCCCTCCCATTCCCATAGGCAATGTGGCATTTCCCCTCCCATTCCCCAAATAGGCAGTGTGGTATTCCCTATATAGGCAGTGTGGCATCCCCCCTCCCATTTCATATAGGCAGTGTTGCATTTCACCTCGCATGCCCCCAGATCCTTCCCAACAAGTAAACTACCATATTTCTTCACCCTATAAAACACACCTGCCCAAAAGACATACCCCATCCCATTCTCCATGGACAGTGTGGCATTCTCCCCTCCTATTCCCCATAGGCAGTGTTGCATTTCCCCATATTCCCATATTCAGTGTGGCATTCCCCCCTCTCATTCCTATATAGGCAGTGTGGCATTCCCCCTCCTATACCCCATATAGGCAGTGTGGAATTCCCATTCCCATATAGGCAGTGTGGCATTCCCCCTCCCATTCCCCATATAGGCAGTGTGGCATTTCCCCTCCCATTCCCATATAGGCAGTGTGGCATTCCTCCTCCCATTCAGCCAATAGGCAGTGTGGCATTCCCCCCTCCCATTCCCCATGTGGCATCCCCCTCCCATTTTATATGCAGTGTGGCATCCCCCCTCCCATACCCCATATAGGCAGTGTGGCATTCCCCCTGCCATACCCCATATATGCAGTGTGGCATTCCCCATATAGGCAGTGTGGCACCCCCCTTCCCATTCCCCATATAGGCAGTGTGGCATCCCCCTTCCCATTCCCCATATAGGCAGTGTGGTATTGCCCCCTCCCATTCCCATATAGGCAGTGTGGCATTCCCCCCTCCCATTCGCATGTAGGCAGTGTGGCCTCCCCCTCCCATCCCCCATTTAGGCAGTGTGGCATTCCCCGTATAGGCAGTGTGGCATCCTCCTTCCCATTCCCCATATAGGCAGTGTGGCATTCCCCCATCCCATTCCCATATAGGCAGTGTGGCATTCCCCCTTCCCATTCCCATATAGGCAGTGTGGCATCCCCCCTCCCATTCCCCATATAGGCAGTGTGGCATCCCCCCTCCCATTCCCATATAGGCAGTGTGGCATTCCCCCCTCTCATTCCACATATAGGCAGTGTGGCATTTCCCCTCCCATTCCCATATAGGCAGTCAGGCACCTCCCTCCAATTCTCATATAGGCAGTGTGGCATTTCCCCTCCCATTCAGCCCATAGGCAGTGTGGCATTCCCCCCTCCATTCCCCATGTGGCATCCCCCTCCTATTTTATATGCAGTGTGGCATCCCCCCTCCCATACCCCATATAGGCAGTGTGGCATTCCCCCTGCCATACCCTATATATGCAGTGTGGCATTCCCCATATAGGCAGTGTGGCACCCCCCTTCCCATTCCCCATATAGGCAGTGTGGCATCCCCCTTCCCATTCCCCATATAGGCAGTGTGGTATTGCCCCCTCCCATTCCCATATAGGCAGTGTGGCATTCCCCCCTCCCATTCGCATATAGGCAGTGTGGCCTCTCCCTCCCATCCCCCATTTAGGCAGTTTGGCATTCCCCGTATAGGCAGTGTGGCATCCTGCTTCCCATTCCCCATATAGGCAGTGTGGCATTCCCCCCTCCCATTCCCCATATAGGCAGTGTGGCATCCCCCCTCCCATTCTCATATAGGCAGTGAGGCACCTCCCTCCAATTCCCATATAGGCAGTGTGGCATTCCCCCTTCCCATTCCCATATAGGCAGTGTGGCATCCCCCCTCCCATTCCCCCCATTCCCCATATAGGCAGTGTGGCATCCCCCCTCCCATTCCTCATATAGGCAGTGTGGTATTCCCCCCTCCCATTCCCATATAGGCAGTGTGGCATTCCCCCCTCCCATTCCCATATAGGCAGTGTGGCATTCCCCCTCCCATACCCCATATAGGCAGTGTGGCATTTCCCTTCCCATTCCCATATAGGCAGTGAGGCACTTCCCTCCCGTTCCCATATAGACAGTGTGGGATTCCCCCTTCCATTCCCATATAGGCAGTGTGGCATTCCCCCTCCCATTCCCCATATAGGCAGTGTGGCATTTCCCTTCCCATTCCCATATAGGCAGTGAGGCACTTCCCTCCCATTCCCATATAGACAGTGTGGGATTCCCCCTTCCATTCCCATATAGGCAGTGTGACATTCCCCCTCCCATCCCCCATATAGGCAGTGTGGCATTCCCCCTCCCATTCCCTTATAGGCAGTGTGGCATTCCCCCTCCCATTCCCATATAGGCAGTGTGGCATTCCCCCTCCCATACCCCATATAGGCAGTGTGGCATTTCCCCTCCCATTCCCTTATAGGCATTGTGGCATTCCCCCTCCCATTCTCATATAGGCAGTGAGGCACCTCCCTCCAATTCCCATATAGGCAGTGTGGCATTTCCCCTCCCATTCCCTTATAGGCAGTGTGGCATTCCCCCTCCCATTCCACATATAGGCAGTGTGGTATTCCCCCTCCCATTCTCATATAGGCAGTGAGGCACCTCCCTCCAATTCCCATATAGGCAGTGTGGCATTCCCCCTCCCATTCTCATATAGGCAGTGAGGCACCTCCCTCCAATTCCCATATAGGCAGTGTGGCATTCCCCCTCCCATTCTCATATAGGCAGTGAGGCACCTCCCTCCAATTCCCATATAGGCAGTGTGGCATTCCCCCTCCCATTCTCATATAGGCAGTGAGGCACCTCCCTCCAATTCCCATATAGGCAGTGTGGCATTCCCCCTCCCATTCACCCTGTATATTTGCCAAATGTACCCTGCCCGCTGTCCCCACTCTGCCTTCGATTGCTGCCACTGCCGCTGTATGTGTGCATCACCTGAGTGCTTGTATCAGTGCACACCTGCTTGAGAAGCAGTGGCGGTGCCGGAAGCCAGAGCGGTACCAGGGTACTTTTTTTTTTTTTTTTTTTTAACATATGCCCGATAAGAAGCACTGGTGCGTCTTAAAGGGCAAAAATACGGTATGTGCTTTTGAATAGATCTATGGTACTAATTCATTCCTCTGCCTCCCTCCCAATCAAATGCACCTAAAAACCATTGGCTGGTGTCCCATGTGGAAACACACTTGCAGAGGCCAGCACCATGTAGGTAACTTTCTAAGGAAGATGTCCTCACAATTTTACATTTTTTATATTTTCAGTATTGCGTGACATGTGGGGTAACTGGGTTTGCACATGGGCAGAGTATAATTGTACTTTTTTTTACTGAGATGTGTCCATAACAAAATAGCATTTTACTTTCCTTTTGATTTTTAGAATTAAGGTTCTATGATCACCTGACATTTCAGGTTAACAAAGACAAATTACTTTCCTGAAATTGTGACAAAGAAATCAGCCGCTGCCCTGAAGTGTGAATTTGCATCAGCTGGTCTTTATATTAGAATGTATCACATTTACTTTAATATTCAGGAATGAACAGCAGGTTTGCATATCCCATCAGGCAGTTGTAGTTCATCTGAACCTTTGTAACTTGTAAAAATACAAAGTTGAAAAGCTTTTCTACATTGAATTTTTAAATGCTCTATTGATTTCCTGATGGCACATTTAAAAGGATGAAAGAGTGAGCTGAGTCAAATGACTGCTTCTGTACTTGAGAGGTGTGCCATTGTGATTTAGGCTGAATTCCCAGCACAATCTTGCTAGGCCTCTGTCACTATGCCTTCTCCTTAAACAAATCTCAAAACAATCAGTTGTGGGTTAATTCTATGTATAAGGGATGGATATTGTACTCATGCAGATTTAACAGATTTAACAGAAAAATTGATGAGAACGTTTTAAAATGCACGTTATTGCAGGCTACATGGCAGAACCTGGAGCAAAGCACACATGTTATATATGCTTTAAGATATTTATTCTATTTGAGGAACATTAGAGATCTGTGCCTTTGTGTTGTCCATGGCCAAATATGTTTCCATGAATTGCTTGGTCTCCTTATGGTAGCAGGTGAAGAACATGTTTATGTAGTGGAATCCATGGCCTCAGGTTTCTCCCTTGACTTGCATAGACAGTAAGACCAGCAAGGATCTTGAACTCAAAGCAGATATGGCGTCCTTGAAATTAGCCAAGATTTGGAATTCAGATGTGGTCAGAAATAGTGGAGGATTAGGGAACAAGTCAAGATTAGGACCAGTAGACCAAGCATAATCATGAAACACGGTGAGGTTATGCATACATTATGTAATATTATACCATGCTTGTAAAGTGTATTGGATTGGACTGTTAAAAAAGCAGTTTTGCTAATGAATTAATTAAGGGACAGTTGTGGCCGAGAGGTAAGATGTGACCGGAAGGTTGCAGTTTCAATCCCTGGCCATGGGACATGACTGAAGTGCTCTTGAGCAAGGCACCTAACCTCCCAACTCCACTCGGGGCACCAAATTTGGGTAGCCCACCACTCTAACTGCACAAATAGGTTAAATGCAGAGGAAAAATCCATATTTGTGTGCAAGCATGCAATGGCCGTCTATGTCCCAAAAAAGATTCCCAAAAACAATAATCCCCAGCAGATAGGGATTTTCATTTATTAGCAGTTACTGTTAACGATAAGTAAGGTGTAAGTGCCTCCACTGGTGGTCAGTTGGGCCCCACTGTATGAAAAAGCCCAAACATGACAAGCAAGTCTTACCCCTAATCCAACCGTGCTTGCCAATGATGATCTCTAAAACCTTGAAGGCATCACTGGTAAATGGCTCTTAGTCATACAATCAAATGTAGGCTGATCTCTACCTTATAAGATGGAGCCCCTGACAGCCAGCATGGAACAAGCAAAAAAATCAGTTTAATTTAACCCTTTGCCTGTATTGTTTCGTTCAATATATTGTTAATGCAAATGTATGTTTTGTATGGAGAGTGCAGTAAATGTCAACATCATTTACTTGTACAGAGTATCATTAAATATTAGTATTTATCTAAATCTAGTGGACCATAAAACCGGTGCTGTTTCACTATAAAATGATAAATGTTAGTCTGGAGGAACAATGAATAAACTAGAAAGGTCACCTCCACAAAAATGATCAACCTATCATTAAAGGTGACTCATTTAATTACAGCAGTGTTGTCTAGTTACAAGCACCTCTCTGAGGACAGACCCGTTACTACAAGTGACTTTGTGCCGGCTTGTAATTGTGAGCTACTGAACATGAAAGAATTGTCGGCCCCTGTGAACTGGGGCTGAACTTTCTATTTAAAGATGTTTAAAGCAAATTCCTCTTTCCAAGTGTCAGCCAGCAATTCGACATTTTGCAGACTAGAGCTGGTGTTCAGCTTTTGACACAAATCATGAAGGTCTTGTGTTATTTCACAGTGCTGGTTTCTTCTCGATTTCAACGGAAATACAAATGTAAAATATAAACTTTTATTGTGAATTTCAACAGTCCAAAAAGATATATCTTTTTTAATTCTTCTGCGGATACTGCTATTCTTCATTCAATTGAATGAGATGAAAATGGGTTCCACCTACCAGTAGGTTGGATACTGTACAGAGTTCACTGCTGGATGTCTGAAAGTCCCCTTGCCGATTCTCACACTCCCTTGTGCTACTGACTTCATCATGCTTTGTGTTCCTGTGGCTGAGCTTAACTACTGCAAGATGAGGGCCTCAGGGAAAGTTGGTGTTCATTTCAGTTTTTTTGGGAGCTTTTTTCTTAGTGGCGCATGTTTGCTACTGCTGGGCTAACTCCTGTGGCCGTGATTGGACAGTAGCTGCATAAACATGACTCTCTCCAACACTCCCATGTACATCATAATGTTGTTTCTAGGGTGCGCTTTAACTCTTGTAGTTTTATATGTATGTGTTTTTGTCTTCCTTTTGATTGCTGCCTGGACTGACCTTTTGTCTGATCTGGACTACATACAGGAAATACCCTTCCTTTGTGTTGTTTAGTGGACTGACTTTGCTTACTTTTGTATGCGGCTTCCCAAAATAAATACTTGTGTATTACCTGCCCTATGCTTGGACATCCCTAATCTGTTACTCTGGCCTATCTTCCATTTTTGCACCCTCCGTTGTCACGATTTGCACAATGGAGTTCCTGAATAGGTAACTATGTGCTGGGATCAGATACAGCACCTCCCACTGCCTAAAGTGGGCCAACACCCAGGGGTGATCGGCCCGGGAATCTATAAGATTCCCGGGCCGATCACCTCACACACCGCGGGACATCCGAGATCGGGTGTAACCCCCCCAAAACCCCCGAAAAACCTTACCTCTCCAGACGCTGCTTCCGCCGCCGCCGACTCACTCGCGCTCCTCCAGACGTGCGCGCGCCGGCCATCTCTGAATAGCCAGCGCGGGCGCGCACACGTCAAGAGTGACGCGCGGGAGGCGGCAGCGGGCGCGATCCCTTGTCCGCCGACGGACGTCACTTGTCCGTCGGCGGGCATTGGACAGCGCAGTCACGTGGGAGCGTGGAGAGGTGAGTTTTCGGGGTGTTTGGGGGGGTTTTAGGCAGCGGGGCGCCCCCGATCGGGGTGCCCCAGGGAAGTGGACCAATACCCAGGATAGTCAAAATCCTGGGTGTTGGTCCACTTTAAGCAGTGGTTCCACTATATTTGAAGCATGCCTTTTTAGATTGGGTTTTGGCTTTTTAGATTAGACTGAACAAGACTGGTTGGGACATTACACTAGAAATATATATTCCTGGCACAGGAGGCTGCAAGAGTTTGATTTGCAATACCTTGGCTTGAATCTTAGGGGTGAAGGATATAGTTCCACTTCTTAAAGTGGATTTCCTAATCCAATGTGTTATTAAAAAAATAAAGGGTCTAATGTTGTCCCGTCCCTGGTGGAGTGGTATGGGGAGGTCGAGAATATTAAGAGGATGGAGGAGTTGACTTTGGAGGGGGTAGAGGGGGGGGGCTCAGAGGTTTCTCAAGACGTGGACCCTTTGGGAGGTTTCGCGGGTCTCTCCCGACTTTTAGATGCTGCTGGAGCGTGGGTGATGCTGAGTGGAGGGGGGCCTTAGGTGAGGGTATGACCTTTTGGTGGACGCAATGGGATATGGCAGAACCGGGGGGGGTTGGGGATGCGGGCTAATGGGCTCCTGAGCCCCTCGGTTTCGTTTCCTTCCCTTGTCTTTTTCTATCCTTTTTTCCTTTTGATATCTTCATATGTCTGCTCTTTCTCTTTTTTCGTTATTCTCCTTTCCCTTTCTGCTTTTCTTTCTATTTCCACTCCCTTCTCTCGGATCGCGGGGGGACGGGCACGGTTGCTATACACTGATATTGGCTGAGGGGACGGGCCTGCTGGTAGAGGAGTGCCTTCTCTTAAAGGGGCGACCCGGTTGATGCGCTGGGCTTTATTGGTGGGTGTCCATAGACATCCTGTGCCCGATTTTTCAGTATGCCCTACTGGGAACGTGATTCGCTCGGACCCTCATATATCGAATGAGACTGTGACGCATTTGTTAAGCTGCCGTGTCATTTTTGCCCTTTGATCCTCTTTGCTACTGTTTTTACTTCTGTTTTGCATAAAGTGTAAAATCTTAATTAAGATATATTGAAAAAAAAAATTAAAGGTTTTCAACCAAAATTGAGGACAATGAGGCTTAAGAGTGCTAGAACAGGAGCTAGACACACAAACTCTTGTTTGGCAGACGCCCCACTGAAACTGCTGGGGCATGAAAGGATGCACTTACCCAACAGATAGGAAAAGCTGGCTAATGATTCTAGGCAGGTTTTGCTCCTCCAAGTAAAGTAAAACACTCCTTATGCAAGCACTGCCTGGGTGAAATGATTCTTGTCCCCCAACAGCTGCTACTACCAACTGGCCTCTTGCATGTAGCCATAGACCTGAATTTCAGCTGTTCCAAACCAAATGGACAAGGGTGGTTAGAAAGGTTTATTCTGCTTCTTTAGTAAGGCATAAGGTGTATAATTTAATTACCTACTAAAGCTTCTCCAGCATCTTTTGGTGTGACTAGCCCTTGTCCAAATAAGTTACTATGTCCTTGCCTTGATGGGGTATATTTCCTACTGTATGTTTTCCTTGGCTGGAGCTTGGTCGCAAATGAGGAGGAGTGTAGAGGCAATGATGGCTTTTGCACAAGTCATCTTGTTCCCTTGGTCTACTTGATGTTTACCGTCTGTAATGTAATTTCATCTTTGCAAATGGGACCCAAGTATTGGTACTTTTTTATTGGGACTATTTAGGGATATCTAAAGTTTATACAAGTTAAGTCTCCTTCTCTTGTCTGGGAGGGTTCATTGACGAACATGTCTGTCTGGCTAGGTAGGATTTCTTTGAATACCATGGTAAAGGGGGTTCTCCCCAGTACCAAGTATGTCCTGGTATCACTTCTTTGCTGACTATTTAGATTGTTAGGCCACCTGTTAGACCACCTTAACATCTATCTTTGGGCCCCTTTATCCTTTCCAGCATTTTGGGTGGTCTTCCTCTGCCTTGCGGACTAGAGGGAAGGGCATGAGCCCAGAGCAATATATATTTGTTTGATATTCACATAATACTAAAAGAAAGCATGGGCCAGAGGAAAGAAAGATAATTATGGATGAAGAAGATGCAGTCTGCTTAAAAAAAATCATTGCACTGGTTCAGTTGTTAGTGATGAGATTAGTTTGTTTTCTTTTTTTACATGTTAACTGAGTGACTTTAAACAGATATCACAAGGTTGTTCATTCTAGTTTTGAACCCTCGTGCTTCTATGGTGCAAGGGAATAGAAGATGCTAATATTAAGACAGGTTTCAAAAGCCTGTGCTAAGAGTAAGTACATTTTATAATCTGAACAAGGTTGAAAAAACAAATGTCCATCTTTGTGCTTATGGCTGCTGTGTTGAACTCTGAGTATAACTATGACAGCTTACTTACACAGCTTATGACAAAAAAAATGGAATAACCATAACTGAAAAGAAATGGGCTGCTTTTGCCTGGTTCTCTTACGACGATACGTTTAAATGAGGTCTCTTCTTTAGCCGTATTGTTCCTTAAGATGTTGTGTAAACTGCAACTAGTAGTAATCTTTCTCTGATGTGTCATATTTCTGATTGATCGTTTACCTGTATAGTGTTGATGGCCCGGGGTCTGGCTGTTGCTTAGCATCTTGTGAAATATAGGTCAGTAAAAAGTCATCCCAGGCTTGTGATTCAGAGGATGGATTCAGCTTGTCCTTTCTGCTACCGCCTCACTTCTCCTCATCTGTTGCAAAGTACTGATTACACTGTCAACTGTAACAAGAGAAGAAGATTACAACTTTTGAGGGTTATGAGAAGAGTTGAAGCTGCCTTTTCTGCCTATTGTTAAAACAACATTTATTTTTTTCTCAAATGCTATGGATTTTCTTTGTGGGTTATAGTTTTGTTTTTTGATAAGTCAGAAAACCATTATATCTGCAAGAGCTACCATTGTTAAAGTAATGCATATTTCTCTATGCAGTTTAATTTCTTACCTACTTGCCAGGTGTCCCTGGAACAAAACTAATAAAAAAAATTAACTTCTTTCCTTTTTTTTTCATTGGTAAGAAGCAATTGTCTACCAGTGAACTAGTATTTTGCTTATTTTATTATTGCTTGTGGCAGTGAGGGAGGGGTGGTGGATGTTAAAGAGGAACTTCAGAAAAGTTTCTACGTGGTTGCTTCTCCTACCGTTAAGTGCCAAGCACGTAGAAACTACGTGCCTGGCATTTCCCCCTAATAGTTAAAAAATATAAAAAAAAAAACACCTTTTGGTATTGATGTGAAGCTGGGGGTCCCCTCTTCCTCCGGGGGGGGGCCCCCGATCCCTCCCCCGTCATTCTCCATTTTTTTAGGAAAAGTGTTTTTTATTCAGCTTTTTTATAAATTTTTTAGGGAAACCCTGCGCAACCAAATTCTTTGAGGGATTAATTCCAGAAAGATGAGCCCACTACAACAAGCTGGGTACGCTTAGAAAGCTTAACATGTGTACTTTCAGGGAATATATGGTTTATGGGGGATATTCCAAATGTAAAGGGTTGTTTTGGTTGAAAAATCGCAAGGTGCGCACTTTGTCTGCAGAGCTGAAATTTTCAAGTAAAATTACCGTTACGCACATGCTTTACTATGGGGTGTTTGGCAACCCTTCCCTTGACATTAGCAATGCATGTTGGGTATCGTTCTGTTCGGGGGATGTTGATTTTTCAGATTAAATTTGTTTTTTCTTGTTTGTATATAGTTTTTTTTAGGAAAATGTGGCTTTGATTTTGCTTTTTTATCCTTTTTTTAGGGAAACTCTTTGCAAGCAAAGAATACATTGAGGGATTACTTCCAGAAAACTATGGCCACATCAACAAGCCTGGTACACCTAGAAAGCTTGAGGTCTGTACTTCCAGAGAATATATAGTTTGTTGGGGGTATTTCAAATGTAAAGGGTTGTTTTTCTGGAAAAACTGCAAGGTGCGCATAGCATAGTTGTATTTTATCTGAAAATCCCCTAAAGCGCTGTTTCAGTTTGAGGGAGTCTCCTGGGCAGGAAAGGGTGTCTAACAATACATATGTGGTACCGCTGTAACCGGGAGAAATTGGGATTTCACACGCAATAAGATTTTATTGACAAACTTACATTTTTTATTACAAAAAAACACTACAAATTGTAAAAAATGTATTTTTTTTTTATTTTGTTGCACATATTTCACCCAAAAATATTGAGAATACACCTAAAAAATTACAAACAAGACATTTCATGTTAAAGCCCAGACTCTGTTGAAAAAAACAATATATAATTTTTCTGGGAAATCCCTGGATATCCCTTCAAAAAATCACATTTGATCATGGGGAGCGCAAAATAGTCTGGCAACAAAGGGTGACAAAAACTCCAGGTAGGCTGGCACTTATAGGGTGAAACATCCACCCCCCCCCACTGCCTTTTGAATGTCAGCCTTATCTAAAATGCTGACATCCGGCAGTATTCCTGGCCCATTTCCACCCCCACCCCCGTTACCCATCCCAGAGTGAAGGCTGCAGGCTTAGCCGGCCTTACCTGTAGCCGTCCTTTCTTCAAATGTCCCGACCACTCCTCAGATCTTGACTGACGCTGCGCATGTGTGAGATCTGAGGGGCGGGACAGTGCATGTTAGGATTCCAAGATGGCACTGTCCGGGAGAGGACTAAGGGGGAATGGAGGGATGCCGAGAGCAACTGGAAAGGTAAGTTTACATCAACTGTTTTGTAAACCAGAGGGGCAGGGGGGCTGGACAAGCCAAGTCTGGGGAGTTTTTACCAACTCCCCATGACCTGTAATGTTCTTCTTTAAAGGCATCCGTCAGTTGATAAACTCCTCCTACACTAATGAGGCAATGCAACTTCCTTGGGTTGCGTAGGTGGGAGGAGCAGCAGGCTGTTGGGCAATAGTAGTGGAATGGTAGTGGAGATGGTGTGACCTTAAAAAAAAAAAAAAAAAAAAAAAAAGGGGCATGCAGCATTAGGCTTGGCAGGGGAACATGCAGTACTCCCAGGAACATGTTTTACTAAAACTTACTTGGGTGCTGTCTGCCACAGTTTGGGTCCCCTGACTCCTGGAGTCCTGCTTTCAATCAGTTGAGTATAGCCAACTGCAGGGGTGGTAGAGGGTAATGTTCCACTTAAGGCAGACCAATAGAGGGGTATTAGTACTAAACGTGCTTAAGTGACAGGCTGAACACACTGTAGCCTATTACTGTGGTGAATTTGTCCTGACAGAAAATAGCTGCCTGCACTATATGCCCATTGGCCACCGCTCTTCCAGTTCACATCAAGTGCAGCACTAATGTGAGTTCACTGTGTCGGGCACCTCCTCACTTGCAGACCAGTTTGCGCCGGATCGCACAAGAGTCCCCTCTTTCATGCCACCCTCAACTGCACCATTGTTTGGTGCCAGTATGACAAGGTGTTGTCTTTGCAACTTTTTAATTTAATACATGTATATTTTTATTTCATTCAGTTATTTTACTATTGGTACAGAAGCTGACAAAATGCAATTAATGAAAGGGCTATTTATATGCCAGATCATGGTATTTCTGTATTAATAACTTGAGGCAACTGGATTTGCCGTGTCTTTTCTTTAGTCAGTAAAATGGCTTTTTCAATTCAATATGTACAAAAATATCTATGATCGTTACTCCAATCAGCATAATCAGTTTATTATAATGAGTGTATAGGGCAATGCATTGTTAGCCTTCATTAACCTTTTTATTTTAATTACTTGGGTCCCTCCTGGATGGAACCTCCTGTTACCCACACATGAGAGAACTCTCATACCTACGAGTGGGTTTGCACCATTAATGTTTTATTTTATATATTTAGTAACCTCTTGCTTCACATGTCAGGGAACTTTATCCAGCTGCATTTAAAAAGTGGTATAGTGTGAGAACTGACAATATACGGGGAAAATTTCAGTGGCAGAAACACAAATTAAAGAACACAAAACCGTCCTAAATTTAGAGTTTGGAAATATCTTTTTGGCCTCTGCGAAGGTCAAGAGAAATGGAATTGCCATCATAATTGGAACAGAGGTCACCTTTCAAGTTATTTCAAGCACAGCTGACAAAGGAGGCATGCCTGGCTCTGCTAGGTACATTAGGGCTGACCTCAGCAACCCTGCTTAACATTTCCGCACCATATTGACAATACCATTGCATTTAAAAGGTCTTTTAAGATCCTGGCTTCTGTCAGAATTATATCTTTAGGATTGGAGATTACATTTAATCTGCACCAAATCATGTGTCTTGCCCCTGTTGTCAAAAAAGGAAAGGAGCAAGATGAACTAGAGTTTTATTTTTATGAAGTTGCTAATGTTTCCCTACTCCTGTTTTTATGATTAAAAAAACTGCCATTAATAAATTAATTAATTAATCTGGTATTACAACTAAGATATTGGAGCTCATTGTACAGCTATGTAAATCATTTCTTCTAAATAAATAGTGTCTCTGTCTTGTCTTGTGTTTTATATGGCAGAGCTTAAAATTCCAAAGCATTTCTGGAAGATGCTCATATCGGAGGGCACTTGTCATCCATGAAGTAACCCTGTTTACTCTGGTGGATGTGAATAAGTGCTTACTTTATGAATAATTGTGTTCTCTTAAAGTGAATCTGTCACCAGGCTGAGGATGACTGTTAAAGGGACGAGCGGACATTGTAACTATGCATTAGGAGGTTCATAATTGTCAGCTGCTGACAGTTGGTGCTACAGCACTCCAGAGCTGTTTTGACAAGAGCGGTATCTACATTGCATGCTATGTTTTTAAATATGTAGGAGTCTATATGGCGTAAAGGTTTTAACCAAAGCCACAGAACCACACCCCCATTTTTTTTTTTTTATTAATCTTAATAAACTTATTCTCACCATTCTCCTTCCTCTATTAACTGCTGCACCTATTAAAATGAAGCTGCTGGAAGCATCTATTATATGGCCCACCGGCAAGTGGCGTGAGGAGGAACACAGGTCCCCCCCTCCACTTTCTTTGGCTGCCAGCCAAGGGTAGTGACAGTTGAGCCATGAGAGTATGCTTTTATACTTGAGTCATGGAGCCTTTCTGGAATCTCCCCCATGTGACCAAAACATCACTGAAGGGGAAAGGTATGAAGGGGCTTTCCCCAGGAGGATCCTCAGAGGCTCCACATCCTAAGGTAAAAAAAAAAAGTCTACTACCTGGCCTAAAATGTTGTACTCCAGGCTGGCAGCTGGGACATAAGGAGGAGGGATGGGGGCTGTGTCCCCCTGTGATCCATATGGCGACGGGTGTGTCCCCTTTTGACGCTGCCAGTGGAGGGGCTCCAAAGAGCCATGAAGATACATCGAAGACCCGGCGCAGGACTCTGAAATAGTCACATTTATTTGTATTACAATGTATTTTATGTGCAGTATTGTTTTGTAGAAGAAATTTAAAGAAATAGTGTGATGCCTTTTTTTGGATACCTGAGTATATTTAAACAGTATATATATATATATATATATATATATATATATATATATATATACTCCGCTTTCGAGAATACCTAGTTCTCTTTGTCTGACATTATCTTGATGTCTGTATTTGATTGATGTGTGTGTCCTTTGTGTCCTTTTTCCCTACTACTCGAGGTAGACTGGTAAGGTGTCCAGGGGACCTCTATACCAGTTCACACGGTAGGGTGCCCTGTCTACACCACCTTTTGGGGAATCAGGGCCACGGAAGAGCCCTGTATGGGCTCTGGGGTTATTCCAGGAATGCTGTGGGCACCAAACCCATACGGAAGGGCATAGGGGCTAGTATGCCGGCTAGAGTCTTAGGTTACAAGCCCTTATGCCTGGTGACCAGACTAGTTGACATTTTTTTTTAGATTTGCAACATGGCTTTTTTTGCTATGAAAAAAGCATGTCAGTAAGTTAAGTCGGCATTTCTCGCCAACACTCAATATTCCAAACCCTCCCAAACATCACTGTTTCAAGCACCCGCTGAGTCACACTTTTTGAGAGAATTTTCTTGGGATTTCTTGCAGAAAACTTATATTCTCTCTCAAATAAAAATCTCACCCTAGAAAAAATGCTAAACCAGGGGAGAGGGGAAGGTGGGTAAGAAAGTTTTTTTCTTGTCTAAAAAAAAAATATGCATTCTTGACCATTGCTGAATCAAGATTACAGTCTCTGTATTTTTACTTCCCCAGCATATGTAAGCATATGCAGATCGGGCCGGGAAGCTATAAGAGTCCTGGGCCGATCGATTCCCTTCCCCCGGGGCATCCAAATCGGGATTGCCTGCAGTGTGAAACCACCCAGGGCGCCCATACACTTACCTTCTTTCCCGGCCCAATTGTGTAAGCGCGAGCTGTGGCTGCATCCCCGCAATCCCTCTAGCAGGGCGCTTCCCCGTGCCAGGAATTTGTGACTGACTGGCGCGGGCCCGATCCCTGTTAGAGAGTAGCAGGGGATGCGGCCATCAGCACCCTCGGAGTCGCTCGCCTTAGATGAAGGGACTTCAGTGGATCCGAGCGGGGCACCCCAGGGGCAAGGAGCAAAACCCAGGATAGTCAAAATCCTGGGTTTTGGTCCACAGTACACTTTTTGTTTTGGTACACTACTTTTGGTTAACGTATATAAAACCCCTCTGTAGAACAAATAAAAATACAGCTGTTAACAATAGTAATAATAATAGTAATAATAACTGCTTTGTGAGAAAAGTTTGTTCACCTGTTGTACATAAAGGTGTGGATTTGCTTTCTGACATGGACTTTACAGGAAAACCATATTTTTTAGTGAACCAGGATAAAACATACAGTGTAAGATGCTTAAAATAGTTGTTTTTTGCCAACTTACATTTTTCTGATATTTAGGCTTGTTTAGCTGGGTTTAGTGCCATATATTGGACACAACAGCTTTTAAATCTTACCTGTTTCAGTCTTTGTCCTGCTTTACAGAGTTGCAACGTTTAATTGAATTTCTTTCTTCTATGCCATGTAGCTGAAAGTTGTAAAGATGCGCAGACTGTGAAGATTAAAGAAGAACCCATGGAGGTTGACATCCCTGACTCCTCTGTCTCCCCCAGACAAAACATTGGTTACAGCACTTTATTAAGACAAGAAAAAAACGAGCACTTGCAGAAGATGCCAGAGTGCAGAGTGATTCCCGAGGGAAACCTGTTCAGCCAAGATATCTCTGTTAAGATGGCTTCAGAACTTCTCTTCAAATTGTCAGGTAATATGTCAATTTAAAGCTTGCTCTTTTTTTCCTAAGTCCTAAAATTTGGACACCTGGCCAGCCAGAATTTTGCTTTTCAATCTGTTTTTGTCTGTTGAATCTTCCACGGTATTTGTCCCCTGCGCAGATAGTAGAGTAAATACTCTTATAAATAAATCTGTGACCTTAAACAATTTGTTCAGGTTCATAATGAACTATTTAGAATTACAGAGCTAATTGTGCAGTGGCAAGTTATTTCCAGTTGCCGCATAATGTTTATCCAAAATATTGAGAAGAAAAACTTTAATTCTTGTAACCTGCCAAGCCAAGTTGGCATCCAGATACAGCACCAAAAAATTCTAGTATATGATGGCTTTTGATAGAAATGTAAAATAACGTGGAATAAATTAAGCAATATAAAGAATGGAAAAGGCACAAGCACACAGTATAAGAAAGACACTTGGAAAACAGACCTGAATGTATAATTTCAGCCTCTCTGTGTCAATGTTTCTGTCTCCATTTCCCCTGTGTGTTTAATAATTGTAGCCTTGTGTCTCTCCTCCGACACTGAATGTTTTACTGCATCTGCATACATTCACAACGGAAAGTACTACCTTATGATTTGGAAATGTGAATCTACGGCTTGCTAAATAAAAACTGCTTCTGGGTTACATTTTTTTACTTAAAGGATTATGATCATGAAAAATGTGTAATACTGAAAATCTGTATAAACATACTTAAACCACCTGTGTGAAAAAATCCAGTGAAGCTTGCTATTTCTTCGACTGAAAAAACAGGATTCTAAATGTACCATGTTACACTTAAAGGGGAGGACTGTTGAGCACTAAAGCCCCTGTATCCTCAGTCAGCAAGGGGTATACAGTAGAATTACCATCCCTTATTTTTATATAATGTATTGTATGATTGGTTTAAGCCAAGTACATCAACAACATTGCAACACCAATAATCTATTAATCCACCGCTGGCTAAGTTGGAAGTGGGCAATTTGAGTGTGATACTGTAAAAGTAAATGGTACATTTAAAACATAACACCCCATGGAAAAAAACAAGCTTCACTGAATGTTACACTGGATATATATATATATATATATATATATATATATATACCCAGTGTATTATATTATATAAACCCTGCCTGTGTAATTTGCATATTTATACAGATGTTTATTTACCACCATTTTCACGATAGAGCTTCTTTTTATGAGATTTGTGTGGTGCATTAACCCTTTAACTGCTTACCTAGAGATATTGTCACCCTCTGTTGCCAGGCCATTTTTCTATTTTGCACTATACATGTTTAACTTTGGGGGATTTTCCTGGAAAATTATATATTGTTTTTTTCAGCAAGGTTTGAAAATGTCTTGTTTTTTTATAGAAAATTCCATTTTTTACATTTCGTCTATTTTTTAAAATAAAAATATGTATATTTTTGATACCACATATCTAGTGGTAGCCTTTCCTGCCCTACAGCAAACCGAAAAGAGTGCTTTAGGAGATTTTCAAAATAAAATACAATTTCTATGCACATCTTGCAGTTTTTCAAGATAAACAACCTTTTACATTTATCCCCCTCTACTTTATATTCTCTTAAAGTACACACTTCAAACTTTCTAGGTGTACCAGGCTTGTTGTGGGAGCAGTTTTCTGGATTCAAACCCTCAAGGAATTCACTGGTTGCACAGCGGTTCCCTAAAAAATCTATAAAAAAATCAAAATAAAATTTCCTAAATTATCATTATGCAAATAGGAAAAAACAAGCTAAATCTGAACAGAACATTTCCCAACATGCGTAGGCACTTTAACCCTTTTAACTGCCAGCCTACTTGAGATTTTGTCACCCCTGTTGCCAGGCCATTTTTCACCATTTTGGGCAATGTTTAACTGTATATATATATATATATATATATATATGTGTGTGTCAGAGTATAGGCTTTAGCAAGAAATGTCCTGTTTTCAGTTTCTGCCCAGGAGACCAAGCAAATTGAAAAGAGCACTATGACATTTTCACATAAAATACAATAACGGCTAATTTTAAAATCATTGTATATATCGATCATTGTATAGGATCGTCTCTACTAAAACACACTGCAAAAGTCTGAGAAGTAAAGAGACCAAATGCTGGCATATTGGGAGAGGAGTGTTGTACCATTCTTGTCTAAAGTAGCATTTTAGCTGCTCAACAGTCCTTGGTTGTCTTTACCAGTTTTCTGTTTCTTAATGTTGGTCAAAGGTCTGGACTGCAGGCAGGTTTTTGTAAAGCCATGCTGTTGCAGTATTCAGCTTGTTTTTTGTTTATACATTTTACACAGCGCCCCAACTTTATTTTGAATTCAGGTTGCATGAATAGACAAGGCAGTTAACTCTGTTGGTACGGCTTACAATGAAATTGTTATGTACACCTTTCCCCCCAAAGTTATCTTTTTCTGCAGATTATCAGAAGAGGGCATCAAGCTGCACTTATTGTTTTGTCATTGGGGACAGGAAGTTAACTTAACACAACATATATAAGTGTCTTGAGGAACAAAGTGTGATCAGTACTAAATATAGGGCTGGACTCCGTCACACCTTCTGTTAAAAGGAATTCCTGTGTTCAGTCCTTGACCACTCTATACTCCACCAAAATAATGGCTGAAATCAAGCTTTCTGATACGTCCAAGCAAAATTAATTTTTGGGGAAGAACAATTACTGGTGTTTTAAGGTATTATAATAAAATATATATTTGAATTATGTTTTCTTATGTTACAGAGAAAGTCAGCAAAGAACACAATCACAAGTCTAATTTCATCAGAACAACCAGGTATGTTCAAGTTGCTTGTTGCAATAGAAATTGTGAAAAATATATTTATTTTGGAATATGTGAAGTATGCGGCCTTGATTGTATTCATCACTTCTGGGTTGTAGGTGTATCCACAGGAGATGGACACTCTTGTCAATAAAGTGGATTGAAAGTCGGTATATCCTAGCAACCCCTAGCACCATTCGTCAGTTTTTAAAGAGTGTCTTGAGGAGATACACAAGCAGCATTTATCTTATTATTTTTTCCAAAATGTATTCATGTATTTATGTTTATTTACCCATTTCCACTACAGTTTCCACCTAAGGCTCCCGTTTGTGGGCATCTAATGGTTCAGTGATTACACATTTAATAAATGTGTCTCTAGGTATTTACACCTTAAAATTGAACCAGACCCTGAGCATCATCATGCTTGGTGTATAACGTCCTGTTACTCAGACTTATCAATTTTTTTTAGTATGTGCTACAATATTAATCCGTGCGCTGAGGATACTTGTGTGGTTCTGAAGGGACAGTGATGTTTTATCATTCCTTCCATTCAACGGCTCATTACATTTAATATAATGTGGCCGTTTTTTGCACTCAGCGTAGAGTTGCACTTACAGTTGGTGCTAGGTACAGGCTTTCTCATCAGGCAATTCTGATTGGCGGTCTCCATGAGGTAGGTTCGTTCATTGACCTCAGACCTTGTGAGAGTGTGATGCACTTATTCTCACTGCAGCAATGGCCAGTAATCTCAGTCCAATTCATTCCATAACAAAATGAATACACAAGTACCAATGTATGGTGAGCTAACATAAAACAGGCTTTTTTCGACTAAAAGGATGAGGCAGTCGCGCACACAGTGCAGGGAGCTTCTGGTACAGCGGCGCCCTTATAGCAGAGGCAACATGTGGTGATCGGGCATTGTGCACCGTTGGGTAACAGGCAGGGTAAGTGTATTTTTGTTGTTTAACCCCTTAGCCCTGCTTTAGTGCTAGGTAAGGGTGGCAGGGCTGGAGGTGGTTGAAAAATGAGCAGTCTGGCTGGACTGGGGCTTTAACTGAATCTGAGAACCAAGACTGTATGCAAAGCCCAGTCCTTCAGTGGTGTTCAAATTAAATCTCTTAAAGCGGACCAACACCCTGTAGCCACTAATAGAAATTTTCCCACAATGGATTTTAAACTTAAAGGTCTGTAGTTACCCAGAGAAGCCCTAGAGCCCTTTTTAAAAATGGGCACCACATTTGCCTTTCACCAATCCCTTTGGCACTGTACCAGTTTTTAGTGAGTCTTTAAAGATCAAGAACAGGGGTGATGAGATAACTGAGCAGAGTTCTTTAAGAACTCTTGAGTGCAATTCCATCTGGCCCTACAGTCTTATTCACATTTAAATTATTTAGACTTTCTTGCATGATATCCATGTTTAGCGCGTTGAGTATTCTACTTGGGACTATCAGTGGCATCTCTCTTAGTTTTCTCATTTAGCCTTTTCATTTTTTTGCCACCTTTATTTCTTTCATACATGCTTTATTTACTGCTTTATACATTTTAAGGGTTACAGCTGAGAGCTCAGCCTTGTAATTTTATAACGCCCTTTTCTTATTCTTTATTGCCATTTAATCACAGGTGTCAGCCATGAGGCGTTTAATGTTAGCGGATTATATTTGTTACATTTGTTATAGGAATACATTCTGCAATGTTGGTACTCACAATTTATTTAAAGCACTCCCATTTGGCATCCTGAACAGATGCTCCCAGTCTATGTCCTGGTGTGCAACCCTGAAACTGGGAAAGTTTGCCTTCCTAAAATTCTGTGTTTTTGGCCTCCCAGCCAGAAAATGCTCCTTATAGTTTCCCAGTTAAAAAAACAAATGGGTCTATAAGGATTATTAAAAAACCCAAAGGCCCTAAACTAGTTTACAGTCTGAAAAAAAATTAACATTGAGACAATATAGTCAGAAATACAGCTATTAGAAAAAAAACACATGGATCATGACACTCTATCTGAAGGATGCCTAACATGTTTAGATCTAGGCAGAGCATCAAAAATATCTGAGGATTGTGCTACAGACAGAGCAGGGGGTTCTTTACCTACAGTTTACAGCACTCCCCTTTGGAATTATGTCAGCACCCTGGGTTCTTACAAAGATCATGACAGAAGTAGCTGCCTTTCTGAGGTGGCAGAATGTCTTGCTGGTTCCGTACCTACATGATTTTCTGGTGGCAGCCGATTCCCAATGTTGCTCCAGCACAAACAGAAGGTATGTGACTTATTACAGCAATTGGGTTGGATTGTAAATTTTGAAAAGTCTAGTCTAGTAGCAGCCCAATCTAGAACTTTATTCATCAGGGTGGCTATGTCGGTGTTGGGCAGTTGACAGCAGCTATTCTACCGTGTGTTGGGCACAGGCTAGGTTTAGGGATTTTCAAAGGGAGATCAGAACTGCCTTGATGAGATTTTATTTCTCCCCACAGATACTAGATGGCCTAGTAGGTGGATGAACCTGGAACATTTAGGCAGCGAGGTCTCTTGGAGGTCCAAATCCAAGGTGATTGTTACGACGGATGACAGCTAGCAGGGTTGGGGGGCATGGATAGAGGGCCACATGATCCAGCGAATCTGGACTTCACCTGAAGCCCATCAGAGCTCGAATTTCAGGAAGGCTGCAGGCAGTGTTCAGTCTTGTTCGCCTTAAAGGAATATAAAGAAATATGCCAACATGTACTTGTGATGACCGACCATATCACAACTGTGACACATGTAAACAAGCAGAGAAGGACATGGAGCGCATGTCTGGTGCTATTGACAAAGGAGATTTTTTTGTGGGCAGAAGGGCAAGTAATATACCTGAAAGCAGGGAAAAAACACGTGGATAAACGTGAGTAGGAATGTTCTGCAGATGGAAGAGTGGTCCCTGAATTACAGGGTTATTCTTAGTATACAGTACGTCCTGCTCCAGATAGATTACTTACACTTGGGTTATCCTCCACCAGATGGCACTGCACTGCAGAGACATGCAAAACAGGCTCCTCCCGGCCCCTCAAATACCCAGGGACCTCCCACAAATCCCCAGATTTCTCTGCAGTGCTTACTGCAAAGACATGTAATTATCACTCTGTCGCAGGTGAGCGGGGCTATTAAAGCCTGCGGCCCTGTTGGACTATTCCCACCCATCCTTGATGTGGTGTGCCTCCCAGCCTGGGCTGCGCTGGTCGGGTGAAGGTAGGCAGCACCATGTGTGCTTAAGGAGCGCTGCTCCACTGCAGTCCCCCACCAAAGGGTAGGTGGTATAGACTGATGGTGAGCCTTTATGGGACGCCCCTCCCGCATTATTGTCCCATGCCCCGGTAGCGGTGGGCCCTGTACAAAGGGCCACCATCCTCCCTCATTCTCCCCGTAGCCTTCGGGAGGAAAAGAAGGGGGGGCTGTGGGTGAGCATGTATCGTGATTCGTGCATACCGCCTGGTATGTGTGTTGGGACTAGTATATGTGTTTCAACCGCCGCGCTGTTGTACCTTTGTTTGCGGCTCCCAGGCAAAGGGGGGAGCTTTTTCAGACGCTCCTGCGTCCTCATTGGCTGCATGTCTGGTGGACTTCGCGCTCTTTGGAGGGGCGGGGGCGGGCCTGGCGCGCCCTGCGTCGTGGCTCGCTCTGGCCCGCCCTTCGAGGTTTGTTTGGTGCCATTTCCCTGTACAGCCACGCGCGCGCGTGTGTGTAACGGTCCCCCCTCCCGCGCTCTGTAAGTGCCCTCGCGGGCGACTTTAATACTCATTATTTACTGTGTATGGCTCTGATACCCCTTCTTCTCATTGTGTCTTTCAGACGGGTGAATCCAGTGGCTTCTCCCGGCCCGGTGTAATTGTAGTTGGGCCTAGTATAAGTACTCCCACTTCCCTAGCGGGTCATTGGGGCATCCAGGGTTGCTTTATAGCGTCAATCCCTACTGGCATATTGTGCATAATAATCACCATATGGAAGCATCCCAGGATATTGGGACCGGGGTTCCTTCGGGACAAGCCTGGCTGTGTGTAGCTTGTGGGGTCTCACCTATCAGTGGTGACCGCGCGCGGGTATGTGTGTTCCTTGCGCACAGCAGGCGCTAACGTTGCAACCCGCCCCTCCGGTGGCTGGGCCTGCACCTCGTCTCACTTCACCTACTCCCCCAAGCTTGAGTCTCACCCCCATTGAATTACATACAAGCGGGGATTCTCAACCTGATGTGTCTGCTAGACTGGCCAGTGTTGAAAAATTGATCGCTAATACCTTAGCGCGTAAGGCCTCCGCTAAAAAGCGTCACTTAACTCCTGATGCCACTCCGTCTCCTATGGAATCTGATGAGTTGTTGCATCTGTATGGCTACACCCCATCAGACGAAGGGGAGCTGTTTTATGACTCAGGGTCATCTGACGAGAGACTCGGGGTTCATGACGATTCTGGCTCTGACCCCTGGACCCCGGATGATACTGACAGACTGCTGGTCCAGATATTTGAGGTTTTGTCCATCTCTCCCCCTGTTGCGGCTCCCAGGCAAAGGGGGGAGCTTTTTCATACTGCTAAAGCTCGTTTGGAATTTCCTGAGCAAACCCATTTCAATAACCTTGTACTTAAGGAGTGGGAACGTCCCAGTAGACTACCCGGTATACCTAAGAGTTGGGACAGAAAGTATCCCTTTCCTGCTGATATGGTCAAGTGCTGGTCATCGCCCCCTTAGGTCGATGCTCCTATTCTAGGGCTGTCTAACACCGCTATTATGCACTCCCCTGACACTACTACGCTTCGGGACGCTGAGGACCGGCGCATTGACCAATTGGCGTGTCATGCCTTTGCATTTGTGGGGGCGGCGCTGCGCCCGGTTTGCGCCTCGGCCATTACGTCTGTGGCGCTCAGGGCCCTGATCAGAAGTGTACTTGAAGATTCTGATGAAGTGCCACCTGATACGTTTAATGCACTGTCTAACTGTGATGTGTTTGTAAACTTTATCCTATCTGCCTTGGATGATGCCATTGGGATGTGTGCCAGAACCTCTGCCTTGGCGGTAGCTATACGCCAAGCGGTTTGGCTGTGCCAGTGGGCTGCTGACAATGCTGCTAAGAGGGCCCTTACTGGGCTTCCATTTAAGGGGCTACGCCTGTTTGGGGACCGCCTAGACCTTTTTGCTGAAGGAGGTAAGTTACCCCAGCACAGGCGGCAGTCTCAGCCCTTTCGGGGCCAGGGCCCCCCTTCACTCCCCTACTGCGGTGCTAAGCAGGGAAAAGGGGTGTCCTTCGTGGGGTCTCATGCAGATTCCTGGCACAGGAGCAGAGGACGACGTCCTGGCACTTCCTGGGAGTCTAAGCCAAAACCCTCTTCCAAGCCCCCTCAGGCATGATGGGGCGCCCTCGCCCATCAGGGTGGGGGGACGGCTAAAGCACTTTGCGCACGTCTGGAGGCATCACGTCTCAGACAGGTGGATTCAGGAGGTAGTGTCCTTTGGTTACAAGATAGAGTTTGCTGTACGCCCCCCCCCCAAGATTCATCAAGTCCCGGATCCCCGAGGACCCTGTATCAGCTCAGCTCTTGATGCAGTCCGTGCAAGGCCTTCTGGATCTGGGGGTCATTTGCAGGGTCCCCTTAAGAGAAAGAGGCAAAGGGTTCTATTCCAACCTTTTCACAGTCCCCAGAAAAGATGGGTCAGTCAGGCCCATTCTGGATTTAAAGATCCTCAACAAATTTGTCAGAAACAGGCGCTTTCGCATGGAAACTCTGCGCTCGGCCATTGGCTCCCTGAGCCCAGGGGATCTCATGACGTCGGTGGACATCAAAGATGCTTACCTTCACATCCCTGTGTTCCCAGGACACCAAAGGTTTCTCAGATTCGCGTTGGAAGATCAACATTACCAATTTGTGGCCCTGCCCTTTGGCCTCACCTCAGCTTCCAGAGTGTTCACCAAGGTGCTGGCGGGGGTGATGTCTCTGGTAAGGTCAAGGGGCATACGCGTGCTGCCCTACCTGGACGACATCACCTGTCGGTCTCTGCAGCAGGCAGAGTTGGACACTCAGCTAGTGGTGTCCACCCTGGAGTCCTTCGACTGGGTGATCAATCACCCCAAGTCCTCCCTGTCCCCTTCCTCGGTGACCCCATTCCTGGGAATGATTCTGGATACGATTCAGTCAAGGATATTCCTTCCTCAACAGAAGGTGGAAGCTCTAACTGCGCAGGTGAGGTTCCTGCTATCGTGCCCCCAGCCACCCTTAGGCAGGGGATGCAGTTGGTGGGCCTGATGGTGGCATGCTTCGAGGCGGTGCCCTTTGCTCAGTTCCATTTGAGGCCTCTACAACTTCACCTTCTGTCAGTATGGGACAAGGATCCAACGTCCTTGGACGGGATCTGTGTGCTTCCCCCCTTTGGTCAGACGGTCCCTTTCGTGGTGGCTGGACCACAGGAACTTGGGGGGCAGGTCTTTTCTGGCCCCCTCCTGGGAGACAGTCACCACGGATGCCAGTCTGTCAGGATGGGGGGGGATTCTGGAAGTCCCTGCGGTTCCAGGGGAGGTGGGGCCCTCAGGAGGCCCACTTACCCATCAACATTCTGGAACTACGGGCAATCAGGTTGGTACTGGAGCAGCTGACCAATCACCTGAGGGGTCTGTTTGTGCAGGTGCGCTCAGACAACAGGACGGCGGTTGCCTACATCAATCATCAGGGAGGGACCCGGAGTAGGAGGGCCCTCCAGGAAGTGTCGCGGATTCTGACATGGGCAGAGGCCAATGTTCAATGCATTTCGGCTGTGTACATCCCAGGGGCAGAGAATCTACTGGCAGACTCTCTGAGCAGGGGGACCTCTCGTCAGGGAGAGTGGTCCCTCTGCAACAGGGTATTCCAGTCCCTGGGTCACCGTTGGGGGCTACCGGATGTGGATCTGTTTGCATCCCGTCACAATCACAAGCTCCAGGCTTTTGTCTCCCTGTCTCAGGATCCTCTGGCCTTGGCCACAGATGCTCTGTCTATGTCATGGCAGGAATTTCGGCTTCCTTATGTCTTTCCTCCATTCCCCCTGCTGAGCAGGGTCCTGCGCAAGATTGCTCTGGAAGGGGTGCCAGTGATTCTGGTGGCCCCCAGGTGGCCAAGAAGAGTGTGGTTCGCAGACGTGGTGCAGATGGCAGTAGATCAGTACGTCCTGCCAGCAGTGCCAGATCTGCTCACTCAGGGCCCCTTACGCCATCCCAATTTACAAACTCTGGCTTTGACGGCCTGGCTGCTGAAACCTCCATCTTGATGGAGAAAGGCTTGTCTGCCTCGGTGGTTGGGACCATGGTGAAGGCTAGGAAGAAAACTTCCTCTTCCATCTATTATAGGGTTTGGCTTGCTTACATTGACTGGTGTGAGTCTAGGTCTCTTCCCTGTCGGGTGTTCTCAGTTCCCAGGGTTCTGGAGTTTTTACAGCAAGGGTTGGAGTCTGGTTTCCAACTCAGTACTTTGAAGGGTCAGGTTTCTGCCCCTTCAAGGCCGCTACTTGGTCTTCTGTTCATACCTTTTCAAAGTTTTACAAGGTTGACGTTAAGGCCTCAGCTGATGCTGTTTTTGGCCGCAAGGTTTTGCAGGCGGCAGTGGTTTATACTGTCTGCTGTTACCTTTTTTGTTGGGGATCCCACCCTGCTTTATGGACACTGCTATTGGATGTCCCAAGTGTAAGTAATCTATCTGGAGCAGGACATACTGTATACTAAGAATAATACAATTCTGTGAAATTCTCACCTGTAGAATTGGGATTATAAGTATACAGTACGTCCTGCTCCACCCCACCCTGTTGTTGCATTATTCTGGATCCCCTGTATGGTGATTGTCATCATTGTTATAGTTACCAGTTTTTTTTGGGTGGTTAAATTCTCCCGGTTTCTTGTTCACTGCTTTTCAATGCTGGGGATTTGTGGGAGGTCCCCATGTATTTGAGGGGCCGGGAGGAGCCTGTTTTACATGTCTCTGCAGTGCAGCGCCATCTGGCGGAGGATAGCCCAAGTGTAAGTAAACTATCTGGAGCAGGACATACTGTATACTTATAATACCAATTCTACAGGTGAGAATTTCACAGAATTGTATTTTTCAGCAGACTGCCATGCTTTGGGACATCCCCCAAATAAACTTGTTTGCCACAAGGAAAATTTTTTCTCGCTAAATCCCAGAGAAGGTCCAGATGCAGTCAAGATTGGGGAAATGGGAAGCTTTTGTATGCGTTTCCTCCTTGGAAGTATTTTTAATAGCCATATTGCAGACAATGAATACATAATAAGGTTTTTCAGAGGCGCCCTCAATATCAGACCAATGACCAGATAGACTTGTGACATTAATGAGATTCCCTTATGATCCTATAGAAGATGTGACATTGCAAAACCTCTCTTGGAAGACAGCGTTTTTACTTGCTATCTCATCCGCTAGGAGAGTATCAGAATTTCAGGCATTGTCAACCCGACAATCCCCGATCGGATCGTTATGAAATTGGATCCACTTTTTGTTCCTAAAGTTAATTCAAAGTACCATAGGGAACAAGAGATTACTTTTCCTTTTTTTCAGCTGGATCCTGCAGATTTATCAGGGGATGAAGTTTATTCTAAGTATACAGTACGTCCTGCTCCAAATCTAATACTTACAGTTGGGATATACTCCGCCAGATGGCGCTGGACTGCAGAGACATCGAAAATAGGCTCCTCCCGGCCTATCAAATACCCAGGGACCTCCCACAAATCTCCAGAATTTCTCTGCAGTCTGGCTGCGAAGGACGAGAAATTGGCTTTCTACTCGCAGGTGAGCGGGGTTATTAACCTGTGGACTATTCCCACCCGTTACACTATTAATATGCCTCCCAGCCTTGGCTGCGCTGGTCGGGTGAAGGTAGGCAGCACCGCCGTTGGTCCTTAGAAGCACTGCTCCACCGCAATCCCCCACCAAAGGGTAGGTGGTTCAGGGTTATGGTGAGCCTGTATGGGATGCCCCTCCCGCACTATTGCCCCTTGCCCCTGCCTATCGGTGTGCCCCATTTAAGTGGCCGCCGTCCTCCCTCATCCTCCTTATAGTCTTCGGGGGAAAAGAGGGGGGGGTTGTATGTGTATAGATATGTAGGTTATGCAGTCTGTGCTTTCACTTTTCACGTGTCTTTATTCTTGTGTCAGCCGCCGCGCTGACTTTTCTTTATTGCTTTTAAATTTACCGCTGCCGCGCGCTGACTTGGTTCCGCGCTTGGCGGCGGCATTACCTCAGGCGCTGGTGCGCCATCATTGGCTGTTGGCCTTCTGGCTTTGCGATCTTCGGGGGGGGGGGCGGTGCCCGTCTTTGGTGCGATCCGCGTCATCGCTGTTACTGGCCTGCCCCTAGACGGACTCCTACCTACCGCGGTCCGTAAGGGCCCTTGCGGGCGACTTTATCTGCTTCACCTTTGTTACAATGTACTTAAGGTCTTGTCTGCTTATGTCTTTCAGGCAGGATGAACCCTTCTTGGCTTCTCCCAGCCCTGTTTTTAGTATATTACTTGTAGGCCTTGTAAAAATTATACTCCCACGTCCCTAGCGGGTTATTGGGGCATCCAGGGTTGCTATATAGCGTTATTCCCTAACGGCGTATAGCGCCGCTATAATCACCATATGGAGGCATCTCAGGATAATGTGACCGGGGTCCCTTCGGGACAAGACCGGCTGTGTGTAGCGTGTGGGCAGCCTCATGCTGACGCTGACAAGGCGCAGGTCTGTGTACCCTGCACTGAGCAGGTGCTTGCATTGCAATCTGGCCTGCCAGTGGCTGCACCTCGTTTCACTTCACCTACTCCCCCAAGCTTAAATCTCACTCCTGCTGAGTTGCATACAAGTGGGGATTCTCAGCCTGATGTGTCTTCTAGACTGGCTACTGTTGAACAGATTATTGCGAAGTCTTTAGCGCGTAAGGCCCCTGCTAATAAGCGGCACTTGACGCCTAATGTTACTGTTTTCCCTATGGGAACTGAGGAGTTTATGAATCTATGTGGCTATACCCCGTCTGATGAAGGGGGAGCTCTTTTCTGATTCAGGCTCATCTGATTAGAGACCAAGGCGGCATGACGATTCTGGCTCTGACCCCTGGGCCCCGGATGACACTGACAGATTAATGACCCAGATTTTTGAGGTTCTGTCTATTTCTCTCCCTGTTGAGGCTCCCAGGCAAAGAGGGGAGCTTTTCCATACAGCAAGATCACGTTTGGAATTTCCAGAGCAGGCACATTTCCATAACCTTGTGCTCAAGGAATGGGAGCGCCACCCAGTAAACTTCCCGGGGTTCCAAAGAGTTGGGATAGGAAGTATCCCTTTCCTGCTGAGGTGGTTAAATGTTGGTCACCCCCCCCCCCGAGGTGGATGCCCCGATCCTAGGGCTATCTAACACCTCTGTCATGCATTCCCCTGATTCTACTACCCTGCGGGATGCCGAAGACTGGCGTATTGATCAGCTGGCATCCCACACCTTTGCATGTGCGGGGACGGTGCTGCGCCCGGTCTGTGCCTCTGCCATTACTGCTGTGGCCACTAGAACCCTTTTCAGAAATATGCTTGATGATTTGCCTTGTGAGGTGTTTAATGCACTCTCCAGTTGTGATGTTTTTGTAAATTTTGTCCTATCAGCATTGGATGACACCATCAGAATGTGTGCCAGAACTTCTGCCCTCGTGGTGGCTATACGCCGCTCGGTTTGGCTGCGCCAGTGGGCTGCTGACAACGCTGCCAAGAAGGCCCTCACTGGGTTTCCCTTTAAAGGACTGCGTCTGTTTGGAGGCCGCCTGGACCTTTTTGCTAAGGGAGGCAGGTTACCCCAGCGCAGGCGGCAACCTCGGCGCTTTCGGGGTCAGGGTTCCTTCTCCTCCCCTTACCGTGGTGCAAGACAGGGAAGGGGGGTGTCTTTCCCTGGGGCCCGGGCAGATTTCTGGGGTAGAGGCAGAGGACGTGGACGTCCTGGCTCCTCCTGGGGTCCCAAAGCTAAATCCTCTCCCAAGCTCCCTCAGGCATGATGGGGCGCCCTCACCCATCCGGGTGGGGGGACGGCTGCAGCACTTCGCTCACGTCTGGAGGCTTCATGTCTCAAACCGGTGGATTCAGGAGGTAGTGTCCTCCGGTTACAAGTTGGAGTTTGCTGCCGATCCCCCTCCAAGGTTCATCAGATCCCGGATTCCTCAGGAGCTAGTGCAAGCAGTGCAAGGCCTCCTGGAGCTGGGGGTCATCTGCCAGGTCCCTTTAAGAGAAAAAGGCAAGGGCTTTTATTCCAACCTATTCACAGTACCCAAAGGATGGTTCTGTCAGGCCCATCCTGGACTTAAAGATTCTCAACAAGTTTGTCCGGGGCAGGCGCTTTCGCATGGAGACTCTGCACTCTGCCATCAGTTCCCTGCGCCAAGGGGGTTTCATGACTTCTGTGGACATCAAAGATGCTTACCTTCATATTCCTGTGTTCCCAGGTCATCAATGGTTCCTCAGGTTCGCTCTGATGGATCAACACTACCAATTTGTGGCTTTGCCCTTCGACCTCACTTCAGCTCCCAGGGTGTTCACCAAGGTGCTGGCTGGCGTGATGTCTCTGCTCAGATGTCAGGGCGTCCGCGTGCTTCCCTATCTGGACGACATCCTCATCACTTCCCAGTCTCTACATCAGGCAGAGTTGGATACTCAGCTGGTGGTGTCCACTCTGGAGTCATTTGGATGGGTGATCAACCACCCCAAGTCCTCACTGTCCCCTTCCTTGGTAACTCCATTCCTAGGAATGAATCTGGATACAGCTCAGGCAAGGATCTTCCTTCCTCAGCAGAAGGTGGACAGTCTGATTGCACAAGCTCAGTCCCTCCTAGCTTGTCCCCATCCCTCCATCAGGCAGAGGATGCAGCTGGTGGGCCTGATGGTGGCGTGCTTCGAAGCGGTCCCTTATGCTCAGTTGCACTTGAGGCCTCTGCAACTTCACCTATTGCCTGTATGGGGGGGGCAGATCCTTTCTTGCCCCTTCCTGGGAGACGGTCACCACGGATGCCAGTCTGTCAGGTTGGGGGGGGGGGGGTTCTGGAAGTCTCTGCAGTTCCAGGGGAGGTGGGGCCCTCAGGAGGCCCACACACCTATCAATGTCTTGGAGCTGCGAGTGATCAGGTTAGTTCTGGCTCCCTTGACTACTCATCTTCAGAGCCTACCTGTTCAGGTGCGCTCGGACAACCAGACAGCAGTTGCCTACATC
Source organism: Gastrophryne carolinensis (assembly GCA_027917425.1). NCBI lineage: Eukaryota > Metazoa > Chordata > Amphibia > Anura > Microhylidae > Gastrophryne > Gastrophryne carolinensis. The sequence goes on from CM051234.1 coordinate 164,824,992, forward strand.
AATCATCAGGGAGGGACCCGGACCAAGGGGCCCCTCCAGGAAGCGTCTCTGATCCTGACTTGGGCGGAGGCCAATGTCCCCTGCATTTCAGCTGTGTACATCCCGGGGGTGGAAAATCACCTGGCGGACTCTCTGAGTAGGGGGACCTCTCGCCAGGGAGAATGGTCCCTATGCAGCAGGGTGTTTCAATCTCTGTGTCACCGTTGGGGCCAACCAGATGTGGATCTGTTTGCGTCCCGCCACAATCACAAGCTTCCAGTTTTTGTCTCTCTGTCCAGGGATCCTCTGGCCCTGACCTCGGATGCGCTAACAATGTCATGGAAGGACTTTCAGTTCCTGTATGTCTTCCCCCCAATTCCCCTGCTGGGCAGGGTTCTGCGCAAGATTGCTCTGGAAGGGGTGGCAGCAATTCTGGTGGTCCCCAGGTGGCCAAGAAGAGTGTGGTTCGCAGACATGGTACAGCTGGCAGTAGGTCAGTACGCTCTGCCCTTGGTGCCAGATCTGATCACTCAGGGCTCACTACGCCATCCCAATTTACAAACTCTGGCTTTGATGGCTTGGCTGCTGAAACCTCCATCTTGATGGAGAAGGGGCTGTCTTCCTCAGTTGTGGATACTTTGATTAAAGCTAGGAAGAAGTCTTCCTCTTCCATTTATTACAGGGTTTGGCTTGCCTACATTGACTGGGGTGAGTCTAAGTCTCTTCCCTGTCGTGTCTTCTCTATTCCCAGGATTCTGGAGTTCCTGCAGCAAGGGCAGTACTCTGAAGGGTCAGGTTTCTGCCCTGGCTATTTTTTTCCAGAAGTCCTTTGCTCAGCACCCTCTGATCAGGACTTTTTTCCAGGGGGTCACTCATGTGCGTCCCCCACGTAAACCTATGGTCTATGGTGCCTGTTTTGGATTTGAACTTGGTTCTGTCAGCCTTGCAGGGTGCTCCCTTTGAACCTGTGCAGGATGCTGCCTTGGCCATTCTTACGCTCAAGGTTGTGTTTCTGGTGGCTATCACTTCTGTCAGGCGTGTGTCTGAGTTGGCGGCGCTTTCTATTCAGCCCCACTACTATGAGAGGCACCAGGACAAGGTGGTGTTTTCGTTTCAAACCTGATTTTCTGCCTAAGGTAGTGTCTGCCTTTCATTTGAATCAGGATATTGTTCTTCCTTCTCCTAGCAATGCTAAGGAGAGGGTTTTGCACTCTTTAGATGTGGTTAGGTGTCTGAAGTACTATCTGGTGGCTACTGCACCTTTCAGGAAAACTGATGCTCTTTTTGTGGTCCCTTCTGGTTTTAGGAAGGGTTTGGCTCCTGCCAAGTCTACTATAAGCCAGTGGATTTGTCAGGCTGTGATTCAGGCCTACTCTGCTAAGGGGAAGAATCCTCCCTTCTGCCTTACGGCTCATTCCACTCGTGCTATTGGTGCCTCTTGGGCTTTTCAGCACCAGGCTTCTGTCGAACAAGTTTGCAAGGCTGCTACTTGGTCTTCTATTCATACCTTTTCAAAGTTTTACAAGGTTGATGTTAGGGCCTCAGCTGACGCTGTTTTTGGCCGAAAGGTTCTGCAGGCGGCAGTGGTTTAACCATTTAAACGCCAGCCACGTAAATTTTACGTGGCTGCCTCCCCTGCAGTTAACCGCCAGCCACGTAAATTTTACGTGCCTGACTTTCCCCACTAATAGTAAAAAAAGTTTAAAAAAAAGTCACTTACCTGACCCCTCATTTGATTCAGCCGGGTCTCCTCTTCAAGATGGTGGTCTCCGATCGTTCATCGGACCTCCTCCGGCTTTTGGGGGCGGGGCTATGACGTCAGCCCAGTCCCGATCACCGGCTACAGCTCTCTTAGCTGTCAGATGACGGTGATCGGTGCCCGGGGAAGGAGGTGACAGGAGATCCTCTGATCTCCTGCCTCCCCCTTCTCTGGATGCCGATCGCCGGCATCTGTCATCAGAGCGGCGAGGGACAAGAGCTTACAATCGGAGGTAAGTACAGTAAAAAATTTTTTTTTTTTAATAAAATCATTTTGTCTGTGTGTTTTTTTCAGTGAACCCTTTGTGAGCTGGTAAGGGGTCTATAAGACCCCTATACCAGCTCACATGGCTCTGGGTATGGCAAGTCACCTGCTGCGAGCGGGTAACTTGCCAAAACCCCCTGCCCCTCATTACCTGCCTCCCCAAAGGCCGGGGGGGGCAGAAGGGCCCAGGCCACTATGGCTATGTGGGCTAGTAGCCTGCAGGGCCAGGGGCCACCAGCGCTGGCCCCTGCGCCCTGTTCTACAAGCCCCCATAGCTGGCCTGGGTCTGTAACGCTGGGTAGGGGGGACCCTACGTAATTTTTTGGGGGGATTTTTAAGGGTTTTTAACCCTTAAATTTCCCCCAAAAAAATGGAGTCCCCCCCCCCCCTGAGAGGGGGGACCATATGTCATTTTTTTTTTAATTAACCCCTTATGTCCTGTCGCCCAGCTGGTAATAAATGCTTCCAGCATTTTGTGGTGTGTGTTTTTTTTTTTTTAAGTGGACCAACACCCAGGATTTTGACTATCCTGGGTATTGGTCCTTTTCCCCGGGCATCCCGATCGGGGATGCCCCGCTGTGTGAAACCCCCCCCCCGATCACCCACAATAACTCACCTCACCCGGGCCCTACGGCGCATGCGCGGCCGCTCGTCCAATCAGCGCGCCCAGAGGGGCTGAGTTATGGACGTCTAAGCTCAGCCGCTCTGAGCGCGCTAGCGGGTGCATCCCCCACTTCCCTCTAACAGGGAGCGTAAATAGCCGGCGCGGGCACACGCCCTACTAGAGGGATAGCGGGGATGCGGCCCGCGCATGCGCCGTAGGACCGGGATTCAAGTAAGTGGTAGCGGGTGTTCCGTGAGGTTTCACACAGAGGGGCATCCCGATTTTGGATGCCCTAGGGGGAGGAAATAGAACGGTCTGGGAATCTTATAGATTCCCGGGCCGATCAGCCCTGGGTGTTGGTCCACTTTAACCCATTGTGAACTTGTAAGGAGTCCATGAAACCCCTATACCAGTTCACAAGGCTGGGGGGCTGTCAAGTCACCTGCGGCGAGCGGGTGATTTGCCATTAACCCCGGCCCCCCTATTACCTGCCTCCCCGAAGCCCAGGGGGGGCAGAAGGGCCCGGGCTGATTTAGGAGGTGCGGGCTTATACCTGGTAGGGTGGGGGGCCACCAAAGCTGGCCCCTGCGCCCTGTTCTTCAAGCCCTGCATAGCTGATCCCTGGGCTGGTTATGCTGGGTAGGGGGGACCCCATGTAATTTTTTATGGGAATTTTTAAGGGGTTTTTAACCCTTAAAATGAAAAAAATGGGGATTACCCCCCCCCCCCCCTTGGAAGGGGAACCCCATACCAATATTTTTTCTTGATTTAACCCTTTATAGTGTGGATTGTAGTTGTATTTTATTTTTACATGTTATAAAGTGTTTTTTCAGTTTGGGGGGGTCTTCTGAACAGTAACGGGGGGCTACCGATACATATGTGGTACCGTTGTAATCGGGAGAAATGGGGCTTTCACATGCAATATGGTTTTCTTTAAAAAAAAAAAAAGGTTTTATTTGAAATAAAGGAGACAATTTTCTAAAAAATATTTTTTTTATTTTGTTTTGTTTAATTTACTCAAAAATATTTAAAAAAACAGTAAAAAAATTACAAACAAGACATTTCGTGTTAAAGCCTAAACTCTGCCGCAAAAATAAAATATATCATTTTCCTGGAAATTCCTGCAAAAATCACAGTTAAGCATAGCGCAAAATGGTGAAAAATGACCCGTCAAGAGAGGGTGACAAAACCTCAAGTAGGCTGGCAGTTAAAAGGGTTAATAGAACCTATGCATGTTGGGTAGCGTTCTGCTTGGGGGACCTTGCGCTCTCAGATTTAGCTTGTTTTTTTTTGTTTGCATATTGATATTTTAGGAAAACTTTATTTTTGATTCTGCTTTATTATACATTTTTTAAGGAAACCCTGTGCGACCAAAGAATTCTTTGATGGATTACTTTCAGAAAGATGGGCCCACTACAACATGCTGGGTACGCTTAGAAAGCTTACCATGTGTACTTTCAGGAATGCATGGTTTGTGGGGGGTATTCCAAATGTAAAGGTTTTTTTTGGCAGAAAAAGCGCAAGGTGCGCACTTTGTCTGCAGAGTTGAAATTTTCAAGCAAAATTACCATTGTGCAACACTTTTGGTGTTTGGCAACTCTTCTTTTGACAGTACCTATGCATGTTGGGTATCGTTCTGTTCGGGGGATATTGCTTTTTCAGATTAACTTGTTTTTTCTTGTTTGCATATATTTTTTTTTAGGAAAATGTGGCTTTGATCCTGTTTTTTTTATCCTTTTTTAGGGAAGCTCTGTGTAACCAAAGAATACATTGAGGGAGAACTTCCAGAAAACTGTGGCAACATCAACATCAACATCAAATAAGGTTTACCTTATTTGCAGGTGTGGTAGAGTCTCTAAGTGACGGCTCAGGTTAGTCTTGTCAAAGGAAAAATTAGTGGCTTTTAGTTGCCTATTGTGCATCTTAGGTAAGGAGGGGTTAATAAAGAGTTGATGCTGCGCTTACCTTTCTATAAGTGGAGATCCTGTTAGCCGATTATCACCCTAGTAGTGTTCGGGTGATGTGTAAAGCTGCATGACAGGCTGGTGCGCCTGTGTGTTGCGCACGTTGTTTGTGAGTCTCCCGGATTTCCGAGTTGGTAACGTGTGCCTGTATAGCGTGTGTGTGGGGCCGCTGATAGGCAAACTCCGCCCACTGATTTGCCTTTCTGCCAATGAGATGGCAGTGCGGGAGTAACGCGAGCGCATTTGCTGGGCGCAGCGTCACTTCCGGCCCGGCGGCCCCTATCGGCTGTATAACAGGAATAGGTCTCCAACTCTGGTAAGCGCCATTTTGTTGTTGTCCACGCTGACTTTCTGTTGTGTGCCTGAGAATGTTGTAATTAGAACAATCCACATGTATGGGTGATATGTTAGGAGATAAGGGTATGGGCTAGATGTTTGCTAGTGTTTATGTCTGGTATTGTTCGGTTTTAGAGAGGTAACTGGGCCCGTCGGCCTCTGTCAGGTGTGTGTCTGGAATAGGTCTCCAGCTCTGGGTAGCGCCATTTTGCTGTTGTCTGTGCTGACTTACTATAATGTGCCCCCGAGTACTGTCGCTATTCTAATAAATTTCGATTTAAGGGTGATAAATTGGGAGATAATGGTGTAGAGTGGTATACTGCTGTGAATGTCTAATATTAGGTTTTAAGAGCCTAAAAATGTCCCCTGTGGAGCAGGCGGCCATTTTGTTGGTTGGGTATAAGTATATGTCCTTAGTAGGTATAACAAGCCTTAGATTAAGAGGTAACTCTAGCATTTACTGGCATCTGGAAAGGTCTTGCACCTATCTGTACAAAGCACGAGTGTATTAGATTACAAAACATGTTATTCTTGCTTGTCGTATAGTACATGTGGATCCTAAATGGGTTCGGAAAGGTTTTAAGCTTAGGAATTATTTAGGGATGGGCTGTTCTGTTTATATTGGCTATTTTTAGGTTTTTAGGAATGGGACAAAGCTGCACATGTCATTGAGGCCTGGGTGGATTGTTGCAATTAGTTTTGTAATCCGCTTTGTTTAGTTTTGTAGTGTCCTGTTACGTATATGTCTCCCCCCCTGGGGTGATGGTGTATCCTTTCAAGTACTTGGAACTGAACACCAGTTGGGGACCCCCCCGTGGCTTCTTGTGAAGTGTCTGCCTACTGGGGTTAATGTGTTTTTGTTTCTGATGTCCCTAATGTGTTCGGATATGCGAACTTTTAGTTTGCTGTTAGTCTTTCCAATATAAAATTTTGAACATGTGCATGTCAATATGTAAATTACATCAGTTGTATTACAATTCGAGAAATGGTTCTGATTAATTATGGTTCCTGTGTGGGGGGGGGGGGTGATTTATTTGCCTGTTTTTATATATTGGCACATAGTACAGCCCTCACATCTGTAGGTGCCCAATGTTTTGCAGCATTTATCCATGGCCTCTTCAGTATAATGGCTTCTCACTAGGTGGTCCTTAATGGCCCTATTCTTTCGGTAGGTGATTCTGGGTGTGTCTGGAATGAAATTGCCCACCGTCGGGTCTTTCCTTAGGATGTACCAATGTTTTTGAAGTAATTGCCTGATCTGTTGGTGTTGTGAGTTGTAGGTCAAAATCACGGGGGCAAACTTGTTTTTGTCTATTTTTTGTGTGTTTATTATGGTATGTCTATCCTTTTGTTGCGCATTCTTGTATGCCCGTTTAAGTGTCTTGTTGGAGTATCCCCTTGCTTTGAGTCTTGTTCTTATTCCATCTGCTGCCTTCTTGAAGTCCCTTTGTGTGGAGCAGTACCTCTCTGCCCTCAGGTACTCCCCGTAGGGGATGCTTTCTATTAGTGTGGCTGGATGTGAACTACTGGCCCTTAGTATATTATTGGCGGCCGTAGGCTTCCTGTAGAAGTTTGTAGTGATTGTGCCTCCAGAGCCAATTTTGATGTTTAGATCAAGGAAGTTTATTTCTCTGTCATCATGTTCTAAAGTGCACTTTAGTTTAAACTTGTTTTCATTCAGTGTCCTAACAAAGTCCTCTAGTAGTTGTGTGGGGCCCTCCCAGATTATCAGGATATCGTCTATATAACGATGCCACGTTATTACGTGGTCCATATATATATTGTTGGACTCTTCTCCCCATACCTGTCTCTCCCACCATCCCAGATATAAATTAGCGAAAGAAGGGGCACATATCGTACCCATCGCTGTGCCTTGAAGCTGATGGAACAGTTGTTTATTTAATGTGAAGGTATTGTGGGTAAGAATGAAGTTTAGTAGTTCTAGAAGGAATTGATTATGCTCTTCTTCCATTATGTCTAAATGGTCTAGGTAGTGTTTGGTAGCCCTTAGTCCTAATTTGTGTGGTATACTGGAGTATAGAGCCTCCACATCTAGTGTAACAAGTCTAGAGTGTGGAGGAGCTGACAGGTCTTGTAATATTTGCAGGAGATGGGGGGTGTCCCTCACATATGAAGAGAGGGCTTCCACAAATGGTCTGAGAAAAGTATTGACGTATTCACTGGCTTTGCATGTGAGTGATCCTATCCCTGCAACTATAGGGTGTCCCGGGAGATTGTCTCTGGACTTATGAATTTTAGGTAAGGAGTAGAAGGTTTGAGTTGTGGGGTTGTCTACTTTAGGAAAGTCCCAGGTAGTTTTCTCGATAACCCTGTGCTCGTAGGCTAGGTTAATCATAGAGTTATATTCTATTTGGTCTTTTTTAAGGGTTAGTGGGGATGTTCTTTGGTACCATTCCTTGTTTTCTAGAATGTTTAAGCACATTTTTTCATACTGATGTTTGGTCATGATGACGATATTGCCCCCTTTGTCAGCTGGTTTGATTTCGATATCTTTATTTTGTTCAAGTTCTCTTAATGCTTTCGTCTGTTTCTGGGAAATGTGTAATAATATTGACGAATGTTTTGACACTGGAGTTCATGTTAAGAGAGGGGAAGTAAGTTGAGGTTTTTTTAAACATACGTTTCTCTTCCAATACCTCCGGTTCTTGTTCTGGCATGACCTGTAGGGATTCTAGTATTTCCAGAGTGGGGATATCACTCTGGGTTATCACTCTGGGTTAGTGTGAAGCAGAAGCAGTAAAAATTGGCAAACAGTGATCTTATTGGGGGGAGAAATTCAGGGGATGTTAGTTCAAAATGTACAAAAAGTACTATACTTCCTTGTTTTCAAACACCAGTTGATGAAGATTACTCTGTCAAGATTCATTTTCAAGGGGCTAAACATACTTTGTCCCTTTTTCTCTGTAAAGTCTCAGTTCCACTTATCTACTTCTCTCAAAAAAGTAACCTTTCTTGATAGGTCATCCATAAGAAGAGTTTCTGATTAAGCATCAATTTTCATTGAACCTCTCTTAATGTTTTTTCATATAGACATAGTGGTAATTAGATTACTTCTAGAAATGTTACTAAGGGTTTCCACCTTTTTCACATTAATGAAGAGATTGTATTGTTTCTCTTTGTTCACATCCTTCAAAGGCTCAGTAAATATTGCTACATTGAGTTGATGTAGCTAGAATGTTATAATTATATGTTCATAGACCAATACTCTGGATAGTCATTAAAAATGGAGAACCAGTTCTTCCTAAGATCTCTTGTGAATGGATCAGGATGATTTTATTAGGCAAACGGAAAATAGACAACTGTTAAGGTTATTCTGTAGCTCATTCTACTACATGGTTGGTTCATTCTGGGCCTGCCATCAACGGGCCTCAGTGGAAATGGTATGAAAGACAGCTATATGGTCATCCGTCCTCACCTTTACTAAAGATTCTAAAAAATTAAATACAGAACTGTCCAGTTAAATTTTGAGTGCTAGGATTTATTTTTAATTAATTTGTTATGTCATTGGTTACTGGCCATAGTTATTACGTAGTTGGATGTCATGGCTATATTGAGTTGCTGTTCTCCCACCCTGTTAGTTACTGTTTGGGACATCTCAGAAGTGATGAATACAATCAAGGCTGCATCCTCCACATTTTTCAGAAGACATAGAAGTTTTAGTACTCACCGTAAAGGTCTTCTCTTCTGGAATTGTGGAGGACCCGGCACCCCCCTAAAAAAATTGATCCTGCCTGCGGTTTGTTTATTTCCAGTCAAGAGGGTTCTAGTTTTTTTCCACGGTTAATCTCTCAGTTACTGCTTTTTACAAACTGACAAGCTGTGTTGGGGGTTACTAGAGTATACCGACTTTAAACTTTATTGACAATAGTGTCCATCTCCTGCGGATACCCCTACAACCTACAACCCCTATGTGATTAATACAATCAAGGCCGTGTCCTCCACAGTTCCAGAAGAAAATACCTTTATGGTGAGTACTAAAACTACCAGCACTACTAGCTAGTATGAGTTTCCTTAGGATAAAACTGAATACTCGCTTATTTGAGTATCCATCCATTCCTTTTTACCAAAAGTGGACTTTTTGGTCCTCTTTACTAATCCCTGTGTACATCTGTAAAAGAACGCCAGGGGTTGTGCCTCTACTTCAGCTTCTTCCAAGTTCCTGCAGCAGTGAAATGTGGCAGCAGATGGCGCTCGCAGCATCTGTCTACATTTACACTCATCAGGATGCCATCAGTGATTATTATAATGGAACTAGATCTTGCATCTTACATCTCCGTTAAGCAAGAGACAAATGATTTGCCTAAACGGATTTTCTAAATGTATTGACTAGGCATATGTAAAGAAAAAGAATACATTTACCTCACCACCCACAGACTTGATCCCTTGTAATTCTGCGGGCTGCAGGTCTCGTTTTCAGAGCTATAAGTTCAAAATCTGACCACAGCTATGCCCACTCCCAGGATGCATTTGAGAATTCTCTGCTGATAGCATTACAACAATGGATGCTCATGTGACGTGAAGGAAGCAGACAGTGACGCACGTCAAGGCTGGTTGGTGGGGGAGTGCTCTATCAACTCTGCTGAAATTGAACCATTTTTTTAATATACCCGGGCTTAAACGATACCTTTTTTTTACTTATATCACTTTTATATATACCCAATACAGGACATGCAAACAGTGCTTATCAGTTTAGTTCTAGTTTCTGTAATAGGTGGGTGGTCTTCAGGGTATGTTGCCTGCAGCTTGCCTTCCTTTAGATTATTTTATTTTCCTGCTTTGAACTACTGGGTATGTCTAGCAACCATATGCTGGTTACCAGGTGTAGGCTGTCCCAAGTCCATGGTTCATCCAGTTCTAATGTGGTAATAAAGCAATACAGCGAGGGGCATAAAATAATCCCTCAGTAAAACCACCAGGATGGACTAACTTGGGTACTGAAATGTGATAAGATCATGTATCTTGTCTACCTCTCCCCTTGCCATGCTTCAGGATCAGGTATCGGTTATGCTTTCTTTATGTCTACAACATATTTTCCAGAAAAATTTTACATTCTTCAGAGCCACTGTGGATTTCAAAGTGTTAATATTCTAAGTGTGCCATACACTCCACTTCGGTCTTCATGACATCTGGATAATCTCCAGTAGAGGGCTAACTTCTGCAGAGATGAATATGCAAAAAAGAAAGCCCCTCCCGGTCCATATATACCTGGGACCTCCCACCAATTCCCCAGTTCCTTTTCTGCAGGGAAGGCGACAAGACAGAAGATGAAGACTTCTTTCCTTACAGGTAAGCCGAGCTCGCGCCCGGCCTTCTATTATCCCTATTACTGCCAGGACCCTTCTAAATTGCCCTATATTGAGCCTCCCAGCTTAGGCTGCGGGTCCTGGTGAAGGTAGGAGCACCCTATGGGTGCAGCAGGAGCACTGCTCCACCATGAGACCTCACTATGGGGTAGGCGGTTATCCAGGTTTCTTGGTGATCCTGGTGTGGGATGCCCCATCCCTTTAGGCTTATGGCCGGCTTCTGGCAGGATTCCCCCCCTTCCGGGTCCCTTATTCCCCTCCGGGGGGGGGGGGGTGGCCTGGTCTGGCCTGGACGATATTTTGTTTTCCCCAGCTTGTTCCCTGTATGCTGAGTGTCTTTTACTGTGTTTGTGTGTGAGTGTCATACTGCCTTACTGGCATACCAGGGACTAATGGCAGCCTGGGGGAGCTTCTCCCCCTCAGGCTGCTTTCGGGAAGGGGGCGGGGCTGGGCTCTCGGCGCGGCCGCGGGGCGCCTCCTTCTTTGGCGCGATTGCTTGCTCTGTATACCATGCGCACAAAAGGCCATAACGCGGCAGTCTGGTACCCAGCCTTCTGGGTCGGCTCCTCCCGCTTCATCGCCTTCCCCTCCCCACCTTATCCGTACCCCAAGTGACATTGGTACCAGTGGGGAGTCGCTTTCTGCTGTTTGGGCTAGGTTGGCCAGCATCAAGAAAATTATTGCTAGCACGGTGGGCAAGAAGGCCCAGGCTAAAAAGAGACATTTGTCGTCGGGCCAGCCATTGTGGGATATTGACGATGAGTCCGCTGATTTGTCAGATTATTCCCCGTTAGAGGAGGGGGAATTGTATCAGGAATCAGAGGCTGACTATGTCAGTCTGGGAATTCCAATGTCGGGCAGGCGGTGGGGGATGCCGTAGATACGGCCACTGTGTTGTCACATTAATTGGAGGTGTTGGATATTGAACCGCCTGAGGCTCCCCCTCTTAAGAAGGGGGAATTTTTTGGGGTCTGCAAGCCCCGTCTGGAATTCCCTACCCAGGGTCATTTTGATGCGCTGATCCTTAGAGAATGGGAGAGGCCCAGTCGGCTTCCCGGTGTGCCTCAGGGATGGAATAAGAAATATCCTTTTCCGGTGGAGGCGGTTAAGCGCTGGTCTTCTCCTCCCGAGGTCGACGCGCCAGTTTTAGGTTTGACCAACTCTTCTGTGCTGAACACCCCTGACGCCACTTCCCTTAAGGATGGCGAGGATAAGCGCCTTGATCATATGGCGTGCCACGCATTTGCCAACGTGGGCTCAGCCCTGCGGCCTGTTAGTGCATCTGCCCTGGTGTCGCTTGCTACCAGGTCTCTTATCAGGGACTGGCTGAATAACGCTCAGTTTGATCCAGCTGGCGCTGAGTTTGCTATCCTTAAGAAATGCGAATTGTTCATGGATTTTGTCATGGCTGCGATGGAAGACTCTATTGTCGTGTGTAGTAGGACGTCAGCCTTACTGGTGGCTATGCGCAGATTGGTCTTGCTCCGCCAGTGGACAGCTAAAGGAGGTAAGTTACCTCAGTGGAGGAAACAGCGCCGCCCCTTTCGGGGGTCGGGCTTGTTCACTCCTTCCTTTCGAGGGGCCAGAGCATCTAGGGGTTTGGCCTTCTCAGGTGTCAGGGGCTCGTCCTGGAACAGAGGCAGGGGTCGGGCACGTCCCGCGCCTGTCTGGGGTTCCAAGCCCAAGCCTGCCGTTAAACCGGCTCAGCAATGAAGGGGCGCCCTCACCCGCAAGGGTGGGGGGACGGCTGCGGCTCTTCTTCCAGGTCTGGGCCCGGGAGGTCACAGACAATTGGATCTTGGAAGTGGTCTCCTCCGGGTACAAACTGGAGTTCGAGTACTGGCCGCCCCCAAGATTCTTAAGGTCTCGGGTGCCCTCGGACCCTCAGGCTGCACAGGGGCTCCTGTTAGCAGTAAAAAACCTTCTGGACATGGGGTTTATATGCCCGGTGCCTCTGTCGGAGAGAGGCAGGGGTTTCTACTCCAACCTTTTCACGGTTCCCAAAAAGGAGGGTTCAGTGAGACCCATTCTAGATCTCAAGGTTCTCAACAGATTTATCAGAGCCAAAAAGTTCCGCATGGAGACTCTGCGCTCGGCTATCAATTCCCTTCGCCAAGGGGATTTTATGACATCCATAGACATCAAGGATGCGTATCTGCATGTTCCGATTTTTCAGGCACATCAGAGATTCCTCCGTTTTGCGGTGGAGGATCAACATTATCAGGGTCTTCACCAAGGTTTTGGCGGGCATAATGGCTCTGCTCAGATCTCAGGGCATTCGCATTGTGCCTTAACTGGACGATCTGTTGATATCAGCTTCTTCCCTCCATCAGGCGGACCTGGACACCCACCAGGTGGTGTCGATCCTGGAAAGGTTCGGGTGGGTGATCAACCGCACCAAGTCTTCTCTCTCCCCGTCTCGTGTGATTTCATTTCTGGGCATGAATCTGGATACCATTCGGGCCAGAGTGTTTCTGCCCCAGTCCAAGGGCCTGATCCACCTTCTTCTGGACAGTCCTTGTCCCTCTATCCGACAGGGGATGAAACTGGTGGGTTTGATGGTATCCTCCTTCGAGGCGGTGCCGTTTGCACAGTTTCACATGAGATCTCTTCAACTTCACCTATTGACGTATTGGGACAGGTGCCCTCAGTCATTGGATCAACCTTTCAGGATGTCTCCCAGGGTTCGGCAGTCCTTTAGGTGGTGGCTGGACTCAAGCAATCTGGTAAAGGGCAGATCCTTTCTGATCCCTTGTTGGGAGACGGTTACCACGGATGCCAGCCTGTCGGGCTGGGGAGGTTATTGGAAGAGTCATCAGTTCAGCGGGGTGTGGGGTCCCCAGGAGGCTCACACCCCCATCAATGTCTTGGAGCTCAGAGCCATTCGACTGGTTCTGGCTCGGCTGACCCCACATTTACGGGTCTTCCGGTTCAGGTTCGTTCGGACAACCGAACGGCAGTAGCTTACATAAATCACCAAGGAGGGACTCGCAGCAGGAGTGCCCTCAGGGAAGTCTCTCTGATCCTGCACTGAGCTGAGAGCAATGTTCCTTGCCTTTCGGCAGTCTACATTCCGGGAGTGGAGAACACGGAAGCGGATTCCCTGAGCAGGGGATCCTCTCGCCACGGAGAGTGGTCTCCCAATCCCGAGGTTTTTCTGGATCTTTGCCGCAAGTGGGGGACTCCGGAGGTGGATCTCTTTGCCTCGAGGCACAATCACAAACTTCCGGCCTTTGTGTCTCTGTCTCAGGATCCTCTGTCTCTGGCAGTGGATGCCTTGTCACTGGCTTGGAAGGAGTTGGGTTTTCTGTACCTGTTTCCACCCGTCTCCATGCTGGGCAAGGTAGTTCGCAAACTGGTTCTAGAGGGGTCACCAGCGATTCTGGTGGCTCCAAGGTGGACAAGAAGGGTTTGTTACGCAGACGTCGTAAGGATGGCCGTAGACCAGTACCGGCTCCCCTTGTTGCCGGGCCTGTTATCTCCGGGTCATCTACTTTACCCCAATTTACAAATGCTGGCTTTGACGGCTTGGCTGCTGAAATCTTCATCCTGAAGGAGGAAAGTTTGTCTGAGGCTGTTGTTCAGACCCTGATTAGGGCTAGGAAGCGGTCCTCTTCTGGCATTTACTATAGGACTTGGAGGTCCTATATTGATTGGTGTGAGGCTAGGGCCTTGCCTTGTAGGGTTTTTTCAATACCCAGGATTTTGGAGTTTCTTCACCATAATCTGGATCTTGGTTTCCAGCTTAGTACCTTGAAAGGACAGGTTTCTGCTCTGTCGGTTTTCTTCCAGAGGTCTTTTGCTTTACACCCGCTGGTTAAGACCTTTTTCCAAGGGGTGGTGCATGTGCGGCGCCCTCGGAAGGCTGTAGTTCCTGTTTGGGATTTGAATTTGGTTCTTTCGGCTCTGCAGGGTCCTCCTTTTGAGTCGCTACAGGATATTACTCTTTCGGTTCTCACTCAGAAGTTTGCCTTCTTGGTGGCTATTACCTCTGTTCGTCGTGTCTCTGAGTTGGGGGCTCTGTCGATTCAGGCCCCTTACTTTGAGAGACACCAGGATATGGTGGTTTTTCGTTTTAAGCCAGATTTCCTTCCTAAGGTGGTGTCTGCTTTCCACCTCAATCAGGATATTGTTCTCCCTTCCTTGTGTTCTAAGCCTAACAATGACAAGGAGAGGGTTCTGCACAATTTGGATGTTGTTCGCTATGTGAAGTACTATTTGGTGACTACTTCTTCCTTCCGCAGGGTGGATGCTTTTTTCGTGGTGCCCTTCGGGCCCAGGAAAGGTTTGGCACCTGCTAAGTCTACAATTAGCAAATGGATTCGTCAAGCCATTGTTGGGGCCTATTCTGCTAAGGGGAGGACTCCTCCTTTTAGGGTCACTGCGCACTCTACTCGTGCGGTCGGTGCGTCCTGGGCTTTTCAGCACCAGGCTTCTGTTGAACAAGTTTGTAAGGCTGCTACTTGGTCTTCCGTTCATACTTTTTCCAAGTTTTACAAGGTTGATGTGCGGGCTTCAGCGGATGCTGTTTTTGGCCGCAAGGTTCTGCAAGCTGCAGTGGTTTGAGTTGGTACATTCTTTACTGTTTCTGGTTCCCACCCATGACGGACAGGTATTCTGGGGCTTTTATATGGTGAACCATTGGTTTTGATAAGGTTATAATTGATTCTTCCTGGTCCCTTTACTACTTTTATACACTGGGGAATTGGTGGGAGGTCCCAGGTATATATGGACCGGGAGGGGCTTTCTTTTTTGCACATTCATCTCTGCAGAAGTTCGCCCTCTACTGGAGATTACCCAGATGTCATGAAGACCGAAGTGGAGTGTATGGCACACTCATAATACCTGTTTTAAAGGTAAGAGTACTCACAAAACGGTATTTTTCTCTGTCCAATTTGCATTGTAGTGAACAGAGTGAGGAAGCTCTGGACACTGACAGATGGCATGGGGCAACCAGTTGTCGTAGTGGTGCATGTGTCTGCCAAGTTTTTACCATCAGAACTTGATCCTCCTTCTTTTGAAGGCTTTGCCCTTCCCTACATAATCTTTAGCAACCCTTTTTCATTTTCTTTCACTTACTTTACTTGTTAGGGGTGAGTGCGTGTGAGTGTCAGGGGTGTGGGCAAGCCCGCCTTTTTTTGGAATAGGGACAATTGCTTGTACTAGACTATCTCTGGTAAGAAGCTATGGCTCACATGAAGCCCGTGTCACAGATTTCTCAATGGAGAAATCCTCTATTAAAGAGTGACCAAAAATTCGAGAACTGTGAGACAGAGAGGCTATGAATATGCAGCAAACTATGTTTAATTGTGATAAGCAAACAATAATAAACACTCAAATTGCTATACATAAACAAGGTGGAGTAAGGAAACATACATGCATCCAGTGAAGATCCAAGATCCAGTGAAAGTCCAAAAGTCCCAGATGGAAACAAGGCAAAACAGGAAGGAAAACAAAAGGCTGTGAAACGAGTCCTGGGTTCAGAGATCAGGTTTCAGAGTTCCGGGATCCAGGTTCAGAAGACTTCAAGATTCAATGCTGGTCCACTGAGGCCATGTGTGGATCAGCTTATATAGGC
The DNA here is from genome assembly GCA_027917425.1 of Gastrophryne carolinensis. Lineage (NCBI taxonomy): Eukaryota > Metazoa > Chordata > Amphibia > Anura > Microhylidae > Gastrophryne > Gastrophryne carolinensis. Next base: position 164,840,800 of record CM051234.1, read on the forward strand.
CAGGCAATGTTACAGGTGCAAGCTGATTTCCAGGAACTCTGAAGAACCGTGCCATCTGCTGGTCAAGCTGCATACAACAGAGAAGAGTCCCAGAAAGGAGCAGCTGAAAGCTAAGGAAGGACTCCAGACATGACAGCCCATTAGTAAATATATGCTTACAAGCATGGCTTAAATTTAGGTCCTTTAACTACAGGACTGATAACTCCTCTAGTTCTTAAATGTTAATGTCTGTTTTACCCACATTAAGGCCTACTGTGAGCAGAATAGTCCACTTTATTCCAGAAATTAACAGCAGTAGAAATCTCTGAAAAAGTGCAACAAGCAACAACCAAAATCAGTGCAATCAACGTCAGACCTGGGTGATGGATAGGAAGGTCCTCTCAAGACCTGGAGCACCTTCACAGGCAGTAAAGTGATACCGTTCATCTTTTGTTACTTTGGCTTATTGTGCTGTATTTTCCTTCTTCCAAAGTTGTATTTCTTTAGGTTGTTACTTATTCTTAGTGTACATCCCGTCCCGTTCCGAAAGATATCCTTACACATGGGTTATTCATCTTCAGACTGCAGAGTACAGCTTTTTCTAGGCATGACTCTGGATACCTCTCAGGTCAAGGTCTTCCTCTCTCAACTGAAGATATAGGGTCTTCAGGCACAAACACAGCTCCTTCTGTCTTGCTCTCATCCGTTCATCAGACAGGCTATGCAGTTGGTGGGACTGATGGTGTCCAGCTTCGAGGCTGTCCCTTACGCTAAGTTTCACACAAGGCCTCTCCAGGTTCATCTCTTGTCAGTATGGGATCGGGACCCAGGGTCCCTGGATCAGGTATTTGTGCTGTCCCCTCTGGTCAGGAGTTCTCTGTCATGGTGGCTGGACTCTGCTTGTGGGCAGATCCTTTCTGACTACTGCTGGGAGGTGGTCACCACGGATGCCAGCCTGACAGGTTGGGGGGCTTTTGGAGGTCCCTGAAATTCCAGGGGCAGTGGGGTCCTCAGGAGGCCCATGCTCCAATCAACATTCTGGAACTGAGGGCAGTGAGGTTAGTGCTTTACCTGCTGACCATGCACCTTCGGGGTCTGGCGGTTCAGATCCGCTCAGACAACAAGACAGTGGTTGCTTACATCAATCATCAGGGAGGAACCAGGAGCAAGAGGGCTCTCAAGGAAGTAGCCCTGATTCTGTCCTGGGCAGATTATGTTCCCTGCATATCAGCGGTGTACATTCCGGGAGTGGAGAATATGGAAGCAGACTCTCTGAGCAGGGGGGCCTCTCGCATGGGCGAGTGGTCCCTCAGCAACAGGGTGTTTCACTTTTTGTGTCTCCGTTGGGGCCAGCCGGATGTGGATCTCTTTGCGTCACGTCACAATCACAAGCTTCCAACCTTTGTATCCCTGTCACAGGATCCACTGGCCCTGGCAGTGAATGCTCTGGCAATGTCCTGGGAGAGCTTTCAGCTCCTTTATGTTTTTCCTCCGTTTCCTTTGCTGGGCAAGGTGTTGTGCAAAATAGCCCAGGAGGGAGTGCCAGCCATTCTGGTGGCCCTGTATTGGCCAAGAAGAATTTGATTCGCAGATATCGTACAGTTGGCAGTAGATCAGTTCCCTGGTGCCAGACCTGCTCACTCAAGGGCGGCTCCATCACCCCAATTTACAAACGCTGGCTTTGACGGCCTGGCTGCAGAGACCATGCATGATCAGAGCTAGGAAGACGTCTTCCTATGCCATTTACTACAGGGTTTGGCGTGCTTACATTGACTGGTGTGAGTCTAGGTCACTTCCATGTCGAGTGTTCTCTATTCCCAGGATATTGGAATTCTTACAAAATGGCTTGGACATGGGTTTTCAGCTTAGTACTCTGAAAGGTCATGTTTCTGCTCTGGCTGTTTTCTTCCAGAGATCTTTTGCTCAGCATCATCTGGTTAAGACCTTCTTTCAAGGTGTTACTCATTTGCGTCCTCCACGCAAGCCCATGTTACCTGTTTGGGATTTGAACCTGGTTTTGTCTGCCATGCAAGGGTCTCCCTTTGAACCCTTGCAGGAGGCGGCTTTGTCCACTCTGACTGTCAAGGTAGCTTTTTTAGTGGCTATTACCTCAGTCGGTGTGTTTCTGAATTGGCTGCGCTTTCCATCAAGCCTCCTTATTTTGAAAGACACCAGGACAAGGTGGTGTTTCGCTTTAAAACTGACTTTCTGCCTAAGGTTTTGTCTGCTTTTTTTATCTCAATCAGGACATTGTGTTGCCTTCTTATTGTGCTGTATTTTCCTTCTTCCAAAGTTGTATTTCTTTAGGTTGTTACTTATTCTTAGTGTACATCCCGTCCCGTTCCGAAAGATATCCTTACACATGGGTTATTCATCTTCAGACTGCAGAGTACAGCTTTTTCTAGGCATGACTCTGGATACCTCTCAGGTCAAGGTCTTCCTCTCTCAACTGAAGATATAGGGTCTTCAGGCACAAACACAGCTCCTTCTGTCTTGCTCTCATCCGTTCATCAGACAGGCTATGCAGTTGGTGGGACTGATGGTGTCCAGCTTCGAGGCTGTCCCTTACGCTAAGTTTCACACAAGGCCTCTCCAGGTTCATCTCTTGTCAGTATGGGATCGGGACCCAGGGTCCCTGGATCAGGTATTTGTGCTGTCCCCTCTGGTCAGGAGTTCTCTGTCATGGTGGCTGGACTCTGCTTGTGGGCAGATCCTTTCTGACTACTGCTGGGAGGTGGTCACCACGGATGCCAGCCTGACAGGTTGGGGGGGCTTTTGGAGGTCCCTGAAATTCCAGGGGCAGTGGGGTCCTCAGGAGGCCCATGCTCCAATCAACATTCTGGAACTGAGGGCAGTGAGGTTAGTGCTTTACCTGCTGACCATGCACCTTCGGGGTCTGGCGGTTCAGATCCGCTCAGACAACAAGACAGTGGTTGCTTACATCAATCATCAGGGAGGAACCAGGAGCAAGAGGGCTCTCAAGGAAGTAGCCCTGATTCTGTCCTGGGCAGATTATGTTCCCTGCATATCAGCGGTGTACATTCCGGGAGTGGAGAATATGGAAGCAGACTCTCTGAGCAGGGGGGCCTCTCGCATGGGCGAGTGGTCCCTCAGCAACAGGGTGTTTCACTTTTTGTGTCTCCGTTGGGGCCAGCCGGATGTGGATCTCTTTGCGTCACGTCACAATCACAAGCTTCCAACCTTTGTATCCCTGTCACAGGATCCACTGGCCCTGGCAGTGAATGCTCTGGCAATGTCCTGGGAGAGCTTTCAGCTCCTTTATGTTTTTCCTCCGTTTCCTTTGCTGGGCAAGGTGTTGTGCAAAATAGCCCAGGAGGGAGTGCCAGCCATTCTGGTGGCCCTGTATTGGCCAAGAAGAATTTGATTCGCAGATATCGTACAGTTGGCAGTAGATCAGTTCCCTGGTGCCAGACCTGCTCACTCAAGGGCGGCTCCATCACCCCAATTTACAAACGCTGGCTTTGACGGCCTGGCTGCAGAGACCATGCATGATCAGAGCTAGGAAGACGTCTTCCTATGCCATTTACTACAGGGTTTGGCGTGCTTACATTGACTGGTGTGAGTCTAGGTCACTTCCATGTCGAGTGTTCTCTATTCCCAGGATATTGGAATTCTTACAAAATGGCTTGGACATGGGTTTTCAGCTTAGTACTCTGAAAGGTCATGTTTCTGCTCTGGCTGTTTTCTTCCAGAGATCTTTTGCTCAGCATCATCTGGTTAAGACCTTCTTTCAAGGTGTTACTCATTTGCGTCCTCCACGCAAGCCCATGTTACCTGTTTGGGATTTGAACCTGGTTTTGTCTGCCATGCAAGGGTCTCCCTTTGAACCCTTGCAGGAGGCGGCTTTGTCCACTCTGACTGTCAAGGTAGCTTTTTTAGTGGCTATTACCTCAGTCAGGTGTGTTTCTGAATTGGCTGCGCTTTCCATCAAGCCTCCTTATTTTGAAAGACACCAGGACAAGGTGGTGTTTCGCTTTAAAACTGACTTTCTGCCTAAGGTTTTGTCTGCTTTTTTTATCTCAATCAGGACATTGTGTTGCCTTCTTTGTGCCCTAACCCTAGTAACCCCAAGGAAAGGGTGTTACACTCTCTTGATGTTGTTAGGGCTGTGAAATTCTATTTGGTGGCTACTGCACCCTTCAGGAAGACTGATGCTTTCTTTGTGGTTCCGTCTGGTCCTAAGAAGGGCCAGGCTCCTGCTAAATCCACTATCAGCAAATGGATCCGTCAGACCGTGATTCAGGCCTATTCTGCTAAGGGAAAGAAACCTCCTTTCTGTCTTACTGCTCATTCTACTCGTGCTATTGGTGCCTCTTGGGCTTTTCAGCACCAAGTTTCTGTTGAACAAGTTTGCAAGGCCGCAACTTGGTCATCTGTTCATACTTTTTCAAGTTTTACAAGGTTGATGTTAAGGCCTCAGCTGATGCTGCTTTTGGCTGCAAAATTCTGCAGGCGGCAGTGGTTTAGACTGCTTGCTGTTGCTTTTGGGGATCCCACCCTACCTTACGGACACTGCTATTGGATGTCCCATGTGTAAGGATATCTTTAGGAACGGGACGGTATGTACACTAAGAATAATACAAATCTGTGATTACTCACCTGTATAATTGATATTATGAGTGTTCATCCCGTCCCGTTCCGCCCCCACCCTTGTTGTTCTTGTTACCTCTTTATGGTGATTGTTGATTATTTCTCCCGGCTTCTGTTAACTGCTTTTTAAATACTGGGGTTCTGTGGGAGGTGCCTCGGTATATATAGGCCGGGAGGGGCCACTTTTTCTGCTCTGCAGTCACGTGACATCTGAAGATGAATAACCCATGTGTAAGGATATCTTTCGGAACGGGACGGGATGTACACTCATAATATCAATTCTACAGGTGAGTAATCACAGAATTGTATTTTTCCTAGCCTCAGATAACACCCAGTTTCTTCTAGGCTGCCACATCAGCATTCTGGTCACCTTCAAAGGGTCGGTAAATAACAGCCAAAAAAAAAGGCAGAGTGCAATCACGAACATTCAAATGTATGGTTACAGGCTCCAAAATATTTTGCCCAGCACAGATGCAGACAGGCACACAAATATTTTGCCCAGGATATTTTGCTCAGGACAGCACTACAAACATTTTTCCTACCCTACCTGGCAATAGATAGCAGGTAGCGAACCTCTGCTGTGGCAGTTTGTGGTCCACCCCTTGTGTGGAGAGAGCAGGTTGCACAGACACAGAACAGTTGCAGACACTACTCCTCTTCTTCCCCAAAACGTTAAAAAGGTGCGCACCAGCTGCTTTTATAGGCACATCCCCTGGGATTAGAGGTGGTACTGTGCTTCACAGTGGAGTGCAGTGTACCAGTGCATCACTCAGCGGCACCTCACACGGATGCGAGGACATGCTGCGGGGGTCAGAAGCTGTGATGTGATTGGGCCAATTATAGGGGGCCCCACATGAAAAGGCTTGAGACCGCATCCAGCCCCTGGGTCTTGAGTTTGACACATGTGCTATATGGTTTTCTGAGAGGTGGGTTTTTATCCCCGTGGATTTGGCAGGTATACTGTACCTCCATGGCTCCAGTCCAGTTGAGGATTTTGTTCCATATTTTCCCTGTTATTGCCCTCCACTTTTCATTATCCTTTAGAACAGTGTTCCCCAACCCTCTCCGCCACCAATAGTTCAGGTTTTTCAGATCTCCACACAGATGTACAGGTGAAGTAATTAGTGCAGCAACAGAGCTGCTATGTGGACAAACATGACCTGTTGGTGGCTTTCAAGGAGAGGGTTGGTAACACTACTTTAGAACCTCACACATGTAATGATGGAGGGGTATGACCAAGAAATGTATATATTTGGTGTATTCCTCTTTACTAGGACTGTTAGGGGGTTAAAATGTCTCTCAAGTACAAATTTCAAGGATTACTGATATAGCACTCAGGATATCAAGGAATGACATGCAGCAGCTGGATGGGACTGTTCGGACACCTGTTGCTTTCCATCTTTAGGCCTGCACCTTTGGGAGATGTCTCCAGGAGACTTTCATTTTTACATTATTATTATTATTTTCCAAGTATACAGCACGTCCTGTTTCACAAGTATTCTTTACGCTTGGGATATCCGCCACAAGGTGGCGCAGTGGACTGCAGAAGAGACTTGTGGCGTCTCCCGGCCCTATAAAAGGACAGAAACCTCCCACAAATTCCCAGTTTCCTTCTGCAGTCTGGACTGCGAAGATAGAAGATGGCTCTCTATATTGCGCAGGCGAGCGGGGCTTACCAGCCTGTGGCCCTGCAGGACTATTTCCACCCGTTCTGGACCCACTGCCTCCCAGCCTCTGCTGCCTGGTTCGGGTGAAGGTAGGGCAGCGCCAGGGTCAGGTGCTGGGGGAGCGCTGCTCCAACCGCAATCCCTGTACCTACAAGGGTAGGCGTTTCAGGCTTATGGTGAGCTTTGTGGGATGCCCCTTCCTGCCTTATTGTGGGCCTTTCCCTGCCCCCCCCCCTCCTCCCTAGCTATGCATGCCTTGGGTGCGCCTACCGCTGCTCTTCCCCGCCTCGCTCTCTCCCTGGGGAGCTCTCGGGGGGGGGGGGGGGGAGGCGGTGTGGTTGCATTTTGTCTATATTCTAAGTATGCAGCACGTCCTGCTCCTGCTCCAGATAATGATTCATAACAGATGGGATTACCTCCGCCAGAGGGCGCTTGACTGCAGAGATGGCAAAAAGAGGCCCCTGCCGGTCCATATATACCCGAGACCTCCCACAAATTCCTCAGTTCCTTCTCTGCAGTCGGCTGCGAAGGTCAGAACATGGCTTCTCTTCTCGCAGGTGAGCCAGGCTTAGCAGCCCTTGGCCCTGTAGAACTATTTCCACCCGTTCCACCTTTTGCTTATGCCTCCCAGCTTTGGCTGCGCTGGTCGGGTGATGGTAGGCAGCACCTACCACTGGTGCTCTGTTACGGAGCTGGGCTCCGGCCGCAATCCCCCACCAAAGGGTAGGCGGTGCAGGTTATGGTGAACCTGAGTTGGGATGCCCCGTCCGCTTTTTGCCCTCCCATGCCCTGGTCTTTGGTGGGACCCCTTACGGGTCATCCACTCTCTCACCTCTCTCTCCTTGTTCCGTCGGGGGGGGGGGGGTGTGCATGTGAGTTTATCTCCTTTTTGTTACACTTCTTCCTTTTCAGGGCTCCTCGCCCTGTCTTCATTTTGAATTTGCCGCCACTGACACACGCGCCCTGTGGCGTCCGCGGTCAGCGGCAGCATCATTATCAATTTTCCCTGCTTTCCTATTGGCTGCTGCTGCAGACCAATTGCACGCTCTGCGGAGGGGGTGTGGCCTATCAGGGGCGCGTTCCGCGTTGTCCCCACATGCGGCCCGCCCCTCGAGGTCCCTCCAGCGCCATTTTGCCTTCCTCCTGGAGTGTCTGCTGGCCCCCCTAACGTGGTCTGTGAGTGCCCTTGCAGGCTTTATTTTTTGTTATTCTTTTATCACTGTTGTGTGCTTATGGGTGCTCCTTTATTATGTCTTTCAGACGGGAAAACACTGTATTAAAGAGGTTTCTCCCGGTCCTGGCCCCTCTATTAGTTTTTCTATAACTTTATTAGAGGCCTAAATTGTTAAATCCTCCCACTTTCCTGCGGACATTTGGGGCATCCCGGGTTGCTTGTACGGCATAATTCCTATTGGCCAGTTGTGCCACCTTAATCACCATATGGAGGCTTCACAGGATATTGTGCTCGGGGTCCCCTCAGGACAAGCCCGGCTGTGTGTAGTGTGTGGGGCATCCCCTGTGAGTGATGATGTGCGGGTCTGTGTACCTGCGCCCAGCAGGTGCTTGCACTGCATTCTGGGCTATCTGTGACTGGGCCTGCGCCCACTATGCCCTCACCCACTCCCCCTTGCCTGATTATGACTCCCAGTAAGCTAAATACTAGTGGGGAGTCTCAACCTGACTTGTCTTCCAGGTTGGCTAACATTGAGAGGCTGATTGCTAGCTCTACGACCCATAAGGCCCTGGCTAAAAGGCGGCATGTGGCGCCGGGTGCGTCTGCCTTCCTATGGAGACGGAGAACTTTCTTGATTTGTCTGACTATACCCCACTTGAGGAGGGGGAATAGTTATCTGATGATCAGCATTTCAGTGGTGCTGACTATGGCACTGATCATTGGGATGCTGATGATACCAATAGAATGTTAACTTCGATTTTTGATGTGCTTTCTATCTCCCTTACTGCTGCGGCTCCCAAGTTACAGGGGGAACTTTTCAGTACTGCTAAACCACGTCTGGAATTTCCAGAACATGCCCATTTCAACTATCTTGTTCTCAAAGAATGGGAGCGTCCCGGCCGGCTCCCGGGAATCCCCAAGGGCTGGGATAAAAGGTACCCTTTTCCCGCTGATGTGGTTAAATGTTGGTCAACCCCTGCAGAAGTGGATGCACCAGTATTGGGGTTGTCCAACACTTCTGTGGTCCATTCCCCTGATTCCGCTACTCTTAAAGTGGACCATCACACTCCCGTGATCGGCCCGGGAATCTATAAGATAGTCAAAATCCTGGGTGTTGGTCCACTTTAAGGATAGTGAGGACCGGCGCATTGATCAACTGGCTTCCCATGCCTTTGCCTGTGTGGGGTCTGCCTTGCGCCCTGTCTGTGCTTCTGCTATTACTGCTGTTGCTATCAGGTCTCTCCTCAAAGGTCTGTTGGAAGGCACTCCTGATGATACTGCTAGTGCTGAGTTCAGGGCCTTGTCACAGTGTGAAATGTTCATTGCATATGTCCTCTCTGCTTTAGATGACACCATTAGGATGTGTAATAGAACCTCTGCATTGGTGGTTGCTATACGCCGCTCTGTTTGGCTGCGCCAGTGGGCAGCTGATAACACTGCTAAGAAGGCCCTCACGGGACTCCCCTTTAAGGGCTGCGCTTATTTGGTGATCACTTGGTCCTGTTTGCTGAGACAACAGGTCTCAGACAGGTGGATTCTGGAGGTTGTGTCCTCCGCTACAAGCTAGAGTTCGCTGCATGGCCGCCTCCAAGATTTCTCTATTCTCGGATTCCTCTAGACCCCTTGGCAGCTCATGGACTTTTTGTGGCGGTGCAAAATCTACTGGGCTTGGGGGTCATATGTCAGGTCCCTCCTGTGGAAAGAGGTCGGGGTTTTTATTCCAATCTGTTCACAGTTCCCAAAAGGGATGGGTCAGTCAGACCCATTCTGGACTTAAAGTGGACCAACACCCAGGATTTTGACTATCCTGGGTCTTGGTCCACTTCGGTGGGGCACCCCCGATCGGGGTGCCCCGCTGTGTGAAACCCCCCCCCCAAACACCCGAAAAACTCACCGCTCCCAGCGCCGACGGACAAGCGATTTGACAGCCGCTTGTCCGTGGCTCCTCTGCCGCCGCCTCCCGCGCATCCCTCTTGATGCGCGCGCGCCCGCGCCGGCCATTCACAGACGGCCGGCGCGCGCACGCCTAGAGGGGCGCGAGGTAAGGTAAGGGGGTTTGGGGGTTTTGGGGGGGTTTCACCCCGCGGGACATCCCGATCTCGGATGTCCCGCGGGGAGGGAGGTGATCGGCCCGGGAATCTTATAGATTCCCGGGCCGATCACCCGAGGGTGATGGTCCACTTTAAAGCTGCTCAACAAGTTCATCAGGACCAGGCACTTTCGCATAGAGACCCTGCGCTCCGCGATCAGTTCGTTGTGCCCGGGACACTTCATGACCTCCATAGACATCAAGGATGCTTACCTTCATGTTCCAGTCTTCCCAGGGCATCAGAGATTCCTCAGGTTCGCTCTGGTGGACCAGCACTACCAATTTGTGGCACTGCCCTTCGGTCTCACTTCAGCCCCCAGGGTCTTCACCAAGGTGCTGGCGGGTGTCATGGCTCTCCTCAGGGCATTCGCATTCTTCCCTATCTGCACGACCTTCTCATCACTTCTCAGTCCTTCCAGCAGGCGGTATTGGATACCCAGCGGGTGGCGACGGTTCTGGAGTCATTCGGCTGGGTGATCAATCACTCCAAATCTTCCCTTTCCCCATCTCGGGTGACTTCCTTCCTGGGCATGAATCTGGATACTGTTCAGGCCAGGATCTTTCTTCCTCAACAGAAGGTGAACTCTCTGCAAGCTCTGGTTCACTCCCCGCTGTCATGCCCTCATCCCTCCATCCGGCAGGGGATGCAGCTAGTGGGGCAGATGGTGTCCTGCTTCGAGGCAGTTCCATATGCACAGTTTCACATGAGACCTCTTCAACTCCATCTCCTATCAGTCTGGGACAAGAGTCCCCTGTCTCTGGATCAGGCTTTCGTTCTGTCCCCTCTGGTCCGGAGGTCCCTCTTGTGGTGGCTGGACTCGAGGAACCTGTTGGGGGGCAGATCCTTTCTGGCCCCCTGTTGGGAGACGGCCACCACGGATGCCAGTCTGTCAGGTTGGGGGGCTTCTGGAGAACCCTACAATTCCAGGGGCTGTGGGGCCCTCAGGAGGCCCATGCCCCCATCAACGTCCTGGAACTGAGGGCGGTTCGGTTGGTACTGGCCCAGTTGACTCCTCACCTTCAGGGCCGGCCGGTCCAAGTTCGCTCAGACAACCAGACGGCGGTTGCCTACCTCAATCATCAGGGAGGGACTCGGAGCAAGAGTGCCCTCAAGGAGGTGTCCATGATTCTGTCCTGGGCGGAGGACAATGTTCCTTGCATATCAGCAGTGTACATTCCGGGGTGGAGAATCTGGAGGCGGACTCCCTGAGCAGGGGGACCTCTCGCCTGGGGGAATGGTCTTTCAGCAGCGAGGTCTTCCTGTACTTTTGTCACCGCTGGGGGTACCGGATGTGGATCTGTTTGCGTCCCGCCACAATCACAAGCTCCCAGTCTTTGTCTCTCTGTCCCAGGATCCCCTGGCCCTTGCGGTGGATGCTCTGACAATCCTGGCAGGGGTTCCGTCTCCTGTATCTTTTTCCTCCATTCACCTTGCTGGGCAGGGTTCTGTGCAAGCTGGCTCAGGAAAGGGTGCCAGCAATCCTGGTGGCCCCCGGTGGCCAAGACAGGTGTGGTTCGCAGATATCGTTCAACTGGCAGTAGATCAGTACGCTCTGCCCCTGGTCCCGGACCTTCTCACTCAAGGGCAGCTTTGCCATCCCAATTTACAAACACTGGCTTTGACGACCTGGCTGCTGAAACCTCCATTTTAAGGGATGAGGGGCTTTCTGAGTCTGTGGTTAACACTCTAATCAGGGCTAGGAAGAAATCCTCTTCTACCATCTACTATAGGATCTGGCGGGCCTACAGTGACTGGTGTGAGTCTAGGGTCCTTCCCTGTCGGGTGTTTTCCATTCCTAGGATCCTGGAGTTCCTCCAGCATGGTTTGGATCTGGGACTTCAGCTCAGCACGCTCAAGGGTCACGTTTCTGCCTTAGCTGTTTTCTTCCAGAGATCTTTCGCTCAACATCCACTGGTCAAGACTTTCTTCCAGTGGGTTGCTCATGTGCGTCCCCCTCGCAAACCTCTGTTGCTAGTTTGGGACTTGAATTTGCTTTTGTCTGCCCTTCAGGGCCCTCTATTTGAGCCTGTGCATGAGGCTTCTCTGTCTATTCTTACTCTTAAGGTTGCCTTTATGGTGCTCTCGCCTCGGTCAGGCGTGTTTCGGAGTTGGCGGCCCTTTCTATTCAGGCCCCCTAATTTGAGAGACACCAGGACAAGGTGGTTTTCAGATTTAAACCTGATTTCTTGCCTAAGGTTGTCTCTGCCTTTCATCTCAATCAGGACATGATGTGATTCCTTCCTTGTGCCCTAATCCTGGTAATTCCAAGGAGAGGGCCTTACATTCCCTGGATGTGGTCAGGAATTTGAAGTTCTACTTGGTGGCTACTGCACCTTTTAGAAAGACTGATGCCTTGTTTGTGGTTCCTTCGGGTCCCAAGAAGGGATTCATCAGGCTATTTTTAGGGCCTATGCTGCTAAGGGAAAGGATCCTCCTTTCCGTGTTACTGCTCATTCTACCCATGCTGTTGGGGCCTCCTGGGCCTTCCAGCACCAGGCTTCTGTTGAACAAGTTTGTAAGGCTGCTACTTGGTCTTCTGTTCATACCTTTTCCAAGTTTTACAAGGTTGATGTTCGAGCCTCAGCGGATGCTGTTTTTGGCCGCAAAGTTCTACAGGCGGCAGTGGTTTGAACTGCGTGTTGTTGCTTTCTGGGATCCCACCCTATTTACAGACACTGCTATTGAATGTCCCATCTGTTATGAATCATTATCTGGAGCAGGACATGCTGCATACTTAGAATAATACAATTCTGTGATAACTTACCTTGTAGAATTGGTATTATAAGTATGCAACACGTCCTGCTCCACCCCACCCTGTTTGCATTATCTTGGATCCTCTGTATGGTGATTGTTATCCTTGTTAACATTGTTAATTTCATTGGCTTCTCCTGGTTCTCCTTACTGCTTTTCTATGCTGGAGAATTTGTGGGAGGTCCCAGGTTGCGGCTCTTTGCTCACGTTTGGAGACTGCGCGTCTCAGACTGGGGGATTCAGGAGGTGGTGTCCTCTGGGTACAAGATAGAGTTTGCAGCATGGCTGCCCCCCAGATTCATCAGGTCCCGGATGGGTCAAAATCCCTTGTCAGCTCAGGGCTTGCGGTCCAAAGCCTTTTGGATTTGGGGGTCATTTGCCTGGTGCCCTTCCAGGAAAGGGGCAGAGGTTTCTATTCCAATCCGTTCACTGTTCTCAAAAAGGATGGGTCCCTGAGGCCCATTCTGGATTTGAAGTGCCTCAAGAAATTTGTCAAGTTCAAGCATTTTCGCATGGAGACTCTGCGCTTGGCGGTCAGTACCTTGCGCCCGGGCGACTTCATGACTTCTGTGGACATCAAAGATGCTTACCTTCATATTCCTATCTTTCCAGGTCATCAGAGATTTCTCAGGTTCGCTCTGGAGGATCAGCACTACCAATTTGTGGCCTTACCTTTCGGTCTTACCTCAGCCCCTCGGATCTTCACCAAGGTGCTGGCAGGGGGTGATGGCTCTGTTGAGATCTCAGGGCATTCGCATCCTTCCTTATCTGGACGACATTCTGATTGCGTCTAGACCTCTTCAGTTGCACCTCTTGTCAGTTTGGGATCGGGAACCTGTGTCCCTGGATCAGACCTTTGTTCTGTCCCCTCTGGTCAGTCAGTCCCTCTCGTGGTGGCTGGACTCAAGGAATCTCCTAGTGGGCAGGACCTTTCTGCCTCCTTGCTGGGAGACTGTCACCACAGATGCCAGTCTGACAGGTTGGGGGGGCTTTTGGAAGTCTCTGAAGTTCCAGGGTCAGTGGGGCCCTCAGGAGGCCCATGTTCCCATCAACATTCTGGAACTGCGGGCGATAAGGTTGGTTCTTTTCCAGTTGACTCCTCACCTTCGGGGTCGGGATGTTCAGATCCGCTCGGACAACCGGATTGCGGTTGCCTACGTTAATCATCAGGGAGGGACTCGGAGCAAGCGAGCCCTCGAGGAAGTGTCCCTGATACTGTCCTGGGTGGAGGAGAATGTTCCCTGCCTGTCGGCAGTTTACATCCCGGGAGTGAAGAACCTGGAGGCAGACTCCCTGAACAGGGGGAGTCCCTCAGCGTAAGGGTGTTTCACTCACTGTACCACCGTTGGGGTCTGCAGGATGTGGACCTGTTTGCTTCACGTCACAATCCTAAACTTCCATTCTTTGTCTCTCTGTCTCAGGATCCTCTGGCCTTTGCCACGGTTGCACTGGCAATGCCTTGGAAGGGGTTTCGGCTCCTCTATGTGTTCCCTCCGTTTCCTCTGTTGGGCAGGGTGCTGCGCAAGGTAACCCAGGAAGGGGTGCCAACCATTCTGGTGGCCCCCTGTTGGCCAAGAAGGTTGTGGTTCACAGACTTCGTGCAGTTGGCACTAGATCAGTGCGTCCTGCCCAAGGATCCAGATCTGCTCACTCAGTGGCAGCTGTGCCATCCCAATTTACAAACGCTGGCTGCTGAAACCTCCATCTTGATGGATAAGGGTTTGCCTGCCTCTGTTGTTGATACCATGATTAGGGCTAGGAAGAAGTCCTCGTCCTTTATCTACTACAGGGTCTGGCATGCTTACATTGCCTGGTGTGAGTCCAAATCTCTTCCCTGTCGGGGGTTTTCTGTTCCCAGAATTCTGGAATTCTTGCAACATGGTTTGGATTTGAGCCTTCAACTTAGTACCCTCAAAGGTCATGTTTCAGCTTTGGCAATTTTCTTCCAAAAATCTTTTGCCAGTCACCGTTTGGTTAAGACTTTTTTCCAGGGGGTTTCTCATGTGCGTCCGCCACGTAAACCTATGTTACCAGTTTGGGATTTAAATCTGGTGTTATCTGCTCTGAAGGGTGGTCCTTTTGAGCCTCTCCGTGAGGCTGCTTTGCCCATTTTGACTCTCAAGGTAGCCTTTTTGGTTGCTTTTACTTCTGTCAAGTCCATCAAACCTCCTTATTTTGAGCGACACCAGGACAAGGTGGTGTTTCGTTTTAAACCAGATTTCTTGCCTAAGGTTGTGTCTGCTTTTCATCTCAATCAGGAAATTGTCTTGCCTTCCTTGTGTCCTAATCCTGATAATTCCAAGGAGAGGACTCTGCATTCTTTGGATGTGGTCAGGGTTCTGAAATTTTACTTGGTAGCTACTGAATCTTTCAGGAAGACTGATGCTCTATTCTAAGTATACAGCACGTCCTGCTCCAGAGATAATTCCTTACGTTTGGGTTATACATCCACAAGATGGCGCTGGACTGCAGAGACAGCAAAAAAGTGGCTCCTCCCGGCCCTTATATTCCAGGGACCTCCCACAAAATCCCCAGTTCTTCTCTGCAGTCGGCGCTGCGAAGGCAAGAAGATGGCTCTCTCTGTTTCAATATTTTTATTGAGTTTTCAATAGTACACGCTTGGAAGGCATACAGTCAATATAACCATCCCACGCAGGGGAGGTAAAAGATTCAGGGATGAAGGGAAGGGAGGGGAGGTTAGGTTACTCCCGCATTCCACCAGCCGCTCATCTGGTTATTGGGTAACAATCCTTATAATACCCGCGGAGGTTCCCCAGGCCATGTAAACCTTATCCAGGGCTCCCATAGGGAAATGAATTTATCATGAGAGTCGGCCAGGATGCTGGACAACCTCTCGTTAGTAAGAAACCCATTCATCCTGGCCGACACCTCTGAGATTGGGGTAAATTGTTTTTTCCAGGCTTTAGCTATAGGCTGCTTAGCCGCTAGCAGCAGATATACAAAGAGTCTGTGTTGCTTGTTAGTCAGCTCCCGGGGCTTGCAGAAGATTGCTCTCTCTACTCGCAGGGGAGCGGGGCTATTAGCCTGCGGCCCTGTAGGACTATTCCCACCCGTTCCTCCTTTTTCTGCCTCCCAGCTTTGGCTGCACTGGTCGGGTGACGGTAGGCAGCACCACTGCCAGGTGCTTAAGGAGCGCTGCTCCGACCGCAATCCCCCACCAAAGGGTAGGTGGTATAGGCCCATGGTGAGCCTTATGGGATGCCTCTCCCGCGCTATTGCCCCTCGCCCCCTATCCATCGGTGGGCTCCTGTTAGGTTGGCCGCTGCCCTCCCTCGCTCTCCCTGGTATTTCTCGGAGGGGGGGGTGTATGTGTATTCTTCACTTTTTGGGATTGTATCCTGTGGTATGCTTTGGCTTTGTGTTGCTGCGTGTGTTGGTTGCACTGGTTGCTCTTTTAAAAATGCCGCCGCCACGCGCGCCATCATTGGCTGACATGGTCACGTGGGCGCCTTCGCGCTCTTCGGGGGGGCGGGCCTTACGGATGGCGCGTTCCGCATCCCTGTCTCCGAGGACCGCCCCTCGAGGTATATGCGGGCGCCATTCTGCTCTCCTCGTGCTGCGTGGCTGGCGTCTACCTACCGCGGTCCGTAAGTGCCCCTGCGGGCTGGCTTATTTTTTATATATATTATGCTTGCATACCGCTTACGGGACCTTTCTCTTTATGTCTTGCAGGCGAGTCAAACTTAATTGTGGTTTCTCCCAGCCTATCCCCTCTATTTAGTTGGCTATTAGAGGCCTATTCTGTCTTAACTCCCACTTAGCGGGCTATTGGGGCATCCCGGGTGGCCTTATAGCGTAAATCCCTATTTGCTGGCTCTACGGCGCGTAAGGCCCTCGGCTAAGAGGCGGCATCTGGCGCCTGGTGTTAACCTCTTTCCTATGGAGGCTGAGGAATTTTTTGACCTGGCTGGCTATACCCCTCTGGAAGAGGGGGAATTCTTTCCTGATTCAGAATCATCTGATGAGCAGCCTAAGGGTTATGCTGATTCTGGCTCTGACCCATGGGCTCCAGATGATACTGATAGGCTTTTGGCTCACATATTTGAAGTATTTTCTATCTCTCCTCCTGCGGTGGCTCCTCGGCAGCAGGGAGAGTTGTTTCACACTGCTAAGCCACGGTTGGAGTTTCCTGAGCAAACTCACTTTAATAATATTGTGCTCAAAGAGTGGGAGCGACCGAGCAGGCTCCCTGGGGGTGCCTAAGAGTTGGGATAAGTGGTATCCCTTTCCTGCTGAAGTGGTTAAGCGTTGGTCGTCCCCTCCTGAAGTGGATGCACCAATTCAGGGGTTGTCCAACACTTCGGTCATGCATTCCCCTGACTCTACTACGCTGAGGGATGGTGAGGACCGGCGCATTGATCAGCTGGCTTCCCATGCCTTTGCCTGTGTGGGGTCCGCGCTGCGTCCGGTTTGTGCCTCTGCCATTACAGCTGTGGCTATTAGGACTCTGCTCAAGAGTATTTTAGATGGGGCTCCTGATGATGCGGCTAGTGAAGAGTATAAAGCCCTTCTGCGTTGTGAGGAATTTGTTGCATATGTCCTCTCTGCCTTGGATGTTACCATTAGAATGTGTGGCAGTGCTTCTACCTTGGCGGTGGCTATGAGCCACTCGGTTTGGCTGCGCCAGTGGGCAGCGGACGACGCTGCCAAGAAGGCTCTCACTGGGTTCCCCTTTAAAGGACTGCGTCTATTTGGGGATCGCCTGGACCTGTTTGCTAAGGGAGGCAGGTTACCCCAGCGCAAAAGATAGTCTCGACCCTTTCGGGGTTTTGGCTCCTTTCTTCCCCCTACCGTGGGTCCAGAATGGGAAGGGGAGCGTCATTTGCAGGGGCCCGGGGAGATTTCAGGGGCAGAGGGCGTGGCTGCCCTGGCCCCTCCTGGGGTTCCAAGTCTAAGTCTTCCCCCAAGCCCCCTCAGGCATGAAGGGGCGCCCTCACCCATCCGGGTGGGGGGACGGCTTCGACTCTTTGCTCACGTCTGGAGGCGTCATGTCTCAGACCGGTGGATTCAGGAGGTAGTGTCCTCTGGTTACAAGATAGAGTTGGCAGCCTGGCCGCCCCCAAGATTCAAGACCCCCTGTCAGCTCAGGGCCTGTTGCTTGCTGTGCAGAATCTACTGGAGCTGGGGGTCACCTGCCAAGTGCCCTTAGGGGAAAGGGGCAAGGGCTATTATTCCAACCTTTTCACCTTTCCCAAAAGAGATGGGTCTGTCAGACCCATCCTGGACTTAAAGCTTCTCAACAAGTTTGTCAGATCCGGGCGTTTTTGCATGGAGACTCTGCGCTCAGCTGTAAGTTCACTACGCCCAGGGGACTTCATGACCTCTGTGGACAACAAGGATGCTTACTTCCATGTTCCAGTATTTCCAGGTCATCAGAGATTCCTCAGGTTCGCTCTGGAGGATCAGCATTACCAGTTCGTGGCATTGCCCTTCGGTCTCACTTCGGCTCCCAGGGTATTCACCAAGGTGCTGGTAGGCATTATGGCTCTGCTGAGAGCTCAGGGCATTCGCATTTTTCCCTATTTGGACGACATTCTTATCACTTCTCCATCCTTCCAACAGGCAGAGCTGGATACTCAGCGGGTGGTGACCACACTGGAGTCATTCGGCTGGGTGATAAACCATTCCAAATCTTCCCTGTCTCCCTCTTTGGTGAAGCCATTTCTGGGCATGAATCTGGATACGGCTCGAGCCAGGATCCTTCTTCCTCAGCAGAAGGTGGACAGTCGGCAAGAGCAAGCTCAGCTCCTTCTGTCCTGCCCTCATCCTTCCATCTGGAAAGGAAAGCAGCTGGTGGGCCTGATGGTGTCCTGCTTCGAGGCGGTTCCTTATGCCCAGTTTCACATGAGGCCTCTTCAATTCCACCTCTTGTCTGTATGGGACAGGGACCCTGGATCAGGTTTTGGTTCTGTCCCCCCTAGCCAGGCGGTCCTTCTCGTGGTGGCTGGACTCAAGGAACCTGTTGGTGGGCAGATCTTTTCTGGCCCCTTGCTGGGAGACAGTCACCACGGATGCCAGTCTGACAGGTTGGGGGGGCTTCTGGAGATCCCTAACATTCCAGGGGCAGTGGGGCCCTCAGGAGGCCCACGCTCCTATCAACATTCTGGAACTGAGGGCGATCAGGTTGGTTCTAGCCCGCTTGACCCCACACCTTCGGGGTCGGGCTGTTCAGATATGCTCGGACAACCAGACGGCGGTTGCCTACATCAATCATCAGGGAGGGACCCGGAGCAAGGGGGCCCTCAAGGAAGTGTCTCTGATCCTGTCCTGGGCAGAGGACAATGTTCCCTGCATCTCAGCTGTGTACATTCCGGGGGTGGAGAATCTGGAGGCAGATTCTCTGAGCAGGGAGACTTCTCACCTGGGGGAGTGGTCCCTCAGCAACAGGGTGTTTCGCTCTCTGTGCCACCGTTGAGGTCAGCCAGATGTCCAGTCCAGAAGCTTCCAGTCTTTGTGTCTCTGTCCCGGGACCCTTTGGCCTTAGCCATGGATGCTCTGACAATGCCCTGGCAGGGTTTTCAGCTACTGTATGTCTTTCCCCCGTTTCCCCTGTTGGGCAGGGTTCTGGGAAGGATAGCTCAGGAAGGGGTGCCAGCAATCCTGGTGGCCCCCGTTGGCCAAGAAGAGTATGGTTCGCAGACATCGTGCAGCTGGTGGTAGATCAGTACTCCCTGCCCAAGGATCCAGACCTGCTCACTCAGGGGCGGCTACGCTACCCCAATTTACAAATGCTGGCTTTAACGGCCTGGCTGCTGAAACCTCCATCTTAATGGAAAAGGGGCTGCCTGCCTCTGTTAACACCATGATCAGGGCTAGGAAAAGGTCTTCCATCTACTATAGGGTTTGGCGTACCTACATTGACTGGTGTGAGGCTAAATCTCTTCCATCGTGTGTTTTCTATTCCTAGGATTCTGGAATTTCTCCAACATGGTTTGGATCTGGGGCTTCAACTCAGCACTCTGAAAGGTCATGTGTCTGCCTTGGATGTTTTCTTTCAGCGATCTTTTGCTCAGCATCATTTGGTCAGGACTTTTTTCAGGGAGTTGCTCATGTGCACCCCCCACGTAGGCCTATGTTACCAGTCTGGGACTTGAACTTGGTCCTATCTGCCTTGCAGGGGTCTCCTTTTGAGCCTGTGCATGAGGTTGTTTTGTCCATTCTTACGCTTAAGGTAGTTTTTTTTTTTGTGGCTATCACTTCTGTTAGGCGTGTTTCTCAGTTGGTGGCGCTTTCCATCAAGCCCCCTTACTTTGAGAGACACCGGGACAAGGTGGTGTTTTGCTTTAAGCCATATTTTCTGCCTAAAGTTGTGTCTGCTTTTCATCTCAATCAGGACATTGTTCTGCCTTCTCTGTGCCCTAATCCTAGTAACCCTAAGGAAAGGGCTCTACATTCCTTGGATGTGGTCAGGAGCCTGAAGTTCTATTTGGTGGCTACTGAGCCCTTCAGGAAGACTGATGCTCTTTTTGTGGTCCCTTCTGGTCCTAAGAAGGGTCTGGCTCCAGCTAAGTCTACCATCAGCAAGTGGATCCGTCAGGCTGTGATTCAGGCCTATTCTGCTAAAGGGAGGGATCCTCCCTTCTGCCTTACTGCTCATTCCACTCGTGCTATTGGTGCCTCTTGGGCTTTTCAGCACCAGGCTTCTGTTGAACAGGTTTGCAAGGCCGCTACTTGGTCTTCTGTTCATACTTTTTCTAAGTTTTACAAGTTTGATGTTAGGGCCTCAGCTGATGCTGCTTTTGGCCGCAAAGTTCTGCAGGCGTCAGTGGTTTAATCTGCATGTTGTTGCTTTTGGGGGGTCCCACCCTACCTTACGGACACTGCTATTGGATGTCCCAAACATAAGGAATTATCTCTGGAGCAGGACATGCTGTATACTTAGAAAAATACAATTCTGTGAGTACTCACCTGTAGAATTGGTATTATATGTATACAGCACGTCCTGCTCCACCCCGCCCTTGTTATCATTATTCTTAGTGCCTCTGTATGGTGGTTGTTATCATGGTTAAAATTGTTGATTATGGGTGTTATTCTCCCGGCCTCTTGCTAACTGCTTGTGAATACTAGGGATTTTGTGGGAGGTCCCTGGAATATAAGGGCCGGGAGGAGCCACTTTTTTGCTGTCTCTGCAGTCCATCACCATCTTGTGGATGTATAACCCAAACATAAGGAATTATCTCTGGAGCAGGACGTGCTGTATACGTATAATACCAATTCTACAGGTGAGTAATCACAGAATTGTATTTTTTGTTCTTCCTTCTGGTCCTAGGAAGGGTTTGCCTCCGGCTAAGTCCACTATCAGCAAGTGGATTCGTCAGGCGGTGGTGCAAGCCTATTCTGCTAAGAGGAAGGAACCTCCCTTCCGCCTTACTGCTCATTCCTCTCATGCTATTGGGGCCTCTTGGGCCTTTCAGCACCAGGCTTCTGTTGAACAAGTTTGTAAGGCCGCAACTTGGTCTTCTGTTCATACTTTTTTCAAGTTTTACAAGGTTGATGTTAGGGCCTCAGCTGATGCTGCTTTTGGCCGCAAAGTTCTTCAGGTGGCAGTGGTTTAATCTGCCCGCTGTTGTTCTTGGCGATCCCACCCTACTTTACGGACACTGCTTTTGGACGTCCCAAGCGTAAAGAATACTTGTGAAACAGAACGTGCTGTATACTTGGAAAAATACAATTCTGTGAGTACTCACCTGTAGAATTGATTTTATAGTATACAGCACGTCCTGTTTCACCCCTCCCTTGTTATCATTATTATTGGTTACCTCTGTATGGTGATTGTTTAAAGGTTTGGTTGGGGTTCCTTCATTTTTATTCTCCCGGCTTCTTGTCTAACTGCTTTGTAACACTGGGAATTTGTGGAAGGTTCCTGTCCTTTTATAGGGCAGGGAGATGCCACAAGACTCTTCTGCAGTCCACTGCGCCACCTTGTGGCGGATATCCCAAGCATAAAGAATACTTGTGAAACAGGACGTGCTGTATACTATAAAAAAATCTACAGGTGAGTACTCACAGAATTGTATTTTTTTATTTTACTTTATAATATGTTTTTAATTTCTGATATTCTTCTATGGAGTAGTTAGTTTGGGGATGATTTATTTATATTCTATTTTTGTTAACCGATCAAAATACTTGTACTACTAATACTTGTAATGCTAAAATGTCTGTAAGTACAATAATGTGTGCTCTGATCATTTTTATCATTTTGCATTTCCAGCCCATTTTTCTCAGACGAAAAGTTTAGACAATCACCGTTCAGCTCAAAAGAACTCCCAAAAAATGACCTATCTTTACAAGGAAGACCCTCACTGCCAGGTATATGAAGCTCATCAATGCTTTATAGCTAAGTGTTATGTGTTTTGTGTTTGCCAATTTTTGTAGGCTGCAAAGATTTAAGAGAATGACATTAAAGCCAATGTCTGTCCATTTAGTACTCACTGACACCTAATAAAATAAAAAGCATTGATATACAGTACTGCAATGACGAGTGTCGCATAACATTCATTGAAAAGTCTATGGTTTTCTTTTTCTTTAGTGTAAGTTTTCTGTTAAATGTTAAATATTTGTTTTTTAGTAAGCATTAGAAATCTATATACATTACTAAGGGACTAATTGAAAGACTATGTTGGCCACAAATTCTAAATAAAAAAAGTTTTCAAAATTAAAGTAAAACTACTGTATACACAAAACCTTTGTGATTTACCAAAGACCACCAAAATAGCATAATGTACCTACAACGTATACTGCTTTATTTTGTTTTTTTTACTGTTCAAAGGTGTGGAACCCTATGAATAGTCTGAGGTGGATTTTACCACCTTGTTCTTGTGTGAAATTGAGAAGCTATGGCCTGTACTGGCTGCAGGGGGGTGAGAGAGATGGTTAAATACCAATGTTACTGTATTTAGAGCATAGAGCTTAGATTGGTCGTTAATATTTATAGGCCAGGTTTGGGCATCTGAAAATCAGCAAAATAAAGGTATTTGTTTATGATTATTAACAATTACACAGTGTAGTCTGCCTTTTTAGAAATGTAACTTGTAACACTAATTTCTTTCAAAGAACTAAGGAATACAAGTTACATTTAAATAATGGAAGGAAATAATCATGTATATAAAATTCTTATCCATGCCAGCAAAATGTAGCCTGAAAGATACTCTACCTTCAGAATCAGCCTTAATAAATTATTTGAGTTTAATCCATAACCGAGGTTATAGCGAGACCACAGATGTGCAAATAAAATCACATCACCATCTGTGTCATATTATTCAGAGCTAAGGTCAAGAAACAAGTGGGTTTAATATGTGTAATGAGCAGAATAACACTCATTATTAATTCTCATAAGTGTGAATGTGTCATGTGTAACAAAGGCCAACCTTAAAGCAGGCTTAGTCATTTGTAGAGTCATATAAATTGGGGCAAGAATTACAATTCTAGCAGAAAGTGATGGTGGTAGTAATTCTTATGAAAGAGAAATTATCATAATTAATGATAATTCTTTGGTTTCAGTGGACTATTTGTAAGGAAATGATGCATTCATAATTATGCATGCATCGTCAATAAGAATGAACTTTTGAGGTATTTTATGATGTCATTACAGGTTTAAGAAAAGATCTACATTATGAAACCAGCACTTTTTTAAATGTTCCAAATGGTGCACACTTACCTATCCAATGTGAGTGGGTGCCTGGACCGCGGTGGCGCCGCATCGAATCCAGAAGAGCAAAAAGGGCCAGCACTCCATTGAAATTCAAAGAAATATATTAGTAGTAGGGCATAGTGATACAGCATGCCAAGGAAACAAAAGTCCATGTATTTACAGCATTGCAGTCCGTAGGCTCAATTCCAATATTTCGGGGGTCAAAACCCCCTTCATCAGGGAGGACTGCCAACCATTGCTAGCCTAGAAGAGCCCATTAAATAAATAACATTTTGAAATTCCCGCCTGATGTCATAGTGATGTCAGCGGGAGTACTGTATGCGATGCAGAACCTAATTAGCATTGATGAAACCTAAAAAGACAATTCTGTGAGTACTCACCTGTAGAATTGCTTTTGCCATGCATGGCACGGCCTGCTTCACGAAGTCATTACATCTGGGTATTCCGCCACAAGGTGGCGCAGTGCACTGCTCCGCCAGGTACCATATGTAAACAGAATCCCCATAGACTTATCCAGTGTTGACAAGCAGTTATTCAAGAAACCGGGAGATAATAAAAGTAAGAAGAAAACCCCAACTAACTTGGAACCATCACCATACAGAGGCAACCAAGAACAACGATAACAAGGGTGGGGTGAAGCAGGCCGTGCCACGCAAGGCAAAAGCAATTCTACAGGCGATACGCTTCATCCACCGGCCCGTCCCCCAAAGAGCGCGAAAACGGCGCTCAAGTGACCTCGCCGGAGTCATCACAGTAGAGAAAAAAACGCCTCACACATATAGCGCCGCCCGCCACGAAACGCAGTACAAAGCGGCGAGGCGGCGAAACAGTTAAAAACACAGTGAAAAAAAAACAAAAAACATGTGAATACACAGCCAAAGCACCCTCGCCTCTACCACCTGCCCCCTTCCCCCGAGCACACTACGGGGAGGGAGCGGGGAAGGCAAGCGAGCAGCGCGAGGGCCCAGGCCAGGGACGGGGGGGACCCCAAAACGCCAGAACGAGTGAACATCCCAAAAACACCCACCCCCTCAGAAATTAGGACAGGAAATCTGCATCCCTAACAGGCTCACCATAAAGCCTATGGCCGGCTACCCTTTGTGGTACAGGGTCTGCAGCTTGGAGCAGCGCTCCCCGAGCACTTGACCCTAGTGCTCCTCTACCCTCACCCGATCCGTCAGCCGAGGCTGGGAGGCACGAGGGTCCGGAAGTTCCTCTTCCCTATGTCCCTCTTCCGTATCCCCTCTTGTCCATCCTATCTAGCTCCCCCTATGTGTCCCTCTTCTTGTATCCCTCCTGGTTATGCCCATGTTTTATGTAACATATAATATCACCTTTGTTTTTGTTTTACCTAGTACTTGCGAGCCTTATGGCTCACATTGCCACCCGGGCAACCATGTCCTCCTAGCTTGAAGCCCGCGGCGTCTGCAAGGCGCGCCGCCTGTCCCGTGTGCTGTTGCTGCCCGACTGTCACGGCTCCGGCCCCGATGACAGGCAGAGAAACTGCTTCTCGCAGGCGCGGTGGTTGGCGGTGGTGGGGCTCTCCCGTTTTGGAGCCCCGGCAGGTAGAGGTAAGTAATTACTGCACTGTCTTTATTATTTTGGTTTGCTAATTAGGTTCTGCATTGCATACAGTACTCCCGCTGACGTCACTATGACGTCAGGTGGGAATTTCAAAATGTTATTTATTTAATGGGCTCTTCTAGGCTAGCAATGGTTGGCAGTCCTCCCTGATGAAGGGGGTTTTGACCCCCGAAACATTGGAATTGAGCCTACGGACCGCAATGCTGTAAATATATGGACTTTTGTTTCCTTGGCATGCTGTATCACTATGCCCTATTACTAATATATTTCTTTGAATTTCAATGGAGTGCTGGGCCTCTTTGTTCTTCATGTGTATAACAAGTCACCCTTGACATTGTAGACTGTAAAGCAGTTTACCTTCCCCCCCTCTGCTAATTCTACCAGTCCTAAAAGGGACTTGCAGAATGTCCCGCAGAATGCTATATAGCCATGCTGAATAAGTGTGCTTACATTTGAATAAAGCACAGATGGTATAACCAGCAAAGCACCCCCATACCATCACACTAAGTCATGCTTCACTGTGGGAATCCCAAATGTAGACATCATCTACTCACCTTTTTTGTCTCAAAAAGACGTGGTGGTTGGAACCACAAATCCCAAATTTTTATTCATCAGACCAAAGTACATATTCTGACTGGTCTAGTGGCCATTTATTTTTCACTTGGCACAAACCATTGTCTTCTGACTGGTTGTTGTTTTTCAGTAGTGGCTTCTTAGCATCTAACCCTGATTTCCACAGTCTTTGACAGTCTAGTGAGATATGTCTGGTACTTGGTGCCCCGCTATGGGAAACCCCCCAACTACAAAAGTCTTAAAGGAGCCACAGCACTCAAACCAGTTAGCTTGCTGACCAACCTACAATCTATCTCTAAACTTGGTTAACAACAGAGGGCTCGGTCACACACATCTGCAGAAGTATGCTTAAGCTGCACCACAAGCGCCAAGGTGCCCCTGTGAGGTGCAGTCCTAACTCTAATCTCTGAGAGCCCCATTTGGGACATACAATGCAATAGATAAATTGAGAAACCCCCCAGCCAGAGAGAAGCGTGAAATGCGGCCACGGCCCGCGCATGTGCCGTTGGACCGGGATTCAGGTAAGGTTTGTGGGCGTCCTGGGGGGTTTTACACAGCGGGGCATCCCAGTTTTGGATGCCCCACGGGGAGGGATTGGATCGGCCTGGGAATCTTATAGATTTCCGAGCCGATCCTGCTAGGTGTTGGTCCACTTTAAAGTACTTATGTGGGCACCAATCTAAGGTGATTTTAATTTGCAGTTTCTGGGTCTGGTAACTCTAATGTTCCTGTCAGCAGAGGTAACTTGTGGTCTTCAGTAGAGCTAGTTACTTTATATAGTTTGATTACTAAGTTTTAGAATGCCTCACTGACTGACCAACCTTTTTGTCTTAAAGTAACGATAGACTGTCATTTACTTTACTTATTTGAGTGGTTGCCATAATGTGGACTAGTAGCGGTAGTTAATTAGGGCTAAAATAATTATGTTGTCTGATTTCACCAGTTATTTAGCTTTAAGAGGGCAAGAGGGAGTACATATTTAGCATATACTTCTCAGTTGGATGGAGTACCATTCCACCTCATTGGATTTTACTCCTCCTTTTTGCAGTTTCCAACACTTATGTAATCAAAGATACTTATGGATTACTGGGATGGCTGATTACACATGTATTATGTCAATGTTAATAATTTTACATAAAACCAAACTATAATTCTGAGTATTTTCAAGGAAATGCATATCCTTGAGGTGGAATGGTACTCCCATCTATTTCAGAAGTATATGCTGAATAGGGCTAAACACTGTATCGAACTGTGTACCAATCCTACTTCTGCCTTCTCCATTTACTGCAAAAGAAGGATCATGTTGAGGCCTGGCCCAATGGCGGGGGGTGTGCGT
This sequence comes from Gastrophryne carolinensis, assembly GCA_027917425.1. Lineage (NCBI taxonomy): Eukaryota > Metazoa > Chordata > Amphibia > Anura > Microhylidae > Gastrophryne > Gastrophryne carolinensis. The sequence goes on from CM051234.1 coordinate 164,867,237, forward strand.
TCGTCATGTGAGGCACCAGTGAATGGAGATCTGGCCTGATTGTGGGCATGGGATAGAAATTTGGTGATTTGCTAAGTGCTGGAGTAGGATCCTCTGAGTAGATATGCAGACCCAGCTTTGAGTTGTTCCTGACTTTTTTTTATCCGTATGCCTATTTCCAGACGGATTACATAATTGGGGAGCATGACACTATGGATCTAGCACTTTCGCACAAATGGCAACAGACAATTTTCAAATGATTTAATCATAATTTCTATTTTACTATTTTTGCTACTTACTATGCTACTTGCTATATAAGGGTTATTATTATTTCAATTAATAGCTATTTTGTTTCAAGATACAACAGTCTCAAGTCTCCTAAAGCCCAAAAAGCATTGTAGTCACCAAAGAATGTATGCTTCTGTATTTATGCTTACCTATTCTAAGTGCAATATCGTCTGCACTCCTCACAGCTCAAGCCTAATGAGCTTGTAGAAAGCAAACTGTACGTGGCCCGAGTTGCAATTCTAGGCTTATTTGGCATAAGTCAGAGTCTATAAAATGTAGCTTGGTGGGAATTTCACCTCTGCCACAGTTTTCTGCGGTAGGTTCACCAACAGGGGAGAAGCACATCTGTGCAATGATTAATCATGGACTGTTCGCTGGCAAGAAGATCTGGAAGAGTCATACTTTAATGACTTGCTGGACTGAGAATAACTTCACAGTAGCTGCATGTTAAAAGTTAAAACTTAGTATGAAGAACACAGTGCAAGAGAGGGCAACATCAGACGTTGACAGAGGTTACCTTGTTTAAAGTCAAGAACTCGGCCCACGGAGCTCTAATAATGTTAAATAATGAAAAGAACATTTTTAAGGATAATAAAACCTAGAAGTGACTTTCATTTTGTGCTTTGCAGTACCATATTTTTCTTCATAACACGCATTTGTTAAAATCCAAGTACTGAAACAAATATTTAAAATAATGGCCAGTAGTTAAATCATTATTTTTTACCAGTCCTGCAGTGTTTCATTTCAAACAAAATGATATATCAACAAAAATGTAATATCTATAAAAATGATATTATATATATATATATATATATCTCCACTTATTTTTGCAGAGATGCTTTTTTTCTATACATGTAAATTATCTATATGTTAAAGCAGGGACAGGCTTCCCATCTTTTCTTTTTATGAGGGTGTGGATCAGCTTTAAAGGGACAGTCCAAGCAATGGCAATTAGACAGCAAGCAGCTCACTTGAAGCCTCTCCCATGTTTCTTTCCTCCATTTCCTGCAGAGGAATATAAAGCTCAATCATATTCTGCGGCGCTGTACAAGGATGAAAATTATAGGAGGGCAAGGCAAGTAACACACTTATAAAACTCACAGTTATGGGTCAGAAGTGACAGAAATGCAACACATTGATACAGAAGGACACTAGGGAAGAGGGCCTGCCCTTGCAAGCTTACAGTTTAAATGATAATAGAGGAAAAATAAATTGGGGCTCAAACAGTATGGCAGCATGGTGGCAAGTGCTCTGAAGGGTGACAAAACTGTAAGGTGGTGGTTAAGCCAGGTAATAAAACTAACCTATTTAGATGAGCCAAAGCATGCATTTTAAGGCTTTGAGAGTTATAGCTTGGCAAAGTGTATGGGGAAGGGCATTTCAGCGGAGTGGAACGGCATATGTGAAGTCCCAAAGGCAGTGGGAGGTTTTGGGCAGAGTGCAGGCTGCCTCTGGGTTGGTATTTATGGACTAGCTATGAAATGTAGGAAGGGGCTTGGCTATGAGACTTGTAGGTTAAGGTTAGAAGTTTGAACTGAATTCTTTCAGATATCAGGAGCCAGTAGAGAAACTAACAGAGAGGAACAGCACTGGAAATGGGGGGAGAGATAAATAAGGCAAGCAGCAGAGTTGAGAATGCTGTAGATTGGAGGGGTGCCAATCTGTTGGCTGGTACGAAACAGAGGCGAGTGTTGCAGTAGTCTAGCTGAGATTCGATTAGGACATGCACTAGAATTTTAGTTGTTTCAGGTGTGAGGAAAGGACAGATGCAGGAAATGTATTTGAGTTGAGTTGGAGACGACAGGAGGTGGCTAGTGACGGTATGTGTGGTGCAATTGAAAGAGAGTAGTCCAGTGTAACACCAATATATGGTTCTTGGGAACCTGCAGTGAAAGTGAGATCATTAACAGATCTTGGATACAGGAGCAGTGAGATGTGTTGGAGTGCAATACTGTGAAAGTGCATTCTGAGAGTTAGGGATTCCTAGACAGGCGAGTATTTGGAGTAGAAGTAAGTGGTCAACAGTATTACAAGCTGAGGATAGGTCAAGAAGAATGAGAATGGAGTATTAGCCCTTGGATTTGGCAGTTAGTAGATTGTTAGTGACTAAGTTGAGGGCCCTTTCAGTGGAGTGATTAGCAGAGATAGACTATGGCAGTTCTTAGTGTATGTGCTGTTCTAGAAGTTTAGATGAGATGCGGGCAGTGAGATAGTATGGTAGCTGGTGAGAGCAGATGGGTCCAGGGAATGTTTTTTAAGTAATGTGGTTATGATCCTGTGTTTAAATAGTGAAGGGAACATGTCTGTTAAGAGGGAGAAGCTAAAGAAAAATGTAAGGGCAAGATTGAGGTAAGTCATGGGATAAGGTGGGATGGAATAGGATCAAGGGAGCAAGTGGTAAGGTGGGACTTACAGATGAGGGCAAACAGTCTTTGTTCAGAAAGCAGAGGGAAGTGGAATATGGAAGTAGTCAGGGGCGAAAGTCAGCTTGGATATTGTCAATTTAGTTCTTAAGGAATAAAGCAAATTCCTATGCTATTGTTTGAGTGGGGGAGGAGGAAGCTGTGGGCATAGTAGTGCACTGAAGGTGTTGAACAGACGTTTGGGGCTCTGGGCATGTGAACATATGAGAGAAGCAATATGCTTCTTTAGCAGATGAAAGGGCAGCACTGAGGTTCCTAAGGGCTTGTTAGTATAGAAGAAAGTCATTGCTCGTCTTGGTCTTGCAGTGGGTTTCAAAGGAAATGAAGAAAAGTAATGGTAAGGTAGGGATTGGGTTAAAGGAAAAGTGGTAAGAGCACAGGATGGCCACAACACCAACTAGTTTGTTTCTGGGTCTGAAAAGAAATGTTGGGAGGGGGTCAGTGATGTTTCAGTTAAGTCCATGATGGTAAAAGAGTTGGTTAAAAACAAATCATGAATAGAGATGAACTTGTTGTGTACTTTCCGTATATACCAGAGAGCAGAGGTGACTGCAATGGGGGGGGGGGGGGGGGGAAATAAGTGTAATGTGTATGAGATGTGTACCGATGTCAGTGAGCCCAGTAAGCCACAGTCATATTTTATTAGAATCTGATACTTTAAAATGCTTTTATACAACGGATATTACACTACTCCCACAGGGGATGGGGGGTGGGTGCTTTGTTCCTGGACAGGGACTCTAATAATTGTGTGGATGAGTATATACCGTATTTTTCGCCCTATAAGACGCACTTATTTTCCCCCAAAAGTGTGCGGGGGGGGATGTCAGTGCGTCTTATCGGGCGAATGCTGGAAAAAAATGAATAAAAAGGAAAAAGTTAACTCACCTCTCCATCGCTCGCGTTGTCCCGGAAGCGGCGGAGGCAGTGGCTCCAGCACACCCAGACACCGGCCTGTTACAGTGGTGCGTGTGGCCGACGCTCGAGCATCGGCCACGCCCACCACTATACCAAGGCCGGGTGTTCAGTCTGTGTGCTGGCGCCGCAGAGTGTGAAGACGGCGGGGACAGCGGGAAGGATTTAAAGGTGAGTTTAATTTCCCCTATACGGGGAATGAATGGGGGATGCCACACTACCTATAGGGGAATGCCACACTGCCTATATGGCAATGGGAGGGGGGATGCCACACTGCCTATAGGCGAATGCCACACTACCTATAGGCGAATGCCACACTGCCTATATGGCAATGAGAGGGGGGATGCCACACTGCCTATAGGGGAATGCCACACTACCTATAAGGGAATGCCACACTGCCTATATGGCAATGGGAGGGGGGGGGAATGACGCACTGCCTATATGGCAATGGGAGGGGGGAATGACGCACTGCCTATAGGGGAATGCCACACTGCTTATATGGCAATGGGAGGGGGGAATGACGCACTGCCTATAGGGGAATGCCACACTGCCTATATTGCAATGGGAGGGGGGATGACGCCCTGCCTATATGGGAATGGGGGGAATGCCACACTGCCTATATGGGCAATGGGAGGGGGAAATGACGCACTGCCTATATGGGAATTGGGGGATGCCACACTGCCTATATGGAAATGGGTAGGGATGCCACACTGCCTATATGGGAATGGGTAGGGATGCCACATTGCCTATATGGGAATGGGTAGGGATGCTACACTGCCTATATGGGAATGGGTAGGGATGCTACACTGCCTATATGGGAATGGGTAGGGATGCCACACTGCCTATATGGGAATGGGAGGGGGGATGCCACACTGCCTACAGGGAATGGGAGGGGGAATGCTACACTGCCTATGGGGAGTAGGAAGGGGGGAATACCACACTGCCTATGGGAGGGGGGCATCCCACACTGCCTATGGGGATGGGGGAACGCCACACTGTCTGTAATTGAGTGTTTTAGCACAACATTTGGCTTAGAATATTTTTTTTCTAGTTTTCCTTCCCCCAAATCCTAGGTGCGTGTTATAGGTAGGTTATAGGGCGAAAAATACGATATATATATATATATATATATATATATATCATTTAATAATTATATATAAAATATATAGCATTTAATAATACGCACAGAAAAGTCCTAGACATGGTAGTGGAGCATTATGGCTAGCAAAAAAAGCAAATATATTTAATTTTAGAAGATATAAAATAACAGCAGTCTAGGGTGAATATCCAAATTTGGGAAGAATCATTTATTATATTCTAAGTATGTCACACACCCCGCTTCAGAATAGTCATTACACTTGGGTTATGTCCAGTAGAGGGCGAACTTCTGCAGAGATGACTAGAAAAAAGAAGCCCCTCCCGGTCCATAAATACCTGGGACCTCCCACACACTCCCCAGTAATCGTCTCTGCAGATGGCGAGCAAGTCAGAAGATGGCTGTCTCCTTCCTTACAGGTAAGCCAGGGTCACACCCTATTTCTTCCCGGACCGGATTGAATTTTAAACCCCTATGCCTCCCAGCCTTGGCTGCAGGTCCGAGTAAGGGTAGACTGCACCCGAGCTGGTGTACTTTAGGAGCCATGCTCCACCGTGAGACCCCATATCAAGGGGTAGGCAGTTTACCAGGTTGGTGACCCTGGTTTGGGATGCCCCGTCCCATTATCCCTTCACTTCTGGTTGGTATGGGATCCCCCCTTTTTCCGTGTCTCCCTGTTCTCCTCGGGTGGGGGGGGGTCGGGGCCGGCCGGTCCCGTTTTTCTGTTTGTCTATGTCTTTTATTTACTTTATTAGCATGTGTGTGCACTTACTGCGGAGGCTGCCCAGGATGCGTCATTGGCCGCTTGTGGGACGCCATTGCGGCGGGGAGAGCTTCTCCCCCTCTCTTCTGTTTGAGCAAGGGGCGGGGCGATCGGCGCGTCCGAGGCCAGCCTGCCCCCCTGTCTATGCCGCCTATTGCGGCGCCCAGCTATTGGCTGGGATCCGCGTTGCTTGGCTGCCTGGGAAGGGGGCGGAGCCAGGCACGGCGTGCGATCCGCGCTGGCCCGCCCTTCTTCCTCCTCCCGTCTTTCTGCCTCAGTGTGCCGTCACCATTTCCTGGTTTGTGAGTGCCCTGTGGGGTTTTTCGTGCCTTTAATTATGCCCTGTACCCCATTATAGCACCAGGGGCTATTGTTCAACGCATTGTTATCCAAAAAGCATGCATGATGTGTATATATATATATATATATTTATATATGTTACATGGATATATATAATTTGTTATATAGCAAGTCTTATTAGCTTGTGTGTTGTGTGTGACTTTGTGTTTGACCTGTGTTTTTCTTATGGGGCCCTTCCTTTTTTCTCATTGTGTCTTTCAGGAGGACACCCTGTTCACATTAAAAAAGGGGGTCCTAGGGTCCCTTGGATAAATTGGGTTTTTACAAAATCCTCCCACTAGTGGACTTAAGGGGCATCCCGGGTAGCTTAATAGCGTAATTCCCGTTGGTCATTGCGACTACCATAAAAATCACCATATGGAGGCTTCCCAGGATACCGGGCTCGGGCTCCCTTCGGGGCAATCCCGGTAGTGTGTGGGTTGTGGGGTACTGGTTTGCATACCATGTGCTCAGCAGGCCATAATGCGGCAGTATGGGTCCCAGGCGTCTGAGTCAGTGCCGCCGGTCTCACCACCTACTCCACCCCGCCTGATCTGTACCCCAAGTGACACCGTCATTAGCAGGGAGTCGCAATCTGATGTATGTGCTTGTTTGGCCAACATAGAGAAATTGATTTCTAGCTCTGCGGCCGGAAAGGCCCCGGCTAAGAGGAGACATTTGTCACCGGCCGTGCCGGTTCTGGGCCTTGAGGATTATGATTATTCCCCTCTTGAGGAGGGGGAATTGTGTGCTGAGTCTGATGGCTCTGAGGATCAGCAGGTTTCGGATGCTGATGCTGGGCAGAAGCAGGGGGATGCTGTGGATACCCCCATTTATTGAGGTGCTGGCTATTTCTCTTCTGGCGTAGCCCCTCCGCAGAAGGGGGGGCATTTTTTTGGGACCTCTAAGCTTTGATTGGAGTTCCCAAATCAGAAGCACTTTGACAATCTGTTTCTTATAGAATGGGAAAGGCCTAGCTGGCTTCCCGGTGTTCCTCGGGGATGGGATAGAAGGTATCCCTTTCCGGTGGACGCGCTCAAGCGCTGGTCGTCTCCTCCCGAAGTCGATGCACCCATCTTGGGATTGTCCAACACATCTGTTGTGCACTCTCCAGATGCCACCACGCTAAAGGATGGTGAGGGCCGATGTATTGATCAATGGCATGTCATGCCTTTGCCAGCGTAGGTTTGGTCTTGCGTCCTGTTTGGCTGTGGAGCTCTTTGCTGTGGCTACCAGGTTTGTGATTAGGGGCCTGGTGAGTGGTTCCCAGTTTAATCCGGCCAGTGATGAATTGGCAGCGCTTACGTGGTGTGAATTGTTCATGACCTTAGACGACATAATAGGTATGTGTGGCAGAACCTCGGCGTTGCTGGTGGCTATTCGCCGATCGGTCTGGCCGCGCCAGTGGGCGGCTGACGTTGTGGTTAAGAAGTCATTTACAGGGCTACCCCTCCTGGGTATGCGTCTGTTTGGAGATAAATTGGATTTGGTGGCGAAAAGAGGAAAGCTACCACAACGCAAGAGGCAGCGTCGCTCCTTTCGGGGGGCAGGCTCCTTTTAATCTTTCCTTTCACGGTGCCAGAACAGGCAGTGGAGCTGCCTGCTCTACTTTCAGTGGTGACTCTTGGGGCAGAGGCAGAGGACGCGCCCGTCCTGGACCTGCCTGGGGTTCCAAGCCCGCGGCCAAGCCAGCTCAGCGATGAGGGGGCGCCCTCACTCTTGCGGGTGGGGGGACGGCTGCGGCACTTCACCCAGGTCTGGGCCTGGGAGGTCACAGACAACTCGGACTTGGAAGTGGTCTCTTCCGGGTACAAACTAGAGTTCGGGTTCTGTCCTCCTCCTAGATTCCCCAGACCTTGGGTCCCCTCGGACCCACGGGCTGTGCAGGGGCTCCGGTTGGCAGTGCAAATCTTCTGGACATGGAAGTCATATGCCCGGTGCCTCTCTCAGTGGGAGGCCGGGGCCATTTTTCCAACCTTTTCGCGGTGCCCCAAAAGGATGGGTCCATATGACCCATTCTGGTTTTGAAGCTTCTCAACAGGTTCTTCAGAACCAAGAAGTTCCGCATGGAGACTTTGTGCTCAGCCATCGATTCTCTTCATCAGGGGGTCTTCATGACGTCCATAGACATCAAGGATTCTTACCTTCATGTACCGATCTTTCCAGCACACCAGAGATTTCTTAGGTTGGTGGTGGGAGATCAGCATTGTCAGTCTGTGGACCTCCTGTTCAGGCTGACTTCGGCACCAAGGGTGTTCACCAAGGTGCTGGTGGGTGTAATGGCCCTTCTCAGAGCCCAGGGCATTCGTATTGTGCCGGTTCTGGACGACCTTCTCATTACGGCATCTCTCTCTCAGATAGGCGGAGCTAGACACCAGGACGGTGGTGACTACGCTGGAGAGGTTTGGATGGGTGGTCGACCACCCCAAGTCCTTTCTCTCCCCTTCAAGGGAGTTTTCATTTCTGGGCATGAATCCGGATACCATTCAGACCAGGGTGTTCTTGCCTCCATCAAGGGTGCAGATGTTCTGGACCTGATCCGCCTTCTTTTGTCCAAACCCACGGCCGTCTATCCAGCTAGGGATGAGGCTGGTGGGATTGATGGTGGCTTCTTTCAAGGCAGTTCCCTTTGCTCAGTTTCGTGTGAGTTAGCTCCAGCTCCATCTACTGTTGGCTTGGGACAGATACCTGCTGTCATTGGATCAGTCTATCATTCTTAGGGGCAGGTCTTTTCTGACCCCTTGTTGGTGGAAGGTCTCCACGGATGCCAGCCTGTCGGGCTGCGGGGGGGGGGGTCTGGAAGGTACATCAGTTCCAGGGGCTGTGGGGTCCTCAGGTGGCCCACACCCCCATCAATGTCTTGGAGTTGTGAGCCATTCGGTTGGTACTGTCACGCTTAACGCATCTCCTCCAGGGTTTACTGGTTTGGGTTCGATCAGATAATCGGACTGCGGTCGCTTATATCAATCACCAAGGAGGGTCTCGCAGCAGGAGTGCCCTCGGGGAAGTTTCTCTGATTCTTGCATGGGCAGAGAGCAATGTCCCATGCATCTCAGCTGTGTACATTCCGGGAGTGGAAAACATAGAGGCGGACTCCCTGAGCAGGGGATCCTCTCGCTGAGGGGAATGGTCGCTCAACCACATGGTATTCCGGTCCCTCTGTCGCAAGTGGGGGATTCTTATAGAATGGGAAAGGCCTAGCTGGCTTCCCGGTGTTCCTCGGGGATGGGATAGAAGGTATCCCTTTCCGGTGGACGCGCTCAAGCGCTGGTCGTCTCCTCCCGAAGTCGATGCACCCATCTTGGGATTGTCCAACACATCTGTTGTGCACTCTCCAGATGCCACCACGCTAAAGGATGGTGAGGGCCGATGTATTGATCAATGGCATGTCATGCCTTTGCCAGCGTAGGTTTGGTCTTGCGTCCTGTTTGGCTGTGGAGCTCTTTGCTGTGGCTACCAGGTTTGTGATTAGGGGCCTGGTGAGTGGTTCCCAGTTTAATCCGGCCAGTGATGAATTGGCAGCGCTTACGTGGTGTGAATTGTTCATGACCTTAGACGACATAATAGGTATGTGTGGCAGAACCTCGGCGTTGCTGGTGGCTATTCGCCGATCGGTCTGGCCGCGCCAGTGGGCGGCTGACGTTGTGGTTAAGAAGTCATTTACAGGGCTACCCCTCCTGGGTATGCGTCTGTTTGGAGATAAATTGGATTTGGTGGCGAAAAGAGGAAAGCTACCACAACGCAAGAGGCAGCGTCGCTCCTTTCGGGGGGCAGGCTCCTTTTAATCTTTCCTTTCACGGTGCCAGAACAGGCAGTGGAGCTGCCTGCTCTACTTTCAGTGGTGACTCTTGGGGCAGAGGCAGAGGACGCGCCCGTCCTGGACCTGCCTGGGGTTCCAAGCCCGCGGCCAAGCCAGCTCAGCGATGAGGGGGCGCCCTCACTCTTGCGGGTGGGGGGACGGCTGCGGCACTTCACCCAGGTCTGGGCCTGGGAGGTCACAGACAACTCGGACTTGGAAGTGGTCTCTTCCGGGTACAAACTAGAGTTCGGGTTCTGTCCTCCTCCTAGATTCCCCAGACCTTGGGTCCCCTCGGACCCACGGGCTGTGCAGGGGCTCCGGTTGGCAGTGCAAATCTTCTGGACATGGAAGTCATATGCCCGGTGCCTCTCTCAGTGGGAGGCCGGGGCCATTTTTCCAACCTTTTCGCGGTGCCCCAAAAGGATGGGTCCATATGACCCATTCTGGTTTTGAAGCTTCTCAACAGGTTCTTCAGAACCAAGAAGTTCCGCATGGAGACTTTGTGCTCAGCCATCGATTCTCTTCATCAGGGGGTCTTCATGACGTCCATAGACATCAAGGATTCTTACCTTCATGTACCGATCTTTCCAGCACACCAGAGATTTCTTAGGTTGGTGGTGGGAGATCAGCATTGTCAGTCTGTGGACCTCCTGTTCAGGCTGACTTCGGCACCAAGGGTGTTCACCAAGGTGCTGGTGGGTGTAATGGCCCTTCTCAGAGCCCAGGGCATTCGTATTGTGCCGGTTCTGGACGACCTTCTCATTACGGCATCTCTCTCTCAGATAGGCGGAGCTAGACACCAGGACGGTGGTGACTACGCTGGAGAGGTTTGGATGGGTGGTCGACCACCCCAAGTCCTTTCTCTCCCCTTCAAGGGAGTTTTCATTTCTGGGCATGAATCCGGATACCATTCAGACCAGGGTGTTCTTGCCTCCATCAAGGGTGCAGATGTTCTGGACCTGATCCGCCTTCTTTTGTCCAAACCCACGGCCGTCTATCCAGCTAGGGATGAGGCTGGTGGGATTGATGGTGGCTTCTTTCAAGGCAGTTCCCTTTGCTCAGTTTCGTGTGAGTTAGCTCCAGCTCCATCTACTGTTGGCTTGGGACAGATACCTGCTGTCATTGGATCAGTCTATCATTCTTAGGGGCAGGTCTTTTCTGACCCCTTGTTGGTGGAAGGTCTCCACGGATGCCAGCCTGTCGGGCTGCGGGGGGGGGGTCTGGAAGGTACATCAGTTCCAGGGGCTGTGGGGTCCTCAGGTGGCCCACACCCCCATCAATGTCTTGGAGTTGTGAGCCATTCGGTTGGTACTGTCACGCTTAACGCATCTCCTCCAGGGTTTACTGGTTTGGGTTCGATCAGATAATCGGACTGCGGTCGCTTATATCAATCACCAAGGAGGGTCTCGCAGCAGGAGTGCCCTCGGGGAAGTTTCTCTGATTCTTGCATGGGCAGAGAGCAATGTCCCATGCATCTCAGCTGTGTACATTCCGGGAGTGGAAAACATAGAGGCGGACTCCCTGAGCAGGGGATCCTCTCGCTGAGGGGAATGGTCGCTCAACCACATGGTATTCCGGTCCCTCTGTCGCAAGTGGGGGATTCCGGAGGTAGATCTCTTTGCCTCACGTTACAATCACAAGCTCCCAACGTTTGTGTCTCTGGCTCAGGATCCTCTGGCCCTGGCAGTGCACGTCATGTCTCTTGCCTGGAGGGATCTGGGGTTTCTGTATCTGTTTCCCCCCTTCTCCACGGTAGGCAAGGTGCTGTGCAGGCTGGCCCAGAGGGTGCACCAGCAATTCTGGTGGCCAAGGTGGCCACGGCAGCTGTGGTTCGCAGCCGTCGTACGGCTGGCGGTGGATTAGTACAGGTTGCCCCTGTTTCCGGGTCTATCACTCAAGGTCAACTTCGTTACCCCAATTTACTAATGCTGGCTTTGACGACGTGGCTGCTGAAACCTCCATTCTACAGGAAGAAGGTTTGCCTGTTGATGGTGATTCAGACACTGGTTAGAGCTGGGTAGGGTTCTTCCTCTAACATCTACTACAGGACTTGGAGGTCCTATATTGCTTGGTGTAAGGCTAGGGCCTTGTCTTGCAGGGTGTTTCGTTTCCTAGGATTTGGGATTTTCTTTTGCTCGGCCGGGACCTGGGGTTCCAGCTTAGTACCTTGAAAGGGCAGGTCTCTGCCCTGGCGGTTTTCTTTCAAAGGTCCTTTGATCTTCGTCCTTTGGTTAAGACTTTCTTCCAGGGGGGTCACTCATGTGCGACTCTCTCGAAAGCCTTTGTTGCCTGTTTGGGATTTGAATTTGGTTCTGTCGGCCCTTCTGGGGCCTCCTTTTGAGCCGGTGCAGGATGTTGCACTTTCTATGCTCTCACAGAGGGTTGCCTTTTTGGGGCGTGTCTCTGAGTTGGGCGGATCTGTCCATTCCGGCCCCTTATTTTGAAAGACACCAGGACAAGGTGGTCTTTCGCTTTAAGCCAGATTTCCTTCCTAAGGTGGTTTTCTGCCTTCCTTCTCAATCAGGAGGTGGTTCTTCCTTCCTTGTGTCCTAAGCCTAGCAATGACAAGGAGAGGGTCCTGCACTATTTGGATGTGGTTCATTGTGTGCAGTTCTGTTTGGTGGCTACTTCTCCCTTTCGTAGGACGGACGCCTTGTTCGTGGTGCCCTTTGGGCCCAGGAAGGGGTTGGCGCCCGCCAAGTCTACCATTAGTAATTGGATACGTCAGGCTATTGTTGGGGCCTATACTGCCGAGGGGAGGGTTCCCTCTTTTCAGATCACTGCTCATTCCACTCGTGCTGTTGGGGCTTCCTGAGCTTTTCAGCTCCAGGCTTCTGTTAAACAAGTTTGTAAGGCTGTTATTTGGTCTTCTGTTCATATTTTTTTCAGGTATTATAAAGTTGATGTGCGGGCCTCAGCGGATGCTGTTTTTGGCCGCAAAGTTCTGCAAGCTGCAGTGGTTTAAGTTTGTGCATTATTGCCTTGTTTTGGATCCCTGCCCTTTATGGACACTGCTATTGGATGTCCCAAGTGTAATGACTATTCTGAAGCGGGGTGTGTGACATACTTAGAATAATACCATTTTGTGATTACTCACCTGTAAAATGGGTATTATAAGTTTGTCACACACCCCGCTTCATCCCGCCCTTATTTTATTCTGGATCCTCTATAGGGTGTACCTTGTTTTGGTTAATAGGTTTTCATTGGCTCTTCCTGGTCCCCTTACTGCTTTCCTATACTGGGGAGTGTGTGGGAGGTCCCAGGTATTTATGGACCAGGAGGGGCTTCTTTTTTTCTAGTCATCTCTGCAGAAGTTCGCCCTCTACTGGACATAACCCAAGTGTAATGACTATTCTGAAGCGGGGTGTGTGACATACTTATAATGCCCATTTTCCAGGTGAGTAATCACAAAATGGTATTTTCAGTTTTCACTGTTGGGTTAGAAATGCTCTCCTTGCCTCTCAAAACTCTGTCTCCCCATAATAATCTAAAATCATTTGGATAACCCCCAAAATGTCTACCCTCGTCTTTTATAGTGGTTTTTCCCTTGTGGATAGTGGAAAATACTGGATTTTTAATATATCATTTCTTAAATCTAGAATCTGGTTGGCATAGTAACTACTGTAGTAAAGCCTAACTATTGACTTTTTAAATTTCTGAATAGTAAGGAAATGTTAGATCCTGTCAGTTTTTTTGCACAAACGAAGCAGCCAACACCCAGCTTTGGACCAGGACTTTAAGTGTGTTTTTAATATTTTACCCAGCTCCCTGGGCATTACTAATTGAAAGGTTAGGACAGGGCAGCCTGCGGGACAATGATCCTTTTTTTTATTAGTATGACCGGTGAGCCAATAGATTGCTTCTATGCTTTTCTTGTGAGATCTGTTTTGCCCAAAGTAATTTAAAAAACTGCCCCAGGGCCCAATGGTTGCTGTTATAGAGTTTTTCATGCTGAGTACACTGCGTTAAACCGGACCTTCAGCGTAATTTAATGAAAAGCCCAAACTCTTAAAAAACGGTTCCCCAGCATCTAAAATTAATATATTTTACGTTTTTAGTCACTAACTTATTATTCTTTCCCCCACTGGGCTGCAACGCTGTTCAGGAATTTAGGATACGGGCGCCGCCATCTTGACTCAGAAGCATCACACTTACTGAGAAGAGGAGAGTGGGATAAGGTACAGGGGGGCGGGTTATAGCTGTGCTTTGCTCAGACAGAGCAGAGCTGGGGTCAGGTAAAGTTCAGCAGTCCCAGAATGCAGAGCAGCTCAGTCAGGAGGCACTTCCTGTTTGCAGGCTGCCTGATAAGATGGCGGCTTCCATAAGCCGCCATCTTGGATGTTTAAAGGCTCATAACATGCAGTAGGTGCAGGTAGGATGATTTTTAATGTGACCAATCTGTATGTACAGGGTGTGGGAAACATATAAGATAGACTCTTATTCAGAGTGAAGGTCCACTTTAAGTGTAATATTAACCAGTTGCTAACCCTAGCCTGCCTGACCTATGTTTTGGTCTTTGCCTTTAACAGAAACTTAGCATGGCCATGCTAAGTTGACTTTTTACACTTGACTAGCCTCTATTTTAAAACTTGGGAATTCTTCCTCCTTATTTTACCCATCTGTGTATGTAGTCAGTGTATACATGCCTGGAGTGGTGGGCTGCCCCAATGACAGTGCGTAGTTAGAGGGTTAAGGCGCTATGACTTCAGTCATTCAAACCTGCAACCCTCCGGTCACAAGTCCGTTCCCTTACCTCTAGGCCATGACTTCTCACGACTGTTTAATGTTTGATTGTGTACCACTTTCTATCAAGCAATTAGAGAATCCAGGCTGAATCTTTGTTTATGGTCCTGAAAAGTTAAAATTCATGCACAGGAGAGTGATTCTCACGTTCAGTCCCAGAATGAGTTTCTTGTTTTTCCTCTTCAACCTATAAGGATGTCATCTGGATAACCCAACTCAGATGCTGAAAACCTGTAGCTGTTATGTAATCCTTTAAGTAAAATAAACTAGTTCTTATTTGTCTTAATAAAGTAACTCATGGGGTGTGAATTAACATGCACAAAAGGAGGAACAGCACCCAAGAAATGTACTTTTTATGGTGTTGGATGATCTCTGCCACTGTGTGTATCCCCGTAGATAACACAAAAACTCACCTCTTACTGGTTCTCACATGGATTGCTTTGCCCATTAGTGACACTCGTTCGATAGAAGAAAACCACAACCCTGGTGGGAAATGCTTTCATTTGGAATGTATTAGTGAACCACCCTCTTTAATATTAGGGTATTTAATATTAGGGTAGTTTTTTTAATATTAGGGTATTTTGCATTACAGCTTTTTTAATTGAAGTTTCACATAATGTTATCATATGCAGTGTAAAGAGCTGGTCTGAACTCAAAATGAACTTTTTTTTGTAGTTTTTCACATGCTTCATTCAAAAATGAGGTTGTAAATGATACCTCAGCGTGCTATGCAAAGTAAGCAATAAGAACGTTTTAGTATTATATTTTCTTTGTAAAATTTTGTAATATGATATAACAGAAGTTGAAAAAGAAAACAAAATCTAAACCCACTGTAGTTTAAGACCATGTCAAATCTAAAGCCTACTGAAATGCTAAAATGCCACCAGATGGCGCTTGTGAGTGTTCTAATAGCGTGTAGAGAACACAGTAGGAAAATAGCAATTGAATGTGAAAACTAATTTAGAGTCTTCCCCATGCCAGGCTCTTCTCTTATGAGAAGGTGACCTCCAGAGCAAATGATAAGAAAACACAAGACAAAGGCTTTTGGGATTTCAAGAAGATGTTTTTTGAAGCTTAGAGTTTTCGTTAAAAGTGTCACTGTGCCTGTGTAAGAAATTAAAAGCTCTGTAAATCTTGTTACATTGTTAATTGGTGCTCTCTATAAATAGATTGAGGGCGGGGGTCTAAATTCTGAGCTTTAACCTAATATAAAACAGATAGAGAGGAATTAGTAAAAGGCAGCAGTTTTTGTTTTTTTTTTTTACAGCGGGCTAGAATCTTTTGTAAGCTATACCTATACAAGAATCTTTACAGACAGGCGCTAAATTCACATTATAAGTATCTTGGCTCCCTAACTGTTCACTTTTGCCAGTCTACACGCTCTCAAAAGAATTGTTAGGATGATACCTCCTGTTATATAGCCATGATGCTGCTTTTTGTGTATGTCTGTGAAAGTACTCAGATTGTTCCAAGTGTCTGTGAAAAAGGGGATTAACACTTCTGAGCAGTAATATACCATATATCAGCATAAATATGAATGTATTGATTTGCTGTTGCATAACTTTGCAGAATACAAAGAAGCAAGGAAAAGACAGACAAGCAAAGGAAGGGGAGCAGCCATTCCCCCTGTGCACACAAGCATTGGTGTGTCCACAGTGTCACAGTGTCTGATGCAACTCCGAGTTCTTAAATAAAAGTTGGTCATGATTAAATAGTATCATGTGGCTGAGCAGCAAAAGCGGTTCTAGACCTCTGCTTTAATCGGACCAACACCCTTAGAACAAACAGTGTTCATGTGCATACCTTCCCAGGGATTGCTGCACATAAAAAAAGAATTTACCATTTTGTAACTGTTGCTGTGGTAAATTTTACAACCAAAATGGGAGGAAGTGCTGCTGGGTTTCCTGACACTGTGCATTGGGGGTTGTATCAGTTTAATCCAGGCTGCAGCATGGCTGAGATGCTGGTAAAGAAAGCTCCAAAATGGCCGCTACCAGGAGAAAATCTATGAGGCGGCATTTCAGCTTTGAGTGGGTGCAGGAGCAAATGTAAGCGCAGTATCATGAATGCAGATGGGGCAAAGGAGTTTTGGGTGGTTTCTAACTGTACCAGGCTGCAGGTTGGGTTTCATTAGTTTTATTCAGCAGCGCTAAAGGATGAATCCTCTGCAGAGCTGATAGGCCCTCCTCAAAATTCATTTACATGTCGCATAATTTTGTGTGGGACTGCTGAACTTTAAAGTTCAAGTTTATTCATAAGTATTAAATATTTATATACTTGCAGAGTGTAAGATAAGCTTTGTAAAAACTGCTGACCATATAAACTTTAGAATGTTTTTTTAGATTTGGTTTATAGCTATATTTATTACGATTCCATTTTTGAGAATTGTACATTCAGCCAGATGTCTTGTCTAATTACAGCTACTAGGTCACAAAAGAATCCTATGCAAGTATCTTAATGTATATGTTTAGGAGAATATAACATATACAAATGTAGTTTGTAAGTGAAGCTGAGCTGTATGGGTATTTTCCAGTCTGTAAATCGACCCTGGTAATCTCTTTTATACTCTTAAGAGTTCATAGCTAACCTGATAGTCAAGTGAGATGTTCGATATGAGGCTATTACTTGCTCTTATAAAAGCAACCTGTTATGTCGGTTATTTCCGTTGTCATCGATTTATCTAATCCAGAAGAAACACTACAGATTAATATATGTATATACACAGTATACAGGAGCACCTCAATAAATTATGATATCAAAGGGTAGATTATTCTAAGTATACAGCACGTCCTTTTCCAGAATATTCCTTACACTTGGGTAATACATCCACAAGATGGCGCTGGACTGCAGAAAACAGCTTGTGGCCCCTCCTGGCCCTATATAAGCCAGGGACCTCCCACAAATTCCCTACTTCATTTCTGCAGTCTGCGCTGAGAAGATAGAAGAGAGCTCTCTTGTGGCGCAGGTGAGCGGGCTTATTGCCTGCGGCCCTGCAAGACTATTCCCACCCGTTCCGTCCCATTTACTGCCTCCCAGCCTCGGCTGATAAGGTTCGGGTGAAGGTAGGCGATTGAAGCACTATAGTGCTGAGGAGCTAGACTCCTACCGCAGTCCCTGCTCTAACAGGGTAGGCGGTTTAGGCTAATGGTGAGCCTTTTGGGATGCCCCCACTGCCTCATGGTTTTTGCCAGGTTATCCTGTGCAGTTAAACCCTATTCCCATTCCCCCTCCACCCTCACTCATATTAGCACCTGGGCGCCGTTTCCCCCTGGGAATTCTGCCGTTATCCTCCCTCACTGATCTCGGGGGGGGGGGGGGTTGTCTAGTGTTTTATGACAAGCACATATTTGTGCTTGTCACTTTATTAACACGCACCACCGCGCGTTTGTACTGCGGTCCGCGGCTGGCAGCCCCATTCACCTCAGAGCTGCCGGGCCGCTACTGGCCGGCCAGATCACATGGGCGCGCTTCGCGCTCTTCGGGGGGGGCGGGCTCTGTGGATGATGCAATTTACCTCATATCTCTACGGCCCGCCCCTCGAGGTTGCGGACGTCATTTTGTTTTCTTCCTGTCACTGCTGTCTCCTTGCGGTCTGTGAGTTCCCCGGTGGGGTGAATTTTTCTGATTTTTTTCTTATGCCTTATTCTCATGGGATTATTTGTTGTGTCTTTCAGGCGGGGTAATGCTTCGGTCCTGTGGTTTCTCCCGGCCCTCTCCCCTCATTATCTCCCACTTCCCTAGAGGTTCATTGGGGCATCTCGGGTAGCTCTTTAGCATTAACCCTTACTGGCCTACTGTGCCTTTCAAATCACCATATGGAGGCTTCTGGGGATAATGCGCCTGGGGTTCCTTCGGGACAAGCCCAGCTATGTGTTGCGTGTGGGGTATCCCCAATCGGTGATGATGTCAGGGTATGTGTATCCTGCGCCCCCATCAGGTACTTGCACTGCAGTCTGGGTTACCTGTTGCTATGCCTGCAACCCCCTCGGGCTTCGCCTACCCCCCCACGCCTGCATCTGACCCACTACGAGGAGCATACCAGCGGGGAGTCTCAGCCTGAATTGGCTGCACGGGTGGCCTGCATTGAGAAACATATTGCTGGGTCTGTCTCGCGTAAGGCTTCTGCTAAGAAGCAGCATTTATCTCCTGCCATCTCCCTCTTTCCTGTGGAAAATGAGGACATTTTTGACACTACTGGTTATTCCCCCCTGGAGGAGGGGGAATTGTTCTCTGATTCAGAATCATCTGAGGAGCAGCCTAGGGTTTATGGTGGTACAGGGTCTCCCTTTGGGGGAAGATCTATGGTCCTCAGATGACACTGACAGGCTTTTGGCTCATATTTTTGAAGTGCTCTGTATCTCCCCTCCTGCTGTGGCTCCACAGCAGCAGGGTGAGCTCTTTCATACGGTTAAACCACGTTTGGAATTCCCTGAGCAGTCCCACTTTAATAATCTGGTGCTCAAAGAATAGGAGCGGCCTAGCAAGCTGCCAGGGGTGCCCAAGATTTGGGACAAAAGGTATCCCTTTCCTGGTGATGTGCTTAAGCGTTGGTCATGTCCTCCCGAGGTGGACGCGCCCCTTCTGGGGCTGTCCAATACATCTGTCATGCATTCTCCTGAAACTACTACCCTGAGGGATGGTGAGAACCGGCGTATGGACCAACTGGCTTGCCATGCCTTTGCCTGTGTGGGGACCGCGCTACACCCGGTTTGTGCCTCTGCCATTATAGCTATTGCTATTAAGGGTTTGCTTAAGAGCCTCTTAGAAGGGGCCTCTGATGACGCGGGAGGAGAAGAGTATAGATCTCTCCTGCTTTGTTATGAATTTGTTGTATACGTCTTGTCTCCTATAGATGATGCCATTAGAATGTGTGGTAGAACCTCTGCCCTGTTGGTGGCTAAATGCCGCTCTGTCTGGCTACGTCAGTGGGTAGCTGATAATGCTGCTAAGAAGGCTCTCACTGGTTTCCCTTTCAAGGGCCTGCGCCTTTTTGGTGAACGCTTGGATTTGTTTGCCAAGGGCGGTAGGTTACCTCAACGTAGGAGGCCGTCTCGTTCCTTTCGGGGGATGGGTGCCCTTCTCCCATCCTTCCGTGGTTCCAGACCTGGCCGAGGAGTCTCCTTTACTGGGGCCCGCGGAGATCACTGGGAAAGGGGCAGAGGACGTGGCCGTCCTGGCCTCTCCTGGGGTCCTAAGCCAAAATCCTCACCCAAGCCTCCTCAGGCATGAAGGAGCGCCCTCACCCATCCGGGTGGAGGGGCAGCTTCGGCTCTTTGCTCACGTCTGGGGGCTTCACGTCTCAGACCGGTGGATTCAGGAGCTAGTGTCCTCCAGTTACAAGATAGAGTTTGCAGCCTGCCCCCCCCCCCCAAGATTCATCAAATCCCAGATGGCTCTAAACCCCCTGTCAGCTCAGGGTCTGTGCCTTGCTGTCCAAAACCTGAGTTGGGGGTTATCTGCCAGGTGCCTTTGAGGGAAAGGTGCAGAGACTACTATTCCAATCTTTTCAATGTTCCCAAAAAAGATGGGTCCATCAGACCTATCCTGGATTTAAAGTGCCTCAACAAATTTGTCAGATTCAAACACTTTCGCATGGAGACCTCTGTAGACATCAAGGACGCTTACCTTCATGTACCAATCTTTCCAGGTCATCAGAGATTCCTCAGGTTCGCTCTGGAGGATCAGCACTATCAATTTGTGGCTCTGCCTTTCGGTATCACCTTGGCTCCCATGGTATTCACCAAGGTACTGGCGGGCGTACTTGCTCTGCTGAGATCTCAGGGCATTCGCATCCTTCCTTACTTAGACGACATTCTCATCATGTCTCAATCTCTCCAGCAGGCCGAGCTGGATACTCAGCTGGTGGTGTCCACACTGGAGTCCTTCGGCTGGGTGATCAACCACCCCAAGTCTTTCCTGTCACCGTCAATGGTGAGGTCCTTTCTGGGCATGACTCTGGATACAGCTCAGGTCAAGATTTTTCTCCCTCAGCAGAAGGTGGAGAGTCTTCAGGCCCAAGCCAGGTTCCTTATGTATTGCCCTCATCCCTCCATCCGGCAGGGGATGCAGCTGGTGGGCCTGATGGTGTCTTGCTTCTAGGCGGTTCCATACGCTCAGTTTCACATGAGACCTCTTCAACGTCACCTCTTATCAGTTTGGGATCGGGACCCTCGGTCCCTGGATCAGGTGTTGGTTCTGTCCCCTCTGGCCAGACGGTCTCTCTCGTGGTGGCTGGACTCAAGAAACCTGTTGGTGGGCAGATCCTTTCTGACCCCGTGCTCGGAGACAGTCACCACAGATGCCAGTCTGACAGGTTGGGGGGGGGGCTTCTGGAAATCCCTGAAATTCCAGGGTCAGTGGGGCCCTCAGGAGGCCCACACCCTTATCAACATTCTGGAATTGAGGGCCATAGGGTTGGTTCTCGCCCAATTGACTCCACACCTCCGGGGTCGGGTGGTTCAGGTCCGCTCGGACAACCAGACGGCGATTGCCTACGTCAATCATCAGGGAGGGACCCGGAGCAAGAGGGCCCTCAAGGAAGTGTCCTTGATACTGTCTTGGGTGGAGGAGAATGTTCCCTGCATCTCGGCTGTGTACATCCCGGGGGTGGAGAATCTGGAGGCAGACTCCCTCAGCAGGGGGACCTCTCGTCTGGGAGAATGGTCCCTCAGCAGCAGGGTGTTTCGCTCCCTGTGCCACCGCTGGGGTCAGCCAGATGTGGATCTGTGTTTGCGTCCCGTCACAATCACAAGCTTCCAGTCTTTGTCTCTCTGTCCCAGGACCCTCTGGCCTTGGCCATGGATGCACTAGCAATGTCTTGGAAGAGCTTTCAGCTTCTCTATGTGTTCCCTCCTTTTCCTCTGTTGGGCAAGGTGCTACGCAAGATTGCTCAGGAAGGGGTGCCAACCATTCTGGTGCCCCCCTGTTGGCCAAGAAGGGTGTGGTTCTCAGACGTCGTGCAGTTGGCAGTAGATTAGTATGTTCTGCCCAAGGATCCAGACCTGTTCACTCAGGGGCAGTTATGCCATCCCAATTTACAAACGCTGGCATTAACGGCCTGGCTGCTGAAACCTCCATCTTGATGGAAAAGGGGCTGCCTGCCTCTGTTGTTAATACCATGATTCGGGCTAGGAAGAAGTCCTCGTCATCCATCTACTATAGGGTCTGGCATGCTTACATTGACTGGTGTGAGTCTAAGTCGCTTCCCTGTAGGGTTTTCTATCCCTAGGATTCTGGAATTCCTGCAACATGGTTTGGATCTATAACTTAGTACCCTCAAAGGTTATGTTTCTGCTTTGGCCATTTTCTTCCAAAGATCCTTTGCTCACCATCGTCTGGTCAAGACTTTCTTTCAAGGGGTTACTCACGTGCGTCCTCCACGTAAGCCTATATTACCAGTAGGGGACTTGAACTTGGTCTTATCTGCCTTGCAGGGGTCTCCCTTTGAGCCTTTACGTGAGGCCCCTTTGTCCATTTTGACTCTTAAGGTAGTCTTTTTGGTGGCTATCACTTCTGTTAGGCGTGTTTCTGAGTTGGCGGCACTTTCCATCAAACCCCCTTACTTTGAGAGACACCAGGACAAGGTGGTGTTTCGCTTTAAAGTGGACCAACACCCAGGGGGGATCGGCCTGGGAATCTATAAGATTCCCGGACCGATCAGATCCCTCCCCGCGGGGCATCCGAAATCGGGATGTCCCGCGGGGAGGAACCCCCCAGGAGGCCCACAATCCTTACCTTACCGGCGATCCAACGGCGCATGCGCGAGACTCGGCCGCGTCTCTCGCTTCCCTCTAGCTGGGCGCGCTCCCGCGCCGGCCGTTTTGTGAATGGCCGGCGCAGGTGCGCTCCCTGTTAGAGGGAAACGAGAGACGCAGCCAATGACAGCGCTCTGGTATGCGCGTCCAAGCGGCTTTGGCCGCGCATACCAGAGCGGCTCTGAGCGCTGTCATTGGCCGGATGAGGTCACGTGGGAGCGGGGAGAGGTGAGTTTTTGCGGCGATCGGGGGGGTTTCACACAGCGGATTGGGGTGCCCCACCTAAGTGGACCAACACCCAGGATAGTCAAAATCCTGGGTGTTGGTCCACTTTTGGTCCACTTTAAGCCAGATTTTCTGTGTCTGCCTTTCATCTCAATCAGGACATTGTTTTGCCTTCTCTATGCCCTAATCCTAGTAACCTTAAGGAGCGGGTTTTACACTCTCTGGATGTGGTCAGGACTCTCAGGACTCAGGAAGTTCTATTTGGTGGCTACTGAATCCTTCAGGAAGACTGATGCTCTTTTTGTGCTCCCGTCTGGACCTAAGAAGGGTCTGGCTCCAGCTAAGTCCGCTATCAGCAAGGGGATCCGCCAGGCTATGGTACAGGCCTATTCTGCTAAGGGGAAGGAGAGTCCCTTCCACCTTACTGCTCATTCTACTCGTGCTATTGGTGCCTCTTGGGCTTTTCAGCACCAAGCTTCTGTTGAACAAGTTTGCAAGGCCGCTACTTGGTCTTCTGGTTATACCTTTTCTAAGTTTTACAAGGTTGATGTTAGGGCCTCAGGTGATGCTGCTTTTGGTCGCAAAGTTCTGTAGGCGCCAGTGGTTTAAACTGCCGCTGTTACTTTTTGGGATCCCACCCTACCTTACGGACACTGCTATTGGATGTCCCAAGTGTAAGGAATATTCTGGAACAGGACGTGCTGTATACTTAGAATAAAACAATTCTGCGATTACTCACCTGTAGAATTGGTATTATACGTATACAGCACGTCCTGTTCCATCCCACCCTTGTTATCATTATTCTTAGTTACCTCTGTATGGTGATTGTTCATATGTTCATTTTTGAATTCTGGTTATTATTGTTCTCCCGGCTTCTTGTTAACTGCTTGTCAATACTGGGGAATTTGTGGGAGGTCCCTGACTTATATAGGGCCGGGAGGGACCACAAGCTGTTTTCTGCAGTCCAGCGCCATCTTGTGGATGTATTACCGGTACCCAAGTGTAAGGAATAATCTGGAACAGGACGTGCTGTATACGTATAATACCAATTCTACAGGTGAGTAATCACAGAATTGTTTTATTCTAAGTATACAGCACGTTTTTTTTTTTCAGTTATGTAGTTCAGTATTTTGGAGTTAGCTATCAAAGCAACACTGCAGCAATGCTACAGGCTGATCACCCCTATGCCAAGCCGCATTGATGCAGTGGCCCCTTGTATTCATGGCACTGATGCAGTAATTCATGCAAAAAGGAGCCTGAACCAAATAATCAGTGCATACACTGTACAAACCTTTCAGTAGGCTCACAATACTGTATTTAAATTCATACCTCTTCAGCGATCCCACATGTGGGAGCCGGGAGCAGCATCCATTTGGCTACTACTAATTCCCATACCTGGCTTTTCTAAGTGTAATGGAGTATATAGCCCCAATAAAAGTGGGGCCCCTGGATTTTATTTCACTTGTGGGGAGATATATAAAGGATCTTCCCTCTAATGATCTAGCATGTTTATATGGATTGATAATAAATCATCAATAACTAATCAATTAAAGAATTGATAAATAATTAAATACATTTTCAAGATAAGCCACCATTATATTTCACACATTTTTGTCTAGCCAGCCAGATCCTAATTCTTCCTATTTAGTTCACAAATCATTTTGGATACCCTTCTCCAGTCACTATTATAAGTACATTGCTATGGAAAACTGGTTGTTGAACGATCCCTTCCTTTTTCATGTAACAAACTTGACAGATTCTGAAGAGTCACATACATTCAAAGCATTCACAAAGTCCAAACAGCTTAGAAACCCCCAGCCCTTGAGCTAGCTTGGAAGCACGGATAGATCTCTGCAAATCCTTAACAAGTAATCTGTATCATGTGTCCAGCTCACCAAAACCATAAAACTTAACATTTAATATTTCCATTAAAAGCATACATGTCCTGTGTAAGGTGTAGTCTCATCTTGCCATCCTCAAAAGGTGATGCATTTTGGAGTAAGATATCCCTTAATCATACCTTAATTCTGGGGAAAGATGTTCCACTATAAGAAGGCTTTCCTTCATGTGGTGGGCGCCATTGTGCTAGTGCATGAGAATTCACATGAACGAGCGCACCGCCCGGATCGCTGATAGGCTGAAAGGGAATGGTGTCATATGTTAGGACCTGATTGGTTAGTAAAGGAACACTGAGGTGCACCCATTTAATAGTGTCCTACACTGCATGATTTTAAGGCATTTACTATATGGCAAAGGGGAGAGAGAAAATAAATAAATTCCAATCCTATCCCCACCCAGACGCCAGATAATAATAAAGTAGCGTATATGCATGATCCATACCCAAATGCTGTTGTTTTGGATTGATTGATTTATGTAAGGTATGATTAAAGGGTATCTTACCCCAAAACAGGTCACCTTTTGAGGGGGGTGAGATGAGACTACACCTCACACAGGACATGTATGTTTTTAATGGAAATATTTAATGTTTAAGTTTTATGGTTTTGGTGAGCTGGACACCTTATACACATACGTTGAAAGCATGCAAGAAAGTTTCTGTTCATTTCTATATAGTATGTGTGTATATGTATACAAAGCATGCTATGCCTTACAAATTGTACGGTTGGTTAAATGTATCTGGCAACAGATGTGCACCAGATGTGGCACGCAGCAGCTAATCCTTTTACTAAATAGCAAAAAATAAATACAAATTAACCACTACTAGTAACAGTGGTATCTTTGCTATAAACATTTTTCAGATATGTTATCTATAATCAAGTAGCAACATATTTGATCAATAATAATAAATCATTTGCTACTGGTTGAAATAGCACCATTTTTATTTTATTGAAAGTGATATAGGTAACCTAAAGCTGAATTTTATAAATTAAAGTATGCTTTCTCAAAGTAGCCATCATAGCCATCACATAGCCAATACACACATGGAATTGGTGGAGATTTTTCGAATTGTGGTGCACTTAAAGGTTAGTTTCACCCACCCGACCTGTTGGGCTTAATGGGCTTTTAGTCTGAAGACAGCGCTGCCCATTCTATAATTTGAATGCTGCCATAGTTGTTCTCTTCTAAGATAGTCTTGATAGAGCTTGTCAACCTTTCTTACCACGTGAGTCACATCAAGGACTAAGAGATGGCCAAGAGCCATATTCAACATGAATAAGTTGTAGATGAAGGCGGGGTTTCTAGGGAAACCCACCCCCTCCTGTAATGTATGTAGTCATGTAGGAGAGATCGCAGAGAGGCTCTGCCTCTGTATAAAAGGCCACTCTTTGTGGCAGATCAGTCATTTCCTGGCTGGCAGCCTTGCCACCACCAAAAGAAGAGACAGATGGGGCACTGAGGGACTCGAAGATCGAAGGATGTCCCAGTAATATATCTTAAACACCTCTGCGGAAGGAAGGTGCCCGCGGGGGCAGAAGAAAGAATAATGGGAAAGTAGTGAAATGTAAAATAATACGTTTTTGGTGTGGTATGGTTTTCTTACACTTGGGGTGAGCTGGTAAGGGGTCCAAGGGAGTAGGGGCTGCCCTGTCATCTGCTGGCATTGGTGGGTGACATGGTGGTATCCCGCCTGATTATCCATGCCCCTATTGGGACGCCCCAAACCCATACCGAAGAGCATTAAGGCTGGTAAACCTGCAGGGCCAGACGGCAGCCTCTGAGTCCTGGATAACCAGCCCTTATGCCTGGTGCCAGGGCTAGTTGAGGGGGTAATTTTTTTCTTTTTTAATATAGTAAAAATAAATGTAATTTTCATAGAAAAAAGCCTTTCCGACTATTGCAGCTTTGTACAGGAGGGAAATGCTGTCACACAAAAACCCAGTCTCGCCCAAAACTCCCTGTAAAACACACTCCATGAATCACACGAGTTTACCCATATATTTTGATTCCACTACCCCCATAATATTTGCCACACATAAGCGCATCCCCCAGCCGCAAAGAGTTTAAATTGTAGAATCACTATAAACCTAGACACCGCTGGGCAGCATGAAAACACAGTATGACATTGGAAGCTGCCGAGTTGGGTCATGGTGTTTAAATATTGTTTATATTAAATGTAGTAAGGCTAGACTAGTCACAGTACACTTTATTTATCTATCATCCTGCTTCACACTGCATTTTCACTATTTATTGAATTACCTACTAGCTGTAGTAACACACTTGTACTTTTTTTGAGGGCACAGTTTACTAATTTATTACATGCAGACCTTCTTGCCTACCCCCTCCCCCAATATGCTTTTCAATGTCTTGTGAGGTGTTCATTTTTTTTTAATACCAAATAAAGTTTACCAATCCTTTGTGTGCAGCTTTGTGGAGGGATTTTCAAGGATTGTGATTGTTTAGGCATTTTATTGAGGATATAATTTAATTTAAGTAAAAAATCGCATCCAACCAAACTCTTCCTCAATTGTGATATTTAAACAACCTGAATCATAATTCATTAGTTCAGAATACGTTTCTCCAGTATTCAATAAACAGCTGATGGTTGTTCCTTCCCCAGACAAGACTCTTTTTCTAATTTCACCTCATCAATAGACGTATTTCACCACTGTTTGTTCCGAAGCTGATTTCTCACGAGTTACAACTTATCCAAACTTTGTTCTAGCCTTCTATTGTGTATTTCTCCAGAATCTCGAGCAGCTCCCAAGTATCTCTAATAGTGTACACCCATTTTACTTTTTCTTAAAGAAACGGTTAATTTTTTTCTTTTGTAAGTTGCCTTTTTTAGTTATCGGTAATCCCAATTATTTTATAAACGATGCTTATGGTTGGCACTATAGTTTACCGATATTTTTGTTTCATTAAAAATATATTTTGATTGTTCATAGTAAAGTTTGTTGCTCAGAACTGAGCACCTACGAGCATATATCTCTAATTATAGAATGGTTAAAATGAATTAACTTTGACCCTTGGATGCCTTTTTATGGTTTATTTTAAGCAACAAATTACTTAAATATGATTGTGGTTTCCCACAAGAAACAGTAAGTACTTTTGGCACACACGTAGACCCTTCAGGGGTTTAATTGCAGTAAATCCTATTCTGCTGCTGCTACTTGATCTAAAAAGATCTCAGGTAGGCCATTTTATAGTTATTACCTGTAGAATTGGTTGGCTTCCCCGGGGGTTAGATAATCTCATGCACGACCAGCATAAATAATGAAAGGAGGGAGTATGCGGTGGCTGTATTAGCGCTGCTGAAGTAGCTCTGAACAGAACAATGATGTGTCAGGAGCCTTTTCAATGGCTTGCTGTGTCTTTGATGTCTCTCTTGTAAGCTGTTTACACATATAAAATGATGGTTGTATGACGCTCTGGCCAAGAACATCTGTTTTTCAGCCACAAACCATTTCTTTTGATGACTGTCCAGGTGCTATGCCTCTCAGACACGATCCCTGAGCATGTGCTGACCAGACCTCATGAATCATCTTGAATTATGTGTCCTATGACAGTCGGGCCCCAATAAAAACACAGCACTTGGCATTCAATCCAAAGACATCTTGAAGATACTGTAGTCACACTGCAAAATTCTGATCTGCAAACTATTTATGTCCAGGGTTTAATAATTGAAACAACACAGCGACAGAGTTGAGCAAAACAAGAAGGAAGTTTGGTGCTGGTGCACACTGTGGTTAAATGCACTATAAATGTGTCCCTTGTGAATAGTATTGACCTAATAAACAATGCTATAGCATACAAGTGTGTTAAACCAGACCAACAAACATTTTACATAAAATGGGTGTTTGTCCATTCCAGTTGCCAGCTCCCCTCCCCGATTAAACTTATTTTGAAAGTTAGTTCCTGTCATTAGAATCCTATGTAAATTTTGTTTAGGCAAAGACATACGCACATTTTGGAACATACTTTTTTATTTTTTTTATACAACTTTTTTAAAATCACTAAGTATGTAATTCTTGAAAGTTTCTTCAAGAATTCATGCATCTTCTAATTTCAGGACCTAGACCCCCTCAGTAGGAAACTGCATGGGCACATTTTCTTTATTATTGCTATAGCATCATCACCTAATCCACGCTCCCACAGCCCCGTGAAGAACCCACCACTGCATTGACAGAAAGCTGTGGAACCGTGTAATGGCAAGTAATACTAGCTTGAGGCCATTTATGCTAATTTTTAAGCCAGACACTGTGTAGTGCACAGGTCCACTTCAAGAGCATGATCTTAATTTAACCCTTTAAGTGCCAGCCTACCTGGAGTTTTTGTCACCATTTGTTGCCAGACCATTTTGCACTATTTTGCGCTCCCCATATTGAATGTGATTTTTGAAGGGATTTCCCAGGAAAATGATATATTGTTTTTTTCAATATAGTCTGGGCTTTAACATGAAATGTCTTGTTTGTAATTTTTTAGGTGTATTCTTAATATTTTTGGGTGAAATATGTGAAAAAAAAATTTTAAAAGTCTATTTTTTACAATTTGTAGTGTTTTTTTGTAATAAAAAATGTAAGTAAAAAAAATCTTATTGTGTTTGAAATCCCAATTTCTCCCGTTTACAGCGGTACCATATATGTATAGGTAGACACCCTTTCCTGCCCAGGAGACTCCCCTCAAACAGCGCTTTAGGGGATTTTCAGATAAAATACAACTGCGATATGCGCTATGTGCATCTTGCAGTTTTTCCAGAAAAACAACCCTTTACATTTGAAATACCCCCAACAAACTATATATTCTCTGGAAGTACACACCTCAAGCTTTCTAGGTGTACCAGGCATGTTGATGTGGCCACAGTTTTCTGGACGTAATCCCTCAATGTAATCTTTGGTTGCAAAGAGTTTCCCTAAAAAAGGATAAAAAAAGCAGAATCAAAGCCACATTTTCCTATAAAAACTATATACAAACAAGAAAAAACAGGTTTAATCTGAAAAAGCAAGGTCCCCCGAACAGAACGATACCCAACAGGCATAGCTACTGTCAAGGGAAGAGTTGCCAAACACCCCAACGTAAAACATGTGCGTAACGGCAATTTTACTTGAAAATTTCAGCTCTGCAAAGTGCGCACCTTGCGATTTTTCAACCAAAACAACCCTTTACATTTGAAATATCCACCATAAACCAAATATTCCCTGAAAGTACACATGTTAAGCTTTCTAAGCGTACCCACTTTGTTGTAGTGGGCTCATCTTTCTGGAATTAACCCTTTCAGTGCCAAGCACGTAGTTTCTACATGCTTGCTTCTACTCCACTTAAGTGCCAAGCACGTAGAATCTACGTGCTTGACTTTCCCCCCTGCTAGTAATAAAAATCACAAATACTCCCCTGACCCCTCGTTGGATCCGGCTGGGTCTCCTCTTTAATTTGGTGCCATCCGATCCCCCGTGGGGGGTCGGATGGCTCCAGGAGAGCCCCCGGAATAGCCCCCCCGTTTTGGCAGCTGCTAACTGTAAAAAAATAAAAAATAAAAATGACATTTACTTACCTGCAGTCGTGCTGCCTCCCTCCGGGTCTACTCTTTACTGGGAAGGCCTCCGATCGCCCCCCCCCAGCCGCTTCAGCTTCAGGGGAGAGCCTGAAAGGGCTCTCCCCCTCCTCTCCCGACGGGCGCCGCCATCTTGTTGTTAAGCCCCGCCCCTTTGGGACGGGCTTATGACGTCACTCCCGGGCCTCTTGCTGCCTCTCCTCGGCTGAGCTGTCAGATGCCCTGGTGATCGCTGGGCAGAGCAGTGGAGGGGCAGGGGATGCTCTGATCCCCTGCCCCCCCCTCCTCTGGCCAGCGATCACCAAGGCATTTGACAGCTGATCACCACAGGAGCTGACAATCGGGTGAGGTGAGTAAAGTAAAAAAAAAACTTTTTTTTTTTTTTTTTAATAAATGACATTTTTGTGTGTGTGTGTGTGTGTTTTTTTATGTTAACCCTTTGTGAACTGGTAAGGGGTCCATGAGACCCCTTATACCAGTTCACAAGGCTGGGGTCTGGCAAGCCACCTGCAACTAGTGGGTGGCTTGCCATTAACCCCCGCACCCCCAATTACCTGCCTCCCCAAAGGCCGGGGGGGGCAGAAGAGCCCGGGCCCACACAGGGTATGTGGGCTCGTAGGCTGCAGGGTGGGGGGCCACAAAAGCTGGCCCCCCCACTCTGTGCCTACAAGCCCCCATAGCTGGTCCCGGGCTGGTTATGACGGGTAAGGGGGACCCTACGTCATTTTTTTTTTATTTTAAGGGTTAGGGTTAGGCTAACCCTAACCCTTAAAAAAAAAAAAAGTCTTTTTTTTTTATTTTTACGGGTTAGGGTTAGCCTAACCCTAACCCTTAAAATTCCAAAAAGAATGAAAAAAATTTTTTTTAACCCTTCTAGTGCCAGCCTAGCTGCCTCTCCAACCGTTAAGTGCCAGCTACGTGAGAGTCACGTAGCTGACTTTAGAGGCCCATAAAACAAAAAGTAAAAAACATACAGACTTACCTTACCCCTCATTTGAAAGGGCCAGCGATTCTGTACAAGAATCCGCTGTTAGATTTCTGCCCCAGGCCTCTGATCTTCAGGAGGGGGCCCGTAATAGGCAATAGGCCTTTTACGGGCCCTGGCAGCGCGATGGCTCTCTCACCTGGCAGCGCGATGGCTCTCCCCGGGTCATCTCTTCACCAGGGGGGGCTCCGATCCCCCCCCCTGGGCTTTCCACGCTGCTTGTGAGGGCCCAGAAACGGGCCATCACCATCCTCTTCGGCCGGCGCTGGCCCCGCCCCTAACTCCGCCCACTTGATGACGTCATCCCGCTCCTCGGGTTCCTGGCACCCAAGCTCCGATCTGTCAGTTGTCAGCAGCGATCGGAGCAGGGAGGGTGGCAGACAGGGTGGCTCTGATGTCCCTGCCTGCCACCCTCCCTGCTCTGATCACTACCGACAACTGTCATCTGCAGCAGTGTGGGACACTGGATGGGAGGTAAGTATAAGTGAAAAAAGAATAATAAAGAACTTGTCTGGTTTCTTTTTTTTAACTTAACCCTTTGTGAACTGGTAAGGGGTCCATGAGACCCCTTATACCAGTTCACAAGGCTCTGGGTATGGCAGGTCACCTGCGGCAAGCGGGTGACTTGCCATAACCCCCAGCCCCCCATTACCTGCCTCCCCAATGGCCGGGGGGGGCAGAAGGGCCCGGGCCACGTGGCTATGTGGGCTAGTAGCCTGCAGGGCCAGGGGCCACCAACGCTGGCCCCTGCGCCCTGTTCTACAAGCCCCCATAGCTGGTCCGGGTCAGTAATGCTGGGTAAGGGGGACCCTATGTCATTTTTTGGGGGGGATTTTAAGGGTTTTTAACCCTTAGAATTCCAAAAAAGAAATGAGGTCCCCCCCCCCCCCCTGGGAGGGGGAACCCTATGTCATTTTTTTTTTTTTATTAACCCCTTACAACTATGCAATCATATTGCATAGTTGTATCCTATCTGGAATCCCCTAAACTGCTGTTTCAGGAAAAGGGGTATACCTATACATATGTGGTACCATTGTAACCGGGAGAAATAGGGCTTTCACACGCAATAATATTTTATTAACAAACTTACATTTTTTATTACAAAAAAAACACTACAAATTGTAAAAAATTGGTTTTTTTTCATTTTTTTGCACATATTTCACCCAAAAGTATTGAGAATACACTAAAAAAAGGCCAAACAAGACATTTCATGTTGAAGCCCAGACTCTGCTGAAAAAAACAATATATAATTTTCATCGAAATCCCTGGAAATCCTTTCAAAAATCAAGGTTGCACACGTGTAGCGCAAAAACGTGAAAAGTCGTCTGGCAACAGATTGTGACAAAAAATCTCGGTAGGCCGGCACTCAAAGGGTTAAGGGTGAGGGTTAGGGTTAGGCTAACCCTAACCCTTAAAAAAAAAAAAAGTCTTTTATTTTTATTTTTACGGGTTAGGGTTAGCCTAACCCTTAAAATTAAAAAAAAAATGAAAAAAAAATTTTTTTAAGGGTGAGGGTTAGGGTTAGGCTAACCCTAACCCTTAAAAAAAAAAAAAAAAAAAATGACATAGGCGGGGGGGGGGGGGGGGGGGGGGTTCCCCATTTTTTGGGGGGAATTTATTTTTTTTGTACATTTTTTTTTATTTTTACGGGTCAAGGTTAGCCTAACCCTTAAAATTAAAAAAAAAAATTAAAAAAAAAAATTTTTAGGGTTAGGCTAACCCTAACCCTAAAAAAAAAAAAAATGACATGGGGGGGTCCCCATTTTTTGGGGGGAAATTTTTATTTTTGTATATTATTTTTAAGGGTTAGCCTAACCCTAACCCTTAAAATTCCCCCAAAAAAGGGGGGGGACCCTATGTCATTTTTTTTTAATTAACCCCTTATGTTTATAGTGTGGATAGTAGTTGTATTTTATTTGTGAATGTAATAAAGTGCTCTTTTCAGTTTGGGGGGTCTCCAGGGCAAGAATGGGGGGGCTACCGATACATATGTGGTACCGTTGTAATCGGGAGAAATGGGGCTATCACATGCAATATGGTTTTCATTTAAAAAAAAGGTTTTATTTAAAATAAAGGAAACAATTGTTTAAACAATATATATTTTTTTTTTTTTTTTTTTTGTTTTTTTAAGCAGAAATATTCAAAATTACAAACAAGACATTTCATGTTAAAGCCTAAACTCTGCTGCAAAAAATGTATATGTAATGTATATAATTTTTCTGGAAATTCCAGCAAAAATCACGGTTAATCATGCCGCAAAATGGGGAAAAATGACCTGTCAACAGAGGGTGACAAAACTTCAAGTAGGCTGACAATTAAAAGGGTTACCATAGTACCTCTGCATGTTGGGTATTGTTCTGCTCGGGGGACCTTGCGCTTTCAGATTTAGCTTGTTTTTTCTTGTTTGCATATTGATATTTTAGGAAAACATGGTTTTTATTCTGCTTTTTTATCATTGTTTTTAGGGAAACCCTGTGCAACCTAAGAATTCTTCAATGGATTACTTCCAGAAAGATGAGCCCACTACAACAAGCTCAGTACTCTTAGAAAGCTTAACATGTGTACTTTCAGGGAATATATGGTTTGTGGGGATATTCTAAATTTAAAGGGTTTTTTTGGTTGAAAAATTGCAAGGTGCGCACTTTGTCTGCAGAGCTGAAATTTTTAAGCAAAATTACCGTTATGCGCATGCTTTACTTTGGGGTGTATGGCAACTCTTCCCTTGACAGTACCTATGCATGTTGGGTATTGTTCTGTTCGGGGGTTGTTGCTTTTTCAGATTTTACTTGTTTTTTTCTGTTTGCATATAGTTTTTTTTAGGAAAATGTGGCTTTGATTCTTCTTTATTCTTTTTTAGGGAAACTCTGTGCAACCAAAGAATTGATTGGGGGATTACTTCCAGAAAATTGCGCCCATGTCAACAAACCTGGTACGCCTAGAAAGCCTGAGGTGTATACTTCCAGAAAATATATAGCTTTTGGGGGGTATTTCAAATTTAAAGGGTTCTGTTTCTGGAAAGACCGCAAGGTGCGCTTAGCGCGGTGCATAGTTGTATTTTATCTGAAAATCTCCTAAAGCGCTGTTTCAGTTTGGGGGAGTCTCCTGGGCAGGAAAGGGTGTCTACTTATACATATGTGGTAACGCTGTGACCGGGATTAATTGGGGTTTCACATGCAATAAGATTTTATTGACAAACTTACATTTTTTATTACAAAAAAACACTACAAATTGCAAAAAATAGATTTTTTTTTATTTTTTTGCACATATTTCACCCAAAAGTATTGAGAATACACCTAAAAAATTACAAACAAGACATTTCATGTTAAAGCCCAGACTCTGCTGAAAAAAACAATATATCATTTTCCTGGGAAATCCCTGGAAATCTCTTCAAAAATCACATTTGAACATGGGGAGCGCAAAATAGTGCAAAATGGTCTGGCACCAAGCGTGACAAAAACTCCAGGTAGGCTGGCAGCGAAAGGGTTAATCCCTCAAAGAATTCTTTGGTTGCGCAGGGTTTCCCTAAAAAATGTATAAAAAAGCTGAATAAAAAACACCTTTTCCTAAAATATAAACAAGAAAAAACAAGATAAGTCTGAAAGCGCAAGGTCCCCCGAACAGAACAATACCCAACATGCATAGCTACTTTTAACCCTTTTAATTGCCAGCTTACTTGAGATTTTGTCACCCTCTGTTGACAGGTCATTTTGCGCCATTTTTGCTGGAATTTTCTGGAAAATTATATATATTTTTTTTGCAGCAGAGTTTAGGCTTTAACATGAAATGTCTTGTTTGTAAATTTTATTCTGTTTTTTACAATATTATTATTTAGTTAAAAAAAAAAATAAACATTTTTTAGAAAATTACCTTCTTTATTTTAAATAAAAAATATATTTTATTAAAGAAAACCATATTGCATGTAAAAGCCCCATTTCTACCGATTAGAACAGTACCACATATTTATCGGTAGCCCCCCGTTCCTGCCCAGGAGACCCCCCCAAACTGAAACAAGTACTTTATAACATTTACAAATAAAATACAACTACCATCCACACTACAAAGGGTTAAATCGAGAAAAAAAATTACAGAGAGTCCCTCCTCCCGGGAAAGGGGGGGGGGGCATTTTTAAGGGTTAAAAGGCCTTAAAAATAAAAAAAAAATGACATGGGGTCCCCCTTACCCGAAGTAACCAGCCCGGGACCAGCTATGCAGGGCTTGTAGGAACAGGACGCAGGGGCCAGCTTTTGTGGCCCCTGGCCCTGCAGGCTACAAGCCCGCATAGCCCATGGCCACGGGCACTTCTGCCCCCCCCCCCCCCCGAGCTTTGGGAGGCAGGTAATGGGGGTGCCGGGGGTTAATGGCAAGTCACCCGCCAGCCCCCAGCCTTGTGATCTGGTATAGGGATCTCATGGACCCCTTACCAGTTCACAAGGGGTTAAGTGTAAAAAAAAAAAAAATACACACCACATACAGAGAAAAAAATATTTTATTAATAATTTTTTTTTTTTTTTTTTTTTTGTTAATACTTACCTCCCATCCATCTTGCACTGTGTCTCTTCCCAATCACTGGCTTCTGCTCACCTGCTGGAAGCCTTTTATAGCTGCTGGGTGACAGAACATTAGGGGTTAATTAAAAAACAAATGACATAGGGTCCCCCCTCCCAGGGGGGGCATTTTTTTGTATTTTTAAGGGTTAAAAACCCTTAAAAATCCCCCCCAAAAATGACATGGAGTCCCCCTTACCCAAAGAAACCAGCCCGGGACCAGCTATGCAGGGTTTGTAGAAACAGGGCGCAGGGGCCAGCTTTTGTGGCCCCTGGCCCTGCAGGCTACAAGCCCGCATAGCCGTGGTCACGGGCCCCGGCGATCTCCGATGACAGCTGACAGTCTGCTCGGGTGTTTGGAGGAGAGAGCCTGTGGAGGGGGGGGCGATCACAGCCCTCTCCCCCCTCCCCACCTCTCTCCTCCAAGCACCCGAGCAGACTGATTCAGAGTCTCGGGTTCCGGTATTAAGAAGCCGGCTGCTGGTGACATCACAATGATGTCACCTGGCCCCGCCCCCAGGTGATTTCTGCCCTCTCTGCCCTCTCCTCACCACAGAAGAGGCTGGGGGACGATCGGAGGCCCCCCCAGTGAAGAGAAGACCCGCCCACAGCAGCACGGCCACAGGTAAGTAAATGTCATTTTAAATTTTTTTTTTTTACAGTTAGCAGCTGCTGCTGCCGAAGTGGGGGGGCGCTATTCCGGGGGCTCTCCTGGAGCCATCCGAGCCCCCATGGGGGATCGGATGGCACCAAATTAAAGAGGAGACCCGGCCGGATCCAACGAAGGGTCAGGTGAGTATTTTTTATTTTTTTAACTAGCAGGGGGGAAATCGGGCACGTAGATTCTACGTGCTTGGCACTTAAGTGGAGTAGAAACGAGCACGTAGAATCTACGTGCTTGGCAGTGAAAGGGTTAATGAATACAGCAATATGCATATTACATTTAGCGAAATTTATTAAAATATTTTGATCCGGAAAACCTGGCTGTCAGGTCCCGTGGGACGCCCACCTTCCAAATAAGTCTGCAACCCCCAATCTCCGCTGCTAGCTTCGCCTATAGACAAGCCCCCGTCTGCCGGGACGCTAAACACGCCTCACCGGGCACGGTTGCCCCCAGGACTTTATAGCATAAAGGATGCAGACTTATGCAGGGGAAGGCAAACGAACCAGGAACGAGACTGGGCAGGGTCAAACAAGCAGAGGTCATACACGGAAGATCAGTCCAATGAAGCGCAGTACACGAGGATGAGACAGAAGAATAGTCAAGTCGAGCCAAAGGTCAAACCGGGGAATCACAGGTACGCAGTACAGAGGAGCAGGCAAAATCGTAGTCAGGAAAACAGGCTAAGGTCGGTCCAGGCAGCGATCAAGGATGGTCATACACAGCAAGATAACGTAGACGGAACAGACACCAATTCACACCCAGCAGCACGCTATCACGGGCAAGGGTCAAATGTGATGGAAACACCTTTATAGGAAGTAGCAGACCTGACAGAGGGACATGATTGGTGCACTTAGGATACAAAGATTGATTTGCTAATACAGGGCGTTCCGCCCAGAACCACCCTGGGCTCATTGGCCCAAACAGGAGCCTCCCCACACACCCATAGGGCTATGAGCCCAGAACTGATTACCTCCGGCGGACGCGCTGTGTGCAGCGCCGCCGGAGGGCATAAACACTGAGTGCTCGCGCGCGCGACGTAGGATGCCGGGAGCGCGCCTCGATGCCGGGGATGCGGCCGCTCCAGACGCCGCTCGCGGCGGAACTGCCCGAGCCGCCGCATGCGGCAGAAACAGCCGAGCAGCCGCTCGCGACGGAAACAACCGAGCGGCGGTCAGGGGCGGAAGCCGCCGAACAGCCGCCCGCCGAGGACGCCGCCCTGCCCGTGCTCCGGCTGATCGACCGCAGCCGACGCGGGACCGAAGGTCGGGTGAGAAAGTCGTGACCCTCGTGACACTGGCCTGTTTGTGACTCTCAAGAAGAGGGTTGGGGAACACTACTTTTAGTTGCACTATGGCGGGGCCTGTTTTTTTTTTTTGCTATAATTGCCCAGGCAATTTCTGTCATCAAAACAAATTGCTGCGATAAATGATTGACGTTGTAGGTTTTCTGCCTTATTAATAAACTTTCGTAAACAGGCACATCTGGAACACTGAGCTCTATCTTTTCACACTAGTGAATAGTAAGCTATCATCAGCTTGGTATACACTGTATCTGATTTTCCTGTGGCCTGTGCCAAACAGCGGGGTGTGTTTATTTAAATGTAGAACTCTGATAGGCTGGGAGAGGCTTATTTCCCACAAACAATGTAGCTGCAATTAATGTTGTCATGAGTCACGTCATGGTACAACATAACAGAAAGACTGGCAATAGAGGTTTCATCCCCACAGTACTATAGTATGTGTATTCTACTTTTTTTGTCTTCAGGTTCATACTGCATGCAGGGTCTATGTAGTTGATAGCAGGAGAATTCCACTTTTACAAAGTAAGTATATTCTCTCATGTAGATCTTTAAATGTATTTTGCTTAAATGTTACAGATGCAGAACCACTTGGGCTGGGAACAGGAAGTGGGTTACCCTCCTTGAAAATAAACGAGCAGCTCTATCCTTGCGATGTCTGTGGAAAAGTGTTTGGCCGACAGCAGACTTTATCCCGACATATGTTGTTGCACACAGGTAATAAAAATAAATATATTAAAAGTATCTAACTGCCATTCTTTTTAAATAATACAGAAAAACTCCTTACTGGTATAAAAGTGTTTTTTTTTTCATAACCAAAGCTTCATAATGTAGCCATAACCATTTTTAATTGTATTTTCTTAAAATACAAAAATAGTTAACTCTGTGAGATAAAGTATTTAACTGTCAGTTTTCTTTCATAGGCATATTTAGGTAAAAGCAAAAATATAAACAAAAATCTCAATTAATGTTCCCTATAAAACCAAAATGAACACTTTTACATTTTTATAAACAATCTGCATGTGGCTCAAAAATTACCTTCACGAGAACACACAATTTTTCATTTGTACATCTATGAATACAGCTTCTCTTTTTTCTTGTACATTTAGGTAGAAAGGCGTTGCCTGCCTGGAGGTTGAACACTATACTGACCTGTTCTCCTCTGGGTTTACATTTTAAATGTCCAACAAAGGAAGTGTTTCCCAGTTTAGCTTTAGTGTTCCAAGAAGGTGGATTAGACCTTTTTTCCATGAAGTTCTGAAACTCCTCTTCAGTGAGAGGTGATGCTTTAGCACAGACCTGTCTGTGTGGACTTAAGAGAGGCATTGTTGCACAGATTGAGAAACTCTATGGCTGTTAGCTTAGGGAAACCATCTGAAATCCATGCAAATGACAAGTTCAGGTCAGGTAATCGCCCTATTTTTATCCTTGCAGATGGTAGGTGGTGGTTCTAGTCTAGCCCTGGGACTTGGATCTTATTTCTCTATCTTCTGGGGCCAATGGAACTTGGTTGTTGTGGAGCACAGTATGTGTATGTAGCATCCAGGGCAGTGGAGCATGTGTGTTGTAAAGCCTATTTCAACTCCTCTGTAGGTCACTGTGGAGCCTAGGCTGTATCATGTATGTGGGCCTTGCACAGTTGGTAGAGTTGGATGGATTAAAATCCTATTGCTGCTTAGTTTAAACTGCTGCTATTCTTACACTCTTTTTTGCAGTTTACTGAACACAGCGGTACCACAAAGAGCATAACATTGCTGAACAGGGTAATGTCATACACAGTCCTTAAGCTACCTGAGGCCCTGTGGTGGCCTGCATTACACCTGTATCCTCCTCCTATTTGTCAGAAACATCAACCCCTGGTTGAAGGCCCGGAAAGACCCTCATATTCTCAAATTCTCCCCTAGATCAGTCCTCTCAGTGGCTGAAGTGTCTTTTCAAGACGTAGACATCCTAAGGGTCTCCAATTTCCCTACTTTGACACCAAGCCCCATAGCAGGTTCCCTCCTTCTAAGGGGTAAACAAGTGGTATAGCATCATGTGCTTGACTGTTTGCATTCCTTAAAACACATAAATATGGGTGTACTTGCTAGGAAGTATTTTTTCTGATGTGGCTTAAAATGTTTGTTTTTAACCTTTTGCATAGAAGCTTTGTTTCCCTGATTCCTTAATTTATATTAAGGATACCCGAGCAGGCCCAAAGGCATCTGCCAGGAAAGTAAGGGGCAAATCAAGGATCGGGCAATTCCGAGGGGGTCTCACAAAGAGGAGCATTCTAGAACTCAATGCCCCCTGGGGGGAGGGCTTTCATCCTGTTCTAAAGCCTTTTAGACTGTAGAGGGCCAGTATGAGTGGGTTTTGGTCCACTTTAAATTGCTGATCTCAAGTGTGAACTCTGCCTCATATATAAACAAATAGAAATGTGTCTCTATATGTAAGATTAAGTAAAAGTACACAAAGAATACACAAATTGTATTTGCGGATTCTAAGGGCTACAGTAATGCACAGTCTATTTTCACTAGCAGTATAGAGTCTTTCTTGTTGTTGTATAACAAGGTAGTCGTTTGATTCTAAATAAATGTAACTGTTATACATTTGGTATCTACGCAGAAGAGAGAAAGTATAAATGCCATTTGTGCCCATATGCTGCAAAGTGTCGTGCTAATTTGAACCAACACCTGACTGTCCATGCAGTGAAGCTGGTGAGCACAGACGCAGAAGACATTGTCAGTGCAGTGATTTCTGACAACAACGACAAGAAGAAGAGCCCATATTATTACAGGTAGGTGTGATGTTTTGATCTGCACAAAATTAAAAATGCATTAATAACTATAAGTTCTAGAGTAGTAGATATCAATTACTGATAAATCTTTAAAGAACTCCGGTCATCAGAAATGCCTGCAGCAGGGTACTAATGACCAAATTGTAATATGCAACTTGTTAAAGCAATCCTTTAATAGTTGTAGGGGTTGCAGGTTACTATTCCTCTATTCTTAGTATACAGTACGTCCTGCTCCAAATCTAATACTTACAGTTGGGATATACTCCGCCAGATGGCGCTGGACTGCAGAGACATCGAAAATAGGCTCCTCCCGGCCCCTCAAATACTCGGGGACCTCCCACAAATCCCCAGAATTTCTCTGCAGTCTGGCTGCGAAGGACGAGAAATTGGTTCTCTACTCGCAGGTGAGCGGGGTTATTAACCTGCGGCCCTGTAGGACTATTCCCACCCGTTCCACTAGTAATATGCCTCCCAGCATGCGCTGGTCGGGTGAAGGTAGGCAGCTCCGCCGTTGGTGCTTAGGAGCGCTGCTCCACCGCAATCCCCCACCAAAGGGTAGGCGGTTCAGGCTTATGGTGAGCCTCTATGGGATGCCCGCATTATTGCCCCTGCCTATCGGAGGGCCCTATGTGTATAGATATGTATGTTATGCAGTCTGTGCTTTTTCTTTTCACATGCCTTTATTCTTGTGTCAGCCGCCGCGCTGACTTGTCTTTACTGCTTTTTAAATTTGCCGCTGCCGCGCGCTGACTTGGTTCCGCGCTTGGCGGCGGAATTTCCTCAGGCGCTGTGGCGCCATCATTGGCTG
The DNA here is from genome assembly GCA_027917425.1 of Gastrophryne carolinensis. Classification (NCBI taxonomy): domain Eukaryota; kingdom Metazoa; phylum Chordata; class Amphibia; order Anura; family Microhylidae; genus Gastrophryne; species Gastrophryne carolinensis. The sequence continues at coordinate 164,908,082 of CM051234.1, forward strand.
TTGGCCTTTCTGGCTTCGTGCTCTTCGGGGGGGGCGGGGTCCGTCTTTGGCACCTTCCGCGTCATCACTGTTACTGGCCCGCCCCTCAAGGTATACAGACGCCATCTTTTCTGCTTGGTTGGCCTATGCGCGACGGACTCCTACCTACCGCAGTCCATAAGTGCCCTCGCGGGCGGCTTTATCTCCTTCACTTTTGTTACGATGTACTTAGGGTCTTGTCTGCTTATGTCTTTCAGGCGGGACAAACCCTTCTTGGCTTCTCCCGGCCCTGTTTTAGTATATTACTTGTAGGCCTTGTAAAATGTATACTCCCACTTCCCTAGCGGGTTATTGGGGCATCCAAGGTTGCTATGTAGCATTATTCCCTATCGGCGTAGAGCGCCGCTATAATCACCATATGGAGGCATCCCAGGATATTGTGACCGGGGGCCCTTCGGGACAAGACCGGCTGTGTGTAGCGTGTGGGCAGCCTCATGCTGACACTGACAAGGCGCGTGTCTGTGTACCCTGTGCTGAGCAGGTGCTTGCATTGCAATCTGGCCTGCCAGTGGCTGCACCTCGTTTCACTTCACCTACTCCCCCTAAGCTTAAATCTCACTCCTGCTGAGTTGCATACTAGTGGGGATTCTCAGCCTGATGTGTCTTCTAGACTGGCTACTGTTGAACAGATTATTGCGAAGTCCTTAGCGCGTAAGGCCCCTGCTAAGAAGCGGCACTTGACGCCTAATGTTACTGTTTTCCCTATGGGAACTGAGGAGTTTTGGAATCTGTGTGGCTATACCCTGTCTGATTCAGGCTCATCTGATGAGAGACCAAGGGGTCATGACGATTCTGGCTCTGACCCCTGGGCCCCGGATGACACTGACAGATTATTGACCCAGATTTTTGAGGTTCTGTCTATCTCTCTCCCTGTTGAGGCTCCCAGGCAATGAGGGGAGCTTTTCCATACAGCAAGATCACGTTTGGAATTTCCAGAGAAGGCACATTTCCATAACCTTGTGCTCAAGGAATGGGAGCGCCCCAGTAAACTTCCCGGAGTTCCAAAGAGTTGGGATAGGAAGTATCCCTTTCCTGTTGGTCATTTCGCCCCCCCCCCCCCCCCGAGGTGGATACCCCGATCCTAGGGCTATCTAACACCTCGGTCATGCATTCCCCTGATTCTACTACCCTGCGGGATGCCGAAGACCGGCGTATTGATCATCTGGCATCCCACGCCTTTGCATGTGCGGGGACGGCGCTGCGCCCGGTCTGTGCCTCTGCCATTACTACTGTGGCCACTAGAACCCTTATCAGAAATATGCTTGATAGTGCCCCTGATGATTTGCCTTGTGAGGTGTTTAATGCACTCTCCAGTTGTGATGTTTTTGTAAATTTTGTCCTATCAGCATTGGATGACACCATCAGAATGTGTGCCAGAATTTCTGCCCTCGTGGTGGCTATACGCCGCTCGGTTTGGCTGCGCCAGTGGGCTGCTGACAACGCTGCCAAGAAGGCCCTCACTGGTTCCCCCTTTTAAAGGACTGCGTCTGTTTGGAGACCGCCTGAACCTTTTTGCTAAGGGAGGCAGGTTACCCCAGCGGGGTCAGGGTTCCTTCTCCTCCCCTTACCGTGGTGCAAGACAGGGAAGGGGGGTTTCTTTCCCTGGGTCCCGGGGAGATTTCTGAGGTAGAGGCAGAGGACGTCCCGGCTCCTCCTGGGGCCCCAAAGCTAAATCCTCTCCCAAGCCCCGTCAGGCATGATGGGGCGCCCTCACCCATCCGGGTGGGGGGACGGCTGCAGCACTTCGCTCACGTCTGGAGGCTTCATGTCTCAGACCGGTGGATTCAAGAGGTAGTGTCCTCCGGTTACAAGTTGGAGTTTGCTGCCGATCCCCCTTCAAGATTCATCAGATCCCGGATTCCTCAGGACCCTGTGTCAGCTCAGGAGCTAGTGCAAGCAGTGCAAGGCCTCCTGGAGCTGGGAGTCATCTGCCAGGTCCCTTTAAGAGAAAAGGGCAAGGGCTTTTATTCCAAACTATTCACAGTACCCAAAAAGGATGGTTCTGTCAGGCCCATCCTGGACTTAAAGTTTCTCAACAAATTTGTCAGGGGCAGGTGCTTTCGCATGGAGACTCTGCTCTCTGCCATCAGTTCCCTGCGCCAAGGGGATTTCATGACTTCTGTGGACATCAAAGATGCTTACCTTCATATTCCTGTGTTCCCAGGTCATCAAAGGATCCTCAGGTTCGCTCTTATGGATCAACACTACCAATTTGTGGCCTTGCCCTTCGGCCTCACTTCAGCTCCCAGGGTGTTCACCAAGGTGCTGGCTGGCGTGATGTCTCTGCTCAGATGTCAGGGCATCCGCGTGCTTCCCTATCTGGACGACATCCTCATCACTTCCCAGTCTCTACATCAGGCAGAGTTGGATACTCAGCTGGTGGTGTCCACTCTGGAGTCATTTGGATGGGTGATCAACCACCTCAATTCCTCACTGTCCCCTTCCTTGGTAACTCCATTCCTAGGAATGAATCTGTATACAGTTCAGGCAAGGATCTTCCTTCCTCAGCAGAATGTGGACAGTCTGATTGCACAGGCTCAGTCCCTACTAGCTTGTCCCCATCCCTTCATCAGACAGGGGATGCAGCTGGTGGGCCTGATGGTGGCGTGCTTCGAAGCGGTCCCTTATGCTCAGTTCCACTTGAGGCCTCTGCAACTTCACCTATTGTCTGTATGGGACAAGGACCCAGCGTCCCTGGACAGGGTCTGTGTGCTCTCCCCCCTGGTCAGGAGGTCCCTCTTGTGGTGGATGGACTCAAGGAACCTGTTGGGGGGCAGATAATTTCTTGCCCCTCCCTGGGAGACGGTCACCACGGATGCCAGTCTGTCAGGTTGGGGGGGCTTCTGGAAGTCCCTGCGGTTCCAGGGGAGGTGGGGCCCTCAGGAGGCCCACACACCTATCAATGTCTTGGAACTGCGGGCGATCAGGTTAGTTCTGGCTCGCTTGACTACTCATCTTCGGGGCCTGCCTGTTCAGGTGCGCTCGGACAACCAGACGGCAGTTGCCTACATCAATCATCAGGGGGGGACCCGGAGCAAGGGGGCCCTCCAGGAAGCGTCTCTGATCCTGACTTGGGCGGAGGCCAATGTCCCCTGCATTTCAGCTGTGTACATCCCGGGGGTGGAAAATCACCTGGCGGGACTCTCTGAGCAGGGGGACCTCTCGCCAGGGAGAATGGTCCCTATGCAGCAGGGTGTGTCAATCTCTGTGTCACCGTTGGGGCCAACCAGATGGGATCTGTTTGCGTCCCGACACAATCACAAGCTCCCAGCTTTTTTCTCTCTGTCCAGGGATCCTCTGGCCCTGACCTCGGATGCGCTAGCTTTCAGTTCCTGTATGTCTTCCCTCCAATCCCCCTGCTGGCCAGGGTTCTGCGCAAGATTGCTCTGGAAGGGGTGCCAGCAATTCTGGTGGCCCCCAGGTGGCCAAGAAGAGTGTGGTTCTCAGACGTGGTGCAGCTGGCAGTAGATCAGTACGCTCTGCCCTTGGTGCCAGATCTGCTCATTCAGGGCTCACTACGCCATCCCAATTTACAAACTCTGGCTTTGACGGCTTGGCTGCTGAAACCTCCATCTTGATGGAGAAGGGGCTGTCTTCCTCGGTTGTGGATACTTTGATTAAAGCTAGGAAGAAGTTTTCCTCTTCCATTTACTACAGGGTTTGGCTTGCCTACATTGACTGGTGTGAGTCTAAGTCCCTTCCCTGTCGTGTTTTCTCTATTCCCAGGATTTCCTGCAGCATGGGTTGGAGATGGGGCTCCAACTCAGTACTTTGAAGGGTCAGGTTTCTGCCCTGGCTATTTTCTTCCAGAAGTCCTTTGCTCAGCACCCTCTGATCAGGACTTTTTTCCAGGGGGTCACTCATGTGCGTCCCCCACGTAAGCCTATGGTGCCTGTTTGGGATCTGAACTTGGTTCTGTCAGCCTTGCAGGGTGCTCCATTTGAACCTGTGCAGGATGCTGCCTTGGCCATTCTTACGCTCAAGGTTGTATTTCTGGTGGCTATCACTTCTGTCAGGCGTGTGTCTGAGTTGGCGGCGCTGTCCATTCAGCCTCCCTACTATGAGTGACACCAGGACAAGGTGGTGTTTTTCGTTTCAAACCTGACTTTCTACCTAAGGTAGTGTCTGCTTTTCATTTGAATCAGGATATTGTTCTTCTTTCTTTGTGCCCTAATCCTAGCAATGCTAAGGAGAGAGTTTTGCTCACTTTGGATATGGTTAGGTGTCTGAAGTACTATCTGGTGGGTACTGCACCTTTCAGGAAAACTGATGCTCTTTTTGTGGTCCCTTCTGGTCCTAGGAAGGGTTTGGCTCCTGCCAAGTCTACTATCAGCAAGTGGATTCGTCAGGCTGTGATTCAGGCCTACTCTGCTAAGGGGAAGAATCCTCCCTTCCGCCTTACTGCTCATTCCACTCGTGCTATTGGTGCCTCTTGGGCTTTTCAGCACCAGGCTTCTGTTGAACAAGTTTGCAAGGCCGCTACTTGGTCTTCTGTTCATACCTTTTCAAAGTTTTACAAGGTTGATGTTAGGGCCTCAGCTGATGCTGTTTTTGGCTGAAAGGTTCTGCAGTGGTTTAAAACTGCCTGCTGCTGATTTTTCTTGGGGATCCCACAATACTTATGGACACTGCTATTGGATGTCCCAACTGTAAGTATTAGATTTGGAGCAGGACGTACTGTATACTAAGAATAATACAATTCTGTGATTACTCACCTGTAGAATTGGTATTATGAGTATACAGTACGTCCTGCTCCAACCCACCCTTGGTTTGCATTTCTTGGATCCCCTGTATGGTGATTGTTATCATTGTTATAGTTGATAGTTTGGATTGTTTAATTCTCCCGGTTTCTCATTAACTGCTTTTCAATGCTGGGGATTTGTGGGAGGTCCCCGGGTATTTGAGGGGCCGGGAGGAGCCTATTTTCGATGTCTCTGCAGTCCAGCGCCATCTGGCGAAGTATATCCCAACTGTAAGTATTAGATTTGGAGCAGGACGTACTCTATACTCATAATACCAATTCTACAGGTGAGTAATCACAGAATTGTATTTTTTGCCATATATTCTCACTAATTGTTTTAGATAGGAAGTCTCATTAAAAATGACTGGACTTCTTCTTAATTAGGCAGATTTTAAGCATGGGGAAAAGGGCCTCCAAAATTACCACTTCCACATTCCACGCCCCACAAACTGTCAGCTGACTATCAGGCTCACCGGCAGCCGTGCACATTACTGTGTAACCGCCAGCCTGATGAGTCTGATAGGCTGGTCTACAGCTGTCAAGGAAGGATCTGGGTGAGGTTTTGGCAGCATTATTCCCTGGCCAATGCACAGCGGGGCATTCCGATTCAGATTTTTTTTTAACCTTTATATAAATTCATGTAGGGGCAGAGGTAAGAAGCATCAACAATCATTAACTAATTTTAAGACATTCCTTACCTTTTACATTGTAATAAGATAACGTGTTTGATTCGCTGAAATATTTAACGAAAACGAAGGTAAATGACTGTATGCGAAAGCCACACATACACAACAGCTTAAGTGTGTGCTCTGTATACAGCCAACCATTGCAGATCTAATTTATATAGTGCGGTAAGGTCTAAAAATACCATTATTTCTTATTTCAGCAGTGTGGCTGGCAGAATGTTTTTGTGTATTCCTCAGAGCAGGGCCTGTTCACTAGATAACAGCTGGTGGCAGCATTGTGTTCATAATCTGCCCCTGACTGGGACATGAAGTTCCTGGAAGCTTATGGAATAGTGTGAGTAACCTGGGAAGCTGTCCAGATTGTTTGAATTGGTTTCTGAGGTGCCGTGTGCTCTCTACTTAGCAACAAACCAGCCTTTACAACAGTGTTTGGCAGGGTTACATTGCTTCTCTGTTGCCCAGAGGAATCCGCTAGGTGATGTGCAGCATCTGGAACATGTAGTTCCCAATTAACATCATCATTATACTCCGCGGTGTAATGTCTTGTTAAACATCACGCAAAACATTTCTAAACGAGAGAACTGTAACTCTTGTAGACTCAGTCGCTTCATTCACTAGTCTATGGGTTACCCAAACAGCTTCCTACTCCATCTCTAATATAAATGCCTGATGTTTATTGTCTTGACTGTTTTTTCTGAGCAGTGCACCTCAGCTTGCAGGTAAGACTTGCGCTTTTTTAGCAAACACTACAAACATGTTTGAAATCATTTAAAACTAAAATACTTAAAATGGACCAAAGCTAGACCTACCGTCTTTAAAACCATAGGTCAGTTTAAACAACCTCCCCTGAGACATCCCGCTATGTGAAACCCGGCTGATCGGTCGCTTTCCTTTACCTTTCTGACGTGCCCACGGCGCGTGCTTGGCCAGTGACGGCATCTCTTGCATCTTTCTCTGGGTCTGCACAGCCCCACCCACTGTTACTTAACTGCATGGTGGGGGAGCACAGAGCTGAGAGATTCAGGTGGTGTCGCACACTGATCACAAGTGCGGCTAGACTTCCTTTCGGATTTTCCAGCCGCATATTAGTATGCCTGGTCGAAGAAGCTAATTGACGGAGAGCCGCACCTGTGCTGTGGGAACACCGGCATGGTATGTATAACGGCCGATCTGGGGGGGGTTCACACAGCGGGGCATCCCAATTCGGTCCAGAACATGGGATAGTGAACCCAGGCTAATTTAATGTTTTGCCTAGAATGCACCTTCAAAAGTATGTACTGTATGTTTTGTACTTTAAATATTACCTGGCAAGTATATAATATTGTATCATTCTGTATCTGTGATGGGAAACACAATAGGGAAAAAAATTTATAGAAGCTATATAGCACAAAGGTCAGCACCTGTAACAAGATATGACATTTTAGCTTTAGATTTTAGGTTGGGAAATAAAATCAAATGTGATGACTGTTGTAGACCGATTTAGTATCTAAAATCATGTATTTATGGAGTATTTTGCTCATAATGGATTAGATAAATATGGATTATTTTTCTTCCAATATATTTTCGTTCAGTATTTCAACAACAAGAATAGCATAGAATACAATTGTTCAACTGCAGTAATACTGAGGAATACAATTGTAACAAAAAGCATATCAGTAGATCAGTAAGATGAACTGGGAATCTTAACCTTTTTATATTGTCATATACACCTTCACCTAACCTACAATTCACGTACATATACTGACTTGCTCATTACCTATGATGTAGATCCCAAGTTGCAGATGTTACCTAACAAGTAAGAAAAAAGCAGGTCCCCCTCCCCAAGCTGCATTGATAAATATTACCTTTTTTTATTTCAATATATCTTTATTGAGTTTTGCAAAGAAAATATAAAACAGTACAGAAAAGGAGTAATTAACATACAAAGAGAGTTACGGGAACGGGGCGGAACAGCAGGCATTCAATAATACATCCAGGACAAACCAAGGAGGCCAGGCCCAATAACATTCTTGAGAGATCAGGGGTAGCAGGGGCGCAGTCCCAAGACCGAGGCTCGCGGCCCCCGCTCATCACCTAGGCTCAAGGCCAACCCAAGTTCATCCCCCGTGGATGCCAACCTCCGGCCTAACAGAGCATCGTGACCACACCTGTCCCTCCCGTGGCCCCAAGAGTAAGGAAAGCTATAAAAGAGAGAAAGCTAGAAAGGTATAGGGGGGAAAGATAAAGGGAGAGTGTAGGAACAAACAAGAACAAGAAAAAAAAAGGGGGGAAAAACAACAGGGAGGACAAAAACGCCAGACTAACAAGACAGATAAGCTCGGGAAGTACGAGTACACTGACAACACAACACATCACATCACATCCCCGCTCCAACCCACCCCGGGAATCCCAACCAACCAACCTCCAGACGACCCAATTCTCCCCCAACACCACCTGGAGCTCAGTCACGCTCCAGCAGCGTCCGAAAAGCAAGAGACTCTCGGGAGACCTCCCAGAGAGTCCAAGTCTCAAGGAACCGCCGGGTACCCCCCTCCACTCCCTCCAGTGATAGCTCCTCCATCCTTTTAATAGACTCTACCTCCCCATACCACTCCAGTACAGATGGAACAGCAGAAGTGCGCCAGTGTCTGGGGATCACTGACCTAGCAGCAGTAAGTAGGTGCCTCAACAGCCCCTTCTTGCAAGATGACACTGACCCCGGGAGCATGGATAACAGGGCAACCTGTGGAGTCCGGGGAAGCCCCTCAAGAGACAGGTGCTCATACATTTCAAACACCCGTTCCCAAAAAGTCCTCACCAGCGGGCACTCCCACCAGATATGCAGCATGGTTCCAGGGGCCCCGGTGCATCTCCAGCAATCACCGGAGTCCACCCCGCCAAACTTAATAAGGTCTGAGGGGCATCTGTACCATCTTGCAAGGATCTTATAGTTACGCTCCTGAGCTCGAGATGCTACTGAAAGTTTGTGGGTTAGTGCAAAGGACTTCTCCCAGTCCTCGGGCTCGAACATCTGTCCCAGGTCCTCCTCCCATTTCCGGCAAAATCGTGGCAGGCCCTCACCCTCTTCCTCATCCCGGAGGATCTTATACAAAGCCGAAATCACATGTGTGGGGGGAGAGGGGTCCCGGAGAAAGTTTTCCATGGGAGTCAATGAGCGAGAAAGATTCGGGGATGGACCGAGAGACCTGACAAAGTCTACCAGTTGAGCATGCAAGAGCCATGAGATGTTACGCAGCCCGCTCCTAACTCCCAGATCGGGCAGGGAAGGGGGGCCCACCTCCGTCATTATGTCCCGGAGCCTAGTGTCCCGAGAGGCCTCCCACACAAGAAAGGACCTAGAGTGTAAGCCCGGGGGGAAGGCTGGGTTGTCAAACAACGGGGTAAGGGGGCCCGGTCTTAGTGAGAGTTTTCCTCGCCTCAAGAATCCGTCCCAAACCTTCAGCAACGGAACAGCCAAGTATGGCAGCTCCTGGGGTCCGGGCCTATCTAGGGGGGTCACCCAAGGAAGGGCCATCAGGTTGAGAGGAGAAACCGCCCTCTCAATAGCCACCCAGCCCTTGTCATCCTGGTGATGAAACCAGTCCGACAAGCGCACTAGTACCGAAGCAGCGTGATAGGTCCTAATATCCGGGACCCCCAGTCCTCCCCCAAGCTTGGATCTAAAGAGTGTATCCCTCCCGACTCTGGGTCTCCCATTACCCCAAATAAATTTAAAAAAGCATCTTTGTAAAGATTGGAAGAACCCTCGCTCAGGGGCTAAAGGAATTGTCTGAAATATGTAGAGGAATCGGGGGAGGATGTCCATCTTAAGGATGTTAATACGGCCTAACCATGAGTACTGCTTCTTGTTGTAGGAGGCAAGGGAGGTGGCTGTAGAATGGAGAAGTGGAGCGTAGTTAAGCTGGCATAGCTTCCCTAAATCTGAGGGCAGCTGGACCCCCAGGTACGTGATGGCCTCCCTCTGCCACTTGAAGGGGAAGTTAGCCTGCATGAGGAGCCGGGTCTGAGCGTTCAAAGATACATTCAGGATCTCAGACTTGGACAAGTTCACCTTAAAGTTGCTCAAGTCGCCAAAGCGCCCGAACTCGGATAAGATAGAAGGCATAGAGATGTGGGGCGAAGTCACATACATGAGTAAATCATCCGCGAAGAGAGAGAGCTTGTGCTCACTCCCTCCACACACGACCCCATGCACCGATGGATTGGCCCTTAGTGCATTGGCAAGATGTTCCATCACCAATACGTACAGCAACGGGGACAAAGGGCAACCCTGCCGGGTGCCATTCCTAATCGGGAAGGAACCCGACAGAGAGCCATTCACCTTCACTCTCGCAGTGGGCTCTCGGTAAAGGGCCATTATTCTGGATAACATGACCGGGCCCACCCCAATCTGACTCAGAGTAGCCTCCAGGAATCCCCAGTGTACCCGGTCAAATGCTTTCTCCGCATCAACCGCCAGTAGACATGTCGGTATGTTACGTGACTGCGCATGATTGACCAGAGACATCGCCTTGATGGTGTTGTCTCTCGCCTCCCTTCCTGAGACAAACCCCACCTGATCTAAGTGGATCAAAGTGGAGAGCAGAGGTTGCATCCGCAGAGCGATGATTTTAGCGTAAATTTTAAGATCCACATTAATTAGTGAAATCGGTCTATAGCTTCCAGGCACGGTGGCATCTTTACCAGGCTTCAAGATGACCGCAATGTGTGCCTCCAGGGCCTGTCTCGGGAAGGGGCAGTCAACTGAAATGGAGTTAAATACCTTAACTAGAAAGGGGTTGAGGAGAGCCCCAAGCGTTTTGTAGAATCTGGGGGTGAACCCATCAGGGCCGGGACTTTTACCTACAGGGGCCCCCTTGACTGCCCGACTCACCTCCTCCAGGTCAAATGGAGCCTCTAAAGATTCACCGTCTGCTGAAGGCAGCGTTGGGAGGGCCGTCTCCTGAACATAAGCTGAGATTGCGCCACTGCTCCCCACCCCCCCATCTCGCGTGGAGGGGCACCCGAGATTATAGAGTTTGGAGTAGAAGGCCTGGAATTCACCCGCTATCTGTGGCGTCTTGTGAGATTCCGTGCCGTCACTCCCTTTTAGGACCGGAATGAAAGTACAACCTTGTCTAGGGTGGAGAGATCTAGCAAGCATCCTGCCGCATTTATCAGAATGCTCGTAGATACGGGCTCTGAACCTAATATTACCTTTTTTTAGTGGGACAATCATAGCTTAGTGGTTAGAGAATTGATCTTGCGATCATAGGGTTGCCAGTTTTATTCCCAGCTGGGACATGACTAAAGTGATTTTGAGCAAGGTTCCTAACCTCTTACTGCTCACTGGGCACCGTGGATAGGACAGACCACCGCTCCAGACACATGCTTGCATGCAGTGCCCCTTGGTGTGGTTCACTGGTGTGCACTAGTTTGTGGTTACTTTGTGTTTTGCACAACTACAAGCAAGCAAGGGTTTTTTATTGTTTAGCTATAGGGGGTTCTTACCAGTCACTGCAATTTTCACTACGTGAACCCATATTACATAACATGTAAATATTCAGATGAAATCACTTATTATGTAGCTAATAACTTAAATTCCTAAATACAAAGGGTGGCTTTATTATTTCTAAGAAAGAATTAATAGAAGCCATTTTCACTGTTAAAGAAACAAAAAAAAAACAAAGCTAATAAATCATCAGTTGGTAGGAACGTCCAGAGCCTGGCAGCTTCATGATTAGATCATTCATGCTTCTGTCTTCCTCAATGTATGTTACCATTCATGCTTCTGTCTTCCTCAATGTATGTTACCAGATATTGTTTCTTTTCCTTAAAGTGGACCAAAACCCAGGATTTTGACTATTCTGGGTTTGGGTACTTTTCCCCCAGGGCACCACAATCGGGTATGTCCCACTGTGTGAAAACCCCCAGTTCACTCAATCTAACTCTTGACGTCTAAAAGAGAGGATCCGAACATGCCCACCAGTCGCATCCCCCGCTACCCTCTAACAGGGGACATTCCCGCGCTAGCCATTCATAAGTGTGCAGGTTTGCACACTGCTAATGGAATAGCGGGGAGTAGCTGCTGCACACGTATGTGCCAGTGGACTGGGGAAGAAGTTGAGTATACTGTACGGCCTGGGGGGGGGTGTCACAAAATGGGGCATCCCGATTCTGGATGCCTGGGGGGGAATCATGCAGCCCTAGAGTCTTATAGAGAGTTCACATTCACCCACTACACTCAGTCATCTCTAAATGTTGACATGAAAGAAAATGTATACTGTACCTTACAATAAACAGGGCTTGGCAGTAATTATCCAAATCCTGCAGTGGCACTGCTGGTATGTTGCCTTATGTTGGACACATTTATAAGTAGGATGCCACTAGTATATTCTGTACAATGACATTAGGCATTGGCATCATTCTTGACATATAACATTAAAGGTATAGTCCAGGCTCAGTGTAATAACAAATCATTGCCACATATTGAGCCCCTTTAGGGGACACTACATTTGATTTGTACTTTCTTTTAAAGGGTAGTAAAGAGCACACATACTTTTTATTACTCTCTGCTTCCCTTTTCTGATTTCTACTGTGTTTTTGTTACATGGTATGGCATCAACATTCCCAGCATATACAATGCAAAATAATCCTTCATATATCTCTGATTTTTCATTTATATTTCTGTAATAAAATTATATTTAACCTTCTCTTCCATAGCTGTCATGTCTGCGGCTTTGAGACCGAGTTAAATGTCCAGTTTGTAAGCCACATGTCACTCCATGTAGACAAGGAACAATGGATGTATTCTATTTGCTGCAGCTCTTGTGACTTTGTTACTATGGAGGAGTCTGATATGAGGACCCATGTCGGCGCCAAACACTCAGGTAAGAAAAAAGGGGGTGTTCGTCCTTGGGTTTTATTTACCTCTAGTAGTACATTTACTGGATCGCTCTAGAGAGGAATCAAAAAATGAATTGGTCATGTTTGGGCAGCCTGGCACTTTACTAAATATGAATAATTAACATAAAAGTTGGCAGTCAGTTCACTGTAAATTGAAACTCTAGGAAAAATGTAATTAGCTTGATTGCTGAAGAATTTCTGGACCATAGCTTTTAGATAATAGAGGTAATTTGTTTACATAAAATGGACTAGAGAAATGCCTCCTGTAACAAGATCGGACATTTTAGCTTTAGATTTTAGGTTGGGAAATAAAATCAGGTGTAATGGCCAATTAAATACCTGTATTTTTTTTAGTCCAGTGCCCATAATAACTTATTTAGCATGCATGAACTAATATGGATTATTTTTAGGCTGCTATAAAAGCAACCTGCACTGGTACATACTGGTATGTTTCATCTATATCTCAGTCAAAGGGCATAAAGAAGTTCATCCAAATAATTTAGAGTTTTTAGATGATTGATTCAGCATCAGGTGCAAATAAGAGCACCCTGAGTGAAAATGAAAGGAATAGTATTTTTTACTCTTGAAACAGTGAAATGCCCTTTTTGAACCTGGTACTGAATCCTTTGATTCATCACCCAGTACACAAAGTAAAGTAAAAAGTGCCATTCCCTTTCAATGTCTACCTAGGGGGTTAAATCAGCACCAGATGCAAAAAGTTGTACCTCAAGCGCACTTGTTGCACCTGTAGTTTAAACTGACCACTCTGTGTTTTGATTGAGAGATTTCCAAATGCTCTCAAAATCCTTTTTGAGTTATACTTTTACCGTGCTCCCATTGGAGTTAAGCATCCCAAAGCGGCATGTCCTTTTTGCATTCCGACAAATGAATAGGAGAAATCGAAAAGTCACATGCCTTGGATTGTTTTAACTACCATTTAAAGAGGAACATCAGTCAATCAGTCAAAAACTCCCCACACTTCTCCCTCCTCTCCCTTTTAAACTCTGATATCAGAATTGGCTAGTTGACCTTACTTATCTTCATTACCGTTCATTACCATTACCTTCATTCAGCTCTGGTCCTGGCTCTTCTCTATCCCAGAAAGCATTGCAGCTGCCCAGGGATCTGCCCAGTGTACATGTTGGCCCCGCTCATTTCGGAAGTGACTTCCATTCACTCTCCTCTGCATCAGCAGCGGGAACATGCTCAGAATGGGACCTGCAGCTAGGACAAGGAAGGGAAAAGCCACGATACTTTGAGAACACCTAGCAAGGGGACAATAGTGGAGACTTGACTGCAGCTAAAGTCCAGTCCAATTCAAAAGGTATGCAGTGCCAGGGGGTGGATGGAATAAGCCTAACTTAATCAATGGTCAGTTGGGAGCACTTACCTTTGCAGCCCTCCCTCTGGCAGGTATAGGCTGGGACGGAGGCGCGCTGCTCCCCTTTTCCAATGCTGATGCTCTCTCCAAAACCGTGGGCCTGCTCAGTATATATGTTGGCGCCGCTCATCTCGGAAGTGACTTCCATTCACTCTCCTCTGCAGCAGCAGTGGGAACGTGCTCAGGAGAGGACCTGCAGCTTTGACAAGGAAGGGAAAAGCCCTCATATTTTGAGAACCTAGTGAGAGGACAACAGAGGAGACTTGACTGCAGCTAAAGTCCAGTCCAATTCAAAAGGTATGCAGCACCAGGGGGTAGGTGGGAATAGCCTAACCTAAACAGAGATCCGTTGGAAGCACTTACCTTTTCAGCGCTCCCTGTGGCAGGAGGGGAGGCGTGCTGTTCCCCTTTCCCAATACTGATGCTCTCTCCAAAACCTTGCTTTGTGCCATGCATTATTATACACAGCATGAAACCCTGATCGGAAGAGAGCCTGCACATGTGATTTGGGACTGTCTGGAAGGTGCATTTATGTGGGGCGTCCCAAATCAGGAATGCCCTGGGAAAAACCCAAGATAGTCAAAATCCCAGGTTTTGGTCCACTTAAATTACGCCAACTGTATACATGTTATAAATATACAAGGTGTGTGTTCAATGTTATTTGCAGAGGAGTGTTGTGTAGTGCATTTCTGGGTTTGGCTGTACTTTTTTTTTTTTTTTTACATTACATTGGTTTAATAGATTGTTATCTTGATTCTTTTATGCAGGAGATGAAAGAAAGACCCCCAGTGAATCCGTTAGTCCGTCTTCCTCTTCATTGTCAGCACTTAGTGATTCAGCCAACAGTAAGGAAGACTCAGACACCCCATTTAGGAGCCAAACATCAAACTTACTGGTTATTTCTGTAGGGCCAAATGCCCAGCCCTATGTCAGCACTGAGGAAAAGCCAGATAAAGGTGACCATGTTTTATTAAACTATAAAAATACATTTATATTACTATTACATTTTTGTAATATTACCCAAAAATAATACTCCACTGGCGAATGAATGCTGGTAGACATTAACTTGTTAGCACGTGCATTTCATTTCTCCCTCACAAAAGTTCATTTTATGCCTTGCAGCTTGTAGAATTAAAATATGTGCAGTGCTGACGTATTGAATATGACCAATTTGTAATTAGTCACAGCAAGCAGGTGGAATTGTGCTGTAAAGGAAGTTGGTGATTCAGTTGGGTGGGCGGAATAACATTTAAATGTTGCTGTTACTTACAGATGCTTGTCACATATACTGTAGATCCCTTTTTTCCATTGCTTTCATTATGTGTGTGTATATATATATATATATATATATATATATATATAGTGGCTTATCTGCTCTGTAATTGCTGCAGCACATCAAAAGTAAACACCTTCTCTAAGAGAAATATTTTTCATTTTGGCTAGTAGCATTTTTTTTGCTTAGGTTTGTTACCTATTTAGCCCTGTTTGGCTCCACACCTTCCTACTTGCATTGCATGGGGTGTGGCATTTTTCCCTATAGTACACAATCCACAATGGAGCTCATAAAATTCTATGTGGCATTTTTCCCTACAGTACACAATCCACAATGGGGCTCATAAAATTCTATGGGCTGTACAAGTAAGTGCATGAATAGTAGGAAAGTTGACCCTTCCTACTAAGCTGTACTAGTGTGTTTCCAACACAATGCACTGAAAAGCACAAGTTGTAAGAATCTTAAAAAGCAATGTAGGTTTTCACATAAACGTATTTTGGCCTGAGTGAACCAGTAGTTGAAATGTGCTGCAACTGCGTGGGACAACCCACCTTTTTAACTAGCATCTCCTGAATTGCTCCCCCTGTGACGAGGACCTTTTGCCAATTTTTACTGCTCCTGCTTCTCTCGAATACCAGATCATTCTGCCTGATTTAGCTGTAAAGACCCATCTCCTTCATTCATTGCCACTGCTGTGTGTGTGTGTGTTGCATTGATGTCATTGCCACACCTATGCAAAGACTGATCACTTGCCATCTTATGAAAAAGACAGTGTTCCAGGACTATTAGAAAAGCAAAAATATCCATTTCTAGTTCTACAGCCTAAAAAGGGAGTATAGGCAGGGGCTTTGGCCAAATGTATTTCACAAGTTCAGTGGGTTTTGGTCTAATGTAACCTCACTGGAGCATACCGCCAGTGCCTACTAAAACCTTGGAAAACACACAGTTAGTCTCCCTCCCAAGGAGGGTTTTTTTCGTTACAGAGAACTTTCCCACAAGGTGAAGAACTCGCTACTTTAGGGAATAACCCACTAAGCGGACAAGCTCCAAGCACTTTAGTGAATATCCCTAAAAATGTAATTAACAATGAGCCCCAGACTTTTTGGATTACCTAAATATAATCTTGGACTGAATTGACTTTTCATTTTTGCAACTGAATTCAGTTCTAATAGTATATAGTATATTTTTCTTCCGATCCATTCCAGACCCTCCTTACACTTGGGATTACCTCCTTGCCCGATAGGATGTGACTGCAAGACAAAAAAAGGCGTGGCCCCTCCCAGCCCCACAAGCAACAGCCGCCTCCCAATCAAGATCAGTTTCATTCTTGCAGTTGAAGTGACTGTGAAGGCTGTTGAAGATTCTCTCTCTCTTAAGGATTGGCAGCAAGCGGGGGATTGCACCCTGTCGGCTTCCTGCATAGCCTTATTCCCACGGATCCCCCAGACCCAATTGTGCCTTCTACAGCTTTGGCTGTTCTGGGGTTCGTGAAGGTAAGGTGGAAGCGCTGGGGTCTTGGGGCGCTTACAGAGTTTATGCTCTGGGCTGCAGGCTTTTTGAAAAGCAAGTCAGCCGCAGGTTTTTCTCTGGTGTACCTGCTGAGGAACATGTTATTTTTATCCAACCCATCCTTCTTCCAACATGTGTTAATTTAAAGTATATAAAAAAAAAAAAGATTTTTGGTCTTTGAATTTTAAAATTTGCGCCTTCTCCTTTAAGGGGCGTGGTTTGACGTCACGCGGGGCGGAGCCATATGCGGAAGCACAAGGCGGCTTCCGGGTCTTCAGTGTTGCTCTCTCCGGCTGGAGGGAGGTTGGTGTCCGCACTATCCACGGAAACCCTGCAGGCATACCTCGTCTGGGCAGGAGGTAGGTGTCAGCAGTCCCCGGAGGCCGGTGTGGTGCGGCCGCGGGGTCGGCTATTGCGGGCCGGCCCGCTTTCCTCGCTGGGGGCCCCAGTGCTTAATGGTGCATAGTGGTGCTCATTGGGCCGCTGTGTGTTCGGTCCTGGGGGGTAACTGGTGATCCGGGTGACCGCTGTTAGCGGCTATGGGGCGCATTCTCCCGTGTGGGTCCCAATCGAGTTTCCTGTTATATATATATATATTCTCCTGTTTATTTTAAGATTGGAAGAAGGATAAAAGGGGTTGTGGTTCCTCCCAGTCCCTTTGGGATTGGCATAGGCTTCGGACTATAGGTCTTTTTTGCCAAAAATTAAAAAAAAAAAAAAAACACCATGAGGGAGGCATCAGGGGATAGTGATTCGGGCATCCCACTTGAGCAGGGCAGGCTCTGCCCCTTATGTAAGCAGGATCCCCTGTGTAGTTTTAGCACTGTATGGTATTGGTTTAGACCATAATAGATTGATTGCCCCTGTCTCTAGCCCAGCAATTGCTTTGGGGAGCGCCATAGCTCAGCCTGCTCTAATATCCCCCGGAGAAGGGGAAGGCAGCGAGGCGCAGGCAGATATGGCACACAGGTTGGATAACTTAGAGAGAACAGCCGCATTTTTCCAGGATGGTGTTAAAAGAGTGGGAAAATCCTAACAAGTTACCGGCTGTTCCTAGGATCCTAGATGCTAGGTATCCCATTTCCGGAGGATATGATTAAGCTTTGGTCTTTTCCACCCGAATTGGATTCTCTAGTATCAGGCTTGTCCAATACTTCTATCATGCCGTCTGCTACTAATGCATCCTTAAGAGATCCCACAGAGAGACGAATGGATTAGTTGGCCCGCCATGCTTTTGCTATGGTAGGTTCGTTTCTTCGCCCGGTTTGTGCCACGGCCATTGTGTCCTTGGCTTCGAGGAAGTAGGTGAAGAAGCTTTCGGCCAGGGCTAAGTCTCGCAGACACTCTCAGGAGGCCAAGGAGTTAGAGCTTGCTTGGATTTTAACGCTTTTGCTATCACTGCCATGAATGATGCAGTCAGGTTAGGTGCTAGGACCTCTGCCCTTCTGGTTGCCTTGCGCCGCTCCTTATGGCTAAGACAATGACTTATGGTCAAGGATGGCAAGCTTCCTCAGAGAAAGAGGTCGGCTCGGCCTTTTCAGAGGCCTGAATCATTTCGCCCCTTTCGGAGCAGTAGAGGCTCCTTCATCATGTTCCCGTAGGGGTTTTTGGGGCAGAGGCAGGGCCCGTAACAGGGCAGGAGATGCCTGGAGAAATAGGCCTAAGCCTCCAGCCAAGCCCACTCGGGCATGAGGGGGCGCCCTCACCCGAGCGGGTGGGGGGACGGCTCTTGCATTTTGCTCCTATCTGGAGATGCCAAGTGGCATATCTTTGGATCCAAGAGGTGGTGTCATCAGGCTACAAGATCGAGTTTGCAGCCAGACCGCCCACAAGGTTCTTTTGGTCAGGGGCATCCCGGAACCAGCCAAAGGCAGATGCCCTGATAGCCTCTGTTCGGCATCTTCTTCAAAAAGGGGTAGTTTGCCAGATACCCTTTCAGGAGGAAGGTCAGGGGTTTTACTCCAACCTGTTCACAATTTCCAAGAAGGATGGGTTGGTGCGTCCTATTTTAGACTTAAAGGGTCTCAACAAGTTTATCCGGGTGAAACATTTCCGCATGGAGACTTTGAAGTCAGCGGTAAGATCGTTTCAGCCCGGGGGTCTTATGACCGCAATAGACATAAGGGACGCATATCTTCATATCCAGATTTTTCCAGGGCATCAGAGATTCCTAAGGTTTGCCTTGGAGGGGCAACATTTCCAGTTTGTGGCACTGCCGTTCGGCATATCCTCGGCTCCAAGGGTATTCACCAAGGTCTTGGCAGGTCTCATGGCCATTCTGAGAAGCCAGGGGATATGCATAATCCCATACTTGGACGATCTCTTGATTTCTGCCGGGTCCCTTCAGGAGATCGAGAAGGACAGAGTTTGGCTGGGTGATCAATTATCCAAAGTCCCATATCACCCCTGCGCCAGTAAGGGATTTTTTGGGGATGTCTCTGGACACTGTCCAGGTCAAAGTTTTTCTGCCAGAGCAGAAGGCTCGGTTAATTCAGAGCCAGATAGAGTCCTTACTGGCCTGTCAACAGCCGACCATCCGGTTAGGGATGAAACTGGTAGGCCTCATGGTGGCCTGCTTTGAGGCCGTGCCTTTTGCCCAGTTTCACATAAGGCCTCTTCAGTTAGATCTGTTGTCAAGCTGGGATCGAGCCCCGCAGTTGCTGGATCAGGCCTTTGTTCCGACTCCCTCAGCCAGGCAATCTCTCCTGTGGTAGTTGGACCCTCTGCACCTTTCTGACACCTCAGTGGCAAATCGTTTCCACGGATGCCAGTCTTACAGGCTGGGGGGGGGGGGGCATCTGGCAGACCCAGAAGATCCAGGGACAGTGGGGTCCGAAGGAGAATCGGCTTCCCATAAATAATTTGGAGTTAAGAGCAGTCTGGCTAGTGCTTCAGTATCTGACCCCCAGTTTAAATGGACAGGCTGTCCAAGTCCAGTCAGACAATCGGACGGTGGTAGCCTATATCAACCGTCAGGGGGGTACTCGGAGCAGGAGTGCTCTAAGGGAAGTAAGCCGGATTCTGCTTTGGGCAGAGGAGAATGTTCCCTGCATCTCGGCAGTTTACATTCTGGGGATAGAGAACCAGGAGGCAGACGCATTGAGCAAGGGGTCGCTGCGTCGGGGAGAATGGTCCTTCGCTGGGGTTTTCCGGAGGTGGATCTCTTTGCATCCAGACACAATCACAAACGGCCGAAGTTCATGTCCCTGTCAGGGGACCATCTGGCCATAGCAACTGACGCCCTGTCAACCTCTTGGGCAAGGTTCAAGCTTCTGTACGTTTTTCCCCCGCTCCCGCTTCTAGGTTGTGTACTAAGGAAGATAGCTCAGGAGGGGGTACCAACCATTCTGGTGGCTCCTCGCTGGCCAAGGAGAAGCTGGTTTTCAGACATAGTAAGGATGTTGGTAGATCATTGGCACCTACCAACCGATCCAGACCTTCTCACACAGGGGGCGCTTTGGCATCCGAATTTACAGATGCTGGCTTTGACGGCCTGGCTATTGAGACCTCGATCTTAGCAGAGAGAGGTTTATCGGCTAAGGTTATTCATGCCATGGTTCAGGCCCGGAAAAAGACATCCGTCAAGATTTGCTACAGGATCTGGCGGGCGTTCATTTCCTGGTGTGAGTCTAGGAAATTTTTAATGCAGAAAATATTCGGTTTCTAGAATTTTAGAATTTCTGCAGAATGGTTTAGAAATGGGCCTACAATTAAGCACCCCTGGGGAGCATGTATCGGCCTTCTCTATTTTTTTCCAGAAATCTATCGCTAGTAATAGACTCGTTAGAACTTTTTTTCAGGGAGTCACTCATGTCCGACCACCGCGCAAGCCTATTTTACTGGTGTGGGACTTGAATCTGGTACTATCTGCTCTCCAGGGTGCTCCCTTCGAGCCTATGATTGACGTTCCATTGACGCTTAAGGTGATATTTTTGGTGGCAATCACTTCTGTGCGGCGAGTTACACAGAGACCAGGTAGTTTTTCGGCTTAAGCCTAATTTTTTACCTAAGGTCGTCTCTCCTTTTCACCTTAATGAGGAGGTAATTCTACCTTCTTTATGCCCAGTTCCAGCTAATGCTAAGGAAAGGGCGCTTCATTCTTTGGATGTAGTCAGAGCCATGGGATATTACATGGCAGCTACGGAATCCTTCCGGAAGTCGGATTTTCTTTTTGTTATATCGGAAGAGCCGAGAGTAAGTGGATTAGGCAGGCAGTTGAAAAGCCTACTCGGCCAAGGGGAATGAACCCCCTTTTCAGGTCACGGCCCATTCTACTAGGGCTATTGGTGCTTCCTGGGCTTTTCAGCATCAGGCCTCGGTGGAGCAGGTTTGTAAAGCTGCTACCTGGTCTTCGGTTCATACATTTACCAAATTTTACAAGGTAGATGTTAGGGCCTCAGCTGACGCTGTGGTTGGTCGAAAGATTCTTCAGGCGGTAGTGAAATAAACTACCTGCTCTTCCGTGCTGGGGATCCCGCCCATAGATGGCACTGCTTTTGGAGATCCCAAGTGTAAGGAGGGTCTGGAATGGATCGGAAGAAAAAACACAATTCTGTAAGTACTCACCTGTAGAATTGTTTTTTCTGGGGATCCATTCCAGACCCTCCGGCTCACCCGTTTTGTTTTGGGTCATGATCTATCTTTTGATGCTTTTTTGATGGTGTTTAGTTCATTTATTATTTCATTGGTATTAAAAAAAATAATAAGAAAAGAGAAGAGATTATATTTTTGAGAGAATTTCAAGCGGAGTTTGGTGTGAGAGTAACATTGTCTCCTATAAGGGGGCCTCCCGGCCTGCCTCTGATTTATGTTTTACTGCTTTTTAAGTACTGATCTTGATTGGGAGGCGGCTTGTGCTTGTGGGGCCGGGAGGGGCCATGCCTTTTTTTGTCTTGCAGTCGCATCCTCGGGCAAGGAGGTAATCCCAAGGGTCTGGAATGGATCCCCAGAAAAAACAATTCTACAGGTGAGTACTCACAGAATTGTGTTTTTATGTATAGTTATAATAGTAATAGTATATTTTATGCATGTTCTAAATACTTATTTTGGAAATGTTAATGCTCCTTCATCCTTTATTGCAGGTTTTGAATGTGTTTTCTGCAATTTTGTCTGCAAAACAAAAACTATGTTTGAACGCCACCTGCAGATTCACCTGATCACTCGAATGTATGAGTGTGACGTGTGTCATAAATTTATGAAGACACCAGAACAATTGGTAGAACACAAGAAATGCCACACAGTCCCTACCGGTGGGCTCAAGTAAGGAAAGCAAGTACAAAATCTTTTCCTGTGTTAAGCACATGTAATTTTGTCTTTGAACATTTATGTTTGTTGAATGGTGTTATTTACACAGATGTTATTGCACAGCTTGTTAACATAAGGGGCAGTAAAATCCTATATTCTAAGTATACAGCACGTCCTGTTCCAGAATATTCCTTACTCCTGGGTAATACATCCCACGCGAGTGGGGCTTACCAGCCTGCGGCCCTGCAGGACTATTTCCAACCGTTCAGGACCCACTGCCTCCCAGCCTCGGCTGACTGGTTCGGGTGAAGGTAGGACAGCACCGGGTCAGGTGCTTGAGGAGCGCTGCTCCGACCGCAGTCCCTGCTTTGACATGGGTAGGCGGTATAGGCCTGTGGTGAGCCTTGTGGGATGCCCCCTCCCGCCTCCGGGGTTCCCCCTTAATCCCTATCCCCTTTAGGTGTCTGCCCCCTCCTCTCCTTTTTATTTAACTTTGGGCGTTATGTGACTGCTGCTCCCTTGCCTCGCTTTCCCTGGGGAGAGGGGGGGGGGTGCGGTATGTCAAGCAGCCTGAATTGCTTACTTTACTTGTGCTTAATGTGTTTTACTGTGAGCCACCACCGCGCGGTTGTACAGCACTCCACGGACGCCGGCCACATTGCCTCAGGCGCCGCCGCGCCGTCATTGGACTACGGGATCACGTGGGGCGTTTCACGCGGATGACGTTTTCCGCATCACTTCTCTGCGGCCCGCCCCTCGAGGTATATGCGGACGCCTTCCCTGTGCTGCGTGTCGGTTGTTTCCTATCACTCCGTGAGTGCCCCTGCGGGGTGGCTTTATTATTTATCTTTTATTTATATATTTTATTGTTATATTCTTATGGGAATGTATTCTTATGTCTTTCAGGCGGGTAGACCTCATTATAGTTTCTCCCGGTTCCCCCCCCCCCCCCTTTTTTGTTAAGGCTATTGCTTAACAACTTCCCTTACGGGCTTTTGGGGCATCCCGGGTCGCTATCATTAACGTTAACCCTATATTGGCCTGTTGTGCCACTCTAATCACCATATGGAGGCTTCTGGGGATAATGTGCTTTGGGGTTCCTTCGGGACAAGCCTGGCTATGTGTTGTGTGTGAGGTATCTCCCGTAAGTGATGATGTCAGGGTATGTGTACCCTGTACCCAGCAAGTGCTTGCGCTGCAGTCTGCGTTGCCTGTTACTGGGACTGGTGCTGCGCCCCCTCTGGCTTCGCCTACCCCCCACGCTTACATCTGACCCCCACCGAGGGGCATACTAGCGGGGAGTCTCAACCTGATTTAGCTGCACGGGTGGCCAGCATTGAAAAACATCTTGCTGGGTCTGCCCCACGTAAGGCTTCTGCTAAGAAGCGGCATTTATCACCCACGGTTTCCCTCTTCCCTGTAGAAGATGAGGGCCCTTTCTCACTCTCAGGCCCCTACCTCCTTGAGGAGGGAGAATTATTTTCTGATTCTGAATCCTCTGAGGAACAACCTAAGATTTACGGTGGTACTGGGACCCCCTTTGGGGAAGACCCGTGGTCCCCTGATGACACTGACAGATTGCTGAGTCATATTTTTGAAGTGCTTTGTATTTCTCCCCCGGCAGCGGCTCCGCAGCAGTAGGGTGAGCTTTTTCATACGGTTAAGCCACGCTGGGAGTTCCCTGAGCAGTCTCACTTTAATAATCTAGTGCTCAAGGAATGGGAACGGCCTAGCAAGCTGCCAGGGGTGCCTAAGAGTTGGGACAAGAGGTATCCCTTTCCTGCTGATGTTGTTAAGCATTGGTCATGTCCTCCCGAGGTGGATGCGCCCGTTTTCGGACTGTCCAATACATCTGTCATGCATTCTCCTGACACTACTACCCTGCGGGATCTTGAGGACCAGCACTTCGACCAACTGGCCTGTCACCCCTTTGCCAGTGTGGGGACGGCGCTGCGCCCGGTTTGTGCCTCTGCTATCACGGCTATTGCCATTATAGGAGTGATTAAGTGTCTCTTGGAAGGGGCATCTCAGGATGCGGGTAGAGAAGAGTATAGATCTCTCCTGCTTTGTGAGGAATTTATTGCATATATTCTTTCTGCCATGGATGATGCCATTAGAATGTGCGGTAGGGCTTCTGCCCTGTTGGTGGCTATATGCCGCTCTGTCTGGCTACGTCAGTGGGTAGCTGATAATGCTGCTAAGAAGGCTCTCACTGGTTTCCCTTTCAAGGGCCTGCGCCTTTTTGGTGAACGCTTGGATTTGTTTGCCAGGGGTGGTAGTTTACCTCAACATAGGAGGCCGTCATGGTCCTTTCGGGGGATGGGTGCTTTTCTCCCATCCTTCCGTGGTTCCAGAACTGGCTGAGGAGTCTCCTTTACTGGGGCCCGCGGAGATCACTGGGGAAGGGGCAGAGGACGTGGCCGTCCTGGCCTCTCCTGGGGTCCCAAGCCAAAATCCTCTCCCAAGCCCCCTCAAGCATGAAGGGGCGCCCTCACCCATCTGGGTGGGGGGGCGGCTCCGGCTCTTTGCTCACGTCTGGAGGCTTCACGTCTCAGACTGGTGGCTTCAGGAGGTAGTGTCCTCCGGTTACAAGATTTTGAGTTTGCAGCCTGCCCCCCCCAAGATTCATCAAATCCCGGATGGCTCAAAACCCCCTGTCAGCTCAGGGTCTGTGCCTTGCTGTCCAAAACCTTCTGGAGTTGGGGGTCATCTGCCAGGTGCCTTTGAGAGAAAGGGACAGAGGCTACTATTCCAATCTTTTCACTGTTCCCAAAAAAGACGGGTCCTTCATACCTATCCTGGATTTAAAGTGCCTCAACAAATTTGTCAGATTCAAACACTTTTGCATGGAGACTCTGCGCTCAGCTGTCAATTCACTACGCCCGGGCGACTTCATGACCTCTGTAGACATCAAGGACGCCTACCTTCATGTACCAATCTTTCCAGGTCATCAGAGACTCCTCAGGTTCGCTCTGGAGAATCAGCACTACCAATTTGTGGCCTTGCCCTTCGGTATCACCTCGGCTCCCAGGGTATTCACCAAGGTGCTGGCGGGCGTAATGGCTCTGCTGAGATCTCAGGGCATTCGCATCCTTCCTTACTTGGACGACATTCTCATCACGTCTCAGTCCCTCCAGCAGGCCGAGCTGGATACCCAGCTGGTGGTGTCCACACTGTAGTCCTTCGGCTGGGTGAATAACCACCCCTTTTCTGTCACCGTCAATGGTGAGGTCCTTTCTGGGCATGACTCTGGATACATCTCGGGTCAAGATTTTTCTCCCTCAGCAGAAGGTGGAGTGTCTTCAGGCCCAAGCCAGGCTCCTTATGTCTTGCCCTCATCCCTCCATCCGGCAGGGAATGCAGCTGGTGGGCCTGATGGTGTCTTGCTTCGAGGCGGTTCCATACGCTCAGTTTCACATGAGACCTCTTCAACTTCACCCCTTGTCAGTATGGGATCAGGTGTTGGTTCTGTCCCCTCTGGCCAGACGGTCTCTCTCGTGGTGGCTGGACTCAAGAAACCTGTTGGTGGGCAGATCCTTTCTGGCCCCGTGCTGGGAGACCTTCACCACAGATGCCAGTCTGACAGGTTGGGGGAGCTTCTGGAAATCCCTGAAATTCCAGGGTCAGTGGGGCCCTCAGGAGGCCCACACCCCTATCAACATTCTGGAATTGAGGGCGATAAGGTTGGTTCTTGCCCAATTGACTCCACACCTTCGGGGTCGGGCGGTTCAGGTCCGCTCGGACAACCAGACAGCGATTGCCTACATCAATCATCAGGGAGGGACCCAGAGCAAGAGGGCCCTCAAGGAAGTGTCCCTGATACTGTCTTGGGCGGAGGAGAATGTTCCCTGCATCTCAGCTGTGTACATCCCGGGGGTGGAGAATCTGGAGGCAGACTCCCTCAGCAGGGGGACTTCTCGTCTGTGAGAATGGTCCCTCAGCCCTCAGCAGCAGGGTGTTTCGCTCCTTGTGCCACCGCTGGGGTCAGCCAGATGTGGATCTGTTTGCGTCCCGTCACAATCACAAGCTTCCAGTCTTTGTCTCTCTGTCCCAGGACCCTCTGGCATTGGCCATGGATGCACTAGCAATGTCTTGGAAGAGCTTTTAGCTTCTCTATGTTTTCCCTTCCTTTTCTCTGCTGGGCAAGGTGTTGCGCAAGATTGCCCAGGAAAAGGTGCCTACCATTCTGGTGGCCCCCTGTTGGCCAAGAAGGGTGTGGTTCGCAGACGTTGTGCAGTTGGCAGTAGTTCAGTATGCTCTGCCCAAGGATCCAGACCTGCTCACGCAGGGGCAGCTATGCCATCCCAATTTACAAACGCTGGCTTTAACGGCCTGGCTGCTGAAACCTCCATCTTGATGGAAAAGGGCCTGCCTGCCTCTGTTGTTAATACTATGATTCGGGCTGGGAAGAAGTCCTCGTCATCCATTTACTATAGGGTATGGCATGCTTACATTGACTGGTGTGAGTCTAAGTCGCTTCCCTGTAGGGTGTTTTCTATCCCTAGGATTTTGGAATTCCTGCAACATGGTTTGGATTTGGGTCTTCAAATTAGTACCTTCAAAGGTCATGTTTCTGCTCTGGCTATTTTCTTCCAAAGATCCTTTGCTCACCATCGTCTGGTCAAGACCTTCTTCCAGGGGGTTACTCACGTGCGTCCTCCGTGTAAGCCTATATTACCAGTCTGGGATTTGAACTTGGTCTTATCTGCCTTGCAGGGGTCTCCCTTTGAGCCTTTGCGTGAGGCCCCTTTGTCCATTTTGACTCTTTGGTGGCTATCACTTCTGATAGGCGTGTTTCTGAGTTGGCGGTGCTTTCCATCAAGCCCCCTTATTTTGAGAGACACAAGGACAAGGTGGTGTTTCGCTTTAAGCCAGATTTTCTTCCTAAGGTTGTATCTGCCTTTCATCTGAATCAGGACATTGTTTTGCCTTCTCTGTGCCCTAATCCTAGTAACCCTAAGGAGCGGGTTTTACACTCTCTAGATGTGGTCAGGACTCTGAAGTTCTATTTGGTGGCCACTGAATCCTTCAGGAAGACTGATGCTCTTTTTGTGCTCCCGTCTGGACCTAAGAAAGGTCTGGCTCCAGCTAAGTCCACTATCAGCAAGTGGATCCGTCAGGTTGTGGTACAGGCCTATTCTACTAAGGGGAAGGAGCCTCCCTTCCGCCTTACTGCTCATTCTACTCGTGCTATTGTTGCCTCTTGGGCTTTTCAGCACCAAGCTTCTGTTGAACAAGTTTGCAAGGCCGCTACTTGGTCTTCTGTTCATACTTTTTCTAAGTTTTACAAGGTTGATGTTAGGGCCTCAGCTGATGCTGCTTTTGGTCGCAAAGTTCTGCAGGCGGCAGTAGTTTAAACTACCCGCTGTTACTTTTTGGGGATCCCACCCTACCTTACGGACACTACTATTGGATGTCCCAGGAGTAAGGAATATTCTGGAACAGGACGTGCTGTATACATATAATACCAGTTCTACAGGTGAGTAATCACAGAATTGTATTTTCTCCACTGGTTTTGTAATATTTATTGACATTTGAATTGTTAAGATGGTTAAAGTGCTGTAACCCTGGTAAGAGATTGGCCTTAATTCACCAATGTAAATCTGGGCAGCCATATCCCCAGCATCTTAGGGCTGTGCACATGCTCCCACCCCCAGCCATTCAGATAGGCTGGGAATGCGGCTGCTTGTGCTCCCAATCGCCGTAAACAGAGCTGTTTGCATGGCAAACTCTGCTCTGATTGGACGAGAGAGATGGCGTAGGACCTAGGAGTTAGTTTTCCTAGGCGATCTGTGGGGTTTCACACATTGGGGATAATCAAAAATATAAAATTTAGAAAATGTGTGTGTGTACAACAGATATACATTTACAGATTTACATTTACTGGTATCATTAATATTTATAGTTACTATCCAGGTTATTTTTACTGTTACTATACTCTAGGGGTTTTACAGTTATTGTGAATTTCAAATGGCCTACTGGAAGAACTTTCTTTTCAGTTTTGGCTTTGAGAGAACAATAGCACTTCCCCGACCATAACAACTGGAAAGGAACTGGAGTGATTGAAGTTCCATAAGTTTTCTACCAGTGATGTGTTCCACACTCTTTAGCATCCTACATAGAGCCAGGCTTGTCTTGTTTGGAGCCATTACCAAACCAGGATATGATATTGCCTGTCAGAAAAACCAGAACAATCGTTAGTTTGCTTTCTTAGTCACTTATTGGTTTGGCAGGACCATGACAGGTCATTACTAAAGTGTAGGCCAAAAAATGTAGATACAGCCTCCACTGGGGCGCCAATGATATAGAAAGGTTGATAATTCCTTATCCATTTAGTACTACCATCCATGATCAATCCCCTAGCCTTAATCACATTAGGCAGAGATTGTTCTCACGACACCAGGTCTTCCTGTAGATTGTCCTTTTTGCAGTTGTTTTTGAGTATTACGATCACCACTGCATCATAGTTAATACGCTTACCAATAATAGATTTTTTAAGAATCTTTCAGCATGACCCACTGAGAGGCTCCACTCCTACCTGCATCTACTGCATTTTCTGAGACTTTAAACATCCAAGATGGCGGCCCATGGAGGTGCAGGCTGCCTGCAAACAGGAAGTGTGTTTTGACTGTGCCACTCTGCATTCTGGGATTGCTGACCTTTTCCTGACCAAAGCTCTGCTCTGTTTGTGCAAAGCACAGCCATATCCCTGCTCCCCTGCACTTTTTCTTCCAATCCATTCCATACACTCCTTACTCCTGGGTTTCCTCCTCCTCGCTGAGACATGTGACTGCAAGAAAGCAAACAGGTGCGGCCCTCCCGACCCATAAGTAGCAGCCGCCCCTTAATCAAATCAGTTTTTCTTTCTTGCAGTGGCAAGATGACTGTGGAAGATTAGGTGCTCTCAAGGATTTTAGCGGTAAGCGGGGGACTGAACCCTGTCGGCTCGCTACGGACCTTACTCCCACGGCCCCTCAAGACCCGTGTTATGCCTCCACAGCATTGGCTGTTTTGGGGGCCGTGAAGGTATGGTGAAGCGCCGGGGTCTTGGGGCGCTTGCAGAGCGATAGACTCTGGGCTGCAGGCTTTTTGAAAGGCAAGTCAGCCGCAGGTTTTTCTCTGGTGTACCTGCTGAGGATATGTTTACCCAACCCTTCCTTCTTCCGTTTGGTTTTTTATTTTTATAATTATTTGTTTATTTAAAGAGGCGTAATGGGCATACCGGGAGGTACAGCCCTGCGCAAAATGTCCATTTTGATATTCATGTGTACCTGTTTTTATTAAAAAAGAGAGAAAGATAGCAAGAGTTGCTCCTGGTCTTTGTACCTTTAAGAGCTGGGCTGACGTCACGCTGGGCGTAGACCCAGACCATGTGCTACATTCTGGGGAGGAGATCACTTCCTCCCAGCCTCCACTTCCTCAGCCTTGCGTGCTGAGAGAGGATATCCGCTCGACCGGTGCAGGTAGGACTCATCACCGGAGATACAGGGGGCATTCCCCTCTTTCCGGATTTGCGCGGGCGCTGGTGCTACGGGGGGAGCGATTCACCTCGCGTCCTCCCGGCCTTGTGTCCTCCCAGCCTTTTGTGTCTCCCAGCCCCTTGTGTTCGCCCGGCGCCTTGTATGTTCTCCCAGCCTTGTGTCCCAGCCCCTTCTCCCTCTCCCTTCCACACACGCCGTTAGCGGCGTGTCTCCGGCGGGGCAGACCGGCTTGCGGTCCCCTTCTCAGGCCAAGCCGCGATACCGCATCGGTTGCTGGCAGCGGCGGCAGGTAGGGAGGGGGCTGTGAGGCGGCATTGGTGAGTGAATCTTTTGAGTGTGTGGGAGCGGGGCTGGGTGGTTGTAACTGTCATATGCTTAAGGTTGATCTTGTCTCCTCAGGTGAAGACAGACGGCATTGGTGAGTGGATCTTTTGATCCCTTCTTTTTCTCTATAGTTTGTTGTACAGCAAGTTTTCTGTAAGGTCTTTTTGATCTTGTGTATGTTTTGTTTTAAAAAAAAAAAAAAAAAAAAAAAGAGCGAATAAGTATAATATGTTTAAAATTTAAGGGAAGAGTATTTTATTATGACTATGAAATACTAAATATCGCAGATACTTTAAGTTATCTGCTTGATTGGTTGTGTTGTATTATATCGTATTATATTATATTACATTATTTCATATTTATATTAATTATATTATATTATATTATATTACATTATTTTCTATATTATATTATATTACATTATTTTATATTAATTATATTATTATTAGATCATATTAATTATTATTATATTTTTATATATTATATTAGTATTGTTGATATTTTATCAATTTTATTTTAATTAATTTTATTAAATTTATTAATTGTGATTTACTGCTATTCTTCCCTGGTAGAGTTAAGGTTTTTTCTTTAATCCTTTTTTCCCTTTTTTCTCCTTTTATTTTTTAGACTGGAAGAAGGGTAGAAAGCAGGGTTGTGGCTCCTCCCGGTCCCTTTTTTTGGGGATTGGTTCAGGCTTAGGGCCCTTTGGGTCTGCTGGCCATCAAAAAAAAAAAAAAAAAAAAAAAGATATATAAAATATATATATTCTAAAAGTTGAAAAAAAAACAAAAAACAAACAAACACCATGAGGGAGGCATCGGGGGATAGCGACACGGGCATCCCTCCTGAGCAAGGCAAGATTTGCCCCTTATGCAGGCAGGATCCCCTTGGCAGTTTTGGCACGGTCTGCTCCGCCTGCGCCGTGAAGATCGGCCTAGACCATAACAGGCCAACTGACAGAGTTGCTAGCCCGGCTATTGCCGAGGGCATTACGGTTCGTCCGCCTCCTGCTTCCCCAAAAGGGGGAGAAGGCAGTGGGGTGCGGTCGGAGTTGGTTCACAGATTGGATAATCTGGAGAGCCAGTTGTCTCTTGTGCTTCCAAAGAAAGCCACCTTTAAAAGAAGGCATTTGGAACCGGTTGCAGAGGAAGAGGATTTATTTGCCTCTTTTGGAGAAGAGGAGGACGAGGAGTATCTGGAGGAGCAGCTGCCTTCTGAGGGCGAGCTGCGATCAGAAGAGGATAGTAATTCTATCTTGTTTTCGTCCGATGAAGATCCTCTCCTCATGGATGAAACAGATGGTCTGTTGTCTATGGTATTCGACACCTTGAATATTTCTCCACCGGAGGTAGCGAAGAGAAGGAGGGATGACCTGTTTAGGCCTGTCAGGCAAAGGCAGGTGTTTCCAGAACAGCCTCACTTCTCCAAGATGATATTTAAGGAATGGGAAAATCCTAATAAGCTGCCGGCTGTTCCAAAGATTCTAGATTCTAGGTATCCCTTTCCAGCGGAAATGATTAAATTGTGGTCCTATCCGCCGGAGGTGGACTCCCCGGTTGCAGGCTTGTCTAACACGTCGGTAATGCCATCCGCTACTATGGGTTCCCTTAGAGATTCCACTGAGAGACGTATGGATCAGCTGGCCCGCCATGCCTTCGCCATGATAGGTTCCTTGCTCCGCCCAGTTTGTGCCACGGCCGTTGTGTCTCTGGCCACGAGGAAAAAGATGAAGAGGAACTTAGCCAGAGTTAAGTCTCGCAGGCTGACCCAGGAGTCCAAGGACCTTAAGGACTGTTTGGACCTTAATGCATTTGTTATTACTGCAATGGAGGATGCGGTCAGGCTGGCGGCTAGAACCTCTGCTCTCCTAGTGGCCTTGCGCCGCTCATTGTGGCTTAGGCAGTGGTCGGCGGACACCGCCGCTAAGAAGGCGCTCACGGATTTACCCTTTTTGGGGAACAGACTTTTTGGTGAAAAGCTGGATGGTTTGGTAAAGGATGGCAAGTTACCTCAAAGGAGAAGGGCAACTCGGCCTTTTCAGAGGTCTTCGTCATTTCGGCCCTTTCGGAGGGGCAGAGGCGCTTTCCGGTCTTGTTCCCGAAGAGATTTTTGGGGTAGAGGAAGAGCGCGTAATAGGGCAGGAGGGGTCTGGAGAAATAGACCTAAACCTCCAGCCAAATCTACTACAGCATGAGGGGGCGGCTTTTGCGTTTTGCTCATATCTGGAGGCGCCATGTAGCGGATCGATGGATCCAGGAAGTGGTGTCTTCAGGTTACAAAATCGAGTTTTCAGCCAAACCACCCGCAAGGTTCCTTCGATCAGGGGCATCCCGGAACCGGCTAAAGCTAGTGGCCCTGAAGTTCGCAGTTCAGCACCTCCTTCAGAAAGGGGTGGTTTGTTGAGTACCCCTTCAGGAAGAAGGTCAGGGGTTTTATTCCAACCTTTTTACAATCCCCAAGAAGGATGGGTCGGTTCGTCCCATTTTAGATCTGAAGGATCTCAACAAATACATCCGCGTGAAGCATTTCCGCATGCAGACGTTGAGGTCTGCCTTAACAGTAGTACGACCCGGAGATCTTATGACCTCCATAGACATAAGGGACGCGTATCTGCATGTACCGATATTTCCAGGGCATCAGAGATTCCTGAGGTTTGCCCTAGAAGATCAGCATTTTCAGTTTGTGGCTCTTCCGTTCGGAATATCCTCGGCTCCAAGAGTATTCACCAAGGTCCTGGCTGGGCTAATGGCAATCTTCAGGAGCCAGGGAATACGTATCGTCCCTTGTTTGGACGATCTCCTAATCTCAGCCAGTTCACAGCAGCAGATTTTAGAGGATACACAGACGGTTCGGTCATCTCTGGAAGAATTCGGCTGGGTGATCAACTACCCGAAGTCTCATATCACTCCGGCGCCAGTAAGAAACTTCCTGGGTATGACTCTGGACACAGTCCAGGTCAAAGTTTTTTTGCCGGAGCAGAAGGCTCGGCTAATTCAGAATCAGATAAAGGGCCTTCTGGTTTGCCGGCAGCCGACTATTCGGCTGGGAATGAGGGTAGTAGGTCTGATGGTAGCCTGTTTCGAGGCAGTGCCTTTCGCCCAGTTTCATATGAGGCCCCTTCAGTGGAATTTATTAGCAAGCTGGGATCGGACCCCGCAGTCGCTGGATCAGGTCTTTGTTCTGTCCCCTTTGACCAAGCATTCTCTCCTGTGGTGGATGGACCCTCTCCATCTGTCGGTAGGCAGATCCTTCTTGACCCCACAGTGGCAGATAGTTGCCTCGGATGCCAGTCTCTCAGGATGGGGCGGCATCTGGCAGTCTCAGAAGATCCGGGGTCAGTGGGGACCGAGAGAGAATCAGCTTCCCATAAATGTATTAGAGTTGAGAGCTATCCGGCTAGTACTCCGGTATCTGACCCCCAGCTTAAAGGGGCAGGCAGTCCAGGTCCAGTCGGACAATCGGACAGCGGTAGCCTATATCAACCATCAGGGGGGTACTCGGAGCAAGGGTGCTCTGGAAGAGGTAAGCCGGATTCTGACGTGGGCAGAGGAGAATGTCCCCTGCATTTCGGCAGTTTATATTCCGGGAGTAGCAAACCAGGAAGCCGACGCGCTAAGCAGGAAGACTCTGCGTTGGGGAGAATGGTCTCTCAGTCGGCAGGTTTTTCAAGTCCTTTGTCTTCGTTGGGGGCGTCCGGAGGTGGATCTCTTTGCATCCAGACACAACCACAAGCTGCCAGTGTTCGTGTCCCTGTCGAGGGACCCTCTGGCCTTAGCCACGGACCTTGGGCAGGGTTCAAACTTCTGTACATTTTTCCCCCGTTGCCGCTCCTGAGTCGTGTTCTAAGAAAGATAATTCAAGAGGGGATACCTACCATTCTAGTAGCTCCTCATTGGCCAAGAAGAAGTTGGTTTGCGGACATAAAGAGGATGGCGGTAGACCATTGGCGCATACCGGTCGAGCCAGATCTTCTCACTCAGGGGGCGCTTCGGCACCCGAATTTACAGATGCTGGCTTTGACGGCTTGGCTATTGAAACCTCGGTCCTAGCATCTAAAGGTTTGTCAGCCAAGGTCATTCATACCATGATTCAGGCTCGGAAGAAATCATCTTCCATGATTTACTACAGAGTATGGAAATCCTTTATATCCTGGTGTGAGGCTAGGAAAGTTTCATGTAGAAAGTATTCGGTTTCTAGGATCCTAGAATTCCTGCAGGATGGTTTAGAGATGGGCCTATGTTTAAGCACCCTAAAAGGGCAGGTGTCGGCCTTATCTATCTTTTTTCAGAAGTCTATCGCTTGTAATAGACTCATTAAGACTTTTTTTCAGGGAGTCACCCATGTCCGTCCACCGCGCAAGTCTATTTTGCCAGTATGGGATTTGAATTTGGTATTGACGGCTCTACAGGGGGCTCCCTTTGAACCTATGGTCGACGCTCCAGTGAGCATTTTGACACTTAAAGTGGTATTTTTAGTGGCAATCACTTCTGTGCGGCGTGTTTCGGAGTTAGCCGCTTTATGTATGAAATCTCCTTATTTTGAGTTGCACAAAGACAAGGTGGTGTTTCGGTTTAAGCCAGATTTTTTGCCTAAGGTTGTTTCTCCTTTTCATCTTAATCAGGAGGTGGTTTTACCCTCCTTGTGCCCAAATCCATCTAACGCTAAGGAAAGGGCACTTCATTCTCTAGATGTAGTTAGAGCCATAAGGTATTATTTGGCAGCTACAGATGCCTTCCGCAAGTCGGATCTTCTTTTTGTTGTTTCAGAAGGATCCAGAAAGGGGCTCCCACCGGCTAAAGCCACTGTTAGCAAGTGGATTAGGCAGGCAGTGATTAGAGCCTACTCGGCCAAGGGGAAGGAACCCCCCTTTCGAGTCACGGCCCATTCCACTAGGGCCATTGGTGCCTCTTGGGCTTTTCAGCACCAAGCTTCGGTGGAACAGGTCTGCAAAGCTGCCACCTGGTCTTCGGTTCATACATTCACCAAGTTTTACAAGGTGGATGTTAGAGCCTCAGCTGACGCTGTTGTTGGTCGGAAGATTCTTCAGGCAGTGGTGAAATGAGCTGCCTGCTGTTCTGCGTCAGGGGATCCCGCCCATAGATGGCACTGCTTTTGGAGGTCCCAGGAGTAAGGAGTGTATGGAATGGATTGGAAGAAAAAACACAATTCTGTGAGATACTCACCTGTAGAATTGGTTTTTCTGGGAATCCATTCCATACACTCCGGCCCACCCGTTTTTTGGGTCATGTTATCTTCTGACGCTTCTCTGTTGGTGTTAAAGCCATTTTCCTTTTTGGTTATTCATGGCATATATATTTGTATTAAAATTAAAAAAAAAAGAAAAAAGAAAAGAGAGGTTATCGTACTTTTTGAGAGTAATTTTTGAGTTTGATGTGTAGTAACATGGACTCTTTATGGCCTCCCGGCCTGTTTCTAGGTTATTTTTTACTGCTGTTTAAGTAAACTGATTTGATTAAGGGGCGGCTGCTACTTATGGGCCGGGAGGGCCGCACCTGTTTGCTTTCTTGCAGTCACATGTCTCAGCGAGGAGGAGGAAACCCAGGAGTAAGGAGTGTATGGAATGGATTCCCAGAAAAACCAATTCTACAGGTGAGTATCTCACAGAATTGTGTTTTTAAACCTTCTCCTCAGTATGTGATGCTACTGAACCAAGATGGCGACGCCCGTATGCTAGAGTGCTGAACAGAGTTGCAGGCCAGTGAGGGAAAGAATAAAATGTAACCAATTATATATTGGTTAATTAAATATATTAATATTCTAAGCATACAGTACGTCCTGCTCCAATATAATACTTACACGTGGGTAATCCTCCGCCAGAGGGCGCTGTTCACTGCAGACATGCAAAAACAGGCTCCTCCCGGCCCTTCATATACCCAGGGACCTCCCACAAATCCCCAGATTTCTCTGCAGTGCTGACTGCGAAGACATGAAGTATCACTCTCTCGCAGGTGAGCGGGGCTTTTACAGCCTGCGACCCTGCAGGACTATTACCACCCGTCCGCTTCGATAAAGATGTGCCTCCCAGCCTGGGCTGCGCTGGTCGGGTGAAGGTAGGCAGCACCTTGTGCGCTCACGGAGCTATGCCCCACCGCAATCCCCCACCATAGAGTAGGCGGTTAGGCTGATGGTGAGCCTCTAGTGGATGCCCCTCCCGCATTATTGCCCCGTGCCCTGATTAGCGGTGGACCCTGTTTATAGGGTCGCCACCCTCCCTCATTTCCCCCAGTGGTTAGGGGGAAAAGAAAGGGGGGGTATGTGTGTGGTGGTCCCAGTGCACTGTAATGTCACGTTTATGGCCTTATTATTGCCCTTTATTAACATTTGGGTGTCAGAGCCGCGCTGCTTGCTCTTTATTCTGTTTTGGCTGCCGCCGTACGTTTGTCCTTTCCTTTACTGCATAGTTTGCTGCGCGGGCGGCAGCGTCGTCTAGATGCTACGGCGTCTTCCTTTACAAAATGCGTATGTGATTTTATCCTTGCTTTGACTACTACCTCAGAGCTTCGCGCTCTTCGGGGTGAGCGGGGACTTGACTCAGCGCGCTCCGCGTCACTACCGAGCATTGAGCCCGCCCTTATTGAGGATTATGTGACCGGGGTCCCTCGGGGACAAGACCGGCTGTGTGTAGCGTGTGGACTCCCCCATGCCGTTGCGGGCAGAGCACGGGTCTGCGCACCATGTGCCGAGCAAGCACTGGCCCTGCAAGCGGCGCCTGTGGGTGCACCTCGCTCCGATACTCCCCTTTCCCCTTGCCTAGATCTCGCTCCTGCTGAGTCGCATACAAGCGGGGAGTTACAGCCTGATGTGTCTCCTAGACGGCCTACGGCTGACCAGATTGTTGCGGGGTGGTCCGAACGCTTGGGCCCTGGCAGGAAGCGGCCCTTGACGCCCCTGGCTTCTGCCTTTGCTATTGGATCGGAGGAGTTTACTTCTCCGCGTGATGGTACTCCGTCTGATGATGGAGAACTGTTCTCTGATCCAGGTTCCTCTGAGGAGAGGCTGAGGGGTCATGACGATTCGGGCCAGGATGACTGGAGCCAGTTTGACACCGATGGTCTGTTGCTTAAGATTTTTAAGGCCCTGTCTATCTCGCTCCCTGGCGCGGTTCCCAAGCCGAGAGGGGAGCGTTTCCATACGGTGACTGCGCGCTTGGAATTTCTCGAGCAGGCTCACTTCCATGCTCTTGTACTCAAGGAATGGGAATGCCCCACTAAGCTTCCAGGGATTCCAGGGGACTGGGATTGGAAATACCCTTTCCCCCCTGAGGTGGTTAATTGTTGGTCATCGCCCCCCGTGGTGGACGCACCGATCATTGGGGTTCCTAACCCCCCCTTCATTACTGCCCCGGCTTATTTGCTTGTGCAGGAACGGCGCTGCGTCCGGTCTGTGCCGCGGCCATCACTGCAGTGGCCGCTAGAACCCTCATAAGAAAGATGCTTGAGCATCACCCTGAGGCTCTACCCTGGGAGGTGTTTAATGCACTCTCCAGTTGTGATATTTTTGTTAAATGTATCCTTTTAGCTCTGGATGACACCATCAGAATGTGTGCGAGGACTTCTGCCCTAGCGGTGGCTATACGTCGCTTGCTCTGGCTGAGACAGTGGGATGCTGACGATGTTGCTAAAACAACTCTGACTGGGCTTCCCTTTAGAGGGCAACGCCTGTTTGGGGCCCGTCTGGACCTCTTTGGAAAAAAGGGCAATTCACCCCATCGATGGCGGCCGTCTCGGCCCCCTCGGAGCAGGGATACCCCTCCCCCTCCATACCATAGTGTTAAACAAGAACCTGGGGTGCCCTTTCTGGGGGCTTGTGCAGACTCCTGCCCCAGGAGCGGCAGACAACGTCCTGGGCCCTCCGGCCGGGCTAAGTCAAAATCCTTCTCCAAAACCCCCCAAGCATGATGGGACGCCCTTGCCCGCCTGGGTGAGGGGATGGCCGCAGCACCTTGCTCCTATCAGGAGGCGTCCTGCCTCGTTCTGTTGGTTTCAGGAGGTAGTTGCCTCCGGATGCAGGATAGAGTTTGCTGGGCGGTCCTGTCTTGAGATTGTCAGGGTGCTTCTGGTCCCTGTCTTTCTTCAGGTGTTGGTGCAGGCCTTGCTTGGCTTGCTAGGTCTGGGGTCATTTGCAGGATGCCCTTAACAGACAGAGGCTGGGGCCTCTACGCCAGTTTGTTTCCACATTCCCCTTAAGGATGAGGCAGTCTGGCCCATTCTGACCTCCCATGGGTTTGGCAATTGATAGTCTCAGGCAGTTATGCATGCTATCTCTGAGTTGGGCTTCCAGCGCCCTGCACCCAGTGGGCCTCTTGCCGTCTGTGGAATTCTAAGATGCTTATTTTAGCACCCCTGTGTCTCCGGGACACCGAGGCTCTTACAGGTTAGTGTTGGAGAGCCAACACTGCTGATTGTGGCCTTGTTATTGGGCCCCTCTTCTGCTCCCTGTGCTCGCTGAGGCACGGATGGGGGTGAGGTCTCTGATGAGACCAGGGGGCGTCCGCACAAGGATCTATCTGGTCGTCCTTCTTACTTACAATCCCTACGTCAGGCCGCGCTGATTACTCGGCTAGCCGTGTTCTTTGGGAGTAATTTGAATGGGTGCTCAGTCACCTCAATCCCTCATTGTCCCTTATTCGCTATCTCCATTCCTTGGATTTGGTTCAGGCTTGTACCTTCCTCCTTGGCAATAAGTGGACTCCTGGTTACATGGACTCTGTCCCTCGTTGCTGTCTCCTTCCTTCACCAGGCAGGATTGCAGCTGGTGGGCCCGTTGGTGGCGGATCAGAGATGTCCCTTATATTCGGAGCCCTTGGGCTCTTCGGCACAGTAGGATATTAATCCTGGATGGGGTTCCAGCACCCCTGGAGCTAGGTCTGTGCTTATTCCCCCTTAGTACGTTGGTTCCTCTTGGTCAGGTTAAATTCAAGAACCCTGTCCGGGGGCACCCCCCTCCTTTTCTTGCATCTTCCTGTGGATGGTCACCTTTGGTACCTAGTCTCGCAGGTTGACAGGGGGGGGGATTTTCTTCTAAAAATCCCCCGTGGTTCCTAGGTAGGGTCCCTTAGAGGGTCCATCTTACCTACTGATTTTGTTAAGAGTGAGCTTTCAGTTGGTTCTATCTTGCTGGACTACTCCTCTTCAGGACCTGTCTATTTGGGGATCTCTTTGCCTGTCGGAGGACAGTGGCCTGTATTTATTATCAGTCTGGAACTTGGAGCAGGATGATTCTCCTGGAAGGTTTCTGATCCTGATCTAGGCGGGGGTCAACGTTCCCTGCATCTCAGTGGTATTCGCTCCAATGGATGTCCTTCAGTGGCAGGTTGTGCTATCCTGGTGTCCCTCTAAGAGCCAACTAGGGGGGCTCTGTTGGGTCCCGTTAATACCACAGGGGCTCTGCCCTTGTTTTTACTACCCCAGAATATTCTGACTCTGGTCATGGGGGCTTAGTAATTTTTATGTCTGGACATTCTATTTTATATGTCTTCTCTTCATTCACCCTGCCTGGTGGGGTTCTGCGCACGGTTGCGCTGATGAAGAGACCCGTGAGATTGATGGCCCCTGGGCGGCCTAGTGGACTGTGGTTCGCAGATGTTTCTGCTGAGGTCATCGGACCTGTACGCTCTTTCAGGAGTGCGGTTCTGCCCTTGTCAGGCTCCTTCTTATGTCGCCCCAACCTACAGGTTCTAGTCTGAGGGCTTGACAGCTGATTCATTCACCCTTTGGAGACGGGTTTATCTTCTGGGTGACTTGGTCTATGGGAGGCTAGGAGCAAGCTTCCTTTCTTCTTCTTCCTCCGTCTATTATGGGGTATGGTGTACCCATATTGATTGGCGTGAGTCTTGGTCTCTCCCCTGTTGGACGTTATCTGTTCCCGGGGTTCTAGAGTTATTACAGCATGGGTTGGGGCTGGCTCCCCATCTAGGTACTCTGAAGGTTCAGGTTCTGTCCTGTCTGCCTTCCAGTAAGAAGTCTTGTTCAGTCTTCCTTGTTAAGCGTTCTCTTGGGGATTGCTCAGGTGCACCTCCCAAGTAGTTCTATGGTCCCTGTTGGGATCACTTTTTATTCTGTTTGCCTTGCGGGTTGTTCCCTTGGGACTTATTCCGGATGCTGTCTGAACTGTTTCATAGGTCAAGTTGCCCTTCCGGGGGCTGTTGCTTCAGTCAGACGTGTGCCTGAGAAGGTGGCTCTGTTTAGTTAGTCTTCGTTCATTATATATATATATATATATATATATATATATATATATATATATACATACACACCATGATTTGGTGGCATTCCGCCTTACGCCGGACCTTTTGCCCAAGGTGGTGTCTTATGATCATTATTTAAGTCCTTTTGTCTGCCTATGGGCCTTATTCTTAGTAATGCCGAAGTAAGGGGGTCTACATTCCCTCAACAGGTATTTAAGTTTTCCTGGTTGTTTCTTGTCCCTTAGGGGGACTGATGCCCCTTGGGGTCTGCGGGCGCCTCCATACGTATGCGCCTGATCTCGTTTGCTTCCAGGGGCTATGCGCCCTTTGGACTGATCTTACTTGGATGGTTTGTCTTTCTGGTCCTGAGTAAAGGTTTCGGCTCCTTGCTGATCCTTGTTGATGTAGTGGTCAGTATCCCTGCCTGTCTGGCGGGAGACCAGGTTTCAACTCCATTGGGGAGAGTTCTACGTTTTGCCGAGGCTCCTGTTGCATTTGGGGCTGGTCAGGCCGTTACTCTGGCCTATTCCTTTAAGGGGAAGACTCTTCCTCTCTTTTTATTCTGTTCTACTTGTGCTTGGGTACCTTTGGCCCTTCAGCACCAGGTTTTCTGTTAAACAGGTTTGCTAGACCACTGCTTGTTTTCTGTTCATACCCTTTCAAAGGTTTTGTTATGAGACTGACGTTAGAGCCTTTGCTCATGTCGTACCTGGTAGCAAGGTTTGCAGGTGACAGCGCCTTTACTGTCTGCTGTGCCTTTTTTGATTGGGATCCCACCCTACTTTATGGACACTGCTATTGGATGTCCCAAGTGTAAGTATTATATTGGAGCAGCACGTACTGTATGCTTAGAATAATACAATTCTGTGAAATACTCACCTGTAGAATTGGTATTATACGCATACAGTACGCCCTGCTCCACCCCACCCTGGTTTTACATTTTTCTGGATCCCCTGTATGGTGATTGTTATCATTGCTATTGTTAACAGTTCTTTTCTCACTGCTTTTCAATGCTGGGGATTTGTGGGAGGTCCCTGGGTATATGAAGGGCCGGGAGGAGCCTGTTTTTGCATGTCTGCAGTGAACAGCGCCCTCTGGCGGAGGATTACCTACGTGTAAGTATTATATTGGAGCAGGACGTACTGTATGCGTATAATACCAATTCTACAGGTGAGTATTTCACAGAATTGTATTTTTAGATGCTGGGAAATAGTTTTTTAAGGGTTTGGTCTTTTCGCTAAATTATGCTAAAAGCCCCATCCCTTCCTCCCCACCTCAGTCTTTATAAAGTAACCTAAATAAACCCTAGGACTATGGGTGGGTAATAAGGGGTAGTGTTGAAGGATTCATAAAAAATCTGTTACCGGTAAGTATAACAGGGTTTTTTTCCTGGTATACAGCACGGGTTGCTTCATCTCAATTCTTCACGTTTGGGTTAACCACCACAAGGTGGCGCAGTCGACTGCAAAAAGACTTGTGGCTCCTCCCGGCCCATAAAAGGCAGGAAAATACCCCAAATCCCCAGTGTTCTTTTGCAGTCCTTACTGCGAAGAAAGAAGATGGCTCTCTCTAGATTTCGCAGGCAAGTGGGGCATCCCGAGCCCGTCGGTCCTGCAGGCCTATTCCCACCTGTTCTGGACCCATTCTGCCTCCCAGCCCCGGCTGAAGGTTCGGGTGATGTAGGGGAGCACCTGGGGTCGGGTGCCGCAGACCCTATAACTAAAGGGTAGCCGGCTTATGGCTATGGTGAGCCTTGTGGGGGGGGGGAGAAACTCTTAGGACTCCTGCCTGGTTATTTTGTGCGGTGTTTGCTGCTTGGTCACTTTTTGCTTCACTGTGAGTTTGTGTCCCCTATGCTGCTCGGTTCCTGTCTAGTCACCCCCTCACCCTCCCCCCTCCATGCGCCTCTGGCGTTCTCACTCTCTCCCGGCCAGCTTCCGCTGGACCGTGGGGGGCGGCCGCTCTTCAGGCGCGCGGCGGGGGTGCGTTTTTTACTGTTGTCCTCGCCGGTGCGGCGTGCGCCGCACAGCGGAGGCGCGTTTTGGAGGGGGCTCCCTCCCTTGTCTTGTCTCCGGGCGACATTCTTTGTATGGGCGCCCGGAGGTTTTCGCGCGCTGTCGGGGGGCGGGGCCGCGCGATGACATGATTTGCGGCATCGCCGCACGGCCCGCCCCTCGAGGTTCCTCTAGTCCGGCGCCATTTTGTGAGTGCGGGCTGGTTGCGGTGCGCGTCTGGCAGTAATTCCTCGCTGCACGGTTGCACTGGATCCTTCTGGCCTTGTCTCCTGGGCCTTCCTAGCGGGTGCCCCCGGATCTCCGGACATCCCAGCCTGGGATGCAGCTATGGGCCTCAGACGGTCTGCTGCGTCGAGGATCTGTTCTCCTGCTGCGCTGTCTCAGGACTCCCTGGCACTACAAACGGTCCGTGAGTCTGCTCCTAATTGTTATATATATTTTTATTTATTGTGCATGCGCTGTGGGATGCTCAACTCTTGTCCCTATTGTGTCTTCCAGACGGGTTCCTCATTACTTGTGGTTTCTCCCGGTCTCTCCACTCCCCCTCCCCCCCGTCTGCCCTTCCGAGGCTGTGGGGCATCCCGGGTCTGGCACGCAGCGCCTTTTAATTGGCGCCCCCTTTTCTTTTCTGCTTTATCACCATATGGGGGCTTCTGGGGATAGCGAGCTTGGGGGCTCTTCGGGTGGGCTCCGATGTGTCTTGTGTGTGGCATATCCCCTTTAAGCGGCCGCAGCACGGTTTGTGCCCCCTGTGCCCAGAGCGTTATTGTGGAACAGGTTGGGCCTAGCGTTCCTCTTACTAGCCCCCTTTTGCCTGCGGCTTCACCGACACCCCCGCGTCTGCATTTAGCCCCCAGTGAGGGAGAGGTCAGCCGGGGGTCCCACTCAGACCTGGCGTTGCGAGTGGCCAGTCTTGAA
Source organism: Gastrophryne carolinensis (assembly GCA_027917425.1). NCBI lineage: Eukaryota > Metazoa > Chordata > Amphibia > Anura > Microhylidae > Gastrophryne > Gastrophryne carolinensis. The sequence continues at coordinate 164,950,785 of CM051234.1, forward strand.
CGGCACTTGGCACGCCCGCCGGCTGGTAAGGCTTCCAGTAAGAAGCAGCATTTGGAACCAGCCTGCTCTCTCTTTGCCGATGATGATGACGCCCATAAGGCTCCTGGCGATCGTGACTCCATGGAGGAGGGTGAGGTTATTCCATAATTCCGACTCTTCCGGGGACCGTCCAGGCGACTTTGACAGTGACCCTGGATCTTCCTTGGATGAGGACATGGGGCTCCCCGACGATACGGATAGGCTATTGTCCACTGTTTTTGAGACCTTGCAGCTGGTTCCCCCTAAGGCGACAAAAAAGAAGCAGGGGGAGCTTTTCGGTCCTGATAGGCAGCGCCTGGTATTCCCGGAGCAGGGACATTTCTCCAAGATGGTGTTTAAGGAATGGGAAGAAAACTGCCCTCGGTACCCAAGGGGCTGGACAGGCTGTACCCCTTTTTGAAGGAATTGGTCCGTCTTTGGTCTTGTCCCCCGGAGGTGGACGCTCCTGTCCTGGGGCTCTCCAATACTTCTGTTATGCCATCTCCGGACACTACTACCTTACGTGATAATGCTGATCGGCGCATGGACCAGCTTGCCTGCCATGCCTTCACCTTTGTGGGGGCTGGCCTGCGCCCTGTGTGCGCCGCGGTCATTGTCTCCATTGCCATTAAAAAGAAAGTCAAACACCTTGCTGAGGCTACTCGTTCCCGCAAACGAGCAGATGAGTATAAGGAACTTTTGGCTTGTGCTGACTTTATTGCTTTTGTGCTCTCCGCCATGGATGATGCCGTCCGGCTTGGCAGTAGGGCTTCGGCTCTGCTGGTTGCTCTCCGCCGGTCTATTTGGCTGTGGCAGTGGGCAGCCGATGCTGCCGCCAAGAAGTCTCTCACCGGACTCCCCTTCATGGGACTCCATCTCTTTGGGGAGCATCTTGATCGCTTGGCCAAGGATGGCCGGCTTCCCCAGTGCCGGTAGCATTAGTGGGCCTTTCGGGGGTCTTCCTCCTTTCGGCCCTTCCGAGGGGATGCGGCTCCTCCTTCCCTGGTGGTCACAGGGAGTCCTGGGGACGAGGTAGGGCCCGCGGTCGCCCCAGTCTCCTGGGGATCCAAGCCTAAGCCCCCCTCCAAACCCCCTCAGGCATGAGGAGGCGCCCTCACCCATCCGGGTGGGGGGACGGCTTCTGCTCTTTGCTCACATCTGGAGACAGCACGTCTTGGACCGGTGGATTCAGGAGGTGGTGTCTTCCGGCTACAAGATAGAGCTTGCAGCTTGTCTGCCCCCAAGGTTTCTTCAGTCACGGATTTCTCAAAAGCCCGTTGCTGCTCAGGGCCTGAGGTTGGCTGTCCAGCGCCTCCTGTCGTCCGGAGTGATTTGCCCGGTACCTCTTCAAGAACGAGGTCGGGGTTTCTATTCCAATCTTTTCACGGTACCCAAGAAGGAGGGCTCTCTGAGACCCATCCTGGATTTGAAGAGTCTCAACAGATTTGTCAGGTTCAAACACTTCCGCATGGAGACTTTGTGGTTGGCGGTGAGTTCCCTTCGAGCCCGCGATTTCATGACCATGGTGGACATCAAGGATGCCTATCTGCACGTTCCCATTTTCCAGGGACATCAGAAGTTCCTGAGGTTTGCCTTGGAGGATCAACACTTTTGGTTTGTGGCACTGCCATTTGGAATCTCTTCGGCCCCTCTGGTGTTCACCAAGGTGCTAGCGGGTGTCATGGCCCTCTTGAGGGACCAGGGCATCCGCATTCTTCCTTACCTGGATGACTTGCTGATTGCTGCCAAATCTCTACATCGGGCCGAGAGCGATACTCAGAAGGTCTTGTCCACTCTCGAGGCTTTTGGGTGGGTGATCAATTATCCCAAGTCTTCAATCACCCCGTCATTGGTGAGGTCCTTCCTGGGCATGACGTTAGATACGTCTCAGGTCAGGGTGTTCCTTCCTCAACAGAAGGTGGAGGGTCTTCAGACGCAGGTCTTGTTGGCGCATCCACATCCCTCCATCCGTCTGTGGATGCAGTTGGTGGGCTTCATGGTGTCTTGCTTTGAGGCGGTTCCCTTTGCTCAGTTTCACATGAGACCTCTTCAGTTGAACCTCCTGGCCGTTTGGGATCGGTCACCGGAGTCCCTGGAGCAGGAATTTACTCTGTCCCCTTCGGCCAGTCAGTCCCTTTCCTGGTGGTTGGATTCGAGGAACCTTCTAGTGGGCAGGTCTTTTCTCCCTCCGTGCTGGGAGATTGTCACCACGGACGCCAGTCTGACCGGTTGGGGAGGCTTCTGCCAATCGCTGAAGTTCCAGGGCCAGTGGGGCCCGCAGGAGGCTCATGTTCCCATCAATCTTCTGGAGTTGAGGGCAATCAGGTTGGTTCTCTCCCAGTTGACTCTGCACCTTCGGGGTTGGGCAGTCCAGATGGTGGTCGCCTACATCAATCATCAGGGTGGGACTCGGAGCAAACGAGCCCTCAAGGAGGTGTCTCTGATCCTGTCCTGGGCAGAGGAGAATGTTCCATGCATCTCGGCAATTTACATCCCGGGAGTGGGGAACCAGGAGGCGGACTCCATGAGCAGGGGTTCGTCTTGCCTGGGGGAGTAGTCTCTCAGCAACAGGATTTTTCGCGCCCTGTGCTGCCGCTGGGGGCAGCTGGACGTGGACCTGTTTGCGTCCCGTCACAATCACAAGCTTCCGAAGTTTGTCTCCCCCTCGAGAGATCCTCTGGCCTTTGCCACGGACGCGCTAGCAATTCCTTGGATGGAGTTTCAACTTCTCTATGCCTCCCTTTCCTCTGCTGGGGCATGTGCTGCGCAAGATAGCCCAGGAGGGGGTACCGACCATTCTGGTGGCCCCCCACTGGCCGAGAAGAGTTTGGTTCGCAGACCATTGTCCAGATGGTGGTGGATCACTTTGTCATGCCTGATGATCCAGAGCTCCTCACTCAAGGACTGCTACGCCATCCCAATTTACGAACGCTGGCTTTGACGGTGTGGCTGCTGAAACCTCCATCCTGATGGATAAGAGGCTGCCGGCCTCGGTCGTTGGTACCATGATTCAGGCTCGGAAGAAATCCTCTTCGATGATTTATTACAGGGTCTGGCACGCTTACATTACTTGGTGTAAATCTAAGTCTCTTCCTTGCAGGAAGAGACTTCCAGGATTCTGGAATTTCTACAACATGGTTTGGAGTCGGGGTTACAACTGAGTACTCTCAAGGGCCAAGTCTCGGCCTTGGCAATTTTTTTCCAAAGATCCTTCGCCAATCATAGGCTTATCAAAACTTTTTTCCAAGGGGTTACTCATGTACGTCCACCGCATAAGCCCTTGCTTCCGGTGTGGGATCTGAATTTGGTGCTTTCTGCTCTACAGGGTCCTCCCTTTGAGCCCTTGTGTGATGCGACTTTGTCTATTCTGACTCTGAAGGTGGTCTTTTTGGTTGCTATCACCTCGGTGCGTCGCGTCTCTGAGCTGGCTGCGCTTTCTATGAAGCCTCCTTATTTTGAGCGACATCGGGATAAGGTGGTGTTCCGTCTCAAACCGGATTTCTTGCCGAAGGTTGTGTCTTCCTTTCATCTCAATGAGGACATTGTCTTGCCTTCCTTGTGTCCTGCCCCCTCTAATTTTAAGGAGCGGACTCTTCATTCTCTGGATGTGGTCAGGGCACTTAAGTACTATTTGCTCGCCACGGAGTCATTTCGGAAGTCGGATTCTCTGTTTGTTCTTCCTGACGGACCTAGGAAGGGTTTTCCTCCAGCCAAATCCACTATCGGCAAGTGGATCAGACAGGCGGTGGGGCAAGCGTATTCTGCCAAGGGGAAGGAACCCCCTTTCCGTGTTACAGCTCATTGCACTAGAGCTATTGGTGCCTCTTGGGCTTTTCAGCACCAGGCTTCTGTTGAACAGGTTTGTAAGGCCGCTACTTGGTCTTCCGTTCATACTTTTTCTAAGTTTTACAAGGTTGACGTTAGGGCCTCAGCTGATGCTGTTTTTGGTTGCAAGTGCTTCAGGCGGTAGTGACTACCTGCTGTTGTTCACTGGGGATCCCACCCTTTTTTCTTGGACACTGCTTTTGGATGTCCCAAACGTGAAGAATTGAGAAGAAGCAACCCATGCTGTATACCAGGAAAAATACAATTCTGTGATTACTCACCTGTAGAATAGTTTTTACGGGTATACAGCACGGGTTGCTTCATCCTACCCTTGTTTTGTTATTCTCTTTTGCCTTTTTATGGTGATTCTTATAAAGTTCTTAGATAGTTCTTTGTGGGCTGTGTTCCTTAACATGGTCTTGCCTCCCGGCTTCTTGCATTACTGCTATTCAACACTTTGGATTTGGGGTATTTTCCCTGCCTTCTATGGGCCGGGAGGAGCCACAAGTCTTTTTGCAGTCGACTGCACCACCTTGTGGCGGTTAACCCAAACGTGAAGAACTGAGATGAAGCAAACCGTGCTGTATACCCGTAAAAACAATTCTACAGGTGAGTAATCACAGAATTGTATTTTTTCGAATCATCCTTCAGCATGACCCACGGAGAGGATTAGCCGAATAATTATACCTTAGGGATGGGAAGCTGCAAGTAGTACCATTCTACCGAAGGCCTGGTGTTTTGCAGAAAGTAGATCAAGTCTATAATTTTTGAGGAAAGTTTGGGTTGAAGACCACATTTCTGCTTTGCAGATCTCTTCCAAAGAGGCGCTAGTCCTCTCTGCCCAAGACACAGACATCGGCTTTGTAGAATGGGCAGACACCTCTGGCGGAGAGACTCCCCTAGTAGAATATGCTTGTGCAATATTCAGTTTTATCCATCTGGCTATAGTGGACTTCGAGGCTGCTAAGCTTCTCTTTTTTCCGCTGAAAGTTACTAAAAGTTGTTCCGCTATAAGCCATTCTCTGGATCTTTCCAGATAAATGATCAAAGCTCTTCTAACATCTAGCAGCGAGAGATCCTCTACCTTGCCTGCTCCTATCGGTAATGTCAGAAGGACTATTTCCTGCGACCTGTTAGCGGAAGTCACTATGTTCGGCAAAAACTATGGATTAGGTCTAAGTATGACTTTGGGAGTACTGAGCAATAGGGCTCCATCATAGGTAAGGCCTGCAGCTCACTCAGTAATGGCTAGCAGGTAACAAAATTTTAGCAACAAACATTTCTCTGGAACTTCCTCTAGAGGTTCGAAAAGAGGTTTTATAAGTCCTTTGAACACAATTGACAAGTCCCATGTAGGAAAACCCTTAAAGGGTTCTGGCCTTTTGCGAAATCACTGACTTGAAAAAATGATTGATTAGTTCATTCTGTCTCAATTTTTTCGAGGAAAACTAATAATGCAGAAGTCTGAGTCTAAGTAGTTACTGCTAGCCCCTTTTTGAAACCTTCTTGCAGGGATTCGAGGACTGTGGCTATCTCCATTTTTTCAACTTGTTAACTTCACAAAAAGAGAAAAAACATTTCCATACCTTTTCGTAGATTCACCTAGTGGTTAATTTTCGACTGGCCAGAAGAGTTTCAATCACTCTAGTTGAACAGCCCTTACTTCTTAGGATGGTCCCCTCAAGATCCATGCTGTCATTTGAAGCTTTGACGGATTCAGATGAAGAATGACACGCTGATGCATGATATTCTGAATGTCAGGAAGTCGCCAGGGACCCTTTTTCTCCATTCTTCTTAGTTCTGCGAACCATGCTCTTTTTGACCAAAATGGAGCTATGAGGATAACGCTGATTTCTTCCTGTGCTATCTTCCGGATTGCCTGTGCCAGAATTCTGAAAGGAGGAAAGGTATAACCAAGATGAAAACTCCACGGATGAGCTAGAGCATCCACTGCTAATGCAGTCCTCATCCTTGGACCTTAGCATTTCAGGCTAAGAGACATTAAAGTGGACCAACACCCAGGATTTTGACTATCCTGGGTCTTGGTCCACTTCGGCGGGGCACCCCCGATCGGGGTGCCCCGCTGTGTGAAACCCCCCCGAACCCCCCGAACTCACCTCTGTCAGCGGCGACGGACAAGCCGCTCCTCCGCCGCCGCCTCCCGCGCGTCCCTGTTGACGCGCGCGTGCCCGCGCCGGCCATTCACAGACGGCCGGCGCGGGCGCGCGCACGACTAGAGGGGCGCGAGGGAGGCGGCGGCGGCCGGCCGCCGCCGAAACTAAGGTAAGGAGTTTGGGGGGTTTGGGGGGGTTTCACCCCGCGGGACATCCCGATCTCGGATGTCCCGCGGGGAGGGAGGTGATCGGTCCGGGAATCTTATAGATTCCCGGGCCGATCACGGGTGGGTGTTGGTCCACTTTAATGAACAAGAAAAAATAACCCTTTCATAAACCTAACTTTTTTGACCTGGGCCATAACTACAATAGACAAAACAAACTCTCTATCTTAAAGGTTTCTGAAGACAGTCTCATTAATTGCCTGATCGCTGCCTGCTGGGCTGCCCGACATTGCTGCAGCTGCAGGCTCCATGCTGCCCTGTCTGCTGCTTCGGGTGTGCTGGGATCTCGCTGCTCCCTCTCGTGCTGTCCCGCACTGAGGACTCCTCCTGCTCCCTTCTGGGTCGACACACGTCAGAGTGCCGGGTCACCAATCTCGGGTGTGATGGTGTCTTGCTTGCTTTGCACAGTTTCACGCAAGACCCCATTCAGATTGATTTGCTTTTGGTTTATGTTCGTACCACAGAAACTTACACACTCAACAAGACAGTACCTAACCTGGTGACTGAATCCTCAAGCGTTTTCAGATGGGCAAATCCTTTCTTCCAGGACAATTGAAGATTGTTACCTCAGATGCCAGTTTGGGGGTGTCATGGGGTCACAAACAATCCAGGGACAGTGGGGACCGTGGGTAAGCAAACTTAATTTAAATATCTTGAAACTGAGATCGATTCTACTGTCTCTCACACGTTGGACACCCGATTGGCCAAGGAGAAGCTGGCTTTCAGATATAGTAAGGAGGTTGGAAGGTGACCATTGGCGGTTGCGCGCTGATCCAGACCTACTCACACATGGGCCGTTACAGCACCCAATTTTCAAGTTCTGGCTTTGACAGCATGGTAATTCAAACCTCCAACTTGGCAGAAAGTCATCCAGACTATGATTCAAGCCCGAGAGCAAACTTCAGCAAGAATTTGCCACAGAGTCTGGTTAGTATTTATCACTTGGTGCGAATCTAGAAGTTTCTCTTCGATGAGGGTCTTCAATTGAGCACTCTAAAGGGGCAGGTTTTTTTCAGAAACCCTTGCTGAGAATATTCTTATTAGGAAGTTTTTGCAGGGGGTCACCCATGTGCGTCCTCCCTGGAAGCATTTTCTGCCTGTCTGGGACTTGGATATTTCTGAACTGCTGGCAGAAATGTCACTAAGCTTAATGACACTTAAGGTCATCCTTCTAGTGGCAGTTACCTTGGCACGGCGGGTTTCTGAATTAGCGGCTTTATCGATTAAGCCTCCTTATTTAGTGTTGCATAAGGACAAGGTTGTCTTCCGTTTTAAGCAGAATTTTCTTCCTAAGGTGGTCTCCCCTTTTCATCTTAATGAAGAGGTGGTTTTGCCCTTCTTATGTTCTGCTCTGGGTAGCCATAGGGAGAGGGTCGTTCATTCTCTGGATGTAGTGAGAGCAATAAAATATTATATCTCTGCTGCACAAGCCTTCCGTAATTTGGACTCCTTATTTATTATACCTAAGGGTACACGGAAGGGTCTTCCACCAGCTAAGTCTACCATTAGCTGATGAATTAGACAAGTGGTAATAAGGGCCTATAGCTCCAAGGGGAAGGTTCCCCCCTTTCGGGTTAAAGCTCATTCTACACAAGCTATTGGTGTTTCCTGGGGTTTTCAGCCTCAGGCTTTGTTGGAACAAGCACTAAGGCCACTGCTTTTGGAGGTCCCATTCGTTACTGAATTCCTGACGACCTGGAGTGGAATATGAGAAAAAATACAATTTTGTGATTCTCACCTGTAGAATTGATTTCTGTTAAAGCTGTTAAACTTGCACACACACACACACACAGACATATACAGTACCTTACAGTGCTTCCACGCTGCTGCTGCTCAAGGTTCCTAGCTCCGGTGGGTGGGCGTGGCCTATGCACGCCTGGCTTTCATTTACGAACCTGGATTTGCATAGGCCCCACCCATGGGTGGGTGTAGCCTATTCATGTCCACGTTCATTCATGAACGCTAGCCTGCATAGGCCGATGCCCCCCCGGTGTAAGCAGGAACTCTAGCAATGATGGCATGGGAGCGATGTAAGGTACTGTATGTGTCTTTGTGTGTGTGTATAGGGCCATGCATTGGAGGACCTGTTCCCTCCTCACACGCGCGATTGGGGATACCACTCAATGTCCACTGCCTGTATTGTGGGATGCCACTCACTGCCTGTATTTTGGGATGGTGCTTACTGCCTGTATTGTGGGATGCCACTCACCGCCTGTATAGGCAAAGCAACATGCCTTGTTAACTATTTACAATACAGGGAAAGAGAACTCCAATATAGATATCCTCAGCAGGTGCCAGATTAGTAGGCATAATGATCTCATGGTTATATGGATTTGCCTTATCTGCGCACCAGTTTTTTGCACATTGCTAAATGCACAGCAGGCTTTGTTGGTCAAAGTAAGCTGTTTTTTCTTGCTGCTAGTTGGGACTTTGCTCTGACTTAGTTTCTACCTAGTTTATTAGATATTTCTCAGTCCAGAGTAGATTCTACAACAAAACGAAGCAACAAGTGCTCTAAGCTCAGTGCTGTCTAAAGCAGAGAGCAGCATAATTGACTTTTATGTCCCAATATGACAAAGTTAGGATGTCCATTCTGTGAACGTAGTGAATTCTCTAGGACCGGAGGACCCTGCACCCTGATTTTTTTGGAGGAGTTACACTGACCAGCTGTGTTCATGTCATCTTATGGTTTCACAATAAAGAAAATATGCTTTATTTTATCAGTTAGGCATGGAAAAGAGGAAGTGAAGGATTGATGGAAGGGTCTTGCCTCAAATCAAAGCCTGTGTATTTATGTAGGTCCACTTAAGTATTTTGAATCACATAATGAATTATGTGATTCACATTTAAATAGAATCCCCCCTACCTGTTCATTAAAAAAAAAATCTATGTACACAGTACCTTATTTGTAGTCAGCCAAAATGAAGAAAAGGTCCATCTTTTCTGGTTTGTTAGAAGTTTGAAAAGTAATTTTCTACCTCCTACAATAAATACAACTATTGTCTCCCTCCCTCAGGTGTGGCATTAAAAGGAATATAGCAGGGCTCTGAATTTGTGGCCAGCATGACCTCCTAGCTGTAGGGAATCATAAGGAACCTTTTTGTCACCCAGTCAGTGTAACTATCGTAGACCCACAATGACCCTTGTTTCAGGTTGTTGGTGATTGTACTTCTTGTGAAAAAATACTGTGTAATCAAACAACAATAATCTGTTTTGTTTATACCTGTTTTAATAGGTGCCCCTTCTGCATTTACTCCACAAATCGCCCTGCAGCCATGGAATGTCACTTGAAGACGCATTATAAAATGGAGTACAAGTGCCGAATCTGCAAGACGGTCAAGGCAAACCAGCTGGAGCTGGAAGTGCATATCCGCGAGCATCGGCTCGGGAATCATTATAAGTGCGACCAGTGTGGCTACCTCTCAAAGACTGCCAATAAGCTGATTGAGCATGTGCGTGTCCACACAGGGGAGCGCCCCTTTCACTGTGACCAGTGCAGCTACAGCTGCAAGCGCAAAGACAATCTTAACTTGCACAAGAAGCTCAAACACTCTCCCCGACAGACCTTCAGCTGCGAGGAGTGCCTGTTCAAGACCACCCACCCATTTGTCTTCAGCCGCCATGTCAAGAAGCACCAGAATGGTGAATTTATAGAAGAGGAGAAGAAAGTCCAGACAACAAACCAGAGAGAGCCTACCCCACTGCTCACAGTAAATGACTCTAGAAGCCTCTTGTCACCTCTCTCTGTTATGTCTGCCTCACAGGCCCTCCAGACGGTGGCTATGACTGCTGCACAAAGCAGTGGTGTAGAGACTCATTTAGCACTTAAAGCCTTTGCATTAAATGGTGACTTATCTAGTGTGGATAAGTACCAGAACTCTGAATTCGCTCATCTCATTCCCTTAACGATGATGTTCCCCAAGAACCATTATGATGTCACATTCCTTCCTCCCAGACCTCAGACGGCACCTCCAGGTGTCACTACTCCGAAGCACTCCTTCCTTGCTTACCTTGGACTGACAGAAAGGGCAAAAACAGTTTAAAAGCTGCTCTTAATCTGTCTCGTAAACATGGCAGGTATACATTGCTGCAAAATATAAGTTTGAAAGGTATGAAAATGTGTACTGTATATCATTAGCAAGATTAGTTAATGGGCTCTGTGTATTCGTATTGCATTTACATAAAGCTGCTTAATTACGTATTCAGAGAGGTAACCTGCTGCATACTTCTACATATCATGTTCTCCATATCATCACTTATGTTAAAAGTGTCATAAACAAGACAGTTGCATTATATTTGTTACACTTGTTGGTGTGAAGGAGAAGCTATTTCTCGCAATACCTGTAAGTACTATAGAGTATGTCGCCTCTAGCAGTTATTCACTTTATTTAATTTATAAACACTCTATCTAAAAGTAGTTCTCTAAGGAACTGTATTCTTTGTATTTTCATACTCTTGTGAGTATGCTTCTGACAAAGTTTGTGTTTACGCAAGGCAAAGCCTGCTGAATTTTTTCAGCCATCTGCCCTATTAAAACCGCACTGAATGTTCACATTTAAGGTAGTACGTAAATTAATAATAACTAAAAAAAAAGTTAGTAGTAGTGGAAAGGCAGTGGCTGATCCTTCTTGCAGCTTGATTTCACAGCATTGTTACCCAAAATGCAGCCCTTGGCACCACTGGGACTGAAGGCTACCAGACAAGTTAGCGGGGGAGAAATGGAAATTATATTGGAGAAAAATATAGATCAGAGAAGCTCTACTGTGTGCAGGATTCCATATTTATGTTACGTACACCAATCAATTGAAAAAAAGAGTCTAGCTCAGATCCCAAATATGAAATGTGGGTCCCATGTGCATAATTGGTGGACAGTGCACAGAAGATATATTTCCAATCTATTGGTAGACGAAATGTTGAAATCCCAGCAGCACGTTGGAAATTGCCAAAACTTTTTTTCATAGGCTAAAAAGATACAGGCCATATGGTCCTGTGACAAGCAGGTTGGCACAGCAAGGTGTTTTGAGTGTGTGGCACCCTTCGTCTTCCTACAAGCGCAAGTTTAGAAGATGGACACCCATGCAATGTCCCCCCTTATCCCACCCCACCCCCCGTGCTGGTTTTGGCATGTAAAAAATACCTTGCTGGTGCTGGGTGTCCATTCTCCTATTAAGAGCAGCACTTCTACGTTCTAGGGTGCAGCTCTGGCCCTGCTGCTGCACTGCTTGGCTACAGCCACATGGCAGTAGGGGAACAGAGGGAAAACAGAGGACCAGCAAAAGAAGTATAATCCTCATTTTTTTATTTCTTCATGCTAAAACTTTCTCTGCATTAGCGGGAAGTGTCTGGTAGTGGAGTCCAGTGTAGGTTGTGACCTATGCAGTTGAGGTGCCTGAGATGTAATTCAGGCCATAACAGTAACACTTCATAAAAATAAATTAAGGATTGAAACAATATGATTCTTTTCTGGTTGTTGGGCAGAGTAAACCTCTGCAGCCATGTGACATGTGCTTGTACTCTAGTAAGCATGAGCCTTCCTAGCGCCCTGACTTTTATGGGTTGCTAGAAGCTGACAGGGAGTATGTCTCCAACTTAGATATTTTTGTCCATTTGATGCTAGCAGCAGCATCATAACATAAAAAGCTAGAAACATTTCTAGTTTTTGTTTGTAGAGAAAAAATAAAAAATAGAACCTATAGTTACCCTACTATTTGTCTCATTCTGCTTTGGGTGAATCAGCATGTGCTGCTATTGCCTCCACATGTCCCATATTTAATTTCAGTGCATGGTCTTACCACCCACATCTTGAACACACAAGTCATTTATTTGTTAATATATTGTGCCATTATTCACAGGTGTGTATAAACACACAAAAAGGGAAATAAAAAAATAATGAGCCAAATGGGTTTGAAACACCATGCACTATCACTCTTTCCGTTCTTCTCATTTTTAGGAGTAGCAGTAACAGCAGGTACTTGTTGCTGGTATACTCTTTTCACTTCTGTACTTCTTCTCAAAACATCCTTAGGATAGCATTCCACTGAAATATTAAGGCTCCGTCCCAAGGTAGGGACATATGACCGCCAGAATACACAAACACTTCTCCTCCAGACACCAGTTCTTTATGTGTTCCCGCCTGGGTCAGGAGCCAGACCACCAGCTCCTGAACCACGGGTTTAGGTAAGTAGACCAAGTCACAGTGGTGCTCCAGAGGCAGCCTGCCAGGGACCCAGGGGATAGGCCAGATTCCCCTATCCCTGGCTCTTAGCCGGGGTGGGGGGTTGGGGGGAAGCACTAGCCTCTGACCAAGATCAAACGTTCTGAGGCTGCTCAGTCTGGGAAGAAGGGGTCCAGATCTGCTCCGGTAAGTCCCTTTTTTTATTTATGAGCATGCTCTTGCAGTTTTGATTGTTTTGTGATTATATAGGATCCTTACGGCCTACTACTCCTTCTTTTGTATCTTAGACTAAGCCCTCTAAGGACATTTCCAAGACTAAAACTGGCTCCAAGTCTGAGGATAAATGTAGGAGATGGCGATATGTGAAATCCTAGATTCCTATAGTAAGCCTCTTTGCAAGCCCTGTACTTATAAGGTCATGAGTAAGGAACATCAACCCAACATGACAGATAGGATAAGAGTTCTGAAGAATCATATTTTCCTAGTGCACAGCACGGCCTGTTTCATTTTGTCCTTACATCTGGGTATTCCGCCACGAGGTGGCGCAGTGTACTGCAGAAGAATTGTGGCTCCTCCTGGCCCCATATAAAAACCGGAATCACCCATAGACCCCCAGTGTTTCCTCTGCAGTGATACTGCGAAGATAGAAGATGGCTCTCTATGTTGCGCAGGTGAACGGGGCAACCAAGCCTGCAGCCCTGCATGTCTGTTTCCACCCGCTTCCGGACCCTCTGTGCCTCCCAGCCTTGGCTGACGGATCGGGTGAGGGTAGAGGAGCACTAGGGTCAGGTGCTCGGGGAGCGCTGCTCCAAGCCGCAGACCCTGTAACACAAAGGGTGGCCAGCCATAGGCTTTATGGTGAGCCTGCTGAGGGATGTGAACATTCTGCCTTTGCTATGTGTACGGGGTGAGTTGTGTTTGGGGACTGGTGTTGCTGGCTATCTCCCCCTTTTTTGTGTTGTTTGTCTCCCTTCCCCTTGGTCCCCTGGCCCCCCCTCCCTACCATCCGGGCCCGTCTGGTCTGCTCCCGCCGCTGCCTGCCCTCTCCCCGGTGGGTGTTCGGGGGGGGGGGGTTATTCGGCGGTGGTCCGCTGTTGTTGCTTCGCCGCCGCGTTTGTACAACGTTCCACTGCGGACGGCGCTCCTGCTGTGTTGCGGTTTAGCCTGTCATGGCGCTGGCACGGGTCACGTGAGCGTGTTTTCGTGCTCTTCGGGGGAGCGGTGCCAGGGGATGATGCATAACACGTCATGCCCCCGCGGCCCGCACCTCGAGGTTCTCGCTTCGGCGCCATTTTGCGGCTGCTGCGTGTCTGGGGCCCATCTTCCAGCGTGGACCTGTTATACTTATCTACCATCCGTGTGGCCCGGCGGTGCAGTGATCGACTGTGTGCTGCATGTTCTGTCTCCTTGGTCCGTGAGTCCCCTTTGGGGGTTGCTTATTCCTTTAGGGCATGTGCTGCGGGATGCTTATGTGTATTTTTGCTTATGTCTTTCAGGCGGGATAACTGTGTATTGTGGTTTCTCCCGGTCCCGCTCCTCCCCTCCCCCCCCACCTCTTCCCTCCTGGCCCTCTTTGTGGGCATCCCGGGTGGCTTTATCGGCCATTACCCTATACTGGCCTATTGTGCCTGTGTTAATCACCATATGGAGGCTTCTGGGGATAGCGTGCTCGGGGGTCCTTCGGGACAATCCCGGCTGTGTGTCATGTGCGGGGCATCCCCTTTGAGTGGTGGTGGCGCGGTCTGTGTGTCATGCGCCCAAAGTATTATTGCAGACCAGGCTGGGACGAGCGCTTCTCTTCCCAGTTCTGCGCTCCCCCAGGCATCTCCTACTCACCCGCGCCTGCATTTAGCCCCCAGTGAGGGGGATACTAGCAGGGTGGCCAGCATTGAAAGGCAGCTGGCCCGACCTGTGATGGGCAAAGCCTCTGGTAAAAGGCGGCATCTTGACACCGCGACTTCCCTCTTTGCCGAGGAGGATGAGGGCCTTCATGGGTTTGGCGGACGTGACTCCCTAGAGGAGGGGGAGCTTTTCCCTGATTCAGACTCATCTGGGGACAATCGGGAAGGGTACGACAGTGACCCGGGGTTCGTCTCTGATGAGGATACCGGGCTCCCTATTGACACTGATAGACTGTTGTTGGACATTTTTTAGACTTTGCACATCACCCCCCCTAAGGTGGCGAAGAGGAAGCAGGGTGAGCTCTTTCGCCCTGACGAGCAACGCTTGGAGTTCCCGGAGCAGGGTCATTTCTCTAATATGGTGCTCAAGGAGTGGGAACGTCAGATTTCCCACGGTGCCCAAGGGATTGGACAGAAAGTATCCTTTTGCTGCTGACCTGGTCAAGCGCTGGTCGTGTCCCCCTGAGGTGGACGCTCCTGTTCTAGGGCTGGCTAACACTTCGGTCATGCCTGACACTACTACACTGCGTGATGGCGCGGACCGCCGTATGGATCAGCTAGCCTGTCATGCTTTCACCTTTGTAGGGGCAGGACTGCGTCCTGTTTGTGCCACAACTATTAGGGCTATTGCCCTTCAGAAGAAGATCAAGCGTCTCGCGGATGGCGCCATGGCTGGTAGGAGGAGCGAGAATTATAGGGCCCTCCTGCTTTGCTCTGATTTTGTTGCATTTGTGCTGTCTGCCATGGATGATGCCGTCCGGCTGGGTGGTTGGGCTTCGGCCCTCTTGGTGGCTATGTGCCGATCGGTTTGGTTGCGCCAGTGGGCAGCTGACACTGCTGCTAAGAAGTCTCTCATCGGGCTTCCCTTCGCGGGGCTCTGTCTCTTTGGTGAGCGTCTGGATGTTCTGACCAAGGATGGTAGGTTACCTCAGCGTAGGAAGCTCACTCGGCCCTTTCGCGGGCCCTCCACCTCCTTCCCCTCCTTTCGTGCTTCCAGAGGAGGTCGTGGCTCCCTCTTCTCGGGTAGCCGCAGAGATTCTTGGGGCCGTGGCAGATCCTGTGGTCGTCCCCGGTCTCTCATGGGGTTCCAAGCCCAAACCCCCTCCCAAGGCCCCTCAGGCATGAGGAGGCGCCCTCACCCGTCCGGGTGGGGGGACGGCTTTGGCTCCTTGCTCATGTCTGGAGGCTTCGCGTCTCACACCGGTGAATTCAGGAGGTGGTGTTCTCCGGTTACAAGATAGAGTTTGCAGCCTGGCCGCCCCCAAGATTCCTCAGATCCCGGATGTCTCAAAATCCTCTGTCAGCTCAGGGGTTGGGCCTAGCAGTTCAACGCCTGTTGGAGTCAGGAGTCATCTGCCAGGTACCTTACCAGGAACAGGGTCAGGGGTACTACTCCAATCTTTTCACGGTGCCCAAAAAGGACGGTTCTCTGAGGCCCATCCTGGATTTCAAGGGTCTCAACAGGTTTGTCCGATTCAAGCACTTTCCCATGAAGACGCTACGCTCTGCTGTCAGTACCCTCTGGCCGGGCGACTTCATGACCACTGTGGACATCAAGGATGCCTATCTTCACGTTCCAATCTTACCAGGTCATCAGAGATTTCTGAGGTTCGCTCTGGAGGATCAGCACTACCAGTTTGTCGCCTTACCGTTCAGTATCACCTCTGCGCCTGGGTGTTCACCAAGGTGCTGGCGGGCGTAATGGCACTTCTGAGGAACCGGGGCATTCGCATCCTCCCTTATCTGGACGACATTCTAATTGCTGCTCAGTCTCTTCATCAGGCCAAGAAGGATACTCAGGTGGTGACCTCCACTCTTGAGTCCTTCGGCCGGGTGATCAAGTCTTCACTGCCTCCGTCTTTGGCGAGGTCATTTCTGGGCATGACTGTGGATACCTCTCAGGTCAAGGTATTTCTCCCTCAGCAGAAGGTGGAGGGCCTTCAGTTGCAGGCACAGGCTCTGCTTTTGTGTCATCATCCCTGCAGGGGATGCAGTTAGTGGGCCTGATGGTGTCCTGCTTCAAGGCTGTTCCCTTTGCTCAGTTTCACATGAGGCCTCTTCAGTTGCATCTCTTGTCAGTTTGGGATCGGGACCCTGTGTCCCTGGATCAGGAGTTTGCTCTGTCGACTCTGGCCAGGCAGTCCATCTCGTGGTGGCTGGACTCAAGGAATCTTCAAGTGGGCAGGACCTTTCTGCCGCCGTGCTGGGGGATTGTCACCACGGATGCCAGTCTGGCCAGTTGGGGGGGAGTTTGTAAGTCTTTGAAATTTCAGGGTCAGTGGGGCCCCCAGGAGGCCCAAGCACCCATCAACATTCTAGAACTGCGGGCGATCAGGTTGGTTCTCTCCCAGTTGACCCCACACCTTCGGGGTCAGGCTGTTCAGATTCGCTCGGACAACCAGACGGCCTGCATCAATCATCGGGGGGGGACTCGGAGCAAGAGAGCCCTCAAGGAAGTGTCCCTGATACTGTCTTGGGCGGAAGAGAATGTCCCTTGCATCTCGGCGGTCTACATTCCGGGGGTGGAGAACCTGGAGGCAGACTCCCTGAGCAGGGGGATATCTTGGCTGTGGGGAATGGTCCCTCAGCAACAAGGTATTTCACTCCCTGTGTCACCGCTGGGGTCAGCCGGATGTGGACCTGTTTGCGTCCCGCCACAATCACAAGCTTCCAAGATTTGTCTCCCTGTCGCAGGATCCTCTGGCCTTCGCCACGGATGCGCTAGCGATTCCTTGGACGGAGTTTCGGCTCCTCTATGTGTTCCCTCCCTTTCCTCTGCTGGGCAGGGTGCTGCACAAGATAGCACAGGAGGGGGTACCAGCCATTCTGGTGGCCCCCTGTTGGTCAAGGAGGGTGTGGTTCGCAGACGTCGTGCAGTTGGCAGCAGACCGGTACGTCTTGCCCAAGGATCCAGATCTTCTCACTCAGGGACAGTTGCGCCATCCCAATTTACCAACGCTGCCTTCACGGCTTGGCTGCCGGCCACTGTTGTTGATACTGTGCTTCGGGCTCGAAAGAAGTCCTCATCTTTTATCTACTACAGTGTCTGGAATGCTTACATTGCCTGGTGTGAGTCCAAGTCTCTTCCTCGTCAGGTGTTTTCTATCCCCAGGATTCTGGAATTTTTACAACATGGTTTGGATTCGGGCCTTCAACTTAGTACCCTCAAGGGACAGGTGTCTGCTCTGGCTATTTTTTTCCAAAGATCCTTTGCCAATCACAGGCTGGTTAAGACTTTTTTCCAGGGAGTTACTCACGTGCGTCCGCCACGTAAACCTATGTTACCGGTTTGGGACTTAAATCTGGTGTTGTCTGCTCTGCAGGGTCCTCCTTTTGAGCCTATCCGTGGGGCTTCATTGCCTATTCCAGCTCTTAAGGTGGCCTTTTTGGTGGCTATTACTTCGGTCAGGTGAGTTTCTGAGCTAGCGGCGCTTTCTATTAAACCTCCTTATTTTGAGCAGCATCTGGATAAGGTGGTGTTTCGGCTTAAGCCGATTTCTTGCCTAAGGTTGTTTCTGCTTTTCATCTCAATCGGGACATTGTCTTACCTTCCTTGTGTCCTAACCCTGCTATTTCCAAGGAACGAACCCTTCATTCTCTAGATGTTGTCAGGGCATTGAAGTTTTATTTGGTTGCTACTGAGTCTTTCAGGAAATCTGATGCTCTTTTTGTTCTTCCTGCTGGACCTAGGAAGGGTTTGCCTCCGGCTAAATCTACTATTAGCAAGTGGATACGGCAGGCAGTGGTACAAGCCTATTCTGCTAAAGGGAAGGTTCCTCCTTTCCGGAGTACTGCTCATTCCACTCGTGCTGTTGGTGTCTCTTGGGCTTTTCAGCACCAAGCTTCTGTTGAACAAGTTTGTAAGGCTGCTACTTGGTCTTCTGTTCATACTTTTTCCAAGTTTTACAAGGTTGATGTTAAGGCCTCAGCTGATGCTGCTTTTGGCCGCAAGGTACTACAGGCTGTAGTGGTTTAAGCTGCCCGCTGTCACTCTTTGGGGATCCCACCCTACCTTACGGACACTGCTTTTGGCTGTCCCAGACGTAAGGACTACATGAAACAGGCCATGCTGTGCACTAGGAAAAATACAATTCTGTGAGTACTCACCTGTAGAATTGTTTTTACTATGCACAGCACAGCCTGTTTCATCCCTCCCTTGTTATCGTTATCTTTGGTTGCCTTTGTATGGTGATTTGTTCCAAAGTTGGTTGTGAGGGTTATTTTTACATTTTTTTACCTTTATTACCTCCCGGCTTCTTGTATAACTGCTTTTCAACACTGGAGGTCTATGGGTGATTCCAGTTTTTATAGGGGGCCGGGAGGAGCCACAATTCTTCTGCAGTACATTGTGCCACCTTGTGGCGGAATACCCAGACGTAAGGACTACATGAAACAGGCCGTGCTGTGCATAGTAAAAACAATTCTACAGGTGAGTACTCACAGAATTGTATTTTCCTCTTCCTTTGAGAATCTTAGAACCCCACAGGACTCAGCTGGACATAAGTTTGTTGGGCATCCCCTTTTTTCTAGAGAGCAGGAGTCAACTGATATCCCCTTTCTGAGGGGGATAAGGGCCCTTGTTCAGGTTCTGATTCCGTTTCACCAGTGGAATTCCTTTTTCCTCCAGAGGAGTTACCATATCTTCTGCATATGGTTCATCTTTCTATGGGCATTGAAGATAAGAGTTGCACACCTAAGTCTAAACATGATGGCTTCTATCACAATTTTGTTCCTGATTCCCCTATGACCTTCCCCATTCATAACTCAGAAAAGAAGGCTACTGTTAATGAGTGAAGGATCCAGTTAAGAAGCTTTATAGACCAGGGGCTCTTAAGAGCCATTATCCGTTCATTGAGGAAGACTCACATATTTGGGATAAATGCCCCAAACTGGACGCCTCCTTTTCTAAGGTCTTGAAGAAAGCATAGCCGGCTGAATTAAGATTTCTGGCAAAGTAAGTAGAGGCTAGAGTCGGTTTGACTCTAGCCCAGTGGTTCTCAACCTTTCTAATGCCGTGACCCCGCAATACAGTTCCTCATGTTGCAGTGACCCTAAACCAAAAAATAATTTTGGTGGCTACTTCAAAACTGTAATTTTACTACAGTTATGGTTAGGAATGTAAATACCTGATATGCATTATGTATTCCCATTGCTATAAATCAAACATAATTTAAACATAGTGATTAATCACAAAAACAATATTTTATTATATGTTGAGAAATATTTATTACTAATTCCAATAAATAAAATTTCACCATGGCATAGCATGTGTGGGAAACTGTCATTTCTCTGCCTTATTGAAATTAATAGGAGGCTGCGGCGGATTGTGTGGTAACTCAAGATTCTCGGGAGCTGTCTTCCACAAAATCCGCCGCACTCACAATGAAATCAATAGGAGGTGGATTCAATAGGCTTCTGTCCTCCGGTGCTTGCTGCGTCCGCCCACTAATGTCAGCAAGCTGCTATGGACTGTGGAGCGTTCCCTCCGTTCCCCTGCCCCTTAGGCCCCGGATGGATGATGCAATCACGTCTGCACATACGCGCAGGCATTGAGTTTGGAACGTGCATCCATTATGGCGTGCGTTCCAGCTGAATAGCGCTGCTGCAGACGGTAGCGGGACTTCTCAGCAGCTAAAGCCAACGGAAATATGTATTTTCCGATAGCTTTAGGCGATCCCTGTGTTTTGGTTGTTCGGCCACCACCGGGGTCCCGACCCACAGGTTGAGAACCGCTGCTCTAGCCTCTACTTGCTTTGCCAGAAATCTTAATTATTGGCTTCAGCAGCTTAAATCATGTCTCTTGAAGCAGAGATTAATGAAATTATGAAGGCTTTACAGATTCTCTTCTCAGTGGCCTTTTTTATGTCTGATGCCATGGCAGAATCGGTGACATTTTTGGCGTAGGCCATGGCCCTCATCAATTCGGTGTGTAGGACTTTGTGGCTGCGTACTTGATCAGGAGATACAGGTTCAAAGTTGCGCCTGTGTGCCATGCCCTTTAACGGGGAATTCCTCTTTGACCTAGAACCCAGAAGGTGTTAGACAGGTCTGCTGACAGAAATAAGTCTTTTACCATTAAGTGTAAGGATTTCAGGAATCAGTCCTCTTATACACGGTCCTTTCTTAATAAGAACCAGTTTAGAGGGGCTCCTCCTACTTCTAGGAGAGTTTAGAGGAGCCACTCTGTTTGGTACCCAACAATCAGTCCCTAAAAAGCAATGACGCCGGGTCCTTAATAGGTGCCCGGTTAAAACAATTCTGCATTTGGTGGAAGACTCTACTGGATTGCCCCTTTTTTCCAGGGGAATAATGAAGGGTTAATAGATTTCATGCATGTCCCTCCCAGGAACTTTTTTGCTACTCCTCTCCAGGGGGCAGGAAGGAAAGTCTAGCCATTCACAGCAGTCTAGATATGGAAGTGATTGTCCCGGTCCCCCACCACCAATAGGGAGAAAGGTTCTACTCAAGCATTTTATGGTAAAGAAGCCTTTTCGAGGATTCCGCTTCATCTGGCATACAAGCTGTATCTGTCAGTATACTACAGACGCTTCCTCATGGAGTCCATCTTCTCTGAGTGAGAAATCTTCTGCCACCTGGCTCCATCACAATAGACCTGAAGGAAACCTTTTGAAATTTCCAGTAAAGTTGAGGAGACTAGATACTCCACTTCCTCTTTGCCCTAGATCAGATGAGGTTACTCAGGATCTGGAATTGACCAAAGACTTATCTGGGGTTCGAGATCAATACGATCCCATTACGATCAAAATACTTTCCCCATTGCGGATCCCAGACCACTCAAGGAAAATGGTCCAGAAGACTGTACTTATCCTCATCGAATCATAGAGAATTGATAGCTGTGAATGAGCCGTTGCTAGCCTTCTCTCCCCACCTGAAGGGTCACCACGTACAAATCAGAACAGACAATGCGACTAATATGGCATATCTGAATTGTCAGGGAGGGACAAGGTCATCTGTCCTGCAACATGCAGCAAAGGAAATTCTGATCTGGTTAGAACTGAACCTTTTATCCCTATTAGCCATCCACCTAAAAGGTTGCCGAAATCAGGTGGCATACAGGCTTCCCTCCCTCCGGCAACGTTATTTTATTTTATCTTGATAAACAAATTATCTGATTTACCAATTGAGGCTTTGTCTTTGTTTTTCAGATCTCTTAAACTACTGGTGTGAGGATCTTTTGTGTATTCTGGTGGTCATGTGTTCTTACTTTGGGACGGAGTCTTAATATCTCAGTGATATCCTGCTCTTTTGGGTGTTTCGAAAAGAAGTAATCAGTTAACTATTTTTTTTAAACCGGATTGCTGGAGATTCTGGGCACGATTCCTCTCTGCCCCCTTCCCCCCCCCCTTATTCCAAGGGCATCTATTTCAGACTATAGTCAAAAGGTGTGTTTAAGCTACCGGACAACGTACAGTGGGCCTCCACATGGCGACACGTGGGCCACTGACAGACACACACATAAAAGTAGTCTCTTCCCCTGAATGTCATGGGCTGGTAGTCGCCATTTGTCCTAACTTAAATCTCATACCAAACATATGGTGAGGTTACATCTTTCCAGTGGGGTCATAGACTGCAAGAAAAGCATTAAATGGAGCCCTTCTTTCACCACCTTTAACAAAACTGAATTATGGCTTAAGTTGGCTGTTAAGTCTTAGGGCATTAGGTCAAAATGTTTTCAGTGATTTTAGTATTTAGTGGTGAATTAATAAATGTTTGCTCGTGATTATATATATATATATATATATATATATATATATATACTGATGCTCAGATCCCCCCAACACATTTGCCTGTAGCGGAAGAGGCTGAGGAAGTGGAGTATGGTAGTTTTGTCTTCCAGCAGCTTTGCTGACAGAAAGGAACACAGAGTGAGCAATGTCTGACCCACAAAGCTGGATGTGTCATTGGCAGCTCTGTGGCCTGCTTCACAGTGACTCAGACATGGTGTTTTTTTTTTTTTTTCTAACCATTCACATAAGGTCCTTCCTGCTGGGAAATCAGGTCAAGGACCGACTGAAGTAAGCTAATGAAGTATGTTTTATAGCTATTGTTTTATGCAATTTGTTTGGAGGAACACTTAGAGACCTATTATAGTTACCTAAAATGTAACTAACACACAAAAAAACATTATGGTAAATAATACAGCACTTTGGTACTGATCTGGAATGTCAAGAGATTTATTAAATCCTGCCCTATCATGCAAAAATGTAAACGTCTTGTTGTCTGAGCCATCATTCTGAGTGTTGGCTCACAATGTGGTACATGGCTATTGCTTTGTGGGTGATCTTTTCATGATTGTAACTTAAAGGAATTTAGCATCCATGTAAAAAAGCAAAAGGGCACTCACCTTTTGTCCCCCGCAATTGATCAGTCTGACTCCAGGGGTCAGCTACCCACCTGACCATTCGATCACTTCCATTTCCAGCTCATACCTGCCACCACTAGCCACAGAAGCACTACCACACCCTCTCTATTTAAATTCATATCATATTCTTAATGGAGGGAGCGTGTCAGGCACTTGGCACACACAGTCCCTCAGTTAAAATAAATAGAGAGGATGACGCGGCGGTGCTCCTGTAATTGGGGTCAGGGGCATGAGCCAGACACAGAACACAGATTCCTTTCAAACTGCTGTTCAGACCCAATGCGATGCAAAATGGGATCCAACAATCAGTTGCTGACTGCTGGACTATTAGCTGTGGGGGACAAAAGGTTAGTGCCCTTTTTTTGAGGTGGTCAGTCCCTTTAAAGGTAACTGGTGCTAAAGCGCAGTAAAGACAAACATCATAAACCCATTTTTATCAAGCAACAAACAATTATTATTATTGTTCATTAAAAGCACCATTGTATTCCGTGGCGCTTATTCTGAGAGCCTTTGGTATTTTTGGATCAGCTGAGATTTTCAAATTTGTAAAAAGAAAATATTACATTATAAAAAGAATTTTGCCCCTTACAGGTAAAGGGATTTTTTAAAAAATGATTAAAACTCAGCCTCTCCAAGATCTTCAGAGGCGCTCAGAATTTGTAGCACCTTATTGGTGTTAGTCTAGTGTAGCTAAGGACAGATGCAACTGTCATCTATTTTTTGGCTAGCGTATGGGAAGGTTAAACTCACTACAATCATGTATTTTGCTTTCAGTGTCCCCACTGGAAGTTCACATAACCTGAAAGCCAAGGATATCACCATCGTTTGGCCTTGCTGAAGCCCATAACAAGAACATGTGTGTCCAACTGGCAAATGATCCCTCCAGTGTGCGCACACATAAAGAGCATCAAAGTGTCCGTGATCCCCCAACACTAGATCTGTAACTGTAAGAAATGCCTGTGATATGTAGCTGCAATATAGACCGTCTAATGAACATTTGGGCAGGGGGTTGTTTGAGTATGTTCCTTCTTTAATTTGGCGATGTGCATATCGTGACTATTGTTAATTTCTAATACAAATGCATTGTGTACTGATCATCCATGATCTTCCACTGGTCTGGACGACAGCAGACGATGGTATCCATAGTACGGGTCCCACAGACTCTTTTTATTTTGTGCTACTTAGTGAAGGAAATAAACTATTTGGTAACATGTAGCAAATATGCAGTTGGGTACCTTTCTGGACCAAGGTGAGACGTATCAGTAAAACTGATTAGAGGAAGATCCGCCTACTAGGATTAAAAAGGGTGTTGAAGAAATGCTGGGATTGGGCCTGTTCCCAGGTTAAATGGCAGTTTTGCACAGTGCTCTGTCTTGCACTATTTCAGGTTTCCCCTTTCTAAAAACAGCAGAGATTGTTACTTCTAATGCTCCACATTTCAGATGTATGTGTATATAGCAGATATATGATTTCATATTTATCCCATAATAAATACAATAAACACTTTTTAATGAGAGGTAATGCAATCTGGGCAATAGGAGAGATCTAAAATGTACGTTGTCATATTCCTCTAAATAAACTTCCTCAGTCTGTGCTGCTGTATTACTGCCGTCGTATAAATGGGCCTTCTGTGAACATGTCCACCTTAGTTTTGGGAACATTTCCATTCTGCGGAGTAAACTTAGTGACTTGGCATCCTGTGCCTTGGCACTGAGGGCACAGCCCATTGAAGAATGTTAGGATAGGAGTGTGTCCTTTTTGTGATTCTGTATTCATCATTCAACAGAAGACTTAGAAGGAAACCCCTTTGTTTGCTTACAAAAGAGATTGCTGCTACAGTGGCTCCATCACCACATAATCCAATATTTAAAGATGCTGCTTTAGTTGCAACGGTGTATAATGAAATCCTCAAAATCTTGTCTCAGATCTTTTACTTTTGAGCTGCTACTTACAGATTTGTTTTGCTAATGATACAATAATATCAGTTATATCTTTTTAGTCTTGCAGTTTTCTTGACTCTTTTAGTATATATACACACACCCCTTAAAGTCATTGTCCAGGCGCTGCTGTTAACCAAGTAGCCCTACATGTCCCCATGCTCTCAATATTTTTTTTTTTTTGCAATGCAAAGAAAACCTACTTTGTTTTGTACGGATTTCTACATTTCCCAGGTGGTGGGCTTGTCATCTCCCCAGGAGTACTGCCTGTATTAGCATAAGACTTTCCTTTAGCCTGCAGAGAAGGAGGAGGAGAGCACAGAGGATTGACAGGAAGGGGAAAGGCAGGATTGGTTAGCAGCCAGGAGAGGGAGGAATAAAGGCATAAATTCTGAATGGAGGGGCGTCCAATCAGCTCGATTGATGGACAAATGTACAGAGAGAGGGGAGGATGTGGTAGTCAAACAGCCCGGAAAGGAGTGATTCTTGGGCTAAAAGCGAAAGCAAACATCAAGGTCGGTAGTACTACAGGCAAGGGACCTGGATGGTAGGATTTAACCCCTGTCTGGACAGTGGCTCTAATTGGGCTGTGTATCCTCTAAAGTCTTCCGGTTTTAGTCCATTGCCTCTGTTTTTCCACAAATCAGACCTTTCTGGGCATCTGTGGACAAAAACAAAACTATACTCCCTCCTAGATAGATGATTCAGTGTAGCCCTCATCCCGTAAACAGTGCTGTTATTCTGCCCAGTTCTGCCAGGCTCTAGGCCCATTGCTTAATCTGGCTCCAGTGGTGCGCTCCTGTCGCCAGCCATTAGGGAGCAGGCTCCCTTGCATACTGGCTTCTCTGCATCCTCAGCACTTTGTGTGAGCACATCTGGAGTCAAGAGAGCAGATGGGCAACCCTATTTAAGCAGGATGAATTCTCTTAAGAGAAAAGTGGGTATCATGTCTTTTCACCCACAAATGAGCTTTAAAGTGCAAACTTGAGTTATAAAATATCCATCTGGGGTCTCACTTTTATCTCAAAGCTTGTAGGCCGGAACAGAACTAGCCCCTGTCCCTAATGCGCAGGTTTTTGTAGATGTCCTGCTGCTCACCTTTGCTGTAGACATTAGACAAGGGAGGTGCAGCCCAGTGGGTAAATGTGGCATCAAAAAGACATTACTTCCTTTATGTTTCTCAAACACTGGCATCATAGAGAAATTCCAATTGAGGATGCTCCGCTGTGCTATGTGGCCCAGCAAGCCCAATACCAGGCATGCTGATACTTACCACTTCTACAATCCAACAATGGCAGCTGAACTTGCACATCTGGGCGAACTGGAATTGCTCCCCTTTGTACATCTGTTTGCTGCTACATGGAAGAGTTGAGTATCTATATTCCCCATGACCATGCTTGTTGGGGTGCAGTGTTTGGGAAACAAAAAAGAAGTACAGTTTTTTTTAGAGATTACTTCCTCTTCCACACTTTTTCATAACTGCCATTAAAGAGATTTTTTTTGGCAAAAGGTTAAAAAATACACAGCATCTCACCTTGCCAAGTGTTCCTCCAGCGCTGTGCCTCCTTTCAACTCTGCACCTTTAATTAAGAATTATGAATCCTCATCTGCCCCATCCAGTGCCACCCTGCTGATGTGGGCCACAAATACTAGCTTGAGGAGCTAGTCCAGACCACACCCCCTTCTGTATTGAAGGCTTGTTAAGCACTCTCAGAGCTATTCAAGCCTAGCTAAACCCTCCCTCCTTCCTCTCCATCCAGCCTCCTCCTAGTAAGCAGTCTCGCTCCCAGCACTGCCCACCCATTCTGCTGATTATTAGATTATTATGCAGCATCACAGCTCCAAGGCCCAAACCCACATGCTTCAGAAGAGGAATCATGGGGTAAATAAAACCTTAATATCTCGGCCATTTCTTCTTCAATTTAAACATGCAAAACAGTTTGGGGCAGTGTCATGGATTGCCGGGCTTTATTTCTTAGTACTAATTAAGCTCAAGGACAATTTGATAATAAAATCTCTCAATGCATATTTATATCAGTTATTTCATTAAACAAGCCACATACCAGGGATGATGAAATGATGCTTAATCTTTTCATATGTTCCTCCACAAATGAATCCTAACAAGCTGTACACTTAATAGAGCAAATGGTGTGTGGATAAAAGCTACTTTGCAAAGCATAATAGAGAGCAGCAGAAAGGCAGGAATTTGAGAAAATATGTCGCCTGTAGCATCCTGGTCATTTTATTAGTACCGGTCAATAGTACATTATTATACTCCCTTCCTCTAGTTTTTATTAGTGAGGCCTAGTTTCCTTGCAGGCTTTGTGTCACGCTCTGCTGGTCTGACATGTGGAGGGAAATTCCTAGTCTTTTATAAGCTATGATGCCTCATGCCGGAAGGTGGGCCAGTCCTTCCATTGGCTCAATAAGACAAGCTACTCACAAGGCACTTTGATAGATGGTGACAAAGGGACTCAACAAAAAGCCAATAGATTTCCCTTTAATGGAAAGGTAGAAGTATTTTTAGTAAGGCAAATATTACCAGAAACGAGGTGCTGGAGGCGACCTCGGTAAATGATGCTAAAAGCATAGACACAACTTCGGTGAGGCAACTTCTCTTGCACTTTACTGCTTGCCAAGGCAGCAATGGTTGCATCACATTTACTGGTATTGAGAAGTAACCTTAAAAAGTTTTTTGTTTTTTTTCTTTCCTCAAAGATTTAATTTTGAGAATTTAAATTAAATATATTTTGTCTTCTGTTAAACAGACCAGAAAGCCTGACAATACCTTGATGATATTCTGTATGTAAAAATAAAAAAAAAAACAATGCATTGTAATGTATTATGATCCTAGCTGACGTCATAAACACGTTGGTGTCCATGAATGCTTTCCTCTTATTATGATTCTTCTATGATATTATTCTATACACAGCACTGTGTCCTTTATGTTGTTTTTGCTCACCTTGGAGCATGAATCGGACTGGTATATAAATGTTTTGTTTTTGGTTTCTTTTTTTTTTCTTTCAAGGAGAATGGTTACCTGTTAGGTATAAAAGCAGCAAATATGTTTACAATTAAAGCTTTCAGTTTTCCGTATTTTGTTTTTGATGTCCATTTGTTTTACTGGGTTCACTATACGTTGACACCACACTGAATTTCTACTGGCCGCATGCATGATGCATACAACTGGCTGCATACATGATACATGCCACTGACCACATACACGATACATATGGCTGGCCGCATGCATGACACATCCGCCTGGCCATGCGCAGGCTACATTTGTCTGGCCACATACATGACACATTTATCTGGCTGCATACATGCAATGGAACACATACACGATGCTGCTAGCGGCAACAAACAGAGCAGTGTGTTAGTGACATCCTGATGATGCATGCAGAGGCAGAATTAACACACTGCTCTGAGGGTAGGGGAGAAAAACCATTGTTTTTGTATGATTGCCTGTGCTCACGCTGCCTTGTACCTCTGTAGTCCAGGGTGCCACAACCAATCATTTTGCCTCTTATCAACATCAGTAGCTGATGCACCCCAAGCCGATATTGCTGAGCTGTGGCACATGGCACTATGCAGGGCAGGGGCAGCAATGAGGGCCGGTAAGTAGCAACATAAAAAAGTACATTGTTACTTTAATTAAAGCAGACCAAAAGCCACTTTCAGCCAGCCCTAGAGTCTAAGGAATTACAGGGTCATCTGACTCCTTGTCTTAATGGCCAATGTGGGTACGCACTGCTGACGGTGAGCAGCACAACCCCAACACTCCATTCAGAATGTTTTTACCAATGCATGGCACGGCCTGCTTCACAAAGTCATTACATCTGGGTATTCCACCACAAGGTGGCGCAGTGCACTGCAGAAGAGTTGTGGCACCGCCCGGTACCATATAAAAACGGAATCACCATAGACTTATCCAGTTGTTCTCTGCAGTGCTTACTGCGAAGATAGAAGATGGCTCGTATATACTTTGCGCAGGTGTGCGGGGCAACCATACCTGCGGCCCTGCATGGCTATTTCCACCCGTTTCCGGACCCTCTGTGCCTCCCAGCCTCGGCTGACGGATCGGGTGAAGGTAGCGGAGCACTAGGGTCAAGTGCTCAAGGAGCGCTGCACCAAGCCGCAGACCCTGTACCACAGAGGGTAGCCGGCCATAGGCTTTATGGTGAGCCTACTAGGGATGCGGCGTTCCTGTCCTAGCTGCTGAGGGGGAGAGTGTTTTGGGGAGTTTTTGGAATGTTTTCTCACCCATCCGGGTGGGGGGACGGCTTTGGTTCTTTGCTCATGTCTGGAGGCTCCGCGTCTCAGACCGGTGAATTCAGGAGGTTGTGTCCTCCGGTTACAAGATAGTTTGCAGCCCGGCCGCCCCCCAGATTCATAAGATCCCGAATGTCTCACAACCCTCTGTCAGCTCAGGGGTTGCGCCTTGCGGTTCAACGTCTACTGGAGTCAGGGGTCATTTGCCTGGTGCCTTCCCAGGAACGGGGTCAGGGTTTCTACTCCAATCTGTTCATGGTCCCCAAAAAGGACGGGTCCCTGAGGCCCATCCTGGACTTGAAGGGTCTCAACAGGTTTGTCAGATTCAAGCACTTTCGCATGGAGACCCTTTGCTCGGCTGTCAGTACCCTGCGCCCGGGCAATTTCATGACCTCTGTGGACATCAAGGATGCTTATCTTCATGTGCCAGTCTTTCCAGGTCATCAGAGATTTCTCAGGTTTGCTCTAGAGGATCAGCATTACCAGTTTGTGGCCTTACCGTTCGGTATCACCTCAGCGCCTCGGGTGTTCACCAAGGTGCTGGTGGGTGTGATGGCTCTGCTGTGGAATCAGGGTATTCGCATCCTTCCTTACCTAGACGACATTCTGATTGCGGCTCAGTCTCTTCATCAGGCCGAGAAGGATACTCAGGTGGTGACCTCCACTCTCGAGTCCTTCGGCTGGGTGATCAACTATCCCAAGTCTTCACCGTCTCCGTCTTTGGTGAGGTCCTTTCTGGGCATGACTCTGGATACCTCTCAGGTCAAGGTATTCCTGCCTCAGCTGAAAGCAGAGGGCCTTCAGAAGCTGGTCCAGGCTCTGCTCTTGTGTCCCCATCCCTCCATCCGGCAGGGGATGCAGTTAGT
The DNA here is from genome assembly GCA_027917425.1 of Gastrophryne carolinensis. NCBI lineage: Eukaryota > Metazoa > Chordata > Amphibia > Anura > Microhylidae > Gastrophryne > Gastrophryne carolinensis. The sequence continues at coordinate 164,980,500 of CM051234.1, forward strand.
GGGCCTGATGGTGTCCTGCTTTGAGGCAGTCCCCTTTGCTCAGTTTCACATGAGGCCTCTTCAGTTGCACCTTCTGTCTGTTTGGAATGGGGACTCTGTTTCCCTGGATCAGGAATTTGTTCTGTCCCCCCTGGCCAGGCAGTCCTTCTCGTGGTGGCTGGACTCAAGGAACCTTCTAGTGGGCAGGACATTTCTGCCCCAGTGTTGGAAGACTGTCACCACAGACGCCAGTCTGACCGGTTGGGGGGGCTTTTGGAAGTTTCTGCAGTTCCAGGGTCAGTGGGGCCCCCAGGAGGCCCATGGTCCCATCAATGTCCTGGAACTGAGGGCGATAAGGTTGGTTCTTGCTCAGCTGACCACACACCTTTGGGGTCGGGCTGTTCAGATCCGCTCGGACAACCAGACGGCGGTTGCCTACATCAATCATCAGGGAGGGACTCGGAGCAAGTGAGCCCTCAAGGAAGTGTCCCTGATACTGTCTTGGGCGGAAGAGAATGTGCCCTGCATCTCGGCGGTTTACATTCCGGGGGTGGAGAACCAGGAGGCAGACTCCCTGAGCAGGGGGACGTCTCGGCTGGGGGAATGGTCCCTCAGCAACAAGGTATTTCACTCCCTGTATCACCGCTGGGGTCAGCCGGATGTGGACTTGTTTGCGTCACGCCACAACCACAAGCTTCCCAGGTTTGTCTCCCTGTCACAGGATCCTCTGGCCTTCGCCACGGATGCGCTAGCAATGCCTTGGACGGAGTTTCGGCTCCTCTATGTGTTCCCTCCCTTTCCTCTGCTGGGCAGGGTGCTGCGCAAGATAGCCCAGGAAGGGGTACCAGCCATTCTGGTGGCCCCCTGTTGGCCAAGGAGGGTGTGGTTCGCAGACGTTGTGCAGTTGGCAGTAGATCAGTATGGCCTGCCCAAGGATCCAAATCTGCTCACTCAGGGACAACTGTGCCATCCCAGTTTACAAATGCTGGCTTTAACGGTTTGGCTGCTGAAACCTCCATCTTGATGGATAAGGGGTTGCCGGCCTCTGTTGTTGATACCATGATTAGGGCTAGGAAGAAGTCCTCGTCCTTTATCTACTATAGGATTTGGCATGCTTACATTACCTGGTGTGAGTCTAAGTCTCTTCCTTGTAGGGTGTTTTCTTTTCCCAGGATTCTGGATTTTTTGCAACATGGCTTGGATTTGGGCTTCAACTACCGTCAAGGGACAGGTGTCAGCCCTGGCAATCTTCTTCCAAATATCTTTTGCTAATCACTGGTTGGTCAAGACTTTCTTTTAGGGAGTTGCTCATGTGCATCCACCACGTAAACCTATGCTACCTGTTTGGGATCTAAATCTGGTGTTGTCTGCTCTGCAGGGTCGTCCCTTTGAGCCTATCAGTGGGGCCGCTTTGCCCATTATGACTCTTAAGGTGGCCTTCCTGGTGGCCATTACTTCAGTCAGGCGAGTTTCTGAGCTGGCAGCTCTCTCCATCAAACCTCCTTATTTTGAGCGGCATCAGGATAAGGTGGTGTTTCGGCCAGATTTCTTGCCTAAGGTTGTGTCTGCTTTTCATCTCAATCAGGACATTGTTTTGCCTTCTCTGTGTCCTAATCCTGCTAATTCCAAGGAGCGGACACTTCATTCTCTGGATGTTGTCAGGGCACTGAAGTTTTATTTGGTTGCTACTGAGTCTTTCAGGAAATCTGACGCTCTTTTTGTTCTTCCTGCTGGGTCTGCCTCCGGCTAAATCCACTATCAGCAAGTGGATCCGTTAAGCGGTGGAGCAGGCCTATTCTGCTAAGGGGAAGGTTCCCCCTTTTAGGGTTACTGCTCATTCCACTTGTGCTATTGGTGCGTCTTGGGCCTTTCAGCACCAAGCTTCTGTTGAACAAGTTTGTAAGGCCGCAACTTGGTCTTCTGTTCATACTTTTTCCAAGTTTTACAAGGTTGATGTTAAGGCCTCTGCTGATGCTGCTTTTGGCTGCAAGGTACTTCAGGCAGTGGTGGTTTGAACTGCCTGCTGTTACTCTTTGGGGATCCCACCCTATTTTATGGACACTGCTTTTGGAAGTCCCAGATGTAATGACTTCGTGAAGCAGGCCATGCCATGCATTGGGAAAAAGACAATTCTGTGAGTACTCACCTGTAGAATTGCTTTTACCAAGCATGGCACGGCCTGCTTCATCCCACCCTTGTTACGTTGTTCTTGGTTTCCTCTTTATGGTGATTGTTCCAAATTAGTTGGGGTTCTTATCTTTATTAGTTCCCAGTTCTTGTATCACTGCTTGTCAACTACTGGATAAGTCTATGGTGATTCCGTTTACATATGGTACCGGGCAGAGCCACAACTCTTCTGCAGTGCACTGCGCCACCTTGTGGCGGAATACCCAGATGTAATGACTTTGTAAAGCAGGCCGTGCCATGCATGGTAAAAGCAATTCTACAGGTGAGTACTCACAGAATTGTCTTTTTCACATCACCCCCCTCTGGCGTTGCATGCCCCAACTATCTATTTGGATAGACGGCTGCGATAGCCTGATGGTAGCTAGGATGGTACACTACCAACATAAGCGCCATGTGATCACCGTAGAATATTGGTCAAACTGCATTCAAAATGAGTGCTGGCGTTGGGCTACTTACCTACAGCAGTGCACGCGTGCGCCAGACAGTTGATGTTCAGCTCAGACCTTCTCCTCACAATAGGTTACGGTAAGTGGACCTTTACTGAAAGTAGTTGAGTACCCCTGATTTAGTGGATGGTGTTCAAGCTGCATTATAAATTTCATTTAATGGTTGCCAAATAAGTAAAAGGAGTGGCCTGCAGACCTTTTACAGCTACATACATTTTTAAGTCTTCGCAAAAGACTGCCATAGTGAAACTGGAGTAAGGCTCTGTACTATAATCCGATTCTAACCTTCTCTGCTCCATGGCAGCTTCAAATCATTAAAGGGTTACAGAAGGCAGAGGCAATTGTTAGACCATTGTGTCGGGCTACGTTTGGCACTGTCCTAAACTGTTTTTTGTTTTTAAATTGAAGAAAAAAATGGCTTGATATCAAGGTTTACAGTTTCACCTTATGGCCTATCTTTTTTAATATTTGGACGTGACACTTGGCTCTGTGATGCCACATAATAATCAGCATAATGGATGGGGTCTTTAAGACAGGCATTCTCATCGCCCTGGCTGTTTTCCCTCTTTCCCAGTGTCCACAGTCTGATGATGTGGAGTTTTAGACCACCAGCTTAGCCCTATGATTGGTGGTCTATGGAAGGGAGGGGCAGCCATGGTGCCCCCCTTCACCATAGTCTTTATTGTTACAGGGAAAGAGGGCCAGGCATAGGGAGAACATTAATTAATAAAATCTTTGAGACAGGTATAGAAATGTATCTCCTTATGATACACCCTAAATCATCACTGCGCCACTATCACACACCATTGCGGATTTCATAATTTAGTAAGAGATATATGAAAGGAATGAAATATATGATATGAAACAAATGCTACTTCCTGTTAATGAGCATCTAGTTGAGCATATACGCTGCTAATTCACTGCCTTAACAATGTCATCAGAAAATGCTTACCAACATCTGCTACGTGGCCCCAACATAGCAGTTCAGGTCCTGCCAGGTCTTACTATGCCTTCTATTGCAGTGCAAAGAAGGAGCATGCCAGCTTCACTGTGATGGATAATAGGGGGAGGGGGTATAAGGTGAGTGTAGCTGGGTTGTTGCCTGCAGAAATGAATTACTGATATACAATGATCCTCCGTCTCTACCCTGATTATGTTAGTAAGGATAGGGAGACCTGCACGGCTGTACATATGGTAAAAAAAATGTCCAACAGCATAGCCAGCGGTCAATATAAAATCCAGAATTTATTAGAAAAAATATCTTTAAAAAAATCAGAAAACATAATATCATGATTAAGGGCACACTGCCCGAAATGTGTCAATGCTGCAGGTTAGCGTTTCCATCTGTCCTTGTGAGATTTTTATGGGTGAGAATCCCTGATGTTTTCTAATAAATTGTGTATTTTCTATTGACTGCTGGCTATGCTGTTTTACAAAAGAATTACTGCATAAATATATTTTATTTTTAACTACTCTTTCTCTCCCATCTGATGATGACATACAAGTACATGATCTGCAAGGACTGATTCATATCCATGTTGGTTACAGTGATCTCAACATGGATTGGTGGCCCAGAGAATTCCCAGAACATAACGATACTTGTCTAACATGCCAAAGTCCTGTTCGATGGGGCAAAAAATAATGACAGTGTGCATATAGAACCTAATAAACACACTAGGGGGCACATCTGTGCCTGGAGTGGTGGGCTGCTCTAGCCAGGGATCCCAAGGGGCAGATTGAGGGTTATGTTACAGATGCTAGGTCCAGTTTACTCCCCCAACAATCCCTCAACCAAGCGGCTGGCATGGCTGTGCACAGCCATGAAAGGGATGCACACTTGTCCAGAGTGGCTACGCTCCCATTCAGCTTCTTAAACTGCTCAAATCTGGTTAAAGGCAGAGGTCTGGGCGCACGTCTGCAGAAGTATGCTAAAGCTGCACAACTTAACGCCAAGGTGCCTCTGTTTAGGTGCAGTCCTAACTCTAATCTATGAGAGCCCCCATTGGGACATACAATGCTATGGGTACATTGGGAGCAGCTTACCTGAGGTTGCCTTATAACCTTGAGTGAAGCACATGGGAGGAAGGGTCAAAAGTCTCCCGCATACACATCAAGACCCACCACACCAAATAGTCAAAATCCTGGGTGTTGGTCCACTTTAAGATTTGTATATCGGGCAACAGGAAGAGTTTCACACAGTGGGGACATCCATACCAAAACCAAGGATAGTGAAAATTCTGAGTTTTGGTCCACTTTAAAGGCCTCTAACCCTTCTCTGTTGTATTAACAGCAAAGATAGAAACCAGCTGGGTTAGGGGCTGTTGTGGGCTATAACATGAAAAAAATGGAATACGATTGTGGCCATCACTGTGCAGTGGATTCCTCAGGTGCTTCTGTCCATGGGTCTCCCTGACATGCAGCCCACATTCAGACAAGCCAAGTCACCCGGTTTTCCATGGACTCACATGGTTTTGACCCCCCCTCACCCTGTCAGCAGCTCATTTCACCCTGCAACAGGACTAGCTGCCTCCCAGTCCCTGAGTGCCACTAATTGGCTGAGTGGGCCATGTGGCAACGTGGAAGAGGTGAGATTTTGGATGATCTGTGGAGATACAAGCAGCAGGGCATCCCAAATAATTTTCTTCGGTGCTGTTTCTCTTAATGTCACCTTCGGTGTATGTAGAGTTTCTGTGTGGGTTACTGTGCTACAGACGGACCCGCTGATTAGCAATCTGGAGTCTTGTGCTTTCTTCATATTTTTGTTACAGCTACCTCCCACTGCTTCTTCATGTACATTTCATTTCATGTTGTACTTTTATGCCAGTTTCACACAATGAAAATTATTTTTTAAAAGTCTCTCAAATCTGTCTCCCTCTCTTTTAAGAGTGATGACGTTGAGACGAGGGCTTGCTCTTAACAGAAGCACTTTGTATCCTAAAGTGGAAGTCATTTAATCAGCTTTGTTCACTCTTGTCATGGGTCACAATAGTATTAATAATTATGGGTGCATGAGAGAAGATTAGGAGGTAGCTTAGGTTATCTCCACCCACCAGTCATGCAACTAGATGTTCCACAAGCACAAGGGGAAAACTGCTAAAAATGCCAGATACAAGTAAAACAATGGCTAGAAATGAGGTTTTCCTCATGTAAACAACTAAAAAATGTTGATTAATGTAAAGTATGTTGATAAGGTAATACTTCCTGTGTTTCTGTTCTGTCTAGCACTTGAGGTGACTTCTGGTACTTATCACCATTTTTAATAACTAAGGGCTTTAGATTGATATATCAATCAATCTCAATTTTTTTTTTAAATTCACATGTCTAAAACTACCTATTAGCTTTACAATAATTATATAATTTTGGTAAGAGATTTTCTTTTATTATGCTGGGGTTGGAGGCAATACTTTTCTAACAACTCCAGCCAAAAAGAGTTTCAACTCCAGCTCCACAGTCCTGATGGCAACAAGGGGAGAGGAAGTGCCTCCTGCTCAGCTCAGGATCTGCTAGCTTTTTTTCTGGGAGGTAAGTAATGGTAAATTGAGTTCATTGGAGGGCAGACAGTGGGAGGAGGATTGTCCGTTTTATACCAGGGACACACATACACACCTTCATGTAGTCTTGCACCCGGGCGCTTTAAACGGCATCTGCATGTGCTATTCAGTCAGGTGTTTTTGAAACCTGTTCCCCTCAAAGTCACTAGCAGTCATTAGCAGATGAAAACCCCTGCTTCCGGGACCTGGAATCTAAAAGTCCACCCCCTGGCTTGTCATTTCCAAGATATAGGCCTTGAACTGGGTGGGAACGTATGCCGCTGTGGAAGGTGCCAGGAAGGAAAATCACCATCATCATATAAGTATTGAATTTTCCATTTTCCTGGAGCTCCCATGGCGTCGTACTATGGGACATAGCAAGCTGTAGACAAGGGTGGGGATGCTAAGTGTTTTAATTCAAGAATACGTTTAAGTATGCAGACAGTTAAGTACTGCACTTCTGCCAAACTCTAAAGTCAAGAATATTGCCAGGTCTCCCTGATAATAGGGATTCAGAGCCCCTGTGAAAGTTTCCATTCTCGTTAATTTTTTCCCCTCGTCTGATTCAGCAGAGCCTTTTTTCTGCAAGAACTTTAGCGTGAAATGTTTTCATTTTTGCATGATTTTTCGATTGGTAGCAAGACCTCCATGAAAATGATGAGAAAGGGGCTCTGAATCAGCCCTAATGTCTCAAGAATGTATTTGATGAGGACCAAGAGGCCTCCTTGCATATGCTGTCCAGGAATACTCCTGTGTATGCTGCCCAGGACAAGGACATGGCCCTGGTAGAGTGGGCCATTATGACATTAGGGATCTCCCGCTGTCTTCCCTCATAGGTTCTCTTAACCCTACTAGTGGCAGCTACGTAGGTATAGCCCCCTCCTACTTCGGCTGCCACTGCTAACTGTAAAAAAAAAAAAATTTACTCACCTGCAGCCTTAATCCCTCCCAACGGGTCTCCTCTTCACCGGGAAAGTTAAGGCTAGAAATAGGCCCTCTCCACCCACTTTTGCCATCAGCCGCCACTAGCCCCACTTTTTTGGGGCAGATGATGTCATCCATGATACCGTACCCGTCCAAAGATGCTCATTAGCGCCGGGTGATCATCAGGGAGAGGTTTGGAGGGGCGAGTGGCTGTGATCCCTTGCCCCCAGCCCCTCCTCAACCAATCACCCGGCAGCTGTTATCGGAGCTCCGGGGGACAGAGGTGGATAAGAGGTGAGTAAAGAAAAGCCCGGGGGGCAGAAGAGCCTGGTGCTATTTAGGCTATGCGGGCTTGTAGCTGGCAGGGTGGGGCCACCAAGGCTGGCCCTTGCGCCTTGTTCTACAAGCCCTGCATAGCTGGTCCCTGGGCTCATTATTCTGAGTTATCGGCGTAGGACACAGTGCTCGGAGATGGATCTATCGGAGGTAATTAGGGGGCTGGCAAGTCACCTGCGGCTAGCGGGTTACTTGCTATTAACCCCAGGCCCCCCTTTACCTGCCTCCCCAAAGCCAAGGGAGGGCAGAAGAGCCCGGGGCCACTGAGGCTATGTGGGCTTGTAGCCTGCAGAGTGGGGGCTGCCAAGGCTGGCGCTTGCGCCCTGTTCTACCAGCAATCATAGCTGGTTCCCAGGCTGATTATGTTGGGTAGGGGGTCCCAACATCATTTTTTGGGGATTTTAAAGGGTTTTAACCCTTAAAATTCCCTCAAGAAAAAAATGACGGGAAGCGGGACCCCACGCCAATTTTTTTTTTGGTTTAACCCTTCATAGTGTAAATAATAGTTGTATTTTATTTGTAAATGTTATAAAGTGCTCTTTTCAGTCTGGGGGGTCTCTTGGGCAGGAATGGGGGGCTACCAATACACATGTGGTACCATTGTAATCAGGAGAAATGGGGCTTTCACATGCAATATGGTTTTCTTTAATAAAATAAAGGTGTTATTTAAAAAAAGGAGACTATTTTATAAATATATATATATATATATATATATATATTTGTCAGGGCTATGCCAAATGTAAAGGGTTGTTTTGGTTGGAAAGGTGCAAGGTGCACACTTTGTCTGCAGAGCTGAAATTTTCAAATAAAATTACCGTTAGGCGCATGCTTTACTTTGGGGTAATTGCCAATTCTTTCCTTTTACAGGTTCGGGGGATGTTACTTTTTCAGATTTAACTTTTTTTTTTCTTGTTTGCATATTGTTTTTCAGGAAAATGTGGTTTTGATTCTGCTTTTTTATTCTTTTGTTTAGGGAAACCCTGTGCAACCAAATAATTAGTTGAGGGATTACTTCCAGAAAACTGTGCCCATGTCAACAAGATAGGTACAGCTAGAAAGCTTGAGGTGAATACTTCCAGAGAATATTTTTTATATCTTGTGGGGGGTATTTCAAATGTAAAGGGTTGTTTTACCTAAAAAACTGTGAGGTGGGCATAGCAGTTGTATTTTATCTGAAATTCTCTGGGTGAGTTTCCTGGGCAGGAAAGGGTGTCTACCAATACATACGTGGTACCGTTGTAACCAGGAGAAATGAGGATTTCACACACAATTAGATTTTATTGAAAAACTTGAATTTTTTATTACAAAAAAATTTAATTTTTAATTTTTTTGCACCTATTTCATCCAAACAAATTGAGAGAATCCTCTTAAAAAAATGACAAACAAGACATTTTCCCTCAAAATTCACAGTTGAACATGTGTAATGCAAAACAGTGAAAAATGGTCTGGCAACAGAGGGTGACAAAAACTCTAGGTAGGCTGGCATTTAAATAGGTTATAAACCCTTCTGATACCTCAATGTACCTTATTAGGCAAGCCCCCACGTCCAGTGGAGGTATGGTTTGAGGGTTGCTATTGTCGAAAAAGATAGGTAGCTGCATCTGTCTGTTGATGTGAAATGTTGATGCCACTTTAGGGATCAATTTTCCTATTGGCGTTGTACCCTCCCTGGAAAGTATTGTGTACAAAGCTCTCTGGCCCCGAAGCTGCCAGTTTTGATGTTCTAGAAGCTGACGTTATAGCCACCAGGAACACTGCCTTGAGGGTGAGGTTCCATAAGGAGATAGGAATTCCAAGACTAAGGCCAAGTCCCATTGGGCGCAGATGTTTCTCCTCAGAGGCCGCAACTTCAACACTGCCTCAAAAAAACAGCCTAACAAGGGGTCTAGTGCCCACCTTCTTCCGTCGATCGCTGAAATTGTCAAAACCTGGCCCTTTAGGATCCTCAGCCCAAGACCCTTATCTAGTTCTACTGTCCTTTACTGTGTACTCTTCCATCCTCACATTGAAGTCTCTGCAGTACTCTGAGAACTTCTCCCATACCCTTAAGTAGGCAAGGTTAAAGAGCCTTTCTTGGCTCCTTGAGGTGTGTCGATTAAGCCCTGTGAGAAACCTAGACTTGTCATTTTCCACCTCTCAGTAACCAGGTCCCTAGGTTCAGTCGGCTGGGTGCAGGATGGATCTCCCTACCTTGTGCTAGAGTGTTAGGAATGACGGGCAAAAAAAAAACAAGGCATCTGTGCCCATGGCGCTCTGACAGGGAAATCTTAAGAATAAGTCCTTTGTCTTCCTGTTCTGTACAGTCATGAACAGATCTAGTTCCAGAGCTGGCCAATTTAGCAATAGTTGGTTGTAGACCCCTCTGTTTAAGCTCCACTCCTTGTTGTCTGACATTGATTTCGATAGCTTGTCTGCGATCAGGTTCCGCTTGCCTGGGATATATGTTGTTGATATCGCCGGGACATTTATCCTTCCTTAGTCCTTTATTGGATAAATCTTCCTCATTATAAATTCATTGCGCACCCCTCCTTGTCTCCATATGTACGAGCAGGCTGTGGTATTGTCCGTGCACAACATCCCTGGGCGACCACATAGACTGCTCTGCAGGACTTGCAACGTCTTCCTTGCTGCTCTGACCTCCAAAATGTTGGAGACCATATTCCAAGGGCGAATTGCCCATTGGTCTTGGACATCCCTTGTGGCTCACATCTGTCATTATTGCGCACTATTGTCTTCCTCAGATTCTCATCCTAAAACCTCCATGAGCAAGTCATTGATTTCCCATCCCACTGTCTCAATAAGCCCCACTGGAAGATTCTCGTCCTCCAGTGTGACAATCTCACCATGGGTATTGTGGACGTTAAGAGACCTAGGATCTGCATATACCTTCTGGCTGAAAAGGGAACGCGTAGAGGCCAAATGGCAAGGCCCTGAACTGATTGTGTACATCTTCCACTGAAAATCTTAGGAATCATTGATATTTGCTGTAGATTGGGACATGAAGGTTGAATCGCCTGGGTGATTATGGGCAGAGCCTCCATTCTGAACCTCTGTGCCTTTATCATCTTGTTCAGACCTCTAAGGTCTGTTACAGGCCTTGATTCTCTGGTGCTCTTTGGTACCAAGAAATTTTGGAGTACCAGCCTTTCTTTCTCTGGGATGCCGAAACAGCAGTTATCAGCTCTGTATCAGTAAGGTTTGAACGTATTCTGAGAGTGTACGTTCTGAATCTCTGGGAGTCTTTGTGTGCACAAAGGGACAGGGCCTGAAAAACTCTATTTGTGCCCCTTCTCAATGGTACTCAGGACTCATGAGTCCAACACTTCCCTTGCCCAAACAGGAAAAAAATGTTTCATCCTTGCTCCCACTGGCTCCAGTTGGGCTGACAGACTGTCAAAACTGATTCCACTGATGCTGCCCTGCTGAAGTGGTGGTCTTATCGTAGGGTTTGTGAAAAGCTGACTGCCCAGACCTCCAGTTCCTGGTGAAGGGCTTTCCTGGTCTATAGGCTTTGGATTCTTTAAATCTATTTATAAAATTACAAAATTTTGGTTTTCCTCTGCCCCCCCTGTTTCCTTCTTTCCGGGGGAAAATGTGAACGGATTTTCACCTAGACACTACAGAGATGGCTTTTTCCATTTTATTCCCGAACAAGGATGTTCCATTGTAGGGGAGCTTCGCCCAGTTGACCTTTAAGATCAGATCCGCTAACCAACCCTTCAGCCACAGCAGCCTCCTAGCTGTAACTGCAGACAGCATGACCCTGGAGGAAATTGTAAGCGAGTCTTTCAAGGCTACTCCTGCATAGTCAAAGGCCAACTTCAGGTCTTTCATGGCTGCTATGATGGCCGACGCGTCCACCCCACTGTCTGAAGAAGCCACTCCAGTGTGACCATCTCACCATGGGTATTGTGGACGCTAAGAGACCTCTGATCTGCCCCTGGAAGAAATTCTGAGCAAGTCTTCCAAGGATTCTCCTACATAGTCACTGGCCAACTTCAGGTCTTGCATGCCCGCTATGATCGCATCCACCCCCTTCTTGAGAGCTTTCTTGAAATTGGTCAGCCACACCTTCATTGCTCAGACCACAGCTGTGATTGCCACTGCTGGCTTGCCTGAGGACCTCATCTACATATAGATGCGTTTGAAGTCCAGATCAACCTCCTGATCTAACGGGTCTTTAAAGGAGACGCTGTCCTCCATAGGTAGCTAGGTAGGTAGTTAAATGTTTTGTATTTGAATTACTGTGGTGTCTACTACTGGTGGTGCGTCCAAGGTTTTCGTGTCTTCTGGTTTAAACGGATAGAGTTTGCTGATTCTATTCCTTTGGGATTGCTTCCTCTCTGTGGACCCCCAATTTGTTGCGGAAGATCTTCTTGATCTCAGGGATGAATGGTATAGCTACTAGTCAGCTGAGGATAGTACTTTCCCCTCATTGGCATAGTCCTCGTCCTGATTTTCTCAGTTTAGTGCCTCTTTAACAGCGACCACCAGAGGATCTATTAGTGTAAAATCAAAAGCACTCTGTATAATAGGAACCTCCTCAACTTCCTCATTATCGTCTGAGTATACAATTGGGACACTTGCTGCCGGGGTGGCTGCTGTTGTCGGTTTCATGCTCCTCCGACTGAGCACCGTGGACTCAATTCTGCATCTTTTCCCTTACTGCCTTCTTTAAGTTGCTCCAAGGAACTGTTGGCTCAGAAGTTTGTTGCCAGAGGTGCCAGATCCTTAAAGCAATCTGCCCTCTTTCTGCACATATTACACTTATCCCTGGGTGTATAGTCCCTATGCCTGTACTGCTTCTCATGGCAGGAGCGTGAGGGGGATCTGGATTTGAATCTGTGTGTCCTAGATGAAAGAGTCTTCTCCTTGAAGGTGACCTGGAGTCCAGCAAATGGAGTTCGGCCACCCGACGGCAGCGGTGGTAGCAAAGTCTTAACAGGCATTTAGCCTGTGTCTTCAGCATGCAATGGTGGCCATAAGGCAGGAACCTCCTCCTAATAAGAAGCATCCGGCTGATGGGCCTGGCTAGGCGGGGATCGGGGCCAGGTTGGGGGCACCAATTGAATGTTGAGGGGACCGCATGACATAACACTCTGATTTCCTTGTTTTTCGTATAACCTGGTGTCCTATCAGTGGGGGTCTTGTGTTGGGGGGACGGGCGGGTTATGTTCACTGATCTCGGTATGTTGCAAATATGTATACGCCGGGGGCAAGGAGGATGACATGTCTTTACTTCTCCTTTTTTTTTCCTTTCTGTACTAATGCTATGTATTGTTATACTATTTGATATAAAACCTTAATAAAAAGATATTGAACTACAACCTTCGATATTGAATGTTATGCAATAATATTAATTGGGGAGAAGACAATATTTTGTTATTTGGCTTGCATACTTCGTTCTGCCTTGTTACTTCTGTGATGTTTTTAACATGCAGTACCTTCGGGAAGAGCACTCTAGGCGCCCTACCCGGATCCGTTTCCTTTCCTCCGCTTCCCATGCAGCTGTGTTCCACACGCAGGGGAGCGTGGCGTCACATGTGGCCGCGGTGACATCAGCGTGTACTCACCCTGCTGTTCTGCCCACACTTTCTCCATCTTGGTGTGGGGCAATACAATTATTATGCCCTCACAACAAAAGGAACAGGTAGGATTCGCTCCACATACCTCACCCTTGCAAGTGGTTTGGTAGCCACAGCCACGTGGGTGCTCTGGGATTGCTGCCCGTGCTGCTGAGACCCCCCTTTGTCAGGTGATATTATTTTCGATGTATTGATATTAATCTGTTTCCATTTGCACAGCAGCGCCAGCCCTAGTGTTGGTTTATCAGTTGCACTGGCACTTTATATGTCTGCTGGAGACTCTTTAATGTTATTAACTGCACTAACATTTTGAAGGTTTTTTGATTAGTTATTCACTTGGTATATTGTATTGTATGCTGGCTGCTGTACTACTTCTGTAAATTGTATTTCTGTAATGATTGTGGGGTGGTTAAGATTTAGTGTTACCCTGTTTTTTTTAAATATGACATGCTTGTTTTATGTGTGTTTTGGTAGTAAAGTATAATTTAGTTTGTGTATTATCCAGTTGGTTGTGCATCCTTACTTGGCCCATGCCCTAGGGGGGCCCAATTCCTTTTGGTGTTCATTTAGACGAGTAGCACGCCAACAGCTTATTATTTTAGCTGTTCTTTAGATTTCTGATATTTTCCTGCTAGTGTCTGCTTCTTTGTGTGTCATGCCCTGTGTAAATGGAGCAGGTCCTGTGTCTGTCCAGCAGATGGGGCCCTGTTACTGGAAGGAATCGGCCTTCCTGTGTTGCAAAGTTGTGTCATTATTCTTTATAACACCCAGATTGATAAAAATACAGTCTGAAGGATATACATGAAGCCTATATGGCAGAAACTACATCATCTCTATGGCTGTGTAAAAGCAAATGCTCCTTTTTGCTATTAAATCGGCACAAAACCATTACGGTGTGGCCCTGGGATTTGATAGACTCCAGGACCTGCTGCTAGTTTTCCCAGATTGGGAAGCCCTACTGTGTAAAACCCCCACGGTCGCTGGTAAACCTACCTTTTCCTTTGGCTCTAACGGTACCTGTGCTGCCCGTGGCCTCATCTCCAGCTTCCCTGTAGCTGTGAAGCGCTCCCACACATAGCCATTCAGAGAGTCTGGAGCAGGAGCACTTTCCAGTCTCCAGGGAAGCAGGGCGTTCGTGAGATCAACCAATCAGCGATCTCAAAAACGCTTTGTGGGTGTGGCCACAGCAGTGGAAAACCCAGACGCATTACCAGAGGTATTTGGGTAGGTGGGAGAATGCAGGGGGAACACAAAAAACGGGTTGTGCCAGCAGATTCGTTATCATCCTGGAATCCATAAGCATAGTGTGCATAGGTCCCCCCATTCCCCCAAAATGAGAGGCGTGCAGATCCCCCTGCTCGATAAAATACTTCCCCATGAGATTAGATCAGCAGGTCGGCTTCCCTGTCAGCACTGCACTCGTTTTACCAGCTTCAGCTCAGTTCAGCACCACATGGCAATGCCTGGGAAGGCTGGGAAATAAGTATAGTGATAAAAGCTACAAAGAAAGGTAAGCCAGCACTCTTCTCTGCCTATACAACTTTGCAATAACTCCATGTTTTGCCTTGACATCAAACGGGGGCTGCTAAGGCTGGAGGGTCCACTTTAAAACATCTCTGTTTATTGCCAAAACATTAAAAATTCATCCAGTAAACTCTGGGATAAATAACATAACAAACAATGACGTGTTTCGGGCAAGCTTGTTCCCCCTTAGTCATATAAGATATAATGATATTACAAGCTTTAAATGCGCACTCACCCGGGCCAGTGCACGTTCATCCAGCGTCACAGCGTCAATCAGGAAGTGACCAGAACATTGGGAGGACACAGGTGGCACGAACAAACTCACGTCCCTTCATCCAGGAGCTCGTCTAATGCGATCGCTGCATCCCCCGCTACCCTCTAACAGGGAAGGAGCCCGCGCTGGCTCACACATGCGCCGTTGGATCGTAAACGATGGTGAGTTTTCGGGCGACCTGGGGGATTTAACAGAGTGGGGGGCGCCAGAGGGAGTGAGTCTCATAGACTCCAGGGTGGTTTTTGGTCATCTTTAAATACAAACATTATTACTATTATGGCAACATCAAAAAGATCCCCACTGGATCATTTAACCTATTGGGTTAGTAAACAATGACACACCAGGTTATTCTAAGTATGTCACACACCCCGCTTCAAGACATTCATTACACTTGGGTATACTGACCTGTAGATGGCGATCTTGCAGAGATGATATAAAAAAAATGTAAGACCCTCCCGGCCCATAAATACCTGGGACCTCCCACTCATTACCCAGTCTTCCATCATTGCAGTGGCGAGCAAGTCAGAAGATGATGTCTCCTCCTTGCAGGTAGCCAGGATGACTCCCACCCTTCTTTTCTCCTATTTCTGCCTGGATCCTCTTATTTTAATTACTTGCCTCCCAGCCTAGGCTGCTGGTCCGGGCAAAGGTAGTTGGCACCCTGGTGCTTAGGAGCCGTGAGACTCCATAACAAGGGGTAGGCGGCTATCCGGGTTGGCGATCCCGGTTTGGGATGCCCCGTCCCTTGCCCCTACCCTCGCATGGATTCCCCCTCTCCCGGATACCCTTAGAAGGGGGGGGCGGGTCCATTATGGATTCCTCTCTTTATAGTGTATGTGTGTGTGTGTGCTTTGACTGTGTGTGCGTTTTCCACTGTTTGCCTGGCGCCGGCGGCCCCGCGGCGCCGGCCTCCGGTGTGCTGAATGGCGGCGGTGAAGCGCCCATGAGGGATTCGTCTCCTCTGGGCGGGGGGGGGGGGCGGGGCAGGGCGCTCGGGCGCGCGCCTACGGCCCGCCCCCATGCTACGGGCGCGTTTTCTCATGTCCCGGCTTCTGGCCGGGAGAGACTCCACTTGCGGTACCGTAGGTCGGGTGAGTGGCCTGATGGCCATCTGTTTCATCTGTTATTCACTAGTTATGCATCCTAGCATGGTCTGAGCGTGTGCTTGTGTTTCTTTGTGTTGCAGGTGGACCATTGCTCATATTAAAGGGGGGTTCTCCCGGTCCAGGGTCCCTGGTTAAAATTTAGCTGACTTAAAATCCTCCCACTCGGGACTTAAAGGGGCATCCTGGGTTGCATTATTGCGTAATTCCCTCGGAGCATTGTACACATATATTTATATAAATATATTATTAAAAAATCACCATATGGAGGCTTCCCCGGATACTGGGCTTGTGCCCCCCTTCGGGGCAATCCAGGCTGTGTTTGGGGTGTGGGGTATCCCTTTTGGGGGATGATGTATTTCTATGTGTACCCTGTGCGCAGCGGTCTATTACGCGGTAGAAGGGATCTCAGGCGTCTGGTTCTGCTCCGCCAGTCTCCTCCCCGTCTCCCCCTCGCTTAACACGTGCTTGTGATGTGGTCATTAGCGGGGAGTCGCAATCTGAGGTGTGTGCCAGATTGGCCAATCTTGAAAAATTGTTTTCCAGTGCCATCGCAAAAAAGGCCACGGCAAAGAGAAAACATTTGTATACGGCTGCGCAGGCCTTTGATAGGGAGGATTTTGACTCCCTGGATTGATCTGATTGTTCCCCGCGTGAGGAAGGGGAGCTGTATGAGGAGTCTGATGACTCCGATGATCAGCAGTTTGTGGGCGCTGATACCGAGCAGGGCCAGGGGGATTCCTTGGATACCTCTAGGGTCCTGGCTCATATGTTTGAGGTCCTGGCTATTTCTCCCCCCAAGGCGGCTCCTCTGCTGAAGGGGGAGTTCTTTGAAGTGACCAAGCCACGCTTGGAATTTCCTTATCAAAAGCATTTTGATGGTATCATTCGCAAGGAATGGGAGAGGCCGACGTGGCTTCCGGGTATCCCCCCTCGGGTTGGAACAAGAAATATCCCTTTCCGGTAAACGCAGTGAAGCACTGGTCGTTTTCCCCCGAGGTGGATGCTCCTGTTGTGGGGTTGTCTAGTTCCATAGTTCTCCATTCTCCGGAGTGCACTACCCTCAAGGATGGTGAGGATAAACGCATTGACCAGATGGCTTGTCATGGTTTTGCCAGTGTTGGATCGGCCTTGCGGCCGGTTTGTGTTTCTGCGCTTGTATTGGTAGCTGCCAGGTCGGTTGTTAGAGGATTGTTAACCTCTTCCGGGCTTGACCCGGCTAGTGGGGAATTTGCCGACCTTAAGCGCTGTGATTTATTTTTGTCCTTCGTGCTGTTCCCCCTGGATGACACATTGGTGATGTGTAGCAGAGCTGCGGCCCTGCTTGTGGCTATCCGCCGGTCGGTTTGGTTACGCCAGTGGGCGGCTGATTTTGTGTCCAAAAAGTCGATCACGGCCCTTCACTTTGTGGGATTGCGGCTCTTTGGAGAAAAATTGGATTCGGTGGCAAAGGGAGGTAAGTTACCTCAGCATAAGAAGCAGCGTCGCCCCTTTCGGGGGGCTGCTTCCTTCTCTCAGTCCTTTCATAGGGCTAGAGTTGGCAGGGGTTCGGCCTTCCCTTCGTCCAGAGGTGATTCCTGGCCTAGGGGCAGGGGTCGGGCCCGCCCAGGACACAGTTGGGGCTCCAAGCCTAGAGCCGCTGCCAAGCCGGCTCAGCAATGAGGGGGCGCCCTCACCCTTGTGGGTGGGGGGACGGTTGCAACTCTTCTCCCAGGTCTGGGTCCAAGAGGTCTCGGACAGATGGATTCAGGAAGTGGGGTCTTCCGGTTACAAGCTGGAGTTCGAGTTCCGGCCCCCTCCCAGATTCTTCAGATCTCGGGTGCCGTCAGATCCTCTGGCCGCCCAGGGGCTTCGGGCGGCAGTAGCAAGTCTCGTGGACATGGCTGTCATCTGTCCGGTGCCCCTCTCAGACCGGGGCCTGGGCTTCTATTCCAATTTGTTCACTGTGCCCAAGAAGGACGGTTCCTTTCGTCCCATTCTGGATCTGAAGTTGCTCAACAGGTTCGTCCGTCCCCGGAAGTTCCGTATGGAAACTCTGCGCTCAGCCATCCATTCACTTCGTCAGGGGGACTTCATGACGTCCATAGACATCAAGGATGCTTACCTGCATATTCCAATATTTCCGGCACACCAGAGATTCCTCAGGTTTGTCGTGGACAATCGACATTTTCAGTTTGTGGCTCTTCCGTTTGGCCTTACCTCGGCTCCAAGGGTTTTTACCAAGGTGTTGGCAGGAGTGATGCCCATCCTCAGAGCCAGGGGTATCCACATCGTGCCCTATCTGGACGATCTTCTCATGATGGTGTCTTCTCTCAGTCAGGCGCAGCTGGATACCAGGACAGTGGTGTCCACTCTGGAGAGTTTCGGTTGGGTGATCAACTATCCCAAGTCCTACCTTATTCCCTCCAGGGTGGTGGAGTTCCTGGGAATGTCTCTGGATACTTCTCAGGCCAGGGTGTTTCTCCCCCGAGCCAAGGTTCTTCTGATTCAGGAATTGACTCAGCATCTTCTATCCATTCCCCGCCCGTCTATCCGGCTAGGGATGCGACTCGTGGGATCGATGGTGGCGTCGTTCAAGGCGGTTCCCTTTGCCCAGTTTCACACAAGGACGCTCCTGCTACATCTCTTGGCGGCCTGGGACGGGTCCCCGCTGTCATCGGATCAGTCCTTTCTGATGTCCCCCCGGGTGCGGCGTTCCCTTGGGTGGTGGCTAAAACCAAGCAATCTGACGAAGGGCAGATCCTTTCTGACCCCTCGTTGGGAGACGGTCACCACGGATGCCAGCCTGTCAGGTTGGGGGGGATTTTGGAAGGATCTTCAGTTTCAGGGACTGTGGGGACCTCTGGAGGCTCACGATCCCATCAATGTTCTGGAGTTGAGAGCCATCAGGCTGGTTCTGGCTCCCTTGACTCATCAGTTGCGGGGCCTACCGGTTCAAGTTCGGTCGGGCAATCGGACGGCGGTCGCCTACATCAATCACCAGCAGGCGTGCCCTCAGGGAAGTGTCCTTGATCCTTGCTTGGGCAGAGAGCAATGTCCCATGCATCTCGGCGGTGTACATTCCGGGAGTGGAGAACACGGAGGCGGACTCCCTGAGCAGGGGGTCATCTCGCCGGGGGGAATGGTCGCTCAGCCCCAAGGTGTTTCGGTCGCTTTGCCACCAGTGGGGGGCTCCGGAGGTGGACCTCTTTGCCTCTCGTCACAATCACAAGCTTCCGGCATTTGTGTCTCTCTCGCGGGATCCACTGGCTCTGGCAGCAGATGCCATGTCTCTGAACTGGAGGGATCTGGGGTTTCTGTACCTGTTCCCTCCATTTCCCATGGTGGGCAGAGTGGTGCGCAAGCTGACCCTAGAGGGCGCGTCAGCAATCCTGGTGGCTCCAAAGTGGTCAAGACAGGTTTGGTTCGCAGACGTGGTAAGGTTGGCGGAGGATCAGTTAGACCTGCCCCTTCTGCCGGATCTGTTCACTCAGGGGCCACTGCTCTACACCAATTTACCAAAGCTGGCTTTGACGGCGTGGTTGCTGAAACCTCCATCCTGAGGGAGGAAGGTCTTTCTGATGCTGTCATTCAGACTCTGGTTAGGGCTAGGAAGCAGTCTTCCTCTGCCATCTATTATAGGACTTGGAGGTCTTATATTTATTGGTGTGAGGCCAGGGCCTTGCCTTGCAGGGCGTTTTCTATCCCTAGGGTCTTGGAATTTCTGCAACATGGTCTGGACCAAGGTTTGCAGCTTAGTACGCTGAAGGGGCAGGTTTCTGCCCTGGCGGTTTTCTTTCAAAAGTCTTTTGCTCTTCATCCTCTGGTTAAGATCTTTTTCCAGAGGGTTACGCATGTGCGGCCTCCTAGGAAGCCTTTGCTCCCAGTTTGGGATTTGAATTTGGTTTTGTCTGCCTTGCAGGGTCCTCCTTTTGAACCTTTGCAGGATATTGCACTTTCTACGTTTACTCAGAAGGTTGTTTTTCTGGTTGCCATCACTTCTGTTTGGCGTGTTTCGGAGTTGGCAGCCTTGTCTATTAAGGCTCCTTACTTTGAGAGGCATCAGGACAAGGTTGTTTTCCGCTTCAAGCCAGATTTCCTTCCTAAGGTGGTCTCTGCTTTTCATTTGAATCAGGATATTGTTCTTCCCTCCTTGTGTCTTAATCCCAGCAATGACAAGGAGAGGGTTTTGCATTCTTTGGATGTGGTTCGCTGTGTGAAGTACTATTTGGTGGCTACTTCTCCTTTTCGTAGGACTGACACCCTTTTTGTGGTGCCCTCTGGGCCTAGGAAGGGTTTGGCTCCTGCCAAGTCTTCCATTAGTAAATGGATTCGCCAGGCCATTGTTGGGGCCTATTCTGCCAAGGGGAAGGTTCCCCCTTTTCGTGTTACTGCTCATTCTACTCGTGCTGTTGGGGCGTACTGGGCTTTCCAGCTCCAGGCTTCTGTTGAGCAGGTTTGTAAGGCTGCTACTTGGTCTTCGGTTCACACTTTTTCCAAGTTTTACAAGGTTGATGTTCGGGCCTCAGCGGATGCTGTTTTTGGCCGCAAAGTTCTGCATGCTGCAGTGGTTTAGGTTTGTGCCTTGTTGCCTTGTTTTTTGGATCCCCGCCCTTTATGGACACTGCTATTGGATGTCCCACATGTAATGAATGTCTTGAAGCGGGGTGTGTGACATACTTAGAATAATACCATTTTGTGAATACTCACCTGTAAAATGGGTATTATAAGTATGACATACACCCCGCTTCACCCTGCCCTTTTGTATTCTGGATCCTTTATATGGTGAACCTTTGTTAGTTGTAATTGTCTTTCCTGGTCCCTTGATCTTACTGCTATCCTTATACTGGGTAATGAGTGGGAGGTCCCAGGTATTTATGGGCCGGGAGGGTCTTACATTTTTTTGATATCATCTCTGCAAGATCGCCATCTACAGGTCAGTATACCCACATGTAATGAATGTCTTGAAGCGGGGTGTGTGACATACTTATAATACCCATTTTACAGGTGAGTATTCACAAAATGGTATTTTTATTCACTCCCCCTGGGATTCTAGTGCCCAGCTGAAAAATCCACCTACATTCACGGGCTAGTGGAAAGCTATGGTGGTCTCCCCCTCTTGGTTCCAGCTTAACCTGTTCAATGAACCTTAAAGCCTGTCAGGGAGCCACTGTGTACCTCCAGCCAAAGTTTAGACACTTGAGACAATTTTCCTCCTAATCCCTCCTTGCTGCTCATATATCCTTTTTTGGCTTTACGTCCTGTATACCGAATATATTGTGAATTACACAGATGCCATGTTATCAAATAAATCACAAACGGGGTGATAAATGTTCTTATTTTATATTCCCCCTCTAATGTCGTGGATCTAAAGGTGTTACTATGGATCACAAACTGACCACACAGGGTCATACCACACTTTCTGCACCCTATCAGACTAAGCCATGTAGCTCCAGTAGTGGATAGATTGGGCAACATACTAGGAGACAGCATTGTAGAAAGGCTTTTTGAGCAGCAAATCTCAGACCTCCATACATTTCATTAGTATTGTTTAATTTTTCATTGCATTCTAAGATGGGCAAGTTGCTTTTACTCACTCGCATTCACTTGCATTATTGTTGGATATTCAGTACTATAGGTTGTGGTAAACGGGAGTATATTATGCCTCTTTTCTCCTGTCATGCTTTATATTTTTCTGCAGCAGGAGTAAACTTCTGCTTGTTCCCAGCATTGCATCTTTGCCAACTGCAAACGATCAATAGAGTATCCTCTTGTTTTGTAATCTTATAATGGTTTGATCTGCTTCAAGCTCAAAATCACCACTTAATGAACAGAATGGCATTGGCACCTGTAGCCTTCCTAAAGTTCTTAGTAATAATCTTCCCCGCCTCTGAACTTCAAGTTTTCCTCATTACTGTTAATCCATCCTACAATCTGTGACCACTTTACTGAATTATCCTGCAAAATGAACACCAGGTCATCAATTTATCGATAATAGAAAAAAATACTGTCCCTGAAAGGGTTCTGATCTCCAAGGATGTGGTGCTCCTCCCACCATCCCATGGAATGGTTAGCCAGGGATGTTGAGAAGGGGGAGCCCATAGAAGCGCCACATCTCTGAAGGTAGAACCCCCCCCAAACAAAAATAATTGTTTTAACAGGAACAGGGAAGCAAAAAGAATACTTGTTTAAATAAAATTCCAGGGCTATTAAAGCCAAATCATGGAGAATCCTCTAGGCCACTGAATAGTTTCCGATAATTGCAAAACATGTTTGGCAACTTGTAGGAAGCTTGGAAACTGTAGCTGACACACTGTGCCAGTCGCTCACACAACTGCCATATGCCTACCACTATGGGTCACTATGGGTCTCCCCTGGACGCGACGGGTGCATTTATGAATTTTGGGGAGGTTGTGAAAGACTGGCACAGTGGGCAACACCACCGTTAGAAATTCCACTTCATTGATCGTCAAAACATGTACTGCCACACCTTTACCTTCCAAATCGTAAAGTTCAGACAGGAAGGGGGCTGTGGGGTCAGACATTAATTTTCTATAGGTAACCTTATCTTTAAGTTGTCTCATTCCCTCTCTAATATAACCAATACCACCACAGCCCCCCCCCCTTAAGTTATGTAACAACATTTATATGTTTATATGTTTTTTGTTTTTTATATATTCTTTCAATGTTTATTCACTTTATGTTAAAACCAATTAAATAGCAGGGACACAACAACCTCCTCCCCTTTTGAAAAAGACCCCTCTCATACTAAATATAATACATGAATATAAAGTGTCTAGTGCAAAAACAGTGCTGAATGCTGGCCTAAAAAGTGCTACAGTACTACAGTTAGAGAATGTAACCCCATATAAAAAAAGAAAGCAAACAGCCAGCTAAATTGCTCTGGCACCTTTTGTAAAGTGAGCTTGCCTCACGGAGCGCGTGGGGGATCAGGACACCGGGATCTGGCAGGGACCCCTCTCAACCCTTCAATTTGGTGATATTTTGCACTTTAACCTTTTTTCAACAAATTTTTTTTGAGGCAATTTAGCTGGCTGTTTGCTTTATTTTTTTATATGGGGATACATTCTCTAACTGTAGTACTGTAGCACTGTAGCACTTTTTAGGCCAGCATTCAGCACTGTTTTTGCACTAGACACTTTATATTCATGTATTATATTTAGTATGAGAAGGGTCTTTTTCAAAAGGGGAGGAGCGATGGTTGTTGTGTCCCTGCTATTTAATTGGTTTTAACAAATTGTATGTAATGGTGTATTTTTAATTTTTAATTATTAATAAATATTGAGTCATTCATTATATCTTTTTGATGTAATTTAGTGGTGCTTGAGGTGTCTCTGGTGGTTGCTGGGGCCACATATTTTGTGTATGTTTATGTTTGGTTACATTCTATTAGAGACTCCTTTAAAGCACACCTTAGATAATACATTGTGGGTGGTACTGTGATACTTCTTTTTTCAAATGTATTCACTTTATGCGTAGGATTAGTGATTCAGTCACATTATGATGCGCTTTTTGTGATCTACTAATCTATCATTTATGACACAGAGTATGGAGAGATAATATATTGTGCTCTTAATAAATGGTGACTCCCCGGCTGATGCTGCCAATTTGAAGCCGTCTGGCCCATTTGCAGGCATGGCTTGGCTTGTTTTGTGGCGCGCCTGTGACCTGGGGGAGGGCATGGGGTTGCACTTTTGTTTGTGGAGCGCAGGTTGCTGCGTCTCTATGATGCATGTCAACTGACCCCCGTGTCCTCCTAATGTTCAGGTCACTTCCTGGTTGCCACTGTGCCGCTGGATGAACGTGCGCTATTTAAAGCTTGTAATTTTGTTATGTTATATGACTAAGGGGAAACAAGCTCCCCTGAAACGCGTCATTATTTGTTACATCTCAGGGATCACTGACTACATTTTTAATGTATTGTGGCGATAAAGGTGTTAGGGCGAGCGCTGCACGCCCATCTCGCAGCACTTCACTTACCTCCATGGCTGCATCCAGCCGTCATCCCTCTCACAGCATTTCCCTCACCTCCATGGCTGCTCCCAGCCATCTCCCTTCCCCCCATGCTTCCTCCTCGCATGGTCAGGTGCGCGCACGTCCCCGTCCACTAGAGGGCGAGCGCACTGGATTCCTGAGATTTAAAGGGCCTGTACAGCACTGATTGGTGCCTGGTCATCCAATCCTGCATCCACTTCCCCTATTTAAAGAGGCACTTCCTTTCCTTCAGTGCCGGATCTTGGTCTTTCAATGCCAGTTGTAAATCAGTTGCTTTTGGATTGCTCACCCGTGTACCGACCTCTGCCTGTCCCAGACACTGAACCTTTGCCGCCTGCCCCGACCTTGGCTACTCACCTTTACTACAAACCTCTGCTGCCTGCCCCGACCTCTGTGTGTACTACGCCTTTTGCCTGCCTCTTGTGTACCCCGCTGAGCCTCAGCTAGCCGTGGGACTGGACCCCTGTTTGGGGGTTGCGACCTGGGGGTCACTCGCCGCACAAGACCAACCTGCCTTGCGGTGGGCTCTGGTGAATACCGGTGGCCTCTTAGACTCCGCTCCCCTGACATGGCACTCGCCATCAGTTCCACAGTCAAAGCGGATCCACATCCAAGTCCGCTCCACCTGGTCCGTGACAAAACGGAGATGTTTTAAAGTGGGCCTTGCAGCTAGAGCAATCCTTACTTTCTGTAACTGTTGGAGCTTGGCCAACTCCCTCCTGGCACGGGACATTGTCATCCATTGTTCGGTCAGCGGTGGTAAGCTGTCTTTTCTTGGTATTACTTATTGCTTGCCTTGACATTACCTACTGTGTCAAGTACCACCCAGTCTGGTTCTGGTCTACAAAACATCCCGCAGCAAAACACATCAAACCAAACGTCTTGTGGTCCTAAGCTTTCATCTATATTTCTGTTTCTTACTTTCATTCTCAGTGGCGAACATTGAATTGGGGCCCATTCAAGGCTCAAACAGTAAACGTTTAATTCAACTGGATGCAGCCAGACAACTAAAGACTGAAACAGCAACAATACATTGTGCTTCCTTTCTCTAAATGATGCCAAATGAGCACAAATATGATAAATAAGATGGAGGAGCAGCTATAATGGGCCCCCCTGATCTTCGGGCCCTGGTGTGGTTGCACCCCCTATAGTTACGCCCCTGTTCATTCTCATGTTTTCTAGAAGCAGTGACGAGGATGGCCACCCACGTGAATGTAGGTTTACATCTACACAACACTTTCATAACAGGGGGTTTAATGCTGCGACCTCCAGTCAGGGTGGATGAGGTACTCTGCTCTATATGGCCGGCATACAGGGAACGATTCCGCCACATCTTTTAACGTTGTTGTTTGGTTCATTGTGGACAGCGTATGCAGCAACCTCTCCACAGCTGCAATATCTGCAAAAACAGTTGTGTTAAATTAGATTAAAGGAATGTAACCAATAATCAGGAATAACTATATTTATAGAAAACCTAGGGCTAGTAAACAGCATTTGCCAGGTTATCTTACAGTTGACATCTTTTTCGTCATTACGTTCACCAAACAACCTCCCCTCAGGACATCTCAGCTTGGGATGCTCTGCTAGTTAATTACCCCTAGGAATCCCCAAAACTGCATAATGACTGACCTATCCAAGATTCTGTTTGCCCAGCAAATATGATTATTCGCTGGAAAAGAGAAGTTGCAGTCTCCACAATAGTGAAACCTGGGTTTCCTAGCAGTCGTTAAGTGGTGTCAACTGTGGTGCCTTGGGGGGGGGGGGGGGGGTAAATCAGCTTTAAACTCAATATTGACAATAGAAAGGCAGATAAATGTTGATAATACTCCAAATGGCTACAAAAGCTCAATCTCTAGCCTAAATAAAAATAGTAGGCTTATCAGCAGTAGGGGGATATGGGTTTGGTTTTGTTAGGTAAGCTGAGACCAGTTAAGGTAGGGTTTAGGTTTGCTTTAAAGGTTAGCAAAGGCTGTTATAGACTGGTTCACAGACAATCTCTTAACCCTGCAGTCAAGTCCTCTCAGCAGCTGCAACCAATATTTCTGTAAAGATTATTCAACAGTTGTAATGAAACCCCAAGCTATATAACAATATGACTGTAGGAACACAACAAAAACACTGATACAGCCCTTACTGTCAGACTCCTAATTACCTTCTTTTCCAGCCTGTAACAGCCAATGTTGAGCTGAGGATAAGAATTCAGGCTTCACGTGATTGGTTAATCTCTGTTTTTGAAAAGGAACACAATAGATAATGGTGCATTGACAGAATAAAGTTAGCATCAGGAAAGTCCATGCACAGCCAGATTAAATGGGAAGGGGAAGGGCAGAGCTGGACTCCTGCCCTGGGGCCTTTGCTACCTGGTGGCAGTGATTACTTGACTCAATGTTTAACACAAATTCAGCAATGAAAATACATGTTTTGTGTTTTGGAGCATCATTTGGAAGAAAAATGTAAAGCAATATAAAATGTTACTAGGTCAGTGACATATTATTTCGGAAAAAACAACTATTGACCAAATTCACTTACATCAAAACATCAGCATTAAACACCCTCAAACACGTTAAATGAAAAGAAATGGGATATGTATTAAAGGGACCTGACCCATGGACTCTCATCGTAGCTCATACACAAAATTATCATAGTAAGACTAACTTTAAGGCTCCAAAAGCTCTTTACAACTGCTACTATCATACAAGGTATGTGCAGACACACTAATTGTGAAACCATGGGGCCCAAAAAAAGAGCGGAAAACCCCATCCTCTGGTGAAGCATCACATTTACAAGATGGCAGTAGGCCCAATAAGCCGGGGAGGCCGATTCATTAATAGCGCCAGGTAGCGACAGATGAGCGCCAGTAGCGTGATTTTCACAGCGCCAGCTAGTATTCGCTGTGCTTGGCCGGGGTTTGCTTGTTGTCAGCGACTCAGTTGGTGTGCGGTAATGTTGAATACGGGGTTAGGGGTCGCTGTTTCACAGGTTCCGCGTTGTATGGGTGCGCCTGACAGCGAATGGCCAGAGCGAACGGCTTGCTGCAGATTCATTAAAAAATCACGCTCAAAAATTTCTCGCGCTGTGAATTCCTTGTTTAAACCCCAGAGCGCTGGCGGCGATGTGTGTAAAGTAGTTTTTAACCCCCAAACAACCTTTTTTTTTATATGTAAAAATTATACAAGTTTTTCTAAACATTTTGTAATATGAATACATGAATATCAGACCTGTAATATCAATTCTGCACAATTTTTTTTTTTTTTTTTTTTTTTACTTTTAAAATTCCTAACATTGCAGAAGTGGTCACAGAATTTTTGACATTAAAAAAAAAAAAAAAAAAAACAGTAATAGCAATTAATTATGATTATTTAAAGATTGCTCCATTGAAATGCATTGGACCACGCCAGGGAGCGCCAGGTCATAC
Source organism: Gastrophryne carolinensis (assembly GCA_027917425.1). NCBI lineage: Eukaryota > Metazoa > Chordata > Amphibia > Anura > Microhylidae > Gastrophryne > Gastrophryne carolinensis. The sequence goes on from CM051234.1 coordinate 165,007,798, forward strand.
CTGTCGCTGTGATGGGATTAGCAGCGGCGCTGTTCGTTGCAGTCGGCTACATGATGAATCCCGCGCTAGCTGACGCTCTCGCCGGCGCTAGCCTCATTTAGCGTGATAAATGCGTCATTGTGACCGCCGCCGGGCGTACTTGATTCGGTAGCCGCCGATAGCTGGCGGTACCTGGCGCTCGTCAGACACTACCTGGCGCTAGCCCTTGATAAATAAGGCCGTAAATGTTTTTAGTGTCATGCAGAAGTATTAGGATTGGGGTTCTATTGCTGGTGAGCACCGCAGGTTCCAGTAAAGTCTACTGGTTGATTAGACAAGAGAGAGGGGGCAGCATCTCCACGATAACTTTACAAACAGTAAAATAAACATCAAGTTGATTAAAAAAAAGTATAGTTGTTTAATTACTAAGGTCTGAAGAAAGTCTTCAACACCAATACCCCTGTACAAAAGAAATATACATTTTTTTGTGAAATCTCTGAATTACTCATTGGATGTGGTTTGCCTTAAATCAAATCAAATACTGATTTGAGGTGTCATACTGCATAAAGGAATGGCCCAAACCAGGCAATAAATCTAACCTTCTATGTTGCCCATGTGACCGGTGGTGTTTACAAAGTGGGTGTGTATGACACTGCACTCCCACCTAGCAAACCCTACTGACCATTGGTAGCCATGTGGGCACTGTGTGCAGCCTTAGCAGAGCCCAATTTAGGCTATTTCATGAGGTCAGGAATCCCAAGTTTGGAAGCCCAGGGGTTGGAGACACAGTGGCCCTAAGGCCCCTTAGATGTGTAAGAGGATATAGTGTGAAACCTTAGACCATGACACATTTACCCAAAAGGCTGTGTTCCTGATTATATTTGTTTCTATCTTCTCTGCATGTCTCTTAGCTACAAACGTTAGCATTTTCTTCACCGAGCTGCGATCTGCATTCAAAAAAAAAAAAAGTTAACATCACTAAAAATTTGGGGTCCCAGTGCAATTGTGGTCCAACTCACAAGATGGTGTAATAAAATGGTATTACGGTGACTTTATTGTAGGCTATTAAAAGACTCCATACAGCTCCATAATAAAATCATGACATCACGTCAAGCCCAGTGGCGAACTGGGGATAAAAATCAGCCCAGGATTAAAAGCCTGAAAAAACCCTACTGAGCTTCCTGCAATATGCTTCCTGGCTGGTCAATGATTGCAATTCAAGGTTGATGCAATAGCATTCCACAGGCAGGGGTGTTTATGGCCACTCTTAAAACAATGGTGCTGAAGCCTTAGTATTGTAGGGCTAGATAATGTGGCAGAGGCGGTAATAGACTGGAGACCAAAATTGGATTGGTGATCTGCCCAAAAGGAATTCTCCTGGGTCTCTCTATGGGCACTCCGCCCCTGCTCAAGCCTGATGTGTTATGTGTTCATATATATATATATATATATATATATATATATATATATATGATTAAGGGCGGCATCTGCCTGAAGCTTCTCAGGCTTTAGATGATTTTATCATGGACCTTTATGAAGTCTTTCAATTGTCTATAATAAAGATTGGATACTGGACTGCTGACTCTGAGGCCTTTCCACAACAGTGATTTGCAAAGCCAGCTTTTTATAGGGGAATACTCCCTTGCAGTGTCAGACTGGGGCCAAGAATCAGCCCAGCATTTTACCAGGCCCCGTCCACCCCATGACATCCCACCTGAGCCCCCCCCCAGTGTAGAATTGCAGGGACAGATCATGGTGGAAATGGCCACTATAAAAGTGTGGAGTGCAGTAGGATTGATAGGGAGAGATTAGTGATTTAGGGAAGTCCAGCATCCATCATCTTTGCATCCCAGAAACAAACACCACTTATTGTCTGTTTAGAGAAGGAAGCTGCTGAGACAAGTAAGCCAGCACACTTATCCATCTGCACCACCCTTATGCATTGTTTTTGATAATACATGACCATGGGATCCATGTACTTCCCCAGCCTCTACAGTGTGCTCACACTCCACATAAACATGTACATTTTTGTTTTTAACTAAGTAATTTGCAACACGTCGCTTCATTAGTTCTATCCAGATAAAAAATAACTAATGTGTTAGTGTATGTGTGCTTTCCTCCATACAAATAACCTACCTTTGTCATTGGCCAGTTGAAGCCAGGCCTCAGCTGCTGTATTGGAATTTGTATCACAGAATATGTGCACCTATGGAGACATAAAGCATACCTTTACTTTGTGTAGTTTCTTTAAGGAACCTCCAAGCATGAGCTATGGCTGAGAATACACCTCTGGGTGTAAGTGTTCCATCAGGATGTCATGATGTGTTGTAGATGTTTGATCATTTTATAAGCATAATTCTATGTAGCTGTTCAGATCTGGAAAGAATTTAGTAGAAGGAAGCCACAATAAAATATCGCTCTTATTGTTTAGTAGGATTGTGATTACCACTAAATTCCCTTATTTAAACACATATGTCCAACAATTAAAGGACATCTGTTAGCGAAGTGTAAAAATTTAAAGCACACCACCTTACCTCCCAGTTAGCTAATCTCTGCTTTAAAGCGGACCTTCACTCTGAATAAGAGTCTATCTTATATGTTTCCCACACCCTGTACATACAGATTGTCCACATTAAAAATCATCCTACCTGCATCTACTGCATGTTATGAGCCTTTAAACATCCAAGATGGCGGCTTATGGAAGCCGCCATCTTATCAGGCAGCCTGCAAACAGGAAGTGCCTCCTGACTGTGCTGCTCTGCATTCTGGGACTGCTGACCTTAACCTGACCCCAGCTCTGCTCTGTCTGAGCAAAGCACAGCTATAACCCGCCCCCCTGTACCTTATCCCACTCTCCTCTCCTCAGTAAGTGTGATGCTTCTGAGTCAAGATGGCGGCGCCCGTATCCTAAATTCCTGAACAGAGTTGCAGCCCAGTGGGGGAAAGAATAATAAGTTAGTGACTAAAAACGTAAAATATATTAATTTTAGATGCTGGGGAACCGTTTTTTAAGAGTTTGGGCTTTTCATTAAATCACGCTGAAGGTCCGGTTTAAGTAGAGAGTGGCCTGAATCCCACTGCTTCGTGCATCACAGTGTGTGGGCAGCTCCATTTATGGTTTGTAAGGAGGTAGGCACTCCCTGCCTCTGTTTGCTCTGCACTCAGCCCAATTTACTTTTACCCCCTTACAAAACCAATTTATTAGATCTTCTTTTCTAAAGCAAATAACTATGTGATGCTAAATTCTAATTTGAATAAGAATGTACAGCTTTTCCTCCTTTGTCACGGTTTTCATATGTGCAGTTATTCACAATTTTCAACTACAGTAAATTGGGTATATTTTAAGCCCAGAGAGAGAGTTCCAGAGAAATTCTGGGGAGCAATGAGTCTGGGAGGAGCCCCAAGAAGCTTCATAATAGGTTTAAACAACAGTATGGTATGAGAAATCTTTCAGAATGCCATTCCAGAGCAGACTTACCACACTTACAATAAAAAATTGTTGCATGGACATCTGTGTGGAAAAAAGTTCTTCACAAATTTTAATATTCACGAGGAGGAGGTTTACATGGAGGGACTGCTGTTCATCTCAGCTAAAATATAGGCTTTAATTGTAGCTACATGGAAACTGTATTTTTACTCCACTATCACACATTAAAATAAGGGGTTTATATTCTTATCAATGTACAAGTGACATTGTTAGTGTTTGGAAAAGAAATAAATGTTATTACATAATCCAAAATGAGTTGAATTGGCACAAGAACTGATCATGGAAACACAGTGGGCATAAAGAAATGCCAAAAAATATACAAATGGGGGCACAGTGGAGCAGCGGTGGGCATAGACCTAACACATAGGAATACACAGAGGACACACACAGAGGGCACAGGTGATGTTTAGAAGGACTTGTGTTGAAACCCAAAAAGATGCAGGAAAAGGTGGAAATGAAAGGTACGGAAAAAGAGGTCTAACAGCAATGAGTCTTGCAGTAAATAGGATCTAGAAAGATCACATGAATTTATGTAATGGGTTTGTAAGGATTATGATAAGGATTTGGGGAGTAGCCCAACTAACCCAGTTGAGATATATTAGAAAATAAGTGAGTGTGGCTTTGGCTGAAGAAGTGGACGCTCAGTCTGTAGGTAGGTAGGCTACACAGAAAATCACCTGACTTCCCAGCCCAACTTGCATATTCTATTATATGAAAATAAAAATGAATAAATAACAATTTCCTAATTTTACCCTCATTCCCCCCTGGAGAAAACAAGCCCAGCATTTGGCTGCCAGTGGTCACGTGGTCTGCAGTGCTGTTTGGGGTGTCTAGCTGAGTACAGACCACGTGAGCACCGGCAGCCAAATGTGGGGCTTAATTTTACTTAGGCACCAGGGATAAAAGTAAGAAAATTCGATTTGCAAGGTGTGAGTGTCAGGCAGGGCATCATCCACGTGCCATAAACAACGTGCATTTGGTGAAAAATGGGCGTTGTTCCAGTTTAAGTCATTTTTCAGTGGTGTATTTGCGGGTCAGTGGTTTTCTGTGTCACTAAAGCGGAAGGGGAGGCCTGTGCTTGGCTTATCTCATAGGATATGAGAAATGGTCCTGTTATTTTACTTACAAGAAAAAAAACTATGCTTACCTTTTCTTTAATTCAGCACGTTCATCCAGGTTCGACTTTTCTACACTAACTCTTTAGGGATATTGGCCTTGGAAAACTTGCACTAACCTGCTGCCTCCTGCAGGCTGCCCACTAATATGAAGAGCAGAGCTGTAGCCACTATGTTATTTACAGCTTGATTACATTGAAAATAACATCAATCCAACAAAAACTACTGTCTATAGACCTAATGTACAGAAATGAAGGGCTTTGGGCTCCACTACTACTTTATTAATCATTGACCACTTTTTTTTACAGAAAGATAATTGGAAAGAGATGTGGAGCAGTGTGGATGTGCTAGAAGAGTAAATTATTCTTACTGTACCTGGTTAGGTTCTCTCCTCAATGCTCCTTTATGTTGCTGGCGTAAAGCAGCGTTATCTGCACTGGCTTCTCCTGAAACAATGTAAAGTGTGTCACATGACATATGATGTGTAATTCAGTTTTGTCTTCTCTGTAATCCAAATACTCCAACCACCATGGCCGACCTTTGGGTTGTACAGGTGGAGCGGCTGCACAGGGCGCCATCATCTTTTTTTTTTTTTATGAATGGAACGCCGCTGTTTGTGTGGAGGCAAAGGGGAGGGGGCACCACCTGCTCAGATCAGAATCTGCTATATGGAGGGCCGACAGTGTATTTGGTTCCCGGGATAGGAGTGGGTTCCACCTGCTCACCTCTGTGAGATTTATTTTTTTAGGGGTGGAGGTTCATTAGAGGGTACACTATCTGTTTTGTCCTGGGGGGGCATAACTTGAGGAGGAGGTGAGAGGGGCCCCATCGTTGTTGCTCCTCCATCTTATTTATATTTGTACTCAATTTAGGTAAAGGAAGCACCATTTGTCTCTGCTTTTTCAATCTTTCATTGTCTAGCTGCATCTACTTGAGTTAAAAGACAGAAAAAAATGTTACTGTGTGATCTTCGAAAGGGCCTTAATGTTCGCACCAGGGCCCTGTGTTATTTAGGTGCCATCCGGCAGTCTAGCACAGGCCACCTTCCAATGTAAGGCTGGCCCTGCCAACCACACTTTAAACTTTTTGAATGCTATAGAAAAAAAATATTTGACTATTTTATCTTTTTCTGTACTTTTAAGTGCTAGATGTCAGATAAAAGTGATGGCTGAGCAGCCAGATGCAGGGGGCACTCAAGAGTGCATTGCTGTATGTAATTAATTTCATTTTAGCGCCCATAATTTCCGAAACACCTGTCACAGTAATATTTGTGTGTAAAGAAATGGCAGGCACACAGCGTTGTGTTTGAAATATTTGTGAGCAGACACATGCCCCCCCCGATCGAGGTTCAGGTGAGGATTGCAGTTTGGATGCCCTCCTTTTCAGAGTGTCACTATGCCATTATGTAGAAAATGGGCGTGGGTGCGCTTAAAGTGCAGTATGGCCGCTGTTTGCATTAGGATTTGCTTATTAGTAATAAGCAGCCAGGCAACGACTATGTAACAAGTGGGAGCAGCTCTCAATGGACAGTAGTGGGAAAGATGAAGCAGGAAAGGGGGCTTCAGACCCACAAGCTCCTGGAGCTAAGGACACATCTCCAGTAGAGGAGGAGCAGGCTGCCATGGATTAGGAGGTGTGCAAAGAGTGCAGCAGCATCCGGAAAGTCATGCAGAATTCTCAACAGCCATTCCTGCGGCAGTCACAGCCACATGCCACCACTTCAGAGATAGGAAATGCAGAAGCCACGCCCCCATGTGTGCCCCTCCCATTTCTGGGTGCTTTACTATCTACATACACAGTAAATAAAGCTGCTCACTGTAATGCAGAGAGGGGTGTGAGATTCAGGCCACAGCTTTGCATATAGCTGAAAGTGGTCTAACTAGAAAGGCAGTGGCATTTTTATTATTAAGAAGGTAAAATATAAATATAATAATGAGAATAATTTATTAATAATAATAATTAATAAAAGAGAAAATCTGAATATTACATTTTTAATACAATACAATAAATGCATGCACCTTTTTGTTCGGTGTCCTTACAGTTGTAATATCCTGGTAGGTTGTGTAACGTGGTGACCAAGAATATCCTGCAACAGACAAAAGAGCAGAGGTCCATATTGTTTTATGTGTTTGCAGGAAGCTTTACACAGGCTCCGCTAGGCCTATTTCCAGCCCTGATTTGGGTCCATTGCTGACAGTATGGTTTGCTCCTTGGAAAGTCTTGGGGGTGTCACTCTTCAGCAAACACCAAGATGTAGAGCACGGGCCCCAACCTTTTTTAGCTTGAGAGCCCCACTGAGCACCAGGAAATGGTTCAAAGTTAAGAGATTGTAAATGATATAAAATAGGACAAGGCATGCAACCATTGCTGGCAACACCTTTGAGATGTGTAAAACTATTTACTCACTTCCTCTGCGCTCCTGTGACCAACCTGACCGCGGCCAATAGAGTTCACTGAGTTCATTGGGCAGTGAACCCTACCACCCGCGGGCAGACATGTGGGCATGTAGTTGTGGCAGCAGGATTCACAAGGTGCCACGCAAATGCAGAAAAGGGAGTTACGTGATTTTTTAAGGCATTTCCAATGCTGCTGAAAGCAGACCTAATCCCTCCAACCTGGTCCAACCCTCTCGTCATGGAAGAGGGGACTGGAAATACAGTAGCTGCACAAATATAAAGCATCTGTAACTTTTCAAAACATGCATGAAAAATGCAGCTATTGCTGTGATTGCTGTGCCTGTCAAGGTTCCTGTGAACTAGGACTGAACTGAACATTTGCACCTTTAATGAGGTCATGTGGGGCAGGCCTCTGGGGCAGCACTGCGGGGGCAGCAATTTCTGGAATTGTTTTGTTTTTCTGATTATTTATGTATTATGTTTCAGAAGAAATTGGGGGGCACCGCTGTATGCTGTGGCTGTGACCATGTGACTTGCCCTGGGGGGAGGGGGGGGCATTCTCTATCTCACCTCAGGCAGCAGAGAAGCTAGGCTCACCCCTGTGTGGGCAACTGCAGCAACACCCAATTTCACCCATAAAACTACTCACCCTCCTAATGCACCTGTGGCCAATGTGACCATTCACTGTGTGCCGTGGGGATGCAGAAGTGAGACATCTAGATAAAAGCAGAACTAATCTCTCCCTGGTAACTGAGTAGTAAGAAGGAAAGGGTGGGCTAAGGTCCCTGTAGGGCAGGATCCTCCCTGGCACAGAGTTAAAAGTAATGACAAAGCACTGGGCAAATGGGAGGATTTGGTACCTGCATCATCCTGCTACCAATTATTACTAGAAAAACTGTCCCCAATTCACAAAAATCACTTTGCACCACAGATAATGGGGTTCAGAAACACAGTACACTTCTGGGTACCAGCTGAAAAGGAAAGCCCTGGTGCCCCACTTCGACACTGAAGTGCCTGTGACAGATGCAGGATGCGATCCAGTGATCAGGTGAGGTGAGAACCGTTATGCTGCAGGGGAAAATACCCTTTTATTTTATATTTGGGTGTTTAATCCCTTTATTGATATGCCTGATCACACAGTAATCAGAGTCTGTGCGGCCTTGCCCACATTTAATCCTCCTGTTTATTATGTATCTGACCTTGGTGCAGACCATAAATAGGGGTCCCAGGGTTGTTCATACTGTAACCCTTTAATATTTAAATGGGATACTGTAAGGAAACGGGCAGGCTGATTCATTACTAGCGCCAGGTACCGGCAGATGAGCGTCTGTAGCGAGGCACTCAGAGCGACCGCTTGTAGTCGCTGTGATCGGCTATCGGTCGCTGTTACCGAGTGCCTCAGTCGCTGGCCAGCATAGATGAATTTGATGTGTGAGTAACACCAGTACCGAGCTATATGGAAGCGAATGGTAGCGACTGGTCAGTGTGAGCGACTCAAACCATATTCATAAAAAAACAGCCTCACACAGTGCTCAAAATTGGGTCGCTGTAGCCCAGAGTGCCAGAAGCTGTGTGATTAAAGTCCATTTTTGAACACATAATAACAAAGCAAAAACATATGGAATTACATTGTTATTACATTGTGACATTAACACTTTAATACCAGACATGTAAGAACAATTCTGCATACAAATGTAAAAAATCAAAAAAGTTTTCAAAAATGACTTTAAATAGGCCAGGAAAGGTCACGCAATGATTTGATAAAAAAAAAAAAAAAAACAAATTCAAAGGAAACCCAGTTTAAGGAGAAGAAAGGTAACATCTATTGAAATGTATGGGAGAGCGTCAGGTAGCGATAGGTAATACCAGGCGCTCTGAAAGCCAGAGCGATGGCGGTATACGCTGAGCTGTCTGTGATGATGAATCGGACGCTACATGGTGCTGTTAGAGTCGCTCACCTAAATCGCTTTGATAAATGCGGTATTGTGTACAGCGCCCGGTGTTCACCGTTCGCTACGAGGCACTACCTGCCGCTATACCTTGATGAATAAACCCCTAAATAATGGAGCCAGAAATACAAATGGCACACCTTGTATACAGCGTATGCACAAATCTGGTGGAAGGGTAATAATAGTAAGGTCCCCAATGCCTATCTCAGCGCCCCCGTGTACTTGCTCCCCTGGATGCGTATTATTAAGGCATCCTTGGTAGTGTTGTACACAGCTAGTGAGTTGTAGTTGCTTGGTGCTGTAGCTTAGGCATTAAGCAGAAAGGATATCGCTATACATTACCCTGGCGGGTGAGGCTTGTTCATCCTGGTGGGTGAGCTGGGTCTCATTACTGGGCGGCAGTTGGCATCCATTTCCTTATCCCTGTATTCCCCGGCATACACAGTGCTGCTCTTGGCTCTTCTTGTGGCCTCCTGAGCATGCTGTCGTTGTGCTTGGCATCGGATCGCATCATATTTGGTCTGCACTGGCGAGGGTTGAGGATAGTGATGGCGAACAAAGGACTGAAAGTTGGCATTGTGGTAGACAGAATAGTTTGCCATGCCAGAAGTGTGAGAGAGCCAAGCCTGCCTACAAGGAGCCTTTACTCCAGCTCAGGCAGAATGGCCAGCTCTGTTGTCACTGGTTGCCTAGCAACCCCCCTATTCTATGCCGTGACCCTCGTTACTAGGTGACAGGCACATGAAAGGCTGTACCAGAGCAGACATCACATATCAATTACTGTGCAAGCCCAGCAGTCTGCACCCAGGAACAAATGGCACATCATGTGCTCACATTCAAGCTATTTATTCTCTAATGTTTTATATTAGAATTTAGAGTGGAGACAAGGAGGCAGTCTGACACACTGAACTCACAGACCTTTATAAAGCCAGGGGGAATGACATGCTATATCTGCTTAAAGGGTCATTTCTTTCCATTATTTTATGCCAAAATGATGTTATCAATGTGATAAGCTTATCTGTTCACTTTATGTTTTCTATTTGTTTGCAACTGTGTGTAAAAGAAAATGTTTTTTTCCTAGCAACACTGCGTTTACCTGAGCAATGTACATCAATGTGGTGTGTTAGAAGTACAGATCAGACACTACCTGACTCTAGCTTGTTAAAGCGGTCCTTCACCCTGAATAAGAGTCTATTGCTCACATTAAAAATCATCCTACCTGCATCTACTGCATGTTATGAGCCTTTAAACATCCAAGATGGCGGCTCATGGAGCATCAGGCAGCCTGCAAACAGGAAGAGTCTTCTGACTGTGCCGCTCTGCATTCTGGGAATGGTATCCTTTCCCTGACCCCAGCTATGCTCTGTCTGTGCAAAGCACAGCTATAACCCCACCCCCTGAACTTTACCCCGCTCTCCTCTGCTCAGTGATGCTTCTGAGGCAAGATGGAGGTGCCCGTATCCTAGAGTTGCAGCCCAGTGGGGGAAAGAATAATAAGTGACTAAAAACTTAAAATATATTAATTGTAGATGCTGGGGAATAGTTTTTTAAGGGTCTGGGCTCTTCATTAAATCATGCTGAAGGTCCAGTTTACGCCCTTTACTCTAATTCAACCTCTTCATATAGGAGGAAAACGGTCTTGTGTTCCAGAAGCTAAAGGGTTACTGGCAGCACTCTCAGCTGGCGAGATGATTGCTGCTGCTTTGTTTAATGGAAGAATTCTGGGAGTTGTAGCCAGAAAGGACACTAAGAGCTTTACTAAAGGGCAAGAAAGCCACTCTTGTTTTACCAAGACAGAGTCAGAGGAATATATGAAACATGGAAACAGTATGCAGATAAGTCATTCACAGCTGTAGGGGAACAATCCCAACACAAATGTTTATCTGAAACTCCAGAAGAGGAAAACAATAAAGCAAAACACCAAAAACCTGACAAAAGTTTTCCTTTAAAGTGGACCAACACCCAGGATTTTGACTATCCTGGGTTTTGGTCCACTTCAGGGGGGCACCCCAGTTAGGGGTGCCCCGCTGTGTAAAACCCCCCAGAAAGCCCCCAAAACTCACCTCACCAAGCTCCCACGTAGCCACGGACAAGCGGGTGACAGCTGCGGACAAGACAGCGCGTCTGCCACCGCCTCCCGCGCGCGCCTCTGACAGTGCGCGCGCCGGCCATTCAGAAACGTAAGGGGTAAGTTTTTCGGGGGTTTTGGGGGGGGTTTCATCCCGATCTCGGATGTCCCGCGGTGAGGGAGGTGATCGGCCCGGGAATCTTATAGATTCCCGGGCCGATCACCCCTGGGTGTTGGTCCACTTTAAATACTAAACTGGCCTAAACTTTATATACACAGGTTTACATGATCTAGTAATCATACAATAGAGAAAATTTAGACCAGGGGGGCTCGACCTTTCAAGGAGCGGGGGCCACTTTGGCGATTTGGAAACTGGTTGGGGGCCACAATGGGGTTGATTCGGAGCCAGGTGAGAATTCTCACTGTTTTTTTAAGAGAGAAAGCTGCCATTCGCTTTCATTGTCTACCTTGGAGCTGATTCAACACCAGGTGAAAATTTACACCCGTAAACAATGAAAGGTAATGACAGTTTTCTCTACTAAAAAAAAGAGTGAGAATTTTCACCTGGCTCTGAATCGATCCCAATGAATAAATGTTCATTTTGCTAGCATCATTTTCATAGAATAATATAGATTTTCTACGGCGATCAGGTCACTTACTTACTCCACAGAATCCATTAGAGTGATTTTGTACTCTCGTAGGTCCCTCCACCACCCCATTACCACATTCATATTTAACATTCCCCACATGCCACCAATACACATGCTGATTGGTTTACCTCCCTGAACATGTGCATTGCTGTGTGAAACCCTCCTGGATACTGCAGAACGTACCTTTTCTGGCAAGTTATCATTCCGGAGTGGCTGCTCTCCCCAGCATCTCAGTGCTCAGATGTGCTCCAGCGCTCATCCATTCAGATAGGCTGGGGGCAGGAGCGCATATTTCACTCCTGATTACCAAGCAGCAGGGGCGGACTGGGGCTAAAAAACGGTCCGGGACTTTTTGGGGCACACCAGCCCTGCTGTACTGTTTCTGGCCCAGTATAATATGTTAATGTCACATTATATATACACCTTTTTTTCATTCCATAACACATGCCCATGGTTTAGAAAACCTCACCTCAGGCCGCCCGTTTGCCATCTTCACTTCAGCAACGTAGAAAAGGGAACGCCACCGGACGCTGCCATTATCCGCAGGGGGGTGTTCCCACTCTACAGCTGGGGAGTCGCCATCCAAATGCTGCCCCCAGTCACAGCACTGTCAGGTACTGCCTCCATGCTGTCACATGGTCCGCTGCCATTCCCCTCCTAATGCTGCGTCCTCCGCGGCCATTCCTCCCTGCATTTCAAGCCACACCGCCGCAATTATCTTCATGCAGGCTGTTGCGCGCTGGCTGCTGGGCGTGCCCCAGATGGCCAGCGTCCAATGAAAACAATGGACGCCGCCCATAGACACCCACTGATCAGCGCGCAACAACCAGGAAGTGCCGGTAAGTAAGTGTGTGTGTGTGGGCCGAAGAACAGCAACTGGCAGACCGGCCGCCACATCATATCATTTACTTTGTTGCAGCCTTCCCTGCTGTCGGCCTACCGGGATTTTGCCTGGTATGCCCTATGGCCAACCCGCCCCTGCCAAGCAGCATCAATATGCACAGCAACTGGATCTGATTGGACGAGATACCGCTCATGAGTCATAGGACTCATCTGGAGGGGTTCACACAGTGGGACATACCAAATCAGAATGCCCTGGGGGCAAGGAACAAAACCCGGGATAGTCAAAATCCCAGGTTTTGTTCCACTGTAAGTATTTACGTAATACTCGAGCCATCTAAACTCCCACCAATTCTAAGTATTTATAGAAAAAACTGTAATCACACCGAAGATGTCAGCCAGGGGGTGTTTTACGGTCATGTCACTGTGTTCCACAAGCTACCGCTGCCACCTCTATTTGTGAATCGTGCCCCTTCTATATCACTCTCCTCCTATTTACCCACCTGTACACCAGTATTTACCTCTCCCACTTACCCCACAGCAGGTTAGGGGCCACATCAGATGGCTACAAGGGCTACAGGTTGAGGATAGGCTATACATATAGAAAAATATAGGAACACATGGTGACCTACAATCCTCATCACTCTAATTTAGGGGAAAAAAACAGGCCAATAGAAAACCACATAAAAACATTGAATCCAAAAATATAACATACTTTCCTAAGAAAAATAAGCAATGCAGTTATTCATTGGTTGGTTTTAAATGTTTTGCACCATATACACGTGTATTATAATTATTATTATTTTAGCTTTGTAGGCTGTAGTTGTATGTACGTTTAATGTTTGGTCACAAGCCTTATACCAGTAGTTCAATGGGCCTCTGCAAAGATAAGGCAATGTTTATTTATACGATACATAAGTGCATTTACCGACACAGCCAGGAGGTGTCACCCTAGAGCTCTGGAAAATCAGATTGGAATCTGTTAATGGGAAGTCATACAGTATAGAAGTCAGTAAGTCATAGAGTATATAAGTCAGTAAGTCATACAGTATATAAGTCAGTAAGTCATACAGTATACAAGTCAGTAACTCATACAGTATACAAGTCAGTAAGTCATACAGTATACAAGTCAGTAACTCATACAGTATACCAGTCAGTAAGTCATACAGTATACAAGTCAGTAAGTCATCCAGTATACACGTCAGTAAGTCATACAGTATACACGTCAGTAAGTCATACAGTATACAAGTCAGTAAGTGATACAGTATACAAGTCAGTAAGTGGTACAGTATACAAGTCAGTAACTCATACAGTATACCAGTCAGTAAGTGATACAGTATACAAGTCAGTAACTCATACAGTATACCAGTCAGTAAGTCATACAGTATACAAGTCAGTAAGTGATACAGTATACAAGTCAGTAACTCATACAGTATACCAGTCAGTAAGTGATACAGTATACACGTCAGTAAGTCATACAGTATACAAGTCAGTAACTCATACAGTATACAAGTCAGTAAGTGATACAGTATACAAGTCAGTAAGTGATACAGTATACAAGTCAGTAACTCATACAGTATACCAGTCAGTAAGTCATACAGTATACAAGTCAGTAAGTCATACAGTATACAAGTCAGTAACTCATACAGTATACCAGTCAGTAAGTCATACAGTATACAAGTCAGTAAGTCATACAGTATACAAGTCAGTAACTCATACAGTATACAAGTCAGTAACTCATACAGTATACCAGTCAGTAAGTCATACAGTATACAAGTCAGTAACTCATACGGTATACAAGTCAGTAAGTCATACAGTATATAAGTCAGTAACTCATACAGTATACAAGTCAGTAAGTCATACAGTATACAAGTCAGTAACTCATACAGTATACCAGTCAGTAAGTCATACAGTATACCAGTCAGTAACTCATACAGTATACAAGTCAGTAACTCATACAGTATACAAGTCAGTAACTCATACAGTATACCAGTCAGTAAGTCATACAGTATACAAGTCAGTAAGTCATACAGTATACAAGTCAGTAACTCATACAGTATACAAGTCAGTAACTCATACAGTATACCAGTCAGTAAGTCATACAGTATACCAGTCAGTAAGTCATACAGTATACAAGTCAGTAACTCATACAGTATACAAGTCAGTAACTCATACAGTATACCAGTCAGTAAGTCATACAGAATACAAGTCAGTAAGTCATACAGTATACAAGTCAGTAACTCATACAGTATACAAGTCAGTAACTCATACAGTATACCAGTCAGTAAGTCATACAGTATACAAGTCAGTAACTCATACAGTATACAAGTCAGTAACTCATACAGTATACCAGTCAGTAAGTCATACAGTATACAAGTCAGTAAGTCATACAGTATACAAGTCAGTAACTCATACAGTATACAAGTCAGTAACTCATACAGTATACCAGTCAGTAAGTCATACAGTATACAAGTCAGTAACTCATACAGTATACAAGTCAGTAAGTCATACAGTATACAAGTCAGTAACTCATACAGTATACAAGTCAGTAACTCATACAGTATACCAGTCAGTAAGTCATACAGTATACAAGTCAGTAAGTCATACAGTATACAAGTCAGTAACTCATACAGTATACAAGTCAGTAACTCATACAGTATACCAGTCAGTAAGTCATACAGTATACAAGTCAGTAACTCATACAGTATACAAGTCAGTAAGTCATACAGTATACAAGTCAGTAACTCATACAGTATACAAGTCATACAAGTCAGTAACTCATACAGTATACAAGTCAGTAACTCATACAGTATACCAGTCAGTAAGTCATACAGTATACAAGTCAGTAACTCATACAGTATACAAGTCAGTAAGTCATACAGTATACAAGTCAGTAACTCATACAGTATACCAGTCAGTAAGTCATACAGTATACAAGTCAGTAACTCATACAGTATACAAGTCAGTAAGTCATACAGTATACCAGTCAGTAAGTCATACAGTATACCAGTCAGTAAGTCATACAGTATACAAGTCAGTAAGTCATACAGTATACACGTCAGTAAGTCATACAGTATACAAGTCAGTAAGTCATACAGTATACAAGTCAGTAACTCATACAGTATACCAGTCAGTAAGTCATACAGTATACACGTCAGTAAGTCATACAGTATATAAGTCAGTAAGTCATACAGTATATAAGTCAGTAAGTCATACAGTATACAAGTCAGTAAGTCATACAGTATACAAGTCAGTAAGTCATACAGTATACAAGTCAGTAAGTCATACAGTATACAAGTCAGTAAGTCATACAGTATACAAGTCAGTAACTCATACAGTATACCAGTCAGTAAGTCATACAGTATACACGTCAGTAAGTCATACAGTATACACGTCAGTAAGTCATACAGTATACAAGTCAGTAAGTCATACAGTATACAAGTCAGTAAGTCATACAGTATACCAGTCAGTAAGTCATACAGTATACCAGTCAGTAAGTCATACAGTATACAAGTCAGTAAGTCATACAGTATACAAGTCAGTAAGTCATACAGTGTACAAGTCAGTAAGTCATACAGTATACACGTCAGTAAGTCATACAGTATACAAGTCAGTAAGTCATACAGTATACACGTCAGTAAGTCATACAGTATACAAGTCAGTAAGTCATATAGTATACAAGTCAGTAAGTCATACAGTATACCAGTCAGTAAGTCATACAATATACAAGTCAGTAAGTCATATAGTATACAAGTCAGTAAGCCTGCCCTCCAGTGTTGATACTGCTAGACCTGAGAATCCCTTTAATTTGCATTATATTGATCCTTCTTCAATATGTGCTCACCAGACAACCTGTGCAACACCATGGGAAGTGTATAAAATAATGTTTTACTATATACCTTGTACAACACCATGGAAGACAGATGGCACTTTATACATACACCCCAATAATAATAATTCAATTCAGATTTTGAAATAGCACAATTTATTCCATGGAAAGAAAACTGTAATATGAGATAAGTGAATGCGGCGGAATCTGGTCAGACATTTGTAAAAATGGCGGAAGGAACAAATTAAACTAGACTGACAGACACGTCATTCAGTTCGGGCTGTTGAACTCTTTTACTGACAGGCTACAGTCACAAATAATAAATACATATATACATTTATAAATACAATAAAAACAAGCTACAAAAAAAGATAGATCTTAAAACAGACCTGCAGTCATGCTCTGTCTACTCTAGAACTAAACTATTAGATGGTACAAACCAACATACAGAGAAAGTATAGGAGTACCATCAATATATGTATTTCTGTTAGGGCTGGTGATCTCCTTTTTTAACGGGCCAGTAAAAAAAAACATCAAAACATGCTAACTAATACAGAACTTAATCTGACCCTCCATTAAGAAAAGACTGGTGGTCTGCTCGCCCTACAACTTTGGGGATCTATATATATATATATATATATATATATATATTTGCTTGAATACACAGGTTTTGGTGGTGATGATAGTTGTTGGTAAACTGTTGGTACCTTCAGGGACAGGTGAATAAAACTCTAGCTTACACATTTCTGGTTGACTATAAAGTGGCCCAAAACCCATTTTTCTACTCACTTGGGTTCTGTACAGTTAGTACAGTTATTATCTTTATACTGCAATAAGCCAACCAAAGGGGCTTTGTGCTCTTATGTCTCTAATTGTGCAGGGGAAATAAAATACAAAATGTCCACAGAGAAAAGGTCTAAGCATCTCCCTCTGTGCTAAGCCTAATTTAGGCAATGAAATAAAAAAAAACTCCCAGGGACGGGCAGGCTGAAGCTAGAATCTTGAGTAGCAGGTTAGTCACCCAATACACGGAGCAGTACGGCCACCTAGTCACTTGCTTGTGTGGACCTTCAGCATCATTTCATGAAAAGCCCAAAAACTTAAAAAACTATTCCCCATCATCTGAAATGTATGTATTTTACGTTTTTAGTAA
This sequence comes from Gastrophryne carolinensis, assembly GCA_027917425.1. Lineage (NCBI taxonomy): Eukaryota > Metazoa > Chordata > Amphibia > Anura > Microhylidae > Gastrophryne > Gastrophryne carolinensis. Next base: position 165,025,264 of record CM051234.1, read on the forward strand.
CTTACTTTTTATTCTTTCCTCCACTGGGCTGCAACTCCACCGCCATCTTGCCTCAGAAGCATCACATACTGAGGAGAGGAAAGCAGGGTAAAGTACGGGCAGGGGCGGGTTACAGAGCAGAGCTGGTGTCAGGAGAAGGACAGCAATGCCAGAATGCAGTCAGAAGACACTTCCTGTTTGCAGGCTGCCTGATGCTCCATGAGCCGCCATCTTGGATGTTTAAAGGCTCATAATATGCAGTAGATGCAGGTAGAATGATTTTTAATGTGGCCAATCTGTATGCACAGGGAGGGAGAAACATATAAGGTATGCTCTTATTCAGGATGAAGGTCCGCTTTAAGTCCTCAGATGCCATTCAGAGCCCCACTCGCTGCCGGCATCAGGGGAGGATAGCAGGGAGCAGGTGAGTTGTTTTATTATTATTTTAATGCCAGAATCCGGTTGAACACAGAAGGAAGGAGAGGTGGCTAATGGGTTTCGAAAAGCTTGGAAATGGCAGTACAACTTATCATCCAGCAATGGCAACATTCGTAGTGACACAGTTGGTATCTGTTGCAAAAGATCTGCCAGTCTGCCATTGATTGGTGCTGACAGATATAATGTAAACCTTTTACAACTGTGTATTTGCACAGGTTGCTTTCCACTGGTAGCAGCAGTGCCATTAGAGCTGGTAGAACCGGCATTACATGGTCATGGTTTGTCTCTTTTGTTTGCATGTAACAGTCACTGGTGGTGGCAGTGAAATAATAGTGCAAGTGAAATGACTGGCATGTTTGTGGAGGAATGAAATCCTCTTTTAACCCTCTATTGATCTTGTGAGTGTGATTATTTCCGTCTAAATATGAGTGTACATGAACAGGTGAGTTTTTTTTTCATAGACAATACTACATTACATTAACACATTAACATACATAGGCGGGTGAAATAGGCAGCCAATGGTCGTGTTTTACGTCGTATCTAAATTCTCATTATACTAGACAGCTACATGGAACAGAGGCTAAGGAAAGGGTAACATGTTATACTGTAATTATGCAGGATAGGCGTTTAAGTCACATGCCATATCATCCATTTGCAATCACCTACCCCAGATTTTTTCAAACGTATTCTGACAGACCCTCACCTTATCAGACTGATGGGGGGCTGGGGTCCCTCCACTTTAGAGCAATACATTTTCTGGCATAGAAGGACAGTAAACAGAAAAGTAATTTACTTGTCTTTCCCAGGTGCAGGTCTGTGAAGATTCCCATTAGGCATTCCCTCAAACTGTGGACCCTGGGGAGGGGCAGATTATCACAACTAAAAACCGAAATGACATCCTAGAAAACCTGTATATGGGAACATCCCCACATCATATGACAGATGTCCCCCAACTCGTGTGCTACATTTCTGGCATGTTTCATTTAGGAGTCTGCCTATTGTGGAGATTAGCTCTGGTAGGCGACCGGGTGTCAGCAGTATAGAGGCGGAGGCAAACAGTTCAAAGTAAAGTCTGTGTTTATTTCACACAAAAAATCCACAAAAGCATATGTCCATACAGGTTACATCACCTTTTCCGGAAACCGCAGCATAAATGATTCAATCAGGCAAACAGCTTTTAGTCCTTGAGCAAAAGTCCTGTTTACAGTCCAAATAGGCGTCAGGTCCGCATGAAACAGCTTCCACAGGAGATTTCAGCCAGGCTCACAGAGTCTCACTCCCATGTGAGCTCTAGACAAAGGACAGGCCACAGCTGATTCCCCAGGCTATTTAAACAGCCCGCAAAACCCGGACCTGGGTAGTGGGATGGAGTCCCACCCTGCTCTACTCCATCCCAGTAAAGCCGTCCCAGGTTAGCCTTTCGGCTATTCTAAAGCAACAGCAGCAAACTGCCACCAGCAGCTGATGCTGGAAATCAGACTACACGGCTTTACTGCACCAATGCCAGGTACATTGGTGCTACATACCTGCCGTCAATAACGGCCCCTTGCACCTTACCACATACCCCCCCCCTTTGTTCAACCCTGAGGGGGTGGACACATGCCAAACAATGTGCTTGGGACAGGGCATCCGCGTTACCCAATAATCGTCCCGCTCTGTGCTCTACTGTAAACTTGAAGTTTTGTAATGACAAGAACCATCGGGTGACCCTGGCATTCCTGTCCTTAGCCTGGCACATCCACTTGAGGGGAGAGTGGTCCGTAATCAGCCGGAACCTTCTCCCCAGCAAGTAGTAGCGAAGAGACTCCAGGGCCCATTTAATGGCCAAACACTCCCTCTCCACTATACTATACCGGGTCTCCGCGGGTGTTAATTTGCGACTCATGTAGACAACGGGGTGCTCCTCCCCGTTGACTTCCTGAGACAGTACAGCACCGAGACCTACCTCGGAGGCATCGGTCTGCACTATGAACTCCCTCTTAAAGTCGGGTGTCACCAACACCGGAGACCCACACAGGGCAGACTTCAAAGCGGAGAACGCTTTTTCAGCCTGTTCATTCCACTTCACCATGACAGACTTGCGTCCCTTTAACAGGTCTGTCAATGGTGCCGCTAGGGTGGCAAAATTGGGAATGAACCGCATATAATATCCCACTAACCCCAGAAATGACTTTACTTGGCGGGTGGTGTTAGGACGTGGCCAGTTACGGATGGCTTCTAGTTTGTTGACCTGGGGCTTGACCACTCCTCGCCCAATCACATAGCCCAGGTATTTTGTCTCTTCTAGGCCTAAAGCACATTTTTTCGGGTTTGCCGTCAACCCAGCCTTCCTGAGGGAATCCACTACGGCCTGGACTTTGGGTAGGTGACTTTCCCAATCCGTGCTATGGATAATTATATCGTCCAGATATGCCGAAGCATACCGACGATGTGGCCTGAGGACAATATCCATTAACCTTTGGAACGTAGCGGGAGCGCCGTGTAACCCAAAGGGTAATACCTTGTATTGGAACAGTCCCTCTGGTGTGATAAAGGCTGTTTTCTCCTTGGCAGCCTCAGTCAAGGGCACCTGCCAGTACCCTTTTGTGAGGACCAAAACCGAAAAGTACCTGGCTTGGCCTAGTTTCTCAATGAGTTCATCTACCCGGGGCATAGGGTAGGCATCAAACTTGGAAACTTCATTAAGTTTGCGGAAATCGTTACAGAACCGCAACGTACCATCGGGCTTGGGAATCAAGACTATGGGGCTGGCCCACTCACTCTTTGATTCTTCAATCACATCTAACCGGAGCATTTGCTGCACTTCCTCCGTGATAGCTTGTCGCCGGGACTCAGGTACCCGGTAAGGCCTCAACCGGATCTTGACCTGAGGTTCCGTGACAACATCATGTTGGATGACCGAAGTGCGCCCAGGGAGTTCTGAAAACACGTCTGTGTTTCTGCTAATAAACTCCCTGGCTTCCTGAGTCTGTTTAGAGGAGAGGTTGTCGCCAGTTTTCACCTCGACTACTGCTTCTCTAATAACAGACCGAGGGATGGGAAGCTCCACCCCCACCATATCTGGTCGGGGTCTGTCACCCCCAGGGGTCTCCCTGTCTTTCCATAGTTTCAGCAGGTTTACATGGTACACCTGCTCTGGCTTCCTCCGCCCAGGCTGATGTACCTTGTAAGTCACTTCCCCAACTTTTTCAATGACCTCATAGGGACCCTGCCACCTAGCTAGAAATTTACTGTCCACCGTGGGTACCAGAACCACAACTCTGTCACCGGGGTTAAAGTTCCGTACCCTGGCTTGCCGATTATAAATCCTGCTTTGGGCCCGCTGCGCTGCCTCCATGTGTTCTCTGACAAGCGGCAAGACGGTCTCTATCCGTTCCTGTAGGTGAGTCACGTACTCTACCACACTTTTGTGGGGTGTGGGTTGCTGTTCCCAGGCCTCCTTGGCTATATCCAACAAGCCCCGTGGATGTCGACCGTATAAGAGTTCGAAGGGCGAGAACCCCGTAGAGGCCTGGGGCACCTCTCGCACTGCGAACATCAGATAGGGCAGCAGCAAGTCCCAATTCTTCCCATCCTTGGCGACCACCCTTTTTAACATGGTCTTTAAAGTTTGATTAAACCGTTCTACTAGGCCGTCTGTTTGCGGGTGGTAAACGGATGTCCGCAACTGTTTCACCTGCAGCAGTTTACAGAGCTCTTTCATTACTTTCGACATAAACGGGGTACCTTGATCGGTCAGGACCTCTTTAGGCAGACCTACTCTGGAAAACATTTCCATAAGCTCCTTAGCAATGAGCTTGGCAGAGGTGTGACGCAGGGGCACTGCCTCAGGGTACCGCGTGGCATAATCCAAGATCACCAGAATATGTTGGTGCCCTCTAGCGGACTTTGGCACTGGACCCACTAGATCCATGGCAATCCGCTCAAAGGGTACCTCAATAACTGGGAGAGGAACTAAGGGACCACGGTAATGAGGCTGAGGGCTGGTCATCTGACATGTTGGGCAGGACTCACAATATCTCTCCACCTCCTTGTACACACTGGGCCAGTAGAATCGTTGTAAAACGCGGTCCAGAGTTTTCTGCTGGCCTAGGTGTCCACCCAGAACATGTTGGTGGGCCAAATCCAACACCAACTTGCGATATGGATTGGATACCACCAATTGTTCCACCACCTCTTCACGTACCTTGTTTACTCGGTACAACATTTCCTGGTGAACCACAAAGCGAGGAAACTGTAACTCCGCCCCTGGCTGTTGTGGTTCACCTTCCACCTCAAGAACATTCTCCCAGGCCCGAGACAGGGTCGGGTCCTGGTGTTGAGCGGTACCAAAGTTAATTGTGGAGACAAGGAGATCTGCCAACTCTGGACCTGTTGCCAACTCTTCCACATCTCCAACCATAACATTTAGTGGGGTTGACTCCCCCTCTTCCATTTTAGGGACGGGCACCTCTTCCACGGTGCCTCCTGATTCCAGTTCCCAGGGCACCGGGGTCTCCCCTGAGTAGGGCCAGTCTATAGGGGACACACCCGCCTCGCGGGTTTCCGGAACGGCCAACTTGGCCCACAGTGACCTGAACCCTGGAAAATCTCTCCCAATCTCTCCCAATAATCAGTTCAGTTCAGTTCGGGAGTTTAGCGGCGACAGCGACTTCATGTTTCCAGCTGCCGGAGACAGTGGTGAGAGACACTTGTGCTGTGGCATAGTCTCTCAAGTCCCCATGAATGCACAAAACCCCGGTTTTCCGCCCAGTGTACTCATCGGGCAGTACTAAGGCGGGTCTTGCCAGGGTAACCATGCTCCCCGAGTCCAAAAGGGCCACAGCCAGGGTGTCTCCCACTTTCACCTGACAGAGGTGACTTTGCCCCACAAGCTCAGGGACACCGGCAGCACGCAGCCTCCTGGCATACATGGAAGGGCGGTAACCAAAGTTCACGTCCATGGGCTCCCCCTGGTGGGGACAATTGGCTCTGATATGTCCCGGCTCCTTACATCCCCAACACAACACTTGGGCAGGGACTTTGGGGGGTAGGTCCTGAGGGGGTTTAGGGGACGCCACTCGCCTGAGCTGGCGCGGGGACCTCCGGGGTTTCCCCGAATCCCTCCTCATGGAGCCGCCTTGCAAGTTCCTGGTGGCCTCATATCGCTCCACTAGGTCCACCATCCCTAGTGCGTTGTCAGGGGATACCTGGCCAACCCAGTGCTGAAGAGGGTGCGGTAAAGCCCTCCAGAAAATGTCCGCCAGCAAGCGGTCCAACATGGCAGTGGGGCTTAACAACTCCGGCTGCAGCCATTTTTGCAGCAGGTGCAGCAGTTTATAATACTGGGGCCAGGCGGCCCCAGTATGAGCCCGAACCCACACATTCACCCCCAGTCTCGCCAGTATCTCACCCTTCAGAGTCGGGTAGTCAGCGGCTTGGTCCTCTGGGAGATCAAACAACACCTGCTGGGGTCCAGACGCCAGAAATGGAGCGATGACATCAGCCCACTGGTCATGCGGCAACTTCTCCCTTGCAGCCACCTTTTCAAACACCGCCAGGTAAGTCTCAACGTCATCTGAAGGGGTCATTTTTGTGAGCGCCGAGCGGACAGCTTTCCGGGCATCAGGAATACTTTTGGGCGCACCTGCAGCTTGCTGCGCCATCATATGTTGCAAAAACAGCTGGTTGGTCTCCTGCTGCTGCTTGTTGGCCTCCTGCTGCTGCAGATTCGCCTCCAAGAGCGCTTTCACGACCGCCTCCATTTTGTCTGCAGTCCCAGGTAGCAGCCTGGCAGGTTTAATATAGGACATGCACAAAACAAAAACGTTTTCGTCGGTTGCTCCTAGCAACGGCCTCACTGCTGTGCCCGCATCCGACACCAAATGTGGAGATTAGCTCTGGTAGGCGACCGGGTGTCAGCAGTATAGAGGCGGAGGCAAACAGTTCAAAGTAAAGTCTGTGTTTATTTCACACAAAAAATCCACAAAAGCATATGTCCATACAGGTTACATCACCTTTTCCGGAAACCGCAGCATAAATGATTCAATCAGGCAAACAGCTTTTAGTCCTTGAGCAAAAGTCCTGTTTACAGTCCAAATAGGCCTCAGGTCCGCATGAAACAGCTTCCACAGGAGATTTCAGCCAGGCTCACAGAGTCTCACTCCCATGTGAGCTCTAGACAAAGGACAGGCCACAGCTGATTCCCCAGGCTATTTAAACAGCCCGCAAAACCCGGACCTGGGTAGTGGGATGGAGTCCCACCCTGCTCTACTCCATCCCAGTAAAGCCGTCCCAGGTTAGCCTTTCGGCTATTCTAAAGCAACAGCAGCAAACTGCCACCAGCAGCTGATGCTGGAAATCAGACTACACGGCTTTACTGCACCAATGCCAGGTACATTGGTGCTACATACCTGCCGTCAATAACGGCCCCTTGCACCTTACCACACTATCTTATGTAGCCGTTTGGGGGTATAGTAGATCTGATGGAAGAACTGTATCAGCCTGTCTCTGGAGGAGATCACCGTTTTAAGTCGTATTAAATTCTTCCAATTCTTTGACTATCAAGTCTTCCACCATATTTGCCCACCTGTTCCTTGTGATTCTTTTTTTCCAGTTATTATGTCCCTAATAACAACATAATAAACTGAGATGTGCTGATGGCTTCTTTTTTAAGTAAGAGCTTTTCAATCTCTGTCACTTCCAAATCTGCAGTGTTTAATAAAATAAATGTTTTGTTTAAAATAAGACAATTTAAAAATTGAAAAAATATTTTTATATTTTATATTTTACTCAAAAATATTTAAATATTAAAGAAATTACAAACTAGACATTCATGTTAAAGCCTAAACTCTGCTGCATAAATAAAATACATTTTCCTGCAAAAATCACAGTCAAACATAGCGTAAAATGGTGAAAAGTTACATGTCAACACAGGGTGACAAAATATTTTCCAGCAGGTAAAAGGGTTAAAATTAGCTATGCATGTTGGGTATTGTTATGCTCGGGGGACCTTGGACATTCAGATTTAGCTTGTTTTTTCTTGTTTGCATATTGATATTTTAGGAAAAATTGTTTTTTATTCTGTTTTTTATACATTTTCTTAGGGAAAGCCTGTGCAACCAGAATTATGTCCATAAAGATGAGCTCACTACAACAAGTTGGGTACACCTAGAAAGCTTAAGGCGTGTACTTTCAGGGAATATATGGTTTGTGGCGGTATTCCAATGTAAAGGGTTGTTTTGGTTGAAAAAGCACAAAGGTGTGGACTTGGTGTGTCTGCAGAGCTGAAATTTAAGTAAAGTCAAATTATCCTTAAGTGCATGCTTTACTTTGGGGTGTTTGTCAACTCTTCCCTTGACAGTACCTATGCATGTTGGGTATTGTTCTGTTTGGAGGACCTTTTAGATCTTATTTTTTTTCTTGTTTCAATATTTTATTTTAGGAAAATGTGGTTTTGGTTCAGCTTTTTTATTATTTTTTTGGGAAACCCTGTGCAACCAAAGAATGCATTGAGGGATTACTTCCAGAAAACTGTGTTTACATCAACAAGCCTGGTACGCATAGAAAGCTTAAGGTGTGTACTTCCAAGAAATATATTTTTTTTCAGGGGTATTTTAAATATAAAGGGTTGTTTATCTTGAAATACTGTAAGGTGCACCTAGCAGTTTTATTTTATCTGAAAATCTCCTAAAGCGCTGTTTCAGTTTGGAGCAGTCTCTGAGGCAGGAAAGGGTGTCTACCAATACATATGTGGTACCCGTTGTAACCTTGAGAAATGGGGCTTTTACATGCAATAAGATTTTATTGAAAAACGTAATTTTTTTATTTACATTTTTTTGACACGTTTCACCCCAAAATATTGAGACTAAATACAATATATAATTTTCCTGGAAAACCCCTCGAAATCCCTTCAAAAATCACAGTTTAACATGTGTAGCGCAAATAGTGAAAAATGGTCTAGCAACAGAGGGTGACAATAACTCTAGGTAGGCTGGCAGGTAAAGGGTTAAATAACGTTAGGGAATACTTAATTATATCCGTGCTGCCTGTATATCGCAACAGTAACTCATATGAAGAGGCAATGGTCGTCTCTGTGGCCGTACAAGAATTGCCTATTTTAAGGACTAGCCAGGTTAATGTATCCCATGCTACTCTGTGTGTCCCACCATTCCAAAAGAAGCTGTATATAATTGATTTTGTCTTATCAAAGAATATTTTGGGGACCAGGCCTAGAGCAGCGAGGCAAGGGGCTCTATAGAAAGAGCAAACAATAGCGGGGACAATGGCACCCCTTTCTCATGCCCCTGTGTATATCAAAGGGAGCAGTGTTAATATTATTGTTCCTAACTTTGGCATTCGGTTTAGTGTATAGAATAACTCCTACATTTCGGACCCATCCCATCCAAATCGCCCTCGGCAAGTATTCTATTTTGAATCCACAAGGCTTCCTGTGATGCAAGCGCCATGTCTATTCTTGACATTGTCTTGTGAGGGTCTGAATGACAGGAATAAAGAAGTGTCCCCAGGTTCTTGTATCTCCACACATCTTTAAGGTCATGTTTGTCTATCCATTGGGGGAAATACGTGGGGTTGCCAGCAGATCGAGATCACCTATCTAGGTATGGGTCTAGGACCGTGTTTCTTTCTTCCTCTATAAAGATCAGGCCCTCCACAATGGGCTATAATTTGAGCATCATTGTTTCCAAAATCTCAGGATTAAAAGGGGGTTTGACATATACTGTGGCAATTGTGTATGGCTTGTTTTCTATCAAAAGTTTGATGACAACAAATCTGCCCAGAGGGTCCGTTCTGACCTCCGTGACATCTGCACTTAGCGATTTTGCAGTAAGTATAGAAACCTTTCTGGAGGCTCTCTTGATCCTGTCATTCATGTTTCTCACATTCCGGGGGATGATCTTGATTTTACCAGGGTCACATCTACTATCCATTAGAAGATTACACACCACCAAACATACACTATACTAAACAACTATAGAAAAAGAACTGTAACAGACATATACTTAGTAGATGAAAAGTTATCTAACCCCTACTGATACCCTAACCCGCCCTACTCTACTAATGTGAAGTGTCTCTAAACCCCAGACTTCCTAACAATTTCTACATGGTGGATAAAATCCCCAATAAACACCCCATGATATAGGTAAACCAACTTTCCCCCAATCAACTATGTAACAAGTATATATATGAAAATATTATACCGCTGTGGGAAGGAAATGAAGATTAAATTGCCATCATCAAACAAACAGCGGGTCATGGATTGTATAATCCCAGCTATAGGTAGAGAGAGACTTTCAGGTCAAGGGCAGCTCACCCAGCAGGAGGCCATTGCCTGGACCGGCATGTCTCTGAACATCAGCTCCGGAACTAGAGGGCCCTGTGTACCACCCAAGGGGAACATCAACCGCAGGAGCCCCCATCGAAGCATATGTCCTACACCCACTCACAGGTAGGCAGGTGACCAGGGGCAGAGCTAGGGAACGTTGTAATCCCAGCCCCCCTACCCCCCCACCCACCAATTGTCCTCAATAAAGATCTCAAGCGGAAAAAAGGCATGGCCGAGCAACAAGTCTCTCCTGATATCACTAGATAATTTCCTAGTTTCTTAGTTTTGCTGGTGGCCATGTCTCGCCCTGATGGCTTTCCTCTTAATCCACTCCTTGGCCTCTTGGGGCATATCACAGATAGCCACCGATGTAGGTTCATCTGCCTCAAGAATTAGGATGTCTCTGTCTCTCAGATACACCACTATGAGTGGTAGGGCAGAGCCTACACCCACCAGTGAAGGTTAAACATTCTGGGATATTCATCAATTCAATTTTGATGAAATCCTAAAATTTTCAGCAAACCATACTTATCATAGCATGTAGGAAACTGTTCTATATTAGTAAGTTCTGTTTTTTTCTTTCATGAAAACCTCATGTCATCAAATCTTAGATTTTTTTTTTTTTAAAAGGCAGCCATGGACACTTTAAAAGCTAAAATTTTGGGTCTGTGCCCAAACCAGTTTAATACCCCATAATGTTTTCTCTAAAAAATCCTCTTATTCATGTCTAATTCTTCAAGCCATAGAGTGACAGATCCAAATCAAGCCCCGCTATCTTTTTTCCTACACCCCATTTTGAGTTTGAGGAGGAATTGAATGTATAGAGAGAAGCAAGGACTAAACTGATGCTCCCACAAAGGAAAAATAACTGAAGATAACTTTGCCCAAGATGTGACATCCCGCCCTAAAACATTGCATTATTGTGGCTGTAGCACCTCTCTCTCGTTGGGCTACCTCAGATGTGGCGACCCACCCATCACCAGTCACGGTGAGCTAGCATGCCCCCCTCTATTCACTGCAATTGAGGGGGCTTGGCAACTCACCGTGACTGGAGATGGGGCCATCACCACGTCGGAGGAAGACAGGAAGAAAAGCCCAACAAGAGAACAGCGGTGTGCATGATGCTAGGCAGCGAGGAACATGGATCCAGCCTTTCAGGTGAGTGCTCCTGCCCCGGACAAAGAGTGATGGTATGAACCAAACCCCAGGATTTTGACTATCCTGGGTGCCCTGCTGTGTGAAACCCCCCAAATCGCCCAAAGAAACTCACCTCTTGCCGGTCCTATGGTACATGCGTGGCTGCTGATACAGTCAGCGCGCTCATCTAAGACGGCGTGTAAGGTCATCGGGTCTGAGCATGCTGGTGGCCGCATCCCCCGCTTCCCTCTAACAGGGAGCGTGCCCATGCTGGCCACTCAAAAATGCCTGCCGCAGGCACGTGCCCTGCTAGAGAGATAGTGGGGATGCAGCCGCGGCCGGGGAGGTAAGTGAATGGATGACCCGGGGGAGGAAATCGATCGCCCGGGAATCTCATAGATTCCCCGGCCGATCTAGCTGGGTTTTGGTCCACTTTAAGGTGGGTGAATGGGAGCTGGAAGTATAGAACACTGCAGACCTTCCACTGTGTCCCCTTTTGTAGGGCTGGAGATATCAAATGGTCAACAATACTGCATAATCCCTTGAATCTCACCTTGCGGAGGTCACAGATCCCACTAGAATCATCAGTAGTAGATAAATATGCTGACCTTAATGCATGGGGTGCAGAATTAGAAATTCCTAAAAACATGTTTCATGTACTCAACTGTAATATTAGTATCTAATTTTATACATTTCTATACATTATACATTATACCAGGACACAGGCAAGTCCATGGTGTTCAAAATAAACCCTTTCCCAGCTTACATAGGCTGTATCCACCGTCATACTTCCAGTGGTAGGAGCAATAATAGTACTGCAACACAACTTAAACCCCAAAGGGAATAACAAAACTGTAACTACATTAATGGCATCAGCAACAACCAGTGCAGTCACAACAATGCAGCTGTGTTCCAGAATATGGAGAGAGAAAAACATTTTACAGGTGAGGACACAGGCAACTAATAATACATCCCAAAGCATTCCCTGTCAGGGTTGCAGTCTACCACAACACAACCAAAAAAGCGCCAACTGTGTCAACCAGAGCAAGTACAGCTGAACAAAGATGGAATGGCAATGGTCTAAGCCCCTAGCATGGTCTTGACCACCACCTGTAACACCTTAAATCCAGAATCCACTCATGCCTTCATAGCTACCTTGTAACATTTTGCAAATGTGTGCACGGAGAACCAGATGGCTGCCCTACAAATCTGCTCCCCAGAGGACTGATTTTTGTAGGGAGAGCTGTAACCTTGAAATGCATGCCTTTACTACCGCCTGTCTGATCCATTTGCTAATAGAATAGTCTGTCAGGAACCAGGAGCAGAGAATCCAGATAGTATATAGGAGCCCTAATTATATCTGGGGAATAAAACAGCCTCTCTTCATGGTGTGCTGGCATGGAACACAGAGATAGACCAAACTGTCCTAAATTAGGTAAGAAGCCAAAACCACTTTCTGCAAAAATCACCAAGGAGCCCTAATCCCCAGGACAGCTGAGGCACTCCTAATGGATGTAATGGCTACTAGAAAGACCACTTTTAACATCAGGAGGGAAAGTGGAACATGAGCTGTATCCTGCATCAGGGTGCTGAGCTGCAGATCTCTGTCCTTCTGATGACCTCCGGGGCCAACATCATTTAAGGGTTAGGATCTTAACATAAATCAAAGCCAGCTGTTAATTCGGGTGCCAAAACAGTCATGCAAGAGCAGAACCAGATAGTCTCAGCAGACCATCAGCCATCCTTGCAATGTCTAGGAACCAGGTGAGCCTTGGCCAATTTGAAGCAACCAAATTGCTGGGACTCCTTACAGTTTCATTTTCACCAGTTGCTGCATCTGTAGTGAGGATGATCCATCGGATTGGGAACAAGCACACCCCAACTCCCAAATCAGTTACAGTGATTTGAGCCACCAAAGCAGCGACCCCCTTACTGAATCTGACAGGAGAAAGCTGTGGTCAAGAGACCTCACAAGCTTTCCCAATTGAACAGCAAGGCTAGCTATGACTGCCCAACGTGGAACTGAGCGAACAGCACACATTTGGCACATATGGCTTATTTTCAGGACCATCCTCACCTTGTCCAAGATCAAAAAAATTCTTTGCTTGATCAGTGTCCAAGTTCATGCAAAGAATCTTTGGCTGGCATGATGTGACACTTAACAATCCACCAAAATCTATTCAAGGTGGAGAGAACTATCCTCATACCTTGCAAGATCTCCTGTAGGGATCAAGCCCTGATCAGAAAGTCCTCCAGGTAAGAGGTTATCCAGATTCACAGATGCCGCAGTAAGGCCATGAACCCCAAAAGAACCATGAACAACCTCAGAGCAGTTGAAAGACCAAAACAACAACTGTTTAAAGCCCACTGCAATCCTCATGGCTACTGTATATGCATCATTGATGTGTGCAATTGCTAGGAACCACCCTCGTTTCTGTGATGCCACCACAGACCTCCATCTGGAATCTCTGAGCTCGAACATATCTGTTTGGGAGCTTAAGGACCAGAATTTCATCCATCTTAGGGAAACAAGCAAATTGTGGCCCTATTTAAAGCTGACCAAACCCTTAAAATCCTGCACCCACTGTGCAGAATTACCTAAAATAGACCCTACTTCAGCCATGCCTAGTGGGCATCACTCTACCCCTGAGTGGGGGGCAAAACATGCATGGGTAAATGACAGGAAAGCCACCTACTCTCCTGCTTAACCTCCAGTCATATAGGCATATAAAAAAAGGGTACATTTGCATGGCAGTGCCACCTCACTTGTCTCAGTCATGATTGAGGAGGTGTTGCCTGTGCAGCCTCCTGATAATGCACAAAGTAGCAACCATCCACAATTCTTTCGTCCGACGGTGCTGCCACAAAACCTAACTAGCTGCTGTGTTGGTATGTGTGTAGTTCACACAATCCGATGAGACCGTCATAGTCTAAAGGTAGTGAATTGGCCTTCTGACAGGAGGGTGGCAGGTTTGATTCCTGGTCATTGGACATGACTGAGAGCCCTTTACCCAGGCACCTAACCCCTAATTGCTCCCCAAGTTTAGGGCAGCCCATCGCTCTGGGCACATGTGCACTTTACTGCCCCTTTTTATTTTTATTCACTGGTGTGTCTACGGAAGTGTGTTGTTCATAAGTCCACGGATGGGAGGAATGCGGAAGTAAAATTTCATGGCCACTATTACTATTACTCATCCTCACCAAATGTTATCAGCATTGGGAAGCGGACTTCCGGCATCAGATGCAGAATGCTCCTCGGGGAGCTACACTGTTTGAAAGGGGTTAGAGCCCCCATGACCGAAAACTCCACACTAGAAAGAGTAAAGATAAAATAAATGTAAAAGAATAACTTCAATAAAAAGCTTAACAGATCTAACTGTCCCCCTTGGTTCAGCTGTAAGTGAATCCTGGAAGTAAGAGGGTGGGCACAGCCTTTGTGAGCCGGAGTTTTATGTTCTGTATCCTTTCAGTCCATCTGGTTGGCTGGAGGAGTTATCATTGTGAGTTGCCTCGAAATTGAATTAAAATGACAGCAATAAATTGCTTACATTTTTTTTCCCTAAACTCCTACCACCCAGCATGTAAGCAGATATATATAATACATTAAAATAACAAAACTCATTTAATACCATGCATGGGACACATTTTTTATTCTAACAGACATTGCTGTGGTACAGTATCATCCAATATGCTGAACAAGTCTTCAGAATGTCTGTAATAGTTCACATAAAAACAAAACTGCTTACAAGAATCAACAGCAATACTGAGCCATATGACCCCAAGATGTGGTCACTGGATTTGCTGCAGTAAACATTCAGATAAAGGTCGAAATTTAATGTAAAATAGTGTCATACAAATAAAATGGTCTATTTGTTATTTATATATTTACATATAATGCCCCCTTTAAACACAAGATTGTTTTTTTCTTGCAGGGCCAATAGGACTGGGACACAATTCCATGCAACATTTACACTTCTATGATAGAAGAGTTGCATCATTTATCAGCTGCTTTCAGAGAAAGCCTTCAGTAATGTGTCCGCAGCCAGCCCAGGTGAAAGGACTCCAGTTAGGACCTGCTCTTCCAGGAGGGGTATTTTGTCTTTAATGGCGGGATGAGTCTTAAAATGTAAGAGAACATTTTCCTGGATCAGGTTCCACATCCACACCTTCTGTTGAGTTCTGCGCTTGCTTAGCAGCTCGCCTCCTGACAGCATGCTTTCCTGAAACTCGCAAATTTTCTTCCAAAGCTCAGGGATGCCTTCTCCAGTCTTTGCAGAAATACGAGTAACCTTAGGTAGAAACAGAGAGAAACATAATGAATGTAAACTCAGCAATGCTACACTCAAACTTGAAGACACAGGTTAGAGTAATATTTCCCAGGAACGCGTCGGTATAGTGAGCAGCACATGCACTTGAGCGGTTTATATATTTTCAATGAGCAGAACTGCCTAATTCAATGAAGCAAGGCTGACAGAAACACCAAGCTGAATTCTCTTCAGAACTACGGCACCTGGTCAGGGCAAAAGGGAGAAAAAATATCTCAACAATGACAAATGGCTGTGCCTACCTGGGGCTTCCATGTTTTTGAACGTTTTCTTAGCAATTTCAAAGCACTAATATACTCCGTTTGTATCTTCCTTGCAGGTATTAATAAATCACCATCGGCCTTTGTTACCACAACAAGATCTGCCATTTCGACAATGCCTCTTTTAATGCCCTGAAAAAAAAAGACAAAGGCGCTCACATATAACCAAGAAAGGTACTGGTTTCCAAACACAGAAATATTGCATTGACACAATCCTTATTAACGCCGCTTAGTACGCAATCTTGTATTCACATTGTGTAATGGAAGGGGATAAATTCTCATAAGGCTATAGAATAAACATCTTATTGCAATGGAAAAAAAGTTATCAGGTGCGGAAAACATCAAGTTTTATTTTTAATCAAATTTATTTGAAAAGTACATCAAAAACAAGTATACAGCAAAAAAATATGTTATGATGTCTGCCATTCAAACAACGTACATTCATCTAAACTCTTCACTGGTATATCTTCTATTAAAAGGTTTCATGCGACATCAACATATTGAATTTGTATAGCAGAGAGCTCTGTCTTCCACATCTGAGCCTCTAGGTCTTGAGTTTTATGCACAATTAGGTTATAGTGGCTCTCTATCCCACCCCAATGCACTTTACTATTCCTACACACCAGTTGGCAGCAGGGAGGAGCCTATTAACTAGGAGATTGCATATTCTCTCCAGTTCCAGAAGACAATTAAAGACATTTACTTCTATTCCTAGCAAGGAACCACATGTTATGCTAAGGGAAAATGATAAGTTTGCATACTAATTACGTTTAAAGTAAAGCCTCTAGATTGACTCTAGATCAGGTCCCCAGAATGTATATGTACACACTGCAAACTTTACTTAATTTAACAAGCTGGAAAGCATGGAGACAAGCAGAGGTAGACAATAAGTCTCTTTTCATCAACATTATTTATATAGTTGCACTGTGCAAGGAAGTCATTTCTGACATTTTAGGATATATAATACACAAACTTTTACAAGTGAGAGAATAGAATGCATACAGAAGGCAAAATAGAGTGAGTCGGTCCCTGAAGGCATACAGTCTAATACAGTTAGAGCATAGAGTTGGAGGTCCTACAACACACGTGGGAAAATTCAGATCAGCCCAGAACATATATAAGGGTGTTATTTGTAGATCTAGGCTCTGCATTTAATCCCATCAACCTGACCATCCTTAATGGAAATGGCATTCTCCCACATCTAACCAAATTGATTCTCGGCTTCCTAAAACAGAGGCCTCAACAGGTCAAGCTTGGATCAATAATATTCGGTGTAAGGAACATCAGCATTGGTGCCCCACAAGGATGCATACTTTCCCCAATTCAGTTCTCCACATACACTCACGATTGCCTGTTTCAGTTAAAAATTTTAAATATGGAGAGAACATCACAGTCATAGCCTCATCAACAACGATTACAAGCTTGTATATAGACAGGAGGTTGAGGAACTTTATGGGAACGCTATTGGAGCCTGGAAAATATCTTTGTTTTAAAAACACTCAAGACGGTGGAGCTCATAGCAAACTTTAGGAAAATTCCACCACCACCTCTCCACATCTTCATCCATGGGAAGAGGTTAAAAGAGTCACCATATCAAACAAATTCAAATAGGATAGGAACAAACCTGCAGAAAAAAGACACATCAGTGCCTAACCTTCTTTCGTCAACTGTACAGCGTACCAATAATACATAATACCCATAATACCCAGTGTTGAAAGCAGTATTGTAAGAAGCCGGGAGGCAAAGACCATGTTAATGAAAACACAGCCCCACTAAGAACTCTCTCAAGAAAATCACCATAACAAGGATAACAACAACAAGGTTAGGATGAAGCACCCCATGCTGGATACCCATAAAAACAATTCTACAGATGAGTAATCACAGAATTGTATTTTTCTAGGTATCCAGCACAGGTTGCTTCATCTTAATTCTTCACTATTGGGACATCCAAAAGCAGTGTCCAAGAAGAAGGGTGGGATCCCCAGTGAGCAACAACAGGTAGTTCAAGCCACTACCGCCTGAAGCACTTTGCGACCAAAAACAGCATCAGCTGAGGCCCTAACATCAACCTTGTAAAACTTAGAAAAGGTATGAACTGAAGACCAAGTAGTGGCCTTACAAACCTGTTCAACTGAAGCCTGGTGCTGAAAAGCCCAAAAGGCACCAATAGCTCTAGTGGAGTGAGCTGTGACCCGAAAAGGGGGTTCCTTCCCCTTGGCAGAATACGCTCACACCACCACCTGTCTGATTCACTTGCTGATAGTGGACTTGGCCGGAGGCAAACCCTTCCTAGGACCGGCAGGGAGAACAAACAGAGCGTCCGACTTCCGAAAAGACTCTGTGGCAACCAAATAGTACTTAAGCGCCCTGACCACATCCAGAGAATGAAGATTCCGTTCCTTAGAATTAGAAGGGGCAGGGCCCAAGGAAGGCAAAACAATGTCCTCATCGAGATGAAAAGCAGAGACAACCTTGGGCAAGAATTCCGGCTGAAGACGGAACACCACCTTATCCTGATGCCGCTCAAAATAAGGAGGCTTCATAGAAAGAGCCGCCAGCTCAGAGACATGACGCACCGAGGTGATAGCTACCAAAAAGACCACCTTCAGAGTCAGAATAGATAGCGCAGCATCGCACAAAGGCTCAAAAGGAGGACCCTGGAGAGCAGAAAGCACTAAGTTCAAATCCCCCACTGGTAACAAAGGCTTACGCGGCGCACATGGGTAACTCCCTGGAAAAAAGTCTTAATAAGCCTATGATTGGTGAAAGATCTTTGGAAAAAAATTGCCAAGGCTGAAACCTGTCCTTTGAGGGTACTCAGTTGCAAGCCCGACTCTGTTGTAGAAACTCCAGAACCCTGGAGATGGAAAAGGTGCGACAAGGAAGAGACTCACACCAGGCAATGTAAGCGTGCCAGACCCTGTAATAAATCATAGAAGAGGATTTCTTCCGAGCCTGAACCATGGTACCGATGACCGAGGCTGGCAGCCCTTTATCCATCAGGATGGAGGTTTCAGCAGCCAAGCCGTCAAAGCCAGCGTTTGTAAATTGGGATGGCGCAGCTGTCCCTGAGTGAGGAGCTCTGGATCTTCAGGCATGACAAAGTGATCCACCGCCATCTGGACGACGTCTGCGAACCATACTCTTCTCGGCCAGCAAGGGGCCACCAGAATGGTTGGTACCCCCTCCTGGGCTATCTTGCGCAGCACACGACCAAGCAGAGGGAAGGGAGGAAAAGCATAGAGAAGTCGAAACTCCGTCCAAGGAATTGCTAGCGCGTCCGTGGCAAAGGCTAGAGGATCTCTTGACAGAGAGACGAATCTTGGGATCTTGTGATTGTGACGGGGCACAAACAGGTCCACGTCCGGCTGACCCCAGCAGCGACACACGGCGTGAAAGATCTTGCTGCTGAGAGACCATTCCCCTAGA
Source organism: Gastrophryne carolinensis (assembly GCA_027917425.1). NCBI lineage: Eukaryota > Metazoa > Chordata > Amphibia > Anura > Microhylidae > Gastrophryne > Gastrophryne carolinensis. Next base: position 165,044,157 of record CM051234.1, read on the forward strand.
CGAGAGGTTCCCCTGCTCAGGGAGTCCACCTCCTGGTTCTCCACCCCGGGGATGTAAACCGCCGAGATGCATGGAACATTCTCCTCTGCCCAAGACAGGATCAGGGACACCACCTTGAGGGCTTGTTTGCTCCGAGTCCCGCCCTGATGATTGATGTAGGCGACCGACGTCTGATTGTACGAGCGGACCTGGACCGCACGACCTCGTAGGTGGGGAGTCAACTGGAAGAGCACCAACCTGATTGCTCTCAGCTCCAGGAGATTGATAGGCACATGAGCCTCCTGAGGGCCCCACTGGCCCTGAAACTTCAGCGATTGCCAGAACCCTCCCTAACCGGTCAGACTGGCGTCCGTGGTGACAATCTCCCAGCACAGAGGTAGAAATGACCTGCCCACTAGAAGATTCCTCGAATCCAACCACCACGAGAGGGACTGTCTGAGTGAATTCCTGCTCCAGAGACTCCGGTGTCCGATCCCAAACAGACAAGAGATTCAACTGAAGAGGTCTCATGTGGAACTGGGCGAAGGGTACAGCCTCGAAGCAAGACACCATGAGACCCACCAACTGCATCCCCAGACGGATGGAGGGATGTGGATGCGATAACAAGGCCCGCACCTGTGTCTGAAGCCCCTCCACCTTCTGCTGAGGACGGAACACCTTGACCTGAGACGTATCCAACGTCATGCCCAGGAAGGACCTCACCAATGACGGAGTGATTGAAGACTTGGGATAATTGATCACCCAACCGAACGCCTCGAGAGTGGACAAGACCTTCTGAGTATCGCTCTCGGCCTGATGAAGAGATTGAGCAGCAATCAGCAAATCGACCAGGTAAGGAAGAATGCGAATCCCCTGGCCCCTCAGGAGGGCACCCGCCAACACCTTGGTGAACACCCGAGGAGCCAACAAAATACTGAACGGCAAGGCCACAAACTGGTAGTGTTGGTCCTCCAAGGCGAACCTCAGGAACTTCTGATGTCCCCGGAAGATAGGAACGTGCAGATAGGCATCCTTGATGTCCACTGTGGTCATAAAATTGCCGGACCGAAGGGAGCTCACCGCCGACCGTAAAGTCTCCATGCGGAAGTGTTTGAACCTGACAAATCTGTTGAGACCCTTCAGGTCCAGGATGGGCCTCAGAGAGCCGTCCTTCTTGGGCACCGTGAAAAGATTGGAGTAGAACCCCCGACCTCGTTCCTGAAGAGGCACCGGGCAAATCACTCCGGATGACAAAAGACGCTGGACAGCCAACCTCAGGTCCCGTGCCGTCACAGGGTTTTGGGAAATCCGGGACCGAAGAAACCTTGGGGGCGGCCAAGCTGCGAGCTCTATCTTGTAGCCGGAGGACACCACCTCCTGAATCCATCGGTCCGAGACGTGTTGTCTCCAGACGTGAGCAAAAAGCAGAAGCCGTTCCCCCACCCGGATGGGTGAGGGCACCTCCTCATGCCTGAGGGGGCTTAGGCTTGGATCCCCAGGAGAGACCGGGACGACCGTGGTCCCTACCTCGCCCCCAGGATTCCCTGCGGCCGCCAGGGTAGGAGGAGCCGCGTCCACCTCGGAAGGGACGAAAGAAAGAAGACCCCAGAAAGGGCCGCTAATGCTTCCGGTGCTGGGGAAGCCGGCCATCCTTGGCCAAGTGATCAAGACGATCACCAAAGAGACGGAGTCTCATGAAGGGGAGTCCGGTGAGAGACTTCTTGGCGGCAGCATCGGCCGCCCACTGCCGCAGCCAAATAGACCGGCGGAGAGCAACCAGCAGAGCCGAAGCCATACCGCCAAGCTGGACAGCATCGTCCATGGTTGAGAGCACAAATACAAAAGTCAGCACAAGCCAAAAGTTCCTTATACTCATCTGCTCGCTTGCGGGAACGAGTAGCCTCCTCAAGGCCGCCAGGAGCCTCATAGGTGTCATCATCATCATCCGCAAAGAGAGAGTAGGCCGGTTCCAAATGCCGCTTCTTACTGGAAGCCTTACCGACTGTCGGGCGCGCCAAATGCCGTTCAAGACTGGCCACTCGTAACGCCAGGTCTGAATGGGACCCCCGGCTTACCTCCCCCTCACTGGGGGCTAAATGTAGACGCGGGGGTGTCGGCGAAGCCGCAGGTAAAATGGGACTGGGAAGTGGGACGCTAGGCCCAAACTGCGCTGCGGCTGCTCAAAGGGGATATACCACACACAAGACACAGCGGACCCCGCCCAAGGAGCCCCCAAGCTCGCTATCCCCAGAAGCCTCCATATGGTGATTAAGGAAATGGTGCGCCAAGGTAACAGGCACTCATGGCCCAGACCCGGGATTCTTCACAGCCAATGTAAGGTGGACGGGGGGGAGGGAGAGGGGGGGTGTGGAAGGACCGGGAGAAACCGGGAAGACACAATAGGGACAGAAGTTGAGCATCCCACAGCACATGCACAAGAAAAAATAATGATGTTAAGTGGAGGATCGGACTCACGGACCGGGTGTAAGCCAGGGACTCCTGTGATCAGCGCAGCAGGAGAGAATGATCCTTAGTGCAGCGGCAGAGCAGCAGACCTCACTCCAGGCCGGAAGCCGTTCCAGGCTGAGCCCGCGCCTGGAGCTCCGGGACCCCAGCAGGGAGCACGGGTCCCGCAAGATGGCGCCGGGCGAGGAGACCGCAAGGTACCTCGAGGGACGGGCCGCGCTGCGATGGCGCGGATCGCTTCATCGCACAGCCCCGCCCCCCGGCAGCGCGCAAAGACCTCCAGGCGCCCGAGCACAAGAAATGGCGCCCGGAGAGGAGGTAAAAGAGGGGTTCCCCCCCCCCTACAATGCGCCCCTGCCGCGTGGCGCAGGCAGCGCGACGGTGGAAACAAAACCGCCGATCAGCTGCCTGATGATGCGCCCCCCCCCCCCCCCGGGCCAGCGGAGTCGGCCGGGAGAGAAGCGAGGGCACCGCAGGACGCACGGAAGGGAGAGAAGGGGGAATTAGCCAGCAGAAGGCCAAGAGACACCAGTAGCATCAAGCACCACAAATAGAATACAGTGAACACATAACACAAATCAGCAGCACATGAATAAAAACCAGGCAAGAGGGTCCTCGGGTGGTTTCTCCCCCCCCCCCCCCAAGAAGGCTCACATAGCCTATGGCCGGCTACCCTTTGGACACAGGGTCTGCGGCCCAGAGCTTAGCTCTGTGAGCACCCGACCCCAGGTGCTCCCCTACCTTCACCTGAACCTTCAGCCAGGGCTGGGAGGCAGAATGGGTCCGGAACAGGTGGGAATAGGTCTGCAGGGCCAACGGGCTTGGGATGCCCCACCCGCCGGCGAAAATCCAGAGAGAGTCATTTTCTGTCTTTGCAGCCAGGACTGCAAAGAAACACTGGGTATTATGGGTAATTTCCTGCCTTTTATGGGCCGGGAGGAGCCACAAGTCTTTTCGCAGTCGACTGGGCCACCTGGTGGCGGATTACCCAATAGTGAAGAATTAAGATGAAGCAACCCGTGATGGATACCTAGAAAAAAATTCTGTGATTACTCACCAGTAGAATTGGTATTTTATGTATACAGCACGTCCTGTTCCAGAAGATATTCCTTACACCTGGGTTATACATCCAGTAGATGGCGCTGGACTGCAGAGACAGAAAAGTTGCTCCTCCCGGCCACATATTTACCAGGGACCTCCCACAAAATCCCCAGTATTGAAAAGCAGTTAAAATGAGAACTATAACCATTATATGAAAATTTGAACATAAGAGCAATCACCATAAAGAGGTAATTAAAGATAATGATAACAAGGGTGGGGTGGAACAGGACGTGCTGTATACATATAATACCAATTCTACAGGTGAGTAATCACAGAATTGTATTATTCTAAGTATACCACACGTCCTGTTCCTGAAGATATTCCTTACACTTGGGACATCCAATAGCAGTGTCCGTAAGGTAGGGTGGGATCCCCAAAAGTAACAGCAGACAGTTTAAACCACTGCCGCCTTGCGGCCAAAAGCAGCATCAGCTGAGGCCCTAACATCAACCTTGTAAAACTTTGAAAAAGTATGAAAAGAAGAAGATCAAGTAGCGGCCTTGCAAACTTGTTCAACAAAAGCTTGGTGCTGAAAAGCCCAAGACGCACCAATAGCACGAGTAGAATGAGCAGTAAGGCGGAAGGGAGGCTCCTTCCCCTTAGCAGAGTCGGCCTGTACCACAGCCTGACGTATCCACTTGCTGATAGTGGACTTAGCCGGAGCCAGACCTTTCTTAGGTCCAGACGGAAGCACAAAAAGAACATCAGTCTTCCTGAAGGATTCAGTAGCCACCAATTAGAACTTCAGAGTTCTGACTACGTCCAAAGAATGTAAAACCCTCTCCTTAGCGTTACTGGGATTAGGACACAGAGAAGACAAAACAATGTCCTGATTGAGATGAAAGGCAGAAACAACCTTAGGCAGAAAATCTGGCTTAAAACGAAGCACCACCTTGTCCTGGTGTCTCTCAAAATAAGGAGGCTTGATGGAAAGCACCGCCAACTCAGAAACACGCCTAACAGAAGTGATAGCCACCAGAAAGACCACCTCAAGCGTGAGAATAGACAAAGGAGCCCCTTGCAAGGGCTCAAAGGGAGACCCCTGCAGGGCAGATAAGACCAAGTTCAAGTCCCAGACTGGTAACATAGGCTTACGTGGGGGATGCACCTGAGTAACTCCCTGGAAAAAGGTCTTGACCAGGGGATGCTGAGCAAAGGATCTTTGGAAAAAAATAGTCAAAGCAGAAACATGGCCTTTCAGAGTACTGAGCTGAAGACCCAGGTCCAAACCATATTGGAGAAACTCCAGAATCCTAGGAATAGAAAACACACGACAGGAAAGCGAGTGGAACTCGCACCAGTCAATGTAAGTACACCAAACCCTGTAATAGATGGAAGAAGAGGACCTCGTCCAGGTAGGGAAGAATGCGAATGCCCTGAGATCTCAGCAGGGCCATCACTCCTGCCAGCACCTTGGTGAATACCCTGGGAGCCGAGGTGAGACCGAAGGGCAAGGCGACAAATTGGTAGTGCTGATCCTCCAGAGCGAACCTGAAGAATCTCTGATGACCTGGAAAGATAGGTACGTGAAGGTAAGCATCCTTGATATCTACAGAGGTCATGAAGTCCCCTGGGCGTAGGAAAGTCACAGCAGAGCGCAGAGTGTCCATGCGAAAATGTCTGAATCTAAAAATTTGTTGAGAAGCTTTATGTCTGATGGACCCATCCTTTTTGGGAACAATGAAAAGATTGGAATAATAGCCTTTGCCCCTTTCCTTCAAGGGCACCCGGCAGATGACACCTAGATCTAGAAGGCCTTGGACAGCCAGGGACAGACACTGGGCTGACAAGGGGTTTTGATCTGACCGAGATTTGATGAAACCCCAATCGGGGGTGCACTGCAGTGTGAAACTCCCCAGGTCACCCGAAAACTCACTTTTGTTCCCATGCAGCGGCTATATCCCCGCTATCCCTTTAGCAGGGCGCGTGCCCGCACCAGGCATTTGTGAATGGCCGGCGTGGGCATGCTCCCTGTTAAAGGGTAGCGGGGGATGCTGCCACCAACGCACTGATTGGAGGAGGAAGCGCATCCACCGTAGGACGGGGAAGAGGTGAGTTCGTTCAGCTGACCTGGGGGTTTCACACAGCATTCAATATACCAGAACATCTAGATACAGAAACAGCTTTTTGCCATGCAGCATACAACTACTACAATATATAAATGTAAATATAACAATACTTGGTTCTGATTTAAGCAGGAGTTTCAAACCAATGGTACGAATACCACTGGTGCTACTCAGTAAGGCGGCAGATTGAACTGTACCCCAACTTGATTTGCTTCGTAAATACACTAAATACATACAACTGCTGTACAAAGGTGATGAAAACTCATTTTTGGGGTGTTTTTAACATAGTTTCAATTGGCCGAGACCATATACATACAGCCCAGGTGCTACTTGACCTAATTCAAAGTGGTACTTGGTGAAAAAAGGTTGGGAACACCTGGCCTAAAAGATGAGCAGACAAAGGGAAAATATCACAGGCAGTCAATATTGAGCTTGGCAGCTTGTGTCCTCTCAAGTGTGGGGAGCAGAACCAGAATAAAACCTAAGGGCCCATTCCATTTTGTTCCCTAATGCTATACCAGAGCAGCATGACGTCCTATCAGTTTCATCAGGCTCAGGCATGCTGGTTGAGAGCAGAAGACCACATCAAGGGTGGCCATGCTAAGTGCGTTACCTTTACACTTGCAGTCTGAAGCGTGCTGGGGAAGCTAGCAAAGCTCAAAAAAAACTTTGTTACCAGATCTGCATGGCCTAGGTGTACAATAATACAGGATACTTGTTGTTTTAACTCCAGTAACACCTCAGAAATGTAAAGTGGCATTCTAACCCAAATTCAGCACATATAAAGTAGAGCTCAAATGTACATTTTGTTGAGCAGAGCTCTACATTTTCTGGCTCGGTTTTTGTTTTCTTTCAAGTGGTTTGATCTTCCCATTGTGTCACCTCAGAAAAAGTAAGGTTACACTTCCAAACCACATCAGTGCCACACATGCAAAAATGCCAAATCCTTTGCTATTCTATGCAGATGGCATTTAATAGGACTCACATTTCAGAAGCATATACAGCAAGAAACTGTTTTGGCTAGGTGATGATGGAGAATGGGGAACATGAGAGTATGTTCTGTGTGTGCATATGCACATGCAAATACCGCCAACACCTGTTTCCAATCTCAATGCACATTTCCATCCGCACTAATTGGAAGAGGAAAGCAGCGCACAAAGCATGATGTCGGATAATCTAAATAGAGGACTATACTGAAAAGGAGGATTTGCATACTCGTTTGTATAGTGAGTGCAAGTTAAAGTGATTTGAAACATAAGTTGCAGACTAAAGCGGCATAAAACTTCCTGTGCACTACAGGAAGCAGACAGAGGTGAATGCTAATGTAAATTACAAGCCATCCAATGTAACTCACATGGAACATGAATGATTGCTCCCATATGCTTAGCTTTCTGGAGTTCCAGCCGCTGATTTACATTCTCCGGCTAACTGGGTGGATAAATATTTAAAGAAGAGACAAAGAGGACAGATAATTTATAGGGTCTGACAAAGATTCAAGCAGCAGAAGCCACTGACACAGCCTTCCTGTATGCCCAAACACACCATACACTAGGCAAGGACAAATCGCTTGCAGCTGAAGGACTACTGGACCTAAAACATACAGTAAAGCCAGGAGCCCTCCCATATGTGAAATCTATGGGAATACATTCGATGCTCAATTCCAGACATTTAGTCTGTTTTGAAAAGTTGGGATAGAGCAGCTTTAACAAAATGACTGGAGATCCACTCACCTCTATAGCTCGGGGCACTGCAATTTAGCACGCTGTGCATCCTAGGGAGCAGTCATGGTCTAGTGGGAAAGGAATTGATCTTGTAACCACAGGTTGGGGTGCTGGGAAGGGGACCCGGAAATCCCCCCAGACAAATTACACAACCATTAGCATACTTGGTATGAGCCAGCCCCCCTGCTGGCTAAGAGTCGGGGATAGGGGAATCTGGCCTATCGCCTGGGTCCCTGGCAGGCTGCCTCCGGAAGCGAGGAATGGGTCAACCCCATCAGACCTACAGCGACCCGGTCTACTTACTTAAACCCATGGTTCAGGAGCTGGTGGTCTGGCTCCTGCCCCAGGCATGAGCACATAAAGATCTGGTTCCTGGAGGAGGGGCTAAAGCTTGTGTGTATTCTGGTGGTAATGTTTTCCTACCTTGGAGCGAAGCCTTAATATCTTATTGGTATACTGCGCTAAGGATGTTTTGAGAAACAGGGGCAGTCTCTATTAACCTATGGGCCCTTCACACCACAGCAGTGAGATTAATATTAGCATTGATGCTACTGTATATTGCTGCTATGACTGCACATTTCGACCTGATGTCTGTATTTTACTGACTTGATTAGAAGGTGAAATCATAACATGTGACTTGTGCAATATCTTTATGTCCTTAAAACCTTGATAAAAAAAAAATTATATATATATATATATATATATATATATACACACACACTCAAATATTTTACCCATACAGCTAAACTAAATTATCTGAGGGAGATGAAGGTGCTTACATCCCTTTTTTGTGGAGACTGTAACCTCTCTGGGTTTGTTAAGATTTTCAGAAAATGTGCATGGCAGTGTGGTCTAATCTTTTATATTAGGGCCACCTGATAACTCTTCTGTCAGATTAACGCTCTGCTTCATCATTTGAGAGGATATACCACTGTAATGGGTAGACAGGCAAAACAATTTGTAACTGCCCAAAATGTAAAAAAAAAATCTCCAAAATGATGCAAAATGTGTATGTATTGCAGTGTTGATGCTGTATGGCTTATGTACTGTAACTAGTTACCATCTGTACCACTGAGCTTACTGTATTTTGCATTCATTCACTTTGCATTCATTGAACAGAGGTAAAAGGTACCTGCAACTCGTCACCTCCTGCTGGTGGCAGCAACAACACAAACATGTCAACCATGTCAGCCACTGCAAACTCAGATTGTCCTACACCTGCAAGACAACAAAAGGGTTAGACGGCTTAGGAATGGAACCAGCAGCAAGGTATTCTTCTTGCACCGCAGCTGGCACAACACCAGACAATGGTACAGTACATAAAAAGAAGAGCTCCATGATTCTGAGTTTAAAAAAGGTTACCGAAGAACAAACCACTTTGCTCAGAAAGTTTTGATTTACCTGCAAACCTCAGAAAAATCTGATCTCAAGACAGAATTTGCCTAAGGAATTCCAAAAAGCCACATGTGTTGATTTAAAACAGTCCCCACATGCTTGAAAGACAGGCTAGAGGACCAGCTATCCAATACAAATATCTCATTAGCGGCAATTGTTCACCAGGCTACTACTGACATATAGTACAGTAGTACAGTATAGTAATATGAGCCTATAAACTATCAACAGAGAGATCTGGGCCCTGTGCTTAGTTTATCAGTTAGGTCCCTTTCACACTTTGCACACTAGGCGGCTTGCATTGCATTGAATACAGTGTCAAAAAAAGGGCAGAAAATGCATCCCAATGAAATGAATGGGCCCTTTCACACCAGTGCACCCCTATATTATTTTATGGGCAACGCAGATAAAGCACATATATGGCGCTTGACCTCAGTTGTGGTTGCGAGAGGGCCATACTCACCCTCCCCTTCCGATCCATGCCGCAGGTCCACCGGTCAGGCACTGCTGCAGTCAGCTTCTTCCGGCAAGAACTAGTGGAAGGCACCCAGGAGGTATGCGCAACAGTGCCAGACCGAGGAGGATGCCGGTCCCGCCGCCTTCTCTTTTTTTATGGATGTTGATAATTCCCAGTTTTCTGTGGAGCGCTGAAAATTCTTGAGCTGGTGTTGGACAGAGCAAAGGTGAACATGCCCCCCCCCAAGTCTCGCAATAGCACGGACTTGCTGTTAGGAGCAGTATAGTAACAGAATTGCCTGGGGGGGGGGGGGGGCGACGATTAACTGCGCAGATCTACCTTTTCTGTAGAATGCTTCAATTCAAAAGCTACAAGTTTTGGTAAGTTTCTTCACAGTTTTTTTACAGTGTCGGTGGAATTTTTTATGTTAATAGATTGTTGTCCACTTTAAATACAGCTTCATGCAAAATTAAGAAATTAGGGTCGGAACTATAGAGCTGATTCAGCACCGTGAGAAATTTTTTAGTTATTTATTATATATATATATACATATATATATATATATATATATATATTATATAGACAAGTTTCCTCGTGATTTTTTCCCTCGGTGCAAAAAATTAGCACCATATTTAGCTCTGTGCAGTTTTTTTTACAAATTTTCACAGCTAAATATGAGGAAAAAATCATGAGATAAAAGTGTTTTTTTTTTCCAAAAAAGACATACTGAGCCCTATTATGTCAATTTCAAACAACTTTTTGCAGTATTTTTTTTTTTAAATAGAAAAATGGGAAAACTTAAAAGCAAAATTGGTATCAAATGACAAATGATATTTAGGTGTTTAAAAAAATTGGTATATCTGATGAATCACTTTAAAGTGGACCAAAACACAGGATTTTGACTATCCTGAGTTTTGGTCCTTTCCCCGGGGGCACCCCGATAGGTGTGCGAAACCCTGACCTGCTGTGTGAACCCCCCCCCCCAGATCGCTGCAGTCAACTCACCTTATCCCGGTCCCATGGAGCGTCTAAGAGCAGCGGCTTCTCTATAGCATTTGTGAATGACTGGCGCGGGCACGCTCCCTGTTAGAGGAAGACGAGGATGCGGCCGTCAGAGCAACTGCTCTTAGACGCGCCGTGGGAACGGAAAAAGGTGAGTTGACTGCAGCAAACTGGGGGGGGGGGGGTTCACACAACGGGTCGGGGTATCTCACACCTATCGGGGGGCCCCCGGGGAAAGGATCAAAGCCCAGGATAGTCAAAATCCTGGGTTTTGGTCCACTTTAAAGTGATTAATCAGATATGGATTTGCTGTGGCGATCTGGGGGGGGGGTTCTCACAGTGGGGCACCACCGATCGGACCACAACTAAGGATAGTCAAAACTTTTTACTATCCTGGGTTTTGGTCCACTTTAAGCAAATGTAGTTACCGTATTTTTCGCCCTATAAGACGCACTTTTTTTCCCCCAAAAGTGGGGGAAAAATGTCAGTGCGCCTTATCGGGCGAATGTAAAAAAAAAAATAAAAATATAAAAAAAACTCACCCGTCCCCGGCGCTCCCGCGTTGTCTGGCACACTGCGAGAGGCCAGAAGAGCGGCGGGGGTTCTGTCCCGGCCCCGCCGCTGCGATCGCTGTCTTTTCAGGCAGCGATGACAGCGGCGGGGCCAGAGACAGAGCCCCTGCCGCTCCTCCATCTGCTCCTCCACATGCGATCACGAAGGTCCGGGCAGCGGGTGGGCGTGGCCTGCGCCGGTGCAGGCCACGCCCACCCACTGCCGGGACCTTCGTGCTCGCATGTGCTCTGAGCCCGGCAGCAGATGGAGGAGCAGCAGGGGCTCTGTCTCTGGCCCCGCCGCTGTCATCGCTGCCTGAAAAGACAGCGATCGCCGCGGCGGGGCCGGGACAGAGCCAGCTCGTGAATGGGGTGGGCGTGGCCTGCGTCGACGCTGCGGCGCAGGCCACGCCCACCCCATTCACGGAGCCGGCCGCTCAGCGCAGTGGTGTCAGCGGACAGGTGAGTTTAACTTTTTTTTTTTACTATGGCGCCTGCCTATACTAATGGGGGGAGGGGGGTGGGAATGGGGGGATGGGGATGCCACACAGCCTATGGGAATGGGGGGATGGGGATGCCACACAGCCAATGGGAATGGGGGGAGAGGTGGATGCCACACAGGCTATGGGAATGTGGGGAGAGGGATGCCACACAGCCTATACTAATGGGGGGAGAGAGGGATGCCACACAGCCAATGGGTATATGGGGAATGGGAGGGGGGGATGCCACACTGGATATACGGGGAATGGGATGGGGGCATGCTACACTGTCTATGGAATGGGGGCATCCCACACGGCCTATGGGAATTGGATAGGGGAATGCCACACTGTCTGTAATGGTGCGTTTTTGATTGAAAAATTTTTTTTCTTATTTTCTTCCCCCAAATCCTAGGTGCGTCTTATAGGGCGAAAAATACGGTAATAATCTTACACTTGATCAAACCATAAGGAAACTTGATGCACATGGATTCAATGATGCAGCTGGGATATATGTTATATTTCTGTAAATGTAGCTACTACTATACTATACTATACTATACTACAATGCAGTTGGGGGATATGATCTTTAATAACAGTGTGTTGGATAGTAATGTATACAATAATGTAAAAAGCCAACTGGCACATTGCAAATATTTATTTTTGTTTAAAATTGTTATATCCCCCCCCCCCCCCCCACAAAAAAAACAAAGTCGAGTTGTGTAGTTAAAGTGGACCAAAACCCAGGATTTTGACTACTGCCCTGCTGTGTGAACCCCCCCCCCCCCAGATCACCGGAACCCAGCTCACCTCTTCCCGGTCCCACGGCGCATCTAAGAGCAAGCAGCGGCTCTGACGGCCGCATTCTCCACTTCCGCGTACCCGCTCCAGGCATTTGTTAACGACCAGTGCGGGCACACTCCCTGTTAGAGGGAGGCGGAGGATGCGGAAGAGGAAATCAGGAATTACCCCTTGATTTTATCCCTACCAGGAGAAGAAGACCACAAGCTTGGCGGGAGTTATATTCCGTTGGGTGTATAAGTGACCCTTTCTCTCATTAGCATACTTCCACACAGGGGGGGGGAAGGGGGCCTGATCACTGCAGGATACATAGGCTCTTCTGCAAGGCAGCCAGGGTACACTGAGGCTTGTAGTCCTTCACATCTGAAAATAATGATCCACATGGTCATAATCACTGCCCTTTGCCATGGGAAATGCTGGCATGCTACAAACCCAGAGACACTGGTTGCATGTGAGTTTTTTTCTTTTTTTCTCTTTTGCCATTTTCCCTTTAACTTTTTCTTTTATTCCTCCTGCATGTGAAGTTTATTAGATTACACTTTACCCCATCCTACATAGCCTGTTTCTAACATAAGACCATACAATTATTTTCCTTTTCTCTATAATTCTATTTTTGCTGTACAAAACAATTTAGAAATAAAAAAAGGAAATTGAAATATATATATATATATATATATATATATATATATAAAAAGAATCTGTGAGTTGCGATCAGTGATCATGACATCAGGACAGAGGCTGGGATTTTGCCCAATACCTGGTCATTGGGCAATCTCAGCCTAAAGAAGTTTATTTGGATAGATAAAATAAAGCCTGTTCCACTGGGGGAAGGAGGGGGGGGGGAATTTAATATTAAAACCTTTTTTTGGCTTCCAATTTTTCTTTACCTACGGTCTCCACAAGCACTATATCATAGCCACCACTTTCACAAAGTAGAATAGCTTCATTTGTTGTTCTGGTGACTCCTCCTAGTGTTCCCCTGGTAGGAGATGGTCTAATGTAAGCATTCATATCCCTGGAGAGCTCTGTCATTCTGGTCTTATCCCCAAGAAGAGAACCTAGAATTAGTAAAACAACAAATCAGAAAAAGCACTAAACCATGCATGCAAACTTAAAGTGGAACAAAAACTCAAAGCTGGACTGTGGGGGCAAAGGTGAAAAATGGTTGAATAGATTTGAATAGAGCACAATTTTGATGCACTATGTAGTTTAATAGCAACTACATATTGCTCAACCTGCCCAGGAACAAAAAGGTGTCTGTGTAATACAACGGGAAGGTCCTGAATGATATCACAGCTACAGCTTTGTGCCCCCCATGAGAAAAAATAAAATAAATGGGGAGAGGGTGAAAGTGAGGAGAAAAAGGGAGCTAGAAAAGGGGGTCTTGATGCAAGGGTTTAGTACTAGAGTTGTGATATTAAGGTCATTACTTGAAGAACCACGTCTCTCTGTCTATGTGCCCTGTTCCCGAATAATACTGTCAGATATTCCATGCACTATTTCCCAGCAAACTATTGTGAGAGGCAAAGTGCAAGCGCAATGCAAGCAAAGTGTCTGCAGAGGTCACAGCAAAGAAATTGCAGGGATCACCTTGCTTGGCAGCAGGGTGATGTATACTAAAGAAAGCCAGCAGTACCTCTGTCAGTCTGCATCCAAGTAAGTTTTGTTTGCAATATCTTAATATATCTTTACTGAATGTTGTTGTTGAAAAGAAAAGGTGAAAAAAAAGGAGAAAACAAAGGCACACAACACATAGGGCACAATATAACATTTGACATCTTTACTAGGGCAATGGGACTGTAACCTGTGTCCATCTAGGCCCCGGAGAACGTCCCGTCCCCAGGCCTGAGGGATCCACTATCAGGCACCCTAAACAGGCCACCTACACCACTCCGGGTCACTATGGCGGAGAGGTCCATTCTCCCTCCTACCTCCACCGGCCCCCACAAACCATCCCGACACATGTGCTGTCACAACCGCCCCTTCTAGCGAAGAGGAAAAGAGAGGAAGGGCAGGAAAGAAGAAGAAAAAATAAATGAAAAGTTGAGAAGGACAAAGGACCATGGGTCCTGGTGCCCCCGCCCCCCAGATTCAGCCAAACTGCCCACAACCAACCCCACTTCATGCCCCCCCCCCCCCCCCCCCGACATCTAAGTAAGTTTATGTGGAGGATGGTTACATCACCAGACTTGGATCTTCAACAGTGGAAAAATGTCTGCAAATTGGTGGATAATCTATACGTGTACCTCAGTTCCTGATATCTGCTGTGCAGGTATATGATAAATGACCTTATTTAAAGTCAGAGAGACGCCTAGATCTTCCTCCCTCATTTCCAAAGATGTTGGTGGGGCGGTAGTTACCCACTGGGGTGATCAATAATGAGTGGCTGTATAACAGGAAATGTCCTACCTCGTTACCAAAACAGAACTACTTATTCAAGGGTGTCAAGACTTTATAGTAACTGTGCTTGCTGGGGATGGAAGATGAGAAATGAAACAATATTAAAAAGCATTCCAGTCCAGGAGCACTGGGGAGACCTTGCTCTTACATCTAAATCTAGCGCTGAGGAAAAATTTAGTGCCCAGGAGGAACATTGTGTCCCCAGGGAAGGGCAAGGATAACTATACATACTGGAACTATTTTGTCCTCTGGGATCAACTATGTTAGAGGATAGTTTTAATTTTTAATAGCACTGTGATGGCTTCAACAAATGCTTGGAATCAACTTACCTCCACTAGTGCTTGATGATGGGTCAACAGCTAAAACAGCAACTTTGTGTCCCTGCTCTGTAAGCATTTTCCCAAAGTATTCAATAAATGTGGATTTTCCAGCTCCAGGGGGACCAGACAGCCCTGTGCCAGGAATGGCAGGAAAAAAAAGTCATTCCAGCTACAGCAAAGTATTGCAAATGATAAAACACAAGATGCCTTACAACAGAGAACACAGCAACTAAACAAACTCATTGGAATCCTGCCTATATAGCTTTAACTTAAACTAGACCAAAAATCATTTTTGACTTCTAGTCCTGTCACTATGATTCCTATTAGGATGCCCCATGGTGGGACTGCTGAATAACCCATGGCCGGGTATTGTTGGGAATGCAAACAAAAATGGGCCCTCAGAGCAGACTTTAGGCTGCTCTGGGAGCCCGTCTTCATTTGCATTTCGATAGTAGTGTCATTTCACTTGCCAGCATCTTCTGTGCTTTGCTCTTTTAGCTAATAGCTGTTTTCGAGTATCACTGGACTTACCAAGACACAATCCAGTGCTGTATTCTATCACGGCACAAAGACCACAGCAGGGGAGAAGGGGATCTTTTGCCGCATCTGAACACATCGAATCGGGATGCCCCATAGGAACCATAGCGACCAGAGTCATATTCATTTTTTGTACAACCATTCTATGTGCCTATTTTCCTGCCCTTGCAACACTTATGGCCTTATTTATCAAGGGATAGCGCCAGGTAGTGTCTCACTAGCGCCAGGTAGCGCCAGCTATCGGCGGCTACCGACTCCAGAACGCCAGGCGGCGGACACAATCACGCATTTATCACACTAAATGAGGCTAGCGCCGGCGAGAGCGTCAGCTAGCGCGGGATTCATCATGTAGCGGACTGCAACGAACAGCGCCGCTACTAATCCCATCACAGCGCCAGGTATGACCTCTCGCTACCTGGCGCTCTCCAATGCATTTCAATGGAGCAATCTTTAAATATTCATAATTAATTGATATGACTTTTTTTTTTTTTTTTTTTTTTAACTGTCAAAAATTCTGTGACCACTACGGCAATGTTAGATATTTTTTTTAAGTAAAAAAAAAAAAAAAACATTTGTGCAGAATTGATATTACAGGTCTGATATTAATGTATTCATATTACAAAATGTTTAGAAAAACTTGTATAATTTTTTAATCAAAAAATATGGTTGTTTGGGGGTTAAAAAACTACTTTTAAGCCATCGCCGCCAGCGCTCTGGGGTTTAAACAAGCATTTCACAGCGCGAGAATTTTTTGAGCGTGATTTGTTAATGAATATGCTGGGAGCCGTTCGCTCTGGCCATTCGCTGTCAGGCACGGAACCTGTGAAACAGCGACTCCTAACCCCGTATTCAACATTACCGCACACCGACTGAGTCGCTGTCAACAAGCGAACAACGGCCAAGCACAGCGAATACTAGCCGGCGCTGTGAAAATCCCGCTACTGGCGCTCATCTGTCGCTACCTGGCGCTATTAATGAATCAGCCTCTTAGTGACTTACTGACCTCTAACAGGGATACAGAAACTTACTTACAAAAAGATGCTTGTCAGGTCAGTTACTGCAGTATTTAAGGATAGTGACTAGAATTCTAGTTCGCCACCAAAAGCAGCCACCTCCTTTTCTTCAGTGGAGGTTTTCCCTAATTCATTTCCTGACAAATCCAAAAACTCATTCTCTGCCCTGGTAGCCAAGACAATTTGGCATGGTGTTTTTATATGTTGCAATAGAATAATGCCGGATGTTGGCGTTTTAGATAACGCCGACATCCAAAAGACAGTGTCTTCAAACACTTCAACACTACAATGGGCAGAAACAGTTCTGCCCATTGTGCTCTATGGGATCTTGAGCTACAGCGGCAGGTTTCATCTGCCTGGCACTGCATTCTTTCTTTCTTAAATACCATGCTCAGGCCAAAAAAAGGGGCGCTGTGTGGCGGTAATGCTTCTTAGATAATACTTACCTGACCTCCTGCAGAATCTATCCATTGCAGTCCCACATGTCGGTTTCTGCACAGGCAACTCTGGTGATGACATTTCCCTCGCCGCTCATCTTATCAGGGGTGGTCCACGTTTGCCAGTCAGGGCAAATAAGTATTTATCTTTTTCATTTTTGCCTACAGGCGGCCTTCAACAGCAAAGTTAACCAAGAGATAGTTTGGTCTGCTTTGCTGACAAGCTTCTAAAAAAAAATGCTGGTTACCTGGCTTCATAACTATCCTCAGCATGAATCGTTAATGCATTATAAACATAAAACAGCAAGATAGAAAATGTTATACACATATTCTAAGAATTAAAATGAAAGCAGCGAGGTCCCACAGTAAACTGATTTTGAAAACCATAATTACAGAAAAGTTAAACGAAACAAATGAGGAAAGTACAGGGATGTACTGGACATTATAAGAGGGAATTCAACACTAACCCACTCTAAATGCTAGAGGCTTTCCGTTATTTAATCGCTCCTGTTCTCTGTGGTGAGTCAGTACCTTCTGGAGCAGAATTTGAGCAATCTTCCGCTTCCTCATATTCGTGGACTCGATCAGGGTTATGGCTTCCGCTAAGCACGACCGATGTCCTTTGACAAGACCACCATAAATGTAATTGAGTAGCCTCTCTTCCTTTTCAGCTAAGGGCTCCAATTCTTGCTGAGGCAGAGCTGAGATGCTCAGGTCTCTTCTACTACCAGGCCCCGAATACATGAGCTTTGAAGTCAACCAGTAATTCCTAGCCTTGGTCAGGGATGTTTTTTGCAGTGCAGTGCTTCTGTGAGGAATGGCCATGCATGCTAGAATCCTTAGCTGGTGGCTAGTAAGTGCCTGCATCTTGCCAACCAAGAGTCTTGCCAGGTTAGAATGGAAAGAGAACAGATTAAAGTGTGAGACAAAAATGCTTGTTGGACATAATGAAGACTAGGGTTGCCTCGTATACTCCATCTTTTCTGGCAAGCAGTATCTATGAAAAGAAAGAAAGTAGACTCAGTTACTTATTAAAAATGCTTTTGACTTAAAGCCCAACTCCAGACCCATTCCATATCACCCCCTGCTCATAACCTAAAGAATAGGTCACCAAATTATCTGGCCACAGTTTCTGGTCAGAGAAGAATTTGGAGCCATTATTACACTGAAAGCCATTTAAAGCGCAGCCCCACAATGATTTGAACATTCACAATCATAGTCCCAATTGAGCAAAATACTTTCTGCAATATTATATATATTATTAATTTTATATTAATATATTTTTCTGCAATGCGTAAATGCTCTTCAATAAAAATATTAAATACTAAAGTGCAGCTCCTCAACGATTTAAAGCCCAGCACTAGCCAAATAATTTTAACAACCAAATACATTTCTTCTGACTATGAGATTCAGGCTAGATAATGCCAAAGACCCATGGGAATGATAGAGGACTAAATATAGTGATGAAAATGAGGGTCCCCACTAACATGGCCTTGTTGAGTTTGGAAGCATGGATGGTTGTAGAGCGGTATAGAGATTCGTTTTCCAGATCCACTTGCTTTAAAACATTTGACTTTCCCGGATTCTGTTCCATTCCCCAGGAAGGCATCCCGAATTGGGATGCCCACTGTGTGAAACCCCCAGGACACCAGTATTCACTCACCTCTCCTGGGTTCAATGGCACATACGTGGGCTATCATCCAACGAGAGATGTTTGCTGTGACATTCATTCAGCAAACGGCTCTCGTTGACTTAAATGGGGAGTGCAACCGGGCACATCCCCAGTGGTGTGCGCGATCCCGCCCCAGCCTATCTGAATGGCTGGGGCAGGAACAGGAGGCGGGGATGTGTCCGCTCTTGCCAAATGGTGTAATCAAAAAAATGTTTGCCAAATGGTGTAATCAAGGCTCTCAATGGACGAAAGCCCGCGCATGTGCCTTTGGATCTGGGAAAGGTGAGCGATTAATGCGGCAGCCCCGGGTAGGTTTTGTTCCAATTTTAAAAATTCAATATTAGTCACGTCTATAAAAATCACAATATTCCATAAAAACAATCCATTATGCAGATCTAGATCAGCAATGAGGAGAGCACACAATGTGTTTTAGATGGTCACGCCATCCTTAATCATGTGTGGGCTGCATTGGCCACTAGTGGTCACATAGGTCACTGAAGTGGGATCAGAGGGGGTGAACATTGTTGCCAAATTGGCCATAACATTTGGGATGCCCCAATTTCTGTAAGCCCCAGAGTTGCTGCTTTACATACATAAGTGGGGATCGCACGATGAGTGCATGGGCAACCCCCCGCCAGACATTTCTGAATGTACGAGGAGGAGCAGCCAGCATCCATTTAGATTTGGAGGGTCTGGGCGTCATTGATCTGTGAGCAGGGTGCTTGACTGACAGGTCAGTCAGCCAATCCCTAGAGCAGCATGTCTGTACTGCTCAGGGGATTGGGTCTCTAGCCTGTCTCTCAAGCACCACTGTCAATCAGAGGCAGATTGCGGGGAATAGGCGAGTGGATTTTTTATTTTAATATCCATATTGGCTTTAGAAAGGGGGGAGGGGGCAGGGAAGAGAATGTTTCAATTCTTGGACTTCCCTGCTCGTCAGGGGTTATGTCGTTCATTCTCCAACATTTTGCATTAACTGATCAGCCCTATTGAACGTGCTCCCTTCTGCTGTCCTGGTTATACATGGTCCCCTCAATAACTTACACTTGTCAGGGATTGTCTGAGAGAGCCACTGGGGCAACCTATGCAGGCAGGAGCTGGTCAGCAGAAGGGAGTGAGTCCACTAGGGCTAATAAGTAAAGATATGACCTCTGACATCCAGCATGAAGGCTTTTCACCTGTGCCAAGCTAGCAAGGTAAGTATTGCTACATCTGTAAGTGTGAGTTTCATACTGCCTCACAGTGTCCTGTGTGACTTCTATTACCTGCATCAGGCAACATGACTTCCTGTCAGGTGACCTCCAGCTACAGGCTACAGACAGGTACATGGGGGGGGGGGGTCTGCCGTTCCTATGTGCCCATTTAATGTAAAGGGAAAGATACCTACCAGGTACTTGTGGAGCAGTTTAGCCTGGCACAGCCGCCCCTTTATTCCAGAGCAGCCTGGCACGGTCCCGCTGTCACAGACCCCTCCCCTCCAGGGTATGTGAAGCCCCGCCCACTGCTATCTCGCTAGACTAGCCGTCAGTAAACATATTAACCTGACCTCTTAGCTATTTGTTTACACGCTATAAATTAAATACCTACTCGCCCAAACAAAAATAGGACGTTTTAATATAGTAAATCATAAAAGCAGCTTTGGTGCCCACAGCAATCATGGCGCCAAAGAGGCTTCCTGACGGCTGTATCCTCTAAGCTCCAAGTTGCAATAGCAATTGGCCAATCAGGAGATCTCTGCCTAGTAACAGATGACGCTGCTTTCTCTATGTCGTCCTCCAACCTATGTTTGCAGCTGTAGGAAGAGGGCAATGGCGGCATAGGGACAAGCACATGCAGCTGCACAGCCGTGTTATACATGTAGAATGAGAGGAGAAATAAGTCACAGTATAACGAGCCAGCCAAGGTGGCAGGGTGGGGGATGGATGGGATTTCTGTGCTACACTGAGGACTAAAACCATTCCATACCTTACAACTTTTCAGTGTGGGAAAGAGGGACAATTGTTAAATTAAGCCACGCCCCCTCATTGATTGATGGGTACAACAATATGCCGATCTGCATATTAAACCTCAAAGAAGGACAGAGAAGATCAATGATGGTCCTTAGGGATATGGACTCAAAAGGGGGACAGTCCTTCCAAATCAAGGACAGTTGGGTGGGGTCAAATAGCCCCTAACAGGGGTATCCCACATCCTGAAACCCTCATTTTGGGATCCGCTTCTGCAGTGGGGCTCGCACCTAGCAGATCTGATGTTCTGTTGGCAATGGCAAAGCACTCTGCCCTTTACCACAGCATGCTGAATGAGATCAGTCCTCTAATGCAGGGCATCCCAAACCGGTCTTTTAGATTTTTTAAAGTGGGACAAAACCTGCGATTTCATTCATTGCACCACTATGAGAATCCCCCGGATCCAACGGCGCATGCATGGGCTCTCGACCAATCAGCGCTGTATGCTGTGCATATTAATGAATTACAATAATGCTTTGGTTAGATGAGAGCCAGTTCCCTGTAGATATGCGTCCTCTGCTGTCCCCAGCCTATGTCAATGTCTGGGTGTGGGCAGGGCTGTATTTACCATTAGGCAACCCTAGGCACGTGCCTAGGGTGGCAACCTGGGAGGGGGGGGGGTGCTGCCTTTACTACTGTAGTAAAGAAAAAAAATTACAACTACCCTGAACATTAATGCCTGCTCACAAGCACCCCCCCCAGCCACAGAAGAATGCAGTGTATTTGTGTGAAGGAGGGTGTGCAATGGGTTGAACACAGGCCCAAGCATTTCCCCTCCACTTATTTGGTCATGTGACGCCTGTATGTCAGAATGCAGTAAAAGTTGGAACATGCTTCCCTGCATTCCCCCCTTTGTGCCCTCTCCCTCCTCCACACACATACTCTGCATCTAGCCCATTGCATGCCTCCCAAATTTCAGGGTGGGAAAGAGGGACAGTTTGTAAATTAGGCCACGTCCCCTCATTGATTAATGGATAGGAGATAGGATGTAACAGTCACAAAAATAGGAACACTTTGAATAGAAGAATGGATAATTTATTGATACAGATCTGCATGTTACAGCTCAAAGGGGGACAAATGAGAACAACAAAGGGGCAGGGGGACATGGACCCAAAAGAGGGACAGTCCCTCCAAATGAGGGACACTTGGGAGGTATGCTATTGCACCTTCTCCACACTTTTTCTATGAACCTTGACTTAACTTAAAAAAGGGGGCGCAAACACAAGTGCCTAGGGCACCATGAACACCAAATACGGCCCTGGGTGTGGAAGCGTGGCGCCACAGCCCAGAGATGCAGGGGATGTGATCAGCGCCAATTACATCACTGTGGGAGCCAGGAACAAGGAGCTGACATTGGGGGGGACTTTACGCAGTGGGGCACCCCCTGACCAGTAGGGGGTTGGGTAATCGGGCATGGGGGTATCAGCAAGCCATGAGCATACATACTATAGAGGCAGGGAAGGCAACTGCTACCACGCCCATGGTAGAAGGGGGGGGGGGCAATGCAAGCTGCCTACCCTCCGTCTTGATGAGATGAGAGCTTAGCAATCAGAGATGAGAGTTGCCACATCCCCAGTCCCCTCTAGATATGCATGGGCTCCTGTCCCCAGCCTGTTTGAATGTCTGGGTGTGGAAGTGTGGCGCCACAGCCCAGAGATGCTGGGGATGTGGTCAGTGCCAATGACATCACTGTGGGAGCCAGGACAAAGGTGCTGACATGGGGGGGAGGGGTTCACACAGTGGGGCATCCTGATTTGGCATGCCCCAGGGGAAGACCAGCAGCTGAAGTATTTTAGACTTTTGGTTCTGGCCCAGGAGACGCAAGTGCATTTTTTACAATTATGTTTTTTTTACTTTATTAATTTTGCCCGCCAGTCAACAAAATCAAAGCTTAGTAAATTGCTCCCCTAAAGCCCCTCCTCCTAGCAATCAGTGACATAAGCTTATTGCGATGGATTAACACCATGCAGATGTTTGGAATAGCAGGCAGATTCTGCACTCTTAAACATGCACCTTGCCACACACATGAGAGACCTGCTTATGAAAAAACGAGTCCCTCAGTCAGAATAGCCTCATAGCTCTGTGTAATCATCTCTTATTTCTAGGCAGAAGTAGTAAGCCTTCAGTTGTAATAACTCATCATTGAATAAAATACCTTGTATCCCCTTGACAGAGTGCTTTTGCAGCTGCCGCCATAGAGATACATTGGAACAGTTTGCCTAACACAGATTTCCTTTGCTACATTAGCTGTTTATTCTGTGTGTGTGAAAAATGACAGACAAGCTTCTCCTTGTTCATGAGGCATAAATCTCCATCAGTTTGGTGTGAATTGCTGCTGGCACAGCGCCTCCCTAATTCTCATGTGTAAGCAGGATTATCAGGTGTGTGGCAAAATGCCTCGTTCTTTCTTTATCCAGCAGCGACACTGCAGATGAATCCAACGGGGGAGGAAATCGAGGGGGAACCTCTATCCAGTCCTACGGCGCATGCGCGGCCACTCGTCCAGTTTCCAGGTAATTCTAGGGTGAACCACTCCACAACATCTGCATGAGGTAAGGCCATCGCAAACTGCTTATGCCACTGATCATAATAGGGGAAACAATTTACTAAACTTTCTTTTTTTTGACTTGATTTAAAGCAGTACAAAACGCTGTGCGGTCAAAAACCTGAAGTATAGAGCGACATTACCAGAGCCATTCCGAGTCAGGCAATTTGTTTTATCAGACACATTAAGCAAGAGTTTGGAGATTTGGCAGCCACCAGCCATTAATCCCAGCGTGATCGGGATTCCCGGGCCGATCGATTCCCTCCCCCAGAGGCATCCAAAATTGGGATGTTCTGCTGTGTGAAACCCCCCCAGGTCACCCCGTACACTTACATTGCTTCCCGTTCCAACTGCACATATGCGAGCACGCTCCCTGTTAGAGGGTGGGGGGATGCGGCAGTCAGCGCACTCGGAGCCACTGGCTTAGACGGCGTGATGGCGATCTGGGGGGTTTCACACAGCGGGGCATCCCTGATTGAGGTGCCCAGGTGGGAAAGGACCAAAACCCAGTATAGGCAAAATCCTGGGTTTTGGTCCACTTAAAATTCTGCAGCATTAAACCGGACCAATGGCCTGGCACAGTTGGAAAAGAAAGGTAGTGGCCATTTTGGAGCTTCCTCTCCCAGCATCTCAGCCATGCTGCTGTCTGGATTCAAGTGACATAACTGACAATGCTCAGTAACAGGAAACCCAGCAGCACTTCCTGTTTGCAGGTGGCCTGCAAATGCACGAGCCACCATTTAGTTTTACCATAGCAGGATTTGGAAGGAGGTAAAGTAATTTTTATGTGCAGCAATCTAAGTTACTGTTGCTGAAGGATGCGTATGAGCACTGTTTGTTGTGTTGGTCTAGTTTAAGTAGTTTTCGACTGTTGGTCCACATTAAGTGCTTAAAGTGGACCAAAATCTGTGCAGCCTGGCCCTGAAATCTAAAAAACTCCAGGGCTGGCCAACAGCTTTATCCGGGAGCATCAGCAATCTGGATGACCAAATGTTTGCTGAAAAATTCCCATGTCGTCCACAAAACTCACCTTTACCAGGGCTTCTGCGGTCGCATCCCCAGCTTCCCTTTAGCCCTGGGGGGGCACTTCCCGGACTAGAAGGAAGCCAGGGATGTTAGGTCACACCAGCCGGCATTCTTGAGATCAGTCAAATGTTTCTAGGGGAGGGCGAGCAGCGTGATTGCCCAGGGCGCCAAGGCCATTGGGGGCGCCTTTATCCCAGCGATAGTGTTTTTTGAAGATGGGTCAGGACCACTGTTCGTGGTGCAGGCCATAAGACAGGCCCCTTCACATTAGGCTCAGTAATGGTAGGAGGTACATCATGGCATATACTGGTATGGGGCAACAGAAACACCATAGAAGGGGGCAACAATAAAATTCTGTGATTACTCACCTGTAGAATTGGTATTATATGTATACAGCACATCCTGTTCCAGAATATTCCTTACACATGGGTTATACATCCACAAGATGGCGCTGGACTGCAGAAAACAGCTTGTGGCTCCTTCCGGCCCTATATAAGTCAGGGACCTCCCACAAATTCCCCAGTATTGACAAGCAGTTAACAAGAAGCCGGGAGAACAATAATAACAGGAATTCAAAAATGAACATATGAACAATCACCATACAGAGGTAAATAAGAATAATGATAACAAAGGGCGGGATGGAACAGGACGTGCTGTATACATATAATGCCAATTCTACAGGTGAGTAATCACAGAATTGTATTATTCTAAGTATACAGCACGTCCTGTTCCAGAATATTCCTTACACATGGGACATCCAATAGCAGTGTCCAAAAAGTAACAGCGGGTAGTTTAAACCACCGCCTGCAGAACTTTGCGACCAAAAGCAGCATCAGCTGAGGCCCTAACATCAACCTTGTAAAACTTAGAAAAAGTATGAACAGAAGACCAAGTAGCGGCCTTGCAAACTTGTTCAACAGAAGCCTGGTGCTGGAAAGCCCAAGAGGCACCAATAGCACGAGTAGAATTAGCAGTAAGGCGGAAGGGAGGCTCCTTCCCCTTAGCAGAACAGGCCTGTACCACAGCCTGAAGGATCCACTTGCTGATAGTGGACTTAGCTGGAGCCAGACCCTTCTTAGGTCCAGACGGGAGCACAAAAAGAGCATCAGTCTTCCTGAAAGATTCAGTAGCCACCAAATAGAACTTCAGAGTCCTGACCACATCCAGAGAGTGTAAAACCCGCTCCTTAGGGTTACTAGGATTAGGGCACAGAGAAGGCAAAACAATGTCCTGATTGAGATGAAAGGCAGACACAACCTTAGGTAGAAAATCTGCCTTAAAATGAAACATCACCTTGTCCTGGTGTCTATCAAAATAAGGGGGTTTGATGGAAAGCGCCGCCAACTCAGAAACACGCCTAACAGAAGTGATAGCCACCAAAAAGACTACCTTAAGAGTCAAAATGGACAAAGGGGCCTCATGCAAAGGCTCAAAGGGGGACCCCTGCAAGGCAGATAAGACCAAGACTGGTAACATAGGCTTACGTGGAGGATGCACGTGAGTAACCCCCTAGAAGAAGGTCTTGACCAGACGATGGTGAGCAAAGGATCTTTGGAAGAAAATGGCCAAAGCAGAAACATGACCTTTGAGGGTACTAAGTTGAAGACCCAAATCCAAATCATGTTGCAGGAATTCCAGAATCCTAGGGATAGAAAACACCCGACAGGGAAGTGACTTAGACTCACACCAGTCAATGTAAACATGCCATACCCTATAGTAGATGGATGACGAGGACTTCTTCCTAGCCCGAATCATGGTATTAACAACAGAGGCAGGCAGCCCCTTTTCCATCAAGATGGAGGTTTCAGCAGCCAGGCTGTTAAAGCCGGCGTTTGTAAATTGGGATGGCGTAGCTGCCCCTGAGTGAGCAGGTCTGGATCCTTGGGCAGGACGTACTGATCTACTGCCAACTGCACGACGTCTGCGAACCACACCCTTCTTGGCCAACAGGGGGCCACCAGAATGGTTGGCACCCCTTCCTGGGCAATCTTGCGCAGCACCCTGCCCAGCAGAGGAAAAGGAGGGAACACATAGAGAAGCTGAAAGCTCTTCCAAAACATTTCTAGTGCATCCATGGCCAAGGCCAGAGGGTCCTGGGACAGAGAGACAAAGACTGGAAGCTTGTGATTGTGACAGGACGCAAACAGATCCACATCTGGCTGACCCCAGCGGTGGCACAGGGAGCGAAACACCCTGCTGCTGAGGGACCATTCTCCCAGACGAGAAGTCCCCCTGCTGAGGGAGTCTGCCTCCAGATTCTCCACCCCCGGGATGTACACAGCTGAGATACTGGGAACATTCTCCTCCGCCCAGGGACACTTCCTTGAGGGCCCTCTTGCTCTGGGTCCCTCCCTGATGATTGATGTAGGCAATCGCCGTCTGGTTGTACGAGCAGACCTGAACCGCCCGACCCCGAAGGTGTGGAGTCAATTGGGCGAGAACCAACCTTATCGCCCTCAATTCCAGAATATTGATAGGGGTGTGGGCCTCCTGAGGGCCCCACTGACCCTGGAATTTCAGGGATTTCCAGAAGCCCCCCCAACCTGTCAGACTGGCATCTGTGGTGACTGTCTCCAGCACGGGGCCAGAAAGGATCTGCCCACCAACAGGTTTCTTGAATCCAGCCACCACGAGAGAGACTGTCTGGCCAGAGGGGACAGAACCAACGCCTGATCCAGGGACCAAGGGTCCCGATCCCATACTGCCAAGAGGTGAAATTGAAGAGGTCTCATGTGTAATTGAGCGTATGGAACCGCCTCGAAGCAAGACACCATCAGGCCCACCAGCTGCATCCCCTGCCGGATGGAGGGATGAGGGCAAGACATAAGGAGCCTGGCTTGGGCCTGAAGACTCTCCACCTTCTGCTGAGGGAGAAAAATCTTGACCTGAGATGTATCCAGAGTCATGCCCATAAAGGACCTCACCATTGACGGTGACAGGAAAGACTTGGGGTGGTTGATCTCCCAGCCGAAGGACTCCAGTGTGGACACCACCAGCTGGGTATCCAGCTCGGCCTGCTGGAGGGACTGAGACGTGATGAGAATGACGTCCAAGTAAGGAAGGATGCGAATGCCCTGAGATCTCAGCAGAGCCATTATGCCCGCCAGCACCTTGGTGAATACCCTGGGAGCCGAGGTGATATCGAAAGGCAAGGCCACAAATTGGTAGTGCCGATCCTCCAGAGCAAACCTGAGAAATATCTGATGACCTGGAAAGATTGGTACATGAAGCCCGGGCGTAGTGAATTGACAGCTGAGCGCAGAGTCTCCATGCAAAAGTGTTTGAATCTGACAAAATTTGTTGAGGCACTTTAAATCCAGGATAGGTCTGATGGACCCGTCTTTTTTTGGGAACAGTGAAAAGATTGGAATAGTAGCCTCTGCCCCTTTCCCTCAAAGGCATCTGACATATGACCCCCAACTCCAGAAGGTTTTGGACAGCAAGGCACAGACCCTGAGCTGACAGGGGGTTTTGAGCCATCCAGGATTTGATGAATATTAGGGGGGGGGGGGGCAGGCTGCAAACTCTATCTTGTAACCGGAGGACACTACCTCCTGAATCCACCGGTCTGAGACGTGAAGCCTCCAGACGTGAGCAAAGAGCCGGAGTCGCCCCCCCACCCGGATGGGTGAGGGTGCCCCTTCATGCCTGAGGGGGCTTGGGTGAGGATTTTGGCTTGGGACCCCAGGAGAGGCCAGGATGGCCACGTCCTCTGCCCCTTCCCCAGTGATCTCCACGGGCCCCAGTAAAGGAGACTCCTCGGCCAGTTCTGGAACCACGGAAGGATGGGAGAAAGGCACCCATCCCCCGATAGGACCGTGACGGCCTCCTACGTTGAGGTAACCTACCACCCCTGGCAAACAAATCCAAGCGTTCACCAAAAAGGCGTAGGCCCTTGAAAGGGAAACCAGTGAGAGCCTTCTTAGCAGCATTATCAGCTACCCACTGACGTAGCCAGACAGAGCGGCATATAGCCACCAACAGGGCAGAAGTCCTACCACACATTCTAATGGCATCATCCATGGCAGAAAGAATATATGCAATAAATTCCTCACAAAGCAGGAGAGATCTATACTCTTCTCTACCCGCATCCTCAGATACCCCGTCCAAGAGACATTTAATCACCCCTTTAATGGCAATAGCCATGATAGCAGAGGCACAAACCGGGCGCAGCGCCGTCCCCACACAGGCAAAGGCGTGACAGGCCAGTTGGTCCAAGCGCCGGTCCTCCCCATCCCGCAGGGTAGTAGTATCAGGAGAGTGCATGACAGATGTATTGGACAACCCGAGAACGGGCGCATCCACCTCGGGAGGACATGACCAACGCTTAACAACATCAGCAGGAAAGGGATACCTCTTGTCCCAACTCTTAGGCACCCCTGGCAGCTTGCTAGGCCGTTCCCATTCCTTGAGCACTAGATTATTAAAGTGAGACTGCTCAGGGAACTCCCAGCGTGGCTTAACCGTATGAAAAAGCTCGCCCTGCTGCTGTGGAGCCACTGCAGGAGGGGATATACAAAGCACTTCAAAAATGTGACTCAGCAATCTGTCAGTGTCATCAGGGCACCACGAGTCTTCCCCAAAGGGAGTCCCAGTACCACCGTAAATCTTAGGTTGTTCCTCAGAGGATTCAGAATCAGAAAATAACTCCCCCTCCTCAAGGGGGTAGGGACCTGAGAGTGAGAAAGGGCCCTCATCTTCTACAGGGAAGAGGGAAACCGTGGGTGATAAATGCCGCTTCTTAGCAGAAGCCTTACGCGGGGCAGACCCAGCAAGATGTTTTTCAATGCTGGCCACCCGTGCAGCTAAATCAGGTTGAGACTCCCCGCTAGTATGCCCCTCGGTGGGGGTCAGATGTAAGCGTGGGGGGTAGGTGAGGCCAGAGGGGGAGCAGCACCAGGCCCAGTAACAGGCAACCCAGACTTCAGCGCAAGCACCTGCTGGGCGCAGGGTACACATGCCCTGACATCATCACTTATAGGGGATACCCCACACGCAATACATAGCCGGGCTTGTCCCGAAGGAACCCCAAACACATTATCTCCAGAAGCCTCCATATGGTGATTAGAGTGGCACAACAGGCCAATATAGGGTTAACGCTAATGATAGCGACCCGAGATGCCCCAAAAGCCTGCTAGGGAAGTGGGAGATATAATAGTAATAGCCTTAACAAAAAGAGAGAGGACCGGGAGAAACCACAATGAAGTCTACCCGCCTGAAAGACATAAGAAGACATCCCCATAAGAATATAACAATAAAATATATAAATAAAGCCACCCCACAGGGGCACTCACGGACCTCGGTAGGAAACAGCAGACACGCAGCACAGGGAAGGTAAAAATGGCGTCCGCATATGCCTCGAGGGGCGGGCCGCAGAGAAGTGATGCGGAAAACGTCATCCGCAGAGTCCGCCCCCCCCCGAAGAGCGCAAATCGCGCCCATGTGATGCCGCCGCACGGAAGCGCCTGAGGTAATGTCGCTGCCGTCCGTGGAGAGTTGTACAAACGCGCGGCGGCGGCTAACAGTATAACACATTAAGCAGGCACACGCAAAGTAAGCAATTCAGGCTGCTTGACATACCGCACCCCCCCCCCCCAGATCTCCCCAAGGAGAGCGAGGCAAGGGAGCAGCAGTCACATAACGCCCAAAGTGAAATAAAAAGGAGAAGAGGGGGCAGACACCTAAGGGGGATAGGGATTAAGGGGAAACCCCAGAAGCAGGAGGGGGCATCCCACAAGGCTCACCACAGGCCTATACCGCCTACCCATGTCAAAGCAGGGACTGCGGTCAGAGCAGCGCTCCTCAAGCACCTGACTCCGTTGCTGTCCTACCTTAACCCGAACCAGTCAGCTGAGGCTGGGAGGCAGTGGGTCCTGAACAGGTGGAAATAGTCCTGCAGGGCCACAGGCTGGTAAGCCCCGCTCGCCTGCGTATATAGAGAGCTATCTTCGCATTCCAGACTGCAGATGAAAACTGGGGAATTTGTGGGAGGTCCCTGACTTATATAGGGTCGGGAGGAGCCACAAGCTGTTTTCTGCAGACCAGCGCCATCTTGTAGATGTATTACCCAGAAGTAAGGAATATTCCGGAACAGGACTTGCTGTATACTTAGAATATGTTTTCCTTCCCGCATTGAGCACTGTTTTAATAACTATTTATAAATATATTCGGGGTCAATACAAAGATCTGTCCCACATTCTATTTATACCCTGGAGTGTAATTATAACCGAGGGCATCCACTAAGGTTAGAGGAAAGGTGCTTTTTCCACCAACATAGGAGGGGATATTTCTCTGTAGGAGCAGTGAGACTATCAAACTCGCTACCAGAGGAGGTAGTAATGATGGATACAGTAAAAACGTTCAAAAGTGGCCTTGATGCCTTCCTGGCATGTAATAACATTTCCAGCTATGGCTACTAGACCACTGGGAGGAGTTAAACAAGCTGAACTGGATGGACTAAAGTCTTTATTCAGCCTTACATACTATGTTACTTTGTTACTATGTTTTGCTTAGAAACTGCCCTGCTGGTGGCCACAACAGTAGAAACCCCTTTTTAAAATAAATCTGCTGCTGAGCCTGGTGGGGGTGACTGGGCAAGGGTTTTTTAAAGGGGATCAAAACCCTTCTTGACTGGCCCTGGAGTCCAATATCCCCCAAAAACTGTACCTGTCCTAGGGCTCCCATGGCGTTTCCACAGTCCATAGCCACATCCCTGGCTTCTATTTAGTTGAGGTGCACTCCAACACTCAGTCATTGAATGCGGGAGTGTGCCTCAGAGTATAGCATACCCCCCAAGTGTCCCTGATTTGGAGGTACTGCCCCTCTTTTGAAACCATGTTCCCCTGTTCCTTGTTGTTCTCATTTGTCCCTCTTTGAGGTGTAACCTGCAGATCTACATCAATAAATGATTCATTTGCCTATTTAAAGTGTTTACATAACTCCTATCTATCCCTCATTGAGGGGGCGTGGCCTAATTGAACAAATGCCCTCTTTCCCACCCTGAAAAGTTGGTAGGTATGCTATAAGGAAGCCAGGGATGTGGCCAGTGGCTTGTTATATCAGTCAGCACATTTGAGATCAGCCAATCGATGATCTGAAATCTACAGACTGGGTGAGGTTATAACAGCAGCATTGCCCGGGGGGTTAGGAAGGGGTTTTGTTCAGCTACTAATCTATGGAACCAGGTTTTCCCACAACAGCCCACACACCAGTAAGCCCATTTTCCTTATTAGCCTTTTACCATCAGGTGTCTAAAAAGTTCACTCTCTTACACATCAGATGTTGAGGGTGAGTGGATACCATTTTTGCCCACAAGAAGGCAGAAGATTTGAGTTACTCACCATAAAATCAGTTTTTATCGATCTTTATTTTGGTGGCGCAGCATCCATTTTTCTTTTTTTTTTATTTTGTATACCTTTTTACTGAAACTTACTTTTCATAAGCATATGTTACGTCTGCCCTTCATTCTACAACGTGTGTATGCCTGTTGTAATCTGGCCAGTAGTTGTGAAAGGGTGGCACTGACAGACTTTTTTGCCCTTACCATTTCTAGAGTACATTTTAATAACTCACATTAACCATCAGTGTCCATGTGAAAATGGTGAGCAATAAAAAAACCCCTCTCCCTTGACTTACTAAATAAAGCTCCATTTTCACTATACATACACTTCTCCTGTGCAGCTCCACCCTTTTTTTTTTAAAGTGGACCAAAAGTCTTGGTTTGCAAAGTCTCAAAAAAGCTAAGTAATGGGGGCATAGGTGAGTGGGCCAAGAGTCTTTAGTCATTTGTTCCACTTTAAAGAGGACCAAAGCCTGTTTACCTCTAATTATCTCTATCTGGGGCATCCCAATTTGCAATGCTCCGCTGTGTGACTTTGCCTGGCCTCACTGTAAAATGATTACACAGCACACGCACAGGCTGGGACAGCATCCATCCGGCTGACGTGCACTTCTGCTTCAGGCCTATCTAAATGTTCATCCTAGGCACGCACGGATGGAGGAGGTTATTAAGTGGAGCAAAACCATGTGCGCCTTACCTTGGCTTGGGGCATCCACAATTGAGATGCCCCACTGTGTGAAGCCCACCAGCATTTAGATGGGAGCACTCCACAATCTAAAAGGACTAAAGGGAACTGGGGATGTGTCCGCTCCTGCTCCCTTTATGCCGAGCTCGGTGTCTAAATTGAGTCGTATGCCAGGAATTATAATGCATGGCAAGCTATGCCGATTGAAAAAGAGCCTGTGCATGCATTATGTGACCATCGAAAGGTACGTTTTCATGGGTGATTCGGGCATTACACATAGCAGGGCATCCCAAATCAGTATGCCCCAGGGCAAGGATCTTATCCCAGAATAGTAAAATTCCTGGGTATTGTTCCACTTTAAATGTTGGGCCAGCTCGAAGAGAAGCTTGCCCTTTTTGTGTAACATAGTATACAGGGACGAGCACAGCACACAAGGAACACTGTGACCAAAAAAAGTCCTGGGCCATTTTTGAACCCGTCTGCCCTTGCTGTCAAGTAAGGGGGCCTACTTTCCCATGACTGGAAGCAGGAAAGTGCACTGAAGCTGGCATAAGCAATGTGTGGTGCCAAACAGCCAGGAACAGAAAAAGGGTCGTCAAACTAATGCTCAGTATAACAAGCAGAACTTACTCCCTTTCAGCAAGCAATGGAATAAATATTTAGGTATCACAAAGAAAAAAAAACGAAAAAAAATTGCGCAGCTAACAAGGACTTTAGTGTCCCGTTGAACCTCTGAAGCCACTGCAAAGGTGATCCCTGGCCATAGGGAGACCCAGGCGAATGCCCGGTGGGCTGAACTACTTTGGGGCAGTCTGGGCTGCTACCTTTACTAACACTCCCATCCAATCCCTGTCTCCCCCCATCCCCTTCCCCACTTTACCCGCTCACCCATGCAACCCCAGCCCATGCCCTAATGATATAGCCTCAATCTTGGAGAACACTGGCTGACTGGCCAGGAAGCAGCAGAGATGCCACTGGCTGGTCATGGACAGGACAGGTGCTGGGAAAATCCCAGACTGATTTTTGGCCCTAGTCCACCACTGCCTTCAGGTATTTCCTCAGGCACATTGCCGTGCCTAATTTATACCCCTGTCACAAACCTGCCCCCTTGACAAAAAGGCCCCTCTAGAGTCACTTTAAAGTGGACCAAAAGTGGTCCACTTAACAGGGACATCCCCATCCCAGATCAACTAAGGACTGAATAGAGCTGCATCCCTGTTAGCTTCTAGCTCACGTCAGCCATTCACAAATGCCTGGGGCAGGCATGAGTCTAGCTAAAAGGCAAAGCAGAGCCCGGTCACAGCTCGCGTATGCGTCACTGGATTGGCACATAGGCAAGTTAATGCGGGGAAATAAAAAAAAAGTTTAAATCAGTGCTCGTTCATCAACTATGGCATACAATTTCCATTAATCTTACAGGCGAAGCAGTAAAAATCTATTGCCTACGTTATTACTAACAGTCCTGAGTCTTTCAGGTTAAAGCGTGAGACTTTTAATAGTCCTCATGAGTCATAACATTAGCCATGCTTCTTCTGTCAGGCCTAGGGCTAGAGCAGTCTTGAAGCGAGCCTCTGATGATTGAGCAGTTAAAAAAGACAAACCTTCTTTGTTCAAAATATTTCCTGTTCTAGGAAATCCAGGATATAGGACTGTCTATAACCTAAGTATAGAATGCCCACAGAGCGACAAACAATTAGCTATTAACCAGCAAGCACATCTGCCAGCTATCCATGGGGTCATTCGTTTTGTTAGTCAAGGCTTGTGGCATTCCCATCAATGAGAGCTTCTTACAAATGGGAAATAGGCAGGCTGATTCATTACTAGTGGCAGGTAATAGCAGATGAGCGTCTGTACAGTGGCGCTAAGGGTGACCGCTAGTGGTTGCTGTGGTCGGCCGTGAGTCACTATTACAGAGCGGCTCAGTTGCTGTACTAACATGGCCGACATTGATGAATATGTTGTGTGAGTCGCTCCAACACCAGTAGAGAGCTGAATGGGAGTGACTGCTCAGTGTGACCGACTCACACCATATTCATAAAAAAAACTCACACAGCAACGGCGGTCGAAATCGGGTCTCTGTAGCCCAGACGCTGTGTGATTAAAGTCTGTTTTTGAACACATATCCACCAGTAACAAAGCGAAAACACATGGAATTACATTGTTATAATATTGTGACATGAACATTTTAATGCCATAACTGTAATGACAATTCTGCATAAAAAAAAATTAAAATAAAAAGTTTTCAAAAATGACTCTTTCTAGACCAGGAGAGGTCACACAATTATTTGAGGAAAAAATTAAATTAAAAGAAAACCCTGTTTAAAGAGATGAAAAGGAACGTCCATTGAAATGTATGGGAGAGAGACAGGTAGCGATAGGTAATACCAGGCGCTCTGGAAGCCACAGCGTCGACGGGATCCACTGAGCCGTCTGTGATGATGAATCGGTCGCTATGTGATGCTGTTAGAGTTGCTCACCAGAATCGCCTTCATAAATGTGGTATTGCATGCAGCGCCCGACGTTCACCAGACGCTGCCTGCCGCTTACAAGGCACTACCTGCGCTATCCCTTGATGAATAAACCCATAGTCACAGTGTCCACACATTTAGAAACGGGCATTAAAATAGTGACAATCAGATACAGGAATATATACTGCTTTGATGTGATTTAAATGAATGAAGTGTGCAGATAGCAATGTTAATATTTCTTAGCTTCTGTACTTAAAATTCTGAAGACAAAAAAAGGAGCCTGCAGCCAGTGGTTAACACACAAAAATGTGAACTATAAAAACTGGCAATCTGGTTGGACTAACCCTTTAAAACCGCATCAAGTCACCACTTCCTTCTTCATGGTGTATGGCACCAAATGGCAGTTAATCAGGTGACCAACGGAAACCATTCAGGTTTGATGTGCAAGTCCATTGGGAAATCCAGAGTGGTCAGCGGCAGTCACGTGATTGCTAGCCATACGTGAATGACAGTGGTTAACCATTTCCGCTCTGCTTCTTCACCACCTGGTATGTTGCAGAATCAGCTCCTACAGGTGTGTGGTAAGGTGGCCGCTACCATGCACATTTAAAGTGGACCAAAACCCACAGCGATTGGCCCGGGAATCTATAAGATCCCCCCCCCCCCAGGCATCAAAAATCTGGATGTTTACCTGGCCAACGTCCAAAGAGGTGAGTTGGCTTCAGCAAGGGGTCTCACGCAGCAGAGCACCCCCAAAAAAGGACCAAAACACAGAAGCTACCTGCTATTCCAAACATCTGCATGGTGTTAATTCCTTTCAATAAGCTTATGTCACTGATTGCCAGAGCAGGGTTTAAGGGGAGCAATTTACTAAGCTTTGTTTTTGTTTTTTTTTTGACTGGAGGTCCACTTTAACACTCCACAGAGATGGTCTGGGGAGCCATGTCATCAGTCGGTGTTGGTCCACTGTGTTATATCAAGTAAAAGGTCTGCAGTTTACCAGGAAATTTTACAGCACTTCATGTTTACCTCTGACAAGCGTTGTGGAAATGCTGATTTAGGGGGTTATTTAAGAAACGCTAATGCCAGGTAATGCCACGTAACGTCAAGTGACCGCTGGGCGCTGTGTGTGAAAACCACTTTTAAGAAAGTCAATCTGGTGAGCGGCTCTAATAGCGTCATGTAGAATCACATTATTACTAGCGATGGCTCAGCAGCGCCATGTAGTACCTGTTGCTCAGTGTCGCTCTCCCATACATTTCAATGGTCTTTCATTTGGTTGTGTACAAATAGCGTTTTGCTCAAGTAATTTTGTAAAATTTTGGTTCGAATCATTGTGTAGCCTCTCCTGCCCGCAAAGAAACACACATATATATTTACCGTATTTTTCGCCCTATAAGACGCACCTGCCCATAAGACGCACCTAGGATTTGGAGGAGAAAAATAAGAAAAAAAATATTTTAAACCAAAAACGCACCATTACAGACAGTGTGGCATTCCCCTTTCCCATTGGCCATGTGGGATGCCCCCATTCCATAGACAGTGTAGCATGCCCCCATCCCATTCCCCGTATACCCAGTGTGGCATCCCCCTCCCATTCCCTATATAGGCAGTGTACACCCCATTATCATAAGCAGTGTGGCATTCCCCCCTGCTATTCTCCATATAGGCAGTGTGCCCCCCCATTCCCATTGGCTGTGTGGCATCCCCCTTCCCCCATTAGTATAGGCTGTGTGGCATCCCCCTCTCCCCCCATAGGCTGTGTGGCATTCCCCCTCCCCTCCATTAGTATAGGCTGTGTGGCATCCCCCTCATAGGCTGTGTGGCATCCCCTCTCCCCCCATTTGTATAGGCTGTGTGGCATCCCCCTCTTCCCCATAGGCTGTGTGGCATCCCCCTCTCCCCCCATAGGCTGTGTGGCATTCCCCCTCCCCCCCATTAGTATAGGCTGTGTGGCATCCCCCTCTCCCCCCATAGGCTGTGTGGCATTCCCCCTCCCCCCCATTAGTATAGGCTGTGTGGCATCCCCCTCTCCCCCCATAGGCTGTGTGGCATTCCC
This sequence comes from Gastrophryne carolinensis, assembly GCA_027917425.1. Classification (NCBI taxonomy): domain Eukaryota; kingdom Metazoa; phylum Chordata; class Amphibia; order Anura; family Microhylidae; genus Gastrophryne; species Gastrophryne carolinensis. The sequence continues at coordinate 165,080,676 of CM051234.1, forward strand.
CCTCCCCCCCATTAGTATAGGCTGTGTGGCATCCCCCTCTCCCCCCCATAGGCTGTGTGGCATCCCCCTCTCCCCCCATTTGTATAGGCTGTGTGGCATCCCCCTCTCCCCCATTAGTATAGGCTGTGTGGCATCCCCCTCTACCCCCATTTGTATAGGCTGCGTGGCATCCCCCTCTCCCCCATTAGTATAGGCTGTGTGGCATCCCCCTCTCCCCCCATAGGCTGTGTGGCATCCCCTCTACCCCCATTTGTATAGGCTGCGTGGCATCCCCCTCTCCCCCCATAGGCTGTGTGGCATCCCCCTCTCCCCCATTAGTATAGGCTGTGTGGCATCCCCCTCTCCCCCGTTAGTATAGGCTGTGTGGCATCCCCCCATAGGCTGTGTGGCATCCCCTCTCCCCCCATTTGTATAGGCTGTGTGGCATCCCCCTCTCCCCCCATAGGCTGTGTGGCATCCCCCTCTCCCCCTTTAGTATAGGCTGTGTGGCATCCCCCTCTCCCCCATAGGCTGTGTGGCATCCCCTCTCCCCCCATTTGTATAGGCGGCGTGGCATCCCCCTCTCCCCCATTAGTATAGGCTGCGTGGCATCCCCCTCTCCCCCCATTTGTATAGGCTGTGTGGCATGCCCCCCTCTACCCCCATTTGTATAGGCTGTGTGGCATGCCCCCCTCTACCCCCATTTGTATAGGCTGTGTGGCATCCCCCTTTCCCCTCATAGGCTGTGTGGCATCCCCTCTCCCCCCATTTGTATAGGCTGTGTGGCATCCCCCTTTCCCACCATAGGCTGTGTGGCATCCCCCTCTCCCCCATAGGCTGTGTGGCATTCCCCCTCCCACCCATTAGTATAGGCTACGGCACGTAGCTCAGACTACAACCGCCTGCAAAACCTTACCGCCAAAAGCATCATCAGCTGACGCCCGAACATCAACCTTGTAAAACTTTGAAAAGGTATGAACAGAAGACCAAGTAGCGGCCTTGCAAACTTGTTCAACAGAGGCCTGTTACTGAAAAGCCCAAGAGGCACCAATAGCACGAGTGGAATGAGCCGTAAGACGGAAAGGGGGAGTCCTCCCCTTAGTAGAATAGGCCTGAATCACAGCCTGACGAATCCATTTACTGATGGTAGATTTGGCAGGAGCCAAACCTTTCCTAGACCCGGAAGGCACAACGAAGAGAGCATCAGTCTTCCTGAAGGCCTTAGTGACAACCAGGTAATACTTCAAGCACCTGACTACGTCCAAGGAATGCAGAACCCGAATGCAGACCCCTCAGGTGTTGGGTCAATCGCTCCAGTACCAACCTGACTGCCCGTAATTCCAGAATGTTGATGGGAAAATGGGCCTCCTGAGGACCCCACGTCCCCTGGAAGCGCAGGGACTTCCAGAATCCCCCCCAACCCAACAACGAGTGTCCAACTCTGCCTGCCGCAGAGACCGAGAGGTGATGAGAATATCGTCCAGGTAGGGCAGCACGCGTATGCCCCTTAGCCTTATCAGGGACCTCACCCCTGCCAGCACCTTGGTGAACACCCTGGGAGCCGATGTGAGGCCGAATGGCAGGGCCACAAATTGGTAATGCTGATCTTTCAGTGCAAATCTGAGAAACCTTTGGTGTCCTGCAAACACCGGAACGTGAAGGTAAGCATCCTTAATGTCTACTGACGTCATGAAGTCCCCTGGCCGCAGTGAGCCAATGGCCGAGCGCAGAGTTTCCATGAGAAAGTGCCTGTTCTTGACAAATTTGTTGAGGATTTTTAAATCCAGAATGGGGCTGACTGACCCATCCTTCTTGGGTACTGTGAAAAGGTTGGAGTAGAACCCCGTGCCCCTGTCTCCAAGGGGGACCTTGCAAATGACCCCTAGATCCAGGAGACCCTGTACGGCCAGCAACAAGACCTGAGCTGAGGCAGGGTCTTGAGGGATTTGAGACCCAATGAATCTGGTGGGGGGCCGTACAGCAAATTCTATCTTGTAGCCGGAGGACACTACCTCCTGAATCCACCGGTCTGAGACGTGGCGCCGCCAGACGTGCTCGAAGTGCTGTAGACATCCCCCCACCCTGACGGGTGAGGGCACCCCCTCATGCCTGAGGGGTCTTGGGAGGGGCTTTGGGCTAGGGCCCCCAGGAGGAACCGGGACGGCGTCCTCTGTTCCTGTGCCAGGAATCTGCGCGGGCCCCAGCGAAGGACGCCCCTCTACCTTGTTTGGCCCCACGGTAGGGGGTTGATAGGGAGCCTTGGCCACGAAAGGGCCGAATCTGCCGCCTGCGCTGGGGTAACTTGCCTCCCTTGGCGAAGAGGTCTAACCGATCCCCAAACAAGCGTAGCCCCTTAAAAGGAAGCCCCGTGAGGGCTTTCTTGGCGGCATTGTCTGTGGCCCACTGGCGCAACCAGACCGCGTGGCGTATAGCAACCACCAGGGCAGATGACCTGGCACACATCTTAATAGCATCATCCGATGCGGACAGGATAAATTTCACAAACGCATCACAGCTGGACAGAGCATTGACAGTATCACGAGGCAGCTCATCTGTGCCATCGAGAGCACTCCTAACCACGGCCCTAAACACTACTGCCGTAATGGCTAAGGCGCTAGCCGGGCGCAGAGTCGCTCCCCCAAATGCAAAGGCATGACATGCCAGTTGGTCAACACGCCGGTCCTCAGAGTCCCGTAGCGTAGTAGTGTCAGGAGAGTGCATAATAGAGGTGTTGGATAACCCTAGAATAGGAGCATCGACCTCAGGTGGCGATGACCAGCACTTAACCAAGTCAACAGGGAAGGGATATTTCCTATCCACGCTCTTAGGGACCCCATGAAGTCTGCTAGGATGTTCCCATTCTTTAAGCACGAGGCTATTGAAATGGGTTTGCTCGGGAAATTCCAAGCGAGCTTTAGCGGTATGAAAAAGATCACCCCTTTGCCGAGGAGCCGCAGCAGGGGGAGAGAGGGACAGAACCTCAAAGATCTGAACCAGCAGTCTATCAATATCATCCGAGGACCAATGCTCGGAGCCAGACTCTTCCTGACCCCTGGACTCATCGTCATATGACCCTGAGTCAGAGAACAGTTCCCCTTCGTCCGAGGGGATATGGGCATAGGAATGCAACAAATCATCAGGTTCTATAGGGAAGAGGGCCGATTCAGGGTTCAAGTGCCGCCTCTTGGCGATGGCTTTACGTGCTAAGGAATTAGCAAGCAAGTTTTCAACACTAGCCAGCCTAGTGGCCAAATCAGGATGAGAATCCCCACTGGTATTGGGGGTTAGACTCAGGCTTGAGGGAGTAGGTGAAGTGAGGCGGGGTGCAGGCCCAGCCTCAGAGGAGACGGGAAGCACCGATAGCGCCTGCTGTGCACAAGGAACACAGACCCGTGCATAGTCACCGCTGCTAGGTAAGACCCCACAAGCTACACACAGCCGGGCTTGTCCCGAAGGAACCCCGTTCACAATATCCTGAGATGCCTCCATATGGTGATTTAATTGGCACAATATGCCAGTAGGGATTGACGCTGTAAGCTACCCTGGATGCCCCAATAACCCGCGGGAAAGTGGGAGTAATTTTTATGGTCACGACCGGGAGCTACACTGGGCCGGGAGAAGCCACCAAAATCCGCTGTCTGAAAGACATAAGGGGGAACAAGGATGTCAGAGCCATGCGCAATGGGAGATAGAAACTAAAGAAGAGTCGCCCATGAGGGCACTTACAGACAGAGAGGAGAGGACGGTCTTCACCACGCGCACGTGAGAAGGAAATGGCACCAAGCGAACCTCGAAGGGCGGGCCTGAGCCGACCGCGACGCGGAACACGCCAAGCCGGAACCACGCCCATCCCCAGCGAGCGCGAAGCTCGGAAGGTGTAGCCAATCAGTGTCAATAAGGTCATAATCGCCTGATGTAAATGGCGCTCGGAGCCTATACAGGCACTGCTGAGATCTGAACTCGGGATCTCCTGTGTACTGGACAGGCGCTATAACCAACTAAGCCAGCGCAACCTAAGAAGAGCCACTAAGGCTAAGAAGGAGAGGGAAAGGAAGAAAAAAAGACGCTGAGGCGTCCGCAAAGCCGCACATGCGGTGCAAGCAGAAACAGAAACTAAAGGCGCTGCGGTTAACAGTACAGATAAGAGCACGGCTCTGATCCCCGTTCCCAGTAAAGCACAGCCAAGCCATAAGCGTGTAAGGATACACTGAGGCCGCCATACACACAACCCCTCCCCCCCCTTCTTTTCCCCCTGGCTAAGGGGGGAACGAGGGAGGAAGGCGACCCGTTACATAGGGTCCACCGCTACATGGGGCAATGATGCGGGAGGGGCATCCCCTGAAGGCTCACCATCAGCCTTGACCGCCTACCCTATGGTGGGGGATTGCGGTAGAGCGTGGCTCCGTAAGCACACATGGTGCTGCCTACCTTCACCCGACCAGCACAACCCAGGCTGGGAGGCATATCACACAGAGGAGGGGTGGAAATAGTCCCACAGGGCCGCAGGCTGTAATAGCCCCGCTCACCTGCGAGAGAGTGATACTTCATTTTTTCGCAGTCAGCACTGCAGAGAAATCTGGGGATTTGTGGGAGGTCCTTGGGTATATGAAGTGCCGGGAGGAGCCTGTTTTTGCATGTCTGCAGTGAACAGCGCCATCTGGCGGAGGATTACCCACGTGTAAGTATTATATATGGAGCAGGATGTACTGTATGCTTAGAATATACTGTATATTTTTTTTTTTATTATTTATGCAGAATTATATGTGCAGGTCTGCCATTGCAGTGTCATTGTCACAGTGTTAAAACAATGTATTTTGAGAATACAGTACGTCCTGCTCCAGATTAGATTACTTACACTTGGGTATTACTCCACCAGATGGCGCTTGACTGCAGAGACATCGAAAATAGGCTCCTCCCGGCCCCTCAAATACCCAGGGACCTTCCACAATCCCCAGCATTGAAAAGCAGTTAAGGAGAAGCCGGGAGAATTAAAACAAACCCAAACTGGTAACTATAACAATGATAACAATCACCATACAGGGGATCCAAGATAATGCAAAACCAAGGGTGGGGTGGAGCAGGATGTACTGTATACTCATAATACCAATTCTATAGGCGAGTATTCACAGAATTGTATTATTCTTAGTATACAGTACGTCCTGCCCCAGATTAGATTACTTACACTTGGGACATCCAATAGCAGTGTCCATAAAGTAGGGTGGGGTCCCCAAAGGTAGCAGCAGACAGGTCATACCACTGCCGCCTGCAGAACCTTACGGCCAAAAGCAGCATCAGCTGAGGCCCTAACATCAACCTTGTAAAACTTTGAAAAGGTATGAACAGAAGACCAAGTAGCGGCCTTGCAAACTTGTTCAACAGAAGCCTGGTGCTGAAAAGCCCAAGAGGCACCAATAGCACGAGTAGAATGAGCAGTAAGGCGAAAGGGAGGATTCTTCCCCTTAGCAGAGTAGGCCTGACGGATCCATTTGCTGATAGTAGACTTGGCAGGAGCCAAACCCTTCCTAGGACCAGAAGGGACCACAAAAAGAGCATCAGTTTTTCTGAAAGGTGTAGTAGCCACCAGATAGTACTTAGACACCTAACCACATCCAAAGAATGCAAGACCCTCTCCTTAGCATTACTAGGATTAGGGCACAATGAAGGAAGAACAATGTCCTGATTCAAATGAAAGGCAGACACAACCTTAGGCAGAAAGTCTGGCTTGAAGCGAAACACCACCTTGTCCTGGTGTCTCTCAAAGTAGGGGGGCTGGATGGAAAGCGCCGCCAACTCAGAAACACGCCTAACAGAGGTGATAGCCACCAAAAAGACAACTTTGAGAGTAAGAACGGTCAGGGCAGTATCCTGCACAGGTTTAAAGTGGACCATCACCCTCCCGTGATCGGCCCAGGAATCTATAAGATTCCCAGGCCGATCACCTCCCTCCCCACGGGACATCCGAGATCGGGATGTCCCGCGGGGTGAAACCCCCCAAACACCCCAAATCCCCTTACCTTGCCTCCCTCGCGCCCCTCTAGACGTGCGCGCGCCCCCACCGGCCGTCTGTGAATGGCCGGCGCGGGCGCGTCAAGAGTGATGCGCGGGAGGCGGCGGCGGAGGAGCCGCTTGTCCGCGGCTGTCAAATCGCTTGTCCGTCGGCGCTGGGAGAGGTGCGTTTTTCGGGTGATCGGGGGGTTTCACACAGCGGGGCACCCCGATCTGGGTGCCCCACCGAAGTGGACCAAGACCCAGGATAGTCAAAATCCTGGGTGTTGGTCCACTTTAAAGGGAGCACCCTGCAAGGCTGACAAAACCAAGTTCAAATCCCAAACAGGCACCATAGGCTTACGTGGGGGACGCACATTAGTAATCCCCTGGAAAAAAGTCCTGATCAGAGAATGCTGAGCAAAGGACTTCTGGAAGAAAACAGCCAGGGCAGAAACATGACGCTTCAGATTACGGAGTTAGAGCCCCATCTCCAAGCCATGCTGCAGGAACTCCAGTATCCTGGGAATAGAGAACACACGACAGGGAAGAGACTTAGACTCACACCAGTCAATGTAGGCACGCCAAACCCTGTAGTAAATGGAAGAAGATTTGTTCCTAGCCTTTATCATGGTATCAACAACAGAGGTAGACAGTCCCTTCTCCATCAAGATGGAGGTTTCAGCAGCCAGGCAGTCAAAGCCAGAGTTTGTAAATTGGGATGGCGTAGTGAGCCCTGAGTGAGCAGATCTGGCACCCTGGGTGTACTGATCTACTGCCAGCTGCACCACGTATGCGAACCACACTCTTGGCCACCTGGGGGCCACCAGAATTGCTGGCACCCCCTCCAGAACAATCTTGCGCAGAACCCTGCCCAACAGGGGGAATGGAGGAAAGACATACAGAAGCTGAAAGTCCTGCCATGACATTGCTAGCGCATCCGTGGACAAAGGCCAGAGGATCTTGGGACAGGGAGACAAAGGCCGGGAGCTTGTGATTGTGACAGGACACAAACAGATCCACATCTGGTTGGCCCCAACGATGACACAGAGATTGAAACACCCTGTCGCAGAGGGACCATTCTCCCAGGCGAGAGGTCCCCCTGCTCAGAGAGTCTGCCTGCAGATTCTCCACCCCCGGGATGTACACAGCTGATATGCAGGGAACATTGGCCTCCGCACAGGCCAGGATCAGAGACACTTCCTGGAGGGCCCTCTTGCTCCGGATCCCTCCCTGATGATTGATGTAGGCAACTGCTGTCTGGTTGTCCGAGCGCACCTGAACAGGCAGGCCCCGAAGGTGATGAGTCAACTGAGTCAGAACCAACCTGATCGCCCGCAGTTCCAGAACGTTGATAGGTGTGTGGGCCTCCCGAGGGCCCCACCTCCCTTGGAACTGCAGGGACTTCCAGAACCCCCCCCCCCCAACCTGACAGACTGGCATCCGTGGTGACCGTCTCCCAGGAGGGGGTCAGAAAGGATCTGCCCCCCCCAACAGGTTCCTGGAGTCCAGCCACCACGAGAGGGACCGCTTGACCAGGGGGGAAAGTGCAAAGACCCGGTCCAGGGACACAGGATCCTTGTCCCATACTGAGAAGAGGTGGAGTTGCAGAGGCCTCAAGTAGAACTGAGCATAAGGGACCGCCTCGAAGCACGCCACCATCAGGCCCACCAACTTCATCCCCTGCCTGATGGAGGGATGAGGACAAGATAGCAGGAACTGGACATGCACAATCAGTCTGTCCACCTTCTGCTGAGGAAGAAAAATCCTTGCCTGAACTGTATCCAGATTCATTCCCAGGAATGGAGTCACCAAGGAGACAGAAGACTTGGGATGGTTGATCACCCAGCCAAATGGCTCCAGAGTGGACACTACCAGCTGAGTATCCAACTCTGCCTGATGTAGGGACTGGGAAGTGATGAGAATGTCGTCCAGGTAGGGCAGCACGCGGATGCCCTGAGACCTGAGCAGAGACATCACTCCTGCAAGCACCTTGGTGAACACTCTGGGAGCTGAAGTGAGACCAAAGGGCAATGCCACAAATTGGTAGTGCTGATCCTCCAGAGCGAACCTGAGGAACCTTTGATGACCTGGAAACACAGGAATATGAAGATAAGCATCTTTGATGTCCACAGACGTCATGAAGTCCCCTGGACGCAGGGAACTGATGGCAGAGCGCAGAGTTTCCATGCGAAAACGCCTGCACCTGACAAATTTGTTGAGGATCTTCAAGTCCAGGATGGGCCTGACTGACCCATCTTTTTTGGGCACGGTGAAGAGGTTGGAATAGAAGCCCTTGCCCCTTTCTCCTAAAGTGACCTGGCAGATGACCCCCAGCTCCAGAAGGCTTCGCACCGCCTGCACTAGAGCCTAAGCTGACACAGGGTCCTGAGAAATACGGGATCTGATGAATCTTGGGGGGGGCAGGCAGCAAACTATCTTGTAACCGGAGGACACTACCTCCTGAATCCACTTGTCTGAGACATGAAGCCTCCAGACGTGAGAAAAAGTGCTGAAGCCGTCCCCCCCACCTGGATGGGTGAGGGCGCCCCTTCATGCCTGAGGGGGCTTGGGAGAGGACTTAAGCTTGGAGCCCCAGGAGGAGCCAGGGCGTCCACGTCCTCTGCCCCTACCCCAGAAGTCTCCTCGGGCCCCAGTAAGGGAAACCCCCCTCCCTTGTCTAGCACCACGGTAGGGGGAGGAAAAAGAGCCCTGACCCCGAAAGGGCCGAGACTGCCGCCTGCGCTGGGGTAACCTGCCTCCCTTAGCCAACAGGTCCAGGCGGTCCCCAAACAGTCGTAGTCCTTTGAAGGGAAAACCAGTGAGGGCCTTCTTGGCAGCGTTGTCAGCAGCCCACTGGCGCAGTCACACATTCTAATGGTGTCATCCAAGGCAGAGAGGACATAAGTCCCAAACCATCACCACGAGAGAGTGCATTAAACTCCTCACTAGAGGAGCAGGGTCCTAATAGCCACAGCCATAATGGCAGAGGCACAGACCGGGCGCAGCGCCGTCCCCACACATGCAAAGGAATGGGATGCCAGCTGATCAATGTGCCGGTCCTCAGCATCCCGCAGCGTAGTAGAGTCAGGGGAATGCATGACAGAGGTGTTAGATAACCCTAGGACCGGGGCATCCACCTCAGGAGGGGATGACCAACACTTCACTACATCAGCAGGAAAGGGATACCTCTTATCCCAACTCTTAGGTACACCGGGAAGCCTGCTGGGGCGCTCCTATTCCTTGAGCACAAGATTATTAAAATGGGCTTGCTCAGGAAATTCCAAACGTGACTTAGCAGTATGAAACAATTCCCCCTGTTGCATGGGGGCCGCAACCGGGGGAGAAAGACAGAACCTCAAAAATCTGAGCCAACAGCCTATCAGTATCATCTGGGGCCCAGGGGTCAGAGCCAGAATCGTCATGACCCCTGGGCCTCTCATCAGATGACTACGAGTCAGAGAATAACTCCCCTTCTTCCAAAGGGGTATAGCCAGACAGTTCCAAAAACTCATCAGCTTCCATAGGGAAAAGAGTGACATCAGGCGTTAAGTGCCGCTTTTTTGCCTTACGCGCCAAGGTATTAGCAAGCAACTTCTCAACACTAGCCAGTCTGGAAGACACATCAGGCTGAGAATCCCACTTGTATGCAACTCAATGGGAGTGAGATTTAAGCTTGGGGGAGTAGGTGAAGCCAATACAAGGCGCAGGCCCAGCCACTGGAAAACCAGGCTGCAGCGCAAGCACCTGCTGGGCACAAGGTACACAGACCCGCACATTGTCAGCGCTAATAGGGGACACCCCACAAGCTACACACAGCCGGGCTTGGCCCGAAGGAACCCCGAGCACATTATCCTGAGACGCCTCCATATGGTGATTATAGCGGCACAATAGGCCGATAGGGATTGACACTATAAAAGCAACCTGGGATGCCCCAATAACCCGCTAGGGAAGAGGGAGTAACTAAACACTAGGCCTCACAAGTTAAATGACTAAATAGAGGGAGTAGGGCCGGGAGAAGCCAATAAGGTTCTGCCCGCCTGAAAGACATAAGCAAAAGGGAACCGTGACATGTAAATGACAATGGTAAATAAAGCCACCCGCGAGGGCACTCACGGACCGCGGTAGGTAGATGCCAGTCACGTAGCAGCCGAAAAAATGGCGCCGGATATACCTCGAGGGCCGGGCCGCAGGGACAGTGACACGAAACGCGCCAAACGCGGGCCCTGCCCCCCCCTGATGTAACGCCGCTGCCAAGCTCGGAACACAGTGGAAGCCCGCACGCGCAATTTTGAAAAAGACAACCAGTGCAACCAAGTCAGCGCAGCGACTGACACCAACCATAAAAACATAATACAGTGAAGCACAAAGGCAAATACACATACACACACCCTCCCCCGAGGGCTACAAGGGAGAGCGAGGGAGGACAGCGGCCACTTAACAGGACCCACCGACAGACAGGGGCAATAGGGTGGGAGGGGCCATCCCATAGAGGCTCACCATATGCCTATACCGCCTACCCTTTGGTGGGGGATTGCGGTGGAGCAGCGCTCTTAAGCTGCTGCCTACCATCACCCGACCAGCGCAGCCAAGGCTGGAAAGCAAATTACTAATGGAACGGGTGGGAATAATCCTACAGGGGCGCAGGCTAATAGCCCCGCTCACCTGCGAGAAGAGAGAACCATCTTCTTGTCCTTCGCAGTCCAGACTGCAGAGAAGATCTGGGGATTGTGGGAGGTCCCTGGGTATTTGAGGGGCCGGGAGGAGCCTCTTTTCGATGTCTCTGCAGTCCAGTGCCATCTGGCAGAGTAATACCCAAGTGTAAGTAATCTAATCTGGAGCAGGACGTACTGTATACTAAGAATATATGGTATGGAGTGCCGGATGCACTTAAATGGAGCTTCCTAACGCTCCCTGCAGCGTTGTACTGTTAGATGTAGCGTAGTCTTGGGCGCTATGACCTCAGGACACCACCTAGTGTTCTCCATTGGCTCTGACGTGAATCAGGGAGAGCGCTTCTACAGCACCCACCACACATCACATTCATCAATGCTGGACAGGATAGTACAGCACCACTTGTCCGCCCGCTAAGCTAGGTTATACACGCCTGACCCCTGCTCACAGCGTCTTCTAAGCACCGCTACATAGACGCTCACATGGCGCTATTCTTAAATTAGCCTCTTTATTTTCCACGACAACATGGAACCTATCCACATTTCCAGAAGCACAAAGACCTGCATAAATACTGTATAACAGTTTAATTGGGCAGAAAATTTGCCAGATCTAAACTCTGTTCTTAGTCTATAAAGTGTTATCATGAGGGGGGCTTCCATAACACCTAAGTATTCACACTGGCTGATCGCCTCTATGCCACGCCACATTGATGCCAAACAGGCACTGACCAAGTATCAATTGACTTCACTGTACATCATTTTTATTAGGCAAAGATTAGGGTTGAAAATAAATATTCTTATATTCTGGGATACTAAATTTTGGGTTTACATTCACTGTAGGCAATATTCAACCATCAAAAGATATGAATGCATGATATAGAACAATGTATGTGATGAATCTATAAACTATATTTCTCACTTTTGAATTGGATTAAAAATCATTTGAGAGTCTAAATTATTTAGATGCACCTCTGTACACAAACCATAAATGGCAAGCTTTTGCAGTTGCCCGTGCATTTTGCCATTCAGAGCTCTGTTGCTTAATAGGGGTGGGGGAAGGAACAATGAACTGCTCTGTTTTGGAAGCCATGTGTTGGAAAGGCAACATCTGTTGGAGCAGGCTCTGTGCACATGGTCATCCTTTGTCAGCAAGAAGTGAACAGGAAGTTAACTGCACAGCATCTGGGGCCAGCGTATGATTCCCAGCCACACGACAAGGGCAAACTTACTCTGGATCTGCCAGCTTCTATGAGAAGCCCATCTTCCTTGTACATTATTTTTCCCTAAAGTAGAGACTGGTTACTTCTGAAGTTTTCAGGGGGTTGTGCACCTTTTTGTATCTGCTGCTGGGTTCAGGTGGAAGGCAAACAAATGGGGTTTTTCTAGGACTATGCCTTGCCTCTTTCAGTAATTATCCAATGTGCATACATTCAACATACAAGACAATCGCATGCAAACAATTCACAGATTAATTTTTTCACAATTTTCATGGTAGATTTCCCTTCATTGCCTTTCACATCTGTTATTGGTTCAGTTTGTAGCAAGTAGCAAATATAGCCTTCAGTTTTAGCAAGTAGTTAGGTACCAGTTAGTGTAAACGCATTTTGCACTGTTAGTGCTTCATCAGTACACTTGGAAGTTTGGGAGTGACTAGTCTGGTCTGGTGATGACCTATAGGCCAAGTCTCCTCTTAGGCAAGGCATAGTCCTAGAAAAACCCCATTTATTTGCCTCCCACCCAAACCCACCAGCAGTTGCAAAACAGGTGAAGGTGCACTACCCCCTTAAAACTAGTGTAAAAGTTCAGGGTTCTATGACCTTGCACAACGTAATCTCAAGTGGAGTTGACCCCTAGAGAAGGAGGGTATGCCCCAAAAGCACCACCTCCCTCCCCTCCCTCATATACTTGTGTAGATTGCAACTCTTCAAACTCTGCATGTTCAGCACCCCCAAAATTGCCTAAATCAGGTTGTCTTTCAAGATTGGAGTGTACTTCTGCATCTGGAGAGACAATGCAGACCTAGAAGTCACCACCTCTACCGGATGCTCCCGATGGGGATGCACTGGTGCCCTAAGCTACTATGTGTACTACTGAATGGGCATGCAATATCTGGGCAACCGGAATGCATGTTGCACAATGGCCACTAGAAAAAGAAAATTCATAATATTCTACAATGCAACAATTTCTTCTTTTCTCCAGCACCTGGTATTGTGGAGCCAAAAAATAAGGATACGGCTTGACTGAAAATAACTGTTAAGACAGCCAAACAAATTATAGGTGCCCCCTTCCACTACAGTCCTTCTAAAATAGTGGTCTCCTGGGCCAACTAATCTGACCACAACCACTCTCTTCCACTGAAATCTAGAAGATCCACTTGCAAAACCACAGAAACAGCTTTGACCCTATTGCTCTCAACACTCCTAAACAATCTGATCAATCATGATGCTACCTCACCCCAAAAATAGGCAGATGGGTAGAGGATGCATGTACAACATGTTTACTGATTGTAATGATCCACTTTGGTCCTACTGCCAACCCCCCAGTGAACAGCCACAAGAAACCTGTGTGTAATCTTGTGTCTGTACTTGCCAAAAAAATCTAGCTTCAGGGATTAGATCAAATCACTTCTAGCCTTACAAAAATACAATTCTGTGAAGTACGCACCTGTAGAATTGATATTATTTGTATACAGTACGTCCTGCTTCAGATATAGTACTTACACTTGGGTTATCCTCCGCCAGATGGCGCTGCACTGCAGACACATGCAAAAACAGGCTCCTCCCGGCCCTCAAATACCCGGGGACCTCCCACAAATCCTCAGCATTGAAAAGCAGTGAACAAGAAGCCGGGAGAATTAACCACCAAAAACTGGTAACTATAACAATGGTAACAATCACCATACAGGGGATCCAGAATAATGCAAAAAAACAGGGTGGGGTGGAGCAGGACGTACTGTATACAAATAATATTATACAGGTGAGTACTTCACAGAATTGTATTATTCTTAGTATACAGTACGTGCTGCTCCAGATATAGTACTTACACTTGGGACATCCAATAGCAGTGTCCATAAAGTAGGGTGGGATCCCCAACAAAAACGACAACAACAGACAGTTTAAAACCACTGGCACCTGCATAACCATACGGCCAAGACAGCATGAGCTGAGGCCCTAATATCAACCTTGTAAAACTTAGTAAGGTATGAGCAGAAGGCCAAGGTAGTGGCCTAGCCAACCAGTTCAACAGAAGCCTGGTGCTGAAAAGCCCAAGAGGCGGGGGGCGTGGCCGGCTATGGGAGAGTGAGGACGTGCTCAGCTTGGGCTCCCGCTGGCCGTCCTGGAAAAGCATACAAATCCTGGGATTTCCCACCTGCTTAACATCTAACACGCCATGGTTAAGAAGCGGAGGGGTGCCAAAACACCCTCAAACAACCGGAGCCGCAAGATTAGCACTTACCTGGACCGGAGCAACGTGGCGGGCCGTGAGAGCGCCCCATCCGGGCTGCTGATGCCTCCCCTGACCGTCGGAGCGGCCGAGATCGCGGGGCTGCGGGGTCCCTCTCACCATCGGGGACCCCCGCTGTGGCCCGGGACGCCAGGGCTCTGAGCTGTCCCCCCTCGCTTGTCCCGTCGGGGGCGAGAGAAGACGGAGCTGCGGGGAGCGCCGCGGCGGCTGTGAGAGTGTCGGCGGGGACCGGCGTGCGGCTGGAACGGAGGACGGGGGAAAGCCTCCCCTCCGTCAGCGGTGACGGCTTGGAGAGACACGGGCGCGGAGGCTGGCATGGACGCTCTGCAGAGGACGCCACCCCTGGGACAGCACATGCGGAGGTGAGGGGAGAGGAGAGATGCCCCCCCCCCCCGCGAGGGCATGCTGGAGAGACGGACCTGGCCTGAGGCAGGAGGGATGTCACCGGCGAGCCCAGGTATGTCTCAGATGAGCTGCCCAAGCCCTGACATGAGCCCTTCTTCCCCTCGCTGCGGGGCACACATGGGTGGGACTGGGGCCATGGCGGGATCCCCCTGCCGGTCTTCGGTGGCCACCCCCTCCCCGCCATCTTGGCAGGAGCCGACGGACCCTGGGTTAAGTCCTGGCCCGGACCTCACCCAACCCACAGAAGAACCTCTCCCTCGGGATGACCTGATCCCTCCTCAAGCCCACAGACATGGGACAGTTGCACTCTCCCCCCCGTGCTCCTCAGCTAAGAGACAGGCGGATGAGGCTTGGCTTGGGATGCCCCCTACCCCAACCCAGTGGCAGAGAAATGCTCCACCGGGGCCTGCCTGGCCATGTGACCGGCCGACGGCGAGAAGGGGGGGAATAGTGACACCAAATCCATATGATGGGGCGGGCGCTCCCATTGTCGCGGGTCCTGGCCGGTCCCCAGTGCCTGGGGTCTCGGGATGCCCCCGGGACTCCTCTCAGTGCGACCCCGCTGGGGTGAGAGCAGCGCACCAACTCCAGAGTGATACCCCCTGCGTTGCCTACGTGCCCCAGGCGGCGCTTCATCCCTCATTGGATCCAGTCCTTGCGGCCCTGAAGTCAGAGCTAAAAATGTTACCTACCAGAGATGACCTAGAATCCTTCATCCTGAGGGTGGAGGGCGCCTTTAAAAAGGATATCTCGGATCTGCAGCAGGCGGTGGGCAATCTTGATACCAGAGTCGACTCGCTAGAGCAATTTCGGGCTGCGACCACCCAGAGGCTGGAGGCGATGGAGAGAGATCTGGCCCATCAGAAGGCAGTTGCGCAGGCGGCGGTTCTGCACCTAGATGACCTAGAAAATAGGAGCCGACGCAATAACATCCGTGTTAGAGGTCTCCCCGAGGCGACGGGCCCAGACCAGCTTCGCCCTACCATAATCGGCATTTTCAACGACATACTTCGCCGCCCGCCGGATACCGAGATAGTGATAGACCGCGTACACCGGGCCCTTGGTCCCAGACCTGCAGACCCATCCCGCCCACGCGATGTCATATGCCGCCTGCACTATTATGCTGTGAAAGAGGACATCCTGGCAAAGGCTTGGGAGCAGGGCCGAATATGCTTCGATGGGGCCCCTCTGCAGCTGTTTCCGGACGTGTCACGTAGATCCCTCATGATGAGGCGAGTCCTGAAGCCATTGCTTTCCAAGATACGGGACTGTGGGGGCTCCTACCGCTGGGGCTACCCCTTTCATCTTGTGGTCCGCAAGAACCAACGCTCCTTCACCGTGAAAACCCACGCGGACCTGTCGGGCTTGTTCGCCTTTCTGGACTCCCCCCCGATAGAGGTCCCGGACTGGAGAGACATCTCGCTTCCTGTGGGTCCCTTGCAGCCCCCGGAGGGCCAGCCGCAGAGGATTCGGGGGCCGAGAGGTGGGGGGACGGCTCGCGGCAGGCTTGTCGTGGGCCCATCCAGAGACCCCCGGCGTGGGGCCAATGAAGATTAGACGTGCCTTGCCGATACCGCTGATATCCTTGCATGGAACGATGCCTTGATAATCACAACCTGTCTCTTATTTAGAATTGTGAACTTTTCAACGTTTTTCTCTTGAATGTGTTTGCTTGCTCTGGCTGGCTCGGGCTCGCTGGACTGTCCCCCCGTATGCTCTGGCGATTGGCGGAGTGCGGGACCGGGGCTGGCGCCCTCGGGTGCAGCATCCTCTTCCCCCTCAGTGGTCAGTCCGCCGAGCTGGACACAGTCGCCGGATTTGGCGTGGTCCCTTATGCGGGGGCGGACCAGATGAGCCACGAGTCTCCGCCATGCTTGCTTAAGCTGCGCTTGGGCGCTCATGCGGTCCTGGTTGCCCACTTTGCGATCGGTTGCGCTTAGCTGGTCGGCTGCCCGGGCGACGCGTATTTCTGCCACCGGGCCCCCGACTACCGGCCGCCGGGGTTAGACGTATTTAACTATTGGCTGTGTACTTAACTATCGTTTAAAAAGTTTTTGTGGGTACTTCCCTGCGACGGAGACCTCCGCCGACAGTACGGTCGGCGGGGGCTCCCCCAGTAGGTCAGCAGCAGGGACGGCCGGGGGACCCTCCCTCTGTCTCTCAGACCCGTTTCGCCCCCACCATAGGCCTGAACCCCTGGGCTCCCTTGGGCGACGTTTTGGTTGCCTGGGGTGCCTAGGGTTCGATTCTGGGAAAGAAGGTATTCTTCCCACTCTTAGATTCTCCCCGATTTCCCCCCCTTCTCTTTTTTCTTTGTTACGTAAATTTCACCCTTTACGCCCCAGTTGGGTGTTTGCCCCTCCTCAGTGTGACTCCCTTTGTCTAGTGTGCCTGTCGATTTTTGTGTTCCTGGTGTATTTACCCCCCCCCCCTCCCTCTGCATCCCCTCCCCGTCTTTCCTCCCCTCCCCACTTGTCCCTCTTGTGGGTTTGGGGCCCACCCCCCCCTGGTGTCGTTGCCTGTTGAGTCAGGGGTGACATCAATTGGCTTAAAATGGCTAAAGTCCAATGTACGTCCTTGAATGTAAAGGGCCTGAACTCCCCCGTTAAGCGGTCCGCCGTATTGAGCGAGCTGCGGCGGTTGGGGGCGGGGATCGCCTTCCTCCAGGAGACCCACCTTAAGGAGGGGAGAGTGCATAATCTATCCAGCCGCCACTTCCGCCACCAGTACCATGGCTTATCCCCTGATTCCAAGTCAAGAGGGGTAGCCATCGTCCTGGCGGGTCACCTCCCCTGGACAATGGAGGAGGTGATCCATGACACTGAAGGTAGATACCTCTTTGTGCGGGGCACTCTTTATACTCAGAAGGTGACGCTGGCGACCTGTTATGGTCCAAGCTCGAACCAAGCCAAGTTCCTGAGGTCTTCCTTGGAGAGGTTGGCGGAGTTTGCTACCGGCATTCTCCTCCTGGGAGGCGATTTCAACTGTGTTCTAGACCCCCAACTCGACACCTCCAGGGGGACCTCCAGTGTTCCCTACTCAGCTTTGAGGAGAATTAAAGCCCTCCTGTTCGAGCATCAACTCCTAGATGTATGGCGGATCGTGAACCCTAGAGCAAGGGATTACACTTACTTCTCCCCCCCTCACAACACTTACTCGCGTATTGACTGGTTCCTGGTCCCCCACCGTTTCGTGCATCTTATATCGCGGCCCTCCATAGGCTCAATTTCAGTCTCCGATCACGCTCCCATTTCTATCATTTTGTCGATCCCGGACTCCCCCCCCCCCCCCCCATCGGGACACTGGAGGCTTAATAGCTCCCTCCTCCAGGACCCTGACTTCAGGGCGGAAATTTTGGTCGGCAATCACCGAATTTTTCTCGGTAAACGACACCCCCGATGTTCCTCGCCTATCACAATGGGAGGCCCACAAGTGTGTGATTCGTGGCCTGCTGATTAGAAGGGGTGCGTACCTTAAAAAGGAGAGGGAGAAACAGACTGCCCGCTTGTTGCAGGAGATTCGGAGCCTGGAAACCCGGCACAAACAATCTCTGGACCCCGCTGAGGGTGCAAGACTAGCTGAACTCCGAGAGGCCCTTCGGGATGCGAGTTTCGTGAAGGTTAGGGGCCAGATAGCTAGATGCCGTAGGTTTTTCTACGAATTCAGCAACAAATGCGGTAGAGCCTTAGCTAGAGCTCTGCGGGGGCAGCGGGCTAGAAACTTTATCCCTAGCATACTTGACTCGGGCGGTACCAGACACCACAACATAGGAGACATTGCTAAGACCTTTAGGGACTTTTACGGCGATCTGTATAATCTCCCGCAAAATAAGTCTCAGGCTCACTTACAAAAAATTAGGGCATATATCCGGAAATCGGGCCTTCCCCGCATCGAACGGCGCGTGGCGGAGGCTCTGGAGGAGGAGATTGACGCGGGGGAATTTACGAGGGCCATCAAAGGAATGAAGCCCGGAAAGGCCCCCGGCCCAGATGGCTTTAGCTTGGAGTATTATAAGGACCTGGCGGGCATTTTGGGCCCCCACTTTATTTCGTCCTTTAGCTCCTTGAGCGATGGAATCCTCCCCCCGCGCGATACCCTCCGAGCTAGCATTGCAGTCATCCCTAAACCAGGTAAGGACCCAGCACAGTGCGGCAGTTATAGGCCCATATCCCTGTTAAACTGCGACCTCAAGATTTATAACAAAATCCTGGCGGACAGAATAGCTCCTCTCCTCCCGGACCTCGTACATTGGGATCAGGTGGGCTTTGTTCCGAATTGCGAGGGAAGAGGCAACACGACAAGAGTTATGGGGGTGATTCACCACGCGCAGCGGATGGGGGGGGCTGCGCTGCTTCTCTCCACGGATGCCGAGAATGCCTTTGATCGGGTGAGCTGGGCCTTCCTAAAGGAGACCCTTAGGCACATCGGGCTGGGCGACAAGATGCTTCGCCGGGTCCTGGCCTCATACACCCGCCCCTCGGCGTCCATGGTGGTGAACGGCCTGCCCTCTCAGGCTTTCCAGCTATTCAATGGAACGCGGCAGGGCTGCCCACTGTCCCCGCTTATTTTCATTCTTACGCTGGAGCCATTCCTTCGGCTGATCAGACGAAAGGTGGACGTTGCGGGCGTGAGGATAGGTGGGACCGAGCACAAGGTGGCGGCGTACGCTGACGACCTGATGTTCTTTCTTACAAAGCCAGAGGTCACCCTGCCGAACTTGCTTGCAGAGCTTAGGAGCTTCCAGGAGGTCGCCAATTATAAAATCAACTTCCAAAAATCTTCCGCTCTGAACATTAATATCCCCGCAGAGAGACTGAGCCACATCATGAAAAATTTCCACTTTAACTGGGAGCGGGAGGCTGTTACGTATCTGGGCACGCGGATCCCTTCCAAACTTCAAGAAACGTTCGCATTGAATTTTCCCCCAATGTTAAAAAGGCTGGAGGAAGACCTCCGGAAATGGAACAGGGGAGTCTTTTCTTGGTTTGGAAGGGTGAGTGTCGTCAAAATGAACATCCTCCCCAGGGTACTGTATTTGTTCCAGGCCCTCCCAATAGATGTCCCTTCTACCTTCTTTAAACAACTCACGAGGATGTGCGCCAGGTATGTCTGGGCTGGTCGGGCCCATCGCATGGCGACTTCCCTCTTGACGGTCTCCAAAGCTAGGGGGGGGTTGGGCTTGCCGGATTGGAGGTGCTATCACGCAGCGGCCCACCTGAGCCGAGTTATTGACTGGTGCCGACACTCCGCCTTGAAGCAGTGGGTCCAGTTGGAACAAGCTGCTTCCCCCTGCCCCCTCTCGGGTTTACCATGGGTCCCGCTGAATAGACTTCCACAGCTAAACAAGCACCCTACAATTGGCCCGTCCAGGAGAGTGGTGGATAGATTCTTTTCAAGGCCGGGCCTCTCCCCCGGGCAGTCCCCCCTGGCGCCGGTCCTGGGCCACCCCGACTTCCCGGTGGAGATAGCCGGGGGCCCCTTTAAAGCTTGGATTCAGCAGAACTGCTTCAGAAGGCTTCATATGCAGGCCGGGGGCGAGTGGAGGAGACCGGAGGCTCTAGTCGAGGACCTCTCACTCAGACCCATCACGCAGTTACAGACCCTACAGCTTCTGCATTATCAGCGGTCGGTTGGGTCTGCGGCTGACGCGACTAGACGCCCAACACAATTTGAGCAGACCTGCCTAGGGGTCGGTCACTTTCGGGGAGCCTTGTCATACTCGTACTCGTTACTGGTGGAACCTCCAGACGACTTTGTTCCACCCTACGTGAGGGGCTGGGAGAAGGAACTGAACAGAACCTTTACGGATGAGCAGAGGAGTGCCATGATTCAGTTGGCGCATAAGAGCTCCATCTCCTGCAAGTACCAGGAGACTACTTTCAAAATACTTTCCCGCTGGTACCGTGTCCCGGCACGCCTGGCAGCTATGTTCCCTTCCTCCTCCCCCCTCTGCTGGAGGTGCATGCGAAGTAGAGGGACTATGCTGCATGTTTTTTGGGAGTGCGAGGGGTTGGCCGGCTTTTGGAGGGGGGTGAGGGAGGTCGTCAGGAAACTGACGGGGGTTGACCTGGGAGAGGATCCCGCGTGCTACCTGCTTAACTTGGCCCCAGCCTCTATGGGACTGAGGCGTAAATCCCTCCTTGCCCCACTGCTGAGTGCTGCCAGATCGTGCATACCAGCCAAATGGAAGTCCACAGACCCCCCCCCCCACCACAGCGCAGTGGCTGGCCACTGTCCAGGAGATTTGTAGGATGGAAGAACTCACTGCTTCACTTAAGGGGACTCATGAAAAGCACAGACGGATTTGGCAGGAGTGGGATCGCTTCACCTTCTCGTCAGACTTCCCCCTCTACACGTAGCATGGCGTGGATGGGCTTCTGGTGGGGTGGCCTCTCCGCCCCTCCCCTTCTCTCCTTGTACCTACACAGTCCTCTCCCTCCCGTCTCTTCCTTGATTGTGTCCGTCTCGTTTAACCCCCTTTCCCCTCCTCCTCCCCGTTACTTACTCCAGAATGGTTCGGTTTCGCTTTGTTGTTATACATTTTGAAAGGAAAAATGGAGGCGCGGGTTGCAGCAGATAAAGTATGCCACTGAACGGGGCCGCTGCCCAGGGTCTTGAAGGTGAGGGGCCTACTCTGGCCCAGTACCTCTATCGTCTGGTTTCTTGACTGCGCATTGTCATCATCAAGCGACCCCGCTCATGTTTAGCTCCATGTTTAGATATATGTTTATGTACGCATTGTTACATGTATACACCAGTGGCACTGCGTTGCCAAGCACTGTAATTTTTGCACTGTAACTCTCGCTTCCTTCAATAAAAACATTTAATAAAAAAAAAAAAAAAAAAAAAGAAAAGCCCAAGAGGCGTCAAAGCACGAGTAGAAAAAGAAAGCGAAAAGGAAGATTCTTCCCTTTGCTGGAATAGGCCTGAGTAACAGCCTGATGAATCCAATCGCCAACAGTAGACCTGGCAGAAGCCAAAAGACTCTACCAAGTACCAGAAGGAACATCCATTAAAGTAATAACCAGGGCCAAAGCCGCCCAACTCCCCGAGAGCAGACGAGATCGGGCACAATCAGGATGTAATGACCATAGGTCCCAAGGAACATCAGTTCTCCTAAGAACACAGTGACTACCAAGGAAAAGCTTCTAACACCTGTTCAAGGAATGCAGAACCCTTTCCTCAGCGTTGCTAGGAAAAAGGCACAGCAGGAATAACAATATCTCGAATCAATGAACATAAGACACCACCTGAGGCAGAGAGTCCGGCTTCAGGACTGGTGTATCTCAAGGAATGGGGGCTAGGTAGACAGAGCCGCCCGCTAACACACGCCTGACCAAGGTAACAGTCACCGGGAGGACAACCTTGAGGGTAAGAACAGCCAGACAGCATCCTGAATAGGACCAAAGGGACAAAAACCCTGCAAGCAGACAGAATGAAATTCAATTTCAAATCCCAGCAGGGACCATAGGATTACATGGGGGACGCACATGAGTACCCCCTGAAAGAAGTCTTAACCAAGGAAGACTGATCCAGAGACTACTAAGGCAAGGTGGACAGGGCAGAACCTGACCCATCAGAGTACTGAGTTGGAGAACCAACCAAATCATGCTGAAAACAACACTAGAACCCTGGGAACCGAGAACGCCCAACAGGGAAGATACCTAGGCTCACACTAATCAATATGGGTATGCCATACCCTGTAACAGACAGAAGAAGAAGAGGAAGAAGCTTTCTCCTAGCCTTCCCATAGTCTCAATCACCGAGACAGATAAGCCTGTCTCCATCAATATGGGTATTTCAGCAGTCAGGCCGACTAGGCCATAGACTGTAGATTGGAGTGACATAAAGGGAGCCCTGAGTGAGCAGAGCTGGCACTCCTGACAAAAGGTACAGAAAACTACTGTTCTCGATATCATGTCTGCAACTACACTCTATTAGGGCACCTGGGGAGCCGCCAGAATCACTGGTCCCCTTACCAGAGCGATCTTGCGCCGAACCCTGCCCAGCAGGGGAATGGAGAAAAGACATACAGAACCGAACGTCCAGTCATGACGTTACTAAGGCATCCAGACCACTGCCAGAGGATCCTGGGACAGGGAAACAAAGGGCAAGAGCCTGTGATAGTGACAGAACACAAACAGATCCACAACTGGTTGGACCCCATAGTGACACAGGGATTAGCACATCCTGTCGCAGAGGGGCTCCACTGGAGCTAATATCACTGATATGCAGGGAACATTGTCTCCACCCAGAAAAGGAACAGACACTTCCTGGATGGTCCTCCTGCTCCAGGCCCCTCCCAATAAATAATGCAGGACACTGTCGTCAGACAGACCGAGCGCCCCCAAACTGGCAGGCCCAGAAGGGAAGTAGTCAAGCGAGATAGAACCATCTGAAAACGCTCACTGTTTAAAACATCAATAGGCGTAAGGACCTTCTAAGGACCCCACCTCCCCCAGAATCGCAGGGAGTTTCAGAAGAAACCCTCCCCCTTCAACCTGATAGGTTGGCATCCATGGCGGCCGTTTCCAGGAAGGGGCAAGAAGGAACTGCCCCCAGACAGGTTCCTTGAGTTCATCCATTCCAAGAGAAAGCCTTCTTACCAGGCGGGAAGACCCACAGACCCTGCTCCAGGGATGCTGGATCCTTGTCCTGTATTAACAATAGAAGTCGCAGAAGGGCCCAAGGGGAACTGAGCATAAGGGACCTCTTCCTAGCAAGCACCAACGGGCCCACCAGCTGCATCCCTGCCTGGTGAAGGGACCGGGACAGCAATGAGGTACTGAGCCCATGTGACCAGATTGCCCACTTTATTGCTGAAAAGGGGAGATTCTGGTTTGAACCTAATCCAGATTCATACTCAGTAATGGAGTTTCCATTTAAGGGGACAATGAGGACTTGGGGTGATTAATCACCCATCCAATTGACTCCCAATGGACACCACCAGCCGGGTATCCAACTTAGCCTGACGTAGAGATTGGGAAGTGAGAAAAGACGTCCAGATAGGTCATCGCGCGGACGCCCCTTGGTTTCATCAGAGACATCACCACCGTCAGCACCTGAGTGAGCACTCTGGGAGCTGAAGAGAGGCCAGATAACAAGGCCACAATTAGCAGTGTTGGACTACCAACACGAACCTGAAGAGCCTCAGTGTCCTGAAGGCACAGGGATGTAAACATAAGCATTTTAGAGCTCCCCAGACGGCAAGAAGCCCACTGGGCGCAAGGTGCTGATGGCCCATCTCAGAGTTCCCATGCAGAAACTGCCTGTAATTAGAGAATTGCTGTGAATCCAGAATGGGCCGGCCCGACCCATCCTTTTGGGGGCCTGTGGAAAGGTTGGTGTAGCGGCGCCTGCCTCTGCCTGTTACGGGCAATCTGCAAGAGATCCTCCGACCTCGCAAGCCTGTATGGCCTGTGCCAACAACTGAACAGCGGTAGGGACCAGGAGTACCTGGGACCTGATAAAACTGGGGAATGCCGCGCAGCAAATTCTATCTTGTATCTGGAGGACGCAACCTCCTGAAGCCACCAGTATGAGGCGTAAAGCCTCCTGATAAGAGCAAAGTGTCGCAGCCATCCCCTCACCCAGACGGGCGAGGGCGCCCCATCACGCCTGAGGGGGATTGGTGGAAGAATTAGGCTTAGCCCCGCCGGAGGGGCCAGAGCGTTGTCTGCTGCTCCCGGGGCCGGAGTCTGCGCAAGCCCCCACGAAGGAGACCCCTGGTTCTTGTTTAACACTAAGGGGGAAATAGGGGTGCTCCTACCCCGAGGGGGCCTAGACGGCCGCCTGCGTTGGGGTGACTTACCCTTTTTTCCAAACAGGTCTAGACGGGCCCCAAACAAGCGTTGCCCTCTAAAGGGAAGCCCAGTAAGTCTTTTTTGTAGCATCGTCAGCCCCCCACTGTCGCAGCCAAATCAAGCGACGTATAGCCACCGCAAGAGCAGAAGTTCTTGCACACATTCTAATGGTGTCGTCCAACGCTAATAGGATGAATCTTACAAACATATCACAGTTGGAAAGTGTATTAAACACCTCCCAGGGGAGATTATCAAAGTGATGTTCAAGCATCTTTCTGACTAGGGTTCTAGTGGCCACTGCAGTAATAGCCGCGGCACAAACCGGGTGCAACGCCATCCCTGCACAAGAAAAGGCGTGGGAGGCCAGCAGCTCAATGCGCTGGTCCTCAGCATCCCGAAGGGTATTATGAGCAGGGGCTGTAATAAAGGGGGGGTTAGGAACCCCAATGATCGGGGCATCCACCACGGGGGGGAGATGACCAGCAATTTACCACCTCAGGGGGAAAGGGGTATTTCCTATCCCAATCCCAGTTCCTATTCCCATTCCTTGAGAACAAGAGCATGGAAGTGAGCCTGTTCTAGAAATTCCAAACGTGCTGTTGCTGTATGGAAACGCTCCCCTCTCAGCTTGGAAGCTTCACCAGGGAGAGAGATAGACAGAGCCTTAAAAACCTTGATCAACAAATCGTCAGTGTCACACTGGGCCCAGTATTCAGGTCCAGAATCGTCATGACTCCTCGGCCTCTCATCAGAGTCAGAGAATAGCTCTCCATCAGAAGGGGAATAGTCACACGGAGTAGAAAACTCCTCAGTTCCCATAGGAAAAACAGAGACAGGAGACGTCAAGTGCCGCTTCTTACCAGGGCCCTTGCGCTCTGACAACCTCGCAATGAACTGTTCAGCCGTGGGCAGTCTGGAAGACGCAACAGGCTGCAACTCCCCTTTTATATGCGACTCAGCAGGAGTGAGATTTCAGCAAGGGGAAATAGGTGAAATGAAGCGAGGTGCAACCACTGGCAGACCTGATTGCAGAGCCAGTGCTTGCTCGGCACAGGGTCCGCTGACCCGTGCCCTGTTAGCATCAGCATGGGGTTGTCCACACGCTATACACAGCCGGTCTTGTCCCAGAGGGACCCCAGTCACATAATTCTGAGATGCCTCCATATGGTGATTATGCAAGGCACAATATGCCAGTAGGGATTGACGCTATAAGCAACCCTGGATGCCCCAAAGACCCGCCAGGGAAGTGGGAGAATTTTACAAGACCCGCTATAATTTTACACCGGG
Source organism: Gastrophryne carolinensis (assembly GCA_027917425.1). NCBI lineage: Eukaryota > Metazoa > Chordata > Amphibia > Anura > Microhylidae > Gastrophryne > Gastrophryne carolinensis. Next base: position 165,106,273 of record CM051234.1, read on the forward strand.
CTGGGAGAAGCCAATGGTGTTCACCGGTCTGAAAGACACAAAGAGAAGAAAATGGTGTCAGAATCAGGAAAACTATAATGAGAATAAGCCGCCCGTGAGGGCACTTACAGTACCGCGGTAATCAGGAGCGTCCCACGTGTCACGCGCGAACAGGCAAAATGGCGCCGTGTACCTACGGGGGGAACGAGGGAGAATGGCGGTCCTTGGTACAGGACCCACCGCTACACGGGGCAAGGGGCAGTAATGTGGGAGGGGCATCCTATAGAGGCTCACCATCAGCCTACACCGCCTACCCTTTGGTGGGGGACTGCGGAGGAGCAGCACTCCATAAGCACACGTGGTGCTGCCTACCTTCACCCGACCAGCGCAGCCCAGGCTGGGAGGCACAACACAACGAGGACGGGTGGGAATAGTCCAAAAGGGCCGCAGGCTTTAATAGCCCCGCTCACCTGCGAGAGAGTGATACTTCATGTCTTCGCAGTCAGCACTGCAGAGAAATCTGGGGATTTGTGGGAGATCCCCGGGTATTTGAGGGCCGGGAGGAGCCTGTTTTTGCATGTCTCTGCAGTGCACCGCCATCTGGCGGAGGATAGGAGGCAGACGAGATCAGGCACATCCAGATGTAGGTGCCCACAACCCCAAGGAGCAACAGTCCCCTAAGGGACAAGAGACAAACCAGGAAAAAAATGCCTCAGCATTACAAGGAACGAATCCCAAAGAAGGATAATGTCTTAATACCTGAGCCTAAAACACCAGCTTAGGCAGAAGAACCGGCGTAAGGCAGAACACCGCCTCATCTCGGTGGAAATACAGTAAAGAAACGAGGGCTAGCTAGACGGAGCCACTCGCTCAGGCACACAGCCGACTGAGGTAACAGCCCCATAAGGGCAACCTTAAGGATAAGAACAGCCAGACAGCAACTGGAGTAGAGCCAAAGGGGAACACCCTACATGGCAAAACTAATAGAAATCAATCCCAAAAGGACTCTAAAATTACGAGGGGGATGTCACTGAGCAATCCCTGAAGGAAAAGTCAACCCAGGCAAGGAACTGAGTAAAGACTTCTGCAGAAGATGGACAGGGCAGAGCCTGAACCACCAGGGCACCGAGTAGGAGAGCCAACTCCAACCCATGCTGTAATAACCCTGGAAACAGAGCTCGCCCACAGGGAAGAGCCAAAAACTCAACCCAATCAATATGGGTAAACAATACCCCACAATAGACAGAAGAAGAGGCAAAAGAAGCCAAAACCCAGTCTTCCAAAAGTTACCGACACTCAAAAGGTACACCCACTTCCATCAAGGTGGATGAATTAACAGTCAGACCATCCAGACCAGAGTCTGAAGATAGGGGTGAAATAGACACGGGGGGCCCAAGTGAACAGGCCAACACTCCTGACAGGATGTACAGGTCCGCTGTCCACAGAACCACATCTGCAAACCACACTACACTAGGCCACCCAAGGGCCGTCAGTACCACAGGTTCCCCCTTCCAGAGCAACTAGCACAAAACCCTGTCAAGCAGGGTGAAGGAAGGGAAGACATATGGTTCAGCATGAAGTTATGAAGCCTCGAGACCAAGGTCAGAACAATCTGAGACAGGGAAACAAGTGCCTAGGGCCCAAGATAGGGACGGGCCCAGAAATGATCCACACTAGACGGATCACATGGAGGCCCAAGAACAAGCACATCCTATCGCAGAAGGACCTCCAAGGAGTGAATATCTTAGATATGCAGGGAACGCTGTCCTTCACCCGGATCAGGATCAGATACCTTCCTGGGGGATCATCCTGCTTCCTAGCCCACACAGATAAGTAATACAGGCCACTGTCGTCAGACAGACCAAGGGGCCCCCAAATAGCTTGATCCCGCAAGGGAGGAGTCCAGCGATATAGAGCCAAGCTGAAGGCCTGCTGCTTCAAAATTAGACAGGTGGATGAGCCCCTAAAGGTCCCACCTCCCCCGGAACCACAGGGGGATTTAGAAAAAAAAAGTCCCCCCTCCATCGACCTGATAGATTTGATATCCAAATGCAGGAAGACGTAATGGAAGGGGGCACCCCATGACTGGTACCCCTAGTACCACAGTCTCAGGTGAAACCACCGTGCCAAGGTGGAAGAGTACACAGACCCATCTCCAGGGAAGCTGGAACCCAGTCCAGCATTTGCAATAAGAGTGGCAGAAGAGCCCAAGGGCTCTGAGCACAAGGGACAACCTTGGAACAGCCACCAACGGACCCACCAGCTACCATCCAGCCTGGTGAAGAGACGGGAACAGCAAGAGGGACCGAGCCCATGCAACCAGATTGTCCAAGTATAGGCAAGGAGGCAGGTTCCTGTCTGAACCGAATCCAGGTCCAACCCTATTAATGGAGATACCACTAGGGGAAAAAGAGGAATTGAGGTGAATGAGCACCCATCCAAAGACTCCCAAAGGACACCACCAAACGAGTAACAACTCGGTCTGACGCAGGAATTGGGAAGCAAAGAGGGACGGCCCGGCAGTTCCTCGCGCGGACGCCCCCTAGGTCTCAGAGAGATATCACCCCCCCCCCCCATCATCGCCTAGGCGATCACTCCGGGAGCAGAACCAAGGCCAGATAATAAGGCCACAGCAGCAGTGTTGGACCTGTAAGGTCCTTGGAGCCCGGAAAGCCCAAAGGCCACGAAATAAGCGTTTTAGGTCCCTACCGATGGCAAGAGGTCCCTGAACACAGGGCACTGGCGGCCCAACTCAGAGGAACCATGCAGTAAACCGCCTGTGAATGTAAGTTGCCTCACCTATGGAAGGCCATAATGGACAGTGTCTCATCCGTTTGGAGGAATGTGGAAAGGTTAGTGTAGAGGCCCCCGCCTCTGTCTGTTAAGGGCAACCAGTAGGTGACCCCAGACCTCGCAGATCGCGCGTGACCTGCTCCAACACAAAGAGAGAGGCAGGGAACAGAAGCATCCTGAATATCTTGGGAAGGGGCCGCCCAGCAGACATTATCCTGCATCCAGAGGAAACTTCCTCCTGACTATCAGAACGAGGCATGCAGCCTCCTGATAGGGGCAAGGTTCTGCGGCCATCCCCTCATGCTTGGGGGGTTTTGGTAACAGGCTTGGACTTCGTCCTGCCGGAGGGACCAGGAGGGAGGGACGGAGGGACCAGGGCGTTGTCTGCCACTCCTGGGGCAGGGATCTATACCAAAAAGCAGGAAGGACACCACGGTTCTGTTTTGACGCTAACATAGGGGGTGGAGGGGTGCCCCTGCCTCGAGAAGTCCGGGGCCGCCTTCTGTAAAGGGGAGTTTTGCCCTTTTTTCCAAACAGGTCCAGACGGGCCCCGAATAGGCGTCGCCCTCTAAAGGGAAGCCCAGTAAGAATCTTTTTCGTAGCATCATCAACACCCCACTGTCGCAGCCAGACCAGTCGGCGTATAGCTACGGCAAGGGCGGAAGTTCTAGCGCACATGCTGATGGTGTCATCCAGCGCCAAAAGGATAAATCTTACAAATACATCACAACTGGAGAGTGCATTAAAAACCTCCCAGGGGAGATCCTCCGATTGATGATCAATCAGCTTTCTGATGAGGGTCCTAGTGGCCACTGCAGCGATGGCCGCGGCACAGACCGGGCGCAGAGTCGTCCCTGCACAAGAAAAGGCGTGGGAAGCCAGTCTATCAATGCGCCGGTCCTCAGCATCCCGAAGGGTACGATAACTAGGGGCCGCAATAAAGGGGGGGTTAAGAACCCCAATGATCGGTGCATCCACCACGGGAGGTGATGACCAACAGTTAACCACCTCAGGGGGAAAAGGGTATTTCCAATCCCAGTCCCCTGGAAGTTTGCTAGGGCATTGCCATTCTTTGAGTACAAGAGCCTGGAAGTGATCCTGCTCCAGAAATTCCAAACGCGGCGGCACTGTATGGGAACTCTCCCTTCTAGGCCTAGAGGCCTCACCAGGGATAGAAATAGACAAGACCTCGAAGATCTTAATCAGTAATTCGTCGGTGTCACACAGGCCCCAAGAACCGGGGCCCGGATCATCATGACTCCTCAGCCCCTCGTCCGATGAGCCCGAGTCAGAGAATAGCTGACCTTCATCAGAAAGAGCAAAACCCTGCTCAGTAGTGAACTCTTCAGATTCAGAAGGAATGGGTGAAACCGGAGGCGTCAGGGACCGCTTCTTACCAGGGCCCAAGCGCTCTGCTAACCTCAAAATCACCTGCTCGGCCGTAGGCAGTCTGCGCGGCACGACTTGCTGTTCATTCCCGCTCGAGTGCAACTCATCAGGAGTGAGATTTAAGCGCGGGGAGAGAGGTGTATTGAAACGAGGCGCAGCCACTGGCAACCCTGATTGCAGGGCCAGTGCTTGTTCAGCACATGGTCCGCAGACCCGTGCTCTGTCCGCATCAGCGTGGGGCAGTCCACACGCTGCACACAGCCGGTCTTGTCCCGGAGGGACCCCGGTCACAGAATTCTGAGATGCCTCCATATGGTGATTGTTAATGTAATATACCAGTAGGGATTTACGCAATAGGCCACCTTGGATGTCCCAAAGACCCGCTAGGTTAATGTGGGAGAATTTGTAAGCCCGCTACAATATATGTTAGGCCAGGAGAAGCCACCGGAAACTTCATGGTCTGAAAGACATAAGGGGAACAAGGGGTGTCAGGTCCATGCATCACAAAAAGAGTACTAATAATGAAAAACGCCCGCGAGGGCATTCACCGACCTGGGGAAGGGAGAGAAACCGCCAATGCCTGCGGGGATAAACAAAATGGCGCCAACCGAACCTCGGAGGGCGGGTCTAAACTGGGCGTGACGCGGAGCACACGTCGGGTCCCCGCCTCCCCCAAAGAGCGCGAAGCTCTGAAGCGGCCATGTAAAGGCTTGGCAAGCTAAGCATAGAGTGTGCCAGTAAGGACATCTGCTAGTGGATACTCATGAAATCTCAATACACCGCCACCATTCTAACGCCCGTAGGCGTACGAAAAATTAGTTTCCTGCCCAAGATGTAGCATAACGCAGGACGTGCGGTAGACTATTGCAAGTAAAATTGAGAGGGTCAAACTAGAAAGGCAGCGCGGCTCTGACACCCAGTTGCCGATCAGGGGCAAAAGCACGGCCATAAGCGTGACAATACTGTACACTGAGACCGCCAACGGGCTACACACACACACACACAACCCCCCCCCCCCCTTTTTTTTCCCCCGAAGTACGGGGGAAAACGAGGGAGGACGGCGACCCTTTACACAGGGTCCACCTCTACACGGGGCATGGGACAAGAATGCGTGAGGGACATCCGCTATGAGGCTCACCATCAGCCTAAACCACCTACCCTATGGTGGGGGACTGCGGTGGAGCATGGCTCCGTTAAGCACACATGGTGCTGCCTACCTTCACCCGACCAGCGCAGCCCAGGCTGGGAGGCACATCATCAAGGAGGATGGGTGGGAATAGTCCAACAGGGCCGCAGGCTGTAATAGCCCCGCTCACCTGCGAGAGAGTGATACTTCATGCCTTCGCAGTCAGCACTGCAGAGAAATCTGGGGATTTGTGGGAGGTCCCTGGGTATATGAAGGGCCGGGAGGAGCCTGTTTTTGCATGTCTGCAGTGCACAGCGCCTTCTGGCGGAGGATTACCCAAGTGTAAGTATTATATCTGGAGCAGGACGTACTGTATACTTAGAATACACTAAACACTTCATTCCAGACAGGAAGGATAGACTCTTAACAACCAAAAGGAATAAGCCAAAGTGCCAACCAAGAGACTACAATTAAAATACACAAGTCCCAGTCAGGAAGGTTAACGCCTAGTATTTGGCAAGAACTGTACCTTATCTTCACTCTTGTCCCTCAGCTTACTTTATAAAGCATTTGTGCATCAAACCAGGGGTACTTGCTGAGACTTCAAAAGGACCTGTACCCCAACCTGGTAAATGGTAGTTATATTTGTCACATACAAGTATGACAAGCAGTGAAAGATCTTAAACCGTTTAAAGTTGACCAAAACAAGCCCTGGAGTATGAGACGCTAGAGCCAGATGATTTCCTCTCCTTGGGGCATCCCAGTTTGGTTGAACCGCAGTTTTCACCTTTTCAAAGAGCCCTCGGTGCATACATGGCTGTCATAAGTCACATCCCCTTCCCTCGGATGTGAGCAGCTGTTCTTCCCACCAACCTGTATTGGTCCATCTCCGACGCATTAAAACTCAGGGGAAATCCAGAATGCTGGAGCTGCCCCCCAACCGCACAATATTGTTATCATTGAGTCTCAGCACTGGTAATGGAGCACTGCGGTGGCCGCCGGGTGATGCAGTGAGTCACATCCTCTGCTTCAACCACCAGAAAGGCCCGTCCATTTCTGTGGGTAAGGCTTGAGGATATCGGTTGTTCTGGGGGGTCATGAACCAAAATCCAGCAAATTGAAAATCCTAGGTATAGGTCCATTTGAGTGTGCTAGACTTTAATTACATATAATCACCTACTATACAATAAGAACTATATACAACTCTGTACACCAAAGTTAAACAATGGATACCTGGTTCAATATAAATTAGGGGGTGTTTGAGGACCCTCACTGGCAACTTCCTGGTTGAGCCAGATTTGATCCATAAATACAAAATAGCTCCAAAAAACTTTCATGCCCTTAATAAATGGTTATGTGCACCGTTTCAGCTGTGTGTATCTCCCCCCCATGTCAGCTCAAACACTGGTGCGACATTTTAGTATATTCATCCACTGCTTTCTCCTACACAAGCCGTTAAAGAGTTCGAGGACATCGTGGTAGTGTTAGAATTATTGGAAAGTGGGACTGTCTAGTGCCTGACCCTTCAGAAGACATTAAAAGCACATTAAGCTAGACTATTATGAAAAAGATTAAAGGAACCAAAGATGGTTATTGCCAAGAGAAATGCTGCTTCATTTAGCTCAGTTGTTGATACCTGTGTGGCACTTAACTGATGACTACATAATGTCTAAAAAGAAAGCAAGAGGAATACATTACAAAACACACAGCAAGTTTCTTAAAAAAAAGCCTTCAAAGCTGTGCTCACATTTTTTTTTAAAAGTCGTAGATTCTTCTCAGACCGTCAGCACTCACCTAGTTCATCTATTCTTTATGCTTGGAAAGGAGGCGGTAGGGGAATAAAAAAAAATCTGTACAAACAGCAAGGAGCATCTCCTAACATCCTGATGGCAGTATGGCCAATACATATACATAAGTAGTGACACAAATGACTCTTCCGAGTCAAACTACGATTACTTTTGTTTTGTTGCTTAATAAATGGTTATGTGCACCGTTTTAGCTGTATCTCCCCCCCATGTCAGCTCAAACACTCACCTTCCTTTCCACTCCCACAGTGCAGACTCAGGCGAGAGCAATGATTGGCTGAGTGGCGCACTCAACCAATCAGTGCACTCACTTTCGCTTGGCTTCTCTACAGCTCTGCTGCCGAAAGGGAGGCAGTGAAGGGAGCCGAGTGTGCAGCATCCCCCACTCACCTTCTAGTTGTTTTTAGACTTCAGGGCGCCTGAAGTTCCTCTTTAACATGTTATATCTGTGCAAATGTTTTATCTTGACTTTTTCCTTGGCTTCTAAGGCACAAACTCTGCTATACCTGTACCAGATGCTTTCCGGCTTAACAGTCCTGTTCCGACTTCCAAACCAGAAATCTGCATGGAAAGTCTTATTTTTCTATCCTTCCACGTCTCAGGACAGGGTTTCTAAAAATACCATTTTGTGATTACTCACCCGTAAAATGGGTATTATAAGTATGTCACACACCCCGCTTCCACTATTCATGACATATGGGTTATGGTCCAGTAGAGGGCAAACTTCTGCAGAGATGAAAGCAAAAAAGAAGCCCCTCCCGGTCCATAAATAACTGGGACCTCCCACACATTCCCCAGTATATGACAGCAGTAAGGGGACCAGGAAGAGACAATAAAACATTCTTAATAAAAGGTTCACCATATAAAAGATCCAGAATACCAAAGGGCGTGATGAAGCGGGGTGTGTGACATACTTATTACTCACCTGTAAAATGGGTATTATCACAAAAATACCATTTTGTGAGTACTCACCTGAAAAATGGATATTGTTGGTGTGCCACACACCCCGCTTCACCTTTAATATTCTTCACGATTGGGTTACTCACCTCCAGGTGACGCTGTGCAGAGAGGAAGTCTTGTAATGAGCCCCCTTCTGGCCTATATATACCTGGTACCTCCCATTTATCACCAGTGTATTAAAAAGCAGAAAGACAAGGTACCAGTAAATTAACGGTAACCTCAAAATAAATCAATATAAATAAAAGCTTCACCATATAAAGGATTCAGAATACCGAAAAGGGTGGGAATGAAGCGGGGTGTGTGGCACACCAACAATATCCATTTTTCAGGTGAGTACTCACAAAATGGTATTATTCTTGGTGTGCCACACACCCCGCTTCACCTTTAATATTCTTCACGATTGGGACATCCAAAAGCAGTGTCCACAAGGGATGGGCATCTCAAGGCCAGGTGAAGCATAACTTAAATGACTGCAGTCTGCAGAACTTTGCGGCCAAAAACAGCATCCGCTGAGGCTCGCACGTCAACTTTGTAAAACTTAGAAAAAGTATGAACAGAAGACCAAGTGGCGGCCTTACAAACTTGTTCAACAGAAGCTTGGTGCTGAAAAGCCCAAGACGCTCCAACGGCGCGAGTAGAATGAGCAGTGATACGAAAAGGGGGAACTTTCCCCTTAGCAGAATAGACCGCAGTAACGGCCTGACGTATCCATTTGCTAATGGCAGATTTGGCTGGTGCCAAACCCTTCTTAGGCCCACAGGGCACAACAAAAAGGGCATCCGTCTTACGAAAAGGAGACGTGATAATCAAGTAGTACTTAACACAGCGTACTACATCCAAACAATGCAAAACCCTCTCTGTCATTCTTAGGATTAGGACACAAGGAGGGAAGAACAATATCCTGATTCAAATGAAAAGCAGAAACAACCTTAGGAAGAAAGTCTGGCTTGAACCGAAAGACCACTTTATCCCGATGCCTCTCAAAGTAGGGCGCCTGGATAGACAAGGCCGCCAACTCTGAGACACGCCGGACCAAAGTGATAGCTACCAAGAAGACAATCTTCTGAGTCAGGGTAGACAAAGCAATATCTTGCAGAGGCTCAAAAGGAGGAGCCTGTGGAGCAGAAAGAACCAAATTCAAATCCCAAACCGGGAGTAATGGTTTCCTGGGAGGCCGCACATGCGTAACCCCCTGGAAAAAAGTTTTAACTAAAGAATGAAGCGCAAAACGCTTCTGAAAAAAAAAAATAGATAAAGCAGAAACTTGCCCTTTCAAAGTACTTAGCTGAAAACCAGAGTCCAGCCCAGATTGTAAAAACTCCAGAATCCTGGAGACCGAGAAGACCCTACAAGGAAAGGATCTAATCTCACACCAAGCGATATAGGCCTTCCAAGTCCTATAATAGATGATAGAAGACCTCTTCCAGGCACTGATCAAAGTCTTAACGACTGAGTCAGAAAGACCCTCCTCCTTCAAGATGGAGGTTTCAGCAGCCAGGCCGTCAAACCCAGCGCTGGTAAATTGGGGTAACACAACCGACCCTGAGTGAGCAGATCGGGCCGAAGAGGCAGAACGAACTGGTCCACTGCCAGCCGAACGATGTCTGCGAACCACACTCGCCTTGGCCACCTTGGGGCCACGAGAACGGCGGAACCCTTTCCAGAGCCAACTTCCGAACCACCCTGCCCAGCATGGGTATCGGAGGAAACCGGTATAGAAATCCCAAATCCCCCCAACTCAGGGACATGGCGTCCACTGCCAGAGGATCCTGGGAGAGCGACACGAAGTTCGGGAGCCTGTGATTGTGACGAGAGGCAAACAGGTCCACCTCCGGTGTCCCCCATCGAAGACACAGTGAGCGAAAAACCTGAGGATGGAGAGCCCATTCTCCCAGACGGGGAGAGCCCCTGCTCAACCGGTCCGCTTCCTGGTTCTCCACTTCTGGAACGTATACCGCCGAGAGACAAGGAACATGGGCCTCTGCCCAGGTCAGGATCAGGGACACCTCTCTGAGAGCACTCAGACTGCGAGTCCCTCCCTAATGATTGATGTAAGCAACCGCTGTTTGATTGTCTGAACACACCTGGACCGGAAGGCCCAGAACGTGTTGAGTCAGGAGAGCAAGAACCCGACGGATGGCTCTCAGTTCCAGAACATTGATGGGTAAGTGGGCCTCTTGAGGCCCCCACTGCCCCTGGAACTGCAGCTCCTTCCAGAATCCGCCCCATCCCGACAGACTGGCGTCCGTGGTGACAATTTCCCAAAGAGGGGTCAGGAAAAACCTGCCCTTCACGAGATTGGTCGAGACCAACCACCACTGGAGGGACTGCCGGACCCGGGAGGACAACTGGAAGGGCTGATCCAGCGACCGAGGCTGCCGGTCCCAAGACGCCAACAGATAAAGCTGAAGCGTCCTTGTGTGAAATTGAGCAAAAGGAACTGCCTCGAAGGAGGCAACCATCAACCCTACCAGCCTCATCCCCAGACGGATGGACGGCCGAGGATTGGAAAGTAGGACCCGAGCCAACTCCTGAATCAGATGAATTTTGGACTGGGGGAGAAACACTGTGTTGATGAGAGTCCAACTGCATCCCCAGAAAGGACACCACCCTGGCCGGAGCGAGGGAGGACTTGGAGAAGTTGATCACCCAACCAAAGCTTTCCAGCGTGGAGACCACCATCCTGGTGTCTGTCTCTGATTGATCGAGTGACGGAGCCATGATGAGAAGGTCGTCCAAATAAGGTACGACACGAATGCCCCGAGATCTGAAAATGGCCATCACCCCTGCCAGCACCTTGGTGAACACTCTTGGAGCCGAGGTAAGGCCAAACGGAAGTGCCACGAATTGAAAATGCTGATCTTCCATCACGAATCGAAGAAAACGTTGATGAGCGTGGCAGATGGGAACATGAAGATAAACATCCTTGATGTCTATGGACGTCATGAAGTCTCCCTGCCGAAGGGAACCGACGGCCGTACGCAAAGTTTCCATGCGAAACTTCCGAAAACGGATGAACTTGTTGAGTAATTTCAGGTCCAGGACGGGACGAACAGACCCATCCTTCTTGGGCACTGCGAAAAGATTGGAGTAGAAACCGAGGCCCATCTCTAAGCACGGTACCGGCCGGATGACCGCCATCTCTAACAGATTCTTTACCGACGCCAGGAGCCCCTGTGCGGCCAAAGGATCGATGGGCACCCGAGACCGAAAGAACCGTGGAGGGCGAGACTCGAATTCCAGTTTGTAACCGGACGACACTATCTCCCGGATCCATCTGTCCGGAACCTTCTGGTTCCAAACCAGGGAGAAGTGTCGCAATCATCCCCCCACCCGCACGGGTGAGGGCAGCCCCTCATTGCTGAGCGGGCTTATCAGCAGGTTTGGGCTTGGTGCCCCAGGACTGAGTGGGACGGCCACGGCCCCTCCCCCCCGAGTCCAACCTGCACCTCTGGTAGCGGGAAAGGAAGCCCCCCTACCCGCTCTGAATCCCCGAAAGGAAGGTCTACCAGAACTTGCCCCCCAAAAGGGATGACGAGGCTTCTTACGTTGCGGCATTTTACCACCTTTGGCAACTGAATCAATTTTATCACCAAACAGCCGCAACCCCAAAAAGGGGAGAGCTGTGAGCACCTTTTTAGAAGCTGCGTCCGCCGACCACTGGCGCAGCCATACTGCCCGACGAATAGCGACCAGCATTGCAGCTGTCTTGCTACTCATAGCCAGCGCATCGTCCTGAGCGGACAGAACATAGGAAACAAAAGACTCACACTGCCTGAGAGCAATAAGCTCCTTGCAAGTGGGATCAAGATCCACACACAGACCCTGAATTACAGATCTAACCGCCAATAGAAGAAGCGCTGAAGCACACACCGGGCGCATCGCTGACCCGGCGTAACTAAAACCATGGCGAGCGTACTGGTCAATCCGACGATCCTCACCATCCTTAAGGGCAGTAGTCTCAGCAGACTGCACCATAGCCGTGCTGGAGAGCCCTAGTACAGGGGTATCGACGTCAGGAGAAACCGACCAAAGCTTCACCAATTCTGGCGGAAAGGGATAACGTTTCTCCCAACTGGAAGGAATTCCAGTTAACCGCGTGGGATGTTCCCATTCCTTGAGCCCAATTTTCTCAAAGTGGTGTTGTCTGGGAAAAACCAAAGGCGGCTGAGGGACATTAAACAACTGACCCTTAGGCAGGGTGACTGCCTCAGGTGGATCTAAAATCAAAATTTCAAACATTTGAGCCAGAATGGAGGGGGTGTCACGAGAACCCCCCGCAGACAAATCGCCAATAGCATCAACCTCAAGCTGATCTGCAGGCTCATCTGACTCCACCAAAAATTCTCCCTCCTCGTCCAGGGAGCAATCGGACCAATCCACAGGCTCACATACTTCATCCTGTGAAGCCAGAGGTACAGGAGTCAGGTGCTTCCGTTTCGCAGTGGCCTTTAACCCTGCTTTAACGGAAACTACCACCTCGGATTATGAATCCCCACTCTTGACAATGTCACGCGGGGTCCGGAACAGGGAGGGAGGGAGGGGTAGGGGATGATGGAAGTTGCGAAGGGCCAGCAGCCGGAGCAACGGACTGACGCGCAATACTCTGCTTTGCACAAGGAATGCATACAAAAACATCATCAGCTGGGAGCCCACAGCCTCCACACACCCTAGATGGCCCAGAAGAACCATTTCCGGTAATATCGGAAGCCTCCATATGGTGATTTATGGTATTCGCAAAAAAATTTGGGTTTAAGGCATAAGCCACCCGGGATGCCCCTTTATGTTAATGTCCCGGGAGGGAGGATTTAATTTATAATAAAGATCCCCTTAAATAAATATAAATTATATATATATATATATATGTCCCAATTTGGAGGAAAAGAAAGGACTAGCCAGGCAAAATAGAACCGGGAGGCCGCTGTATTGAGGGAATCCCAGAAACTGTGGTGAAGAAACAAACCAACAGTAAGACCCCCAGAAACCAATGGCAACATGCAATAATACCATTTTGTGAGTACTCACCTGAAAAATGGATATTGTTGGTGTGCCACACACCCCGCTTCACTTCTTAAATATTCATCCATTAATGGGTTAATCCACCGCCAGGTGACGTAGTGCAGAGAGGAAGTCTTGTAACGAGCCCCCTTTCGGGCTATATATACCCGGTACCTCCCTTCAATCACCAGTATATTTAAAAAGCAGAAAGACAAGGTACCAGTATTCCACCGGTAACCTCCAAAATCAATTTTGATATAAATAAAAAAGGGCTTCACCATATAAATGCTTCGGTAATACCGAAAAGGGTGGGGGTGAAGCGGGGTGTGTGGCACACCAACAATATCCATTTTTCAGGTGAGTACTCACAAAATGGTATTATTCTTGGTGTGCCACACACCCCGCTTCACTTCTTAAATATTCATCCATTAATGGGACATCCAAAAGCAGTGTCCACAAGGGAAGGGCATCTCAAGGCCAGGTGAAGCATAACTTAAATGACTGCAGTCTGCAGAACTTTGCGGCCAAAAACAGCATCCGCTGAGGCCCGCACATCAACTTTGTAAAACTTAGAAAAAGTGTGAACAGAAGACCAAGTGGCGGCCTTACAAACCTGTTCAACAGAAGCTTGGTGCTGAAATGCCCAAGACGCCCCAACGGCGCGAGTAGAATGAGCAGTGATACGAAAAGGGGGAACTCTTCCCTTAGCAGAATAGGCCGCAGTAATGGCCTGACGTATCCACTTGCTAATGGCAGATTTGGCTGGTGCCAAACCCTTCTTAGGCCCATGGGGCACAACAAAAAATGAATCCGTCCTACGAAAAGGAGACGTGATAATCAAGTAGTACTTAACACAGCGTACTACATCCAAACAATGCAAAACCCTCTCTTTGTCATTCTTGGGATTAGGACACAAGGAGGGAAGAACAATATTTTGATTCAAATGAAAAGCAGAAACAACCTTAGGAAGAAAGTCTGGCTTGAACCGAAAGACCACTTTATCCTGATGCCTCTCAAAGTAAGGCGCCTGGATAGTTAAGGCCGCCAACTCTGAGACACGCCGGACAGAAGTGATAGCTACCAAGAAGACAATCTTCTGAGTCAGGGTAGACAAAGCAATATCTTGCAAAGGCTCAAAAGGAGGAGCCTGAAGAGCCGAAAGAACCAAATTCAAATCCCAAACCGGGAGTAATGGTTTCCTGGGAGACCGCACATGCGTAACCCCCTGGAAAAAAGTTTTAACTAAAGGTTTAAGCGCAACACGCTTCTGAAAAAAGATAGATAAGGCAGAGACCTGCCCTTTCAACGTACTAAGCTGGAGACCAGAGTCCAGCCCTGATTGTAAAAACTCCAGAACCCTGGAGACCGAAAAGACCCTACAAGGAAAAGATCTTATCTCACACCACGCGATATAGGCTTTCCAAGTCCTATAGTAGGTGATGGAAGAAGACCTCTTCCGGGCACTGATCAGAGTCCTAATGACAGAATCAGAAAGACCCTCCTCCTTCAGGATGGAGGTTTCAGCAGCCAGGCCATCAAACCCAGCGCTGGTAAATTGGGGCAACACAATTGCCCCTGAGTGAGCAGATCGGGCCGAAGAGGCAGAACGAACTGGACCACTGCCAGCCGAACGATGTCTGCGAACCTCACTCGTCTTGGCCACCTTGGGGCCACGAGAACGGCGTACACCTTTTCCAGAGCCAACTTCTGAAGAACCCTGCCCAGCATGGGCATCGGAGGAAACAGGTATAGAAATCCCAGAGCTCCCCAGTTCAGGGACATAGCGTCCACTGCCAGAGCCAGAGGATCCTGGGAGAGCGACACGAAGTTCGGGAGCCTGTGATAGTGATGAGGGGCCAACAGGTCCACCTCCGGGGTCTCCCATTGGAGACACAGTAAGCGAACCACCCGAGGATGGAGAGCCTATTCTTCCAGACGGGCAGAGCCCTTGCTCAACCGGCCCGCTACCTGTTTCATCACCTCTGGAACGTAAACCGCCGATAGACAGGGAACATGGAACACTGCCCAGGTCCGGATCAGGGACACTTCTCTGAGAGTACTCAGACTGCGCGTCCTTCCCTGAAGACCGACGTAAGCAACCGCTGATCGATTGTCTGAACACATCTGGACCAGAAGGCCCAGAACGTACTTAGTCAGGAGAGCAAGCACCTGACGGATGGTTCTCAGATTCAGAATATTGATGGGTAAGTGGGGCCTTTAAGGTCTCCACTGCCCCTGAAACCGCAGCTCCTTCCAGAATCTGCCCCATCCCGACAGACTGGCGTCCGTGGTGACACTTTTCAAAAGGGGGGTCAGGAAAGGCCTGCCCTACACAAGATTGGTCGAAACCAAGCACCACAGGAGGGACTGCCGTACACGGGAGGACAACTGGAAGGACTGATCCAGCGACTGAGGTTGCTGGGCCTAACACGCTAACAGAAATAGCTGAAGCGTTCTCGTGTGAATTTGGGCAAAAGAAAGACACACTCCGTTTTGATGAGAGTTCAGGCCGGGATGAACCGACCCATGAACGGACCGTGAAGGAGGGCGAGACTCGAATTCCAGGTCGTAACCGGGCGACACTACCTCCTGGATCCATCTGCCTGGAACCACTTGGTTCCAATGGTAGAAGTGTCGCAATAGTCCCCCCACCCGCACGGGTGAGGGCAGCCCCTCATTGCTGAGTGAGCTTATCAGCAGGTTTGGGCTTGGTGCCCCAGGACTGAGTGGGCCGGCCACGGCCCCTCCCCCGAGTCCAACCTGCGCCACTGGTAGCGGGAAAGGACGCACCCCTGCCTGCTCTGAATCCTCTAAAGGAAGGCCTACCGGAACTTGCCCCCCTGAAGGGACCACGAGGCCTCTTGCGTCGTGGCATCTTACCACCCTTTGCGACTGAATCAATATTTTCCCCGAACAGACGCAACCCCAAAAAGGGGAGAGCTGTGAGCACCTTTTTGGAAGCCGTGTCCGCTGACCACTGACGCAGCCATACTGACCTGCGAATAGCCACCAGCATAGCTGCTGCCTTGCTACTCAGTCAGCGCATCGTCCTGAGCAGCCAGGACATAAGCCACAAAAGATTCACACTGCTTAAGCGCAGTGAACTGTTTGCAAGCGGGATTAAGATCCTCATATAGCCCCTGAATTAGGGACTTAATTGCCAATAGAAGAAGGGCTGAAGCACATACCGGGCGCAACGCTGACCCGGAATAGATAAAACCATGTCGAGCGTATTGGTCAATCAGACGATCTTCCCCATCTTTAGGGACAGTGGTCTCAGCAGATTGTACCATAGCCGAGCTGGAGAGCCCTAGTACAGGGGTATCGACGTCAGGAGGGACAGACCAAAGCTTCACCAATTCTGGTGGAAAAGGATAACGCTTTTCCCAACTGGAAGGAATTCCAGATAACCGCGTGGGATGTTCCCATTCCTTAAGAACCACCCTCTCAAAGTGGTGTTGTCTGGGAAAAACCAAACGCGGCTGAGGCTCTTTAACAACTGACCCTTTGGCGGGGCGGCCGCCTCAGGCGTATCTAAACTCAAAATTTTAAACATTTGAGCCAGAATAGAGGGGGTGTCAAAAACAACCCCCTCTGACCAATCGCCAATCTCATCAGCCACAAGCTGACCTGTCGGCTCATCTGACTCCGACGGGAATTCATCCTCGTCCGGGGATCCATCGGACCATTCCACAGGTTCACAAAACTCGTCCTGTGGAGCCGAAGGTACCGGAGTCAGGTGCCTTCGTTTTGCAGCGGCCTTAAACGCTGCTTTAACGGGCATTACTTTCTGGGGGCTGGGCTGTGCTGCCGCCTCGGAATGCGAATCCCCACTTTTGACAGTGTCATGCGGGGTCCGGAATAGGGAGGGAGAGGTAGGAGATGATGAAGGATGCGATGGACCCGCAGCCGAAGCAACGGACTGGCGCGCAATAGTCTGTTTTGCACAAGGGATGCAAATAAAGACATCATCAGCTGGGAGTGGAACCCCACAACCTACGCACCCCCCGAACGGCTCAGCAGAACAGTTTCTGGAAATTACGGAAGCCTCCATATGGTGATTTATGGTATTCGCAATACTGGGACTTTTAAGGCATAAGCCAACCCGGGATGCCCCTTTATTAGTAATGTCCCGGAAGGGAGGATTTTTTTTTTTTTTTTAAATATTTTTTTAAGTTAAGGTCCCCTTTAATAACATATATATATATATATATATATATAGTCTATGTATATATACATTAAATAGATATCCCAATAATTAGTCAAGCACATAGAGCCGGAGGGCCACCATAAGCAGGGATCCCAGGATCTGCAAGGAAAAGAAAAACCATCAGATCCTCACGTGTATAAAAAACATATAAGCATGGCACCAAAGTGCCTTTAAATAAGAGCCAAATCACGCCCCCTTAATACAAAGTGACTCCCCACTATATCACTGCAAGGAAATGCATTCCCCACTTAACGACCCCAACGGGTGGGGCCGCTTACCTGGTCAGCGAAGGCAGCAGCCGGAGCAAGACTGCAGCCAGCACGGAAGACTAAGTGCGGCCACGCGCCCACGCGACTTCCTGCTTTTGAAAGGAAGTAAACGCTGGGCCCGCCGCAAGACGTCGTCGCCGCACCCCGGACGCCGCGTCAGCGGGACCCGCCCCCCCTACGCCGATCAGCTGGAAATCACTCTCAGATGGGCCACTACACGTGCGCCCAGGCGGCGGAGGGGGGAAGATAAAGACCGCATGGCGCAGCCTAAAGAATACATAAAATGCCAGGCGGGGAAAAGGGGAGAGGGGAGGGGGTAGAGGGCCATAAAGCAACAGTCTGCAAAGAAAAGTGGCCAGCCCCTACCCAGCGCAGCCTGCCCTTCAAGCAGACCAAAACCAAAAGTATACACATGCTGAATAACAGTGAATGCATAATCATGAACACACACACATGTTGAAATGAAGTGATACAAGTGAAACACACATACTTAAAGCACACCCTCACACCCCCCCCCCCAGTGAAGGGAGAAGGGACCGTAACGGGAGAGAAAGGGGCTACGGGGACCCTCGGGACAGGGGCATCCCATTTCCGGATCACCATGCCGGATAGCCGCATTGCCCCACGCATGAGGTCGAGATAAGCTCCTAGGCACTTAAAGTGCCATCTACCATTTGCCCGGTGAGCAGCCTAGGCTGGGAGGCTTCCATTCCACCATAAAGGTATACAAACTCAAACCGGGCAGAAATAGACCAAAAGGGGGGTGGCGGGGTAAGAATACCCCGGCCTACCTGTAAGCAGGAGACTTCCATCTTCTGACTTGTCAGCAAGCAGAGAGAAAAAATACTGGTGATTGAAGGGAGGTACCAGGTATATATAGGTCGGAAGGGGGCTCGTTACAAGACTTCCTCTCTGCACTACGTCACCTGGCGGTGGATTAACCCATTAATGGATGAATATTTAAGAAGTGAAGCGGGGTGTGTGGCACACCAAGAATATAACATACATACACAGCACCAAGTGCTTTGAAGAGGCAAGAAAACTGGCCTCTGATTTTCCTCCTTATATATTTTTCTTTTTTTTTTTTTTTTAAATAAAAGTATTTTTCCATTAAATATATTACTTTTTAAATAAACAGTCAAACACCATAAAAAAAAAAAAAAAAAAAAAATTAAGACGGCCCCACGCCAGGTGAGGCCGCTTACCTGCCCCAGTAAGGCTTACAAAAGCCCAGCACCCGACCAAAGAGGTGGTGGAAATGTGGCAGCAAATGTCAGCGAAGGCGGGAGTGGCCGATTAAAACAAAGGAGATAAGCGGAGGGGGGAGGGGAGCTGGATAAAGTGAGAAAAGCGCAGGCAGCCATAAGCAAGCCTGACACCGTACAGCCCGCCCCGGTCACCCCTAAAGCTGACCCAAAGCTCTGGCCCTACAGGCCAGCAGCAGCAGCCTGCAAAACAGAGACTGCCATATAAGGAGGAATCAAAGTCAGGCCATATGCACACTCACTTGCGGTGCAGCCTGACAACGTTGAAATAAGCAAAACACATGAACATACAGTAAACCATACACACAATACACATCCCTCTACCCCCCCCCCCATAGTGAAGGGAGAAGGGACCGCAACGGGAGAGTAAGGGGCTAAGGGGACCCTCGGGACAGGGCATCCCACTTCCGGATCACCATGCCGGATAGCCGCATTGCCCCCAAAAGAGGGGGTCGAGCGGAGGAGACAAGCTCCTAGGCACCTATAGTGCCGTCTACCAATTGCCCAGTGAGCAGCCTTGGCTGGGAGGTTTCCATTCCACCATAAAGGTACAAACAATCAAAAACAGGGCAGAAATAGACCAAAAGGGGGTGCCGGGGTAAGACCCCGGCTACCTGTAAGCATGAGACTTCAATCTTCTGTCTTGTCGTCATGCAGAAAGAAAAACACTGGTGATAAATGGGAGGTACCAGGTATATATAGGCCGGAAGGGGGCTCGTTACAAGAATTCCTCTCTGCACAGCGTCACCTGGAGGTGAGTAACCCAATCGTGAAGAATATTAAAGGTGAAGCGGGGTGTGTGGCACACCAAGAATATGGTATTATTCCAAGTATGTCACACACCCCGCTTCCACTATTCATGACATATGGGACATCCAATAGCAGTGTCCGTCATGGGTGGGGATCCAAATACAGCAAAAAATGCACCAAATTAAACCACTGCAGCTTGCAGAACCTTGCGGCCAAAACAGCATCCGCTGAGGCCCGCACATCAACCTTATAAAACTTGGAAAAAGTATGAACGGAAGACCAAGTAGCAAACCCTTCCTGGGCCCAGAGGGCACCATGAACAAGGCGTCCGTCTTACGAAAAGGAGAACTAACAACCAAATAGTACTTCACACAACGCACCACATCCAAAGAATGCAAAACCCTCTCCTTGTCATTGCTAGGCTTTAGGACACAAGGAAGGGAGAACTACATCCTGATCGAGATGGAAAGCAGAAACCACCTTAGGAAGGAAATCTGGTTTAAAGCGAAAAACACACCTTGTCCTGGTGTCTCTCAAAGTAAGGGGCCTGAATAGACAGAGCCGCCAACTCAGACACGCCGAACAGAGGTAATAGCCACCAAAAATGCAACCTTTTGAGTGAGCACAGAAAGTGCCACATCCTGCTCAAAAGGAGGCCCCTGGAGGGCCGAAAGAACCAAATTTAGGTCCCAAACGGGAACCAAAGGCTTTCTAGGGGGCCGAACATGAGTGGCCCCTTGGAAAAAAGTCTTGACCAGATGATGCAAAGCAAAGGACCTTTGAAAAAAAAAGACAGCCAGGGCAGAAACCTGACCCTTCAAAGTACCGAGCTGGAACCCCAGATCCAGGCCGTGTTGTAGATACTCCAAAAACCTAGGAATCGAAAACACCCTGCAAGGTAAGGCCCTAGCCTCACACCAGTCAATATAGGGCCGCCAAGTCCTATAGTAAATGTTAGAGGAAGACCTCTTCCTAGCTCTAATCAAGGTCTGAATAACCGCCTCAGACAAAACTTCCTCCCTCAGGATGAAGGTTTCAGCAGCCACGCCGTCAAAGCAAGCGTTTGTAAATTGGGGTAACGTAGTTGACCCTGAGAGATCAGATCCGGAAACAGGGGCAGCCTGTACTGATCTACCGCCAGTCTTACGTCTGCGAACCAAACCTGTCTTGGCCACCTTGGGGCCACCAAAATTGCTGGTGCCCCATCTAGAGCCAGCTTGCACACTACCTTGCCTACCATGGAGAAAGGGGGAAACAGGTACAGAAACCCCAGATCCCTCCAGGCAAGGGACAAGGCATCCACTGCCAGGGCCAGAGGATCCTGAGACAGAGATACAAAGGATGGAAGCTCGTGATTGTGCTGAGAGGCAAAGAGATCCACCTCCGGAGTCCCCCACTTGTGACACAGGGCCCGAAATACCCTGTGGTTGAGAGACCATTCCCCTAGGCGAGAAAAACCCCCTGCTCAGGGAGTCCGCCTCCGTGTTCTCCACTCCCGGAATGTACACTGCCGAGATGCAAGGAACATTGCTCTCCGCCCATGTTAGAATCAGAGAGACTTCCCTGAGGGCACTCCTGCTGCGAGTCCCTCCCTGGTGATTGATGTAAGCTACCGCAGTTCGATTGTCTGATCGAACCTGAACCGGTAAGCCCTGGAGGTGAAGTGTCAGACGTGACAGAACCAAATGGATAGCTCTGAGCTCCAAGACATTGATGGGGGTGTGAGCCTCCTGAGGACCCCACAACCCCTTGAACTGATGATCCTTCCAGAAACCTCCCCAGCCCGACAGGCTGGCATCCGTGGTAACCGTCTCCCAACAAGGGGCCAGAAAAGATCTGCCCCTCATCAGATTGCTTGGTTCCAGCCACCACTGAAGGTACTGTCGAACCCTGGGAGACATTGAGGATTGGTCAGGAGAATACGAATCAGATCCTGAACCCTCTGCACCTTTGGCTGAGGTAGGAACACTCTGGCCTGACTGGTATCCAAAATCATGCCCAGAAAAGAAATCTCCCGTGATGGGGAGAGAGAAGATTTGGGGTGGTTGATCACCCATCCGAACCTTTCCAGCGTTGTCACCACCATCCTGGTGTCCAGCCCCGCCTGGCATAGGGAAGAAGCTGTAATGAGCAGGTTGTCCAGATACTGCACAATGCGAATGCCCTGGGCTCTGAGCAGGGCCATTATGCCCGTCAGAACCTTGGTAAACACCCTCGGTGCCGAGGTCAGCCCGAACGGGAGAGCCACAAACTGAAAATGCTTATCTCCCACCACAAACCTGAGAAATCTCTGGTGTGCTGGGAAGATCGCCATATGGAGATAAGCATCCTTGATGTCTATGGACGTCATGAAGTCCTCTTGACGAAGGGAACTGATGGCTGAGCGCAGAGACTCCATGCGGAACTTCTTGGTTCTGATAAACCTGTTGAGAAGCTTCAAATCCAGAATGGGTCTTATTGAACCATCCTTTTTGGGAACAATGAAGAGGTTGGAATAGTAGCCCTGGCCTATCTCTGAGAAAGGTACTGGGCATATGACCTCCATGCCCAGGAGATTCCTCACAGCCAACAGGAGCCCCTGCGCAGCCCGGGGATCCGAGGGCACCTGAGACCTTAGAAATCTGGGAGGAGGCCGGTACTCTAACAGTTTGTACCCGGATGATACCACTTCCAAAATCCACTTGTCTGTGACCTCCTGGCCCAGACCTGGAAGAAGAGCCGCAGCCGTCCCCCCACCCGGCTGGGACGCATTTAACATGTCCCTAATCTGAGACCTGGTAGCCACAGCCACAAGTGCCGATGCACAGACAGGCCGTAAGGCTGAACCCACACTGGCAAAGGCATGGCATGCCATCAGATCAATGCGCTTGTCCTCGCCATCTTTAAGGGTAGTGGCGTCCGGAGTGTGTACAACGGAGGTGTTGGACAATCCTAGGAAGGGCGCATCGACCTCGGGAAAGGAAGACCAGCGCTTCACCGTGTCCACCGGAAAGGGATACCTCCTATCCCATCCCTGAGGAACGCCGGGAAGACGATTCGGCTTCTCCCATTCTCTAAGAATCATGTTATCAAATGATCCTGATTTGGAAACTCCAAGCGGGGCTTAGAGAACCCAAGGAATTCCCCCTTCTTAGGAGGGGCCTCCACTGGCAGGGCAATATCCAGGACCTCTAAGAGATGGGCCAGGACTTTTGGGGGTATCCACAGCATCCCCCAGCGCCTGCCCGGCATCAGAATCAAATAACTGCAGTTCTTCAGTCTCAGATTCAGCAAACAATTCCCCCTCCTCAAGCGGGGAATAATCAGACCAGTCAAGAGAGTCCTAATCATCAAGTACCGGTGCAGCCGGTGACAGATGCCTTTTCTTAGCAGGGGCCTTTCTGCCCACTGAGCTAGAAATAATGTTCTCGATGTTGGCCAGTCTAGCACATACATCAGAGTGCGACTCCCCGCTAATGACGGTATCACTAGGGGTACGTATAATGCGGGATGGGGTAGGAGAGGAGACTGGCGGCACTGACCCAGACGCCTGGGATCCCGACTGCCGCGTTATGGCCTATTGCGCACATGGTATGCAAATCAGTACGTTCTCCCCCTTAAGGGATACCCCACAACCCACAACTCCTGTGGAGCCTCCATATGGTGATTTTAAAGGTAGTCACAATGACCAGAGGGAATTACGCTGATAAGCAACCCGGGATGCCCCTTTAAGTCCCACGTGGGAGGATTTGCAGGTGCCCAATTTACTGCTAGGGATCCTAGGACCAGGAGAACCCCCTTTTTAGCAAGGCACAGGGAGTCGTCACAAGAGAAGTGGGCCCATAAGCACATGCACGCACACTACACATTATAATATATATATATATATATATATATATATATATATATATATATATATATATATATATATATATATATATATATATTATATATATATATATATATTAGACCCATTACTTTCGTTTTCTTGAGCATGTCCCAGACAGACTGCCATGGTGTTGTTGATTCTATTACAGACTGCTATTGTTCTACTGATTGTGCTACAGACTGCTATTGTTCTACTGATTGTGTTAGACTGCTATTGTTCTACTGATTGTGTTACCGGCAGAGTTGAGGGATTGTGTGCCCTGCTCCCATTGGTCCGTGTGTTTGTCATGCAGTCCTCCATGAGGTCCACGGGGGAGGTCCCCTTGCATATAAGGCACAGTGTGGCACTAATAAAGTTAAGTTCATCTTCACCCTCAATACTGAGTTCTGTCT
Organism: Gastrophryne carolinensis; assembly: GCA_027917425.1. Classification (NCBI taxonomy): domain Eukaryota; kingdom Metazoa; phylum Chordata; class Amphibia; order Anura; family Microhylidae; genus Gastrophryne; species Gastrophryne carolinensis. Next base: position 165,130,077 of record CM051234.1, read on the forward strand.
CTTATTGGGGGAAACGCTATATTACAATTCACTAGCCCTTGTAAGGGCTGTTCCTGGTTCCTCACGGATGACTCTGGGATTCCTGCAGCACCTCTCACCATTGGGAAAAAGACGTCTCTGGCAGGGAAGCACTCCGGCGATAAGGGTTATCGCTATATATATATATATTTTTTTTCCCCCCATACATAAACTAGATATAAATATAAGAAGCAAATGCAGAGGGAGGGAGGGGGAGAGGGGGAGAGGGGGAGAGGGGGAGAGGGGGAGAGGGGGAGAGGGGGAGAGGGGGAGAGGGGGAGAGGGGGAGAGGGGGAGAGGGGGAGAGAGGGAGAGGGAGAGGGAGAGGGAGAGAAAGAGAGAGAGAGATGCGCCTGGCCCCGCCCCCCCTCCCAGCATACATCTTCTGACTTGCTCGCCGTCCTGCAGAGAAGGAACTGGGGAATGTGTGGGAGGTCCCAGGTATTTATGGACTGGTAGGGGCTTCTTTTTGCTTTCATCTCTGCAGAAGTTCTCTACTGGACCATAACCCATATGTCATGAATAGTGGAAGCGGGGTGTGTGACATACATGGAATAAAAATGTGGGCCTTAAAGCGGACCAAAACCCAAACTTGTGAAATACATTTGGCCTAGCCCTTGCTGATACTCTCCTCTTAGGGTATAGAACTAGAAATGGATATTTTTGCTTATCAAATCGCCCAACAGGCAACATTATCTGGGATTAGAGTGAAGCAGGAGCAGTAAAAAATAGGCAAAAGTTACTATTCATGAGGGGAAGCAATTCAGGGAATGCAAGTTCAAAATGTGGGTTTTGGTCCGCTTTAAATTTGAGGATAATGCCCCTCCCACCCAAAAAAAAACAAAAAAAAAAAAAAAAACTGTCATACAGGTAAGCAATAATGACCGTTTATTTAAATTTCTAGTAAACACCATCCACTAGATTTGGAATAAAAGTACTTTCAAGAAGTACTACAGCTTAAATGTGATTATAAAAGAAAAAAAAATAAAGTACAAAAAAGTAATGTCATAAAAAAGGGGAAATAGAATAAGTCTGCAAGTGAGTAAACCTTGGATTTTTAAAATCTCCACTTCCAATCCAATCTGTAAGTTCAGCAGAAGTGTTTTTCAGGCAGTCCATTAAGGAGGTGCGACATTTTAGTATATTCATCCACCGCTTTCTCCTACACAAGCAGTTAAAGAGTTCGAGGACATCGTGGTAGTGTTAGAATTATTGGAAAGCGGGACTGTCTAGTGCCCGACCCTTCAGAAGACATTAAAGCACATTAATCTAGACTATTATGAAAAAGATGAAAAGAACCAAAGCTGGTTATGGCCAAGAGAAATGCTGCTTCATTTAGCTCAGTTGTTGATACCTGTGTGGCACTTAACTGATGACTACATAAAGTCTAAAAAGAAAGCAAGAGGAATACATTACAAAACACACAGCAAGTTTCTTAAAAAAAAGCCTTCAAAGCTGTGCTCACATTTTTTTTTAAAGTCGTAGAATCTTCTCAGACCGTCAGCACTCACCTAGTTCATCTATTCTTTATGCTTGGAAAGGAGGCGGTAGGGGAATAAAAAAAAAAAAAAAAAATCTGTACAAACAGCAAGGAGCATCTCCTAACATCCTGATGGCAGTATGGCCAATACATATACATAAGTAGTGAGACAAATGACTCGTCCGTGTCCAACTACGATTACATTTGTTTTCTTGCTGAAATCCAATGGCGTAACTTCGTGTGGAAATATCAAGTGCTGAGTATGTGACCAGACTAGAACCATATAGAAGCCCATATCTAATGTACAGCTAAGAAGAAATCTTCTTTAGGGAATACTTTATACAGCATAGTTTCAATGACAAAAGTCTATACTGTTAAAATTTATATCCAAAAAAGCTGCTTAGACATCTTATTTATATTAGGGACCCTCTTCCCCTTCCACGTTTAGAATTGGTCACAATCATCAAGTATTAGAGGCTCCCAAACTGTATATTTATATAAAAAAAAAATGAAAAATGTCCCCCTCCTTTGCAAGTTCATGATGCATATGTCCTTCAAGTACATGCATGGCTCTGTTGCATCCACAAAAGTCCAATTAGGAGACAGAAGAGATCGGGTTATGGGGGGAGCCCATCTGAGTAAGTACTTTATCCAGCCACTGGAGAGGGCCGTGCAGGTGAATCTCAATCCAACATGGAGTACTGGTAACATCCTGGCGATGGTACTCTGCACCCCAACCCTGAAAACACAAGAAAAAAAGTTTAAGTCTAAACTACTCCAAAAGATTATACACAAATACTAGAAAAAACAGGAAATAAAGTAATTAAAGCGGACCAAACCCCACTGAACTTGTGAAAAACATTTGGCCAAAGCCCCTGCCGATATTCCCCTCTTAGGATGTATCGCCAGAAAAAGATATTTTCCCTTTTTGAATCTTCCTTGCTGTCCCATTTGGTATGATGGCAGGCGATCGGTCATTGCATAGGTGTGGCAATGACATAACAGTGGCACAATAGAAGGGGCGGAGCTTTACAGCTAAAACAGGACCCATTATCTGGGATTAGAGCGAAGCAGTTAAAATAGGCAAAAGGTGCTCCTCATGGCGAGAGAAATTCGGGGATGCTAGTAAAAAAAAAAATATGGGTTTTGGCCTGCTTTAAGATTTTTTTTTAAATAATGTTCTTGAAAAATTAAACCACTAGCAAACCTGATGCACGCCATTTGCACGGCTGACCGGTCCTGCGACCGGTTTTCCTGGACTCACCTGATCATAAAGATCCAAGTGCTGCACTGTCCAGCTTGATCTCCAGTCACTGATGCCTCTGTGGTGAATGGTCCCCCCACCACCAGTCACAGTGGCATGCATGACACTAGCAGGCTCACTCCATGTTATCACAATATTTTAGGCAGAAGATGAAGCATTGTTATAGATATGAGGAGAAATCAGGAAGTCCAACTGAACAGACATGTTATTGACATTGGAGGAATGAAATTGAAAGGAAGGCAAAATTTGGAGCCCTGCTATGGCTTCTACCCAGTGCTGCAGGAAACAGGGGAGACACATGAAAGATACATCAGGGGAGCTGCTTGCTGCCTTATTGCTGTTGGGTTTACAGCCCCTTTGAGATACTTGGAAAACCATGTAAGTTGAAAGACTACACCAGACCTTCACCCTGAATAAGAGTATCTTATGTTTCACCACCTTGTACATACAGATTGCTCACATTAAAATCATCCTACCTGCATTTACTGACCCTTAAAACATCCAAGTTGGCGGCACATGGCATCTCAGGCTGCCTGCAAACATGAAGTGTGACTGTGCTGCTGTGCATTCTGGCATGTACTTTTCCTGAAGATAGATCTGCTCTGTCTGTGCAAAGCACAGCTATAACCCTGCCCCTCTGTACTTTTGCCCCCCCCCCGCTCAGTATGTGATGCTTGTGAGGCAAGATGGCAACGCCCATATTCTAGAGTCCTGAACAGGTGCAGCCCAGTGGGGGAAAGAATAAAAAAGTGACAAATAACGTAAAATCTTTTCATTTTATATACTGGAGAATAGTTTAAGGGTTTGGGTTTTTCATGAAATTATGCTGACGGTCTGGTTTAAGGTCTCATCTTTGTTTAAGTTGGAGCATTCTGAAGCAGTGAGGGGGGGGGGGACCCCCTTCCCCCATTGGGAGTGCAGCATTACCAACAAGCCCCCTCACAGCTAAACCCTGTCGATTTAGATCCTAACACCTGCAAAAAATCTAGCAAATAACTTGGAAAATGTGGGTGCAAGAGTTAGCATGGCCCAACATCCTTTTAAAACAAGTAGGCTGTCACCACAGGAGCCCCAGTTTAGGCCACTAAACCTTTTTTGGAGCCCATCAGAAACTACACAGAGGCCTCCTTCAGTGTTCAATAATATAGTAACATAGTATGTAAGGCTGAATAAAGACTTTAGTCCATCCAGTTCAGCCTGTTTAACTCCTTCCAGTGGTCTAGTATATCTGTAAATGTTATTACATGCCAGGAAGGCATCAAGGCCACTTTTGAACGTTACTGTATCCATCATTACTACCTCCTCTGGCAGCGAGTTCCAGTCTCATTGCTCTTACAGAGAAGAATCCCCTCCTATGTCGGTGAAGAAAGCACCTTTCATCTAACCTTAGTGGATGCCCCCGGGTTATGGTTACACTCCGGGGTATAAATAGATTGTGGGACAGATCTTTGTATTGACCCCGAATATATTTATACATAGTTATTAGATCACCCCTCAATCATCTTTTTTTCTAGACTAAATAAACCTAACTTGGACAATCTTTCCGGGTACTCTAGCCCCCGCACTCCTTTTATTAACTTTGTTGCCCTTGTTTGAACGTGATCCAGTTCTGATATGTCCTTCTTAAGCACAGGTGCCCAGAACTGTACACAGTATTCCATATGGGGTCTGACCAGTGACTTGTACAGGGGTAAAATGATGCTCTGGTCATGAGCACCTATGCCCCTCCTGATGCAGCCCATGATCCTATTTGCCTTGGCAGCAGCTGCCTAGCATTGATTACTACAGTTGAGCTTATTGTCAACTAAAACCCCTAGGTCCTTTTCCATTGTTTTACCAAGTGTTTCTTTATTTATTGTGTAATCATGACAGATTTCTCCTTCCCATGTGCATAACCTTACATTTATCTGTGTTAAACTTCATTTGCCATTTAACTGCCCATGCTTCCAATTTATCTAAATCTGTTTGTAGCTGCCTGCTGTCCTCTTTTGTTTTAATTACTTTACTCATCTTAGTATCATCTGCAAAGATTGGAGACTTTACTGTTTAATCCATACCCAATGAATGATATTATATTATATATATATATATATATATATATGAATTGGTCCCAGAACTGACCCTTGTGGTACTCCACTAGTAACAGTGACCCAATCTGAGTGTGTACCATTGATAACCACCCTCTGCTTCCGATTAGCCAATTTCCCACCCATCTGCACACGTTTTCCCCCAGTCCAAGCATTCTCGTCTTTTGTACCAGCCTTTTATGTGGCACAGTATCAAATGCTTTAGAAAAGTCAAGATATACGATATCCAATGACTCCCCCGATCCAATCTTGAACTTACCTCCTCACAAAAGCCGATTAGGTTTGTCTGGCAGGAGCGATTCCTCATAAATTTATGCCGATATGGAGTAATAAGGTCATTTTCCCCAAGGTGCTCCAGGATAGTATCCCTTAAGAAACCTTCAAACAACTTGCCCACCACAGATGTTAAGCTTACCGGTCTGTAGTTCCCAGGTTCCCCCCTAGATCCCTTTTTGAATATTGGCACCACATTTGCCAAGCGCCAATCCCTCGGAACAGACCCTGTAGTTATGGAATCCACAAATATTAGAAATAACGGCTTGTCTATTACTGTACATAACTCCCTTAAAACACGAGGATGTATGTCATCTGGTCCCGGTGATTTATCGATTTTTATCTGCTTGAGACTGTGCTGGACTTCTTCCTTGGTTAGACCAGTGACATTTAATGGAGGGTTTTGGTTATTCCCCTGCATTTCACTTGGCATGTCAAATTCTTTTGTGAATATAGAAGCAAAGAAGTTAAGCAAATTTGCTTTCTCCTCATTTCCCTCTATAGGGGTCCCCTCCTTGTTTTTCAGGGGGCCCACACCCTCAGGTTTGTACCTTTTACGGTTTATGTAGCTAAAGAATAATTTGGGGTTAGTTTTACTCTCTTTCGCGACCAGTCTTTGTCTCCAGCTTAGCTGCCCTTATCTGTCGTTTACATTGTTTATGAATATTAATATTTTAGTGTCCATACTACATTCAAGGTACAATCTCATAATCTCATGTTTTTCTCTACTGCAGAACCAGGTATGGTGGAATAATGGGCAGCAGTACCAGTGTTACCAGCCCAAACTCCCTGTACCGTGAAATTACATTTCAAAAAAATAAAAAAATAAACTTCTGGAGATAAGGGAAGACTCCTGAAGGCCTGACGGGACCAGATTCGGGTTACAGTGTTGATCAATATGAACCCGAGTTACCTGGTTGGTAGAAAAGGGACCTATTAAAATGTGGAAAATTAGAACACGCACCAGACCTGTATCTGAGAACAACTAGAAAGAAAGAATTCCTGGACTTTAATTAATGGGGTGGTTCTTTGGGCTGCATGCCTTACCTTGACAAAACTCATTCGAATAGTGCACATTTTTGTTAGTTCATAGACTGTCTCAAATCCATGGTTTACAGACTGGGCCAACAGCTGAGCAAACTCCTGGTTGTTGAAGATCTTCAGGCTGCATCCACTGGGAATCTTACAGACTGTGGTAGGGTGAAAGCCATGATGGTAATTGCAATTCCGACTCTGAACAAAAATGCTGCTATCGCTTAAACACTCTGCATATACTTCGCCACCAACATAGTACAAGTGCACACCTGAAACAAAAGAGAAGTGTCTTATTGTCTTATGGAAAATTTGATAAAGGTGGTCGTCTGATCTACTCAGAAGCAGTAGACTAAAATGTGTGCAAGGTTGTAGAGAAGGGACACCACTAAGATTGTAACCAGCTAAATACAGCACAAATATAATCCTCCTAATTCATAGATAATGCAATTCTGTGAGTACTCACCTGTAGAATTGTTTTTGTAGTATACAGCACGTCCTGTTTTACTAAATTCTTTACGTCTGGGTTATCTGCCACAAGGTGGCGCTGTGGACTGCAGAAAGGACTTGTGGCATCTCCAGGCCCTATAAAAGGACAGGAACCTCCCACAAATTCCCAGTGTTACAAAAGCAGTTAGACAAGAAGCCGGGAGAATAATAAGGAAACCCCAACCAAATAAATCACCATACAGAGGTAACCAATATTAATGATAACAAGAGAGGGATGAAACAGGACGTGCTGTATACTGCAAAAACAATTCTACAGGCGAGTACTTACAGAATTGTATTTTTCCAAGTATACAGCACGTCCTGTTTCACTAAAAAATGTTTACATCTGGGACATCCAAAAGCAGTGTCCGTAAAGTAGGGTGGGATCCCCAAAGAGCAACGGCAGGCAGTTTAAACCACTGCCACCTGAAGAACCTTGCGACCAAAAGCAGCATCAGCTGAGGCCCTAACATCAACCTTGTAAAACTTGGAAAAAGTATGAACAGAAGACCAAGTAGCGGCCTTGCAAACTTGTTCAACAGAAGCCTGGTGCTGAAAAGCCCAAGAGGCACCAATAGCACAAGTGGAATGAGCAGTAGGGCGGAAGGGAGGTTCATTCCCCTTAGCAGAATAGGCTTGCACCACCGCCTGACGGATCCACTTGCTGATAGTGGATTTAGCCGGAGGCAAACCCTTCCTAGGTCCAGAAGGGAGAACAAAAAGAGCATCAGTCTTCCTGAATGATTCAGTAGCAACCAAATAAAATTTCAGAACCCTGACCACATCCAAAGAATGCAGTGTCCGCTCCTTGGGAGTAGCAGGATTAGGACACATGGAAGGCAAGACAATGTCCTGATTGAGATGAAAAGCAGACCACCTTAGGCAAGAAATCTGGCTTAAACGGAACCACCACCTTGTCCTGGTGTCGCTCAAAATAAGGAGGTTTGATGGAAAGAGCCGCCAACTCAGAAACACGCCTGACAGAAGTGATAGCCACCAAAAAGGTTACCTTAAGAGTCAAAATGGCCAAAGCGGCCTCACGGAGAGGCTCAAAGGGAGGACCCTGCAGAGCAGATAATACCAGATTTAGATCCCAAACTGGTAACATAGACTTACGTGGCGGACGCACGTGAGAAACCCCCTGGAAAAGTCTTAACCAAACGGTGATTGGCAAAGGATCTTTGGAAAAAAATTGCCAGAGCTGAAACATGACCTTTGAGTGTAATAAGTTGAAGGCCCAAATCCAAACCACGTTACAAAAATTCCAAAATCCTGGGAATAGAAAACACCCGACAGGGTAGAAATTTGGACTTACACCAGGCAATGTAAGCATGCCAGACCCTGTAGTAGATAAAAGACAAGGACTTCCTAGCCCTAATCATGGTAACAGAGGCAGGCAACCCTCTATCCATCAAGATGGAGGTTTCAGCAGCCAAGCCGTCAAAGCCAGCGTTTGTAAATTGGGATGGCGCAGCTGCCCCTGAGTGAGCAGATCTGGATCCTTGGGCAGGACGTACTGATCTACTGCCAACTGCACAATGTCTGCGAACCACAACCTTCTTGGCCAACAGGGGGCCACCAGAATGGCTGGCACCTCTTCCTGGGCTATCTTGCCCAGCACCCTGCCCAGCAGAGGAAACTGAGGAAACGCAGAGGAGCCGAAACCCCTTCCAAGGCATTGCTAGCGCATCTGTGGCAAAGGCCAGAGGGTCCTGTGACAGAGACACAAAGAATGGAAGTTTGTGATTGTGACGGGAAGCAAACAGGTCCACATCCGGCAGACCCCAGCGGTGACACAGGGAGTGAAACACCCTGTTGCTGAGGGACCACTCCCCCATCTGAGACATCCCCCTGCTCATGGAGGCTCCCAGGATGTAAACTGCCGATGCAGGGGACATTCTCCTCCGCCCAGGACAGTATCAGGGACCCTTCTTTGAGGGCTCGCTTGCTCCGAATCCCTCCCTGATGATTGATGTAGGCAACCGCCGTCTGGTTGTCCGAGCGGATCTGAACAGCCCGACCCCGAGGTGTGGGGTCAACTGGGAAAGAACCAACCTTATCGCCCGCAGTTCCAGAATGTTGATGGGAGCATGGGCCTCATGAGGGCCCCACTGACCCTGGAACTTCAGAGACTTCCAAAAGCCCACCCCCCCCCCCCCAACCTGACATTGGCATCTGTGGTGACAGTCTCCCAGCACGGAGGCAGAAAGGTCCTGCCCACTAGAAGATTCCTTGAGTCCAGCCACCACGAGAGGGACTGACCGACCAGAGGGGACAGAACAAATTCCTGATCCAGGGACACAGGGTCCCAATCCCAGACTGACAAAAGGAGCAACTGAAGAGGTCTAATGTGAAACTGAGCATAGGGGACCGCCTCAAAGCATGACACCATCAGACCCACCAGCTGCATCCCTTGCCAAATGGAGGGGGCAAGAAAATACCATTTTGTGAATACTCACCTGTAAAATGGGTATTATAAGTATGTCACACATCCAGCTTCAAGACATTCATTACACTTGGGTATACTGACCTGTAGATGGCGATCTTGCAGAGATGATAAAAAAAGGTAAGACCCTCCCGGCCCATAAATACCTGGGACCTCCTCATTCCCCAGTATAAAGATAGCAGTAAGATCAAGGGACCAGGAAAGCCAATTAAAACTAAGGTTCACCATATAAAGGATCCAGAATACAAAAGGGCAGGGTGAAGAGGGGTGTGTGACACTTATAATACCCATTTTACAGGTGAATATTCACAAAATGGTATTATTCTAAGTATGTCACACACCCCGCTTCAAGACATTCATTACACTTGGGACATCCAATAGCAGTGTTCATAAAGGGCGGGGATACAAAAAACAAGGCACAAACTTGCAGAACTTTGCGGGCAAAAACAGCATCCGCTGAGGCCCGAACATCAACCTTGTAAAACTTGGAAAAAGTGAACCGAAGACCAAGTAGCAGCCTTACAAACCTGCTCAACAGAAGCCTGGTGCTGGAAGGCCCAGGACGCCCCAACAGCACGAGTAGAATGAGCAGTAACACGAAAAGGGGGAATCTTCCCCTTAGCAGAATAGGCCCCAACAATGGCCTGGCGAATCCATTTACTAATGGAAGACTTGGCGGGAGCCAAACCTTTCCTAGGCCCGGAGGGCACCACAAAAAGGGCGCCAGTCCTACGAAAAGGAGAAGTAGCCACCAAATAGTACTTCACACAGTGAACCACATCCAAAGAATGCAAAACCCTCTCCTTGTCATTGCTGGGCTTAGGACACAAGGAGGGAAGAACAATATCCTGATTCAAATGAAAAGCAGAGACCACCTTAGGAAGGAAATCTGGCTTGAAGCGGAAAACAACCTTGTCCTGATGCCTCTCAAAGTAAGGAGCCTTAATAGACAAGGCTGCCAACTCCGAAACACGTCGAACAGAAGTGATGGCAACCAGAAACGCAACCTTCTGAGTAAGCGTAGAAAGTGCAATATCCTGCAGAGGTTCAAAGGGAGACCCTGCAAGGCAGACAACACCAGATTCAAATCCCAAACTGGGAGCAAAGGCTTCCTAGGAGGCCGCACATGCGTAACCCCCTGGAAAAAAGTCTTAACCAGAGGATGAAGAGCAAAAGACTTTTGAAAGAAAACCGCCAGGGCAGAAACCTGCCCCTTCAGCGTACTAAGCTGCAAACCCTGGTCCAGACCATGTTGCAGAAATTCCAAAACCCTAGGGATAGAAAACACCCTGCAAGGCAAGGTCCTGACCTCATACCAATCAATGGAGTCTGAATGACAGCATCAGAAAGACCTTCCTCCCTCAAGATGGAGGTTTCAGCAACCACGCCGTCAAAGCCAGCGTTGGTAAATTGGGGTAGAGCAGTGACCCCTGAGTGAGAAGATCCGGCAGAAGGGGCAGGTCTAACTGATCCTCTGCCAACCTTACCACATCTGCGAACCAAACCCGTCTTGGCCACCTTGGAGCCACCAGGATTGCTGACGCGCCTTCTAGGGCCAGCTTGCGCACCACTCTGCCCACCATGGGAAACGGAGGGAACTGGTACAGAAACCCCAGATCCCTCCAGTTCAGAGACATGGCATCCGCTGCCAGAGCCAGAGGATCCCGCGAGAGAGACACAAATGCCGGAAGCTTGTGATTGTGACGAGAGGCAAAGAGGTCCACCTCCGGAGTCCCCCACCGGTGGCAAAGCGACCGAAACACCTTGGGACTGAGCGACCATTCCCCCCCGGCGAGATGACCCCCTGCTCAGGGAGTCCGCCTCCGTGTTCTCCACTCCCGGAATGTACACTGCCGAGATGCATGGGACATTGCTCTCTGCCCAAGCAAGGATCAAGGACACTTTCCTGAGGGCACGCTTGCTGCGAGTCCCTCCCTGGTGATTGATGTAGGCGACCGCCGTCCGACTGTCCGACCGAACTTGAACCGGAAGGCCCCGCAACTGATGAGTCAAGTGAGCCAGAACCAGCCTGATGGCTCTCAACTCCAGAACATTGATGGGATCGTGAGCCTCCAGAGGCCTCCACAGTCCCTGAAACTGAAGATCCTTCCAAAATCCCCCCCAACCTGACAGGCTGGCATCCGTGGTGACCGTCTCCCAACGAGGGGTCAGAGATTTCTGCCCCTCGTCAGATTGCTTGGTTTTAGCCACCACCGAAGGGAACCCCGCACCCGGGGGGACATCACAAAGGACTGATCCAATGACAGCGGGGACCCGTCCCAGACCGCCAGGAGATGGAGCTGGAGCGTCCTTGTGTGAAACTGGGCAATGGGAACCGCCTCGAAGGACGCCAACATCAATCCCACAAGTCGCATCCCTAGCCGGATGGACGGGCAGGGAATGGATAGAAGACGCTGAGTCAATTCCTGAATCAGAAGAACCTTGACTCGGAGGAGAAACACCCTGGCCTGAGAAGTATCCAGAGACATTCCCAGGAACTCTACCACCCTGGAGGGAGTGAGGCAGGACTTTGGAGAGTTTCGGTTGGGTGATCAACTATCCCGAGTGGACAGCACATTCCTGGTATCCAGCTGCGCCTGACTGAGGGAAGACGCCATGATGAGAAGATAAGGCACGATGCGGATACCCCTGGCTCTGAGGACGGCCATCACTCCTGCCAACACCTTGGTAAAAACCCTTGCAGCCGAGGTAAGGCCAAACGGAAGAGCCACGAACTGAAAATGCCGATTGTCCACGACAAACCTGAGGAGCCTCTGGTGTGCCAGGAATATTGGAATATGCAGGTAAGCATCTTTGATGTCTATGGACGTCATGAAGTCCCCCTGACGAAGTGAAAGGATGGCTGAGCGCAGAGTTTCCATACGGAACTTCCGGGGACGGACGAACCTGTTGAGCAACTTCAGATCCAGAATAGGACGAACGGATCCGTCCTTGGGCACCGTGAACAAATTGGAATAGAAGCCCAGGTCCCGGTCTGAAAGGGGCACCGGACAGATGACAGCCATGTCCATGAGACTTGCAACAGCCGCCCGAAGCCCCTGGGCGGCCAGAGGATCTGACGGCACCCGAGATCTGAAGAATCTGGGAGGGGGCCGGAACTCGAACTCCAGCTTGTAACCGGAAGACACCACTTCCTGAATCCACCTGTCCGAGACCTCTTGGACCCAGGACCTGGGAGAAGAGTTGCAAGCGTCCCCCCACCCGCAAGGGTGAGGGCGCCCCCTCATTGCTGGTTTGGCAGCGGCTCTAGGCTTGGAGCCCCAACTGTGTCCTGGACGGGCCCGACCCCTGCCCCTAGGCCAGGAATCACCTCTGGACGAAGGGAAGGCCGAACCCCTGCCAACTCTAGCCCCACAAAAGGACAGAGAGAAGGAAGCGCCCCCCCCAAAGGGGCGACGCTGCTTCTTACGCTGAGGTAACTTACCTCCCTTTGCCACCGAATCCAATTTTTCTCCAAAGAGCCGCAACCCCACAAAGGGAAGGGCCGTGAGCGACTTTTTGGACACAAAGTCAGCCGCCCACTGGCGTAACCAAACCGACCGGCGGATAGCCACAAGCAGAGCCGCAGCTCTGCTAGACATCACCAAAGTGTTGTCCAGGGCGGACAGCACAAAGGATAAAAATAACTCACAGTGCTTACGGTCGGCAAAGTCCTCACTAGCCGGGTCAAGCCCAGAAGGGGTCAACAATCCCCTAACAACCGACCTGGCAGCAACCAGTACAAGCCCAAAAGCACAAACCGGCCGCAAGGCCGATCCAACACTGGCAAAACCCCCGCCAATGACCACATCACGTGGGGTACGTGTCAAGCGAGGGGGAGACGGAGAGGAGACTGGAGAGCAGAACCGGACGCCTGAGATCCGGTCTGCCGCGTAATAGACCGCTGCGCACAGGGTACACAAAAATACATCATCCCCCAAAAGGGATACCCACACCCCAAACACAACCTGGATTGCCCCGAGGGGGGAACAAGCCCAGTATCCAGGGATGCCTCCATAACGGTAATTTTTAAAAAAGATATAGATATATATATATATATATGTGTACAATGCTCCGAGGGAATTACGCAGTAATGCAACCCAGGATGCCCCTTTAAGTCCCGAGTGGGAGGAATTTTAAGCCACTAAATTTAACCAGGGACCTTAGGACCGGGAGAATCCCCCTTTAATAGTGTCAATGGTCCTGGAACACACACACAAAAAAAAAAAACACACACACACTCAGACTATGCTGGCAATGTCCATAAGGAGTTAATGATAGAAAATCTGATGGCCACAGGCCACTCACCAGACCTTCGCCCCACCTGATTACCGCACGCAGGCAAGAGGAACCGTGGGGAGCGGAGGAGAGCGGGCGCGGTTCGCGCCCCTCCCCCGTATCTCCCGGCCAGAAGCCGGGACCTAACACACAGCGCCCGCAGCACGGGGGCGGGCCGTAGGCGCGCGCGCCAGCGCCCGTGCCCCGCCCCAAGTAGAAGCGCCTCATGGGCGCCCACAGGCACCATTTACCACACGCCGGAGGGCATCCTGCCAGCACCAGTCTAAATAACACACACTCAGTAAAACACCAAACACACACACAGTAATAAAGAATGAATCCCTAAGGGACCCCCCCGCTCTAAGGGTATCCGGGAGAGGGGGAATCCATGCCAGGGCAGGGCCAAGGGACGGGGCATCCCAAACCAGGATCACCAACCCCGATAGCCGCCTACCCCTTGTTATGGGGTCTCACGGCTCCTAAGCACCAGGGGTGCCAACTACCTTTGCCAGGACCAGCAGCCTAGGCTGGGAGGCAAGTAACTTAAGAGAAGGGATCCGGGCAGAAATAGAAGAATAAAAAGTGGCCGGGAGTCATCCCGGCTACCTGCAAGGAGGAGACATCTTCTGACTTGCTCGCCACTGCAGAGATGGAAGACTGGGGAATGAGTGGGAGGTCCCAGGTATTTATGGGCCGGGAGGGTCTTACCTTTTTGTTATCTCTGCAAGATCGCCATCTACAGGTCAGTATACCCAAGTGTAATGAATGTCTTGAAGCGGGGTGTGTGACATACTTAGAATAGTAGAAACAGTGCCTGCGTCTGCAGGCCCTCCACATTCTGCTGAGGCAGAAAAACCTTGACCTGAGATGTATCCAGAGTCATGCCCAGAAAGGACCTCACCAAGGACGGAGACAGTGAAGACTTGGGATGGTTGATAACCCAACCGAAGGACTCTATTGTGGAGACCACCATCTGGGTATCCAGCTCGGCTTGACGGAAGGACTGAGACGCAATCAGAATGACGTCCAGATAAGGAAGGATGCGAATACCCTGAGACCTCAACAGAGCCATCACCCCCGCCAGCACCTTGGTGAAGACCCGAGGAGCCGAGGTAAGACCGAACGGTAGGGCCACAAATTGGTAGTGCTGATCCTCCAGAGCGAACTTGAGAAATCTCTGATGACCTGGAAAGATAGGAACATGAAGCTAAGCATCTTTGATGTCCACAGAAGTCATGAAATCGCCCGGGTGCAAGGTACTGACCACCGAGCACAGAGTCTCAATGTGAAAATACTTGACAAATTTGTTAAGGCACTTCAAATCCAGGATGGGCCTCAGGGTCCAATCCTTTTTGGGAACCCGTGAACAGACTGATCTACTGCCAATTGCACGATGTCTGCAAACCACACTCTTCTTGGCCAACAGGATGGTTGGCACCTCCCCCCCCCCCCCCGAACTATCTTGCGCAGCACCCTGCCCAGCAGTGGAAAAGGGAGAAAAATATACAGGAGCTGGAACCTCGTCCAAGACATTGCCAGGGCATGCGTGGCCAAGGCCAGAGGATCCTGAGACAGAGAGAGAAAGACTGGAAGCTTGTGATTGTGACGGGACGCAAACAGATCCACATCTGGCTGACCCCAGCGGTGGAACAGGGAGCGAAACACCCTGCTGCTGAGGGACCACTCTCCCAGACGAGAGGTCCCCCTGCTCAGAGAGTCTGCCTCCAGATTCTCCACCCCCGGGATGTACACAGCTGAGATGCAGGGAACATTTTCCACCGCCCAGGACAGTATCAGTGACCCTTCCTTGAGGGCCCTCTTGCTCCGGGTCCCTCCCTGATGATTGATGTAAGCAACCGCCATCTGGTTGTCCGAGCGGACCTGAACAGCCTGACCCCTCAGGTGTGGGGTTAAGTGGGCGAGAACCAACCTGATTGCCCTCAATTCCAGAATGTTGATAGGGGCATGGGCCTCCTGAGGGCCCCACTGACCCTGAAACTTCAGGGACTTCCAGAATCCCCCCCAACCTGTCAGACTGGCATCCGTGGTGACAGTCTCCCAGCAGGGTGCCAGAAAGGACCTGCCCCCCAGCAGGTTCCTTGAGTCCAGCCACCACACTAGAGACCGCCTGACCTGAGGGGACAAGACAAACACCTGATCCAGGGACACAGGGTCCCGATCCCATTCTGACAAGAGGTGAAGCTGAAGAGGCCTCATGTGGAACTGAGCATATGGAACCACCTCAAAAGCAGGACACAATCAGGCCCACCAGCTGCATTCCCTGCCTAATGGATGGACGACGACAAGACAGCAGGAGCTGAACTTTCTCCTGAAGGACCTCCACCTTCTGTCGAGGAAGAAAGATCTTGACCTGAGCTGAATCCAGAATCAAGCCCAGAAAAGACTTCACCATGGAAGGAGACAGGGAAGATTTGGTGCGATTGTTCACCCAGCCGAATGATTCCAGTGTGGACACCACCCACTGAGTGTCCAGCTCTGCCTGATGGAAGGACTGAGAAGCAATAAGCATGTCTTTCAGGTAGGGAAGAACGCAAGTGCCCTGAGATCTCAGCAGGGCCATCACTCCTGCCAGCATCTTGGTGAATACCCTGGGGGCCGAGATGAGGCCGAAGGGCAAGGCCACAAATTGGTAGTGCTGATCCTCCAGAGCGAACCGGAGGAACCTCTGATGACCTGGAAAGATAGGTACATGAAGGTAATCATCCTTGATGTCTACAGAGGTCATGAAGTCCCCTGGGCGTAGGAAAGTCACAGCTGAGCGCAGAGTATGCGAAAGTGTCTGAATCTGACAAACTTGTTGAGAAGCTTTAAATCCAGGATAGGTCTGGTCTGATGGACCCATCCTTTTTGGGCACAATGAAAAGATTGGAATAATAGCCTTTGCCCCTTTCCTTCAAGGGCACCCGGCAGATGACATCTAGATCTAGAAGGCCTTGGACTGTCAGGGACAGACACTGAGCCGACAAGGGGTATTGAGCTAACAGAGATTTGATGAATCTTGGGGGCAGCCAGGCTGCAAACGCTATCTTGTAACCAGAGGATACTACCTCCTGAATCCACCGGTCTGAGACATGACGCCTCCAGACGTGAGCCAAGAGCCAAAGCCGTCCCCCCACCCGGATGGGTGAGGGCGCCCCTTCATGCCTGAGGGGGCTTGGTGGGAGGACTTAGTCTTGGGACCCCAGGTGGGGCCAGGGCGGCCACGTCCTCTGCCCCTGCCCTAAAAATCTCCACGGGCTCCAGCAAAGGAAGCTCCCCGTCCAATTCTGGAGCCCCTGAAGGAAGAAGAAAAGGCACCTGAACCCCGAAAGGATCGGGGCTGCCTTCTACGCTGAGGTAACTTGCCACCTTTAGCAATCAAGTCCAAACGTTCCCCAAAGAGGCGCAGCCCCTTGAAGGGAAACCCAGTGAGAGCCTTTTTGGCAGCCTTGTCAGCTGTCCACTGGCGCAGCCAGACCGAGCAGCGTATCGCCACCAACAAGGAAGATGCCCTGCCACATATTCTAATGGTATCATCCAGGGCAGAGAGAACATATGCAACAAATTCCTCACCACACAGAAGAGCTCTATACTCTTCACTACCAGCATCATCAGGGGCCCCATCTAAGAGACCCCTGAGCAGGCTTTTAATAGCAACAGCCGTGATAGAGGCACAGACCGGACAGAGCGCGGTCCCAACACAGGCAAAGGCATGGCAAGCCAACTGATCCATACGCCTGTCCTCCCCATCCCTCAGTGTAGTAGAGTCAGGGGACTGCATGACAGATGTGTTCGACAACCCCAGAACTGGTGCATCCACCTCTGGAGGACATGACCAACGTTTAATCATCTCAGCAGGAAAGGGATACCTCTTATCCCAACTCTTTGGTACCCCGGGAAGCCGGCTAGGCAGTTCCCACTCCTTGAGAATCAGATTATTAAAGTGAGTTTGTTCAGGAAACTCCAAACGTGGCTTAACAGTATGAAACAGCTCCCCCTGCTGCCGCGGGGCCACGGCAGGAGGAGAAATACAGAGCACTTCAAAAATGTGAGCCAAAAGTCTGTCAGTATCATCTGAAGCCCATGGGTCAGATCCAGATTCAGCATAACCCCTAGGCTGATCCTCAGATGATTCTGAATCAGAGAATAACTCCCCTTCTTCCAGGGGGGTATACCCAGTAATATCAAAAAAAGAGTAACACCGGGTACCAGATGCCTTCCAATGCTGGCTACCCGGGCAGCCAAATCAGGTTGAGACTCCCCACTGGTATGCACCTCACTGGGAGTCAGATGTAAGCGTGGGGGGGGGGGGTAGGCGAAGCCAGAGGGGGCGCAGCACTAGGCCCAGCCGCAGGTAGCCCAGACTGCAGCGCAAGTACCTGCTGGGCGCAGGGTACACAAACCCTGACGTCACTGACAGGGGATACCCCACACGCCACACACAGCCGGGCTTGTCCCGAAGGAACCCCAAGCACATTATCCTGAGAAGCCTCCATATGGTGATTATCACGGCACAACTGGCCAATAGGGATTGGCGCTAATAAAAGCAACCCAGGATGCCCTAATAACCCGCTAGGGAAGTGAGAGTAATGGAATATAATAGCCTTCCAATAAGAGTTAACACTAAATAGAGAGGATAGGACCGGGAGAAACCACAGAGTTTGACCCGCCTGCAAGACAAACAAAAGATCCCGTAAGCAATATGCGATACAGAGAAATCTATAAATAAATCAGCCCGCAGGGGCACTTACGGACCGCGATAGGGAGACGCCAGACACACGCAGCAGAGAACTAAAATGGTGCCCGCATGTACCTCGAGGGGCAGGCTGCGGAGACAGTGATGCCGAACGCGTTAGCCGCAAGGACCGCCCCCCCCCCCCCGAAGAGCGCAAAAACATGCCCACCTGACAAGGCCAGCCAATGATGGTGCAGCAGCGCTTGAGGCGATGTCGCCGCCGACCGCGGAGCGTAGTACAAGTGTGCGGCGGCGGCAAAAGAACCAGTGCAATCAATTCATAAGGGATCAAACACAACACACTACATATAGTAAAGACATGCACCCCCCCCCCCCCCCCCCCCCGAGATCTACAAGGGAGAGCGAAGGGGAAGCGACAGCACAGGGGGGCGAGGGAAGGCTCACCATGGGCCTATACTGCCTACCCTTTGGTGGGGGACTGCGGTTGGAGCAGAGCTCCTTAGCACCTGACATTGGTGCTGCCTACCTTCACCCGAAAAAGCGCAGCCTGAGCTGGGAGGCAGTAAAAGGAAATGGGTGGGAATAGTCCTACAGGGCCGCAGGCTAATAGCCCCGCTCACCTGCGAGTAGAGAGCCATCTTCTAGTCATTGCAGCCAGGACTGCAGAGAAGAACTGGGGATTTTGTGGGAGGTCCCTGGTATATATGGGGCCGGGAGGAGCCACTTTTCTGTCTCTGCAGTCCAGCGCCATCTACTGGATGTATATCCCAAGTGTAAGGAATATCTTCTGGAACAGGACATGCTGTATACTTAGAGTAAATGCAACAAATTCATAGAAAAGCAGGAGGGATCTATACCCCTCCCCCCTATTGGCGTCCGAGGCATTATCCAAAAGGCACTGACAGCAGGGAAGGGCATCCCAAAGAAGGCTCACCATAAGCCTGAACCGACTACCCTTGTATGGTACAGGGATTGCGGTTGGAGCAGCGCTCCCCAAGCACCTGACCCTGGTGCCGTCCTACCTTCACCCGAAGCAGGCAGCAGACGCTGGGAGGCAGTGGGTCCAGAACGGGTGGAAATAGCCCTGCAGGGCCGCAGGCTGGTAAGCCCCGCTCGCCTGTGCA
This sequence comes from Gastrophryne carolinensis, assembly GCA_027917425.1. Taxonomy (NCBI): domain Eukaryota; kingdom Metazoa; phylum Chordata; class Amphibia; order Anura; family Microhylidae; genus Gastrophryne; species Gastrophryne carolinensis. The sequence continues at coordinate 165,149,264 of CM051234.1, forward strand.
ATATATAGAGCCAATCTTCTATCTTCGCAGTCCAGACTGCAGAAGGAAACTGGGAATTTGTGGGAGGTTCCTGGCCTTTTATAAGCCACAAGTCTTTTCTGCAGTCCACTGCGCCACCTTGTGGCGGATAACCCAGACGTAAAGAATTTAGTGAAACAGGACGTGCTGTATACTTGGAAAATTAGGCATTTTTTCTCAAATGAGCCCCCCTTTACCAACTACAATTGCACATGCACACACACATACACACCTTTGGCATGAATGCAGCATCACACTAGCATAACAGCTGGAGGTCCTTTTAGTTAAACGTAACTGTTGTAATCACTGCCAGGCAGCAGCTGCCAGAGCAAACAGGATCATTGGGTGCATCAAGAGGCATAGGTGCCCATACCCAGAGCAAGATTTTACCCCTGTACTAGTCTCTGGTCAGACCCCATATGGAGTACTGTGTACAGTTCTCTCCAGTGCATAAGAAGGGCATGACAGAATTTAAAGGAGGGCAACTAAGGTAATAAATGGAGTGCGATGACTAGAGTAGCCGGATTGTAAAAAATAGGCTTATTAAGTTTGCTAAAAAGATGACTGAGGAGTGATCTAATAACCATATATAAATATATTTAGCGTCAAGAAAAAGATCTGTCCCACAATCTGTTTATACCATAACCCGAGGGCATCCTAAGGTTAGAGGAAAGGTGCTAGGAGGAGATTCTTCTCTGGCAGCGAGTTCCATAGTATCACTGCTCTGCCAGAGGAAGTAGTAATGATGGATACAGTAAAAACTTTCAAAAGTGGCCTGATGCCTTCCTGGCATCTAATAACATTTCCAGCTATGGCTACTAGCCCACTGGAAGGAGAAACCGGTTGAACTGGATGGACTCAAGTCTTTATTCAGCCTTATATACTATGATGTGCAGTGCTTTGCAGAGCTTGGTAACTTACAGACTGTTGGGAACTCTGATACTAAAAAAAAACCTCCATACAGCTTTTGGTATTCTGTAATTTAGTGCAGTTGCTAATTGATGGGAGGGCTGAACCCTCAAACATTAGAAGAGCTGTAGGTAGTTATATCTGTCTAGCTGCCCACAATTTAATAATTCTGTTCAGCAAGATGACCACACACACGGGGGGGGGGGGGTTGGTCCAGGTCACTTGATTTAAGTCACCTTTCCGCAGTCCTACGGTGCATGCACAGCCGCCTGTCCAATCGGCAAGCCCAACTGCACTGACGCAAGCTCTTCTAAGAAGCAGATTCCAGCAGTGTGCGCTGTTGGCCATATCTTCACTACCCTCTAACCAGGAGCAAGCCCAAGCCGGCCATTCACGCATTCGCCCTGCTAAAGGCCCAGGGTTTCGGTCCACTTCAAAATTCTAGAGCACATCAGACAATAAATAAAAACACTACTTGCAACTTGGTTTTATATAGCTTTACCTTTTCCAATATGCCGCCTCGTGTTCTCAATAGTAGAGTTGCGGTTCACGTTGGACAAGAGCCCAAGGCAAAATCTGTTCCTGTTGTTGGAAGGATCAGTGAAGCCATCCACCAACACACTTGTGGAGGAGGCATGGAACGCCTCTCCAACTCGATTGTTCAGCTCATAATAGACAATGGAACACCAGTGTTTTGGCTCCTCATAAGCAACAGCTTGAACATCTGCAGAAGAGATATGGTTATAATCATAAGGCATGGAAAGTTAAAACTCTAAGACAGACAGGCAATCTACTCACATTAAAGTCTTAGCTTTATATGGTTTTATTGTGTATCACTCATTTATTTTGAAAGTCTTTAAAATGTCTTAATGTTAGAAGAATGACTCCTGCAAGGTCATCTGGTACTATATCTGCATAGACTCATGATGGGATTGCCAGGCAAAACCCCATCAGTGGTTACATGGCCCAAAAGATATCAATGCAAGAACTGTGAAATGCAGACTTGGAGCCCTAAACTGCTTTATAGGTACCCCTTGAACAGGACAAAAAAAAAAAATTAGAAGTACCATAAACGTTTCATCTGGGCCTATAAGGATTCAAGCAACCTTGTGCATAAAATGCATGTAAGCAATTAGTGGAAAAAACAAACCGCTTGCTCCCCTTCATGTATCCTCTATTCCAGCAGAAGCTTAGTCATATAGGAGTTGGACCTTCAACATTGGTATGTTTGATTATAGCCTCCCTCATGTTTTAAAGCCATGCATATCACCTGTCTGAAGCCCCAAGAGCATACGCCAAAAAATCCCCAAACCCTCAAGCCACTGGTTTCTGCTGCACAAAATGACAGCAGGGAAATGATCTCCCCTTGAGCTGCCGGGTAAGGGTATATAAATCACATAGCCCTCCCTCTTAAGTATGGTACATTAAAAGAAGGCCTAAGTGTCTTTCTTATTAATGTGTGCAATCTGAAAGAAATGTGCACACTGAAACTTCGTGTTTCAGGTGGAGCACAATTAAATTAAAGGGCTTGTTCCAGAAAGTTGCAGAGGAAAGGTAGCGATTCAGCATGCTAGGCAAAACAAAGCCAGGTGAAGACATGGTTACATAGCTCATGCCCCTGGGAAATCTCATATTCAGGATCACTGCACGCCACTGTGTAACGATTCCATGATTACGGAGGTGCCCAGGTGTTAGTGAGAGCCAAGCAGCTTTTTGGACTAGCCATGACTTTTTTGAACACTAATGCACGTGGGACACCACAGCATTGGCTTTGGCAGGAAAATGGTTGCCAATGTGTCCTAATCCCCCACCTCCTCAAGTTGGGCAGCCTTTGCAGTGCATTTTGGCCTCGTGGATGCCCTGAGTAAAATACAAAAACCAACCGATCTGCCAGGAGGGGGTGGGGCACACTGCCAGGGCAGTTGGTGGTTAACTGGGTGTGTCATTGCTTTAACATTTTTAATGTGAAGTTATGCAACAATTCCAGGACCAATTTGGGGTTAAGGGCAATGCAGTAACTCTGTAGCCGTGGTCTGTCATCTGTACCAGGTGGACAAAGCAGAAGATTGCCAGTGCCTGCTAGAGAACTGCTGATCCTAAGCTTTAAAATAGCAAATGCCTGGATTGTGGCCACAGATAGACCAACACACCCTATGGGAGTCAGGGATTTAATATACTTTGATCACCATCGAGAGGAAGAAATTACATGCAAATCTGCAGACATGTTTGTGTACATTACTTTACAGTAAAGGTGCGAACTGGCAAGAATCTGGCGATACGATACATATCGCAATACACACGACGATACAACATATCCTGATTCTGTCGCAGACGGCGTATATCGCGGGACATGGGGTACCCGCTACCCAGCATAACCAGCCCAGGACCAGCTATGCAGGGCTTGTAGAACAGGACCAACCGGCAACAAACCCACAAAGCCATGGTGAGCCGGGGCCCTTCTGCGCCCCCCACAGGCTTTGGGGAGGCAGGTGATTGGGGAGCCGGGGGTTAGCTAGCCGCATGTGACTTGCCAGCCCCCAGCCCTGTGAACTGGTATACCAAAAAAGTGTTTGAGTTTTTTTACTTTTCTTTTTACTGTAGCGGGGGGAGGAAGAATCAATACTAGGAAGAAAGAATTGATTCAAGTATCGTTGAATGAAATATTGCGATACTTGACCTGAATCGATTTTTTCTGACACCCCTACATTACAGCAGCCAGTGCAAGTGCATGAACTGCAGGGTTGTTGCTCTCACCTTGTCGCTTGTCCGTCGGCGGTGATTGGTGGAGCGAGTCACGTGGGAGTGGGGTCAGGTGAGTTTTTGGGGCTTTCTAGGGGGGTTTCACACAGCTATCGGGGTGCCCTGTGGAAGTGGATCAACACCAAGGATAGTGAAAATCCTGGGTGTTGGTCCACTTTAATCAGAGGGATTTCAACTTTTAGTGCTAATCAATCTCAAATTGGCTCAATTACAGCAATAAAGTGAAAAAAAATACAATTCTGAGATTACTCACCTGTAGAATTGGTATTATACGTATACAGCACGTCCTGTTCAAGAATATTCCTTACACATGGGTAATACATCCACAAGATGGCGCTGGACTGCAGAAAACAGCTTGTGGCTCCTCCCGGCCCTATATAAGTCAGGGACCTCCCACAAATTCCCCAGTATTGACAAGCAGTTAAGAAGCCGGGAGAATAATAACAACCAGAATTCAAAAATGAACATATGAACAATCACCATACAGAGGTAAATAAGAATAATGATAACAAAGGTCGGGATGGAACAGGACGTGCTGTATACGTATAATACCAATTCTACAGGAGAGTAATCACAGAATTGTATTATTCTAAGTATACAGCACGTCTTTTTCCAGAATATTCATACATGGGACATCCAATAGCAGTGTCCGTAAGGTAGGGTGGGATCCCCAAAAGTAACAGCAGACAGTTTAAACCACTGCCGCCTGCAGAACTTTGCGACCAAAAGCAGCATCAGCTGAGGCCCTAACATCAACCTTGTAAAACTTAGAAAAAAGTATGAACAGAAGACCGAGTAGCGGCCTTGCAAACTTGTTCAACAGAAGCATGGTGCTGAAAAGCCCAAGAGGCACCAATAGCACGAGTAGAATGAGCAGTAAGGCGGAAGGGAGGTTCCTTCCCCTTAGCAGAGTAGGCCTGTATCACAGCCTGACAGATCCACTTGCTGATAGTGGACTTAGCTGGAGCCAGACCCTTCTTGGGTCCAGACGGGAGCATCAGTCTTCCCGAAAGTTTCAGCAGCCACCTGGAGCCAGACCCTTCTTAGGTCCAGACGGGAGCATCAGTCTTCCTGAAGGATTCAGCAGCCACCAAATAGAACTTCAGAGTCCTGACCACATCCAGAGTGTAAAACCCGCTCCTTAGGGTTACTAGGATTAGGGCAGAGAGAAGGCAAAAATACCATTTTGTGATTACTCACCTGTAAAATGGGTATTATAAGTATGTCACACACCCCACTTCAGATACTTATTATTATTACACTTGGGTAACTCACCGCTAGGTGGCGCACTTGCAGAGATCTCCAAAAGCTTCAGCAAGCCCCTCCCGGTCTATATATACCTGGTACCTCTCACCAATTCCCCAGTGTTCAAAAAGCAGTAAGACAAGGTACCAGAACTAAACAAATTTAACCCTCAACCGTAAATAACAAAACTTCACCATATAAAGAACCAGGATACCAAAAAAAAAAAAGGGCGGGTGAAGTGGGGTGTGTGACATACTTATAATACCCATTTTACAGGTGAGTAATCACAAAATGGTATTATTCTAAGTATGTCACACACCCCACTTCAGATACTTATTATTATTACACTTGGGACATCCAACAGCAGTGTCCAAAAGAGGGCGGGTATCCAAACCAGGCAATAACGCAGATAAAACTCAAACCACTGCAGCCTGCAGAACCTTACGGCCAAAAACAGCATCCGCCGAGGCCCGAACATCAACCTTGTAAAACTTGGAAAAGGTGTGAACTGAAGACCAGGTAGCAGCCTTACAAACTTGTTCAACTGAAGCCTGGTGCTGAAAAGCCCAGGACGCACCGATCGCACGAGTAGAATGTGCAGTAACACGAAAAGGGGGGTCCTTCCCCTTGGCAAAATAGGCAGCAATAATCGCCTGGCGAATCCACTTACTAATGGAAGACTTGGCCGGAGCCAAACCCTTCCTAGGACCACAAGGCACTACAAACAAAGCATCAGTCCTACGAAAAGAAGACGTGACACGCAAATAGTACCTAACACAGCGCACCACATCCAAGCAGTGCAACGCACTCTCCTTATCATTCCTAGGCCTAGGGCACAAGGAAGGAAGAACAATGTCCTGATTAAGATGAAAAGCAGACACCACCTTAGGAAGAAAATCTGACTTGAAACGAAAGACCACTTTGTCCTGATGTTTCTCAAAATAAGGAGCCTGAATCGACAAGGCTGCCAACTCCGAAACACGCCGAACCGAAGTGATGGCCACCAAAAAGACCACCTTCTGAGTCAGAGTGGATAAAGCAATACCCTGCAAAGGCTCAAAAGGAGGAGCCTGTAACGCAGAAAGCACCAAATTCAAATCCCACACTGGGAGCAATGGCTTCCTAGGAGGCCTCAGATGCGAAACCCCCTGGAAAAAAGTCTTGACCAAGGAATGGCTAGCAAAAGACTTCTGGAAAAAAAATTGACAAGGCAGACACCTGCCCCTTCAAGGTACTCAGCTGAAGACCAGAATCCAACCCAGATTGAAGAAAATCCAAAATCCGAGAAATAGAAAAAACCCGGCATGGCAAAGATCTAGTCTCACACCAATCAATATAAGATCTCCAGACCCTATAATAGATGGAAGAGGAAGACCTCTTCCTAGCACTAACAAGAGTCTGAATGACCGAGTCCGAAAGACCCTCCTCCTTCAAGATGGAGGTTTCAGCAGCCAAGCCGTTAAAGCCAGCGTTGGTAAACTGGGGTAACACAGTTGTCCCTGAGTGAGCAGATCTGGCCGAAGAGGCAGATCGAACTGATCCACTGCCAGACGAACGATGTCTGCGAACCACACCCGCCTTGGCCACCTTGGAGCCACGAGAATGGCGGGAACTCCTTCCTGAACTAGCTTTCGCAGCACCCTGCCTAGCATGGGAATCGGAGGAAACAGATACAGGAACCCCAGATCCTTCCAGCTCAAAGACATGGCATCCGTCGCCAGTGCCAGAGGGTCCCGAGACAGTGACACGAATGTCGGAAGCTTGTGATTGTGACGAGAGGCAAACAGATCCACCTCCGGCGTTCCCCACCGAAGACACAAGGACCGAAACACATGGGGATGGAGAGACCATTCCCCCCGGCGGGACGAGCACCGGCTCAAGAAGTCCGCCTCCGTGTTCTCCACTCCTGGAATGTACACCGCCGAAATGCAAGGAACATACGTCTCTGCCCAGACCAGAATCAGAGACACTTCCCTGAGGGCACCCAGACTGCGAGTCCCTCCTTGGTGATTGATGTAAGCAACAGCCGTCTGATTGTCCGATCGAACCTGAACAGGCAGGCCCTGTAACCGATGCGTCAAGCGAGACAGAACCAACCTGATGGCTCGCAATTCCAGAACATTGATGGGCAAGTGAGCCTCCTGAGGGTCCCACAGCCCCTGAAACTGAAGATCCTTCCAGAAACCTCCCCATCCTGACAAGCTGGCATCCGTGGTGACAGTCTCCCACCGCGGAGTCAGAAACGACCTGCCCTTCAGAAGATTGTCCGGAAACAACCACCACCGAAGAGACCGCCGAACCCGAGGAGAAATCTGGAAGGACCGATCCAACGACCGCGGGCGCCTGTCCCAAGACGCCAAAAGATGAAGCTGCAGCGTCCTCGTGTGAAACTGTGCGAAGGGAACCGCCTCGAACGAGGCCACCATCAACCCCACCAGTCTCATCCCTAGCCGAATGGACGGGCGAGGAATGGAAAGAAGACGCTGAGCCAATTCCTGAATCAAAAGAACCTTGTCCTGAGGAAGAAACACTTTGTGCTGACAAGAGTCCAAGGACATCCCCAGAAAAGTCACCACCCTGGCCGGAACCAGAGAGGACTTGGGGTAATTGATCACCCAGCCGAACCTCTCCAGCATGGACACCACCGTGCTGGTATCCCCTTCTGCTTGGCTGAAGGAAGGAGCCATGATGAGAAGGTCGTCCAGGTAAGGAACAATGCGAATCCCCTGCGCTCTGAGCAGGGCCATCACCCCTGCCAACACCTTCGTGAACACTCTCGGGGCCGAAGTGAGGCCGAATGGGAGAGCCACAAACTGAAAATGACGATCCTCCACCACAAAGCGAAGAAACCGCTGATGTGGCGGAAAGATAGGAATGTGAAGATACGCGTCCTTGATGTCTATGGACGTCATGAAGTCCCCCTGCCGAAGCGAGCCGATCGCCGACCGCAAGGTCTCCATGCGAAACTTCCGGGGACGAATAAACCTGTTGAGACACTTCAAATCCAAGATCGGACGGAAAGACCCGTCCTTCTTGGGGACAGTGAAGAGATTGGAGTAATAACCTCTTCCCACCTCCGAAGGAGGAACCGGGCAAATGACTGCCAACATCAGAAGATTCCTTACTGCCGCCAGGAGCCCCTGCGCGGCCACAGGATCTAGAGGCACCCGAGACCTGAGAAACCTTGGAGGAGGGCGGGACTCGAACTCCAGCTTGTAACCGGTCGACACTACCTCCCGGATCCACCTGTCCGATACCTCCAGGTCCCACACCCGGGAGAAGCATCGTAACCGTCCCCCCACCCGTGCGGGTGAGGGCGCCCCCTCATTGCTGAGCGGGCTTGGCAACTGACTTAGGCTTGGCGCCCCAAGCGTGAACGGGGCGGCCACGGCCTCTACCCCTATTCCAACCCGTGCCCCTGGAAACCGAGACGCCCGCACCTCTGCCGGCTTTGGCTCCCCTAAAGGACGGATTGAAGGAGACCGCCCCCCGAAAGGAACGGCGAAACCTCTTGCGCTGAGGCAACCTGCCTCCCTTGGCAACAGAATCCAGCTTTTCACCAAAAAGCCTCGACCCCAAGAAAGGAAGGGCCGTGAGAGATCTTTTAGAATTAAGGTCAGCTGTCCACTGTCGCAACCACACAGAGCGACGAATAGCCACCAACAGAGCAGAAGCTCTGCCACACATCAACATGGCATCATCCTGGGCGGCCAGAACAAATGACAAAAAAGAGTCACAACGCTTGAGCGCAAGAAACTCATCACCAGAGGGATCAAGGTCCACACACAAATCCCTGACCAAAGACCGCACTGCCAAAGTCAAAAGAGCCGAAGCACAAACAGGCCTCAAAACCGAGCCCGCACAAACAAAACCATGGCGGGCCAACTGATCAATCCGGCGATCTTCGCCATCCTTGAGATAAGTAGTGTCAGGAAGATGAACAGTCGCCGTATTAGACAGTCCCAAAACCGGGGCATCCACCTCGGGAGGGACCGACCACCGCTTTAGCAAGTCCGCCGGAAAGGGATATTTCCTATCCCAGCTGGGCGGAACACCAACAAGCCGTGTAGGCTGCTCCCATTGCTTAAGGACAACATCCTCAAAATGCTGTTGACTGGGAAACTCCAAACGCTGCTTGACCCCCCCAAAGAGCTGACCCCTAGGCCGAGGAGCCGCCTCGGGAGGGTCCAAATCCAGAACCTCAAACATCTGGGCTAAAATAGAAGGCGTGTCAGGAACGGAACCATCAATATGGTCCCCCTCAGTACCCAACACCTGCTGACCCACGGAGACATCCAATTCCTCCTCAAGCTCCCCCTCCTCAAGGGGGCGATCCACCCAATCCAAATCCTCAACAACCTCCTCATCAGAGTCCGGCTGAGGCGGAGATAGGTGTTTACGCTTCGCGGTAACCTTCAGAGCGGACATATCTGAAAACCGCTTCTCGAGGCTGGCCAGGCGGGCGCACACCTCAGATTGCGAATCCCCACCCGTGACAACGTCACACGGGGTCCGGAACAGGCGAGGCGAAGAGGGAGATGGCGCGGACGAAGAAGTCCCAGGCACCGGAGTGCTGGATTGACGCTCAATGTTCCGCTTTGCACATGGTATACATATAATGACATCATCCCCCGGGAGCGGAGTCCCACAACCCCCGCACAGCCTGGATTGTCCCGAAGGATCAGTTCCGGTATCCTTGGCAGCCTCCATATGGTGAATTTATGGTATTCGCGGAACCCAGGGATTTATGCAGTAAGCAACCCGGGATGCCCCCAATGATACAATCTAAGTATATATAAATATATTATACATATATATACAATCTATACTGCCCAGACCAGGGAAAAAATTTTTGCCAGCCACCCAAGAGGGACTATAAGGCCGAACCCAAACTAGCCAGGTATATGAGACCGGGAGAGCCCCACAGGATGGAATCCCGGAATCTGAAAGACAAAGACAAAGACAACAGTCAAAACCAGCACAACATGGCAGCAACACACAACATAGTCAAAATACTGGGAAGCCAGGGAGGGCCAGACTTAGCAGAAAAACAGGGAGGCCAGGGGCCAAGAGCATATAAGCATAAAATAATGGCTGCAAAATACCCCACCTGCTTCTATTACCAAAACAGGCATACCCAAAAACCTGGCCGCATACACCACCAACACCCCCGGTCGGAGGGGGGGGGGGGGGGGGGGGGGGGAACAGAGCCCGCAATAAGGCCCAATAGCCGGCGATCCCTGCCCCACTATCCCCTATAGGAAAACACGGAAAAGAAAACAACAGAAACCCTACCTGGATCCTGCCGCAACTAACAGACGCCACGAAATGGCGGCCAGCCAGGGAGAGAAGGAGCGAGACTCGGGGCGGGCCCAACAGAAACGCGGGAGCCGCTAAGGCCCCGCCCCTCCTCGTTCCGCTTGTCACGGCGCGGGCCGCGCGAGCCGCGGTCCCGCCCACCTCTGAGGCAGAGCGAGCAGCGGGCGCCACATGAATGGCGCCCACGGAAACCGCCAAGGCGGACCGGCAGCGCACATGCCGCCCCGACCCGCCCGCAATGAAACACCGGCGAGCGCGACCGCGGCCTACGGGCCGGCGGCGCAGCGCGCCTGCCGGCCCCGCCCACAGAGCGAGCAGGGGACCCTAGGCCAAGACAGGCGCCCTGACATGGCGCACGCCCCTACCTACAAAACGGGCCGGCGAGCCCGCCGCCCGCGCAGCCCCCTAAGTAAAAAACACGGGGCTCAGAGAGCCCCCCAAGCACCAAGCACCAAAACGGAGACAAACGGAACCGCCAGACCACTCATCCCAGCCACTCACACACACAGACATGAATAAAAGTCAAGGGCACAAAGGGCAAACTAATGGGGATATAAGGGCTGGGGCATCCCACGTCCGGATCACCAACCGGAGCACCGCTATGCCCCATAATATAGGGTCGAGCGGAGGAGCTAATCTCCTAGGCACCTAAAGTGCCATCTACCTGTGCCCGGCCTCCAGCCTGAGCTGGGAGGCTGCCATAGAATAAGGGGATAAACACAAAACAGAGCCGGGCAGAAATAGACCATTGGGGGGGGGGCCGGGGTGATACCCCGGCTACCTGCAAGCAGGAGACTTCTCTCTTCTGTCTTGTCGCCATCTTGCAGAGACCAACACTGGGGAATTGGTGAGAGGTACCAGGTATATATAGACCGGGAGGGGCTTGCTGAAGCTTTTGGAGATCTCTGCAAGTGCGCCACCTAGCGGTGAGTTACCCAAGTGTAATAATAATAAGTATCTGAAGTGGGGTGTGTGACATACTTAGAATACAATGTCCTGATTGAGATGAAAAGCAGACAAAATCTGGCTTAAAACGAAACACCACCTTGTCCTGGTATCTCTCAAAGTAAGGGGGTTTGATGGAAAGCGCCGCCAACTCAGAAACACACCTAACAGAAGTGATACCCACCAAAAAGACTACCTTAAGAGTCAAAATGGACAAAGGGGCCTCACGCAAAGGCTCAAAGGGAGACCCCTGCAAGGCAGATAAGACCAAGTTAAAATCCCAGACTGGTAACATAGGCGTACGTGGAGGACGCATGTGAGTAACCCCCTGGAAGAAAGTCTTGACCAGACGATGGTGAGCAAAGGATCTTTGGAAGAAAATGGCCAAAGCAGAAACATGACTTTTGAGGGTACTAAGTTGAAGACCCAAATCCAAACCTAGTTGCAGGAATTCCAGAATCCTAGGGATAGAAAACAACCTACAGGGAAGCGACTTAGACTCACACCAGTCAATGTAAGCATGCCAGACCCTAAAGTAGATGGATGACGAGGACTTCTTCCTAGTCTGAATCATGGTATTAAACAGAGGCAGGCAGCCCCTTTTCCATCAAGATGGGGGTTTCAGCAGCCAGGCCGTTAAAGCCAGCGTTTCTAAATTGGGATGGCGTAGCTGCCTCTGAGTGAACAGGTCTGGATCCTTGGGCAGAGCATACTGATCTACTGCCAACTGCACAACATCCGCGAACCACACCCTTCTTGGCCAACAGGGGGCCACCAGAATGGTTGGCACCTCTTCCTGAGCAATCTTGCGCAGCACCTTGCCCAGCAGAGGAAAAGGAAGGAACACAGAGAAGATTAAAGCTCTTCCAAGACACTGCTAGTGCATCCATGGCCAAGGCCAGAGGGTCCTGGGACAGAGACAAGATTGGAAGCTTGCGATTGTGACAGGACGCAAACAGATCCACATCTGGCTGACCCCAGCGGTGGCACAGGGAGCGAAACACCCTGCTGCTCCCAGGCGAGAGGTCCCCCTGCTGAGGGAGTCTGCCTCCAGATTCTCCACCCCCGGGATGTACACAGCTGAGATTCAGGGAACATTCTCCTCCGCCCAAGACAGTATCAGGGATACTTCCTTGAGGGCCCTCTTGCTCCGGGTCCCTCCCTGATGATTGATGTAGGCAATCGCCGTCTGGTTGTCCGAGCAGACCTGAACCGCCCGACCCCAAAGGTGTGGAGTCAATTGGGCGAGAACCAACCTCGCCCTCAATTCCAGAATGTTGATAGGGGTGTGGGCCTCCTGAGGGCCCCACTGACCCTGGAATTTCAGGGATTTCCAGAAGCCCCCCCAACCTGTCAGACTGGCATCTATGGTGACTGTCTCCCAGCACGGGGCCAGAAAGGATCTGCCCACCAACAGGTTTCTTGAGTCCAGCCACCACGAGAGAGACTGTCTGGCCAGAGGGGACAGAACCAACACCTGATCCAGGGACCGATCCCAAACTGATAAGAGGTGACGTTGAAGAGGTCTCATGTGAAACTGAGCGTATGGAACCGCCTCAAAGCAAGACACCATCAGGCCCACCAGCTGCATCCCCTGCCGGATGGAGGGATGAGGGCAAGACATAAGGAGCCTGGCTTGGGCCTGCCACCTTCTGCTGACGGAGAAAAATCTTGACCTGAGATGTCATGCCCAGAAAGGACCAAACCACTGACGGTGACAGGAAAGAATTGGGATGGTTGATCACCCAGCCGAAGGACCCCAGTGTGGACACCACCAGCTGAGTATCCAGCTCGGCCTGCTGGAGAGATTGAGACATGATGAGAATGTCGTCTAAGTAAGGAAGGATGCGAATGCCCTGAGATCTCAGCAGAGCCAGTACGCCCGCCAGTACCTTGGTGAATACCCTGGGAGCAGAGGTGATACCGAAAGGCAAAGCCACAAATTGATAGTTCTGATCCTCCAGAGCGAACCTGAGGAATCTCTGATGACTTGGAAAGATTGGTACATGAAGGTAAGCGTCCTTGATGTCTACAGAGGTCATGAAGTCCCCTGGGTGTAGTGAATAGACAGCGGAGCACAGTCTCTCCATGCGAAAGTGTTTAAATCTGACAAAATTTGTTGAGACACTTTAAATCCAGGATACGTCTGATGGACCAGTCTTTTTTGGGAACAGTGAAAAGATTGGAATAGTATCCTCTTCCCCTTTCCCTCAAAGGCACCTGGCAGATGACCCCCAACTCCAGAAGGTTTTGGACAGCAAGGCATAGACCCTGAGCTGAAAGGGGGTTTTGAACCATCCATTTGATGAATATTGGGGGGGGGGGGGGGGCAGGCAGCAAACTATCTTGTAACCGGAGGACACTACCTCCTGAATCTACGTGAAGCCTCCAGACGTGAGCAAAGAGGAGGCTTGGATGAGGATTTTGGCTTGGGAACCCAGGAGAGGCCACGTCCCCAGTAAAGGAGACTCCTCGGCCAGTTCTGGAACCACGGAAGGATGGGAGAAAGGCACCCGTCCCCAAAAAGACCGGGACGGCCTCCTACGTTGAGGTAACCTACCGCCCCTGGCAAACAAATCCAAGCATTCACCAAAAAGGTACAGGCCCTTGAAAGAGAAACCAGTGAGAGCCTTCTTAGCAGCATTATCAGCTACCCACTGACGTAGCCAGACAGAGCGGCGTATAGCCACCAACAAGGCAGAAGTTCTACCACACATTCTAATGGCATCATCCATAGCAGACAGGACATATGCAACAAATTCATAGCAAAGCAGGAGAGATCTATACTCTTCTCCTCCCATGTCATCAGAGGCCCCCTCTAAGAGACCCTTAAGCAAACCCTTACTAGCGATAGCTGTAATGGCAGAGGCACAAACCGGGCGTAGCGCGGTACCCACACAGGCAAAAGCATGGCAAGCCAGTTGGTCCATGCGCTGGTCCTGACCATCCCTCAGGGTAGTAGTTTCAGGAGAATGCATGACAGATGTATTGGACAGCCCCAGAATGGGCGCGTCCACCTCGGGAGGACATGACCAACGCTTAATCACATCAGCAGGAAAGGGATACCTTTTGTCCCAACTCTTGAGCACCCCAGGCAGCTTGCTAGGCCGCTCCCATTCTTTGGAGCACCAGATTATTAAAGTGAGAATGCTCCGGGAATTCCAAACGTGGTTTAACCGTATGAAAGAGCTCACCCTACTGCTGCTGAGTCACGGCAGAAGGGGAGATACAGAGCACTTCAAAAATATGAGCCAAAAGCCTGTCAGTGTCATCTGAGGACCATAGATCTTCCCCAAAGGGAGACCCTGTACCACCATACACCCTAGGCTGCTCCTCAGATTTTTCTGAATCACAGAACAATTCCCCCTCCTCCAGTGGGGAATAACCAGTAGTGTCAAAAAATTCCTCAGCTTCCATAGGAAAGAGGGAAACGGCGGGAGATAAATGCCGCTTCTTCGCAGAAGCCTTACGCGAGGCAGGCCTAGCAATAAGTTTCCCCGTGCAGCCAAATCAAGCTGAGACTCCCAGCTGGTATGCTCCTCGCAGGGGGTCAGATGCAGGCGTGGGGGGGGGGGGGTAGGCGAAGCCCGAGGGGGCGCAGGCCGACCAACAGGTAACCCAGACTGCAGTGCAAGTTCCTTGCGGGGCGCAGGATACACATACCCTGACATCACCGATTGGGGATACCCCACACGCAACACATAGCCGGGCTTGTCCCGAAGGAACCCCAGGCCCATTATTCCCAGAAGCCTCCATATGGTGATTTGAATGGCACAGTAGGCCAGTAAGGGTTAACGCTAAAGAGCTACCCAGGATGCCCCAATGAACCGCTAGGGAAGTGGGAGATAATGAGGGAGAGGGATGGGAGAAACCACAGGACCGAAGCTTTACCCCGCCTGAAAGACATAATCAAACATTCCCGTGAGAATAAGTCATAAGAAAAAAAACTGAAAAAAAAAAAAAAAAAAAAAAAAAATCACCCCACCGGGGATACTCACAGACCGCAAGGAGCCAGCAGCAACAGGGAGAAGACAAAATGGCGTCCGCAACCTCGAAGGGCGGGCCGTGGAGATATGAGGTAAAATGCATCATCCACAGAGCCCGCCCCCCCCCCCCCCCCCCAAAGACCGTGAAGCATGCCCACGTGATCCGGCCAGCCAGTAGCGGCCCGGCAGCTCTGAGAAGAATGGGGCTGCCAGCTGCAGAGCACAGTACAAACGTGCGGCAGCGCATTTTAATAAAGTGACAAGGCACAACATATGTCTACAGTCCTAAACCACTAGACAACCCCCCCCCCCCCCCCCCCCCGGAGATCTCCCAAAGGGAGAGTGAGGGAAGATAGCAGCAGAATCCCCAGGGAGAAACGGCACCCAGGGACTAATATGAGGAGTGAGGGTGAGAATGGGAATAGGGTTTAACTGCACAGGATAACCTGGCAAAAACCATGAGGCAGTGGGGGCATCCCAAAAGGCACACCAGCCTAAACCGCCTACCCTGTTAGAGCAGGGACTGCGGTAGGAGCCTAGCTCCTCAGCGCCATGGTGCTTCAATAGCCTATCCGAGGCTGGGAGGCAGCAAATGGGACGGAACGGGTGGGAATAGTCCTGCAGGGCCGCAGGCAATAAGCCCCGCTCACAAGAGAGCCATCTTCTATCTTCTCAGCGCAGACTGCAGAAAAGAACTTGGGAATTTGTGGGAGGTCCCCGACTTATATAGGGCCGGGAGGAGCCACAAGCAGTTTACCCATGTGTAAGGAATATTCTGGAACAGGACGTGCTGTATACTTAGAATATAGGGATATTCCACCTTCAATAACTTGATTTTTGTCTGCCATAATACAGCCCTCAAAGTTCTAAGCTTACCTAGTATTTTATTTTTCCTTATTCTCTTATGTTGGCAAATGTTGCAATCTCCTGCTATCGAGAGTGAAGAGAGTCCTTTACACAGAACACTGCTGCTGTCCATGTGTAATTATGAGTGAGCTCCCTCACCGCAACAATGTTGTATACAGGACTCCCATCTCTCTAACACACGCCTACATAATAAATAGCAGATACACAAAACATACTTCGGCACAAAAAAACAAAAACACACACACCTTTCAAAAATGCAGTGGAAGGTGGAATTTTCCTTTAAAGAATAAATCCTGCCATTCAACACCATTTGATTTAGACATGTATTGTTTTAGAAGTTATGGCAATATGGCCTAAAAGTAAAAAAAGACTTTGACCCGCATTATGATACTCCAATTTTGGACACCCTGATGCCTACAAGCCAGAGATCGGGAAGCGCTAACTTGCCTACCTTGACAAACACATATGGCAGCAATTCTGAAGCCCCATGTAACTGACTGCTAGCAACCATTTGGGATTGCAAGGCAGAAGTAGCGTGCTTTGCTGGTTTGGGCATCCAGAAAAGCTGTATGGCTGCTGGCAGTAAGATGGCTGGACTCGGACTTTCAGGAAGGGAATGTGCAGTGGGGCTGGATTCAGGGTTATGTGGGCCATTTGCACAGCGCCATGCCACATTGCATTAACGCAGTAAGGAAGGTTATATCATCACCTTTTATGCCCATTGACCCCAAAAATACAATTCTGTGAGATACTCACCTGTAGAATTGGTATTATACGTATAAAGTACGTCCTGCTCCAAATATAATACTTACACTTGGGTTATCCTCCGCCAGAGGGCGCTGTGCACTGCAGACATGCAAAAACAGGCTCCTCCCGGCCCTTCATATACCCAGGGACCTTCCACAAATCCCCAGCATTGAAAAGCAGTGAACCAGAAGCCGGGAGAAACCAACCACCAAAACCACTGGTAATGATAAAAATTACCATACAGGGGATCCAGAATAATGCAAACCAGGGTGGGGTGGAGCAGGACGTACTGTATACGTATAATACCAATTCTACAGGTGAGTATCTCACAGAATTGTATTATTCTAAGTATACAGTACGTCCTGCTCCAAATATAATACTTACACTTGGGACATCCAATAGCAGTGTCTATAAAACAGGGTGGGATCCCCAATAAAAAAGGCAACAGCAGACAGTTGAAAGCACTGTCACCTGCAACACCTCACTACCAAGAGCGACACGAGCAAGGCTCTAACGTCAACATTAAAACAACCCTTGAAGGGTGCGAACAAGAAAACAAGTAACGTTCAAGCAACCTGTTCAGCAAAACTTGGTGCTGAAAGGCCTAAAGATACCAAGGCACCAGTGTAATCAGAATATAATGAGAAGAACTCTTCCCCTTAAGGAATAGGCTTGAGTGGAAGCCTAACAAGAGCCAAAACTAAAAGTAGCCCAGAAAGAAGCCAAGCCCTCCCCAGGACCAGAAGGGACATCTTATCCAAGTAAAGGCCAGGCCCAAGGCCGCCTAACCCCTAGAGGCAGATGAGATCAGGCACATCCAG
Organism: Gastrophryne carolinensis; assembly: GCA_027917425.1. Classification (NCBI taxonomy): domain Eukaryota; kingdom Metazoa; phylum Chordata; class Amphibia; order Anura; family Microhylidae; genus Gastrophryne; species Gastrophryne carolinensis. The sequence goes on from CM051234.1 coordinate 165,166,881, forward strand.
ATGTAGGTGCCCACAACCCCAAGGACCAATAGTCCCCTAAGGGATAAGAGACAATCCGGGAAGAGATTTCCGCACCTATTGAGGGAAATAGGTTCCCTTGCCTCAGCATTACGGGGAACGAATCCCAAAGAAGGAAAATGTCTTAATACCCGAGCCTAAGACACCACCTTAGGCAGAAGAACCGGCGTAAGGCAGAACACCGCCTCATCTTGGTGAATATACAGTAAGGCAAAGGAGGGCTAGCTAGGCAGAGCCACACTCAGGCACACAGCCGACTGAGGTAACAGCCCCAGAAGGGCAACCTGTAAGATAAGAACAGCCAGACAGCATCCGGAGTAGAGTCAAAAGGGAAACACCCCACAAGGCAAACCTAATAGGATCAATCCCATCAAAGACCCTAGAATTACGAGGGGGATGTCACCGAGCAATCCCTGAAGGAAAAGTCAACCCAGGCAAGGAACTGAGTAAAGACTTCTGCAGAAGACGGACAGGGCAGAGCCGGAACCACCAGGGCACCGAGTAGGAGAGCCAACTCCAACACATGCTGTAATAACCCTGGAAACAGAGCTCGCCCACAGGGAAGAGCCAAAAACTCAACCCAATCAATATGGGTAAACAATACCCCACAATAGACAGAAGAAGAGGCAAAAGAAGCCAAAACCCAGTCTTCCAAAAGGTCACAGACACTCAAAAGGTACACCCACTTCCATCAAGGTGGATGAACCAAGCGTCAGACCATCCAGACCAGAGTCTGTAGATAGGGGTGAAATTGGAGTGCTGGCCTGTTCACACGGGCCCGTCTGACGGGACGTACAGGTCCGCTGTCCACAGAACCACACTCCACTAGGCCACCCAAGGGCCGTCCATATCACAGGTTCCCCCTTCCAGAGCAACTTGCCCAGAACCCTGTCAAGCAGGGCGAAGGTAGGTAAGACATACGGAACAGAATGTCCAGCATGAAGTTATGAAGCCTCATGACCAAGGTCAGAACAATCTGAGACAGGGAAACAAGGGCCTAGGACCCAAGATAGGGACGGGTCCAGAAATGATCCACACTAGACGGATCACATGGAGACCCAAGAACAAGCACATCCTATCGCAGAAGGACCTCCAAGGAGTGAATATCTTAGATATGCAGGGACCGCTGTCCTTCACCCGGATCAGGAAAAGATACCTTCAAGGGGGATCATCCTGTTTCCTAGGCCGCACAGATAATACAGGCCACTGTCGTCAGACAGACCAAGGGGCCCCCGAACAGCCTGATCCCGCAAGGGAGGAGTCCAGCGATTTAGAGCCAAGCTGAAGGCCTGCTGCTTCAAAATTAGACAGGTGGATGAGCCCCTAAAGGCCCCACCTCCCCCGGAACCACAGGGGGATTTAGAAGCAAAAAGTCCCCCCTCCGTCGACCTTATAGATTTGATATCCAAATGCAGGAAGACGCAATGGAAGGGGGCACCCCCTGACTGGTACCCCTAGTACCACAGTCTCAGGGGAAACCACCGTGCCAAGGTGGAAGGGTACACAGACCCACCTCCAGGGAAGCTGGAACCCAGTCCAGCATTTGCAATAAGTAGCAGAAGAGCCCAGGGGCTCTGAGCACAAGGGACAACCTTGGAACAGCCACCAACGGGCCCACCAGCTACAATCCAGAACTGGTGAAGAGACGGGAACAGCAAGAGGGACCGAGCCCATGCAACCAGATTGTCCAAGTATAGGCAAGGAGGCAGGTTCCTGTCTGAACCGAATCCAGGTCCAACCCTAGGAACGGAGATACCACTAGAGGAAAAAGAGGAATTGAGGATTGAGCACCCATCCAAAGACTCCCAAAGGACACCACCAACAGAGTAACAACTCGGCCTGACGCAGGAATTGGGAAGCAAAGAGGGATGGCCCGGCAGGTCCTCGCGCAGACGCCCCCTAGGTCTCAGTAGAGATATCACCCCCACCCCGTCATCGCCTAGGCAATCACTCCGGGAGCAGAACCGAGGCCAGATAATAAGGCCACAGCAGCAGAGTTGGAGCGCTAACAACTAACCTGTAAGGTCCTTGGAGCCCGGAAGGCACAATGGCCATGAAATAAGCGTTTTAGGTCCCTACCGACGGACGGCAAAAGGTCCTTAGACACAGAGCACTGGCGGCCCAACTCAGAGGAACCATGCAGTAAATCACCTGTGAATGTAAGTTGCCTCACCTATGGAAGGCCATAATGGACAGTGTCTCATCCGTTTGGAGGAATGTGGAAAGGTTAGTGTAGAGGCCCCCGCCTCTGTCTGTTAAGGGCAACCAGCAGGTGACCCCAGACCTCGCAGATCATGCGTGACCTGCTCCAACACAAGAGAGGCAGGGACCAGAAGCATTCTGAATATCTCGGGAAGGGGCCGCCCAGCAGACATTATCCTGCATCCAGAGGAAACTTCCTCCTGACTCCATCAGAACGAGGCATGCAGCCTCCCGATATGGGCAAGGTGCTGCGCCCCATCATGCTTGGGGGGTTTTGGTAACAGGCTTGGACTTAGTCCTGCCGGAAGGACCAGGGCGTTGTCTGCCGCTCCTGGGGCAGGGATCTATACCAAAAAGCTGGAAGGACGCCACCGGCTCTGTTTTGACGCTAACATAGGGGGTGGAGGGGTGCCCCTGCCTCGAGAAGGCCAGGGCCGCCTTCTGTAGAGGGGAGTTTTGCCCCTTTTTTCCCCAAACAGTTCCAGACGGGCCCCAAATAGGAATCGCCCTCTAAAGGGAAGCCCAGTAAGAATCTTTTTCGTAGCATCATCAACACCCCACTGTCGCAGCCAGACCAGTCGGCGTATAGCCACGGCAAGGGCGGAAGTTCTAGCGCACATGCTGATGGTGTCATCCAGCGCCAAAAGGATAAATCTTACAAATACATCACAACTGGAGAGTACATTAAACACCTCCCAGGGGAGATCCTCCGGTTGATGATCAATCAGCTTTCTGATGAGGGTCCTAGTGGCCACTGCAGCAATGGCCGCGGCACAGACCGGGCGCAGAGTCGTCCCTGCACAAGAAAAGGCGTGGGAAGCCAGCTTATCAATGCGCCGGTCCTCAGCATCCCGAAGGGTACGATAACTAGGGGGTTAAGAACCCCAATGATCGGTGCATCCACCACGGGATGTGATGACCAGCAGTTAACCACCTCAGGGGGAAAGGGGTATTTCCAATCCCAGTCCCCTGGAAGTTTGCTAGGGCATTGCCATTCTTTGAGTACAAGAGCTTGGAAGTGATCCTGCTTCAGAATTTCCAAACGCGGCGGCGCTGTATGGAAACTCTCCCTGCTAGGCCTGGAGGCCCCACCAGGGATAGAAATAGACAAGACCTCGAAGAGCTTTATCAGTAATTCGTTGGTGTCACACAGGCCCCAAGAACCGGGGCCGGGGTCATCAGGACTCCTCAGCCCCTCGTCCGAAGAGCCAGAGTCAGAGAATAGCCGACTATCATAAAGAGCAAAACCCTGCTCAGTAGTGAACTCTTCAGATTCAGAAGGAATGGGCGAAACCAGAGGCGTCAGGGACCGCTTCTTACCAGGGCCCAAGCGCTCTGCCAACCTCGAAACCACCTGCTCGGACGTAGGCAGTCTGCACGGCACGACTTGCTGTTCATTCCCGCTCAAGTGCGACTGATCAGGAGTGAGATTTAACCCTTTCGCTGCCAGCCTACCTGCAGCATTTGCCACTCCCTGTTGCCAGACGATGTTTCACCATTTTGCGCTACACATGTTCAACTGTCATTTTTGAAAGGATTTCCAGGGATTTCCCAGGAAAATTATATATTGTTTTTTTCAACAGAGTCTGGGCTTTAACATGAAATGTCTTGTTTGTATTTTTTAGGTGTATTCTCAATATTTTTGGGTGAAAGGTGTGAAAAAAAATAAAAAATAAATATTTTTTTACAATTTGTAGAGTTTTTTTGTAATAAAAAAATGTAAGTTTGTCAATAAAATCTTATTGCGTGAGAAACCCCAATTTCTCCCGGTTACAGCGATACCACATATGTATAGGTAGACACCCTTTCCTGCCCAGAAGCCTTTTATAGCTGCTGGATGACAAATGGTTAATTAAAAAAAAAAAATATGACATAGGGTCCCCCTTCCCGGGGAGGGGGACCCCATTTTTTTTTTGGATTTTTAAGGGTTAAAAACCCTTAAAAATCCCCCCCCCAAAAAAAATGACGTGGGGTCCCCCTTACCCAAAGTAACCAGCCCGGGACCAGCTATGGGGGCTTGTAGGCACAGAGTGGGGGGGCCAGCTTTGGTGGCCCCCCCCACCCTGCAGCCTACGAGCCCACATAGCCTATGTGGGCCCGGGCTCTTCTGCCCCCCCCCCTGGCCTTTGGGGAGGCAGGTAATGGGGGTGCCAGGGGTTAATGGCAAGCCACCCGCTAGGGCAGGTGACTTGCCACCCCCCCAGCCTTGTGAACTGGTATAAGGGGTCTCATGGACCCCTTACCAGCTCACAAAGGGTTAACTGTTAAAAAAAACCACCACACAATAATAAAAAGTATTTTATTAGAAAAAAAAATTATTTTTTTTACTGTACTTACCTTTGATTGCAAGCTCTTGTCCCTCGCCGCTCAGCTGACAGATGCCGGTGATCGGCATCCAGAGAAGGAGAAGGCAGGAGATCAGAGGATCTCCTGTCACCTCCTTCCCCAGCGCCGATCACCGGCATCTGAGAAGCTGAGAAAGCTAAAGCCCGTTCGGGGCCGGGATGACTTCATAAGCCCCGCCCCCAAGGGGGCGGGGCTTAGAGGCAAGATGGCGGCCGCCATCGAGAAGAAGAGAGGAGAGAGCCTCCCAGGCTCTCTCCTGAAGATCGGTAAGTCCTGGGGGGGGATCGGAGGCCCCCCGGTGAAGAGGAGGGACAGCGGGAGCCAGCGCACACACAGGTAAGTGAATGTCATTTTTATTTTTTTTATTTTTTACAGTTAGCAGCTGCTGCTGCAGAAGCGGGGGGGCGGCCTATTCCAGGGGCTCTCCTGGAGCCATCCGACCCCCCACGGGGGATCGGATGGCACCAAATTAAAGAGGAGACCCGGCCGGATCCAACAAGGGGTCAGGTGAGTATTTTTTATTTTTATTTTTTAAACTAGAAGCGAGGAAAGTCAAGCACGTAACACCTACGGGCTTGGCACTTAAGGCCCAGCCAAGCCAGCACGTAGGTGTTACGTGCTTGGCAACAAAAGGGTTAAGCACGGGGAGAGGTATTGAAACGAGGCGCAGCCACTGGCAACCCTGATTGCAGGGCCAGTGCTTGTTCAGCACACGGTCCGCATCAGCATGGGGCAGTCCACACGCTGCACACAGCCGGTCTTGTCCTGGAGGGACCCCGGTCACATAATTCCGAGATGCCTCCATATGCAATATATGCCAGTAGGGATTTACGCAATAAGCCACCCTGGATGTCCCAAGACCTGCTAGGTTAATATGGGAGAATTTGTAAGGCCGCTACAATATATGTTAGGCTGGGAGAAGCCACCGGAATCTTCAAGGTCTGAAAGACATAAGGGTAACAAGGGGTGTCAGGGTCATGCGCCACCAAGGAGTACTAATAATGAAAAACACCCGCGAGGGCACTCGCCGACCTGAGGAGGGGAGGGAGACCGTCACACGCGCACGCGGGGATAAACAAAATGGTGCCAGCCGAACCTCGGAGGGCGGGTCTAACTGGGTGTGACGCGGAGCGCACAACGCCGGGTCCCCGCCTCCTCCAAAGAGCGCAAAACTCTGAAGCAGCCGTGTAACGGCTCGGCAAGCCAAGCATTGAGTGTGCCAATAAGGACATCTGTTAGCGATACTCATGCAGTCTCAAAACACCGCCACCATTCGAACGCCCGTAGGCGCACGAAAAATCAGTTTCCTGCCCGAGATGTAGCATAACAACGCAGGACGTGCGGTAGACTATGGCAAGTAAATTTGAGAGGGTCAAGCTAGAAGGGCAGCGTGGCTCTGACACCCAGTTGTAGATCAGGGGCAAGGGCACGGTCATAAGTGTGACAATACTGTACACTGAGACCGGCAACGGACTACACCCCCCCCCCTTCTTTTCCCCCGAAGTACGGGGGGAAACGAGGGAGGACGGCGACCCTGCTACCGCTACACGGGGCATGTGAGAAGAATACGGGAGGGACATCCACTATAAGGCTCACCATCAGCCTAAACCGCCTACCCTATGGTGGGGGACTGCGGTGGAGCATGGCTCCGTTAAGCACACATGGTGCTGCCTACCTTCATCCGACCAGCGCAGCCCAGGCTGGGAGGCACATCATCAAGGAGGACGGGTGGGAATAGTCCCACAGGGCCGCAGGCTGTAATAGCCCCGCTCACCTGCGAGAGAGTGATACTTCATGTCTTCACAGTCAGCACTGCAGAGAAATCTGGGGATTTGTGGGAGGTCCCTGGGTATATGAAGGGCCGGGAGGAGCCTGGCGGAGGATAACCCAAGTGTAAGTATTATATTTGGAGCAGGACGTACTGTATACTTAGAATAAGCCGGTGTTTCTTTTATTAAAAGCTTTTGCCCAGTCTCATGCTTGAATGGGACAGTTATATTCCTCCCTGGCCATGCAGCAGTGCCCCCTGGCAGTTTAGCTTGTAGTGCTTTCCGATTTATTGCAGTTATAACAAACTCCTGACCCCCCCCCCCCCCCCCCCAGTCTCACATTACATCACTTTAAAGCTGCATGTATAATGAATATTGGCATCTTATAGGACCTTAAAATAAGTAGCTCATAACTGTCCTGCTCACATCATAGCCCTGAACCTGAAGTGGAGGCTGTCCGTTACAATTCCTGGCTGCTGCAGGACAGAGGTGATGATCACGACCACCATGGGGATGAGATGTTTGATTTGACCACTCCAGGCATCTTCCAGGTGTTCTGGGCCCTGTGAATGGGGGACAAGCTCCTTGAGAATCCCTGAGTGGTTGCCTCCTAAATAGGCATGTATCAAAACGCTCACCAAAGACCACAGGGGTTGCTGCAGGGCATAGTATGTTTGGCCCTTAAAGGCACCTTCTCGGCAGAAAGACACTGTACTTTGACCCCTTGGGGCTTCTAGAAGCCCCTATCTCCAATGTAATTAAAATGAGCCTTGTTAATAAAAGGGTTGCTTGACTTTCACACATCAAGATAGCAGTAACCATGAAGGCTACAAGCTTTCTCAAACTCCGTAAGATATGCTGCCAGCTGGCAATTCTTCGGGAATGAATCATCCCTTGCTCTCACACAACTTCCTTACGTTTGCTATAAGTCATGCAGAGCAGGTGCGATGTGTCTCTGTTCCCAGAAAAGGCCAACAATGGAAAGCACCCAATTTCACCGGCAGGATGCAGCTTGTTAAACTAATTCTCTCAGGACCAACAAATCTCCAGCAGAAAAGGCGGCTAAGAGTTGGAAGTATGTACAGAAACACTAATGAAGCAACCCTGACACTACATAGTAATTAAAAAAAATAAAAAATACTGGTTGTTTTAAATCACAGGCGATAGATTTGTGTGGCAGTGAGCTGGTTAATGATTAGTCACCATGATCACCGATCTGTCAGCTGTAAAGATAACACTGTATTTTGAGCACACACACACACACACACACACACACACACCAACATCACCGTTGCCCCCCCACTTGTTTTTATATTTGTGCTCACTTGGCGTCATTTATAGAAAGGAAGCACCATGTGTGTGCGCTAAGTCAGTCTTTAGTTGTCTAGCTATAGCCAATTGAGACAATGAAAGACAGGATTGCAAATCAGAGACGGTCCCTCAGATCATATGCCACCTAAATTATTTTTTCTTCCTAAGGCACCACAACTTATGAAGCAACTATGTTACAACTGCATAACTGACCACATATGCTGAAGATTCTGGTCTGCCAGAAAGGTGCAGAACATTCACCATGTCTGCACTCCAATGATGTCACATGCTGGTGCAGATGCCAAAGGAACACAGAAGTGTAAGTATTATATGGTATATATAGTTGCCTGGACAATCCCTTTTAATTCGCATGACCTTAAGAACACAGAAGTGTAAGAATTAAAAGGGATTGTCCAGGCAACTACATATACCATATAATTCGCATGACCCTAGATTGAATATGCTCAACCTGTGGCCTGGCCCTCAGAGCCATCTGATGTGGCCCTTGACCTACTGTGGGAAAGGTGGGAGGGGTAAATGGAACTGGTGTGCAAAGGTAGTTAATAAAGGGCTACTCCAGCACCTTTCATCAAAATAAACCTAAGCACCACCCCCTCCAAATAGATTATGCTGAGGGGGGAAATAAAACAAAAACACTCACCTTCCCCCCGAATCCAGTCCCTGTAGTCGTACACCTGCCGCCATCTTCTTGAAGTCCCGGGCGGTGCTAGGGACAGACACTCTGCATTTTCCTTTCTTTGATCAGCATAATGGGTATTTGGAGGGGGCAGGGTAGGGCTTAAAGTGGACCTTCATCCTGAATAAGAGCATCTCTTATGTGTTTCTCCCTGTACATACAGATTGCTCACATTAAAAGTTATCCTACCTGCATCTACTGCGTGTTATGAGCCTTTAAACATCCAAGATGGCAGCTCATGGAGCATCAGGCAGCCTGCAAACAGGAAGTGTCTGACTGTATCGCTCTGCATTCTGGGATTGCCATCCTCTCCCTGACCCCAGCTCTGCTCTGTCTGTGCAAAGCACAGCGATAACCCCGCCCCCTGCATTTTATCCCGCTCTCATCTTCTCAGTATGTGATGCTTCTGAGTCAAGATGGCGGTGCCTGTATCCTAGGGTCCTGAACAGAGTTGCAGCCCAGCAGGGGAAAGAATAATAACTGACTAAAAACTATAAATTAATTTTAGATGCGGGGGAATAGTTTAAGGGTTTGGGCTTCTCATTAAATCATGCTGAAGGTCAGATTTACATTTATTTTGAAGAAAGATGCTGGAGTAGCCCTTTTAAGGATGAGAGGTTGCAAGGAGAGTGCAAATTGCAAAAAAAAAAGTAACAAAAACACTGGGTGAAATTATTAGCACAGTAAGTTTTCTATATTTAATTAGATGGGTAAGTAATGGGAATACGGTTACAATTTGGGACGGATAGGCTATAATATGGAACCCATACACTTAGACATAAGGCAGTTAAGCATGTGGGGATTGTTCAATTCATTACCACATATCCGTGTGCTAAAAGGAGTAAACAAAAAAAAAAAAAAAAATCAAAATTGAGTTTGTGGAGTATCCGGATTGTTGTAAAAAATCTGAACCCATTTATTGTGGCCTGCAACCAGTTTCCAAGTTGTGTGAATGGCCCACACTCTTCAAAAGGTTAAGCACCCCTGCCCTAGACCCCCCCAAGAACAAGAACAAGGGTGGGGTGGAGCGACCTAAACAGGACACAGTAAAAAACAATTCTACAGGCGAGTACTCACAGAATTGTATTTTTCCCTGTGTCCTGTTCAGGTCGCTCCATTTCTTACATGTGGGACATCCAAGAGCAGTGTCCAAAAAGGGTGGGATCCCCAGCGTGCAACGGCCTGTAGTTCATGACACTACCGCCTGAAGCACCTTTACGGCCAAAGACAGCATCAGTTGAGGCCCTAACGTCAACTTGTAAAACTTTGTAAAGGTACTAACAGAAGACCAGGTAGCGGCCTTACAGACTTGTTCAACAAAGGCCTGGTGCTGAGCCCAGAAGGCACCAATAGCTCTAGTAGAATGAGCAGTAACACGAATGGGGGGTTCCTTCCCCTTGGCAGAGTACGCTTGCACCACCACCTGTCTGATCCACTTACTGAGAGTGGATTTGGCTGGAGGCAAACCCTTCCAAGATCCTTCAGTGAGAACAAAGAGAATCCGATTTCCTGAAGGATTCTGTTGCAACCAGGTAGCACTTAATGGCTCTGACCACATCCAAAGCATGGAGGGTCCTTTCCTTAGAATTAGAAGGTGCAGGACACAAGGAAGGCAAAACAATGTCCTCATTAAGGCGAAAAGAAGAAACAACCCTAGGTAAAAAAAATCCTGTTTAAAGCAAAATACCACCTTATCCTGATGTCCCTCAAAGTAAGGAGGCTTCATACAAAGCACAGCCAGCTCTGAAACGCGACGCACCGAGGTGATTGCTACCAAAAAGACCACTTTTAGAGTCAAAATAAGACCGTGCAGCATCGCACAAGGGCTCAAAGGGAGGAACCTGGAGAGCAGAAAGTTCAAATCCCACACCGGTAATACAGGCTTACGCGGTGGACGTACATGAGTAACTCCTTGGAAAAAAGTCTTGATAAGTCTATGATTGCCGAAGGATCTTTGGAAAAAAAATGGCCAAGGCCGAAACCGGACCCTTAAGGGTGCTCAGTTGGAGACCCAAGTCCAAGCCATGTTGTAGGAACTCCAAAATCCTTGAAAATAGAGAATGTGCAACAAGGGAGACTCTTGGACTCACACCAGGCAATGTATGCATGCCAAACACTAATATATCATGGAAGATTATTTATTCCGAGCCTGAATCATGGTACGCACAACCGTGGCAGACAGCCCCTTCTCCATCAGGATGAAGGTTTCAGCAGCCAAGCCGCCAAAGCCAGCATCTGTAAATTGGGGTGGCGCAGCAACCCCTGTGTGAGAAGCCCTGGATCGTCGGGCATGATGTAGCGATCCACTGACAACTGAACTATGTCCGCAAACCAACTCCTTCTCGGGCAGCGAGGAGCCACCAAGATGGTTGGAGCACTCGACCCAGGAGTGGAAACGGAGAAAATGCGTAAAGGAGCCCGAACTCCATCCAGGGAATTGCCAGAGCATCCGTGGCGAAGGCCAGAGGATCCCTTGACAGGGAGACAAACCTTGGAAGCTTGTGATTGTGCCTGGACGCGAAAAGGTCCACATCCGGCTGACCCCAGCGGCGATACAGAGCGTGAAAGATCTTGTTGCTGAGAGACCATTCTCCCAGAAGAGAGGCCGCCCTGCTCAGGGAGTCTGCCTCCTGGTTCTCCACCCTGGGGATGTAAACCGCCGAGATGCAGGGAACATTCTCCTCCGCCCAAGTCAGGATCTGGGTCATCTCCTTGAGGGCTCGCTTGCTCCGAGTCCCGCCCTGGTGATTGATGTAGGCGACAGCAGTCTGAGCGGACCTGGATCGCATGACCCCGTAGATGGGAAGTCAAATGAAGCAGGACCAACCGGATCGCTCTCCGCTCCAGGAGATTGATGGGCAAGTGGGCCTCCTGCGGACCCCACTGGCCCTGGAACTTCAGAGATTGCCAAAAACCTCCCCAGCCGGTCAGACTGGCGTCCGTGGTGACAATCTCCCAACGAGGAGTCAGAAAGGACCTGCCCAACAAAAGATTTCTGGAGTCCAACCATCACGAGAGTGATTGTCTGGCCATGGGAGACAGTGAGAATTCCCACTCCAGGGACTCCTGTGTCCGGTCCCAACCGGTCAACAGATTCAATTGACCTCAACACTGAGGGAGTGATAGAAGACCATCCAAAATCCGAGAGTGGACAACACCATCCGGGTATCGCTCTCAGCCTGCTGAAGAGATTGAGCCGCAATCAGCAAGTCGCCCAGATAAGGAAGAACACGAATGCCCTGGTTCCTCAGGAGGGCCATAACGCCCACCAGCACCTTGGTGAACACCCTGGGGGCTGAGGATATCCCAAACGGCAGCACCACAAACTGGTAATGCCAATCCTCCAGCGCAAACCTCAGGAACTTCTGATGTCCCTGGAATATCGTAATGTGCAGATATGTGCGCATCCCTGATGTCCACCGTGGTCATGAAGTCTCCGGGCCGAAGCGAGCTCACTGCGGACGGTAAGGACTCCATGCGAAAACGCCTGACTGACAAACTTGTTGAGACCCTTCAGGTCCAGGATAGGCCTCAACGTTCCATCCTTCTTAGGCACTGAACAGATTGGAATAGAACCCTCGACCCCGTTCCTGGCGAGGCACAGGACAAAATCACACCGGACAGCAGAAGGCGTTGGACGGCCATCTTAGGCCCTGCCCCGTCAATGGGTTCTGGGATATCCACAACTGAAGAAATCTTGGGGCGGCCAAGCTGCCAGCTCTATTTGGTCACCGGAGGACACCACCTCTTGAATCCACCGATCCGAGACGTGCAGTCTCCAGATGTGAGCAAATAGAAGAAGCCGTCCCCCCACCCGAATGAGTGAGGGCGCGGCCTCATGCCCGAGACGACTTGGCAGGGGGCTTGGATTTAGCTCCCCTGCGAGACCTACCCCGTCCCCAGGAATCTCTGCGGCCACCTGAAAAGGAAGAGCCTCTTTCTCCTCGAAAGGAGCGAAAGGCAGACGAACCCCGAATGGGCCGCACAGGCTTCCGCTGAGGGAGTCTCCCCATCCTTGGTCAGGAGGTCCAGACGCTCCCCGAATAACTGAAGCCCCAAGAAAAGGATACTAGTGAGCGATTTCTTGGCCGCAGCATCGGCTGACCACTGCCGCAGCCAGATAGAGCGACGAAGCGCAACAAGCAGGGCCAAAGCCCTGCCGCCAAGCCGGACACCATCGTTCATAGCCGAGGCTACAAAAGCAATAAAATCCACGCAGGCTAGGAGGTCCTAATACTCCTCCGCCCGCTTGCGAGATTTGGCAATATCAACAAGTCATCTCACCTTCTTGATGGCTAAAGAGACAATGGCTGCAGCACAGGACGAAGGACAGCACCCACAAAAGGTGAAAGCATGACAAGCCAGCTGATCCATGCGCCTGTCAGCAGGGTCGCACAAGGAAGCATTATCGGGTGACGGCATAATCGTGGTATTGGATAACCCCAACATAGGGGAATCCACCTCGGGGGGATGGGACCAGAGGCGAACCAACTCCTCAGAGAAAGGATACCGTCTGTCCAGGCCCTTAGGCACCGACGGCAATTAGGCCTTTCCCATTCCTTAAAAACCATTTTAGAAAAACGGCCCTGTTCAGGAAAGACAAGCCACTGTCTCAGGCCAGAATAAATTCCCCTGCTTCTTTTTAGCCGCCTTCAGAGGTACAATATGCAAGGTCTCAAACACAGAAGATGGCAACTTTTCCGTGTCATCAGGGAGCCACATATCCTCGTCCGAGGAAGACCCAGGGTCGCTTTCATAGCCACCCGGGCCGATCCCCTGAGGAGGCGGAGTCCTGAAACAACTCACCCTCCTCCATGGAGTCCCGACCACCAAAAAAATCAGCAGCAAAAAGTGAGTGACCCGGCTCAATGTGCCGCTTCTTACCCGTGGCCTTCCCGGTAGCCGTGCGAGAACTCTCTCCAGGCTGGCCACCCCGAGCGCCAAATCTGCTTGTGACCCCCTGCTGGCTTCCCCCTCACTGGGAGCTAAATGCAGACGCGGGGGTGTTGGCGAGGCCGCAGGTAAAGTAGGGCTGGGGGCAGACGCCCGCCCTATCCTGTTCCAAAAGAACGCTCCTGGCGCAAGGGACACAAACTGCGCTGAGTCCGCTCAGAGGACTGTTACCGCACATGAGGCAGAGCTTCACCCGCCCAGAGGGGGCCCCTAGCTCACTATCCCCAGAAGCCTCCATTATGGTGATTATAGCAAAACAAAAAACAGGTTACAAGGCGCTAACGGCCCAAACCTAAGCAATCCCCAAACTATTAAAGAGGGCGCAGAGAGAGAGTGGGGGGGGGGGGGGGTGGTAGGAGACCGGGAGGAACCACAACCCTGATCTGGCAAAGGGTGGCGCCCACCTAGAAGACACAAGCAAATAACCTATGAGTAGTCCCACAGCACATGCATAAGGAAAAAAAAAAAAAAGCAAGGGACTCACAGAACCGCCAGCGGGAGCAGGGAAGTCCAGATGAAGAGTCTCTTCCTCAGCAAGAGCAGCTGCAGAGAAGGTGACCAGCGTGCTGGGGACCTGAGCAACTGCAGCAGCGCAATGGCAGAAAATGGTGCCGGATGGGGCAGCACACGAGCACCTCGATGGGTGGGCCACGCGGAAAGAATCGGGGGCCCGGCCCCACCCCACTGCGGCGCGAACCCAGAGCACCCTCCACAAAATGGCGCCCAGACGAGCAGGGAAGAAGAATGGCCCAGATGAGCCCCCCCCCCCGCCGCGGAGCTCTCGCGCCCCACACACGCAGCCAGCAGCGGCTCGCCAACACGCCGCTCCCACCCCCCCCCCCCCCTCACAGTGCCCTGTCAGCTGGAGGGGCAAGCTAAGCAGCAAGTGAAAACAGTAAAACACAACATATGAAATAAAGCGTGTGGGTAAAGATGAGGGAATAACCCTGGACCTTAGGTAGTTTCCCCCCCCCCCCCCCCCCCCAATAGGCTCACCATTGCCTATGGCCGGCTACCCTTTATGGAGGATCTGCAGCCCAGAGCAGAGCTCTGCTGAACGCCTGACCCTCGGTGTTCTCCCTACCTTCACCTGTTCCGTAGCAGAGGCTGGGAGGCAGAATGGGTCCACAGAAAAAGTGGGAACAGGAATGCAGTGGCCGACAGGATTAGAATGCCCCGCTCAACTGCAATATCCAGAGAGAGTAGGAAAGACCATCCTCGCAGTAAGACTGCAAGATGAATTCTGGGGATTCTTGGGAGACATCTGCCTTATAAGGGGCCGGGAGGAGCTACAGCTTTTAATCTTGCAGTCACTGCGCCACCTGGTGGCGGACTACCCACATGTAAGAATGCAGGACACAGGGAAAAATCATGGAGAGGCAGCATACCTTTGGTTGCTAATGCCCACCACACTACTCTGTGTGATATATTCACACACTGCGCACGATCTTCTGGTTATGCGTGGGTGCGCGTTTGGCAGTGCGATTGGGATTTTTGTTATGCGTGTCTGGGAGTACTGGTCTAGACCCCAATGTTTCCTAGCAACGAGGGGGGGGGGGTTGTAGAGCAAGTTCTGGGAATCTTACAGATCCAGCCCATTATGCTGATTATTGTACAGCATCACAGATCCAAGGACCACGCCCACTTGTTTCAGTACAGCATTCTTGATCGATATCGCGGCCATTTCTTCAATTTAAAACTGAAACGGTTTAGGACAGTGCCACATGTAGCCCGACTTTGCCTTTGCCTGAAATATCAGGCAAAAGTGAAGGGTTCTCGTTTCACGGAAATATTTTAAGTTGAGGTGGGGCTGAGGGAAGGACAGCTGGCCATGAATGAAATGAAACCAGATATGCAATTGCAGCACCCAGTGCCTAACAATTATAGTAGGTCACCATGTCCACTTGAGTGTTTTTTTCTTTCTGAAACAAAAAGGTGGACCATTGCAAGGCTTTTCTTAGTTTCTATAGGAGGTAGATGGTTTGCCAATTATATCACCTTAAAAATGTAACGTAAACCTTAGTTTGGAGCCAAGGATAAGCATGCAGCTCTGATTAAGGTCAGATATATAGCTCAGAAGTCTCTAAAAACCGACACCCCAAGTCATTCAATAGAATTAGGGCAAACAAACCCCAGTTCTTTTCTTCTGTTTAACTGTACAGTAAATCAGTCATGTAACCCTATTCCTGGGCACGTGACCTGCAACACCCAGGGTGTCAGGAGCAAAGAAAGGGAAGTAGCAAAAGCTTTAAGATCATAAGCAGCTATTCCCACGAGAAAAGAAACATCAGTTCCTAAAACTGAAAAATGAATGTGCAACGCTAAAGCAATAAGCATGAGGTGGTTAAGCCATCAATTAAATGTTTTGCTTCAAGTAGCTGTGGGGAGAAGCATGTTCATTCTGGGAAAACAATACCTGCTTTCATAGAGGAACTGCTGCCTGTCATTATGACTGCAGTGTTATTTTATAGCCCAGTTTTCACATTGCAGCTTTTCTTCCCCCTCTTTTTAAGCTCCCGTCTCAACAGAAGAGTCAGAATGACAAAACTTCACATGAAAAATGTGATCCATTTCCTCTGGTTATTTAAGGCAAGTGGCTACATTTCAGAAATTCCACTGTTAAGAAGTTGGGAAGGGTGGGTGGCTGCAAAAAGCCTGAAAACATGCCGCATATTGCAAGAAGCCACTTGGAAAGTTTTATCACATTGTAATGGCTTGTGTAAACAGCTGTTGATCTGGAAACCCCTACTGTTGCCTAGATGGCAGAGAAAGGTTGTGTGCGCCTATATGTGTAATTTTTTTTTCTATCTCCGTCCATTTCAGGAAAAGTAATTTTATACCTGCTCGATTAATTTCTTGAGGGATTGGAGGCACCAGCATGTTGGTATCCATTGGCTGAGAGTTGTCCTGGGTCATCTGATCTTCAGGAGGCATATAAGCAGGCGGAGGAGTATCCGCTGAAAAGCAAAGATTTTTTTTTACTAAGCATCTACTACTTGTTCAGCAACTAGAACATTAAATGGTATTCAAATTCTTTATCCAAACATTTACCATTAAAAGCGGACCTTCACCTTGAAGAGCCTATCTAAGGTTTCCCACAGCCTGTACATACTGATTGCCCAAATTAAAAATCATCCTACAGGCATCTAATGTATGTTAGGAGCCTTTAACAATCCAAGGTGGCGGCTCATGGAGCATCAAACAGCCTGCAAACAGGAAGTGTCTTCTGTTGCTCTGCATTCTGGGATTGCTGTCCGTTCCCTGACCCCAGCTCTGCTGTCTGTGCAAAGCACAGCTATAACCTACCCCCCTGTATTTTATCCTGCGCTCCTCAGTATGTGATGCTTCTGAGGCAAGATGGCGGCGCCCGTTTCCTAGAGCCCTGAACAGAGTTGTAGCCCAGTGGGGAAAGAACAAGTGACTAAAAACTTAAACTATTCTCCAGCATCTGAAATAAATATATTTTAAGGGTTTGGGCTTTTCATTAAATCGTGCTGAAGGTCCAGTTTAACTCCCAAGTCCATTAAAAACAAAAACGCACAACAAACATACATTTTGATTTAGGAGGAAAAATAGACAAAAGGTTTTATTCCCAAAGATTGAGTGTGGCCAGTGCTGCAAAATAAATAAGTGTAATACTATCCCCCCCCCCCCCCCCTCAAATTCAGCATGGAGAAAAGAGAAACAGGCTAATGTAACCCTTTACCTAGAATGTCCCTTTAAAGTGCCTGTCTAGGCAACAAAGTCTATACTCCTCTTGCAATGAATGGAATAGGCTTGTGGGTCATAACCAAGACTCCATGGATGGCACCGGAATCCCAAGCTCCCCGCCATTTGTAAGAATGAGGATGCTGGCACTGCACAGATGAGCTGTGGGGTAAACAGGACCTGCAGCTGGAGGAGTGTATAGACTTTGTTTATGTCAGGACAATACCTTTAATTTCCTGAAAGGCATTGTAACTAAGGGCCTTGGGGCAGCCCATTATAAAGGGACAGGGGAGATTAGAGAACTCATTTATCACCACTAGAACATCTTGCTACTGCTTATCAGGGATTGTTAAAAATAAGGGCCTTTGAGAGAACAAAAACTGTGTTTATTATTGAAGTGTTTGGCAAGTCAAAAAAAAAAAATAAAACAAAATATATATAAATATCAGTAGCTTACCTTTCATTAAAGAGGAACATCAGAGGCACTGGAGTCTAAGACTCCAGGGCCACCCGAGTTTCGCTCATTGAGGCATCCTGAATTGGGATGCCCCGCTGTGTAGAACATCCCAGAAGCCTGTTTCACTCACCTTGTCGCAAAGCCCTTGCCGCATCTCAGCACTGCATGCTGGCTCACCCACCTGAATGGGCTGTAAGGGCATGCGACTGCTAGGAGTAAGGGACGTGGCCGGCTGCGCACTCGGCTCAGTGTGCTCGCTTTCCCACAGCGCCGAGGGAAAGCGGGCACGCTGATTGGTTGAACACTCAGCAAGGCATCCCAAATCGGAATACCACTGGGACAAGAACAAAAAACTGGATAGTGAAAAAAATACCATTTTGTGATTACTCACCTGTAAAATGGGTATTATAAGTATGTCATACACCCCGCTTCAGATAGTCATTAAACTTGGGTTATACCGACCTGTAGAGGGCGATCTTGTAGCGATGTCATGAAAAAAAGGGTGCCCCTCCCGGTCCATAAATACCTGGGACCTCCCACTCATTCCCCAGTATTAAGACAGCAGAAAAAGGGACCAGGAAGAGCCAAAAAAACAGTAACAGTAAAAAAGGTTCACCATAGAAAGGATCCAGAATACCAAAGGGTGGGGTGAAGCGGGGTGTGTGACACTTATAATACCCATTTTACAGGCGAGTAATCACAAAATGGTATTATTCTAAGTATGTCACACACCCCGCTTCAGATAGTCATTACACTTGGGACATCCAATAGCAGTGTCCATAAAGGGCGGGGATCCAAAACAAGGCAATAATGCACAAACTTAAACCACTGCAGCTTGCAGAACTTTGCGGCCAAAAACAGCATCCGCTGAGGCCCGCACATCAACCTTGTAAAACTTGGAAAAAGTGTGAACAGAAGACCAAGTAGCAGCCTTACAAACCTGCTCAACAGAGGCCTGATGCTGGAAGGCCCAGGACGCCCCAACGGCACGAGTAGAATGAGCAGTAACACGAAAAAGGGGGAATCTTCCCCTTAGCAGAATAGGCCCCAACAAAGGCCTGGCGAATCCACTTACTAATGGAAGACTTGGCGGGAGCCAAACCTTTCCTAGGCCCGGAGGGCACCACAAAAAGGGCGTCAGTCCTACGAAAGAAGTAGCCACGAAATAGTACTTCACACAGCGAACCACATCCAGTAAATGCAAGACCCTCTCCTTGTCATTGCTGGGCTGAGAACACAAGGAGGGTAGAACAATGTCCTGATTAGGATGAAAAGCAGAAACCACCTTAGGAAGGAAATCTGGCTTGAAGCAGAAAACAACCTTGTCCTGATGCCTCTCAAAGTACAGGGCCTTAATGGACAAAGCCGCCAACTCCGATACACGCCGAACGGAAGTGATGGCAACCAAAAACGCAACCTTCTGAGTAAGCATAGAAAGAGCAATATCCTGCAAAGGTTCAAAAGGAGGACCCTGAAAAACAGAAAGAACCAAATTCAAATCCCAAACCGGGAGCAAAGGCTTCCTAGGAGGCCGCACATGCGTAACCCCCTGGAAAAAGGTCTTAACCAGAGGATGAAGAGCAAAAGACCTTTGAAAGAAAACCGACAGGGCAGAAACGTGCCCTTTCAACGTACTAAGCTGCAGCCCCAGGTCCAGACCATGTTGCAGAAATTCCAAAACCCTAGGGATAGAAAACACCCTGCAAGGCAAGGCCCGGACCTCACACCAATCAATATAAGACCTCCAAATCCTATAATAGATGGCAGAGGAAGACTTCTTTCTAGCCCTAACCAGAGTCTGAATAACAGCATCAGAAAGACCTTCCTCCTTCAAGATGGAGGTTTCAGCAGCCACGCCGTCAAAGCCAGCGGTGGTAAATTGGGGTAGAGCAGTGGACCCTGAGTGAGCAGATCTAACTGATCCTCTGCCAACCTTACCACGTCTGCGAACCAAACCTGTCTTAGCCATCTTGGAGCCACCAAGACTGCTGGCGCACCCTCTTGGGCCAGCTTGCGCACCACCTTGCCCACCATGGGAAACGGAGGGAACAGGTACAGAAACCCCAGATCCCTCCAGGTCAGAGACATGGCATCCACTGCCAGAGCCAGCGGATCCCGCGAGATAGACACAAATGCCGGAAGCTTGTGACGAGCAAGAGGTCCACCTCCGGAGTCCCCCACCGGAGGCAAAGCGACCGAAACACCTTGGGGCGGAGATACCATTCCCCCCGGCGAGATGAGCACCTGCTCAGGGAGTCCGCCTCCGTGTTCTCCACTGCGGGAATGTACATCGCCGAGAAGCATGGGAAATTGCTCTCTGCCCAAGCCAGGATCAAGGACACTTCCCTGAGGGCACGCCTGCTGCGAGTCCCTCCCTGGTGATTGATGTAGGCGACCGCTGTCCGATCGTCCGACCGAACTTGAACCGGCAAACCCTGTAACTGACGAGTCAAGCGACCCAAAACCAACCTGATGGCTCTCAGTTCCAGAACACTGATGGGATCGTGAGCCTCCTGGAGGCCCCCACAGTCCCTGAAACTGAAGATCCTTCCAAAATCCCCCAACCTGACAGGCTGGCATCCGTGGTGACCGTCTCCCAACAAGGGGTGAGAAAGGATCTGCCCCTCATCAGATTGCTTGGTTCCAGCCACCACTGAAGGGAATGCCGTACCCGGGGGGACATCAGAAAAGACTGATCCAATGACAGCGGAGACCTGTCCCAGGCCGCCAAGAGATTGAGCTGGAGCGTCCTCATGTGAAACTGGGCAAAGGGAACCGCCTCGAACGAGGTCACCATCAATCCCACCAGTCTCATCCCCAGCCGGATGGACGGACGAGGGATGGATAGAAGAAGCTGAGTCAATTCCTGAATCAAAAGAACCTTGGGCCGTGAGAGGAACACCCTGGACTGAGAAGTATCCAGAGACATTCCCAGGAACGACACCACCCTGGACGGAGAGAGGAAGGACTTGGGATAGTTTATCACCCAGCCAAATCTCTCCAGAGTGGTGGCCACCACATTCCTGGTATCTAGCTCCGCCTGGCGGAGAGAGGATGCCATAATGAGAAGATCGTCCAGTTAAAGCACGATGCGGACACTCTGGGCTCTGAGAAGGGCCATCACCCCCGCCAGCACCTTGGTGAAAACCCTTGGAGCCGAGGTAAGGCCGAACGGAAGAGCCACAAACTGAAAATGCAGATCTTCCACCATGAACCTGAGAAATCTCTGATGTGCCGGGAAGATTGGAACATGCAGATAAGCATCCTTGATGTCCATGGACGTCATGAAGTCCTCCTGACGAAGCGAATTTATGGCTGAGCACAGGGTTTCCATGCGGAACTTCCTGGGACAGATAATCCTGTTGAGAAACTTCAGATCCAGGATGGGACGAACGGAGCCATCCTTTTTGGGCACCATGAACAGATTGGAATAGTATCCCAGGCCCCGGTCCGAGGGAGGCACCGGGCAGATGACAACCATGTCTAGATCTTTTACTGCCGCCCGGAGCCCCTGCGCGGCCAGAGGATCCAAGGGCACCCGAGACCTGAAGAATCTGGGAGGAGGCCGGATCTCGAACTCTCAGCTCGTAACCAGAACTCAGCTTGTAACCGGAAGAGACCACTTCCCGAATCCATCTGTCCGAGACCTCCTGGTCCCAGACCTGGGAGAAGTGTTGCAGCAGTCCCCCCACCTGCGAGGGTGAGGGCGCCCCCTCATTGCTGAGCCGGCTTAGCAGCAGCTTTGGGCTTGGAGCCCCAGCTGTGACCTGGACGGGCACGTCCTCTTCCCCTGTTCCAGGAATCACCTCTGGAGGAGAAGACAGCCGATCCCCGTCCAGGTCTGACCCCACGAAAGGATGGGGTAAAGGAAGCCACCCCCCCCGAAAGGGACGACGTTGCTTCTTTCACTGAGGTAACCTACCTCCTTTTGCGACCGAATCCAATTTTTCCCCAAAGAGCCGCAAGCCCAGAAAGGGAAGGGCCGTAAGCGACTTTTTGGACACAAAATCAGCCACCCACTGGCGCAACCAACCCGATCGCCGAATAGCCACCAGCAAGGCCGAAGTTCTACTACACATCACCATGGTATCATCCAGGGCGGCTAGCACAAATGACAAAAACAATTCGCACCGCTTAAGGGCGGTGAACTCATCACTAGCCGGGTCAAGCCTGGAGGTAGACAATAGGTCCCTGACAGACCTAGAAGCCACTATTAAAAGCGCTGAAGCACAGACAGGCCGCAAGGCCGACCCGACACTGGCAAAACCATGACAAGCCATCTGGTCAATGCGTTTGTCCTCACCGTCCTTGAGAGTAGAACAGTCAGGAGAATGCAAGACAGAGGTGCTAGACAACCCCAAAACAGGGGCGTCCACATCGGGAGGGGACGACCAGCACTTCACAGCATCCACCGGAAAGGGATATTTCTTATCCCAACCCGGAGGGACACCCGGAAGTCGAGTAGGCCTCTCCCATTCCTTAAGAGTAATGCAGTCAAAATGCCTTTGATTAGGGAATTCTTTTTTTTTATAATTCTTTATTTAAAGATTTTCGCATAGAAGACATACAAGGGGTAATACAAGAATACCATATAAAACAATACACATTTAGACAATGGGGTAAGGGCTCGGGGGCAGGGGAGCTGATGGGGGGGGATGGGGGAGCAGCTAAATGATTTATATGCCACTTATGTTCACGTGCAAATGGCTCAACTGTGCGTATGAGTCCCCAGAGGGGCCACCGCCTTTGGACCCGAAGTGTTCCCATCCGGGACCCGGAGAAGGGGGGAGAGGGGGCTGGAGTGTCCTCCTCAGTCAGTAGTCTAACATGGCAGTATAAGATTAGGGAATTCTAAGCGCGGCTTAGCCTCTTCAAAGAACTCCTTCTGCGGAAGGGTCGCTTCAGGAGGAGAGATTGCTAAAACCTCAAACGTATTAGCCAGGACCTTAGGGGTATCCAAAGAATCCCCCTGACCCCGCTCAGCATCCGCGCCCACAAACTCCTGATCGTCATAACCATCTGACTCCTCAAGAAGCTCCCCTTCCTCTAGCGGGGGGTAATCAGACCAGTCCAGTGAATCAAACTCCTCAAGGTCAGAAGCCTGCGTGGCTGGGGAAAAGTGCTTTCTCTTAGCCGTGGCCTTTCTGGCCACAGCACTAGAAAATAGTTTTTCAAGATTGGACAATCTGGCACACACCTCAGATTGCGACTCCCCACTCGTGGCAACATCACCAGGGGTACGGATCAGGCGAGGAGGGGTAGGAGAAGGGACCGGCGGCGCAGAACCCGACACATGGGATCCGGACTTCCGCGTAATAGTCTGCTGTGCACACGGTATGCAAAGGAATACATCATCCCCTGTAAGGGATGCCCCACACACTGCCGGGGTTGCCCCGAGGGGAGCCCGATATCCTGGGAAGCCTCCATATGGTGATTTTATTGGTAGTCGCAATACCCAAGGGAATTACGCAATATAAGCGACCCGGGATGCCCCTTCTGTGTCCCGAGTGGGAAGATTTATAGGGAGTTCTAGAATTAACCCAGGGACCCTAGGACTGGAAGGACCCCTTTAGGATCCAACAAGGGTCTACCCGGAAGACAGAATACAGGGCTATTCAGCACCTCAATCATGCCCAAGCACACAAGGCAGACATACTGTAGCAATGACATAAGGAATCTACATAAATGAATATATAAAATATATATGAATATGCTTGTCAAGAAGTAATGAGGCCCCAAAAGCCACTCACTGAGGAAGATGGCGTCCGTCCAGCCAGCGGCGAGAGACACTAGAAGCAGAGGGAGAAGAAGGGTCGGCGCGGCTCGCGCGTCGCGCCCCTGACAACAGGCCACTCCCGGCCAGAGGCCAGGCTCCGCAGCGGCGCCAAGAGCACGGGGGGCGGCCATAGGCGAGCGTGCCGAGCGCCCGACCCCCGACCAACCGCACCTGAGGGGAAGAAGCTCCCCCACCGAAGCTGTCACAACGGCTGGCGCCGGCTGAGAACTCGATGGAGTGCACCCACATGAACACACACATACACAGCAGTACTGACCTAATAAAAAAAAAAAAAAACACACACGACTACACTAAGGGAGAAAGCCCCCCCCCCCCCCCTAAAGGAGCAAGGGCAATCCAGGAGAGGGGGATTCCATGCTGGAAGGTGGAAGGGCAAGGGACGGGGCATCCCTAACCGGGATCACCAACACGGCAAACCGCCTACCCCTAAGTATGGACCGTAGCTCCTAAGCACCATTAGGTGCCGTCTACCCTTGCCCGGACCAGCAGCCTAGGCTGGGAGGCAAGGTGTAACGCTAAGAAGGGGGTCCAGTTAGAAATAGACAAACAAGCGGGCCGGGGGTTAACCCGGCTACCTGCAAGGAAGAGATATCCATCTTCTGACTTGCTCACTGTCTGCAGAGATGAAAGACTGAGGAATGAGTGGGAGGTCCCAGGTATTTATGGACCGGGAGGGGCTCCCTTTTTTTCATGACATCTCTGCAAGATCGCCCTCTACAGGTCGGTATAACCCAAGTGTAATGACTATCTGAAGGGGGGTGTGTGACATACTTGAAATAATTCAGCCGTCATAGCTATGCCCTGAGACACATTTGAGATTGACGATTTGAGCTCTCAAAAGCGGCACTGTGATGAGGTGCAGCCAGCTGGCTGCATCTCCGCCACTTCCGTCCCCAGCGGAAGGGAGCACGCACAGCTACAGGGAGCTGCACGCTGATAAGCAAATCACAGCTAAGGGGGGGGGGGGGACACAATCTTAAAGCGGATCAAAACACACTGAACTTGTGATATAAATTGTGCCAAAACTCCTGCAGATAAGGGGTGTAGAACTAGAAATGGCCATTTTCACTTTTCAAATTGTCCTGAACACAGATTTTTTGCTGTGCCTCTGTGTGAGATGACAGGTGATCAGTCACTGCATAAGTGTGGCAATGACATCATTCACACACACACACACACACACACCAGTGGCAATGAATGGAGGAAGCAAAGCTAAAACAGGCACAATTATCTGGGATTAGAATAAAGCAGGAGCACTGAAAATTCCCAAACATACTCTTCATGGAGGGAGCAATTCAGGGGATGCTAGTTAAAAAGGTGGGTTTTGGTCTGCTTTAACATGGGAAACGAGTTTAACAAAAGGAAAAGCCTGTAAAGCCTTACACAAGAAGGATGAACCCATCCAAAAATTCTATTACCTTGATGTGCAATGAGGTTTTATTTTTGTACAGTAATATAGACTTTTAATATATACCTGGTATCTGGAAGGGACTTCCTGGATCAGAGCTTGCTGGAGAGTGAGGATAAGTGCTGCTACTTCCAGGAGAATTGGGGTAGCTGCTATTAGGAGAGTGTGGAAACGGGTGACTGTTTGGCTGCTGGAAAGAGTCCGGAAAAGTGGCGTTGTGTGGCATGTGGGGCTCGCTGGGCTCCAAGGTACGGAACTGGGCCAGAAGACTGTGCTGTGGGTTGTATTCACTGTGCCTTGGAACAAGAACAGGAGGAAGGACTAAAAAAGAAGAAGGGGGGAAAAACATTTAAAAGTGAATATGGTAAAACAAAAAAACAAAAAAAAAAACAAAAAAACAAAAAACTTATAAATAATACTGCCACAAACATGTATTCTACTAACAAGCAATGTAAGCCCAGTGTCAGATGAAGAAGAGAATCATTAGGAGCTGGCACAAGTATATTTTTTTCTTTCAACCACAATGATGTAAAAGCCCAAACTGGTGCTTTTTTGCCATGTGTTACCTTTTTTAGACTGTGTATAAGGTTAACAGCCTGCAATACAAAGCATCACGCAGAATGGCCTTACCCCAACAATGGCACCATACCCAAGCTAATGACCATGTGCCACAAAATTGCGTGGCATGGAGGGTAATTTTTTAACTTTGCTTCTTTACACTAGCTCTTATTCTGGCACATGTAAAGCCCGTCAGGACACCAAGCAGATACAACACCATTTGGAAAGGAAAAGCTGGTCACCACCATCAGGTGTGCACTTTACGTACAAACAGGCTCCTAGTGTAAACAACTTCTGCTTCCCTTATTTGCTCAAGATTACAGTCTGTATGTGGCATCATGTACTAGAAAGGACCATAAAGCACACAATATCGTATATTACTTGAAGTGGGCCTATCATGGTACACGAAAAAAAAAAAACTCCAGTGCCGGCTGACTAAGTCTCCCTGGGGCATCCTGATTCACAAATCCCCACTGTAAATAGACCTCCAGATCATTCGCTGGTTCCTTGCTGCAGTCCGAATAGTTATGGCAGTGTGCACACTGCTGTGCCATTCAGATAGGCCGGGGAGGCAGAAAGTTTAGTGGGTGATCTGGGCGTTTCAGACAGTGGGGTATAAGCTTATGGTAATTTTTCCCTTTTTGGTTGCAGCGCTTTTTAAAGAAAGCTCCTTTCTAGCAACAATGTTTATGTTCGCAACGTACACCAAGGTTCTGGTTTGCTAATAATCCGATTGGCTGAGGCAGAGAGAATACCCCACATTCCAGGTTTAAAGAGGACCAAAACACAGGATTCTAACTATCCTGGGTTTTGGTCCTTTCCCCCGGGGCATTGGCGATCGACCCTGAGCTGTGTGAAACCCACCGAGTGCAATTAACCTCTGTCCGGTCCTATGGCGCATGTCCAATCAGCGTGTTCGGAGCCGCATCCCCTGCTTCCCTCTAACAGGGAGTGTACCCGCGCCAGCCATTCACAAATTGCTTGCGTGGGCACACACCCTGCTAGACGGATATCGGGGATACAGCTGCGGTTCCTGGACTGGGAAGCAGGGTAAGTGAACGGGGCGACCTGGGGGGTTTCACACAGTGGGGCATCCCAATTTTGGATGCCCCGGGAATCTATAGAGCTCTGGGTTTTGGTCCACTTTAACCCCTCTTGGGGGGGGGGGGGGCTCGTCAGTGGAAGGATTCTGGGATTTGTATATTGCAGCTATACACAAGGGCTTTACTGAAGGCCAGGAAAGCCACTCATATATAAGCAACACAGAGCCATAGGAAACCTGGAAAAAGCATGCCGATAAGAAAACAGGACTGGGGCCACAATCCTAACACAAAATGTCTATTACATTTTTTTTTTTTTTTGGTGTCCTACATTATATATACACACACTTTTTTAGGACACCAAAAAAAGACAAAATTCTGAGTACTCACCTGTAGAATTGCTTTTATTATGCATGGCACGGCCTGCTTCAAGTCCTTACCTATGGGATATTCCGCCAGAAGGTGGCGCAGTGTACTGCAGAAGAGTTGTGGCTCCTCCCGGTACCATATAAAAAACGGATCACCAATAGACCTATCCAGCGTTGACAAGCAGTTATTCAAGAAACCGGGAGATAATAAAAGGTAAAAAAACTAACTTGAAACAAAGGTAAAAAACTAACTTGAAACAATCACCATAAAGAGGCAACCAAGAATAACGATAACAAGGGTGGGGTGACGCAGGCCGTGCCATGCATGGTAAAAGCAATTCTACAGGTGAGTACTCACAGAAGTCAAGAAGTCCTTACCTATGGGACGTCCAACAGCAGTGTCCGTAAGGTAGGGTGGGACCCCCAAAGAGTAACAACAGGCAGTTTAAACCACTACCGCCTGAAGTACCTTGCGGCCAAAAGCAGCATCAGCTGAGGCCTTAACATCAACCTTGTAAAACTTGGAAAGTATGAACAGAAGACCAAGTTGCGGCCTTACAAACTTGTTCAACAGAAGCTTGGTGCTGAAAAGCCCAAGAAGCACCAATAGCACGCGTGGAATGAGCAGTAACCCTAAAAAGGAGGAACCTTCCCCCTAACAGAATAGGCCTGCTCCACCGCCTGACGTATCCACTTGTTGATAGTGGATTTAGCCAGAGGCAAACCTTACTAGGTCCAGCAGGAAGAACAAAAAGAGCGTCAGGCTTCCTGAAAGACTCAGTAGCAACCAAATAAAACTTCAGAGCCCTGACAACATCCTGAGAATGAAGGGTCCGCTCCTTGGAATTAGCAGGGTTAGAACACAAAGAAGGCAAAACATGTCCTGATTGACATGAAAAGCAGTCACAACCTTAGGCAAGACATCCAGCTCAAGCCGAAACACCACCTTATCCTGATGCCGCTCAAAATAAGGAGGTTTGATGGAAAGCACTGTCAGCTCAGAAACACGCCTGACCAAAGTAATAGCCACCAAAAAGGCCACCTTAAGAGTCAGAATGGGCAAAGCAGCCCCACGGATAGGTTCAAAGGGAGGACCCTGCAGAGCAGACAACACCAGATTCAGGTCCCAAACCGGTAGCATAGGCTTACGTGGCGGACGCACATGAGTAACTCCCTGGCAGGTCTTAACCAACCGGTGATTGGCAAAGGATCTTTGGAAAAAAAATTGCCAGAGCTGACACCTGTCCCTTGAGCGTACTAAGTTGAAGGCCCGAATCCAAACCATGTTGTAAAAATTCCAGAATCCTGGGGATAGAAAACACCCGACAAGGAAGAGACTTGGACTCACACCAGGCAATGTAAGCATGCCAGACCCTGTAGTAGATAAAGGGCAAGGACTTCTTCCTAGCCCAAATCATGGTAACAGAAGCTGGTAACCCCTTTTTCCATCAAGATAGATGTTTCAACAGCCCAGCCGTTAAAGCCAGTGTTTGTAAATTGGGATGGTACAGTTGTCCCTTAATGAGAAGATCTGGATCCTTGGGCAAGACATACTGATCTACTGCCAACTGCACGACGTCTGCGAACCACACCCTCCTCGGCCAACAGGGGGCCACCAGGACGGCTGGTACCCCCTCTTGGGCTAGCACCCTGCCCAGCAGAGGAAAAGGAGGGAACACAGAGAAGCCGAAACTCCATCCAAGTCATTGCTAGAGCATCTGTGGCGAAGGCCAGAGGATCCTGTGACAGGGAGACAAACCTGGGAAGCTTGTGATTGTGTCGAGACGCAAACAGGTCCACATCCGGCTGACCCCAGCGGTGACAGAGAGAAATACCTTGTTGCTGAGGGACCATTCCCCCAGCAGAGACGTCCCCCTGCTCAGGGAGTCTGCCTCCTGGTTCTGCACCCCCGGAATGTAGACCGCCGAGATGCAAGGGACATTCTTCTCCGCCCAAGACAGTATCAGGGACACTTCCTTGAGGGTTCGCTTGCTCCGAGTCCTCCCTGATTGATGTAGGCAACAGCCGTCTGGTTGTCCGAGCGGATCTGAACAGCCCGACCCCGAAGGTGTGTGTTCAGCTGAGCAAGAACCAACCTGATCGCCCTCAGTTCCAGGACATTGATGGGACCATGGGCCTCCTGGGGGCCCCACTGACCCTGGAACTGCAGAAACTTCCAAAAGCCCCCCCAACCGGTCAGACTAGCATCTGTGGCGACAGTCTCCCAACACTGGGGCAGAAAGGTCCTGCCCATTAGAAGGTTCCCTGAGTCCAGCCACCACGAGAGGGACTGTCTGGCCAGGGGGGACAGAGCAAATTCCTGATCCAGGGACACAGGGTCCCAATCCCAAACAGACAAGAGGTGCAACTGAAGAGGTCTCATGTGAAACTGAGCAAAGGGGACCGCCTCGAAGCAGGACATCATCAGGCCCACTAACTGCATTCCTTGCCGGATGGAGACACAAGAGGAGAGTCCTTGCCTGCTTCTGAAGGCCAGCCACTTTCTGCTGAGGCAGGAATACCTTGACCTGAGAGGTATCCAGAGTCATGCCCAGAAAGGACCTCAACAAAGATGGAGACAGTGAAGACTTGAGGTAGTTGATCACCCAGCCGAAGGAATCGAGAGTGGAGGTCACCACCTGAGTGTCCTTCTCGGCCTGATGAAGAGACTGAGCCGCAATCAGAATGTCGTCCAGGTAAGGGAGGATGCGAATGCCCTGATTTCCTGAGACGCCGAGGTGATAACGAACGGTAAAGCCACAAACTGGTAATGCTGATCTTCTAGAACAGTGGTCCCCAACCCTGTCCTCAAGGCCCACCAACAGGCCAGGTTTTGCAGATCTCCACAAAGATGCACAGGTGGAGTAAATAGTGCAGTTGCAGAGCAATAGAGCTGGCTATTTGGAGATCAAAAACACATGCCATGTTGGTGGGCCTTGAGAACAGGGTTGAGGTCTAGAACAAACCTGAGAAATCTGATGACCTGGAAAATTTGTCACTTGAAGATAGGCATCCTTGATGTCCACGGAGGTCATGAAGTCGTCTGGGCGAAGGGTACTGACAGCCGAGCGTAGCATCTACATGCGAAAGTGCTTGAACCTGACAAACTTGTTGAGGCCCTTCAAATCCAGGATGGGCCTCAAGGACCCGTCTTTTTTGGGGACCGTGAAGAGATTGTAGTAGAACCCCTGACGCCGTTCCTGGGAACAGGCAAATGACTCCCGATTCCAACAGACGTTGAACCACAAGGCGCAAACCCTGAGCTGACAGAGGGTTGTGAGGCCATCTTGTAACCGGAGGACACCAGCTCCTGAATCCACCAGTCTGAGACGCGGAGCCTCCAGATGTGAGCAAAGATCCGAAGCCGTCCCCCCACCTGGATGGTGAGCGAGCAGGCAGCAGCGAGAGCCCAGGCCGTTGGGGGCCCAAACACCAGAAACAAGGCACATAGTCCCCAAAACACTCACCCCCTCAGAAGCTAGGACAGGAACTCCGCATCCCTAGTAGGCTCACCATAAAGCATATGGCAGGCTACCCTTTGTGGTACAGGGTCTGCGGCCAGGAGCAGCGCTCCTCTACCCTTACCCGATCCAACAGCCGAGGCTGGGAGGCACAGAGGGTCCGGAAACGGGTGGAAATAGACATGCAGGGCCGCAGGCTTGGTTGCCCCGCTCACCTGTGCAATATAAGAGCCATCTTCTATCTTCGCAGAATCACTGCAGAGAAAACACTGGATAGGTCTATTGGTGATCCTGTTTTATATGGTACCGAGAGGAGCCACAACTCTTCTGCAGTACACTGTGCCACCTTGTGGCGGAATATCCCATACGTAAGGACTTCTTGAAGCAGGCCGTGCTTCGGTTTTACTTTTACTTTAATTTGAGGAGCTGAGCTGGAGCTCTTTTTCCCTGGCATTTACTTTGCCTGCCCCGGCGAGTGGTATACAGCTGTGATCTTACCCTTTTTAGTGGCCTCCCAACAGTTATTGTAGACAGATTTTATTTTAAGCCCAGTTTCCCTGAACTGTTTATATTATGTCTAGTATCCCTAATTGTGCACAATTTTTGGTGGTTCTGGGATTTGTCGTCAGACTCTGTATAGTCCACCTGCCTCACCTATACAGTGCGACATACGTAGTAGGAGGAGGAAGTTTTACTGGGACACTTCCAGTTTATGGGAACAGCGACACATTCAACTACAGGATATTTCTTGCCCCTAGATTCTGGTCCTCAATTGGGGTAGGAGCGCGTTTCCCTTGGGTGACCTCTGCTTGAGATCTACTTCTTGCCCAAAAAGTTTCACCTCTTAGTGGGGGGACAGTCCAGGCAAAGGACAGATTTCAGGTATTCTCCTTTGCTCCCCTATTGTCATTGCCAGAACTGACCCTTTAATGCAGGCTGCCCACACGGCCATTATCTATATAGAGCCATTTCCATCAGTAGTGCTGTACAAGGCAGTAATTAGAGACAGGGTAAAACACACAGTACACAGACAATTACAAAGAAGTGAGCATTTGAAAGCTTGGAGTGTCAAATTCATCAGGGTAAGGCATTTCAGAGGGGTGGTGAGACATGTGAGAATCCTAAAGGTGAGGTGAAGTGAAGTGGGGGTGACCAGGGTGGACAGAATGTGGTCAGAGGCGGAGCAGAGGTTGAGTTTAGGATGGCATCACTGGATTAGAGATTAAAGTGGATCAAAACCCAGGATAGTCAATAGTTTTGACTACCCTGGGTTTTGGTGCTTTCCGCGGGGGTACCCTGCTGTGTGAAACCCCCCCCCCCCCCCCCCCCAGACCACCGAAACCCAGCTCACCTGTTCCTGGTCCCATGGCGCGTCTAAGCAGCGGCTCCGACGGCCGCATCCTCCACCTCCCCGTGCCGACCACACTGTTGCCAGGGATATTACACTAAACTCGCCAAGACTAAATCATTGAGACGAGATGCACCTCAGTGCGCCATCTGATGAGAAGCAGGAAACGTGGAGCATCATGGCTTAATACCGAGTGCTTTCTCCCCCTATTTTGGCTTGCTTTAACATTTAGGGGTGTCCCAAATCATGCTCCCTAAGTACAATTGTTTAAGTGAATTAATTTTTTTTAAATGGAGGTTTTAATGTGATCTATACCCCCAGATTGCCCATCAACCTAGAAAAAAAATAATGCTTTTTGACCTGCATGAATAAAAGCCCTCAGCAGAAGACTGAACCACTTTCACTTAATGCGGGAGCCCCTTTAACTCTATTTAAATGAAGATTAAAGTAACTGGATTTAATCTAAAATAAGATAGATTAAAGAGTGTGTTGTTACCAATGAATGCCAGTGTCCATACACTAATCAGTCTAACCGGAGGACATTACAGTCTAAAAAGTGGCTCTGCATCTACAATCTAAAATTAAAATCATTCTCATTCAGCGAGTGAGCTAAACGGGACTGAAAAACAGCACAGTAATGTCAAGGGAGAGGCCAAGCAGCTGGGAGGATGCACAGTTGGGAAACGCGCATCATGGACAAGGGACAATACAGCAGGAAGGAAGGCCAAGGGAGGAGGCTCAACGCTAAAATGAACGCAACAAATTAGAAGGTTGTAAAAAAGGTGTTTTGTCGTATGTGATCGGACACATGTACAGGATTTGAATTTAGTTACAATAAAAGGAATTTTAATAGGCATAAAAACACAGATGAGCATAGAAATGATGGATCCTATACAGCAGAAAGAAACAGTTATTTTGTTAGTGCAACTGATAAAATGAAAAAGGACAGTACAGTATAAAGCAATGAAGCAATCTCCACCCAAAAAATAAAATGGTGCACGAGCACCAAAAATACAATTCTGTGAAGTACTCACCTGTAGAATTGGTATTATACGTACACAGTACGTCCTGCTCCAGATATAATACTTACACTTGGGCAATCCTCCGCCAGAGGGCACAGAAGAAAGACACAAGTCTTGAATACATGAGCCTAAGACACCACCTTAGGCAGAAGGTTCGGCGTAAAGCGGAACACCGCCTCATCTTGGTGTATATATCAAGAACGAGGGCTAGCTAAACAGAGCCGCCCGCTCAGGCACACGTCTGACTGAAGCAACAGCCCCAGGAGGACAACTTTGTGGATAAGAACAGTCAGACAGCATCCAGAATAGGTCCAAGGGAAACAGAATAAAACTCAAATCCCAACAGGGACCCTAGAACTACGTGGGGGATGCAACTGAGCAATTCCCGAAAGAATGCTTAACCAAGGCAAAAAAGTGAGTAGACTGCTACAGGAAGGCGGACAGGGCAGAACCTGAACCTCCAGAGTACCGAGGAGGAGAATCAACTCCAACCCATGCTGCAATAACTCTAGAACCCTGGGAACAAAGAGCGCCCAACAAGGGAGAGACCAAGACTCTCACCAATCAATATGGGTATGCCATACCCCACAATAGACGGAAGAAGAAGCCAACTTCTAGGCTTTCAGAAGTCACAGTCACCCAGAAGATAAGCCCGTCTCCATCAAGGTGGATGAATCAACCGTCAGGCCATCCAGACCAGAGCCTGTAGATTGGGGTGAACTAACAAAAGGGCCCGAGTGAGCAGATCAGCACTCCTGACAGAACGTACAGGTCTGCTGTCCTCAGTACCACATCTGCAAACCACACTCCACCAGTATCACTGGTTCCCCCTTTTCACAGCAAACTTGCTCAGAACCCCGCCTAGCAGGGTAAATGAAGATAAGAATGTCCTGCCATAAAGTTACTAAGTCTCATGACCAAGGTCAGAACAATCTGAGACAGGGAAACAAGGGCCTAGAACCCATGAAAGTGACGGGGCCCAAAAAAAGATCCACCCTAGATGGATCACATAGTGACACAAGAATTAGCACATCCTGTCGCAGAAGGACATCCACCGGAGCGAATATCGCTGATATGCAGGGAACGCTGTCCTCCACCCAGATCAGGGACAGATACCTTCCTGGAGGACCATCCTGCTCCGAGTCCACACAGATAATTAATACAGGCCACTGTCGTCAGACAGACCAAGGAGCCCCCAAATAGACAGATCCCGCAAAGGAGAAGACCGGCGAGATAGAGCCAACCTGAAAGCCTACCGTCTCAAAAATAGATAGGTGAATGGACCCCTAAAGGTCCCACCTCCCCCGGAACCACAGGAGATTTTAGAAGAAAAAAAAATACAATTCTGTGAAATACTCACCTGTAGAATTGGTATTATATCTGGAGCAGGACGTACTGTATACGTATAATACTTAAACTTGGGTTAACCTCCGCCAGATGGCGCTTTGCACTGCAGACATGCAAAAAAAGGCTCCTCACGGCCCTTCATATACCCAGGAACCTCCCACAAATCCCCAGCATTGAAAAGCAGTGAACCAGAAGCCGGGAGAATTTAACCACCAAAAACAACTGGCAATGATAACAATCACCATACAGGGGATCCAGAATAATGCAAAAAACCAGGGTGGGGTGGAGCAGGACGTACTGTATACATATAATACCAATTCTACAGGTGAGCATTTCACAGAATTGTATTATTCTAAGTATACAGTACGTCCTGCTCCAGATATAATACTTACACTTGGGACATCCAATAGCAGTGTCCATAAAGTAGGGTGGGATCCCCAACAAAAAAGGCACAGCAGACAGAAAAAGCACTGTCACCTGCAAACCTTGCTACCAAGAGCGACGTGAGCAAAGGCTAACGTCAACATAATAACCTTTGAAAAGGTACGAACAAAAAAACAAGTAGCGGTCTAGCAAACTTGTGCAACCAAACCTGGTGCTGAAAAGGCCCAAAGATACCAAGGCACCAGTAGAATCAGAAATAAAAGCGAGAATAAACTCTTCCCCTTAAAGGAATAGGCCTGAGTAACAGCCTGACAAGATCAAACGCTAAGTAGCCCAGGGAGAAGCCAAACCTTCCCTAGGACCAGAAGGGACATCCATCCAAGTAAAGGCTAGGCCCAAGGCCGCTTAACCCCTGGAAGCAGACGAGATCAGGCACATACAGATGTAGGTGCCCAAAAACCCCAAGGGGCATCAGTCCCCCTAAGGGACAAGAGACAATCCAGGAAAAAATTCCAGCACCAGTTGAGGGAAAGTAGATCCCCATGCCTCAGCGTTACTAGGAATAAAACACAGAAGAAAGACAATGTCTTAAATACATGAGCCTAAGGAACCACCTTAGGCAGAAGGTCCGGCGTAAAGCGGAACACCTCTCATCTTGGTGTATATATCAAAGAACGTGGGCTAGCTAAACAGAGCCGCCCGCTCCGGCACACGTCTGACTGAAGTAACAGCCCCCAGAAGGACAACCTTGTGGATAAGAACAGTCAGACAGCATCCGGAATAGGTCCAAAGGGAAACGCCCCGCAAGGCAAACAGAATAAAATTCAAATCCCAACAGGGACCCTAGAACCACGTAGGGGATGCACCTGAGCAAACCCCGAAAGAATGCGTACCCAAGGCAAAAACTGAGTAAAAACTTCTACAGGAAGGCGGACAGGGCAGAACCTGAACCTCCAGAGTACCGAGTAGGAGAGCCAACTCCAACCCATGCTGTAATAACTCTAGAACCCCGGGAACAGAGAGCGCCCAACAGGAGAGAGACCAAGACTCGCACCAATCGATATGGGTATGCAATACCCAACAATAGAGACGGAAGAAGAAGCCAACTCCTAGGCTTCCAGAAGTCACAGTCACCCAGAAGATAAGCTTGTCTCCATCAAGGTGGATGAATCAACCGTCAGGCCATCCAGACCAGAGCCTGTAGATTGGGGTGAAATAACAAAGGGGGCCTGAGTGAGCAGATCAGCACTCCTGACAGAACATACAGGTCCGCTGTCCTCAGTACCACATCTGCAAACCACACTCCACTAGGCCACCCAGGGGCCACCAGTATCACTGGTTCCCCCTTTTTTGCCCCTGCCCCGAGAACGCCTTCTTCGAAGGGGTGTTTTGCCCTTTTTTCCAAACAGGTCCAGACAGGCCACGAATAGGCGTCGCCCTCTAAAGGGAAGCCCAGTAAGTCTTCTTTTAGCATCGTCAACACCCCACTGTCGCAGCCAGACCAAGCGGCATATAGCTACCACAAGGGCAGAAGTTCTTGCGCACATCCTAATGGTGTCATCCAGCGCTAAAAGGATAAACCTTACAAATACATCACAACTGGAGAGTGCATTAAACACCTCCCAGGGGAGATCCTCAGGTTGATGATCAATCATCTTTCTGATGAGGGTCCTAGCGGCCACTGCAGCGATGGCCGCGGCACAGACCGGGCGCAGAGCCGTCCCTGCACAAGAAAAGGCGTGGGAAGCCAGCCTATCAATGCACCGGTCCTCAGCATCCTGAAGGGTACGATAAGTAGGGGCTGCAATAAAGGGGGGGTTAAGAACCCCAATGATTGGTGCATCCACCATGGGAGGCGATGACCAACAGTTAACCACATCAGGGGGAAAAGGGTATTTCCAATCCCAGTTCCCTGGAACCCCTGGAAGTTTACTAGGGCATTGCCATTCTTTGAGTACAAGAGCCTGGAAGTGATCCTGCTCCAGAAATTCCAAGCGCGGCGTCGCTGTATGGAAACTCACCCTTCTAGGCCTGGGAGCCTCACCAGGGAGAGAGATAGACAAGACCTCAAAGATCTTTATTAGTAATTCATCGGTGTCACACAGGCCCCAGGAACCAGGGCCCGTATCATGACTCCTCGGCCCCTCGTCAGATGAGTCCGAGTCAGAGAATAGCTCACCATCAGAAAGAGTAAAAACCTGCTGAGTAGTGAACTCCAGTTTCCGAAGGAATGGGCGAAACCGGAGGTGTCAGGGACCGCTTCTTACCAGGGCCCAAGCGCTCTACCAACCTCGAAATCACCTGATCAGCCGTAGGCAGTCTGCCCGGCACGACTTGCTGGTCATTCCCGCTCGACTCATCAGGAGAGAGATTTAAGCACGGTGAGAGAGGTGTATTCGGCGGGTCCACAGACCCGTGCTCTGTCCGCATCAGCATGGGGTTGTCCACACGCTGTACACAGCCGGTCTTGTCACGGAGGGACCCCGGTCACATAATTCTGATATGCCTCCATATGGTGATTATCAATGTAATATATGCCAGTAGGGATTTATGCAATAGGCAACCCTGGATGTCCCAAAGACCCGCTAGGAATGTGGGAGAATTTTTTGTAAGCCTGCTACAATTTATGTTAGGCCGGGAGAAGACACCGGAGTCTTTACGTCTGAAAGACATAAAGGGAATAAGAGGTGCCAGGGCCATGTGCAGCAGAAAAAATACTAATGATGAAATCACCCGCAAGGGAACTTACAGACCTGGGGAGGAGAAGGACTGCAGACACGCGCGCACGAAGATCAACAAAATGGCGCCAACCGAACCTCAAAGGGCGGGCCCAATCTGGGTGTGACGCGGAGCGCGCCACGCCAGGTCCCCACCTCCCCCAAAGAGCGCGAAGCTCTGAGGCAGCCGTCCAGGCTTGACAAGCCAAGCATAGGATATGCTAGTAAAAGCATCTGCTAATGGATA
This sequence comes from Gastrophryne carolinensis, assembly GCA_027917425.1. Classification (NCBI taxonomy): domain Eukaryota; kingdom Metazoa; phylum Chordata; class Amphibia; order Anura; family Microhylidae; genus Gastrophryne; species Gastrophryne carolinensis. The sequence continues at coordinate 165,204,039 of CM051234.1, forward strand.
CTCCTAGTCTGACGCCGCCACCCAGCACAGTAAATTTTAATAAAAAAATGAGAAGGCAAAGACGGCGGCGGCCAAAACAAAGAGCAAGCAGCGCGGCTCTGACACCCAGTTGCCTGTCAAGGGCAAAACTACGGCCATAAAGCGTGACAAAAACACCCCCCCCCCCCCATTTTTTCCCCCGGGGGGAAACGAGGGAGGATGGCGACCCTTTACACAGGGTCCACCGCTACACGGGGCATGGGGCAATAATGCGGGAGGGGCATCCCCTAGAGGCTCACCATCAGCCCAAACCGCCTACCCTTTGGTGGGGGACTGCGGTGGAGCATGGCTCCGTTAAGCACGCATGGTGCTGCCTACCTTCACCCGACCAGCGCAGCCCAGGCTGGGAGGCACATCACAGGGAGGACGGGTGGGAATAGTCCCGCAGGGCCGCAGGCTGTAATAGCCCCGCTCACCTGCGAGAGAGTGATACTTCATGTCTTCGCAGTCAGCACTGCAGATAAATCTGGGGATTTGTGGGAGGTCCCTGGGTATTTGAAGGGCAGGGAGGAGCCTGTTTTCCATGTCTCTGCAGTGCACAGCGCCCTCTGGCGGAGGATTACCCAAGTGTAAGTATTATATCTGGAGCAGGACATACTGTATACTAAGAATAATGGACCAGAGAGTTTGTGAAATTCAAAAACCTTAAAAATAACCTAGTAGAGCACATATTTTCATGACTTTCTAGACACTCCAAATGCTTCAGAAGGTCAGACGTCAGGAGGTATGGTAGAGGGGTTAAGAATACCTTCTTGAAGAGATTTCAGAGAAGCCAGGGACCAAATAAAAAGGCAGCCTGGAAGTCATTTCTGAACAGGCCTCCTTCAGAACCAAAGCCAAAATTTTACTCGTCCTTCTGCCAATGTTGACATAATGCGGGTGGCAGGGGAAACTGCTAGCATTACAAATGCCACACATTACAGCCTCTTGGCCAGTCTTCATATGAAAGGCTCCGTGCATTTTTTTTTTTTTTTTATCAGTTCAAACTTGATGAGCCTGGCTGAAATTCATAAATGTTGTAGTCTGAAAGACCACCCAGTTTTATTGCACATCTAACAAAAAAGGAAAAAGGAGGGAACATCGTGTCACAGCTCATTTTCAACAGCATAAATGCTGAACACCGAGGGAAATAGGCACCATTTGGGGAGGTGGGAGGGAGGGGGTTAGGTTAGGTTTACAGTTTATTCATCTTATCAGACTCACAGCAGACAGATACATCCATAGCAAAGCACATATGGTGCCTCAACCAGAAAAACAAACGACCTCAGCCTAGTGAAGGCCTAAAAGGCAACCACATTTGGCATTGACAAATTACAGTTCCTACTTCAGGCAAAGGTAATTGTAACCAAAGGCAATGCCTTAACATTTGGCACGGGCCTAAACTGTTTTCAGTTTTTAAATTGAAGAAATGGGCGTGGCCCTTGGCTCTGTAATTCTGCATAATAATAATCGTCTCTCTCTGTGCTGACAGAAATGTGGTTAATCTGTAAGAGGAGGAGGAGGACAGGACCAGCAATCCTGCCCGCTCTGCTGAGCCAATTGGGGGATAGGATGAAGAGAAGGTCATTGGCTGATCCCGTAAACCCCGATATCTCAGCCATTTCTGCTTCAATTTCAAAAGAAAAAATGCTTAGGACAGGGCCACCCGAAGCAACAGTAACAATTACCTTTGCCTGCAGCATCACTTTAGGGCCTTGGACCAAGGGCCGAGGGAACCAGATGAAAGTTCCACAGACATCAAGACAATCACTAAAGTTTTGATTATTTCAGCAGATCTCTATCCTAGAGATTTTCATTTCATTTTTTGAAAAAGACTACTCATCAGTCATCTTACCACAGAGGTCATTTAAAAAGGCATCCGACTAAAGAAACCAGGATCTACTCTTGCAAAACGAACATGTCTGAGACGCACATCAATGTCTGACTGACTTCTCAATGCACATCGGGCACAACAACATGGATACCTTACTAAATCACTTAAATTGTGATCCTAGTTTGCTTTTTTTGCATCCACAGAATTTTGCAGATTAGGGTGAATAATGGTCTAGCCAGCAAACGTGTCTAGCAAACATACTGTAAATGAATTTGCAACATACACCTCATAGTATTAAATATGAATACATGCTTTAGTGTGCTGGAATTTATGCACATCATTATGTGGTTCAACATCCTCCCACCCCCAAACAAGAGCAGAGTTTCCCCAAACCTGTCTCCAAATACCAACAGGTTGTGGTTTTGGGATTGCAGCACTGATGTACAGAAGCTGCAACTGGTATATCGAATATTGGATCCACAAAACCAGATACGTTTGTGGTATATGACAACTTGCTCGGAATACCATGATCTTGGCCAAGAAACGTCCTACAGCTAAAATTTGGGAAGTCTGTAGCTCTAAACACACAACCCTGCCATTAGACTATTGCTAGTTACCTGGCTAGTAATTCTAACAGCAAACCCTAAAAGGAGGTACAACAACCTCCCTGAAGTCTAAGGAGAATGCAGAGGGGAGGAGAGATGCTCTCATCCCTAAGGCATCCCGAATCGTGATGCCCTTCTGTGTGAAACCCCGTGATTGTTGAGTAAACTTATCTAGCTGGCGATCCTATGGCACACACCGGCCACCTCCCCGCTATACCTCTATGTAAAAAGCGCCCCCCCCCCCCCCCCCCCGAGAGGAACCCCTTTAACGTGGACCAGTCACCAGGGTATGGACTATCCACACAACTGGCCCCTGCCCTGTGCACCGCCCCCCTAATCGCCTACTTTCACTCACCTCTCACCATTCCCATGGCGCATGCGCTCATCCAATCAGCACTTTATGCGCCACATACTAAAGCCACCGACTGGAACTTTGCACCGGCATAGGCACACTGGCGGCCACATACCTGGCTCCCCATGGAGTGCACGCTCTCGGCCTAAGTGAATGGCAGGGCACAAAGAGCGAGCATAGCTGAAGAGAGGCCAGGTATGCGTCCGCCAGCAAAGATAGCATCGCTGGAGCACCAGATCAGGTAAGATTCCCTCCCTCTGTAGGAGGTGGCAAGGGTACAACATCAAATCGAGAGGCCCAATCTACTGCCTCTGGTAGGTAGGTGTCAGTTCACCAGACTGTATGCTGCTGCAGGGTGAAAGAGGTGAGCAAGATTCTCCTCCCCATGCCCAGACTTTATTTTTTAATGCTTAAAAATGGCAAGTCCACTTACAATGGAATTTTTTTAAGTGTATTTTTGTGCCAAAAGGGATGTGCTCAAAGTGCTGAGCTTATCTATTTATGTTAGCGAATGTGTGTTTTATGGAAGAAGTTTTCTCTATCTGCAATCTGTTGCCATGGGCAATGTACACCAAAAAGACGTACGGCCTGTACACACACCTCGGCTGCTATGTGCAATTATCTGCAGTCTGTTGCTATTGGCAACACACACCAAGTCTGCGCTTTTCATACGTCGCCAATAGAAAGATTGAAGATGGTGAAAACCATTTCCCTTGAAAACACACATTTGCTAACATTAGAATAAAAATAAATAGATCAGCCCAGCACCTTTAATGAGGAACGTTGGAGGCCTTGGAATCTAAAGACTTCAGTTCCACTCCCCCTGTGTATCCTGAAATGGGATGCCCCGCTGTGTAATACCACCAGATCACCTCCGGCTTCCCCCAGAGCAGCATCCCAGCTCACCTCTAGCCATGCACGCACCTGCAGCCCGCCTTTTTAAAGGGGCCGTACGGGAACGCCACAGCTAGAAGCCGAGTGGGGGGGGATGTGGCCAGTGGCGCACTTGGCTTGCCTGGTTAGCTAAAAGCAGAGCCAAGTAAAATAGAGCGCACCCATTGGCTGGTTGAGCAGCCTGCTCAATCAGCATTGTGTTTTGGCCGTACTTGTGCCGTGGGGACAGGAAAGTGAGCATTCACGGAAAGTGAAATTCCTTGTGTTTTCCTCGAAGACCTAATTTTTCCACACAAAAATATACACTTTCAAAAAGTCAAAGTAGACTTACTCTTTAAAGCATCAGAAGCGCTTGGCCTTTTTACTCTGCTGAAGTGGAACATAAACAAAACCTATTTGGCTTGGATAAGATTCTTACTTGGCAATAGTGACATTACAAAAAAAGTGGACTAGCCAAGCGACTCTGTTCAACTAATCCTAGCTGTCAGATTGGCAGTGCCTTCATGCCCACACCGGGGACCAACTTTTATCTACCAGTAGGCACGTGGGGATTGGGCCCCAGAAAAGAAAGACCAATCCGGATGTCCCCCCTTAGACACGAGAGTCGCTGTTGCTGCAATAAAGAGTGTGGTGCGGCACTGGTTAACTTTTAGGCTTAATATAAGATCATTATTTCCCCTTAGCATTTAGTACATATTATACAAGCATAACTCATTTAGGAAACATACCTGGGCTCTCAACTCGCTTGTAGTGGTAAGGATTGATGCAGACTTCTTTCTGTTTAGAGCCAAAGGGATATTCGCAACACTCCAAGGGTTTCAGTTCGTGGTGGCTCTGCAAATCAGGCCAGCGCCACACTCGACAGTAAATAACATGTGGAAGCCCCTTTCGGTGAGAGACCTGTAAGCGGCCATCCAGGGAACGTGGAATGGTGACACAGTTACTAGGTTGTCCAGGACAGCTCAATGCCTTCTCCAGCTCTTCCATGGCCCCTTTTTTCTTCTTTAGTTTTTTCACTAGAGCATCCACTGCCTTTTCAGCCCATTTCTCCTCCTCGTCTCCTTGCTTCCAACCTAGCAGTCTTTTCACTGCAGGGCTAGTGAAGGAGAATAAGCTGGTCACATTCATCGTGACTAGCCAAAATGTCAATCGATTGCCCAGAAAGCAGTGTAGTCCAACCTTTATGGACTGTGTCTATCCTTTAGGTATCTGTTACTTGAACGCTTTCAGTAAAGAAGTCACACAGTGGATGTCCCAGCAGACCAGCAGCATCTAGGGGGAACAAAATATTTATATATTAGTTAGGGAGGGGCAGAAAAAGCAGATGTATGATTTCATCATCTGGCAGCATCCAAGAGTATTGTACATATTGGCTGTGTCACAACATAGATCCACACGCACAGAACAACCCCCCCCCCCCCCTTGAGAATGTAATGACCTGCACTCACAAGGTCAACTTATTCCCCTCAATTTGTGCTATTCTTGGATTCACTTACTTAATCATAGCAATATGCAACATCAATTTCCAGATTGACAGTGACAGTCCATAAATGTTAATCTACAAATGCAGCAGGTGAGCTCACTTTCCCAGGGGTTCAAAACAATCACAAATTAAATAGAATTCATGAGGATGCCAACTAGACTAGCCATGTTTTTCCAAGGAGCACAAATGTGTTCAAAAGTACAAAAAAAAAAAAAAGGGAGCATTTGGCTTCTGCAGCATGCGTTTTGTGCAGCAGTGTTTGCATTCAGGTTTTTGTGTTTGAGCCCGTGTTATAATAATTCTGTTTCCGGGTCCTTTGCCCTGCCTTCCTGTGCATTATAATCTATGGTGCTGCAAAAGGCATCAGACATCAATAGGATGTATTTGAGGTCCAGACACAGCAGGCAGGATGTGTTATCTTCGGTTCTGAAAAGGGCCACAGGGGTGTCATTGTTGGATTATTTTGTGGTACAGCTGCATCTGCCGCAAACGCATTTGGTACCCGACAGGTGTGGACTGAGGGCAGGTCCCACTAGCCAAAACATTTTTCGTTTTAGACAGATGTAACTAGGACAAAACCTGTAGCCACTATGCCACCATGCTATGCCCAATTTGGACAAGACAAAGCCAACGTTTCTGCTATTGAATGTCTGGAAGACCATAGGCACACCTACTAGTGTGGATGCCCTGCTTGCTTGATGAAGGTGCACTGCAAGATCCAGTAACATGGTCCATGGAATTAATCAGTGTGCCTATGGATTTCCGCCAGCTTAAATTGCTCAAGCAACAAGCACTATTTATGACAGAAGTGTGACTACATCCAGCATTGTCTAGCTGTCTAGCTCTAGATTTTGACTATCCTGGGTTTTGGTCCACTTCAGGATCGGGGTGCCCCGCTGTTTAAAACCCCCCAGAAACCCCCAAACTCACCTCACCACGCTCCCACGGACAAGCGGCGGACAAGGCAGCGCGTCCGCCGCCGCCTCCCGTGCGCCCCTCTGACAGTGCGCGCGCCCGCGCCGGCCATTCGCAAATGGCCGGCGCGCGCACGGCTAGAGGAGCGCGCGGGAGTTCTTTTGGGGTTTTGGGGGGGGTCCCTCACCGCGGGACATCCCGATCTCGGATGTCCCGCGGTGAGGGGGGTGATCGGCCCGGGAATCTTATAGATTCCCGGGCCGATCACCCATGGGTGACGGTCCACTTTAAAGTGGAAGCCAGCACAGATTTTAGTTTATCTTTACACTGCCTTAAGCTGGCCGTAGAAAGCATCTTATAATCGCAATGTCCTGCAGCCCAGCAAGCTCAATGCCATCACAGCAATAATCACCCCTCTGCAATGCATTAATGACATTCCAAAACAGTATGTATGCTGTTCATTCTGAAAGGGCAGGCGAGTGGCACCAGCCTATCTAATGATTCAGATTGGTCAGCAGCAGTCACATGGTCACTGAAAATCAGAAAAGGCAATGTCAGGAGCTAGTGCCTGAGTTTACACAGCATTGGCGAGCAGCAGGACATCCAGATTTCTGATGCGCTATGCTGCCAGTGTAAGGCGCTGCAGAAAGGAATTTAAACTTGAGGGCAGGGGTCTTCCTCTTTATTGGAATTCCCTGCTGTATGAAAGCCCAGACTGCCCGATTTACTCATCTCATTACAGAGCTCTCATCAGCCACATCCCCAGCATACCTCTGCCTTTGGCACGTACCCATGTCGGGCATTTCTAATTGGCCAATGCAGCCACAGATAGAGGTGAGCAGGGTTGCAGCCTCTACGCAGACTTATTTGCAGCAATGAGCTTGGAGCTAAAATAAATATGATTTGAACAAGTGCCACTAATTGGTTGAGCAGCCGGGAAGAGTTGAGTTTTTCAGTGATCCAAGGGGATAAACTGCAGGCCATCCCAAATCAGGATGCCCTGCCAGTGAGGAACATAACCCAAGATTTAAATTAGATTTTCTTTAAAAATATAGTGAAAAAAAAATAACCAACATGACATACCATTCCAGCAAGTTCAAATAGAGTTTCTCATAATGAGGTGCTTTACAGAAATTACCACAAGGCATTGTGTTACTTTCGGAAAGTGGGTTTGCATATGCTATAGGTGCAGTTTTAAAATAGGATCTTATTTGGGGTTCCCTGATCCTTAAAGTGGACCAACACCCAGGATTTTGACTATCCTGGGTCTTTGTTCACTTCGGTGGGGCCTTTGTGAGCTACAATTAGACACAGAGCCCTTTCTGATGGGGGATAGAGAATAGCGTTGCACTCCTGTGAAGCATGCCTCCTATTGGAGGAAGTGCAGCTGCCCCATGTTTGTAGCAATTTTCTTGACCCCCACTAGATGAACTTTTGGCAGCAAAAGATGGCCATCCCTCTCGTGCAAAGCTCACCTATAGTGCCGAGTTCATTTAGAGCTCCTGTAAGTCAGCTTTAAAAGCAGACCAGTAATCCTAAATGTCTACTGAACTCTTACCCCTCACCCTTGGAGATTATCCCAACATGGAGTCTCCTCTCATAGGAATTAAAGCAAGAGCACTTGCTTGCTTGCTTACAGTGTGTGGGTCTGCGTTAATAAAAGAGCATCGTCTGTAGCTTCTTTATGCAAACGTGCCGGGCTGGAAGGGGTGAAATCAGCTAACCTTCCTTTGGAGGAGGCCATGCCTTCTGTTAAACCTAAATCATGAAGGAAGTACTTGTTTAAACGACACAAAAGAACCAAATTCCTTTTTCTTCCCAGCGGAGGGGTTCAACAATTGGGCGTGTGGTGTGGAACTGCGTGTTGCTCCGCTAAAGGATACAGCTTGGAAAGATGTTTCCTTTGATGCCAGAGAGCAGTATGGATGCCTTTCCGCTGCACAGGGCCCTGATTAAATTATGCAATTAGAGCTGAGTAGACAGATCTATATATAGATGCCTTTGTGCTTTACAATATATACACACCCACACAGATGTGCATTGCTCGCAAAATAAGGAAAAAAAAACACAGCACCTGTTTTCCACAGACAGTTCAAAAAGTCAGAGGGGAGGAGGTGTATGCGAACACCATGCTTGCAGAAAAATAAGGGTGGGGGCTTTCCATTGCAGTGCTGGGACTATCCCGTCTATATAACAGGGAGCTTTCCACATGACATGGATGACTGTTTGCCAAGTACAAGATAATTCACAGATGAGATTCTTACATAAACATTTTACTGCAGATGTGTTAGATAGGCAGAAGGGGGACTGGAAATGTCATGCAATGCAGCCTGTCCCATTCTAATGGCATTTCACATTCAAAATACCCACTTTCTCATCACTAAAGAGCCATTTACTTATACAGGCGTAACCTCCAAGACTTTACTGAAAGGCTATCAATAGGCAATAACCCCCCCCCCATAACAGCATGTGCCAGGATAATATAATATAATATATATATATCCCCAGGTACACTCAATGACCATGGCATCCACTAAAACAATTTGTTTCAGCACAAGTGGCTGCAGAAATGGTAGATTTTTGGAGGGTTTAAAGTGGAACAAAAGCCACAATTAGATTCACGGGCCGATCGATTCCCTCCCCCTGGGGCAACCAAAATCGGGATGCCCCACTGTGAAACCCCCCAGGTTGCTTTGTTCGCTTACCTTACTTCCCGGTCCTACAGCGCATGTGCAAGCCACGGCCACAACCCCACAATCCTTCCAGCAGGGCACCAGGCATTTGTGAATGACGTGGCACGCTACCCGCCAGCTCGCTCAGAGCCGCTAGCCTTAGACGAAGCTTAGACAAGTGAGTTGGCATTGGCGATCTGGGGGGTTTCACACAGCAGGGGAACCCCCGATCAGGGTGCCCCGGGAGAAAGCACCAAAACCCAGGAGAGGCAAAATTCTGGGTTTTGGTCCACTGTAAGGGCCAATTTTTTTAATAGCTTGCATGGTATATAAAGTAGACCAAACTCTACTGAACTTAAAGACTCCAGGGTCAGATAATTTCCAGCGATTCAAGATGCCTCACTGAGACACCCCCCATGCATGCCTGCATCACCTACCTGCGATCCCTTATCGCGGATCTTTGGTTCTGACTGCATCAATGCAGCAGAGTCACGTTCCTGTGCCCAGTCATTCACATGACCAAGGTTGGGGGGGTGGGGGGTTAGCAAACCACAGACGTCAGGAACACTGGAAATGTGCCCACTACTGCTCCCTATGCCAACGCTCAGTTCAAAACAGTCCTGTATGTACACAAAGCGCAGACTGGATGAGAGCCCATGCATTGAGGGTACAGCAGAAAGGAGAGGCAGTGTTGGCACTCTGGGGGTTTCATACGGATCAGGATACCCAGGGAAAAAAAAAAAGCCTAACACCAGGACAGTAAAAATCTTTACAGCAGATTATTATTTTATGATGGTTAGATGAAGACCATTTACAGCCCTGCAATCCTCTCTATATCTAGCCAATGTTTTTTTTCACCGCAGTTAAAGTTTGGCTGGATTTTCAGAGGCACAAATGTATCAAAAATGCTGTGCTCAAATACTCTGCAAAAATAAAATAAAATAAAAAATGGAGAGTACCAATTTGTTTTTGGTATGCAAAAATATGAATTACCCATTTGTAATCAAGTGGAAAGCCGAGATTTGTTACAGTCTACAAAGCAAGAGCCTTCATTCCAAACAAGTATGATCATTTTCTCACGCCTCTGATTTTTGTTACCACCACTGAGAAATTACAGTCTAAAATCTGGATACAGGCCAAATTGAAATAAGAAAGTAAAATAAATGTAACAGATTATGCTGGCCATTATCTATAGGACTGACTGAAAAAGAACAGCGTCCACACATGGCCATGCATTAGACAGTCATCTCAAATAATGCCTCTAGTTGCCAGAAAGGGTTAAAGAGTCTAGGTGATTTATTGCAGGATGTCCTGGACACTGCAGGAGCTAGACAACAAACAGTGACTTAATTTGCTTTATCCTGCTTTGTGCAGCCACACATTCTTACAAAAGGGCCTCTCGCTTTTCACCGCTACAAACATACAACTCCGAGTGAGCAGGAGTCCAGGGCCGGCATTTCATTGGCAAACATTTGGTATGCACTATTCCAAGCCATCCTTTAGCTAAAGGGTTCCATCTAAAACTTTAGTGTCTAGTTGGGATGGCACAGAGCATATAGAAGAGGCTCAAGCAACAACATACTAAATAGACCAACTAAGTCCTATGGAAGGTTAAATTGAAAAAAAATAAAATAAACCTATGTATCAACTCCCCTTGGTATCCTGGTAATGAATTGGATAAGAGTACTCAAATGATTTTGGCTTTAAAGGAGAAACTGCAGGGAAATTAAAATATTAATTTGGCTCTTATGTTTCTTCTAGCACTATTTTCAATAGGTACAAATTGCCAGCAACATGGGTTTGCGAGAAGGGGGCTTAAAGTGGACCAAAACCCACTGTGATCAGCCCATGAATCTATAAGAATACCGGCTGATAGATTACCACCCCCCCAGGACATCAAAAATCGGGATGCCCCGCTGTGTAAAACCCCCAGGATGCCCCATACACTTACCTTCTTTCCCAGTCCAACTGCGCATGCGTGAGCCACATCCCCGCTATTCCCTCTAGCAAGGTGCTTGCTAGCACAAGACATTTGTGAATGGCAAGTGCGGGCACGCTCCCCGTTAAAGGGTAGAGGGGGATGCAGCTGTCAGCACACTCAGGGCTGCTAGCCTTAGACGACATGACGTTAGCAGCTCTGAGTGCACTGATTGGACTAGCGGCTGCGCATGCGCCGTAGGATGGGGAAGAGGTGAGGTGAGTTGGCTTCGGCTGTCTGAGGGGTTTCACGCAGAGGGGCATCCCTAATCGGGGTGGCCCAGGGCAAAGGACCAAAACCCATGATAGTCAAAATCTGGTTTTGGTCCACTTTAAATAGCTATATTAGAACAATGAAATCCTGTCAGAAACCCAACAGCATACAATGGCATACCTGGGGAACAGTGGCAGACTGGGGCCAAAAATCAGCCGTGGAATTTACCAATCCCTGGCTGGCCAGACATCCCTGCTGTACCACCCCGCCCCCAACCATAATGCCATGGCTATAGCATTGGGGGCTGGGGTTCCTTGGTTTGTGGGTACAGACTTGTGAGAGACTGAGGGGACAGGGACTGAATGTGGTTGTTAAAAGCAGCCGTCCAACTGACCCCAAAGCAGTGTGGTACACCGGGCGTTGTCCCCGGTCTCCCTATGACTAGTCCGCATCTGCTGGTGAAAAGGAAAATCACTATAACAGGAATACCAAAGCAGCAATGATGGCAGAAAAATACAATTCTGCGATTACTCACCTGTAGAATTGGTATTATGAGTATACAGTACGTCCTGCTCCAGATAAGAATCATTACACTTGGGTATTACTCCGCCAGATGGCGCTGGACTGCAGAGACATCGAAAATAGGCTCCTCCCGGCCCCTCAAATACCCAGGGACCTCCCACAAATCCCCAGCATTGAAAAGCAGTTAAGGAGAAGCCGGGAGAATTAAACAATCCAAACTATCAACTATAACAATGATAACAATCACCATACAGGGGATCCAAGATAATGCAAATCAAGGGTGGGGTGGAGCAGGATGTACTGTATACTCATAATACCAATTCTACAGGTGAGTAATCACAGAATTGTATTATTCTTAGTATACAGTACATCCTGCTCCAAATCTAATACTTACAGTTGGGACATCCAATAGCAGTGTCCATAAAGTAGGGTGGGATCCCCAAGAAAATCAGCAGCAGACAGTTTAAACCACTGCCGCCTGCAGGACCTTTCGGCCAAAAGCAGCATCAGCTGAGGCCCTAACATCAACCTTGTAAAACTTTGAAAAGGTATGAACAGAAGACCAAGTAGCGGCCTTGCAAACGTGTTCAACAGAAGCCTGGTGCTGAAAAGCCCAAGAGGCACCAATAGCATGAGTGGAATGAGTAGTAAGGCGGAAGGGAGGATTCTTCCCCTTAGAGTAGGCCTGAATCACAGCCTGACGAATCCATTTGTTGATAGTAGACTTGGCAGGAGCCAAACCCTTCCTAGGACCAGAAGGGACCTGAAAGGTGCAGTAGCCACCAGATAGTACTTCAGACACCTAACCACATCCAAAGAGTGCAAAATCCTCTCCTTAGCATTGCTAGGATTAGGGCACAAAGAAGGAAGAACAATATCATGATTCAAATGAAAGGCAGACACTACCTTAGGCAGAAAATCAGGTTTGAAACGAAACACCACCTTGTCCTGTTGCCTCTCATAGTAGGGGGGCTGAATGGAAAGCGCCATCAATTCCGACACACGCCTGACAGAAGTGATAGCCACCAGAAATACAACCTTGAGCGTAAGAATGGCCAAGGCAGCATCCTGCACAGGTTCAAAGGGAGCACCCTGCAAGGCTGACAGAACCAAGTTCAAATCCCAAACAGGCACCATAGGTTTACGTGGGGGACACACATGAGTGACCCCCTGGAAAAAGGTCCTGATCAGAGGGTGCTGAGCAAAGGACTTCTGGAAAAAAATAGCCAGGGCAGAAACTGGACCCTTCAGAGTACTGAGTTGGAGCCCCATCTCCAACCCATGCTGCAGGAACTCCAGAATCCTGGGAATAGAGAACACACGACAGGGAAGAGACCTAGACTCGCACCAGTCAATGTAGGCACGCCAAACCCTGTAATAAAATGGCAGAGGAAGACTTCTTCCTAGCTTTAATCAAAGTATCCACAACTGAGGAAGACAGCCCCTTCTCCATCAAGATGGAGGTTTCAGCAGCCAAGCCGTCAAAGCCAGAGTTTGTAAATTGGGATGGCGTAGTGAGTAGATCTGTCACCAAGGGCAGAGCGTATTGATCTACTGCCAGTTGTACCACGTCTGCGTACCACACTCTTCTTGGCCACCAGAATTGCTGGCACCCCTTCCAGAGCAATCTTGCACAGAACCCTGCCCAGGAATTGGGAGACATACAGGAACTGAAAATCCTTCCATGACATTGGTAGTGCATCCGAAGTCAGGGCCAGAGGATCCCTGGACAGAGACAAAAGCTGGAAGCTTGTGATTGTTGGTGGGACACAAACAGATCCACCTCTGGTTGGCCCCAACGGTGACACAGATTGAAACACCCTGCTGCATAGGGACCATTCTCCCTGGCGAGAGGTCCCCCTGCTCAGAGAGTCCGCCAGGTGATTTTGAACCCCCGGGATGTACACAGCTGAAGCACACAGATCCTGTCCAGGGATGCTGGGTCCTTGTCCCATACTGACAATAGGAGAAGTTGCAGAAGCCCCAAGTGGAACTGAGCATAAGGGACCGCTTCGAAGTACGCCACCATCAGGCCCACCAGCTGCATCCCCTGCCCGGTGGAGGGATGGGGACAAGCTAGGAGGGACCAAGCCTGTGCAAGCAGATTGTCCACCTTCTGCTGAGGAAGGAAGATCCTTGCCTCAACTGTATCCAGATTCATTCCTAGGAATGAAGTTACCAAGGAAGGGGACAGTGAGGACTTGGGGTGGTTGATCACCCATCCAAATGACTCCAGAATGGACACCACCAGCTGAGTATCCAACTCTGCCTGATGTACAGACTGGGAAGTGATGAGGATGTCCAGGTAGGGCAGCACGCGGATGCCCCTTGGCCTCAGAGACATCACCCCCGCCAGCACCTTGGTGAGCACTCTGGGAGCTGAAGATCTGTAAATCCAGAATGGGCCTGGCTGACCCATCTTTTTTGGGAACTGTGAAAAGGTTGGGGTAGAGTCCCTTGCCTCTGTCTTTTAAGGGAAATCTGCAAATGACCCCCAGACCCAGCAGGCCTTGCACGGCCTGCACCAACACCTGAGCAGAAGCAGGGACCAGGAGTACCCGGGACCTGATAATCTTGGGGGAGGCCGCACAGCAAACACCATCTTGTAGCCGGAGGACACTACCTCCTGAATCCATCGGTCTGACGCGTGATGCCTCCAGACTTGAGCAAGTGCTGCAGCCATCCCCCTCACCCTGACGGGCGAGGGCGCCCCATCAAGCTTGAGGGGACTTGGGAGAAGATTTGGGCTTAGCCCCCCCGGAGGAGCCAGGACATTGTCTTCTGCTCCTGGGAGAGGAATCTGCGCGAGCCCCCGCGAAGGACACCCCGGTTCTTGTTTAACACCATGGTAGGGGGGGGGGGGGGGGGGGGGGAGGGGGGTCCGAGACAGCCGTCTGCGCTGGGGTAACTTACCTCTCTTAGCAAACAGATCTAGACGGGCCCCAAACAGGCGTAGCCCCTTAAAAGGAAGCCCAGTGAGGGCCTTCTTCGCAGCATTGCCAGCACCCCACTGTCGCAGCCAGACCAAGCGGCGTATAGCCAGCACGAGGGCAGAAGTTCTTGCACACATTCTGATGGTGTCATCCAATGCTAATAGGACTAATTTTACAAAAACATCACAACTGGAGAATGCATTAAACACCTCACAAGGGAGATCATCAGGGGCACTATCAAGCATTTTCCTGATAAGGGTTCTAGTGGCCACAGCAGTAATGGCAGAGGCACAGACCGGGCGCAGTGCCGTCCCCGCACAAAAGCGTGGGAGGCCAGTAGGTCAATGCGCCGGTCCTCAGTATCCCGCAGGGTAGTAGAATCAGGGGAATGCATGACAGGGGTGTTAGCCCTAGGATCGGGACATCCACCTGCGGGGGGGGGCGACCAACAATTAACCACCTCAGGGGGAAAGTAATACTTCCTATCCCAATTCCTTGGAACCCTGGGAAGTTTACTGGGGCACTCCCATTCCTAGAGCACAAGGTTATGGAAATGTGCCTGCTCTAGCATTTAAGCCTACAGCACCTGGTATTCCCAGGCGGTCTCCCATCCAAGTACTGACCAGGCCCGACCCTGCTTAGCTTCCAAGATCGGGCGCATTCAGGGTGGTGTGGCCGTAGGCGATTTTGCTGTATGGAAAAGCTCCCCTTTTTGCCTGGGAGCCTCACCAGGGAGAGAGATAGACAGAACCTCAAAGATCTGGGTCAATAATCTGTCAGTGTCATCCGGGGCCCAGGGGTCAGAGCCAGAATTGTCATGACCCCTTGGTCTCTCATCAGATGAGCCCGAGTCAGAAAGAGCTCTCCTTCATCAGAACGGGTATAGCCACACAGATTCATAACTCCTGAGATCCCATAGGGAAAACAGTAACATTAGGTGTCAAGTGCCGCTTCTTACCAGGGCCCTTACGCGCTAAAGACCTTGCAATAATCTGTTCAGCAGTAGGCAGTCAGAAGACACATCAGGCTGAGAATCCCCACAAGTATGCAACTCATCAGGAGTGAGATTTAAGCTGGGGGAGTAATGAAACAAGGTGCAGCCACTGGCAGGCCAGAGTGCAAAGCCAGCGCTGGCTCAGCACAGGGTACGCAGACCCATACCTTGTCAGCATGAGGCTGTCCACACGCTATACACAGCCGGTCTTGTCCCAAGGGGAGCACGGTCACATTATGCTGAGATGCCTCCATATGGTGATTAGGCACAATATGCCAGGGATTGGCGCTATAAAGCAACCCTGGATGCCCCAATGACCCGCTAGGAAGTGGGAGTAATTTTACACGGCCCAACTATCAATTAAACCGGGCCGGGAGAAGCCAATGGATTCACCCGTCTGAAAGACACAATGAGCAGAAAGGTGTCAGAACCAAACACACCACAATGAGTATAAAGCCGCCCGCGAGGGCACTTACGGACCACGGTAAGTAAGAACGTCACACGCGCGCGACCCGATTCACTCAGGCTGACAGACAAAGAGCCCAATGCAACAGGGATTACTTCCAAATGACCACAGCAACTAAAGTGTGAAGCACCTAACACACAGACATCCACACACACATTCACACACATAACACAAAAAATAAAGGGAAAAAAAAAAACAGCCTGGGACATGACGCCCCCCCCCCCCCCCCCCCAGGGGAGTAGGGGACCCGGTGGGGGAACCCAGGGAGAACCCGGCCGAAATAAGGCCGCATAAGGAAGGGACTAAGGGCATCCCACACCAGGATCACCGTGACTTGGTGACACCGCCTGCCCCAATTGAGGACTCACGGTGTATTAAGACTCCCAAAGCACCCACAGGGTGCTCCTACCCCTGCCAGGACTCACAGCCAAAGCTGGGAGGCTCACTAGGGACAATTTGGTAAAAATCCTGGCAGCAATAGGGACAAAAAAATGGGGCACCGGGCATCCTTGCAAGAAGAAGTCTTCATCTTCTGTCTCGTCCGCTCGCAGAGAAGTAACTGGGGGACTGGTGGGAGGTTCCTAGGTTATATGGGCCAGGAGGGGCTGCCTTTTTTGCATTTCATCTCTGCGAAAGCACGCCCTTTAGAGGATATAACCAGATGTCATGATGTTCGAAGTGGAGTGTATGGCACACTTAGAATATATATATTTTTTTCACATTTGCATATCTATTCTCACCTAAGAAAGTTTGATGTTACCATTCTTCTCTTACTCCCGTGTCTATACTTAACTTGACTATCCTGGGTTTTGGTCCTTTCCCCGGGGGGCGCCCCACTGTGTGAAACCCCTTCAAGTTGCCAGAGCAACTCAACTCTTCCCGGTCCCACGGCGTGCCTAAGAGCACCTCCGCCTCCCTCTAACAGAGCGTGCCCGCGCGGGTCATTCACAAATACCTGGGAGGATACGGCCGTCAGAGCCGCTGCACTAAGATGCGCCGTGGGACTGTGAAGAGGCGAGTTGCTGCGGTGATTTGGGAGGTTTCACATAGTGGGGTGCCCCGGGTAAAGGACCAAAACCCAGGATAGTCAAAATCCTGGGTTTTGGTCCACTTTAAACTTCAGATCACTTATTGTACATACTACTTGTAAACTACCATTTGTCTCCACCCCTCATTGTTAGCCCACAAGGATAGGTCCTTCTCTCTTACTGTATTGTCAGTTTGACTCTGTAGTTGTGCATTTTTGTCACATCTGTAATTCCACCATGGAGGTTTTATAAATAATGCACACATCAATGTCATAAATGTGTTTGTGACGGCCCTTTTTTAATTTAATTGAAAAAAAAAAAAAAAAAAAGCATTATTTACAAATGTTAATTTTATGCGTCTCCTTGCAGCAGTAGGTTTATGAACAATGAGGGAGGTCTTTCAAATCATGCGTTCCACAATCTTGTCTCAGGGAAATGCGTTAGTTCAGTAATCCTAATTAAGGCAGCCGTATGAGTGAACTGTGTCCTAATAGGCGCACATAATACACTTTTACAGAATGACCCTGTTCACCCTGACGTATCATTTTGCACCAGATCAGTGCTGTAAATCAATCTGAAGCATCTTGAAAAGTCGAGTAATGATGCTTTTTTCTCATTCCCTTGAGTCTCTCCATTAGACACAGCTTAATTTATTTATAAGGGCTAGCTGAGACCTCCATTAGCTGCTGGATAAAGCTACAGATATGGGGAACCTGCTTTATGCGCCACTCGGTGCTGAAGAACAAAATGGCGTCTGGCAGCTCCAGTATTTAAAACCTTTAATACAGGGTTTGCTAAATCCTTTGGCGAGTACAGGCAACTTAAATGACTAGGAACCTGGTTGTGGCCACAAATAGGTTAAGAATTATTTTTCGAGGAACATCATAAATGAAGGTTTTCTACTACAATCCGGATACCCCCAGTCTCCACAAACTGCACTCCTGTGTCCTTCCACCACACTTCTACATTCATACGAAGGGAATAGAAGGGTCCCATACTTATAACCATCCCCCCCCCCCCCCCCAGCAGTCCCACATCTTGAGCATGTTCCCAATACTCAACCCATCTAAGCTCCCACCAATGCAAAGCATACAGTTAATATAGAAAAACTATTTTACCAAATGATTCTGCCAAGGAGTTCACCCAGGGGTGGCGTTGTAAAATCAACGTAATTAGTTTCTTCAAGCCACCGCTGTCAAATCTGTTTTTCAATGAACCCCTTTCTATAACACTCTCTGCAGTTACCCATACTTACTGTACCCCTATTTAACCACCTTTACATGCCAGTTCTATCTACCCCTCCCACTTTCACTAGACCAGGTCAGGGGTGATATAAGATGGCTCTGAAGGCCACATATGGCCCCCGGGCCGCAGGTTGGCACAGGTGCTTTAATTTTATATATATCACAGCAACTGAATTAGTCCATGTCTTCATTAGATGCTACTACAGCTGTGTCTCAATCCACCCACTGCACTTCTTCAGAATCACACATTCAGGTTATTTAGCAATAAATGGGAAGCAGAACACTACAAAATTAGATCGGCTGTAGAAGACCTACAGACGCTCAAATGTAGTCTGTAGCTGGAGTCTCTGGAAGTTAACGGCTATAAACAGATAAAAATAAAAAAATCCTACACATAATATACTAGTACTAGTTGGAAATGTAGGTCTGATGAGTTACATCTCTATTGTAAGCACCACACTCTCCAGCTCAGATACTAATAAGGAATGCACCCTGCGCGACCACAACTCCAATGCCAGATAAACAAAGCATCCATAGACACCTATACAACTGTCAGTGTCACCCCCCCCCCCCCCCCCCTTCGAATCATATGGATTAGAAGGTCTTTTGCTTTGTTATACACAACAACTGCAGAGATTTAAGGGAGGGCAACTAAAGGGGTAATTTTAGTTACTTTAGAGGAGATGGTCGGTTACTTTAACTCAGTACCTGGTACAAAAAGCTATAGAAAATCGCAGAAGAGATACCATCTACTGGGATTTGTTGGCACCTACTGCGTTAGAGACATGCCCAGGGATAACTGCTGACTGAACAGGTCACTCTGGGATGTTGGCAGCATAGAAAAGGATGTCTGAAGATCCACTAGTGCTTGCCAGCAGATGCCTCAGGGAACTATTGAGATATGTCAGTGGCACACGCCACTGTCCCCTTCCTCTGTGTCCACATTTATCTATACCCCCATGTAAGGAAGACTGCTGGCACAAAGAAAATACTGTAAATGGATCCAAGCTTAGTGTTTGGAAAATAGAAATCTGTAAGTCATCTTTAAACCGGACCTTCACCAGGATTTATTGAAAAGCCAAAAACCTTAAACTATTCCCCAGCATCTAAAAATTTATATATTTTAAGTTTTTAATCACTTACTTATTCTTTCCCCCACTGGGCTGCAACTCTGTTAAGGACTTAAAGCGGACCTTCACTCTGAATAAGAGTCTATCTTATATGTTTCCCACACCCTGTACATACAGATTGGCCACATTAAAAATCATCCTACCTGCATCTACTGCATGTTATGAGCCTTTAAACATCCAAGATGGCGGCTTATGGAAGCCGCCATCTTATCAGGCAGCCTGCAGACAGGAAGTGCCTCCTGACTGTGCTGCTCTGCATTCTGGGACTGTTGGCCTTTACCTGACCCCAGCTCTGCTCTGTCTGAGCAAAGCACAGCTATAACCCGCCCCCCTGTATCTTATCTCACTCTCCTCTCCTCAGTAAGTGTGATGCTTCTGAGTCAAGATGGCGGCGCCCATATCCTAAATTCCTGAACAGAGTTGCAGCCCAGTGGGGGAAAGAATAATAAGTTAGTGACTAAAAACGTAAAATATATTAATTTTAGATGCTGGGGAACCGTTTTTTTAAGAGTTTGGGCTTTTCATTAAATCACGCTGAAGGTCCGGTTTAAGGATATGGGTGCCGCCATCTTGACTCAGAAGCATCACACATACTCAGGAGAGGAGAGTGGGGTAAAATACAGGGGGCGGGTTATAGCTGTGCTTTGCTCAGACAGAGCAGAGCTGGGGGTCAGGAAAAGGTCAGCAGTCCCAGAATGCAGGGCAGCACAGTCAGAAAACTCTTCCTGTTTGCAGGCTGCCTGATGTTCCATGAATCGCCATCTTGGATGTTTAAAGGCTCATAACATGCAGTAGATGCAGGTAGGATGATTTTTAATGTGAGCAATCTGTATGTACAGGGTGTGGGTAATACATAAGATAGGCTCTTATTCAGAGTGAAGGACTGCTTTAAGACAAATTCTGTCTGAGCTAAAGTTCCTGTCCAAGGCATCAACATTATAATTCTATATTCCTCCTTTTTCCTCCTGAAGCTTCTCGGTGCCGTGCCGCCATTCTCATACTTACTCACTATAGGAAGAATCTGGCCAACCCTGCTCATTAACCCAGACATACATTTCTGCACTGTCCCCCAGCTAAATCAAGCATGGCGATTGTCCGCCGCGGTCATGTCGTCTGCAGGCTTCTCATGGGTATCTGGCAACCAGGGCAATCGATCGCATTGCGTGATGTTGCCAGGAGACCAAGGAGAAAGGCAAGAGACCTCAGGTTCCAACCTGGCACTAGAAAAAAAGTTTAAATCCCAGTCTAGTATAGGGACCAAGCAGTGGCAACAGGCTGAAAATATGGTGTTGCTATGTCAGCAACATCCTCCATTACCTAGGACACCCTTGACAATGCAGACATTAAGACCAAGACCAAGACCCTTAAAATACAGCCTCTCACAAGCAGATCCCTAATGCCCAAAGAATCAAGAAGGTTTAAGAAGTGCCAGATTTCAGCCCCACACTCTGTTTAACAATAATCTTTAGTTATATAGTGGCAACATACTCAAGAATTATAGGACATCAAACAGGGAGGAGCTTGATGCCTTAGGAACAGCTAGCAAACACTGGCTGCCTGACTCACTGATGTCTGGCAGTCCGACGATACCAAAAACTCAATGAAAAATATCATGAAATAAGGATATTTCCTGAAATATGGATAGGGCTAGGAAACCAGATGACACATACTAGTGACTAACGAGGGGCCCGCACTAGGGACTACGACCTCACAAAGTATTTACACTACAAGCTTATGAGGACGGTGTTTGTCATCAACCCCCCCCCCCACTCAGGCATGTTCCTTTAAAGGCCCTATTCACACTAATGTGCAGGGCTCAGGTTTAAATCTAAAGGGTTACTTAGTCATTGGTCTATTCACATATGATCTACAGCAAAAAAGATTTACACACATGCAACAGAGGCGACTGTATTATTAATGCGTAGAGGGCCTCACACGGTTTTAGGAATAAACCTGGCCGCACACAGGACAACATGATCAAGCAATTAAATTGGAGCTTTTGTAACTGAAAAGTAGTTCTGCTAGTGGTTTAGCTCAGCTCTTACCAGGTTTGCCTTTAAACATCACGGATCGCGCCCTAACGACAAGAAACAAAACTAAAGCAGACCTTATATCGCTGTTAACATTCAACAGGGATAACCCAACACCTCCTCATGCCATCAGGGAGCCCTGCATTACAACAGTAAAGACTGGAATCATCCCCTACCTTTGTCAACTGACCAACATAAATGCATTTGGAAAAGGCAGAAAACCGTTAAACACATGTGGGGCAGCTTCACGCCCACCAATAGGAGGCAGGAATTGCAGTGTGCAACTGTCTCCTGTTCTTGCAGGTCGACAGGGTAAATGATCCCTGCAGAAGTCTCCAGCGCAGCTTCTTCTCTGGCGGCAAGCACACGGCTCTGTGCAGCAGGTGGGCGTGGCCAACGCTCAGTGCAGGCAACGCCCACCCACTGCACAGAGCCAGGTGAGCAGAGGCAGCAGCGATAGGGAGGATAGTGGATGGAGGGAACATCGGGCAGGGTAACAGTTACCCTGCCCGCCCACCTGCTGCTCCTCCATGTTTTGGCTTCCTGTGGCCTGCCCAGCAGAGCGGCAATGTTGTATGTGTGAGTTTTTTGCTTATGGAAAATGGGGGGGGGGGGGGGGGGCAGCAAAGCCACACTGACTATGGGGAAGGAGGGGGGTGTTACACTGCCTATATGGAATGGGGGGGGGGGGGGAGAGAATACCACTCTCCACTCTGCCTGTAAGTGGGGGAGATTCTGCACCTTGCCTATAATTTGACTTGGGAAAGGGGGGGTGTTTGAGCACAACATTTGTTTCAGAATGTTATTCATCCTCCAAATCCTAGGTGCTTCTTATAGGCAGTCTTATAGGGCGTAAAAATATGGTATAACCTATAAGGAACACTTCTGTCAACTGACCAACAAAATGCCTAAACAAAACAAAAAAACACACATACAGGGAGTCCAATCTATACAGTTTGCCAGGAACCAACCAAAATCATAGGACATGCAAGATTGGGCAATATAGCAGTTCTCAGGCCACCAACAATTATGGAGAGAAAAAAAAAAAAGGGACAATCCGTGGAACGTTTTATTGCATTGATTCATGGCAAGGATAACAGCAAATAGAAGGTAGTAGATTGCAGCAACATGTTCGGCAATGTCACTGAAGTTGAGGCAAAAGACAAAGCTATTCTTTTCTTTCATCCAATGAACAGGAAAGGGGCAGTATGGATTTTCCAAGATGGAACAACTGTGTAAAATAAACAGCACTCTCTGTGGTTCACAGGCGCTAGTCTTCACCTCGTCTACCACAGAGAGAAAGGAGGGAAAAGTAAAGGGACAATCATATACACTGCTAAAGACCGAGCAGTAACCCAATTCCATCTGCAAGACTACAGCCAGCTACAAGCATACGGCTCTGTCCTGTACAGTAATCAGAAAGCTGGGGAAACATTTCTCTAGGGCAGATCCCCAAACAGCCCAGCACATCTGTCTAAGGGGACTCCTACTTTACAGCCTTCCTGTACATTAGTCTTAACACATTCCCAGCTGCCGCTTAAAATATTTTTATACTGTTAAAACAGTATCCGTCCTGCAGTTGTAGAAGTTCAGAGAAAAACAGATTTCCCACACAAGGAAGTGTGGAATACACTGCCACAGCTTCTACTGTAAGTAGTGTGTGTGTCATGACACTGCCCCCCCCCCCCCCCAGGAAAGTGCATGCCCCATGCATGTCCCTGGAGGAGACAGACAGACAGGGGTTAAAAGTCAGATTTCGGGGACTTTTCAAAAAGACTCCAGGGCCGGCAGTGACCGATAACTAGAAGCTTACCTAGCCGACACCCCTTCACCACCCGAGCCCTGGTTCGTAAAGCCAGGAGCTCTGCTTCCAAGTACCGGCTGGTGGGTGGGTCTAAAGGAGGCCTAGTACCCTACCCATGGAGCACTGTGCACAAATTCTGCATACCCACTCACCAAAGGCACATAGCTATGTCAGGCTAAACGGCTGGCACAGGTAAGCAAAGGCAAGGTCAGTCTTCACTGGGTTTTGATCCTTGGCCCACGCACATCCCAATTTGAGATGCCCCACTATGTGACCCCCCAAATCGCTCATAAAAACCTACCTTTACCTGCTCACCTGGTGCATGTGCGGGGCCTTGTCCAACAAGTGCTGTATGCCATGCAGCGCTGCTTAGACAGAGTTCGGCAACAGAGAGCGGCCACATCCCGAGTTTCCCTTTAGACATGCTGGAGAGAATTCTATCTAAATGACTGGGATGTGGAGGCCCACCTCAGCCCAAAAATGCTGGGGATGCAGCCAGCATCGTTTACTTGTTTACAATGTGGTGGTTGTCGGGGCAGATGTGAGTTTTGCTGTGAACGGTGGTGGGGGGGGGGGGGTCTTTTCAAGGGCATCACTATTTGGGGTGTCCCATGGGGAAGCGTTTACGATGATCCCTGGGGATACACACACAACACCTCCAAGTGAAGTCCGGATGATGTTATGGTTTAAGTCTGCCTTAAGTAACCAGAACAATCTTAGCAAAATTAATCTATTTGTCATGTTACCTACAGTAGATTACATTAGGAGAATGCCACCCAGTAATGAAGCCTGTGACAGGTGACCAGCATAGATAAACCAGCATTGCTATTCCACAATGGAGAGCTGGAAGCCATTACTCTATTGCCGGCCAACAGTTCCCCAATTAGGGAACAAACATGTGGAAGTTACTGCGAAGGGAATACATGCCATTAGCCATTCTAGGATTGGGGGGGGGCAATGCTAACCTTTCAGGCTGGTGTCAAGGGGCCGTCCAAGCTAGGCTAAAAATATACAGATACCACCTCTCCCCCACATCAGCCTGTACCAATACCAAGATCAGGATCTCAGTGTACACACCAGGGCATTCCTTCAGCACCTATCCAGTGTAACAGAGGGGGTGTGTCTGGAACAAGTGGGACCCTGATCTTGGGATCAAATGAGCACCAAAGAGCCAGGCATCACAGAAGCAGGACATAGACGGCAAGAACGTATTCTCAACCCAGTCCCTACATTGACTTTAAAGCAGACAAACTAATCCTTGAAAATCTGTAAAGGTGCTGGTCCACAAAGACACTAAATTAAGGAGCCCATTCTCCCACCTCTTTATAGTAAGCCCTCAAATGGGGTACAGAAAACAATTGTACACACAAGCAGTAGCAAACCCCCCTCCAACAGGAAGTAAGTACACAGGGGTACAACATGAAGCTAGTTTGGGGGGGGGATCATGAGCGGTGTAAAAAAAAAAATGATAATAACTGAAAGAGCAGTAGATGCTTGGAATAAACTACCAGTTTGAAAACCAACAGTAAGTGAACGTAAACATGCCTAGGATAAGCATACATCTATCCACCGATACAGAAAGCAAGTACACAAAACAGACTAGATGGACCATGTTGTCTCCTTTTCCTGTCAACACCCATGTTTCTATCCTTGCAAAGCACCATGCCCACTTATGGGCTTTCATAGGATTTGGGACTGCCCATGGCAGCTGATCACTACTAGTAATAACTGCACATGAGGACTATGGAAATAAAGCATA
This sequence comes from Gastrophryne carolinensis, assembly GCA_027917425.1. NCBI lineage: Eukaryota > Metazoa > Chordata > Amphibia > Anura > Microhylidae > Gastrophryne > Gastrophryne carolinensis. The sequence continues at coordinate 165,228,913 of CM051234.1, forward strand.
TCATACAAGACCGTGTTTACTGGCCACATGCTAGGCAGCCGAGCTAAGCAATCATTTGCATCAACTATTTTAATTCACATTCAGACATAGTAAACTTTTGAATGGGAGTGAATTAGAAGAATCAATTATTTTTGCCCAAGCCTTGGCATATAACCAACGATTATATAATCGCTATACCATCTTAGCAAGACATCTGCTGTGACTGAGTGATCTCAGTGGGAATACTTCTTATATACAGTGTATGGGTAGAATGTGTGCAATGGAGGAAGGTGCACTGGGCAGCAGACAGGAAGTGTGTGAGCACCCAGACATAACACGACAAGCAGGGAAGCCGGCGTGTGTTGGCCTATTCATGGCAAGCTGTGGATGACATTCTAAAGAGAACTGAAGCAGCCAATCATATCTAAAAGATGTACAGTTACTCTAGGCCTCTCCCTACAGTATGCTTAACCACACGGGATGCACTAAAGGGGGGTGACAGGTCTGGTATGCTGTTTTAACAGTAAAGTATGATTCCTCCTTGTTTTAAAGAGTGGTATGAGGCCCTTGACCTACTTAACTTTGGTAACGTTTATAATTAAACTCCTCCCATGGGGTACTCAGTTGTCATTAGGGGGTACTTGGCATAAAAATATTCAAGCAGGTCCCTCTTGGGAAGCCACCTGAAGGCAGGGACTTCTCGTGCAGTAAAATCTCCCAAGGTGTAGCTAAAGTGATAGGTCAAAGCTACTGGACTTACTGAGCTTTTATTTGTGACGCTGTCGAGTGGCTTTGACCTAAAGCGGAACAAAACCCACCAGAAGCCGGCCCAGGAGTCCAAAAGGGCATCTCAGTTCTGGATGCACGGAACAAACCATGGAAAGTCAAATTCTTGGGTTTTGTTCCAATTTAAAACAGATCAAAATAAAGGATTTTCACTCATCTGAGGTATGGCTCACTTTAGAGGGACATCACAATTTTAGAATGCCCCTGTGAGTGAAACCCTTTGGATTGTTGGTAGCTTATCCCGATCCACGCTCCCACAGCAGATGCGCTGGCTGTAGCCCAATCACATAATTATGCCCAGCCAGGAGTTCTGAATGGAGAGGCTGCCTGGCGTGTCCCATTGCCAGATATACTGGCAGGGTGCACTCAGATAGAGGAGGGCTGGGGTTGTTACCAGAGGTCGGGACATGCACTGTGGGATGAATTCCTGAAGTATATGGCAAAAGCAGGGGATGCCCCAGAAAGCTGTAACCAGGCCCTATGGCCTTAGGCTCAGGCGCCAGGCTACTAGGGTTTGGTCTGCTTTTAAAGTGGACCAACACCCAGGGGTGATCGGCCCAGAAATCTATAAGATTCCCGGGCCGATCACCTCCCACCCCGCGGGACATCCGAGATCGGGATGTCCCGCGGGGTGAAACCCCCCAGAAACCCCTAAAACACCTTACCTGATCCGCCGCCGCCTCCCGCGCGCCCCTCCAGACGTGCGCGCGCCCGCGCCGGCCCTCTGTGAATGGCCGGCGGGGGCGCGCGCGCGCCGAGAGTGACGCGCGGGAGGCGGTGGCGGAAGCGGCTTGGACGTTCCTGATCCCCGCCTGGACGTTGGCGGGGATTGGCTGCGGTGTTCACGTGGGAGCGTTGAGAGGTGAGTTTTTGGGGTTTCTGGGGGGTTTCACACAGCGGGGCACCCCCGATCGGGGTGCCCCGCCGGAGTGGACCAAAACCCAGGATAGTCAAAATCCTGGGTGTTGGTCCACTTTAAGTAGACCTCCACGCTTCATCACTATAACCCACCCACCTTCACATCACCCAGTCCAACAGAAAGATACTCACCTTTACCTTTTGATGCGCCAGCTGATTGGAATGAGAAAAAGCTTCATACCCATGCAGCAGATGCACAGCCTCCAAAAGAAGTGTGCAGCCATTTCTTGCCCTCCATTATACAGAAATCCATGCCTGATCGTGGCTTCCAAATTTAACTATAAGGGCATCCCAAATGAGTATTGTTAAAGACTTTATAATCAAAACCTGTGATTATCAAGAGTAACACCACCCCGGCAGGACATCCCAGTTTGGGATGACCCGCTGTATGTATCCACACAGATTGCATGAAGACTCATCTCTTCCTGGTTCCCAACGTGGGCCCTTTAGCCGCACTTGATCCATTTCCCCTATTTCCCACATTGAGCCAGTGCAGCAAAGGAAATCTGAATGAAGTGAACACCGCCAGCCCTATGCCTGCCCCTAGCTGTGCATATTCCCTTACTGCCCATTCATGCAGGCCATGGTCTGTGGGAATAAAGGACTCCACATCCATGTCCAGTTGCATTGCATGGGTATGCCCACAGATAGGAGGTATGCTGGAGCTGTGGCACTTTGGAGCAGAGAGTTAACTGGGTGATCGGGGAGGTTTTACACAGCAGGGCTTCCACACTGGGATGCACTATAAAGAGGTAGAGCAACCCCCAAAAGTTCTTATACATGCAAGTTGCACCTCTTTAACTATCCTTAGACATTATTATTAGTCCTTAGTTGTTATTTTGGTCCATACTCTCCAGGGGCATCCAGATCTGGAATCTCTTGTTTATCCATATGCTTACTTTACCATCAACCCCACAGCACATGCACACTCTCCTTTAAAATGGACCAAAACCCAGGATTTTGACTATCCTAGGTTTTGGTCCTTACCCCGATCAGGGGTGCCCCGCTGTGTGCCTTTAACAGGCAGCGTGCCCACGCCAGCCATTCACAAATGGCAGGCACGGCCATGTGCCCTGCTAGAGGGATAGCGGGGATGCAGCCAGCGCATGTGCCATTGGACCGTGAAGCAAGGTAAGTGAACGGGGTGACATGGGGGGGTTTCACACAGCAGGGCATCCAGATTTTGGATGCCCGGGGGAGGGAATCAATCGGCCCCGAAATCTTATAAAATCTTGTAGATTCCTGTGCCGATCGAGCTGGGTTTTGGTCCACTTTAAGCAGAATAAAACTCACCCAGGCCACCCCTGGAATCTAAAAGGGTACTGGTATTCACGCTTCTTTCCTGGGTCCAATGGCACATGAGCGAACCATTGTCCAATGAGAGCGGTTTGCCTTGACTACATCATTTGGCAAACAGTTCTCGTTATTTTATTGGGTACCCTAACTACCCATTGAAACCTATGAGAGCCATGTGCTGAATGACATTGTCACAGCAAACGTCTCTCATTGACGAAAGCTTGCACATGTGCGGTTGGACCCAGGAAAGGTAAGTGAATACTGGTGTCTGGGGGGCACAGCTGGTCACCCCAATTCAGGATGCCCGCAGGAACAGGAAAGTAAAACTCCTGGGTTTGTTCCACTTTTAATCAGCTTGTACTTATTAATAAGCGGCTAAGCATGCAGAATGCCGCTGGTTAACCCCCTCTATCTGTGCATATACATTGCAGCCATGCATGCGCAGCAACCCCAAGGAAGCCGATGGTTGGCCCGTGCATCGCAGAACACCGGTCCTTACGGACTCTAGGGCCAGTTTAGGCATCTTTAACACCCCAGATCCAGCTGAAGGTTCTTATTCGTGCAAGTCAGAATCAAGGACTCCGCAGTCATGTCCAGTTGCCTCGATGTATCACCGCAGATACAGCTACGAGAAAAGTCTCCACTCGCAATAGACATTCTCACGAGTCATGAGGGGAAGGGAATTGGGGCGTCCGTAGCGGAGTGGAGGGAGGGAGGTGGCGGTAAATGAGGGCAATGGACGCGGGCCCAGGCTGGGATGTGCGCAGCTTCCAGGGCCAGAGCGAGTTACACACACTTCTGTGCAGTACTGTTCAGTGTGGGCGCCATCATCCTCACTCCCCCCCCCCTTCTGCAGCAGTTGCAGGATCCCACAGCCAACTTCGTGTCCCGGGGCTGACTCACTGCCGGGATAGGGGGGGTGCCATCCGCTGGGGCTCAGTGGGGGAGGCTGGACAACTACAAGTCCCAGCCTGGAAATTTCTCTAGTCACCACCTCAGAGTCTAAACCGCGCTCCACACAACAAAAACTACTTTGTAAAAAAAAAAAAAAAAAGTCGGGTGGTGGCCAAGGCCGGGAGCGCGGAGAGGCCCCGCTTCAGCCCTCAGCAGCCCGTATCCCGCCGCCTCCCCTTCGCGGTCACTTACCTGCTGCCGGGCCGAGCGGACAGGCGGGCGGGCGATTAATCAGCAAGCGGTGGCCGGCCGGTGTGAAGGGCGCTGCAGCAGCGGGGAAGGCGCTCGCATGCCTCCAGCCCCGGGATGTGAGGCTCCCCCTCCCTGCTCTTTCTCCTCCTCCTCCCCCGGCAGCAGCCTGGATTGATCTGGTCTCACTGGCGTCAGGGAGTCGGAGCCGCCCCACTGCCAATACACAACACACAAGGCAGCCAGGGAGCGTCTACAAAGCGCGAGCCTCCACAGCCGGCGCACAGCCGCCCAGGGGCCTGTCTTAAAAGAGAAGACAGAGGGGGAGGGGATGCCCGGCTGCGCTCCCTTCACTCCACTGCCAAGTCTCCACACGGCAAACAGGGACACCTTTTGGCGCAACTTATTTAGGACCCAACTACAGGCGCCGTCTAATGAACGAAGAAGCTGTAATCCCGCCACGCTGTGCTTCATGGGCCTTTACCTCACGTCCTCTCATATGATTAAAGCGTCCCGCCTTTCAGGGCTGCTCCATGTCCCACTGGCCGTCGCGTGGAACTTCTTCATGGATGCTCGGCTAATGTTTCAATGGCCTTCCCAGCCTTTAACTCGGGCATCGATTCAAGAGTTGAAAAAAAAAATCTTAGAAATCACGTTTTGAGAAATAAGCATGAGAATGTCGCTGTTACTGAATCACCAGATAGGAAGACAATGAAAGCCAATGGCAATTTTTACATCTAAGAAAAGTAGAGAATTGCTTTACTCCTTTTTACACTGCCTTGCATTGCCTTTCATTGTCTCCCTAGCTGGTGATTCAGCAACAGTGACTTTCTGAGAAATAGATTTTACTATGTAGAAAGGAGTAAACCGTTCTCTACTTTTCTTAGGAGTAAAAAACTGCCTTTCACTTTCATTGTTTTCTTAGCTGGTGAATCATCAACAGTGAAACTCTCAGGCTTTTTTCTCATGACAAATTTTTTACTACTATGAGAATTATTTTCAACTCTTACTGAATCGAGGCCAATATATTTAAACAATATTCTTAAACAAGAATAGCTCAAAATAATAAATACACACTAAAGCAGAACAAAACCCACCAGCAGCTGGCCTGGAATCTAAAAGGGCATCCTGAATCGGTGCCCCCCCAGGGCACTGGTAATAACTCGCCTTACCACGGTGCAGGGAGAGAAGCACAGGCTCTCGTCCAATCAGAGCCGTCTGCAAGCCGCTCTGATTGTTTTTAATAGGGTGCACATGCTGTCACATCCCCTGCAACCCCGGTGCCATGTGCGCACTCCAGTCTATTCAGATAAGCTGGGGCAGGAGCACACAAATCGCAGGGGAAATGGGGTTCACACAGCAGGGCATCCCAGTTTGGGATCCTCTGGGACACAGAACAGAACCAGGGATAGCCAAATTCATGGAATTGTTCAGCTTTAAAGCAGAAGCCCCCCCAGTCAGTGCCTTTTGGATGTCGGCGTTATATTTAGTATAAGTATTATACTATAAGTAAGGGGCAGTATTCCTGGCCCCTTTCCACCTCCACCCCCCTTAGCCGTCACTGAGTGATTGCAGTGGGCTTAGCCGTACTCACCTCTAGCCTTCCTCTATTCAAAACTCGTGCGCCGCTTCTCAGATCTTGCACTCTTCTACTCCAAGTGTCATTGCAGCCTATGCAGTGACACTGCACACGCGTGAGATCTGAGGGGCAGTGCATGCATGACGGGACAGCAAGATGGCGCTGCCTGGCGGAGATGGCGTGGGACTGAGGGATGTCAATGCGTGATGCGACCGAACAGGTAAGTTGTAAAAGTTGTAATTTGTGAAACCGGAGGGGTGGGGGGGGCTCCCCAATACTTGAAATGTTCCTCTTTAACAGTGCAGTTGTAACCTCTGCACCCCCATTAGTTACGCACCTGCCTCCAGTTATAATTGACTGGCGAAATATGGAGGTCCACTCACCAACGGGATGCCCTGCCGTGTTATAGAAGAACTATCCCAGGTTTTGTCCTACCCCCCCTAAAATACGCCCTCTCTGGCGATCTAACGGCACATGTGCGCGGTGCGGGTTGCCAGCAATTCAGCTTTAATAGCTGCTCTGAAACCCCCCCCAAGTCCCCTGTAAAGTGTACCTTCTCCCGGATACAACAACATATGCCGCTCCTACTTTACCAAGACAGAGCCACAGGAATATAAAAAACAGCATGCTGAACAGGAAATCACAGGTCTAGGGGCACAAGCCTTACACACAGAGAGGAAAATAATAAGGCAGAACACAAAAAACCTCACAAAAAGCGAGGTTTTCTTTAACTACCAGCCTACATAATGATTTTGTCACCCTCTGTTACTAGACTATTTCTCAGCTTTCTGCACTATATATGTTTTATAATATTTATGTATATTGACTATAATTTTTGCAGGATTTCCCAGGAGAATTATATATTGTTTTTTTTCAGCATAAAATTATTATTATTTATTTATATAATGACATCTTCCTCTGTAGCACTGTACAAGGTACAATTACAAACAAGGTAAAACATACTGTACAGGGATCATTATAAACTAGATGTTACAAAGTTCAAACCAAACGTGATAACAAGAGGCAATAGGAAAGAAAGCCCTGCCCTTGCAAGTTTAAAGTCTAAAGCACAGGTGTCAAACTCGAGGCCCGGGGGCCGAATTCGGCCCTTCAAGCCTTCTTAGGTGACCCTCTGACAGCTGCCAGCAGCTGGACAGGACCCAGTCACTCCAAGGCTGGTGTTTGTCAGGCGCTGCTGTGTGATGGCTCTTGTGGGCAAAATAATTTAGCATCTGCATCTATCCTGGACAAAATAATTCTGTGTCTGTCCTGGACAAAATAATTCTGTGTCTGCCTTGGGCAAAATAATTCAGTGACTATCGTGATCAAAATAATTCAGCGTCCGCTTCTACTTGGGGGCAAAATAATTTTGGGACTATCTCCAGCAAAAAGTCTGCATCTGTTTTGGGAAAATAATTCTGTGTGTTTCACATTTGTTATTACCCGGTCCTTTCAAGGCAATCATAATGCTGATGTGGCCCTCAGTGAAAATGAGTTTGACACCCCTGGTCTAAAGGATCTGGAGTGGAGACAAAAAAGGGGCAGGATCACAAGTGGTATAACTTGAGACTGGTGGCATGTGCCCAGTGCATGTAATGCTTCAGCAAGGTTATATGCTTGGGGAGTGGATTCCAGAGAAGTGGGGAGGCACGGGGAAAGTCTGGAAGGCAGGAATGCGAGGAGGTGACCAAGGAGGAGGACAGGAGAGTGTCCAAGGCAGAGAGCGGAGGTTACACCTCGGTTGTTAATGCTGGATTAGAGAAGAGATGTAGGGAGAGGCCTAGTTGGAGAGTGTTTGAAGTTTGAACTGAATTTGTGCCTGTACATGGAGTGTGGGGTCTAGGCTGTACTGCGAGGTCTTCAACCCTTCCACCCCATGGGCTGCACTCAAGGTTTTAGGGCAACCTCAGGTAATTCTGCTCCCAACTTATCTATTGCATTGTATGTCCAAATGGGGCTGTCAGAGATTAGAGTTAGGACTGCACCCCACAGAGGCACCTTGACGGTTGGTGGTGCAGCTTAAGCATACTTCTGCAGATGTGTGACCGAGCCCTCTGTTTTTAACCAGATTCAGAGACAGATTTTAGGTTGGTCGGCAAGCTAACAGGGTTGAGTGCTGTGGTTCCTTTAAGACCTTTGCAATTGCCCTGCTAACATGCACCTCCCAGGTTAGTTATAAAATGGTCTGAGTGGCTGCCACCCCTCCTTTGTTTTTCTTGAAGTTTGAACTGAACTCTCTGAGAGACAGGTAACCAGTGGAGGGATCGGCGGAGGGGGACAGCGCTGGAGAAGCGCGAGGAGATTCCTCCTAAACTGAACCATATGTATCAGTAGCCCCCTGTTCCTGCCCAGGAGACTCCCCAAACTTAAAAGAGCGCTTTATGACATTTTCAAATGAAATACAACTAACTGCACCTTGAGGTTAGTTTATCAAGGGTTAAATCTTTTAAAATTAATGGGGATTGGAGGCTCGATGGGGGATTAGAGGTCTGCCAGCGCTGTAACCCGAACAGAGGTGAGCTTTTTTTTTTTTTGAGCTTTTTCACGTGACTGCCACTTAAAGGGTGTGCGTGGACCAAAATATGGGATTTTTAGTATCCCGGTCCATCCCCCTGGGGTATCCCAATTGGAATGCCCCTCTGTGCGAAACGACAGTAATGGCTCGTTTTCTTACCGATCCAATGAGCCCGTGATGCAGCTCTTCTCCAGTCAGCTTATCCAGCCTCACATATTAATGTGCGGCTGAAGAAGCTGATCAGCACACGACAAACCCTGCTTCCCTTGGGGCGCAGATCCTGAGAAAGAGATGCCACCGGTAGCGGCACATGTGCTGTGGGCTCGTTGGATAGGTAAGAAAAGCAGGCAACTGTCTGGGTTGTTTAACTGGTCCAGCTTAGGTCCACATTAATGCCTGTATAGAGGCGCATACTGTATATGTTTTAGGAGGTTTTGTTTTTACTCATCTATTGAAGTATACTTTGTAATTACCCTGGTTCAGGAATTTATATTACTTATTACTTTACTATTTACTATTACTATTTACCTTTTTATTTATTTGTCAAATAAAGCATACAGGTTTTTAATTACTTTGATCTAGGATAGTGTTGCTTTTTGAATGGAGGTGGTCTTTTGTGTTCCACTGTAGAGAGCCTAATAAAATGCTCCAAATGTGGTTGCACATCCGCCCCCTGACACTCAGCAATCCCAGTATGAGCAGGCTCTGCAAGCCACAGTGGTCGCACTTGCCGTGCTTGCTCACACTAGGGGTGGTGAGCAGCAGGGGAGGCCATTTGGAGCATGGTTGTGGAAAAATGAAATGGAAAGGAGAAAATGGGGGGACCTGCTACAACAAGGAATGGAGGACCAAAAAGTCTGCAATCAAAAGTTTTGTTTTCTGGACCTCCTGGGTGCGCGTTCTAATGTTCTGTAAGTCAAACAAACCAAAACTAACAATGTGCTTATACAGGCCTTGAAAGCGGACCTTCAACATCATTTAATGAAAAGCCCAAACCCTTAAAAAACTATTCACTAGCATCTAAAATTAATATATTTAACATTTTTAGTCACATTTTATTCTTTCCCTCACTGGCCTGCAACTCTGTTCAACACTCTAGGACACGGGCGCCGCCATCTTGGTTCAGTAGCATCACATACTGAGGAGATGAGAGGGTTCAAAAGCGCAGGGGAGCAGGGATATATCTGTGCTTTGCACAAACAGAGCAGAGCTGGGGGTCAGAAAAAGTTCAGCAATCCCAGAATGCAGAGCAGCACAGTCAGAACGCAATTCCTGTTTGCAGGCAGCCTGCACCTCCATGGGCCGCCGTCTTGGATGTTTAAAGTCTCAGAAAATGCAATAGATGCAGGTAGGATCATTTTTAATGTGGGCAATCTGTATGTACAGCATGGGGGAAACATATAAGATAGGCTCTTATTTAGGGTGAAGGTCCGGTTGAAGACAGCACCACTCAGGAGCTTTTCGCCTGACCTGAGCCCACCCCGTGACATCACAGGTGATGGGATGTCCTCTTCAGGACAGCTGTTTGACTCTTATGGGACTTTGGATCAGGTTTGGACGCAGCAACATATACAGCTTGATCTTTTAGACTCCAGGGCCAACTGAAACAGGTTTTGGTCTTATTTAAAGGGTCACTTTAAAGGGGACCAAACCCCCCAAAAACAACTCAATCTTTTTTGCTCTCCCACCCCAGGTACATTAGCGTTTGCTTGTTTTTTGTCCTCAATGCTGCTTTATATTTCTGTTATAGGGATTTTAATATTTCCCCAGCTATGCCATTTGTATGCCATTGGTTTCTGATAGGATACCATTGCTCTAAACTAGCTGTTTAGGCCCCCCTCCTTGCAACCTCATGCTAGGAGCAATTCGAGGCTATTGAAGGAAGGAAGATAAGTGCCAAAAGAAAATGTAATTTTCCCCCAATTTTTCCTTTGAAGCCAAAACCATCTGTAGGTTTTTCTATCCAATTCATTTCCAGGACACTAAGATGAGAAAAAACCTTCCATAGGACATGGTTGCTCCACTTTAAAGAGGAACATCATAACCTTTTTTGCCAGCTGATTCCCTCTCCCTGGGGCATGTGGCTGGCAGCACGCTCGGCTCTGTTCATTTCGCTCACCATGAGGAGCCATGAGGGGCTAACGGGGATTAGCACATCTAATTGAGCGGAGCACACCGATTGGCTGCCCACCCACAGTCTTAAATCTATTAGCTATAACTGTTCCTCTCTAAAGCAGACCTAAACCTGCGGTCTTGCACCCCTTTGATGTGATTTTCAGGGAAACTTCTTTCTGAGATGCCCCACATTGTGAAATCCCCTAGATTGCCCATCTTGTGATCCCATGGTGCTTGTGCCTTCATTAGCACAATCACCATGCCAGGAAAACTTAAATGGCTGCCAGCAGGTGCATGCAGTGCAGAGAGCGTAGCCATGCCTCTGAGTACTGCAGTAATAATAAGAATGCATGTGTGTCTGTCTGGTGCTGTAAGCGTGCAGACGAGGGATGCTGTTGGAGGTCTGCGCGTGCAGGATTGCTGCATAGAGTATAGGGTGAACACACAGCGTTTTGCACACAGCGGGTATTTCAGACTCTAGGGCCAGGTGGATAGGGGTTTGGTTCTTGTTAAAGCAAAAGTCTGGTCTAAACACTGTTGTTTTGTAACATCACAAGTAGTAAGTGCTGACAGTGTACTCCCCAGCCATCTTCTGTGCACACTTTCCAGTCATAGGACATCATGTTTCGCTTTAACAACAACCTATTGGTCCAGATGACAGCTATAGATTTCCTGTTAACTTGATGCAAGAGAGAAAGGGCCTTATTTAAGAAGTGCGCCATTTAGTGTCCTTTTGATGGCTTTCGGCAAGTTTTTGAGCATCCGCATCTATTTATAATTTGACACTGCTATTTGCACTGAATGGCACTGGGAGTACCCCCGATGTTAAATTAGGATTGGTGCACTAGGTATTGTTTCAGCTCCTGTTGGACCCTTATGCTGATTATAGCAGCACCAGCGAGCACCACTCTGTAACAATGCCTTTTGGGCGCTGCACACCGTATTTAATTATTTTTGACACACTGAAAAAATTAGCAATGTATTTAACAGTCACTGGTCATAGTTTTTGCTTTTTACATTCAGTCATTGCTGGGAACAAAGGGGACAAACTTTACCATGCATTTAGGTTTTAGGAGTTTTTAGCTCCAAATGACACATTTGTAAAGCAGAAAAGCAGAGATAATATATTCATACCTCCCAACTGTCCCTGATTTGGAGGGACAGTCCCTTTTGGGTCCATGTCCCCTTGTGCCTCGATGTTCTCATTTGTTCCTGTTTGAGGTGTAACATACAGATCTGCCCCAATAAATGATTCATTTGCTAAGGTGTTTCTATTGTTGTAACTGTTACATTCTATCTCCTATCCATCCATCAATGAGGGGGTGTGGCCTAATTTAACAATTGTCCCTGTTACCCACCCTGAAAAGTTGGGAGGTATGTATTTTACTGGAAAGAGTCACAATGCAAGTTCTTCACAAATTAATGTGTGTAAAATTATTTTTCAGTATAAAGCACTCCAATACAGTTCTGCCCATTTTGATCTATGGGATCTTAAAGTGGACCAACACCCAGGATTTTGACTATCCTGGGTTTTGGTCCACTTCCCCAGGGCACCCCGATCGGTGAAACCTGCTATGTGAAACCCCCCAGATCGCAGGATTCAACTCACCTCACCCCGCTCCTACGACGCATGCGCAGGCCCTCGGAGCTGCTGATCTATGCGCGTCAAAGTGGCGTCAAAGCTCAGTGGCTCTGAGCACGCTGGTGGACACATCTCACGCTTCCCTCTAAAAGGGAGCGCGCCCGCGCTGGCCATTTGCAAGTTGCCGGTGCGGGCACGTGCCCTGCTAGAGAGAAGCGCGAGATGCGGCCCGCGCATGCGCCGTTGGACCGGGAGTCAGGTAAGGTTTGCGGGCGGCCTGGGGGGTTTCACACAGCAAGGCATCCCAATTTTGGATGCCCCGCGGGGATGGGTTGGATCGGCCTGGGAATCTTATAGGGGGAGGTTTTAACCCCCAAGCCTCACCGATCTGCTGCCTCCCACCTCCAGTTTTACCTTTGGGCATTTTTTACTCCCCTCCCCGGGGGATCCGTCTTCTATATCCCTCGGATTCCACCGATCATCTGACGGGCAGTGCCATTTGCATCCCATAAGGCACATAGCAGGGCCCCCGATCTTGCACCTGTGCAGATGAATTGGATATATTTGAGTCGCCCAAATCTTGCAAGACTTCGCTTTGAAGTACTTTGAAGAGGCCGGCTAAAGCCGTTCTGTCACTAACAGACGGCTAAGCTGGAGCTGGGGGCAGCGATTGGGCCCTGAGCAGCTGGACATCCAAAGGGTAAGTAGGGTCGATGGGGGAGGGAATCGTCCCCTTTTAGTTTTTAGTCCGATGTTCCTCTTTTAAGAGTGCCCGTCACCTTGTACTATATGGTGCTGGTAATAAATTAGACGCAGGCTGGCGGACATTTTTTGTTTATTAAATCGCACACTGTGTGCCACTGAGGATAAAATATTGGTGCGGAGTTGCGTTGACTAGCGCTGACACTTGATAAATTAGGCTCCCCGTGGGACTACAGCTACCCAATAAAGTCACATACACAAAAAGAAAAGTAATTCTAACCTTGCTGTGCTCTTTAAAATAATAACCTGGGTTTCATACTCTGTCTGAATCTGAATAAACTGTTTGGTTGTAAGTGAGCTTTTAGGAATTAAAATATTAAAACAGTGGTACTCTTTTCTTGGAATACTACATAGCTGAAAAGGTCAACTAAGACATTTTGCTTTATAAAGTGCTAAAAGTAAATAGCCATTTTAATAACTATTTTTATTAGAAATACCCATTATTATGTTTAGCAAGAGAGTACAAATGGCTTGAATACAGCGACAGGGACAGCAGGCTGACCCTCATTTTATTGTTTCAAAAGTTTTTAATCAGCATAAATGTGTTTTCAAAGCAGATCTGTAACAGTGTGGTGGGTGAAAACAGGGATGGATTTATTATTATTCACATGCCTATAAATGCCATTATTGGAGTTGTATCTGAGCCAGTTGTTTTATTGCACTAGACCAGTGTTAACCAACTGGTACTGGTACCACTGGTTGTACTTGGACTTCTGTCTGATGATACTTAAGGTCACTGGGGGTATGAGAAGCAAACAAATCCTGCTTGACTGGCCCTGGCCGGCTGATTACCTTTCCCAGGGGCATCACAATATGGAATGCCCCGATGTGTGAAACCTCACGCAATCTGACAACGCTTTCATGGCTGATTTGGCCACCTCCCTGGCATCTTTTGGCTGAGGTGCCCTCTGTCATCCAAAAATAAGACCCCTTCCTACCCAGATTCAGCCAGAGGAACATAGTAGCCATTCCAGGATGACAGTGCAGAGGGTCCCAGCAGGGCTCCTCCAGCAATGCAAATCACTGACACCAGCATAATGCATAATGCAAGTCCCCTGATAGCCAATACGTTTATAAACGTCAGCACATCCACATTTTCTGTGGACTGGTGGATGTGTTTGTCATACCATTTACAATAGCACACTAGCAGCAGTGGATGCATCTGGCCACTGGTGAATGGGTTTTTACCCACTATAACTTATAAGTTTTTGCCTTGTAGCCAAGGAGGGTGGCCATCCATTAATTGTCTGTTTGATGTGGATTATATGGGGGTCCATTTGCAACCACAGCAACATAAAGACATTCATGTGCTGTAAAGTACCCACCTCTAAGTCCTCGGGCTTCTCGAGCTGTGGTATGACTACAGTGTCCTCTGGCTGGTCCTATCATCCACGGACAATGGTTGGGGTTTGTGAGGAGTCAGACACTCCTTTTGAGTCCCCAAATTCTTCATCATTCATCCTCCTCCATGTCCTCCCCCTTCGCTCCAGCTGCTTCCTCCTGGCGTTCACATTGCAAGACCATTGCCTGTTCTTGGGCCTGAGTGCTCCCGTGGCTGGCCTGGCACTGCAATGATGTTTTTCTAGAAGGTACACAAGAGGCAGGTTATCACTGATGACTGCCTTGTCACTACTGGCCAGTTTTGTCCCTTCCTCAATTGGGGATATGGTGGTACAAACTGCATCTATCACTATTCTCACACTGTGTGTGTGTGTGTGTGTGTGTGTGTGTGTGTGTGTGTGTGTGTGTGTAAGCTCTCCAAAGCAAAGGGCTGCTAAGAGGGTGGACCTTTGCCTAACTTGCACCTGTGCAGAGTCGGCCATATCTCAAACTGATTCACAGTTTGCCCACATCAGCTCTTGGCTGTACAGCTCCTGGGGGGTTCCCACAACTATTGCCATAGAAGTAGAAGGGCTTGTAAATTAGGCAGATGTAGAGGAGGGGCAAGTGGTGACCAAACAGGAGCCAGTGTATACTAGATGGGCAACCTCCTGCTGGGCCCTAATGTGGTTAGTCATGCAGGAGGTACCCATCTTGTTGAGATCTTGGCCCTGAATAAAGCGCTGACCACAGATGTTACAGACGACCATTGACCTATCATCCTGCGTAGTGACAAATATCCATATGGGGATGTATTTCTGGATGCTCTTCCCTACCTGTGCTAGAAGACCATCACCGTTAGCTGTTGGGTGGAAGTCCTTGGCCTTGTGGAGGACATGATTTCCATCCCAAGAACTGCTCTTTGTTTTGCTTCTCCACATCACTGTTGGTCTGTTAACCCATCTCCTCTGGGACCCATATTAGCCAAGAACCTCATCACCTTACATCTTGTTTGATAATCCTATTATAATATCCTAATCTGGACTGCTCCCTCCTCCTCCAAGGAAAGTAAGAGATGTGCATCAGCACTTGAGACATCCTTATCCTCTTTCTGTCTTTGTTTAAAGCCCCCTGCCGCCTGTAGACTGAAGGAATAGTGGAAAAGTTCCTCAAACAGACCCACCTCCACTACTTGTGGAGATATGGCCTTGGGCGGGGTTGTGGGCGCATGCGGATGTCTCTCCTCTAGCCAACTGGTTGGTCCTTTAGAGGAAAAGGAGAAGGAGGAGGCAGTGGTCACAGTTGACCCAAGCTTCTTCAGCCAATCCTCTAATGCTTCTACATCTTGTCAAAGATGTGTGCCTGTCGCATCCACAGCTCCCTTTAGAGACATTATTTTCCTTTGAAGAGCACAGAGGCATTCCTAGCCCACCCCTCAAACGTCATCAGATGGCGCATGCTCTTTCCTGGGCTGTGGAGTGAAGAGGAGAATGAAATGCTGCAGCGCGGGGGATGAATCCAGCATCCTCGGCATATGAGTGGTTTAGGGAGGGGGGGGTGTGCTTTGCATAACTGCCCTTAACCCTTAAACATCCGCCACAGTCAAAATTGCAGACTGCTTAAAGGGGATCTGTGCTGTGGGAACACCAGAGGCTCAGAGTTCGTTGGCGGTCCACAGGGATACACAGGGAGGCTGTCTGGTGACTGGCCAAAAGGCCTGGATGGCACAAAGGACTCGATCTGATGTTCCAGTAAGTGGACAGGTGTCAGACTTAGCTGTACTATTATTTTAAAGGAAAAGGGAAAAACAAATACTGTATCTGGGGCCTCCACCAGATTTTGTGCCCTGGGACCTCCATCACACTTAATCTGACCATTTAGTTTTGGCATTCAACTGGGTAGAATAACTTAAAAAAAAAAAATAAAAAAACTGGTGTTCCTGTTAAAAGAATAGTCTCCCCAGGCATACAGCAATACAGTAAAAAAAAAGCAGAGGCAGACATTGGGTATAGGCCACCAGGAGGTATTAGGTTTTAGCAACTAGGTGAAATATTTTTTTTATTTAATTCAAGCGGGTCGAAATCCATTTGTTTTTTTAAACAGCAACACCCATAAAAGAAACTGTGCTTCCTGTGAATCATTTCCCATGAAAATTCAGATTGCTGCACATAATTATTTTACTTTTTTGTAACTCCTGCTGTAATCAATTTTAAAAACAAAATTGTGTCTCATGGAGCTGCAGGCCTCCTGCAAAGAAGAAGTTTCCTGCCACTGTGCATTATATAGTGTTATGTCAGTTCATTCACACAGCAGCCTGGCTTGGATGCTGGAAAAGGAAGAAAGAAAAATGACCAGGAGAAAATCTGTGAGGCAGCATTTCAGCTTTGAGTGGGTGCAGAAGCTAATGTAAGTGCCGACAATGATTCAGTATCATGTGTGCAGATGGGGTAAGGGTTTTTTTGGGAGTTTTTTTTCCAAATGTGCCAGGCTGTTGGTCCAGTTTAAGTATTTAAAATGCAAACTCTTCTGCTGACTACTGCTTCTTCTTCTGCTTTTTTATATAAGTTGACTATGTAGATGGATACTTCTCCCTAAGCTGTACTACCTTTTCATATCTGTTTTGCTAGACTGAAAGCCCCAGCACTAGCTCCTGCGCATCTATGGATTCCTAACAAATTCAGGCGATTGCTGAATTATGAATTCAGATGATTGATAGCTCTTCTGGAACTAGCATGTAGAGTAGGTGCAGGCTTTTGGAGATACAATATTTTGCAACAGCTTCTGCTTGACTCTGATATGATTTTGTGACTTTTGCCAGATTGACTGCAGTTTACAGTTATGACAAGTTATGACAGTATATGGCGCTGTAACCAATGCTTATCTGTAGACAATGCATTTTCTGATGTGTTGTATTTACTGTATATAAAGCTGTGTACTATCACTACTTTTTCCTATTTGTGTTAGCCACCATGTAACGTGACATTCTCTTACTGCCTGCATGTTCCAGTAAAGCCAGTTCAATGTCTATCTGGATTTGACTCTACTGCACACACAGGCTGCTCAATGACAACAGGTTTGTAGTTGTTGAGCTTGAGATTTTTGAGATTTCCTAAATGCAAGATGGTGGAAGCCAGTGCCTTTTTGGACATTATGTGGCAGCCACAGAATTGCTAACATGGGACGTAGAGCTGTATTCTGGGAAAGATCAAGAATTTCCTGCCAGAATACACATGCTAATAAAATTTCCCAGATCCAGAGCTCATCACTAATCACATTTCTATTCAAATAAATGAGTATTAAATAGTAAGCTAATTTTGCACCAATTCAAGGTGGAACATGTTTCTACATTTATATTTACTTATATTATATCTTATATTATATATTATATCTTTATATTTACTTATATTTATATCTTCAAATTTTACCTGCAGATTTGAGTGTCCCCCTAAGGTCCATGGCCCTATTTATTGGTTTCTTTTCTATTACCATAAACAGTGATCAGTCAGCATTAGTATGGTGTAGGAAACAAAGGCATCGGAGAAAAGCCAAGATGAACAATGCATGGGGCCAGACATTTACTGTATGTGCAAGTTACTAGCCTACGTGCTAGACTGATGGTAAAAGCCATTCAGCTTCATAATCCCACCTTATACATGGTGTTTCCACCCTTCAGTATCTCTCACATATGTCGGAGCTCAGCAGGGGGCAATCATTCCAGATTGGCTATGTTTACATGGACGTACAATAGCAGGTTATTATTTTACACTAAGAAAACCATGGAACACATAGAAAGTTTTGCAATCACACCTTAATCTCCAGCACTTATCTGCAATTAACACACCTAAAGCAGTCATAATAATGTTACTCCATTCATCTTAACATTGTTTGAGAATATGCCATTAAAAGTTGTATAGTGCAATCCAATCTAACATCATATTTTAACTCATTTTACAGATGCAGTGTGATTGACCATATCATTTATCTTGACAACCTACCTGACTGCCCTTCTAGCTAAAAGCTTTTATTTGTTGGCTGCGATACTGTAAAGAAAACACAGGGCTAATGCATTATTTTCTAAATACTAATTTTTGCAACATGAGTGATATTTAATTCAATGTAGAAACATAACTTGCTGAATCACCTTAAAGAGGAACAACATCCAAGAGACTGACTTATTGGGTGTTGTCGATCTCCTGATTTGGGATGCACTGCTGGTTGTATCACCGATAGACTCACCTTTTCTCTATTCCTGCAGCACCTGTGCGGGGTGCTCAGCCAATCAGGGGAGTTCATTTCATTCTAATTTCCATTCAGGAAACATGAATGGAGCCAGCACTTCACAGGAGTCTTATAGCCTCGAGGGGGTGTTGCTCTTTATTGTTAAATTTTTTGGTTAGGCTAGGGGAGCACCCCCATTAATAGATATTTTATTGATTAGGTGGTGCCCACTTTACCTTTGGTTGCTGTACATTTTTTGGGCCGCGGCCCACGTATGCTCCGTTGGAGCAGGAACGAAGGTGCGTGAATGAGCCAACCTGGGGGGGGGGGGGGGGGGTATCGCACAGCGGGGCATCACAATTTTGGATACCTCGGGGGGAGGGAATTAAATGGGCCAGAGAATCTTATAGATTCCCAGGCCAATCGAGGTGGGTTTTGATCCTCTTTAAAGAGCAATTCCAAGCATTTTGTTACACTCCATCCTCCCTCTCCTCCTCCTGTGCTAAGCCCAATTTGGGCAAAAGCAATCTGCAAGGAAACTAAGGCTGCAGCAGCAGGGTGATTGCAATGGTCTGTCACTCAACTGCACGACTGCTATACAGAGCCCTGCCCCCCTCTGCCATCACGGGAGGTTTTTGGCAATCAGGGAGGTGTGACTGACGGGTTACAAAAAGTGGGATTTTTTATTATTCTGGGTTTTGTTCCATCTCTCGATTTGGGTGTGTGAAGCCTCTATAAACGTACCTTTCCCCAGTCCTACGACGCATGTGCAGGCTGTCGTCCAATTGAGAGCCGTTTGTTGTGCCTATGTCATTTGGCAAACGGCTCTGCCCTTCTGCAATGGGGAGCAAGAGCATCGGCATCCCCACATCTTTGGGCTGTGTGCGCTCCCCTGTCCAACCACTTAGATAGGCTGGGATGGGAGCACACGTGCTGCTGGGGATGCAGCCGCTTTCGATCCCCATTGCAGAACATCAGAGCCATTTGCTGAATGACATAGGCACGGCAAACGGCTCTGATTGGACCAGAGCCTGCACATGCGCCACTGGCCTCGGGAAAGGTAAGTGATTACAGGCGAACTGGGGGGTTTCACACAGCAGGGCATCCCTATTACTAAATTTTTAATGCAGGTAGACAAAAAGTGGTCGGCTAGTCCTATGACACTGAAACTGTATTATAGATAAATATTGCTTTGCCAATAGACATGCCACCCCACGTGTTTCTGTACTTACAGTATATGTTAATCAGCAGGGCCGGCGTCAGCACCCAGCATGGCTGGTCAGCTGCCGGGGGCCCACTGATAGCTGGCACAACGTGGTTAAAGAACTTAACCTTTTTTTGCCACTAACATTGCATCGGGCCCCTGCACCTCCTCCCCTAGCGAGCCGGGTCATCACTAACCTCGTATCGAGGCTGAGCTGCACGCTCCTTCATTGGTGGTTCAGTTGCTCCGTCTCTTGACCTCTACTCAGCCCTGACAGCCCTGCACTCACTTGTAAGTTGATCTATGATCAGCGCTGCCCCATAGAGTCTCCCTGCAAGCTCCGCCCCCAGAGACGTGTCATCACCCTGCACATGCTGGAAGAAGGTAATGCAAGGTACACAGTTGCTTCCTCTGCCTTTCTGCCCCATCCATCCCTGTGCTCTCATCTCTGCCCCATCCATTCCTGCCCTTCCTGTTATGTCCATCCCTCTACCTCAATATTCTACCCATTCATGTGGGACCATACTAAAAAACAGCTCCAATAGGGGGTTGGAGGGTAAGCAGCCCTTGTTAGTTTTGGCCATGGAATTTATAGACCCCAACCCGTGACTCTCCATCCCAAAGGGGCCCGCTGAGACCATGCCGCCCAAGGGCCCACATAAACCTGGAGCTGGGCCTGCTAATCAGTCAATTAAAATGTAAATATGTACTTGGCTAAAAGGAAACTCACCATGTTGGTAGAAAAATATTAAAGTGGACCAACAGTAAAAAATGACTTAAACAAGACCAATACAACAAACAGTGCTCATATGCATCCCTCCCCAGGGCAATTTAGATTGCTGCACATAAAAATTAATTTACCCTTTTCTAACTCTGGCTGTGGTATATTTTAAAAACAAGATGGCGGCTCATGCATTTGCACGCCACCTGCAAACAGGAAGTGCTGTCAGCTATGTCATTTGGGAGAGGATGCTCCAAAATGGCCGGTACCTTTCTTTTCCAACTGTACCTGGCTGTTGTTCCAGGTTTAAATGGCATCGAAAGCACTTTTGCATTGCTGGGCATTGTAGTGTACAGGTACTTTCATGTATGTTTTAGGCAGGGTGAGTAAGAGTGAGCATATTTTTATAACTTCATCAACAGGCGAACCTATGAATACATATTTATAGAAGTCTACTGAGGGGACTATGAAGGTGAAAAACCATTGCTCCAATAGAGGGTGACATGGACCTTCAATCTACCTCCAGAGACTGCTCCCTGTTACAAGGTATGAGAGATTCAAAATGTTTCTTTGTTGTTGAAGTACAGCATAGGAGTATTACATAAACCTGTCACAAAGGGTCCTTTCACACTGTAAGTTTCCATTGCATTGTCCAAGCAAACAGAAAAAAAAACATTCCATTTTCCTTCTAACATGCAAACTCGATCCCATGGGGTCCTGTGAGCTGTACCGCCCAATTTCAGTGTTGCCGGCTCCCTGGCCAGCCTTAGTGTACGTCACTGCTTCAACTAACAAGAGAGCAGGCTCCCTCAGCCATTGGCGGTGTATAATGAGCAGCCACCAGTGATTTGCTATCAGAGGAGGATCCTGTGGGAACTATGTGGGGTCATATCTGGGGCCTGGACTAGGGGTGTAACTATTTTTGCCAGAACTATCCATCTAAAGAGTTTTTGTCACTTGGGTATAAGAGCTACAATAACTTGGCCAAGGGTGGTTACTAGATTAAAGTAAGTTGCCCTCCAGGGCCCGTGACAACCTGGTTTTCCAAACATACAAATACCAAGTCTTCTCGGACTTAGCCCCTGTAACACTTCAGAAGCGACGCCTGCTGAAACCGTGTTTAGTGGTACTCAGGTCACATCAAATAACCTACAGATGGGGCTTCCCGTTCAGATTGTCTTTTACGTACATGGGCCGCCAACATACCGTCACGACCTCGGAGGAAGCTTCGGAGTTACTAGATCGTCTGGGACTGACCATGCAGACCGACCCCTCTTCCGTGTTGGAGCCACCCCAGGAGCAGCGACCCAGAGCCACCCGAAGTTACCAGCGGTCCAATAGCCGGCGGCCCTACCCGGCATCAACACCATCACCTACGACCAAGAACCCCCAGCCAGACAACGGCTGATCCTGAAGGTGCTGCTCACCCACCGCTCGACTAGCGAAGACTCGTAAGGCAGGCGCAGTGTTTTTCTCTTTTTTCTCTTTCGAGAACCCCTGGGACAGACAGTTTTTCCCCCTTTTCTCATTTTTGGTGCTTTTCAGCTGTATCCGGAACTCGACGGACTGCATCGAGGTGATAGTCAGAATTTCAATGGGGACGTTCGCCTCTCGCCGAGAGATAGGGAATCATGTGGATGTTTTTCCTTCTTTTTGTTCTCTCTGGATCGGTGGGTGTCGGGCGTTCCCAGCATTATACTGGAATATACATGCTCTGTTTACTTTTGATATTTCACATGATGTTACTTTACGTCTTTGGTTTGCACTCCCATCTGCGGGGTTTGACGAGGGGCGGAGGTGTTACATGGGAGTAAGCCAAACAGGGTATGCTGCCTGGCTCTGGCCATCGGGGCGGCCTCGACCCTGATAAACGGGACCGCACCGCAGGCCTCACTGGGTGAGGCTCCGGGCGTACATAGAGGCCCTGACGATAGTCTGTGATTCGCACGGTACCCCGCTGGCCAGAGCCGTTCAATGGGTTACACCCACTGAGAATATATGCAAGTAGTGATAGATGTTGATGTTTTATATGGTTGCTAAGCGCCCTGTTGAGCATTTACCAATGTTATGGTTTGTTACTGACGAGATTATTGGTTATTGCCCAGGCCCCATGCCCTGACCACATGAGCGTGTCAGCGATGGGGCGGGTTGTTTGGTTTCTGGCCTGGTGGAGGACCCCGGGCCTCAATCGTTGCTTCCAACAGGGTGTGCGTTTCAGCTAACGGAATCGGAGGGACGGACCTGGGGTCCCGCATTGGTTCCCTGCTTCCGGTTGGCGGGGCTCGGGCGTTCTCTATCGGGCGGAGGCTATCCAACAGAGACCCCGTCACATGTTTTGACGTTTGCAGTTCTTCCACAGGTTGCTCCTGCTCTTGGACCCTTCCCCCCCTTCCCCTTACTTTATTGGTCAATATGCTGGCCCCATGCCGTTGACTTAGACTACATAAGCGCAGGCAATCCCCGCTCAGAGGCGACCCCCTCTAGATACCCAGAAACTTCTGGAAGAGTGGTTACCCCCGGAAGGCATACTTTAGACTCCTTTGGAGTCACCTGAACCCCCACCCACCTCCCCCAATCCCTTCTTCCTTCCTCCTAGACGGGCTATTTCCAGGCGCGAGCCCTAGATCCTGAATTTGTCACCCGACCCCACCACCTAGCATACCCTTCATTCCTTGCCCTCCCTTCTTTTTCTCCCCCTTCCCCCCTCCCTTTTTCTTTTTCTCCTCGTTTGTCTCTCTCTCTCTCTCTCTCACACTCTTTTCCTCCTCTCGCTCTTCTGAAATTAGCGAAATGAGCCAGCCCCAAAACCCGCACGCAGGTGCTAATCTCAACTTTAAATTACTCTCCCACAATGTGCAGGGATTTAACTCCCCTCACAAAAGAACCAAAGCGTTTCATTACTATAAACAGGTGCGAGACGATATTCTGTGCCTTCAGGAGACGAGGTTCTCTACCACGAGTGCCCCAAAATATCTGAATCCACAATACCCTACTTTTTACCTGGCCAGTTACACGGAGAAGACCCGGGGGGTCGATATAGCATTTCGACGGAACGTCCCATTCAAGTGTGAGTCGTGTATAGGGGATCCAACGGGGCGATACCTGATCCTAGTGGGTCACTTGGGAGATACGCAAATGACATTTGTGTCCTATTACGCTCCAAACACTCACCAGACTAACTTCTTCTCCCACCTTTTAAGGAAGATCAGAGAGCATGGTAAGGGCATACTAGTTGTAGCTGGGGACGCGCTGGACCCCAAAGTGGACAGATCGCTCCCCCAGAGTAGCAGCCCCTCCTCTACTTCCACGCCTACGCAGCAACCCCCACACTGCATCAACGCCCTGCTGAGGGACATGTCCTTAGTAGATATTTGGCGCGAGCTGAACCCCAAAACACGGGACTACACCTTTTACTCAAATCCCCACAATTCGTTCTGCAGGATTGATCATATTATGGTTCCCCAGAGGGCCATCCCTATGGTTGGCAGGAGCCAGATTCTGGTTACACCCTGGTCTGATCATGCTCCAGTAGCAATGCAGTTCACCGCGTCCCCCCCAACGCCCAAACCCTTTAAGTGGAAAATTAATGACTCGCTGTTGGCGCATAAAGACTCACAGGAGCAAATTTTGCAATTTATTAAAAACTACTTTGCAGAAAACGCTGACACAGCTACTGCGGTGAGCGTGTGGGAGGCCCACAAGGCGGTCATAAGGGGTAGCCTGATCTCTCTAGCCGCATCCATCAAAAAGCATAGAACCAAAAAAATAGCCCGTCTGACAGCCAGCCTAGAACGGCTACAGAGGGACTGGAAAGCAAATCCCACCAGGGCAATTAAGAAAAAAGTAGACGAGGTTAGCATACAACTAAACTTGGCGTTGGATGAGATAGCTGAAAAGAAGCTCAGGTGGGGTAAGCAGAGGATGTACGCCAGGGCCAACAAATCTGACACTCCTCTGGCAAATAAGTTGCGATATTCCGGGCCGAAACCACCCCCGATCGCACTTAAGACCCCTGAAGGGACACTCACAGCCAATCCCCTTAAGATCGTCAATATTTTTAGGGGGCTACTAAGCAAAGTTTACAAGGCGCCACAAACGTTCCCTCAGGACTTAGCGACCACATTTTTCGATTTAATCCCGCTCCCCAGAATGCCTGATGTCTATAAAGATCGCATGGATTCGGACATCACTGTCCCGGAGGTACTAAAGGCGATCAAAGGCTTCAAGGTATCTAGGGCACCGGGGGCCTGATGGCTTCACTGCCTTATATTACAAAAAATATGTGGCCGAATTAGCCCTACATCTAATTAAAATGTTCAATTCCCTTAGGGGGGACAGTGCACTTAATCAGACCTCTTTAGCAGCGTTTATAAGCGTGATCCCTAAGCCAGATAAGGACCACTCTAACCCACAGAATTACAGGCCCATTTCGCTTCTCAATGTTGATCTTAAAATCCTAGGGAAGGTCCTAGTCACCAGAATTAATGGGTTCTTGGGGACCCTGGTGGGCAGGGACCAGGTCGGGTTTGTTCCCAATAGACAGGCCTCGGACAACATTCGCAGGTTACTTCACCTGATCGAGTTAGTCCAGCGAAGAGGGATTCATAGCTTTCTCCTGTCGCTGGATATGCAGAAAGCTTTTGATTCCATATCATGGGACTACATGACTTATGCTCTTCAAAGATGGGGTTTTGGAGATAATTTCCTTGGGTGGATACGATCTATATACTCTTCCCCTTCTGCAAGGCTACAATACGGGGGTTATCTCTCAGAATCGTTCCCGATTGGCAGGGGCACGCGTCAGGGATGCCCGCTTTCCCCGGTGTTGTTTGTGCTGGCCTTGGAACCGCTGGCGATTGCCATCCGGGCAAATCCGGATATCAAGGGGGTGGAATTGGCTGGGTACCATCACAAAGCATGCCTATTTGCTGACGATATCCTATTGATCCTCTCGCAACCACATACCTCCCTACCTAATGTACCCAAGCTCTTGGAGGACTTCTCTAAGATCTCGGGACTTAAGGCTAATAAGGAGAAGTCGCTGGGGCTCAACCTGAATATCTCCACCCAGGATTTGGGAATTCTTCAGTCTAATTTCCCCTTTCGCTGGGCTCCAGAGGCACTCTCGTACCTGGGGATCAACATCACACCCCATTACCATACGCTATATCGGGCAAATTACCCCCCCCTTTTCCGAACCCTGAAATCCTTGTTGGACTCATGGCAGGGACATGCAATCTCGTGGATCGGGAGGATAAACTCAGTTAAAATGACACTGCTACCCAAAATGCTGTATTATTTCAGGGCAATCCCGGTGCATGTCCCCTCACACCAGATAAAGAGTATGCAAAACAGTATTATGAAGTTTATATGGGGAAGCACTAGGCCAAGGGTGGCAAGGACCACTATGTTCAGACATCGGAGGGAGGGGGGTCTGGGAGTCCCATGTATAAACAGGTACTATCAGGCAGCGCAGATAGCTCAACTCCATAACCTGCACCTTACGACGGAAATCCCCCTTTGGGTATCTTTGGAGGCCCCTGCGTGCGACCCCACTCCAATCGACAGCCTAATATGGATCCCACCACAATTTAGACCCCATATAGAGAGCCCAATTTTGCGTCACTCCCTTCGAGTGTGGGATGGAACAAAATACTCTGGGGGCCTGATCTCGCTACACCTCCCGGTAATGAGATTGGTCAAGAACTCGTGGTTCCCTCCGGGAAATGAGAACCCAGAAGCGTTTGCGTGGTGGGAGCGGGTAGGCATCAGTAGAGTGCACCATCTAGTGGATGGGGAGAGAATGACCTCCTGGCCCGCATTGACAGTGAAGGTAAATGCTCCAGTGACTGAACAGTACAGATACCTTCAGATTCACCACTGGCTCACTCCCTTACTCAAAAATAAAACCCCAGGAGCAGATGCCACTGCATTTGAGGGGCTTGCCTGCGGGGGACCCCCACGCCTGGCCTTATATCCATGCTCTATGCCCATCTCACAGCGCTGCCTCTTCACTCGAAGCACGGGTACATGATTAAATGGGAGACAGACTTAAATCTAGTAAGGGATAGAAAGGGCTGGACGGAAATCTGGGATGGGATCAACAAATGTTCCATAAATATAACCACGCAGGAGGCAGCGTATAAAATGCTCACAAGATGGTACCTAGTACCATCACGCATAGCTAAGGCGGTCCCTGGATACCTGGCGTCCTACTTCAGGGGCTGTCCCGTAAAAGGCTCGGTCATGCACATCTGGTGGGAGTGTCCGAAGGTTAGTAGGTTCTGGTCAAGGGTCTTTGGTTTGCTATACACCCTTTTGCATACTAACGTGCGCAGGGACCCTTGGGTGGCATTGCTGCATGTAAAACCGGATGGCATTACCAAATCCCAACACGCCCTACTGACCCAGGTCATGTTGGACGCAAAACTGACGATTGCCAGTTCCTGGAAGAAGGCCAGCGTTCCGTTCCAGGTGGTAAAGGAGCAGCTGAACGGGATCTTCATCAATGAAAAATTGACCAGCATTTTAAAGGATTTGCACATAAAATTCATGAAAGTTTGGGGCCCGTGGGTGGAATACTCGTTCCCAGATATAGGGAACGCCCTGCTGCGGTGAGGGATGGCTCTAGCCTTCTCCGGCCTTGGATCCCTCCTCTTTCCCCCCTTCTCTTTCCTCCTTTCCCCTCTCTTCCCTTCCTTCTCTCCCTCGCCCCTACTCCCGGCCCGTACACCCCCCCTCCCCCTCAACTTAGGGGGGGGGGGCGGTGATGCGCTAGGTCTGGGACTGGAGGGGACGGGGCTTACCCCCCGACCCCCTGGTCCGTGACATGACCATCATGCAACAGACAGCGACAATCCGATCCCTTGTATGACAGCACTTGACAAGGGCCAATAGTGTTGATAGTTGTAGTTACGCTGGTGTTAATAATTGTAAGAAGATAAGTGTGATTGGAAATTTTCAAAGAACAATATTTGTACCTCAAGTCTTTTTCAGCAACACTTTATTATACTGTACAATCCAGTTGTTATAACAAAATTACAATAAAAAGATTGAAACATAAAGTAAGTTGCCCTCCTAAAAACAGCATGTACAGCACATGTGCCCAACATGTGGCCCCCAGAGCCATCTGATGTGGACCTGCTGTGGGGAAAGTGGGAGGGGATAAATAGAACTGCTGTGTAAAGGTAGTTAAATTGTGACACAGTAAGGATAGACAGTTGCACATGATATATCACGAGTGATATAGGAGGGGCGCATCGGCAAATAAAGGTCACATTGGCACCGGAATTGCCGATTTTTGGCGAATACATGGTAGAAAGGTTGAAAGTACCTAACGGTACTAGGAGACTATTGCTAATCATCTCAGCGATAGCAAGGAAAACTATACTACAGTCCTGGATATCCCCAGTTCCGCCTCAATTCAGGGTATTCTTAGAAAAGTTACAGCTGTTTTTTAAATTTGATTGGACAGATACGGCATCACACAAAGAATCCAAAGTAGAAATTTCTACTTTAACACTTTGGAAAGTTTCATTAACACTTTGACCCCAGAGATTAGAATCAAGATCTGGGATACATTTAGAGTGGTACTTGACACGACTGTTAACAGGAGATCCTCCGGTAGGCAAGTGACCGAGACTGGGGTGCCTTCCCAGTCCCTCACCAGGGTAATTAATATTGGAGGTGGAGAATGAGCTGGGCGGAGCCATGATTCAGTGGGGAAGCCTCCAGGATTGAAAAGTAGGGGAAGCAGGGTTAAGTGGAGCAATAAAAAAGTGTTTTAAAAAAAAAAAAAGGTCACATTGGTTGTACGACACCACACCTGGGTGAAATTTTTGGCAGAATAATATGGTCAAATAGTTTTTCTTTAATAATTGTATGCTTAGCATTGTGGGGAGCTTAGACGGGCCTAATATTGGGAGCATGATTAGGATGTGGGACTGATGGGGGAGGGGAAAAATTTAGAACCTATTCATTATGGCCCCTGACCTGGGTCCAAATTATTTAAGCGTCCCATGCTCATCAAAATGTTGAGCACCCCTGATATACAGTATATGAACCTCCTAATGTGTGTCTGAATTCATTTTTTACAAATGTCCCCAGTAAATTTCCATAAATGTTTTGACAATGCCCAGTAAATGCCCAAGCATTGCCCAGTAAAGGCCCAAATTGCTCCGGATACACAGAAGCTTCTAGCTGTCTCATAAATGTTTGATTATTTGGTTAATTCCTCTCAGAGGAACTCAAAATGTAATGTCCTAAGTTCACATATATTATAGTGAATTTTATTGCCACGTGGGGGGCGGGGTCACTAAAATATGAACTCATTGCCTTGCATGTTGTCACCTTCATAGCTGGCTGGTATTCACTAGTTTAGTAAAGTTTAGTAAACTCTTCACATAAATCATGCTCATCTGAAAAAGTATGAAACAGAGGTCACCAGTGTGCCGTGGTCGGGTTTGGGCACAGCAGGACCTTATTTCAGAACCCCGGAGGTTTTATACTACTAGACTAGGACAGAAACATGAGACAAAAGGTATTTGCTTTTTGTGTCATCGTCCTTTTACTCTTTTTCCCTATCAAGTAGAAGCCCAGTCTCTGTTACCGCGCCGCCCTTCCTTCCTCCCCTTGCACTCAGATAGGACAAGGGGGTTACAAAAAATAAACACATTACCTCACCAGGAATCCAGCACGGTTTCTCCCAGCATTTCGGGGACCTGGGCACAGCCATCTTGGAGAAGAATGCAGGTCTGTAACCCAACCCATTGCAGCAGTGCGTGTGTACTGGTCATTCACTCAAGTCCAACTGTCACTTTCACAGGTCTACCAATGCCATTCAGAGCCCTGCCCTTCCCTCGGCCGCAACCAGGGGTGCAATGCAGGGATCAGGTGAGTTGTTTTATGATTTTAACACCTAAATTGGGTTTAGCACAGGGGAGAAAGGCTGGTGGGTTACAAAAAGCTTGGAGATCCTCTTTAAAGTGGATTCCTGGTCCAATCGATTGCCTCCCCCCGGGGCATCCAAAATCGGTATGCTCCGCTGTGTGAAACCAACCCCCAGGGTGCCCCATAAACTTACCATGCTTCCCGGTCCAATGGTGCATGTGCTCCCTCTAGCAGGGCTCGTGTCCATGCCAGGCATTTGTTAATGGCCAGCGCGGGCCCGCTCCCTGTTAGAGGGTAGAGGGGGATGCTGCCGCCAGCGTGTTTGGAGCCGCTGGCCTTAGATGAAGGCTTAGACAATGCAACATCAGCGGCTCTGAGCGTGCTGACTGGACGAGCGGCTGCACATGTGCCGTAGGACCAGAGAGAGGTGAGTTGTGCTCTGCAATCTGCAATCCCCAATAGTCAAAATCCTGGGTTTTGGTCCACCTTAAGTGTTGAGAGTTTTCCGCTATGGCGTATTAACTAAAGCGAGAAGAGCTATTCCCATTTTATTAAAGTCCCTGTCCAGGCACACACCAACTTCTGCCTACCTTATTCCTCATGGGAACAATGTAAAATGAGTATCTCAGTATCTCTGATTATATGTAAATACCTTATGTAGTATAAGGGACAGCTGTGGGACCACTGCGACTTGTTATGCTAGCTTACGCTGAGAGCACCAATGGACAGAGTGGCTATTAGACCACTTTTTTGCATGGCACTGGAGGTATGCAATTGAAAGGAGCACAAAGTTTGGAGCCCTGCTACGGCTTCTACCCGGCACGGCAGGATATAGAGAAGAGACACATGAGACAGGCACTAAATAAGCTGCTTGCTGCTTTATTGCCATTTGGTTTACAGTCCCTTTAAATTCACGTTGAAGTGGACTAAAAGTGATTTGGGATGCCCCACAGTTTGTAATCCCCAGAGTCCCCTGTAAAACCTACCTTCCCCCTGATCCAATGACGCACGCGTGGGCCGTGGCCAACTTGAGCTATACCTCAAGCTGGATGTGCGTGAGGAGGTCGCCACCGCCGTGCTCCACCCCGCTCCATTCGGCACATGCACCGTAGGAGCGGGGAAAAGTGAGTTTTACTGGTTGACGTGGGAGTTTCACACAGTGGAGTGGCCCCGGGGGCAAAGACCAAAACCAGGATAGTCGAAATCCCAGGTTTTGATCCACTTTATGGCATAAACTAACTTACCAGTAAGTGTGTGGAAAAATGCATAAAGAGCATACAAAATTAAATTAAACATTTTTAATGCGGGATTTCAACAGATGAGGAATTAGATCCTTAGTGGCTGACTTTATTCAGTTATTAAGATATATTTCATAACTGGGTATCCCGGAAAAATGTTACACTTTGTGCTAGCAGTAATAATTAGAGGCACAACAATGCACTTATGTTTTCTATGATATATGTAAAGCTCACAGTGTGCATACATCACATCGCTGTTGCCACAATCATTGTTTCTCATTTTTTCTCTGCATCTCCAATGCTCTAATACTTTTACAAATAACTTAGGAACTTTTGAAAACGCATTGAAGTTTGGGACAGTGCAACATGTCGCCTGGGAAAATAGGACAACAATTGGGCTTGCCTTTAAGTATAACTTATAAGTAAATTAGAAACTTTATACATCCGAGATTTAAAAAAAAAATAAGATTTTGTTTTTAAGACTAAAAAAGTGAATGGCAATTTTCTCTCCTAAAAAGTTGCACACTTTTTTCGACCCTATGTTTCTCAATAGTAAGATGGAAAACACTTTAGGGAAAGCAAGCAATGCAATAAGGTTATTGCCTAGACTAATGGAAAACATGATTGAGGGAGAAGTGAGAATAAATAATCCACAATTACTCAAGGCCAGCTGTGGGGTAATTGAGAGGGGCAGAGCTCTGGAGACACCTGCTGATGGCTATTAGAAACACATCAAATGAAAAATGAAACACAGTGCCATCAGCAGTTAGGGCAGGGAAACAGCAGTTCCCCAGCATCATGGAATCATGGAATTCGGCTGACACTTATACTTCATACCAGGGGTGCGCAACCTTTTTAATGAGAGCTACAATTAGCAGTGAGATATGTCATGCAGGGATGGATGGAATGGCATGTGCAGCGTCAAGGAAAATGATTGTATTTAAGCCACTCCCTTGGCCACGCCAAATTTCCCACGCATTGACACCGATTCCCAATCAGCGGGTCGGCCGCTGGGGAGGGGGGTAAGGGTGGTGTAGATTGGAGGCTAGGGAGGGTAGGTGGGAATGCGAGTGGGAGATGCGGGTAAGTATGGGGTTATGTGTCGCGCCAACAGCCTGAGAGTAGCAGCACACACAGAGATGTACCTCACAAATTGGCTGCTGATTCTCTGTTCAGCTTCAGTGGTTCTTTCTCTCAGGTTTTGCAGGTCCTGTCTTATTAAAAATACATTGCTCTGAACGGACTCAACCCTGTCTTGCAGTCACTGATTGCCTCCATGAGCAGGGTCAGGTGAAGCAGATACAGTATGTTTCTCCCCATTACCTCTGTTTTTGTCCCTCTTTGGTAGTGGAGTTCCCTTTGTTAAATCCTTAGTGAGTTGGGGGGTGTCAGAGGGGCAGTGCTGAGCCCTGCGCGGTGGGGGGGTTCTCTGGCAGAGGCTGGGCATATTTGGCCAGTTTGTCAGCTGCCATAGTGGGTAGAGGAGGCCCCATCTTTACCATGTCGCCCCAAGTGCTGCAAATAGTTTGACCACTAAACTTAGCTTTAGCCACTAAATATAGTTTTCCTTCCACAGGATCGGGGGGGGATCAACCCAGCAAGTAACTCCCACGGGATCGATCAGGGGGTTTACACAGCAACCAACCGTAACGGGGGGGGGGGGGGGGGTCGGGAGTTCCAGGGCTTCATACTCACTGTCTTCAGTCCTCTGAGCCAGGTGCCAACATGTAGCCTCACTAGCCCAGTCTAGCCCAGCACAACAGAGCCCAGTGCAGCAGAACCCAACCGAGCACAACAGAACCCAGCCAGCAATAAACAGCTCAACAGTACACAGCCCGTCAGAACCCAGCCCAGTCCATTGGTACTCAGCCCAGCAGAACCCAGCCTAGCCCAGAAGAACCCAGCCCAGCTATGCCCAGTCCAGCCCAGCAGAACCCAACCCAGAGATAACCAGCTCTACAGTACACAGCCCGTCAGAACCCAGCCCAGTCCATTGGTACTCAGCCCAGCAGGCCCCAGCCTAGCCCAGAAGAACCCAGCCCAGCTATGCCCAGTCCAGCCCAGCAGAACCCAACCCAGAGATAACCAGCTCTACAGTACACAGCCCATCAGAACTCAGCCCAGTCCATCGGTACTCAGCCCAGCAGAACCCAGCCTAGCCCAGAAGAACCCAGCCCAGCTATACCCAGTCCAGCCCAGCAGAACCCAACCCAGCGATAACCAGCTCTACAGTACACAGCCCATCAGAACCCTGTCCAGCCCATCAGAACCCAGCCCATCTATACCCAATCTATCCCAACAGAACCCAGCTGGAGGTTGCTGCCTGGGGCACACCCCGTCCAGAAGAACTTTCGCTCTGTTCTTTCCGAATAAAGTCCCACACAGTCAGTCATCAGCCTGGCGTTCATAACTGGGCCCTGTCCCTTTTGATGGCGTCACCTGACACTATTAGGCATAGTGGGACAATCAACGAACAACGGGACAAGCCTCAGCAATCTGGGACTGTTCTGGCCAAATCAGGGCACTTGGGAGGTAAGCGGCTGGGAGCCTTATTGGACAGGAAGTAACCAAAGCTCCCTCCAAAGATAAAAAATTAAGAATGCACATGGGCCCCTCATTCACAAAAAATAATAAGCAGACTGCATACAGATTCCACTCCAGCAGAAGACCCCACCACCACCAGCCCCAAAATGTAATATGCAGAGTGCATGTGGATTCTCCAGCCCGAAAAGCAAAGTGAATAAGATTTCAACAACCCCCTACACTTAAATTGCAATTTACTCCATTCGTTCGATCCAGTACAGTGCTGTCGGGCCGCAACACCCGTCTCAGACACATGCCCCCAGAATTCAGTCACAGTGACAAAACCACGACCACTCCATTCACGTGCCACTGTAAAAGTAAACTTAGAGTAGCTGGGAGAATATCCATGGAAACTTGTGGGAAAGATAGTGGAGTGGGGGGTGTTAGAAGCAGCAGTGCACCGATGTGGAGGAGTCCATTTATTCACAGGTTCTGGATGGGGTGAACTGTGTTCTGTGGCCCTAAAGCATCCTGGCCCAACAGGAAATCTACCAGCCTTGCCTATGGCTGGTCCATCCCTGGTGGTGGATGTATGGTGGCCATACGCCTTGTTTTGGAACAACAATGAACTTGGAAATTCTGTTGAGAATATCCCCAATTTGACCCATAGCTATTGTTTTGTAATGTTACTCCACACCTGGTAAATCCTGGTAAATATAACACTTTTCACTTTGAAGCCAAATGTTGCTGAAACAAAGATGACGAAGAAGGATCAGTCATCAATGGGACTGACATAACTGACTGGCCAGCTAACACCTGAGCGGGAATTCCATGACTGGTCTCTGGGGAGAGCAGATGTATATTCTGAATTCATTTAGCGGCCCACAGAACAATGCACTGTTCTTTTTATTTTATAATTTCTTTCCATTCATCAGGTGCATCCTGTTATCCAATCTTATGCTGGATTTTACACATAATTAATTGCAGCCTTATTTCACTAAGATTAACAACTGTGCTGTGATCTTTGCTTCTGAAAGTGCAGTCATAATTTCACATATTCTCCCGAACAGAACATCTGTTTAATGGACAGGAGATATCAACTGGTAATAATACAGTCATGTATTGTCTTATTTTTATATTTCTCTTGATAAAAATGTTTAGATGAAGGTTTTGTTAAAAAAAAAGTGCCAGTTATGGTGAACTGGAAAGAATAGAAATTACAATGTGCATATATGGCCATTGTATGCTTGCATACATGCATTTAAAGCAGAACAAAAGCCAACATGCCCTCCAGAGGTATCCGGAATTGGGATGCATCGCTGTTTGGGGGGTCAAAGGGGGCGCCCTGCTGCCTTGCATGGCTTCCAGACAATCTGACAGAATCCTTTGCCACTCCACTGCATCACTGATCATTTTTAAAGAAAGCCACTGGGCAGAATTCCAAAGGTCTATGTCGCCACCATGTAATCCACAAGAATCCTCTGCCACTCCTTCTGAGAAACCTAGGGACGATGATGGATTCATGGTCTGACCTTCCCATCTCCTCAAACTTAATGTCCCCTCACTCCCCTCTGTTAAACCTGTGAGGTAACCCACTTTTTCCACTGGGACTCCACAGCAGGGCCTCCTTCGCCCAATGGATAGCTTCAGGAATTTCCAAGGTGCATCACCTAATGGACAACAAAGGCGTCCAAACATTTGAGGATCTGAGACAGAGACACCAGCTCCCGCCCTCCAAATGATTTCGATACATGAAGTTGTGTCACTGGCTCAGACCTACACTGGTCCGAGCCTCTTCTTACAGGAAATGGTCTAGATTTAAATCTTCGTGCGGCAAACAGCCGAATAGGCTGGGGCTGATCTCTCTGTTATACACATCCCTAAATTACTTCCCGAGGCATCTAGACCACAGATACGTCCAGGAATGGGAGAAAGACCTTGGGTTGGCTGGAGAGTAGGAGTGGATTGGGGTATGGGGGGCAACGTCGGCCTGCTCAATCAATTCCCTCACAGTGGAATTGGCCTATAAGGTGCTATTCCCCTGCACCAGATAGGCTAAATAAGATCTACCCGGCATACCTCGGGCATTGCTTCAGTGGGTGCACTGAGACGGGGGACGTACTCCACATATGGTGGAAATGCCCAATGGTTACCCAACTTTAGCAACAGGTCTTCAGGATTATAGGGAGAATCATGGGAACTACACCCTGGCGAGACCCATGTGCGGCACTACTGCTGCACAAGGCACTAGAGTTTACTTACAAACAGAACAAACTTTTTATATTCATCATGATGACCAACAAACAGTCCATTGCAAAAGCTTGGAATTTGTCTTCATCTCAGAGGTAAAAGCCAGAATAAATGGGTTCTTCATAAACGAAAAGCTTACCAGCATACCAAACGATAAGCATAACCTTTTTCTAACTGTCTCTCTTCACTGGCATTGAACTAACACGAGTCTTAAAGGAGCCACAGCACTCAACCCTGTTAGCTTGCAGGCCAGCCTATAATCTGTCTCTAAACTTGGTTAAAAACAGAGGACTCGGTCACACACATCTGCAGAAGTATGCTTAAGCTGCACCACTACGCCAAAGTGCCTCTGTGGGGTGCAGTCCTAACTCTAATCTCTGAGAGCCCATCTGGGACATACAGTGCAATAGATAAATTGGGAGCAGGCTTACCTGAGGTTGCCCTAAACCTCTCAAGTGCAAGCCATGGGGTGGAAGGGTCAAAGAGTGGTGCAGCTTAAGCATACTTCTGCAGATGTGTGTGACCGAATCCTCTGTTTTTAACCAAGTTTAGAGACAGATTATAGGCTGGCCTGCAAGCTAACAGAGTTGAGTGCTGTGGCTCCTTTAAGACTTTTGTATACTAATTGCCCTGCTAACGTGCACCTCCCAGGTTAGTTATAAAATGGTCTGAGCGGCTGCCACCCCCCCTTTGTTTCTTTTGAATTTGTGCAAGCACATGGTGTGTGGGGTCTAGGCTGTATTGCAAGGTCTTTGACCCTTCCACCCCATGGCTTGCACTTGAGAGGTTTAGGGCAACCTCAGGTAAGGTATTGCTGTTGTGAAAACTCAATAAAAAGATTGATACAGATAAAAGAAAGTCATAGAGAGCAGCTCAATGTACAAGAAATACAACACAGCAGAAAAATGTATAGAGAGACTACACATAGATATGTAACACCGCCATCTACTGTCATAAATTTAAACTGCATTAACCTAGCAATATAGATGCAGATCACGTACTAAACTAAGCTGTACGCTGTTACACAGTATCTCCAACAATTCCCTTCCCCCACTCGCATTCTACCTTTGCTGTGCGTGGCCACGCCTGCTGTATCTAAATGGCTGGCGTGGCCGCGCACAGCAGAAGGATGCGAGTGATACTGATTGCATGTGCGGCCGAGATTACATTCTTCAGCTTCTTCAGTTGCACATTGATATGCGCGGCCAGAGAAGCCGATTGGAAGAGAGCGGTGCCTGCGGCATGGGCTCATAGAAAGGTAAGGATGACAGGCGAATGAAGGGTTTTCACACAGCAGGGTATCCCAAATGATGATGCCCCAGGGGGACTGACCATAACCCAGGCTAGTGAAATCCCAGGTTTTGGTCCCCTTTAAAGACCTGGCTCTGCCACCTCTCACGTACAGCTCATCACATTTCTTTTAGTAAGTCACACTGCATTAAAAGAAAAGAGACTTACGTAGCCAAGGAAAGGCAGTGCTGCATAAACTGAATCTTAAACTCAACATGGAACATGGAATTCTGCCTTATATTTTATTATTATTTATGTTTTTCTTATGACATAAATCCTACAACAGCACAAAACATGTATTGTAAGCAAAGCACTAAGCCTCTATATTTCTATCTGTGTAAAACTCTCTATTGATTAAGGTCTGGACAGCAAATCTGAATTTCACGCGTGTCATGTGATGTGCAAGATGGAAAAATTATAATGATAAAAGCTTCAATTACTTTAACCTTCAAAGAGATGATTTGCCTACTTCCCATATTCCTATCAAGTTACTGCACAATTTATTGAATTTCTCATCTCCAGAATTATGATATATTTATAGCTTTCAACAAAACACCCAGAAATAGCTGTGCCTCTGGCTTCATCTATGTAATTATCAGCCCCTATTGATAGATGTTTTGTTACCACTCTTGTTGACAGTTCTGCATAGGTTTGGATTAATGACTATTGATTTCTAGAGCCTCTCCCTCACAGGCTTGACAACATTATTCTAATGGGTGACAC
Organism: Gastrophryne carolinensis; assembly: GCA_027917425.1. Taxonomy (NCBI): domain Eukaryota; kingdom Metazoa; phylum Chordata; class Amphibia; order Anura; family Microhylidae; genus Gastrophryne; species Gastrophryne carolinensis. The sequence continues at coordinate 165,265,964 of CM051234.1, forward strand.
AGGGAGATTATTATAAGTGTATTGTCCGCATACAGTCAAGTAATATATGACTGTTTTGCTATTTACACATATTTCTGCAAAATGTTTCATTTAGTTTTGGTTGGCTCGACAGCTTATATTTCTTTTGCTGTCTGTAGTGCCTGAACACAGGGCCGGATCCAGATTTATGTGGGCCCTTGAGCGGCATGGTCTCAGTGGTGAAGAGTCGCATCACATCACCGAGGGACGTCCCAAATCTGGATGCCCCCTAAGGATCATGATATTTGGACCAAAACTCTAGTTTTGGTCTACTTTGAAGCGCACCAAACCCCTTTAAACCTTAAAGTCTAAACAAACCTAGATTCTCCTGAGTTTGGATACCCCCATGTGTGACCCCTCTCCCCCCTTTGTTCATTACTTTCCACTGGTGAATGCACTGTGGGATCATCAGTTTGAGTTAACGGCCAAACCAGGGGGGTTCTTTCACAAACAGGGGCATCCCAAATTGAGATGCCCCTGTAAAGCGGACCAAAACCCAGGGGTGGAATTGCTTCCATAGTGGGTATGCCAGCGATCCCAGGGGGTTTCACACAGTAGGGTATCACATATTGGGATGCTCCAGGGATAGGAAATCAGCTGGGGTGAGCAACTTAAAAGCAGAACAAAACCCAGCACTTTCTCCCCTGGAATCTAATCAAGATGCCCCGTTGTGTGGAGCCCCAGTCCGCCACCGGACAAGCGCTGTGGCACACCCTAAAGGCCGACCCTGTCAGTGGGCCCCCCGGCAGCTGCCCCGCCTTGACGGGTGCTGACGCCGGCCCTGCCTGAACAGGATGGTCATCTAACACAAAGTCATGGATGTCAGGGATTAGAGGGGTCTACTGGTACAGGAACCCCAATTGCATTCATTTCCTTTGTGGAAAGAAAACCAGAACATGCAGCTAAAGCTGCCTAATAGGGCTACAAAGAAAAAGAAAAACAACTTCTCCAAAATAGGCAGCGGGGGAATCCCTGCCGCCATACACCTTACTGTGCAACCGCCGGTCTGACAAGCCTGGTAAGCTGTTTATGGCTGCTGTTCCCTGGTTTATGGAGCATCACTGCACAGCAGGGAATCACAATCCTGGTTGTTTCCCTGTCGCATAATTAGGAGGACGTTCAGTCATTTTTTCACTGGACCTAATCTTAAAGTGGACCAATAGTCAAAAATAACTTAAACCAGACCAACACAACAAACAGTGATCATATGCACCCCTCCCCAGGGCAATTTAGATTATTAGATTGCACAAACAAATGCATTTACCCATTTCTAACTCTTGCTGTGGTAAATTTTAAAAACAAAATTGAAGCTCATGCATTTGCAGGCCGCAGGCTCCTGCAAGTGCTGCTGGGCTTCCTGTTACTGTGCATTGTCAGTTATGTCAGTTGAATCCAGGCAGCAGCATGACTGAGATGCTGGGAGAGGAAGCTCCAAAATTGCCACTACCTTTCTTTTCCAACTGTGCCAGGCTGTTGGTCCGGTTTAAATGTTTTAAAGGAGCACTATAGCGAAATTCTGTAATATTAGAAATCTATATAAACAACACCGGCTAATTAGAGGAGGAGCCACCTATACAACTTAACTGAATACAACTCCTGGTTTATTCTCTCATGGTAGGATTAAAATCCAGGGGTCACAGGTTTAGTCTATCAGGGGTTACACAGGTTTAGTCTATCAGGGGTGACAGAGCCTGTCACCCCTGATTTCCTCTTCCTTCCATTAAAATAAAAAAACAAGCCTGGCTGGATACTTCTTGATGCCGGGTGTATAAGTGACCTCTTCTCCCCCCATCCTGCATATTTATATGGATTTTTATAATTGGATCATTTTTCGCGATAGATGCTTTAAACAATTGATACAGCAATATTAAGGCCCTTACTCATCAAGCGATAGCGCCAGGTAGTGTCTGACGAGCGCCAGGTAGCGGCAGCTAACGGCGACTACCGACTCAAGTACGCCCGGCGGCGGTCACAATGACGCATTTATCAAGAAATGAGGCTAGCGCCGGCGAGAGCGACGGCTAGCGCGGCATTCATCATGAAGCCGCCTGGACCGAACAGCGCCGCTGCAAATTCCCTCACAGCGCCAGCTATGAGCTGTCGCTCCCTGGCGATGTCCAATGCATTTCAATGGAGCAATCTATAATTATTCCTAATTAATTGTTTTTTTTTTTTTTTTTTTTTTAATGTCAAAAAATCGGAGACCACTTCTGCAATGTTAGGATTTATTTTTAAGTCAAAAAAAAATTAAAAAAAAATATGTGCAGAATTGATCTAACAGGTCTGAGATTAATGTATTCATATTACAAAATGATTCTAAAAACATGTATAATGTTACATTCAAAAAACATGGTTGTTTAGGGGTTAAAAACTAGTTAATACACATCGCTGCCAGCGCTCTGGGGTTTAAACAAGGAATGGACAGCAACAGCACATTCGGAGCGTGATTTGTTGATGAATATGAAGCTAGCCGTTCGCTCTGGCCATTCGTTGTCAGGCGCTCACATACAACGCTGGACCTGTGAAACAGCGACCCCCCAGCCCGTATTCAACATTACCGCACACCGACTGAGTCGCTGTCATCAAGCTAACGCCGGCCAAGCACAGCGAATACTGGCTGGCGCTGAAAAAATCACGCTACAGTCGCTCATCTGTCGCTACCTGGCGCTATTAATGAATCGGCCTCTAAGTCTAGGCCAGTGTAGCTGTGATGGAGCAACTCAGTGTGCAGCTAACCACTAACACAGTAAAAACCCAGGGAAGGCTAATTCATCTGAAGTACCAAGCCCAGGTAAGGGGATCAGAACCTCAAAATGCTACAATAAATCCTCCTAAACTTTTTGGTTACATGGACTCCCAAAACAACCAGGGGTGCTAGATGCTAGAGCTAGAGCAACAATGATCTACGAAGAATTGTCCCCACACAAATACCCTCCACCTCTCAAAAAACCCTCCCTCAAAAAATCCACCCTCCCAGAAAAATTCTACCGAAGACATAAATCAAGCAACGTTGCTGACAAAGAATAAAAATGCAGTAGAGGTACCTCCATACCCACTCATGCACTGGACTCATAAAACTCCCGGTTCCTCTTTTTTATATATATTTTTTTGGGGGGGGCACAGGATCTCTGGGCAGTTTGGGATTATTTTTGAATGCAATTCCCATTTTCTTGGGATTCCCTGAGCCTAAAAAATAAAAAAGGGGATTACAACAGGTGCTGTGTGCCTGGAATCTTGTTTTTGAGCGCCCCTGTGAGCACTATGTATTTCTATAATCAATCTTGTCAACTTGTGGAGCTCCCGGCTGGCTTTAGGAGTTGCTAGCGCATAGGCATATACAAGAAAACACTGCCTTGCTGAAGCCTGTGTTGCGGTACGGGTGCTGACAAGCGTCTCGGACAAGGCACTCAGGTGTCGCCCACACCTTTTTGAATAAATTACCCTCTAGGTCTACTGGTCACAGATAAGGGTGGCTATGACCACTCTTAAAGCAGGAAAGTGTTACTGTACTGTAGGGCTAGATCATATCTACCAACTTTTCAGGGTGGGAAAGAGGGACATTTGTTAAATTAGGCTCTAATTTATTAATGGATAGGAGCTAAATTATAACAGTTAAAACAATATAAACACTTTAAATAGACAAATTGCAGCAGATCTGCATGTTACACCTCAAATGGGGGCAAAGGAGAACAACAAGGGCCACAATGGGGGGCACAGGCTCAAAACAGGGACAGTCCCTCCAAATCAAGGACACTTGGGAGGTATGCTAGATTAATGTAGAAAGGCTGGGTATGGGCATCCAAACCATAATGCCAAGTCTATAGCATTGCAGGGCCAGAATTGAAGAGGCTTTAGTCTTAAAGAAGTAAATAACTAGGCACACACGGAGAGCTTTGAAATACTTCATGGTCATGGCACACTGTCAACAGAGTATTCCAGCACAGCCTGGCTGTCCCTAAAGCAGAGCGGCCCACCGGGAATTCCCAACACTCCTGATGGCCAGTTCACCCCTGCTTGTATACCAGAGCAATCAGGAATAAAATCCATTTGCCTCTGTGGTATACCTCTCTAATGAGGTAACTGGAACACAGATATTCACCAAATTAGATTTGGAGGGTGATTATAACTGCACATTAGACAGGCGGATCGGTGAAAGACCACTTTTAATGCTAAAAATGGCCATTATTTATAAATACTCTACCTTGTAATGTGTTTTGGTCCTTGTAATGAGAGCGAGCCAGCTGATGCATGTCTAGAAACTACATTTATGAGAGTTTAACTACAGTAGATGGCACTCCGAGCCTGAACATCAGGGTTGTATTACAAAGATTTAGGGGGTAGCACTATATGCTGAACTCAAAAACGTTTCCTTGGGTTGTATTATTTCTTAACATAATTTTTTTTGCACTTTTAGATTACATAGGTGCAAAAATTGTGTGAAATTTAGAAAAAATGCACCTAAAAATGAACAGGTGTAAAATGTGCAGCAATGTACTGACACTTTATTAAATTTGTCTCTCTGGTCCTCTGGTCCAGCGTAGGGCCGCATTCTCCTCTCTCTTTCTCTGGGCCGCAGTGGGTTCTCATTTATTGGGCAGCAGAGAGGGCCCTCTACAGCAGTGATGGTTCTGTCATACAGTCTTCAGAGCAAGAACATAAAGCCTACGACATTTAGAGATTTCCTCTAGTATTAGTGACACTAGGGAATTCCCGAAAAGCCCTGCCACACAGACCCTGTGCTATTTTAATGGGTAGGGAAGCACAGCATGCTTGCCTATACTATCTGCCTGATTACCCATATCCCCAATGGTCAAGGACAGTAGAAAGAGCCCAGTGACCATTGGCATGGGCTCAGTATTCTTCCAGGGGTGCCCTGGCACTTGTGGGAGAGCTGGTTGGCTCTTTCTAATGCCCCTTTTCCATGAACAGAAAAATTAACTGTTCATTGAGCGAGCGAACAATCATGTGACGACGAGTCATCAGGCGACTTGCTTTGGGACACAGGCAATTTGTCAGATCCTAATTAAGATCTAATTCATGGTATTTGTATGATCCTCTTTGCAGTCAATTTCTGTTTGCCGACAGTAACACAACCAATGAGAAATTTTATGTCAGCGAAAATAATATGATGCTCGACCAATGAACATTCACAGTCTCATTGATCACAGCAGGCATTTACTGCTCATACTTTAGTGATTCTTTAGTCACAAATCGTTCTGTGGAGATGAGCCATCAGTTTAGCAATCTAGCAATCCCCAGGTTTTGGTCCTGTGATTTTTTCACTTAAATCTACGGTTGTGCTGGATGAAATGATGATGCTGGTATCAGAGAATTGTTAGTTGGAAGAGCAGACTAATTACATCCTATGTAACCTGAAATTCTAAAGCTGCATTTCAATAAAAGTTGAAAAAATTCTCATTGTAGTAAAAAAATCAATTCAGTCAAGACTCTAAACTAGCAAGATAAATTGGTATAAAAAAAGACCACAGCCCTTCTATCCCATATTGTTTGATCTGAGGCCCTGACTCCAGGGCCGTATGAGTTCCACTTCTTGGGGCATCACGATTTGGGATGCCCCACTGTGTGAACCCCCCTCCCCGATCGGCAGTTTCACTCACCTTCTCCTGGAGCTTTCACCGTGTCTGTGCGCTCCTGCCGCATCCCCGCTCAAGTCTAGCCGCGTGGCCACTTGGCCTTTCTGAATGGGCAGCTCAGGCACGCCATGACTGCAAGGTGGACGGGGGATGCGCTGGAGGCACCAATCGGCTCCCTACTGATTGACTAGGGCGACTATGAAAAGGGGGCGACCTGGGTGAGGGTACACAAAACGGGCCATCCCAATTCAAGATTGCCGCTGCACAGAGGAACAACACACGGGAAAGTGAAATTCTGTTGGTGGGGTGCAGGGGGCATCTCAGTTGCAGATTCCCCCTGTTCATACCCCCCACTGCAAGCCTGATTTTTACAGCCCCCACACTTGCTCCTTTTTCCTGATCTCTGATCCAATGTAAATACCTTATGTATTCTAAGCGAAGCCACTTTTTTCACTTTAATTTCTGATTCATGGCTGAGCTGAAGGGCATTTTATGCCACAGCTTTAGGATTCTTAAGCATATACTCCTGTGGTCAGAGTCAGCTGCAGGATCACTGTGGTTTGCCAGGCTTGCTCAAACTAAGAGCACCAAGAGACAGAGTGGCTGTTGGACTATTTTTTTTTGCATGGTCCTGGAGGAAATTCAAAGTAGAGCAACTGTTAGATCCCTCCTATAGCTTCTGCTCTGCTTTGCAGGAAATGGAGGGCAGGCACATGGGACAGGCAACAGGTGAGCTGCTTGTTGCCTTATTGCTGTTGGGTTTAAAGTATTTTTAAAGCCTTTGATATTTGTTCTCATGACCTTCAAATCCTAAAATAGTTCTGTAGTGTGGGTTATTGTGGGCCACTTTAGCAAGATAAGGCATTACATCCTGTTGCCAAAGCACATGACAGCCCAGTAACTTGCATGTTTTCATGGACCAAGTCTAGATAGAAGTTTGCTCTCATTTTATAATGTCCATATTCCTTTGCATATCACTGGGCAAAAATGCACTTGACAAAATGTATGATAGTCTGATCTGACAAATCTGACACCCAAAGTGCATATAAGTCTTTTAAATATCAAATATGTGTTTTTAAATATGACTGAATAGACCTAGACCTAGATATTCTCAGCTTATAAAATAAGAGTACAAACTTCTGACAAAGCCGATAGCTCTCAGAGGATGGGGCACACCCAATCTTATGGTACACTACAAAACGTATCTCGATTTTTAAAATGGATTCATATTGATCAAGATTTAAGATGGCCACAATTGGAAATGTTCCCATTCAATCACAAAGATCTAGCCTTCCCAAACTATCATATTATAGCTACAGTATCTCATCAACACCCCTTTGTCAATCCTCAATTAAAAACATTCAGACAATATAATAGAAACCTGACCTCACCTTATCCTGACATTTTAAGTTCTATGAATCCTTTTACATCTCTCATGAGATCGTTACCAGAGTCAGCTGCAAACGCCAACCCAAGAGTGGATCATATTTTAGACAAATGGGCTCAAACAATTCAATAGTTTTTCAAGGAAAAAACCCAGCCAATATGTTGAAGCTCTACCAAGTTAATAGCTTTTTAAAAACACTCACACTTCCCCCTGCTCCCTTTTTCCAACTAAATTCTTTTTTGAAAACCTCCCTAGCTGGCTTCGAACTCTGTCTGGTATATCAGATCCTCTTAGCAGAACCGCCACTTGGCACTACGAAAATGGGAAAAAATCTTCCAATCATATTTAATTATTCAATCTTCCTCCTTAAAAAACTTCTTCCATAAGTATATCACCCGTTTTTACTTCACAACAGATTATAATAATAAATCTCCTCTGTTGGTGGTGCAAGAAGAGGGCAACCGTAACTTGTGGTGGCAATGAGATTTTTCCCAAAGTTTATGTGAAAATATAATTGCTGGCCTACAAAATCTTGATATTTTAATTCAAAGAAGTAGACATTTGATACTGTTAAATATAACTGAGGACAACTGAACACAAACCCATCATATATCCTAATCTGGACCAGAAAAAAAATCCACCAGCGCTGGGGCAAATCCTCAATATTTTATGACATTTTGGCTCACCACCGCTCTGAACATACTACAAATGGAGGCGACTTTAACTCCAAACAAATCATTTTCAACTGCCCTTCTGCAAATGACCAATAAAATAAAATTAAATCAATCTCTTTTAGGTCCAGTTAATCTAAAGGGGAAAATAGAATGCAGAGAATTTTAACAGGGAGGATAAAATAGAGATGGAGGCGAGGGGGGGGGGGAGAAGGTAGGGGAAAGGGAAAAAAGATTTTGCATTTCTTTCACCCCGATGATGACACCGAACAATACCGTCTGACTTATTCACCCCTCGTGAATTGCAGAAATAGTTATTAAATTCAGAGGGAAAAAAAAAAGATATTCTCAATTTGATCCTCACCAGCTGTCACAGGTGCGCCACTTGTTTGGTACCCTGATTTCCAAGGTAGGGCTCTGTGGTCATGCCCTATAAGGGGAATACATGACACAATATAGCTGGAATGTGTCTGTGGTGGATCTCGTAAATGTAATTATGAGTGGCCACAGGGTTCCGTCAGGCTGTACTGAAATGTGGGAATTCAAATATCTTTGATGTCTGTAGTATTATTCTATGGTAGCCAGTGTCCTGTGTGTGTGGTCTCTGGGCAATGGAATGGGGAATGCTCACATTTATAGAACATATAATTGTGCCTAAAACAACTAGTCATGTGTATATTTAATAGCAGATACAATATAAGACATATGCTGCGTAGAACATTCTTATTTCTATGTTTTTCATGGATCCTGTTCAATGTACACACATTACATTTAAAAATATAATTATTCTTAAAAAATGAAAGAAATAAGTAAACTTGCTCCCTCCTTCTCACCTTGTAATGCAGCCAAATGGTGGTGGGCAGCCCATAATATGAGGTCCTTGTGCTAGTAAAAGGCATTTAGTCCCACTAACTTATTTTTCAATGAAGTGATGATTAATTTCCACAATAGCAGATCATACACAACAAATAGAAAACAGAATGGACTCTTTCCCACTGTATACAAAACCATATGCCTGGAGTTGGGCTTTAAAGTGATGAAGAAGGCAAAAGCAATTGTTACCACATTGTGTTGGGCTACGTTTGGCACTGTCCTAAACTGTTTTCCGTTTTTTTAAATTGAAGAAGAAATGGCCAAGATATCAAGGTTTACAGTTTCACTTTTATCTTTTGAAATATTTGGGCGTGGCCCTTGGCTTTGTGATGCCACATAATAATCAGCATTATGGGCAGAGGTCTGTAAAACAGGCATTCTCATCACCCTGGCTGTTCTCCCTCTCTCCCAGTGTCCACAGCATGATGATGTGGAGCTTTAGACCAGCAGCTTAGCCCTATGATTGGTGGTCTATGGCAAAGGAATTCAGTGGGTTTGCCTTGTTTCTACTTTTAGGAGCAGCTGCGTTCTGACAGGAAGGGTGTCGAGCTGCTGAATGACAGTTTATGCACTTTGTCTACAGAGTCCCTTCAAGGATGGGCTGAAAAACTGCTATTCTGTTCAGTTGCCTATAGAGGGGGTTATTGCAGTAGTTTGGAAATGTTGAGAATATCCATATTTTTGTTATGTCATGTAAGAGGAAGGGACTGACGTAAAAAAGGTTTTTATGATGAGGACCACAGGAGATGATTAGACTGTATTTCAACATAATCAACAGTAATTGATATGTTGTGCAGGAAGAGACGTGCTGGGCAGAGGCGGTGAGATAAATTGTGTGTTTTGATTTTGTCTTCTAACCTTTTCAGTAACACCTCTGGGGAATAAAAAAGTGACGATGTTGCCCTACTAATTAATTTATTTGTACCATTTCCTGAAGATAAAACATAAAACCTGGCCATATTTCCTTCCTCTTTACCAGCGCCATCCAGTTATTGTGCCTGGCCAGGACATAAATATCGGATGCTGGTTTCGCCATCACTGACCTCACTTCCAGATATTTATAGATGTGGAATGTAAACTTGTAGAAATTGTGAGTGTGTCTCTTGATTGCTTCTGATTACTTTACACACATGTATCCCACATGGAACTGGCAGGCAGGATAGCAACAGCCAAGTAACAGATTCCTGTGATGAGCTTTGTTTAAAAAAAACTGCTGATGTCTGCTTTGGTTTAGGGGGCACCGGAGATTCACTTAGGAAAGAGAACGGGAATTTTACAGAGAGGATTCCAAGGACCTATTTTAACTGTAAGCTGGGCATCCTGTTTTAACCCTTCTAACTATCCTGCCTTTTCCCTCGGACTGTTTAAAAAAAAAAAAAAATATATATATATATATATATTTCCTATCATTATAGTATTTTTTTCAGGCTAATGGGCAAGGTGAGTACTGAGAGTGAGTAGCTAAAGGATAAACACAGGTTTGGGCAACTGTGAAGCCCTAAGCCTAAAAACATGATGGAACCCAACAGGAAACCCAGTGTGGAAACCAGGAAACTAAGACCAACCATTGTCTTAACTGGAGTCCCCTGCAAGGGTGGACAGATTGGGCTACAGCCTGCAGGTCCTGATATGTTAGGATGCTAGCCTGGGTTTCAATTTACCTTAGGGAGCTGGATCAGGTGAGTAGTATAATCAATCCAATGGTGGATAAAGCCTGGTCAGAGCACAGGAGATCTTAGGAAACTGGTAATAGATTTGATACCAGGATTACAAGATAGTAGGGTGCACAAGATACTCAGATGGCTGAAGATTATGGCAAACTAAGAATTTATAGGATGAGAGGAATCACTAAAGATAATCAGCACATGCAGAATAAATCCTAGTGGAAGTCCAGTGTCTGGGAACACCCCGCCCTCCCCTGCCATTCTCTCCTGGTGCTGAGGCAGGGCAGTGGGTTATAAATAAATAAAACCCTACCTCACCCAAATCTTGCATTATTCTCCCATGGCCCTATGCGCTATGTACATGCTCTGGTCTGCCCATTCAGGTTGCCTGTGAAATGCTGCCGATAGTAATTTGGTCTTTGCAGAGCCTGCAGCGTTTTGGAGGGTGCTGCAATGGTGAGTCCACTTTATTGTGTGGAGAACGCTATTGCAAACGCCCTTCGCATGCTGAATGCCAGCTATCGCTATCGCAATCGCAATCTCTGGAGCCAGATTAAAATGGATGTCCGGTTTGTTCGTAACAAACAACAAAAAATATGCCTTAGCTTGCTCAAGATTCAGCACGGTCCCTGGCACACAGGCAGCAACCACACAGAGGGTGAACAAAGTGGGGGATGCAATAGTAAGTCCACTCTATTGTGTGGAAATCGCTATCGCAAATGCCCTGCACGCGCTGAACGCCAGCTATCGCAATCACTATCTGTGGAGCCAGATTACAATGGATGTTCATAACAAACAACAAAAAATATGCCTTACTTTGCTCAGGATTCAGCACGGTCCCTGGCACACAGGCAGCAACCACACAGAGGGTGCACAAATTGGGGGATGCTGCTCAGTGCAGCCTCTCCAATATGGCTGCATCCAACAGTAGAATCGCTAAAATATATATATTTTTAAAGATTCCTTTTAAAGTAGACTTTCTCTTTACGTCTGTGAATGGTGAAACAAGCCAAGGTCAGAGTCAGGCAGCATCGATTCATAGGTTACAAGAGAGGCTAAAGTCATATCCAGGTGGCCAACTAGTAAAACCATATAAAACCTAGACTAGTCGTCATTCCACTCTAGACTAGTCAGTCCAGGGGTTATCCAAAGCCGAGGAGAAGAAGCTGAGCCAAGAAACTGAGGATAGCACGATCACGGGTCACAGAATCCAGAAGCAGGAATATCCAAACATAAACCAGCACTTTCTGGTTCCTGGTGACCTCCTTGTTTAGAAATCTCTATTTTTCTAATACATAAAAGTGAATTTTATTTATTGTTTTTTTTATTCTAGTAAAAAAAAGGCAGGAAAAATGCATTTAAAAAAATCACCATGACAGCGATAGACAAATATAGCGCTTTTGATGCGTTGGTGATGCGTTTGTGTTGCGTTTGCTTCACGTTTTTGTAAACAGGAGGTATATAGTAAATTCTATGGTAATGCAAATGCAATGCAGCGCAACGCAGGTACAGTGCGATATACATGCATTGTCCTTGCATTGCCATAGACTTCTATTGACCAGTGCTGTTAATACGTTGCACTGAAAAAGGTGTCTGCAATGCTTTTTTGATGCGTTGCGTAATGCAGGGCAAATGTGTGAACTATCCCATCTAGAATTATGTGCAGTGTTTTCTCTGTGTTGTAACTATGTTGCAATACAGTGCAGAGAGGTGTGAACAGAGCATTAAACTTTGATAACCTCATAACTGAATCCTAGTACTGAAGTTTCTTTCTGTAATATTGTGACCAAATATATTCCTGGAAAAAGATTTCATTTAAAATTTTGATCGGTCATATAAAATGAAATACATCAATATTTAAATTTCATATGATTTTGCAATTCATTTTATGAATCTACAAAAATTGTTTTTGCTTTCATGTCTCTTATGCACCAGCTAATAGGATTGCAGGTCCCCATAGGAGAGTAGATTCACAGTGCTGTAAAGTCAAGCTGTGAGTGGAGAACAAACTATTATTCCAAGATTATAAATAACAGAGAGACCCAGATGTATGCCCAAAATAATATTACAAGAAAAACAACCATATTCTGCATTCCAGGCTTATGAAGCTCGACATTTAACTGCTAAGCACAATAAAACCTGATGGAACAAGTCCTGCAGATGATTAAAACAATTAACAAATCATCACACATAATTACATATACTAGCATGAAATTAACAGATACAAAGTGCCAGAAACAAAGAAAAAAAATTAAAATGTAACCAGTGTCGATATGTAACAATGCTGATATATTTTTCCCTCCCTATTGAGTCACTCAGCCCAGGGATAATAATTACTTTTGCAGCACCAATGCTGGCTAAGTTCTGGTAGCACCATTTTTTAATGAGCTAAAAATCCTTGACCAACCCACCAAATTTGCGAAGGGAACATTGATGTCTCTCTCAAACATTACCCTAGACCAGGGGTTCACAACCAGTGGTACACATACCATTGGTGGTATGAAAATCCTGATCAGGTGGTTTGCCCAAAATTTACCCAGGTCTGATATGCTTCATAAGTTCAAAACTGCTTCAAAAATGTATGTGCATTTGTGTGCATTTCATGTGCTTTAAATGGTTGTTTTATGTATTTTAAACATTGATTTGAGGTGAATGAAAACCAATAGGTATCACTCAGTACAGCTTGCAGTCAGTGGGGGCATCCTTCAGTACAGCCAGTGGGGGTATGCCTCAAAACAGCCAGTGGAGGCATCCTTCAGTACAGCCAGTGGGGGGCATCCCTCAGAACAGCTTACAGTCAGTGGGGGCATCCCTCAGGACAGCCAGTGGGGACGTGCCTCAAAAAAGCCAGTGGGGGCACCCCTCAGTACAGCCAGTGGCTGCATCCCTCAGTACAACCAGTGGGGCATCCCTCATTACAGCCAGTGAGGGGCATCCCTCAGTAGAGCCAGCGGGGGCATCCCTCAGTACAGACAGTGGGAGCATCCCTTAGTACAGCCAGTGGGGGCATCCCTCAGTACAGCGATTGGGGGCATCCTTTAGTACAGACAGTGGGACATCCCTCATTACAGCCAGGGATGCCCTCATTATCCCTCATTACAGCCAGGGATACAGTCAGGAACTTTGCAAAATAACAGGTTCCATCACCTTTTCTGAAGTTTTGCCAGTATGTAATCAGGGAAAAAAGGCACTCAACATCGCCAAGTTCAATTTGTGGTTAGGTCAGTGGTGTGAAGACAAAGGCTTTGGATGTATTAGTCATGATGTTAGAAGGTGGTCGAACAATGAGTTGTTTAAGAGGGATGGCTTGCATCCTTCACAGAAAGGCACAGAAGAACTTGGAGTGGAACTCAGAGCATTTTTTGATTTAAACTAGAGGAAGGGGACAGAGATGTAACTTGTAAGGGTGATTTCTGTCTCCTACCATTTAGGATGAAGCAGGACATTGAAGCAGGAAGCCCGGTCAGTGGTAGGCTAGAGGTGGAAAAGATCAAGGACACACTAAAACACAATACCAACAACATCCACATGATGTGTACCAATGCTCGCAGCTTGGGCAACATATCCAGAGATGAATTGGATCTTGTTGCAATAACAGAGACTTGGTTCAAGAATCACAATGACTGGGAGATAGCCATACCCGGTTACACATTGTACAGAAAAGACAGATTGGATAGAAAGGGCGGTGGAGTAGCCATTTATGTCAAGACTACACTTCAATCAACAATAATTCAGCATACACATAATGAACTAGAAACTCTCTGGGTTACCATGCAGACTAAGGAGGGAGCTGTGGTCAGAATTGGTGTGATATATAGGCCCCCTGGACAATCTGAGGATCTAGATAACCTGTTAATAGATGAAATCAGTGGAATGGCAGAGAAGGGGGACATTGTCATTACAGGTGACTTGCCTGATGTGGACTGGAATATCCCAAGTGCATCGACATGCAAGAGCAGGACTATATTAGAGGCACTTAATGGAGTGTCTCTAAAACAACTTGTGACATTGCCAACTAGAGGAGATAACATTCTGGACTTAGTTCTGACCAATGGGGATCTGGTGTCCGAGGTCAGGGTTGAAGAAAATCTGGGTTCCAGTGACCATCAATGCTTATGGTTCAGAATAAAAACAGACATTGTGCAATCACACACCAGAACCAAAGTGCTAGACTTTAGGAAGACAAACTTCAAGGAAATGGTGCAGTATGTAGAAAGAAAATTAGGTGAGTGGAACAGAGTAGCAGAAGTGAGTGCCCAGTGGTCAGTATTAAAAATGGCCATCTTAAAGGCAACTAAGCAATATGTGAAACAAACTAGCAAGAATAAAAGGAAGAAGAAACCATTATGGTTTACTAGGGAAGTCGGCACTATCATAAAAGATAAAAAGTCTGCCAATAAGAAGTATAAAGTAAGTGGAAGTGTAGCTGACAGAGAGGCATATAAAATTATACAGAGGGAAGCAAAACTAATTATAAGGACTGCTAAAGGGCAAAAGGAGGAAGAAATGGCCAAATCTATGAAGAGGGGAGATAAAACCTTTTTCCGATATATTGGTGACAGAAAGAAGAAAAACAATGCAGTCTCAAAAATTAGAAATAGGGAAAATAAATATATTGATGGAGATAAGGCTGTGGCTGACCATCTGAATAGCTACTTTTGTTCTGTATTTTCAGATAGTAGCAGGCATGGCCATAGCACAGCATCCCGCTGGGAGGGCACAGCTCCGGAGTTTCTGGAGGCTGATGTCCTATCCAAGCTGGCACATCTAAAGGTAAGTAAGGCGATGGGTCCAGATGGAATCCACCCCAGAGTTCTAAGGGAACTTAGGTTTGTGATTGCAGCCCGTCTGACTGATTTACTTAACCATTCCCTTTCAACTGGTGAGGTTCCAGATGATTGGAGAATGGCCAGTGTCGTACCAATCCATAAAAAGGGGAGTGTCACGCTCTGGGTACTACAACAATCCACTTAGATAACTCCAGCCCTCTCGGTAAGACCTCAACCCCCAATCTCCGCAGCCAGCTTCACCTATAGGAGCCCCCGCTTGCCGGGACGCAGAACACGCCTGCCCGGGATCGGTTGCCCCCAGGACTTCAATGGCTCAAAGATTGGAGTCTTACTGTTCAGAGGCCTGGAGAACCCGTGGCTGGAAGTGGTATTGAGTAACCCAATCGCTGAGCAATTGACGGAAGTCCAAGAACAGGCTGGAGGTCGGCAACGGGAGGTCCGAGATGGCAGCAGTACAAGGAGGTAGGCAGTTCGTGGTCTAGGTTCGGAACGAAGGTCGGCAACAGGAACACAGATCGGGGATGGTCAAAAACAGGCGAAGGTCGGCAACAGGAACACAGATCGGGGATGGTCAAAAACAGGCGAAGGTCGGCAACAGGAACACAGATCGGGGATGGTCAAAAACAGGCGAAGGTCGGCAACAGTAATATCAACGATTCACAGGAGGCTAGTACAGACTAGGATCAAGGCGCTATAACAGGCAATGGGCCAATGAAGGGGAATCAGCTTTATAGGGACAGGCAAGACTGGGACGGGATGATGATTGGTGCAACTGTGAAAACTAAGCTGGTTGGTCCAATTAAACCCAGAGGGCATGAGTACCAACCACCTCTAAGTGGGCTATTGGCCCACTCTGGGAACCCTGGGCTGATTGGCCCCTTTAATTTTTCCTTCGGCGGGCGCGCAGAAAGCAGCGCCGCCGGAGGGTATGAGAGACCTGTGCTCGCGCCCGCACAGCAGAGCCGGGGTCGCGAGCAGGGGGCATGGCCGAGCGGTGCACTGCCCGAACAGACGCCGCGGGAGCCGCCGCCGGAGCCGCTGCCCGGCCGAGACGCAAGCCGGAAGCAGCGCGGCTAGCTGCCCGGGGACGCCGTGGGAGCGAGGACGAGGTGAGTGGATTCCTGACATTACCGGTGAGTGGATTCCTGACATTACCCCCCTCTTCACGAGGGGCCTCCGGACCCTCACCCGGCTTCTCCGGATTATCACGGTGGAATTTCCGTACAAGAGCTTTGGCATGAACATCCCTCGCAGCCACCCAGCATCTTTCTTCTGGACCATAGCCAACCCAGTCCACCAAATATTGTAAAGAATTGCGAATCTTACGAGAATCCAAGATCTTATTTACTTCATACTCGGGCTCATTATCCACAAGAATAGGTGCAGGACCAGTAAGAGGAATATTCTTCACCGGTTTTAACAGTGAAACGTGAAAAGAGTTGGGTATTCTCATAGTTGGCGGGAGTTGAACCTTAAAAGACACATTATTCAACTTTTTGATTATAGGAAAAGGGCCAATGAATTTTGGACCCAACTTACAAGAAGGTTGACGGAGTGCAATATTTTTAGTGGAGACCCAAACTAAATCACCTACTTGAAGAGTAGGCTCCCGTGATCTGCGACGATCGGCACATTTTTTATATCTTAAACTAGTAGTCTTAAGAATTTCCTGAACATGTGTCCAGATATTCTTCCGTTTTTGAAGCCACTCCTCCAACGCCGGCAAGTTGGAGGGTGACCCTGAAAGGGAAGAAGCTCTAGGATTTTTCCCTAAATTACAATAAAAAGGTGATATCTTGGTACTCTCACTTGGCGCGTTATTGTAAGCAAATTCGGCGAAATCAATAAAATCTGCCCATTGTTCTTGGGCATCAGAGACATAACACCTTAAGTACTGTTCCAAAGTTTGATTAGTTCTTTCCGTCTGCCCATTGGACTGGGGATGGTAAGCAGACGAAAGAGAGATCTGTATACCCAACCGCGAACAGAAATGTTTCCAAAAACGTGAAGTAAATTGGACACCCCGATCAGAGACTATATTGGACGGAATACCATGAATACGAAAAATATGTGAAGTAAATAGTCGAGAAAGCTCTGGTGCAGAAGGAAGCTTGGCCAAAGGAACGAAATGTGCCATCTTACTGAAACGATCTACGACCACCCAAATAACGGTATTCCCGTGTGATAAAGGCAAATCTACAATAAAATCCATAGAAATATGAGTCCATGGTTCAGCAGGGATTTCAAGAGGAACCATACCGCCACTGGGAGCCTTGTGAACCCCTTTACTTCGAGCACAGACAGCACAAGCGTCGATAAAAGCAGTAATATCGCGTCTCATGGTTGGCCACCACACATGGCGACGGGCCAGCATAAACGTTTTTCGGTTACCCACATGACCAGCAGTTTTAGCATCGTGAAATTCGCGAATTACATCTGATCGTAAATGCGGCGGTACAAACTGGCATCCCAAAGGAATATCACTAGGAGATTCATCTTGAAAAGGTGCCAAGGTGTTAGAGAGATCAGGAAGTAACGCCCCGACAACACAACCCATAGGTAAGATCGGATCACCAGTATCACCCCGCTCCTTACATTCACCGAACATGCGAGATAGAGCATCAGCTTTAGTATTTTTTACACCCGGTTTGAAAGTAATAATAAAATTGAAACGCGAGAAGAATAATGCCCAACGTGCCTGACGAGAGTTCAACCTCTTGGCAGAACCAATGTATTCAAGATTTTTGTGATCGGTGTATACAGTTATAGGATGTAATGAACCCTCCAACCAGTGTCGCCATTCATCAAATGCCAGTTTAATAGCTAATAGTTCCCTATTGCCAACATCATAATTTTGTTCCGCGGTACTGAATTTACGCGAAAAATAAGCGCATGGATGAAGACGTTCAGGGTTACCAGAATATTGCGACAATACTGCACCCACCCCCAGCTCGGAAGCATCTACTTCAACAATGAAGGGTTTTAGAGTATCAGGATGAATTAACACAGGAGCTGAAGTAAAAGCCCGCTTCAAGGTCAGGAAGGCCTCACAGACAGAGGGAGACCAGTTAGCAGTAAAGGCCCCCTTGCGGGTAAGGTTGGTAAGAGGTGCAACAACATGAGAAAAGCCTTTAATGAAACGCCGATAAAAATTAGCAAAACCTAGAAAACGCTGCAATTCTTTTAGAGTCTTTGGTTGAACCCAATCCTGAACCGCCGAAACTTTCCCAACGTCCATCTCTAACCCCTGGTTGGTAATAATATACCCTAAAAAAGGAACTGAGGTGACTTCAAACATGCATTTAGAAAGTTTAGCAAATAAGTTGTTCTCTCTCAATTTTTGTAGTACCAGCTTAACATGGCGTCTGTGCTCCAACAAGGAATTAGAAAAAATGAGAATATCATCCAAGTAGATGACCACAAATTTACCGAGATACTCCCTAAAAATATCATTAACAAAATCTTGAAAGACGGCTGGCGCGTTACAAAGCCCAAAAGGCATAACCAGGTACTCGTAATGACCATCTTTCACATTAAAGGCAGTTTTCCACTCATCCCCCTGCCGGATGCGAATCAGATTGTATGCCCCTCTTAAATCCAGTTTGGAAAAAATTTGGGATCCCGCGACTTGATTGAACAGATCCCCGATCAAAGGTAAGGGGTAACGTTTTTTTACAGTGATCTTATTCAAGGCCCTATAATCTATGCAAGGCCTTAAGCCTCCATCCTTCTTCTCCACAAAAAAGAATCCAGCGCCCGCAGGTGAAGTTGAAGGACGGATAAAACCCTTGCTCAGATTCTCCGAAATGTATTCCCTCATAGCCTGTTCCTCTGGTCGAGTTAAATTATACATTTTCCCTCTAGGAGGGATAGTTCCAGGAAGCAGGTCAATGGGACAATCATAGGGTCTGTGTGGGGGGAGGGTATCGGCAGATCGCTCGGAAAAAACATCTGCCCAATCTGCATAAGGTTGAGGCAATTCCGGGGGCAGCATCAGGACGCTCCTAAGGGCAGTGGAAAAACAATGTGTCTTGCAATAACTACTCCACTTAACTAAGTCCCCAGTCTGCCAATCTAAGATGGGGTTGTGGAGTTTTAACCATGGGTACCCTAGAACTACTGGTGTTTCCGGACAATCAAAAACCAGGAATTCTATGTATTCTGAGTGGGAGGAGCCAACAACCAATTTGAGAGGAGGGGTCTTAGTACAGACCGGTCCTCCCTGGATGGCCTTCCCATTAATGGCCAAAACCTGGAGACCAGCGGAATCCCCAGGATGGAGATCATACTCCGGTCCAGGAAATTGCCCGCAGCTCCACTATCAATAAAAGCAGATACTGCCTGCTTGGACGGACCCCAGCAAAGCTCAGTGGGAATTAACATCTTATTATGATGAGAGTAATTTACCAACTCACCTAGATCAGTACTCTCTTCCAGATCTAGGCGAGTAAGTTTCCCGCCGGGTACCCCTTATTTGGACAGGACCTAGCGAAATGTCCCGGACACCCACAATACAGACAAAGACCCATGGAACGCCTTCGTTGCTTCTCGTCCTAGGAAAGACGAGCTCTACCGATCTGCATGTGTTCCTCCTGTGAGGAAGAGGAAGCGTTTACCGCTAGGGACGCTGACTGGTTGGGGTTCTGAGACGACTTAAAGGGCGTGGTGGTTCTAACCCTTTCCCTGGCTCTTTCCCTAAGTCGCCGATCTATCTTAATGGAGACCTGCATGAGTTGGTCTAGATCGGCTGGTGTAGGGAAATTAACCAAAGCATCCTTGATATTTTCTGAAAGTCCCATACGAAGCTGGCTACACAGGGCGGGGTCATTCCATCTAGATTCCACTGCCCACCGCCGGAACTCAGTACTGTAGTCCTCGGCGGAATTCCGACCCTGCTTTAGGGCTCGGAGCCTGTTTTCAGCCGTGGACTGACGGTCTGGATCGGCATAAAGCACCCCCATAGCCAAAAAGAAAGATGAAACGGAGTGCAAGGCAGGATCCTCAGGCGGCAAACTAAAGGCCCATGATTGTGGGTCTCCTTGTAGGAGAGAAATGATTAGACCCACCCGTTGGGTCTCAGTGCCTGAGGACAAGGGCCGTAACTTAAAATAGAGTTCACAAGAATTCTTGAAATTGGAAAAACCGGCTCGGTCTCCAAAGAATTTCTCCGGTACAGCCGATGCAGGTATCTGTCGCGACTCCTGATTGGCCACTCTCTGGGCGAGCTGGTTGATGGCAGTGGCCATGGCCTGCACCTGCTGCACCAGGTCTTCCATAATTTTTCTGGCCTGTTATAATGTCACGTTCTGGGTACTACAACAATCCACTTAGATAACTCCAGCCCTCTCGGTAAGACCTCAACCCCCAATCTCCGCAGCCAGCTTCACCTATAGGAGCCCCCGCTTGCCGGGACGCAGAACACGCCTGCCCGGGATCGGTTGCCCCCAGGACTTGCTGGGCTCAAAGATTGGAGTCTTACTGTTCAGAGGCCTGGAGAACCCGTGGCTGGAAGTGGTATTGAGTAACCCAATCGCTGAGCGATTGATGGAAGTCCAAGAACAGGCTGGAGGTCGGCAACGGGAGGTCCGAGATGGCAGCAGTACAAGGAGGTAGGCAGTTCGTGGTCTAGGTTCGGAACGAAGGTCGGCAACAGGAACACAGATCGGGGATGGTCAAAAACAGGCGAAGGTCGGCAACAGGAACACAGATCGGGGATGGTCAAAAACAGGCGAAGGTCGGCAACAGGAACACAGATCGGGGATGGTCAAAAACAGGCGAAGGTCGGCAACAGTAATATCAACGATTCACAGGAGGCTAGTACAGACTAGGATCAAGGCGCTATAACAGGCAATGGGCCAATGAAGGGGAATCAGCTTTATAGGGACAGGCAAGACTGGGACGGGATGATGATTGGTGCAACTGTGAAAACTAAGCTGGTTGGTCCAATTAAACCCAGAGGGCGTGAGTACCAACCACCTCTAAGTGGGCTATTGGCCCACTCTGGGAACCCTGGGCTGATTGGCCCCTTTAATTTTTCCTTCAGCGGGCGCGCAGAAAGCAGCGCCGCTGGAGGGTATGAGAGACCTGTGCTCGCGCCCGCGTGCGAGCACGTACAGCAGAGCCGGGGTCGCGAGCAGGGGGCGTGGCCGAGCGGCGCGCTGCCCGAACAGACGCCGCGGGAGCCGCTGCCCGGCCGAGACGCAAGCCGGAAGCAGCGCGGCTAGCTGCCCGGGGACGGCGTGGGAGCGAGGACGAGGTGAGTGGATTCCTGACATTACCGGTGAGTGGATTCCTGACAGGGAGTAGAGAAGAAGCCAGTAATTACAGGCCAGTTAGTTTAACATCTATAGTGGTCAAATTAATGGAAACACTCTTAAAAAAACAGATAATTTCCCATCTAAAAATTAATGACCTATTGGACCCAAAACAGCACGGCTTTACTGAGGGCAGATCATGTCAGACCAATCATTGATTTCTTTGAAAATGTCACTAAAGTGTTAGATGAAGGTGGTGCTGTGGATATCGCCTATCTGGATTTTAGCAAAGCCTTTGACACTGTACCACATAAGGAGCTCATAGATAAGTTATTGAAGGTATGACTCAATCCCTGGATAGTTCAGTGGATTTCCAGTTGGCTGAGGGATCGGTATCAGAGCGTTGTTGTAAATGGTGTGCAATCTGAACAAAGGCGAGTTACAAGTGGTGTGCTGCAAGGCTCTGTCCTGGGCCCCATTCTTTTTAATGTATTTGTAAGTGACATAAGAGAAGGCTTGGTAGGAAAAGTTTGTCTGTTTGCTGATGATACAAAGGTTAGTAATAGGGTGGATATTCCTGGAGGTGTCTGCAACATGGAAAATGATTTAGCTTTACTGGATAGATGGTCAAAACTGTGGAAACTAGAGTTTAATGTCTCTAAATGTAAAATCATGCACTTGGGTAGAAGGAATCCCTGCTCTGAGTACCGTATGGGCAGCACTGTGTTAGCCAGGACCTCGGAGGAGAGAGATTTAGGGGTACTGATTACTGATAGCTGCAAGATTAGTGGACAGTGTAGCCAGGCAGTGGGAAAAGCAAGCAGGATGCTCGGCTGCATAGCTCGAGGCATCACCAGTAGGAAGAGGGAGGTTGTGATGCCGCTGTATAGAGCCCTGGTGAGGCCACAGCTAGAATACTGTGTGCAGTTCTGGAGACCTTACCTGCAAAAAGACATTATTCAAATAGAACGTGTCCAAAGGCGGGCAACGAAAATGGTGGAAGGACTTAAACTTAAAACTTATCAGGAGAGACTTAAAGAACTTAATTTGTACAGTCTGGAGGAAAGAAGGGAGAGGGGGGACATGATTGAGACCTTTAAATATGTGAAATGATTGAATAAGGTTCAGGAGGGAAGTGTTTTTAAGAAGAAACTTAATGATAGAACAAGGGGGCACAACCTGAAGCTAGTCGGAGGGAAGATCAGGAGCAATGTTAGAAAATATTATTTTACAGAAAGAGTAGTAGATGCTTGGAACAAACTTCCAGCAGAGGTAGTTGAAAAATCAACAGTCACTGAATTTAAACATGCCTGGGATAAGCACACATCTATCCTAAGATAAAGAGTACATACAGTATACACATAAGGGCAGACTAGATGGACCGTATCGTCTCCTTCTGCCGTCAGTCTTCTATGTTTCTATTACAGCCAGTGGGGGCATCCCTTAATAAAGACAGTGGGGGCATCCCTCAGTACAGCCAGTGGGGGCATCCCTCAGTACAGACATTAGGGGTATCCCTCAGTACAGCCAGTGGGGGCATCCCTTAGTACAGCGAGTGGGGGCATCCCTTAGTAAAGACATTGGGGGCATCACTCAGTACAGCCAGTGGGCGCATCCCTTAGTACAGACAGTGGGCCATCCCTTATTACAGCCAGTGGGGCATCCCTCATTCCACTCCCTCTTCCAATGCTGGACAATATTAAGGCAGTAGGCGGGTAGGCTAACCGATTCATGCCTGCTTGCTGCTGCTGTTACCCCCCAGCTGCCTCCACACTCACGCTGGTACTTGGTGGTCGGGCGGCTGGTCTGCCCTTCACTGCTGTTCCTGCTGCTCACACACACACGCATATACACTTACCAGAACTTCCTGGTTGTTGCATGCTGGGCGGTGGAAAACAATGGAGGCCACCTGTAGACGCCCATCGCGCAACAACCAGGATGTGCCGGTGAGCATGAGTGTGTGCGTGTCTGTGTGTGTGTTTGTGTGTGAGAGCGGTGGCGGCGATGTTTGTACCTCGCTTTGAACCTCCGCTGCCAGCCCTGACTAGGTCTATCAGTAGATTCCAGGCTCTGTGGGTTGGCTTCAATCCTTAGCAAAGCTCCATCCTGAACTGACACTGATCTGTGACTGCACTCCTTTCCTTTAACAAAAGCTCTATGCTGTTTTATTGGCAGACACAGACCCATCTCTGTAAGTATCGTAGGGGACACTTTAGTCATCCATTCACTGCATCAGCTGGCCCTTTAGTTTTATGAGTAGGACAATAGTGGGATGGGTTACACACTCTGTCTATAGATATTTTTTCTCAAACTTGAGCCGTTCATAAAAAAAAAAAACCCAATAAATGGCATCAAAAATTACTTAACACATATCATAAACAGTAGACTAGGCCAAATCTCTCAAAGAGTACTTTTAAAAAGTATATATACTGTATATATATATATATATATATATATATATATATATATATATACTTAAAAAGCCTATATACTGCAATCAATAAATTGATAAATAGAGCTATTGCTAAAAATATCATATATTTATTGAATATTAATACAGCATTAAAAACATCTTAAACCCAAAATACAGCTGCAACTTGACAGCAGGTAGGTCAAAAATATAAACATATGAGTTATAATCCAGAACTAGTAGTAATACCGATATTTATACTCAGTCATTAACTTAATAGGGTCACATATATATATAATATTTATAGCAAGGCATCTTACCGCAGTGGGTGTAAGATATGGATAACACCAGTGGACTGATGGCAAAGTTGGATATGGGCCAAATCCTGGTGCACTTCGCTGAACCCCAGCTTTAAAAACATTCACAAATGTGAGATATTATCTTCTTGAGTGGGGACATAAGAATAAGATTTTAGCATATGCAGACAACCCTATGTTTTCTTTTGTCCAGCTGGTTCCAAGCCTGCTTGGAAAAGGTAAGTAATATAGCTTCCTTCCCCTTTTAAAACCAACCATCTTCCATGTGTCTGATGGAAATGATTTTGTATTTTAACAGCAGTAAAATGTAACTGCCCCCCCTCCCGAAGACATACACCTCACTGTTGCAAAATGGATTATAGAGGTTGATTAGATAAAGAATAATAAACAAAAATAAAACTCCAAACCTGGATGGTGGTTAATATTTAGGGATTCAACCTTCTTAAAAGCCCTGCTATGAAATGGTTTTGCCTCTCATCTACCTCTACCTCTAAGGATCATCCATAGAAATGTATGGGAGAGCGCCAGGTAGTGAGAGGTAAGACATGACGCTCTGCAAGGCTGAACGCCAGCGCTGTACGCTGAGCCTGGGATAATGATGAATCGTACGCTACATGGCGTTGTCCCAGTCGCTCACCAGATTCGGCTTCATAAATGTGGAATTGCTTGCAGTGTCCGGCGTTCACCTGACTCTACCTGTTGCTACCTGCCGCTTACAAGGCAATCTGTCGCTATCCCTTCATGAATAAGGTCCCAAATTGAGAGCTCCATGGCTGTGTGTTTGGGATCATTGTCTTGCTGAAATGTCCACCCTCGTTTCATCTTCATTATGGTTAATGGCAGCAGCCTTTTATCAAGAATGTCTCAATATATTTGTCCATTCACCGATCCTTCCATGCTGTACCCACCTTCAAACTTCACTGTCGGTATAGTGTTTTGGGGTGCTGCCTTTTGCCAGGACTTATTTCTAACTACTGATAGATTTCATCTGGTGTCATGCCTTTCCCTTGCTTTTGCACCTCTCTTTCTTCATATGTTCAATACTTTTTCCTTTTGTCATTTCTCATTATTACATATAATTTAATGTATGGACATCTATAGTTTGATTTCTTTGCATGTGTGGATTGAATTGGTTGTTAAGTACATCTGGTGAGGATTTCATGTAAATAATATATATATATATATATATATATATATATATATATATATATGTATTTACATATAAAACAGGTGACCTGTTCAGTACTTATTTCACTGGCTGTAAGTATCACACTGTGTCAAAGGTTGCTTACCTTGTGCACTTTTGTATTTTTTATCAATTACTGAACATCTCTGTTTGTTTATATTCCCTTATATTGTATTTCTAATGTACAATTTTAATTCTGGATATGGCGAGCACTTTTGCTAATTACTCTTAAAAGCAATCAAGCTAACACATGGCCTTAAGATTTATTATTGTCACACACATAAAAACAGGGGAATTCAATAGTTGTAAAACACCTTTCCAATTATTTAGACAAATGGACATACTTCCATTAAAAATTAAGCTTTTGTTTATTCATTCCACATAGGCTTTGTTTAATGCATTCAGTTCTACTTGTGATTACCATTGGTGACTTGATTTGAATGCCAACAGAAAATCCTAAACATGCCACTACCCCATTCTCCATAATCTGCTTTTGATAATGTTGACTTCCCCTTCTTCTCGAAATGCTCACCTCTCTAAAACACACAATTGTGTACATTCATGGCTCTCTTTTCACCTTATAGATTGCACATTTATTGTATCCCACGCCAACATGGCTTCCACTCCCTGTCCTCTGACTGTTGGTGTACCACTAGGTTCTGTCTTTGGATCACTACTCTTCTCAGTCTATGGTCTTGATTTACTCAAAGACTAATTTAGCTTCCAACACCACTTCTATGCAAATTACCTTTAAATATATCTCTCAGGCCCAGATCTCACTTTTTCATGTTGTTTTCACACCATCCAATTTTTTTACTGTCTTCAATATAACCATATCTGTCAATGTTTTCACAATCTCTGCTGCAAACCAATTGCAATGTCTTGGTGTTATATTGCCACCTCCTGTCATCTTCAAAAAACATCTCCCCTATTCATCCGTGTCCTCTGGGGTCTACCAGCAAATAGATTGCCACCCTCCAATTTATATTAAACTCTGCTGCTTGTCTCATCCAATCTCGCCTCAGCCAGTGTTGCTCCTCTGTCAGTCTTCCCCCACTGGCTGCCAGCATCTAAAATAATCTAGTTAAAACTTCTAACCTTAAAGTGGACCAAACCCCAGGATTTTGACTATCCAGGGTTTTGGTCCTTGCTGTGTGAAACTCCTCAGGTCGCCCAATCTAAATTGCCTTTTGTGCAATCAGTGCGCCCGAATCCATTCCCATTCCTTCGTCTAAGAGCTTGTCTAAGGTGCATCCTCAGCCGCCTCTGCCGCTACCCTCTAAAGGGGAGCATGCCTGCATCGGCCATTCACAAATGCCTGCCACAGGTATGCGCCCTGCTAAAGGGATAGCGGGGATGCGGCCGCTGCTCGCCATGTGCCTATAGAGCAGGAAAGAATGTGAGTTTCTGGGGACCTAGGGGGTTTCACACAGCAGGGCATTCCAATTCTGGATGCCCCAGTGGGAGGGTATACAATGGCATAGCTGGGGAAAATGACAATTAAAATCACTATAACAGGAATACCAAGCAGCACTGAGGGCAGAAAACAGCCAAACGGTATTGTACGTAGGGTTGAGGAGCAAAATAGATTGAGTTGTTTTGGGGGTTTTGGGCCACTTTAATTTATTTTTCCCTATATCCAGTCCAGGTCGTCCCAGTGATGACATGTGGATATTCCGCCCCTAGGGGGCGCTCGGCTGCAAGATCAAAAGCTGCAGCTCCTCCAAGCCTATAAAGGCAGGTGCCTCTCTATCATTCTCTAGTGTTCATCTTGCAGTCTTGGCTGCAGAAGATCGTTGGATACTCTCTCTCGGATATTGGCAGCAGAGTGGGGCCTCCCAGCCCGTCGGCCACTGCGGGCCCTATTTCCACTGATCCCGTCAGACTAACTACTGCCTCCCAGCCGCTGGCTGCTTCGGGATCGTGGCGGTAGGGTGAACGCCAGAGTCAGGCGTTCGGCAGAGCTAGGCTCTGGGCCACAGACCCTGTTTAAAGGGTAGCCGGCCATAGGCTTATGGTGAGCCTAACGGAGGGGGAACCACTTGCTAGGGCTATAGGGTGCCTGTATGTCCCTCCCTGCCCACAAGCTTTATTGTATGTGTGCTGTGTTTTGACTTTGCACTTGCTCCTTGCTGGCTCAGCTGGCCCCTGGAGCCTTTCATGCTTACCTCCCTCGCGGTTCCTCATGGGCCTTGTGGATTATCCTCCCTCCATCTTGACTCTGTCACATACGCTGTGACGGGGGGGACGGGGGACGCCGCTCGCACGGCGCTGCTGTGGCGTGCAGGCGGCGCGCGGGATACACGCGCTGCACGGAGCTCTTAGTGTGGCCGCAGGCAGGTGGGCGCACTTTTTCTCACCGCCAGAGGGGGCGGAGCCGTGTGCTGACGCGCTCCGCGTCATCACGCCTCAGCCCGCCCCTCGAGGAACGCACTAGAAGCTGCAGGTCTGCGTGTGCTGCTGCGCTCTGTTCCTGTCTGCTCCGCTGCTGCTGCTGCCTGGGATCCCATCTTCTGAGGCCACTGTCGGTGTCGTGAGTCCCTCTTTTGAACGATCATGTGCCTATTATCATGCATCTCGCTGTTTAGGAGTCTGATGGGCCTCTCCCCTTTTTGTCTTTGTCGGACGAGGATGCGTGGCTCTCTGATGATACGGAGAAGTTGCTTACCTCAGTGTTTGAGACACTACACATTGTTCCTCCCAGAGCAGCTAAGAGGAAGCAAGGTCAGTTGTTTAAGCCCGAAAGACAGAGGCAGGTCTTTCCGGAGCAGGCCCATTTTTCTAATATGATTTTCAAGGAATGGGAAAGGCCTAACAAGCTACCGTCGGTGCCTAAGGGCCTGGATAGGCGGTATGCCTTCCCTGAGGTGCTGGTTCGGCTATGGTCTCGCCCTCCCGAAGTGGATCACCCTGTGTCGGGGTTGTCCAACACTACTATTATGCCATCACCTGATACCGCTTCCTTACGTGACCCGGCTCACAAGTGCATGGATCAGCTGGTCTGCCATGCTTTCACCTTTGCTGGTGCCCTGTTTCGCCCTGTGTGTGCCGCGGTGATTGTCTGTCTGGCCATCGGAAATAAGGTGAGACATCTTGTGGATAGAGCTAAGGCTTGCAAGCGGGCGGAGGAGTATAAAGAACTCAGGGCCTGCTTGGAATTCATTGGTTTTGTTGCCTCTGCCATGGACGATTTCGGCCCTGCTTGTTGCCCTCCGCCGCTTGCTCTGGTTGTGGCAATGGTCGGCTGATGCCGCGTCCAAGAAGTCGCTTACGAGTATCTCCTTTGTGGGGCACAGGCTGTTTCGGAAGCGCCTGGATCTTTTGATCAAGAATGGTAGACTCCCTCAGAGACGAAAGCCTGCTCGGTCCTTTCGGAATCCTTCTGCCTATCGTTCCTTTCGAGGAGGAAGAGGCTCTTCTTTCTCAGGTGGCCGCAGAGATACCTGGGGTAGAGGTAGGTCCCGCGGCCAACCCAATCCCGCCTGGGGAGCCAAGTCCAAGCACCCGGCCAAGTCCCCTCAGGTATGAGGGGGCGCCGTCACCCATCCGGGTGGGGGGACTGCTTCTACTGTTTGCTCAGATTTGGAGACGGCACGTCATGGATCGGTGGATTCAGGAGGTAGTGTCCTCCAGTTACAAAATAGAGCTGGCAGTCAGGTCGCCTACAAAATTTCTTTGGTCTTGGATTTCCCACAACCCATTGAAGGCACAGGGTTTGCGAACGGCCGTGCAACACCTCCTGCGGTTAGGTGTGATTTTCCCTGTACCTCATCAGGAGCAGGGTCAAGGTTTTTACTCCAACCTGTTCACGGTTCCCAAGATGGACGGAACGTTAAGACCTATCCTGGACCTGAAGGGTCTCAACAGGTTTGTAAGAGTCAGACATTTCCGCATGGAAACATTATGGTCAGCGGTGAGCTTGCTTCGGCCCGGCAACTTCATGACCACGGTGGACATCAGGGATGCTTATCTGCACATCCCTATTTTCCTGGGGCATCAGAAATTTCGGAGGTTTGCTCTGGAGGACCAGCATTACCAGTTTGTGGCTCCTCTATTCGGGATTTCCTCAGCGTCCACCAAGGTGCTGGCGGGCATCATGGCCATCCTGAAGAACCAGGGCATTCGTGTGCTGCCTTATCTGGATGACTTGTTGATTGCGGCCCAGTCTCTTCAGCAGGCCAAGAGCGATACCGGGACGGTGTTGTCAACCCTAGAGGCCTTCGGCTGGGTAGTCAATTACCCAAGGTCTTTTATCACTCCCTCAACAGTGAGATCATCCCTGGGAATGACAATAGACACTGCTCAGGTAAAGGTCTTTCTGCCACAGCAGAAGGTTTGGGGTCTCCAGACACAGGTGCAGGCCTTGCTGTCCTGTCAGCGGCCGTCGATACGTCTGGGGATGAGATTGGTGGGCCTAATGGTGTCATGCTTCGAGGCAGTGCCCTTCGCCCAATTTCACATGAGACCTCTTCAATTGAACCTGCTGACCGGCTTGAACCGGATGCAGGAGTCGCTGGAACAGGAATTTTCGCTGTCTCCCCTGGCCAGACAGTCCCTCTTGTGGTGGTTGGACTCCAGGAACCTGTTGGTGGGCAAGTCCTTTCTGACTCCCCGTTGGGAGATAGTTACCACGGATGCCAGTCTGACCGGCTGGGGAGGTGTTTGTCAGACTCAGAAGATCCAGGGTCAGTGGGGTCCGCAGGAGAACTGCTTACCCATAAATCTCTTGGAGTTGAGAGCGATCCGGTTGGTGCTTCTTTGCTTGACTCCCCATTTAAGGAGTTTTGCGATCCAGGTTCGCTCGGGAAACATGTCATCTACATCAACCACCAGGGCGGGACTCGGAGCAAGCGAGCCCTCAAGGAGGTGACCC
Source organism: Gastrophryne carolinensis (assembly GCA_027917425.1). NCBI lineage: Eukaryota > Metazoa > Chordata > Amphibia > Anura > Microhylidae > Gastrophryne > Gastrophryne carolinensis. Next base: position 165,296,001 of record CM051234.1, read on the forward strand.
AGATTTTGACTTGGACAGAGGAGAATGCTCCCTGCATCTCGGCGGTCTACATCCTCAGGGTGGAAAACCAGGAGGCAGACTCCTTGAGCAGGAGCGCCTCGCACCTGGGGGAATGGTCTCTCAGCAACAAGACCTTTCACGCTCTGTGTCTCCGCTGGGGTCAGCCGGATGTGGACCTGTTTGCGTCCAGACACAATCACAAGCTCCCAAGGTTCGTCTCCCTCTCAAGAGATCCTCTGGCCATTGCCACAGACGCTCTGGCAATTCCCTGGACGGAGTTCAAGTTCCTTATGCATTCCCTCCGTTTCCCCTCCTGGGCAGAGTGCAACATAGCCAGTAAGGGGTACTGACTATCCTGGTGGCTCCTCGCTGGCCGAGAAGGAGTTGGTTTGCGGACATAGTTCAGATGCCAGTAGATACATCAAGCCCGACGACCCACGGCTTCTCACTCAGGGGTCGCTGCGGCACCCCAATTTACGGACGCTGGCTTTGACGGCCTGGCTATTGAGTCCTCAATCCTGACGGAAAAGGGGGCTGTTGGCCACGGTTGTACATACCATGATTCAGGCACGGAAGAAGTCTTCCTCCATGATATACTACAGAGTTTGGCACGCCTATATTGCTTGGTGCGAGTCCAAGAGTCTCCCTTGCCGCACATTTTCTATTTCTAGGATTCTGGAGTTTTTACAACATGGCTTAGACTTGTGTCTCCAGCTGAGCACCCTCAAGGGCCAGGTCTCAGCCTTAGCCATCTTCTTCCAGAGATCCATTGCCAACCATAGGTTGATCAAGACCTTTTTTCAGGGAGTCACCCATGTCCGGCCACCGCGTAAGTCAGTATTACCGGTGTGGGACTTGAATTTAGTACTGTCTGCTCTTCAGGTCCTCCTTTGAACCTTTGTGCGATGCTGCATTACCTATTTTGACTCTCAAAGTGGTCTTTTTGGTAGCAATCACCTCGGTGCCTCCCTATTTTGAGCGGCATAAGGATAAGGTGGGTTTTCGCTTTAAACCTGATTTTTTGCCTAAGGTTGTTTTCTCCCTTTCATCTTAATGAGCAATGTCTTGCCTTCCTTGTGTCCAGCACCGACTAATTCTAAGGAAAGGACCCTCCATGCCTTGGATGTGGTCAGAACCATTAAGTATTACCTGGTTGCGACTGAATCCTTCAGGAAAACGGATTTGCTCTTCGTCCTAACTGAGGGTTCTAGGAAGGGTTTGCCACCAGCCAAGTCCACTCTCAGTAAGTGGATCAGACAGGCTGTGGTGCAAGCATATTCTGCCAAGGGGAAGGAACCCCCTTTTCGGACCACAGCTCATTCTACCAGAACTATTGGTGCCTCTTGGGCTTTTCAGCACCAGGCATCGGTGGAACAAGTTTGTAAGGCCGCAACTTGGTCTTCTGTTCATACTTTTACAAAGTTTTACAAGGTTGATGTCAGGGCCTCAGATGACGCTGTTTTTTGGCTGAAAAGTGCTTCAGGCAGTAGTGAAATGAACTACATGCTGTTTCGCATTGGGGATCCCGCCCAAATGGACACTGCTTTTGGATGTCCCACATGTCATCACTGGGACGACCTGGACTGGATATAGGGAAAAATACAATTCTGTGAAACTCACCTGTAGAATTGTTTTTGATTATATCCAGTCCAGGTCGTCCCACCCCTCCTTTTTGTTCATTATCTCTTGTTGCCTGTTATGGTGGACGCAAGTACGCCTACCCGGGATCGGTTGCCCCCAGGACTTATTGGCTCAAAGGATGCAAGCTTATATGGAGAGATCTGGAGAACCAATAACTGGAGTGTGAGTGACGGAAGTCCAGAAACAGGCAATAGGTCGATAACAGGAAGGCAGAGATCGTAGCGGCACCAAGGATCAGGCAAGACGTAGTCGGGGTAACTTAGTCGGGGTACAGGCTGAGGTCGGCAACAGGGGTTCAGGATCAAGAGGCGTCAATACAGGCAGAGGTCGGCAACAATGGTTCAGGATCAAGAGGCATCAATACAGGCAGAGGTCGGCAACAGGGATTCAGGATCGAGAATGATCAGTACAATCAAATCGGCAACAGGCTAAACTTCACAGGAATAGAGTACACAAGGTTCTGAGCGCTATCACAGGCAATTGGTGACTGAGAAAGGAAACCCTTTATAAGGACAGACGGGGAGGGAGAGTGTAGGTGATTGGTGCACTTGGGATTCAATCCAGGATTGGTCTGCAGGGCTGAAGAGGGCGAATCCCTCAATTCTCCTAGGGCTCATTGGCCCTTTAACTGATCCTCCAGCGGGCGCGCACAGCACAGCGCCGCCGGAGGGTATAACAAACAGAGGAGGAGGAAGCGGGGGGCGTGGCCGAGCTGAGCGCCGCTCGAGCCGACGCTGCTGGAGCCGCCGCCGCTCGGTGCGGCCGCCGCACACTGACAGCCGCGGCTGGACGCCTGGAGACGGCGCTGGAACGGGGGCCAGGTAAGCGATTCCTGACAGAAGCTATGTGAAGTAACATGGTTTCTTGGCCTCTCGGCCTGTCCTCTTTTTGTTTACTGCTTTTTAACCACTGGAGAATGATAGAGAGTCCCCTGCCTTTATAGGCCGGGAGGAGCTGCAGCTTTTGATCTTGCAGTCGAGCGCCCCCTAGAGGGCGGAATTCCCACATGTCATCACTGGGACGACCTGGACTGGATATAATCAAAAACAATTCTACAGGTAAGTTTCACAGAATTGTATTAATTGAACCACCTGCAGTGACTGTGACTTGAGAGTGTGAGCCAAGTTAGCCAACTTCTAAAATGACTATAGTGTGTCTAAGCATTTTACAACATTTGGAAGACTTTCCACCATGCTCAGTGCTTATTACTTGTGAGCCTTTTGTCTCCACCCCTTATCCTTAGATTGTAGGCTCACACGGGACGGGCTCTTACTCCTTGTGCTCCATTATCTATATTTTTGCATCTTTATCACACCTGACCTATAATACCCTGTGTGTAGTATATTTGTTTTCCACTGGCTGAAATGTTTTCCTTGTAAAACGCCATCGAAGATGATGGCCAGATATTGTGGAGGCCACTAATCTTGAGCAGTTTCTGGGTGGCAGACTTGAGGTAGGGTAAAAAGTCTGCAGACAGGCAACAGCATTGAGATTGCAACAAAGACACAGACTTAAAGTGGACCAACACCCGGGGGGATGTAAGAATAATCTATAAGATTCCCGGGCCGATCAGATCCCTCCCCGCGGGGCATCTGAAATCGGGATTTCCCACGGGGTGAAACCCCCCAGGAAGCCCAGAAACCTTACCTTAACCCTGTTCCAACGGCGCATGCGCGGGCCGCCGCCGCGCCTCGCGCTTCCCTCTAGCAGGGCGCGTACCCGCACCGGCCGTTTGTGAATGGCCGGCACGGGCGCGCTCTCTGTTAGAGGGAAGCGCGAGCCGCGGCCTCCAGCGCTCAGAGCCGCTGTGGTTGGACGCCGCTTGGACACCGATCGGGGTGCCCCACCGAAGTGGACCAAAACCCAGGATAGTCAAAATCCTGGGTGTTGGTCAACTTTAAGAGTGCTGAGAGAGCAGATGCCTAGCAAGGAATATAATAATATAGGATAAAGAGTCTGCAACCTCACAAATGGACAAGGATATAAGGCTGGCTATGTGGCTACAAGGAACACATGGGTAGTCAAACAAGGAACCAGCCAAGGGATGGGGTTAGGCAGGAGCTATGAAGAACACATGAGCTATGAAGAAGAAAATGGAACAATGACGAACACCTAAATGTGGGTGGAGAACACCAAGCAGTCTACACAAGGGAAGAATTGGACAACCACAAAAACTAAATATATTAATACTAGCGCACAGAAAATACATCAGACTTTGAACAAAGACAGAACATCACTGGTTCAAACACTGGCAGTCCTTACATCTGCAACAAGACATGGCTAAAACACATCTTTACAAATTATAAGGCAAATAAAACATTAAACATATGTATTTCCACATTTTTTTCAGAAGCTCTAAAATGATTCCATAAAAAGTTGGGTAAGGAGAAAAAAGTAGGAAAAATAGAGACAGCGTGAAAAGTAGAGATGCAGCATTTCATGGCTTTGAATATAGAACTGGGGATACCATATATAGAATATTTTTTTTATGGAAGGAACTAAACCATTCCTTTTTATGAAGACTATGCTATAAAAAATATTAAAACTGGATAATGTTGAAAATGGATGAGAAAAATGTTGAGCTTGAACTGCTTCATCACAATCCATTCAGGTTTGATTTGACTGCCATGACTTCATTATCAGGATGAACCTTACAAATCTTTTCATTTCTAACTTCACAAATTCTGTTAATTCCAGTGGCATTTAAAATATATTCCTATACCAAAACTGTTAAAATAAATGTCCACGTAAGCACGTCAAAAATGCAAATGATTACGTTGAACTAGCAGCAATGGAGCTTAAGGGTTAAAGCAGAGAAAATGATTTTAGGGCAAGACTCATAAAACTCAATATACACTCAATTGAAATGATTACTCTGATTTTTCCATGATGTGCTATTTTAGACAAGCGTGTTTCCATAAAGTCAGCACATCTGGCTGCAGATAGTACATAGGGATTCTACCTCTTCGACACCTACACAAAGATATTGGGGATTAAAACATAACAGACCTTGATTTTTGGAGAGGCTGACCAAAGAAACATTGGGACGATTTTGGCATGAGCACCTAAATATGTAATCTGTACCATGTGACCACCAGATGGCCAGTCAGTATATACACATTGGATGATACATAATCTAACTAACAGATGTGCATTGTATGAAAGAGTTTACTGTACTGTCCTCCTCCCTAAAACAATCTGAACAGCCTGTGATTTTCATAAAACATAATGTTATAAATATTTACTGAATTAAAGCTTTTACTGGAAAGAAAGTCTTTAAAGGTAAACTTCAGTCACACAAGGTAAGAGCTATATCTCAACATTTGAATTTAGCTCCATAATAATTTTTTTTGGTTATCTGTGACAACATTGCAGGGATTTAATCTAATTAAGGGACATTCATCTAATAACAAATTTGCGCAGGTCAGAGGTAGGGGAGAACGAGGCCAAGATTTTTCTTCCCCCTGGTCATCCCATGACTTCCCCACTGAGCCATGCCCCCGACATGCTTCACAGCTGGAACTACAACTTTGATGGACAGGTCATGGGCAGATATGGCCACTTTTAAAGAGGAGCATCAGACTTTAACTGATCTACACAAAAGTCTTACAAACTCATCCACCCCCACTAACCCCTGGTTTACATTTTGGTTAGTATTACTCACCTATGATGATTGCTTCGATTTCAGCACATCCTTGCCTGGATTTACATCTTTGCGTCTTCTTCCTGGCTCCTGAGCATGCAGAGTGCCCGGCTCACAGTGCGATCACTGTGGCCTGCCAGGCTAGGTCACGGGCACGGGGGTGGCTGTGTGGTCACATTTGGAGTGTGGTCAAAGAGAATTGAAAGGAAAACTTTGGAGACCTGATACAACATCTACAGCACGCTGCAGGAGATGGAGGAAAGACACGTGGGACAGGCTATAGGTGAGCACATTGCCTCCTTATTTATTGAAATTGCCTGGACTGTCATTGTAATACCAGAGTGTAGACGTCCTCTATTAAATCCATAAATTAGTCAATCAAAAGTGTCTTAGTCACTTACATCGCTATACAAAATAAGACATTCGGTGAAATACCCTTTTTTGTCTGTCGATGTATAATGTAACAATACAATAACAATATTATATTTTATGAACTTTTTAAGCATACATATATGTGTACATCCCTGTGCTGCCATTAAGTTGAGTAGAGAGTCTACTTACTTTATGCTAAGTGCATGTGCCTTACTTGGTTACTGCAATTCCTTAGCTCAAGAGAGGGCAAGATTAAATATCCAAACAGCTGGAGGAAAGAAGCTGTTCCTCATTCCCATGCTGGATTTCAGAGAGCAAATACACTTCCCTGAAGGCAACATGAGGAATAAATAGGAGCCACCAGAAATGTGCAGACATGCAATGCATGGACCTTTAAATAAGAAGCTGGTGCGCCAATATGGTGCCAGAAGATAAGCTAAGGTCCTGTCTTGCTGCGCCTCTGTTCCTGGCCTGTTTCTGAGAAACCTTTGACCTTGCTTACACATTGCTGGCTTTATCCTCCTTGCACACTTCTTACTGATGGCCTTTCACCTGAATCTTGGATTGCACTTTCTGCCACCTGCCAGTGACTTCCTGTCAAAAACAACCCCCTTGGCATGCCATCCTCTCCTGGTGTTCAGACAGGATGGGGGTTACAAAGAAAAACAACCTTTACCTCACCTCACTGTCCATCCCCATTCTCCCGTTCAAGTGAGTGGGTGTCAGGTGCGTGCATGGAGCTGGGGGATGCTGCTTTCTGTGTGGTGGCACAGGAAGGCACAGAAAGACACAAATCACATCTCCCGGCTCGTGCCTGTGCGTGCGCCTGCCGCCCATTCACTGAAATGCTGGGGATCCCGCTCTGTGTCTTTATGTGCTGCAGCTGCACAGAATGGGGGAGTAGCACTGGTCCATGGGTTAGGTAAGGGTTTTTTCTTTGTAACGTCCCTCGTCCTGACTTTCCCTTTAACGCTGAACGTGATAGGTAGTTGCTGGGGTAGCCAAAGTCTTCCACTATCATTCTTATGTCTCTTGTCTTAGTCTTGCGTTGCATATACTGTAGTAGACTTTCTGTAGGTTGGATAGGTCAATATTGATGATCCTCTACATTGTGCGCACCAACCTCTAAGAAGCCAGCTTATCCCATGAGCTTTGCTCAAACCAGGTACTTAGAGACTGATTCATCACTAACACCAGGTATTGGTAGACAAGCATCTGTATAGCGGCACTTAAAGCGACCACTAGTAGATGCTGTAAGCGGGTATCAGCCGCTGTAACAGAGCATCTCATTCGCTGTAGTAACCTGGCCCGCATTGATGAATGTGATGTATGTTGGGCACGCTAACACCAGTACAGAACTGCACCAGCTCAGTGTGTCCGACTCTCAGCGATCCACAACATACTTCAAAAAAGGACACAAACACAGCGTCGGCGCTCTAAATCTGGCCACTGTAGCATAGAGCGCCAGACGCTGTGTGATTAAAGTCTGTTTGTGAACACATATACACCAGTAACAAAGCGAAAACACATTGTAACATTGCGAAGACATTGTTTTCACATTGGGACATTAACACTTTAGTGGCAGACCTGTAATGACAATTCTGCACAAAAATATAAAAAGTCAAAAAAATTTATAAAAAATTTTTGTTTGGAGCCAGGAGAGGTCACACAATGATTTGAGCAAAAAACAAACAAAAAAAGTCAAACACGCTGTTTAAACACAAGCAAATGAACGCCCATTGAAATGTATGGGAGAGCGACACTGAGCGAAAGGTAATACCTGGCACTCTGGAAGCTAGAGTGCTGGTGCTATACGCTGAGCCGCCTATAATAATACATGTGACGCTACATGGCGCTGTTAGAGTCGCTCACCAGATTTGCTTTCATAAATGTGGTTTTGCCTGCAGCTCCCGCCGTTCACCAGACGCTGCCTGCCGCTACGATGCACTACCTGCCACTATCCCTTCTTAAATAACCCCCTTAAAGTGGACCAACACCCATGGGTAATCGGCCCGGGAATCTATAAGATTCCCGGGCCGATCAACTCCCTCCCCGCAAGACATCCGAGATCGGGATGTCCCGCGGGGTGAAACCCCCCCAAACACCCCAAACTCCTTACCCCCCCCCCGCTTGTCCGCGGCTTGTCCGTCGGCGCTGGGAGCGGGGAGAGGTGAGTTGTTCGGGGGGTTCGGGGGGGTTTCACACAGCGGGGCACCCCGATCGGGGGTGCCCCACCGAAGTGGACCAAGACCCAGGATAGTCAAAATCCTGGGTGTTGGTCCACTTTAAACTCACTATTAGAAAGTGATGACACATTTCCTTAGAGCATAGGGGGACAATCTGAAGTCCCTTAAATATTAAATAGAATAAATTATCATTAGAAATAGATACTAGCAACCTCTTTCACTACCAGGGTTTTAAAATAATTTAAGCAAACAGAACCCATTCTAAGCAAACAGCAAAATACTACAAATATATAAAAAAAACTATTTTTTTAGGTATATTTAAAAGTCAAGTACCCCACTGAGTACTAAAAACAAACTGTCCATTCCAGGATGGTAAGCAAAATGCATTCAGCATTAAAGCAGAACAAAGCCCCCTTGAATAAAGTAGGATGAACGCCGGCGCTCTACGCTGAGGCTGGGATAATGATGAATCGGACGCTACATGGCGTTGTTCCAGTCGCTCACCAGATTCGGCTTCATAAATGTGTAATTGTTTGCAGTCTCTGGCGTTCACCTGCCACTACCTGGCGCTGTACAGGCACTACCTGGCGCTATCCCTTCATGAATAAGACCATTGGTGTATTGTTCATATGCAGGGACAAAGTAAGTTATACAGTTAAATGTTACTTCCAACTACCCAAAGATGCAAGCAAAAGGAGCAATTGTAAGATAAGGCAGTTCAAAACAAAAAATAAGACAAACTAATACAATAAACCAAATGCAAGCAAGCAGCATAATATGAGTAAGAATTTGTGTAACGTGTAATACAATGAGATAAGACATCGAAAAACTAGGTAGATGGCCTTAAAGCTCACCTATAAAAATAAGTTCGGTTAGCCTACAAAAGTTATCGGCTTATTTGCTTACTGGTTATTTGCTAAAATCTAAGGAAAATAGCGGTCTTGTTTGGCACACATCTGCAGTTGTGGATGCTACACTGCCACTGCTTTGTATGGGTGAAGTCCTAACTTTAATCTACGGAAGCCCCAGACTTAGGACATACACAGCAATACTCATTCCTACCACAGCATCCAATGTTCTACTTGGGGAGGATGAAACCAAACACCAGACAGATTCCTCCAGATATTTTACTAATCCCCAATGACTATGCATGCTACAGCTACAAGCCCAACATCCCATCATATGAATACCTAGAGAGCTCATAAAAAATGTTAAAGCAGAATGATCTGCTTGCTTTATTTCCAACTTTCAGAAGGCCCAGACTGCCTAAGGCCACTGCATGTAGGCAAATAGGAAGTTGTGAGGCCCACCAGTAGAAGAAAAATACTTGAAAATAATTTAGGCCCTCATGACTGCAAGTGCAAATGAGACCATTGCTGTTTCCTGGTTCCCACCTGAATAGCTACATTTGTGCTAGAATAAGCTAGTCACCAGTTACCAGATCAGGATACCCCAAAGCTGCAAGGGCAAGCGGATCTCCAGCCAAGAAGCCTTTAGTTGCTTTTGGTGGCCACTGCACGTACCATCCCAAATTGTGTCAAAGTTTTGCCATAACATTAGTCTATATTACACTCTATGGACTCAATTCAATGAGAGTTGAAAACAATTCACATGGTAGTAATCAATTCACTTTAGGCGAAAAAAGAATTTCACTGTTCCTGGATCACCATCTAGGAAATCAATGAAACTTTTTTTACTCCTAATAAAAGTAGTTAACACAGTGCTATGTTTTAGGTGAAGTGGTTAGTTCCATTATATGTTAATTCATGTGGTGTTTTTTCGTGGCCTAATATTTGGCCACGAAGATAGTTCTAGTTTGCCAAGTTTTTTATTATATTTTTGGTTTTGTTCAAATTGATCTTTGTTTGCAGTGAGTGCAGGTTTGGGGCTGGGTAGCAAGCTCCCAATTTAGAGAATTTGGGGACTGAGACTTTTTTTTCCTCACTTGGTGCTTACACGGGCAGCTTGTGCGCAAAATGTTTTTGTATTTAGCCCCATCTTCCCGGCGACATTCACATGCTGCTCTCCTATCTACCCAGAAGTTATATTCCTTGTGGTTAGCTATACTCGTTCTTCTATTTGTATAGCTTTATTGAGTGTAAAAAGCGTTTGTTTTTTTAGAATAATTTTAAGCAAAAAATATCACCCAATATCGGCCTAGATGTAGTTGTCTGAACCGGTGACCTTTTTTTTCTCTCTTTGTAGTGATCTATATCCTCCAGTGTCTGTTTTTGTTATAGTACAGGTGGTGGATTTTTAATAAACAAGTGGTGTTTTTTCTTATTCTAATCTCTTGATGTCCTAAATCCCCCCCCCCTTTTTTTTGCTTCTTTGCCATTACTTTCCTTTTATTATCTTTATTACTCTCTTTTTTCAGATTTAACAAGAGTGCTGATGGTTACTATTTTCTCATTAAATGTGCAAGGTTTTAACTCTCCACACAATCTACATTGTGGTGGCGCAAGGTACGACCATAATATGTGGAGATTCAAATGTAATTTTAAACCCTCAAATTGACAGACAGTCCCAGACCAACCCCATAGTGACAGCTCACGCGTTAGCTGCTTCTAGGGCATTTAGGAAACTGTTACATGCATGTTCATTGGCAGATTGCTTGAGAGAGGCACACCCGGGAACATAACATTTTACGCACTTCTCTCACCCTCATAATGTTTATACACAGATTGACCATATTTTTTAATTCAAAAATCTTTAGTCAGTGAAAATTATCCCAAGCGCGTGGTCTGATCATGATGAGCTGATACTTAAATTGGGCTCTTTAATTAGCAGGCCATCTGAGTTCTCTTGGTCCCTTAATGTTTCTTTTGACATTATCACTTCTCTTTCTGAGGCACTTATTGAACATTTTGCAACGGTATGTTGGGAAGCTCACAAACCCACTATAAGAGGCAGATTGATTCAGATTGCTTCTATTAGAGAAGAAATACCTTGAAGTAGCGGAGCAGGCTAAGGCTGATCTCCATTCAAAGCTATATAGGGTGCCACATGATTTGAATCTTGCATTAGCTGGTCGGGCTGAAAAATCGTTAGGCTGGCTGAAACTGAGAACGCCCGATTAGACTGAAGGATAGGAGAGGTGCTGTAACCAGTAACCCCAACAAGGTTGTTAATTTGTTTAGAATACAGCTGCAGAAGCTTTATTCTAACCCTACTCCACTCAGTTCGGAGGCATAAGATTCCTTTTTTAATGGCATTAATTTGCCTTAGCTGCCTGACCATTTACGTGAACTTTTGGAGGACGAATTTGGACTGGAGGAGGTACATAGGATTGTTGCAAATCTGAAGCCTAATAAGAGGCCTGTACCAGATGGCTTCCCCGCTAGCTATTATAAGACATTCAATTCTATTCTAGTACCTAAATTGACAGCAAAGTTTAATGAGATTAGGAATGTTAGGTCTTTCTCCCGGGAATCTCTTATGGCATCGATTAGTATGATACCGAAACCAGAAGCAGATCATTCCCTTTCTCTCTTATTAATTTAGATATTAAAATTTTTGCTAAAGTCCTGGTGGACAGATTGTCAAGGTTCCTTACAAAATTAATAGATAACAATCAGGTTGGATTCATACCAGGGTGACAGACGGGGGACAATATTAGACGGATAACCCAGCTTTCTTAATATTGCGAAAGTGCGTCAGACACCTGCTATGCCTCTGTCGCTTTACATTAAAAAAGCATTTGATCCAGTTGGATCAATGGTTTAAAAACTTTGTATTCGTTCCCATTAGCGTTTGTCAAATACAATGGCTATAAATCTGAACCTTTCAATTTATTGCATGGAACAAGGCAAGGATTCCTGTTGTCCCCTCTTCCTTTCGCCCTGGTTATAGAGCCCCTGGCCCAAGCGATTAGGTGTTTGCCAGATATTTCAGGTCTAGAGGTAGTGGGTAAGCATCATAAACTTTGCTTATTTGCAGATTATGTTTTGTTATTTATTTCAAACCCACTTATATCTCTTCCTAATCTACTTCAAATTTTGAATAAGTTTGCATCTATTTCTGGTCTCCAGGTAAATACAACTAAATCTAAGGCTTTAAATCTTTCAATCCCCAGGGAGACCTGAAACTTGCTATAATCCCCGTATGATTTTCATTGGAAAGAAGGAGCTATTAAATGCCTTGGGTTACATTTGGGGTACATTTGACCAGTATGGCTCCTTGCAACAAACTATGTGCCTTTATCTCAATAATTATATGCCTTACTAGCTCAATGGAAATATTACAGTTTATCTAGGTGAGGCAGTCAAAATGACACTGTTGCCTAGGTTTTTATATTTTGCTAGAGTCCTCCCAGTAAAAGTTCCTTTGCACTATCTAAAAACTTTGCAGAGCAAGGCGCTTTCTCTTATATGGAATGGTAAAAGATCAAGAGTCTCGAAGGGGATTCTTTTTAGGCTTTTTAAGTCTAAAGGGGGGACTGGGTGTACCGAATTTAGTAAAATATTTTCAAGCAGCCCAGATAGCACAATGAACTACTTATCAATCTGTCTCAGATGTATCTAGCTGGCTGTAGATTGGGTGCCGAAATGTGTTCTCCAATGGCAATTGATAATCTATTATGGATCACCCCAAAATTTAGGAAAATGTATTAGGAAAATTTAGGGAATTTAGGAAAACCTATTATTATGCACTGGCTCCAGGTTTGGGATGATGTTAATTTTTCAGGTAAGCTTGTCTCTCCACACCTTCCCCTACTATCGATGTGGAATAACCCTATGCTTACCCCTGCTTTTGTGAAGCCTCATGTCACGGACCGAGTGGAGCGGACTCGGGTGTGGATCCGCTTTAACTGTGGGACCGATGGCGGGTACCGTGTCAGGAGAGCGGAGTCTAAGGAGCCACCGGTATTCACCAGAGCCCACCGCAAGGCAGGTTGGTCTTGTGCGGCGAGTGACCCCCAGGTCGCTACCCCCCAACAGCGGCCCAGTCCCACAGTCAGCCGAGGTTCAGTGAGGTACACAAGTGGCAGGCAAAAGGCGTAGTAAGTACAGGCAGAGATCGGGGCTGGCAGCACAGGTTCGCGGTAAAGGTGAGTAGTCGAGGTCGGGGCAGGCAGCAAAGGTTCAGAGTCGGGGACAGGCAGAGGTCGGTACACGGGTGAGCAATCCAAGAATGTCTGACTTTCAACAAGCATGGAGAGACCAAGATCCGGCACTGAAGGAAGGAAGTGCCTCTTTAAATAGGAGAAGTGGATGCACGCTTGGATGACCAAGCACCAATCAGTGCTGTACAGGCCCTTTAAATCTCAGGAATCCAGTGCGCTCGCCCTCAAGTAGACGGAGACGTGCGCGCACCTGAGCATGCGAGGAGGAAGCATGGCGGGAAGGGAGACAGCTGGAAACAGCCATGAGGGAAGTGCTGCAAAATGGATGACGGCTGGATGCAGCCATGGAGGTAAGTGAAGTGCTGCTAGATGGGCGTGCAGCGCTCGCCCTAACACCTCATAGATTTAGATGTTGGAGGAATGCAGGAATACAGCAAATATCAGATTGCTTGCAGAGTTCAGTTATTCTTACATTCCAGCAGCTTGGGGATAGGTATCATTTAATGTTGGGAGAACTATTTAGAAATATGCAAGTTAATCATTTTATTGGCTCTATTGTAAGGGGTAAACAGGGGCTAGATAAGCTCACACCATTTGGGACCCTTTGGGCAGGGGAGCTATTTCAGAAATATAACCCATTTGGTTTTAGTGTCTGGGTGTTTGTGTCCTTCTTACATACAGAAGTGGCAGTAAGAATTCAACGAGGAATTAGATCAGAAAAGTTGGTCACAGATTTGGAGAGTGTCTTTTGGCACCTCTTCGTTGGTGGTATCATTGAAGCTAATGTAAGAAGTAATGTAAGATACAAGATGGTATCTGGTCCCTGAACAAATGGCTCACTATGTCACCAGTTCTCAGGGGTTGCCTCTCTCCGAGGTCTTATCGGCACGTGTGATGGGAATGTAGCAGGGTCAGGGGGTTTTGGTCCAAAATATTTAAAGTTATCAGTAGAGTCTGTGGTAGACAAATTGTTAAAGATCCCTGGATATCTCCTTCTTAACAAACCTATTGTCTGCAGCACGACAACATAAAACTTGATATATCATATTTTGACGGGGGTAAAGCTGGTTATCGCTAGAGCTTGGAAATTGTCTGTCCTGAGTTTCAGGGAATTTAAAAATAAGGTCAATTACATTATGAGCATGGAAACAATGTCTGCTATTCACAATGGAAACTTGGAACGATTTTGAGAGATATGGTCTGCTTGGGTGCAACATTATCTACATATATAAGAATGCTATGTATATGAACACCCAAACACCGTTGTTATGGCAAAAAAGTGAAAAATATTTTAATATACACAAAATATGTACAGATAACAGAATCAACAAAGGGAACAAGTACAAAGTACTGTGCAATCCAGCCACTAGGTGGCCCTATGGAGACATGCCCCAGTGAAACCTATTAGAATGCATGTAATAGTAATCCAAGCAATGTACTTGGTTAAGATAAAGTATACAGGTTAAACGAGCAAGTATTAAGGTTCCATGGTGCATGCCAGCCAGATCCACTTCAGAGCATAACAATCATATAGAAAACATAGAGTAAGCCAATCTAATACGGCATAGCAAAGTACCAGTTTTAAGCAGAGTACCTAGTGGAATGTGACATCCAAGAACCCCTCAACGTTTCGGTATGGAAACCTTCGGTATGGAAACCTCCTGACGAAGGTTTCCATACCGAAACGTTGAGGGGTTCTTGGATGTCACATTCCACTAGGTACTCTGCTTAAAACTGGTACTTTGCTATGCCGTATTAGATTGGCTTACTCTATGTTTTCTATATGATTGTTATGCTCTGAAGTGGATCTGGCTGGCATGCACCATGGAACCTTAATACTTGCTCGTTTAACCTGTATACTTTATCTTAACCAAGTACATTGCTTGGATTACTATTACATGCATTCTAATAGGTTTCACTGGGGCATGTCTCCATAGGGCCACCTAGTGGCTGGATTGCACAGTACTTTGTACTTGTTCCCTTTGTTGATTCTGTTATCTGTACATATTTTGTGTATATTAAAATATTTTTCACTTTTTTGCCATAACAACGGTGTTTGGGTGTTCATATACATAGCATTCTTATATATTTAGATGTTACTCAGTGTGCAAAGGAGTAGGCACACGGAGCTATAACTTTGAACCCCACTCTCAATAGGAACTTTATTCTTTTCTCTATTTGTTCATTTTTTTGGTGTGCATATATAACCCTGTACTTACCTTTCATGCAACATTATCTACCCAATGACTTTGATGCTAATCTCCTGGTAGTCTGATTTGGATAAAGCCTTTTGCTCTCTACCTCTTTTGTCCCCCCTTTTTTCACCTAAAGTAAATTAAAGTAATATTTTACCTTTTTTTGTGGATTAGGAAATATAGAGGCGTAGTTTAGCTTTTTCTTCAGAAAACATACAAAACCTGATTTAACTTTTTCAAGGATAAATACTGTATGTTACAAATCAGAGAATGTATACACCAGAAACAGATGGCCCGGATTCAGTGTGTTTTACCTTCATAAATAAAAAAGTAATCAACAAATATCCTTGTGAGGCCCAGGCTTTGTACATTATTAAACATAGCTTTCTCTTCTTCTTCTAGATGGTGCTGTCTCTACACCTTGTGCTATCTGAGGTGAAGAGTGAACAGCATACTCCACCACATAAAGAATACAGAATAATTAGTTTCCATGATTTTTTTTTTATGTGGACATTCAGATCGAGAATTTATTTTATTAGTTGCAATCATTTTATGATTAATAATGAGAAAAAACTGCACTTTCCCCTCCACGATGTCATGAGTCCTTCGTCCATTTGGAAGTGAATCCTCAGTAAAACATAGCTCCCAAACTCCACAGGGGCATCCCATATTGTCAGGACTGTTATAGACAGGCACCATGGGTGGGCCTACAGCTTCAGCCTCTGTTGAAGAGGTTTTCTGTCCTGCAGATGCCTGAACTGATGCCTGAACAGTTTGGCCTGTAGGAGGAATGTGGTGTACCGTGGACATAGTTTCACTATATTCATGTATACTTCATGAATTACCATAATGGCATGAGAACATCATGTAGTACGGTATTCTGGATATGAGATTGACCATATACAGTTCATATTGGAGGCTTCTTGTTTCCTCCTCCAGAGGTGGGGGATCCCCATTCTCACCATCCTTGGACAGTTTTTACATGGGATGGTGGGAGGAACGCCACATCTTTGGGGGTGAAGGCCCTTTCACATCTAGTATCTGCCTACATGGCAGTTATATGGATTATATTCTTATCATCTGGTAGGGTGGAGAGGAGGAACTGGGATGGCTTCTAGATTATGTGAATTCAAATTATTTGAATCTCCTGTTTGCAGAGACACAATAGGTTTAATATCCCTTATTTAGATCTCCTACTAACTGTGGACCAAGGAAAGATTGGTACAAATAACTTTAGGAAGTTCAGAAGTAACAAGAAACACTATCCTGCATGCATGGAGTCCACATCCTGTTCACAAAAAATGTACAGTCCCTGTCGGAGAATTCTCCAAAAGAAATTGTACCAATGCTGCACAATTTCAAGTAGAAGTGGCTGACATTGAACCAGGGGCAGGTGCCCCCGTGCCCCCTGGTTTCTACTCCCCTGGTGTCTGGGCAGCACATGCCCCCCTTGCCTTCGTGGGTGGGCCGCACGCCTACCTCATCTCCATACATGGGTCGCACGCCTCACTCACCTTTGTGCATGCACCGAGCCCAGATTATTGACCTTGATATTTTAGGCAAAGCCAGTTGTTACACAATTGTGTTGGGCTACAGTTGGTACTGTCCTAAACTGTTTTCCGTTTTCAAATTAAAGAAGAAATAAGCAGAGAAATCAAGGTTCACAGTTTTACCTTACAATTTCTCTTCTGAAGCAAGTGGGCAAGGGCATTGGAGCTGTGATGTTGCATAATAATCAGCATAATGTCAGCACTGGGAGCAAGAGCACTTGCTAGGAGGGCAGGGAGAAGGGAGGGGGTTGGCTGGGTTTGAATGGCATCTCTGAGAGTGCTATCAATACAGAGGAATGTGTGGTCTGGACTAGCTCCTCAAGCTAGTATTGGTGGTCCACATCTGCAGGGTGGTGTAGGAGGGTAAGATGAAGAACTGTATTTCCTCATTCATGGTGAGGAGAGGAGGCACCATGCTGGAGGAACACTTGGCAAGGTAAGCTACTGATTATTTGTTTTAACCTTTTGAAAAGAAAAATCTAATTAAAGTGGACAAAAATTCAGGCCCAACTTATAAATTCCATGGCCACTTGATTCCCTCCTCCTGGGGCATCTAGATTCAGGATGCTACACTGTGTGAAACCCCCCAGGTCGCTCATTAAACTCACCTTCTTCCTCGATCCAACGGCACATGCACGAGCAGCAGCTGTTCCCTGCTATACCTTTAGCAGGATGCACGCCTGCCCAAATTCTGGGTTTTTCTCCACTTTAAGGAGATAATCTGCCTTTTTTTATATTGAGATGACATCATGATATTTTATACAATGCATTAGAGTAATACAATCTACCATTGATACTGATCACGTTAAGCATTACATATAGGGTTGCCACTTGGCCGGTATTTTTTTTACCTTACTGGCCCATGGCCTGGCAGTGTCAGTAAATGTATTTTTACTGGTAAATGTAATTGTAGGCATCCTTTTCTGTCCTCAATTACCAATAAAAAAAACAATACCGGCATCGCCTTGCTAGTGGCCAGTAAAGTAAAAAAAATATTGGCCAGGTAGCAACCCTGAATAAGAGTCTATCTTATATGTTTCCTACACCTTGTACATACAGATTGCTCACATTAAAAATCATCCTACCTGTATCTACTGCATGTTATGAGCCTTTAAACATCCAAGATGGTGGCTCATGGAACAACAGGCAGCCTGCAAACAGGAAGTGCCTTCTGACTGTGCTGCTCTGCATTCTGCTATTGCTGACCTTCTCCTGATCCCATCTCTGCTCTGTCTGAGCAAAGCACAGCTATAACCCCACCCCCTGTACTTTATCCCACTCTCCTCTCCTCAAGATGGCGGCGCCCATATCCTAAAGTCCTGAACAGAGTTGCAGCCCAGTGGGGGAAAGAATAATAAATAAGTGACTAAAAACTTCAAATGTATTAATTTTAGATGCTGGGGAATAGTTTTTTAAGGGTTTGGGCTTTTCAATAAATTATGGTGAAGGTCCGGTTTAAGTTCTTTTCCTTTCAGAGCAACAGCATACTGTTGCATGCGCAATTGCTAAGGTGCAGTGCAAAAAGTCGGTCGTACTGTTCAGTTGCCTTGATCCTAGGCAGCTCAGTCAACCAATCGCTGTACATTCTAGCGATGAGGTGGGGGTCGGTGATGGGCACAACGCTGCATACCGGCGATACGCTCCGGGCTTTCTACTTTAATGCCCACTGGCCTGGCAGTGCCGATATTTGTATTTTTACTGGGTATTGTTATTGTGGGTATATGGGCCAGTGGCCAGTAAAGATAAAAAAATACCGGTCAGGAAGCAACCCTAGGTGCGGCTCACTGAGTGTGCCTTTATGGTGGGCCAATGTAATGCATTTTGGCAGGACTCAAGGAAGCGGCGCTCCAAAAGTGTCATGTGAGGACTCATTTTGACCCGGGAATAAAAGCTATGTTTTAATGAATATTTACTAGAGCCATATAAACATTTCATGATTGAATAAAATGCTCAAACATTAAAGCAATCTCACACCCATATAAGGGTTAATGGCCTATATATATGCCCCTCATTACCCACCCCTCCCAATTGATGACAACAGTTTCTGAAAGAGTCCTTGATTTTGTCCCCTCTGTTTTCAGCCACCAGGAGAAGGGAAGGTCCTTTGGCAGCCTGTCCTGATGCATTCTGGGATCAACACAGTATAAACTGTGAGAATAGATAATTGCCAGTATTTCATTATAAGTCCTTCTTTATTTCTTCATGAATAAACATATATAATTCAGTCATAAATACTATTGCATTCTCATCATAGCTTGTGTTAAGTGTTTCAGGGTATACTCACTCCTTAACCGGACCTTCAACAGCATTCAATGAAAAGCCCAAACTCTTAAAAAACGTTTTAAGTCGCTTACTTATTATTCTTCCCCCCTCTGAGCTGCAACTGTTCAGGACTCTAAGGTACTGGCACCGCCATCTTGCCTTAGAAGCATCACATGCTAAGGAGAGGAGGTGCAGTGCGGCGGATTATTGCAGTGTTTTGCACAGACAAAGCAGAGCTGGGGTCAGGAAAAGGACAGCAATCCCAGAATCCAGAGCGGCATAGTCGTAAGTGACTTCCTGTCTGCAGGCAACCTGAGACTACATAGGCAGCCATCTTGGATTTTTAAAGGCTCCGAAAATGTGCTTGGTGCAGGTAGGATAAGTTTTAATGTGGGCAATCTGTATGTACAGGGTGGGGGAAACATACAAGACAGGCTCTTATTCAGGGTGAAGGTACGGTTTAGTCACTGAATCATATGTGTTTTAACATGAAAGAAGGACTTTGGCAACTATCTATTCATAAGCTATTTAAAGGAGCAGTATCGCGAATTTTTCTTGGTGACATATTTAAATGGTGCTTTGAATGTAGGTAAGTGTTGGAGTTAGAATTACAAATTTAGAAAAAATGATGTCTGTGTTGAGCAGCTGGAGACTAATAGCTCATGCTTATGTCTTCTGAGTGTCGGAGCCCGACACTCTGGCCTGTTCCATGCTGAGGAGAGGGGTGAAACAATGTAACAAAGTATCAGCTGTTCAGTGCTGGCAGCCGTCCAGCATAAGATACCAACATTGCAACATTGCCTGGCCAGAACTTATATATCTAAAACAGAGAGAAAAACTCTAGAAGTCATTTAGCTGATTTCCCTTCATGTTGGCTCTTCATGTTGGCTCTGCTGCAGAATCTTTAAGTTTACCATTTTCTCTCTCTTTTCTCAACACATTTTGCCATATGATCTTTCTTTCAGCTTTGTGTGTTTTGAGCAAAGCCCAACCCAGGATTTTCACTATCTGGAGTTTTGTTTTGTGCCCCTAGGAGCCCCTAGGACTTGGGATGCCCTGATATGTGAAATCCCCAAGTTTGCCTGTGAAAACGTACCTTTCCCCGTCCCAGAGCGCATGCACGGGCTCTCATCCAATCAGCTCTGTTTGCACGCAGATGGGGAGCCTGAGCAGTAACCTTCCTGGCCGCCCAGCCTGTCTAAATGACTATCTGCGTGAGCGTGCCAGAAAAATGGGGGGATCTGTGGTTATCCAGGCGTTGTTTCACACAGTGGGCATCCTGATATAGAATGCCCAAGGGGCAAGGTCAATGGCCGGGTCTTATAGACTTCAGGGTCGGCAACTCAGGGTTTTGTTCCACTTTAATACCTTTAGATTTTCCTGCACAGTTATTCAAAGAAGAATTTCAGTCGTTTTCAGTCAGTTTAGTTTATTTTGTATAGATTTTACACATTTGAGTCACCTGGTCTCATAACAAAAGCAGCACCTCACACACACACACAGCCGTTACCACTGATTACAGTGTCAGCCTCTGAGGTAAAGTATTGCTAGGAGACCAGTGGGCTAAATGAAGCAGCTAACTAAATACAACCCAGCAGATCCCCCTATTCAGCAAATGGACTGAGCCATTGTCATTATACAATTTAAAAGAAAGGCAGATATTTTTTCCTTTTTCTATCGCCAGATTATTTATACACATGTTAGAAGCTATTGTGTGGCTATTTAATTATTTATCTTTTTTCGCGATACTACTCCTTTAAGGAGGGAGTCCCCCAAGCTGAGCACCACTGATACAGCTAAGGAATGAATGCAGAGCTGTATATTTATACAAAATTAGGACAACTTTGAGTTAGTGGTAAAGAGGCAACCCTTCCAGGATGCAGAAATAATTGATCATACAACTTAACATGGCACTTATTCCATCAAATATTTTATGTTCTTGTACTGCTGTCTTCTTTCATTCTTCTTGTCATAGAACCAGGACTGTTCCTACGATTTCCCAGCAGAGGGAGCCAAGGTTCCCCGTGCGCTATCATTTTCGCAATAGAAATAGTAGGGCCAGTAAGCGTGCAAATATGCGCACACATTTGTGCGTCATACAAGCCAATGGATTTGCGCGCATGTGCGATAATGCGCGCGCATGCACATTGCAGATGTGCAAAAATGCGCTCGCTTTTGCGCATGCGCAGGGGCCTTTAAATACTGGCGAGTCCTGAGCTTCATTGCCAGTTGGTCATTTCTCCTGAATGTTCCTGAGTTCCAAACGTCCATTCCTGTGTACCGACCCGGCTTGATCCTGACTACTCTCCTGTTCTCCTGACAACCTTGGCCTGTTTACTACTTAGGTGAATTATCTGTACTACGATCCTGATCTGCCTGCCCACGATCTCTGCTTATTTACGACTCCGATCCTGATCTGCCTGCCCACGGCCTCGGCTTGTTCTACGTTTCAGTCCAGCTCTGGTCTGTCTTCTACCCAGAACTTGGTGAAACCCACTCCTAGGTTGCCTGACCTGGGGCCTTCCTGCAGCCCAGTCTATCCTCACCATTAGAGGCTCTAGTGAAAACCAGGTTGGTCCTTAGATTCCAGGCTTCCCGGTCGAGAGGTGAGCCAGTTCTTAGACTCTGCAATCAGGGTTCACACCCGGTAGCCTGACACTTCTTTATTCATCCAATTGTATTTTATTTGTTTTTTAAGTATTCTTATTCTGTCTTTATCATTGTAACAAAAACGTATTTATATATACTGTTGCTTTCATTAAGAGATCCACTAATGATTCGTATATAGATTATCCACTGAAAAAGTTAAAGCAACATAACGTGTAGGGATCCAATATGTGATAGTAGCAATAAAATCTGATGAATGAAAGCCCAATTTTCCTCTTATTATATGTACTATGTTGTGAGATGCAAGATCCTATGTACTGTGATTTTTAATCATGTCTTGGGATACAAATAACTTTTTATGAATAAAAACATGTTGTATGACCGATTATTTCTACTTACTGAAAGGGTTGCCTGTTTAAAATGGACCATACCCTATGATTTTCTCGCATTTTGGTCCCTCCCCCGGGGCACCCCAGTTAGGGGTTCCCCATAATGTGAAACCCCCCAGGACACCAAGCAAACTCACCTCACCTCGAGCCCACAGAGCAGTTAGCCGCACTTACAAGCGGCGCGGAATTACTTCCTCCCTCTGACTGTATGGCCATGCACCCGAACTGGAGGGGTTACGCACAGCTGAGAAGGAAGGCAAATGATGCTGGTGCTGGCTGCACATTCGCCGTGGGCTTGGGGTAGAGGTGAGTTTACTAGGCTCCCTGGGAGGTTTCCCAGTTTAGGATGCCCCAGGGGAAGGAGTAAGCCTGCCCTGGAGTCTCATAGACATATAGGCCTTTATTCATGGTAGTAAAAAATTCACTTTAGGAGGAAAAAGCCTGATAATGTCACTGTTGCTAAATCACCAGCTAGGAAGACAAAGAAAGTCAATACTATAATGTAAAAAGGAGTAAAAATGTCACTACCTTTATTTTCTTCCTAGTTGGTGGTTCAGCAACAGTGACTAAATTGAGGCCAATCTGAGATTTTGAGATACTTTGAAATAGCTTATGTTATTAGTGTGTGTGGACAGGGGCTATCTAACTAAAATATGTAACTGAAAGGACCCATTTTCTGTGCTTATCTTGGAATGTAAACTTAGATTATAAAGTCAATGATTTGGGCATAAGTTCCATCAGATCCACCCGACATAATCAGAGATCAAAACAGCTACAGTTCATAATACATATGCATATGTTAAATGTACACATAACTTGTTTCCACCCTTCTTACGAACCCTTCCGCTAACCATTTCCATTTGTCTCCTAAAGAGGAACAATGACTGATGCCCATGCTATACCTCTATCTGAGGCGTGTTCCTGCGACAGCCATCTGTGAATGGAAGGTGTGAGTGCACGGAGGACGGGGGTGTGGCCAGTGGCGCATGCATTATTCACAAATCCTAGCAGAACTGACTGCAGGTCAACAAAGAAAGCTATGAATGGAATGAAAGAGTTCATTGGCCAGTGTCGTGGAATCACCGGTGGTAAGGTGAGTTTTTTTTACCACGATCAGTGGGAAAACATACAGAAAGACATCCGAAATAGCGATGCCCCACCAGAGAGATACCTGGTGTGGTTCCTCTTTAACTCCAAACAATTCTACCTCCCTGGACACACTACAACTCCTTTGCCATCCTTTTACCCTGTATGTATTTCAGGTTCCTTGGGTGGTTGCGTAGAAAATCTTGCCAGAGTTGGCCTTTAAATTTAGGAACTAAATTCCAGACTATGCAAGTGAAAGGAACAGTTTTCTATGCTTAGTTTGGAATGTAAACTCAGACCACAAAGTCAACGGTTTGGGCTTAAGTTGCCAAGAAGAGATCCATCACACGCTCTGGTCTAAGAATAGACGTGGGTCAGCTTTCACTCAAGAGAAAGCTACTGGCCGTTTTGATCCTGGGAAGGCCGAGATGTTGTTACATATTAAACTAGGACTCTCTATTCTCTCATCTGACTGGGCCCAGCCTGGTCCCTGGCCAAATTCTTCTGAAATGAAACACCCATCGACTCACATTGCTGGACAGAACAGTGCACAAACGTGGACTGCTCGTACATCCAGCGTGCTGTGATTTACAGATATGGTTCCAGTAATAGAAGGTGAGCTCATGACTGGTTAATGCACTGGGAGAGAATAATGTAAGTGATATGAGTGTTACATCATTCCACTGGATTCATTGTTGTCACTACAGCTGACAGTGGAAAAAAACCCTTTTGAGTCAGATTACTGACAGCTTTATGGAAAACACTTTAAATGCTAAATCACATGTTCTTCCCTTTCTAGATTCACCAAGAAATTGTATAAACCTTTACTACAATGCAGGATAAATCACTAAACCTCCAGTCTCTATTAGGGATTAACAGTAATTAGATCAGCTAGAAGATGCTGCTTGAGTGTCCCTTTCCGATATATATTATATTTAAATGTCACATTTTAGAGTTTAATGAAGTTCCTAGGGCCTAGTGACTTAATACTTGCCAAAGTATGATTTCCTTTTGACAAAGATTCCAGAATAAATGTTTTAAAAGTATTATAAATATATGGTACAGATTATTCACCTAAAATGAAAGCAGAAAAGAACTTGGATCAAAGTTATGCAGTTCCAATAGTGAGAATTTATGAAAGCCATACAAAGGCATAACCGCTATATTTGAAGGAGGTCTATCGTGCAAAAATGTCCCAATGATAAAAATCCATATAAATATGCTGGATGGCGGGAGGAGGGGTCACTTATACACCTAGCATCAAGAGATATCCAGCCAGGTTTATTTTTCTTTTTAATGGAAGGAAGAGGAAATCAGGGGTTACCGGTTCTGTCACTGCTGATACACTGAAACCTGTCACCCCTGGATTTTATTCCTACCAGGAACAGAAAAACACAAGCTTGGTGGGAGTTTGATTCAGCTAAGGTGTACAAGTGACCTCTCCTTTCATTAACCCCTTTGTTTATATGCATGCTTAATATTACACACCTCTTTTAAAGCGGAACAAAACCCAGTAATTTGACTTTCCCCAGAATTTGCTCCATTCAACTAGGGTATCCCAAATTGGGATGCCTCGCTGTGTGAAACCCCCCATACCACGCTTTTCACTTACCTCTTCCTTGTTCCAATGGTGCATGCACAGGCTTTTTCGTCCAATGAGAGCTGCCTGTCATGTACCGAAAGGACACCCAAATCAGGATGCCCTGCAGTGTGAAACCCCCCAGGTCGGCAATAATCTCTTACCTTTCCCTGGTCCAGTAGCGCATGCTGGGCTCGCATCCAATGAGAGCCACCTGCTATGACTACATTATTCGTCAGGTGGGTCTTATTGTTTTGCTGCATCCCCTGAGTCATGCATGCACCCCTGCCTCAGCCATTCAGATTGGCTGCAATAAGGGATGCTGCACATCGGTTGTAATGAGGGATGCCCCTCACCAGCTGTAAAGGAGGGATGCTGCTCATTGGCTTTAATGAGGAATGCCACACACTGGCTGTAATAAGGGATGCCGCTCACTGCCTGTAATGGGGTGATTAGGAGTGGAGTTTTAGGACACCATGTGGTTCATTTTTTTTCTTATTTTTGTCCTCTAAACCCTGGGTGCATCTTATAGAGCAAAAAATACACACACACAGACACACACACACAGACACACACACATATATATATATATATATATATATATATATTTATATATATATGCACTTTCGCATGTGTCTGTGTATTTTTTGTGAATTTTTGCCTTGTTTTTTGGTTTTTACGTTACTGTTTTCATGCGTATATGCGCATTCGATGGACGGATCGATATCGTCATCTTTGCGTTATGTCTGATAACTTACGTTATTGGTATGGGCTTGCGTCTGATTCTGAGATCTGATTGCGGATGCACCTCCGCCCTATATAACGGTTTAATTTCCACTCCATTTAAGGGCTCATTTTGGACTCAGAATTAGTGTTGATCATGTTTTGCGGCTTGGAATTATCGTTCTCATCGCTGTTATGAAGTGCCTCAAGACCCCTTTTTTGTTATTAGAAATGGACCCCGGAAGCAAAGACAACAACGCCAGCTGAGGGGTGTTCCGCACTGACTCCCCCACAATAGAATTATATGTTGACAAGACCCTCTCCCAAAGATCTTTGATAGCAGGACAACTCCACCAAACATGCAGCATGGTACCAGGCTCCCTCAAACACCTCCAACACTTATCAGAGCAGGACTTATTATATTTATGTATATCCACCGGGCACCTGTACCAACGAGCCAAAACCTTGTAATTCCGTTACCCGGCTGCGCATGGGACCGAGAGTTTATGGGTGAATAAGTAAATCTTATCTTGGTGTTCCCTATCTATCGGTACACCCAATTCCTCCTCCCATTTTCTAATAAATCCTGGTGGTGAACCGTGTTTGACCCCCAACAGCAGGCGATATAGGACTGCAACCGCATGCTTATCTGGGGGAGCTCGAGTCAGCACGTACTCTAACTGCGTTAAAGGTCTAGTACCTCGATCCGCAAGGTTTTGGGATTTTATAAAGGCACTCAACTGATTATAAAGGAGCCATGAAATACGCTGTCCCGGGGCACCCTCCCTCATCTGAAACCAAAATGTCCCCCATGGTGACGTTAGATGACGCCTCCCACGCCAGAAAACTCCTAGCTTGCATACCTGGAGCGAAGGAGCAGTTATCAGAGAGCGGAGTCAAGGGGCCGGGCCTACTAATCACCTCACCTTGCCTGGTCAGTTTGTCCCATACCTGCAGGAATTGCCCCGCCAGAAATGGAAGGGAATCTTTCCGTCGCTTGGGGAGAGGGCCTCCCCATGACAGAGAGGTTGGGTTAATAGGAGACAATGTCTTCTCCAATTCCACCCATTGTTTCCCCCCCCCCTTCCCGGCCCAATCCAGAATGCGGGGTAGTCATAACAGCTGCATGGTATGTTCTCAGGTCGGGAAGCCCCGCCCCACCATTCGGCTTAAGCCTAGTCAGGGTACTAAATCTTATCCGGGGTTTCCCCGTGCCCCAGGCGAGTCTAAAAAATGCAGTCCTCAGCCTCCTGAAAAAGCTGTTGGGTAAATAGATAGGAATTGTTTGAAAAAAATTAAGAAATTTGTGGAGAATATCCATTTTCAACACATTAATCCTCCCAAACCAGGAGAATTGCTTTTTGTCATACGTATTCAGCTCATTCAGCGTCCTCAGGAGCAGAGGAGAATAGTTGAGTTCATATAGGCGAGACAGGGCAGCAGGCACCTGTACGCCAAGGTATTTTATGGAATGGGGCTGCCATTTAAATGAAAAGCTGGATTCCAATTGCATCCCTGTGGGAGGGAAGTTGGGATTTTATAATATCGCCGACATGCCCAACGTCATGGATGCGATCGATTGCACCCACGTTGCCTTAGTCCCACCCGCAGCAGATGAATACATCTATAGGTAAGTTATTTATGTCATTATTTTTATATTGTTTAGCCAAACTTAATTTCATCTATCTAGTAATCCCTCCTTCTCAAGTATCCCTTTGAAAGAGTTTAGAATGCATACCTTAATCCCTCCTTCTCAAGTATCCCTTTGAAAGAGTTATGAAGGCATACCTTAATCCCTCCTTCTCAAGTATCCCTTTAAAGGAGTTTAGAATGCATACCTTAATTCCTCCTTCTCAAGTATCCCTTTGAAAGGGTTTAGAATGCATACCTTAATCCCTCCTTCTCAAGTATCCCTTTTAACAGTTTAGAATGCCGACCTTAATCAATACTTATCATGTATTCCTTAGCAAAGCATTGGATTGCTGACCTTAATTAGTCCTTAGCATGTTCACCTTAATTTACCAACACATCCATATTATTTTTATATTTAGTTAGACTTATGTGCTTTGTTATTTAGTTTGGGATTGTTTAACTATAGTCTTTTTTTTTGGTCAGGAACCGCAAGATGGGCCACTCGCTGAACATGCAAGTGGTTGGTCCAGACATGCGTTTCCTGAGTGTCCTTGCAGGTTATCCTAGGTCGTCCCATGACGCATATATTCTGCGTAGTTCAGGCTTATATACTCGGTTTGAGTCTGGCGGTTTATCTGGTGGATGGCTACTGGGTAAGTTTGTTCAAATGAAATCATTCCCCTTTCACTGTATGCCTATGAATATAGTTGATGACCCCTGTATCAACCTATGGCTGTTTTTTGCCCTTGATGACATGTTAAACAATAATGTTGTTTATAATGTGTAATTAATGTTAGTATTTTGCTTTCAGGGGATTCTGGACATCCGCTTATGCCGTGGCTCCTGACGCCCTTCCTTCGCCCGCAGAATGCGGCCCAGGAGTCCTATAATCGGGCCCACCGCAAGACCCGGGCAGTAGTAGAGAGGGCCTTCGGCCTGTTGAAGTCGCGATTTCGCTGCTTGGACCATACAGGGGGGACACTGAAGTATAACCCCAACAAGGTTATTAAAATTATTTTAGCCTGCTGCGTGTTCCACAATTTTGCCCCCTCTCAACCCAGGCAGGAAACTGATGATTCCTATGATGGCACCCCGAGTGCTTCTGGGCAATCTGTCCATGCCCAGCTTATAGATAATTTTTTTTCTTAATATTTTTCTATTTTGTTATTGTGTTTGTGTTATTTGCCTATTTGTTTGATATATGAAGACCTTTTTGTTTGGTTTAATAATTTTGTAATGATTAAATTACAAAAAAAAATTACACCTGATTTGAAATTAATGCAGTTTTTTTTTGTCCATTTTTTCATTACAAACCTTCATTAATTTTATACCCAACAAACATAAATGCGTTAACTTAGGCCAGAACAGATAAAGTCCCATTCCATTCATTTTCAGTAAAGATCTAACATTTTAGTTGAAGAGCACTCACAGCCTCCATGGACATCCATTAGCAAACGTAAGTATACATTGGGCCCGACTTCTGGCTCATAAAAATTGTCCACATCCAGGAGTTCTAAGCTCACTTACTCCAGGCCGAAGGTTCCCCGCCCACCCATCAAGAACCATAGGGAGCACGACTTTCAAGAGGAATAGTAGGGCAGGAATACATAGGGCCACATACACACCCTCTCCTGCTTGTGCCACATTTCATCAGTGCAATGTTGCAAGGCCGGAGTCATCTGCAAACGCTAGGGCTGCAAGTTCTTTTTCCAGCCTATGACAGCCAGCCCCCATGCATGTCCAGGCAAATCTTTTCCATGCCCAAATGCTGATGTTCTTCAGCCAAGAATGTCCTCCAATATTGCCAACAAACAGGATGACTCAGCCAGCATTTCATTAGGCCTTGAGCTTGAGCGGCCGCTTTACTGAGACACAAACTCAGGCATTGACTAGTGGGGTATCTGAGCACTATAATGAGCTTTATGCGCGAATTCAAAAATAAAACAGCAAAGGCATCAACCACAAAATCTTGGTTGCGCTCACCACACAGGTAAATAGTGTTGGGATGGAGAGGAAATATGTTGAGCAGATCCAGGTGAAATTCCTAACATTGTTGATGGCCATAATAATGTTGGGGTTGGCCTTGGAGGTGGCCCAATACCTGGGCATGTGTGGCATTCATAATCTGCCACTTCTCTGGCATCTGTCTGTTGCTAGTGCGAAATTCATCTAGCATGGCGCTGAAGTTGTTATTTAAGGTGGCCATTTGTTCTGCCATCTGGCTGTTGCTCGTCCTAAATTCTGTCAGCATGGTGGTGAAGTTATTATTGAAGGTCTCTAATTGTGCAGTAATCTGATCTGTGGTTCTTTGAGTCACATGCCTAAAGTAACGGCTGTCATGGCGCCATGCTGACTCCAGGATCGGCACGCGCCTTCCCTGGGAAACTGGTCAACGCTGCTGACTGCGTCTTCCAATTGCCCGGGTTTGAGCGTCTGCAGATGCTGGAGGTCTAGGCCAAGCAACAGTACCAGATGTACTAGGCAAAGCCTTTGCAGCAGAGCTAGCACTGGGGACTGTAGGCTCAGTCTCAGCCTGCTTGCCACGATGGGCTGGCAGCAGGCGTCCAGCTTCACTCTGCTGTAGAGGATTTGTTGCAGTAGGATGCTGGGGCATTGGCAGATTAGGTTCCAGGGGGGTAATTGCAGAAGGCAGAATCCGGCTGGCATCCTCCTCCTCCATATACTGGATAAAATCCATTAGTGGGGAAGTCTGTTGGGACATTTGAAAAAAATGTGTCAGCTTTTGGGAGAATTATATTTGTGAACAATTAGTCATGTTCATTCACATGCATCACCAGTTACAGCACAGTACACTTACCCTATCTAGCTGGTCCTGTGTCCTAGGCAGCAGGGAAGTAGATGGCGTGGTTAAACTGGAGGAGGCTTCCACACTTGCAGAGGCATGATGCTGAGCTGGGGGTAAAATTAAAAGGCACGTAAACACACAAACATCCCTTGATGAGCCTGATGAGTAGATATGCTTTAGAACACACGGGGCAAAGCAGGAATCACAACTCCCACAACGGTTACAGTGGACCATCCCAATGATTCAGAGTCTATTGTATATGTTTTATTCACCCTGTACCTACAGATTGGTAACCTTAACAAAAAAAAACATGCATGTACTGCATGTTAGGAGTCTTTACACATCCAAAATGGTGGCTTAGGGGCCAACAGTCAGCTTGCAAATAGCATTTGCCTTCTGACTGTGCTGCTGTACATTCTTGAAATGATGACCTTTCCCTGACCCCAGCTCTACTTTGTCTGAGCAAAGCACAGCTAGAACCCCACTCCCTGCACTTTATCCTACTCTTATCTCCTCACTGTGATGCTTTTAAATCCAGATGGGTGCGGCTATATCCTCATGTCCTAAACAAAGTTGCAGGCCAGTGGTAGAAAGAATAAGAAGTAAGTGATCACAAATTGTCAAAATCTTAACATCAGATGCTGTGGATTTTGTTTACAAATTGATTGTTATTTCCCATAAATCACGGTGAAGGTCCTGTATAGACTGAAAACCTTTCTAAGGACCATGAACTGCTGCACCCTGGGAGAGTGTCCATCATTACCCTCCTTCCTCAGCCATTCCACCCCCCCTACAACATTAACCTCCCCTCAAACACACTTCCTAGGGGCCCGTGTTGATATCTGCGTGTGAGCCTCATTTAAAAATGTTTTAAATAAGTCTCATTAAAACACTCATTACTAACCTGCAGATATTTCCTGGTTGTCTGTGTCCCAGGTGCCAGAGAGCCCCTGTAATGCTGCGGGGTGGATCAAAGCCAGGACCATTTCCTCTGCTCTTGTGTATTGCAATTTGGTGGGGAAGCCTCCGCCTGTTTGCATCCTAAAAAATAAGACAATAAACATTATTGGTCATGTTGGTCACTACAACAACCAGCAAAATGCAAATCTGAATATGTACCCGTGATTCCTGCGTTTGTTCTGCTTCTTCCTTAATGCATATTTGAGGTCAGAAAATTAGCGCTGGATCTGCTCAACATCTTTCCTCTCGTCCCCCGCTGCATTCACCTGTCTGGTGAGGTCTTCCCAGATTTGTTTTTTGCGCACTTTGCTAGTAGCTTTGGAATTGCGCCCATATAGCTCATCAAAATGCACTGTTATCCCACTTGCGAAGGTGAGTGTTTGTGCCTCACCAAAGCACCCGCTCAAGTGCCCTTGTCGCAAGGTTCGGCCTAATGTTTGCTGTTCTTGCTCTTTCCTGGTTGTTGCCAATTCAGGGGACATTCTTGCCTGAGTGTGTGGCGAAGAATAGGCTGTCACGTCGCTCGAAAAGGAATGGACTGGGCTGGCATTTGAACTGGGGGTCATTGGCTGGCTGGCAACAGAACTTGGATGTGGCATAGGACCCGCTTGTTTCAACGTGTTCCGGTGGTAAATGTGGGCGAGCAGGAGAGGGTGTGCTTGGGGGCTCGGGCTTCTTGGCCTCCTTTTCCCCTTGGAAGTCGTGCTCCCTTGCTCTTTCGATGTGGTTGGGCGGGGAGCCTTCTTCCTGGAGGAAGTTTCTTTCCTTTTCCTGGTGCTGGCAGATTTGGATGGGCCAGGAGTTGTGGCCAATGTAGCCTTGTGGTGGCCACTTTTGCTCCGCGTTTCTGGCACCTTGGAACTTGATTTGTGGGCCCGAGTGCTCGCCCTTTTTGTCTTGCGCTCCTTGGCTGGTAGTTGTTTGCCGCTACTTTTCTTTGGTGCCATGATGACATTCACAAAGAGAATGAGCTGTGTGTCCATTATCCTTTAAATACTAATGACTGGGTATGACGCTTACGCATACGCGTGCGTCCGGCCGTGCGCATCCCGGAAACCGCTGGGGCACTACCTATCTGCTGCGGACTAGAAAGAAGATGGCTTCCACGATCTTCACCCGCCAACAAAATATTATAATGCTTGTGTTTTTTAAGGACGTTGATTTGACATCTAAATGCATGCATATGCATTAACCCTTTAACCGCCAGCCTACCTTGAGATTTTGTCACCCTTTGTTGCCAGACCATTTTGCACTATTTTGCACTCCCCATGTTCAACTGTGATTTTTGAAGGGATTTCCCAGGAAAGTGATACATTGTTTTTTTCAGCAGATTTTTCAACAATTTTTTACAATTTGTAGTGTTTTTTGTAATAAAAAATGTACGTTTGTCAATAAAATCTTATTGCGTGTGAAACCCCATTTCTCCCGGTTACAGCGGTACCACATATGTATAGGTAGACACCCTTTCCTGTCCAGGAGACTCCCCCAAACTGAAACAACGCTTTAGGAGATTTTCAGATAAAATACAACTATGCTATGCAATATGCGCACCTTGCAGTTTTTCAAGAAAAACAGCCCTTTACATTTGAAATACCCCCGACAAACTATATATTCCCTAGAAGTATACACCTCAGGCTTTCTAGGCGTACCAGGCTTGTTGATATGGATGCAGTTTTCTGGAAGTAATCCCTCAATGTATTCTTTGGTTGCACAGGGTTTCCCTAAAAATGAATAAAAAAGCAGAATCAAAACCACATTTTCCTAAAAAAAAACTATATGCAAACCAGAAGAAAATCTGAAAAAACAACATGCCCTGAACAGAACAATACCCAACATGCATAGCTTCTGTCAAGGAAAGAGTTGCCAAACACACCAAAGTAAAGCATGCGCATAACGGTAATTTTACTTCAAAATATCAGCTCTGCAGACAAAGTGAGCACCTTGTGCTTTTTCTACCAAAACAACCCTTTACATTTGGAATATCCCCGATAAACCATATATTCCCTGAAAGTACACATGTTAAGCTTTCTAAGCGTACCCAGCTTGTTGTAGTGGGCTCATCTTTCTGGAAGTAATATCTCGAAGAATTTAGGTCGCTCAGGGTTTCACAAAAAATTTTATAAAAAAGCAGAATAAAAAACACCTTTTCCTAAAATATCAATATGTAAATAAGAAAAAACAAGCTAAATCTGAAAGCGCAAGGTCCCCCGAGCAGAACAATACCCAACATGCATAGGTACCTGTAACCTTTTAACTGCCAGCCTATTTGAGATTTTGTCACCCTCTGCTGACAGGATATTTTTCACCATTTTGCGTGATGTTTAACTGTGATTTTTGCAGAAATTTCCAAGAAAATGGCATATTTTCTTTTTGTGACAGAGTTTAGGCTTTAACATGAAATGTCTTGTTTGTATTTTTTCTACTTTTTTTTATATATTTTTAAGTAAATAAGTAAAAAAAAATAAAAAAAATATATATATTTTTTAAATTGTCTCCTTTATTTTAACAAAAACATTTATTTTATTAAAGAAAACCATATTGCATGTGAAAGCCCCATTTCTCCCGATTACAATGATACCACATATGTATCGGTAGCCCCCCGTTCCTGTCCAGGTGATTCCCTAAACTGAAAAGAGAACTTTATAACATTTACAAATAAAATACAACTACTATCCACATAATAAAGAGTTAAATAAAAAATAATTGGTGTGGGGTGCCCCTTCACAGGGGGGGACACCATTTCTTGGGGGAATTTTAAGGGTTTTTTAGGGAGGCAGGTAATGTGGGGTCTCGGGGTTAATGGCAAGTCACCCGCTAGCCGCAGGTGACTTGCCAGACCCCCGAGCCTTGTGAACTGGTATAGGGGTCACATGGACCCCTATATAGGGGTCACATGGAGGGTGTCCCCGAAGCTGAGGTCGCCCACCAGCCAAGTAAGTTTAAACGTTAAGATTTGGAGTATGTCGAACATGACATCATCAGCAATAAACCAGAATCCCTAGCCAATGTAATTAGCATAATGACATATGCCCTCATCCCTTGATGAATTCAGTTGCAGAATGACATATGGCCTAATGACTTTTAGGAAACTTTAATAAAAATTCTATCCACAGCTGTGAAACATGTATTTGCAGACCAATAATTTTCATTTCTTTTTTTGACAGACACTACACAGGCAAGATTGTCGCAACTAACAGCTACTGTGTTTCGGCTGGTGGGCGATATCCAGGAGCTGGCTGCTTCAATGGGGACCACAGAAGAATAATTATCTGGGGCCTGCCATTGCTTTGTAAATAGTTTTTTAAAATTTAAAAATTTTAAAAATTGTTCAGATTTGAAAAAAAAAAAATTACCAACAAAATTAAAAATTTTGTATTGTTAAAAAATAAAAACTTTTACAAAAGTTAAAAATCTAAAACCAAATAAACCAAAAAAGGCAAATACTATTTTGCATTTTAAAATAAAAATCCCAAAAGAAAAAACATGTTTGTGTCTTTTATGTCAATCAAAAATACATTAAGGGTTGCTTACAGGAAAACGTTGGAAGAAAAAAAAAAATAGCGAAAAGTGAAGAAAATTGAAAGCGTGATTGAATTGAGGTAAGCATGAAGTGTGCAAAGTGAAGAAAATGGAAAGCGCGAAGGAATTGAGGTAAGCATGAAGTGCGCAAAGTGAAGAAAAGGGAAAGCGCGAAGGAATTGAGGTAAGCATGAAGTGCGCAAAGTGAAGAAAATGGAAAGCGCAATTGAATTGAGGTAAGCATGAAGTGTGCAAAGTGAAGAAAATGGAAAGCGCGAAGGAATTGAGGTAAGCATGAAGTGCGCAAAGTGAAGAAAAGGGAAAGCGCGAAGGAATTGAGGTAAGCATGAAGTGTGCAAAGTAAAGAAAATGGAAAGCGCAAAGGAATTGAGGTAAGCATGAAGTGCACAAAGTGAAGAAAATGGAAAGCGTGATTGAATTGAGGTAAGCATTGTAGCAGAAGTGAGTGACAGAATAGTTGAGACGGGGACATGAATGAGTTAATTTAGGTATGCGCATGCGTGAGTTAGGACAGATTTCCGTCTGGGCGTTTATTTATAGAAAGCGGAATTCAGAATCTAACTGGACACTTAAATATTTCGTTAGAGGCGACGTTGGAAAAAGCCAAAAAACGGGAGGCTACGTTGTTTCCTAAGTAACGTAAACGAAAGCAGAAAAATGACATTCTCGTTGGCGTACGCAGCGATGAACAGTTAGCAGAAGGCTCCCGATGCCTGCTTAGAATCAGGCGTACACACATACGCCAACTGAAACAAAACTAAACAGAACGAGTCAAAAACTAAAAAGATTTTATGCCTCTCTGAATCAACCCTCTTGTCTTTGCCAGTCTGCTGTTAGTCCTTGCCTTGCCTGTTGCTGACCCAGCCATGTCTGACCACATCTCTATCCAGCCAGATCAACCTTCACCTTGCCAGTTTCAGCCCAGCCTTGTCAGATCACTTCTTCACAAAGCCAGATTTACCCTTGCCCTACCTATTGCTGACCCAGCCTTGTCTGACCACGTCATTGATAAGCCAAATTAATCTCAGCTGTTGCTGACCACTGTCTGTCTGACCATGTCTCTGTCACAGCTCTCCAGGTCTCCAATGTCCAACGACACTGGCTGCCACTGCACCTTGGGGTGCCTGGTTTTAGCTGGCAGCCATTGAGCTGACCTTGGAAGCTCCTGAAACATCCATCAACTCACAAGGATCTACAACTATAGCCAGGGGTACAGGACGTTGGATAGTGAGAAAAACCCTGAGGACCTGTTACAAATAAGAAAGTACTTGTATATCACTTGTAGGTAAATGGAATTTCCACAGAAGGTAGGTTGTGAGCAAGTTAGCAAAATATAAATGATCCCCTCAGTGTTGACGTAGTCAGTCACTCTTGTCAGTATGGGGCTGTGACAATACTGAAAGGTATCGGGGTTATTGAGTGCCAGGGGAAATATTGGATGATTGTAAAGGAGAGTATTGGTAACTAGGAAGACGCCAGACACCTGAGAACTTACAGCTACCCCAAACTATTCCCAATGTGCAGGGGGAATTTCATAATGGCGTTTGTGATAACATTTGTAAATGGTGGGGGAATTGAAATTAGACTGTCTATTCACACAGCATGGCAGTGTACGGCTTCTATACTAACCCACAAGGGCACATCTGTTGTACTATAAAATTAGGCCAGTTGAGTGATCTGCATAGCTTTAAAGTATAGCAAGATGTTTGGAACTCCAAAACCTCTACTGTGAGTATCTTTTTTTTTTTAAGTGGACCAAAACCCAGGATTTTGACTATCCTTGGTCTTGGTCCTTGCCCCCGGGGCACCCCAATCGGGGGTGCTGACATCACGCTGACATCATGTCATCTAAGATTTCAGCGGCTCTGAGCGTGCTGACAGCCACATCCTCCGCTACTTTCTAATAGGAAGCGTGCCTGCGCCAGCCATTCACAAATGCCTGGTGCGGGCACACGCCCTTCTAGAGGGATAGCGGGGATGCAGCTGAGGCTCACACATGCGCCATTGGACCGGGAAACAAGGTAGGTGTATGGGGCGACCTGGGCGTTTCACACAGCGGGGCATCAGCAGGGCATCCCGACTTTGGATGCCCCAAAGGAAGGGAATCGATCGGCCTGGAAATCTTATAGATTCCTGGGCTGATTGTGGTGGGTTTTGGTCCACTTTAATTGCCAACTGACTTTTAACAATCGCCCATGGTCAATCATGATTTAGGATGCCTTTCTTTTTTTTAATATTCTTTATTTTTGCTTTTCCAAAAATAGTGGTACAGATAAAGTACAGCGTAACACAAAGAAGACATTGAGAGTTACACATCTCAAACCCTTATAAAGGGATGGCAACGAGCATGACAATACAACAGCAGAATAAACCCTAAACTAACAAACAGATCATGAGTCTGTGTGGTCTTTAGAATGCTAAGTGGAAGGGGGGGGAGGGGGGGGAGATCGCGCGGATCCCCGGGCACCCGCCAGCAGAGCTCTGCATTCCACAGACTCCGAGAACCTCAG
The DNA here is from genome assembly GCA_027917425.1 of Gastrophryne carolinensis. Classification (NCBI taxonomy): domain Eukaryota; kingdom Metazoa; phylum Chordata; class Amphibia; order Anura; family Microhylidae; genus Gastrophryne; species Gastrophryne carolinensis. Next base: position 165,332,747 of record CM051234.1, read on the forward strand.
CCAGTCAAACCAGGTAATCGTGAAACTCTCGAATCTATTTTCTCGAGAGAGAATCACGTTCTCGAAACGCATGAGCTCATTTACCTTCATGATCCACATATCAACTGAAGGTGGGTCTGGGTTTTTCCACCTTAGGGGGATGCAAGTTTTTGCTGCATTGAGAAGGTGATACAACAAAGATTTCTTGTAATTCTTTAAGGGGACTTTGGTCATGTTGAGCAGGCAGGAGGCCGGATCATCAGGCACCGCAGTTTCAGTTACTTTACTTGCTACCCCTCTAACCAAATCCCAAAACGGCTTTAAGACAGGACAAGACCAGAAAATGTGTAGCATATCGCCTCTTGCATCATTACACCTCCAACATTTTTCAGGGGCCTCAGGGAACCATTTATGTAAAACAACAGGCACTCTATACCAACGCAACAAAATTTTGTAGTTGCACTCTTGAATTCGCGTGCAAATGGACGTCTTATGCGGCATGGCCAAGAGTTTTCTACATTGTTCCTCGGAGAAAGAGACTCCCAGATCCGTCTCCCATTTTCTCAGAAAGGAGGGCCTCTCGTTCTCCGGGGGGGGGGGGGGGGGCAATCAGAAGTTTATAAATGTAAGACAGCGTATGCTGGATAGCGGTTTTACTGGCACACAGATTCTCTTAGGGGGTGGTTTTCCTTAAGCCTCCAGTAAAACTCTGCAGTGAATGGAGAAAGTGCATTCATTAAAACATGTCTCCTATTGGAGGAGGTGAAGCTGTTTCCTGCCACCACCCCATCAGATGGAGTGCTGCTAAGAAAAGGTGGGCATCTCTCTAATGCGGATTAAGTGTGGTGGAGGCCCCCTTTGCAAGGCAAGTGATGGAGGCCCCCGGGCCTGTGCCCCTTGCACCCCCTCATAATCCGGCCCTGAGGGTGGGTTTGATTTGTTTAGTGTTCCTGTGAACCAGGTTCTTGTGAATCGACAAATAAAAGGAAATATACATTTTTGAATAAATTACTATCTGTAAGTTTTTTTATAATGCTTGAGAATGAAAACCTAGTGTGTTTAAAAAGCTTGTGTTTGCAATCTGCGATTTGCAATTTGAGTTGAAAGCAGAGCAGACTAGTATACCTTGTAGACACCTGAATGGGCAATAGTGTATTTTTCTTTTAAAGAATTTTCCAGTTGTGTATGTGGAAATCATTTTCATTTGTAAGCTGATGGTACTAGGAAAGTATTTTGGCATTGGGAAAGAGATTAGCAGCACAGATAAGTTACAGCAAACTGACATTGCAGTAACTGGACAATTGCATCTGGGGACTTCATTTCCCCTAGCTTAGCTCCTCCTGTAATTTGTGCTTTTCATCATTTAAAGAGGAACATCAGAGGAGTTTAAAACACTCCCTAAACCTCACCAGCCTGCCCCCCCGGATTTAATATTGGGCATTTTTCCTTACCATGTTAGGGTATCTGTCTTCTTTGTCCCATGGATTCTGGGTCAGCTCTGTAGGGCAGCGCCATCTGGAATCCCATGATTCACTGCCTACATCCCTTGATCTTGCACCTGCAGATGAATAAATACACCATATGTGGGAGCTCACGCTTAAAGTGGACCAAAACCCACATTTTTACCTAGCATCCCCTGATTTGCTCCCCCCATGAAGACAGGGCCAGATTAAGTGTGGTGGAGGTCCCTGGTTACAAAATGTGGTGTTTTTTCCTTTAAAATAATAGTCCAGCCAAGTAATTGATTGGTGGTTGTCTGGCACCTGTCTACTACTGGAACAACAGATTGAGTCCCTTGTGCCACCCTTGTATGGCTGCATGCTGCTTGGGAACTCCTGCTTTGCGATTCTGGGTGGGGGGGGGTGTAGTTGCCCAGCTGGTCCAGCAGAAAACAGTTCCCTGCATTAAGCTGCCAGCGGCTGTGCTTGGTGGCTTATGTACAGTGAGCGGCTGCTGATTGACAGCTCTGCACCCACCCATCACTGTAGCTGACGGCGGCTTTGCTGCTCTAGACTCTCCATCCTGCCCTATGGTGGCTTGACTGCAAGTTTGCAAATGCTTGCCCAGGCGTGGGGGGGGGGGGGGACTACTTGTTGACTCAGCAGCCTGTCAGACCAAGGACTGAAAAGCCTCCTTGTCAGGAACCGCTTACCTGATCCCCGTTCCAGCGACGTCTCCAGGCGGCCAGCTGCAGCTGTCACTGTGCGGCGGCCGCGCCGAGCGGCGTCGGCTCGAGCAACGTCGGCTCGAGCGGCGCCCAGCTCAGCCACGCCCCCCGCTTCCTCCTCCAGTAGACGTGCTCGCGCGCGGCCGCGAGCACGTGTCTGTTATGCCCTCCGGCGGCGCTGTGCTGCGCGCACCCGCCGGAGGATCAATTAAAGGGTTAATGAATCCTAGGGGATTGAGGGCTTCGCCCTCTTCTGCTCTGCAGCCAATTACCCTTGGAATCCTATGTGCTCCAATCAGTACACTGCTTCCCTCAGACCTGTCCCTATAAAGGCAATTCCCTCTCAGTTGTGAATTGCCTGTGATAGTGCTCAGAACCCTGTGTTACCTACTCCTGTGAAGTCTAGCCTGTTGCCGATTTGATTGTACGACCACTCTCGATCCTGAATCCTTGTTGCCGACCTCTGCCTGAATTGACGCCTCTCGATCCTGATTCCTTGTTGCCGACCTTTGCCTGAACTGACGCTTCTAGATCCTGATCCCCAGCTGCTGACCTCTGCCTGAACCCCGACTACGTCTTGCCTGACCCCTGGTGCCGCTACGTTCTCTGCCTTCCCGTTATCGACCTATTGCCTGTCTCTGGACTTCCGGCACTCACGCTCTTGCTATTGGTTCTCCAGTCCTCCCACATATAAGCTTACATCCTTTGAGCCATTAAGTCCTGGGGGCAACCGATCCCGGGTAGGCGTATCTTGCGTCCCGGCAAGCGGGGGCTCCTACAGGTGAAGCTGGCTGTGGAGATTGGGGGTTGTGAGCTTATTAAGAGGGCTGGAGTTACCCCGAGCGTGACATTATCACAGGCCCAAAAATGGATGACCTGGTACAGCAGGTGCAAGCTATGGTCACAGCGATCAACCAACTCGCTCAAAGAGTGGCCACTCAGGAATCTCGTCAAGTGCCAACTTCCTCTGTACCACCTCATTTCTCCGAACCTAAGATTCCACTGCCTGAGAAATTTTTTGGAGAACGAGCAAAATTTTCCAATTTCAAGAATGCCTGCGAACTATATTTTAAGTTAAGACCTATCTCCTCTGGCACAGAGGTCCAACGAGTAGGCCTAGTCATTTCCTTGCTTCAAGGAGACCCACAGTCCTGGGCCTTTAGTTTACCGTCCCATGACATTGCTCTACAATCAGTGACTGCCTTCTTCAATGCTATGGGCGTTTTATACGACGATCCAGATATACAGTCTACCGCAGAGAATAGGCTTCGGGCCTTAAAACAAGGACGGAATTCGGCTGAAGACTACTGTGCTGAATTCCGCCGCTGGGCTATCGAAGCTAGGTGGAACGATCCAGCTTTGTGTAGTCAGTTCAGGGTGGGACTCTCGGATAGCATCAAGGATGCCTTAGTTAATTTTCCCCCGCCAGCGGACCTAGATCAATTAATGCAGGTCTCCATTAAAATAGACCGACGTCTTAGAGAAAGGGCCAGGGAGAGAGTCGGGGCTCCCACGTCCTTTAGACCAGTCCAGAGTCATAGATCCCCGGTTCCCCGTGGAGAAAATACCTCATCATCTTCCCAGGAAGAACCTATGCAATTAGGGAGAACCCGCTTATCCCAAGAGGAGAAACAGCGTAGGCGATCCGAGGGGTTATGCCTGTATTGCGGGAATTCTGGTCATTTTGCAGGGTCCTGTCCCAACAAGGGGAAACCGGCGGAAAACTTCCGCACCCAGACCAGGTAGAGAGTACTGATCTGGGTGAGTCAGTTTGTAACTCTCGCCAGAATAAGATGCTTGTACCTATTGATTTGTTTTGGGGGTCCTCTAAGCAGACAGTTTCCGCCTTCATAGACAGTGGTGCGGCTGGAAACTTTTTGGACAGGAGCATGATCTCCACCTTAGGGATCCCTGTAGTTCCTCTTGAAAGATCCCTACAAGTTTTAGCTATCAATGGAAAGGCAATCCATGGAGGTCCTATAAATACCAAGACCCCACCTCTCAGACTAATTGTCGGCTCTTCTCACTCTGAATTCTTAGAATTCTTTATTTTTGATTGTCCGGAAACTCCGGTGGTTTTGGGATACCCCTGGTTGCAACTCCATAACCCGGTGTTAGATTGGCGGGCTGGGGAGTTGGTCAAGTGGAGTGACCACTGTAAAGGTCACTGTTTTAATACAGGCCTCAGAAACGTTCAAGTCTTACCACAGGAATTACCTCAGCCATACGCTGATTGGATCGATGTATTCTCTGAACGCTCTGCTGATACTCTTCCTCCACATCGGTCCTATGACTGCCCCATTGACATGCTGCCTGGCACTATTCCCCCGAGGGGAAAGATCTATAACCTTACCCTGCCCGAGGAGCAAGCAATGAGGGAGTATATTACCGAAAATCTTAGGAAAGGATTTATCCGTCCCTCTACCTCGCCTGCTGGGGCCGGGTTCTTTTTTGTAGAGAAAAAAGATGGTGGCTTGAGACCGTGCATAGATTATCGAGCCTTGAATAAGATCACTGTAAAAAAACGATACCCCTTACCCTTGATTGGGGATCTGTTCAATCAAGTCACAGGAGCTCGAATTTTCTCCAAATTGGATTTGAGAGGGGCTTACAATCTGATTCGCATCCGACAGGGGGACGAGTGGAAAACTGCATTTAATGTGAAGGATGGGCACTATGAGTACCTGGTCATGCCCTTCGGTCTTTGTAATGCGCCAGCCGTTTTCCAAGATTTTGTTAATGATATATTCAGGGAATATCTCGGTAGATTTGTAGTCATCTACTTGGATGATATTCTCATTTTTTCTAATTCTTTACCGGAGCACAGACACCATGTTAAGTTGGTGCTACAAAAATTAAGAGAGAACAACTTATTTGCTAAACTGTCTAAGTGTGTGTTTGAAGTCACTACAGTTCCCTTCCTAGGGTATGTTATTACCAACCAGGGTTTGGAGATGGACGCGGGGAAGGTTTCAGCAGTTCAGGATTGGGTCCAACCCAAAACTTTAAAGGAATTGCAACGTTTTCTAGGTTTTGCAAATTTTTATCGGCGTTTCATAAAAGGCTTTTCCCATGTTGTTGCACCCCTTACCAACCTTACCCGTAAGGGGGCTTTTACTGCTAACTGGTCCCCCTCTGCCTGTGAGGCCTTTCTAACCTTGAAACGGGCCTTTACTTCGGCACCTGTCTTAGTGCATCCAGATATTCATAAAGCTTTTATTATTGAAGTGGATGCTTCTGAGCTGGGAGTGGGTGCAGTTTTGTCACAATATTCTGGTAACCCTGAGCGTCTCCATCCATGCGCTTATTTTTCGCGTAAATTCAGTACCGCGGAACAAAATTATGATGTTGGCAATAGGGAACTATTAGCTATTAAACTGGCATTTGATGAATGGCGACACTGGTTGGAGGGTTCATTACATCCTATAACTGTGTATACCGATCATAAAAATCTCGAATACATAGGTTCTGCCAAGAGGCTGAACTCTCGTCAGGCACGTTGGGCATTATTCTTCTCGCGCTTCAATTTTATTATTACTTTCAAGCCGGGTGTAAAAAATACTAAAGCTGATGCTCTATCTCGCATGTTCGGTGAATGTAAGGATCGGGGTGATTCTGGTGAACCAATTTTACCCACAGGTTGTGTGGTGGGGGCGTTACTTCCTGATCTCTCCAATACCTTGGCGCCGTTTCAAGATGAATCTCCTAGTGATGTACCCTTGGGGTGCCAGTTTGTTCCACCGCACCTGTGTTCGGATGTAATTCGCGAATTTCACTATGCCAAAACTGCTGGTCATTTGGGTAACCGTAAGACGTTTATGCTTGCCCGTCGTCATGTATGGTGGCCTACCATGAGACGCGATATCACTGCCTTTATTGACGCTTGTGCTATTTGTGCTCGAAGTAAAGGAGTTCACAAGGCTCCTAGTGGCAGTTTGGTTCCTCTTGAAATTCCTGCTGAGCCATGGACCCATATTTCTATGGATTTTATTGTAGATTTGCCTCTCTCACATGGTAATACTGTCATTTGGGTGGTCGTAGATCGTTTCAGTAAGATGGCACATTTCGTTCCTTTGGCCAAACTTCCTTCTGCACCTGAGCTTTCGCGGCTGTTTACTTCGCATATTTTTCGTATTCATGGTATTCCGTCCAATATAGTCTCTGATCGGGGTGTTCAATTTACTTCCCGTTTTTGGAAACACTTCTGTTCGCGGTTGGGAATACAGATCTCTCTTTCTTCTGCCTACCATCCCCAGACTAATGGGCAGACGGAAAGAACTAATCAAACTTTGGAACAATACTTAAGGTGTTATGTTTCTGATGCCCAAGAACAATGGGCGGAATTTATTGATTTCGCCGAATTTGCTTACAATAACGCGCCTAGTGAGAGTACCAAGGTATCTCCTTTTTATTGTAACTTAGGGAAAAATCCTAGAGCTTCTTCCCTTTCAGGGTCACCTTCCAATCTGCCGGCGTTGGAGGAGTGGCTTCAAGAACGGAAGAATATCTGGACACACGTTCAGGAGATTCTTAAGACCACTGGTTTGAGGTATAAGAAATTTGCCGACCGCCGCAGATCACAGGAACCTACTCTTCGAGTAGGCGATCTAGTTTGGGTCTCCACTAAAAATATTGCGCTCCGTCAGCCATCTAGCAAATTAGGTCCAAAATTTATTGGTCCTTTTCCAATCGTCAAGAAGTTGAATAATGTGTCTTTTAAAGTTCAACTCCCACCGACTATGAAAATACCTAATTCCTTTCACGTTTCACTGTTAAAACCGGCGAAGAATGCTCCTCTTGCTGGTCCTGCACCAATTCTTCTTAATAATGAGCCCGAGTATGAAGTGAATAAGATCTTGGATTCACGTAAAGTGCGTAATTCTTTACAGTATTTGGTGGATTGGGTTGGCTATGGTCCAGAGGAAAGATGCTGGGTGGCAGTGAGGAATGTTCATGCCAAGGCTCTTGTAAGAAGGTTCCATCGTGACAATCCAGGGAAACCGGGTGAGGGTCCGGAGGCCCCTCGTGAAGGGGGGGGTAGTGTCAGGAACCGCTTACCTGATCCCCGTTCCAGCGACGTCTCCAGGCGGCCAGCTGCAGCTGTCACTGTGCGGCGGCCGCGCCGAGCGGCGTCGGCTCGAGCAGCGTCGGCTCGAGCGGCGCCCAGCTCAGCCACGCCCCCCGCTTCCTCCTCCAGTAGACGTGCTCGCGCGCGGCCGCGAGCACGTGTCTGTTATGCCCTCCGGCGGCGCTGTGCTGCGCGCACCCGCCGGAGGATCAATTAAAGGGTTAATGAATCCTTCGCCCTCTTCTGCTCTGCAGCCAATTACCCTTGGAATCCTATGTGCTCCAATCAGTACACTGCTTCCCTCAGACCTGTCCCTATAAAGGCAATTCCCTCTCAGTTGTGAATTGCCTGTGATAGCGCTCAGAACCCTGTGTTACCTACTCCTGTGAAGTCTAGCCTGTTGCCGATTTGATTGTACGACCACTCTCGATCCTGAATCCTTGTTGCCGACCTCTGCCTGAATTGACGCCTCTCGATCCTGATTCCTTGTTGCCGACCTTTGCCTGAACTGACGCTTCTAGATCCTGATCCCCAGCTGCTGACCTCTGCCTGAACCCCGACTACGTCTTGCCTGACCCCTGGTGCCGCTATGTTCTCTGCCTTCCCGTTATCGACCTATTGCCTGTCTCTGGACTTCCGGCACTCACGCTCTTGCTATTGGTTCTCCAGTCCTCCCACATATAAGCTTACATCCTTTGAGCCATTAAGTCCTGGGGGCAACCGATCCCGGGTAGGCGTATCTTGCGTCCCGGCAAGTGGAGGCTCCTACAGGTGAAGCTGGCTGTGGAGATTGGGGGTTGTGAGCTTATTAAGAGGGCTGGAGTTACCCCGAGCGTGACACTCCTGGACTATAACCCAAAGGTTGGTGGAGGCCCCCTTTGCAAGGCAATTGGCGGAGGCCCCCGGGGCTCGCACCCCTTGTGCCCCCCTCATAATCCGGGCCTGAATAAAGAGCACCTTTGGCTAATTTTTAGTGCTCTTGCTTCACTCTAATCCCAGATAATGACCCTTGTTTTAGCTGTAAAGCCTCATCTTCTCCATTCATTGTCATTGTTGTGTGTGGCGATTATGTCATTGCCACACCTACGCAATGACTGATTGTCTGCCATCCCACACAGAGGGACTGCAAAAAAAACAATGTTTCAGGAAGATTCAAAATATCCATTTCTAGTTCTACACCCTAAGAAGGGAATATCGGCGGGGGCAATGGCCAAATGTATTTCATAAGTTCGATGGGTTCTGGTCTACTTTAAATGGCAGCAGGGTAGAGGGGACTCACTGAATTGTGTTTAGGAGGGTGCAGCTCAGGGCCAGACGGTAAGTGCCAACAGGATGCCGTAGTACCAAACCTGCAGGCCGGCAAGCAAGTGTTTGTTTTTTTACTGGAGACTGAGCTAGTCCTTTAAAATTCTTGTCCAGGCAAAAATTTGGCCCCATCTTACATGCCTCCCAACTGTCCCGATTTTCCCGGGATTGTCCCGATTTTTTAGAAGGATCCCGCGGTCCCGGAACATTACCAAATGTCCCGGGACCCCCTGCGCTGTGACAGCCCAGGGCCGCAATGACGCCGGCGGGAAGATAACTTCCTGGCGCGTGGGGTGAGAGAGTGGGGCGGGCGCACGGGGGTGGGTGGGCAGGCGCACAGGGGGTGGGGGGGGCTACGTACCGCATGCAGGGGTGAAGGCAGCCGACATTGCTGGAGCTGGAGAGCGTGACGGGGGCGTGGCCGGGGCGTGACGGGGGCGTGGCCGGGGCGTGACGGGGGTGTGGCCGGGGCGTGACGGGGGTGTGGCCGGGGCGTGACGGGGGTGTGGCCGGGGGCATGGCTTGTCCCGCTTTCAAGCTTTCAGAAGTTGGGAGGTATGATCTTATGCCAGCTTGTTTATGGCTGTCTTTGATGAGCACTTCGTTTACACAGACCCTACCTTCATTGGCGACATTCATTTTTGATATTGATACATTGATTATATATTCAGATATATCATCATTAAAGAACATATTGGACAACTTCCTGCCCATCGTATCATTCACCCTGGAACTTAGTACTGTTTAGGTACACTTTCCTGAAGTCCTTGTACAAATTCGTAATGATGAAGTGTTCACTGATCTTTTTAAAAAGAAGACAGATCATAACACCCAAGCCCTTAATAAAGCATTATCCAGAGATAGACAGAGTTTACTCAAACACACCGAAGGTTGCATAGAAACATTTTCCTGTCCCACTAACATTCTCAAGTTGTTCTCCCCAGGTTGAACATGAGTACATCAGTACTGGCAAATTCTCTGAGATCCACATTTTAGACACCTCCTCTGTTTATAAGGAAGAGATCTACCAACCTGCGTAACAGCCTTGTATGATTAGGGTAAACAGGAGATTTTCTGTTAAGGATTTTTTTTTACTGTTCTAGAACTTATTTCTTTTTTAAGAAAACTTACAAAGGGGTTTCTCAAACAACCATCACTACCTCAATCGGCGATACTCTTTTTTTAAGCTCTCTTAGGGGGAGATGACCCATATGGCTACTGTATATTAACAAACTTTCCATGGGAATCCACCCCAAAAACATCACTTTACTACAGATATCGTAATTCCAATGGCAAAGTGATGTTGACTGTTCTAGCCCGGGGAAGTGACTGTTCTAGCATGGGGACAGGGGCAGACTGGCCATAGGAATCACAGCGAGAATTCCCAGTGGGCCGCACTGCTGTGCAATTCACTCCTCTTATAACAGGGCTCTCAGACCACTGCATTTCAAGTCTACCCCTAAAACTATGACTGGTCCCATTTTAACCCCCCCAATCATGACACCCCAGTCCACATTGTCCCTATTCAATGCTTATAGCCCCAGCATCATGATTGTGGGGGTCATACCAAATGCCAACATCTGCCCTATAATACACAAGGTCCAGTACAACCACTTTAAGAGTGGCCATTTTTATCCCTACCCATGGTCTGCCCCTTTAGGGCTTTAGCCTCAGTTGCCTAACATACTCATTGACCAACTTTTAAGCACCCCGGGGGCGTGGCTCAGCAGCTTGTGGGCTGGTTAAAAGCTGGCCCTGTCAGTATAATCCTGGGCTGATATTTGGTCCCAGTCTGCCCCTGTCTAGCTTGTATGTGTTTTACTTGATTAAAGTGGACCAACAGGTAAAAATGACTTAAACCAGACACAACTGTCATAGAACCAGGACTGTTCCTCTTGTTTCACAGCAGAGGATGCCAAGGTTTCCCATGCACATGCATTTGCGCACTAAATATAGTAGCGTCAGTAAGCATGCGTGCACAATTTGTATATGCTCGGTGTATGATCTAACTGATATTGCGCATGGGCGTTTATGCGCACGCATGCGAGAAACTGTGTTCGATTGTTCGTTTATGCAGGGGCCTTTAAATACTGGTTACCCCTGACCTGCATTGCCAGTTGGTCTTCTCTCCTGCCTGTTCCTGAGTTCCAGTTCTCTCTCCTGTGTACCGACCTAGCTTGATCCTGACTACGCTTCCACTCTCCTGACGATCCCAGCTTGTTTATGACTCCGATCCAATCCTGCCTGCCCATGACCATGGCTTGTTTGACTCTGATCCAGTTCTGCCTGCCCACGACCTTGGCTTGTTTGACACGATCCAGTTCTGCCTGCCCACGACCTTGGCTTGTTTGACACGATCCAGTTCTGCCTGCCCACGACCTTGGCTTGTTTGACCACGATCCAGTTTTGGCAGCCATGACTTCAGTTGTCTCAGTCTCCAGTCCAGCTCTGGTCTGTCTTCTACCTCGGATTTGGCAATACCCACTCCTAGGTTGCCTGACCTGGGACCTTCCTGCAGCCAAGTCTATCCCCACCTTTCGGGGCTCTAGTGAGGTTGGTCCTTATATTACCAGGCCTCCCGATCGAGAGGTGAGCTAGTCCACTTGTCTCCGCAATCAGGGTTCATACCCGGTAGTCTGACAACAACCAACAGTGCTCATATGCACCCCTTCCCCAGGGCAATTTAGATTACTGCACATAAAAATTCATTTGCTTTTTTCTAACTCTGTGCTAACTGCTGTGGTAAAATTTAAAAACAAAAAGGCGGCTCATGCATCTGAAGGCCGCCTGCAAACAGAAAGTGTTGCTGGGCTTCCTGTTACTGTGCACTGTCAGTTATGTCAGTTGAATCCAGACAGCAGCATGGCTGAGATACTGGGAGAGGAAGCTCCAAAATGGCCTCTACCTTTCTTTTCCAACTGTGCCAGGCTGTTGGTCCAGTTTAAGTGCCACTGTGGTTTAGGATATGTAGGGAAGACAACCCATGAGATAAGGACTGGGATCAGTGATCACAGGAGAAACATGACTTGACCTCAATCCTTTGTTGAGTCTGATCACCAAGTCGCACAACTTCGATTTATAGTGATTGATAATGTAACTCCACCTACCCTCTAATGACTTAGATGAATACATGATAAAAAAAAATTGTCCTGTTTTTTTCCACTTTAGATTAAATATTGAATAAATGCACTCAGATGCACCTGAAAGCTGTTTCTCTCATATCAAAAGGATCTCCTAAAGGATCTAACCAACACAGAGGAAGGACGGCTGGGACAAGGACACGCAGAAGTCAGAAGCACAGCTGAGATAGGGGTTATATGGCCCTGAAACATCCCATCTAAGGGTATCTTTTGAGCCTTTTAGACTCCTGCTGTGTTCATTTCATTTATTTGCTCATGGTAGTTTCAATCGGTCCGATACCCATATTTTAACCACTACCTCATTCGCATATGCCTGTCAATCATGTGACTGCCGGTGACCAATCTGGAATTCCCAGTGGGCTTGCACATCAAACATTAATGGTTTCTGTTGGTCACCTGATTAACTGCCATACACCATGAATAAGGAAGTGGTGACTTGACTATAGTGCTGCTTTAATGGTCATTGTAAAGAAGTATGTGTATTGGCAACCTTGGTACCATGTTGTTTGGTTTTGAGAATTGACTTGCCTCTTACATATTTTGTATAGGCTGACAGATGGTACTTTGTAATTCTTAGACAGCAAGTAACTAATGAAAATACGCTCTCTAGACTGATGCAATATTTCCCATATTGTACATTTTATGTCAAAATACCTATTACAACCTTCAGCACACGAAGCATTATTATATTTCACCACTTGAGGACGCCAACATCCTGTATATCTATTTATTTTGGAATGGAAATGCATGTGGAAAAGTCTGCAGATTGTTCAAGATTAGACCTTTTCTTTTTTGGAAGTTTTGATGCTACCTGGAGGAGCGGTATATAATATATATATATATATATATATATATATATATATATATATATATATATATATATATAACTATCTCTAGTCTCTATCCATAGGTGGTGGTCATAGGGTTATGAGCAGGATATAGTGGATGACTGTAGTTGATCCAAATTCACGAATATATTTGCTGTCTTTTATGCATAATTTTGTGTGGTGTGCGTTACTTTTATATTGGATTGCCCCCACAACTCACCATTCTACCGTAATTTAATTAATTTGGGAATTATACACTCTTAAGTGTAATTATGCTATGTACACATGTTTTATCTTTATCTTTTCTGAGATGAAATTGTGGCTATAACCATTCATATTTTGCACAAGACCGGTGGACCCCATAGCAAAAGTCAGAGTGTGCCCCCCAAAAAAGACCTAACCCCCAGCAGTATATTGCCTGCAGTGAAGTGCAGGGACTGTGGCCTTGGTTTGTGATTAGAACAATGAGTTAGAGACCAGGCTCGGACTTGCCCAACAGATTATCAGGGAATCCCTTGGTGGGTCTCAGCATGGTAGCAATCAGTCAGGTTAGTTTTGTCAAGGTAGTCCATTGAGAGTTGGTTGGAGTTCTATCAGCACAGTAAGGCAACTGTGAAACCTGAGCCAAATCCCAAGGTGGAACTCAATAACAAGGACACTCAACCTAGAAACACAGAGCCTAAGACAAAGCCTTGTCTTTACTAGAGCCCCCTGCAATGGAAGATAGGCTAGGCTGCAGGGAAGGTCCAGGTTGTGAGACCAATGAATGTAATGCTGCAGTGCTAGGCTAGGTTGAACTGGACCAACAGCCTAGCACAGTTAGAAGAAACTCCCCCAAACCCACTTGCCCCATCTGCATGCATGATACTGAAGCTTTGTCAGCACTTACATTTGCTCCTGTATCCACTCAAAGCTGAAACGCCTCCTCGGCCGATTTTCTAGTGGTAGCAGCCATTTTGTAACTTTTGTAACCTCTCCCGTAACTGGAGACATAACTGACAATGCACAGTAACAGAAAATTCAGCAGCACTGTTTTTGTTTCTAAAATTTAAAACAGTTAGAGTTAGAAAATAGTTTAAGTCATTTTTGACTGTTGGTCTGCCTTAATCTGAACCAACTGCCTGGCACAGTTGGAAAAGAAAGGTAACGGCCATTTTGGAGCTTCCTCTCCCAGCATGTCAGCAATGCTGCTGCCTGGATTCAACTGACATTACTGACAATGCACAGTAACAGGAAGCCCAGCAGCACTTCCTGTTTGCCTCCATTTTGTTTCTAAACTTTACCACAGCAGGAGTTAGAAAAAGTTAAATTAATTTTTATGTGCAGCAATCTAAATTGCCCTGGGAAGACAAGCATATGAATACTGTTTTTTGTGTTGGCCTGGTTTAATTCATTTTTTGACTGTTGGTCCACTTTAACACAGTCAAACAAAAAGGAATACCCTGGATCTCAAATCCTCACCAACCAGCAACCAATTCGACAATCTGTCTAAGTTTAAAAACAGTGAGGTTTTTGTTGCACACATTTGCAAATGTATGGGAAGCTGCAGGGCATCATGGCACCTCTTTTTCCTGCAGCCGTACTCTAACAGTGAGAGCGTCCCGAATTTTGGGACATACATAGCAATGGATAAACTGAGAGCTGAACTTACCTGAGGCTGCCCAGGGCTCTAACCCTTTACCTCTGGTGATTCACATGTGGGGGGTCAACTCCACAACATGCAGCTGAGGGCCCCTCAACATTAATCCAAATGCACAATACAACAGGCCTAAAAGATTACCAAAACTATCTTTTTTCATTTTCATGCATTTCATGAACTTTGAATGGTTGTTTTATGTGTTTCAAGTTTTAAGTGACTGACAATCCATAAATACCCCCACCCCCACCCAGGTGGTACCAGAAACGTTTAGAAAATGTAAAGAGGTACTTGATGAAAATTGGTTGGGAAACCCTAGTCTCGAGAATAAAAGATTCAGATGGTCCAGTGTAGTATGAAGTGAGCAATCCAAGAGTGAATCCACAAGAGTAGTCGAGGTAGAAGCCAGGTTATAACTGCTTGACTGGAGATCGCAGTTTAGCTCCGGAACACATGGGAACCAGGGATGGCTGATGACCACAGGTTAACCAGGAACACTCAGGAAACCAGTAATTGCTGAAGATCTCGCAGTCCACTAATGATATAGGTTGTGTGTGCAAATTAACAGTCTGGAGGAAAGAAGGGAGAGGGGGGACATGATTGAGACCTTTAAATATGTGAAAGGATTGAATAAGGTTCAGGAGGGAAGTGTTTTTAAGAAGAAACTTAATGATAGAACAAGGGGGCACAACCTGAAGCTAGTCGGGGGGAAGATCAGGAGCAATGTTAGAAAATATTATTTTACAGAAAGAGTAGTAGATGTTTGGAACAAACTTCCAGCAGAGGTAGTTGAAAAATCAACAGTCACTGAATTTAAACATACCTGGGATAAGCACACATCTATCCTAAGATAAAGAGTACATACAGTATACACATAAGGGCAGACTAGATGGACCGTATGGTCTCCTTCTGCCGTCAACCTTCTATGTTTCTATTAACAAGTGGTGGGGAATAGCTCAAAATTTCTGCAAAGGGGGCTTCCACCAACTTTTGGGTTATGGTCTGGTACAGGAGGCTTTTCAGTCTTTGGTCTGACGGGCCAGAAACAAAGCTATCTGTGGCAGTGGGGGGCCCCCATGCCTGGCCAAGCCTTTTTGATTTTGCAAACCTGCATTCAAAGCCACCAAAAGGCAGGATGGAGATTCTAGAGCAGCAAAGCTGTCGTTACCACACTATAATGATGGGTGGGTGCAGAGCTGTCATTTGGCGGCCGCTCACTACACATAAGCCACCAAGTACAGCCACTGGCAGCTCAATGAAGGGGGATTGTTGTCACCAGCTGGGTGACTACATTGCCAACTACCCAGAATGGCAAAGCAGGAGTTCACGAGCAGCACGCACCCACACAAGGGTGGCACAAGGGACCTGATCTGACGTTCCAGGAGGTAGGCGGGTGCCAGACAACTGCCAGTTACTTGGCTGGACTATTATTTTAAAGGAAAATAAATACTGTATCCACCAAATTTTGTGCCCTGGGGCCTCCACCACACTTAATCCATCCGTGGACACAGATAGTCTTTAAGGTTGTAATTCAATGTTTTTGGCAGTGAAACTGTAAGCAGGATCAGACAGATATCCACGTTCCCATCAAAATAACGGTTAAAAGATCCACTTTAATAGGAGAGTTGCACCATCTAGTGGATACTGAAAAAAGAAGAAATAAAAATTATTTTATGGTATAAAGGATATCAAGGTATGGTTATGCCGTGCATACTGTCCCAGACAAAAGGTGCCACCCTCTGCCTCTATTTAAGCTTGGCTTCCTCATTTTCATTTCATTTGGTGTAGCTGCGATTTGGACTCACCCACATAGCTGTCGGGGCTCTGCTTACTGCATTTCATACTGCATACTTCATACACAGCGTTGCTGTACTGCAGATCAAATGTGGGGGAAAACGTGTGCACATGGGTGAGAAATTGACTTAACCCTTTAAGTGGCAAGCCTGTAGGTACTATGGGGTTGCTTCTCCGCCAGTTAAGTGCCAAGCCCGTAGTACATATGGGCTGGCTTTCCCCCCTGCTAGTTAAAAAAATAATGTAAAAAAAAACACTCACCTGACCCCTGTTCAAAACCGTCCGGGTCTTCTCTACACCCTGGGGGTATACGATTACCCCCCGGGGCTCTTCTGGCTTCAGGAGGGGCAAAAAATAGCCGCCCCCCCACTTACAAAATTACATTTACTCACTTCCGTGCCCGATCCCTCGTCTCCTCTCCTCGTCTCCTCTTCCCCGGGGGAGGGAGGGGGGGGCTCTGATCAACCCCTGGGCTCTTCCGTGGTGAGGAGGGGGCTCAAAACATGCCCCCTTACGGCGTTCACGTCGCTAGCCCGGCCCCTTGTGGGCCGGGTGGATGATGTCATCCCGCTCGAGGTTCCGGACTGACCCTAAGCTTTCAGCAGCAGCAGGAGTGCACAGCAGCAGCAGGAGTGCAGAAGCCAGAGTGATCAGCGTGGGACACAGTGCTCTGGGATGGGTGGGGGGTAAGTATTAAAAATAATAATAAAATATTTTTATCTGTGTGTTTTTTTTTTTTTTTTTTATTTAACCCTTTGTGAACTGGTAAGGGATCCATGAGGCCCCTACAACAGTTCACAAGGCTGGGGGCTGCCATTAACCCCTGGCCCCCATTACCTGCCTCCCCAAAGCTCGGGGGGGGGGGGGCAGAAGAGCCCCAGGATATGACGCTGGGCTGGTTATGCTGGGTAGGGGGAACCCCATGTCATTTTTTTGTGGCTTTTTAGGCCTTAAAATTCCCAAAAAAATGGTGACCCCCCCTGGGAAGGGGGACCCTAAGCAATTGTTTTCTGGTTTAACCTTTCATAAGGCTCGATTCAGAGAGACAAAAAAAAAACTTCCATTTTAGTGCCGATGTCGTATTATTTTCAAATGTTCCCGCTCTCGTATGAGTGTGCGAGCGATTCTATGCATGTCTTGTAAACCTTCTGTAAAGTTTCCATCCGTTCGTATGCCAGAGTACAAGTACAAGGATGTCATTTTCCATCGAGACTTTTCTGATTCATTTTCTCAGGTAACAACGTAGGCTTTCGTTTTTGCCCTTTTCCCATCGTATCCTCACACGAATCCTTTACGTTTCCCGATAGATTCTGTTTCATTTTTACCAAAAATAATCGTCCAGACGGAATCCTTACGATCTTGCGCCTGCGCACTACAAACTTAACTCATTAAAGTGCTCGCCTACATATTTGACTCCCTCACTTCTACTACAATGTTTAGCTAAACCACTTAGTGCTATCCTGCAGCTTCCCTTTTGAACCCTTAAAGCTCATCCTAACCACTTAGCGCTATCCTGCATCTTCCCTTTTGATCCCTTAAAGCTCACCCTAACCACTTAGCGCTATCCTGCAGCTTCCCTTTTGAACCCTTAAAGCTCACCCTAACAACTTAGTGCTATCCCTCAGCTTCCCTTTTGAACCCTTAAAGCTCACCCTAACCACTTAGCGCTATCCTGCAGCTTCCCTTTTGAACCCTTAAAGCTCACCCTAACAACTTAGTGCTATCCCTCAGCTTCCCTTTTGAACCCTTAAAGCTCACCCTAACCACTTAGCACTATCCTGCAACTTCCCTTTTGAACCCTTAAAGCTCACCCTAACCACTTAGCGCTATCCTGCAGCTTCCCTTTTGAACCCTTAAAGCTCACCCTAACCACTTAGCACTATCCTGCAGCTTCCCTTTTGAACCCTTTAAACCTACCCAAATCACTTCGCGGTTAGGTTCTTCTTCCATTTTAAGTCCCTAAAACTTACCCAAATCACTTCGCGGTTAGGTTCTTCTTCCATTTTAGGTCCCTAAAGCTTACCCAAATCACTTCGCGGTTAGGTTCTTCTTCCATTTTAGGTCCCTAAAACTTACCCAAATCACTTCGCGGTTAGGTTTTTTGTCATTTACCGCACCCTAAAACGTACCCAAATCACTTCGCGGTTAGGTTCTTCTTCCATTTTAGGTCCCTAAAACTTACCCAAATCACTTTGCGGTTAGGTTTTTTGTCATTTACCGCACCCTAAAACTTACCCAAATCACTTCGCGGTTAGGTTCTTCTTCCATTTTAGGTCCCTAAAACTTACCCAAATCACTTCGCGGTTAGGTTCTTCTTCCATTTTAGGTCCCTAAAACTTACCCAAATCACTTCGCGGTTAGGTTTTTCGTCATTTACCGCACCCTAAAACTTACCCAAATCACTTCGCGGTCAGGTTCTTCTTCCATTTTAGGTCCCTAAAACTTACCCAAATCACTTTGCGGTTAGGTTTTTCGTCATTTACCACACCCTAAAACTTACCCAAATCACTTCGCGGTTAGGTTCTTCTTCCATTTTAGGTCCCTAAAACTTACCCAAATCACTTTGCGGACATCTGAATCTTCAGCTCTAAATATGTATTTGCCCCTTTGTTTTTTTTTTTTAATCTAAAATATTTATATAATGTATTTTTTTTTTTTTTATTGCTCTAAAAACTTTTTTTTTTTTTTTTTTGGGGCTGGCCTAATAAAACTTTAGGAATTTTTAAATAAAAATTTAACAACTTTTTAAAATAATTAAAAATGTAAAACAATTTTAAAAATAGCAACAGCAGACCAGCCCCAGGACCCAGGACTCTATTCCTCTTCGTCTTCTTCTGTTGTCCCCAACGAGTCAACCATCACCTTCATATCGGCCATCAACGCAAGGACCCTCCGATTCATTTCCAAAATTTGTTGCCGTGTGGTCCCTGTAACAAATGGAGAAAAGATTATTAGTTTGATACCAATACATGTTTGCCACCTGTGGATTGAATGTTTTTAATTTACACAAATAAATAAAGGCTACATATGTAATTCTGTCAAGTCATTAAGCTAAGGAAGTGGCCACAGGTCAGTCTGTCAAGTCATTAGGCTCGATTCAGAGAGACAAGAAAAAACTTCAGTTTTAGTGCCGATCTGTTTTTTTTGTGAAATGTTTCCGTTCTCGTATGAGTGTACGAGCGATTCTGTGCATGCATTGAAAACCTTCTGTAAAGTTTCCGTCCGTTTGTATGGCAGATTACGAATACGAGGATGTCAGTTTCCAGCGTGACTTTTCCGTTTCATTTTCACATGTTACAACGTAGGCTTTCGTTTTTGCCCATTTCCCATCGTATCCTCCAACGAATCCTTTACATTTCCTGTTCGATTCTGTTTCCCTTTTTCAATAAATATTCATCCAGACGGAAATCCTTACGATCTAGCGCCTGCGCACAACAAACTTAACTCATTAAAGTGCTCGCCTACATATTTGCCACCCTCACTTCTACTACAATGTTTAGCTAAATCACTTAGCACTATCTTCCATCTTCCCTTTTGAACCCTTAAAGCTCACCCTAACCACTTAGCACTATCCTCCATCTTCCCTTTGGACCCTTAAAGCTCACCCAAATCACTTCTCGGTCATGTGAATATTCATCTTTAAATATTTCTGGGCCCATTAGTTTTGTGTTAATGTATTTTGTAAATGAAATTACACTGTAACATTTTTTTTTTGGATTCCATCATATAATCTAAAATTTTAAAAAATTTAGAAAATTACTAATTTTTACAACTATAAAAAACAAAATACATAGCAATGGCAGGCCACAGAACATTATTCTTCATCTGTGGTCCCCAACGAGTTGCGCAGCTCCTGCATCTCGCCCACCAACTGAAGGACCCTGACACTCAGTTGTGCCACTCTGGCACGTGTGGTCCCTGTTAAAAAACGTAAATTAAAATATTGGTATAACCTTGTTGGGGTCATACTGCAGTGCCCCCCCCCGTATGGTCCAAACACCTAAATCTGGACTTCAAAAGCCAGAGGGCCCTCGCCACCACAGGACGGGTTTTGCATAGTGCCCGATTAGAGAACCCCTGGCCCGCATTCTGCAGGCAAAGAACGGGCATCAGGAGCAAGGGCAGGAGTGGATATCCAGAATCCCCTGAAAGAATTTAAAAATAATAACATAAAATACACATTCTAAGCTACAATATTGTTTAACATGTCATCAAGGGCTAAAAACAGCAATAGGTTAAGTCATGAGTCATCAACTATATTCATTGCCATACAGTGAAAATGGATTGATGGAATGTGAGCAAACTTAGCCAGGAGCCATCTACCAGATAATTCTTCTGACTCAAACTGACGAAATAAGCCGGAGCTCTGCAATATCTAAGCATCATGGGATGACCCTGGATGCCCTGAAAGAACACTGAGGAATCGCATAGCTGGACTAAAGACTGCTTGTATGTTGTGTGAGTGGCACATCTTGCGGTTCCTGCAACCAAATAAAAAATAATTACACAAAGCAAAGGTAACCGACTAAAACAATAACTTCTGCAACAAATTAAGATTCAAGTTCAACAATCCAAATATAATTCACAAAGGACATAAGTCTAAAAAAATAGCAATTATATGGATGTGTGGGAAAATAAATGTTTACATGCTAAGGACTAATTAAGGTCAGCATTAAAATGCATCTATAAGGCATACATGAAATGTATTGATTCAGGTATGCATTGCTATACAATTTATGGCCTCGGCCATGCTGATACATGCAATGCCTTGGTGCTAAAGGTGCGCAGACTCCTCCACATAGCTGCAAAACATGTTCAACAATAGCAATCCGAGCCCTCAAAGGTCCCGTAAGTGGATCGGAAATGAAACGGATTTATAGGGTGGTGGTCCGTTGGAAATCAGCTCTCTGAATCAGACGTAAGCCCATCCCAACAACGGAAGTTATCTGAACGAAGGAAAAATTTCCGATTTTGTTGGGAAAATGATCCGGAAAACTAACGGAAATGTTCCGATTTGCTTCCGTTCATCGAAAGCGCATATACACATTTTCCCGAACGTTCGTACAAATGAAAAATGAACGAAAAAAAGCAAAAAAAAGACTTTGAATCAAGGCTATTATGCTAAGGAAGTGGCCAT
Organism: Gastrophryne carolinensis; assembly: GCA_027917425.1. NCBI lineage: Eukaryota > Metazoa > Chordata > Amphibia > Anura > Microhylidae > Gastrophryne > Gastrophryne carolinensis. The sequence goes on from CM051234.1 coordinate 165,353,800, forward strand.
GGGTCAGTCTTATATTGCCATTGGCTAGGGCTTGATGTATCTGTGTGTTGATGAAGTGCCTGTAGAAACATGGAAAATACGGTCAGTTTTAATGTCAAATTCCACAGTAATCAAATGTCTCTTGCAAAGTCTGGTTCACATCACTCACCTTCTCCAGGTTCTGCTTGTGTCAGATCTGCTGCCTCTTCCACTACCTCACCCGCTCCAGAAGCATCTAGACAAACAGATGAAAGGAATCAGTTTGGTAGGAGATAGCATGTATATGTGTGTGCGTATACATGAAGAGTGACATACCAGAGGCTCCCGCATGCATGGCAGGGTACGACTGCCTGCCCACGCCGTGCCGCCCCTCCTCTGTTGTAAGGTCCAGGGGCTGGTCGGAGGACCCAACAGGAGGGGTAGGACCGTCGCCCTGGAGATCCACCACCTTCACTTCCAGCTGCAGAATCATGCAGCACTGGTCAGCCTGTGCGCCTCCGGGTGCAGCGAATGCGGTAATCCATTTCCAACACTACCAAAGAAAAGGCATTATAACTAAAGGGCTACCTTCTGTCGTAGTTACATCTTGCATGCAATCGCATGTACTTACTTGGGAAATGGATTGCGAAAAATCTCCTCACCCGAGGCATGTGCAGTCGTTTCAGGTCCGACCAATGCTGCATGATCTGTGTGTGGGTGAAGGTGGTGTTGGTCTGCTGTTGGATATCAGAGATGATCTCCAGGGCGACGTTGCGTCTTTCAAACGAGTTGGGCAGGTAGTCGTACCTGCGCTCCAGCATGGTCTACAACACAGAAACAAAACATAGCAATTAATTATAAATGCGTATCAATATGTGCCAACAATACATTATTTTAGGAAATCCCATTAACACACACACACACTTCTAGGCTAAGTTAAATCTGGCCGCACTGTTGTTTGGCACGTGTGTGGCGTGCCTTTGGTTGTGCATGTAGTTTAACACATTTTTAAATAAATCCCTTACTTTCTGCGCATCCTTAACATGTAGAGCAGTATTTAGATGTCAATTGAAAGGGCTACAAATACACTTACGAGCATGATGATCTCTTCTTGTTGGCGGGTGAAGATAGTGGGCGCCATCTTTCTTCTTCTTCACGGCAGCAGATAAGTAATGCCCCAGAGGTTTCCGGGTTCCGCACGGCCGTGCGAACGGCCGGACGTACGCGTAAGCGAACGCGTAGGCGTCACACGCCGACTAGCTTATTTAAAGGTCCCTGGACACACAGCTCATTCTCTTTGATAGTCCAAGCAAAATGCCACCCAAAAAAGCAGCATCCAAAACTGCAAAGGACATCACGCTGAAGAAGGCAGCCAAGCGGCATGAGCATGCCGAAGGCCCACAAACAAGGTCTCAAAAGGCCAAAGCCAAGTTAAGGCCTACAACCAAGGCTCCTCCAAAGCAGCATCCCAAGCCAACTACCAGCTATGGCAAAAAAAGGAGACGGCAGCAGCCAAAGGCAAGACGCAGGCACAAAAGCCTACAACATCTCATGCCCTAAAAACGGGTAAGAGGGTACGAAGCCCCCCAACCTGCCCCACATCCCCCCCCCCACGTGGCACCAAGGCACTTGGCATCGGCACTTGGCACAAGCCGCAGCAGGGCCCAAAGCCGCAGCAGGGCACGAAACCGCAGCAGGGCCAGAAGCCACAGCAGGGCCAGAAGCTGCAGCAAAGCCAGAAGCCGCAGCAGGGCCAGAAGCCGCACCAGGGCCAGAAGCCGCAGCAGGGCCAGAAGCTGCAGCAGGGCCAAAAGCCGCACCAGGGCCAGAAGCCGCAGCAGGGCCAGAAAGCCAAGATCAAAAAGCAGGCACAGCAGGCCCAGAAGCCCGAAAAGGAAGCCAATGGCAAGCTCCCCCTCCCCACCCGCACGTGGCTACCAAACGAAGGCCAAGAGTGAGCGACCCACCAGCTCTGGGTCACCCCAGCCAAGTACCTCCAAGGGCCCACAGAGCCACAGGGCTACAAGCACCAGTTCCAGCTCCTCCAGACCCTCTCTTCCTCGCCCACATTCCCCACCGGCACAGGTTGTCAGGCATTCACCCTATGCCACATCAACACTTGCAACCTCTGTGGCCACCCAGCCACGAACACCCAGTCACTTTCCCAGTCCAGTACGATCAGCAGCCAGCCTTCAGTCCTTGATGTCTCCTACACACACCCAGGCCAGAATGTCACCCCATTTGCCAGCAAACAATGAGGAGCCACAACCACCACAAACAGGCCGCACATTGCGCAGAGGCCACTTGAGTGGCCGTTTTGGTGAGTCCCAAACTCTGGCATTGGCTAGTGAGCTAACGTTATATTATGATGAGCTATATGGGAGCAAATCCAAAACAACTAGCAAGCAGCGCAAATCTGAGATTTTGGCTGAACTCACCAGACAAGTCAATGCAGCGGGGGACGAACTCAAAGATGTAGAACAGATTCAGCGGAAAATATCGGACCTCAAATATGCCGCACAGAAGAAAGAGAATAAAAGGCAGTACAGGTACATATCTTATTTGTTGGTTTTTATTCTTCTTGTATATACATCAGTGAGCTTATTTCTGAATACTATGTTTTTCAGCTTACAAACTGGCGGAGCATTCCCCACTAAATTGAAATTTAAACAGGCTGAGGAGATGGTGCTGGGCCTGCTACATCCTGTTGCGTTAGAGGGACACTCAGCACAACAGGACACGGACAACCCGCCAATTACAGCAGGTTAGTAATGTGTGAATTTCCATCAAAATGGACCAAACAGTCAAATTAGCCAGCAAGGCATATCTAAACACATGCCCCTAGGGTGTGCCTTGTAGTGGAGTGATCACTTTGACCAGGGTGTGTCATGTGTGTCGACAGGTAATGTGCAAATTAACAGGACCATACATGACGTTTAAGAACATTTAGGAAGAGTAGGAAAGTATGGAGATTTGTAAATGAATGCGTGCTATGTATTTTTAGCCAATCACATGCCACACTTACATCTTTTTCTGTTGGCCAATTTGCTTAGAGCTGTGCTTGGGGCCCATCGGCTTAAGATGGTGTGATTGCAATGTTTTAAGAGATACAACCACCAGAATCATATTGTAACTGTTATTTGCCAGCTTGCTAGTGTGTTAACTTAATGGCCTATAAGGGATGTTTAAACACACACAACAGCCATTACTTGCATGTTTGTTTTGCTTCACATGACCAATGTGTCTGTTCTGCTTTAAGAATCCATGTTCAATATAATGGCATTCATAGTGAAGGCCAAGTTGCACCGTTGTGGTAGTGGCCATTCCAGCTTGGCCACGTGTTTGATTTAAGCATATGTGTTATTAACCATCACCAATGCATAGTTGTGTGTTTACATTGTTTGTTGTCTTCTAATGCAGCCCAGCCTCATCCCTCAGCTAGTGGGGACTCCTCTGCCATTATTTAACTATGCCGTCTTCTTCCGTGCTGCCTCGTACCCAGGATCCGATATCTACGGTAAGTGATTTTTGATGATGTTGCGTATGCATGTGGCTTGCCATGCTCCTTTGGCCTGAATTACAAATGTATTCCCCACACTGAACCTTTTTGTTTTACATGTCCCCAACAGAGCCACACACTGATGGAGGAAATCCAGGAGCTGGAGATCTCCCCCTGGGCCAGAATCTGGAACTGTCCCAAAATGTTTCTTCGACAAATCCTCAGCAGCAGAGGGAAGCTGGCTGCATGCTGCCTGCACATCGTGGGCAGCATGCAGAGACTGACCCTCCAGTCCCCAGTTTCAGATCTGCTGTTGAGGATTTGCCCAGCATACCTGTGGCTGTTGGGGGTCCTAGAGCAACGTCATCTGCACGCCCCCCAACCCGGGGAATTGGGAGGCGTACTCAGCAACGTCACCCAGTTTCCCAGGGAAGGGGCGTGCAGATGATGGAGTCAGCATGGCACCATGAGAGGCGGCTATTTCAGCGCCAAAATCAACAAAACCACGAGAATATTATTGGGCAATTAGATAACCTCAATAATACCTTAAGTGCCATGCTGACTGAATTTAGGACCCATAACAGCCACATGGCCAACTTGACCACAGAATTCAGGTCCAGCATGGCTGAATTGCAAACTAACCAAAGAAACATTTTGGAACAGTTGCAGATTCTGAATGCTACACAGGCCCACAAGGGCCACAACCTGGGTTCTATGGGCATCCCCCATATTAATGTGTATTTGGCCTGAATCTGTTCTACATCTTTGCTCGACATCCCCACTGTATTGACTTGTCTGGTGAGCCCTACCAATCTAGCATTTTGATCTGGCTTTGCTAGTATGTTTTGGATTTGCCCCCATATAGCTCATTAAAGTCCTGAGTTAGCCCACTAGCCAATGCCAGAGGACAAGCCTCGCTGAAGCGGCTACTAAAGCTGTTGCGCTGCAGCCTTGCCCATAATTACATTTGTGGTGGCTCCTCCTGTTTGTAGGCATGATTGTGTGACATTCTGGCGGGGCAAACTAAGACTTTGGACCCTGGCTGTGATTTTACTGTACTTGGATTGGGACTGGGTGTTCTTGTTTGGGTGGGCCACTGAGTAACAGGTGTAGATGTGGCATAGGTATGTCTGCTTTCAACCTGTGCCTGTGGCAAATGTGGGCAAGCAGGAGAGGGCGTGTTTGTGTGCATATTATTAAAATGTAACATCTGTGATTTGTAACGTTGACAATGCTTGGCACACATATGTTACTATGTTATTTGAAGGTTATCTTTCTCCTGGAGTGCCTTACTTAGTAAATCCAGCCTGTGTGCAATTGGTCTGTGGCATGTTTTGTCATTAATTTCATGTCCATGTATTCCCCCTAAGTATGTGAGTGACCATCACCTACAATTCTGTTTTTCAAAATTGAAGCTTAAAAAATTAAACAAACGTGTTTCTGACCAAGTTAATATCTGTCGGTTTTTGGTTAATAAATATGAGTTAAAGTAGCCACAAAAACAAACACACACAAATATTATAAAAAGAGGAAAAATACATTGTTGTTGATTTGGGTAATTAATTCATTATTGTTTTGTTCATAATCAAACAAAAATAAAACAACAAATGGAACAAAGCAATCACAACAAACAATGTCAAAAGAAACAAATAAAAAGAGAAAACAATTAAGCAAAATGTGTTGCTATTAAATTAGCACGGACGGCTTGGCGAGACGCACTGTGCTGCCCAACATAGGCGTCCTCTGGGTCATCGCCGGGTGGAGAGGGTGGAAAATCCACATACCGGGGGACCCACTGCAAGATAGCAAAATTATGCAGCGCAGCACAGGCCATAATGATATCTATGACCTTTTTGGGGTCATACGGAAGGGATCCCCCGGTATGGTCCAAACATCTAAATCGGGTCTTCAATAGTCCAAAGGCCCTCTCCACCACTGCCCTGGTTTTGCGGTGCGCCCTATTATAGGCCTCTTGGGCGGCATTCTGTGGGCGTAGTACAGGCGTCAACAGCCACGGGAGGAGTGGATATCCAGAATCTCCTGGAAAAACTAAAGGTAAACAAATATAAACATTAATGCATCCATTTCAGCCAAAAAATCCAACAAATACATGATTAAGAAGCTAGGTGACATTGTCCCAAAAACATGAGCATACATATTGCACAGGCCAAAGCGACAAAGAAACATATCTGATAGATGGTGGGCCAAATTAGAGAAATTATATTGCGGATGCTGGCCAATCAGGCAGACTGTTAAGAGCTATTGTTTCCTGTCTGTGCTGCTCAGCAATGTGGGATGGGTTAAGTTTACATTACCCATTTTCTGCTTTGTCTGAGTCCCAAAAAGGTCTAAGCCGGCCCCTGCACTTTATCCCGCTCACCTCTACTCAGTAAGTGTAATGTATGTAAGCAAAGATGGCGCAGACCCTATGATAAAGTCAAGAACAGATTTACAGAAAAGTGTGGGGAAGACTGTTTAATAATTTGGCTCTAATTACACTTTGGAGTTTAAACAATGCAGGACAAACATTTTGCCAGCCTTTGTTATTTTGCTAATGTAATGGGTCCAGTCGTGTTTCACATGTTCCCAAGGTGATGAAAAAGCCATAGTTTAAGAAAAGTGAATCAAACCAAAATCCAAGCCATACCTAGAAAATCTAATGATGTAATTGGACTCAACTTACCAAGGAGCCATGCACCCGCAAATTCCCCAGACTCAAACTGACGGAATAATCCAGATCTTCTAAGGATGTAGGCATCATGGGATGAGCCAGGGTAGCCTGCGAGGACGCTAAGAAACCGCATGTCCTGGGCCACCACTGCTTGCACATTACAAAATTACATCAGTAACGCTTGGGAAATTAGTCAAACCCTCACTTATAACATCCTAAGTCAAACGTGTTTATCAAGACAAATAACACCAAAAAACTACCTTAACTTTAAGTGCCAAACAAAAGGAGATGTATGTTATAGCCTTTAAAGTTTGGATTTACTTGTTCAATTTTAAGTACACTTTAAAATGTTTGACTTTGCCCAAACTGTAAATTCAGAGAAGTAAAAAATAGGGGCCATTGGTTCACATACACTCTTTGCAAGCAGGGAGTATTTGCAAGGAGGGACTGTTTACAATGAGTAAATAATAACAAGGAGGGACTAGTAACAAAGAGGGATTAATTACAAGGAGGGACTAGTACCAAAGAGGGATTAATTTCAAGGAGGGACTAGTAACAAAGAGGGATTAATTACAAGGAGGGACTAGTAACAATGAGGGATTAATTACAAGGAGGGACCAAAACAAATGAGGGATTTGTTCAAAGGAGGGACCCAAAAAAACAAAAACAACATAAAACAAACCAAAAAGTTAGCTCAACATGGAAGAATGAACTTGCCTGTATATGTACTCGTCAGCAGCCGGAGGGACAAGGGCAACGTGGGTAAAGTCAATGGCACCCATGACGTTGGGCATATCAGCAATATTATAAAATGCCAGTTTAATCGCGTTTCGGGCTACCATATCCTCAGGAAAACAAATATATTTTCGAGTTATGGTAGCCATGCCTTCCAAAAACTTGGATAGGGCGTGGCTCAGCGTAGGCTGGAAGATCCCCAGAGCCTCTGGAACGAGCCATTCGCCAAAAATTGTAGGCAGCCAAGCATCTTGGTCATACCTGAAATTGCTTGCCCCTTCCTTGTGGTGTGGGCTAACCATGGCCGCAGCTCACTATACAACTTATGGAGGGAAGCGCGATTAAGTCTGGTGAGCTCGAACAGCTCAACGCCATGCATGCCATTGATGTCCATGTGTCGCCGCCAGTGCAATCTGGCCTCTGACCTCCGGACGATCTCAATGCCCATGAGCTGCAGATCCTCATGCTCCTCAAATGCACTTGAGTCGTCCATAGCTGCTAGCCTGCTAGTTCCGACGTCAAAATGGTCCCGTAAGGGGATCGAGAATGAAACGGATTTATTGGATGTTGGCCCCTCTGCAATCAGCTCTCTGAATTAATCGCCAGCCCATTGCAATAACGTAAGTGTTCTGAACGGTCGAAACATTTCAGATTTGGTGGGAAAAAGGTCCCGAAATAACGTAAAACTTCCAATTTACTTTGGATCATCGAAAGAGCATATACGTATTAGTTCGAAGCAAAAAAATGACAAACACCCACCAAAACTTTCACAGACAGCTACGGAAGTCCGGACGAATGTGTCTTTGAATCGAGGCTATAGTGTGGATAGTAATTGTATTTTATTTGTAAATTATATAATGTGCTCTTTTCAGTTTGGGGGGGGGGTCTCCTGGGCAAGAATAGGGGGCTACCGATACATATAAGGTACTGTTGTAATCGAGAGAAATGGGGCTTTCACATGCAATATGGCTTAGATGTTTTATTTAAAATAAAGGAAAAACTTTTCTAAAAAATAATTTTTTTATTATTTTTGTTTTTTTTATTAAAAAAAAATATTTTTTTAAAAAGTAGAAAAATTACAAAAAATACATTTCATGTTAAAGCCTAAACTCTGTCACAAAAAAAATATATAGCATTTTCCCGGAGATTCCTGAAAAAAACACAGTTAAACATAGCACTTTCAGATTTAGCTTGTTTTTTCTTGTTTGCATATTGATTTTTTAAGAAAATGTGTTTTTTAATCTGCTTTTTTATAAATTTTTTTTTTAAGGAAACCCTGTGCAACCTAAGAATTCTTTGAGGGATTACTTCTAAAAAGATGAGCCCACTACAACAAGCTGGGTACGCTTAGAAAGCTTAACATGTGTTCTTTTAGGGAATATTTGGTTTGTGGGGGGTATTCCAAATCTAAAGGGTTGTTTTGGTAGAAAAAGTGCAAGGTGCGCACTTTGTCTGCAGAGCTGAAATTTTCAAGTAAAATTACTGTTACGTGCATGCTTTACTTTGGGGTGTTTGACAACACTTTGAAAGTAGCTAAGCATGTAGGGTATCGTTCTGTTTGGGGGACCTTGCTTTTTCAGACTTGTTTTTTTTTTAGAAAATGTGCGTTTGATTCTGCTTTTTTATTCTTTTTTAGTGAAACTCAGTGCAACCAAAGAATTCATTGAGGGATTACTCCCAGAAAACTGCACCCATGTCAACAAGCCTGGTACGCATAGAAAGCTTGAGGCGTGTACTTCCAGAGAATATATAGTTTGGGGGGTATTTCAAATGTAAAGAGTTGTTTTTCTTGAAAACTGCAATGTGCACATAGAATAATTGTATTTTATCTAAAAATCTTCTAATGCGCTGTTTCAGTTTGGAGGAGTCTCCTGGGCAGGAAAGGGTGTCTACCAATTCATATGTGGTACCGTTGTAACCGAGAGAAATTGGGATTTCACGCGCAATACGATTTTATTGACAAATTTACTTTTTTTATTACAAAAAAACACTACAAATTGTAAAAAATTTATTTTTTAAATTTCTTTGCACATATTTCACCCCAAAATAACGAGGATACACTTAAAAAATGACAAACAAGACATTTTTATGTAAAAGCCCAGTATATAATTTTCATGGGAAATCCCTGGAAATCTCTTCAAAAATCACAGTTGAACATGTGGAGCGCAAAATTGTAAAAAATGGTCTGGCAACAAAGGGTGACAAAATCTCCAGGTAGGCTGGCCCTTAAAGGGCTAATGATAGGAAACAGAGGGTGGTTACTAGTGGAGTACCGCAAGGGTCAGTTCTGGGCCCAATTCTCTTCAATATAGATATTAAAGACAGAGGGTATGAAGTAAACAGTAAAGTCTCAATCTTTGCAGATGATACTAAGCTGTGTAAAGTAATAAACACAAAAGAGGAGAAGAGAAGTTTAACACAGATAAATGTAAGGTTATGCACATGGTAAGGAGAAATTTGTGCCATTATTACACACTAAATATGGAAATGCTGGTAAAACTACAATAGAAAAGGACATAGGGATTTTAGTTAACAATAAACTTAACTGTAGTAATCAATGCCAGGCAGCAGCTACCAACGCAAACGGGATCATGGGATGCATCAAGAGAGGCATAGGTGCTCATGCGTGGGGACTAGAGTACCCTGAAAGATTGTGAAAATTAGGCTTATTTCGTTTGGAAAAGTAGATGCCTGAGGGGTGATCTAATAACTATGTATAAATATATTCCCGGTCAATACAATGATCTGTCCCACAATCTATTTATAGCCCGGAGTGTAACCATAACCCAAGGGCATCCATTAAGGTTAGAGGAAAGGTGCTTTCTCCACCGACATAGGAGGAGATTCTTCTCTGTAAGAGCAGTGAGACTATGGAACTATCAATGCCAGAGGAGGTAGTTATGAAATATACACTATTTTAAGTGGCCTGGATGCCTTCCTGGCATGTAATAACATTTCCAGCTATGGCTACTAGACCTCTGGAAGGAGATAAATAGGCTGAACTGGATGAACTAGTAACATACTATGTTACATATTTAAAGAGGACACACTCAATTTTGACATTTTGGGGTGTTGTTTCTCAATGCAGAGGCATCCTGAGTTGGGATACCCCAAGGAGTAAAACTCAAATGGCCCTGGAGTCTTTTTATCCTAGGTGTAGTGTATGTCTCTATGTGTGTATGTTGGCTTGTGTATCGTGTACATATATATATATGTATGCACACACCTACAGACACAATTAATTTGATTGAACAGCAGCCCAGTATTTTTCCCCCTTTTAATTTGTATTGCAATGTTTTTATTTTCAACCGTGTTTTATAGCTAATCCTGTTTATCACCTTGCATTGTTGTTCTCGTTGTTTTTGTGTTTTTCTGTTTTGTTTAAATAAATTCTGATGCTCTGAATTAAGGATCTAAAAAGCTCACGCTAGTTCTAAAGAGCCTGGCTACCTTATTTGCCTAGGATGCTCGATCTCCCCCTGCCTGGAAGTGCTTGTGGGTTGATTGATTAGTTTGATCTGATTGTGTTTTGTGTGGCTTAGATAATGGAGAACACGCCACATTTTCGTGTTCTGGTGGCAGCATTTTATAGCCACACGTGTTGCCAATTGAACGATGTCTAACATTGCGGTGACATGTGGAGTGTGATTGGTCGGTTTGACCAGATGAACTATCAAGTTTGTTGCTTAAAGTGAAAGTCCTGGGGGGGGTTAACAAAATAAAATACCTTAACTAGTCCCTGTAATCCAGCGTGGTCCATTGTCGTTTCCAGCCATGGGAATGGCCATCTTGGTTGCACAAATTGGCATCCCATGCTCTGTGTGCTTGCCCACCCGGACGCCGATCTGGGGATTACTGATCAAGCAGTTTTGCCCATGCTAAAGAGGATGTCATCTGAACACAGCGCCTGTATATGAATATGGGGGTGGGGGGCTCTAACCTTCACTTGCTATAAGGTTAAAGTGGACAGAGGATTTTGACTATCTTGGGGTTTGGTCCTTGCCCCGGGGCACCCCGATAGGGGGTGCTTTACTGTGTGAAACCTCCAGGTCGTTGAAAAAAACTCACCTCTTCCTGGTCCTATGGCGCATGCGGGGCCACTCGTCCAATCAGGGCGCTCGGATCCGCTGGGATCCCTTCGTCTAAGGCAAGCGGCCCTGTAACAGGGAGCGTGCCTGTCTCGGCCAATCACAGGGTTTGCGCCTTGCTAGATGCATAATGGGGGATGCGGTCGCAGCTCGCACATGCGCTGTTGGACTGGAAAAGAAGGTAAGTGTATGGGCGACCTGGGGGGTTTCACACAACAGGGCATCCCAATTTGGGATGCCCTGGGGGGGGAGGGAATTGATTCCCGGGCTGATCACCGTGGGTTTTGGGCCACTTTAAACCAGACCAACACAACAAACAGTGCTCATATGCATCCCTCCCCAGGGTAATTTAAATTGCTGCACAAAAAAATATTTTTGTCCTGTAGTACATTTAAACTGGACCTTCAGCCTCATTTGATGAAAAGTCCAAACCCTTAAAAAACTGTTCCCCAGCATTTAAAATTAATATATTTTACATTTTTAGTTGCATACTTTTTATTCTTTCCTCCACTGGGCAGCAACTCTGTTCAGGACTCTAGGATACGGGCGCCGCCATCTTGCCTCAGAAGCATCACACACACTGAGGAAAGGAGAGGGGGCAAAGTACAGAGGGGATGGGTTATATCTCTGCTCTTCACAGACAGAGCAGAGCTGGGGTCAGAGCGGCACAGTCCAAAGACACTTCCTGTCTGCAGGCTGCCTGATGTGCCATCTTGGATGTTTAAAGGCTCAGAATACGCACTAGGTGTAGGTAGGATGATTTTTAACGTGGGCAATCTGTATGTACAGGATGGCAGAAGCATACAAGATAGACTCTTATTCAGGGTGAAGGTCTGGTTTAAGAAACAAAATGGCAGCTCATGCATTTGCAGGCCACCTGCATACAGGAATGCTGGGAGAGGAAGCTCCAAAATGGCCACTACCTTTCTTTTCCAAACTGTGCCAGGCTGTAGGTCCGTTTTAAGTCCATGTCCCCCATTGTTGTCATTTGTCTTACTTTGAAGTGCAACATGCAGATCTGCACCAATAAATGATTAATTTGCCTAATGAACGTGTTTATATTCTTAGTATACAGTACGTCCTGCTCCAAATCTAATACTTACAGTTGGGATATACTCCGCCAGATGGCACTGGACTGCAGAGACATCGGAAATAGGCTCCTTCCGGCCCCTGAAATACCCAGGGACCTCCCACAAATCCCCAGAATTTCTCTGCAGTCTGGCTGTGAAGGACGAGAAATTAGCTCTCTACTCGCAGGTGAGCGGGGTTATTAACCTTCGGCCCTGTAGGACTATTCCCACCCGTTCCACTAGTAATATGCCTCCCAGCCTTGGCTGCGCTGGTCGGGTGAAGGTAGGCAGCACCGCCGTTGGTGCTTAGGAGCGCTGCTCCACCGCAATCCCCCACCAAAGGGTAGGCGGTTCAGGTTTATGGTGAGCCTCTATGGGATGCCCCTCCTGCACTATTGCCCCTGCCTATCGGTGGGCCCTATTTAAGTGACCGCCGTCCTCCCTCATCCTCCTTGTAGTCTTCGGGGGAAAAGAGGGGGGGTGTGTATGTGTATAGATATGTATGTTATGCAGTCTGTGCTTTCACTTTTCACATTTCTTTATTCTTGTGTCAGCCGCCGCACTGACTTGTCTGTATTGCTTTTAAAATTACCGCAGCCACGCGCTGACTTGATTCCGCGCTTGGCGGCGGCATTACCTCAGCTGCTGGTGCGCCATCATTGGCTGTTGGCCTTCTGGCTTCACGCTCTTCGGGGGGGGCGGGGCTCGTCTTTGGCGTGTTCCGCGTCATCGCTATTACTGGCCCGCCCCTCGAGGTATACCGACGCCATCTTTTCTGACTTGGTTGGCCTATGCGCGACGGACTCCTACCTACCGCGGTCCGTAAGTGCCCTCGCAGGCGGCCTTATCTGCTTCACTTTTGTTATGATGTACTTAAGGTCTTGTCTGCTTATGTCTTTCAGGCGGGACGAACCCTTCTTGGCTTCTCCCGGCCCTGTTTTTAGTATATTACTTGTATACAAATTATACTCCCATGTCCCTAGCGGGTTATTGCGGCATCCAGGGTTGCTGTATAGCGTCATTCCCTATCGACGTATAGTGCCGTTATAAACACCATATGGAGGCATCCCAGGATAATGTTACCGGGGTCCCTTTGGGACAAGACCGGCTGTGTGTAGCATGTGGGCAGCCTCATGCTGACGCTGACAAGGCGCGGGTCTGTGTACCCTGTGCTGAGCAGGTGCTTGCATTGCAATCTGGCCTGCCAGTGGCTGCACCTCGTTTCACTTCACCTACTCCCCCAAGCTTAAATCTCACTCCTGCTGAGTTGCATACAAGTGGGGATTCTCAGCCTGATGTGTCTTCTAGACTGGCTACTGTTGAACAGATTATTGCGAAATCTTTAGCGCGTAAGGCCCCTGTTAAGAAGCGGCACTTGACGCCTAATGTTACTGCTTTCCCTATGGGAACTGAGGAGTTTATGAATCTGTGTGGCTATACCCCGTCTGATGAAGGGGAGCTCTTTTCTGATTCAGGCTCATCTGATGAGAGACCGAGGGGTCATGACGATTCTGGCTCTGACCCCTGGGCCCCGGATGACACTGACAGATTATTGACCAAATTTTTGAGGTTCTGTCTATCTCTGTCCCTGTTGAGGCTCTCAGGCAAAGAGGGGAGTTTTTCCATACAGCAAGATCACGTTTTGGAATTTCCAGAGCAGGCACATTTCCATAACCTTGTGCTCAAGGAATGGGAGCGCCCCAGTAAACTTCCCAGGGTTCCAAAGAGTTGGGATAGGAAGTAAATGTTGGTCATCCCCCCCCCCCCCCCCCCGAGGTGGATGCCCCGATCCTAGGGCTATCTAACACCTCTGTCATGCATTCCCCTGATTCTACTACCCGGCGGGATGCCGAAGACCGGCGTATTGATCAGCTGGCATCCCACGCCTTTGCATGTGCGGGGACGGCGCTGCGCTCGGTCTGTGCCTCTGCCATTACTGCTGTGGCCACTAGAACCCTTATCAGAAATATACTTGATAGTGCCCCTGATGATTTGCCTTGTGAGGTGTTTAATGCACTCTCCAGTTGTGATGTTTTTGTAAATTTTGTCCTATCAGCATTGGATGACACCATCAGAATGTGTGCCAGAACTTCTGCCCTCGTGGTGGCTATACGCCACTCGGTTTGGCTGTGCCAGTGGGCTGCTGACAATGCTGCCAAAAAGGCCCTCACTGGGTTTCCCTTTAAAGGACTGCGTCTGTTTGGAGACCGCCTGGACCTTTTTTGCTAAGGGAGGCAGGTTACCCCAGCGCTGGCGGCAACCTCGGCCCTTTCGGGGTCAGGGTTCCTTCTCCTCCCCTTACCGTGGTGCAAGACAGGGAAGGGGGGTGTCTTTCCCTGGGGCCCGGGAAGATTTCTGGGGCAGAGGCAGAGGACGTGGACGTCCTGGCTCCTCCTGGGGGCCCAAAGCGAAATCCTCTCCCAAGCCCCCTCAGGCATGATGGGGCGCCCTCACCCATCCGGGTGGGGGGGACGGCTGCAGCACTTCGCTCACGTCTGGAGGCTTCATGCATCAGACCGGTGGATTCAGGAGGTAGTGTCCTCCGGTTACAAGTTGGAGTTTGCTGCCGATCCCCCTCCAAGGTTCACCAGATCCCGTATTCCTCAGGACCCTGTGTCAGCTCAGGAGCTAGTGCAAGCAGTGCAAGGCCTCCTGGAGCTGGGGGTCATCTGCCAGGTCCCTTTAAGAGAAAAAGGCAGGGCTTTAATTCCAACCTATTCACAGCACCCAAAAAGGATGGTTCTGTCAGGCCCATCCTGGACTTAAAGATTCTCAACAAGTTTGTCAGGGGCAGGCGCTTTCGCATGGAGACTCTGCGCTCTGCCATCAGTTCCCTGCGCCAAGGGGATTTCATGACTTCTGTGGACATCAAAGATGCTTACCTTCATATTCCTGTGTTCCCAGGTCATCAAAGGTTCCTCAGGTTCGCTCTGATGGATCAACACTACCAATTTGTGGCCTTGCCCTTCGGCCCCACTTCAGCTCCCAGGGTGTTCACCAAGGTGCTGGCTGGCGTGATGTCTCTGCTCAGATGTCAGGGCATCCGCGTGCTTCCCTATCTGGACGACATCCTCATCACTTCCCAGTCTCTACATCAGGCAGAGTTGGATACTCAGCTGGTGGTGTCCACTCTGGAGTCATTTGGATGGGTGATCAACCACCCCAAGTTCTCACTGTCCCCTTCCTTGGTAACTCCATTCCTAGGAATGAATCTGGATACAGTTCAGGCAAGGATCTTCCTTCCTCAGCAGAAGGTGGACATTCTGATTGCACAGGCTCAGTCCTTCCTAGCTTGTCCCCATCCCTCCATCAGGCAGGGGATGCAGCTGGTGGGCCTGATGGTGGCGTGCTCCGAAGCGGTCCCTTATGCTCAGTTCCACTTGAGGCCTCTGCAACTTCACCTATTGTCTGTATGGGACAAGGACCCAGCGTCCCTGGACAGGGTCTGTGTGCTCTCCCCCCTGGTCAGGAGGTCCCTCTTGTGGTGGATGGACTCAAGGAACCTGTTGGGGGGCAGATACTTTCTTGCCCCTTCCTGGGAGACGGTCACCACGGATGTCAGGTTGGGGGGGTTTCTCGAAGTCCCTGCGGTTCCAGGGGAGGTGGGGCCCTCGGGAGGCCCACACACCTATCAATGTCTTGGAGCTGCGAGCGATCAGATTAGTTCTGACTCGCTTGACTTGACTACTCATCTTCAGGGCCTGCCTGTTCAGGTGCGCTCGGACAACCAGACGGCAGTTGCCTACATCAATCATCAGGGAGGGACCTGGAGCAAGGGGACCCTCCAGGAAGCGTCTCTGATCCTGACTTGGGCGGAGGCCAATGTCCCCTGCATTTCAGCTCTGTACATCCCGGGGGTGGAAAATCACCTGGCGGACTCTCTGGGCAGGGGGACCTCTCGCCAGGGAGAATGGTCCCTATGCAGCAGGGTGTTTCAATCTCTGTGTCACCGTTGGGGCCAACCAGATGTGGATCTGTTTGCGTCCCGCCACAATCACAAGCTTCCAGCTTTTGTCTCTCTGTCCAGGGATCCTCTGGCCCTGACCTCGGATGCGCTAGCAATGTCATGGAAGGACTTTCAGTTCCTGTGTGTCTTCCCCCCAATTCCCCCTGCTGGGCAGGGTTCTGCGCAAAATTGCTCTGGAAGGGGTGCCAGCAATTCTGGTGGCCCCAGGTGGCCAAGAAGAGTGTGGTTCGCAGACGTGGTACAGCTGGCAGTAGATCAGTACGCTCTGCCCTTGGTGCCAGATCTGCTCACTCAGGGCTCACTACGCCATCCCAATTTACAAACTCTGGCTTTGACGGCTTGGCTGCTGAAACCTCCATCTTGATGGAGAAAGGGCTGTCTTTCTCAGTTGTGGATACTTTGATTAAAGCTAGGAAGAAGTCTTCCTCTTCCATTTATTACAGGGTTTGGCGTGCCTACTTTGACTGGGGTGAGTCTAAGTCTCTTCCCTGTCGTGTCTTCTCTATTCCCAGGAGTTCCTGCAGCATGGGTTGGAGATTGGGCTCCAACTCAGTACTCTGAAGGGTCAGGTTTCTGCCCTGGCTATTTTTTTCCAGACGTCCTTTGCTCAGCACCCTGTGATCAGGACTTTTTTCCAGGGGGTCACTCATGTGCGTCCCCCACGTAAACCTATGGTGCCTGTTTGGGATTTGAACTTGGTTCTGTCAGCCTTGCAGGGTGCTACTTTTGAACCTGTGCAGGATGCTGCCTTGGCCATTCTTACGCTTAAGGTTGTGTTTTCTGGTGGCTATCACTTCTGTCAGGCGTGTGTCTGAGTTGGCGGCGCTGTCCATTCAGCCCCCCTACTATGAGAGGCACCAGGACAAGGTGGTGTTTAGTTTCTAACCTGATTTTTCTGCCTAAGCTAGTGTCTGCCTTTCATTTGAATCAGGATATTGTTCTTCCTTCTTTGTGCCCTAATCCTAGCAATGCTAAGGAGAGGGTTTTGCACTCTTTGGATGTGGTTAGGTGTCTGAAGTACTATCTGTTTGCTACTGTACCTTTCAGGAAAACTGATGCTCTTTTTGTGGTCCCTTCTGGTCCTTTAAGCAAGTGGATTCGTCAGGCTGTGATTCAGGCCTACTCTGCTAAGGGGAAGAATCCTCCCTTACGCCTTACTGCTCATTCCACTCGTGCTATTGGTGCCTCTTGGGCTTTTCAGCACCAGGCTTCTGTTGAACAAGTTTGCAAGTCTGCTACTTTGTCTTCTGTTCATACCTTTTCAAAGTTTTACAAGGTTGATGTTAGGGCCTCAGCTGACGCTGTTTTTGGCCGAAAGGTTCTGCAGGCGGCAGTGGTTTAAACTGTCTGCTGCTGATTTTTCTTGGGAATCCCACCCTACTTTATGGACACTGCTATTGGATGTCCCACGTGTAAGTATTAGATTTGCAGCAGGACGTACTGTATACTAAGAATAATACAATTCTGTGATTACTCACCTGTAGAATTGGTATTATGAGTATACAGTACGTCCTGCTCCAACCCACCCTTGGCTGCATTTTCCTGGATCCCCTGTATGGTGATTGTTATCATTGTTATAGTTGATAGTTTGGATTGTTTAATGCTCCCGGCTTCTCCTTAACTGCTTTTCAATGCTGGGGATTTGTGGGAGGTCCCTGGGTATTTGAGGGTCCGGGAGGAGCCTATTTTCGATGTCTCTGCAGTCCAGCGCCATCTGGCGGAGTATATCCCAAATGTAAGTATTAGATTTGGAGCAGGACGTACTGTATACTCATAATACCAATTCTACAGGTGAGTAATCACAGAATTGTATTATTGTTGTAACTGTTACAACCTATCTTCTATCCATCCCCCAGAGGGGGTGTGGCTTAATTTAACAAATGTCCTTCTTTCCCAGTCTGAAAAGTTAGAAGGTATGCTTTAGTGACAGGTCAGTCAACCAATCCTGCACCGCAGTGTGACTGTACTGCTCTGTTGTTGAAGTCCATCTGTCACTCAGGTCTATGGGTGCAAGTCAGAGCCCCTCCCCCTGCCAATATCAGGGCAGGATTGCAGCAATGTCAGACTTGGGTGCCTGGGGCCCAGCAGTAGAACTGATTGTGGGGGCCCACCCCACATTTAGATGCCAGTATTACCGGCTTCCATGCACAGAAACAATATACCAGCCTGGTTTGTCTGGGTGTGTGCAGTCGGGATGCCACAAATAATCTACACATTGTTCAGGTTTGGTGATGAAGGCCCTCAAAGGGGCCCACCAGGTTTTGCACTGGTAAACGCTGTGGGACAGTCCGACCCTGGTTGTGTTATTAGTATAACAAATTGTGCTTCACACAAGGTGGGATTACAAAAAGCTAAAACTTCCTCATTATAAATATAAAACCTTTTCCTTGCAAACAAAAAAACTGATAAATAAGAAAAACAACGTCGACCCTGAATGAAGGAAGCAGCCTGCGGAGGGTGTGTGGTGCAGGCTGGGGGAACGCTAGCTTGGTCACGTGGTAGAGGTGACGCTGGTTCTTGTAGTTCAGCACGGGGCGACCTTGCAACATGACACGGCAGAAGCGAGCGCGTGTGGGGAATGTAGTTTGGGCGGCGCAGAGCTGGAACGGCCATTAGGCGGCGCTGTTAGCGTCTCCCTCTGATACAGGCAGCGCACTTCCTGCTCTTCTGTGGGCGACCCACGCTCAACCCCAAACAGAAAACGAAACTTTTCGTTGTGGCGGTTCGCTGTCCCCAGTGACAGTCCGCCGCTGCCGCCTAGTGTTGGGTCCACGGGGGACTGGCAAAGCAACAGCACCACCAGGGGGGCCTGTCTGTCACATGCACCTGGCGCGGCACGTGGAGCTCGGTTAGCGCCCCTTTCATGCCCCCCGCAGGCGGTGCTGGGCCCCGGTGTTTGCCTCTGTCATGGCCGCTAGATAAGGCGCCACAGCCACTGGTGTTTCCCGTGACCTGCTGCTATGGTGCGGCCCAGGGCCGGAGCGGAGGCCCCCAGCAGCAAGGACGAGGCGGCAATGGACGTGTACCTGAGGAGCCAGGGGCTGTACAGGAAAAGGGTCGCCAAGGACGGCTCGTGCCTCTTTAGGGCTGTGGCCGAGCAGGTATAGTATTCATAGCTCTTATTAATATTACTGTTTGCTTTGCTTTTTGGGGAAGATTCAACCTGTGTGTCCAAAGATGTTCCCTGTCTTGTAAACAAAAACAATCTTTCTGTTCTGAGACATGTAAGTGTAGAGTACTTTATGACTGGCAACTAATTTGGGTCTGACAGTGCTTTTAAAGCGGACCTAAATCCAGGATTCTCATTCACCTAAGTTTTGGTGGGCTTTACCAGGGCATCCTGATTTAGAAGGTCTAGCACACTGTTGAGGCTGGGGAGGTACATGGCTCCCTGGGTTAGGCATTGCAGTACTATGCAAGGGTTAATACAGATTTACAGTGCCCAGGCCAGGTATTTGTGAATGGCCGGCGAGGGCAGGCTCCATGTTAGAGGGAAGCGGGGGATGCAAGCGCGCTCTGAGCCGCTGGCCTTAGAAGCGTGTTGCTCCGAGCGTGCTGATGGGAGGAGCGTCCGCGCATGTGCCATAGGACTGGGAAGAGTCGAGTTGCGCTTGCTGATCTGGGGGGTTTCACACAGCAGGGTGCCCCGGGGGAAAGGATCAAAACCCAGCATAGTCAAGATCCTGGGTCCACTTTAAAGAGGACCAGACCTTTTAGCATGGCGCCAGGCATTTGTGAATGGCCGGCGTGGTCATGCTCCCTGTTAGAGGGTTTTGGGGGTTGCGTCCAGCCATCAGCTCACATTAGACGAGCTCCTGAACGAAGGGGCTCGAGTGGATCTTAGCGCGCTGATTGGATGAGCAGCCACTCATGTGTCATATGACCGTGAAGAGGTGAGTTTGTTGGAGCGACCTGGGGGGTTTTACGCACCTAATCCTGGAGCACTTGCCATGTCTGCGCCACGTCCGCACCCCAGGTGCTGTGCGTGCACCTGGCCTTTCTGAATGGGCAGCGTAGGCACGTGAAGGCTAAGAGGTGAGCAGGGGATGCGGCCAGCAGTGCAATCAGCTCCCTTCGTCGCCGCTCGGCCATCAGGGGAGCTGAGTGAAAGCCCGAGTCTGCTTTGTGGGAGTGACAGGAAGGTGAGTGACCTAAGGGCATACACACACAGTGGGGAATCCCAATTAGGGATGCCCCCACTGAGAAAAACAGTGGGGGCAATCACGGGACTGCTTTCCCAGCCCTGGCTCGTAATGAAGGTGAGTAGCGCAGATAGCAGGACCAACACCGTTATAGAAAAAAATGGGTGTTGGTCCAGTTTAAAGTGGACCAACACCCAGGATTTTGACTATCCTGGGTTTTGGTCCACTTCAGGGGGGCACCCCGATTTGGGGTGCCCCGCTGTGTAAAACCCCCCAGAAAGCCCCCAATACTCACCTCAACACGCTCCCACGTGGCCACGGACAAGCGGGTGACAGCGGCGGACAAGACAGTTCGCCCGCCGCCGCCTCCCGCACGTCGCTGTGACAGGGCCCGCGCCGGCCATTCACAAACGGCCGGCGCGGGCACGTCTAGAGGAGTGCGCGGGAGGCGGCGGCGGCGCC
Source organism: Gastrophryne carolinensis (assembly GCA_027917425.1). Classification (NCBI taxonomy): domain Eukaryota; kingdom Metazoa; phylum Chordata; class Amphibia; order Anura; family Microhylidae; genus Gastrophryne; species Gastrophryne carolinensis. Next base: position 165,374,392 of record CM051234.1, read on the forward strand.
GATGAGGTGAGTTTGTTTGGGGTTTTGGGGGGGAGGCCTCACCGCGGGACATCCCGATCTCGGATGTCCCGCGGTGAGGGAGGTGATCGGCCCGGGAATCTTATAGATTCCCGGGCCGATCACCCCTGGGTGATGGTCCACTTTAACACGTCTTGGTTCCGTTATGTAAAGGAACTCCTAGTGACCAGCATATGTGGTCAATATTTGTTGGACTGGTGAATCAAACCTCTGAAGTATCCTCTGGTCTTTAAAGTAGCACTTACGCGAAATTGTAAAAATCCATATAAACATTGGCTATTGAGAAGAGAGGTCACTTATAAACCCGAACTGAATAAAACTCCCGCCAAGCTTGTGGTTTATTATCGCATGGTAGAAAAAAAAACAAAAACAGGGGTTACAGTTTCTGACCCCGGATGCCCTCTTCTATCCATTAAAATAAAAGAAACATGTCTGGCTGGATATTGCCGAGTACCACCTGATCGGGTCTCGTACCACTAGTGGTTGGGATCCCTTCCGTTTTCTTGGTGAATACTAACAGAGTTTTTGCTCTAGTAATTACACAGTAAAATAGTTTATTTGCCCCATCCTCTCCTCCAGGTACATTTGGCTCGCCCGCCTTACTTTTTTTTATAAATGGTATTCCATTCCTGGATATGTGTTTGAATAATAACTGTATGGTATATATATAATATATATATTAGATTTCTAAGTGACTAGTAATGTATAATAAGGCATTTACTGCCAGAGGCTGTACACAGCACCTGCTGGTGCGAACATTTCTAATGCAATGCTTGTATGTACTTGTTCAGCATAGCATAATATGTAAAAGTTTGCTGAAATAGGTCAAATAACATACGTTTGGGCTAAACGGTAATTCTTTGTCTTAGTGCAGTGTCTGCTTACTTTTTACCCGAATCGGGGTGCCTCAAGTTTACTTTTATCAGCCGCCCGCCGAGTATTTTAGACCAGTGGTCCTCAACCCCCGGGCCGCGGACCGCTACCGGTCCTTGGCTCAAATGGTACGGGGCCCTGAGGCTACCCGTTTGGAGGTTCGCTACCATCGGGTGCAGGAGGAGGAGGATGCGGTCACCGTGCGGCTCTACAGGTGGGTGACCATATATAGCAGGGGTACTCAACCTGCGGACCGCGGCCGCTAGGTTTCTGGACCCCGCGGTTAGTCGGGCAGAATGAAAGAAAGCGGGGCAGGCAGGTGGGAGGAAAGACAGCGGGCGGGGCGGGAGGGAGGTAATGACAGCGGGCGGGACTAAGGGAATGACAGCTTGTAAAGAAAGCAGAAAGGAGGAAAGGCAGTGGGCGGGATGGGAGGGATCAAAGACAGCGGACGGGGCAGGCAGGAGGAATGAAGCGGGGCGGCCGAGCGTGAAGAAAGAGCGCGTGAATAAGGTAAAAGCTGGCTGCCAATGTCAATGATTGGGGGGAGGCGAAAACTGAATGTTTAGTTAATTTGGGGGAAGATTGCAGGGGTTTGGGATGCCCAGGAATATCTTTAAAGAGGAACCCACCAGCGGCCGCAGGCTTTTCCTTGAGGCATCCTGATTCGGGATTCCCCCGCTGTGTGAACCCCCCTTCTCCAGGGCACCTGTAAAAACTCACCTTTCCCCGCTCCCATCTCTCTATTCCCAGCTCTCTGCCCCGTCCCAGCTCTCTGCCCCGTCCCAGCTCTCTGCCCCGTCCCAGCTCGCTCTCGGCCCCGCGCCAGCTCTCGGCCCCGCCCCAGCTCAAAACAATATTAACAATCAATGGCGCCGCACCGCCCCCAGTCAGCCCCCCCCCCCCCCAGTGCCCCATGGGGCCACGGTAAAATTACCAAATCCTGAACCGGTCCACGGTGAAAAAATGGTTGGGGACCACTGTTTTAGACCACTCATGGTTGGCACACTGTGTCTTCTGTGTTTTCAATCTGGGCCCATTCCCTATCTGCCAATCAGCAAATTAGCCTGCTGCTTAGGAAATGAGAGCATGCAGGACCCAAGATTGCTAGTAATTGAAAAAGGAACTGCAGGTTCTGGAGGCTTTGGGACTTACAGCTTTACTTTTTTGCAACTTCCCTATGTAATTTACAGTATTTGTGTGTTTATTTTCCCTTGAGTTATTTTTTATTTGTTTTTATTATTTAGGTTCTTCATTCTCAGTCGCTACATTTGGAAGTCCGAAAATCCTGCATAAAATATCTGCGTAAAAACAGGTCTCAGTTTGAAGCCGTAAGTTGCACATGGCCGCTCTTGCCTTATCGCTTTACAATGTACCCATAGTATCGTTTTTAATAGTTTGCAGCTTAAAGGAAAGGTCCACTTCTATGGATTTTTCCTCAGACTTCTGTGCCGCTTACCTTACTGCCAGTCCCGTGCGGTCAGTTGTCCTCTCACTTCCCCGTTTTGTGAAGCCAGGAGCTTTGTTTCTGGGTGGATGTGGCCTGGGCAGGACCAACGGTAAAGCAAACTTTTTTTTCTAGGTATACTGTCTAAGTGTCAGCAGAAGTGGATTGTTATATTCCATGCAATTAGATGGCCCATAAATACTTGCATATCCACAGTCCTTCAACTGTGCATATTAATTCAAGTGGACCAACACCCATGATTTTGACTTTCCTGGGTTTTGGTCCACTTCGGTGGGGCACCCCGATCGGGGGTGCCCCGCTATGTGAAACCCCCCAGAAAGCCCTGAAAACTCACCTCTCCCCGCTTCCACGTGACCGTTGCAGCCAATCCCCGCCGGCGGACAAGCAGAGCGCGTGCGCCGCCTCTCACGCATCCCTATTACAGGGAGCGCACCCAGCTAGAGGGACGTGCGGGAGGCAGCGGACGCGCATGTGCCGCTGGAACGTGGAAAAGGTAGGATTGTGGGCTTCCTGGGGGGTTTCACCCCACGGGACATCCTGATTTCGGATGCCCCGCGGGGAGGGATCTGATCTTATAGATTCCCGGGCCGATCCCCCCTGGGTGTTGGTCCACTTTAATGGTAATACGGCTCTGTTTACACGCAGAGAGCAGCCTCATTCCCAGAGATGCTGGGGATGTGACCATGACTGTTTACGTAGCTGAGGGAGCCACTGGGAAAGGTGAGCTTGCGGTGGCCTGGGGGGGGGGGGGTTCACACAGTGGGGCATCCCGATTTGGAGTGCCTCAGGGGGAAGGCCAGCTCTGGGTTTTGTTCTGCTTTAAGTCACTAAATCTCCTAATACATAATCCATTTTATGCTTATATTTAGTATTAGGAAACAATAGGGGGAATGTAGCCAAGAGGTGCACAAATCCTAAATACTGCCCTTTTTATTTAGATTAGATGATATGGTCCAAAGCAAGCAGTGTGCTCTATCGGCAGTAATGAGAAATGGGGGAGGGGGCTATATAGTTCTTCTTCTTTGATCCAATCCCTACCATCTGCCTTGTACTGTTGCTCCCTTTTAATGGAGCAGCTAAAGTCTACTTGAATTACTTCAAGCATAGCCTGTGTAAGATTACTTTTCCTATAAATTCTTGATTTTTTTTTTTTTTTTTTTTTTTTTTTTTTTTAGTTCATTGAGGGGTCATTTGATGAATATTTGAAAAGTCTAGAGAATCCACAGGTAAGGAAAACTGTTTTGTATTTATGTAAAATGTAATTTATGTAAAATAGTTGGTTATCCTGCCATTTTCTGTGGTGGGGGTTGAATGTTGTGTTGAGGAATTAAAGGCATGCTTTATCTTTTATTTTATCTCTATATTTGTTTTCCCTCAGTCTGCATCAAACCATCATATTGGGTCTGCAACTTGCTTGTTGTTGTCTGCTGATGCCGCTCTTCCCGAGCTGTAAACCAATCACTGATAGTGCCCAAATGGCTGAGCTGTAGGCCCCATACTATGATCAATTGCGGCAGCATGCGGGTAGTTTAAATATGTACGCTGTGGTTTAAAGTTCTTTGTTTTCCTCTTAAGGCTGACAATAACTGTACTGCGGGTGACCAGTTGGGTTTGGAAGGTGGGCTTGCACCTCTTTGTGTGTTTTGTTGGACCCTAATTTATGCCAGCAGTCATGTGATTTGCAGCCATAGGAGAGAATGATGTCCAGTATCTGGCTTGTCTTCAGGAGATGTGCTGCAGGGGATTCCAAACCAGGATTTAGTTCCTGCTAAAAGGTGTATAGGTTAAGACTAGGAGGGTGGACACTATTTGGTTTAGGTTGCTCTAGGCCTAGGTGATGTGCTTTGGCACAGACCTGCCCATGTATGATGGGGGGGCTTGCATTACTTAGTGCCACTCTGTGCCGACAAGCGCCAGAATCAAGTCTGCTCACTTTGCCCACCACATGAAATGGAAAGGGCAAGTTTACTGAAATTATCTCACTGGCTTTTAAATCGTGTTACCTATGATCATCGATTGGGCCAAATTGGTGGCTGTTGAGGGGATGGGTTTGTCCTTTGATAATTTGTACTTGAAGCAGAATAGTTGTGAATTAGTTTCTCTCACTCTCTGCCTCACATGTACATTGTACATGTAAAGTGAACCAAAACCCAATCATATTTTGAAATAAATTTAGCTAAAGCTCCTACCTATACTCCCCTCTTAGGGTGTAGAACCACAACCTAATTGTCGTGGTACTCAGATCTCATGCATGTGCCATGGCTTTTATCTTGAGACTGGGTGGAATTACTTAGAGGGGAAACCACTGTGAGTAATGTGAGATGGCAGGGGATTGGTCATTGCATAGGTGCGGCAATGACACAAGGAGGTGGGTATTCTGGCTAAAACAGGGGGCATTAGCAGTGAGCAGAGTGAAGCAGACCCATTGAAAATTGATGAAAGCTACTTTTCATGGGGGTGGGGGGAGCAATCCAAGGGTTGCTAGTTAAAGGCACAGTAAACCCAATGGCAATAATAAGAAGGCAAGAAGCTCACCTGATTTCTATCCCAATGCGCGTCTTCTCCATTTCCTGCGGTGTTAGGTAGAAGTCATAGCAGAGCTCTAAATTTTCCCCTCTTTCCAATTTAATTGTTACAGGTCAGAAAAAACTGTTACCTAACAGCTACTCTGCCCCCTGGTGTTTTCAGTGTGAGTGAGCACGATAAGCCACAGTGCTCCCTTAGCTGTCTCTGACCGCTAAGAGCAGCATGCACTTGATTCATAAAGCTGCGTCATGACGCACCCTTTCCACCTTAACCATGACTTGAAAAAACATGTTATTCACATATAATCTGAGAGTTTAAAGTCATAGTAGCTGCTAGTCCTGTGTGAAGAGACTTACCGGATCACCTGCTGTTGACCTGTGCCAGGAGCTCCTCCGTAGCTTTGTTGCATGACACCTCTGTTCTGTTGTGAACAATGGAGGGATGAGCCATCCTCACAGGAACTATGGCATGCCCCCCTCTATTCACTGCACTGGGGGACATAGTTCCTGTGACAATATGTGTGTGCCTGGACAGCGACTTTAAGGAAGACCAAAATGATCTAAACCCTCCCCCACTCCGAGTGCTTGTGATGATCCTGCTGGCTTGTCAGTGACTCGGTTTAAACATTTTTTTTTATTTTTATTTTTTTTGCTGCGTAGCCATGCCCATTCGGCAAATATGAATTCGCTGATTGGCTAAGCTCAAATCCTTTTTATTTCAAACAAAAAGCTTGGAGAAGGGGGCGTGGAGTGCGGGCACTAGCTGCTGACTGTACCTGGGCTTTTTAGCAGGTTCGGCAGGCTTTCCAGTACCCAGATCACCCCAACAATGACTGGAAAGAAGAACAAGAGGAAGGAGCGAGGAAAGGCGGCGGTACTTACAGCTGGCGGGGCAGGAGCGAGCATGAAGACCGGCCGGGCGGACCGCACGGGGAAGGAGCCGAGCGAGCTCTCTTCATCCCCGGCATCAGTGGAGTCGGTGTGCGGCGAGGAGCCTCCCCCATGCAGCTGTGGAGACAGAGACTGGCCAGCAGATGAACCACCGTGTGCGCCGGAGACGTGGTCAGTCAGCGCGACAGCGGAGGGAGCCGAGGAGGCGGCGGCACCCTCAGCCAAGATGGAGGCCGGCTCCGAGGGGGATCAGACACCCCCACCCTCCCCCATGACGTGCGCAGCAGCGGGGAGTGAAACAACCGCCTGCACTGGATCAAGTGTTGGCTCCAGCCCCCGGAGCGGCGGCAGCGTGGATCCTGGCAGCAGGTCTCCCCCGCTCAGCTATGGAGGAGACTCAGGAGGGCAGGGGACCAGCGCGATGGCGACTGCTGGAGGGATGACGTCAGAGCCCCCATCTGCAACTGCTGAGAGCCGGGACCTGAGGTATGATGAGGGCCCCCCCGTTTACAGCCTGAGGAGGGAGGATGTTCACAAGACACCTGGGAGCCAGGGGGAGATCACGAGGGGAAGATCCCAGCAGCTCCCCATTAGGTCTGTCACTCCTGCACAGAGCTCCAGCTGGAGGGACGCAACCATTGGCAAGCTGGGGAAATATGCGTATATCCCCAATGACAGAAAGCAGGGACCCCCCACCATGAACCAGAGGCCGCCCCACACCACGCATGCGCTTCTTGGGGATGCCCTGCCGCAGAGACCCCCACGTTCCAGGAGTAGACCCAGGTCAGGAGGGGAGAGGGGATCCGGAGGAAATGCCCCGCCCTACACCTCTCAGCACAAGTTCAGCCCCTTGGGGTCGCCCCGGGACACCTCCATGGAATGGCAGGCGTCAGGGAGAGCGGGCTTGACGAGCCCTTTGCCCATGGTCCCCATCCTGCAGGGGACCCCCCCCCCCCCCCGCCTTTGGGGCTTTATTCGCCTGCAGTAGGAGTCGCCCTCCCATCCCCGGTCACCTCAAGCACACCTGCTTCAACCCAGGACACAACAGAAGGCCCTGTCGTCGCGGCTGACGGAGGCAGCATACACCGAGAAACCCTCGCCTTCTTAATATCCATCCCCTCCAGAGCAGATTTTGAGGCGCTCATAACCAAATATGAGGCGGCATATAAGAAAGACATCGCTGAAGTCCGGGGTCAGATCCAGGTCCTTGATTCCAAAGTTGTATCTCATCAGTCAGCGAACGAGGCGGCTATCGCCGATTTGGCGGCACGCGTTGAGGCGCAAAATACACAAATCCTTCAGTTGCAACTTCAACACGATGACTTGGAGAATAGACATCGTAGGAATAATCTTCGACTTCGGGGTATACCTGAGGTGTCATCGGGAGAGGACGTAAAGCAAATCATCACCTCCATCTTCAACACGCTCCTGGAGAGGAGCATTGACACTCCAATTGAGATTGACAGGGCACATAGGGCCCTGGGTCCTCGAAGCCCGGACCCGACGTGCCCCAGAGATGTTATCTGCCGGGTGCATTTTTACAAGATTAAAGAGGAAATCTCACGCAGGTCCTGGAGACATGGCCCAGTGGACTTTGACGGAGCACAGATACAAATCCTCCCGGACCTCTCCCGGCGCACGCTTCAAATGAGGAGAATGCTGAGGCCTGTGCTGGATGTCGTCAGGAACACGGGTGCTTCGTATAGTTGGGGATTTCCCTTTCACCTTATTGTCACTAAGAACCGGGACACGTTTCTCCTCAGAACATATCGGGACTTAGATGGCCTCTTCTCCTTCCTAGGCAGCGATCCGATCCCAACACCTAACTGGCTCCTACCTACAGCAGAGCCCGCTATACAGAGGCCCTGGGCGGACCCTCCTCGCCGGGCCAGAGCGACCAGACGAAGATTTAGAAACGAGAGGCGCTCCGGACCAACGGTCAACGAGCCCTGAGCCTCTATCCGCTAACCACGCAAGAACCTGCTTACTTTCCTGACTTTGTCAGTTTTCTATATAAGCACTCTGTTTAGTTTTCCACATTTAACTGTTTGTTGTCATTTGCCGGCAGGGTCGGGCCTGGCGGGTCGTCGACGGGCACGAGCCTGAACGAGGAAGGCCGGCATTTGGGACCCGGTCAGGGCCTATGAGCTCCCTTGGAAGCGCCGCTTGTGTGGTCCCGCCGGCGGCCGGTGACGGACGACCGCTCGCCTCAATAGACGCGATAATTTTGTCTTCCTTAGCATTACAGGTTACATATTTGTTATTGTTGGTTTCTGGAACCGGTAGCCCAGGTGATATTACGTGCCCGGAAGACACAGTTGACAGCTGCTCCCGGGTTCGCTGCTAGACACAGTCCCCCACATAGGCCGTTTTTCGCTTTCCTCGCTACAGAGGAGAGTTGAAACTTAGAGCAGTAGCTACTTAGCTTATACCCCCTTGCCCAGGTTTGGGCACGAGTTTCTGGTTAAACCTTTCTCCCTTTTTGTTTGGTGTTTTTTCTGTATTTTTTCCTCCAACCCCCCCCCCCCCCCTCCCCTGTTGTTTCTTCCCTATCTATTTCTGTCTTCCGCCCTCCCTCGTCTTCCAATCCCAAATTGCCTCTCGGACCTCTCATATACAACTGGTACGCCACCGCGGAGATGAGAGACGAGATTAATCTGGTCTCCTTTAACGTGAAGGGCTTACACACCCCAGAAAAAAGGTCTATGATCCTGAACAACCTCAAGTCATTGAAGGCGCAGGTAGCTTTTCTCCAGGAGACACACTTCAGGACCACAAACCCCCATCCCTTAGGAACAGGGCTTTCCCAACCTCATACCACAGCTTCTCCCCGGACTCTAGATCTAGAGGAGTGAGTATTCTGATCGCCAGGTCCATTCCATGGGAGGAGGTGGGTGCTCTGAGTGGTGGAGACGGACGTTGGCTTTTTGTCAAAGGGAGGATAGGCCATGAAATGTTCACTTTTACCAATATCTACTCACCTAACACTGGGCATGTCTTTCCTCGAGGAGGTACTAGACAAGATGGCGGACTTTGCCAAGGGCAAGTTAATAGTGGGGGGAGACTTTAACCTTACCCTGGAACCCACGACAGACACGTCTAGGGGTCACTCTTACATTTCATACTCTAAGCTTAGGAAAATTAAAAAACGTTTCCACTCCCATCAGCTGATCCGTGGCGTATCCTCAATCCAAGTGGGAGAGATTATTCTTATTTCTCTGCACCGCATAACATGTACTCGAGACTGGACTTCTTCTTAATCCAGCATTATCTGTTGCCGCGAGTCAGTGGCGCTGCGATAGGTAATATCACTATATCGGACCACGCCCCGGTTACTCTGTCTGGTGACACAGGACTCGGCCCTGGACGTGGAAACTAAACAGTGCCCTTTTACAAGATCCTGTAGTCAGAGAAGACGTGAGACAGAAAATCCAGGAATATTTCACAATCAACTCCTCCCCCGACACAAGTTTGCCCATGGTGTGGGAAGCACACAAATGTGTAATACGGGGGTTGCTGATCCAGCATGGGGCCAGAGTCAAGAAGGAGAGAAATCCAAAAACTAGAGGCTCTTCACAAGCAGTCGCTTGCAGCGACACACTTAGCTGCCCTGACCTCCCTCAGAGAGAGACTGAAAGGGATCTACAATGATAGAAATAAACTCCAGCTATTAAAAAGCAGGAGAGTTTTCTATGAATCAGGAGACAAATGCGGACATCTCTTGGCCTCGGCTCTGAGGGGGGAAAGGGCTAGAACATACATTCCCAAAATCAGGAACCAGGCGGGAAACATGATGCACAAGGACATTGACATAGTGAGGGTCTTCAGGGAATACTACAAATCGCTATACAACATCCCTCCCAACTGCCCTGGACCCGGGCAGATGGGGACCAGTGAGTATACCCAGCAATCGGGAATGCCCAAGTTCCCGCAGGCAACCCAGGAGGAACTGGAAGCCCCTATCACGTCAGACGAGCTGGCACTAGCCATCAAGGGGTCTGCCAACGGCAGAGCACCGGGACCGGACGGTTCCCCCTGCTCTATTACAAGACGTTCACGGAAGTCCTCTCGACTAGACTTCTTGGGGTTCTCAATTCCCTGACAACAGATAATACACTCCCAATGGACAGTCTACGTGCACAAATTTCAGTGATACCGAAGGAGGGGAAAGACCCCACCTTGAGCTCTAGTTATAGGCCGATCTCCCTTCTCAATGCCGACCTTAAACTCTTCGCAAACTCTTCGCCAATCGCCTCTCCCCCCATCTTCACCAGGTTATCCACCTGGATCAAGTGGGATTCATGCCCCATAGGGAGGCTAGGGATAACACCGCAAAGGTGTTAAACCTTATCCACTCTGCTCTAAAAAGTAAGCTGCCCTCAATCCTACTAGCGACCGATGCCGAGAAGGCATTTGACAGGGTGCGATGGGACTTCATGTTCGGCGTCCTGGATCATGTTGGTCTGGGACCCAACATGAAGTTCTGGATTGCCAGCCTGTATCGGCAACCCACGGCTGCAGTGAGGGTTAATGAAGCTATTTCGGAACCCTCCGGCATTGGGAACGGGACGAGGCAGGGGTGCCCCCTCTCTCCACTGATTTTCATATTATCATTGGAACCATTTTTATGCAGAGTACGACAGAATCCCGATATACAGGGGATTTCCCTCCCATCAGGCCACTACAAAGTCGCGGCATTTGCCGATGATCTGCTGTTTTTCATAACTGGCCCAGAGGTGACCCTGCCTAACCTTGTAAAGGAACTAGAATTGTTTGGTAACCTGTCCAACTACAAGGTTAATATGCAGAAATCTGAAGTGCTGAATCTCGGCATGTCATCGGCGAGGGAGGAGAATCTCAGACACTCCTTCCCTTTTAGGTGGGCAACGGAATCCATTACTTACCTTGGTGCGAGGCTGGGCAGGTAATTGGAGACAATCTACTCCCTAAACTTCCCCCCTCTGCTCCAAGCATTCTCAAAAGACCTAGAGTCTTGGTCCTTCAAAAAACTTTCATGGTTCGGGAGATGTAATGCCCTCAAAATGAACATACTCCCCCCGTCTCCTATACTTAATGCAGGCCCTGCCGGTGGCTATCCCTACCACGTTCCTACAAAGAGTAGGGACACTCTTCTCCAAGTTCATCTGGCTGGGAAAAACTCCAAGAACGAGCAGGAAGATTTTAGCTAGGTCAAGAGACGATGGTGGGATAGGCCTCCCTGATCCGTACTTCTACTATGCGGCCACGCACCTAACTAGAGTGGTGAATTGGTGCAGGCACTCACAACATAAGCAATGGGTCCAGATAGAGCAGGGTGGCTTGTCGCTCCCGTTGACCTCGCTTCCCTGGCTTCCGAGACGGGCGCTGAGCACTGAACTGAAGCACCCGACAATTGGGGCATCGCTTAAAATCTGCCACAGGTACTTCCCATGGCGCAACATGTCACCCGCCTTCTCTCCATTGTTCCCGTTCCTGGGAAACCCAGCATTCCCTCCTGGAATGCGAGGAGGGACGGCGGAGAGCTGGCTCAGGAAGGGAGTCAGTAGGATTTGCCACTTCTGTAGTCGAGACGGCTGGGAGCCCCTGGACGCAATGGCGGAGTCCAGAGATCTCCCGAGATGGAGTAGTTGGCAGCAAAGGCAGCTGAGCCACTTTCTATCCACCCTGAAACAGCAGACTCGACAGCTTAGAGACCTCACGTTGTTTGAGAGGCTATGCGAGGACAAGGGGCCTATCCAACATTTGCTGTCTTATACCTATAAAATTCTGGTGACGCCCCAGAGCCAGGATCCTCTTCCGTCCATCATAAAATGGGAAGGCGAATTGGGTGTCACCTTTTCGGCAGAGCATAAAAAGCGCATCTTTCGTCTTGCCCACAAAACGGCTACCTGTACTAGGTATAAAGAATGTAACTATAAGGTTCTTACGAGGTGGTATAGAGTCCCCACACTACTCCACAAATGGTTCCCAGCCGTCCCCCCCTCGTGCTGGCGGTGTGGCGGAGCTGAGGGTACTACCCTCCATATCTTCTGGTCGTGCCCTAAGTTGACCAACTTCTGGGCAAGGGTCAGAGAAGTAATGCAACGCATGACAGATTGGGAGGTCCCCAAGGACCCGGCCTTTTTCCTTCTCCACCACTCAGAGCTGCCCACCAAAAGGTACCAGAGATCTGTTCTTAGCCAGATGGTAAACGCCGCCAGGGCCTGCATCCCTTTGCTCTGGAAGAGCCCAACTCCCCCAAGTGTTTCACTGTGGCTGAGTAAAGTGGCAAAGATTGAGAGGTTCGAGGGCCTGATCGCCGCACAGAAAGAAGCCTCTGAAGATCACCACCTTAAGTGGTCCGGCTGGGTTATCTTCACCACCTTACAGGATTTTCAGATGCTATTAGAGGATAGCCAAATTTGGCGCTGAGGTTCAGTCCTTCAGTTCAGGAAAGGGAACGGGGACAGTGGGCGGGGTTTAGTAACCCTACCCTCTGCCCGTCGCTCTTTCATCGGCTGGTGGCCACAGCATGAGGCTTATGTAAGTATATGTTATTCTAAGCACACAGCACGTCCTGCTCCAGAATAGTAATAACATGTGGGTAATCCTCCGCCTCAGGCGCCGTGCACTGCAGACATGTAGAAAACAAGCTCCTCCCGGCCCTACATATACCGAAGGACCTCCCACAAATCCCCAGATTTCTCTGCAGTGCTGAACTGCGAAGACATGAAGTATCACGCTCTCGCAGGGGAGCGGGCCTTACAGCCCAAGGCCCTGCGGGACTATTTCCACCCGTCCTCTTCAGAAGAATATGCCTCCCAGCCTGGGCTGCGTGGGTCGGGTGAAGGTAGGCAGCACCTGGTGTGCTGAACGGAGCCATGCTCCACCGCAATCCCCCTCCATAGGGTAGGCGGTCAGGCTGATGGTGAGCCTCTAGTGGATGCCCCTCCCGCAATCTTGCCCGTTCCCCTCACAGACTTAGTCCATGGACGCCGTCCGCTTCTCCCTCGCTTCCTCCCATAACTCGGGGGGGGGGGGGGGAAGAAGGGGGGGGGGAATATGTGTGGCAGCCCTAGTGTTAAGTATCACGTTTAGGCTTTGTTTTTTTAATTTATTGGGGTCAGTTATTGGGGCCTTGCTATACAGTGCGAGCCGTTTGTCTTCATTAACAACTGCCTAGACGGCAGCATCATTCCAGCGTGTCAGCATCTTATGCATACGCCTTATATTCAACTGTTATACGTTTTTTTTTTTTTTTTTCTGTTGGTTGGAGCTTCGTGCTCTTTGGGGGAAGCGGAGACTCTGCATGACGCGCTCCGCGTCACAGCCTGGCCTGGCCCACCCCTCGAGGTTCGCTTGGCGCCATTTTGACTATCTTCGCGCGTGGTGCGGTTCGTCTCCTCCCTTGGTCATGTAAGTGCCCTCCGGGGCGGCATGGTTCTATGTCTATCAGGCTGCGCATGGCACTGACTCCTCCCCTCTTGTCCCATTACTCTTTCAGACGCCAGGACTTCGGTGGCTTCCCCCGGCCTAACATATATTACAGCGGGTCCACTTTTCTCCCACATTACTAGCGGGTCTTGGGGCATCCAGGGTTGCCTAGTGCATAAATCCCTGCGGGCATACTGCTTGATAATCACCATATGGAGGCATTTCAGAATTATGTAACCGGGGTCCCTCCGGGACATGACCGGCTGTGTGTGGTCAGCCCCAGGCTGAGGCTGACAGGGCACGGGTCTGCGGACAGTGTGCAGAACAGGCAGGTTTGCCAACGGAGGCACCTCCCTTCCTTACTCCCGTCTCCCCAGAACCAAATATCACTCATGACGAGTCCCACTCGAGCGGGGATGACCTGCAATCCGTGCCGCGCATGTTGCCTACGGCGGAGCAGGTGCTTTCTGGATTGGCGGAGAGTATGGGCCCTGGTAAAAAGCGGTCCTTGACGCCTCCTGGCTTCCCGGTTCCTGACGATACCGATGACTCTTGACCCTTCTGAGGAAGGTGAGCTATTCTCAGATTCGGGCTCCTCGAACGGGATGCCCGGGGGCTGTGATGATTCTGAGCCCGGTTCTTGGGGTCTGTGTGACACAGATGAAATTCTTATTAAGATCTTTGAGGTTTTGTCAATCTTCCCCCCTGGGGAGACCCCCAAGCCTAAGAAGGAGAGTTTCCATACAGCGCCGCCGCGCTTGGAGTTCCTAGAACAGGAACATTTCCAGAATCTTATATCCCAAGAATGGGAATCGCCTTGTAAGCTTAAAGGGGTCCCAGGGGTCTGGGAATGGAAGTACCCTTTCCCTCCTGATGTGGTTAATTTGTGGTCAGCACCCCTGGTGGTGGACGCACCGGTTATAGGGGTCACAAACCCCCCTTTCATGACGGCTCCTTTTTATCGTACCCTTCGGGACGCTGAGGATCGGCGCATTGACAGACTGGCTTCCCACGCCTTCTCGTGTGCTGGGACGGCTCTGCGCCTGGTTTGTGCCGCGGCCATTACTGCGGTGGCAGCCAGGACTCTTGTCAGAAAAATACTAGACCACCCCCCTGAGGACCTCCCTTGGGGGGTGTTTAATGCGCTATCAGACTGTGATGCGTTTGTGAAGTTTATATCAGCACTGGACGACACCATTAAGATGTGTGCTAGAACCTCTGCCCTTGTGGTAGCTATTCGCCGCCTGGTCTGGCTGCGACAGTGGGGTGCTGACGAGGCTTCAAAAAGGCTCTCACTTGCCTTCCCTTCAGAGGACGGTGGTTATTCTGGGCCCGTTTGGACCTTTTTGGTAAAAAGGGTAAAGCACCCCTGCACAGAAGGCCGCTCCGGCCTCCACGGGGCAGGGTCACCCCTCCACCTCCCTACGTTGGTGTCAAACGCGAACCTGAGGTGTACTTCCAACTGTTCGGTGTGGATTTCCACCATGGGGTGGGCAGGCAACGCCCTGGGCCCTCTGGCAGGACTAAGTCCAAATCTGCCAAGACCTCCCAAGCATGAAGGGGCGCCCTCGCCCTTCTGGGCGAGGGTACTGCTGCAGCAGCTGTCTCCCATCTAGGAATATACCTTCTCCTTCTGGTGGTTCCAGGACGTAATTCCCCTGGACACAGGATAGCTTTTGCTGGGCAGTCCCTCTCAGTGATTGTCAGGGTGCTTCTAGCCCCTGCTTTTCCTTCAGGAATTGGCGCAGGCCGGACTGGGCCTACAGAGTTTGGGCTTACTTATAGGTTGCCCTTAACAGTATGGGGCTATGGCCTCTATATTAACCTTCCTCCTTCCCTCAACAGTATGAGGCAGTCTGGGCCACGCTGGCCTATGGCAGGCTTGGCTATTCTACTCTCACAGGTAGTCCCTATATGACACCTCTGTCTTGGAACACAGGCACCCTGTGCAAGGGGGGGCTTCCGGCCTCCTGTGGAGTACTAGATCTTCTTAGTTCCCCTTGTGTCTGCTGGACACCAAGACCATTACTAGACGGGTTGCAGGATCAACCCTGCGGATTGAGACATTAATTGTGGCCTCTCTTTCGTCCCCAGGCTACTCGCCATGGCGCAAATGGGGGTGATGTCTCAGACATGCCGGGGCGGGGGGGGCGTCTGCATTAGGACCTACCGGCTCGTCTTCCCTTGCTCCCCAGTCTCTACGTCAAGCCGAGTGGATGGGTCGGCCAGCGGTGTCCCCTGGGAGTTACTGGATGGTTGCTCAGTCACCTCAATCCCTCATGGTCCCTTATCTGCTATCCCCATTCCTGGGATTCGGTTCAGGCTTGAGCCTTCTTCTCTGGCAATAAGGGGACTCCTGGTTACGGGGGCTCTGCCCCCCTTTACTGGCATCTTACCTTCACCAGGCAGGACGGCAGCTGGTGGGCCCGTTGGTGGCACATCAAGATGATGTCACTCATATACGAGCCCTTGGGCTCTTCACCACAGTAGGTTATTGAGCTTACATGGGGTTCCAGCACCCCGGTGCTTGGTCTGTGCTCATTCCCCCTTGGTAAAGGGGTTCACCTTGAGCTGCTCATATTCAAAGCCCCCGTCAGGGGGCACCCCCTTCCGTACTCGCATCTTCCAGTGAATGGTCACCTTGGGTGCCAAGTCTCGCAGGTTGGCGGGGTAGGAGAAATCCTTCCACAATCCCTGTGGTTCCTAGGTAGGGTCCCCTAGAGGGTCCATCTTACCTGCTGTTTTTTTGTTGTAACGGTGTGCCTTCCGATATGGCTGGACTTCTACCTTTTTAGGATCTGTCGGTCTATTGGGGGACTCCTGGTCTATTGGATAACAATGACCTGTTTTATTACTGGTCTAGAGAGTGAGGCAGGATGCTCCCTCTGGAGGGTCCCTGATCCTGCCTTGGGCGGGGGCCTACGTCCCCTGCTTCTCAGCGGTATTCGCTCCAAGGGATGCTCTTTAGCAGCAGGTTATGCTATCCTGGTGTCGCCCTGGGAGCCTACTAGCGTGGCTCTGTTGGGTCTCCCTTATAACACAGGGGCTCTGCCCTTGTTTTTACTGTCCCAGAATATTCTGACTCTGGTCATGGGGGCTGAGTATTTTAGGCATAGACTTGTTATTTTATATGCCTTCTCTTCATCACCCTACTTGTGGGGTTCTGCGCACGGTTGGCCTGATAGAGAGTCCCGTGAGATGGATGGCCTGGGTGGTCTTGCGAGCTGGGGATCGCAGATGCCTCTGCTGAAGTCTGCTGGCCTGTTCGCTCTCTCAGGAGTGCGGTTCTGCCATTGTCAGGCCCCTTCATTGTCGTCCCAATATAAGGTCTCTTGTCTGGGGATTGACAGCTGATTCATCCACCCTTGGAGACGGGCCTTATCTTCTGGGTGACTCAGTATGAGGGGGGGCTGGGAGCAAGCTCCCCAGCTTCCCCTTCCTCCGTCTATTGGGGTCTTTGTGGTAACCCATATTGATTGGCATGAGTCTTGGTCTCTTCCCTGTTAGACGTTGTCGGTTATACAGGGCTTTTAGAGTCATTACAGCATAAGTTTGGGGTTGGCTCCCCATCTGGGGACTCTGAAGGTGCAGGTTCTGTCCTGGCCTTTCCTGCAGGAGTCTGGTTCTGTCGCCCTTGTGGAGAATTCTTTTGGGGATTGCTTAGCTGCATCTCCCAAGTTGTTCCATGGTCCCTGTGGGGATCAATTTTCATTGTGTACCCTGCAGATTTTTCCTGGGGACTTTTGCTGAATGCTGTCTGAGCTGCCTTGTAGTCCAGGTCGCTTCTCTGGGGGCTCCTGACTCCGTCAGACGTGTGCCTGAGACGGTGGATCTGGTTACTTAACCTTGGCTCGAGGAGGATAGATGGAGAGAGGATAGATGGAGAGAGGATAGATGGAGAGAGGATAGAGATGGAGAGAGGATAGAGATGGAGAGAGGATAGAGATGGAGAGAGGATAGAGATGGAGAGAGGATAGAGATGGAGAGAGGATAGAGATGGAGAGAGGATAGAGATGGAGAGAGGATAGAGATGGAGAGAGGATAGAGATGGAGAGAGGATAGAGATGGAGAGAGGATAGAGATGGAGAGAGGATAGAGATGGAGAGAGGATAGAGATGGAGAGAGGATAGAGATGGAGAGAGGATAGAGATGGAGAGAGGATAGAGATGGAGAGAGGATAGAGATGGAGAGAGGATAGAGATAGAGAGAGGATAGAGAGAGAGAGAGAGAGAGGATAGAGATATATGGCTACAGGCATCCCATGCCGTGGGGGTGTTCCTTCTTACGCCGGGCCTCCGGTCCAAGTGGTCTGTAGGATCATTGTTTTAGTCCTTTAGTCTAACTATGGACTTTATTCTTAATAATACTAATAGGAGGGGCTACATTCCCTCTACAGGTGTTGCAATTTTTCCCCTTGAGGGTTGTCATGGCCCTTAGGGGGACTGATGCTCTTGGAGTCTGCGGGTGCCTCTTTATGTATGCGCCTGATAACTCCTTCCAGCGCCATTGCGCCCTTTGGATTAATCCTTCTTGGATGTCTCCTGGTCTGAGTAAAGCCCTTGGCTTCGTGTTAGTTAGGGGTCAGTATTCCCGTTTTGGTCGGGTGACCTGTTCAGTTTCCCTTAGGGGGTGTTACAAGTTTTGCCACGAGGCTTCCTTGCCTATGGGCTGGTTGGGTCATTACACTGACCTATATTCCTCTTTAGGGGAAAGAATCTCCCCTTTTTCAGTTTATTCCGTTATATTGGTGCTTGGGTACCACTGGCCCTTCAGCACCAGGGTTTTTTTCTGTTGATTAAGTTGCTAGACTTATGGCTTGTCTCTGTTCATACCTTCAAGGTTTTGTTATGAGATTGACGTTAGAGCCTCTGCTCATGTCATGCCTTTGCAAGTTTTGCAGGTGACAGTGCCTTTACTGTCCGCTGTGCCTTGTTTTTTCACCCTGCTTGTTTTTCCACCCTGCTTATGGACACTGCTATTGGATGTCCCACATGTTACTATTCTGGAGCAGGACGTGCTGTATGCTTAGAATAATACAACTCTGTGAAGTACTCACCTGTAGAGTTGATATTATATGCATACAGCACGTCCTGCTCCACCCCACCCTGGTTCACTTGGATCCCCTGTATGGTGATTGTTATCAATTGATATTATTACCAGTTTTCTGAGTAGTTTGTTCCTCCCGGCTTCTCTTCTCACTGCTTTTCAATGCTGGGGATTTGTGGGAGGTCTTTGGTATATGTAGGGCCGGGAGGAGCTTGTTTTCTACATGTCTGCAGTGCTCGGCGCCTGAGGCGGAGGATTACCCACATGTTACTATTCTGGAGCAGGACGTGCTGTATGCATATAATATCAGCTCTACAGGTGAGTACTTCACAGAGTTGTATTTTTTATTCCCAGCGTGGGGGGGAGGGGGGTATTCAGCCACATTGCATATGGGATGGGAAGCCACAGGGCATATGGGCACTGGGATGGGGGGTGCCACACTGCCAATGGGAGGGGGATTGCCACACTGCCTATAAGGGGAATGGGATGGGGGCATGCCACACTGCCTATATGGGGAATGGGATGGGGGGAGAATGCCACACTGCCTCTATGGGGAATGGGATGGGGGGAGAATGCCACACTGCCTCTATGGGGAATGGGATGGGGGGAGAATGCCACACTGCCTCTATGGGGAATGGGATGGGGGGAGAATGCCACACTGCCTATATGGGGAATGGGATGGGGGGAGAATGCCACACTGCCTATATGGGGAATGGGATGGGGGGAGAATGCCACACTGCCTATGGGAAAAAGAGGGGGTGCGTCACACTGCCTCTATGGGGAATGGGATGGGGGGAGAATGCCACACTGCCTCTATGGGGAATGGGATGGGGGGGAGAATGCCACACTGCCTCTATGGGGAAATGGGATGGGGGGAGAATGCCACACTGCCTCTATGGGGAAATGGGATGGGGGGAGAATGCCACACTGCCTCTATGGGGAATGGGATGGGGGGAGAATGCCACACTGCCTCTATGGGGAATGGGATGGGGGGAGAATGCCACACTGCCTCTATGGGGAATGGGATGGGGGGAGAATGCCACACTGCCTCTATGGGGAATGGGATGGGGGGAGAATGCCACACTGCCTCTATGGGGAATGGGATGGGGGGAGAATGCCACACTGCCTATATGGGGAATGGGATGGGGGAATGCCACACTGCCTATGGGAAAAAGAGGGGGTGCGTCACACTGCCTCTATGGGGAATGGGATGGGGGGAGAATGCCACACTGCCTCTATGGGGAATGGGATGGGGGGGAGAATGCCACACTGCCTCTATGGGGAATGGGATGGGGGGAGAATGCCACACTGCCTCTATGGGGAAATGGGATGGGGGGAGAATGCCACACTGCCTCTATGGGGAATGGGATGGGGGGAGAATGCCACACTGCCTCTATGGGGAATGGGATGGGGGGAGAATGCCACACTGCCTCTATGGGGAATGGGATGGGGGGAGAATGCCACACTGCCTCTATGGGGAATGGGATGGGGGGAGAATGCCACACTGCCTCTATGGGGAATGCGATGGGGGGAGAATGCCACACTGCCTCTATGGGGAATGCGATGGGGGGAGAATGCCTCACTGCCTCTATGGGGAATGGGATGGGGGGAGAATGCCACACTGCCTCTATGGGGAATGGGATGGGGGGAGAATGCCACACTGCCTCTATGGGGAATGGGATGGGGGGAGAATGCCACACTGCCTCTATGGGGAATGGGATGGGGGGAGAATGCCACACTGCCTCTATGGGGAATGGGATGGGGGGAGAATGCCACACTGCCTCTATGGGGAATGGGATGGGGGGAGAATGCCACACTGCCTCTATGGGGAATGGGATGGGGGGAGAATGCCACACTGCCTCTATGGGGAATGGGATGGGGGGAGAATGCCACACTGCCTCTATGGGGAATGGGATGGGGGGAGAATGCCACACTGCCTCTATGGGGAATGGGATGGGGGGAGAATGCCACACTGCCTCTATGGGGAATGGGATGGGGGGAGAATGCCACACTGCCTCTATGGGGAATGGGATGGGGGGAGAATGCCACACTGCCTCTATGGGGAATGGGATGGGGGGAGAATGCCACACTGCCTCTATGGGGAATGGGATGGGGGGAGAATGCCACACTGCCTCTATGGGGAATGGGATGGGGGGAGAATGCCACACTGCCTCTATGGGGAATGGGATGGGGGGAGAATGCCACACTGCCTCTATGGGGAATGGGATGGGGGGAGAATGCCACACTGCCTCTATGGGGAATGGGATGGGGGGAGAATGCCACACTGCCTCTATGGGGAATGGGATGGGGGGAGAATGCCACACTGCCTCTATGGGGAATGGGATGGGGGGAGAATGCCACACTGCCTCTATGGGGAATGGGATGGGGGGAGAATGCCACACTGCCTCTATGGGGAATGGGATGGGGGGAGAATGCCACACTGCCTCTATGGGGAATGGGATGGGGGGAGAATGCCACACTGCCTCTATGGGGAATGGGATGGGGGGAGAATGCCACACTGCCTCTATGGGGAATGGGATGGGGGGAGAATGCCACACTGCCTCTATGGGGAATGGGATGGGGGGAGAATGCCACACTGCCTCTATGGGGAATGGGATGGGGGGAGAATGCCACACTGCCTCTATGGGGAATGGGATGGGGGGAGAATGCCACACTGCCTCTATGGGGAATGGGATGGGGGGAGAATGCCACACTGCCTCTATGGGGAATGGGATGGGGGGAGAATGCCACACTGCCTCTATGGGGAATGGGATGGGGGGAGAATGCCACACTGCCTCTATGGGGAATGGGATGGGGGGAGAATGCCACACTGCCTCTATGGGGAATGGGATGGGGGGAGAATGCCACACTGCCTCTATGGGGAATGGGATGGGGGGAGAATGCCACACTGCCTCTATGGGGAATGGGATGGGGGGAGAATGCCACACTGCCTCTATGGGGAATGGGATGGGGGGAGAATGCCACACTGCCTCTATGGGGAATGGGATGGGGGGAGAATGCCACACTGCCTCTATGGGGAATGGGGGGAGAATGCCACACTGCCTCTATGGGATGGGGGGAGAATGCCACACTGCCTCTATGGGATGGGGGGAGAATGCCACACTGCCTCTATGGGATGGGGGGAGAATGCCACACTGCCTCTATGGGATGGGGGGAGAATGCCACACTGCCTCTATGGGATGGGGGGAGGATGCCACACTGCCTCTATGGGATGGGGGGAGGATGCCACACTGCCTCTATGGGATGGGGGGAGGATGCCACACTGCCTCTATGGGATGGGGGGAGGATGCCACACTGCCTCTATGGGATGGGGGGAGGATGCCACACTGCCTCTATGGGATGGGGGGAGGATGCCACACTGCCTCTATGGGATGGGGGGAGGATGCCACACTGCCTCTATGGGATGGGGGGAGGATGCCACACTGCCTCTATGGGATGGGGGGAGGATGCCACACTGCCTCTATGGGATGGGGGGAGGATGCCACACTGCCTCTATGGGATGGGGGGAGGATGCCACACTGCCTCTATGGGATGGGGGGAGGATGCCACACTGCCTCTATGGGATGGGGGGAGGATGCCACACTGCCTCTATGGGATGGGGGGAGGATGCCACACTGCCTCTATGGGATGGGGGGAGGATGCCACACTGCCTGTATGGGATGGGGGGAGGATGCCACACTGCCTGTATGGGGAATGGGATGGGGGGAGAATGCCACCCACTATGACTACACCATTCAGCAGGCAGCTCTCATTGTATTCTTGGTGTGCCACACACCCCGCTTCACCTTTAATTCTTCACAATTGGGTTACTCTGACGCTGTGCAGAGAGGAAGTCTTGTAACGAGCCCCCTTCTGGCCTATATATACCTGGTACCTCCCATTTATCACCAGTGTTTTTCTCTCTGCATGACGACAAGACAGAAGATTGAAGTCTCCTGCTTACAGGTAGCCGGGGTCTTACCCCGGCACCCCCTTTTGGTCTATTTCTGCCCGTTTTTTGATTGTTTGTACCTTTATAGTGGAATGGAAGCCTCCCAGCCTAGGCTGCTCACTGGGCAATTGGTAGACGGCACTATAGGTGCCTAGGAGCTTATCTCCTCCGCTCGACCCCTTTTGGGGGCAATGCGGCTATCCGGCATGGTGATCCAGAAGTGGGATGCCCCTGTCCTGAGGGTCCCCTTAGCCCCTTACTCTCCCGTTGCGGTCCCTTCTCCCTTCACTATGGGGGCGGGGGGGGGTAGAGGGATGTGTATTGTGTGTATGGTTTACTGTATGTTCATGTGTTTTGCTTATTTCAACGTTGTCAGGCTGCACCGCAAGTGAGTGTGCATATGGCCTGACTTTGATTCCTCCTTATATGGCAGTCTCTGTTTTGCGGGCTGCTGCTGCTGGCCTGTAGAGCCAGAGCTTTGGGTCAGCTTTAGGGGTGACCGGGGCGGGCTGTACGGTGTCAGGCTTGCTTATGGCTGCCTGCGTTTTTGTCACTTTATCCAGCTTCCCTCCACTTATCTAGAGCGGGTAGGGGGGCTTCCTTTCCCGCTACCGGTGCAGGTTGGACTCGGGGGAAGGGCCGTGGCCGTCCCACTCAGTCCTGGGGCACCAAGCCCAAACCTGCTGATAAGCCTGCTCAGCAATGAGGGGCTGCCTTCACCCGTGCGGGTGGGGGGACGATTGCGACACTTCTCCCTGGTTTGGAACCAGAAGGTTCCGGACAGATGGATCCGGGAGATAGTGTCGTCCGGTTACAAACTGGAATTCGAGTCTCGCCCTCCTTCACGGTTCTTTCGGTCTCGGGTGCCCATCGATCCTTTGGCCGCACAGGGGCTCCTGGCGTCGGTAAAGAATCTGTTAGAGATGGCGGTCATCCGGCCGGTACCGCGCTTAGAGAGGGGCCTCGGTTTCTACTCAAATCTTTTCGCAGTCCCCAAGAAGGACGGGTCTGTTCGTCCCGTCCTGGACCTGAAATTACTCAACAAGTTCATCCGTTTTCGGAAGTTTCGCATGGAAACTTTGCGTACGGCCGTCGGTTCCCTTCGGCAGGGGGACTTCATGACGTCCTTAGACATCAAGGATGCTTATCTTCATGTTCCCATCTGCCACGCTCATCAACGTTTTCTTCGATTCATGATGGAAGATCAGCATTTTCAATTCGTGGCACTTCCGTTTGGCCTTACCTCGGCTCCAAGAGTGTTCACCAAGGTGCTGGCAGGGGTGATGGCCATTTTCAGATCTCGGGGCATTCGGGCCGTACCCTATTTGGATGACCTTCTCATCATGGCTCTGTCACTCAATCAATCGGAGACAGACACCAGGATGGTGGTCTCCACGCTGGAAAGCTTTGGTTGGGTGATCAACTTCTCCAAGTCCTCCCTCGCTCCGGCCAGGGTGGTGTCCTTTCTGGGGATGCAGTTGGACTCTCTTCAACACAAAGTGTTTCTCCCCCAGTCCAAAATTCATCTGATTCAGGAGTTGGCTCGGGTCCTACTTTCCAATCCTCGGCCGTCCATCCGTCTGGGGATGAGGCTGGTAGGGTTGATGGTTGCCTCCTTCGAGGCAGTTCCTTTTGCTCAATTTCACACAAGGACGCTTCAGCTTTATCTGTTGGCGTCTTGGGACCGGCAGCCTCGGTCGCTGGATCAGCCCTTCCAGTTGTCCTCCCGGGTCCGGCAGTCCCTCCAGTGGTGGTTGGTCTCGACCAATCTCGTGAAGGGCAGGTCTTTCCTGACCCCTCTTTGGGAAATTGTCACCACGGACGCCAGTCTGTCGGGATGGGCGGATTCTGGAAGGAGCTGCAGTTCCAGGGGCAGTGGGGGCTGCAAGAGGCCCACTTACCCATCAATTTTCTGGAACTGAGAGCCATCCGTCAGGTTCTTGCTCTCCTGACTCCACACATTCTGGGCCTTCCGGTCCAGGTGTTTGCCTCTCGTCACAATCACAGGCTCCCGAACTTCGTGTCGCTCTCCCGGGATCCTCTGGCTCTGGCAGTGGCCGCCATGTCCCTGGATTTCTATACCTGTTTCCTCCGATACCCATGCTGGGCAGGGTGGTTCGGAAGTTGGCTCTGGAAAGGGTGTCCGCCGTTCTCGTGGCCCCAAGGTGACCAAGGCGAGGGTGGTTCGCAGACATCGTTCGGCTGGCAGTGGACCAGTTCGTTCTGCCTCTTCGTCCCGATCTGCTCACTCAGGGTCGGTTGTGTTACCCCAATTTACCAGCGCTGGTTTGACGGCCTGGCTGCTGAAACATCCATCTTGAAGGAGGAGGGTCTTTCTGACTCAGTCATTAAGACTTTGATCAGTGCCTGGAAGAGGTCTTCTTCTATCATCTATTATAGGACTTGGAAGGCCTATATCGCTTGGTGTGAGATTAGATCCTTTCCTTGTAGGGTCTTCTCGGTCTCCAGGATTCTGGAGTTTTTACAATCTGGGCTGGACTCTGGTCTTCAGCTAAGTACTTTGAAAGGGCAAGTTTCTGCCTTATCTATCTTTTTTTCAGAAGCGTTTTGCGCTTCATTCTTTAGTTAAAACTTTTTTCCAGGGGGTTACGCATGTGCGGCCTCCCAGGAAACCATTACTCCCGGTTTGGGATTTGAATTTTGTTCTTTCTGCTCTACAGGCTCCTCCTTTTGAGCCTCTGCAAGATATTTCTTTGTCTACCCTGACTCAGAAGATTGTCTTCTTGGTAGCTATCACTTCGGTCCGGCGTGTCTCAGAGTTGGCGGCCTTGTCTATCCAGGCGCCCTACTTTGAGAGGCATCAGGATAAAGTGGTCTTTCGGTTCAAGCCAGACTTTCTTCCTAAGGTTGTTCCTGCTTTTCATTTGAATCAGGATATTGTTCTTCCCTCCTTGTGTCCTAATCCTAAGAATGACAAAGAGAGGGTTTTGCATTGTTTGGATGTAGTACGCTGTGTTAAGTACTACTTGATTATCACGTCTCCTTTTCGTAAGACGGATGCCTTTTTTTGTTGTGCCCTGTGGGCCTAAGAAGGGTTTGGCACCAGCCAAATCTGCCATTAGCAAATGGATACGTCAGGCCGTTACTGCGGCCTATTCTGCTAAGGGGAAAGTTCCCCCTTTTCGTATCACTGCTCATTCTACTCGCGCCGTTGGAGCATCTTGGGCTTTTCAGCACCAAGCTTCTGTTGAACAAGTTTGTAAGGCCGCCACTTGGCCTTCTTGGCCTTCTAAATTTTACGTGCCTGGCATTCCCCAATCCCACAAAAAAAAGTTTAAAAAAAAGTCACTTACCTGACCCCTTGGTTTTGTCCGGCCGGGTCTCCTCTTCAGCCAGCGGGGCTCCGATCGCCGATCGGGGCTTCTCCGGCTGCAGGGGAGGGCCCGGAATAGGGTGCCCCCCCCCCCCCGTTTCAGCAGCCGCCGGACTGCCTGTTAAAAAAAAAAAAAAAAAAAGACAGTTACTCACCTCCGCTCCCGCCGACTCCCGCCGCCTCTCCTCTTCATGGGGGGGGGGCTCCGATTACCCCCCCCGGGTCTTCTGTCTTCTGGAGGGGGGCATAACAGCCCTCCCTCCGTCGCATCTTCCGATGGCGGCCGCCATCTTGAATTTTAGCCCCGCCCCTTCGGGGGCGGGGCTAATGACGTCACCGCCGGGTGTCATCGGGGCACCCGGCAGTTCTCCTCTCAGATGCCGGTGACGGCTGGGCGGAGAAGGAGGGAGGTAGGCGATCCTCCGATCGCCTGCCTCCCCCCTTCTCTGCCCAGCTGTCACCTGCATCAGATCGCCGCGGGACAATGCATCTGAAGATCGGAGGTGAGTAAAGGTAAAATGTTTTTTTTTTTTTAAATAAACATACTATTTCAAAACCTGTGTGTGTCTTTTTATTTATACTGTTAACCCTTTGTGAACTGGTAAGGGGTCCATGTGACCCCTTATACCAGTTCACAGGGCTCAGGGGTCTGGCAAGTCACCTGCGCTAGCGGGTGGCTTGCCATTAACCCCTGGCACCCCCATTACCTGCCTCCCCAAAGGCCAGGGGGGGGCAGAAGAGCCCGGGCCCACATAGGCTATGTGGGCTCGTAGGCTGCAGGGTGGGGGGGCCACAAAAGCTGGCCCCCCCACTCTGTGCCTACAAGCCCCCATAGCTGGTCCCGGGCTGGTTACTGTGGGTAAGGGGGACCCCACGTAAATTTTTTTTTTTTTGATATTTAAGGGTTTTTAACCCTTAAAAATCAAAAAAAAAAAATGGGGTCCGCCCCCCCCTGGGAGGGGGGACCCTATGTCATTTTTTTTTTTGATTAACCCTTTGTGTTCTGTCATCCAGCAGCTATAAAAGGCTTCTAGCAAGTGAGCAGAAGCCAGTGATCGCCGAGGGACAGAGTGCTCCAGGATGGATGGGAGGTGAGTACAGTGTAAAAAAATAAAATAAAAATTAATAAAATATTTTTTTCTCAGTGTGTGTCTGTGTCATTATTTCCTTTTAACCCTTTGTGAACTGGTAAGGGGTCCATGACCCCTATACCAGTTCACAAGGCTGGGGGGATGGCAAGCCACCTGCGCTAGCGGGTGGCTTGCCATTAACCCCTGGCACCCCCATTACCTGCCTCCCCAAAGGCCAGGGGGGGGCAGAAGAGCCCGGGCCCACATGGGCTATGTGGGCTCGTAGGCTGCAGGGTGGGGGGGCCACAAAAGCTGGCCCCCCCACTCTGTGCCTACAAGCCCCCATAGCTGGTCCCGGGCTGGTTACTTTGGGTAAGGGGGACCCCACGTCAATTTTTTTTTTTATTTTTAAGGGTTTTTAACCCTTAAAAAAAAAAAAAAAATGGGGTCTCCCTCCCCTGGGAGGGGGACCCCTATGTCATTTTTTTTTCTCGATTTAACCCTTTGTAGTGTGGATGGTATTTGTATTTTTTTTGTGAATGTTATAAAATACTTGTTTCAGTTAGAGGGGTCTCCTGGGCAGGAACAGGGGGCTACCGATAAATATGTGGTACCGTTCTAATCGGTAGAAATGGGGCTTTCACATGCAATATGATTTTCCTTAATAAAATACATTTTTTATTTAAAATAAAGGAGTCAATTTTAAAAAAAAAATTTTATTTATTTATTTTTACTTAATAATATTGTAAAAAAAAATATATATATACAAACAAGACATTTCATGTTAAAGCCTAAACTCTGCTGCAAAAAAATATATATATCATTTTCCTGAAAGTTCCAGCAAAAATGGCGCAAAACATGGCGCAAAACATGACGCAAAATGGGGAAAAATGGCCTGTCAACAGAGGGTGACAAAATCTCAAGTAGGCTGGCAATTAAAAGGGTTAATAGTACCTATGCATGTTGGGTATTGTTCTGTTCGGGGGACCTTGCGCTTTCAGACTTAGCTTGTTTTTTCTGGTTTGCATATTTATATTTTAGGAAAAGGTGTTTTTTATTCAGCTTTTTTATAAATTTTTTAGGGAAACCCTGCGCAAACAAAGAATTCTTTGAGGGATTACTTCCAGAAAGATGAGCCCACTACAACAAGCTGGGTACCCTTAGAAAGCTTAACGTGTGTACTTTCAGGGAATATATGGTTTATGGGGGATATTCCAAATGTCAAGGGTTGTTTTGGTTGAAAAATCGCAAGGTGCGCACTTTGTCTGCAGAGCTGAAATTTTCAAGTAAAATTACCGTTACGCACATGCTTTACTTTGGGGTGTTTGGCAACTCTTCCCTTGACAGTAGCTATGCATGTTGGGTATCGTTCTGTTCGGGGGATGTTGCGTTTTCAGATTATACTTGTTTTTTTCTTGTTTGTATATAGTTTTTTTAGGAAAATGTGGCTTTGATTCTGCTTTTTTATCCTTTTTTTAGGGAAACTCTTTGCAACCAAATAATCCATTGAGGGATTACTTCCAGAAAACTATGGCCACATCAACAAGCCTGGTACGCCTAGAAAGCCTGAGGTGTGTACTTCCAGAGAATATATAGTTTGTTGGGGGTATTTCAAATGTAAAGGGTTGTTTTTCTGGAAAAACTGCAAGGTGCGCATATTGCGTAGCACAGTTGTATTTTATCTGAAAATCCCCTAAAGCGCTGTTTCAGTTTGGGGGAGTCTCCTGGGCAGGAAAGGGTGTCTACCAATACATATGTGGTACCCCTGTAACCGGGAGAAATTGGGATTTCACACGCAATAAGATTTCATTGACAAACTTACATTTTTTATTACAAAAAAAACTACAATATGTAAAATTTTTTTTTTTTATTTTTTTTTTTGCACATATTTCACCCAAAAATATTGAGAATACACCTAAAAAATGACAAACAAGACATTTCATGTTAAAGCCCAGACTCTGCTGAAAAAAACAATATATCATTTTCCTGGGAAATCCCTGGAAATCCCTTCAAAAATCACAGTTGAACATGGGGAGCGCAAAATAGTGCAAAATGGTCTGGCAACAGAGTGTGACAAAAACTCCAGGTAGGCTGGCACTTAAAGGGTTAATACACTGGTGATAAATGGGAGGTACCAGGTATATATAGGCCGGAAGGGGGCTCGTTACAAGACTTCCTCTCTGCTCAGCGTCACCTGGCGGTGAGTAACCCAATTGTGAAGAATTAAAGGTGAAGCGGGGTGTGTGGCACACCAACAATATCCATTTTTCAGGTGAGTACTCACAAAATGGTATTTTTCAAGCTATTCGGATAGGCTGGGGCAGAAGCATCGGGAATATGGCTGCGCACAATCTCCATTAAAGTCAATGAGAGCCTTTTGCCAAAAGAGGTAAACAATTCAAACGGCTCTCATTGGCTGAGTGCCCGCGTGTGCGCCATTGGAACGTAGAAGAGGTAAGTTGTTTGGGAGTTTCGCATAGTGGGGCATCCCCAGTCAGGATACCTCCGGAGAAAGGAACAAAACCTGGGAAAGTGAAAACCCCAGATTTTGTTCTTCTTTAAAGAGGACTAAACCCACCCTGGAGACTGAGACTCCAGGACAGGCATACTCGCCTTCCCTCCCGGGTCAACGGCGCATGCTCGAGCAGCTGGGGATGTGGCTGCCAGCACGCTCGGATCTGCTGGCGTTAGACAAGCTCCTGGACAAAGGGGCTCAAGCCGGCTGATTGGATGAGCAGCTGCGCATGCACCGTAGGACCGGGAAGAGGTGAGTTTGTTTAGACGACCTAGGGGGTTTCACACGGTGGGGGGAAATCCCTGATCGGACTAAAGGCCTAAAACCCAGGATAGTCCAAATCCTGAGTTTGGTCTACTTTAAGATGGATACATCCTTGTCTGTCTGTATCAGGGTCTCCAGTAGTATTAGCCTAGATGATTTTGATAAGCGGATGTTGTTAACATGGCTCTTGTTTATATACCAATTTGGTAACTGGTCAGGCCATTGGAATGGAGTTTTAGTGTTGGCTAGGGTTCCTATGTCCTCATTGCCTCAGAAGGTTGTGTGTCGATTCTTAGTAGTGGCCGATACTTGGTGATTTGCAAGTCAAAGGTAAATAAAAAAAAAAAAAAAAATCTGTAGCTTACCTTTCATAGAGTGGCACTAGAACTATCCTTCTTCTCCTGTCTGCCCTCTTAGTGAGGATAATCACTTCCTCTTCTGGTTTCCTTCCCCACTTTGCTGATTTGGTCCACCAATCAACCTTCGGGGGACTAAGAACAGAAACAGCCTCACTCACTGCAACAACGAAACCCCGCCACCCTCTCTGATCTTCTGCAGCATCTCCAAACCCCTGATCTGATCACACTGTTCTGGCAATGCACTTTTTTTTCTATGATACAGAGTGGTCCCAGGTACATGCATTAGACTGCCCGTTATGAATTTGTAAAGAACACAGTATGCTTGCATTACATTTCTGTTGCCACACCCACTGTTTCTCCTCAGTGTTTCTCTGCATCTCCTATGCTCTAATAACTTAGGAACTACAGGGTCTTTTTGAATACAGATTGATGTTTGGGACATTGCAACATGTAGCTCGAGACAGTGGGACTATCGGGCTTGCCCCTAGTATAGCTTTAAATGCAATGGGAATTAATTGCCTGTATGTGAGTGAATACTTGGTGACTGAGAAGTGAACAAATAACGAAGCAGTGCCTTCAACTATACTACAGAAAAATTGTTTTTAAGTGTACTGAAATTGTTTTTTGTTCTGGCAGGAATGGGTTGGTCAAGTGGAAATAAGTGCCCTTTCACTAATGTTCAAGTAAGTGTTTGTACTTTAATTCATATAAATTAAACTGTTTTATTTTTCCCTCAAATATATGCTGGGTGCTATGCATAGTAGCAGTGGCTAATGTCTAAAGGAATTTATAATGCCAGTTCAGTTCCTCTTTGTATTATCTTGATATACAGGCAAAATAATTTGACACCCTCTGGTTTGGTCTTGTCAGTGGGTAATGTCGGTAAAGACCTTATAGGCAATTGAGTGGTCGACTAATTGGGGCTAATCCACATGCACTTAAATCTAGTATAACCTTACCTAAGTATGGGGGTGTTAACCAAATAATTTTTACCTCTGGAATATTTGTAGAGCCAGATTTTTGGGAGACTACACATAAAGTGCAAAGAAAAAGTATTTTTCCCCTGTTTTTTAAGAAAAAGTTTTACCTGCGATTGGGCAGTCATACAGCTCTAAATTGCTTCTTATGAGGAAGATATTAGAATATTTTATTGTCAGTGTCTTAAACTAAAAAACAAGGGGATTGATGACCCAACGGAGGCATTACAATGAGGGATCAGCGACAATGGTGATGCTGTATTTCCAGCAAAGGTGGAGGGTAAGGTAACCATATACACAGAAAGTTGCCAGCTCTGAATTGTTGATCTGATCAAACCGCAGGAAGCTGCACGGCCGCGAGCGCTCACCTCTTGTGTAGTCCACACCATATAACCATAAGGCCAGCCGACATCCGATTTGAAGTAAAATCATCCAAATTTTATTTGAAGTTCAATTAAAATCATCCATCAAAAACGATACAACAGGCATTGGGATTATGAAAGGCGTCGACGTGTTTCGGGCACCATGCCCTTAATCATGAGGCTAAGGTAACCATATCGGGCATTTTGGGGGGTTATCTGCAGGGGGGGGGGCGGATATTTGTTTTATTGCAGCAGGACCGCACAGGTGTTGGTCCATGTTGTGAATGTTGTGAGTTGGTGCACAGTTTGCACAGTTTCTGTAGTTACCCTCTTTAAGGGGTTATAATGTTATGAAAGTATCCGAACCACAAGTCTTGGCACTGAACTTTGCTAAAGAGTTGGTCTTGTGGTCATGCAAAAGAGGTTAGGTGGTTTTCCATTCCATTCTGAGTTTAATCTTGTTGTGGTCAAGAAATTCACTGGTGGTTGAAAGTTTGGAAATCCTTCAGAATTATTTACGTAATTTAGCTCAAAAGTAATGTTGCACAATTCCTGAATGTAGATAGAGAACCAAGTCAAATAATTGAACCAAAATATTAGACTGGATTATTTATTAAAGTGGACCAAGACACAGAATTTTCACTATCCCGGGTTTTGGTCCGTCCCCCTGGGGTTTTGGGGTGCCCCGCTATGGGAAACCCCACCGTTCGCCCAGTAAACTCTCCTCCGTCCAATGACGTGTGCGCGACATGTCATCCAATCTCATCCAGTTCAGACAGAGTGACAGTTTCCGCAAAACAAATTGTTCTTTTAATGATGGCCGGCCATTCTGGTCCAGATGCCCAGGCCCAAACCATGATTCTACCACCACCTTGTTTCACACATTGTCTTTCTATTTGCAATCCTGATGTGCATACAAATGG
Organism: Gastrophryne carolinensis; assembly: GCA_027917425.1. NCBI lineage: Eukaryota > Metazoa > Chordata > Amphibia > Anura > Microhylidae > Gastrophryne > Gastrophryne carolinensis. Next base: position 165,406,382 of record CM051234.1, read on the forward strand.
TCAGCGTCCTCTTGATCATGGACTCGGGATCATTAGCTAATGTGAGCTAGGACTTTAGTTTCTTCTTAGATACTTTGGGCTTCTTGACGTTTATACACTTTGCTTTTGGATCATAATGGTCTTTTTAAAGTCCTTATCCAGTCATGAACACAAAAATGCTATACACACCTTTTTTTATCCCTTGCAGACGATCACTCCTAGTCTAGCACCCTGACAAATACAAGAATGCCTGATCCAGGTCCCGTGCTGCCTGAGCCTAAACATTTGCCCGCTTCCATAGCGTTGACTATGGACCACCAGTGCTGATGTTTCCAAGCGGCACATGACATGGATTGGGCGGGCCGGTAATTGTTAGAGCATTGCACTAGGACTGATCGTCTGCAGAGGATAAAAGATGAGTATTGGTTTTGTGTTCATGCCTGACAATATATTCTAAGTATGTCACACACCCCGCTTCAGAATAGTCATTACACTTGGGGTTATACCGACCTGTAGAGGGCGATCTTGCAGAGATGTCATGAAAAAAAGGGAGCCCCTCCCGGTCCATAAATACCTGGGACCTCCCACTCATTCCCCAGTCTTTCATCTCTGCAGATGGCGAGCATGTCAGAAGATGGATGTCTCCTCCTTGCAGGTAGCCGGGGTAACTCCCGGCCCCCCTCTTTCGGTCTATTTCTGCCTGGACCTACTGTTATCCCCCTTTTTAGTAAAGAGCCTCCCAGCCTAGGCTGCGGGTCCTGGCAAAGGTAGACGGCACCTTAAGGTGCTTTAGGAGCTATGCTCCACCGTGAGACCCCATACTAAGGGGTAGGCGGTGTTCCGGGTTGGTGATACTGGTTGGGATGCCCTGTCCTTGCCCTTACACCTTGGGGTGTTCCCCCTTCCCCGGTCACCCATTGTTCCCTACTGCTAGGGGGGGGTGCTTATCCCCCTTTTAGTTTAGTTCCTTCTTTAGTGTGCATGATTGTGTGCAACTTGGTGTGTGTGTGTGTGTGTGTGTTGTGCACGTGATTGATGCTTTCCATGGCCGGGCCGGCGGTTTGCGGCGCCGCCGGCCGTTACTGTCAGTCTTCGGGGGAGCTTCTTCCCCTCCGGTGCGGTTTCGGGGGGGCGGGGGCCGGGCGCGATCCTGCGGCCCGCCCCTCCCTCCCTCCGTGCTGCTGGTGCCGCTGCGGAGCACGGTCACTGGCCGGGAGCCGCCTTGTGTCAGGAGAGAGGTGCGCGGTCCGCGCCGGCCCGCCCTTCTTCATCCTTGCTGCCAAGTCCCTCCGCCTCGTGCAGGACGCCATTACTGTAAGCGCCCAGTGGGCTCCAGTCTTTCATTGCCTGTGAAGCTGCTTGTCAGTGCGAGATTGATATATATATTCCTCTGTTTATATGTATGTGTTCCTTGGCCCTTCTTTTATGTGCACAGCATTGTGTGATATATGTGTGACAGTTCCCCTTTTCTATTCCAGGCGGACCCTTGTTGGATCTTAAAGGGTCCCTGGCTTAGTTTAAGAACTCCCTATAAATCCTCCCACTCGGGACACAGAAGGGGCATCCCGGGTCGCTTATATTGCGTAATTCCCTTGGGTATTTTGACTACCGATAAAATCACCATATGGAGGCTTCCCAGGATACCGGGCTCGGGCTCCCCTCTGGGCAACCCCGGCAGTGTTTGGGGTGTGGGACATCCCTTACAGGGGATGATGTTTTCCTTTGCATACCATGTGCACAGCAGACTATTACGCGGCAGTCCGGATCCCATGCGTCTGGTTCTGCGCCGCCGGTCCCTTCTCCTACCCCTCCCCGCCTGATCCGTACCCCGTGTCATGTTGTCATGAGTGGGGAGTCGCAATCTGAGGTGTGTGCCAGATTGTCCAATCTTGAAAAATTATTTTCTAGCGATGTTGCCAGAAAGGCCCCGGCTAAGAGAAAGCACTTGTCCCCAGCCACGCCGGCTTCTGATTTTGAGGAGTTTGATTCACTGGACTGGTCTGATTACCCCCCGCTAGAGGAAGGGGAGCTATTTGAGTAGTCGGATGGTTCTGACGATCAGCAGTTTGTTGGCACCGATGCTGAGCGGGGTCAGGGAGATTCTTTGGATACCCCTAAGGTCCTGGCTCATATGTTTGAGGTTCTGGCAATTTTCTCCTCCTGAAGTGACTCTTCCGCAGAAGGGGGAGTTCTTTGAGGAGGCTAAGCCACGCTTGGAATTCCATAATCAAAGGCATTTTGATGGCATTATTCTTAAGGAATGGGAGAGGCCTACTCGGCTTCCAGGTGTTCCTCCGGGCTGGGATAAGAAATATCCCTTTCCGGTGGATGCGGTGAAGCGCTGGTCGTCCCCTCCCGAGGTGGACGCCCCTGTTTTGGGGTTGTCTAGCACCTCTGTTTTGCATTCTCCTGACTGTTCTACTCTCAACGATGGTGAGGACAAACGCATTGACCAGATGGCTTGTCACGGTTTTACCAGTGTCTGTTCGGCTTTGCGGCCTGTTTGTGCTTCGGCGCTTTTAATTGTGGCTTCTAGGTCGGTTGTTAGGGACCTGTTGTCTACTTCCAGGCTTGACCCGGCTAGTGATGAGTTCACCGCCCTTAATCGGTGCGAATTGTTTTTGTAATTTGTGCTGGCCGCCCTGGATGACACCATGGTGATGTGTAGTAGAACTTGGGCCTTGCTGGTGGCTATTCGGCGGTCGGTTTGGTTGCGCCAGTGGGCGGCTGATTTTGTGTCCAAATAGTCGCTTACGGCTCTTCCCTTTCTGGGCTTGCGGCTCTTTGGAGAAAAATTGGATTCGGTCGCAAAAAGGAGGTAGGTTACCTCAGCGAAAGAAGCAACGTCATCCCTTTCGGGGGGTGGCTTCCTTTACCCCTGCCTTTCGTGGGGCCAGACCTGGACGGGGATTGGCTGTCTTCTCCTCCCAGAGGTGATTCCTGGAACAGGGGAAGAGGACGTGCCCGTCCAGGTCACAGCTGGGGCTCCAAGCCCAAAGCCGCTGCCAAGCCGGCTCAGCAATGAGGGGGCGCCCTCACCCTCGCGGGTGGGGGACGGCTGCAACACTTCTCCCAGGTCTGGGACCAGGAGGTCTCGGACAGATGGATTCGGGAAGTGGTGTCTTCCGGTTACAAGCTGGAGTTCGAGATCCGGCCTCCTCCCAGATTCTTCAGGTCTCGGGTGCCCTTGGATCCTCTGGCCGCGCAGGGGCTCCAGGCGGCAGTAAAAGATCTCCTGGACATGGCTGTCATCTGCCCGGTGCCTTCCTTGGACAGGGGCCTGGGATACTATTCCTCTTTCAATATTTTTTATTTTGTTTTTAAGGAAAGGGAGGCAATACAGATAGGGGTGATCAGCCAAGCAGAAGTCCATCCCGCGCAGGGGAGGTAAGCAATACAGTGATTACAGCAAGTTACCGTGTTCTGAACAAAAGAGCAAGACACAGCAATTCAGATCATCGAGAAAGTGAATGGCAATGTAATTACGGCATGGCAATAATATGAATAAACAATTAGTACACCAGGAGCTGTCCGTATTGTGTCATCAATTATATTGCCTCTCGCGCCAGTTAACAGCAATTTTAAGCAAACCGTATTAGCATCTCACCACAGCCCACCCCCCGCCGCCCGGCCCATGGCCCAGAAGACCGACGAGAGGCAGGCAGAACAAGAAGTGGAGAGGGACACAGTGGGTGTGGGGGTAAACCCAAAGTAAAAAGAAAAGAAAAAGGGGGAGAGTGAGATGGGGGGAGGAAAGGGGGGCGGGGGGGGGGGGAGGTGAACCTGGTCCACACCGATCACCTAACTGAGCATTCCAGTTGGTGCATTAGGCCAGGCATATTGTATCCATGGTTCACAAATGGAGAGGAACTTATCTTGGGTGTCGGTTAGGATGCTTGAGAGCCTCTCATTGACCAAAAACCCATTCATCCTAGACGACACCTCCGATAGCGGGATAATCTGTTTCCTCCAGGCCCTGGCAATGGTCTGCTTCGCCGACAACATGGGGCATGTCCACCAGATATGCATGAAGTTTCCCTCAACACTACAACCCCTGAAGCATGTATTGGCCTGCCCTGGGAACATTTTACCGAGGCGACTGGGCACCAGGTACCAGCGAAACAGAACTTTGTAAGCCGTTTCAGTTGTCAAAACATTCATGGAGATCGAAGAGGCAGCATTCCAAATTTCCGCCCACCCCCTATCTGAACGACAGGGGCCCAGATCTCGTTCCCATTTATCCACGTGGACGTGTGTACCCGTCCCTATGTTGTTCAACATAGAGTACATCATGGATATTAACCCCCTGTGGAACTGGTCTGCACTACAGACCTCCTCAAAGGGGGTGCATCTCCGAAAGGGTTGCCCCAATCTAGTTAAGGGTGATAACCAGTGTCTCAACTGCAGATACTGAAAAAAGGCCCTCTGGGGAACATCAATTTTTTCTCTCAGAGAACTATAGGACGAAAACCCATCTTCTGAAAGAAGGTGCAGCACCCTAGTTATCCCATGCTCCATCCACCATTTATAAGTTGATCTGTTATCCATCCCCGGAGGGAAGGACAGATTCCCCCAGAGATGCGCTAGAGGAGTGTGAGGAGACATCAGGGAGGCAGAGTCACACACCGAAAGTCAGTGCTTCATTAGGGGGCTAAGCGTCCCAGGTCTGGACGCCGGGTCCATCCATAGCAAGCCATCAACCGGGGCAGGCGAGCAGTCCGGAAGTTCCAGAAACGTCCAGAGGGGAGGCTTTAAAGAGGAATGCATGGGCACCAACTGGGCTATTTGGGAGGCCTTGTAATACATACTAATATTAGGGACACCAAGCCCACCTAGAGACTTATGACAGAACATAGTGCGCTTGGGTACTCGCGGACGTGCACCAGACCAAATAAAAACCGATATTCTCCTCTGCATCGCACAAAGCCTATACGATGGGATTGGTACTGGCAACGTTCTAAAAAAGTATAGGAGTTTGGGGGAGGATGGACATTTTAACTGCATTTATACGGCCCAGCCAAGAGAGCGAATATGGCATCCAAGTATCAAGCAACCGTGCCAGGGATCCAAACAAGGGTGGGTAATTAGCCCCATAAAGGTCTTAATATGCCGCCGTAATACGTACCCCCAGGTATAAGAGCTGCTCTGTCGACCATTTAAAGGGAAAATTAGCTTTAATTTGGGTCACCACCTCCGAAGTCAGGGATATATTGAGGGCCTGGGACTTATCACTATTTATGGTCAAGCCGGAGATGCGGGCGAAGTGATCCAGAATAGCGTATACGTTTGTAAGGGAGGTAAGGGGCTGCAAAACCGCCAGCATAGCGTCGTCCCCAAAGAAGAGGGCCTTGCGGTGGACTCCCGCCACTTCCAGCCCCCTAACATTCGGGTTTCGCCTTATCGCTATACCCAGAGGCTCCAAGGCTAGTATAAAGAGGATCGGGGAGAGGGGGCACCCCTGCCTTGTACCTCTAGAGATCCGGAAGGTCTCAGAAGTAAAGCCCCACTACCGCACCCGTGCTGTCGGAGCATCATAGAGGGCTTTGATCCAGTCTAAAAATCGTTGTCTGAAACCCCATTTCCCCAGAACCCAGAGTAGGTAATCCCAAGAGATAGTATCAAAAGCCTTCTGTATTTCAAGGGACAGCAGGAAGGCTGGGATGCCCCTCGCCCGGGCATGGTGAACCAAGTGAGCAACCCTCCTGACATTGTCTCCAGCCTGGCGGGATGGTACAAAACCCACCTGATCTCTGTGTATAAGGCCCTCCAGGAACGTATTCAATCTAGTTGCCAACACCTTGGCCAACAGCTTCACATCAGTCTTAATTAACGATATGGGCCTGTAGTTGGGGATTAACAGGCTATCCTTGTCGGGCTTAGGTATCATACAAATGTCCGCTCATAGGGAGCTTGGGCCCAAGGATGCCTCGGCACACATGGCATTGAAGAGGTTGGCCAGGTGAGGCGCCAGGAGGGGTGCAAATTTTTTGTAATAAAGGCCACTGAAGCCATCAGGCCCCGGGGTTTTGGATGTTTTAGTAGACTTAATGGCCGCTAATATCTCCTGGGGTGTGATAGGAGAGTCCATCAGGTCAATGTGGTCTGGGGTAAAAGACGGTAGCTCAATGCGCTCGAAGAATCTCTCGAGGTCAGCGTCATCTGCTCTCGGGGGGGGGGGGGGGGGGGCGAGTACAATGTAGATAGGAACCCCCCAAAATGCGGCTACAATTTTGTCCGGATTAGCCGCAATGGAACCCGAATTGAGCTTAAGCTTTATCAGCTGCCGTCTGTCCAAGACGGTGGCTTTCAGCTTCCGGGCCATCATAGTATCGGGCTTGTTGCCCCTAGTGTAAAATTTTTGCCTGGCCCAAACGAAGCCGCTTCTCAGCCTGATCATCTCTGTCCTAAGCCTATCGACGGTCTTTATGTCTAGGGTTCGGGGCTCTCTTCCACTGCTCCTCAGCCTGCTCATATTTTAACGTCCTTAAGTCGCTTCTGTCTCTCCCTTTTCCTAAGGGAAGCTATGCTTATGATATTACCCCGCATGACAACTTTCTGGGCTTCCCAGAGGGTAATCGGGGAGCGGACCGAATCGACATTCAGGGTAAAATAGTCCTTTAAGGGCGTCTTGAATCTTCAGGCATGTGTCCTGAGAGCACAGGAGGGAGTCAATTAGTCTCCAATTATAGGAGCGCTTAGTTGGGACCAACAAGTCAACCGCTGCCATTACAGGATTATGATCCGACCAGGTCGAGCTATAGATTTTGGAGCTAATGATTGCCGGGAGTATAGCCTGAGGGACAAAGATATGGTCTATCCGACAGAAGGACCCATGGGGATTAGAATAGAATGTAAAATCTTTGGCGGTGGGGTTTTTTCCCTCCAGACATCACAAAGACCGTGAGTGTCCAGGAGATCACCAAAGACAATAGAGTGAGGGTCCGAACCCTGCGTCACACTTGCAGGTTGGCCCGTCCTCTGTCCACCCTAGGATTCACCACCATATTAGAATCCCCACCCATTATCAAAATGCCCTTAGTGTTGTTCCGGACTGCCGACAGCAGGTGCTTAAAAAAGCGTGTCTGGAAGGAATTAGGCGTATAGTATATGACCAGAGTGATGTCAGTGTCGTAGAGAGACCCCTGAAGGACAACATATCTACCAGTCGGATCAACAATTTCTTTACAACAGATAAAGGGGAGATTTTTACTAAAAGCTATCAACACCCCCCTTTTCTTTTCTCTAGCACACGACATATAGGACAACGGGGTAGTGATGGCTCAGGTACCTCGGCCTAGAGTGGACTGAGAACCTTGTCTCTTGTAGAGAAAGTATATCCGCTTTACAGGATTTATAGTAGTGAAAAGCCTTATTCCTCTTAACAGGGCTGTTAAAGCCCTGGACATTGTGAGAAATTAGTTTAATATTTAGCCCCACCATCAGGACAGAGTTGGTCCACGAGTTGAGGAAAAGGGCAGACCAGGCGCGAGGAGGCAGGGGTAGGAAAGGGGGCTTGGGTAGGGGAGGGGAAAAAGGGAAACATTTATAGTTAGAAACAAAAGGAAACTTAACAAATTAAGCGATCTAAATACAGTAAACAGTCTAGATAAGAAGGACCAAAGTCTAACACAGCGCTTCAGACCCAAGGCGGCCCAAAAGATTCCTGCCACAGCAGGAGGCGACTCATGCACTGGGGATAAGAGCACCCCAGTGTGGGTCGTCATGTAATGCGTGGGGGTTGCTCTCGGAGACACAGGTTACCACCCCGCTACAAAAAATGGCAAGTGGAAGCAGATTAAGAAATACCAGAACCCTAATTAAAGAAGGGGGGGAGAGGGGCCGGGCATCGCATGCATCCACCCACCCCTGGAAAAAAGGGGGGGGTGGGTTAGCCACATGGACCCAATGGCCCTATATCTCACCACCACGAGCCCCCCGGGGCACAAAGCCCTTAGCCGCAGCAGGGGACCAGCAGGACAGGCAAAAACCGTATTAAACTCTACATTAGTAACACGCAAAAGTTAACTGAGTAATAAATATAACCAACAACAGTGCAAGGGGTGACCTACCCACGGTCACCAGTTTTCCCTGAAATCGGGAGGATGGGCACCCCACCAAGCGACTCAAACCTGGCTCGAGGGCAAGAGACCTCATCCCGGGCCAGAGCCCAGGTAGAGAGGGCGTCCGCTGGGCCACCTGGTCAGGCGAGGCCGCTAGCGGGTCAGCCATGGGCAGACCAAGCTCACGTATAAGACCCTGCAACTCACTGAGGGAGCCAGCTGAGCATTGCCGACCCGCATGGGAGAACAGCAGCCTGAAGGGGAACCCCCACCGGTACTTGACGTTATGCGACTTCAAAATGTCCAGCCCCGGTTTCATCTCCCGCCGACGCTGAAGTGTCTGGGAGCGACATCAGGAAATATCTGGTATGCATGGTTCTGAAAAGATAGGTTGGCTTTTTCTCTTTCTCTAGATGCCTGTAGAATGGCCTCTTTCGTGCGTTAGAATGTAGGCCTAACGACGATATCTCTAGGGCGACCGTCTGGTCACTTTGGGCCCAAGGCCCTGTGCACTCTGTCCAGTTCCAAACGGTCAATCGGCATAGAAGGAAGCAGTTCCTGAAGTAGCGCTGTGACCGTAGCGGGTACATCTTCCATAAATTCCGGGAGCCCCGGATCCGGACATTTTTCTCTCCTGGACCTGTTCTCAAGATCTTCCAACTTTTGCTGCAATAGGCCCACCTCATCTCGCATGGCCTTGGTAGCGGACCCACTGGACTCCAAAACCGTCACGATTTCATCCACTCTCTCCTCCAAAGTGTTGGTTCGATCACCCAATTCCCTGATGTCGCTGGCAAAGCTGGCGGTGAGCTGAGTAACTGCAGCGGCCAATTCTTGTTGCAGCAGGAGCTTAAACTTAGCCAACAATTGCTCATCTTGCACAATTGGATCAACTGGACAGGTAGTATTCTGTGGACTCAGCCGACCCCCCTCTAGGACATCCTCCACCAGGAGCTGGGATAGATTACTATTATCCGATGCAGGGGTTTCCTTGAAGAGCAGCGGGAACTCTCTATTATCAGAAAGGGACAGGGGTGAGCTATCCGGACCCCGACTGCTGCGGCCAGGTGGGCTCATATGTAGGGCCCGGTCTTCTCCAGGGCCCCCAAGCATCTGAGAGCCATGATATGGAAGTCGGGGGTCACCAGCCCCCATGCCCAGCTGAGGGCTGCAGTGCGACCACCGTGAGGGAGGCTGCCCCGTCACTCTGGGACGCTGCATGGATAGGCGGGGGAGACTCCGAGGTCTGTGATGCGGGGCGAGAAGGAGATAATGATCCTCCCGGACCATGTCGGCCCCTGGGGGCGGGGGGACAGCTTGATGCGCCGGGTGACGGGCAAGGCGGCTGATGAAGGCGGCGGCAGTGGCGGGGACGCCCGTCTCCCGCACGTGCGATCAGGGCTCCCCGCAGCTCCTATCTCCTGTCTCGCTGGCCGACGCGCCACCTCCGGCCCAGATGACTGCTGGAGCTGTGCGCTGTACTGTGCGTTCGGCGGGGACCCGCGCTGCAGATCCCGCTTGGGGTTCACATGCTGGGCGGTCTGGGCTTGGCGCCGGAGCCCCGCCATGATGTCGGGCTGACGAGGGCACGTGGCGCTCTTCCTCTCCCTGCCCGTCCTCCTCTCCCTGGACTTGGCCCCACTCGTGCCCATCCGCGGGCCGGGAAAGGTAAGCAGGGTGCTGGCTGCACAAATGGGAGCTGCCTGGGTAATCTTGAAGCTGCTATGGGGTGGTGTAGCGATAACCCTTATCGCCGGAGGGCTTCACCGCCCGAGACGTCCTTTCCCAATGGTGAGAGGTGCTGCTGGAACTCCAGAGTCATCCGTGAGGAACCAGGAACAGCCCTTACAAGGGCTAGTGAACTGTAATATAGCGTTTCCCCCAATAAGAGACAGAACTTCAGTATTGAAGGTGAAGGTGAAGTGTTTTTATTAGTGCCACTCTAGGCCTTATATACACAAGTCTCCATGCAATGACAACCACACTGACCAATAGCAGCAGGGCAAACAATCCCTCAACTCTGCCGGTGACGCAATCAGTAGAACAATAGCAGGCTGTAATACACTCAATCAGGACAATGCCATTGACTGTGACGTAATCAACAATACACAATGGCAGTCAAAATACAATGACATTGCCTGTAACCTAATTAAGAAAAGGCCAGTGAATGACCCGGTGGGCAACTGAATAGTGATGACATCCAAAAGACAGAGCCTCTGTCACAATGCCCCCTTTTTGTGGAACACCCGGCAGACCCGGATTGACCCTGTTCGGGTTAACGTGGGGCTGTCCGGACTCTTGTTATGGGCAGAGTTCTGTTTGCCAGGATAATCCATCTGCATTACTGGTTTGTCTACAGGGCCTGTATACACACACACCCACACACATACAGTTGTACTCACAGGGTGCTGGTCTTGTACACACACAGTTGTACTCACAGGGTGCTGGTCTTGTCATTTCCCCCCAATAAGAGACAGAACTCAGTATTGAGGGTGAAGATGATACCCACACACACACACATACAGTTGTACTCACAGGATGCTGGTCTGGTACACACACATACAGTTGTACTCACAGGGTGCTGGTCTTGTACACACACATGTACTCACAGGGTGCTGGTCTTGTACACACATACAGTTGTACTAACAGGGTGCTGGTCTTGTACACACATACAGTTGTACTCACAGGGTGCTGGTCTTGTACACACATACAGTTGTAATCACAGGGTGCTGGTCTTGTACACACACATGTACTCACAGGGTGCTGGTCTTGTACACACACATGTACTCACAGGGTGCTGGTCTTGTACACACATACAGTTGTACTCACAGGGTGCTGGTCTTGTACACACATACAGTTGTACTCACAGGGTGCTGGTCTTGTACACACACATGTACTCACAGGGTGCTGGTCTTGTACACACACATGTACTCACAGGGTGCTGGTCTTGTACACACACATGTACTCACAGGGTGCTGGTCTTGTACACACACACACACACACACACATACAGTTGTACTCACAGGGTGCTGGTCTTGTACACACACATGTACTCACAGGGTGCTGGTCTTGTACACACACACACTCTTAGCTCTGGTTGCAAGGCATTGAGAAAATGTTCTAGTAAAAACAACTGTTTCCGGGGTGACAGCGTACCGGGCTAACAAAGCCTCCTTTACCAAATGGTAGTGTGGTAAGTCCGCATCAGGGATGGCCCGGAAAGCATCGGAAGCTTTCCCCGATAGTTTCCCTGATAATATGGTGACCCATTCCTCCGTGGGTACCCGGTGTAAAGCGCACTGCCGTTCAAAATCGGCCAAAAATCCATCAATCTCATTGTCACTTTCCTGGATGGACTTAAATGCTGCAAATGGAATCTTTTTCCCCCCAGTGTAACTGAGGCTCAGAGACACAGGGGCGCTGAGAGGCTGCTGGGTTGCGAGTCGTCGATCTTCCCTTCGCTTACTGGCCTCTGCCTCCGCTGCGGCGAAGACTTGGTCGATCAGTTCTTGTGATGGATTCGGCCATAGACCGACAATCTGTTCCGAACCGCTTGAACGAGAGCAGCGTCTTCATCGATCTCTATATTGGTTTCGGTCCTCACTGCTGCACGATCCATTTCGATCAGCTCGGCTATCAGTTCCTGACGTGGGCGGTTGCTAGCCGAACTTCCCCGGCTCTCGAGTAGATCCTTCAGGGTCAGCCTTTTCAACTTGTCATACTGACTCTCCATCAGGGTAGCACTCTCTCTGGGTACAAAGGACCATCCGACCGCTTGCCACCAATTGTAGCGATAACCCTTATCGCCGGAGGGCTTCACCGCCCGAGACGTCCTTTCCCAATGGTGAGAGGTGCTGCTGGAACTCCAGAGTCATCCGTGAGGAACCAGGAACAGCCCTTACAAGGGCTAGTGAACTGTAATATAGCGTTTCCCCCAATAAGAGACAGAACTTCAGTATTGAGGGTGAAGGTGAAGTGTTTTTATTAGTGCCACTCTAGGCCTTATATACACAACTCTCCATGCAATGACAACCACACTGACCAATAGCAGCAGGGCAAACAATCCCTCAACTCTGCCGGTGACGCAATCAGTAGAACAATAGCAGGCTGTAATACACTCAATCAGGACAATGCCATTGACTGTGACGTAATCAACAATACACAATGGCAGTCAAAATACAATGACATTGCCTGTAACCTAATTAAGAAAAGGCCAGTGAATGACCCGGTGGGCAACTGAATAGTGATGACATCCAAAAGACAGAGCCTCTGTCACAGGTGGGTTTTGTGCTCCTCGGTTCCGAGCACTAAGAGGAAGCAGCCATCTTCCTCGGTGCCTGGCCACGCCCCCCCCCGGGATACTATTCCAATCTGTTCATGGTGCCCAAGAAGGATGGCTCCGTTCGTCCCATCCTGGATCTGAAGTTTCTCAACAGGTTTATCCGTCCCAGGAAGTTCCGCATTCGCTTAGTCAAGACGACTTCATGACGTCCATAGACATCACGGATGCTTATCTGCATGTTCCGATCTTCCCGGCGCATCAGAGATTTCTCAGGTTTGTGGTGGTGATCGGCATTTTCAGTTTGTGGCTCTTCCGTTTGGCCTTACCTCGGCTCCAAGGGTTTTCACCAAGGTGCTGGCGGGGGTGATGGCCCTCCTCAGAGCCCAGGGTATCCGCATCGTGCCTTATCTGGACGATCTTCTCATTATGGCATCCTCTCTCAGCCAGACGGAGCTAGATACCAGGACTGTGGTATCCACTTTGGAGAGATTTGGCTGGGTGATCAACTATCCCAAGTCCTTCCTCTCTCCGTCCAGGGTGGTGTCGTTCCTGGGAATGTCTCTGGATACTTCCCAGTCCAGGGTGTTCCTTCCCCGGCCCAAGGTTCTTTTGATTCAGGAATTGACTCGGCTTCTTCTATCCATCCCTCGTCCATCCGGCTGGGGATGAGACTGGTGGGATTGATGGTGGCTTCTTTCGAGGCGGTTCCCTTTGTCCCGTTTCACACAAGGACACTCCAGCTCCATCTCTTGGCGGCCTGGGACAGGTCTCCGCTGTCATTGGATCAGTCTTTTCTGATGTCCCCCCGGGTTCGGCATTCCCTTCGGTGGTGGCTAGAACCAAGCAATCTGATGAGGGGCAGATCCTTTCTGACCCCTTGTTGGGAGACGGTCACCACGGATGGCAGCCTGTCAGGTTGGGGGGGGGTTTGGAAGGATCTTCAGTTTCAGGGACTGTGGGGGCCTCAGGAGGCTCAGTGATCTGGAGCTGAGAGCCATCAGGTTGGTTCTGGTTCACTTGACTCATCAGTTACAGGGTTTGCCGGTTCAAGGTCGCCTACATCAATCACCAGAGAGGGACTCGCAGAAGTCGTGCCCTCAGGGAAGTGTCCTTGATCCTGGTTTGGGCAGAGAGCAATGTCCCATGCATCTCGACGGTGTACATTCCGGGAGTGGAGAACACGGAGGCGGACTCCCTGAGCAGGTGCTCATCTCGCTGGGGGGGATGGTCTCTGAGCCCCAAGGTGTTTCGGTCGCTTTGCCACCGGTGGGGGACTCCGGAGGTGGGCCTCTTTGCCTCTCGTCACAAGCTTCCGACATTTGTGTCTCTCTCGCGGGATCCGCTGGCTCTGGCAGTGGATGCGATGTCTCTGAACTGGAGGGATCTGGGGTTTCTGTACCTGTTCCCTCCGTTTCCCATGGTGGGCAAGGTAGTGCGCAAGCTGGCCCTAGAGGGTGCGTCAGCAATCTTGGTGGCTCCAAGATGGCCAAGACAGGTTTGGTTCGCAGACGTGGTAAGGTTGGCAGCGGATCAGTTAGATCTGCCCCTTCTGCCGGATCTGCTCACTCAGGGTCAACTGCTGTACCCCAATTCACCAACGCTGGCTTTGAGGACGTGGCTGCTGAAACCTCCATCTTGGAGGAAAGTCTTTCTGCTGCTGTTATTCAGACTCTGGTTAGGGCTAGAAAGCAGTCTTCCTCTGCCTTCTACTATAGGATTTGGAGGTCTTATATTGATTGGTGTGAGGTCCGGGCCTTGCCTTGCAGGGTGTTTTCTATCCCTAGGGTTTTGGAATTGGTTTGCAGCTTAGTACGTTGAAAGGGCACGTTTCTGTCCTGGCGGTTTTCTTTCAAAGGTCTTTTGCTCTTCATCCTCTGGTTAAGACCTTTTTCCAGGGGGTTACGCATGTGCGGCCTCCTAGGAAGCCTTTGCTCCCAGTTTGGGATTTGAATTTGGTTCTTTCTGCTTTTCAGGGTCCTCCTTTTGAACCTTTGCAGGATATTGCTCTTTCTATGCTTACTCAGAAGGTTGTGTTTTTGGTTGCTATCACTTCCGTTCGGTGTGTATCGGAGTTGGCGGCTTTGTCCATTAAGGCCCGTACTTTGAGAGGCATCAGGACAAGGTTGTTTTCCGCTTCAAGCCAGATTTCCTTCCTAAGGTGGTTTCTGCCTTTCATCTTAATCAGGAGATTGTTCTACCCTCCTTGTGTCCTAAGCCCAGCAATGACAAGGAGAGGGTCTTGCATTCTCTGGATGTGGTTTGCTGTGTGAAGTACTATTTGGTGGCTACTTCTCCTTTTCGTAAGACTGACGCCCTTTTTGTGGTGCCCTCCGGGCCTAGGAAAGGTTTGGCTCCCGCCAGGTCTTCCATTGGTAAATGGATTAGCCAGGCTATTGTTGGGGCCTATTCTGCCAAGGGGAAGGTTCCCCCTTTTCGTGTTACTGCTCATTCTACTCGTGCCATTGGGACGTCTTGGGCTTTCCAGCATCAGGCCTCTGTTGAGCAAGTTTGTAAGGCTGCTACTTGGTCTTCCGTTCACACTTTTTCCAAGTTTTACAAGGTTGATGTGTGGGCCTCAGCGGATGCTGTTTTTGGCCGCAAAGTTCTGCAAGCTGCAGTGGTTTAAGTTTGTGCATTATTGCCTTGTTTTGGATCCCCGCCCTTTATGGACACTGCTATTGAATGTCCCAAGTGTAATGACTATTTTGAAGCGTGTGTGTGACATACTTAGAATAATACCATTTTGTGATTACTCGCCTGTAAAATGGGTATTATAAGTATGTCACACACCCCGCTTCACCCCGCCCTTTGGTATTCTGGATGCTTTCTATGGTGAACCTTTTTTTACTGCTGTTGGTTATTTTGGCTCTTCCTGGTCCCTTTACTGCTGTCTTAATACTGGGGAATGAGTGGGAGGTCCCAGATATTTATGGACCGGGAGGGGCTCCCTTTTTTTCATGACATCTCTGAAAGATCGCCCTCTACAGGTCGGTATAACCCCAAGTGTAATGACTATTTTGAAGCGGGGTGTGTGACATACTTATAATACCCATTTTACAGTTGAGTAATCACAAAATGGTATTTTTTCGTTTTTTTGTACTGAAGGAATCGGTGAAGTCCTAACAGTTCAGATTTATATTATAAAAAATGTTTCCTGCTCACACCTGATTTATCTTCCCTTGGATTAAAAACTCCTGGCTTCTAACCTTTACATTTACTACTACTATTTCTCCTAGCTGTGGATGTCCACCTAGAGCCTTTGGCAAAGCAGTTTGCAATAACTGGCTTGCAACTGATTCAACTACAGGAAGTAGGCATGCTCTAAACACACGAAGGGGGGAGATATCTGTTCCCTTGCAACTCACTTGTAAATGGAGGCAGATCTTTATCTTGGCACCTGGTACTTTATTCTAAGTATGTCACACACCACGCTTCAAGACATTCATTACACTTGGGTATACTGACCTGTAGATGGCGATCTTGCAGAGATATAAAAAAAAGGCAAGACCCTCCCGGCCCATAAATACCTGGGACCTCCCACTCATTACCCAGTCTTTCATCTCTGCAGTGGCGAGCAAGTCAGAAGATGTCTCCTCCTTGCAGGTAGCCGGGATGACTCCCGGCCCCCCCTTTTTTCTTCTATTTCTGCCCGGATCCCCTTGTTTAATATTCCCTGCCTCCCAGCCTAGGCTGCTGGTCCTGGCAAAGGTAGTTGGCACCCCTGGTGCTTAGGAGCCGTGAGACCCCATAACAAGGGGTAGGCGGCTATACGGGTTGGTGATCCCGGTTTGGGATGCCCCGTCCCTTGGCCCTTCCCTGGCGTGGATTCCCCCTCTCCCAGGTACCGTTAAGTATGTGTGTGCATGTGTGTGTTTTACATGTGTGTGTTTTACATTCACTTTCATGGCGCCGGAGGTCCCGCGGCGCCGGCCTCCAGCGTGCTAAGAGTGCTGCCCGCAATGGTGGCGGTGAGCCCATGGGGGCTGCTTCTCCTCCGGGGGGCAGGGCCGGGCGCTTGCGCGCGCCTACGGTCGGCCCCCGTGCTGAGAGCGAGGCTTTTCATGTCCCGGCTTCAGGCCGGGAGAGACGGGGAGGGGCGTGAACCGCACCGGCCCGCCCTCGTTCCTCCTACTGCACACTGCGCGTCGTTACCTGCGGTACCGAAGGTCGGGTGAGGGACCTGATGGCCATCACTGTCATTATTATCTTCTATACATTTAGCATGGTCTGAGTGTGTGCTTGGGTTCTTGTGTTCCAGATGGACCATTGATCATATTAAAGGGGGGTTCTCCCAGTCCAGGGTCCCTGGTTAATTTTTAGCTGGCTTAAAATCCTCCCACTCGGGACTTAAAGGGGCATCCCGGGTTGCATTATTGCGTAATTCCCAAAAATAAAAAGAGCATTGTACATGTTTAATTGAATATACTATATATAGTACTAAAAAATCACCATATGGAGGCTTCACCGGATACTGGGCTTGTGCCCCCCTCGGGGCAATCCAGGCTGTGTTTGGGGTGTGGGGTATCCCTTTTGGGGGATGATGTATTTCTATGTGTACCCTGTGCGCAGCGGTCTATTACGCAGCAGACCGGATCTCAGGCGTCTCCTCCCCGTCTCCCCCTCGCCTGACACGTGTTTGTGATGTGGTCATTAGCGGGGAGTCGCAATCTGAGGTGTGTGCCAGATTGGCCAATCTTGAAAAAATGTTTCTAGTGCCGTCGCCAAAAAGGCCACGGCAAAGAGGAAACATTTGTATTCGGCTGTGCAGGCCTTTGATAGGGAGGATTTTGACTCCCTGGATTGGTCTGATTGCTCCCCATGTGAGGAAGGGGAGCTGTATGAGGGGTCTGATGACTCCGACGATCAGCAGTTTTTGGGCGCTGATACCGAGCAGGGCCAGGGGGATTCCTCGGATACATCCAGGGTCCTGGCTCAGGTGTTTGAGGTCCTGGCTATTTCTCCCCCCGAGGCGGCTCCTCGGCTGAAGGGGGAGTTCTTTGAAGAGACGAAGCCCCGCTGTGAGTTATTTTTGTCCTTCGTGCTGTCCGCCCTGGATGACACATTGGTGATGTGTAGCAGAGCTACGGCCCTGCTTGTGGCTATCCGCTGGTCGGTTTGGTTACGTCAGTGGGCGGCTGATTTTGTGTCCAAAAAGTCGCTCATGGACCTTCCCTTTGTGGGATTGCGGCTCTTTGGAGAAAAATTGGATTCGGTGGCAAAGGGAGGTAGGTTACCTCAGCGTAAGAAGCAGCGTCGCCCTTTTCGGGGGGCGGCTTCCTTCTCTCAGTCCTTTCGTGGGGCTAGAGTTGGCAGGGGTTCGGCCTTCCCTTCGTCCAGAGGTGATTCCTGGCCTAGGGGCAGGGGTCGGGCCCGTCCAGGACACAGTTGGGGCTCCAAGCCTAGAGCCGCTGCCAAGTCGGCTCAGCAATGAGGGGGCGCCCTCACCCTTGCGGGTGAGGGGACGGTTGCAACTCTTCTCCCAGGTCTGGGTCCAGGAGGTCTCGGACAGGTGGATTCAGGAAGTGGTGTCTTCCGGTTACAAGCTGGAGTTCGAGTTCCAGCCCCCTCCCAGATTCTTCAGGTCCCGGGTGCCGTCAGATCCTCTGGCTGCCTAGGGGCTTCGGGCGGCAGTAGCAAGTCTCGCGGACATGGTTTTCATCTGTCCGGTGCCCCTTTCAGACCGGGGCCTGGGCTTCTATTCCAATTTGTTCATGGTGCCCAAGAAGGACGGTTCCGTGTTCGTCCTATTCTGGATCTGAAGTTGCTCAACAGGTTTGTCCGTCCCCGGAAGTTCCGTATGGAAACTCTGCACTCAGCCATCCATTCACTTCGTCAGGGGGACTTCATGACGTCCATAGACATCAAGGATGCTTACCTGCATATTCCAATATTCCTGGCACTCCAGATATTCCTCAGGTTTGTCGTGGACAATCGACATTTTCAGTTTGTGGCTCTTCCGTTTGACCTTACCTCGGCTCCAAGGGTTTTTACCAAGGTGTTGGCAGGAGTGATGTCCATACTCAGAGCCAGGGGTATCCGCATCGTGCCCTATCTGGACGATCTGCTCGTCATGTCGTCTTCCCTAAGTCAAGCGCAGATGGATACCAGGACTGTGGTGTCCACTCTGGAGAGTTTCGGTTGGGTGATCAACTATCCCAAGTCCTGCCTCACTCACTCCAGGGTGGTGGTGTTCCTGGGAATGTCGCTGGATGCTTCTCAGGCCAGGGTGTTTCTCCCCCTTCTGATTCAGGAATTGACTCAGCGTCTCCTATCCATCCTCCGCCCGTCCATCCGGCTAGGGATGCGACTGGTGGGATTGATGGTGGCGTCGTTCGAGGCGGTTCCCTTTGCACAGTTTCACACAAGGACGCTCCAGCTCAATCTCTTGGCGGCTTGGGACGGGTCCCCGCTGTCATTGGATCAGTCTTTTCTGATGTCCCTTCGGTGGTGGCTGAAACCAACCAATCTGATGAGGGGCAGATCCTTTCTGACCCCCTCGTTGGGAGACGGTCACCACGGACGCCAGCCGGTCAGGTTGGGGGGGATTTTGGAAGGATCTTCAGTTTCAGGGTCTGTGGGGGCCTCTGGAGGCTCACGATCCCATCAATGTTCTGGAGTTGAGAGCCATCCGGTTGGTTCTGGCTCACTTGACTCATCAGTTGCGGGGCCTACCGGTTCAAGTTCGGTCGGACAATCGGACGGCGGTCGCCTACATCAATCACCAGGGAGGGACTCGCAGCAGGCGTGCCCTCAGGGAAGTGTCTTTGATCCTGGATTGGGCAGAGCGCAATGTCCCATGCATCTCGGCGGTGTACATTCCGGGAGTGGAGAACACTGAGGCGGACTCCCTGAGCAGGGGGTCGTCTCGCCGGGGGGAATGGTCTCTCAGCCCCAAGGTGTTTCGGTCGCTTTGCCACCGGTGGGGGGCTCCAGAGGTGGACCTCTTTGCCTCTCGTCACAATCACAAGCTTCCGGCATTTGTGTCTCTCTCACGGGATCCGCTGGCTCTGGCAGCGGATGCCATGTCTCTGAACTGGAGGGATCTGGTGTTTCTGTACCTGTTCCCTCCGTTTCCCATGGTGGGCAGAGTGGTGCGCAATCTGGCCCTAGAGGGCGCGTCAGCAATCCTGGTGGCTCCAAGGTGGCCAAGACAGGTTTGGTTCGCAGACGTGGTAAGGTTGGCAGAGGATCAGTTAGACCTGCCCCTTCTGCCAGATCTGCTCACTCAGGGTCCACTACTCTACCCCAATTTACCAACGCGGGCTTTGACGGCGTGGTTGCTGAAACCTCAATCTTGAGGGTGGAAGGTCTTTCTGATGCTGTCATTCAGACTCTGGTTAGGGCTAGAAAGCAGTCTTCCTCTGCCATCTATTATAGGACTTGGCGGTCTTATATTGATTGGTGTGAGGTAAGGGCCTTGCAGGGCGTTTTCTGTCCGTAGGGTCTTGGAATTTCTGCAACATGGTCTGGACCAAGGTTTGCAGCTTAGTACGCTGAAAGGGCACGTTTCTGCCCTGGCCGTGTTCTTTCAAAGGTCTTTTGCTCTTCATCCTCTGGTTAAGACCTTTTTCCAGGGGGTTACGCATGTCCGGCCTCCTAGGAAGCCTTTGCTCACAGTGTGGGATTTGAATTTGGTTTTGTCTGCCTTGCAGGGTCCTCCGTTTGAACCTTTGCAGGATATTGCACTTTCTACGCTTACTCAGAAGGTTGTTTTTCTGGTTGCCATCACTTCTGTTCGGCGTGTTTCGGAGTTGGCAGCTTTGTCTATTTCGGCTCCTTACTTTGAGAGGCATCAGGACAGGGTTGTTTTCCGCTTCAAGCCAGATTTCCTTCCTAAGGTGGTCTCTGCTTTTCATCTGAATCAAGATATTGTTCTTCCCTCCTTGTGTCCTAAGCCCAGCAACGACAAGGAGAGGGTTTTGCATTCTTTGGATGAGGTTCACTGTGTTAAGTATTATTTGGTGGCTACTTCTCCTTTTCGTAAGACTGACGCCCTTTTTGTGGTGCCCTCCGGGCCTAGGAAGGGTTTGGCTCCTGCCAAGTCTTCCATTAGTAAATGGATTTGCCAGGCCATTGTTGGGGCCTATTCTGTCAAGGGGAAGGTTCCCCTTTTCGTGTTACTGCTCATTCTACTCGTGCTGTTGGGCGTCCTGGGCCTTCCAGCACCAGGCTTCTGTTGAGCAGGTTTGTAAGGCTGCTACTTGGTCTTCGGTTCACACTTTTTCCAATTTTTACAAGGTTGATGTTCATGCCTCAGCGGATGCTGTTTTTGGCCGCAAGGCTCTGCAAGCTGCAGTGGTTTAAGTTTGTGACTTGTTGCCTTGTTTTTTGGATCCCCGCCCTTTATGGACACTGCTATTGGATGTCCCAAGTGTAATGAATGTCTTGAAGCGGGGTGTGTGACATACTTAGAATAATGCCATTTTGTGAATACTCACCTGTAAAATGGGTATTTTAAGTATGTCACACACCCCGCTTCACCCTGCCCTTTTGTATTCTGGATCCTTTATATGGTGAACCTTTTGTTAGTTTTAATTGGCTTTCCTGGTCCTTTGATCTTACTGCTATCTTTATACTGGGTAATGAGTGGGAGGTCCCAGGTATTTATGGGCCGGGAGGGTCTTGCCTTTTTTTGATATCATCTCGGCAAGATCGCCATCTACAGGTCAGTATACCCAAGTGTAATGAATGTCTTGAAGCGGGGTGTGTGACATACTTATAATACCCATTTTACAGGTGAGTATTCACAAAATGGTATTGTTTTTATATTCAGTTAGGTCCATAAATATTTGTTATATAAGCCTCGAGAATAAAAAGGCCAGCACTCCAAAAGATCATTCTTTGGACAGATGAGACCAAGATAAACCTCTACCAGAATGATGGGAGCCAATTCCAATTACGGAGCAACCTATAACAGGGTCCTCCAATTGTGTGACCCACATATATGTATGGAAAACACCGGTTGGTGCATGGTCAAGCGTCAGACACACTGCTGAGTCTGGGTTTAGGCAATCCCCAGAGAATATATATAAGCTTTTGACCAGGACCACACCATTTATTATTCAAAATTATTTATTAAATATATTGCTCATTAAAATAAAGGCGTCAGGTGTATGACAAACGAGCCTAGACAAACGAGCAGTGAGGATTTTGAAGGCCCGAGAGGGCTCACGCACTACAACAAAACGGGCAATACACCTGACGCCTGAACTGCTTGCCGACATGACAGCGCACTTTTAAAGTGATATACAACTGGGGAGCAGCCTGAAGGACATACAGTGCCCAGAATACTGCAGGGTCAACATAGAAACTAACCAGGATCAGAAAGCTTTAATTCTTCACTATAAGGATGAATGAGCCAGACTTCTCTGAGGTACAAGAAACACAAATATGATATACATACTGAACAATTACACGATATAAGATGATGAAATGTTAAAGAGCACCCAAGATTTCCTTAACTAGGGCACGGAGGAAGCCAATATAACAGGCGAAACATGTCTGCCCAACTATGAAGGGACAATGAACCCAATTGATCATTGAGACAGCAGGGAGTAACGTATTGTATATATATTGAAAAATATGAGTTATCCAATGTAATGTACAAATTTGTTCAAATTGTAAATATCATGTAAATCAATTGAGAGCTTGAAGAGTATGTATTCTTTAAACTAATTTATTTTAATGAGCAATATATTTAATAAATAATTTTGAATAATAAATGGTGTGGTCCTGGTCAAAAGCGTATATATATTCTCTGGGGATTGCCTAAACCCAGACTCAGCAGTGTGAGAATGATGGGAGGAAAAAAGTTTGCCATCTTTCTTCTTCCCGCTAGTTGCACCCGAAAAGCGCTAATTTGCATGGGGAAAGGTACTAACTGCACTAACTGTAACACCAGAGCAGGATGGTACAAGCTGTGGAAAGGAGTATATTTTTTTTTTTTATTATGCTTCAACAGGGACTTTTAGTCTTTAGACTTTATGACATAATAAAATACAATTTTAGAAAATGCTGAAAACTTTCAGCATGTATGTAAATTTTCATTATCATTTGTTTTGTCTTCTTGTAGAAAAGAATTTGTTGTTTATCAAGAGCCCAACGTTGCTCCTGCTCGTATCACCGATAATGGATTCTCTGAAAAGGTTTGCAATTTTTTTTTCTGTTACATTTTAGATATCATTGATTTTAAAAGATGCATGCAAAAAACTGTAAGCTCACATGATTTACAACCCTCCCTTGCTTTTCTGTGTCATGTAGCTGATACTGAGCACTGCACAGGTTGCTATAGAGGTCTCAGCAACTGTACTGACCAGCAGCAGGCATAAAACGGCATGCTACTACTAAATTCAGTTGTTTTGGAGAAGCCCCTTTTGTCCAACGCGGCTCCACTGCTCAGACCCGCTGGTAAAGTTGCTGAGAATGAGCGCCCCATCGTCTGTCCTCTTTGGCCCAAGACAGCCGTGGTTGTTACTAGTTTACACCCAAACCATGCATTGAAATAGAGAGGGTGGTGCCGTGTCAGGATCATGCAATGAATACAGTGGGCATTCTTTTGGGGGCATAAACTAGACACAACCACAGTTTAGTTGGCTGGAGTGGTCATGTGGGTGCCAAAGTTGGCTGGTCGGCACACAAGTGACCGTGCCGGTCAATTGGAGCACTGGATTTCTCCAGGGGTCCAAGGAGAAAGTTGTCCCATTTTGCACTGTTAACGCGCAGGGGGCATCTGCCATTGGAATGTTTCCCTGCGCTTGGAACAACACTCATTTTTCAAAAAATGGGTGTTCAGGTTTAACTCAGATGAGCATTAGTGACTTCTGAGAACTATGCACCTAGGCACTCAATGACCACATAGTTGGTATTATGAAGGGAAAAAATTTCAGGAACCAACTTGTTGCAGGCTGACTGCATAGATCCATGGTTTTATTCTTTTACACCTGTAGCATTGGGATTTAATAAAACCTCTGAATTGAATGATTACGAAATGTGTCCCGGTTCTTTGGTCCATATAGGTGATTATTGAAAGTATGCCTTATGTCTGCCATGTTCTTAATATAACTGTATAGTGAAATGACTTAATTATGTAAAGAATTCCTTGTTTTTTTCGCTCTCAAAGTGATATTAAAAGTAATTGTTACACCATTGCATCGGGCTACCTTTGGCACTGTCCTAAACTGTCTTCTGTTTTTAAATTGAAGAAGAAATGGCCAAGATATTGAGGTTTACATTTTTACCTTATATCTGTTTTTGTAAAGTGGGCATGGCCCTTGGATCTGTGATGCTGCATAATAGGTGGGGTCTGTATAAGCCCCAGAACTTGTTTCAGACATCCTGGCTGTGCTTCTCCCCTCTCCCCCCTATTGCTAGGCGACATTGGAGCCTAGACCAGCACTCTGACACCCAAGGCGGCAATCCTAATTGTACATGCCTGCTCTCCCAAAGCGGGTGTCACAGGCAGAGGGGGGGGGGGGAAGAGTCCTCTGGCGCAACAGCTCTGTGAGTCTCCCCGCCACAGGGAGCCTTAAGGTCAGCCGGCAGCGTATGTCAGCAGCGGAGATGAAGAGCGTCGTGCTTCGTTCACTTGTGCGTTCAGGGGGCCCAGATTTTTGCATGTGGGGAGCCATATAGAACGTTGGTGGGGGCATCCTCGAGCTGGGGGCTGATGCTTCTCTCCTGCCAGGTGTCAGCTGCTGAGGGGGGGGGGGGGGGCACCGGGCGCAGCAGCCCTGATCTGTATGTCTCCCCACTGTGGTGAGAGCTCTCGAGTGCTGCTTGGAGTACCACACCAGCGTTCAGATCCCCTTTCGAAGGGCCAGGTAATTACTAATTTAAAACCAAATGCATACATGACCACTCAAATTTATGGCTATAGACGCAGAATATTTTGGCCAGGACAGATGAAGGCAGAGAATGCTTAGGACAGCCACACAATCCTTTTGTCCCATCAAATGCAGATGCAGAATTATTTTCCCCAGGACAGCCACAGAATTATTTTGCCCAAGATAGATGTATACAGCTAGTTGCGGTTCCAGCACACCACACAAGGGGATCAAAACATGGACGGCACCCCTCAACAATCAATTACTGACACAATCAATATCTCATATTTTAATTCATCAAATATTTAAAACCATAAAGGACATTACACATACAAACATATTAAAAAACATACAACAAACCCCAGCAGCAGGAATAAGTAAAAAAAAAACTCCCATCAACATCTCTCCCATGTTCAATCTAATAAAAAAACTGTCAATCAATGAAAGTGCAATTGTGCAATAGCAAAAGTGCAAAGTGTCATAAAGTGCCAAAATGCAGTATAATTATCCACAATAATATAGAAATTGCTCAGTAATCCACCTCAGTGTAAATGAGACAATAAACCCCCCTCCTGCTGGGACCAATCAATACTCTTACCACCCACGCGTTCCGTGACGTGATGTCACGGAATGTGTGGGTGGTAACAGCATTGAGTTTAGTAAGAGCGTGGCATAGTCATCCTCTATTGTCTGGCAGAGTGCCACATAAAATAGCTGGGAGGGCCACATCTGCCCCCTAGTCCTTGTTTGACGCACGTGGCATAGAGCTATTCAAGCCAGAGGGAAGGAGGCGTTCCGTTGTGGTCTATCAATCAGAGATGAGGTTCCCATGTTGGAGGGTGTGGCTGGAGCCCTGAGTGAGGTAGGGAATTTCAGGGAGCCGAGCTGAGAAGAATGACAGCGCTGGAGGAACATTTGGCAAGCTAAACTGCTGTTTGATTCTTTTTTTTGTCTGTTCTAGATAATACTTTGTTTCTCTAATGGAAATCATTATGACATTATATACCCCATTGGATTTGTGGACAATGCTGCTTGGTGCCAATGTAAGTAAACCTATACCTATAAAAATGTTTGATTAAAATATAACTTAAGAAAGAAAATGGCAGGTTGCTCTGGGAAAATAGTTGATGTGGGAGGCATCTAGTAGAACAACCCATCAGTCCTCACTTCTGAGATTTTTTTTGTCTATAGGTGATCTTAGGGGACCCCCTGTACTGCCTATAGGCCTTGGTGTCGCATCAGGAGCAACAGGACAGAATTGATGGTATTTTCTTGGTATCCTTCTCGGGTCACAAGGTGGCGCAGTTGACTGCAAGATGAAACTTGTGGCTCCTCACGGCTCATATAAGGGCAGCTACTTCCCTAATAATCCCCAGAATTCTCTTGCAGTCTGACTGCGAAGATGGATCTTTCCGTTCTCTCCATGGATATCGCAGATAAGCGGGGCATCCCAAGCCTGTCGGCCGCTGCACCCCTATTCCCACCTGGTTTCAGTGGACCCATCCTGCCTCCCAGCTTCGGCTTCTGATCAGGTGATGGTAGGGGAACACCGAGGGTCAGGCGTTCGGCAGAGCTTTTCTCTGGGCCGCAGACCCTGTCACAAAAGGTAGCCGGCCATAGGCTATTATGAGCCTATATGGGGGTGGGGGGGAACCACCTGGGGACCCTTTGTTATTGTTATGTATCCCACAGCTTTATTAGTTTTTGTGTGTGATTGTACACTGTACTTTTTTCACTCTTACTCACCTCTCCTCCTCTTCTCTCCCCTCTCCCTGCACCCAGGCTGTGAGGGGGGCGCGGACTTCGGCCGGGGGCGGCGTGTTGGAGGCGGTGCTGGGGCCTGCATAGCCCCGCTGCGCGCTTGTCTTGGGGCAGGGAGGACCATGCCTCTCCTGCCTTTTAGGCTCCCAGAGGCCGCCCTCTTCCTGCTGCTGCGAGTGGGGGGGGGTGCACGATGACTCGTTCTGCCCCTCGAGTAGCTCGTTGGTGCCATTACTGCAGTGCGTGGCTGCTGGTCCCAGCTGGTCCTTCTTCTGCGCTGCGGCGGTCCCAGGCCTCTTCCTCATCGCCTTCGGCTGCTCCCAGCTTCTGTGCAGTGGCAGGTTTGGGTCATAACCTGAGGCCCAACTGGTACTGATCTGCTGCGGTCCGTGAGTCATTTTTTCATGTTTTCCAGACGAGTCCCGATCTATTAGGTGGTTCTTCCCCGGCTCTCTGCTAGCCCCCCCCCCCTCCTTCCTGCCCTGTGCTTAACCCTTTAAGTGCCAGCCTACCTGCAGCTTTTGTCACCCTTTGTTGCCAGACCACGTTTCACTATTTTGCGCTACATATGTTCAACCTTGATTTTTGGAGGGATTTCCAGGGATTTTCCAGGAAAATTATATATTGTTTTTTTCAGCAGAGTCTGGGCTTCAACATGCAATGTTTGGCCTTTTTTTTAGTGTATTCTCAATACTTTTGGGTGAAATATGTGCAAAAAAAATAAAATAAAAAAAACTATTTTTGCAATTTGTAGTGTTTTTTGTAATAAAAAATGTAAGTTTGTCAATACAATCTTATTGCGTGTGAAACCCGAATTTCTCCCGGTCACAGCGTTACCACATATGTATAGGTAGACACCCTTTCCTGCCCAGGAGACTCCCCCAAACTGAAACAGCGCTTTAGGAGATTTTCAGATAAAATACAACTATGAAACACGCTAAGCGCACCTTGCTGTTTTTCCAGAAAAACAACCCTTTAAATTTGAAATACCCCCCACAAACTATATATTCTCTGGAAGTACACACCTCAAGCTTTCTAGGCATACCAGGCTTGTTGACATGGGCACAGTTTTCTGGAAGTAATCCCTCAATCAATTCTTTGGTTGCACAGAGTTTCCCTAAAAAAGAATAAAAAAGCAGAATCAAAGCCACATTTTCCTAAAAAAAAACTATATGCAAACAAGAAAAAACAAGTAAAATCTGAAAAAGCAACATCCCCTGAACAGAACGATACCCAACATGCATAGGTACTGTCAAGGGAAGAGTTGCCAAACACCCCAAAGTAAAGCATGCGCATAACGGTAATTCTACTTGAAATTTTCAGCTCTGCAAAGTGCGCACCTTGCGTTTTTCCAACCAAAACAACCCTTTACATTTGGAATATCCCCCATAAACCATATATTCCCTGAAGTACACATGTTAAGCTTTCTAAGTGTACTGAGCTTGTTGTAGTGGGCTCATCTTTCTGGAAGTAATCCATTGAAGAATTCTTGGGTTGCACAGGGTTTCCCTAAAAAAAAAAAATGATAAAACAGAATAAAAACCATGTTTTCCTAAAATATCAATATGCAAACAAGAAAAAACAAGCTAAATCTAAAAGCGCAAGGTCCCCCGAGGAGAACAATACCCCACATGCATAGGTACTAAAAACCCTTTTATTTTCCAGCCTACTTGAAGTTTTGTCACCCTCTGTTGACAGGTAATTTTTCCCCATTTTGCTCCATGTTTAACCGTGATTTTTGCTGGAATTTCCAGAAAAATTATATACATTTTTTGCAGCAGAGTTTAGGCTTTAACATGAAATGTTAATTTTTGTACTGTTTTCTGAATATTTTTGCGTAAAAAAACAAAAAAAAATACTTTTTAAACTGTCTCCTTTATTTTAAATCCTTTTTTTTATTTTTTTTTAATGAAAACCATATTGCATGTGTGAGCCCCATTTCTCCAGCTTACAACGGTACCACATATGTATCGGTAGCCCCCCCCCCCCCCCCATTCTTGCCTGGAGACCCCCCAAACTGAAAAGAGCACTTTATAACATTTACAAATAAAATACAACTACTATCCACACTATAAACATAAGGGGTTAATTAAAAAAAGACATAGGGTCCCCCCTCCCTGGGGTTAGCCTAACCCTTAAAATTAAAAAAAAAGACATAGGGTCCCCCTTACCCGTCCTAACCAGCCTGGGACCAGCTATGGGGGCTTGTAGGAACAGAGTGGAGGGGCCAGCTTTCGTGGCGCCCCCCACCCTGCAGCCTACAAGCCCACATAGCCTGTGTGGGCATGGGCTTTTCTGCCCCCCCCCCCCCCCCGGGCTTTGAGGAGGCAGGTAATTGGGGATGCGGGGGTTAATGGCAAGTCACCCGCTAGTTGCAGGTGACTTGCCAGCCCCCAGCCTTGTGAACTGGTACAGGTGTCTCATGGACCCCTTACCAGTTCACAAAGGGTTAACAGTAAAATAAAACACACAAAAATGTCATTTATTAAAAAAAAAAAACTTTACTCACCTCACCCGATTGTCAGCTCCTGTGTTTATCAGCTGTCAGATGCCTTGGTGATCGCTGGCCAGAGGAGGGGGGCAGGGGATCAGAGCATCCCCTGCACCTCCACTGCTCTGCCCAGCGATCACCATGGCATCTGACAGCTGAGCCAAGGAGAGCCGGGACGACACCCGGGAGTGACGTCATAAGCCCCAAAGGGGCGGGGCTTAACGGCAAGATGGCGACGCCCGTCGGGAGAGGAGGGGGAGAGCCCTTTCAGGCTCTCCCCTGAAGCTGAAGTCCCAGTGGGGGCCGGTTGGAGGCCCCCGCAGTGAAGAGGAGACCCATCGGGAGGCAGCGCGACCACAGGTAAGTAAATGTCATTTTTATTTATTTTTTTTCTACAGTTAGCAGCTGCTGCTGCCGAAGCGGGGGGTGGCCCTATTCCAGAGGCTCTCCTGAAGCCATCCGAGCCCCCACGGGGGATCGGATGGCACCAAATTAAAGAGGAGACCCGTCCGGATCCAACGAGGGGTCAGGTGAGTATTTTTTATTTTTTTAACTAGCAGGGGGAAATGCCAGGCACGTAGTTTCTACGTGCTTGGCACTTAACGGTAGGAGAAGCAACCACGTAGAAACTACCTGCTTGGCATTTAAAGGGTTAAAGGGTTCAGAGGGCCTAAATTGGGATTGGTGCGGTTCTGGGACGTTAGGGCCTTGTGACCCGATTTCTTTCACCATAAGGGAGGCTTTTGGGGATAGCGTGCTTGGGGCCCCATCAGGACTTGTTAAGCTTTGTCTCTTGTGTGGTACATGCTCTCTGAGCGGTCGCAGCCCTGTCTGTGTATCCTGCGCACAAAGCATTATCTCAGAACAGGATGGGGCGAGCGTTGCTGGCCCCAGTCCCATTTTTTCCGACGGCCTCGCCGACTCCCCCGCATCTGCATCTAGCCCCCAGTGAGGGGGAAGCCAGCAGGGGGTCCCAGTCGGACTTGGCACTCAGAGTGGCCAGTATAGAGCGTCACTTGTCGCGTTCGGCCGCTGGGAAGGCCACATGTAAGAAGCGGCATTTTGAGCCGGCTTTTGCCATTTTTGATGATGACGACGACTGAGGCCCTCGGTGGCTGAGACTTCATGGAGAGGGTGAGTTATTTCATGATTCTGACTCCTCTGGGGACCGATAGGGGGGCCTTGACAGTGGCCCGGGTCATCCTCTGATGAGGACGGCTGGCTTCCCGATGATGCAGAGAAGCTGTTGTCGGCGATTTTTGGAGGCCTTGCACATTGTACCCCCAAAGGTCGGCCAAAAAGAAGCAGGGGGACCTTTTTCGGCCTGAGAGACAGCGTCTGGTCTTTCCTGAGCAGGGTCATTTCTCTAAAATGATTTTTAAGGAATGGGGGAAGCCTAATAAATTGCCGTCGGTGCCTAGGGGTCTGGACAGGCGGTATCCCTTTTCGGAGGATATAATTCGCCTTTGGTCCCATCCCCCTGAGGTAGATGCCCCCCGTTTTGGGGCTCTCTAATACCACAGTTTTGCCGTCCCCGGACACTTCTTCTTTGCACTATCATGCTGACAGGCGCATGGATCAGCTGGCATGTCACGCTTTCACTTTTGTGGGCGCTGGTCTTCGCCCTGTCTGTGCTGCTGCCATTGTTTCCATTGCCATCAAAAAGGTGAGACGTCTTTTGGATATCGCCAGATCTCACAAGCGGGCGGAGGAGTATAAGGATCTCCTAGTTTGTGCGGAGTTCATTGCTTTTGTTATCTCTGCCATGGATGATACCGTCCGGCTTGGTGGCAGGGCTTCGGCCCTGCTGGTCGCTCTTCATCCTATCTGGCTGCAACAGTGGGCAGCAGACGCAGCCGCCAAGAAAGCTCTCACTGGTATTCCCTTCCTGGGACTTCGGCTGTTCGGGAAGTGCCTGGATCTCCTGGCAAAAGATGGAAGGCTTCCTCAGCATCGGAAGCTTATGCGGCCCTTTGGGCGCTCTTCTTCCTTTCGTCCCTTTCGAGGGGGACGAGGCTCTTCCTTCTCTGGTGGACACAGAGACTCCTGGGGGCGAGGTAGATCCCGCGGGCGTCCTGGTTCCTCCTGGGGGTCCAATTCCAAGCCCCCTGCCAAGCCCCCTCAGGCATGAGGAGGCGCCCTCACCCATCCGGATGGGGGGACGGCGCCCCCTCAGGCATGAGGAGGCGCCCTCACCCATCCGGATGGGGGGACGGCTTCTGCTATTTGCTCACGTCTGGAGACAGCATGTCTCGGACAGGTGGATTCAGGAGGTGGTGTCCTCCAGGTACAAGATAGAGCTGGCAGCTTGGCCGCCCCCGGTCGCGGATCTCCCAGAACCCCTTGTCGGCGCAGGGCCTAAGATTGGCTGTCCAATGACTTCTGCCGTCTGGAGTGATTTGTCCTGTGCCTCATCAGGAACCGGATCGAGGGTTATATTCCAATCTTTTCACAGTGCCCAAGAAGGACGGCTCTCTGAGGCCTACCCTGGACCTGAAGGGTCTCATCAGGTTTGTCAGGTTCAAGCACTTCCGCATGGAGACCTTACGGTCAGCGTTAAGCTTGCTTCGGCCCGGCAACTTCAAGACCCCGGTGGACATCAGGGATGCTTACCACCATCTCTAACAGCCCCTATTTGAACCCTCATTTTCTGAGAGTTGATATATCTAGCCATCATAAGCCCACTTTTGTTGCCATATTCATAATAAAGATTATTACAGTAAGCAAAGGCCCTCCTAGCTTTAAGGTTCAATGCATCTCCTAGGTCTTTGCGCTTTTGGATGAGCTCCCCTAGTATGCCATCGGACAATGATTTCTTATAAGTGTTTCAAGCTTTTTGATGGCCTCCGACAGCATATCACGGATTCTCTTTTTGTCCTTCCTGAGTCCACTATCAGCAAGTGGATCAGACAGGCGGTGGCTCAAGCGTATTCTGCCAAGGGGAAGGAACCCCCTTTTCGTGTTACAGCTCACTCCACGAGAGCTATTGGTGCTCCTTGGGCCTTTCAGCACCAGGCTTCGGTTGAACAGGTTTGTAAGGCCGCTACTTGGTCTTCAGTTCATACTTTTTAAGTTTTACAAGGTTGACGTTAGGGCCTCAGCTGATGACGTTATTCTTAGTATACAGTACGTCCTGCTCCAGATATAGTACTTACACTTGGGTTATCCTCCGCCAGATGGCGCTGCACTGCAGAGACATGCAAAAACAGGCTCCTCCCGACCCCTCAAATACCCGGGGACACAAATCCCACAAATCCCCAGATTTCTCTGCAGTGCCGACTGCGAAGACATGAAGTATCACTCTCTCGCAGGTGAGCGGGGCTATTAAAGCCTGTGGCCCTGTTGGACTATTGCCACCCGTCCTCCTCGTGATGTGCCTCCCAGCCTGGGCTGCGCTGGTCGGGTGAAGGTAGGCAGCACCATGCGTGCTTATGGAGCCATGCTCCACCGCAGTCCCCCACCAAAGGGTAGGCGGTTTAGGCTGATGGTGAGCCTCTAGGGGATGCCCCTCCCGCATTATTGCCCATGCCCAGTGTAACGGTGGGCCCTGTACAAAGGGTCGCCATCCTCCCTCGTTCCCCCCCATAGCTCGGGGAGGAAGAAAGGGGGGGGTGTGCCTATAGTGTCTGTGTATGATTGCACGTATATGGCACTTAGTCTGTCTTTGGACTTTTATATATATATATGGTGTCAGCCGCCGCGCCTTTTCAGGTTTTACTCGTATAACTGCCGCCGCCGCGCGCGTTTTTTCCTTCGTTGGATATTCCGCGGTGGCGTTACCTCAGACACCTGTGTCCTCATTGGCCGATGTTGGACTTCGCGCTCTTCGGGAGGGCGGGGCCTAGTCTGGCGCGCTCCGCGTCATGGCTCGCTCTGGCCCGCCCTTCGAGGTACATGGCGCCATTTTGTCTGTTCGCGCGCGATGCGTGGGACGTTTCTGCTTACTGTGGTCCGTAAGTTCCCTCTCGGGCTGCTTATACTCATTGTAGTGTTTCGGTTCTGACACCATTCTTTTCTCATTGTGTCTGGTGAACACCATTGGCTTCTCCCGGCCCGGTGTATTTGATAGCGGGCCTTGTAAAATTCTCCCACTAAAATCCCTAGCGGGTCTTTGGGGCATCCAGGGTTGCTTATAGCGTCAATCCCTGCTGGCATATTGAGCCTAAATAATCACCATATGGAGGCATCTCAGAATTATGTGACCGGGGTCCCCCTGGGACAAGACCGGCTGTGTATAGCGTGTGGACAATCCCATGCTGATGCTGACAGGGCACGGGTCTGCGTACCCTGTGCCGAGCAAGCACTGGCTCTGCAATCAGGCCTGCCAGTGGCTGCACCTCGTTTCAATTCGCCTATCTCCCCATGCTTAAATCTCTCACTCCTGCTGAGTCGCATACAAGTGGGGATTCGCAGCCTGTTGTGTCTTCTAGACAGCCTACGGCTGAACAGATTATTGCGAGGTTGTCAGAGCGCAAGAGCCCTGGTAAGAAGCGGCACTTGACGCCTCATGTTACTGTTTTGGGAACTGAGGAGTTTACTACTCGGTGTGGTTATTCCCCTTCTGAGGAAGGAGAGCTCTTCTCTGACTCAGGCTCATCTGATGGGCCGGGGAGTCATGACGATTCTGGCCATGAATACTGGGCCCAGAGTGACACTGATGATCTGTTGATTAAGGTCTTTGAGGTTCTGGCTATCTCTCTCCCTGGTGAGGCTCCCAAGCAGAGAGGGGAGCGTTTCCATACAGCAACAGCACGTTTGGAATTCCTGGAGCAGGCACATTTCCAGACTCTTGTGCTCAAGGAATGGGAGTGCCCCAGTAAACTGCCAGGGGTCCCAGGGGACTGGGATAGGAAGTACCCTTTCCCCCCTGAGGTGGTTAATTGTTGGTCATCTCCCCCCCCCGTGGTGGATGCCCCGATCATGGAGGTTCCTAACCCCACCTTTATTGCAGACCCTGCTTATACTACCCTTCGGGATGCTGAGGACCGGTGCATGGATCTGCTGGCCTCCCACGCCTTAACATGTGCAGGGACGGTGCTGCGCCCGGTCTGTGCCGCGGCTATTACTGCCGTGGCCGCTAGAACCCTAATTAGCAAGATGCTTGCTCGTCCCCCCAATGATCTCCCCTGGGATGTGTTTAATGCACTCTCCAGTTTTGATATGTTTGTAAAATGTATCCTATTAGTGTTGGATGACACCATTAAAATGTGTGCAAGAACTTCTGCCCTTGTGGTGGCTATACGTCGCTTGGTCTGGCTGCGACAGTGGGGTGCTGATGATGCTTCTAAAATGACTCTTACTGGGCTTCCCTTTAGAGGGCTACGCCTGTTTGGGGCCCGTCTAGACCTGTTTGGTAAGAAGGATAAGTCACCGCAACGCAGGCGGCCGTCTCGACCCCCTACCATAGTGTTAAACAAGAACCAGGGCTGTTCTT
Organism: Gastrophryne carolinensis; assembly: GCA_027917425.1. Lineage (NCBI taxonomy): Eukaryota > Metazoa > Chordata > Amphibia > Anura > Microhylidae > Gastrophryne > Gastrophryne carolinensis. Next base: position 165,440,211 of record CM051234.1, read on the forward strand.
CGCTGGGACTCGCGCAGACTCCTACCCCGGGAGCAGCAGACAACGCCCTGGCCCTTCCGGCGGGGCTAAGCCTAAATCTTCCACCAAGCCCCCTCAAGCTTGATGGGGCGCCCTCGCCCCGGTGAGGGGATGGCTGCGGCACTTTGCTCTTGTCAGGAGGCATCACGCCTCATACTGGTGGATTCAGGAGGTAGTGTCCTCCGGATGCAAGATAGTTTGCTGCGCAGCCTCCCCCAAGATTATCAGGTCCCGGTACTCCTGGTCCCTGCCTCTGTTCAGGTACTGGCGCAGGCCATGCAAGCCCTGCGGGGTCTGAGGGGTCACTTGCAGATTGCCCTTAACAGGCAGAGGCAGGGGCCGCTACACCAACCTTTCCACAATCCTCCAAAGGGATGGGTCAGTCTGGCCCATTCTGGATTCACAGGTTCTCAGCAATTCTCCAATTACAGGCAGTTTCTGCTTGGAAACTCTGAGATGGGCCATCAGCGCCTTGCGCCCAGGGGGCTTCTTGCCGTCTGTGGAGCTCTAAGATGTTTGTTCACATTCCTGTGCCTTCAGGACACAGAGGCTCTTCAGGTTCGTGTTGGAAGTCCAACACTGCTTATTTGTGGCCTTGTTACCCCAGGTGCTGACGGGGGTGATGTCTCTGATGAGACCAAGGGGCGTCTGCGCGACGACCTACCTGGACGTCCTTTTTCACTTCCCAGTCTCTACGTCAGGCTAAGTTGGATACCTGGCTGGTGGTGTCCATTGGGAGTCATTTGGATGGGTGATCAATCACCCCAAGTCCTCATTGTCCCCTTAATTGGTAACTTCATCCCTAGGAATTAATCTGAATTCGGTTCAAACGAGAATCTTCCTTTCTCAGCAATAAAGTGGACAATCTGGTCGCATGGGCTCAGTCCCTCATTGCTGTCCTGGTCCCTTCACCAGGCAGGGATGCTGCTGGTGGGCCCGTTGGTGGCTTGCTCAGAAGAGGTCCCTTATGCTCAGTTCCCCTTGGGCCCTTCTGCGACTTCTATTGTTAATACAGGACAGGGATCCAGCATCCCTGGAGCAGGGTCTGTGTGCCTTCCCACCTGGTAAGGAGGTCCCTCTTGGAGTGGATGAACTCAAGGGACCTGTCTGGGGGCAGTTCCTTTTTGCCCCTTCCTGGAAACGGTCACCATGGATGCCAATCTATTAGGTTGAAGGGGGGGGGGGTTTCTTCTGAAACTCCCTGCGGTTCTGGGGGAGGTGGGGCCCTTAGAAGGCCCATACACCTATCAATGTTTGAAACAGTGAGCGTTTTCAGTTGGTTCTATCTCGCTTGACTACTCCTCTTCTGGGCCTGCCTGTTTGGGGGCGCTCGGTCTGTTTGACGACAGTGTCCTACATTAATTATTTGGAGGGGCCTGGAGCAGGAGGACCCTCCAGGAAGTGTCTATGATCCCAATCTGGGTGGAGACAATGTTCCCTGCATATCAGTGATATTCGCTCCGGTGGGGGTCCCTGTGCGACAGGATGTGCTAATCCCTGTCACTATGGGGTCCAACCAGTTGTGGATCTGTTTGTGTCCCGTCACTATCACAAGCTCTCGGCCCTTGTTTCCCTGTCCCAGGATCCTCTGGCAGTGGTCCGGATGCCTTAGTGACTTCATGGCTGGACGTTCGGTTCTGTATGTCTTTTCTCCATTCCCCCTGCTAGGCAGGGTTCTGTGCAAGATTGCTCTGGTAAGGGGACCAGTGATTCTGGTGTCCCCCAGGTGCCCTTGTAGAATGTGGTTTGCAGACGTGGTACCGAGGGCAGTAGTTCTGTACGTTCTGCCAGGAGTGCCAGCTCTGCTCACTCAGGGCCCCTTTACGTCACCCCAATCTACAGACTGCTGAAACATCCGTCTTGATGGAGACAGGCTTATCTGTCTCGGTGATTGAGAATATGGGAAGACTAGGAGCAAGCTGCTTCTTCCTTCTTTTATAGGGTATGGCATACCCATATTGATTGGTGTGAGTCTAGGTCTCTTCCCTGTCGGGCTTTCTCGGTTCCCAGGGCTCTAGAGTTATTACAGCATGAGTTGGAGTTCCTTCTCCAACTCAGTTCTCTGATGGGTCAGGTTTTGCCCTGGCCGCCTTACTTTAGGAGTCTTTTGTTCAGTTTTTGGTTAAGACTTCTTTCGGGGGTATTCAGGTGCGTTCCCCATGTAATCCTATGGTCTCTGTTGGGATTTGTATTTGATTCTGTCTGCCTTGCAGGGTTTTTCCCTTTGGTCCTATTCAGGATGCTGCCTGGTTGTTCTTACTCTCAAGGTTGCCCTTCTGGTCTAGCCCCCATTCTTTGAGATCACCAGGATGGGTGGTGGTCCGCCTGAAGCCGGATTTTCTACCTAAGGTGGTGTCTTATGCTCATTGTTTCAAGATGTTGTTCTTCCTTCCTGCCTTATTCCTAGCAACCCTGAGGAAAGGGTTCTGCATTCCTTGAACAGGTGTTGGAAGTTTTTTCCTTGGTAGTCACTGTGTCCCTGGAGTACTGATGTTCCTTTGGGCCTACGGCCACTCCATCCTGAATGTGCCCGATCTCGTCTGCTTTCGGGAGTTAGGCGGCTTTGGCCCTGGTCATTACTTGGATGGGATGGTCCCTTCTGGTCCTAGGAAAGGGTTTTTTGCTTCTGCCAAGTCTACTGTTAGCGATTGGATTCGTCAGGCTGTTACTCAGGCCTATTCCACCAAGGGGAAGAATCTTCCCTTCACTTTACTCCTTACTCTACTCATGCTTTGGTGCCTCTTGGGCTTTTCAGCACCAGGCTTCTGTTCAACTGGTTTTCTAGGCCACTACCTTGGCCTTCTGTTCATACCTTTGCTAAGTTTTACAAGGTTGATGTTGGGGCCTCAGCTCATGCTGTCTTGGCCGCATGGTTATGCAGGTGCCAGTGGTTTTAAACTGTCTGCTGTTGTCGTTTTTGTTGGGGATCCCACCCTACTTTATGGACACTGCTATTGGATGTCCCAAGTGTAAGTACTATATCTGGAGCAGGACGTACTGTATACTAAGAATAATACAATTCTGTGAAATACTCACCTGTAGAATTGATAGTGTTTGTATACAGTACGTCCTGCTCCACCCCACCCTGGTTTTTGCATTATTCTGGATCCCCTGTATGGTGATTGTTACCATTGTTATAGTTACCAGTTTCGGTGGTTTATTCTCCCGGCTTCTTATTCACTGCTTTTCAATGCTGGGGATTTGTGGGAGGTCCCCGGGTATTTGAGGGGCCGGGAGGAGCCTGTTTTTGCATGTCTCTGCAGTGCAGCGCCATCTGGCGGAGGATAACCCAAGTGTAAGTACTATATCTGGAGCAGGACGTACTGTATACAAATAATATCAATTCTACAGGTGAGTATTTCACAGAATTGTATTTTTGGCCGTAAGGTGCTTCAGGCGGTAGTGTCATGAACTACGTGCTGTTGCTCTCTGGGGATCCCACCCTTTCTTGGACACTGCTTTTGGATGTCCCAATTGTCAAGAATGAAGTGACCCGCGCAGGATACCAAGAAAAATACAATTCTGTGATTACTCACCTGTAGAATTGGTTTTATTGGTATCCTGCTCGGGTCGCTTCATCCCACCCTTGTTCCGTTATCATCTTTTGCCTTGTTATTGTGATTACTGTTTGAGAGGGTTTATATTGGGGCTGTGTGAAGTAACATGGTCTCTGGCCTCCCGGCTTGTCTCTGTTTTTACTGCTTCTCAACGCTGGGGATTATTAGGGAAGTAGCTGCCCTTATATGAGCTGGGAGGAGCCACAAGTTTCGTCTTGTAGTCAACTGCGCCACCTTGTGGCGGATAACCGAATTGTCAAGAATGAAGCGACCCGAGCAGGATACCAATAAAACCAATTCTACAGGTGAGTAATCACAGAATTGTATTTTCTCCCTACCCAATCCTCTAGTCCTTACTGTTTCTCCCTTACCTTTTTGCCATTGTGATCTCGACACCGCTGTGCAGAAGGGGACTATGGCGTGCCTTGTCACAGCAACTATGGCACGCCCCTCTCCATTCACTTCACTGGAGAGGGGCGTGCCATAGTTCCTGTGACAACGGGGCTGTGACAACGGGGCTGTTTCCGCCATAGTCCCCTTCTGCACAGAGGTGTAGAGCATCGTGGAGGAGGAGGGAGCTGCTCCCAGTGCGGGATTGACAACGGGCGATCCGTTAAAGTGGACCAACACCCAGGGGGGATCGGCCCGGGAATCTATAATATTCCCGGGCCGATCTGATCCCTCCCCGCGGGGCATCCGAAATCGGGATGTCCCACGGGGTGAAACCCCCCCAGGACGCCCACAAACCTTACCTTAATCCCGTTCCAACGGTGCGGGCCGCCGCCGCGTCTCGCCGCCGCGTCTCGCGCTTCCTTCTAGCAGGGCACGCACCCGCGCCGGGCATTTGTGAATGGCCGGCGCGGGCGCTCTCCCTGTTAGAAGGAAGCGCGAGACGCAGCCTCCAGCGCTCAGAGCCGCTGTGGTTGGACGCCGCTTGTACGTGCATACCACAGCGGCTCTGAGCTCTCTGATTGGACGTGCGCCCGCGTAGGAGCGTGGGACGGTGAGTGTTTACGGGCGTTCTGGGGCGTTTCACACAGCGGGACACCCCGATCGGGGGTGGAGTGGACCAAAACCCAGGATAGTCAAAATCCTGGGTGTTGGTCCACTTAAAGTGGACCAACACCCAGGATTTTGACTATCCTGGGTTTTGGTCCACTTCGGCGGGGCACCCCGATCGCTGTTTGAAATCCCCCAGAAACCCCAAAAAACTCACCTCTCAACGCTCCCACGTGAACGCCGCAGCCAATCCCCGCCAACGTCCAGGCGGGGATCAGGAACGTCCAAGCCGCTGCCGCCGCCTCCCGCGCGTCACTCTCGGCACGCCCGCGCCCCCGCCGGCCATTCACAGAGGGCCGGCGCGGGCGCGCGCACGTCTGGAGGGGCGCGCGGGAGGCGGCGGCGGCGGATCAGGTAAGATGTTTTGGGGGTTTCTGGGGGGTTTCACCCCGCGGGACATCCCGATCTCGGATGTCCCGCGGGGTGGGAGGTGATCGGCCCAGGAATCTTATAGATTTCCGGGCCGATCACCCCTGGGTGTTGGTCCTCTTTAAGTTCCTTTACACCGCACAAGCAATGATGGCCTGCGCTGGTTGGAAGATGGGAAAAAAGTTTTAATTTAATACTAAAGTGTGACTTTAAAATAGTTATGGACTGTAGGACATAAGCTGCAGGAGTTGCACCTGGTGTACATCTATACATCTAAGTAATTTTATGAAGTTAAATACTATAAATGTTTGAGTAGTAATCATTTTGAAATGAAGTCTGAGGAGTCAGAGCATTGGCGCACATTAGGTGCTTGATGGTCTTATCTCTAAATATTTTTACGAAGACCATGTGATATTTTGTTTTCACAGCTATAATTTATGAGTTGCTTTATGAAAAGGTGTTTGGGGTCAGTGTTACAAAACATTTGTCACAAATCAGAGTGTTGGGCGAGGAAGAGGTTTGCAACAGCAGTGCTTCAGGATCTGATGACGATGACAATGTAGCTGGGTAAGAAAACTTTTTGTACAATACAGTCTGCTTGCTTAAGGCTATGTCCACATCTATCCATTGTGCTAAGAGCAGGCCTATTGTAATGCGTTTTTGCTGATCTTTTTTGCATAGTAAGTAATTAATTAAAGTGGTCCAAGAACCATTTTTATGAAAATGGGTGCTGGAGCGCAGTGTGACAAAGGCAGGAATGGGGGGGGGGGGCATCCAGATTGCTGAAGCCCCATGCATTGAAGCCTGTTTTATGTTTATTTAATTATAGCTAATTTTCCTTGTGAAAATTATTGATCATGCAGCAAAAAAACTCATCTCCGCCCTGGATCGAAAGCTAACAGTCTCCTCTTCCTTTAGGGGGCATTCGATCCCCACCCTGGGGTCTTCTGGCTTCTGGAGGGGGCCCGGAAGGGTTACAGTTAACTGTTTGTGAACTAGTAAGGGATCCATGAGACCCCTATACCAGTTCACAAGTTTTGGGGTCTGGCAAGTCACCTGTGGCTAAATAGTCTCTCTCAACAACAGGTGACAACATCTCAAGTAGGATGGCAGTTAAAAGTACCTATTCTATTTTTTTTTTTTTTTTTTTTTTTTTAGGAAATATGCTTCCAAAGAATTCTTTGAGGGATTACTTCTAGAAAGATGAGCCCACTACAATAAGCTGGATACACCTAGAAAGATTGTGTGTACTTTAAGCGAATATATGGTTTGGGGGGGGGGGGGGGGTGTATTCCAGAAGTTAAGATTTGTTTTGGTTGAAAAATTGCACACTTTGTCTGCAGAGCTGAAATTTTCGAGGACAATTACCCTTACGCACATGCTTTACTTTGGGGTGTTTGACAACTCTTTCCTTGACGGTACCTATGCATGTTGGGTATTGTTCTGTTCGGTGGACCCTGTACTGCTCTCCCAGGGAAGAGATGCTGGTTGCTATTTGCATCTCGGAGATGATGAAAGCTTGTTCTTGAGGATTTTATCATTTCAGCATGAGCCTAAACTGAGGTCTTGGGCCTAACAATTCCAGCAATCCAGAATGGTCTCTGGCTTGGGACTTATTACAATGTTTGTCCCGAATAGGGCAATTGCATCTGTTTCTTTCAGGGTTGTTTCCTCCACTCCGATCCAATTGCGCATATGCAAGCAGCGGACTCTCCCTGCTATATAGCAAGGCCTGTCTAGGCATTTGTAAATGGCCGGTGCAGGCACGCTCAGCTAGACTCAGCTGGAGACTAATTTACATGATCGTATTGGAGCACACTTATTGGACAAGAGCCATAGGACTGGGGAAAGGTGAGTTAGGGGCGACCTGGGGGGGTATCACACGGCAGGCCAACCAAGATTGGGGTGCCCCGGGGACAAGGACCAAAGGTCTTTGGCAGGCACAGCGGAAGCCCGCTGTTCCGGCAATACGAAAGTGCTGCTCAGATCCCAAACGAGTGGGACATGCACATGCCCAGCTGGAAGGGGGATGAGCCTCTCATTGGCCTATTGAGAGGGCACACGAGCCAGGCATGCACCTTTCCTGCTGGGCATGCTCAGTCAGAACCAGTGAGCTCGCCCAGGAGCTGAGCAGCGGTTCCGGATGGATAGATTCACAGCAGTTGTCTCAGGAGGATGGTGAACCAGAGACCGATATACCGGCTACGAAGGCAAGGTTTTTTTTTTTTTCAGCCGTTAAGTAATTTCCTAAAGCTTTTGACAAAAGTTTTGGTTAACAAATTGTTCCTACCCAAAGACCAAAGAGGATGAGTTGTATGAGGAGTTAGAGGAAGTTCAGGGCAGATACTTTTCGGTGCATAAAACTATCAGGGATATGATTAATCGGTAATGGTAATATCCTGATTAATAAGAATTTTTTTTTTTTGGCAAGGTCATGTAGACAAATGTCTACCAGTGCACCTAAATTGAACTTGTTGGTCTCAAAGATAACTAGATGCTCTGATTTAGCAATGGAGGAGTTTGGAAGACCCCATGGATAGAAAGTCAAAGTTGTCCCTTTAAAGGAGCAGTATCGCAAATTTTTCTTGGTGACTTATATTTAAATGGTACTTTGAATGTAGGTAAGTGTTGAAGTAAGAATTACAAATTTAGAAAAAAATGTCTGTGTTGAGCAGCTGGAGACTAATAGCTCATGTTTGTCTTCTGAGTGTCGGAGCCCGACACCTGTGAAAACGTACCTTTCCCTGTCCCAGAGCGCATGCGCGGGCTCTCATCCAATCAGCTCTGTTTGCATGCAGATGAGGAGCCTGAGCAGTAACCTTCCTGGCCGCCCGGCCTGTCTAAATGACTATCTGCGTGAGCGCGCCAGAAAAATGGGGGGATCTGTGGTTATCCAGGGGTTGTTTCACACAGTGGGCATCCTGATTTAGAATGCCCAAGGGGCAAGGTCAATGGCCGGGTCTTATAGACTTCAGGGTCAGCAACTCAGGGTTTTGTTCCACTTTAATACCTTTAGATTTTCCTGCACAGTTATTCAAAGAAGAATTTCAGTCGTTTTCAGTCAGTTTCGTTTATTTTGTATAGATTTTACACATTTGAGTCACCTGGTCTCATAACAAAAGCAGCACCTCACACACATACAGCCGTTACCACTGATTACAGTGTCAGCCTCTGAGGTAAAGTGTTGCTAGGAGACCAGTGGGCTAAATGAAGCAGCTCACTAAATACAACCCAGCAGATCCCCCTATTCAGCAAATGGACTGAGCCATTGTAATTATACAATTTAAGAGAAAGGCATATATTTTTTCCTTTTTCTATCGCCAGATTATTTATACACATGTTAGAAGCTATTGTGTGGCTATTTAATTATTTATCTTATTTATCTATTTAAATTTCGCGATACTGCTCCTTTAAGAGATCCTGGAAAGCCCTTTTGGCCAGTACGAAGACTCGGGTAGCCTCGGTGATCAGGTCTATGTGAGTCTGGATATCAAGACATTAGAAAGAAAGTGTTAGAAGGGCCAAATAGGCCAGACATTTTGTCCAGTCTCCCGGCAGTGGAGAAAGCTATTGATTTTGTTTATGACCCGGTACACATCGTGGCCAAATCCACTGCCATTAGGAATACAGCTTGGAGAGCGTTATGGCTTACGTCTTGGTGGGGACAATTTCCTGTGTCCAAATTGTGTGGGTTACCCATTGAGGGGGATTTTCTGTTTGGTTCCCAACTAGGCAACATTTTATTTAAGACTTCTGACAAAGGGGTTTCCCTCCTAAGATAGTTTTTTAAATTCAAAAGGAATTTTCGTTCTGAAAAATGTAAGGGGCAGGAGAAAACTGAGACCAAGTGGAATTGTTGGTGTCCCAAAAAGCACTAGTATATCAGCCTGTGAAGCAACAGGAAATAGTGAAATGGTATTATTTCAGGATTTTCCCAGTTCAAAAACCAAATAGGTCTGTAAGAATTATAAACCTAAAGCCCTTACACAAGTTTATAGCCTACAAAAAATTCAGAATGGAAACCATATTCTTTGTGTACATCCCGTTCCGGAAGATATCCTTACTCATGGGTTATTCATCTTCAGATGTCACGTGACTGCAGAGCAGAAAAAGTGGCCCCTCCCGGCCTATATATACCGAGGCACCTCCCACAAGACCCCAGTTATTCCAAGTATGTCACACACCCCGCTTCCACTATTCATGACATATGGGTTATGGTCCAGTAGAGGGTGAACTTCTGCAGAGATGAAAGCAAAAAAGAAGCCCCTCCCGGTCCATAAATACCTGGGACCTCCCACACATTCCCAGTTCCTTCTCTGCAGGACGGCGAGCAAGTCAGAAGATGTCTGCTTCTCTTCCTTGCAGGTAAGTCGGGCTTACGCCTCGACATTTTTTGCCCTATTTCTGCCGGACCTTTATACATTAAGCCCAATATTAGCCTCCTCAGCCTTGGCTGCAGGTCCGGGCGAGGGTAGGAATCACCTTAATAGGTGTTTAGGGAGCCATGCCCCCCCGTGAGACCCCATATAAAGGAGTAGGCGGAATCCAGGTTGGTGATCCCAGTTTGGGATGCCCTGTCCCTAATTATAAAATATATATATATATATATATATATATATATATATATATATATATATATATGTTGGTGGCCATGCGCCGATCGGTCTGGCTGCGCCAGTGGGCGGCTGACATTGCGGCCAAGAAGTCACGTACAGCTTTGCCCTTTTTGGGAACGCGGCTGTTTGGAGACAAATTGGATTCTGTGGCGAAGGGTGGGAAGCTACCTTAGCGTAAGAAGCTGCGTCGCTCCTTTCGGGGGGCAAGCTCCTTTAATCCTTCCTTTTGCGGTGCCAGAGGGGGCAGAGGTCTTGCCTACTCTGGCTTTAGAGGGGATTCCTGGAACAAAGGTAGAGGACGTGCCCGTCCAGCCTCTACCTGGGGCTCCAGGCCCAAGCCCTCTGCCAAGCCAGCTCAGCAATGAGGAGGCGCCCTCACCCTTGCGGGTGGGGGGATGCCTGCGGCTCTTCTTGCAGGTCTGGGCCCAGGAAGTCACAGACAAGTGGATATTGGAAGTGGTCTCGTCAGGGTACAAACTGGAGTTCGAGTCCCGGCCTCCTCCCAGATTCCTAAGGTCTCGGGTGCCATCGGATCCTCGGGTGGCGCAGGGGCTCCTGTTGGCTGTAAAGAATCTCCTGGACAATGGCGGTCATATGCCCGGTGCCTCTTTCAGAGAGAGGCCGGGGCTATTATTCCAACCTCTTCACGGTTCCCACAAAGAATGGCTCCATAAGACCCATCCTGGATTTGAAGCTTCTCAATAGGTTCATCAGAACCAAGAAGTTCCGCATGGAGATTCTGCGTTCAGCCATCGGTTCCCTTCGTCAGGGGGATTTCACAACGTCCATAGACATCAAGGATGCTTACCTTCATGTACCAATTTTCCCAGCACACCAGAGATTTCTCAGGTTAGTGGTGGGAGATCAGCATTTTCAGTTTGTGGCCCTCCCGTTCGGGCTGACCTCGGCACCGAGGGTGTTTACCAAGGTTCTGGCTGGCATAATGGCCCTGCTCAGAGCCCAGGGCATTCGCATTGTGCTGTGTTTGGACGACCTACTCATTACAGCTTCTTCCCTCTGCGAGGCGGAGTTGGGCACCAGGACGGTGGTGGCGATGCTGGAAAGGTTCGAACCACCCCAAGTCTTCTCTCTCCCCATCAAGGGAGATCTCCTTTCTGGGCATGAATCTGGATACCAGTCAGGCCAGAGTGTTCCTACCTCAGCCAAAGGTGCAGAGGGTTCAGGATCTGATACGTATTCTCCTGACCACTCCTCGCCCTTCTATCAGGCTAGGGATGACTCTGGTAAGTTTGATGGTGGCCTTCTTCGAGGCAGTCCCCTTTGCTCAGTTCCACATGAGGTCGCTTCAACTTCATCTATTGCTGAATTGGGACAGATGTCCACGGTCCTTAGATCAGTCTTTTCTGATGTCTCCCAGGGTTCGACAGTCCCTTCAGTGGTGGCTGGAATCAAGCAATCTGATGAGGGGCAGATCCTTTCTGGCCCCTTGTTGGTAGACGGTTACCACGGATGCCAGCCTGTCGGGCTGGGGAGGTTTCTGGAAAGATCATCAGTTCCAGGGGTTGTGGGGTCCTCAGGAGGCTCACAACCCCATCAATGTCTTGGAGCTCAGAGCTATCCGTTTGGTTCTTTCACGCTTGACATTCCACCTACAGGGCTTACCGGTTCAGGTTCGATTAGACAATCGAACTGCGGTAGCTTACATCAATCACCAAGGAGGGACTCGCAGCAGGAGTGCCCTCAGGGAAGTCTCTCTGATTCTAACATGGGCAGAGAGCAATGTTCCTTGCATTTCGGCGGTGTACATTCCGGGAGTGGAGAACACAGAGGCGGACTCCCTGAGCAGGGGATTCTCTCGCCGAGGGGAATGGTCTCTCAACCACAGGGTATTTCGGGCCCTGTGTCACAAGTGGGGGTGGAGGTGGATCTGGATCTCTTTGCCTCTCGGCACAATCACAAGCTCCCAACCTTTGTATCTCTGTCTCAGGATCCTCTGGCCCTGGCAGGGGATGCCTTGTCCCTTGCCTGGAGGGATCTGGGGTTTCTGTACCTGTTTCCCCCCTTCTCCATGGTAGGCAAGGTAGTGCGCAAGCTGGCTCTAGAGGGGGCACCAGCAATTCTGGTGGCCCCAAGGTGGCGAAGACAGGTCTGGTTCGCAGATGTCGTAAGATTGGCGGTAGATCGGTACAGACTGCCACTGTTTCCGGATCTGCTCTCTCAGGGTCAACTACGTTACCCCAATTTACAATCGCTTGCTTTGACGGTGTGGCTGCTGAAACCTTCATGCTGATGGAGGAAGGTTTGTCTGAGGCGGTTATTCAAACCTTGATTAGAGCTAGGAAGAGGTCTTCCTCTACCATTTACTATAGGACTTGGCAGTCCTATATTGACTGGTGTGAGGCTAGGGCCTTGCCTTGCAGGGTGTTTTCGATTCCTAGGATTTTGGAGTTTCTACAACATGGTCTGGATCAGGGGTTCCAGCTCAGTACTTTGAAGGGTCAGGTTTCTGCCCTGGCTGTCTTTTTTCAAAGGTCTTTTGCTTTGCATCATCTGGTCAAGACTTTTTTCCAAGGGGGTCACTCATGTTCGGCCCCCTAGAAAGCCTTTGGTTCCCGTTTGGGATCTAAATTTGGTTCTCTCGGCCCTCCAGGGGCCTCCTTTTGAGCCGATGCAGGATGTGGCACTTTCTGTGCTCACTCAAAAGGTGGCCTTTTTGGTGGCTATTACTTCTGTTCGGCGTGTCTCTGAGTTGGCGGCTCTGTCTATTCAGGCCCCTTACTTTGAGAGACACCTGGACAAGGTGGTTTTTCGATTTAAACCAGATTTCCTTCCTAAGGTGGTTTCTGCTTTCCATCTCGATCAGGATGTAGTTCTCTCTTCCTTGTGTCCTAAGCCTAGCAATGACAAGGAGAGGGTTTTGCACTCTTTGGATGTGGTTCGTTGTGTGAAGTACTATTTGGTCGCTACTTCTCCTTTTCGTAAGACGGACGCCTTGTTCATGGAGCCCTCCGGGCCCAGGAAGGGTTTGGCAGGCGCCTGCCAAGTCTACCATTAGTAAATGGATACGTCAGGCCATTGTTGGGGCCTATTCCGCTAAAGGGAGGGTTCCTCCTTTTAAGATCACTGCTCGTTCTACTCGTGCTGTTGGGGCTTCCTGGGCCTTTCAGCACCAGGCTTCTGTTGAACAAGTTTGTGAGGCTGCTACTTGGTCTTCCGTTCATACTTTTTCCAAGTTTTATAAGGTTGATGTGCGGGCCTCGGCGGATGCTGTTTTTGGCCGCAAGGTTCTGCAAGTTGCAGTGGTTTAAATTGGTGCATTTTTTGCTGTATTTGGATCCCTCCCATGATGGACACTGCTATTGGATGTCCCATATGTCATGAATAGTGGAAGCGGGGTGTGTGACATACTTGGAATAATACCATTTTGTGATTACTCACCTTTAAAATGGGTATTATAAGTATGTCACACCCTGCTTCATCACACCCTTTAGTATTCTGGATCCTTTATATGGTGAACCTTTTATTGTTAAGAATGTTTTATTAGTTCTTCCTGGTCCCCTTACTGCTGTCATATACTGGGGAATGTGTGGGAGGTCCCAGGTATTTATGGACCGGGAGGGGCTTCTTTTTTGCTTTCATCTTTGCAGAAGTTTGCTCTCTACTGGACCATAACCCATATGTCATGAATAGTGGAAGCGGGGTGTGTGACATACTTATAATACCCATTTTAAAGGTGAGTAATCACAAAATGGTATTTTTCTCTGCAGTCTCGGACTGCCAGGACGAGAAAGTGGCTCTCTCTTTTTCAGGCAGGTGAGCAGGGTCTTTGGCCCTATGGACCTGTTTGATCTATTTACCACCCATTCTATTTTACTTTAAATGCCTCCCAGCCTTGGCTGTAGCGTTCGGGTGACGGTAGACAGCACCATTTTAGGTGCCAAGGAGCTATGCTCCGCCACAACTCCCCCACCAAAGGTTAGACAGTTCAGGCTATGGTGAGCCTTTTGGGATGCCCTGCCCGCATTTGTGTGCCTGTCCTCCTTTCCCTCTATAGTGGTACCATTACCGTTGTGTCCCCTCGTTCTTCTTAGTCTCTTGGGGAAGGGGGGGGGGTGTTTATTTACTATATGTAATATTGTGTGGCACCTTTTTGTTTTTATGCTCTGTTTTTTATTTGGAGCGCATAGAAGTGTTCCGCATTTCATTTGATAGAACTGTATCTATTTTGTGCCTCTGTACACTGCTGGGTCCGAGGGCGGTGACCTTTACCTCAGATTTCTAACGGCGCAGCCATTGGCTGTCCTGGTCATGTGAGCGCGTCCTTTCACGCTCTTCGTAGGGAGGCGGGCGGGGCGAGTGACGCATTTGGCGTTGCCCCCCGGCGGCACACCCCTCGAGGTGTAGGTCTCGGCGGTGCTGCGCGACTGACACTCCCGTGTGCGGTCTGTAAGTGCCCTCGCGGGCTGTTTATCTTTTAATGTTACATTCATGTGCTTACGGGATTTTATCTTCTTTTTTAGGCCTATAGAACTAGTGGTTTCTCCTGGCCTTTAGTTTTCATTAAGGGAATTTATCTTATATACTAAATCTTCCCACTTCCCTTGCGGTGCGTAGTGGGCATCCTGGGTTTGCGTCGGCATTATCCCCATTTGGCCTTGCGAGCCACAAATAATCACCATATGGAGGCTTCTCAAGACAACGAGTCCGGGGTTCCTTCGGGACAAGGCCGGTTCTGTACTGATTGTGGGATTTCCCCTGTACCTGGCGACTTCTGTACTGATTGTGGGATTTCCCCTGTACCTGGCGACTTCAAGGTCTGTCTCTCCTGCGCCCAGCAGATTGTTGCACGGTTGTCTGGGATGCCCCTGCTGAGGGCAGCTTCCCCTGAGACCTTGCCTACTCCCTCTCTCGTGTATTCGGCTCCGGTTGTGGCTCATGCTTCTGGGGATGCTCAATCTGACTTTGCTACCAGGTTGGCTGATCTGGAGAGGCGTATGGGTAGTTATGAGCCGCGCAAAGCTATTGGCAAGACACGGAATTTGAGTGATAATTCATATGTTTTCCCTATGACTTCTGAAGCGCTGGAAGATATTGTTTGTTTTACCCCTGAGGGGGAATTATTCTCTGAATCTGAATCGGAGGATCACAATAGGTCTTTTGATGAGCCTAGGACTGGGTCCAAGCCTTGGGATGCAGCTGATACTAATAGGCTTCTTGCCCATTTATTTGAAGTGCTTGAAATATCTCCCTCTGTTGCAGGGAGCAGCAGAAGAATTATTTTGTGCTGCTAAACCGCGCTGGGAATTCCCTGCCTAGGCTCATTTCACCAATCTTGTTTTGCATGAATGGAAAAAGCCCAGCAGACTTCCAGGTGTACCTAAGAGCTGGGACAAGAGGTATCCCTTTCCCCTGGATACCACAAAATTATGGTGTTCCCCTCCTGAGGTAGAGGCACCAATTCTGGGATTATCTCATACCACTGTGGTGCACTCACCTGACACTACCACCTTAAAAGATGTGGAAGACCGGCGAATGGATCAGCTGGCCACACATGGTTTTGCCTGTGCGGGGACTGCACTGCGCCCTGTGTGTGCATCTGCTATTACTACTGTGGCAATTAGAAGATTGATCAGAAGTGCCTTAGAGGGTGGTTCTGCGGCATTAGGCAGAGATGTATTTAACTGGCTTATGTATTGTGAGGAATTTACTACTTATGTTCTTGCTGCCTTAGAGGATGCCATTAGAATGTGTGCCAGAACCTCTGCCTTGCTGGTTGCCTTACGCCATTCTGTTTGGCTGCGCCAATGGATGGCTTATATTGCTGCTAAGAAGGCTCTTACTGGGGCTCCTTTTAAAGTACTGCGCCTTTTTGGAGAACGTTTGGATCTCTTTGCCAAGGAAGGTAAGCTGCCTCAACGCAAGAAGCCACTCAGGCCCTTTCGGGAGGCCAGAGCTGCTCTTTCCCACTTTTATTCCCCCAGAGGAGGAAGGGGAGCTCCCCCAGCGGGAGGCCATGCTGAGTCATGGGGCAGAGGCAGAGGACGTGGCAGGTCCGTTCCTGCCTGGGGTTCTAAGCCAAAAATCCTCTCCCAAGCCATCTCAGGCATGAAGGGGCGCCCTCACCCATCCGGGTGGGGGGACGGCTTCGTTTTTTTGCTCACGTCTGGAGACGTCTTGTCTCAGACCGGTGGATTCAGGAGGTAGTTTCCTCCGGTTACAAGATGGAGTTCATAGCCTGGCCGCCCCCAAGATTCAAAAAATCACGGATGGCTCAGGACCCCCTGTCAGCTCAGTGTCTGTGCTTGGCTGTCCAAAATCTACTGGAATTGGGGGTTATTTGCCCGGTCTCTCTGTGGGAAAGGGGCATGGGCTGCTATTCCAATCTTTTCACTGTTCCAAAAAAGGATGGATCAGTCAGACCTATCCTGGATCTAAAGCTCCTCAACAAATTTGTCAGATTCAGGCACTTTTACATGGAGACTATGCGTTCTGCCATAAATTCTCTTCGCCCAGGGGACTTCTTGGCCTCTATAGACATCAAGGATGCTTACCTTCATGTGCCAATTTTTTGCAGGCCATCAAAAATTACTCAGGTTCGCAGTGGAAGATCAGCATTATCAGTTTGTGGCTCTGCCATTCGGACTTACTTCGGCTCCCAGGGTGTACACCAAGGTGTTGGCAGGAGTAATGGCTCTGCTGAGATCTCAGGGCATTCGCATTCTTCCTTATCTGGACGACATTCTTGTAGCTTCCCAGACTTTACAACAAGCAAAGTTGGATGTTCAGCTGGTCATCTCCACTCTTGGGAAGATTGATCACCCATCCAAACTTTTCCAATCTTCCCGGTCTCCTTCAAGGATAAAGCCCTTTCTGGGAATGACTCTGGATACCTCTCGGGTCAAGGTATTTCTCCCTCAGCTGAAGTTAGAGGGTCTTCAGGCGCAAGCACAGCTTCTTCTGTCTTGTCCTCATCCGTCCATCAGGCAGGCTATGCAACTGGTGGGTCTGATGGTGTCCAGCTTCGAGGCTGTCCCATACGCTCAGTTTCACATGAGGCCTCTCCAGGTTCATCTCTTGTCTGTGTGGGATCGGGACCCAGGATCTTTGGACCAGGTTTTTGTTCTGCCCCCTCTGGTCAGACGGTCTCTGTCATGGTGGCTGGACCCAAGGAATCTGCTTCTGGGCAGATTTTTTCTGACTCCCTGCTGGGAGGTGGTCACCATGGATGCCAGCCTGACAGGTTGGGGGGGGGTTTGGAGGTCCCTGAAATTTCAGGGGCAGTGGGGTCTTCAAGAGGCCCATGCCCCAATAAACATTCTGGAACCGAGGGCAGTAAGATTAGTGCTTTACCAGCTGACCTTGCACCTTCGGGGTCTGGCAGTTCAGATCCGCTCAGACAACAAGACAGCAGTGGCTTACCTCAATCATCAGGGAGGACCCAGGAGCAAGAGGGCTCTCAAGGAAGTATCCCTGATTCTGTCCTGGGTGGAGGACAATGTTCCTGTATCTCAGCGGTGTACATTCCGGGAGTGGAGAATCTAGAAGCAGACTCTCTGAGCAGGGGGGCCTCCCTGAGAATGGTCCCTCAGCAACAGGGTATTTCATTCTCTGTGTCTCCGCTGGGGTCAGCCGGATGTGGATCTCTTTGCATCACGTCGCAATCACAAGCTCCCAGCCTTTGTAACCCTGTCACAGGATCCCCTGGCCCTGTCAGTGGATGCTCTGACAATGTCCTGGAAGGGCTTTCAGCTCCTTTGTTTTTCCTCCGTTTCCTCTGCTGGGCAAGGTGCTGTGCAAAATAGCCCAGGAGGGAATGCCGGCCATTCTGGTGGCCCCGTGTTGGCCAAGAAGAATTTGGTTTGCAGAAATCGTACAGTTGGCGGTAGATCAGTTCGTCCTGCCCCTGGTGCCGGACCTGCTCACTCAAGGGCGGCTCCGCCACCCCAATTTACAAATGCTGGCTTTGACGGCCTGGCTGCTGAAACCTCCATCTTGATGGATAAGGGGTTGACGGCCTCTGTAGTTAATACTATGATCAGAGCTAGGAAGAAGTCCTTCCTCTACCATTTACTACAGGGTTTGGCATGCTTACATTGACTGGTGTGAGTCTAGGTCACTTCCATGTCGGGTGTTCTCAATTCCCAGGATTTTGGAGTTCTTACAAAATGGTTTGGATATGGGGTTTCAGCTTAGTACGTTGAAGGGCCATGTCTCTGCTCTTGCTGTTTTGTTCTAAGTATGTCACACACCCCGCTTCAGATAGTCATTACACTTGGGTTATACTGTCCTGTAGAGGGCGATCTTGCAGAGATGTAAAGAAAAAAAGTGACCCCCTCCCAGCCCATAAATACCTGGGACCTCCCACTCATTCCCCAGTCTTTCATCTCTGCAGACGGCGAGCAAGTCAGAAGATGGATGTCTCCTCCTTGCAGGTAGCCGGGATGACTCCCGGCCCTCTTATTTGATCTATTTCTGCCCGGATTCTCTTATTGATTTACCTTGCCTCCCAGCCTAGGCTGCTGGTCGGGCAAGGGTAGATGGCACCGTAGGTGCTTAGGAGCTACGCTCCACCGTGAGACCCCATAACAAGGGGTAGGCGGATAACCGGGTTGGTGACCCTGGTTTGTGATGCCCTGTCCCTTGGCCTTCCACCCTAGCGTGGTTTTTCCCCTCTCCCGGATACCCTTAAAGGGGGGGGGGGGGGCTTGTCCCTTGTATACGTTAGTGTTTGGGTCAATATTCTTTACCTTTCTTGAACATTTTGCTAATACTCTGCCTCCCTAGGCAGGAAACAAACTAATTTTTGGACACGCCTGCGGGCGTTAGTATAATGAGGGTCTGATTGCTGTGTCTGTCTTTGTGTTCCAGGTGGACCATTGTTTTCTATTAAAGGGGGGTTCTCCCGGTCCTAGGGCCCCTGGTTAAAATTGGGTCTGTAAATTCCTCCCACGTGGGACTTAAAGGGGCATCCTGGGTAGCATTTACTGCGTAATTCCCTCTGGTCATTGTGACTTACTGTTTAAAAAATCACCATAAGGAGGCTTCCCCGGATACTGGGCTTGTGCTCCCCTCGGGGCAATCCAGGCAGTGTTTGGGGTGTGCGGTATCTTTCGGGGATGATGTATTTCTTTGTGTACCATGTGCGCAGCGGACTATTACGCGGCAGTCCGGATTCCCGGCGTCTGGTTCTGCTTCGCCAGTCCCTTCTCCTACTCCCACCCCCCCCCCCCCCGATACGTACCCCAGGTGATGTGGTCATGGGTGGGGAGTCGCAATCTGAGGTGTGTGCCAGATTGGCCAATCTTGAAAAATTGTTTTCTAGTGCTGTTGCCAAAAAGGTCCCAGCTAAGAGAAAACATTTGTATACAGCCACGCAGGCCCTTGATTTGGAGGAGTTTGACTCTCTGGATTGGTCCGATTGGTCCCCGCTAGAGAAGGGGAGCTGTTTGAGGAGTCGGATGGGTCTGATGATCAGCAGTTTGTTGGTGCTGATACCGAGCTGGGTCAGGGGGATTCCTTGGATACCTCTAAGGTCCTGGCTCATATGTTTGAGGTCTTGGCTATTTCTCCTCCTGAAGCGGCTCCTCCGCAAAAAAGGGGGAGTTCTTTGAGGTGACCAAGCCGCGCTTGGAATTCCCTTATCAAAGCATTTTGATGGCATTATTGTCAAGGAATGGGAGAGGCCTACTCGACTTCCAGGTGTTCCGCCGGGTTGGGGCAAAAAAAAAAAAAAATCCCTTTCCGGCGGACGCGGTGAAGCACTGATCGTCCCCTCCCGAGGTGGATGCTCCTGTTTTGGGGTTGTCCAGCACCTCCATCTTGCATTCTCCGGACTGCACTACTCTCAAGGATGGTGAGGATAAACGCATTGACCAGATGGCTTGTCATGGTTTGGCCAGTGTTGGGTCGGCCTTGCGGCCTGTTCGTGCTTCAGCGTTTTTATTAGTAGCTGCTAGGTCGGTGGTTAGAGGATTGTTGACCTCTTCCGGGCTTGACCCAGCTAGTGAGGAGTTCACCGCCCTTAAGCGAGTTTTTGTCATTTGTGCTGGCCGCCTTGGATGACACAATGGTGATGTGTAATAGAACTTCGGCCTTGCTTGTGGCTTTCCGGCGGTCGGTTTGGTTGCGCCAGTGGGCGGCTGATTTTGTGTCCAAAAAGTCGCTTACGGCCCTTCCCTTTGTGGGGTTGCGGCTCTTTGGAGAAAAATTGGATTCGGTTGCAAAGGGTGGTAAGTTACCTCAGCGTAAGAAGCAGCATCGTCCCTTTCGGGGGGCAGCTTCCTTCACTCCTTCCTTTCGTAGGGCCAGAGTTGGCAGGGGAGTGACCTTCTCCTCCTCCAATGGTGATTCCTGGAACCGGGGCAGGGGTCGTGCCCGTCCAGGACACAGCTGGGGCTCTAAGCCTAAGGCCGCTGCCAAGCCGGCTCAGCAATGAGGGGGCGCCCTCACCCTTGCGGGTGGGGGGACGGCTGCAACTCTTCTCCCGGGTCTGGGACCAAGAGGTCTCGGACAGATGGATTCGGGAAGTGGTGTCTTCCGGTTACAAGCTGGGTTTCGAGTTCCGGCCCCCTCCCAGATTCTTCAGGTCTCAGGTGCCTTCAGATCCTCTGGCCGCGCAGGGGCTCCGGGCGGCAGTAGAAAATCTTCTGGACATGGCTGTCATTTGCCCGGTGGCCCCCTTGGTCCGGGGCCTAGGCTACTATTCCAATCTGTTCACGGTGCCCAAGAAGGACGGTTCCGTTCGTCCCATTCTGGATCTGAAGTTGCTCAACAGGTTCGTCCGTCCCCGGAAGTTCCGTATGGAAATTCTGCGTTCAGCCATCTACTCACTTCGTCAAGGGGACTTCATGACGTCCATAGACATCAAGGATGTGATGAGGCCGAGGAGTCGTGACGATTCTGGCCCTGAATACTGGGGCCAGTGTGACACGGACGACTTGTTGATCAAGGTCTTTAAGGCACTGTCTATCTCTCCATCTCTCCCCCCGGTCAGGTCACCAAGCCTAGAGGGGAGCGTTTCCATACTGCGACTGCACATTTGGAATTTCTAGAGCAGGCTCATTTCCATGCCCTTGTGCTCAAGGAATGGGAATGCCCCAGTAAACTTCCAGGGGACTGGGATAGGAAATACCCCTTTCCTCCTGAGGTGGTTAATTGTTGGTCATCACCCCCCGTGGTGGATGCGCCGATCATAGGGGTCCCTAACCCCCCCTTTATTACAACCCCTGCTTATAGTACCCTTCAGGATGCTGAGGACCGGCGCATTGAGCTGCCGGCCTCCCATGCCTTTTCTTGTGCTGGGACGGCGCTGCGCCCAGTCTGTGCCGCAGCCATTACTGCAGTGGCCGCTAGAACCCTCATCAAAAAATTGCTTGATCATCACCCCGAGGATCTCCCCTGGGAGGTGTTTAATGCATTCTCCAATTGTGATGTATTTATGAAATTTATTTTATTAGCGCTGGATGACGCGATTAGAATGTGTGCAAGAACTTACGCCCTTGCGGTGGCTATTCGTCGCTTGGTCTGGCTGGGACAGTGGGGTGCTGATGATGCTACTAAAAAGACTCTTACTTGACTCCCCTTTAGAGGGCAACGCCTATTTGGCTAGACCCGTTCGGTAAAAAGGGCAAATCACCCCTTCGCAGACGGCCGTCTTGGCCCCCTCGAGGCAGGGGCACCCCTCCTCCCCCCTACCTTAGTGTTAAACAAGAACCAGGGGTGTCCTTTCGGATTTTTTATGCAGACTCCTGCCCCACGAGCAGCAGACAATGCTCTGGCCCCTCCGGCGGGGCTAAGCCCAAATCTTCCACCAAACCCCCTCAAGCATGATGGGGCGCCCTCGCCCGTCTGGGTGAGGGGATGGCCGCAGCACCTTGCTCTTATCAGGAGGCATCTCGCCTCATTCTGGTGGATTCAGGAGGTTGTGTCCTCCAGATACAGGATAGCGTTTGCTGCACGGCCTTCCCCGGTTTTTATCAGGTCCCAGGTACTCCTGGTCCCTGCCGCTGTTCAGTTGCTGGCACAGGCCATGCTAGGCCTGCAAGGTCTGAGGGTCTCTTGCAGATTGCCCGTAATAGGCAGAGGCAAGGGCCGCTATACCACCTTTCCACAGTCCCCCAAGGATGGGTCGGGTTGGCCCATTCTGGATTTACAGCAATTCTCTAATTACAGGCAGTTTCCTGCATGGAAACTCTGAGTTGGGCCATCAGCACCTTGCTCCCAGTGGGCTTCTTGCCGTCTGGGGAACTCTACAATGCTTATGTTTACATCCCTGTGCCCTCAGGTCTCTGAGGCTCTTCAGGTTCGTGTTGGAAGTCCAACACTGTTAATTGTGGCCTTGTTATCTGGCCTCTCTAACTCCCAGAGTGTTCACTCAGGTGCTGACGATGGTGATGTCTCTGATGAGACCAAGGGGCGTCAGCGCGATGTCTACCTGGACGTCCTTCCTCACTTCCCTGTCTCTGCGTCAGGATTGTTGGATACCCGGCTGGTGGGTCCATTGGGAGTCATTTGGATGGGTGTTCAATAACCCTGAGTCCTCACTGTCCCCTTAAGTGGTAACTCCATTAATAGGAATGATTCTGGATTAGGTTCAAACCAGATTCTCCCCTTCTCAGCAATTAGGTGGGCAATCTGGTCTCATGGGCTCAGTCCCTCATTGCCGTCCCGGTCTCTTAACACCAGGCAGGGATGCAACTGGTGGGTCCGTTGTTAACTTGCTCGGACGAGGTCCCTTATGCTCAGTTCCCCTTGAGCCCTTCTGCGACTTCTATTAGTAACACTGGACAGGGATCCAGCATCCCTGCAGCAGGGTCTGTGGACCTTCCCACCTGTATTACGTTTTTTTCTCTTGAAAGTGGATGAACTCGAGGGACCTGTCTGGGGGCAGTTCCTTCTTGCCCCTTCCTGGAAACGGTCACCATGGATGCCAACCTCTCAGGTTGAAGGGGGAGGTTTCTACTGAAACCCCCTGCGATTCTGGTGGTGGTGAGGCCCTTAGAAGGTCCTTACGCCTATTGAATTCTAAACAGTGAGCGTTTTTTCAGTTGGCTCTATCTCGCTTGACCACTCCCCTTTCTGGATTTGCTAGTCTGGGGGTGCTCGGTTCGTCTGACGACAGATGTCCTACATTAATCATTGGAAGGGGCCTGGAGCTGGCGGACCTTCCAGGGAGGGTCTATGTTCCCTTTCTGGGTGGAGACAATGCTCCCTGCATGTTAGTGATATTAGCTCCGGCGAAGCCCCTCTGCGACAGGATGTGCTAATCCCCGTGTCGCTATGGAGTCCAACCAGTCGTGGATCTGTTGGGTTCCGTCACCTTCACAGGCTATCGGCCTTTGTTTCCCTGTCCCAGGATCCTATGTCAGTGGTCCGGATGCCTTTAGTACCGTCTTGACAGGACGTTCGGTTATGTATGTCCTTCTCCATTCCCTCTGCCAGGGAGGGTTCTGCGTAAGATTGCCCTGGTAAGGGGACCAGTGATTCTGGTGGCCCCCAGGTGACCTAGTAGAGTGTGGTTGCAGACATGGTGCTGTGGTCAGTAGCTCTGTACCTTGCCAGGAGTGCCAGTTTGATCACTCAGGGCCCCCTTTACGTCACTCCAATCTACAGTCCCTGGCCTAGTCGGCCTGACTGCTGAAACATACATCTTGATGGGAGACAGGTTTATCTGTCTTGGTGTTTTGTGACTATGGGCAGGCTAGGAGTAAGCCTCTTCCTCTTCTTCTTCTATCTGTTATAGGGTATGGCACACCCATATTGATTTGGTGTGAGTCTAGGTATCTTCCCTGTTGGGCGTTCTCGGTTCCCAGGGTTCTAGTGCTGTTTTCAGCATGATTTGGAGTTGGTTCTCCAACTCAGTACTCTGATGGGTCAGGTTCTGCCCTGTCCACCTTGCCTTAGTAGTCTCTGGATCAGTCTTCCTTGGTTAAGACTTCTTTCAGGGGGTAACCCATGTAATCCTATGGTCCCTGCTGGGATATGAAATTGAATTTCATTCTGTCTGCTTGCAGGGTTTTTGTCCCTTTGGTCCTATTCAGGATGCTGTCTGGCTGTCCTTACCCTCAAGGTTGTCCTTCTGGTGACTGTTACCTTGGTCAGACGTGTGTTAGCGGGCGGTTCTGTCTACCTAAACCTCATTCCTTGAGATACACCAGGATAAGGTGGAGTTCCGCCTGCTGGAAGCTGGAATCTCTACATCTGGAGGTGTCTTAGGTTCTTTTATTCGAGATATTGTTATCAACGGCTATCCCCTTTTCCTAGCAACGCTGAGGAAGTGGTTCTGCATTCCTTATACAGGTGTTGGCAGTTTTTCCTTGGGAGTCACTGTGTCCTTTAGGGGAACTGAGGTTCCTTGGGGCTTGTGGTCATTACATCCTGAATGTGCCCGATCTCGTCTGCTCTCAGGAGTTGGGTGGTTTGGTCCTGGTTGTTACCTGAATGGATGTTACTCCTGGTACCCTGTTCGGCCTTGGTTTCTGCCAAATCTATTGTAGCGGTCGGATTCGTTAGGCAGTTACTCAGGCCTATTCCGGCAAGGGGAAGAATCTCCCTTGTTGCCTTGTTTCCTTTTTCTACGCGTGCTTGATGCCTCTTGGGCCTTTCAGCACCGGGTTTCTGTTGAACTGGTTGGCTAGGCCACTACCATTGGCCTTCTGCTCATACCTTTTGCAAGGTTTTTACAATGTTGATGTTAGGGCCTCAGCTCATGCGGTCTTGGCCGTATGGTTCTGCAGGTGACAGTGGTTTAAACTGTCTGCTGTTGTCGTTTTTTTGTTGGGGATCCCACCCTACTTGTGGACACTGCTTTTGGATGTCCCAAGTGTAAGTATTATATCTGGAGCAGGACGTACTGTATACTAAGAATAATACAATTCTGTGAAATACTCATCTGTAGAATTGATATTATTTGTATACAGTACGTCCTGCTCCACCCCACCCTGTTTTTTTTTTAATTTTTCTGGATCCCTTGTATGGTGATTATCATTATCATTACCAGTTGTTCTGGGTGGTTTAATTCTCCCGGCTTCTTGTTCACTGCTTTTCAATGCTGGGGATTTGTGGGAGGTCCCTGGGTATTTGAAGGGCCGGGAGGAGCCTGTTTTTCCATGTCTCTGCAGTGCAGCGCCATCTGGCGGAGGATAACCCAAGTGTAAGTATTATATCTGGAGCAGGACGTACTGTATACAAATAATATCAATTCTACAGGTGAGTATTTCACAGAATTGTATTTCATTTTCTGTCTCTTGTCTCCTGAGTTGAGTGCTGTTAAATCCTGACTTTGAGTGCTAAAATCCCAAAAAAAGTTGTCTTCGTTGCAGGAACAACAATCTGAATCAAAAATTTGCTGATATGAATGGATTCAAATCTCAAGAGAATGGAAAGGTATCTGCATTTCATGTGTTGTGCATTTCCATATTGATGTGGAAACCTTCTTTTTCCTTTAAACACAAATTTCAATTATAATTTACAGCTTCTACAATCGAAGGAAGGTGTCTCAGTGTTACCAGTAGCTGTTCTTCACGCACTTAATCCAGCAGTTTACAGAAATGTAGAATATGACGTTTGGACAAGGTCCCGAAGGGGTGAGCAAGAAACACATTTTAATTGCCTTTATGCATATTATGATAAAACTACTGAGATTGATTGTGTGTTTGTAAGTGTAAAGACAAGTGAAAAAAAAAATAGTCTGATCCGTTTTGGACCTGTGGTGTGTAATCTGTTAAAAGAGAAATTCCACTTTCGATGGTATTTTTAACTTTCCATTATCATGTGCAAATAGAGGGCAGTCTTGGCCCAGTGGTAAGGAAACAGGTGACCGGAGGTTTGCTGGTTCGATTCCCAGTCATGGCCCATGGCTGAAGTGCTCTTGAGCAAGGCACCTAACCCCCAAACTGCTCCCCGGGTGCTGCAATTGGGGCAGACCACCACTCCGGGCAGGTGTATACTAACTGCCCGGACTGTGCTCCTGAAAATATGCGCTCAGGGTTATTTCTTTTTCTATTTGTTTGCAACTACTTGTTAAAGAAATCCAGTTTTCCTTAGCAACAATGTGTTAAACTTAGCAATGTACGTCAGAGTGGTGTTCTGATGTGCTTTTCAGAAACTTTCTGACTCTTGACGTGCTACTCATCTGATTGGCCTCAACCTCTTCGCAGTGGGGGGGGGGAAATCAGTCTTGTGTTCCAGTAGCTGTAGGGTTTCTGGCACCATTCTCACCTGGGGAGGTCATTACTGCTGCTTTGTTTAGTCAAAGAAGCTAATGAGCTCACCTCTTACAGTGGAAGAATTCTGGAAGTAGTCAGAATGTAAGAGCTATACTATAGGCTATATAGGCCTATTTTACCATCACAGGACAAAAAGAAATATGAAAGCAGCATGCTAAGTAAATCACAAGTATGGTTGCCAAATCCCAACACGTTTATTTTAGATTTCAGAAGATGAAAACGAAAAGGCAATATTTTTCCTTTAGATACATGTGGGATTGCAAAAATATTGCTAAAATCGTTGAGATTTGCCAGCCTTTTTCCATAAAAGCAGTCTGATTCAGCTTACCTTTAGCTACATCAGTTCCACCATGTCAAATGCCCTTCAGTGCCATCAGAAAGAGGCAATCACTTTCAAATTCCTCTGCCTCCAGTGGCTTCACCACTATCCCGTCCACCAGTGGAAACACAGGGCTTCCAACTGGACTACTCCCCCTCCAGCATTCTAATCCTATATGGGTGCCACCCTCCTTTTTAGTGAAAGAAGAATCCACTCCCTCTGTGAATGAGCTGTGAATCTGCGTCACTCTGTAAGCTCCCGATGTCCTGTGAGTGGCTCCCTGTTTGCAGCCTCCTTTGGTTCGCCCTCTGCACTGATCACTCAAAACATTTGCATGTGCAGGTAGCCCAATGTGTGGACATGCCCACCGCCTGGGAATATGGATTTCCGCGTTTAAAACATTGAGTTACGATCGTAAGGCCTTGGAAGCCCCTTAAAACAAAGTCGACCATCAGCATAGTCTATTTGCATCTATTTAGTAGCTTGGACAATGACTTTAAAGTAGCAAGATGGAATGTTTTTAAAGCGGACCTCCAGTCAAAAAAAAAAAAAAGTTTAGTAAATTGTTTCCCTTCCTGTGATAAGTGGCATAAGCAGTTTCAGTGGCTTAAACCCATACAGATGTTGTGGAATGGCATAAAGTTTATTCACTCTAGAATTACGTAGCAATTGCCAGCAGCAATTCCCACCAAATTGAGAGAGATATGTGTCTCAGAAACAAGGAGAAGCTTGCTAATGTAGCAAAAGCTGTGTGAGGGGAGCTGGTACAATGTATCTCTATGGCCCCACCACAAAAGCACTAGTCTGTCAGGGGATACATTGTATTTTATTCAAAGATGAGTCATTACAGCTGAAGGCTTATTACCTCTGCCTAGAAATAAGAGATGATTGCACAGAGCTATGACGCAATTTCGACTGGATTGGCACACTTCATGTGTCGGAGAGATGGCTGCTGCCATGCATGTTCAATACTGCAGAGTCTGCCTGCTATTTCAAACATCTGCATGGCGTTAATCGCTCTCAATAAGGTTACGTTATTGATTTCCACAGAGGGGCTTAAGGGGATCAATTTACTAAGCTTTGATTTTTTGATTGGAGGTGCCTTTTAAGAATGTGTTATATGCCAACATGGTGACTTTCATATGATAAGGGAGCTTGGCAGCTGTTTGTGGTTCAGAGTACACCTGTCAACTAATGGTTGCGCTTGTTCATTAATTTACATTCATTGGTGGTTAAAGCGGTCCTTCACTCTGAATAAGAGTCTGTCTTAAAAATCATCCTGCCTGCATCTGCTGCATGTTAAGAGCCTTTAAACATCCAAGATGGCGGCTCATGGAACATCAGGCAGCCTGCAAACAGGAAGTGCCTTCTGACTGTGCCGCTCTGCATTCTGGGATTGCTGATCTTTTCCTGACCTCAGCTCTGCTCTGTCCGAGCAAAGCACAGCTATAACCCGCCCCCTGCACTTTATCCCGCTCTCCTCTCCTCAGTAAGTGTGATGCTTCTGAGTCAAGATGGCGGTGCCCGTATCCTAAAGTCCTTAACAGAGTTGCAGCCAAGTGGGGTAAAGAATAAGAAAGTGACTAAAAACTTAAAATATATATTAATTTTAGATGCTGGGGAATTGTTTTTTAAGGGTTTGGGCTTTTCAATAAATCATGCTGAAGGTCCAGTTTAAGTGCACTAGGTTTCATAGAACCTAGTGACCAGATTCATAGGTCACTATATCTCCATAGAGGCTATCATTTTTGAAAAGCTGTGAGCATGTTTCAAGCTGTCTGCCCAATCAACCTATTTATTATAAAATAGACTGTGAGCTTGAAAATACTTTTTTCCAGGTGTACAGCATGGCTTGCTTCATATTCCTAGTATGTCACACCCCCCACTTCCCGATATTCATGACACTTGGGAACCCGGCCTGTAGAGGGCTATCTTGCAGAGATGACATGGAAAAAAGGAGCCCCTCCTGGTCCATAAGTACTGGGTTCCTCCCACTATTCCTCAGTCTTTTCGTCTCTGCAGTCGGCGAAGCATTCAGAAGATGACTCTCCTTCAAGCTGCAGGTAGCCGGGCTTGCTCCCGGCCCCTTATTCTAAGCATACAGCACGTCCTGCTCCAGTAGTAGTAATAACATGTGGGTAGTCCTCCGGCGCCGTGCACTGCAGACATGTAGAAAACAAGCTCCTCCCGGCCCATCATACACCGAGGGACCTCCCACAAATCCCCAGATTTCTCTGCAGTGCTGGAACTGCGAAGACATGAAGTATCACGCTCTCGCAGGCGAGCGGGGCTTGACAGCCCGAGGCCCTGCGGGACTATTTCCACCCGTCCTTCTTGTTAAGAATATGCCTCCCAGCCTGGGCTGCGTTGGTCGGGTGAAGGTAGGCAGCACCTAGTGTGCTTACGGAGCTAGTCTCCACCGCAATCCCCCTCCATACGGTAGGCAGTTAAGGCGAATGGTGAGCCTTCAGTGGATGCCCCTCCCGCACTAGTGCCCCCATGCCCCATGCCTCCCTCTATTCGGGTCACCTTCCTTCCCAGATTCCCCCGCTAGGGGGGGGAAAAAGGGGGGGGGGCTGTGTGTTGATGGCCTACTCCTTGCCCTAAGTACACTTTAGACGCTAACTTGGTGTCAGAGCGCGCTTCACTTGCTTATTAAACGTTTTTACTGTGCCTTATGCGCACACAGCAGCACTGTTTTGGGAAGCTACGGCGTTTTTCAAATTCCCTTGCTCACTTCATCAGACTTCTCCTCTGAAGTGATGCTGACGTAGCTACATTCTCTCCTAATTGGCTGTGCGCCTTCTAGCTTCGCGCGCTCCGGGGGGGAGGCGTGGTTCGGTCTGGCGCGTTCCGCGTCATCGCCCGCTATTGCCCGCCCTTCGAGGTTCGCTGGGCGCCATTTCCTTCTCGCATGCGCGTGGTGAAGACGGTCCTCCCCTCGCAGACTGTAAGTGCCCTCATGGGCGATCCCTTTGCTAGCTTGTTTCCTCGCGCTCGGCTCTGACATCCCTGTTCCCCTTGTGTCTTTCAGACAGCGATCATCGGTTGCTTCTCCTGGCCCGACGTAGCGCCCGGTCCAAACCATTTTTCAGATTTTACTCCCACGTCCCAGCGGGGGTTATAGGGGCATCCAGGGTTGCTTAAAGCGTCAATCCCTACTGGCATATTGAATTTAATAATCACCATATGGAGGCATCCCAGGATATTGTGAACGGTGTCCCCCTTGGACAAGCCCGTCTGTGTGCAGCTTGTGGGGTTTCACCTAGCAGCAGTGACAATTCACGGGTCTGCATACCTTGTGCTCAATAGGCGCTAGCCGGTCTTCCCACCTCGTCCGAGGCTGTGCCCGCACCTCGCCTTATTTCCCCTACTCCCCCAAGCTTGAGCATAACCCCCAATACTAGTGGGGATTCTCACGCTGATTTGGCCTCTAGACTGGCCAGTGTGGAAAGCTTTATTGCTGGCTCCTTGCCGCGCAAGGCTACTGCCAAGAAGCGTCATTTGAACCCTGAAGCTACTATTCTCCCTGTAGAATCTGATGATTTGCTGCTTTCCTATGCTCAGTCCCCATCAGAGGAAGGGGAACTGCTATCTGACTCATGATCCTACGAGGACGAGTCCAGGAGTCGGGATGAGTCTGACTCTGATCTTTGGTCCCAGGACGACATTGACATACTGTTGTCTCAGATCTTTGATGTCTTATCCCTCTCTCCCCCTCCCGCGGCACCTCTGTTTCATACCACTAGGGTGCGGTTGGAGTTTCCCGAACAAACTCACTTTAATAACCTAGTGCTGAAAGAATGGGAACATCCCAGTAAACTCCAGGGGATTCCTAAGGCTGTGGATAAGAAGTATCCATTTCCTGCCGATCTGGTTAAGTGTTGGGCATCGCCGCCCGAGGTCGATGCCCCGATTCTGAGTCTGTCCAATACCTCTATTATGCACTCCCCTGACACTACTACGCTGCGGGATTTAGAGGATCGGCGAGTTGATCAATTGGCATGTCATGCCTTTGCATTTGGGGGAGCGTCGCTCCGCCCGGTTTGCGCCTTAGCCATCACGGCGGTGGCACTCAGGACCGTTGTTAAGACTGCTCTGGAAGGGGCGGATGACTTGCCCTCTGATGCCGCCAATGCTCTGGCCACCTGTGAGACCTTTGTGAATTATATCCTATCTGCATCGGACGATGCTATTAAGCTGAGTGGGCTGCTGACAATGTCGCCAAGAAGCCCCTTACGGGGCTTCCATTTAAAGGACTGCGCCTGTTTGGAGAAAGATTAGATATCTTTGCCAAGGGGGGCAAGCTGCCCCAGCGCAAGCGTCAGATTCGGCCCTTTCGTGGTCCAAGCTCCCATTCTACCCCCTACCGGGGGACCAAGCAAGGTAGAGGGGTGTCCTTCTCTGGGTCATGCTCAGAACCCTGGAACAAGAACAGAGGACGCCGTCCCGGCTCCTCCTGGGTGCCCAAGCCCAAAGCTCTCCCCAAGACCCCCCAAGCATGAAGGTGCGCCCTCGCCCGTCAGGGTGGGGGGACGTCTGCAGCACTTCGAGCATGTCTGGAGACGCCTCGTCCCAGACCGGTGGATTCAGGAGGTAGTCTCCTCCGGTTACAAGATAGAATTTGCGGTGCTGCCCCATACCAGGTTCGTCAGGTCTCGGATCCCACAGGATTCTGCCTCAGCTCGGGTCTTGATGCTGGCTGTGCAGGACCTTCTGGAGCTCGGGGTCATCTGCGAGGTCCCCTTAAGAGACAGGGGCATGGGGTTTTATTCCAACCTGTTCAGGGTGCCCAAAAAGGACGGGTCAGTTAGACCCATTCTGGATTTGAAAATCCTAAACAAGTTTATCAGAAGCAGGCATTTTCGTATGGAAACTCTGCGCACGGCCATTGCCTCGCTGCGTCCAGGGGACTTCATGACATCTGTGGACATCAAGGACGCTTACCTGCACGTGCCGGTGTTCTCAGGGCACCAAAGGTTCCTCAGATTTGCGCTGTTGGATCAGCACTATCAGTTCGTGGCCCTCCCAATCGGCCTCACGTTGGCCCCCAGGGTCTTCACCAAGGTGCTGGCAGGGGTGATGTCTCTCTTAAGACTAAAGGGCATACGCGTGTTGGCCTACCTGGACGATATTCTCATCACCTCTCAGTCTCTGCGGCAGGCAGAGCTGGACACTCGGCTGGTGGTGTCCACCCTGGAGTCCTTCGGCTGGGTGATCAACTACCCAAAGTCCTCCCTGTCCCCCTCCTCAGTGACCTTGTTTCTGGGGATGATTCTGCTCTCGGTTCAATCAAGGATATTCCTTCCTCCGTAGAAGGTGGAAGCTCTGATAACCCAGGTGAGATCCCTGCTCGTGAACCCTCGCCCCTCCATCCGGCAGGGAATGCAGTTGGTGGGCTCGATGGTGGCAAGCTTCGAGGCGGTGCCCTTTGCCCAGTTCCATTTGAGAACCCTACAGCTTCACCTTCTGTCAGTATGGAACAAAGACCCAGCGTCTCTGGACGTCAGCTGGGTGATTCCCCCCTCGGTCAGACAATCCCTTGCGTGGTGGTTGGACCACAGGAATTTGACAAGGGGCAGATCCTTCCTGGCTCCCTCCTGGGAGACGGTCACGATGGATGCCAGTCTTTCGGGCTGGGGGGGATTCTGGAAGTCCCTGCGCTTCCAGGGGAGGTGGGGCCCTCAGGAGGCCCATCTTCCTATCAATGTCCTGGAACTCAGGGCGGTCCGATTGGTGCTGGAGCGATTGACCCAGCACCTGAAGGGTCTGGCGGTCCAGGTACGCTCAGACAACAGGACGGCCGTAGCCTACATCAATCATCAGGGAGGAACCCGGAGCAAGAGTGCTCTCCAGGAGGTGTCTCTGATTCTAACTTGGGCAGAGACCAATGTACAATGCATATCGGCTGTCTACATTCCGGGGACGGAGAATCTGCTAGCAGATGCTCTGAGCAGGGGGTCGTCCCGTCAGGGGGAATGGTCCCTCTGCGACAGGGTATTTCAGTCACTTTGTCACCGGTGTCCCGGATGTGGATCTCTTTGCGTCACGTCACAATCACAAGCTGCCGAGCTTTGTATCCCTGTCTCAGGATCCTCTGGCTCTGGTCACGGATGCCCTGTCAATGTCTTAGAAGGAGTTTCGGCTCCTGTATGTTTTTCCACCAATTCCCCTTCTGGGCAGAGTGCTGCGCAAGATCGCTCTGGAAGGGGTACCCGTGATTCTGGTGGCCCCAAGGTGGCCAAGAAGAGTGTGGTTCGCGGACGTGGTTCAAATGGCAGTAGATCAGTGCGATCTGCCAAGGTTGCCAGACCTTCTGACTCAAGGGTCTCTACGCCATCCCAATTTACTAACGCTGGCTTTGACGGCTTGGCTATTGAAACCTCCATCTTGATGGAAAAGGGTTTATCTGCGTCTGTTGTGGCTACCATGGTGCAAGCCATGAAGAAGACTTCTGCTGCCATCTACTATAGAGTGTGGCGGACTGGTGTGAATCCAGGTCTCGTCCCTGCCAGGAATTCTTAGTATCCAGGGTGCTGGAGTTCTTACAACATGGCCTAGACTTAGGTCTCAAGCTTAGTACCTTGAAGGGCCAGGTTTCGGCCCTGTCTATCTTCTTTCAGAAGACCTTTGCCCATCACTCTCATCAAGACCTTTTTTCAGGGGGTCACTCACGTGCGCCCCCCTCGGAAACCTATGGTTCCTGTTTGGGATCTGAACTTGGCGTTGTCGGCCCGGCAGGGGGCTCCTTTTGAGCCTATCCATGAGGCTGCCCTAGCTGTGTTCACGCTCAAGGTTGTCTTCCTGGTAGCCATTACTTTGGTCAGACGTGTGTCTGAGTTGGCTGCCTTGTCTATTCAGCCTCCCTACTTTGAGAGACACCGGGGCAAGGTGGTGTTTCGCTTCAAGCCAGACTTCCTGCCTAAGGTTGTGTCTGCATTTCATTTGATTCAAGATATTGTACTTCCTTCCTTGTGCCCTAATCCTAGTAACCCTAAGGAAAGGGTTTTGCATTCCTTGGATGTGGTCAGGTGTGTCAAGTCTTACTTGGTTACTACGCAGGCCTTTAGGAAGACGGATGCTCTCTTCGTTGTGCCTCATGGGCCTAGGAAGGGTTTGGCTCCCGCCAAGTCTACCATCAGTAAATGGATTCGTCAGGCTGTTGTTCAAGCCTATACAGCCAAGGGGAAGACTCCCCCCTTTCGTCTTACTGCTCACTCTACTAGAGCTGTTGGGGCTTCTTGGGCTTTTCAGCACCAGGCCTCTGTTGAACAAGTCTGCAAGGCCACTACTTGGTCTTCTGTACATACCTTTACAACGTTTTACAAGGTTGATGTTCGGGCCTCAGCTGACGCTGTGTTTGGCCGCAAGGTTCTGCAGGCGGCAGTAGTTCAGACTGCTTGCTGCTGCCTTCTGTTGGGGATCCCACCCTTGTTTATGGACACTGCTATTGGATGTCCCACATGTTATTACTACTACTGGAGCAGGACGTGCTGTATGCTTAGGATAATACAACTCTGTGAAGTACTCACCTGTAGAGTTGGTATTATATGCATACAGCACGTCCTGCTCCACCCCACCCTGTTTCACCTTGTTCTGGATCCCCTGTTGGTGATTGTTATCTTTGATATTTTTGCCAGTTTTGGGTGGTTGCTTTCTCCTGGTCTCTATTTCTCACTGCTTTTCAATGCTGGGGATTTGTGGGAGGTCCCTCGGTGTATGAAGGGCCGGGAGGAGCTTGTTTTCTACATGTCTGCAGTGCACGGCGGCGGAGGACTACCCACATGTTATTACTACTACTGGAGCAGGACGTGCTGTATGCATATAATACCAACTCTACAGGTGAGTACTTCAGAGTTGTATTTTTTTCTCTATTTCTGTCTGAAACTCTTTAAACCTGTTTGGTTATATTGTATGCCTCCCAGCCCTGGCTGTGTGGGTCAGGCAAAGGTAGATACATACACCTTCTGGTGTATCCAGGAGTATTACTCCCCCGTGAGACCCAAATGTGGGTAGGCGGCTTCCGGGTTGGTGATCCCGGCATGGGATGCCCCTGTCCCTTTATAATCCCCTTGTGCCTTATGGGTGCATATATATCCTCTCCCCTTAGTCTCCTTTAACCCTGCTGGGTAAAAAGGAGGGGGGGAAGGGGGGGCGTTATCTGGGCTTATTTGTCACCATGCACACACAAAAAAACAAAAAGAGATATATAAAATAAGTCTTTATTTCTTATTTTTATTATGTATGTTTTACTATACTATTTAATAGGAAATGTTTTATTTAGATTTTCCTATCTCTGTCTAGGCAGCATTTTTTGCTTAGCTATTAAAGCTCTTTGTTTTCTGGCTGTGTTCAGATTAGAATTTTCCCTCCATTTTTGGCCATGTGATCCTGGAAGTGCGCGGGGCTTAGGCATGCTTTTATTCAGAGAGCACCTGTATGCTCTGTTTCCTGCTTCCATGTGGCCTTACCTCATGATGTGAGCTTATTGCATGGGCTGTGAGTACCCTTCAGCTTGGCTGAAGGGAGTTTTTTTCTGTCATTTATTTATATTGTGTGCATTTGGTGACTTTTTTTTTGTTTTCTCTGTAGGTAGAAACTCCTTATTTAAAAAGGGGTTTCTCCTGGTCCTTATATATAAAAAAAAAACAAAAAAAAAAAAAAAAAAAAAACCTTAAGCCTTATTTAGGGGTCCATTTGTGTTTCAATCCTCCCACTTGGGAGTTGGGGCATCCCGGGTAGCAATTGCGTAAATCCCATATATACTTGGCGACTATAATCAATTATAGTATAATACTAAACACCATATGGAGGCATCCCAGGATAACGGACATGCAATTTTCTCTGCACAGGCGCGACAATGTTTTGGGTTTGGGGCATCCCTTGTTGGGGATAACGCAATTCTTTGCGTCCCTTGTGCACAATTAACTATTATGCAGCAAACTGAGGCCCAGGCTTCAGGGCCTGCGGCTAATGCCTCATCTCCTACTCCACCATGTCTTGTCCGTACCCCCAATGATATTGTCATGGGTGGTGAGTCGCATGCTGATTTATGTGCCAGATTGGCTCATCTTGAAAGATTAATGTCTACCTCTGTGCCTAAGAAGGCCTCAGCTAAAAGAAAGCACTTGACTCATGCCGCTCCGTCAAGGGAGTCAGACAATTGTGAATTGCTTGACTGGTCTGATCCTTCTCAGTTAGAAGATGGAGAATTATTATGAGGAATCAGATGTTTCTGATGAACAGCAATTTGTTGGTACTGAGATTGAGCAGGGTGAAGCAAGTGTTGTGGATACCCCAAAAGCTCTTGCTCAGTTATTTGAGGTTTTGTTTATTACTCCTCCTGAAGTAGTCCCTCCTCAAAAAGGGGAATTCTTTGGAGTCTCTAAACCTTGTTTAGAATTTCCAAATCAAAAGCATTTTGATGAAATTATTCTTAAAGAATGGGAGAAGCCTGCGCGGCTTCCTGGCATTCCCTTGGGCTGGGACAAGAAATATCCCTTCCCAGCTGATACTGTTAAGCGTTGGTCATCACCACCTGTGCCCACCGCTCTGGGCATGTGTACGCTCACTGCACGGATGGGTTAAATACGGAGGACAAATTCCTATGTGTGCGCAAGCATACAATGGCCATCTATGCATTAATATTTAATTAATTTATAGAGAGACTGGATTTTAAAAGATACTCTGCTCATGGGTGTATGCCCCTGTGCTTAATTTAGCCAATTCTTCTGTGTTGCATTCTCCTGACTCCACTACACTTAAAGATAGAGAGGATAAGCGTATTGATCAAATGGCGTGCCACGCTTTTTCCAGTGTGGGCTCAGCCTTGCTGCCTGTTGGTGCTTCGGCACTCATGACAGTGGCTATTAGGTCTGTTGTGAGAGACCTAATGAATTACTCAGGGCTTGATCCGGCCTCTGATGAGTACGCTGCTTTTAAGCGATGTGAGATTTTTGCATCTTTTGTACTTCTGCCTTAGATGATACTCTGCTCATGTGCAGCAGAACCTCTGCCTTGTTAGTCGCCATCCGGCGGTCAGTATGGTTGCGGCAGTGGGCAGCTGATATTGTAGCTAAGAAATCGCTTACAGCACTCCCTTTTGTGGGATTGCTCCTCTTTGGAGAAAGAATGGGATTCTGTCACTAAAGGAGGTAAATTACCTCAGCGTAAGAAACAACGTCGTTCCTTTCGTGGAATAGAGGAAAGGGACGTGGCCGTCCAAGTCAGAATTGGGGTTCCAAAACCAAATCTGCCACTAGGCCTGCTCAACAATGAGGGGACGCCCTCACCCTTACGGGTGGGGGGACAGCTGCGGTTCTTCTTCCAGGTCTGGGTTCAGGAGGTATTAGACAATTGGGTTCTGGAAGTAGTCCCTTCCGGTTACTAACTGGAATTCGAGTCCCGGCCTCCTCCCAGATTTTTCATGTCCCGGATGCCGTCAGATCCGGCAATTGCGCACGGACTGCGGGCAGCAGTAGCGAATCTGTTAAACATGGCTGTTATCGGCCTAGTGCCTCCAGCGGAAAGGGGTTTGGGGTTTTACTCCAACCTATTCACGGTACCCAAAAAGGACGACTCTGTTTGGCCTATCCTAGACTTAAGGAGACTCAATCAATTTATCCGTTTCGGAACATTCCGCATTGAGTCTCTGCGATCAACGATCGATGCTTCCATAGACATCAAGGATGCTTATTTGCACATTTCTATTTTCCGGGTCACCAGAGATTTCTCAGGTTCTCAATAGAAGACCAGCATTATCAATTTGTGGCCCTGCTATTCGGCCTTACCTCGGCCCCAAGAGTCTTTACCAAAATGCTGCCAGGAGTGATGGCTATATTCAGGGTCCAGGGCATCCGCATTGTGCCTTTTCTGGACGATCTTCTTATCGCGGCCTCCTCCCTCGAACAATCAGAGTTGGACACCAGGATGGTGGTCTCTACGCTAGAGAGGTTCGGATGGGTAATAAGTTACCCCAAATCTTCTCTGTCCGTCCAGGGAAATTCCCTTCCTGGGCCTGATTCTGGATACATTTCAGGCTAGGGTTTTTCTTCCTCAGTCGAAAAGACTTTGTTCTGGTCAGTCTATCCGTCTAGGGATGAGACTAGTGGGATTGATGGTAGCTGCATTCGAGGCAGTCCCGTTTGCCCAGTTTCACATAAGGGCGCTTCAGCTCTTCCTCTTGGCAAAGTGGGACAGGTGCCCACTATCATTGAATCAGACTTTTCTATTGTCTCCCCACGTTTTTCAGTCCCTTCATTGGTGGTTAATATCGCACAACCTCCAGAAGGGCAAGTCATTTCTGACTCCGCGTTGGGAACTGGTTAACACGGATGCCAGCCTGGTGGGCTGGGGGGGGGGGGGCTTCTGGAAGAAGCATCAGTTCCAAGTTTTGGGGGGGCCTCAGGAGGCTCATTCTCCAATCAATATATTAGAGCTTCGGGCCATAGGTCTTGTTCTACTTCGACTGACCCATTTCTTACCGGGTCTGCCAGTTCGGTCAGACAACCGAACAGCTGTTGCATACATCAATCACCAGGGAGGGACTCGCAGTTTGGGTGCCCTCCGGGAAGTGTCTCTGATCCTTCAGTGGGCAGAGATCAATGTTCCCTGCATATCAGCAGTTTACATTCCGGGGATAGAGAATGTGGAGGCAGACTCCCTGAGCAGGGGATGTTCTCGCCAGGGAGAATGGTCTCTCAATCCAAGGGTCTTTCAGTTCCTCTGTCACAAGTGGGGGACTCCATGGTTGGACCTGTTTGCTTCTCGTCACAATCACAAGCTGCCAGCTTTTGTGTCTCTATCCCAGGATCCTCTGGCAGTGGCAGCGGATGCCATGTCTCTGGCCTGGAAGGATCTGGGGTTCCTATATCTGTTTCCCCCCATTCTCCATGATCAGCAAGGTGGTGCGCAAGCTAGCACTGGAGGAGGTGCCAGCAATTCTGGTGGCGCCAAGGTGGCCAAGACGTCTGTGGTACGCAGACGTCGTAAGGCTGGCAATGGATAGTGTCCATCTGCCTCTTCTTCCAGATCTCATCTCTCAGGGTCAACTATGCTACCCTAATTTACAAACGCTGGCTTTGACGGAATGGCTGCTGAAGTCTCCATCTTGAGAGAAGGTGGTCTTTCTGATGTGGTTATTCAGACTCTTATTAGAGCTAGGAAGAAGTCTTCCTCTGTCATTTATTACAGGACTTGGAGGTCCTATATTGATTGGTGTGAATCCAGGGCTTTGCCCTGTAGAGTATTATTCTAAGCATACAGCACGTCCTGCTCCAGGATAGTAATAACATGTGGGTAATCCTCCGCCTCGGGCGCCGTGCACTGCAGACATGTAGAAAACAAGCTCCTCCTGGCCCTACATATACCGAAGGACCTCCCAGAAATCCCCAGATTTCTCTGCAGTGCTGAACTGCGAAGACATGAAGTATCACGCTCTCGCAGGCGAGCGGGGCTTGACAGCCCGAGGCCCTGCGGGACTATTTCCACCCATCCTCTCCGGAAGAATATGCCTCCCAGCCTGGGCTGCGTTGGTCGGGTGAAGGTAGGCAGCACCTGGTGTGCTGAACGGAGCCACGCTCCACCGCAATCCCCCTCCATAGTGTTGGGGGGTAACTCGGACCCAGATAAGTCTATATGGCCTCTCTCTCGCCCAACCTCTGTATCGTTCTTCCTTAGCAACCGGTTGGAGAATCATGTGATTGAATCAAGAGACATATACAGTAAGACAGTTCAACACATGACTCTGCTTTATTCAAAACCAGCTTGCATTTTTATACAAAATGTCACACAAAAAAGGAGTACTTAGCCCCCACCTTTGTAACATAACTAAAAACCTTCAGACAAGGTTGGAAATAAATCTCATGGTTCCTATGTGAAATATTTTCCTATACATTTGCTGATAATGAAGTTCAAGAGATTCCCGTGTCCTACATTTAGATAAATCACTGAGAGAAGGACATTCCTACACACTAAAACGTCTGTTAGCTTTATGCCCAGAACTTAACATATTACAAGTATATCTATATAACTAAGTTTAATATCAGATTATAGAATACAAAATGGAGTCTTCTTTTCAACATGGCCGCCATTAGGCTAAGTATTTCACCCTTCAATCCCCTCTTAGATCATCTTCTGGATGATCTCCTCAATTCACGTTCTGCGCCTATGGGCTAGGTAAGCCATGTATGTGGCAGCTTGGCTCTGTCCTACAGCTTGCAATCAGGCACATAATAAGTTTGAAGGAAACAAAAAGCATAATCACAAAAATGACTAAAAGAACATTGATGGCCATATCTCTTAACCATCTGAAAATTCCTCCAAAGTTACCTAGATTACCAAAAGGGCTCCAATCTTGGGCAAAATTTCTTACTTTCTCCTGGATTCTTTTAACCTCTTCCCTGTGTCCCTTAATCACTTCATAATAATGAGGAATCTCTACACTAGTATTGTGAACCCAGGTACAGCATTCATATTCCTCTGTCATTTCGCATATGCCTGTTAAGGCCGCACTCATGCTTTCTATAGCTAAATCATGTAAACCTACTTTCTTCCTGATAGCCATGACCTCCTCATTAAGACTGTTAATGTCCTCTGAATTATCTGCTATCATATCTGTCATTAATCCTGTAAAATTATTTAATCTCTTCATTAAATCTATTCCCCAGCTGGACCATGATGGAAACCATGACCAAGCCATATCGTTCTGGGTGAAAATTTCCCTTTTCCATACTAAGGATTTAAGAGGGTAATGGGGGTATTTGCTAGCTTCAAATAACCTTCCACCATCCACAGTGCCTACTACTCCCATAGCTGGGATCAGGGAGGCCAAATAACACCATCCCTGGGGTTCTGGGGGGATCCATGGGTAACAGGTTTTCCCACAACAAACATATATATTATTTCCCAGAAATATGGGCACCTGGCTAAAAGAATATTGTATCTCACTGCTTTCGTCGGCCATTGGTAATACAGTAAGTAGTTTGGAGATGGCACTTTGTTTAGGTGTTCCTGAACTGTAACTTTGTTTAAAAATGACATCTTTGGTTAAATTTCTAAGGGTTTCATTATTAGATTGTATAGCAGATTTATTAAAGACATTATCAGTGTAGGAGATATTCAATTCACTATATCTACACACTTCGCCCCCTCTTGCATTCATTCTTCCCAACAGGAAACACCAATCAGGAAAGTGTGTTCTTGCTATTATGGGGAATTCTATGCTCTCATTATTGGTTCGTGTAACATTTTGAAAAACAATCTTAGGGGTTCCTGTCAATAAAGGGATAAAATTCACAGGGGCCGCAACAAGAGGTATCCTGGCTGAACTAGAATGCAATTTGCTGCAAATCCAGCATTTTTCATAACCTGATTTGCGGGCATAAGCATATTTGAATTTCGGCAAGAGTGACTCAGGGTGGAAAGTGTTCAGTTCACGTCTCTGGATATTATTAGCGGTAGTGGCAGCGGTATTAGGGCCCCTGGGATAACAAACAGCTTCCAGGGGGCCCATCAAATGTCTATCATAGTGACAATGTAGAGAAACCCATAAGATCAAGAACACCACTGCTGCCACACCCATGATCTTCCACAGATGTCCAAAACTCAGCAACCACGTCATTTGCCGGCCTGTGAGCTTCCTCTCGGGGTCCTTCACGACTTCCTGGCTCTTTGGATGGGGCATCTGCTTCATACTTTTCCTGTGCTCTAGGTAGCACGGTCTGCTTCTCCTCTGCTCTAGGTAGCAGTGTCTGCTTGTCCTCAGGCACCTTTTTCACTCGCGAAGCATGTATCCACGATTGGCAGTCTTCCACAAGTATGGCTGTGCGCGTCACCGCTATCACTCTGGTCACGGGCCCAAATGGAAACTCCTGCTTCTTGGTGGGGTTCAGCTGTTTCACCATGACACGGTCACCGACCTGGAATGAGTGCAGGGGTACCTGTGAAAAGAAAGGAGATGTCCGAGAGACTTTTTGTTCCAAGGAATCCAGAGTCACAATTAAATTTCGCACCTATTCATCTCTGATTATGTCTAGATCTCCCTGCTCTATGACCCTGTGCGCCCTCCCCCAAGGTGTGGGGAAAGGTCTTCCCATTAACACCTCAAATGGAGAAAATCCTGTTGTCTTATTAGGGGTCATTCTTACTTCAGCCAAGATTATTGGAAGGATCCTTTTCCAATTTACAAATGTCCCTCCTGTGGCTTTTCTAATTTTGTCTTTGATTGTCCTATTCATTCTTTCCACTATCCCTGAACTTTGAGGGTGGTATGGGATGTGGAACTTCCACTCTATCCTGAGAGTTTTTACTAGCTCTTGACACACTTTTGCTGTGAAGGCTGGGCCGTTGTCACTATTTATCTGCAAGGGGCAGCCCCAACGCGGTATGATCTCCTGTGTGAGTAGTTTTACCACGGTCTTAGCATCCTCTCTGGTAGTCACAAAACATTCTACCCATCTGGAAAACATGTCCACTATCACCAGCAGGTATCCCGGTGTCCTTCCCAACCTGGGCATGTGTGTAAAATCAATCTGCAGATGTGTGAACGGAGTAGTTGGGTATATCAAGTGATCATGTTTGGCCTTATTTGGGTTGCTTGAATTGTTTCTAATGCAAATAATGCATCTGGAGACATATTGTCAATTCCTTGCCATTAGTGATGTAAAAATCTTGCTGTAGGGCCTGAAATGTAGTTTTCCAGCACTTATGTCCTAGGCCATGATAGTGTGCAATAAATAGAGGGGCACTAGCTTCTGGTATACAAGGCTTCCCCTCTTTGCACAAAAGACCTACATTATTCTTTTGTGCACCTATCCTTTCCCAGTCTGCTAAATCTTGTGGTGTTGCATGGTCTTGTATTGTCTGTAGAGTGTGATCAAAAAAGGATGGGTCTGGTATGAGCATAGGCATCAGACCTTCTGAGGTTGTGTCAGACCAAGGGGTGGAGCTAGCAACTGCTTTAGCAACTTGGTCTGCAAAGGCATTCCCTCTAGCAATATCAGTTTGTTCCCCTGTGTGTGTGCTTGCAATGGATGATTGCTATTTTCTCAGGTAACTGGAGGGCATGCAACAAATTGTGAATGAGTGTCGTGTGAGAGATTTGTTTCCCATCTGCTCCTACAAATCCTCTCCTGCTCCAAATCAACCCAAAATCGAAGACAACACCATTTGCATAACGACTATCAGAGTAAATATTTACCTTTTGTCCAGCGAATATCTCACATGCTCTAGTCAGGGCTATGAGTTCTGCTGCCTGAGCTGATTTGTAAGGAATGGATTTAGCCTCGACCACAATATCTGGCAGGTGTACAACAGCATAGCCTGCTTGGTATGTGTTATCATTGGGCCTAAAACAGGAACCGTCTACAAAAACATCTATGGCGTCTGGTAAAGGTGTTGAAGATAAGTCGTGTCTGGGAGAGGTGTCTTGGTCAATGGCAGTAACACAGTCATGAGGGGGCACTAACTCGTCCTGTTCCCCTTTAAGTCCCAATAAGGCATTAAGAAAGGGCGCTGGGCCTGTTTTAGCAGCCGCGTATTTGATTATCAGTTTGGGGTCTGACAGTAAAATCACCTCGTACCCACTTAACCTCTGTGCGGACATGTGTTGGGTATGTACATTCTTCAGGAGGTATGACACATTGTGAGAAGTGTTTAGGGTTGTTGGGTGACCTAAGGTCAGGGTGCTAGCCATCTCAACCACCATAGCACACGATGCCAGTGCCCTGAGACACGCAGGCATGCCCTGAACCTGCGTAGGCATGACCTTAGAGAAAAATGCCACTGGGCGTAATTTGCCTCCGTGTTCCTGAGCCAGGACCCCAGCTATGGTTTTACAATTTTCCCTAGCAAACAAATGAAACATTTTTCCATAATCTGGGAGACCAAGTCCAGGCATGCATACAAGAGCATTTTTTAAATACACAAAGGCATTACACATTTCCTCAGACCATTTTATGGTGTCAGGCTGATCAACATGTGTGTGGGCTCGCAAGATGCGGTCATAAAAAGAACAATCAGGTATCCATTGGCGGCAGTAACCAATCATGCCAAGAAAGGTTAGCATGTCTTTCTTGGTCTGTGGGCGGGGCAGACCCACAATGGCAGCAATTCTCTTATGGCTCATTTCTCTCTGGCCTTTAGACAACACAAAACCAAGATATTCAACCTTCTCCTGACACCATTGCATAAAACCACTTGCACATAGGGTTTGCAGTAACCCAGTACCATCCTGCTGGCCGGCCTCCCCGGTTCTGCTGCAAAGTAGGAGGTCATCCGCGTAAGTCACCAGAACCGAACCAAACCTGGGTGTCCATGACCTAAGAGTTTCACGGCGGACAATGGCAAAAACTACGGGGGAATCGATAAATCCCTGTGGTAATCGATTCCAACAGATCTGTTCTCCTTTGTAACAAAAAGCAAAGAGGAGCCTAGTCTCTTTATCAATGGGCACACTAAAAAAATGCATTCCTCAAATCCAGAACACTAAATATTTCAGCATCGTGAGGTATGGAGGTAGGCACATCAGGGACCACGGGAGCAATGGGTACTACAAAGTTATTGATGGGCCTCAAATCTTGTACAAACCTGAATTGGCCATCTGCTTTCCTTACAGGGTTGATAGGCGTATTGTAAGGTGAAATCACTCTTTCCAATATTCCTTCTTTGAGGAAGTGCTGAATAATGGGCTCTATGCCTTCCTCTTTTTCCTTTTGACAAGGGGTACTGTTTGTGATACACAGGGCCTACGCCTGGTTTTAAGGTGGCCTTGTATGGGGTGCAGTCCACAAAACCCACATCCCATGGACCCTTGGCCCAAAGTTTGTCATCCACATCTAACTGTTCGGGGAAGCTGGCATACAAGTGTAAAATGTATCCCTTGTTTCCTTTAAGAGAGACAGAATTTGTGATCTAACAATCAGCCCTCCCTGCTTGTTTGTGTCTATACGAATTCCCAACTTACCCATTAGGTCCCGGCCTAGTAAGTTAATAGGGCAATTGGGCACAATTTTGAAGAAATGTTGCACCCACTTGCCCACATCTTGTACACTTTTAACAGTCAGAGGGGGGGTCTGGAAAGTCTTGGTTAGTATCCCATTTATCCCCATAGAAGGCTCAGCATCAGTCATTGGTCCCCTGTAGTAATCTCTACATAACACACTGCACGTAGCTCCACTATCCACCAACATTGGCATAATTTCATCATTGATTTCTAAAACGACTAGTGGAGCTTCTTTGAAATTTTTGGAGACCATAGGAAATGCCGGGATACCACCTCCTGGGCACCG
Source organism: Gastrophryne carolinensis (assembly GCA_027917425.1). Classification (NCBI taxonomy): domain Eukaryota; kingdom Metazoa; phylum Chordata; class Amphibia; order Anura; family Microhylidae; genus Gastrophryne; species Gastrophryne carolinensis. Next base: position 165,484,623 of record CM051234.1, read on the forward strand.
TCACTGGTGATTCTGTTGTGACCAATTAATGGGATACTTGACAGTCACACCCTGTTGTGTCCCTTGTGGCTGCTGTCTCTGGTTGTATGCCTGTGGTTGGATTTGGGGCTGTGTTCTAATCCCCTGTTGTTGTAAGTCCACATCTGAGAAGGTGCATTGCGCCTTCCAGTGGTCAGGAGCGCCACACCTGAAACAACCTGTTTTCTGTGTGAAATTTCCTATATTCATTCCCCTTCCTCTGAAAACTCTTCCACGGAAGCCTCCTCTTTTTTTAATGCCTCCCCCACCCCTCCTAATGCCCTGTCCTTGCCAGTGGAGTTGAGTGGAGGTTTTAGCTGTGGGGATGTCAAAACACCCTGCAGCTTCCTTTCCCATAAGGGCTTCCTGAAATTGATGCTGGCTTAGAACAGTCCAGTCAGAAATGAATTGCTTCATTATTAGGCTATATCTACTATCTAGATTTGCTAAAAAGTTCTGGATGAGGATGGTTTGCATTTCCCCGCTCAGACCCAGTCCACTGTCGTGAACCCAAATGTAATTAAATCTCTTCCAAAATTCTACTACTGATTCTCCTTTCTTTTGTTTACATGCAGTGGCCAGGGAAGATTTGCCAGGGAACACTATATCAAATTCCCTTTCTAGCTCTTTCCACATTAGCCTTTGACCCCTGTCAGTTAAAAAGGCATATCCTTTGGGATTTACATCTGCCTCCTGAACATGACTTTAAATAAGCCACTGTATCTCGGGGACTAATGGTGGGTTTTGGACAGTGTTCGGTTATATGGTCTATATCCCTAATGTCAATTGGTTTCTTAACTAATACATTTCCTGCTGTCAAAAATGGGGCCATTACGTTGGTATCCCTTTTTGTCTCTCCTCCTGCTTGGCTCCTAGTTACAACACGCTGGCTAGAACTAGATCCCAAGACGAGAGATATAGTACTAACTTGACGCGGGGGAGAAATCATCCCCTCATCACATTTTGGTTCTTCTTTATCAGGGTTAAATTGTTCCTTTGATAATTTAGGTCTAAATTCTAGGCCTTCTTCCTCACTATCACGACTGCATGCCAAGGTAACTTATGCTTATTGTTTCTCTGTGTAACGCACTCCGTTCTGTAACCATCTCAAAAATAGCATATTTTGTTTATCACCTGTAACATTTCATATTACTTCATAGTTAAATGCTTGTTAACTCTGCCTAGTGTGCTTATTAGCATTAAAACATATATTTAATTTGAGCGGTCTGCTTTGCCTTAAACCAAGAATCGCTGTGTCCGAAGGCTGTGAGCCGGGTATCCCTGATAGGAGAGGGATCGGACAAAGGGTTTTTGGGAACGCGATCGGTGTGCACAGAGGTCCCTGGTTGTAGTCGGATCTCTTCCTATTCTTACTCAGGTGGTTGCCTTTTTGGTTGCTATTACTTCTGTCCGCCGAGTTTCTGAACTGGCGGCTTTGTCTATTCAAGCCCCTTATTTTGAGAGGCATCAAGATAAGGTTGTTTTCCGTTTTAAACCGGATTTCCTTCCTAAGGTGGTGTCTGCTTTCCACCTAAATCAGGATATAGTTCTTCCTTCCTTGTGTCCTAAACCTAGTAACGACAAGGAAAGGGTCTTACATTCTTTGGATGTAGTTCGTTGTGTTAAGTATTATTTAGTTACTACCTCGGCCTTCCTCAAGACGGATGCCTTTTTTGTTGTGCCTTCTGGGCTCAAGAAGGGTTTTGCTCCTGCCAAATCTTCCCTTAGTAAGTGGATACGTCAGGCTATCATTGGGGCCTATATGGCGAAGGGGAAGGTTCCCCCTTTTCGTGTCACCGCTCATTCTACTCGTGCTATTGGAGCCTCTTGGGCTTTTCAGCACCAAGCTTCTGTTGAACAAGTCTGCAAGGCTGTGACTTGGTCTTCTGTGCATAATTTTTCTAAGTTTTACAAGGTTGATGTGCTGGCCTCAGCGGATGCTGTTTTTGGCCGCAAAGTTCTGCAAGCTGCAGTAATTTAAGTTATGCATTATTCCTTTGGGATCCCCACCCATTATAGACACTGCTATTGGATGTCCCAAGTGTCATGAATATCGGGAAGTGTGGGGTGTGACATACTAGGAATAATACCATTTTGTGAGATACTCACCTGTAAAATGGTTATTACGAGTGTGTCACACCCTCCACTTCCCCCGCCCTTTTTTGTTCGAGGGATCCTTTATATGGTGATTATTATTATTTCAATTATTTTACAATTATTGAATATAATTGGCTCTTTTTGTTCTAAGGGATCCTTTATTTGGTATTATTATTCTCATATAATTTTACAATTATTGAATATAATTGGCTCTTCCTGGTTCTTCACTGCTGTTTAAAAAGACTGAGGAATAGTTGGAGGAACCCAGCACTTATGGACCAGGAGGGGCTCCTTTTTTCCATGTCATCTCTGCAAGATCAGGAGCAGGTAGGGGAACGCCGAGGGTCAGGTGTTCGGCAGAGCTACGCTCTGGGCCGCAGACTCTTCCTCAGAGTAAGCCGACCATAGGCTATGGTGAGCCTATAGGCGGGGGGAGGGGAGGAACCACCCTTTTTCCCTTTTTCATTGTGTCCCACATGCTTTATTCTTGTGCATTTTATGCTGTGTGTTTTTTCTCATGTTTTTTTACCTCACAATATACTTACCTTCCCCGCTCCTGCTCCTCTTGCATCCTCTACGTTATGGTGTCGGGGGGGGGGGCGGCGCCCTCGTTCGTGAGGGCGGGCGGTTGCTGGCCCCCCCCCCGGGTGCTTTCCGCGGAGTCTTGGCACACTGCGGGCCGCGTCATCGCGGTGCGGCCCGCCCCTTGAGGTGCTGCTTGGGCAGGCCGGCGCCACTTTCTTTACAGAGTTTTCTGAGGTAAAGTTCCCGATTTTACCTCACGCCTTCGCTCCTTGGTCTGCTGACAGGCTGCACAGGCTCTTTCCAGGCTCTTCAACTGGCTCCCTTTTGGGTCATGAGTCCGGTCTTTTCTTGGTACCTCTTTATTTTTGTGTTTTATATTGGCTGTGCATGCGCTGTGGGAAGTTTCTGTTCCCTTTTGTGTCTTTCAGAGTCCCATATTGAGATTCTTGTGGTTCCTCCCGGTCCATACACCCCCCCTCCACCCTTTCCTGCCCTGTGGGTTAGGGTGCTGAGAGTCAAATTGGGTTTTTTTCTGTACGGTTCTGGGCCGTCTTATTGCATTGAGACCCGTCTTTCTTATTATCACCATAATGGAGGCTTCTGGGAGTAGCGGGCTTGGGAACCCCCCAGGACTGTGTGGTACGTGCCCGCTGAGTGGTCGCAACGTGGTTTGTGTGCCCTGCACCCAGAGTGCTATTGCGGATCAGAATGGGGCGATTGTTGCTGTCCCCAGTCCCATAGCTCCTCCGGCCTCTCCGACTCCCCCGCGCCTGCTTCTGGCCCCTAGTGAGGGGGAGGCCAGCAGGGACTCGCGTGGTAATTTTGAGCTCAGACTGGCTAGCATTGAGCGTCAGTTGTCGTGTTCGGCCACTGGCAAGGCCAAGATTAAGAAGCGGCATTTGGAGCCGGCTCGCGCCATTTTTGACTGAGGATTGAGGCCTTCAGTGGAGAGTGAGTTGCTCTAGGGGTCCGACTCCTCCGGGGGTAGTCGGCGGGGGGGGGGGGGGGACCTTGACAGTTGCCATGGGTCTTCATCTGACGAGGACGAGTGGACCCAGGATGATACTGAGCAGCTGTTGTCGGCGGTACTTGATACTCTGCACATTGTTCCTCCTAAGGCGGCCAAGAAGAAACGAGGGGACCTTTTTCGGCTGGAGAGACTGCGCCTTGTCTTTCCTGAACAAGGCCACTTCTCTAAGATGGTTTTTATGGAATGGGAGAAGCCTAATAGGTTGCCGTCGGTGCCTAGGGGTCTGGACAGACGGTATCCCTTTTCGGAGGCTTTGGTTCGCCTATGGTCCCATCCCCCGGAAGTGGATGCTCCTGTTTTGGGGCTCTCCAATATCTCCGTTATGCCGTCTCCTGAGATTTCCTCCTTGCGTGATCATGTTGACAGGCGCATGGATCAGCTAGCCTGTCACGCCTTCACTTCTGTGGGAACTGGTCTGCGCCCTGTCTGTGCTGTGCCCATCGTTTCCATGGCCATTAACCCTTTAAATGCCAAGCACGTAGTTTCTACGTGGTTGCTTCTCCTACCGTTAAGTGCCAAGCACGTAGAAACTACGTGCCTGGCATTTCCCCCAAACAGTTAAAAAATAGAAAAAAAAAATCACTTACCTCCGGTATCCTTGTGAAGCCTGGGGTCCCCTCTTCCTTGGGGGGGCATCCGATCGCCCCCCCGTCGTCCTCCGTCTTCAGGGGGGGGCCCGAAACCAGCCGCCCCCCCCCCCCCCCCGTTTCCAGCGCTGATCGCCGCTGTAAAAAAAAAAAATAAATAAAACTGTCATTTACTCACCTCCGCGCCCGAGCCTTCTGTCCGGGTCTCCTCTTCACCAGGGGGGGGTCCGATCCCCCCCCTGGGCTGCGCAGTCTTCAGGTGAGGACCCTCTTCCGGGTCCTCACCTCTTGTAATGGCGGCGATGGCCGCCGCCGCTTGGCCCCGCCCATTGTGGGAGGAGCGGGATGACGTCATCCCGCTCCTCCTATACCCCCTCCGATCTGTCAGATGCCGGTGGTGATCGGAGCAGAGCGGGTGTCAGGTGAGGAGGCTCCGATCGGAGCCCCCTCGCCTGTCACCCGCCCTGCGCCGATCACCACCGGCATCTGTCAGTGAAGTGATCGGCGCGGGACAGCGGCGAGGGACGTCGGATCGGAGGTGAGTATGGTGTAAAAAAAGAAAAATAAACATTTTTTTTTCTCTGTGTGTGTGTCATTTTTTTTACTATTAACCCCTTGTGAACTGGTAAGGGGTCCATGACCCCTATACCAGTTCACAAGGCTGGGGAGATGGCAAGCCACCTGCGCTAGCGGGTGGCTTGCCATTAACCCCTGGCACCCCCATTACCTGCCTCCCCAAAGGCCAGGGGGGGGGCAGAAGAGCCCGGGCCCACATGGGCTATGTGGGCTCGTAGGCTGCAGGGTGGGGGGGCCACATAAGCTGGCCCCCCCACTCTGTGCCTACAAGCCCCCATAGCTGGTCCCGGGCTGGTTACTGTGGGTAAGGGGGACCCCACGTCAATTTTTTTTTTGATTTTTAAGGGTTTTTAACCCTTAAAAATCAAAAAAAAAATGGGGTCCCCCCCCCTGGGAGGGGGGACCCTATGTCATTTTTTTTTTTGATTAACCCTTTGTGTTCTGTCATCCAGCAGCTATAAAAGGCTTCTAGCAAGTGAGCAGAAGCCAGTGATCGCCGAGGGACAGAGTGCTCCAGGATGGATGGGAGGTGAGTACAGTGTAAAAAAAAAAAATAAAAATTAATAAAATATTTTTTTCTCAGTGTGTGTCTGTGTCATTATTTCCTTTTAACCCCTTGTGAACTGGTAAGGGGTCCATGACCCCTATACCAGTTCACAAGGCTGGGGGGATGGCAAGCCACCTGCGCTAGCGGGTGGCTTGCCATTAACCCCTGGCACCCCCATTACCTGCCTCCCCAAAGGCCAGGGGGGGGCAGAAGAGCCCGGGCCCACATGGGCTATGTGGGCTCGTAGGCTGCAGGGTGGGGGGGCCACAAAAGCTGGCCCCCCCACTCTGTGCCTACAAGCCCCCATAGCTGGTCCCGGGCTGGTTACTTCGGGTAAGGGGGACCCCACGTCAATTTTTTTTTTGATTTTTAAGGGTTTTTAACCCTTAAAAATCAAAAAAAAAATGGGGTCTCCCTCCCCTGGGAGGGGGGACCCTATGTCATTTTTTTTCCCGATTTAACCCTTTGTAGTGTGGATGGTTTTTGTATTTTTTTTGTGAATGTTATAAAATACTTGTTTCAGTTAGGGGGGTCTCCTGGGCAGGAACGGGGGGCTACCGATAAATATGTGGTACCGTTCTAATCGGTAGAAATGGGGCTTTCACATGCAATATGATTTTCCTTAATAAAATACATTTTTTATTTAAAATAAAGGAGTCAATTTTCTAAAAAAATTTTTTTATTTATTTTTTTTTTTTTTCACTTAATAATATTTAAAAAAAAAAAAAAAAAATTACAAACAAGACATTTCATGTTAAAGTCTAAACTCTGCTGCAAAAAATATATATATAATTTTTCTGAAAGTTACAGCAAAAATGGCGCAAAACATGTCGCAAAACATGACGCAAAATGGGGAAAATGGCCTGTCAACAGAGGGTGACAAAATCTCAAGTAGGCTGGCAATTAAAAGGGTTAATAGTACCTATGCATGTTGGGTATTGTTCTGTTCGGGGGACCTTGCGCTTTCAGACTTAGCTTGTTTTTTCTGGTTTGCATATTTATATTTTAGGAAAAGGTGTTTTTTATTCAGCTTTTTTATAAATTTTTTAGGGAAACCCTGCGCAACCAAAGAATTCTTTGAGGAATTAATTCCAGAAAGATGAGCCCACTACAACAAGCTGGGTACCCTTAAAAAGCTTAACGTGTGTACTTTCAGGGAATATATGGTTTATGGGGGATATTCCAAATGTAAAGGGTTGTTTTGGTTGAAAAATCGCAAGGTGCGCACTTTGTCTGCAGAGCTGAAATTTTCAAGTAAAATTACCGTTACGCACATGCTTTACTTTGGGGTGTTTGGCAACTCTTCCCTTGACAGAACCTATGCATGTTGGGTGTTGTTCTGTTCGGGGGATGTTGCGTTTTCAGATTAAACTTGTTTTTTCTTGTTTGTATATAGTTTTTTTAGGAAAATGTGGCTTTGATTCTGCTTTTTTATCCTTTTTTTAGGGAAACTCTTTGCAACCAAAGAATCCATTGAGGGATTACTTCCAGAAAACTATGGCCACATCAACAAGCCTGGTACGCCTAGAAAGCTTGAGGTGTGTACTTCCAGAGAATATATAGTTTGTTGGGGGTATTTCAAATGTAAAGGGTTGTTTTTCTGGAAAAACCGCAAGGTGCGCATATTGCATAGCATAGTTGTATTTTATCTGAAAATCTCCTAAAGCGCTGTTTCAGTTTGGGGGAGTCTCCCGGGCAGGAAAGGGTGTCTACCAATACATATGTGGTACCGCTGTAACCGGGAGAAATTGGGATTTCACACGCAATAAGATTTTATTGACAAACTTACATTTTTTATTCCAAAAAAAACTACAATATGTAAAAAATTTTTTTTTTTTTTTTTTTTTGCACATATTTCACCCAAAAATATTAAGAATACACCTAACAAATGACAAACAAGACATTTCATGTTAAAGCCCAGACTCTGCTGAAAAAAACAATATATCATTTTCCTGGGAAATCCCTGGAAATCCCTTCAAAAATCACATTTGAACATGGGGAGCGCAAAATAGTGCAAAATGGTCTGGCAACAGAGTGTGACAAAAACTCCAGGTAGGCTGGCACTTAAAGGGTTAAGAAAAAGGTAAGGCGAGCGGAGGAGTATAGTGAGCTTTTGACTTGTATAGACTTGTTTGCCTTTGTTATATCTGCCATGGATGACGCTGTCCATTTGGGGGTAGGGCTTTGGCTGCGCTGCGTCGCTTTATCTGGTTACGACAGTGGGCAGCGGATGCTGCCGCCAAAAAAGCTCTCACAGGTATTCCCTTCCTGGGACTTCGACTGTTCGGGGAACGGTTGGACCTCCTGGCTAAGGACGGGAGACTTCCTCAGCGTCGGAAGCTGGTACGGCCTTTTCGGGGCTCTTCTTCCTTTCGTCCCTCTCGGGGAGGACGAGGATCTTCCTTTTCTGGTGGCCGCAGAGACTCATGGGGGGGAGGTAGAGCCCGAGGTCGTCCCGGCCTTGCCTGAGCCCCCATCCAAGGCCCCTCAGGCATGAGGGGAAGCCCTCACCCAGTCGGGTGGGGGGACGGCTTCGGCTCTTTGCTCACGTCTGAAGGCAACACGTCTCGGACCGGTAGATTCAGGAGGTGGTGTCCTCTGGATACAAGATAGAGCTGGCAGCTTGGCCGCCCCCAAGAATCATTCGGGGGATCAACATTACCAGTTTGTGGCCTTGCTGTTCAGCATCACCTCGGCTCCCCGGGTGTTAACCAAGGTGCTGGCGGGTGTCATGGCCCTTCTGAGGAGCCAGGGCATTCGCATTCTTCCTTACTGGGATGACCTTTTGATTGCAGCTCCATCTTTGCATCAGGCAGAGAGGGATAATCTGATGGTAGTGTCCACCCTCGAGTCCTTCGGTTGGGTGATCAATTATCCCAAGTTTTCTCTCTCTCCTTCATCGGTAAGATCCTTCCTGGGAATGACGCTGGATACTTCTCAGGTCAAGGTGTTTCTTCCTCAGCAGAAGGTGGAGGGCCTTCAGATGCAGGCGTGGACCTTGTTGGCTTGCCCTCATCCCTCCATCCGTCTGGGGATGCAGTTGGTGGGTCTCATGGTATCTTGCTTCGAGGCTGTGCCTTTCGCTTAGTTCCACATGAGACCTCTTCAGTTGAATCTCTTGAGCGTCTGGGATCGGAGTCAGGAGTCCTTGGAGCAGGAATTTGCTCTATCCCCTCTGGCCACCTTCGGGGTCGTGCAGTCCAGGTCCGCTCGGACAATCAGACGGCGGTCGCCTACATCAATCATCAGGGATGGACTCGGAGCAAACGAGCCCTCAAGGAAGTGTCCCTGATATTGTCTTGGGCGGAGGAGACGGTTCCCTCCGTCTCTGCGATTTACATACCCGGGGTGGAGAACCAGGAGGCAGATGCCCTGAGCAGAGGGACGTTTCGCCTAGGGGAATGATCTCTCGACAACAAGATCTTTCATGCCCTGTGTCGCCGCTGGGGTCAGCCGGACGTGGACCTGATTGCGTCCCGTCACAAGCTTCCGAGATTCGTATCCCTGTCAAGAGATCCTCTGGCCTTCGCCACGGACGCGCTGGCATTTCCTTTGAAGGAGTTTCGACTCCTTTATGTCTTTCCTCCGTTCACTCTGTTGGGTCGTGTGCTGCACAAGATAGCCCAGGAGGGGGTACTGACCATCCTAGTGGCCCCCCGCTGGCCGAGGAGGGTATGGTTTGCAGACGTCGTCCAGATGGCGGTGGATCAGTACGTCCTGCCAGACGTTCCAGAGCTGCTCACTCGGACAGCTGCGCCACTCCAATTTACAAACGCTGGCTTGGCTGCTGAAACCTCCATCCTGATGGATAAGGGTATGCCGGCTTCGATCGTCAGTACTATGGTTCAGGCTCGGAAAAAATCCTCTTCTAGAATTTATTACAGGGTCTGGCATGCTTACATTGCCTGGTGTGAGTCTAAGGACTTCCCTTGCCGCACCTTCTCCCTTTCCAGGATTCTGGAGTTTTTTCAACAAGGTCTACAACTGAGTACCCTCAAGGGACAAGTTTCTGCTTTGGCAATTTTATCCCAAAGATCTTTCACTAATCATAGGCTTGTCACTACCTTTTTCCAGGTAGTCACTCAAGTATGTCCACCGCGTAAGCCTCTGCTACCGGTGTGGGATTCGAACTTGGTGCTTTCTGCTCTTCAGGGTCCCCCCTTCGAGCCCCTGTGCGATGCTGCTCTTTCTATTCTGACTATTAAGGTGGCTTTTTTTGTTGCTATCCATGGCGCTTTCCATGAAACCTCCTTATTTTGAGCGGCATCAGGATAAGGTGGTGTTCCATCTTAAAGTGGACCAACACCCAGGGGTGATCGGCCCGGGAATCTATAAGATTCCCGGGCCGATCACCTCCCTCACCGTGGGGCATCCGAGATCGGGATGTCCCGCGGGGTGAACCCCCCCCGAAAAGTCCCCAAAAAACCTTACCTTATCGGCGACGGATCATCCGCCGGCCGTTTGTGTATGGCGGGCGCGCGCCCTGTAAGAGGGACGTGCGGGAGGCGGCGGCGGCTTGTCCGTCGCCGAAAAGGTACGTTTTTTGCGGGGGTTTCACACAGCGGGGCATCCTGATCTCGGATGCCCCGCTGAAGTGGACCAACACCCAGGATAGGTTGTTTCTGCCTTTCATTTCAATGAGGACATTGTCTTACCTTCCTATTGTCCTGCCCCTTCTAATTCCAAGGAACGGAACCTTCATTCTCTGGATGTGGTCAGGGCACTCAAGTATTATTTGGTCGCCACTGAGTCATTTCGGAAGTCTGATTCTCTTTTTTGTCCTTCCTTCTGGACCTAGGAAGGGCTTGCCTCCAGCCAAATCCACTATCAGTAAGTGTATTAGACAGACGGTGGTGCAAGCATACTCTGCTAAGGGGAAGGAACCCTCTTTCCGTGTTACAGCTCACTCCACTAGGGCTATTGGTGCCTCTTGGGCCTTCCAGCACCAGGCTTCAGTTGAACAGGTTTGTAAGGCCGCTACTTGGTCTTCGGTTCATACTTTTTCCAAGTTGATGTTAAGGCCTCAGCTGACGCTGTTTTTTGCCGCAAGGTGCTTCAGGCGGTAGTGGCTGGCTTGAACTGCCTGCCATTGCTCTCTGGGGATCCCACCCTTCTATTCTTAGTATACAGTACGTCCTGCTCCAGGTATAATACTTACACTTGGGTTATCCTCCGCCAGATGGCGCTGCACTGCAGAGACATGGAAAACAGACTCCTCCCGGCCCTTCAAATACCCAGGGACCTCCCACAAATCCCCAGATTTCTCTGCAGTGCTGACTGCAAAGACATGAAGTATCACTCTCTCGCAGGTGAGCCGGGCTATCAAAGCCTGCGGCCCTGTTGGACTATTCCCACCCGTCCTCCCTGTGATGTGTCAGAGCTGCGCTGTTTGCATTTTACTGTGTATTTGTCGTGCGCACCTCTTCCTTTACTGGATGTGCTACCGGGCTGCGGCGTCTTCATTGGCAAATCCTGTTCTAAGTGTGTAATACACTTCGCTCCTCATGACAAGTTGAAACTATCTCAGAGCTTCGCGCTCTTCGGGGGGGGGGCGCGCTCCGCGTCACAGCCCTCTCTGGCCCGCCCTTCGAGGTTCGCTTGGCGCCATTTTGATGCTGGTCGCACGCACGCGTGGTAGCGGTCCTCCTCCTCCCTTGGTCTGTAAGTGCCCTCGCGGGCGATTTTCATGATCCTTGATTACTGCACTTGGTTCTGACACCCCTTTATTCCCATTATGTCTTTCAGACTGGTGAACACCATTGGCTTCTCCCGGCCCGGTGTAAAATTATAGCGGGCCTTGTAATATTCTCCCACTTCCCTAGCGGGTGCCTACTGGCACATTGTGCCTTGAATAATCATCATATGGAGGCATCTCAGAGTTATGTGACCGGGCTCCCTCTGGGACAAGACCGGCAGTGTATAGCGTGTGGACAACCCCATGCTGATGCTGACAGGGTTCTTTGAGAACCGAGGAGTTCACTACTCCGTGTGACTCTACCCCTTCTGATGAAGGGGAGTTGTTCTGTGACTCAGGCTTATCTGATGAGAGGCCGAGGAGTCGTGACGACTCTGGCCCTGAATACTGGGGCCAGTGTGACACTGACGACTTGTTGATTAAGGTCTTTAAGGCACTGTCTATCTCTTTCCCCAGTCAGGTCCCCAAGCCTAGAGGGGAGCGTTTCCATACTGCGATTGCACGTTTGGAATTTCTAGAACAGGCTCATTTCCATGCCCTTGTGCTCAAGGAATGGGAATGCCCCAGTAAACTTCCAGGGGTTCCAGGGGACTGGGATAGGAAATACCCTTTTCCCCCTGAGGTGGTTAATTGTTGGTCATCACCCCCCGTGGTGGATGCGCCGATCATAGGGGTCCCTAATCCCCCCTTTATCACAACCCCTGCTTATAGTACCCTTCGGGATGCTGAGGACCGGCGCATTGAGCTGCTGGCCTCCCATGCCTTTTCTTGTGCTGGGACGGCGCTGCGCCCGGTCTGTGCCGCAGCTATTACTGCAGTGCCGCTAGAACCCTCATCAGAAAGCTGCTTGATCATCACCCCGAGGATCTCCCCTGGGAAGTGTTTAATGCACTCGCCAATTGTGATGTATTTGTAAAATTTATTCCATTAGCGCTGGATGACGCTATTAGAATGTGTGCAAGAACTTCTGCCCTTGCGGTGGCTATACGCCGCTTGGTCTGGCTGCGACAGTGGGGTGCTGATGATGCTACTAAAAAGACTCTTACTGGGCTTCCCTTTAGAGGGCAACACCTATTTGGGGCCCATCTAGACCTGTTCGGTAAAAAGGGCAAATCACCCCTTCGCAGACGGCCGTCTCGGCCCCCTCAGGGGCAGGGGCACCCCTTCTCTCGGTTGGCCCATTCTGGATTCACAGCAATTCTCTAATTACAGCCAGTTTTCCTGCATGGGCCGTCAGCACCTTGCGCCCAGTGGGCTTCTTGCCGTCTGGGGAACTCTAAAATGCTTATGTTTACATCCCTGTGCCCTCAGGTCTCTGAGGCCCTTCAGGTTCGTGTTGGAAGTCCAACACTGTTAATTGTGGCCTTGTTATCTGGCCTCTCTAACTCCCAGAGTGTTCACTCAGGTGCTGACGATGGTGATGTCTCTGATGAGACCAAGGGGCGTCCGCGCGATGACTACCTGGTCGCCCTTTCTCACTTCCCTGTCTCTGCGTCAGGCTAAGTTGGATACCCGGCTGGTGGGTCCATTGGGAGTCCTCACTGTCCCCTTAAGTGGTAACTCCATTAATAGGAATGATTCTGGATTAGGTTCAAACCAGATTCTCCCCTTCTCAGCAATTAGGTGGGCAATCTGGTCACATGGGCTCAGTCCCTCATTGCTGTCCCGGTCTCTTAACACCAGGCAGGGATGCAACTGGTGGGCCCGTTGGTAACTTGCTCGGAAGAGGTCCCTTATGCTCAGTTCCCCTTGAGCCCTTCTGCCACTTCTATTGGTAACACAGGACAGGGATCCAGCACCCCTGGAGCAGGGTCTGTGGGCCTTCCCACCTTTAAGAAGGTTTTCTCTTGGAAGTGGATGAACTCAAGGGACCTGTCTGGGGGCAGTTCCTTCTTGCCCCTTCCTGGAAACGATCACCATGGATGCCAACCTATCAGGTTGAAGGGGGAGGTTTTCTTCTGAAACTCCCTGCATTGCTGGGGGTGGTGGGGCCCTTAGAAGGTCCTTACACCTATTGATTTTCTAAACAGTGAGCGTTTTTCAGTTGGCTCGATCTCGCTTGACCACTTCCCTTCTGGGCTTGCCAGTTTGGGGGTGCTCGGTCTGTCTGACGACAGATGTCCTACATTAATCATTGGAAGGGGCCTGGAGCTGGCGGACCCTCCAGGAAGTGTCTGTTCCTTTTCTGGGTGGAGACAATGCCCCCTGCATGTTAGTGATATTAGCTCCGGCGGAGCCCCTCTGCGACAGGATGTGCTAATCCCTGTGTCGCTATGGAGTCCAACCAGTCGTGGATCTGTTGGGTTCCGTCACCTTCACAGGCTATCGGCCTTTGTTTCCCTGTCCCAGGATCCTATGTCAGTGGTCCGGATGCCTTTAGTACCGTCTTGACAGGACGTTCGGTTATGTATGTCCTTCTCCATTCCCTCTGCTAGGCAGGGCTCTGCGTAAGATTGCCCTGGTAAGGGGACCAGTGATTCTGGTGGCCGCCAGGTGCCCTAGTAGAGTGTGGTTTACAGACATGGTACTGAGGTCAGTAGTTTTCTGTACCTTGCCAGGAGTGCCAGCTTGATCACTCAGGGCCCCCTTTACGTCACTCCAATCTACAGTCCCTGGCCTATTCGGCCTGACTGCTGAAACATACATCTTGATGGAGACAGGCTTATCTGTCTTGGTGTTTTGTGACTATGGGAAGGCTAGGAGTAAGCTTCTTCTTCGTCATCTTCTATCTGTTGTAGGGTATGGCATACCCACATTGATTGGGGTGAGTCTAGCTCTCTTACCTGTTGGGCGTTCTCGGTTCCCAGGGTTCTAGTGTTGTTTTCAGCTTGAATTGGAGTTGGTTCCCCAACTCAGTACTCTGATAGGTCAGGTTCTGCCCTGTCCACCTTGCCTTAGTAGTCTCTGGTTCAGTCTTCCTTGGTTAAGACTTCCTGCAGGGGGTGCTCATGTGCGTCCTCCATGTAATCCTATGGTCCCTGTTGGGACTGAAATGGAATTTCATTCTGTCTGCTTGCAGGATTTTGTCCCTTGGTCCTATTCAGGATGCTGTCTGGCTGTCCTTACCCTCAAGGTTGTCCTTCTGGTGACTGTTACCTTGGTCAGGCGTGTGTTAGCGTGTGTTAGCGGGCGGCTCTGTCTACACCAGGATAAGGTGGAGTTCCGCCTGAAGCCGGACTCTCTGCATCTGGAGGTGTCTTATGTTCATTGATTCGAGATATTGTTATCCACGTCTGTGCCTTTTTCCTAGCAACGCTGAGGAAAGGGTTCTGCATTCCTTATACAGGAGTTGGAAGTTTTTCGTTGGGAGTCACTGTGTCCTTTAGGGGAACTGAGGTTCCTTGGGGCTTGTGGTCATTACATCCTGAATGTGCCCGATCTCGTCTGCTCTCGGGAGTTGGGCGGCTTTGGTCCTGGTTATTACCTTAATGGATGTTACTCCTGGTACTTTGTCCCAAGTGTAAGTATTATGTCTGGAGCAGGACGTACTGTATACTAAGAATAATACAATTCTGTGAAATACTCGCCTGTAGAATTGATATTATTTGTATACAGTACGTCCTGTTCCACCCCACCCTGGTTTTTGCATTATTCTGGATCCCCTGTATGGTGATTGTTATCATTGTTATTACCAATTGTTCTGGGTGGTTTAATTCTCCCGGCTTCTTGTTCACTGCTTTTCAATGCTGGGGATTTGTGGGAGGTCCCTGGGTATTTGAAGGGCCGGGAGGAGCCTGTTTTTCCATGTCTCTGCAGTGCAGAGGATAACCCAAGTGTAAGTATTATATCTGGCGCAGGACGTACTGTATACAAATAATAACAATTCTACAGGTGAGTATTTCACAGAATTGTATTTTTTTGGACACTGCTGTTGGATGTCCCACGTGTAAAGAATTGAAATGAAACAAGCCATGCTGTACACCTGTAAAAATACAATTGTGATTACTCAACTGTAGAATTGTTTTTACTGTGTACAGCACGGCTTGCTTCATCCAACCCTTATCGTTGTTCTCTTTTGCCTTGTTATGGTGATTTTTGTTGAGAGAGTTTCCTTTTAGTGGGCTGTGTTTTACTAACATGGTCCTTGCCTCCCGTCTTCCTGCAGTCGATTGCGCCACCTGTGGCGGATTACCCACATCTAAAAAATTGAAATGAAGCAAGCCGTGCTGTACACCGTAAAAACAATTCTACAGGTGAGTGATCACATAATTGTATTGTTGTCAGGCTGACACAAATTACTACAATGCTGCCAATGTTGCATAGCTAGTACAGTTAGACAGAAGGATTTTTTTTTTATCAACTTCAACCAAGAGATGGGGTAGATGAAAATATACCTACATATACCTGCAACAGGCAAACATATTTTTAAAGCTCCTCATCAGTTTTGGGGCTCTTTTGCACCCTTTCCAAAACCAGGGGATCCATACTATGAACTGGTGTCCAGAATTGAACTTAACATAATTGAGGTACCGGTGCCTTATTAAAAAAGCAATCTCACATCCCTATCCTGTGATTCCATGCCTCAGTTGTGTGCTACGTAACACTGGTACAGCTACATGAGTGGCTTCAAATCCTTAGAAACCCATATTCTGACTTGGCCATGTTGGCAGTTTTGTGGGGCAGTTACATTTGGAAATCCCTCATGTTTTGTTTACATTTGTCTACCACTGCTTGAAGGGCTAAAGTGATATTTGTTTTTAGATCAGCAAAAACTGGATTTCTCTATAGCTGCCTGCATGCAGTATTCTGTGGGAGACAAATGCAAAGTGAGTTTTTTTTGCATCTTTACTATCTGTTTGTGTGTGCAAGCTTGTTTTTTGTTGCATGAGTCTTTTGCAGTGCACCTTAAACTGGACCAAAACCCATCTGGATCGGCCCGGGAATTTATAAGATTCCCGGGCCGATCCATTCCCTCCCCGCGGGACATCCAAAATCCGGATGCTCCGCTGTGTGAAACCCCCCAGGTCGCCCACAACTTACCTTAATCCCGGTCCAATGGCGCATGCGTGGGCCGCATCCCCGCTATCCCTCTAGCAGGGCGGCCAGCCCACTCCGGCCATTTGCTCCCTGTCGCTCAGACGTGCATAGCTCAGCGGCTCTGAGTGCGCTGACTGGATGAGTGGCCGTGCATGTGCGGTAGGACCAGGATGAGGTGAGTTAATGCGCAATCTCTAGGGGGTTTCACACAGCGGGGCATCTCCGATCGGGGTGCCCCAGGGGAGTGGACCAAGACCCAGGATAGTCAAAATTATGGGTTTTGGTCCACTTTAAATGTCTGTGAGAATGTGCTATTTGGTTACTTAGTAACACATACAAGAAAACAAAGTTGTCATTTACTTTTTCAAAACACCTTTGTCTGTAGCTAATAACCCTGTGATCTGATACCCCAGGGTGTTAGGAAGCCCCCCCCCCCCTCCCAAGGCATACCTGGCAGTTCAATTCAGGTCAGTTAAACTTTCATTGACAATTAGTTAATTTATAAGCCAGCTAAAACTTCTTAAATTAGGGAAAATGGGATAACACTTCTTACCCAGAATAAATAGCTGCTGATTAGAGACAGGTGCACATCTGGGTTTCTGAAACACACCCCAGTGTCTTTTTAATGTTCAATGACAACTGGGAGGCTATTACTTTTCCTGGAATGAGCACAGTGGAACAAATGGACTACTAATCGTGAATTGTGGGTCAGACTTTTCCAGACCAAGATGAAGTATCATACTGGATCTGGTATTTCCTGTACCCATTATCACAGGAATTCTTTTAGAAGTTAGAGGTTACCTAGGTGGACCCCACTATATAGCTGCCATATCAAATAATATCTCATTGTCATCTTTTTAACAGGTGAAATCATCAAGGTTTGGTCAGGGGTGACATTTAGTAGGGCATGCATGAAATGGGCCAAGTTTATGACTTTATCTCCTTTCTTCTATATTTATTTATCTATAATAAGGACAAGAGAGCCCACACATAGGTCATAGGTATTAGAGAAAAGTAAACTGCCTAAGCTACATAATATGCTTGTCTGATAAATGTGTTTCAAGGGCATTTTGGATGTTTGGAAGGTTGGGGTGGAGCTAATATGGGGGAATGCGTTTTAGAGGAGTTGAGCAACTTTAAATTTCTGAAGACATGGGAGAGTGATCCGGTTCGACAGTAGGAGGTCCTGGGCAGAACGGAGGCTGCTTCTAGGTTGCTATTGATGGATAAGTGCTGAAATGTAGAAAAGGGGGTTGGTTGGAGAGACTTTTATAGGTTAAGGCTAGTCTTGGTAAAACCGTGCCAATGTATTAACCAACTCATTGGCTTTCTAGTGCTGTGACATCTACTTGACTCTTAAACACTTTCACTACTTTATTGTAAAGTATAAAGTACTTTTAATTTTTGAATAACTAGTCCTCCCCTTATTTTGTAGGTCTGCCTAGACTCTAGTGGGACCTTTTATAATGCCCACATCCAGGAATTAGTTGCTGAGAATGGACCAGCTGTTGTCTTTGTGGAGGAGCTTGGTGAAAGGTGTGTTTACTTTAATACTATTCTTAGTATACAGTACGTCCTGCTCCAAATCTTCTAATACTTAGTCGGGATATACTCTGCCAGATGGCGCTGGGCTGCAGAGACATCGAAAATAGGCTCCTCCCGGCCCCTCAAATACCCAGGGACCTCCCACAAATCCCCAGAATTTCTCTGCAGTCTGGCTGCGAAGGACGAGAAATTGGCTCTCTACTCGCAGGTGAGCGGGGTTATTAACCTGCGGCCCTGTAGGACTATTCCCACCCGTTCCACTAGTAATATGCCTCCCAGCCTTGGCTGCGCTGGTCGGGTGAAGGTAGGCAGCACCAAAGGGTAGGCGGTTCAGGCTTATGGTGAGCCTCTATGGTATGCCCCTCCCGCACTATTGCACCTTGCCCCTGCCTATCTGTGGCCCTATATTCTCAGTGTGTCACACACCCCGCTTCCCCTTTAATTCTGACGATGGGGTTATCCTCCAGCAGGAGGCGACGTTGCAGAGAGAAGTCTTGAAAACGAGCCCCTTCCGGCCTACATATACCTGGGACCTCCCACAGTGTTATTCTCAGTGTGCCACACATCCCGCTTCCCCTTTAAAAATACAGACGTATGGGTTACACACCTGCAGGGTGATGATGTGCAGAGAGACGTCTTGAAACGAGCCCCCTTCCAGCCTATATATACCTGGGACCTCCCATTAACAAACCAGTTTTTCCTCTCTGCATGAGGCGACAAGACAGAAGAGATGTCTCCTGCTTTCAGGTAGCCAGGGTTTACCCCGGCACCCCCTTTTAGTCTATTTCTGCCCAGTTTTAAATTGTGTTTGCCTTTAAAAGGTTAATGGAAGCCTCCCAGCCCAGGCTGTTTACTGGGCAACGGCAGATGGCACTATAGGTGCCAAGGAGCTTATCTCCTCCGTGACACTCCGCTTGAGGGGCGATCGGCTATCTGGCTGGTGATCCGGATTAGGGATGCCCCCGTCCCGAGGTCCAGTTTTAGGGCACCCTTTTCCCGCTTGATCCCTATTCCCTTCGCGGGGGGGTGGGGGGGGGGGGGGGTGTGAGTGTATGTATGTATTTGTGTTTTACACTGTTTTTTTTTTTTTCACTCTATGCAGCACATGTGTGCTATTCAGTTTGAATTTCCCTCCATTATTCAGCATCATTTTGGGTAAGGGGGGCGTGGCAAGACGCCGGGAGGAAGTTCTCCTGGCCAGTTCCGGGTCACGGCTCACATGTGGAGAGGGAGGAAGATCCCTCACTGCCGCGTTTAAGCCTGCACAGCGGCAGGCTTGTCAGCATTGTGGAGCGTGGCTTTGGATTGATGCGGCCGTCTCTGCGCTGGTCCCTCTTAGCCCCTTGCCCTGCTGAAACAAGGTAGGTCGGCCCCACCATTTTACTGTGTGGGGCCGTTTTTTAGTACATGTGATTTTTTTCTTGTGTATATGTGGGGATTGATGTCTGTTGTTTCCCCACAGATCCTGGGATCCCTGTTTCAGCGGCTCTCCCAGTCTATATATACTGGACTAGTAAAAAAATAAATAAATAAAAAATCCTTCCATTCCGGGACGTTTATTAAGGGGGCATCCCGCGTTGCTTATATGCTTAAAAATCCCAGGGTAATTGCGAATACCATAAATTCACCGTAATGGAGGCTTCCGATGTTACCGGGGGCTCTTTCGGGCCTAGACTGTGTGCGGGATGTGGGGCCCTGCTCCCAGGCGATGACGCATTAATTTGCGTTCCATGCGCAAAGCAGACTATTGCGCGTCAGTCCGGTATTCCGGCTTCTGGCTCTTCGCAGCTTCCGTCATCCCCTACCCCCCCCTCTCTTATCCCGGACCCCGGTTGACACTGTCAAAAGTGGGGATTCGCAATCCGAGATGGCTGTGCGAGTGGCCAATCTCGAGAAAATTATTTCCGCCACTATGGCTCACAAAGCTACGGCGAAGAGGAAGCACCTTTCCTTAGCAGCGCCTGGCCCTGAGGATGAAGTGTGTGATTCCTTAGAATGGTCCGAATATCCCCCTGATGAGGAAGGGGAGCTCCTTGAGGAGCCGGACGAGCCTGCAGATCAGCTTTTGGCTGACGTTCAGGCTGCAGGGGTGTCTGTGGACACTCCTTCCATTTTGGCCCAAATGTTTAAAATTTTGGCTTTAGATCCGCCTGTTGTGGATCCTCCGCCGAAGGGTGAGTTATTTACAGAACCAAAGCCGCGCCTAGTATTTCCCAAACAGCACTTTGTCAAAGTTGTTCTTAAAGAATGGGAACATCCTGCGCACCTGGCTGGCATTCCTCCTCCTTGGGATAAGCGGTATCCCTTTCCAGAGGATTTAATTAAGCTTTGCTCTATCCCACCTGATGTAGATGCTCCTGTGTTGGGGCTATCTAATTCTGCTGTGTTACACTCCCCTGACATTACTACCATTAAAGATGGTGAGGATCGGCGGATTGATCAATTGGCCCGCCATGGGTTTATCAGTGCTGGTTCAGGTATGCGGCCAGCATGCGCTACGGCGCTTCTTCTTTTGGCGGTTAAGTCTGTTATTAGGGATCTGTGCGCAGGACTTGATCCCGCTTGTGATGAATTTATTTTTCTCAAGCAATGTGAAACCTTTATTTCATTTGCCATAAATGCTCAGGATGATTCACTTGCTATGAGAAGCAGGACAGCGGCACTACTGGTTGCCATCCGCCGCTCAATATGGCTACGCCAGTGGACGGCGGACCTTAACTCTAAGAGGGCGCTTACAGCGCTCCCTTTTGTGGGTTTGCGCCTGTTTGGCGAAAAATTGGACACAGTTACCAAGGGTGGTAAATTGCCGCAACGCAAGAAGCCACGTCGCTCCTTTCGGGGGGCAGCTTCGTTTGGGCCCTCCTTTAGGGGAGCCAGAGCAGGCAGAGGGGCTTCTTATTCCTCTACCAGGGGTACAGGTTGGTCCAGGGGCAGAGGCCGTGGCCGTTCCGGCCAATCCTGGGGCACCAAGCCCAAGCCTGCAGGCAAGCCCGTGCGGGTGGGGGCACGTTTGCGACACTTCTCCCAGGTTTGGGATCAGGCGGTCCCGGACAGATGGGTCCGGGAGGTAGTGTCGTCCGGTCTCAAACTGGAGTTCGAGTCTCGCCCTCCTTCACGATTCTTCCGGTCTCGGGTGCCTACCGATCCTTTGATTGTGCAGGGGCTCCTGGCATCGGTAAAGAACCTTTTGGAAATGGCGGTCATCCGGCCGGTGCCGCATTTAGAGCTGGGTCTCGGTTTTTACTCCAACCTTTTCACAGTCCCCAAAAAGGATGGATCAGTTCGTCCTGTTCTAGATCTGAAGTGTCTCAACAAGTTCATCCGCCCTCGGAAGTTTCGCATGGAAACTCTGCGGTTAGCCATCGGTTCCCTTCGGCAGGGGGATTTCATGACGTCCATAGACATCAAAGATGCTTATCTTCATGTTCCCATCTGCCAAGCTCATCCGTGTTTTCTCAGGTTTGTGATGGGAGATCAGCATTTCCAGTTTGCAGCACTTCCATTCGGCCTTTCCTCGGCTCCAAGAGTGTTCACCAAGGTGCTGGCAGGGGTGATGGCCATTCTCAGATCTCGGGGCATTCAGGTGGTCCTTTACTTGGACGACCTACTCATCATGGCTCCTTCGCTCGTTCAATCGGAGACAGACACCAGGATGGTGGTCTCCATGTTGGAAAGTTTTGGATGGGTGATCAACTATCACAAGTCCTCCCTGGTCCCGGCCAGGGTAGTGTCCTTTTTGGGAATGTCATTGGACTCTTGTCAACACAAGGTATTTCTGCCTCAGACCAAGATGCGTCTGATTCAGGAATTGGCTCAGGTCCTTCTTGCCAACCCTCGGCCATCCATCCGTGAGGGGATGAGGCTAGTGGGGTTGATGGTTGCCTCATTCGAGGCAGTTCCCTTCGCACAATTTCACACAAGGACGCTTCAGCTACATCTGTTGGCATCCTGGGACCGGCATCCGCGGTCGTTGGATCGGTCCTTCCAGATGTCTCCCCGGGTCCGGCAGTCTCTTCAGTGGTGGTTAGTCTCGGACAATCTCTTGAGGGGCAGGTCCTTCCTGACTCCTCTTTGGGAAATTGTCACCACGGACGCCAGTCTTTCAGGATGGGGGGGGATTCTGGAAGGATCGTCAGTTCCAGGGGCAGTGGAGGCCTCGGGAGGCCCAATTGTCCATCAATGTTCTGGAACTGAGAGCCATCCGTCTGGTTCTGGCTCTTTTGACTCAGCATGTTCTGGGCCTTCCTGTTCAGGTTCGTTCAGACAATCAAACAGCTGTTGCTTACATCAATCGTCAGGGAGGGACTCGCAGTCTGGGTGCTCTCAGAGAGGTGTCCCTGATCCTGATTTGGGCAGAGGCCCATGTTCCTTGCATCTCTGCTGTTTACATTCCGGGAGTGGAAAACAGGGAAGCGGATCTTCTGAGCAGAGGCTCGTCCCGTTTAGGGGAGTGGTCCCTTCATCCTCAAGTTTTCCGGTCGTTGTGTCTCCGGTGGGGGACACCAGAAGTGGACCTGTTTGCCTCTCGTCACAATTGCAAGCTCCCGACCTTTGTGTCGCTCTCCCAGGATCCGCTAGCTCTGGCACTAGACGCCATGTCTCTGAACTGGGGAGGTCGGGGGTTCCTGTATCTGTTTCCTCCGATTCCCATGCTGGCAAGGTAATGCGGAAGCTGGCTCTGGAAGAGGTGTCCGCCATTCTCGTGGCTCCAAGGTGGCCAAGGCGAGTGTGGTTCGCAGACATCGTTCGGCTGGCAGTGGATCAGTTCGTTCTGCCTCTCCGGCCCGATCTGCTCACTCAGGGTCAACTACGTTACCCCAATTTACCCATGCTAGGTTTGACGGCTTGGCTGCTGAGACCTTCATCTTGAAGGAGGAAGGTCTTTCTGATTCGGTTATTAAGACTCTGATCTGTGCCCGGAAGAAATCTTCCTCTACCACCTACTATAGGACTTGGAGAGCCTATATTGCTTGGTGCGAGGCCAGATCTTTACCTTGTAGAGTCTTTTCGGTTTCTAGAATTCTGGATTTTCCGCAATCAGGGCTGGATTCTGGACTCCAGCTAAGTACTTTGAAAGGGCAGGTTTCTGCCTTATCTATTTTCTTTCAGAAGCATTTTGCGCTTCACCCTTTAGTTAAGACTTTTTTCCAGGGGGTTACGCATGTGCGGCCCCCCAGGAAACCATTACTCCCAGTTTGGGATTTGAATTTAGTTCTTGGTCTGCTCTTCAGGCTTGGTCTGCTCTCCAGGCTCCTCCTTTTGAGCCTTTGCAGGATGTTGCTCTTTCTACCTTGACTCAGAAGTTTGTCTTCTTGGTAGCTATCACTTCTGTTCGGCGTGTCTCGGAGTTGGCGGCCTTGTCAATTCAGGCGCCATACTTTGAGAAGCATCAGGACAAAGTGGTTTTTAGGTATAAACCAGACTTCCTTCCAAAGGTAGTATCTGCTTTTCATTTGAATCAGGATATTGTTCTTACCTCCTTGTGTCCTAATCCTAAGAATGACAAAGAGAGGGCCTTGCATTGTTTGGATGTAGTTCGCTGTGTTAAGCACTACTTGATTACTACTTCTTTTCGTAAAACTGATGCCTTTTTTGTTGTGTCATGTGGGCCAAGAAAGGGTTTGGCCCCAGCTAAATCTTCCATTAGCAAATGGATACGTCAGGCCATTATTGCGGCCTATTCTGTTAAGGGGAAAGTTCCTCCTTTTCGCATCACTGCTCATTCTACTCGCGCCGTTGGTGCATCTTGGGCTTTTCAGCACCAAGCTTCTGTTGAACAAGTTTGTAAGGCCGCTACTTGGTCTTCTGTTCATACTTTTTTCTAAGTTTTACAAGGCTGATGTGCGGGCCTCAGCGGATGCTGTGTTTGGCCGCAAAGTTCTGCAGACCGCAGTCGTTTAAGTTATGCTTCATTGCCTTCGGATACCCATCCCTTTTTGGGCACTGCTTTTGGATATCCCATACGTCCGTATTTTTAAAGGGGAAGCGGGATGTGTGGCACACTGAGAATAATACCATTTTGTGAGTACTCACCTGAAAAATGGGTATTGTCAGTGTGCCACACATCCCGCTTCACCCCCGCCCTTTTCGGTATCCCGAATCCTTTATACGGTGAAGCTTATGGTTATTATTATTTTGTGAGGTTACCATTGGATTACCTGGTACCTTGTCTTTCTGCTTTTGTATACACTGGTTTGTTAATGGGAGGTCCCAGGTATATATAGGCTGGAAGGGGGCTCGTTCAAGACGTCTCTCTGCACATCTCACCCTGCAGCTGTGTAACCCATACGTCCGTATTTTTAAAGGGGAAGCGGGATGTGTGGCACACTGACAATACCCATTTTTCAGGTGAGTACTCACAAAATGGTATTTTCTCTCTGCAAGATGCGACAAGACAGAAGAAAGAAGTCTCCTGCTTGCAGGTAGCCGGGGTCAGACCCCGGCATCCCCTCATGGTCTATTTCTGCCCAGCTGCTTGTTTTTTGTATACTCTGTTCTGATATTGGAAGCCTCCCAGCCTAGGCTGCTGGCTGGGCAATGGTAGACGGCACCTCATGGTGCCTAGGAGCTTATCTCCTCCGCTCGTCCCCACGCGTGGGGCAACACGGTTATCCGGCCGGTGATCCGGATTTGAGATGCCCCGTCCCAGTCCCCCCTTTTAGCCTAGCCTTCCCTCGCCTGGTTCCTTCTCCCTTAGCGGGGGGGGGGGGGGGGGGCCGTGGCGTTTGTGGGGTGGCTATGCTGGCCTTGTTTTGTGTGTTTGTATGTGCGAGAATCCATTGTGCCTTGCATGCATGTGTTTGAATACCATCCTTGACAGTATGCTTTAAGCACTTTTGATAGCAGCATGTGGGGCCGGCGCTGCGCTCTAGTCCGCAGGTGTTCCTGGACTGCGGGGGCTCCTTTTCCGGTGGTAGATGTGTCCCTGGTGGTCTAGTGGTATGTGTTTTTTACTGGTGCGGGCGGGATACCCTGTTTGTATGGCTCCCGCCTCGCTCGTACGGCGTCGCCATTTTTGGCGAAGCCGTGATGCTCGTCTCTAGGGGGCGGGGCCGCGTTGCTACATGAGCGGGGGCGGGCCGGAGCACTTCGCGCGTTTTGTCGGGCCCGCCCTGCGTCTTCCCTCTTCTGGAGTTGTATGCTGTGTCCGGACTGCTGAGGAGGGTTCTGAGAGGCTTGCGCAAGTTTTGGCTATGCTTGTGTCTGTTGTCATGCAAGTTTTCTGGGACATGTTTCATGCAGTTATATTTTCCTATGTTGTGGCTCATATGGATGTAATTACTCCTAGGATTGGTTGCACTGGCTCATCACTGGGATGGTGCACTTTTTATAATGCCCTTTGGGGTATAAAGGGCTGCATGTTGATATCTAAAATTTTATATATATTCATATGTATGTGTTTACCAGTATACCTTGTCTATTTAATGTATAGTGTCTGTATGTGTATGTTTGCTTGCAGCAGGCCTTTTGTTATATTTTCTGGGGGCTGATTGTGGTCTCTTTCCTACAGGTCCGGGGATTTCCGCACTGCGGTGGGTCTCCCGGTCTGATATACCTGGCTAGTCTTATTGGTTAAAATCCTCCCACTCCCGGGACTTTAATTATAAAAGGGGCATCCCGGATTGCTTAACACGTAAACCCCTGGGTTATTGCGAATGCCATAATTTCACCATATGGAGGCTTCCGACATTACCGGAAACGGCTCTTCGGGGCTATCCAGGCTGTGTGGGGGTTGTGGGGCTCCACTCCCAGGCGATGATGTCATAATATGTATTCCATGTGCACAGCGGAATATTGCGCGCCAGTCCGGCACTCCGGCTTCTTGCTCCTTTGCAACCTCCGTCATCTCCTACCCCCCCCCCCCCACCTATTCCGGACCCCGTGTGACATTGTCAAAGGTGGGGATTCGCAATCCGAGGTGTGTGCACGGTTGGCCAGCCTCGGCTACGGCTATGCGGAAGCACCTTTCTCCGGCGTCGCCTGTTCCGGAGGATGAGGTGTTGGAAGTGTTGGTTTGGTCCGATTGTCCCCCGGCTGAGGAGGGGGAGCTCCTAGAGGAGTCGGACGAGCCTGCTGACCAGCAATTGTTTGATACTGCTGGAGATCAGGCTGCGGGGGTGTTCCTTGACACTCCTTCCATTTTGGCTCAAATGTTTGAGATTTTGGCGGTCCCCCCGCCAAAGGGTGAGTTGTTTGATGTGCCCAAGCCGCGTTTGGTGTTTCCCAGACAACAACACTTTGTGAGGGTTGTCCTTAAGGAATGGGAACAACCTACGCGTCTTGTTGGAGTTCCTCCTAGTTGGGATAAGCGTTATCCTTTTCCGGAGGATTTGGTGAAGCTTTGGTCTGTTCCCCCTGACGTCGATGCCCCCGTGTTGGGGCTGTCTAACATGGCTGTGTTGCACTCCCCTGACACTACTACCATTAAGGATGGTGAGGATCGTCGAATTGATCAATTGGCTCGCCATGGTTTTATCAGTGCTGGATCGGCACTGCGGCCGGTTTGTGCTTCGGCGCTTCTTTTGATGGCTGTCAGGTCCATTGTTAGAGATTTGTGCGCAGATCTTGATCCCACTTGTGATGAGTTCTTTTCTCTCAAGCAGTGTGAGTCGTTTATTTCCTTGGTCATGACCGCCCAGGACGATGCGCTTGCGATGTGTAGCAGGACCACGGCACTGTTGGTTGCTATTCGTCGGTCGGTGTGGCTGCGTCAGTGGACGGCGGACTTTAGCTCTAAGAAGTCGCTTACAGCTCTTCCTTTTGTAGGTTTGCGCCTGTTTGGCGACAAATTGGATTTGGTTACCAAGGGTGGTAAGTTGCCTCAACGCAAGAGGCCGCGTCGTTCCTTTCGGGGAGCTGCTTCTTTAGGTCCCTCCTTTCGGGGAGCTAGAGCGGGCAGAGGGGCCTCCTTTCCCGCTACCAGGGGTGCAGGTTGGACCCGGGGGAGGGGCCGTGGCCATCCCGGTCAGTCCTGGGGCCCCAAGCCTGCTGGCAAGCCCACTCAGCAATGAGGGGGTGCCCTCACCCGTGCGGGTGGGGGGACGATTGCGACACTTCTCCCAGGTTTGGGACCAGGTGGTTTCGGACAGATGGATCCGGGAGGTGGTGTCGTCCGGTTACAAGCTGGAGTTCGAGTCT
The DNA here is from genome assembly GCA_027917425.1 of Gastrophryne carolinensis. Lineage (NCBI taxonomy): Eukaryota > Metazoa > Chordata > Amphibia > Anura > Microhylidae > Gastrophryne > Gastrophryne carolinensis. The sequence goes on from CM051234.1 coordinate 165,511,358, forward strand.
CGCCCTCCTTCACGGTTTTTCCGGTCTCGGGTGCCCACCGACCCTTTGGCCGCGCAGGGGCTCCTAGCGTCGGTGAAGAATCTTCTGGAAATGGCGGTCATCCGGCCGGTGCCGCACTTGGAAGTGGGCCTCGGGTATTACTCCAATCTCTTCACAGTCCCCAAGACGGACGGGTCGGTGCGCCCCGTTCTGGATCTGAAGTTCCTCAACAGGTTCATCCGTACACGGAAGTTTCGCATGGAAACTCTGCGATCAGCTATCAGTCCGCTTCGGCAGGGGGACTTCATGACGTCCATAGACATCAAGGATGCTTACCTTCATGTTCCCATCTGCCAGGCTCATCAACGTTTTCTTTGGTTCGTGATGAAGGATCGGCATTTTCAATTCGTGGCACTTCCGTTTGGCCTTACCTCGGCTCCAAGAGTGTTCACCAAGGTGCTGGCAGGGGTGATGGCCATTCTCAGATCTCAAGGCATTCGCATCGTGCCTTATCTGGACGACCTTCTCATGGCTCCTTCACCAAATCAATCGGAGACGGACACCAGGACGGTGGTCTCCACGCTGAAAAGCTTTGGTTGGGTGATCAACTGTCCCAAGTCCTCCCTCTTCTTGTCAGCACAGGGTGTTTCTGCCTCAATCCAAGATTTTTCTGATTCAGGAATTGGCTTGGTTCCTTCTTTCCAATCCTCGACCGTCCATCCGTCTGGGGATGAGACTGGTAGGGTTGATGGTTGCCTCCTTCGAGGCAGTTCCTTTTGCTTAATTTCACACAAGGACGCTTCAGCTTCATCTGTTGGCGTCTTGGGACCGGCGACCATGGTCATTGAATCGGCCCTTCCAGTTGTCCTCCTGGGTCCGGCAGTCCCTTCAGTGGTGGTTGGTCTCGACCAATCTCTTGAGGGGCAGGTCTTTCCTGACTCCTCTTTGGGAAAATGTCACCACGGACGCCAGTCTTTCGGGATGGGGGGGATTCTGGAAGGATCTTCAGTTTCGGGGGCAGTGGGGGCCTCGAGAGGCCCACTTGCCCATCAATGTTCTGGAACTGAAAGCCATCCGTCTGGTTCTTTTTCATTTGACTCAGCATGTTCTGGGCCTTCCGGTTAAGGTTCGCTCGGACAATCGGACAGCGGTTGCTTATATCAATCATCAGGGAGGGACTCGCAGTCTGGGTGCCCTCAGAGAGGTGTCCCTGATCCTGACCTGGGCGGAGGCCCATGTTCCTTGTCTCTCGGCAGTTTACATTCCGGGTGTGGAAAACAGGGAAGCGGATCTGTTGAGCAGGTACTCTTCCCGTCTGGGGGAATGGGCTCTCCATCCTCAGGTTTTTCGGTCTCTGTGTCTCCGGTGGGGGACACCAGAGGTTGATCTGTTTGCCTCTCGTCACAATTGCAGGCTTCCGACCTTCGTGTCGCTCTCTCAGGATCCTCTGGCTCTGGCGGTGGACGCCATGTCTCTGAGCTGGGGGGATCTGGGGTTTCTGTACCGGTTTCCTCCGATACCCATGCTAGGCAAGGTGGTACGGAAGCTGGCTCGGGAAAGGGTGTCCACCATTCTCGTGGCTCCAAGGTGGCCAAGGCGAGTATGGTTCACAGACATCGTTCGGCTGGCGGTGGATCAGGTCGTTCTGCCTCTTCGGCCCGATCTGCTCACTCAGGGTCGGCTGTGTTACCCCAATTTACCAACGCTGGGTTTGACGGCTTGGCTGTTGAAACCTTCATCTTGAAGGATGAGGGTCTTTCTGACTCGGTTGTTAAGACTTTGATCTGTGCCCGGAAGAGGTCTTCTTCTACCATCTACTATAGGACTTGGAGAGCTTATATCACTTGGTGTGAGATTAGATCTTTACCTTGTAGGGTCTTTTCAGTTTCCAGGATTTGGGATTTTCTGCAATCAGGGCTGGATTCTGGTCTCCAGCTGAGTACTTTGAAAGGGCAGGTTTCTGCCTTGGCTATTTTTTTTCAGAAGCCTTCATCCTTTAGTCAAAACTTTTTTCCAGGGGGTTACGCATGTGCGGCCTCCCAGGAAGCCATTGCTCCCTGTTTGGGACTTGAACTTGGTTCTTTCTGCTCTTCAGGCTCCTCCCTTTGAGCCCTTGCAGGATATTGCTCTTTCTACATTGACTCAGAAGATTGTCTTCTTGGTGGCTATCACTTCGGTTCGGCGTGTCTCGGAGTTGGCGGCCTTGTCGATTCAGGCGCACTACTTTGAGAGGCATCAGGACAAGGTGGTTTTTCGTTTCAAACCGGACTTTCTTCCTAAGGTTGTTTCTGCTTTTCATTTAACTCAAGATAGTGTTCTTCCCTAAGCCTAAGAATGACAAGGAGAGGGTTTTGCATTGTTTGGATGTGGTACGCTGTGTTAAGTACTATTTGCTTACTACTTCTCCTTTTCGTAAGACTGATGCCTTTTTTGTTGTGCCCTGTGGGCCTAGGAAGGGTTTGGCTCCGGCCAAGTCTTCTATTAGCAAATGGATTCGTCGATTGTTGGGGCCTATTCGGCCAAGGGGAAGGTTCCCCCTTTTCGTATCACTGCTCATTCTACTCGTGATGTTGGAGCGTCTTGGGCTTTTCAGCACCAGGCTTCTGTTGAACAAGTTTGTAAGGCTGCTACTTTGTCTTCCGTTCATACTTTTTCTAAGTTCTATAAGGTTGATGTGCGGGCTTCAGCGGATGCTGTGTTTGGCCGCAAGGTTCTGCAGACTGCAGTCATTTAAGTTATGCTTCATTTTGCTGTTGGATACCCACCCCTTGTGGACACTGCTTTTGGATGTCCCTATCGTCAGAATTAAAGGGGAAGCGGGGTGTGTGACACACTGAGAATAATACCATTTTGTGAGTACTCGCCTGTAAAATGGATATTGTCAGTGTGTCACACACCCCGCTTCACCCGCCCTTTTTTTGGTATCCTGGATTCTCTATATGGTGAAGCTTTCCTTTATTTTATTTTGAGGTTACCGTTAGATTTCCTGGTACCTTGTCTTACTGCTGTTTGAATTCACTGGGTGTTAAAGTGGGAGGTCCCAGGTATATGTAGGCCGGAAGGGGCTCGTTTTCAAGACTTCTCTCTGCAACGTCGCCTCCTGCGGGAGCATAACCCTATCGTCAGAATTAAAGGGGAAGCGGGGTGTGTGACACATCCATTTTACAGGTGAGTACTCACAAAATGGTATTTTAAGTGGCCGCCATCCTCCCTCATCCTCCTTGTAGTCTTCGGGGGGAAAGAGGGGGGTCATCCTGGCATCAGGTTAGTTCTGGCTCACTTGACTATTCATGTTCAGGGCCTGCCTGTTCAGGTGCGCTCGGACAACCAGACGGCAGTTGCCTACATCAATCATCAGGAAGGGACCCGGAGCAAGGGGGCCCTCCAGGAAGCGTCTCTGATCCTGACTTGGGCAGAGGCCAATGTCCCCTGCATTTCAGCTGTGTACATCCCGGGGGTGGAAAATCACCTGGCGGACTGAGCAGGGGGACCTCTCGCCAGGGAGAATGGTCCCTATGCAGCAGGGTGTTTCAATCTCTGTGTCACCGTTGGGGCCAACCAGATGTGGATCTGTTTGCGTCCCGCCACAATCACAAGCTTCCAGCTTTTGTCTCTCTGTCCAGGGATCCTCTGACCCGGACCTTGGATGCGCTAGCAACGTCATGGAAGGACTTTCAGTTCCTGTATGTCTTCCCACCCATTCCCCCTGCAAGGCAGGGTTCTGCGCAAGATTGCTCTGGAAGGAGTGCCAGCAATTCTGGTGGCCCCCAGGTGGCCAAGAAGAGTGTGGTTCACAGACGTGGTACAGCTGACAGTAGATCAGTACGCTCTGCCCTTGGTGCCAGACTCAGGGTCACTAACGCCATCCCTATTTACAAACTCTGGCTTTGACGGCCTGGCTGCTGAAACCTCCATCTTGATGCAAAAGGGGCTGTCTGCCTCTGTTGTTACCATGATACAGGCTAGAAAGAAATCTTCTTCTTCCATTTACTATAGGGTTTGGCGTGTCTACATTGACTGGTGTTAGTCTAGGTCTCTTCCTTGTCGTGTGTTCTCTATTCCCAGGATCCTGGAGTTCCAGCAGCATGGGTTGGAGCTGGGGCTCCAACTCAATACTCTGAAGGGTCATGTCTCTGCCCTGGCTGTTTTCTTCCAGGTGTCCTTCGCCCAGGATTCTCTGATCAGGACCTTTTTCCAGGGGGTTACTCAATGTGCGTCCCCCACGTAAGCCTATGTTGCCTGTTTGGGATTTGAACTTGGTCTTGTCTGCCTTGCAGGGTGCTCCCTTTGAACCTGTGCAGGAGGCTGCCTTGGCCATTCTTACTCTCAAGGTTGTCTTTTTGGTGGCCATCACCTCTGTTAGGCGTGTGTCTCAGTTGGCGGCGCTTTCCATCCAGCCCCCCTACTTTGAGAGACACCAGGACATGGTGGTGTTTCACTTCAAGCCAGATTTTCTGCCTAAGGTCGTGTCTGCCTTTCATCTGAATCAGGACATTGTTTTTCCTTCTTTGTGCCCTAATCCTAGTAACGCTAAGGAGAGGGTTTTGCATTCCTTGGATGTGGTTAGGTGTCCGAAGTACTATCTGGTGGCTACTGCACCATTCAGAAAAACTGATGCTCTTTTTGTGGTCCCTTCTGGTCCCATGAAGGGTTTGGCTCCTGCTAAGTCTACTATCAGCAAATGGATCTGTCAGGCTGTGATTCAGGCCTATTCTAAGAGGAAGAATCCTCCCTTCCGCCTTACTGCTCATTCCACTCGTGCTATTGGTGCCTCTTGGGCTTTTCAGCACCTGGCTTCTGTTGAACAAGTTTGCAAGGCCGCTACTTGGTCTTCTGTTCATACCTTTTCAAAGTTTTACAAGATTGATGTTAGGGCCTCAGCTGATGCTGCTTTTGGCCACAAGGTTCAGCAGGCGGCAGTGGTCTGACCTATCTGTTGTTACCTTTGGGGATCCCACCCTACTTTATGGACACTGCTATTGGATGTCCCAAGTGTAATGATTCTTATCTGGAGCAGGACATACTGTATACTAAGAATAATACAATTCTGTGATTACTCACTTGTAGAATTGTTGTTATAAGTATACAGTACATCCTGCTCCACCCCACCCTTGGCTTTGCATTATCCTAGGATCCCCTGTATGGCGATTGTTATCATTGTTATAGTTACTGGTTGGTTCTATTATCATTCTCCTGGCTTCTCGTTAACTGCTTTTCAGTGCTGGGGATTTGTGGGAGGTCCCGGGTATTTGAGGGGCCGGGAGGAGCCAATTTCGCGGTCTCTGCAGTCCCGCGCCATCTGGCGGAATAATACCCAAGTGTAATGATTCTTATCTGGAGCAGGACATACTGTATACTCATAATAACAATTCTACAGGTGAGTAATCACAGAATTGTATTTTTTTTCCCTGCCTGGGAGGAGATTTACCAAAACCCCTTTATTTTAAGAACTATTCAGGACGATTACCGTCTGGAATTTTCTCATTGGCCTTAGGACTATTTTCTGTAGACCCCCGTCCTCCAGGTACAGGGTCGAGAGAGAAGCCTTCCCTTCCATTACCGAACAGCAGTGTTAGAACTGGTTATGGGTCTCCAAAGGAGGAAAGGGGTGTACTCTCATGTTTTCCTGGTTCAAAAACCTTCGGTTAAATTCTGCATGATTTTACATTTGAACAACCTAAACAACAATATAAAATGCAAAAAATTCAGAATTGAATCAATTTATTCCATAAGAGACATCTTACAGAAGGAGGCACTGATGGGTGTCAGTCGACGTACAGGATACCTACCTCCACATTCCGATCCATCCTGCAATCCTGCTAGAAGGCAAGGTTAAACATTAGCAATTTCGGGAACTGCCATTCGGCCTTCCCATTCTATCAGAAGCAATGGCTCACCTGAGACGTCATCGGGTGAACATCATAGCTTATTTGGATGACATACTTATTTTTGCGTGGATAGCTCTTTTCTTTTAGCAGCCTTGCAGAAGACCTTGGGGGTTAGGTTGGATATTGAATCTGGAAAAGTCCAGCCTCATCCCAGAAGCAGATGCACATACCTTGGGTACGAGATAGATATTCTGACCCAGTGTGTTCTTCCGAGGGCCAAAAAGGAAAAGATGGTGGAGTATGTGAAACACGTTCTCTCCTACCAGTCAATATCTCTGAGGCAGATTCTGGCAATACCTGGTCTAATGACCTCCTCCATACCAGCTGTTCCCTGGGCTCAGTTTCATTCTCTTCCCTTGCAGGACTCCCTGGATCGGTTAGTCGCCTTACCAGAGCAGGTCCAGGAAAGTCTGGCATGGTGGACCTTGTCAGAGAATTTGACAGGAGGGAAGCCTTGGCACCAGATAGAACCCCTAGTTGTAACGACAGACACAAATTCCTTTGGCTAGGGAGCTCATTGCCAGGTGTAATACTTTCAGGGGATATGGACAAAGTCATGGCCCGGAAGTCCTCCAACTTTAGGGAGTTCTTAGTCATAAAGGATGCTCTGAAGGAGCTAGAGTCCAAAGTACTGGGCAGACATATCCAGATTGTCTCTGATAACGTAGCGGTAGTTGCCTTTCTAAACCACCAGGGAGGAACAAGATCTCAGGAACTTTCCAGATTGACCAAATCCCTGTTGGAGAGCCTGTAGGGAAATGTCCATCCAAGCGATCTACATAAAAGGGGTATTAAATGTAGAGGCAGACTTCTTAAGCAGAGTAAGAATTTACCGGGCAGCCAGATATAGATTTGTTTGCCAACAGTCGGAATTCCAAGTCCCGGAAGTATTTTTTCCTCAGTAGGGATCTGCTGGCTTGGGGTCTTAATGCAATCAGTGGGGGGAATTCAGTCTTGGTATTGATTTCCCCCGCTGTTGCCTTTTAGTCCTCAGGAAAACGAAGAGAAAGCCAGGTTTCTCTTGATTGCACCACATGGTTTTCCCTCCTGTCCCATATCAGTAGGCCTCCTTGGCTTCATCCAGAGTTTCCAAATGTCATTTACCAGGGCCCAGTTCTCCATCCACAGGTCCAGCCCCTAAAATTAGCAGTGTGGTCCCTGAATGGGGCTAAGAAAATAGGGGTTATCATAGTTATTTCCACCCTGTTGTAAAGCAGGAAGGTAGTGACACGAAAGATCTACTTTAAGGTATGGAAAAGATACCGATCCTTCACCTTTACTTAAAGTTCAGACTTCAGTTCTTTCAGTCTTTCTGGAGGAACGTCCTATGTCTCTAAAGCCATATCATTCATCATGGACGCTTCTGCGGAAGCAATCAGAGCAAATGCAAAAAGCGCGGCACTCTCTTAACAGTGCCAGGTGTGCTCTATGGCTCAAAACATGGCAGGGTGACCATCTAAGTCGTTTAGAGGCACACACTCAAAATGTCTTAGGTTCAGGGTGTTCCTCTGGGCCAGGACACTGGGATAACAAAGGGCAATCATTTTTGTGCCTCTGCTCAGTCTGAGGGGGCAGCTGACATGACACATTTGGAACATATACCTAATCTACCCTGTAAGAGTAGTATGCTGTAGCAGCCAGCGATTTCTGTTTTCGGTGCTATGTTCTAGGAGACAAGGACCTAAGACGGTTTTCACAAATTTTATAGGTTTATCAGCTCCAGCTGACAAACGGGATGTACAAGAACAAGATGTATATAGTGCCATGGAAAGTTTGGTACCCCTTCTTACTTCTTTGGGTTAATTTTGGTGTATTCAGTTTTCTAGAACAATGTCTGTGGAAATGGCCCCCATCCAGTTGTCAACTTCTTTTGCAGAATTACTGAACGTTCTGAGGCGTGTGTATAGTTCATCTAACCCTATATATGAAGAGGTATGTTCTGTGAGTTCACTAAAATCTTCTTTTAGGCATGACGTTCCACTGAAAAACCTAAAGCCAGTTCCATTAGCAGAAAGTAGTAAGGATGCCTGGAACACGGTTTCTGCAAGGAAGATTAGAAAGTCCTCAGTTGGTGGTGCTGTGGTGCAGTTTGGTTAGTATGAATCCTGTAAAGCTTTATATAAAGTTTTTCATGGTAATGTTGATCATTGTTATACAATGTTAAATATTATTATATGTATTAGAAAAGGATAACAGAGGACAAAAGAGCTCGGCTAAACCAGTTAAAGCACAGACCACACCTTCTTTACAAATGCAACAAGCCACTGGAAGCAAGCAGTATATTTTGCCTTCAAGTCAGAACCCTTCAGCTGAGAGCAAGGGACGGAGCAGGACTCCCCCAAAAATGTCTGGAAGGTAAGGTTTACTTCAATAAAAAAAAAATTACATATATATATATACTACTTTGTAAAGGGCTACAAAAGAGTATGGCGCTTTATAAGTAAATGTAAATAATAGTAGAAGCTCTGATACTATGGCTTAACAACACTGTTTTGCTTGGTTGCTCAACTATCTGCCTCTCCTTTCCCCTCTGGTCGCTTGGCCCTCCTCCATTAATCCTAGTCCCAGGGAAACCAGAGTCTAGATCTCTATAGGCTGATGACCATGTGTATATATAGTGCTACAGACATATTTTGTCAAAACATCCTTAGAGCAGCATACCACTGAGATATTAAGGCTGCACCCCAAGGTAGAAACACATGACCACCAGAATACACAGAAGCTTAAGCACCTCCTCCAGACACTTTGTGTGTTCATGCCTGGGCCGGAGCCAGACCACCAGCTCCTGAACCACGACTTTAGGTAAGTAGACCGGGTTGCTGTGGGTCTGATGGGGTTTACCCATTCCCTGGCCCCAGAGGCAGCCTGCCTGGGACCCAGTGGATGAGCCAGATTTCCCTATCCCTGACTCATAGCCAGCTGTGGGGGGTCTGCACTAGCCTCAGATCTAGGTATGCTACGGTCTGAGGCCTTGTGGAAATCGTCGGGGGGGATTTCTGGGTGCCTATGGCTTGCGAGGCTCCGCCGGGATGTGCAGCTGCGGGCGGTCAGGCTGCATTGCGTTTTTGGCCCACTAGTGCTGGTCTGTGAAGCTAGTCGGAGACCAGGCTGCGGTATGCGCACGTGCACCTCTTTTGCTTTTTAATTCAGCCTGAAGGCAGGGGGAGTCCTGCTGCAGGGGGGGATTCCACCCAGCATCTCTTGATGACGTTGGCGCTAAGCGCCGCTGCAGGACCGGCTAAGGCACGTGCTCCAGGCTTATTTATGGGCACACTTTTGCAGTTTTAAGGGCTACTTTTCATGTGATTGGAAGGTTTTTACAATCCTTACGGCCTACTACTCCTTGCATTTTAGACCAAGCCCTATAAGGAAGTGTCCAAGACTAAAACTGTCAAGTCTAAGGTTAAAAGAAGATGCCCAATATGTGAAATCAAGCTACTAGATTCCTATAGGAAGCCTCTTTGCAAGCCCTGTACTTATAAGGTCATGGGTATGGAACGTCAGCCCAGCATGACTGATATGAGAGTTCTGAAGGATCATATTTCCTCTTCCTTTGAGAATCTTGGGAACCCACGGGACTCTGCTAGACGTAAGCAGTTCGCTGGGAATCTTTTTTTCTAGAGGGCAGGAGTCAGAGGTCTCTGATACCCCCCTTTTCAAGGGGTGTTCTTGTTTCAGGTTCTGATTCAGTTTCACCAGTGAAATTCCTTTTTCCTCCAGAGGATTTACCATATCTCCTGCATATGGCTCATCTTTCTATGGTCATTGAGGATAGGAGTTGCACCCCTAAGTCTAAACATGATCTATCATGATTGGGGTTCTATCCCGATTTTGTTCTTGATTCCCCTATGACCTGCCCTATTCATAACTCAGTTAATGAGGCTATCCTTACTGAGTGACGGGATCTAGTTAAGAAGGTTTATAGACCAGGGGGTCTTAAGAGGTGTTATCCGTTCGTTGAGGAAGACTCACATATTTGGAATAAATGCTCCCTTTTCTAAGGTTTCCAATGGGGTGGATTTAGCCTTTAGGGACTTTTGTATCCTCAAAGATCCTTCAGACAAGAAGACTCTCTTGAAGAAAGCATGTAAGGCTAAATCTTGTACATTCAAACCGATTCTAGCTTCCACTTGCGTTGCCAGGAATCTTCGTTATTGGCTTCAGCAGCTTAAAGTGGACCAAAACCCAGCGGGATTGGGCCGGGAATCTATAAGATTCCCTCCCTGGGGCATCCAAAATCGGGATTCCCCCACTGTGTGAAACCCCCCAGGTCGCCCGCTACACTTACCTTACTTCCCCGGTCTAAAGACGCATGCCATTTGTGAATGCCGGCGCAGGCACAATCCCTGTTAGATGGAAGCGGAGGATGCGGCCGCCAGCGTGCCTGGAGCCGCTCTAAGACGTCGCTTAGACGAGCATAGCTCAGCGGCTCAGAGCGCGCTGATTTTGTGCCACCGCACATGAGCTGTAGGACCAGGACCCCGATTGGGGTGCCCCGGGGCAAAGGACCAAAACCCAGGATAGTCAAAATCCTAGGTTTTGGTCCACTTTAAATCATGTCTCTTGAATCAAATGGATATTAATGAGATTTAGGAAGGCTTTACCGATTTTCTTTTTTCAGCTGCCTCTTTTCTGGTCACTGAATCAGATTTGTGTCCGAAGGGGAAATCTGGAGGTGGATCTTTTCGCTTCCAGTCGACACAACAAGTTGAGGAAGTTCTCCCTAGAACCCTCCGATCAAGCTCTGGGAATGGACGCCCTGGCTCACAGGATCTCTCAATCCCTCTGACTAAGCTCTAGGAATGGATGCCCTGGCTCACAATTCTATTGCTGTCCATGGTGGCTGAGGAGACCATGGTTTTCATCTCTGAAGATGCTCTCGGTTCAGGAGCCTTAAGAAATTCTGGTAAGACCAAATGTTCTATCCCAGGGACCAATGCTTTGTCAGAATCTGCAAAAGTAGCGTCTGACACTTTAGACCCTAAGATCGCGATGCTCCTGAAAAAGGGTTTTTCGAGGGAGTTTATCAGGAGAAAGGATGTGACGAGGAAGATTTATTTGAAAATTTGGAAAACTTTTAACACCTGGAAGGTGCATAATCAAATATCCCCTTTTATTCTTTCAGTCCTATTGGATTTCTTTCAGGAAGGTGTGAACCTGGGTCTCGGCATCAGTACCTTGAAGGTCCAATTAGCAGCCCTTTCTTTTTTTGGGGGGGATACGAGACTTTTATCTTTCATTGGTCAGTCGTTTTTCGCTAGTTGTCAGGTGGCCCAGAACGATCCGTTTCAGATTAGCGCCTCAATGGGATGTAGCCCGTGTCCTTGGAGCTCTGACCGCACTACTCTTTGAACCTTTGTAGAGCTCTCATATTAATTTTCTTACATGGGAGGCTCTCTTTTTGCTGGCAATAACTTCAGCAATATCCAGGCTCTATCCTGGCGTCGCCCCTTTCTTCAAGTTTTCCAGGATCGTATAATATTATGGGTGAATCCCTGCTACCGTCCTAAGATCTCTTCCTTTTTCATCGGATCCAAGAGATTATCCTTCCACCCACGGAGGATAGGGATTCCTCCACGGGTTCTGTAGACAGGTCTTTGGATGTCAGGGCCTGATTGGAGGAAGGCCAATAATTTTTGTTTCCTTTTCGTTCACTGGAAGGGTCGGTGTGTTTCAAAGGCAACATTGGCCTGATGGCTGAGGAACGCTATCAGGTTTGCTTACAACGGATCTCCTTCGCCAGGGCAGATTACAGCTTGATCACCAAGAAGTATTTCTACATCTTGGGCAGAGCAAGCTGGTGCCTCTAATGAACAGCTAAGATGTTTATTAATCATTACCACCTGAATCTGCTTACCTTGCAAGATCAGTCCTTTGGCAGGAGTGTGTTGTAGGCAACCTTTCCCACCCAGTAGAGGTAGTATCTTGCTTATCCTGTCAGTGGTATGATGCCCTAAAGATGTTTTGAGAAAACTTAGGTTAGTTACCTGGTAACTTCTTTTCTAGACATCCCAAAGGGCAGTATATAGGCTTCCCTCCTTCATGTTATTTTAAATGGGATCTTACTGATTTACCAGTTGGTGCTTTTTCTGTTTTTCAAATTTCTTAAACTACTGGTGTCTGGAGGAGGAGCTAAAGCTTTTGTGTATTCTGGTGGTCATGTGTTCCTACATTGTGGCAGACCCACCCACCCACCTGCCTGCCTGCCTACCTACCTACCTGGCCACCCACTTGCCTCCCCGCCTTCCTGGTCACCCACTTGCCTCCCCGCCTTCCTGGTCACCCACTTGCCTCCCCGCCTTCCTGGTCACCCACTTGCCTCCCCGCCTTCCTGGTCACCCACTTGCCTCCCCGCCTTCCTGGTCACCCACTTGCCTCCCCGCCTTCCTGGTCACCCACTTGCCTCCCCGCCTTCCTGGTCACCCACTTGCCTCCCCGCCTTCCTGGTCACCCACTTGCCTCCCCGCCTTCCTGGTCACCCACTTGCCTCCCCGCCTTCCTGGTCACCCACTTGCCTCCCCGCCTTCCTGGTCACCCACTTGCCTCCCCGCCTTCCTGGTCACCCACTTGCCTCCCCGCCTTCCTGGTCACCCACTTGCCTCCCCGCCTTCCTGGTCACCCACTTGCCTCCCCGCCTTCCTGGTCACCCACTTGCCTCCCCGCCTTCCTGGTCACCCACTTGCCTCCCCGCCTTCCTGGTCACCCACTTGCCTCCCCGCCTTCCTGGTCACCCACTTGCCTCCCTTTGTAGAGCTCTCATATTAATTTTATTACATGGGAGGCTCTCTTTTTGCTGGCAATAACTTCAGCAATATCCAGGCTCTATCCTGGCGTCGCCCCTTTCTTCAAGTTTTCCAGGATCGTATAATATTATGGGTGAATCCCTGCTACCGTCCTAAGATCTCTTCCTTTTTCATCGGATCCAAGAGATTATCCTTCCACCCACGGAGGATAGGGATTCCTCCACGGGTTCTGTAGACAGGTCTTTGGATGTCAGGGCCTGATTGGAGGAAGGCCAATAATTTTTGTTTCCTTTTCGTTCACTGGAAGGGTCGGTGTGTTTCAAAGGCAACATTGGCCTGATGGCTGAGGAACGCTATCAGGTTTGCTTACAACGGATCTCCTTCGCCAGGGCAGATTACAGCTTGATCACCAAGAAGTATTTCTACATCTTGGGCAGAGCAAGCTGGTGCCTCTAATGAACAGCTAAGATGTTTATTAATCATTACCACCTGAATCTGCTTACCTTGCAAGATCAGTCCTTTGGCAGGAGTGTGTTGTAGGCAACCTTTCCCACCCAGTAGAGGTAGTATCTTGCTTATCCTGTCAGTGGTATGATGCCCTAAAGATGTTTTGAGAAAACTTAGGTTAGTTACCTGGTAACTTCTTTTCTAGACATCCCAAAGGGCAGTATATAGGCTTCCCTCCTTCATGTTATTTTAAATGGGATCTTACTGATTTACCAGTTGGTGCTTTTTCTGTTTTTCAAATTTCTTAAACTACTGGTGTCTGGAGGAGGAGCTAAAGCTTTTGTGTATTCTGGTGGTCATGTGTTCCTACATTGTGGCAGACCCACCCACCTGCCTGCCTGCCTACCTACCTACCTGGCCACCCACTTGCCTCCCCGCCTTCCTGGTCACCCACTTGCCTCCCCGCCTTCCTGGTCACCCACTTGCCTCCCCGCCTTCCTGGTCACCCACTTGCCTCCCCGCCTTCCTGGTCACCCACTTGCCTCCCCGCCTTCCTGGTCACCCACTTGCCTCCCCGCCTTCCTGGTCACCCACTTGCCTCCCCGCCTTCCTGGTCACCCACTTGCCTCCCCGCCTTCCTGGTCACCCACTTGCCTCCCCGCCTTCCTGGTCACCCACTTGCCTCCCCGCCTTCCTGGTCACCCACTTGCCTCCCCGCCTTCCTGGTCACCCACTTGCCTCCCCGCCTTCCTGGTCACCCACTTGCCTCCCTGCCTTCCTGGTCACCCACTTGCCTCCCCGCCTTCCTGGTCACCCACTTGCCTCCCCGCCTTCCTGGTCACCCACTTGCCTCCCCGCCTTCCTGGTCACCCACTTGCCTCCCCGCCTTCCTGGTCACCCACTTGCCTCCCCGCCTTCCTGGTCACCCACTTGCCTCCCCGCCTTCCTGGTCACCCACTTGCCTCCCCGCCTTCCTGGTCACCCACTTGCCTCCCCGCCTTCCTGGTCACCCACTTGCCTCCCCGCCTTCCTGGTCACCCACTTGCCTCCCCGCCTTCCTGGTCACCCACTTGCCTCCCCGCCTTCCTGGTCACCCACTTGCCTCCCCGCCTTCCTGGTCACCCACTTGCCTCCCCGCCTTCCTGGTCACCCACTTGCCTCCCCGCCTTCCTGGTCACACACTTGCCTCCCCGCCTTCCTGGTCACACACTTCCCTCCCCGCCTTCCTGGTCACCCACTTGCCTCCCCGCCTTCCTGGTCACCCACTTGCCTCCCCGCCTTCCTGGTCACCCACTTGCCTCCCCGCCTTCCTGGTCACCCACTTGCCTCCCCGCCTTCCTGGTCACCCACTTGCCTCCCCGCCTTCCTGGTCACCCACTTGCCTCCCCGGTCACCCACTTGCCTCCCCGGTCACCCACTTGCCTGCCCGGTCACCCACTTGCCTGCCCGGTCACCCACTTGCCTGCCCGGTCACCCACTTGCCTGCCCGGTCACCCACTTGCCTGCCCGGTCACCCACTTGCCTCCCCGGTCACCCACTTGCCTCCCCGGTCACCCACTTGCCTGCCCGGTCACCCACTTGCCTGCCCGGTCACCCACTTGCCTGCCCGGTCACCCACTTGCCTGCCCGCCTTCCTGGCAATACCCCCTTGCCTGCCCGCCTTCCTGGCAATACCCCCTTGCCTGCCCGCCTTCCTGGCAATACCCCCTTGCCTGCCCGCCTTCCTGGCAATACCTCCTTGCCTGCCCGCCTTCCTGGCAATACCCCCTTGCCTGCCCGCCTTCCTGGCAATACCCCCTTGCCTGCCCGCCTTCCTGGCAATACCCCCTTGCCTGCCCGCCTTCCTGGCAATACCCCCTTGCCTGCCCGCCTTCCTGGCAATACCCCCTTGCCTGCCCGCCTTCCTGGCAATACCCCCTTGCCTGCCCGCCTTCCTGGCAATACCCCCTTGCCTGCCCGCCTTCCTGGCAATACCCCCTTGCCTGCCCGCCTTCCTGGCAATACCCCCTTGCCTGCCCGCCTTCCTGGCAATACCCCCTTGCCTGCCCGCCTTCCTGGCAATACCCCCTTGCCTGCCCGCCTTCCTGGCAATACCCCCTTGCCTGCCCGCCTTCCTGGCAATAACCCCCTTGCCTGCCCGCCTTCCTGGCAATAACCCCCTTGCCTGCCCGCCTTCCTGGCAATAACCCCCTGCCTGCCCGCCTTCCTGGCAATAACCCCCTCCCTGCCCGCCTTCCTGGCAATAACCCCCTCCCTGCCCACATTCTTGGCAAACCCACCTACCTATCTGCTTGCCCACCTACCTGGCTACCTACCCTTCCACTAACCTGTCTGCCTGGCTGAGGGGGGGTGCATGCATGCACATCTGTCGGCATGTGTTTAGGAGTGTGGGTCTAGGCATCCAATGTCAAGAAAAAGGATGAGAGGGAGGTAGCGCAGCCAGGCAGTCTGAAGCAGCCAGCAGCACCTGGCTGCCTGGGAGGGAGCAGAGGACCCATTTTTGGGTTTCCATACGCTTTTTGTGCATATAAGCTTGACACTAATTGCCTCCTTTTGCAGAAAACAGGACTGGGAAAGAAGGGAGGAGTCAAGCTACTACAAGAGAGAGAACATACACTTTGGTCTTACTCCCGAAGAACGCAGAGAGAAGCAAGTCTTGGAGGAGTCAAAATCTTTGTACGAGATGCAGAACATGGATACCGAAGCTTTTCCAGCCCTTTCTGTAAGGGGTTTCTTTTTGCTTTGACACCTATACCAATAACATGGAATGCAACAAGCTTCTATTTAAATCACTACTGCTGTATGAGAGGGAGAAGGGCATAGGCTGTCAGAAGAAAATTTTATTAAAAGAGCACCATTGCAAAATTGTGTAATATTAAAGATCCATATAAACACATTGGCTAATCAGAGGAAGGGTTCCATATACACCCAAACTAAACAAAACTCCCACCAAGCTTGTGGTTTATTCTCTCATGGAAGGAATAAAATCTGGGGGTGACATGTTTAGTGTACCGAGGCTGACAGAACCTGTCCCCTCTTACTTCCTCTTTCTGGTTTTAAAATAAAGACAAGCCTGGATGGATATTTGGCCTCTCCTCCCACCACTTAGCATATGTATATTGATTGTTATCATTGGGCCATTTTTGGCGATAGCGCTCTTTTTAACTCAAGTAAAAAGTGATGGTGTTTAGCCCTATAATGACAAGTAGTACATTACATAGTTAATTTGTTGTATCTGTACAGTTGTGCTAGCCACCCTGCTATCAGAGCATCAAACAAGCTGAATGGAACAACCAGGCCCTTAATTGCTCCTCCACGTACCACCCAGGCCAGCCATTCAGAAATGCCTGACATGGGTATGGGCATCACGCAAATGTGTTGTGGGATTGCCGACTAGGGTTTTTTTTTTTTTTTTTAAGGACAACTGTCATTTGCTAGTTGGTCTGGCCATAGGCTGTGTATTTTCATTTAAACTGGACCTTCACCATGATTTATTGAAAAGCCCAAACCCTCAAAAAATGATTCCCCAGTATATAAAACTGTTATATTTTTAAGTTTTTAGTCAATTGCTTATTATTCTTTCCCCCACTGGGCTGCAACTCTGTTCAGGACTTTAGGATATGGGCGCTGCCATCTTGACTCAGCATCACACTTACGGAGAGGAGAGTGGGATAAAGTACAGGGGGCTGGGTTATAGCTGTGCTTTGCTCAGACAGAGCAGAGCTGGGGTCAGGAAAAGGTCAGCAATCCCAGGATGCAGAGCAGCACAGTCACAAGGCACTTCCTGTTTGCAGGCTGCCTGATGTCCCGTGAGCCGCCATCTTGGATGTTTAAAGGCTCATAACATGCAGTAGCTGCAGGTAGGATGATTATTCAAAGTATGTCACACACCCATATTCATGACATATGGGTTATAACCAGTAGAGGGCGAACTTCTGCAGAGATGACAGGAAAAAAAGAGAGCCCCTCCCAGTCCATAAATACCTGGAACCTCCCACACATTACCCAGTAATTGTCTCTGCAGACGGTGAGCAAGTCAGAAGATGGCTGTCTCCTTCCTTACAGGTAAGCCGGGTTTTGGCCCTATTTCTGCCTGGACCTGAATTAAATTTTAAAACAACTATGCCTCCCAGCTTTGGCTGTGGGTCCGGGCGAGGGTAGGCTACACCTTAGCAGGTGTCATAGTAGGAGCCATGCTCCTCCGTGAGACCCCATTTTAGGGGGTAGGCGGTTAACAGGTTTGGTGATCCTGGTTTGGGTTGCCCTGTCCCTGTTATCCCTTCACTACCTTGTAGCCTGGGATCCCCCCTTTCCGTGTCTCCCTGTTCCGCGTAACTGGGGGGGGGGGGGGGGGGTCGGCGACCCGGCCCCTTATCCCTTTGGTTGGTTGTTTCACTGTTATGTGTGCAGGTTGTGTGTGTGCTTGTGCTGTGGTCTGCTTGCTGCGGCCGCGCTTTGCTGGCTGCCCATTAGTCTCCGTTTTCGTCGGGGAGAGCTTCTCCCCCTGTCTCTGGCGCCATTTGCGGCGCCCAGCTATTCGCTGGGAACCGCGTTGCTTGTACTGGATGGGAAGGGGGCAGGGCCCTGCGCGGTCGCGATCCGCACTGCGCCGCCCTTCTTCTTCCTCTTATCCTCTCGCTGCTGTGGCCGACGCCATTACCTTTGGACTATGAGTTCCCTGCGGGGCTGCTTTATTCTAAGCATACAGCACGTCCTGCTCCAGATGTAGTAATTACATGTGGGCAATCCTCCGCCTCCGGCGCAGTGCACTGCAGATATGTAGAAAACAAATCCCCAGATTTCTCTGCAGTGCTGGAACTGCGAAGACATGAAGTATCACGCTCTCGCAGGCGAGCGGGGCTTTACAGCCCGAGGCCCTGCGGGACTATTTCCACCCGTCCTCATTGTGAATTAATGCCTCCCAGCCTGGGCTGCGTTGGTCGGGTGAAGGTAGGCAGCACCTTGTGTGCTTACGGAGCTATGCTCCACCGCAATCCCCCACCATAGGGTAGGCGTTTAAGGCTAATGGTGAGCCTTCAGTGGAGTGCCCCACGCCCCCTGTAGTGGTGAACCCCGAATATTGGGTCACCTTCCTCCCTAGTTCCCCCCGTTAGTGGGGGGGAAAAGGGGGGGGTCGTGTGTACGATGGCCTAACCTTGCCCTAATTACACTAGTAGGCTTATAGCCCTTAACGGTTACCGGGTGTCAGAGCCGCGCTTCACATTTATTTTTAAGTTGGCCGCAGCGCCTTTATTGTAGTTTACTTGGCGTGTACGGTGGCTCTGTTCATGGACGCTACTGCGTTTATTCCTGTATTCACCCTATCAGGTTTTGTCTCTGAGGTGATTCTCTCGGTCTGTTGTCAGTTGCATAGCTACTGTTCTCTGATTGGTTACTTGCTTCGCGCTCTCTGAGGGGGGCGTGGTTTGGCGCGTTCTGCGTCATCTTCAGCTCTGGCCCGCCCTTCGAGGTTCGCTTGGCGCCTTCTCTTTCTCACGTGCACGTGGTGAAGACCGTCCTCCCCTCGCTGTTCTGTAAGTGCCCTCATGGGCGAATTTTCCCTAGCCTTTGCACCTTCGCGCTTGGCTCTGACATCCCTGTTCCCCCTTGTGTCTTTCAGACCACGGACTTCGGTGGCTTCTCCCAGCCCGGTGCTGCGCCCGGTCCAGACCATTTTAAAAATCACTCCCACTCCCAGCGGGTCATTGGGGCATCCAGGGCAGCATTATAGGGTCAATCCCTACTGGCATATTGTACATAATAATCACCATATGGAGGCATCTCAGGATATTGTGAACGGGGTTCCCTTGGGACAAGCCGTCTGTGTGTAGCTTGTGGGGTCTTACCTAGCAGCGGTGACAATGCACGGGTCTGCGTCCCTTGTGCTCAACATGCGCTAGCCGGTCTTCCCACCTCTTCCGAGGCTGGGCCCGCACCCCGCCTTGCTTCCCCTACTCCCCCAAGCCTGAGCCTAACCCCCAATACCAGTGGGGATTCTCATACTGATTTTGCCACTAGACTGGCTAGTGTGGAAAGCTTAATTGCCGGCTCCTTGGCGCGCAAGGCTACTGCCAAGAGGCGTCATTTGAATCCTGAATCTACTATACTTCCTATAGAATCTGATTTACTGCTTTCTTATGCTCATTCCCCCTCAGAGGAAGGGGAACTGTTCTCTGACTCTGGTCATACGACGACGAGTCCAGGGGACAGGAGGAGTCTGGTTCTGATCATTGGTCCTCGGACGACATTGATAGACTGCTGACCCAGATCTTTGATGTGTTATCCCTCTCTCCCCCTGCAGCGGCTCCCCGGCAAAGGGGTGATCTGTTTCACACCGCTAGGGCGCGGTTGGAGTTTCCCGAACAAACTCATTTTAATAGCCTCGTGCTGAAAGAATGGGAACATCCCAGCAAACTCCATGGGGTTCCTAAAGCCGTGGATAAGAAATATCCCTTTCCTGCCGACCTGGTCAAGTGTTGGACATCGCCACCCGAGGTCGATGCCCCAATTCTAAGTCTGTCCAACACCTCTATTATGCACTCCCCCGACACTACTACGCTGCGGGTTTTGGAGGATCGGCGAGTTGACCAACTGGCATGTCATGCCTTTGCATTTGGGGGAGCGTCGCTCCGCCCAGTTTGCGCCTTAGCCATCACGGCGCTCAGAACTGTGGTTAAGAATGCTTTTGAAGGGGAGGATGACTTGCCCTCTGATGCCGCCAATGCTCTGGCCACCTGTGAGACTTTTGTGAACTATATCCTATCTGCATCGGACGATGCTATTAAGTTGAGCGCTAGATCTTCTGCTCTGGTGGTAGCCATTCGCCGGTCTGGTTGCGCCAGTGGGCCACTGATAACGTCGCCAAGAAGGCCCTTATGGGGCTTCCATTTAAGGAGCTGCACCTGTTTGGAGAAAGGTTAGATATCTTTGCCAAGGGTGGCAAGTTACCCCAGCGCAAGCGTCAGATTCGGCCCTCTCGTGGCCCAAGCTCCCACTCGACCCCCTACCGTGGGGCTAAGCAAGGTAGAGGAGTGTCCTTTGCTGGGTCTCGCGCAGATTCCTGGAACAAGAACAGAGGACGCCGTCCCAGTTCCTCCTGGGAGCCCAAGCCCAAAGCCCCTCCCAAGACCCCCTAGGCATGAAGGGGCGCCCTCGCCCGTCAGGGTGGGGGGACGTCTACAGCACTTCTGTCTGGAGACGCCACGTCTCAGACCGGTGGATTCAGGAGGTAGTGTCCTCCGGTTACAAGATAGTTTGCTGTACGGCCCCCTACCAGGTTCGTCGGGTCCCGGATCCCACAGGACCCTGCCTCAGCTCGGGTCTTGATGCTGGCTGTGCAGAACCTTCTGGATCTAGGGGTCATTTGCAAGGTCCCCTTAAGAGACAGGGGCATGGGGTTTTATTCCAACCTTTTCACGGTACCCAAAAAGGACGGGTCAGTTAGACCCATTCTGGATTTAAAAATCCTAAACAGATTTGTCAGAAACAAACATTTTCGTATGGAAACTCTGCGCTCGGCCATTGCCTCGTTGCGCCCAGGGGACTTCATGACATCTGTGGACATCAAGGACGCTTACTTGCACGTTCCGGTGTTTCCAGGACACCAAAGGTTTCTCAGATTTGCGCTGCTGGATCAGCATTACCATTTCGTGGCCCTGCCATTCGGCCTTACGTCGGCTCCCAGGGTGTTCACCAAGGTGCTGGCAGGGGTGATGTCACTGTTAAGACTAAGGGGCATACGCGTGTTGCCCTACCTGGACGATATACTCATCACCTCTCGGTCGGATGATTCTGGATACAGTTCAGTCAAGGATATTCCTTCCTCCACAGAAGGTGGAAGCTCTGACAACGCAGGCGAGGTCCCTGCTTTCGAGCCCTCATCCCTCCATCCGGCAGGGAATGCAGTTGGTGGGCTCGATGGTGGCAAGCTTCGAGGCGGTGCCCTTTGCCCAGTTCCATTTGAGAACTCTGCAGCTTCACCTTCTGTCAGTCTGGAACAAGGACCCAGCGTCCTTGGACGAGATCTGGGTGCTTCCCCCCTCGGTCAGGCAATCCCTTGCGTGGTGGCTGGACCACAGGAACTTGACAAGGGGCAGATCCTTCCTGGCTCCCTCCTGGGAGACGGTCACAACGGATGCCAGTCTGTCGGGCTGGGGGGGATTCTGGAAGTCCCTGTGCTTCCAGGGGAGGTGGGGCCCTTAGGAGGCCCATCTACCCATCAATGTCTTGGAACTCAGGGCGGTCAGATTGGTGCTGGAACAATTGACCCAACACCTGAAGGGTCTGGCGGTTCAGGTACGCTCAGACAACAGAACGCGGTTGCCTACATCAATCATCAGGGAGGGACCCGGAGCAAGGGGGCTCTCCAGAAAGTGTCTCTGATTCTAACATGGGCGGAGGCCAATGTCCAATGCATCTCGGCTGTCTACATTCCGGGCGCGGAGAACCTGCTGGCAGATGCTCTAAGCAGGGGGATCGTCTCGTCAGGGGGAATGGTCCCTCTGCAACAGGGTTTTTCAGGCCCTGTGTCACCGTTGGGGTGTGCCAGACGTGGATCTGTTTGCGTCCCGTCACAATTACAAGCTCCCGAGCTTTGTATCCCTGTCTCAGGATCCTCTGGCTCTGGCCACGGATGCTCTGTCACTGTCTTGGAGGGAGTTTCGGCTACTGTATGTGTTTCCACCAATTCCCCTTCTGGGCAGAGTTCTACGCAAGATTGCCCTGGAAGGGGTATTCTGGTGGCCCCAAGGTTAGCCAAGAAGAGTGTGGTTCGCAGACGTGGTTCAAATGGCAGTAGATCGGTACGATCTGCCAAGGTTGCCAGACCTTCTAACTCAGGGGTCTCTACACCATCCCAATTTACTAACTCTCGCTTTGACGGCTTGGCTATTGAAACCTCCATCCTGATGGAAAAGGGTTTGTCTGCATCTGTAGTGGCTACTATGGTGCAAGCCAGGAAGAAGACTTCTTCTGCTATCTACTATAGAGTTTGGCGTTCTTACATTGACTGGTGTGAGTCCAGGTCTCTTCCCTGCCGGGAATTCTTAGTCTCCAGGGTGCTGGAGTTTTTACAACATGGTCTAGACTTAGGTCTTAAGCTTAGTGCTCTGAAGGGCCAGGTTTCGGCCCTGTCTATCTTCTTTCAGAAGACCTTTGCCCAGCACCCCCTTATCAAGACCTTCTTTCAGGGGGTCACTCATGTGCGTCCTTCTCGGAAACCTATGGTTCCTGTTTGGGATTTAAACTTGGTGTTGTCGGCCCTGCAGGGTGCTCCTTTTGAGCCTATTCAGGAGGCTGCTCTCGCTGTTCTCATGCTCAAGGTTGTCTTCCTGGTAGCTATCACTTCTGTTAGACGTGTGTCTGAGCTGGCTGCTTTATCTATTCAGCCTCCCTACTATGAGAGAGACCGGATAAGGTGGTTTTTCGCTTCAAGCCAGACTTTCTGCCTAAGGTTGTGTCTGCATTTCACTTGAATCAAGATATTGTACTTCCTTGTGCCCTAATCCTCACTAAGGCTTTCAGGAAGACGGATGCTCTCTTCGTTGTGCCGCACGGGCCTAGGAAGGGTTTGGCTCCTGCCAAGTCTACCATCAGTAAATGGATTTGTCAGGCTGTGGTTCAAGCCTATTCTACTAAGGAGAAGACTCCCCCCTTTCATCTTACTGCTCATTCTACTCGAGCTGTTGGGGCTTCTTGGGCTTTTCGGCACCAGGCCTCTGTGGAACAAGTTTGCAAGGCCGCTACTTGGTCTTCCGTTCATACCTTTACAAAGTTTTACAAGGTTGATGTTAGGGCTTCAGCTGATGCTGTGTTTGGCTGCAAGGTTTTGCAGGCGGCAGTAGTTTGAACTGCTTGCTGTTACCTTTTCTGTTGGGGATCCCACCCTACTTTACGGACACTATTGGATGTCCCACATGTAATTACTACATCTGGAGCAGGACGTGCTGTATGCTTAGAATAATACAATTCTGTGAAGTACTCACCTGTAGAATTGGTATTATATGCATACAGCACGTCCTGCTCCAACCCACCCTGGTTTCACGTTGTTCCGGATCCCCTGTTTGGTGATTGTTATCATTGTTGTTATTGCCAGTTTTGGGTGGTTGGTTTCTCCTGGCTTCTCATTCTCACTGCTTTTCAATGCTGGGGATTTGTGGGAGGTCCCTCGGTATATGTAGGGCCGGGAGGAGCTTGTTTTCTACATGTCTGCAGTGCACGGCGGCGGAGGATTACCCACATGTAATTACTACATCTGGAGCAGGACGTGCTGTATGCATATAATACCAATTCTACAGGTGAGTACTTCACAGAATTGTATTTTTCTTTATTACTTGTGTTTGAACAATGTGATTTCTCTCCTCATCTTATGTGCGGTGAGGCTATGGTATTGTCATGTGGTGATATATATATATATATATATATATATATATATATATATATATATATATACCCTGGTGTTTGCATGTATGGCCTTATGATTATGTGCCTTTCTTGGGATAAATTGGGATCTTACAAATCCTCCCACTCGGGACTTAAAGGGGCATCGCGGGTAGCTTAATTAGCGTAATTCCCGCTGTTTCTTGCGACTACCATTAAAATCACCATATGAAGGCTTCCCAGGATACCGGGCTCGGGGCAATCCTGGCTGTGTGTGGGTTGTGGGGTATCCCTTGCGGGGGATAATGTACTGGTTTGCATACCATGTGCTCAACAGGCCATAATGCGGCAGTCGGGGTCCCAGGCGTCTGGGTCTGTGCCGCCGGTCTCATCACCTACTCCACCCCGCCTGATCCGTACCCCTCATTAGCGGGGAGTCGCAATCTGTTGTATGGGCTAGATTGGCCAACATCGAGAGATTGATGTCTAGCTCTGCGGCCAGAAAGGCCCCGGCTAAGAGAAAACATTTGCCACCGGCCTCCCCGGTTCTGGGTTTTGAGGATTATTATTCTCTTGACTGGTCTGATTATTCCCCACTTGAGGAGGGGGAATGGTTTCAGAATCTGATGGCTTTGAGGATCAGCAGTTTTTGGATGCTGGGCAGGAGCATGGGGATGCCGTGGATACCCCCAGGATTCTGGCCCACTTATTTGAGGTGCTGGCTATTTCTCCTCCGACGGGTTCCCCCTCCGCAGAAGGGGGAATTTTTTGGGACCTCTAAGCCTAGATTGGAGTTCCCAAATCAAAAGCATTTTGATAACCTGATTCTTAAAGAATGGGAACGGCCTAGCCGGCTTCCCGGTGTTCCTCAGGGATGGGATAGGAAGTATCCCTTTCCGGTGGACGCAGTGAAGCGCTGGTCGTCCCCTCCCGAATTCGATGCGCCCGTCCTGGGATTGTCCAACAAATCTGTGTTGCACTCTCTGGACGCCACCACGCTAAAGGATGGTGAGGACCGACGTATTGATCAAATGGCATGTCATGCTTTTGCCAGCGTGGGTTTGGCCTTGCGGCCTGTGTGTGTGTGCTTCAGCGCTCACGGCTGTGGCTACCAGGTCTGTGATTAGGGGCCTTTTGAGTGGTTCCCAGTTTAGCCCGGCCAGTGATGAATTTGCTGCGCTTACGTGGTGTGAATTGTTCATGACTTTTGTCATATCTGCCTTGGATGACACAATATGTATGTGTAGCAGAACCTCGGCGCTGCTGGTGGCTATTCACCGATCGGTCTGGTTGCGGCCGACATTGCGGCTAAGAAGTCACTTACAGGGCTACCCTTCTGGGTACGCGGCTGTTTGGAGATCAGTTGGATTTGGTAGCGAAAGGAGGAAAGCTACCACAACTCAAGAGGCAGCATCGCTCCTTTCGGGGGGCAGCCTCCTTTAATCCTTCCTATTCTAAGCATACAGTACGTCCTGCTCCATATATAATACTTACACGTGGGTAATCCTCCGCCAGAGGGCGCTGTTCACTGCAGACATGCAAAAACAGGCTCCTCCCGACCCTTCATATACCCAGGGACCTCCCACAAATCCCCAGATTTCCCTGCAGTGCTGACTGCGAAGACATGAAGTATCACTCTCTCGCAGGTGAGCGGGGCTTTTACAGCCTGCGGCCCTGCAGGACTATTACCACCCGTCCTCTTCGATAAGATGTGCCTCCCAGCCTGGGCTGCGCTGGTCGGGTGAAGGTAGGCAGCACCATGTGTGCTCACGGAGCTACGCTCCACCGCAATCTCCCACCATAGGGTAGGCGGTTTAGGCCGATGGTGAGCCTCCAATAGATACCCCTCCCGCATTGTTGCTCCGTGCCCCTCATAGCGATGAACCCTGGGTGCAGGGTCGCCTTCTCCCTCGCTTCCTCCCGCAGCTCGGGGGGAAAAGAAAGGGGGGGGGGTATGTGTGTGGCGGTCCCAGCGTAATGTTATACACATTTATGGCCGTTGCTTTTTTCTTTAAACTTGGGTGTCAGAGCCGCACTCCTTGCTCCACATAACCCTTGTCTGGTTGTGCGCGTGTATGTCCCTTTCATTTACAAGATGTGTGCGGCCTGGGCGGCAGCATCATTCTCTAGTGTGGAGAGCAATCTCCTTGACTACACTCTGTATGTGTGTCCTATCCGCTGCTGTCATTGACGTTGCGTGGGTTAGAGCTTCGCGCTCTTTGGCGGAAGCGGGGACTTGGCATGACGCGCCCCGCGTCACGGCCAGATCAGGCCTGCCCCTCGAGGTTCGCTTGGCGCCATTTTGACGGTCTTCGCGTGCGCGGTTGCGATCCGCCTCCTCCCTTGGTCATGTAAGTGCCCTCCTGGATGGTTTTTTGTTCCTATGATCTTTCATTCAGCTGCGCATGGCTCTGACACCCCCCTCTCATCCTCTTTATGTCTTTCAGACGCCAAGTTTTTGGGAGCTTCTCCCGGCCTGACTTATATTATAGCGGGTTCATAAAATTCTCCCACATTCCTAGCGGGTCTTGGGGCATCCAGGGTTGCCTATTGCATAAATCCCTGTGGGCATATTGCTCAGATAATCACCATATGGAGGCATCTCAGAATTATGTACCCGGGGTCCCTCGGGGACAAGACCGGCTGTGTACAGTGTGTGGTCAGCCCCATGCTGAGGCTGACGGAGCACGGGTCTGCAGACCGTGTGCTGAACAGGCACAGACCCTGCAATCAGGTTTGCCTGTGGCTGCACCTCACTTCAATACACCTGTCTCCCTGGACTTGAATCTCACTCCTGATGAGTCATACTCGAGCGGGGATGACCAGCACGTGCCGCGCAGGCTGCCTACGGCTGAGCAGGTGCTATCTAGTTTGGCGGAGCGCATGGGCCCTGGAAAGAAGCGGTTCCTAACGAAACCGATGAATCTGCTGCTATGCAGGACCTTGATCCTTCTGATGAAGGTGAGCTATTCTCCGATTCGGGCTCCTCGGATGAGATGCCCTGGAGCCGTGATGATTCTGGCCCCGGTTCTTGGGGCCTGTGTGACACTGATGAACTACTTATAAAGATCTTTGAGGTTTTGTCAATCTCTCCTCCTGGAGAGGCTCCCAAGCCTAAGAGGGAGAGTTTCCACACAGTGACACTGCGCTTGGAATTTCTGGAACAGGAGCATTTCCAGGCTCTTATATCCAAAGAATGGGAATCACCTTGTAAACGTAATGGGGTTCCGGGGGTCTGGGATTGGAAGTACCATTTTCCCCCTGATGTGGTTAACTTTTGGTCAGCACCTCCCGTGGTGGATGCACCAATTATAGGGGTTACTAACACCCCTATTGACAGACATTGACAGACTGGCTTCCCACGCCTTTTCGTGGGCAGGGACGGCTCTGCGCCCGGGCTGTGCCACGGCCATCACTGCGGTGGCCGCCAGGACCCTCATTAGAAAGCTACTTGATCACCGACCTGAGGACCTCCCCTGGTCTTTAATGCACTCTCAGATTGTGATGTGTTTGTGAGGTTTATCCTCTCAGCGCTGGATGACACCATTAAGATGTGTGCTAGAACCTCTGCCCTTGTGGTAGCTATTCGCCGCCTGGTCTGGCTGCGACAGTGGGTTGCTGACGATGATACGAAAAAGGCTCTCACTGGCCTTCCCTTCAGAGGACGGCATCTATTTGGGGCCCATTTGGACCTTTTTGGAAAAAAGGGTAAGGCACCCCTACGCAGAATGCCGTCTCCTCGGGGCAGGGACACCCCTCCCCCTCCCTACGTTAGTGTCAAGCACGAACCTGAGGTGTGCTTCCAACTTTTCGGAGTGGATTGCCACTCCAGGGTGGGCAGGCAACGCCCTGGGCCCTCTGGCAGGGCTAAGTCCAAATCTGCCAAGACCTCCCAAGCATGAAGGGACGCCCTCGCCCTTCTGGGCGAGGGGACTGCCACAGCACCTGGCTCCTATCTGGGATCGTATCGTCTCCTTCTGGTGGATTCCCCTGGACACAGGATAGAATTTGCTGGGCGGTCTCTCTCAGAGGTTGTCAGGGTGCTTCTAGCCCCTGTTTTCCCCTCAGGAGTTGGTGCAGGCTGTACTCGGCCTGCAGAGTCTGGGCTCACTTGCAGGTTGCCCTTAACAGACTGGGGCGATGGCCTCTATGTTAACCTTCCTCTTTCCCTCAAAATGATGAGGCAGTCTGGGCCATGCTGGCCTATGGTAGGCTTGGCAATTCTACACTCACAGGTAGTCCCTGCATGATATCTCTGTCTTGGGACACAGGCGCCCTGTGCAAGGGGGGCTTCTGGCCTCCTGTGGAGATCTAGATCCTTTTAGTTTCCCCTGTGTCTTCTGGACACCAAGATCTTTACTAGTCAGTGTTGAAGGACCAACCCTGCGGTTTGGGGCCTTGTTTTTGGCCTCTCTTCTGCTCCCAGGCTACTCGCCAAGGCGCAGATGAGGGTGATGTCTCTGACATGCCTGTGGGGCGTCCGCACTAGGACCTACCGGATCGTCCTTCCTTACTTCCCAATCTCTACGTCAGGCCGAGCGGGTTAGTCAGCCGGCGGTGTCCTCTGGGAGTTATTTGGATGGGTTCTCTGTCACCTCAATCCCTCATGGTCCCTTATTCGCTATCTCCATTCCTTGGATTCGGTTCAGGCTTGAGCCTTCTTCCTTGGCAATAAGTGGACTCCTGGTTACATGGGCTCTGTCCCTCTTTGCTGACACCTTACTTTCACCAGGCAGGATTGCAGCTGGTGGGCCCGTTGGTGGCGGTTCAGATGATGTCCCTTATATACAGAGCCCTTGGACTCTTCGGCACAGTAGGTTAATGATCCTGGATGGGGTTCCAGGTCTGTGCTCATTCCCCCTTGGTATGGTGGTTCTTCTTGAGCTGGTTAAATTCAAGGACCCTGTCAGGGGGCACCCCCTTCCTTGCTTGCATCTTCCTGTGAATGGTCACCTTGGGTACCAAGTCTCGCAGGTTGGCGGGGGGGGGGGGATTTTCTTCCTAGGTAGGGTCCCTTAGTGTGTCCATCTTACCTACTGATTTTGTTAAAAACAGTGAGCCTTCAGTTGGCTCTATCTTGCTGGACTTCTCCTCTTCAGGACCTGTCTATTTGGGGACTCTTGGCCTGTCGGAGGACAGTGGTCTGTATTTATTATTGGTCTGGAACTTGAAGCAGGATGATTCTCCTGGAAGGTTTCTGATCCTGATCTAGGTGGGGGTATACGTTCCCTGCACCTCAGTGGTATTCGCGCCAATGGATGTCCTTCAGTGGCAGGTTGTGCTATCCTTGTGTCCCTCTGAGAGCCAACTAGGGTGGCTCTGTTGGGTCTCGTTAATATCACAGGGGCTCTGCCCTTGTTTTTACTACCCCAGATTATTCTGACTCTGGTCATGGGGGGCTTAGTTATTTTATGTCTGGACATTCTATTTTATATGTCTTCTCTTCGTTCACCCTGCTATGTGGGGTTCTGCGCAAGATTGCGCTGATAAGGGGACCCGTGATACTGATGGCCCCTGGGTGGCCTAGTGGACTGTGGTTCGCGGATGTTTCTGCTGAGGACAGCGGGACCTGTACGCTCTCTCAGGAGTGTGGTTCTGCCCTTTTTCAAGCTCCTTATTATGTCGCCCCAATCTACAGGCTCTAGTCTGATGGCTTGACAGTTGATTCATTCACCCTTTCGGAGACGGGTTATCTTCTGGGTGACTTTGTCTATGGGGGGCTAGGAGCAAGCTTCTTCTTCTTCTCCGTTCTCCGTCTATTATAGGGTATGGCGTACCCATATTGATTGGCTTGAGTCTTGGTCTCTCCCCTGTTGGACGCTCTCTGTTCCCAGGGTTCTAGAGTTATTACAGCATGGGTTGGGGTTGGCTCCCCATCTTGGTACTCTGAATGTTCAGGTTCTATCCTGCCTGCCTTCCTGTAGAAGTCTTGTTCAGTCTTCCTTGTTAAGATTCTCTTGGGGATTGCTCACGTGCATCTCCCAAGTAGTTCTATGGTCCCTGTCGGGATCAATTTTCATTTGTCTTATGATCATTATTTAAGTCCTTTTAGTCTGCCTATGGGCCTTTATTCTCAATAATGCTGAAGTAAGGGGGTCTACATTCCCTCAACAGGTGTTGAAGTTTTCCTGGTTGTTTCTTGTCCCTTAGGGGGACTGATGCCCTTTGGGGTCTGCGGGTGCCTCCATATGTATGCGCCTGATCTCGTTTGCTTCCAGGGCCTATGCGCCCTTTGGACTGATCTTACTTGGATGGTTTGCCTTCCTGGTCCTGAGTAAAGGTTTCGGGTTCTTGCTGATCCTTGTTAGTGAAGGGGTCAGTATCCCCACCTGTCTTGCGGGAGACCAGTTTTCAATTCCCCGTTGGGGAGAGTTCTAAGTTTTACCGAGGCTCCTGTTGCATTTGGGCTGGTTAGGCCGTTACTCTGGCCTATTCCTTTAGGGGGAAGAATCTTCCTCTCTTTTTATTCTGTTCTACTTGTGTTTGGGTACCTTTGGCCCTTCGGCACCAGGTTTTCTGTTAAACAGGTTTGCTAGACCGCTGCTTGTTTTCTGTTCATACCTTTTCAAAGGTTTTGTTATGAGATTGACGTTAGAGCCTTTGCTCATGTCGTACTTGGTAGCAAGGTTTGCAGGTGACAGCGCCTTTACTGTCTGCTGTGCCTTTTTTGTTGGGGATCCCACCCTACTTTATGGACACTGCTATTGGATGTCCCACGTGTAAATATTATATATGGAGCGGGACGTACTGTATGCTTAGAATAATACAATTCTGTGAAATACTCACCTGTAGAATTGGTATTATACGCATACAGTACGTCCTGCTCCACCCCACCCTGGTTTTACATTTTCTGGATCCCCTGTATGGTGATTGTTATCATTGCTATTGTTACCAGTTTGGTGGTTGGTGTAGCGATAACCCTTATCGCCGGAGGGCTTCACCGCCCGAGACGTCCTTTCCCAATGGTGAGAGGTGCTGCTGGAATTCCAGAGTCGTCCGTGAGGAAACAGGAACAGCCCTTACAAGGGCTAGTGAATTGTAATATAGCGTTTCCCCCAATAAGCGACAGAACTCAGTATTGAGGGTGAAGATGAAGTGAACTTTATTAGTGCCACACTGTGCCTTATATGCAAGGCTCCATGCAAGGGGACCTCCCCCGTGGACCTCATGACAAATACACAGACCAATGGGAGCAGGGCACACAATCCCTCAACTCTGCCGGTGACGCAATCAGCAAAACAATAGACGTCTGTAATACACTCAATCAGAACAATGCCATTGTCTGTGACGTAATCAATCAGAACAATGAATAACGTAATCAATCAACACAATGGCAGTCTGTACATGCTTAAGAAAAGGTAATGAACCTGTGTAAAGTCCAAAGGGCATAGAGTCTGTCACAATGCCCCCTTTTTGTGGAACACCCGGCAGACCCGGATTGACCCTGTTCGGGTTAACGTGGGGCTGTCCGGACTCTTGTTATGGGCAGAGTTCTGTGTAAGGACAAGTCTGCAAATAGTGAGTAACCGGACTAAACATTGACGTGGGCTGTACATAGGAATCGGTCATGGGTGGGGTCCAAACATTGGGATATTGTGGCGTTGGTGAGTTCAGCACCAAAGTCCTTGGTTGGATGTGTGCACAGGTGCTCTGCTTTCTTATAGCTGGCCCAAGTTTCAATCTCTTTCCATGGAAGCTGATTGGAGAATCCACAATTTTCTGCACATCTACATCATCGTAAAAGTAGACAAAACCATAACCCTTAGAAACGCCAGAGGCATCCCTAATAATTTTGACATTCTTTACAGCGCCATACTTTGAAAAAACATCCTTAATTTCAGGCTGATTAATCCGACGGCCAATGCCCCCAACAAAAATAGTGTTTGGCATACGTTTCCCTACTGGAAGGACGTAACCTGATGGCTGATCCTCTTCTTGGCTTCTTGTAACAGACATGACGTGATGCAGACGAAACCTCTGGGTCTCCCCGACCAGTGGGCTGGAGTCGGCAGCTCGGGCTGGAGCCTGGGTTGTAACAGGGTTGACGCTGGCTGGCCCAGAGGTAGCGTAGGCAGAAGTCATTGGTCCTAGATCATTTCCCAATAGTACTTCTGCTGGTAAGTTGTCCATAAGTCCCACATGTACCCTGCCGGATCCAGCGCCCCAGTCAAGATGTACTCGGGCGGTGGGGAGTCGAAACACAGCTCCTCCCGCCACCCTTACTGCAACGGTGTGTCCAGTGCGGTCTTTGTTCTTGACCAAATGAGGTTGGAGCAAGGTAAGTGTGGCTCCGGTGTAGCGTAATCCTTGCGCGGTGCGCCCATTGACTCGTACCTCCTGGCAATGGTGCTGTCGGTTGTCTTGGATGGCCGCTTGTACGGGATCAGCTTCATACAGTACCCCCAGATACTCTTCCGAACTGCTCTCAGCTTCCAAACAGTGTGCCACAGGAGTACGGGAGGTGGAAGGTTGCTTTTGCCCCCACGTGTTTCGGGGAGGCTATAGGGCGCAATCACTGCGATAATGTCCCCATTGTTTGCAACGATGGCACTGAACTGTGGAGAGGTTCGGTTGCTGCGCTGGCCTATGTGGCCCAGAGTCACAAGTTGACGCTGAAGCCACAGGTGCTTGAAATTTGATGGGAGGTTGTGGTTTTGGAGCGGACTGTTCTGTCCGGCGAGCATCAGTGTACTCGTCGGCTAGACGAGCAGCCTCAGGTAGCGTTAGAGGCCTCCGGTCACGTACCCACTCTCTTAGCTCTGGTTGCACTGTATTGAGAAAATGTTTAGTAAAAACAACTGTAGTACATCCTCAGCGGTCGTGGCTTTGCATCCAGTGACCCAGTGTGATGCTGTACGATGGAGGCGACATGCCCACTCCATGTAAGAATCCCCTCCCTTCTTTTGGGATTCCCGAAATCGTCGCCTGTAGGCTTCCGGGGTGACAGCGTACCGGGCTAACAAAGCCTCCTTTACCAGATGGTAGTGTGGTAAGTCCGCATCAGGGATGGCCCGGAAAGCATCGGAAGCTTTCCCAGATAGTTTCCCTGATAATATGGTGACCCATTCCTCCGTGGGTACCCGGTGTAAAGCGCACTGGCGTTCAAAATCGGCCAAAAATCCGTCAATCTCGTCGTCACTTTCCTGGAAGGACTTAAATGCTGCAAATGGAATCTTTCTCCCCCCAGTGTAACTGAGGCTGAGAGGCTGCTGGGTTGAAAGTCGCCGATCTTCCCTTCGCTTACTGGCCTCTGCCTCCGCTGCGGCGAAGACTCGGTCGATCAGTCCCTGTGATGGATTCGGGCCATAGACCGACAATCTGTTCCGAACCGCTTGAACGAGAGCAGCATCTTCATCGATCTCTATATTGGTTTCGGTCATCACTGCTGCACGATCCATTTCGATCAGCTCGGCTATCAGTTCCCGACGTGGGCGGTTGCTAGCTGACCTTCCCCGGCTCTCGAGTAGATCCTTCAGGGTCAGCCTTTTCAACTTGTCCTACTGACTCTCCATCAGGGTAGCACTCTCTCTGGGTACAAAGGACCATCCGACCGCTTGCCACCAATTGTAGCGATAACCCTTATTGCCGGAGGGCTTCACCGCCCGAGACGTCCTTTCCCAATGGTGAGAGGTGCTGCTGGAATTCCAGAGTCGTCCGTGAGGAAACAGGAACAGCCCTTACAAGGGCTAGTGAATTGTAATATAGCGTTTCCCCCAATAAGAGACAGAACTCAGTATTGAGGGTGAAGATGAAGTGAACTTTATTAGTGCCACACTGTGCCTTATATGCAAGGCTCCATGCAAGGGGACCTCCCCCGTGGACCTCATGACAAATACACAGACCAATGGGAGCAGGGCACACAATCCCTCAACTCTGCCGGTGACGCAATCAGCAAAACAATAGACGTCTGTAATACACTCAATCAGAACAATGCCATTGTCTGTGACGTAATCAATCAGAACAATGAATAACGTAATCAATCAACACAATGGCAGTCTGTACATGCTTTAAGAAAAGGTAATGAACCTGTGTAAAGTCCAAAGGGCATAGAGTCTGTCACAATATTGGTATTATACGCATACAGTACATCCTGCTCCACCCCACCCTGGTTTTACATTTTCTGGATCCCCTGTATGGTGATTGTTATCATTGCTATTGTTACCAGTTTGGTGGTTGGTTTCTCCCGGCTTCTTTTCTCACTGCTTTTCAATGCTGGGGATTTGTGGGAGGTCCCTGGGTATATGAAGGGCCGGGAGGAGCCTGTTTTTGCATGTCTGCAGTGAACAGCGCCCTCTGGAGGAGGATTACCCACGTGTAAGTATTATATATGGAGCAGGACATACTGTATGCGTATAATACCAATTCTACAGGTGAGTATTTCACAGAATTGTATTTTCGTGGTGCCAGAGCAGGCAGAGGAGCTGCCTACTCTACCTTCAGAGGTGACTCCTGGGGCAGAGGCAGAGGACGTGCCCGTCCTGGTCCTGCCTGGGGTTCCAAGGCCGCTGCCAAGCCAGCTCAGCAATGAGGGGGCGCCCTCACCCTTGCGGGTGGAGGGACGGCTGCGGCACTTCATACAGGTCTGGGCCCAGGAGGTCACAGACAAATGGATCTTGGAAGTGGTCTCTTCCAGGTACAAACTGGAGTTTGAGTACCGCCTCCTCCCAGATTCCTCAGGTCTCGGGTTCCCTCGGACCCCCCGTGCTGCGCAGGGGCTCCTGTGGGCAGTGCAGAATCTTCTGGATATGGAAGTCATATGCACGGTTCCTTTCTCAGAGAGAGGCCTGGGCTATTACTCCAACCTTTTCACGGTTCCCAAAGAGGATGGCTCCATGAGACCCATTCTGGATTTGAAGCTTCTCAACAAGTCCGTCAGAACCATAAGTTCCGCATGGAGACCTTGCGCTCAGCCATCAACTTCCTTCGTCAGGGGGATTTCATGACGTCCATAGACATCAAGGATGCTTACCTTCATGTACTGATTTTCCCAGGACACCAGAGATTTCTCAGTTTTGCGGTGGGAGGACAGCATTTTCAGTTTGTGGCTCTTCCGTTCGGGCTGACCTCGGCACCAAGGGTGTTCACCAAGGTGCTGGCGGGTTTAATGGCCCTTCTCAGAGCCCAGGGCGTTTGCATTGTGCCGTATCTGGACGACCTTCTCATTACTGCTTCCTCTCTCTGACAGGCGGAGCTAGACACCAGGATGGTGGTGACTACGCTGGAGAGGTTCGGCTGGGTGATCAACCACCCCAAGTCTTCTCTTTCCCCGTCAAGGGAGATTTCATTTCTGGGCATGAATCTGGATACCATTCGGACCAGGGTGTTCTTGCCTCTGTTGACGGCGCAGATGATTCAGGACCTGATCCGTCTTCTTCTTCCAACCCGTGCCCGTCTATCCGGCTAGGGATGAGGCTGGTGGGGTTAATGGTGGCTTCCTTCGAGGCAGTTTCCTTTGCTCAGTTTCACATGATGTCGCTCCAGCCCCATCTACTGTTGGCTTGGGACAGATGTCCGCTGTCATTGGATCAGTCATTCCGGATGTCTCCCCTGGTTCTGCAATCTCTTCAGTGGTGGCTGGAACCAAGGAATCTTCTGAGGGGCAGGTCTTTTCTGACCCCTTGTTGGGAGACGGTCACCACGGATACCAGCCTGTCGGGCTGGGGGGGTTTCTGGAAGGAACATCAGTTCCAGGGGCTGTGGGGTCCTCGGGTGGCCCACACCTCCATCAATGTCTTGGAGTTGAGAGCTATTCGGTTGGTGCTGTCGCGCTTGACGCATCACCTCCAGGGTTTACCGGTTCAGGTTCGATCGGACAATCGGACTGCAGTCTCTTACACCAATTCACCAAGGAGGAACTCGCAGCTGGAGTGCCTTCAGGGAAGTTTCTCTGATTCTTGCATGGGCAGGGAGCAATGTCCCATGCATTTCAGCAGTGTACATTGCAGGAGTGGATAACATAGAGGCGGACTCCCTGAGCAGGGGATCCTCTTGCCGAGGGGAATGGTCTCTCGACCACAAGGTATTCCGGTCTCTCTGTCACAAGTGGGGGATTCCGGAGGTGGATCTCTTTGCCTCACGTCACAATCACAAGCTTCTTGCATTTGTGTCTCTGTGTCAGGATCCTCTGGCCCTGGCAGCGGACGCCATGTCTCTTGCCTGGAGGGATCTGGGGTTTCCTGTACCTTTTTCCCCCCTTCTCCATGGTAGGCAGGGTGGTGTGCAAGCAATTCTGGTGGCCCCATGGTGGCCAAGATAGTTTTGGTTTGCTGACGTCATACGGCTGGCAGTAGATCAGTACAGATTGCCTTTGTTACCCCAATTTGCAAACGCTGGCTTTGACGGCATGACTGCTGAACCTTCATTCTAAAGGAAGAAGGTTTGTCTGATGCTGTGGTTCAGACACTTGTCAGGGCTAGGAAGAGATCTTCCTCTAACATCTACTACAGGACTTGGAGGTCCTATATTGATTGGTGTGGGGCTAGGGCCTTGCCTTGCAGGGTGTTTTCGATTCCTAGAATTTTGGATTTTCTTCAACACGGACTGGACTTGGGGTTCCAGCTTAGTACCTTGAAAGGGCAGGTCTCTGCCTTGGCGGTCTTCTTTCATAGGTCCTTTGCTCTTCATCCTTTGGTTAAGACCTTTTTTCCAGGGGGTCACTCATGTGCGGCCCCCTCGAAAGCCTTGTTGCCTTTTTGGGATTTAAATTTGGTTCTGTTGGCCCTCCAGGGGGGCCTCCCTTTGAGCCGGTGCATGTTGCATTTTCCTTGCTCACTCAAAAGGTTGCCTTTCTGGTGGCTATTGCCTCTTTTAGACGTGTCTCTGAGTTGGCATCTCTGTCGATTCAGGCTCCTTACTTTGAAAGACACCAGGACAAGGTGGTATTTCGCTTTAAGCCAGATTTCCTTCCTAAGGTGCTTTCTGCCTTCCATCTCAATCAGGATGTGGTTCTCCCTTCCTTGTGTCCTAAGCCTAGCAATGACGAGGGGGTTCTGCACTTTGGCTTTGGTTCATTGTTTGAAGTACTATTTGGTGGCTACTTCTCTCTTTTGTAAGACGGACGCCTTGTTCCTGGTGCCCTCCGGGCTCAGGAAGGGTCTGGCGCCCGCCAAGTCTGCCATTAGTAAATGGATACTTCAGGCCATTGTTGGGGCCTATGCAGCCAAGGGGAAGGTTCCTCTTTTTCGGATCACTGCTCATTCTACTCGTGCTTTTGGGGCTTCTTGGGCTTTTCAGCACCAGGCCTCTGTTGAACAAGTTTGTAAGGCTGCTACCTGGTCTTCTGTTCAGACTTTTTCCAAGTTTTATAAGGTTGATATGCGGGCCTCAGCGGACGCTGTTTTTGGCTGCAAGGTTCTGCAAGCTGCAGTGGTTTAAAATTGTGCATTATTGCCTTGTTGGGATCCCCACCCTTGTTGGACACTGCTATTGGATGTCCCATATGTCATGAATATTGGAAGCGGGGTGTGTGACATACTTGGAATAATACCATTTTGTGATTACTCACCTGTAAAATGGGTATTATAAGTATGTCACACCCTGCTTCATCCCGCCCTTTTTTGTGTATTCTGGATCCTTTATATGGTGAACCTTTTTATTGTTGAATTTTTTGTATTGGCTCTTCCTGGTCCCTTTACTGCTTTCCTATACTGGGTAATGTGTGGGAGGTCCCAGGTATTTATGGACTGGGAGGGGCTCTCTTTTTTTTCCTGTCATCTCTGCAGAAGTTCGCCCTCTACTGGTTATAACCCATATGTCATGAATATTGGAAGCGGGGTGTGTGACATACTTATAATACCCATTTTACAGGTGAGTAATCACAAAATTGTATTTTTAATGTGAGCAATCTGTATGTACAGGGTGTGGGAAACATATAAGATAGACTCTTATTTAGAGTGAAGGTCCGCTTTAAGATGCTTCTCTGTCTCTCAGCTGATAAAACGGTTACTTTCTCTTGCTGCAGGGTGAACTTGTTACAGATATAAAAACATTATAATGTATCACAAACTAATAGCTAGCTGTGATTACTTTGCAGAAGGGGAATGTAACGATTTATCATCTGAGATTCAGAGAAGTGTCTGTAATGAAAAATACAATTCTGTGAAATACTCACCTGTAGAATTGGTATTATAAGTATACAGTACGTCCTGCTCCAGATAGATTACTTACACTTGGGGTTATCCTCCGCCAGATGGCGCTGCACTGCAGAGACATGTAAAAACAGGCTCCTCCCGGGGACCTCCCACAAATCCCCAGCAGTGAACAAGAAGCCGGGAGAATTTAACCACCCAAAAACTGGTAACTTATAACAATGATAACAATCACCATACAGGGGATCCAGAATAAAGCAAAAACCAGGGTGGTGTGGAGCAGGACGTACTGTATACTTATAATACCAATTCTACAGGTGAGTATTTCACAGAATTGTATTATTCTTAGTATACAGTACGTCCTGCTCCAGATAGATTACTTACACTTGGGACATCCAATATCAGTGTCCATAAAGTAGGGTGGGATCCCCAATAAAAAAGGTAACAGCAGACAGTTTAAACCACTGCCGCCTGCAAAACCTTGCGGCCAAAAACAGCAACAGCTGAGGCCTTAACATCAACCTTGTAAAACTTTGAAAAGGTATGAACAGAAGACCAAGTAGCTACCTTGCAATCTTGTTCAACAGAAAGCCTGGTGCCAGAAGGCCCAAGAGGCACCAATAGCACGAGCAGAATGAGCAATAAGGCGGAAGGTAGGATTCTTCCCCTTAGCAGAATAGGCCTGAATCACAGCCTGACGGATCCAGATGCTGATAGTAGACTTAGCAGGAGCCAAACCCTTCCTAGGACCAGAAGGGACCACAAAAAGAGCATCAGCTTCCCTGAAGGACGCAGTTACTACTAGGTCATACTTCAGACACCTGACCACATCCAAGTAATGCAAAAACCTTTCCTTAGCATTGCTAGGATTAGGGCACAATGAAGAAAGAACCATATCTAGATACAAATGAAAAGCAGACACCACCTAGGCAGAAAATCCGGCTTAAAGCGGAACACCACCATATCCTGGTGTCTTTCAAGGTATGGGGGCTGGATAGACAGAGCCACCAGCTCAGACACATGCCTGACCGATGTAATAGGCACCAGAAAGACAACCGTGAGGGTAAGTACAGCCAGAGAAGCATCCTTAATAGGTTCAAAGGGAGCACCCTGCAAGGCAGACAAGACCAAGTTCAAATCCCAAAACGCACATGAGTAACCCCCTGAAAGAAAGTCTTAACCAATGAAAGCTGAACAAAAGACTTCTGAAAGAAGACAGACAGGTCAGAAAAAACCTGACCCTTCCAGGCACTGAGTTGCAGACCCGACTCCAACCCATGCAGTAAAAAAAACTCCAGAACCCTGGGAACTGAGAACACCCGACAGGGAAGAGACCTAGACTCACACCAGTCAATGTAGGTACGCCATACCCTATAATAGATGGAAGAAGAAGTTCTCTTCCTAGTCTTCACCATGGTCTCAACCACCGAGGCAGACAAGCCTTTCTCCATCAAGATGGAGGTTTCAGCAGCCAGGCCGTCAAGCCAGAGTTTGTAAATTGGGATGGCGTAAGGGGCCCTGAGTGAGCAGATCTGGCACTACTGGCAGAACGTACTGATGTACTGCCATCTGCACCACGTCTACGAACCACACTCTTCTTGGCTACCTGGGGGCCACCAGACTCACTGGCACCCCTTCCAGAGCAATCTTCCGCAGGACCCTGCCCAGCAGGGGAAATGGAGGAAGACATACCGGAACTGAATGTCCTGCCATGACATTACTAAAGCATCCGTGGTCACGGCCAGAGGATCCTGGGACAGGGAGACAAAGGCCGGGAGCTTGTGATTGTGACGGGACGCAAACAGATCCACATCTGGTTGGCCCCAACGGTGACACAGAGATTGGAACACCCTGTTGCAGGGGGACCCCCCTCGGAATGTATACCGCTGATATGCAGGGAACATTGGCCTCCACCCAGGTAAGGATCAGCGACACTTCCTGGAGGGCCCTCTTGCTCCGGGTCCCTCCCTGATGATTGACGTAGGCAACTGCCTTCAGATTGACAGAGGGCCCCTGAACAGGCAGGCCCAGAAGATGAGTAGTCAAGCGAGCCAGAACTAACCTGATCGCTCAGAGCTTCAAGACATTGGTAGGTGTATGGGCCTCCTAAGGGCCCCACCTCCCCTGGAACCACAGGGACTTCCAGAAACCCCCCCCCCCCCCCAACCTGATAGACTGGCATCCTTGGTGACCGTCTCCCAGGAAGGGGCAAGAAAAGATCTGCCCCCCCAACAGGTTCCCTGAGTCCATCCATCACAAGAGGGACCTCCTTACCAGGGGGGAAGGCACACAGACCCTGTCCAGGGATGCCGGGTCCTTGTCCCATACAGACAATAGGAGAAGTTGCAGAAGCCCCAAGTGGGACTGAGCATAAGAGACCGCATCGAAGCACGCCACCGTCAGGCCCACCGGCTGCATCCCCTGCCTGGTGGAGGGACAGGGACAAGCTAGGAGGGACTGAGCCTGTGCAAGCAGATTGTCCACCTTCTGCTGAGGAAGGAATATCCTTGCCTGAACTAAATCCAGATTCATTCCTAGGAATGGAGTTACCAAGGAAGGGGACAGTGAGGACTTCAAATTCAAATGACTCCAGAATGGACACCACCAGCTGAGTAGCCAACTTTGCCTGATGTAGAGATTGGGAAGTGATGAGGACGTCCCTTGGCCTCATCAGAGACATCACCCCTGCCAGCACCTTGGTGAGCACTCTGGGAGCTGAAGAGAGGCCAGATGGCAAGGCCACAAATTGGCAGTGTTGATCTTCCAACGCGAATCTGAGGAACCTTGGTGTCCTGAAAACACAGGGATGTGAAGGTAAGCATCTTTGATATCCACAGACATCATGAAAACCCCCGGGGCGCAAGGAGCTAATGGCCGAGCGCAGAGTTTCCATGCGACAAACGTCTGTTCTTGACAATTTGCTGAAGATCTGTAAATCCAGAATGGGCCTGGCTGACCCATCTTTTTTGGAAACTGTGAAGAGGTTGGTGTAGAGTCCCTTGCCTCTGTCTTTTAAGGGAAATCTGCAAATGACCCCCAGACCCAGCAGGCCTTGCACGGCCTGCACCAACACCTGAGCAGAGGCAGGGACCAGGAGTAACCGGGACCTGATAATCTTGGGGTAGGCCGCACAGCAAACTCTATCTTGTAGCCGGAGGACACTACCTCCTGAATCCATCTGTCTGAGGCGTGATGCCTCCAGACTTGAGCAAGGTGCCGCAGCCGTCCCCTCACCCAGACGGGCGAGGGCGCCCATCATGCTTGAGGGGACTTGGGAGAAGATTTGGGCTTAGCCAGGAAGTTGTCTTCTGCTCCTGGGACAGGAATCTGCACGAGCCCCCGCAAAGGACACCCCTGGTTCTTGTTTAACACCATGGTGGGGGGGGGGGAAGGGGGTGCCCTGGCCCCGAAGGGGCCGAGACAGCCGTCTGCGCTGGGCTAACTTACCTCTCTTAGCAAACAGGTCTAGACAGGCCCCAAACAGGCGTAGCCCCTTAAAAGGAAGCCCAGTAAGGGCCTTCTTCGCAGAATTATCAGCACCCCACTGTCGCAGCCAGACCAAGCGGCGTATAGCCACCACGAGGGCAGAAGTTCTTGCACACATTCTGATGGTGTCATCCAATGCTAATAGGACAATTTTACATCACAACTGGAGAGTGCATTAAACACCTCACAAGGGAGATCATCAGGGGCACTATCAAGCATATTCTAAGCATACAGCACGTCCTGCTCCAGATATAGTAATAACATGTGGGTAATCCTCCGCCTCCGGCGCCGTGCACTGCAGACATGTAGAAAACAAGCTCCTCCCAGCCCTACATATACCGAGGGACCTCCCACAAATCCCCTAGATGGAACTGCGAAGACATGAAGTATCGCGCTCTCGCAGGCGAGCGGGGCTTTACAGCCCGAGGCCCTGCGGGACTATTTCCACCCGTCCTCTTGTGAAGAATATGCCTCCCAGCCTGGGCTGCGTTGGTCGGGTGAAGGTAGGCAGCACCTTGGTGCTTAATGGAGCCATGCTCCACCGCAATCCCCCACCATAGGTTAGGCGGTTTAGGCCGATGGTGAGCCTCTTGTGGATGCCCCTCCCGCATTTTTGCCCCGTACCCCGGTTAGGGCTGGACCCTGTGTGAGGGTCGCCATCCTTCCTCATTTCCCCAGCTAGTAGGGGGAAAAGAAAGGGGGGGTTATGTGTGTGGCGGTCCCAGTGTACCGGTATGTCACGCTTGTGGCCTTATTTCTGCCCTTTATTAACTCGGAGATGTCAGCCGCGCTGCTTGCTCTTTACTCCGTTTTTCGGCTGCCGCCGTATGCCTTGTGCATAGTTTGCTGCGTCGTCTAGATGCTGTGGTGCCATTACTTTATTGGATGTAACGGTTCTCTACGAATCCTTAAGCATGTGGTTGTATCCTTGCTTTTACTTTTACCTCAGAGCTTCGCGCTCTTTGGAGTGGGCGGGGTCTTGGTTCAGCGCGCTCCGCGTCACGGCAGAGCATCGAGCACGCCCTTCGAGGTTCGCTGGGCACCATTTTGAGCTTCGCGCGCATGGTAGCGGTCTCCTCCTCCTCCACTTGATCTGTAAGTGCTCTCGCGGGCGACTCCCTTTTTATATGTTCTGTCCAAGCTGCGCATGGCCCTGACATCTCTTTCCCATTTATGTCTTTCAGACGCTGAGCACCGGTGGCTTTTCCCGGCCTCATATATACATATATATTCATATGGTGAGGATTGGGTTTGGAAATACCCTTTTCCCCCCGAGATGGTTGATTGTTGGTCTTCGTCTCCAGTGGTAGACGCACCGATTATTGGGGTTCCTAACCCCCCTTTCTTTACAGCTCCGGCTTACAGCACCCTGCGGGACGCCGAGGACCGGCGCATTGATAGGCTGGCTTCCCACGCCTTTGCTTCTGCAGGAACGGCGCTACGTCCTGTCTGTGCTGCGGCCATCACTGCAGTGGCCGCTAGGACCCTCATAAGTAAGATGCTTGAGCATCAACCTGAAGATTTACCCTGGGAGGTGTTTAACGCACTCTCCAGCTGTGATATTTTTGTTAAATTTATCCTTTTAGCTCTGGATGACACCATCAAAATGTGTGCGAGGGCCTCATGTGTGCGAGGCATCACGCCTCAGACCGATGGATTCAGGAGGTAGTGTCCTCCGGCTACAAGATAGTTTTCTGTGCGGCCTCCCCCAAGATTATCAGGTCCCGGGTACTCCTGGTCCCTGCCTCTGCTCAGGTGTTGGCGCAGGCCGTGCCCAAGTGATAGCTATACGTTGCCTGCTCTGGCTGCGACAGTGGGGGGCAGACGATAACGCTAAAAGGACTCTGATGGGTCTCCCCTTTAGAGGGCATCGCCGGTTTGGGGCCCGTCTGGACCTATTTGGGGAACAGGACAATTCACCCAATCAGGAGCGTCCATCCAGGCCCCCTCGGAGCAGGGATACCCCTCCACCTCCATATCATAGTGTTAAACAGGAACCAGGGATGCCCTTTGCGTGGTCTGGTTCAGTCTCCTGTCCCGGGAGTGGCAGACAACGCCCGGGGCCTTCCGGCCGGGCCAAGTCCGAATCCTTCATCGAAACCCCACAAGCATGATGGGACGCCCTCACCCGCCTGGGTGAGGGGATGGCCACAGCACCTAGCTCCTATCGGGAGGCTTCATGCCTCGTTCTGGTGGAGTTGGGAGGTAGTTCCTCCGGATGCGGGACAGTGTTTGCTGGGTGTCCTTCCCTGAGTCGGTCAGGGGGCCTCCGGTCCCCTGTTTTTCTTCAAGTATTGGTGCAGGCCTTCCTTGGCCTGCTAGGCCTGGGCTCCTTGGCTGGACGCCCTTAACGGATAGAGGCAGGGGCCTCTACACCAGTTTGCCCCCCATTCCCCTTGAGGATGAGGGGATCGCCCATTCTAACCCTTCTTGGGTTCGGCAATTTGTATCCTTAGGCATCCAGGCTTGATCTGAGTTGAGCCGTCGGCACCCTATAAACCAGGGGACCTCTGGCCGTCCGTGGAGTGCTAAGATGCTTAATTTGGCTCCCAGGTGTTCCTTGGACACTGTGGCCTTTACAGCTTGGTGTTGGTAGTCATCACTGCTGATTGTGGCCGTGTTATTGGGTCCCTCTCACGCTCCCGGTGTTTCGCTAGACTCGGTTGGGAGTGATGTCTCGCACGAGACCAAGGGGCAGCCACAAAGGGACCTATCAGGTTTCCTTCTATCTCCCAAGAGGGAGTTGTTTGGATAGGCTTTAGTTGCCTCAGGTCCTATTTTTGTTCCATCCT
Source organism: Gastrophryne carolinensis (assembly GCA_027917425.1). NCBI lineage: Eukaryota > Metazoa > Chordata > Amphibia > Anura > Microhylidae > Gastrophryne > Gastrophryne carolinensis. The sequence continues at coordinate 165,555,157 of CM051234.1, forward strand.
CCAGTTTCCTAGGATGGCATTCGAATTGTCTGGCTAGTGCCTTTTTTCTTGGCAATTAGGGATTTTCTGGGGCAAGGTCTCTGCCCTTCCTTGCTATCACCTTAATGTCACCTGGCAGAATTGCATCTGGGAAGGCCGTTGGTGGCTGTGCAGATGACATCCCTTATTCTCAGTGCCCTTGGGTTCTGAAGCACCTTAGGTTGTTATTCTGGACAGGGGTCCAGCAGCCTGGACCTAAGTCTGTGCACCTTCCTCCTAGTCGAGGTGGTTGATCTTCTGAGAGTTCAAAGAGTCCCTCAGGGGGGCATCCCCTCCCTTCTTGCTGCTTACCTGTTGGTGGTCACCATGGGTACCAAGTCGTGCAGGTTGACTGGGGGGGCTTGTTTCTTCTGAAACCCCCCGTGGTTCCTAGGTGGGGCCCTTAAAGGGGTCCCTTTACCTATTGTGTTTGTTGACACAGCGAGCCTTCAGCGGGCTCCATCTTGCTGGACTTCTCCGTTTCAGGGCCTGTCCATTTGGGGACTCTTGGTCTGTCGTAGGACAGTGGCCTGTCCCTTTTTTACTGGGAAAGTCTCGGGACTAGCTGTTACTTCCAGGAAGGCTCTTATTCTGATCTATGTGGGAATTAACATCCCTTGCGTTTTATTGGTTTTAGTCTCTGATGGATGCCCTCCTTGGTAGGAGGTAATCTATTGGCCCACTGAGTTCCTACTGGTATGGACCTGTTGGGCTCCGTCACGATCACAGGGGTTCTGCCCTTTATTATTGGCCCAGAATTGGCCTGACCTTGTCCTTTGGGCTTAGTAGTTTTTGGCTGGACATTATACTCGATATGTCTTATTTTCTTCACCCTGCTAGGCAGGGGTCTGCACAAGATCGCTGAAGAAGGGCCACCCATGCCGGGGGCATGGGTGGCCCAGGGGGGGTGTCGTCCGCGGAGGCTTCTGCTGAGGACAGTGGGCCTGTACGCTTTCTCAGGAGGTCTGTTCTGCATTGTCAGGCTCCTTTCTATTTCGCCCCTATCTTCAGTTTGGAGTTAGTACGTTTTTGTTCTTCACCCTGTTGGAGATGGCATATCTCTGGGTGTCTTGTTTCCATGGGAGAGCTAGGACCTAGCTTCCTCCTCTTCGTCTTCTGCCTTTTTCTGCCGTCTATGTTAGGGTATGTGGTACCTGTATTGCTTGGCTGGGTCTAGCTCTCTCCCCTACTGGACGTTCTCTGTTCCTGGGGTTCTAGAGTTATTACAGCATGGTTGGTGTTGGCTCCCCAACTTAGTTCTATGAAGGTTTCAGGGCTCGCCCTGTTCGCCTACTACAGAGGTCTGATCCAATCTTCTGTGTTGAGCATTGATCAGGGTTTGCTCAGGTACATTCCTTGAGGAATTCTTGCTCCCCTTTTGGGGGTTTACTTAGTCTGATGCCCTGCTAAGAGTTACCTTGGGTCTTATTCAGGTTCTTGTCTGACCTGTTCCTTACCTCATATCGCTCTTCTGGGGCGGTTGCTCCAGTCATAAGTGTGCCATAAAGGATGGCTCTGTCAGCGATCATAGTCATTATATATATACATTTGTTTATATATCGGTACACCATGAGGTGGGGGTGCTCCGCCTTACGCCTAGTTTGGTTCCAGGCGGTGTTTTTATTCTCCTTTATTCCAGATCCTCTGGGCTACTGTTTTGATTACTATGAGCTTAGGGGATCTGTCTTTGGAGATTTTCCTGGTCTGTCTCTTGTCCCTGGTAGGGATTATGCCTTTGGGGCTTATTGAGCTCCATCCTTTAGTACCAGATCTGATTGCCTCCACGGGTGTAGGTGCCCTCGGATCGGCATTACTTGGTTGGTTTTGTCCTTCTGAGCCTAGAGTAAACGTTTCGGCTCTTGCTGATTATTGTTGTTTTTCAGTATTCCTGCAGGTCTCGCTTGAGACCAGGGTTCATATTCCCCGCTGGGGAGACTTCTAAGGTTGCCATGGCTACTCTTTTGCATTAGCATGGTTAGGCTGTTACTCTGGCCTATTCTTTTAAGGGAAGATTATTCTTCTCTCTTGGTTGTTTTGTTCTCTTACTACTTGTGCTTGGCTTGGGCCTTTTCAGCACTAGGTTCTGTTGAGCATGCTGGCTAGCCCGCTGCTTGTGTTTAGTTCTCCCTTTACAGGTTCGAAGGTTGAGGTTAGAGCTTTGCTCTTGGTAGCATGGTTACGGGTGACAGCGCTTTTAATGTTGGCTGTGCCTTTTTTCACAGGGATCCCACCCTACTTTATGGACACTGCTATTTGATGTCCCACATGTTATTACTATATCTGGAGCAGGACGTGCTGTATGCTTAGAATACAATTCTGTGAAGTACTCACCTGTAGAATTGATATTGTACGCATACAGCACGTCCTGCTCCACCCCACCCTGGTTTCACCTTGTTCTGGATCCCCTGTATGGCGATTGTTATTGTCACGCTCGGGGTAACTCCAGCCCTCTTGATAAGCTCACAACCCCCAATCTCCACAGCCAGCTTCACCTGTAGGAGCCCCCGCTTGCCGGGACGCAAGAAACGCCTACCCGGGATCGGTTGCCCCCAGGACTTAATGGCTCAAAGGATGTAAGCTTATACGTGGGAGGTCTGGAGAATAGCAAGAGCGTGGGTGACGGAAGTCCAGAGACAGGCCAGAGGTCGACAGCGGGAAGACGGAGATTGTGGCGGTACAAAGGATTAGGCAACTCGTGGTCAAGGTTCAAAGCGGAGGTCGGCAACAGGGTTTCAGATCAAGAATGGTCGGTTCAGGCGGTGGTCGGCAACGGGTTCAGATCGGGAATGGTCGGTTCAGGCGGTGGTCGGTAAACGGGATCAATAACTTCACAAGACAAGGTACTGAGCGCTATCACAGGCAACAGGCAACTGAGGGGGAAAGAGCTTTATAGGGACAGACCAGAGAGAAGCAGGTATAGTGATTGGTGCACACAGGATCACAGTAGTGATTGGCCAGCAAGAGGAGTGCCAATCTAATAGCCAAAACCGTCCCTACCTGGGCTCATTTGCCCACAGTGTGATACCAGGGCTCATTGGCCCAAACAGGAGGAGAGGGAGGAGTCCCTTCCCTGCCTGGACGCGCAATACGGCTGACAGTTACCTCCGGCGGCCGCGCTGAGAGCAGCGCCGCCGGAGGGCATAAGAAGAACGTGCCCGCGAGCACGTGACGGAAGGAGACGGGAGCGGGGACGGCGCGGCCGCCGAACAGACGCCGCAGCTGCAGCCGGGCGCCCAGGACCAGCGCTGGAACGGGGCCCAGGTAAGCGAGGATTCGTGACAGTTATCTTTGACATTATTGCCATTTTCTGGGTGGTTGGTTGCTCCTGGCTTCTCTTTCTCACTGCTTTTCAATGCTGGGGATTTGTGGGAGGTCCCTCGGTATATGTAGGGCCGGGAGGAGCTTGTTTTCTACATGTCTGCAGTGCACGGCGCCGGAGGATTACCCACATGTTATTACTATACATCTGGAGCAGGACGTGCTGTATGAGTATAATATCAATTCTACAGGTGAGTACTTCACAGAATTGTATTTTTTCTGATAAGGGTTCTAGTGGCCACAGCAGTAATGGCAGAGGCACAGACCGGGCGCAGCGCTGTCCCCGCACATGCAAAGGCGTGGGAGGCCAGTAGGTTAATGCGCCGGTCCTCAACATCCCGCAGGGTAGTAGAATCAGGGGAATGCATGACAGGGGTGGTAGATAGCCCTAGGATCGGGACATCCACCTCGGGGGGGGGGGGGGGGGGAACCAACCTTTAACCACCTCAGGGGGAAAGGAATACTTCCTATCCCAACTCCTTGGAACCCCGGGAAGTTTACTGGGGCACTCCCATTCATAGAGCACCAGGGTATGGAAATGTGCCTGCTCTAGCAATTCCAAACGTGATTTTGCTGTATGGAAAAGCTTCCCTTTTTGCCTGGGAGCCTCACCAGGGAGAGAGATAGACAGAACCTCAAAGATCTGGGTCAATAATCTGTCAGTGTCATCTGGGGCCCAGGTGTCAGAACCAGAATCAACATGACCCCTTGGTCTCTCATCAGATGAGTCTGAAAAGAGCTCTCCTTCATCAGAAGGGTTATAGCCACACAGATTCATAACTCCTGAGATCCCATAGGGAAAACAGTAACATTAGGCGTCAAGTGCCGCTTCTTACCAGGGCCCTTACGCGCTAAAGAGCTTGCAATAATCTGTTCAGCAGTAGGCAGTCAGAAGACACATCAGGCTGAGAATCCCCACAAGTATGCAACTCAACAGGAGTGAGATTTAAGCTGGGGGGAGTAATGAAACGAGGTGCAGCCACTGGCAGGCCAGATTGCAAAGCCAGCACTTGCTCAGCACAGGGTACGCAGACCCATACCTTGTCAGCGTCAGCATGAGGCTGTCCACACGCTATACACAGTCGGTCTTGTTCCAAGGGGACCCTGGGCACATTATGCTGAGATGCCTCCATATGGTGATTATTAGGCACAATATGCCAGTAGGGATTGACGCTATAAAGCAACCCTGATTGCCCCAATGACCCGCTAGGGAAGTGGGAGTAATATTCTTAGTATACAGTACGTCCTGCTCCAGATAGATTACTTACACTTGGGTTATCCTCTGCCAGATGGCGCTGCACTGCAGAGAAATGTAAAACAGGCTCCTCCCGGCCCCTCAAATACCTGGGGACCTCCCACAAATCCCCAGATTTCTCTGCAGTGCTGACTGCGAAGACATGAAACTATCACTCTGTCACAGGTGAGCGGGGCTATTAAAGCCTGCGGCCCTGTTGGACTATTCCCACCCGTCCTTGATGTGATGTGCCTCCCAGCCTGGGCTGCGCTGGTTCGGTGAAGGTAGGCAGCACCATGTGTGCTTAAGGAGCGTTGCTCCACCGCAGTCCCCCACCAAAGGGTAGGCGGTATAGGCTGATGGTGAGCCTTATGGGATGCCCCTCCCGCATTGTCCCATGCCCCTGTAGCGGTGGGCCCTGTACAAAGGGCCGCCATCCTCCCTCATTCTTCCAGTAGCCCTCGGGAGGAAGAGAAGGGGGTGGGGAGGGGTGTGTGGATGTCCGTGTACTGTGATTACATGCTTATGGCCCTCTTTGTAATGTCTGCTTGGACTGGTATATGTGGTGCCAACCGCCGCACTGACTTGTCTTTTTACACTGTTAAGGCCGCCGCCGCCGCGCACGCCTTTTCCTTCATTTGGATGTTCCGCGCTGGGCGGCGGCGTTACCTCAGACGCTTCTGCGTCCGCATTGGCTGCTTGTCTGTTGGACTTCGCGCTCTTCGGGGAGGCGGGGCCTGGCATGGCGCGCCTCGTGTCACGGCTCGCGCTGGCCCGCCCTTCGAGGTTCTCGGCGCCATATTGTCTGGTCGTGCGGGTGTGTGTGACGTTCTTACTTACCGTGGTCCGTAAGTGCCCTCGCGGGCGGCTTTATAATTCACTGTAGTGTGTTACGGTTCTGACACCCTTCTTCTCATTGTGTCTTTCAGAGGGTGAATCCATTGGCTTCTCCTGGCCCGGTGGACAACCCCATGCTGATGCTGACAAGACACGGGTCTGCGTACCTTGTGCTGAGCAAGCGCTGGCTTTGCAATCTGGCCTGCCAGTGGCTGCACCTCTCCTCACTTCACCTAATCCCCCTGGCTTAAATCTCACTCCTGCTGAGTCTCACACAAGTGGGGATTTTCAGCCTGAATTGGCATCTAGACTGCCTACAGCTGAACAGATCTTTGCGAGGTCCTTAGTGCGTAAGGGCCCTGGTAAGAAGCGGCTCTTGACGCCTAATGTTACTGTTTCCCCTATGGGAACTGAGGAGTTTCTGACTCTGTGTGGCTATACCCCTTCTGATGGAGAGCTCTTTTCTGACTCAGGCTCATCTGATGAGAGACTGGAGGGTCATGAAGACTCTGGCCCTGACCCCTGGGTCCAGGATGACACTGACAGATTATTGATCCGGATCTTTGGGGTTCTGTCTATCTCTCCCCCTGGTGAGGCTCCCAGGCAAAGAGGGGAGCGTTTCCATGCAGCATCATCACGCTTGGAATTTCTAGAGCAGGCACATTTCCATACCCTTGTGCTCAAGGAATGGGAGTGCCCCAGTAAACTTCCAGGGGTTCCAGGAGATTGGGATAGGAAGTATCCTTTTCCCCCTGACGTGGTTAAATGTTGGTCGTCCCGCCCCCCCCCCCCCCCCCCCCCCCGAGGTTGATGTCCCGATCATAGGGCCATCTAACACCCCTTTCTTGCATCCCCCCCGACTATACTACCCTTCAGGATGCTGAGGACCGGCGCATTGACCTGCTGGCCTCCCACGTCTTTGCATATGCGGGGACGGCACTACGCACAGTCTGTGCCTCTGCCATTACTGCTGTGGCCACTAGAACCCTCATTAGAAAAATGCTTGATCGTGCCCCTGATGATCTCCCTTGGGATGTGTTTAATGCACTCTCCAATTGTGATGTGTTTGTAAAATATATTTTTTAAATGGTGATTTGAGACTGCACTGAGGATAACTACCTAATAGGGTCAAGATGAACAACCTGCGGTGTGCACATACGGGTGATTAAAATACCAGAAACTCTATTAGGGAAGGTCCCACTCCTTACCCAAACACCCTACAAATTATGGCACCACTGCTATTTGATAAAAATCTATATCACTTTATTAATAGAAAAGACATACACTAGACATCGCTAAAAAACATATAAGACAAAATATCTACAATAGGAAGGGAAAACTTGCAGGGGCAGTGGGGGCGGAAGTACAAATCTAGGATGGTCAAAATTTCATATACATAAATCCTGGCTAAAATGTAAAGTGCATATGTGCTATGTGCAAACTAACCTACAAACCTATCTCTAAACAATGTATCCTACACAATAGTGCAAATAAATCTAATAAATAATATAAAAAATGAAACAAATATATATAGGGCCAGTAGCCCTACAGACTATATGCAACTGTGGAGCTCAATAGTGAACACAAAGCCAGGGGGGAGACCAAAGAAACAATCCCCATCAACGAGAGAAAGTAAACTCACATGCTGAGACGACCACCTGCCCACTGCCCCGCCCGTCTACGCGTTACGTGACGTCGAACAACGCGAACGCGTCACTTCCCCAGGACAAGCCCTAATCTAACCCTATCCCCTGTATATATGCGCTTACCTGCCCAATCACCGCGTACCGCTCCCCACACCTGAAGAGATGAATCCAACAACGTTGGCTGGCCCAGCCCAGGCGACCGCCTTCCACGCCTGCGGGCGCGTCCCGGCCGGCGACGCACCCGTGATGACATGCTCTGACGCGTCCCGGCCGGAGGCGCGCCAGAGTCAAAGATGGCGGAACAGGCGTGGAGACGTCACCCGGGGGAGGGCCACCAGCATCTCTGGATGTGAAGCCAGGCAGCGCGATCACCCATCGTCACAGGATTGACACAGTGAGAGAGGCGGAGCCTCTGAACTGTGGCACACATGACTGAAGGGCGATACTGCGCAGGCGCGCTTGGTGAAGAGGACGCATGCACGTCATCACCCCGGGGAAACACGGTTGTGACGTGCATGCATATGCAAAGAACGGCGCGCTGGGCAACAGGTGTAGGGAGCCGCACACGGGAGCAGACGCAGGGGGGCATGAATCTGCAGACAATACAACACAAACTAACATTGATGCATCTAAATATCTATATCTTAGATTCTATATCTCTTAATTAATAAAGCAAAAATCATAATGATTCCTAGCTAGGCTACAATATGCTCAAACTGGGTCACTGTTATCCAGCTTAAAGGGAAAGGCAAGTAATTCTACTGCTAGCCATGAATACAAGCTGTCACTGCCCGTGCAGGAGCTCCCTGCCTGACAAGTAGAACTGAAGGGGGAGGGGAATTTTGTGTAAAAGTACTATTCTGGTAGGTAGGTCTTATGGCTATGTATAAAGGGCATATTGCACAGGGCAATGGTCCACAAGTCCCACACTGTCCGGTGTTATCTTCCTGGACCAATAATCCAATATGCCAAGGGCAAAGGAACCGTCTGCCGCCCTGCCTATTCAACCCTTCGTTGCCAACATGCTGTCGGCGAGGTCAGCAGTCCTTTTCATGTCAGTAGCGGCATCATCCATATTCTCCAGACCAGCCCAGTTCGCGGGTACAGTTGACCGAGCTTATCTTGTGATGGCTCCTCCATCCAGAACCTGACCACCAGTAACTTCCATAAAGGGCCCCGATTCATAAACACCTGTAAAATATATCCTATTAGCATTGGATGACACCATTAGAATGTGTGCAAGAACTTCTGCCCTTGTGGTGGCTATACGTCGCTTGCTCTGGCTGCGACAGTGGGGTGCTGACAATGCTGGAAAGAAGGCCCTTACCGGGCTCCCCTTTAAAGGGCTGCGTCTGTTTGGGGCCCGCCTAGACCTGTTTGGTAGGAGAGGTAAGTTACCCCAGCGTAGACGGCTGTCTCTGCCCTTCGGGGCCAGGGCCCCCCTTCCACCCCCCCACCATGGTGTTAAACAGGAACCAGGGGCGTCCTTCGTGGGGGCTCGCGCAACTCCCTGTCCCAGGAGCAGAAGACAACACCCTTGCTCCTCTGGGGGGGGGGGGGGCTATGCTAAAATCCTCTCCCAAGTCCCCTCAAGCATGATTGGGCGCCCTCACCCGCCTGGATGAGGGGACGGCTGCGGCACCTTGCCTAAGTCTGGAGGCACCGCGCCTCAGACCGGTGGATTTAGGAGGTAGTGTCCTCCGGCTACAAGATGGTGTTTGCTGTGCGCCCCCCTTCCCCCCCCCCCCCCCCCCTATGATTACTGGGTCCCGGGTACTCCTGGTCCCTGCTTCTGCTCAGGTGCTGGCACAGGCCGTGCAAGGTCTGCGGGGTTTGGGGGTCGTTTGCAGACTTCCCTTAACGGACAGAGGCAAGGGACCCTACTCCAACCTTCTCACAGTTCCCAAAAAAGATGGGTCAGTCTGGCCCATTCTGGATGCACAGATCTTCAGCAATTTGTCAAGTTCAGGCGCCTTCCTCATGGAAACTCTGCGCTCGGCCATTGCTCCTTGCGAACCGTGGGCTTCATGCCGTTTGTGGATATCAAAGATGCTTACTTTCACATCCTTGTGTTTTCAGGACACCAAGATTCCTTAGATCCACGTTGGAGGATCAACACTGCCAATTGTGGCCTTGCCATCTGGCCTCTTTTCAGCTCCCAGAGTGCTCACCAAGGTGCTGGCTGGGGTGATGTCTCTGATGAGGCCAAGGGGCGTCCGCGTGCTGCACTACCTGGACGTCCTCATCACTTCCTAGCCTCTACATCGGGCATAGTTGGATACTCAGCTGGGGGGTGTCCATCCTGGAGTCATCTGGATGGATCAGCCACCACCAAGTTCTCGCTGTCCCCTTCTTTGGTAATTTCATTCCTAGGAATGAATCTGAACACTGTTCAGGCAAGGATATTCCTTCCTCAGCAGAAGGTGGACATCTGCTTGCACAAGTTCAGCTTCTCCTAGCTGTCCCCGGTCCTTCACCAAGGCAGGGGATGCAGCTGATGGGCCTGATGGTGGCGTGCTTCGCAGCGGCCCTTTGTGCTCAGTCCCTCTTGGGGCTTCTGCAACTTCTCCTATTGTCTGTATGGGACAAGGACCCAGTGTCCCTGGACAGGGTCTGGGTGTCTTCCCCCCCCCTGGTGAGGAGGTCCCTCTTGTTGTGGATGGATTCATGGAACCTATTGGGGGGCGGAACCTTCTTGCTCCTTTCTGGGAGACTGTCACCACTGATGCCGGTCTATCAGGTTGGGGGGGTTTCTCCTGGCCCTGCGGTTCCAGGGGAGGTGGGGGTCCGTAGGAGGCCTATTCACCTATTAATGTCCTGCAGCTGTGAGCGATCAGGTTAGTTCTGTTTCGTTTGACTGCTCATTTCAGGGCCTGCCTGCTCGGGGGTGCATGGTCACTATGATGGCAGTTGCCTACATCAATCATCAGGGGGGGATCCGGTCCAAGAGGGTCCTCCAGGAAGTGTCTCTGATTCTGATCTGGTGGAGGCCAATGTTCCTTGCCTTTCAGCGGTATACATTCTGGGGGGGGTCCCTCTGCAACAGGGTGTTCCAATCTCTGTATCACCGTTGGGGCCAACCTATGTGGATCTGTTTGCGTTCTGTCACAATCACAAACTCCCGGCCTTTGTCTCCCCGTACCAGGATCCTCTGGCCGTGCCTATGGAAACCTTAGTACTGTCATGGCGGGACATTCAGTTTCTGTATGTCTTTCTACATTCCCCCTGCTAGGCAGGGTTCTGCGCAGGATTGCTCTGAAAGGGATGCCAGTTGTTCTGGTGGCCTAAGGTGGGCAAGAAGAGTGTGGTTCGCAGACATGGTGCAGATGGCAGTAGATCAGTGCTTTCTGCCTGGATTGCCAGATCTGATCACTTAGGACCACTTACTCCATCCCATGGAGGCAAGTTGCCCCAGCGCAGGCGGCAGTTTCGGCCTTTTCGAGGCCAGGGCACCCTTTCAACCCCCTACCGCGGCGCAAAACAGGGAAAAGGGGTGTCCTACGCGGGGCCCCGCGCAGATTCCTGGCACAGGAATAGAGGACGCCATCCCGGTTCCTCCTGGGGGCCCAAGCCCAAAGCCCCTCCCAAGACCCCTCAGGCATGAGGGGGCGCCCTCACCCATCAGGGTGGGGGGACGTCTACAGCACTTCGAGCACGTCTGGCGGCGCCATGTCTCAGACCGGTGGATTCAGGAGGTAGTGTCCTCCGGCTACAAGATAGAATTTGCTGTACGGCCCCCCCACCAGATTCATCGGGTCCCGAATCCCTCAGGACCCCGCCTCAGCCCAGGTCTTGCTGCTGGCCGTGCAGGGTCTCCTGGATCTAGGGGTCATTTGCAAGGTCCCCTTTGGAGACAGGGGCACGGGGTTCTACTCCAATCTCTTCACAGTACCCATGAAGGATGGGTCAGTCAGGCCCATTCTGGATTTAAAAATCCTCAACAAATTTGTCAAGAACAGGCATTTCCGCATGGAAACTGTGCGCTCGGCCATTGGCTCGTTGCGCCCAGGGGACTTAATGACGTCAGTAGACATCAAGGCTTAACTTCACGTTCCGGTGTTTGCAGGACACCAAAGGTTTCTCAGATTTGCACTGAAAGATCAGCATTACCAATTTGTGGCTCTGCCATTCAGCCTCATGTCGGCTCCCAGGGTGTTCACCAAGGTGCTGGCAGGGGTGATGTCACTGATAAGGCTAAGGGGCATACGCGTGCTGCCTTACATGAACGACATCCTCATCACCTCTCGGTCTCTGCGGCAGGCAGAGTTGGACACCCAACTGGTAGTGTCCACCCTGGAGTCTTTCGGTTGGGTGATCAATTACCCCAAGTCCTCTCTGTCCCCATCCTCGGTGACCCCGTTCCTGGGAATGATTCTGGATACGGTTCAGTCACGGATATTCCTTCCTCAACAGAAGGTGGAAGCTCTGACTGCGCAGGCCAGGATCCTGCTCTCGTGCCCACAGCCCTCCATCAGGCAGGGAATGCAGCTGGTGGGCCTGATGGTGGCGAGCTTCGAGGCGGTGCCCTTTGCTCAGTTCCATTTGAGACCTCTGCAGCTTCACCTTCTGTCAGTATGGAACAAGAACCCTGCGTCCTTGGACGGGGTCTGTGTGCTTCCCCCCTCGGTCAGACTGTCCCTTGCGTGGTGGTTGGACCTCGAGAACTTGACAGGGGGCAGGTCCTTTCTGGCTCCTTCCTGGGAGACGGTCACAACGGATGCCAGTCTGTCAGGCTGGGGGGGATTCTGGAAGTCCCTGCGCTTCCAGGGGACGTGGGGTCCTCGGGAGGCCCACTTACCCATCAACATTCTGGAACTGCGGGCAGTTCGGTTGGTACTGGAGCGGTTGACCCAACACCTGAGGGGTCTGTCGGTCCAGGTACGCTCAGACAACAAGACGGCGGTTGCATACATCAACCATCAGGGAGGGACTCGGAGCAAGAGTGCCCTCCGAGAGGTGTCTCAGATTCTGACATGGGCGGAGGCCAATGTACAATGCATTTCGGCTGTTTACATTCTGGGGGCGGAGAATCTGCTTGCAGATGCTCTGAGCAGGGGGGACGTCCCGTCAGGGAGAATGGTCCCTCTGCAACAGGGTATTCCAGTCCTTGTGTCACCATTGGGGTCTACCGGATGTGGACCTGTTTGCGTCCCACCACAATCACAAGCTCCCGGCCTTCGTGTCCCTGTCTCAGGACCCTCTGGCCTTGGCCACGGATGCCCTGTCCATGTCATGGAAGAAGTTTCGGCTCCTGTATGTGTTTCCACCATTCCCCCTGCTGAGCAGGGTTCTGAGCAAGATTGCTCTGGAAGGGGTGCCTGTGATTCTAGTGGCCCCCCGGTGGCCAAGAAGTGTGGTTCGCAGGCGTGGTTCAAATGGCAGTAGACCAGTACGATCTGCCAAGGGTGCCAGACCTGCTAACTCAGGGCTCCCTACGCCATCCCAATTTACAACGCTAGCTTTGATGGCCTGGCTGCTGAGACCTCCATCTTGATGGAGAAGGGTTTGTCTGCTTCTGTGGTGGGCACTATGGTGCAGGCTAGGAAGAAGACTTCTGCTGCTATCTATTACAGAGTATGGCGTACCTACATTGACTGGTGTGAGTCTAGGTCTTACCTGTAGGGAGTTCTCTGTCCCCAGGGTTCTAGAGTTCTTACATCATGGTTTGGAGTTGGGTCTAAAACTCAGTACTCTGAAGGGTCAGGTTTCTGCCCTGTCCGTCTTCTTTCAGAAGACCTTTGCTCATCATCATTTGGTTAAGACCTTCTTTCAGGGGGTCACTCATGCGCGTCCCCCTCGTAAACCTGTGGTTCCCGTTTGGGATTTAAGCTTGGTTTTATCTGCCTTGCAGGGTGCTCCCTTTGAGCCTATTCAAGAGGCTGCTCTGGTTGTTCTTACTCTCAAGGTTGTCTTTTTGGTGGCCATAACTTCGGTTAGGCGTGTGTCTGAGCTGGCTGCTTTATCCATTCAGTCTCCATACTATGAGAGACACCAGGACAAGGTGGTGTTCCGCTTTAAGCCGGATTTTCTGCCTAAGGTTGTGTCTGACTTTCATTTGAATAAGGACATTGTTCTTCCTTCCTTGTGCCCCAATCCTAGGAATGACAAGGAAAGGGTTCTGCACTCCTTGGATGTGGTCAGGTGCTTGAAGTATTACCTGGTTGTCACTGCAGCTTTCAGGAAGACTGATGCTCTCTTCGTTGTGCCTTCCGGGCCTAGGAAGAGCTTGGCTCCTGCCAAGTCTACTATCAGCAAGTGGATCCTTCAGGCTGTGGTACAAGCCTATTCTGCTAAGGGGAAGAGACCACTCGTGCTATTGGTGCCTCTTGGGCTTTTCAGCACCAGGCCTCTGTTGAACAAGTTTGCAAGGCCGCTACTTGGTCTTCTGTTCACACCTTTTCAAAGTTTTACAAGGTTGATGTTCGGGCCTCAGCTGATGCTGCTTTTGGCCGCAAAGTTCTGCAGGCGGTTGTAGTTTAAGCTACGTGCCGTTGCCTTTTTTGTTGGGGATCCCACCCTACTGTTATGGACAAGTGTAAGTATTATATCTGGAGCAGGACGTACTGTATACTTAGAATAATACAATTCTGTGAAGTACTCACCTGTAGAATTGGTATTATACGTATACAGTACGTCCTGCTCCACCCCATCCTGGTTTTTGCATTATTCTGGATCCCCTGTATGGTGATTGTTGTTATTGTTATCATTACCAGTTGTTTTGGTGGTTGGTTTCTCCCGGCTTCTGGTTCACTGCTTTTCAATGCTGGGGATTTGTGGGAGGTCCCTGGGTATATGAAGGGCCGGGAGGAGCCTGTTTTTGCATGTCTGCAGTGCCACAGCGCCCTCTAGTGGAGGATAACCCAAGTGTAAGTATTATATCTGGAGCAGGACGTACTGTATACGTATAATACCAATTCTACTGGTGAGTACTTCACAGAATTGTATTTTTTGGGATTTGAAAATGGTCTTGCCTGTTTTGCAGGGTGCTCCCTTTGAACCTGTGCAGGTTGCTGCCTTGGCTATTCTTACACTCAAGGTCGTGTTTCTGGTAGCTATCACTTCTGTCAGGCGTGTGTCTGAGTTGGCGGTGCTGCCCATTCAGCCCCCCTACTTTGTGATTCACCAGGACAAGGTGGTGTTTCGTTCAAACCAGAATTTCTGCCTAAAGGTAGTGTCTGCCTTTCATTTGAATCAGGATATTGTTCTTCCTTCTTTGTGCCCTAACCCTAGCAATGTTGAGAGAGTTTTGCACTCTTTGGATGTGGTTAGGTGTCTGAAGTACTATCTGGTACTTCAGAACACTGATGGTCGTCTTGTGGTCCCTTCTGGTCCTAGGAAGGGTTTTTGGCTTCTGCCAAGTCTACTATCAGCATGTGGATTCGTCAGGCTGTGTTTCAGGCCTGCTCTGCTAAGAGGAAGAATCCTCCCTTCGCTTTATTGCTCTTTCTTCTCGTGCTATTGGGGCCCCCTTGGGCCTTCCAGCACCAGGCTTCTATTGCACCAGTGTGCAAGGCCGCTACTTGGTCTTTTGTTCATACCTTTTCAAAGTTTTACAAGGTTGATCTTAAGGCCTCAGCTTTTGCTGTTTTTGGCTGCAAGGTTTTGCAGGCGGCAGTGGTTTAAACTGTCTGCTGTTACCTTTTTTATTGGGGATCCCACCCTACCTTACGGACACTGCTATCGTATGTCCCAAGTGTAAGTAATCTATCTGGAGCAGGACATGCTGTATACTAAGAATAATACAATTCTGTGAGATACTCACCTGTAGAATTGGTATTATAAGTATACAGTACGTCCTGCTCCACCCCACCCTGGTTTTTGCATTATTCTGGATCCCCTGTATGGTGATTATCATTGTTATAGTTACCAGTTTTTGGTTGTTAAATTCTCCCGGCTTCTTTTTCACTGCTTTTCAATGCCGGGTATTTGGGGGGCCGGGAGGAGCCTGTTTTACATGTCTCTGCAGTGCAGCGCCATCTGGCGGAGGGTAACCCAAGTGTAAGTATTATATCTGGAGCAGGACATACTGTATACTTTTAATACCAATTCTACAGGTGAGTATCTCACAGAATTGTATTTTTACAAGGCCCAACTATCAATTACATCGGGCCGGGAGAAGCCAATGGATTCACCTGTCTGAAAGACACAATGAGCAGAAAGGTGTCAGAACCAAACACACCACAATGAGTATAAAGCTGCCCGCGAGGGCACTTACGGACTAGGTAAGAACGTAACACGCACGTGCGACCTGACAACATGGCGCCGAGTACCTCAAAGGGCGGGCCAGAGCGAGCCGTGGCGCAGGGCGCGCCAGGCCAGGCCCAGCCCCCCCTGAAGAGCGCGAAGTCCACCGACAAGCAGCCAATGAGAACGCAGAAGCATCTGAGGTAACGCCGCCGCCCGGCGTGGAACATCCAAATGAAGGAAAAGGCGTGTGCGGCGGCATTTGCAATAGTAAAAAGACAAGTCAGCGCGGCGGCTGACACCACATATACTAGTACAAAAGAACATGACAAAAGTCCGTATGCACGAATCACGATTCACCCACACCCCTCCCCTTCTTTCCCCCCCGAAGGCTACAGGGAGGATGGCGGCCCTTTGTACAGGGCCCACCGCTACCGGGGCATGGGACAATAATGCGGGAGGGGCATCCCATAAAGGCTCACCATCAGCCTATACCGCCTACCCTTTGGTGGGGGACTGCGGTGGAGCAGCGCTCCATAAGCACGCATGGTGCCGCCTACCTTCACCCGACCAGCGCATCCCAGGCTGGGAGGCACATCACACGAAGGACGGGTGGGAATAGTCCAACAGGGCCGCAGGCTAATAGCCCCGCTCACCTGTGACAGAGTGATAATTTCATGTCTTCGCAGTATGCAATGCAGAGAAATCTGGGGATTTGTGGGAGTTCCCCGGGTATTTGAGGGGCCAGGAGGAGCCTGTTTTTACATGTCTCTGCAGTGCAGCGCCATCTGGCGGAGGATAACCCCAAGTGTAAGTAATCTATCTGGAGCAGGACGTACTGTATACTAAGAATATATATTCACCCCATTGCCGGAAGAGCTGGCAAATGATAGTTCTGTTTGTTAATCAGCAAACTCTTTCAGATCCGCTATATACGTCTGTGTTTTTCAGGCCTCTACTTCTGATACAATTGCTTCAGGTTCTGAGATGAAAAAGAACTCTGCACTAAGCAGAGAGAAGAATGCCCGGAGAAAATCGGAGGAAGACCAGAGAACTAAAGGTATTTTTTGACAGGTGAAAATTTTCTGCTGTAGAAGTTCAGTTACTTACTGTACATTGGTTGGCTTACCCACCTGGATACCTGATTCAGCTCAGTGCTGCCTGGGGAAAATAGCCAGGTGGCTCTTCTGTCTTAAGGTTAATCCATGCTATTCACCACTGGGGAAATAAACATAAATTAGATTATATATCCTGATTATTATTAACGTCTCCAAGTTGGAAGCTTATGGTATTGAACAGCCCTTTCTTAATTCTTTCAATCTCCTGTTGCAAGGTACCTGGCTGGGTGCATGAACATTCTGTGAACGTAGCGTGGGAACACCCGAAAAGGTGAGGTGCTTGATCGGCCGGCCTTGGAGTCTCTCAGACTCCAGGGTTGGCCAAATTGGTGATGATTCCTCTCTAAGTTGGTTTACATTAGCACAAAAGGTGATGCTGTAGCATAGACCTCACCATGTAAAGAGTTGAACCGGCTGTAGTCTGGCCCAGAGGGCAGTTCTTTGCCTGTTTGTGCTGTTTATGCTGCCTTAGGGAAGAGCAGAAAATCAAAAAGCTTACAATTTTCCTAGTGCACAGCACGGCCTGTTTCATGTAGTCCTTACGTCTGGTTATTCCGCCACAAGGTGGCGCAGTGTACTGCAGAAGAATTGTGGCTCCTCCCGGCCCCATATAAAAACTGGAATCACCCATAGACCCCCAGTGTTTTCTCTGCAGTAATACTGCGAAGGTAGAAGATGGCTCTCTGTTTCGCAGGCAAGCGGGGCAACCAAGCCTGCGGCCCTGCAAGTCTATTTTTTCGCCCTATTTGCCTCCCAGCCTCGGCTGTCGGATTGGGTGAGGGTAGAGGAGCACCAGGGGCAGGTGCTCGGGGAGCGCTGCTCCAAGCCGCAGACCCTGTACCACAAAGGGTAGCCGGCCATAGGCTTTTATGGTGAGCCTGCTGCGGCATGAAGAAGCACTGCCGTCGCTATGGTGTAGGTGGGGGGAGTTGTGCTTGGGGACTTGTGTTCCTAGCCAGTCTTCCCTTTTGTCTTTCTTCCCTGTGGGGTTTGTTTCCTGCTTCCCTCCGGGCCCCCTTTTAGTCGGCCCCTGCTGCTGCCTGCCCTCTCCTCTGCTCCCCCTCTCCCCGACGGGTTTTTTGTCGGGGGAGGGGGTAGCGGCGGGTGGTGATTTGGTGTGATGTCCCGCTGTTGTTTTTCTCACTGCCGACGCGGGTGTACTGCGTTCCGTGGCGGGCGGCGCTATTACTGTGAGTCTGAGGACTGTCATGGTGCCGGGTCACGTGGGCGCTTTATTCTTGGTATACAGTACGTCCTGCTCCAGAAAGAATACTTACTATCGGGTAATACTCCGCCAGATGGCGCTGGACTGCAGAGACATCGAAAATAGGCCCCTCCCGGCCCCTCATACCAGGGACCTCCCACAAATCTCCAGAATTTCTCTGCATTCTGGACTGCGAAGGACAAGAATATGGCTATCTCGCCTCGCAGGTGAGCGGGGCTGTAGGACTATTCCCACCCGTTCCATTAGTAATGTGCCTCCCAGCCTTGGCTGCGCTGGTCGGGCACCACTGTTAGGTGCTTAGGAGCGCCGTCATTGGCTGCTTGTCACTTGCTGTCTTTGCGCTCTTCGGGGGGGCGGGGCCTGTCTCTGGCGCTTTCCGCGTCACTGCTTGTGCGGGCCTGCTCCTCGAGGTATACCGACGCCATTTTGTCTGCTTGGTTGGCTTCTGCGTGACGGACCTCTACCTACCGCGGTCCGTAAGTGCCCTCGCGGGCGGCTTTATTATCACTTTTTTATTGTCGTCTGCTTACGGCTCATGTGATTGTGTCTTTGAGACGGGCGAATCCGTTGGCTTCTCCCGGCCCTCTGTTAGTTTAACTTGTGAGGTGCTATATAGCGTTAATCCCTATTGGCCTACAGTGCCGCTATAATCACCACATGGAGGCATCTCAGGATAATGTGACCGGGGTTCCTTTGGGACAAGCCCGGCTGTGTGCTGCGTGTGGGCAGCCTCATGCCGACGCTGACAAGGCGCGGGTCTGTGTACCCTGTGCCGAACAGGTGCTTGCGCTGCAATCTGGCCTTCCAGTGGCTGGGCCTGCACCTCGTTTCACTTCACCTACTCCCCCAAGCTTAAATCTCACTCCTGCTGAGTTGCATACAAGTGGGGATTCTCAGCCTGATGTGTCTTCTAGACTGGCTAGTGTTGAGAAGTTAATTGCTAATACCTTGGCGCGTAAGGCCCCTGCAAAAAAGCGGCACTTAACGCCTAATGTCACTATTGGAATCCAAGATGGCGCCGAGCATGGCAGCCTTGGAAGGAGCCGCTCCAGAGAGCTGTTAGGTTTTATTGTTTCCTCGTTATTATCTGGCTTTTTTTATTGCGTCCTCACGCTCCCTAGTTCTCACCTACTGAACAGGGGTGCTGAGGGTTAGTTTGGAGTATTGGAGTTACCTGGATATGTGGACTGCAATGGCGACCTGAGTGCACGTGGCGATGGGCACATGCTGGATCCGATCCCGACACTGATGTGGTGCAGCTGAGAGGACCGGGAGATAGTACATTCTTCACCCGTCTTCACCGTGATGGTGGCTGTCTCGGCGGGCTGTGAGGTCTGCGTGGAGCGGCGGAGGTAGGAGGTGGCGGCTCTCTCTCCCCTGGCGGGTGCCAGCGCGTCTGGAGGGGCCGGCGGGTAGCGCTGACTGTTTTGAGCGCATGCAGCCAGAAGCTCCCTCATCTCTGGGGCAGCCTGAGCTGCCTGAACGGCAGCCTGAACGGCGGATCTGAGCTGCACGGTGGATCGCATGGCAGCTGGGAGGTGATGCTTGCGGTGGCTCTGGTCGGCGGTGTGGCTGCGGACGGAGGAGCGTGTCCGGCGGGCCGTGCCTGAACGTGCTGATCGGCGGTTGTGGGCAGCTGTTTCGGCGGAGGAAGGTCAGGCTCGGTGGGAAACTCTGGGCTCGGCGTGTCACGTCTGGGGAGCTGGACGCTCCTTTAGTGAGGAGCTGGATGTAGCAGATTCACTCATTGACTCACTCATTCACAGATTCACTCATTCACTCTTTGACTCATGACACTGATTTCGGGGGCTTGTGCAGTGTCCAACAAAGGGGGAGAGGTTTATGTGCTAGTTTGTGGGGCATTCTGCAAATATCTTCAATCATCATCATCATCATTCGGGGGTTTTTTGCAGAGACCAACAAGGGGTGAGGTATGCGTTAATAGGGAGAGGGGTAGTCTGCTAGCATATAGAGTAACATCCTAGAGCACACAACGTACATCTAAAGGTGGCTTATTCATCCATAGTGTGTCCTACTCCCATTCAAGCTTGTCCTTTGCCCTCACTCCTCCTAGGGTAATCTTGATATCTGGTCACCATGTGCCCTAAATACGCAAGAGAAACGCTCCTGGAAATTAAAGAACCCAAACTGCCATCTTTTTCTATGCTGTGGGATTTGGTTATGGACCACATTGCAGCAATAAGTCACAGGCGCTGCAAGAAATGGCGCAGAAGGGGTAAAAGAGCGGGGGTGTTGGTGAGGCTAAAAAGGAGAGGTCAACGTCTGGCTCTTCCTTCTGTGCATCTAGCCAACCTGCGCTCACTCCCGAACAAAATGGAGGAATTACATCTGCTGTGCAATTATCGTTCTGAGTTCTCCAACTCAGCGGTTCTTTGCTTCACTGAAACCTGGCTCAGTGCCAACATTCCTGACGAGGCACTTGAGCTCCCCAATTTTAGTATCATTAGGGCAGGCAGGGACTGTTACACAGCGCAAAAATTGCGGGGAGGTGGCATCTGCTTCTATGTGAACTACAACTGGTGCAGAGACACAAAAATCCTTGTCACAAGCTGCTCTCCCTGTTTAGAATTATTGGCAGTCAACTGCAGACCCTTTTACGCTCCAAGAGAATTTTCCTCATTTATTCTTATTGGGGTCTATATTCCTCCTCAGTCAGCTGTAAAAACTGCTTTAGATGGTTTAGTTGACTGCATTACTGAATGCGAAAGGAAATTTCCCCAGGCCCTCATCGTAATGGGTGATTTCAATCAAGCTAAGCTCAATCTAGAAATGCCGAAGTTCATTCAGCATATTACCTGTCCCACCAGAGGCGGTAACTCCCTTGACCACTGCTACACTACGATAAAAGGTGCATACAAACCTATAAAGCGGCACTTGGTTATTCTGATCACGCCCTTATCCACCTGGTACCAGCATACAAGCAGCAATAGAAAAACTGCAGGCCTTCCTACATTACTACTAAGAAGTGGACGGAGCAGGCATAATCCAATCTACAGGCATGCTTCGAATCCACTAACTGGGAAATCTTCAAAGATCCAAACAACATCAATGACTGGACTGACAAGGCAACGTCCTACATCAAGTTCTGCGAGGACATGCTGATTCAGACTAGAACCTACAGGAAGCAGGAGAACAACAAACCTTGGTTTAAGAGGACGATCAAGGCCCTTAGAGCTAAAAAGGAGGAAGCCCACAAAAATGGCAATCTTCCTGAATACAGAAGACTCCGGAATAAGCTTTCAAAAGAGATAAAAGCTGCTAAAAGGTTATACTCAACCAGGCTGGAGAAGAAATTCTCTTCTGCTAATCCCAAAGCACTTTGGAACGGCTTAAGACACATCACCAACTTCAAGGGCTCCTCCCCTTCCATTACGCCAAACAAAGAGCTTGCTGAGGAGTTAAACAATTTCTACAGCCGGTTCGAACCAGACACTTCTGCTAGCGGCACTCACCCTACTAATCCCCTACCATGTGTTGGTAGCACACCCCGCCCTGAGTGTCCGTCCAAGCTTGACTTTGATGTATCAGACATCAGGAAACTTCTGATGTCCCTCAACCCCAGAAAGGCTTCAGGTCCTGACGGCATTTCCACAACATGCCTCAAGGTATGCGCAGAACAGATTGCTCCAGTCCTTACAGACATCTTCAGGAGTTCGCTTGAGGTTGGTATAGTCCCCAGCTGCCTGAAGAGCTCACTTATTATCCCGGTACCAAAATCTTCATCCGCTTCGGACTTGAATGACTTCAGACCAATTGCTCTAACCCCTGTGGTCATGAAGATATTCGAACAACTAATCATGTCATTCCTCAAGGAGGCCACAGGTTCTTTTTGGGGGATCCACTACAGTTCGCATACAGAGCGAACAGATCAGCAGAGGATGCGGTCAATCTGGCGATCAAGTACACATTGGATCACGTTAATCGTCCCAAGTCTTATGCTAGGCTGCTATTCGTGGACTTCTCATCTGCATTCAACACCATTGATCCACAAATTCTCCAAGAGAAGTTGCTATCCTTGGGCATCCCACTAAACTTATCAGGCTGGATTTTTAGTTTTCTGACAGGCAGGTCCCAAAGGGTCAAACTGGGACCCTTCATTTCCACATCCAGTGTCACAAACATGGGTGCACCACAGGGGTGCGTCCTGTCTCCGCTACTCTTCTCACTTTACACTAATGACTTCATCTCCTCAGATCCATCAGTCAAGATCATTAAATACGCTGACACCACCTTAGTAGGCCTCATCAGTGACAATGATGAGTCTAGCTATAGGGCCCAAGTAGAAGCTCTTGACTGTTGGAGCAAAGCTAACAATCTTATACTGAATACACATAAAACAGTTGAACTTATAATTGACTTTAGGCGATCACACCAATCACACCATCCCATTTTGATTGGTGAGGAGGCTGTCAAGATTGTAACCAGTGCCAAATTTCTTGGTACTCATATCACACAGGACCTGAAGTGGAGCAAGCAAGCGTCTGCTATCTTAAAGAAGGCCCAACAGAGGTTATTCTTCCTCAGACAGTTGATAAAATTCGGGTTGTCCAAAAAGATCTTGAAGGCATTCTACAACGGTGCCATTGGATCAATCCTGACCAGCTCATGTACAGTGTGGTACGGCGGGGCCTCAACAAAAGACAAGCAAAGGCTGAAAAGAATAACCAAGATTGCGGAGAGGTTAATTGGATCCCCCCTACCTTCTTTGGATGATCAACACATGAGTAGAATCTCCTCAAGGGCAAAGAAGATCTCTGGCGACGTGACGCACCCGGGTCAACACTTCTTCAGGCTACTACCGTCTGGCCGCAGATTCATGGCTCATGCAACCAAAACTTCAAGACACAGAAACAGTTTTTTTCCTCTTGCAGTCTTGGCGTTGAATAATCCCAAAGTATGAGTGGCACTTAATTACATCCTGTTCTGCATCACTGACAATTGTTAGTCACTATAGTTACCTGTACTGTATCATTATTCCTTTTTATACTTTGTTATTCATGTAATTGTTTTAGCTCTCATGGAGTATCTCCTTACCAAAAAAGCATTCCTTGTCTGTACACTGTACTTACTTGGCGGTTCAATAAAGTATTGAAGTATCGAAGTATTGAAGTATTTTACCTATGGAAACTGAGGAGTTTTGGCATTTATGTGGCTATACCCCTTCGGACGAAGGGGAGCTATTCTCCGATTCAGGGTCATCTGATGAGAGGCCCAGGGGTCATGATGATTCTGGCTCTGACCCCTGGGCCCCGGATGATACTGATAGATTGCTGACCCAGATTTTTGAAGTTTTGTCTATTTCCCCCCCTGTTGCGGCTCCCAGGGAAAGGGGGGAACTTTTTCACACTGCTAAGTCACGTTTGGAATTTCCAGAGCAAGCACATTTCAATATTCTGGTGCTCAAGGAATGGGAATGGCCCAGTAGACTTCCTGGTGTACCTAAGAGTTGGGATAGGAAGTATCCCTTTCCTGCTGATGTGGTAAAGTGTTGGTCATCCCCTCCCGAAGTGGATGCCCCAGTCCTAGGGTTATCTAACACCTCTGTCATGCACTCCCCTGACTCTACTACCCTGCGGGATGCTGAGGACCGGCGCATTGACCAGCTGGCGTCCCATGCCTTTGCATGTATGGGGACGGCACTGCGCTCGGTCTGTGCCTCGGCCATTACAGCTGTAGCCATTAGGACCCTTTTCAGAAATATGCTTGATAGTGCCCCTGATGATCTGCCTTGTGATGTTTTTGTAAATTTTGTCCTCTCTGCCTTGGATGACACCATTAGAATGTGTGCCAGAACATCTGCCCTTGTGGTGGCTATACGCCGCTCGGTTTGGCTACGCCAGTGGGCTGCTGACAACACTGCCAAGAAGGCCCTCACTGGTTTTCCCTTCAAAGGACTACACCTGTTTGGAGACCACCTGGACCTTTTTGCTAGGGGAGGTAGGTTACCCCAGCGCAGGCGGCAGTCTCGGCCCTTTCGGGGTCAGGGCTCCTTCTCCTCCCCTTACCGTGGTGCTAGACAAGGGAGGGGGTTTCCTTTACTGGGGCCCGGGGAGACTTCTGGGGTAGGGGCAGAGGACGTGGACGTCCTGGCTCCTCCTGGGGCACCAAAGTTAAATCTTCTCCCAAGCCCCCTCAGGCATGATGGGGCGCCCTCACCCATCCGGGTGGGGGGGGCGGCTTCAGCACTTCGCTCACGTCTGGAGGCTACATGTCTCAGACCGGTGGATTCTGGAGGTGGTATCCTCCGGTTACAAGATAGTTTGCAGCTTGGCCGCCCCCAAGGTTTCTCAGATCCCGATTACCTCAGAATCCTCTGTCTGCTCAAGGGCTGCGTCTAACAGTGCAACGCCTCTTGGAGTCTGGAGTCATCTGTCCGGTACCTCAACAGGGTCAGGGGTACTATTCCAATCTATTCACGGTGCCCAAGAAGGACGGTGATCTGCGGCCCATCCTGGACTTGAAGGGTCTCAACAGGTTTGTCCGGTTCAGGCATTTTCGCATGGAGACACTACGCTCGGCTGTCAGTTCCCTTCGGCCGGGCGACTTCATGACCACTGTGGACATCAAGGATGCCTATCTTCACATACCAATCTTTCCAGGTCATCAGAGATTTTTGAGGTTCACTCTGGAGGATCCGCATTACCAATTTGTGGCCTTACCATACGGTATCACCTTGGCCGCTCGGGTGTTCACCAAGGTGCTGGCGAGCGTCATGGCCCTTCCGAGGAACCAGGGCATTCGCATCCTCCCTTAACTGGATGACATTCTGATTGTTGCTCAGTCTCTTCATCAGGCTGAGAAGGATACTCAGGTGGTGACCTCCACTCTCGAGTCCTTCGGCTGGGTGATCAACTATCCCAAGTCTTCACTGTCTCCATCTTTGGCAAGTTCCTTTCTGGGCATGACTCTGGATACCTCTCAGCTCAAGATGTTTCTCCCTCAGCAGAAAGTGGAGGGCCTTCAGATGCAGGCACGGGCCTTGCTCTCGTGTCCTCATCCATCCATTCGGCAGGGGATGCAGTTAGTGGGTCTGATGGTGTCCTGCTCTGAGGTGGTTCCCTTTGCTCAGTTCCACATGAGATCCCTTCAGTTGCACCTTCTGTCAGTTTGGGATCGGGACCCTGCGTCCCTGGATCAGGAATTTGTTCTGTCCCCTCTGGCCAGGCAGTCCATCTCGTAGTGGCTGGACTCGAGGAATCTTCTAGTGGGCAGGACCTTTCTGCTGCCGTGCTGGGAGACTGTCACCACGGAGGTTGGGGGGAGTTTGGAAGTCTCTGAAATTCCAGGGTCAATGAGGCCCCCAGGAGGCCCATGCACCCATAAACATACTATAACTGTGGGCGATCAGGTTGGTTCTCTCCCAGTTAACTCCTCACCTTCGCGGTCGGGCTGTTCAGATCCGCTCGGACAACCAGACAGCGGTTGCCTACATCTATAATCAGAGAGGGACTCACAGCAACCGAGCCCTCAAAGAAGTGTCCCTAATAATGTCTTGGGTGGAAGAGAATGTTCCCTGCATCTCGGCGGTCTACATTCCAGGGGTGGAGAACCAGGAGGCAGACTCCCTGAGCAGGGGGACGTCTTGGCTGGGGGAATGGTCTCTCAGCAACAAGGTTTTTCAGTCCCTGTGTCGCCGTTTGGGTCAGCCGGGGTGGACCTGTTTGCGTCCCTTCGCAATCACAAGCTTCCAAGATTTGTGTCTCTATCTCAGGATCCCCTGGCCTTCGCCATGGATGCGCTAGCAATTCCTTGGACAAAATTTCTTCTCCTCTATGTATTTCCTTCCTTTCCTCTGCTGGACTGGGTACTGGCCCTGGTATAGATTGCAGATGTATGCATCTGTTCTGTGGACAGGCTTTAGAGGATGCCATCTGGGTCTCTTAAGGCACTCCTATGCTATAAAAGCCAACGTCTGCAAATTGACGTTCAACTCCGCATATTGGGTAGCTCTGTAAGTACCCTAAAGGGAAAGGGTTGAGAGGTTCTTGGATGGACAAAAGGTGGATACCTAAAATCTATTTTAATGTATACATTTTTTTTTTATTTAGCTCCCAAACCGGCTTCAATTATGAGGATAGAAGACCAGAAAAACATTAAGGTAGGCTTTAGATCACATATTCATAAATTATTCAAGCAGACTGTTGTCAAGACACAAGGTTTTCTTCATACCTGGAAATTAATGGAATACAAATATATCTGGGATCCTAGAAAATATGAGCTCTGGCAGTTGAACTGAAATGGCAGTGCAGCAACCCTCACCTTGACACTTTTTCATATTTTTATGTATATTTCACTACTTTTCAGCATCTTCAAAAATGACTTTAGGGCTCCATTAACAATTGTCCTGTCCCTACAGTTAAAGATCCTTAGTAAGCCATTATCTGGCATAGAGCTCTTTAGGATCGTGACAGGAAACTGCCGCACAACTAAGGGAAGACGTTTCCTGTTGGTGGAAGTGTGGCTATGTGGATCTTTCCTGTTCCCCATGACTGAGCTCTGCTAGGAAACTAGTATTTCTCTAATGCAGTGATAGTGTTATAGGGTAAGCCCCTGTAAACCAGGACCTTTGCGAGTGCAGAGATGCAGAAGAAGAATATAGCCCTCACCTGCCTATATCTATTTCAGCATATGCCGAGGCCCTTTCTAAAGGCCCTCCTCCTTCAGTTTTAAGCATTGTATTGTGCCCGACCATGTGATCCCACTGTCTAGGAAAAAAGACTTGTATGATTGACTCTATAGCATGAAGTTTAGTATAATTCATTGGAGCACATTAAAACTACACAGAACCCGCTGCCGACTCCAGCATAAAAAAATCTCTTCCTAATATTGTTTAAGTATGTAGGATGTTTAGAAAAATTAATAAATATATTTTATGTTCTCTATATCTAAGACTCTTATATATAACAATAAGTGATAAACAGCAGCCAGGTGTTATAGTGGTGATAGATAATGAGTTCACCAGTCTCCCCTGTAACCTATACTCTGTCCTAAGGCCCTTAGCTACAATGCCTGAAACTTACAGGAATGTAAAGGTATTGTCCAGGCGGATACAAAAAGTCTATACACACCTGCAGTTCCGGTGTTCCTCCAAAGCTCCTCCACGAAGTGCCAGCATCTTCATACTTGCCAATGGTGGGGAACCAGCCATTCCATCTTCTAGCACCGGCAGCCTTCAAAGGAGGCATCCTCTGAGCATTGTTTATGAGCCCACAAGCATAGTACATTCAGTGCAATGGAGGGGTCATCCCAAAGCAAGTTCAGCATGCATGGCCTTGACTCCCCCCCCCCCCCCCCCCCCCTCATTGCAATAAATGGAATAGGAGTGGTTAATGGGCATATTGATGTTCCCCACCATGTCTGCCCAGCAATGAAGGATGGAAACGCTCACTTTTTTTAGGTTTCTTGAACAGGAAGTTTAGAGGGAAATTCCAAGCAAAGGGTTACATTTTTCTGCTCTCCCCATGATGAATGTTTGGAGCTGCATCTTTTATTCAGCCTGCTTTATATTTCTTTAGAAGACCTAGTGAACTCCTTACCTTATGCTGTGCCTCCTCAACAGCAGAGGATGACTTATCCATGCATTTTTTTAGTGCAACAGTCCATTTTTAGGACTGAAAAAGGAGTCAGCAGAAAGGAGCATGTTCAGCAGGGTATATCTGGGAATGCAAAGTGCTGGTGAATGAAAGATGAATCCTCTGATAGCCAGCACGGGGCAAGCAGAAAGCAGCTAATTTAACCTTTTGTCTAGAATGTCACAAATGCTCAACCTGTGCCCTCAGAGGCATTTGATGTTGCCTCTGGCCTGCTGTGGGGAAAATGGGTTACATAGAACTGGCATGTAAAGGTAAAAAGAGGCTCAATCAGGATGGGAGGTTGCAGGTTAAGTGATAAAGGAGGGACCCATTGCCAAATAGAGGTGGCAGCAGTGACTTGTAGGAATGTGATGACATTGGTGCAACATAACCCCTGGGTGACATCTCTGGCACCAGAGATTTTTTTTTTCTATATTCAACTGTATGTTTAGCATTGGTAGGCATTTAAGTGGGTTGAGTATTGGGAATACATTTTATAATTTGAGATTGATGGGGGATGGGCTATAAATATGGGACCCATATATTTGGAGAAGTAAGGCAATCCGCATGTGGGGATTCGTAGATATAAATGTGGTAATCAGTGGGGTTTGTGGGTATCCTGTTGTAAAATTTCAAATGAAAAATGTGAAATTGTAAATCTTGTGGCCCATGATCAGTTTTCAAATTCACATAGGGCCCACACTGGTCAAAAGCTTGAGGACCCCTGCTTTAAGTTATTCAGAATTTGTATTACGATAAATAGACTTTATATTCTATATAAGTAGAACCATTGCTTAAATCTCATAATTGCTCATCATTGGCCATTTTTGAAGGCGTCTGAGCTTGAGTCAGAGTCAACCTTTAGACTCCACAGCTCTGCTGCTGCTGCCCTCAGGCCATCTGAACGGCTGCGGACCTCGGGAAGCCTTGAACTCCACGGAAGCCTCCAGGAAAGGTACATTTACCAGTGATCCCAGGGTATCACACAGCCGATTTGGGTGCCCCAGGGGAAATAAATCTAGCGACCAGACCTGAAGTCTTTTTGACTCCAGGGTCAACACTGCAGGGTTTATTGCCCTCCTCTACAGTACTTCATCCACTTCTGTAAACACCTTCACAGAACACGGTGTACGCAGTTACCTTTATTATCCATTTAATGTTTGTTTTTTTTAATTATTACAGCTTGTGAAGTTGTATGTAATGCAATCAGTAATATTATTTTTATTTGTGTTATTCTACTCCACAGGAAAAAGAAAATCTGCTGGTTACATCTGAAGCTGCTGTTGTAGTACATGATGTCCCTGCTCTTTCCACCCCTGCTGACCAGCAGAAATCCACCACAGTGCCTTCGCAACCCCCTGCAATGATTGTTTGGTCAGGTTAGTTACCAAATTTTACTTTATTTTAAAGCAGATTTATGCATATAGGTTCTTAAATAGAAAGTTCAGTCTTCCAATATGAGGGGGGTGATTGGAATTCCGAACATTCACTTTAAAACCTAAATAACAGTATTTGGTCTCTGTACAATGCCCAGTGCTGCTTAAAACAGTCAGCAGTATTTACTGTTGACGGTATTTGTACAAAGCATCCTGAATGCATTGCAGGATCTCAGTAGGTGAACTAGAAAAAAGTGGATCGAAACCCATTATTCTAAGTGTGCCATACACTCCACTTCGATCTTCATGACATCTGGGTAATCTCCAGTAGAGGGCGAACTTCTGCAGAGATGAATATGCAAAAAAAGAAAGCCCCTCCCGGTCCATATATACCTGGGACCTCCACCAATTCCCCGGTTCCTTCTCTGCAGGGAAGGCGACAAGACAGAAGATGAAGACTTCTTTACTTACAGGTCGCGCCCGGCCGTCTATTGTCCCTATTACTGCCAGGACCCTTTCTAAATTGCCCCTATATTGAGCCTCCCAGCTTAGGCTGCAGGTCCTGGTGAAGGTAGGAGCACCCTATGGGTGCAGAAGGAGCACTGCTCCGCCGTGAGACCTCACTATGGGGTAGGCAGTTATCCAGGTTTCTTGGTGATCCTGGTGGGGAATGCCCCGTCCCTCTATGCTTATGGCCGGATTCTGGCAGGGTTCCTCCCCCCCCCCCTTCTGGGTCCCTTATTCCCCTCCCGGGGGGGGTTGCGCTGGCCCGCCCTCCCCCTGCTCTCCCTCTTCATGCATGAGGCTTCATGGGGGCCATCTTTTATTGGGATCTGAGTTGCGTTCTGTGTGGTAAGGGCCGGAGTTCCACTTCCTTAGCTTGTGTGTGGGGGCTCCTCTCTAGCGGGGGCCCCCACTGGTCGCGAGCATGTGTGTGTGTTTTATCGCATGTCTGGCTGGGATTCAGTTAAAATATATATATATATATATATATATATATATATATATATATATATATATATATTCCATATTTATTCAGCACTGCACTTTTGCCTGTTTTGTGTGTTACAGATTGCCCTGTATATGTGCATATTAAGGGGTCCCTCCTGGTCCTGGGGTCCCTAGTGTAAAATTGGCCACCTTAAATCCTCCCACCGGGACTTTTAAGGGGCATCCCGGGTTGCTTATGCGTAAATTCCCTGCGGTCTTGCGACTGACCACAAGAATTCACCATATGGAGGCTCCGCAGGATACTGGGCTCGGGCTTCCTCTGGGACATTCCGGGCCGTGTGTGAGGTATCCCTTACGGGGGAGAATGTGCTGATCTGTATACCATGCGCACAAATGGCCATAACGCCGCAGTCCGGCTCCTCCCGCTTCATCGCCTTCCCCCTCCCCACCTTATCCGCCTTATCCGTACCCCAAGTGACATTGGTACCAGTGGGGAGTCGCTTTCTGATGTTTGGGCTAGGTTGGCCAGCATCGAGAAATTGATTGCTAGCACTGTGGGCAATAAGGCCCAGGCTAAAAAGAGACATTTTTCGTCGGCCCAGCCCTTGTGGGATGTTGACGACGATTCCGCTGATTTGTCAGATTATTCCCCGTTAGCCCCGTCTGGAATTCCCTACCCAGGGTCATTTTGATGCGCTGATCCTTAGAGAATGGGAGAGGCCCAGTCGGCTTCCTGGTGTGCCTCAGGGATGGGATAAGAAGTATCCTTTTCCGGTGGAGGCGGTTAAGCGCTGGTCTTCTCCTCCCGAGGTCGACGCGCCAGTTTTAGGTTTGACCAACTCTTCTGTGCTGAACACCCCTGACGCCACTTCCCTTAAGGATGGCGAGGATAAGCGCCTTGATCAGATTGCGTGCCACGCATTTGCCAACGTGGACTCGGCCCTGCGGCCTGTTAGTGCATCTGCCCTGGTGTAGCTTGCTACCAGGTCTCTTATCAGGGACTGGCTGAATAACGCTCAGTTTGATCCAGCTGGCGCTGAGTTCGCTATCCTTAAGAAATGCGAATTGTTCATGGATATTGTTGTGTGTAGTAGGACTTCAGCCTTACTGGTGGCTATGCACAGATTGGTCTGGCTCCTCCAGTGGACAGCGGACTTTGGGGCCAAGAAGTCGCTCACAGCTCTTCCCTTCTTGGGTTCGCGGCTGTTTGGAGATAAATTGGATGCTGTTGCTAAAGGAGGTAAGTTACCTCAGCGCAGGAAACAGCGCCGCCCCTTTTGGGGGGTGGGCTCGTTCACTCCTTCCTTTCGAGGGGCCAGAGCGGTTAGGGGTTTGGCCTTCTTGGGTGTCAGGGGCTCGTCCTGGAACAGAGGCAGAGGTCGGGCTCGTCCCGCGCCTGCCTGGGGTTCCAAGCCCAAGCTGGCCCTTAAACCGGCTCAGCAATGAAGGGGTGCCCTCACCCGCAAGGGTGGGGGGGACTGCTGCGGCTCTTCTTTCAGGTCTGGGCCCGGGAGGTCACAGACAATTGTATCTTGGAAGTGGTCTCCTCTGGGTACAAACTGGAGTTCGAGTACTGGCCGCCCCCAAGATTCTTAAGGTCTCTGGTGCCCTCAGACCCTCAGGCTCCACAGGGTCTCCTGTTGGCAGTGAAAAGCCTTCTGGACATGGGGGTTATATGCCCGGTGCCTCCGTTGGAAAGAGGCAGGGGTTACTACTCCAACCTTTTCACGGTTCCCAAAAAGGAGGGTTCAGTGAGACCCATTCTAGATCTCAAGGTTCTCAGCAGGTTTATCAGAGCCAAAAAGTTCCGCATGGAGAATCTGCACTCGGCTATCAATTCCCTTCACCAAGGGGATATTCTTAGTATACAGTACGTCCTGCTCCAGATATAGTACTTACACTTGAGTTATCCTCCGCCAGATGGCGCTGCACTGCAGAGACATGCAAAACAGGCTCCTCCCGGCCCTCAAATACCCAGGGACCTCCCACAAATCCCCAGATTTCTCTGCAGTGCTGACTGCGAAGACATGAAGTATCACTCTCTCGCAGGTGAGCGGGGCTATTACAGCCTGCGGCCCTGTTGGACTATTCCCACCCGTCCTCCTTGTGACGTGCCTCCCAGCCTGGGCTGCGCTGGTCGGGTGAAGGTAGGCAGCACCATGCGTGCTTATGGAGCCATGCTCCACCGCAGTCCCCCACCAAAGGGTAGCACGGGGGGAAAGAAAGGGGGGGGGTGTGTGTAGGTGGTCTCAGTGTATTGGTTTACACGCTAGTGGCCTTTAGTAATGTCATTTGACTTGTAT
Source organism: Gastrophryne carolinensis (assembly GCA_027917425.1). Classification (NCBI taxonomy): domain Eukaryota; kingdom Metazoa; phylum Chordata; class Amphibia; order Anura; family Microhylidae; genus Gastrophryne; species Gastrophryne carolinensis. The sequence goes on from CM051234.1 coordinate 165,586,960, forward strand.
ACTCGGTGTCAGACTCGCTGATTCGCAGCCTTATTTGTGTCTCTGCCGCCGCCGCGTGCGCGCCTATTTACTTCATCGATTCCCAACTGGGACATGATTGAAGTGCTCTTGTCACACAAGTGTTGCAGGGTGTCTCACTGGTCATGTGTACACTCATAGCACGGATGGGTAAATTATCTGGTTGTGCTGCACGGTTGTGCAGACGGTTGAATCCAGTGGCTTCTCCTGGCCCTGCGTAATTGCCAGTTGGGCCTAGTATAATTACTCCCTCTTCCCTGCGGGTCATTGGGGCATCCAGGGTAGCTTCAGCGTCAATCCCTACTGGCCTATCACCATATGGAGGCATCCCAGGATAATGTGACCGGGGTTCCTTTGGGACAAGCCCGGCTGTGTGTAGCTTGTGGGGTCTCGCCTATCAGTGGTGACAATGCACGGGTCTGCGTCCCTTGTGCACAGCAGGCGCTAATGGTACTTCCCGCCCCTCCGGTGGCTGGGCCTGCACCTCGCCTCACTTCACCTAGCCCCCCAAGCCTGAGTCTAACCCCCAATACCAGCGGGGATTCTCATCCTGATGTGACTGCTAGACTGGCCAGTGTTGAAAAATTGCTTGCTAATACCTTAGCGCGTAGGGCCACCGCAAAAAGGCGGCACTTAGCTCCTGATACCGCTCTTTTCCCTACGGAGTCTGATGAGTTCCTGCATCTATATGGCCATACCCCCTCGGACGAAGGGGAGCTCTTCTCCGACTCAGGGTCATATGACGAGAATTCAAGGGGTCATGATGATTCTGGCTCTGATCACTGGACCCCGGATGATACTGACAAACTGCTGGTTCAGATATTTGAGGTTTTGTCCATCTCTCCCCCTGTTGCGGCTCCCAGGCAAAGGGGTGAGCTATTTCATACTGCTAAGGCTCGATTGGAATTTCCTGAGCAAACCCATTTCAATAACCTCATGCTTAAGGAGTGGGAACATCCCAGTAGACTTTTCCTGCTGATATGGTCAAGTGCTGGTCATCGCCTCCTGAGGTCGATGCTCCTCTAGGGCTGTCTAATACATCCATTATGCACTCCCCTGACACTACTACGCTGCGGGATTCTGAGGACCGGCGCATTGACCAATGGGCATGCCTTTGCATTTGGGGGTGCGGCGCTGCGCCCGGTTTGCGCTTTGGCCATTACTGCAGTGGCACTAAGGACCATGGTCAGGAATGCACTAGATGGTCCAGACGATTTGCCACCCGATACTATTAATGCACTGTCTACCTATGATGTTTTTGTTAACTTTATCCTGTCTGCATCGGATGATGCTATTAGGATGTGTGCCAGGTCTTCCGCCTTGGCGGTAGCTATACGCCGCGCGGTATGGCTGCGCCAGTGGGCTGCTGGCAATGCTGCTAAGAAAGCCCTTACTGGCCTTCCATTTAAGGGGCTACGCCTGTTTGGGGACCGCCTAGACCTCTTTGCTAAAGGAGGTAAGTTACCCCAGCGCAGGCGGCAGCCTTTGCCCTTTCGGAGCCAGGGCCCCCCTTCAGTCCCCTACCGGGGCGCTAAGCAGGGGAAAGGAGTGTTCTTCGCAGGGGCTCGCGCAGATTCCTGGCATAGGAGCAGAGGACGACGTCTGGGCTCCTCCTAGGGGTCCAAACCCAAAGCCCCTCCCAAGACCCCTCAGGCATGAGGGGGCGCCCCCGCCCGCCAGGGTGGGGGGACGGCTACAGCACTTTGCGCACGTCTGGAGGCGGCAAGTCTCAGACCGGTGGATTCAGGAGGTAGTGTCCTCTGGTTACAAGATGAATTTGCTGTGCGGCCCCCCACAAGATTCATCAGGTCCCGGATTCCCCAGAATCCTGGATCTGCTCAGGTCTTGCTACAGGCCGTGCAATGTCTTCTGGATCTGGGGGTCATTTGCAGGGTCCCCTTAAGAGAATTGGGCAAGGGGTTCTATTCCAACCTTTTCACAGTGCCCAAAAAAGATGGGTCAGTCAGGCCCATTCTGGATTTAAAAATCCTCAACAGATTTTTCAAGAACAGAAGCTTTCGCGTGGAAACCCTGCGCTCGGCCATTGGCTCCCTGCGCCCAGGGGATTTTATGACGTCTGTGGACATCAAAGATGCTTACCTTCACATCCCTGTGTTCCCGGGACATCAAAGGTTTCTCAGATTCGCGTTGAAAGATTGACATTACCAGTTTGTGGCCCTACCATTTTGGCCTCACTTCAGCTCCCAGAGTGTTCACCAAGGTGCTGGACGGGGGTGATGTCTCTGATAAGGTCAGGGGGCATACGCGTGCTGCCCTACCTGGACGACATTCTCATCTCTTCACGGTCCCTGCAGCAGGCAGAACTGGACACTCAGCTGGTGGTGTCCACCTTGGAGTCCTTCGGCTGGGTGATCAATCATCCCAAGTCCTCTCTGTCCCATTCGTCAGTGACCCCATTCCTGGGGATGATTCTGGATACGGTTCAGTCACGGATATTCCTTCCTCAACAAAAGGTGGAAGCTCTGACTGCACTGGTGAGGTTCCTGCTCTCGTGCCCCCAGCCCTCCCTCAGGCAGGGAATGCAGCTGGTAGGCCTGATGGTGGCGAGCTTCGAGGCAGTGCCCTTTGCTCAGTTCCATCTGAGGCCTCTGCAGCTTCACCTTCAGTGTCAGTTTGGGACAAGGACCCCACGTCTTTGGACGGGGTTTGTGTGCTTCCCCCCTCGGTCCGAGGGTCCCTCTCGTGGTGGCTGGACCACAGGAACCTGCTACAGGGCAGTTCCTTCCTGGCAGACGGTCACCACGGATGCCAGTCTGTCAGGTTGGGGAGGATTCTGGAAGTCCCTGCGGTTCCAGGGAAGGTGGGGCCCTCAGGAGGCCCACCTGCCCATCAACATTCTGGAACTACAGGCGATCAGGTTGGTACTGGAGCGGTTGACCAATTACCTGAAGGGTCTGGCTGTGCAGGTGCGCTCAGACAACAGGACGGTGGTTGCCTACATCAACCATCAGGGAGGGACCCGGAGCAGAGGTGCCCTCCAGGAGGTGTCGCGGAATATGACATGGGCGGAGGCCAATGTTCAATGCATTTCGGCCGTGTATATCCCCGGGGTAGAGAATCTACTGGCAGACTCTCTGAGCAGGGGGACTTCCCGTCAGGGGGAGTGGTCCCTCTGCAACAGGGTATTGCAGTCCCTGTGTCACCGTTCGGGTCTACCGGATGTGGATCTGTTCGCATCCCGTCACAATCATAAGCTCACAATCTTTGTCTCCCTGTCTCAGGATCCTCTGGCCTTGGCCGCGGATGCTCTGTCAATGTCATGTTTCCTCCGTTTCCCCTGCTGAGCAAGGTTCTGCGCACGATTGCTCTGGAAAGGGTGCCAGTGATTCTGGTGGCCAAGAAGAGTGTGGTTCGCAGACGTGGTACAAATGGCAGTAGACCAGTACGTCCTGCCAGAGGCACCAGATCTGCTCACTCCTTACGCCATCCCAATTTACAAACTCTGGCTTTTACGGCCTGGCTGCTGAACCTCCATCTTCATGGAGAAAGACTTGTCTGCCTCGGTGGTGGATACCATGGTGCAGGCTAGGAAGAAAACTTCTTCTGCCATCTATTATAGGGTATGGCGTACCTACATTGATTGGTGTGAGTCTAGGTCTCTTCCCTGTAGGGAGTTCTTAGTCCCCAGGGTTCTGGAGTTTTTACAGCATGGATTGGAGTTTGGTCTAAAACTCAGTACACTGAAGGGTCAGGTTTCTGCCCTGTCTGTCTTCTTTTAGAAGTCTTTTGCTCAGCATCCCTTGGTTAATACCTTCTTTCAGGGGCTCACTCATGTGCGTCCCCCATGTAAGCCTATGGTCCCTGTTTGGGATTTGAACTTGGTTTTATCTGCCTTGCAGGGTGCTCACTTTGAGCCTATTCAGGATGCTGCTCTGGCTGTGCTTACCCTCAAGGTTGTCGTTCTGGTGGCTATTACTTCGGTCAGGCATGTGTCTGAGCTGGCAGCTCTGTCTATTCAGCCCCCATATTATGAGAGACACCAGGACAAGATGGTGTTTTGCTTTAAGCCAGACTTTCTGCCTAAGGTGGTGTCTGCTTTTCATTTGAATCAAGATATTGTTCTTCCTTCTCTGTGTCCTAATCCTAGCAACGCTAAGGAAAGGGTTCTGCATTCCTTGGATGTGGTCAGGTGTCTGAAGTATTACCTGGTAGTCACTGCGGCTTTCAGGAAGACTGATGCTCTTTTTGTGGTCCCTTCTGGTCGTAGGAAGGGTTTGGCTCCTCCCAAGTCTACTATTAGCAAATGGATTCGGCAGGCTGTGATTCAGGCCTATTCTGCTAAGGGGAAGAATCCTCCCTTCCGCCTTACTGCTCATTCCACTCGTGCTATTGGTGCCTCTTGGGCCTTCCAGCACCAGGCTTCTGTTGAACAAGTTTGCAAGGCCGCTACTTGGTCTTCTGTTCATACCTTTTCAAAGTTTTACAAGGTTGATGTTAGGACCTCAGCTGATGCTGTTTTTGGCCGCAAGGTTTTGCAGGCAGCAGTGGTCTAAACTGTCTGCTGTCACCTTTTTTGTTGGGGATCCCACCCTACTTACGGACACTGCTATTGGATGTCCCAAGTGTAAGTACTATATCTGGAGCAGGACGTACTGTATACTAAGAATGATACAATTCTGTGAAGTACTCACCTGTATAATTGATATTATTTGTATACAGTACGTCCTGCTCCACCCACCCTGTTTTTTTGCATTATTCTGGATCCCCTGTATGGTGATTGTTACCTTTGTTATAGTTACCAGTTGTTTTGGGTGGTTAAATTCTCCTGGCTTCTTGTTCACTGCTTTTCAATGCTGGGGATTTGTGGGAGGTCCCTGGGTATTTGAGGGCCGGGAGGAGCCTGTTTTGCATGTCTCTGCAGTGCAGCGGCATCTGGCGGAGGATAACCCAAGTGTAAGTACTATATCTGGAGCAGGACGTACTGTATACAAATACCAATTCTACAGGTGAGTACTTCACAGAATTGTATTTTTGACATCCATAGACATCAAGGATGCGTATCTGCATGTTCCGATTTTTCAGGCACATCAGAGATTCCTCCGGTTTGCGGTGGAGGATCAACATTATCAGTTTGTAGCTCTTCCCTTCGGTCTGACCTCGGCGCCGAGGGTCTTCACCAAGGTCTTGGCGGGCATAATGGCTCTGCTCAGAGCTCAGGGCATTCACATTGTGCCTTATCTGGACGATCTGTTGATATCAGCTTCTTCCCTCCGTCAGGCGGAGCTGGACACCCACCAGGTGGTGTCGACCCTGGAGAGGTTCGGGTGGGTGATCAACCGCACCAAGTCTTCTCTCTCCACGTCTTGTGTGATTTCATTTCTGGCCATGAATCTGGATACCATTCAGGCCAGAGTGTTTCTGCCCCAGACCAAGGTGCAGGGGATTCAGGGCCTGATCCACCTTCTGGCCAGTCCTTGTCCCTCTATCTGGCAGGGGATGAAACTGGTGGGTTTGATGGTATCCTCCTTCGAGGCGGTGCCATTTGCACAGTTTCACATGAGATCTCTTCAACTTCACCTATTGACGTATTGGGACAGGTGCCCGCAGTCGTTGGATCAACCTTTCAGGATGTCTCCCAGGGTTCGGCAGTCTTTTCGGTGGTGGCTGGACTCGAGGTGAAGGGCAGATCCTTTCTGGTCCCTTGTTGGGAGACGGTTACCACGGATGCCAGCCTGTCGGGCTGGGGAGGTTATTGGAAGAGTCATCAGTTCAGCGGGGTGTTTGGTCCCCAGCTGGCTCACACCCCCATCAAGGTCTTGGAGCTCAGAGCCATCCGACTGGTTCTGGCTCGGCTGACCCAACATTTACGGGGTCTACCGGTTCAGGTTCGCTCAGACAACCAAACGGCAGTAGCTTACATAAATCACCAAGGAGGGACTCTCAGCAGGAGTGCCCTCAGGAAAGTCTCTCTGATCCTGCACTGGGCGAGAGAGAGCAATGTTCCTTGCCTTTCGGCAGTCTACATTCCAGGAGTGGAGAACTCAGGCGGATTCCCTGAGCAGGGGATCCTCTCGCCACGGAGAGTGGTCTCTCAACCCCGAGGTTTTTCTGGATCTTTGCCGCAAGTGGGGGACTCCGGAGGTGGATCTCTTTGCCTCGAGGCACAATCACAAACTTCCTGCCTTTGTGTTTCTTTCTCAGGATCCTCTGTCTCTGGCGGTGGATGCCTTGTCACTGGCTTGGAAGGAGTTGGGTTTTCTGTACCTGTTTCCACCCGTCTCCAGGCTGGGCAAGGTAGTTTGCAAACTGGTTCTAGAAGGGGCACCAGCAATTCTGGTGGCTCCAAGGTGGCCAAGAAGGGTTTGGTACGCAGACGTCGTAAGGATGGCCGTAGACCAGTACCGGCTTCCCTTGTTGCCGGACCTGCTATCTCAGGGTCATCTACTTTACCCCAATTTACAAATGCTGGCTTTGACGGCTTGGCTGCTGAAACCTTCATCTTGAAGGAGGAAGGTTTGTCTGAGGCTGTTGTTCAGACCCTGATTAGGGCTAGGAAGCAGTCCTCTTCTGGCATTTACTATAGGACTTGGAGGTCCTATATTGATTGGTGTGAGGCTAGGGCCTTGCAGGGTTTTTTCTATACCCAGGATTTTGGAGTTTCTTCAGCATAATCTGGATCTTGGGTTCCAGCTTAGTACTTTGAAAGGACAGGTTTCTGCTCTGTTGGTTTTCTTCCAGAGGTCTTTTGCTTTACACCCGCTGGTTAAGACCTTTTTCCAAGGGGTCGCGCATGTGCGGCCCCCTTGGAAGGCTGTAGTTCCTGTTTGGGATTTGAATTTGGTTCTTTCGGCTCTGCAGGGTCCTACTTTTGAGCCGCTACAGGATATTGCTCTTTTGGTTCTCACTCAAAAGGTTGCTTTCTTGGTGGCTATTACTTCGGTTCGGCGGGTCTCTGAGTTGGCGGCCTTGTCGATTCAGCCCCTTACTTTGAGAGCCACCAGGATAAGGTGGTTTTTCGTTTTAAGGCGGATTTCCTTCCTAAGGTGGTGTCTGCTTTCCACCTCAATCAGGATATTCTCCCTTCCTTGTGTCCTAAGCCTAACAATGACAAGGAGAGGGTTCTGCACAATTTGGATGTTGTTCGCTGTGTGAAGTACTATTTGGTGACTACTTCTTCCTTCCGCTTTTTTCGTGGTGCCCTGCAGGCCCAGGAAAGGGTTGGCGCCTGCTAAGTCTACGATTAGCAAATGGATTCGTCAGGCCATTGTTGGGGCCTATTCTGCTAAGGGGAGGACTCCCCCTTTTAGGGTCACTGCGCACTTTGCTCGTGCTGTTGGTGCATCCTGGGCTTTTCAGCACCAGGCTTCTGTTGAACAGGTTTGTAAGGCTGCTACTTGGTCTTCCGTTCATACTTTTTCCAAGTTTTACAAGGTTGATGTGCGGGCTTCAGCGAATGCTGTTTTTGGCCGCAAGGTTCTGCAAGCTGCAGTGGTTTGAGTTGGTACATTCTTTACTGTTTTTGGTTCCCGCCCATGACGGACACTGCTATTGGATGTCCCAGATGTCATGAAGATCGAAGTGGAGTGTATGGCACACTTAGAATAATACCGTTTTGTGAGTACTCACCTTTAAAACGGGTATTATGAGCGTGCCATACCCTCCACTTTGCCCCACCCCTTTTTTCAGGTATTCTGGGGCTTTTATATGGTGAACCATTGGTTTTGATTGTTTAGGTTATAATTGGTTCTTTCTGGTCCCTTTACTGCTTTTATACACTGGGGAATTGGTGGGAGGTCCCAGGTATATATGGACCGGGAGGGGCTTCCTTTTTTTTTGCATATTCATCTCTGCAGAAGTTCGCCCTCTACTGGAGATTACCCATATGTCATGAAGATCAAAGTGGAGTGTATGGCACACTCATAATACCCATTTTAAAGGTGAGTACTCACAAAACGGTATTTTATTACACCCCCCCCCCCCCTTTTTGCAGAGGCCCCACTTTCCATTACCACACTTGGATCTTAGGCAGCTCGAACCAGAAGTCCCACCTATCTTCTCTGCATACATAGGATAGAAAAGTCCTGCATTTGTAGTGCGCAGTGCCATGGTGGAGAAGGCCTACCAACGTAACGCCACTTTTTGTCCCAATACTGCCGAAACATGGATGGAAATAGAAGGCCATGCGGGATTTGATATAAGGAATTTCACGGTTAATATTAAAATGTTGTTTCCCTTATTCTCCTGGGAGCTCTTTTCCAATATTAATTTTACTTTGATGGGCAAAAAGAAGAGATGGGGAATAGCTACAACAGTGGCAGTGTCCAGCAAAACAAAAACGGGCAAAGGCACCTGAAGCCATGTGTACACAAAAAAGTTAATTCTAGCCCAAGTGTTTAGATCAGCAATTCCTGGAGATCAACATAAGGCAAGAGGGGTGGCAGTCGCTCAGGCCGATTTATAACTAACTTTGGAGGTGCACGTGAGCAAGGCAGTTAGAATACAAAAATCTTATAGGGGCCACAGCCACCTCCCAGGCTATAAATTGGTCTGAGTGGCTGTCACCCCTCCTTATTATCTTTAAAGACAATTTTCATCCAGCCTTTCAGTCGAGCGCTGCTGCCCCAGATTAGGAGCGATGGTCTGCATGGGGAGAAAAGAGTATAGATTTTTTTTTTATTCCAAGTATGCAGCACGCCCTGCTCCAGTAATGATTCATTACGTCTGGGATATATTCCACAAGAGGGCGCTTTACTGCAGAGATGGCAAAAAAGAGGCCCCTCCCGGTCCTTATTTACCCGGGACCTCCCACTAAATTCCCCAGTTTTGTCTCTGCAGTCGGGCTGCGAAGGTCAAGATGATGGCTTCTCTCCTCGCAGGTAAGCCAGGCTACACAGCCCCTGGCCCTGTATCCTATTCCCACCCGTTCCACTATTGCTTGCCTCCCAGCTTTGGCCCCTAGTGTGATTAACACTAGCTGGGAGTCTCAACCCGTTGTTTCCACCAGATTGGCCAACATTGAGAGACTGCTTGCTAGCTCTGCAGCCATAAGGCTCCAGCTAAAAGACGGCATGTGGTGCCCACTGCGCCGGCCCTTACCATGGAACAAGATGATTCCCTTGATTTGTCTGACTATACCCCTCTCGAGGAAGGGGAATTATTTTCAGATTCAGATCTGTCTGACGATCAGCATTGCCTTGGCGCTGGTGCCGGCTCAGAGCATTGGGATGCTGATGACACCCATAGACTTTTGACTCAAATTTTTGAGGTACTTTCCATTTCCCCTCCTGCGGCGGCACCTAAGCAGCAGAGGGAATTGTTTGGTACCGCAAAACCACGTTTGGAATTCCCAGAACAGATGCATTTTAATAATCTGATTCTCACGGAATGGGAGCAGCCTAGCCGGCTCTCCGGTATCCCTAAGGGTGTGGAATAGGAGGTATCCTTTCCCCTCGGATTTGGTAAAATGTTGGTCAACTCCACCCGAAGTGGATGCCCCTGTGTTGGGGTTGTCTAACACTTCTGTGGTGCATTCCCCTGATTCTACTACCTTGAAGGATAGTGAGGACCGGCGTATTGACCAGCTGGCTTCCCACGCCTTTGCCTGTGTGGGTTCGGCCTTGCGCCCGGTTTGTGCTTCCGCTATTACGGCCGTGGCGATTAGGACCTTGCTCAGAGGCCTTCTGGACGGCTCCCATGAGGATCCTTCTGGTGCTGAATTTAGAGCCTTGTCACAATGTGAGATGTTCATCACCTGTGTTCTTTCTGCCTTAGATGACACCATTCGGATGTGTAGCAGGAACTCTGCCTTGGTTGTATCTATCCGCCGCTCGGTCTGGTTGCGCCAGTGGGCAGCGGACAATGCCGCTAAGATGGCGCTCACGGGGCTCCCCTTTAAGGGGTTGCGACTGTTCAGTGATCGTTTGGACCTTTTTGCTAAGGGAGGTAAGTAACCCCAACGCAAAAAGCAGCCGCGACCATTTCGGGGCTCCGGGTCCTTCAATCCCTCCTTTCGTGGGCCTAGGTCAGGCAGGGGGTATCCTTTGCGGGGCAAAGGGGAGATTTCTGGGGCAAGGGGAGAGGCCGTGCCTGGCCCGGATCCTCCTGGGGTGCCAAACCCAAGTCTACTGCCAAGCCCGCTCAGCAATGAGGGGGCGCCCTCCCCCTTGCGGGTGGGGGGACGGCTGCGGCTCTTCGCTCAGGTCTGGGCTCAGCAAGTCTCAGACAATTGGATTCTGGAGGTCGCCTCCTCCGGATACAAACTGGAGTTCGCGGACTGGCCTCCTCACAGATTCCTCAGGTCCCGGGTTCCTATGGATCCTCGGGCAGCTCGGGGTCTGGTTCTGGCGGTACAAAACCTCTTGGCCATGGGGGTCATTTGTCAGGTTCCTCCGGGAGAGAGAGGTCAGTGTTACTATTCCAATCTCTTTACAGTACCCAAAAAGGATGGTTCCATCAGACCCATCCTGGACCTAAAACTTTTCAACAAGTTTATCAGGACCAGACGTCAGCTCCCTGCGCCTGGGGGACTTTATGACTTCTATAGACATTAAAGATGCTTACCTTCATGTGCCGGTCTTCCCAGGGCATCAGCGGTTCCTCAGGTTCGCAGTAGAGGAACAACACTACCAATTTGTGGCACTTCCCTTCTGTCTCACCTCTGCCCCCAGAGTGTTCACCAAGGTGTTGGTGGGCGTGTTGGCCCTTCTCAGAGTCCAGGGTATTCATAGAAACATAGAAGGTTGACGGCAGAAGGAGACCATACGGTCCATCTAGTCTGCCCTTATGTGTATACTGTATGTACTCTTTATCTTAGGATAGATGTGTGCTTATCCCAGGCATGTTTAAATTCAGTGACTGTTGATTTCTCAACTACCTCTGCTGGAAGTTTGTTCCAAGCATCTACTACTCTTTCTGTAAAATAATATTTTCTAACATTGCTCCTGATCTTCCCCCCGACTAGCTTCAGGTTGTGCCCCCTTGTTCTATCAGTAAGTTTCTTCTTAAAAACAATTCCCTCCTGAACCTTATTCAATCCCTTCACATATTTAAAGGTCTCAATCATGTCCCCCCTCTCCCTTCTTTCCTCCAGACTGTACAAATTAAGTTCTTTAAGTCTCTCCTGATAAGTTTTAAGTTTAAGTCCTTCCACCATTTTCGTTGCCCGCCTTTGGACCCGTTCTATTTGAATAATGTCTTTTTGCAGGTAAGGTCTCCAGAACTGCACACAGTATTCTAGCTGTGGCCTCACCAGGGCTCTATACAACGGCATCACAACCTCCCTCTTCCTACTGGTGATGCCTCGAGCTATGCAGCCGAGCATCCTGCTTGCTTTTCCCACTGCCTGGCTACACTGTCCACTCATCTTGCAGCTATCAGTAATCAGTACCCCTAAATCTCTCTCCTCCGAGGTCCTGGCTAACACAGTGCTGCCCATACGGTACTCAGAGCAGGGATTCCTTCTACCCAAGTGCATGATTTTACATTTAGAGACATTAAACTCTATAGTTTCCACAGTTTTGACCATCTATCCAGTAAAGCTAAATCATTTTCCATGTTGCAGACACCTCCCGGAATATCCACCCTATTACTAACCTTTGTATCATCAGCAAACAGACAAACTTTTCCTACCAAGCCTTCTCCTATGTCACTTACAAATATATTAAAAAGAATGGGGCCCAGGACAGAGCCCTGCGGCACACCACTTGTAACTCGCCTTTGTTCAGATTGCACACCATTTACAACCACACTCTGATACCGATCCCTCAGCCAACTGGAAATCCACTGAACTATCCAGGGATTGAGTCCTACCTTCAATAACTTATCTATGAGCTCCTTATGTGGTACAGTGTCAAAGGCTTTGCTCAAATCCAGATAGGCGATATCCACAGCACCACCTTCATCTAACACTTTAGTGACATTGTCAAAGAAATCAATAAGATTGGCCTGACATGATCTGCCCTCAGTAAAGCCGTGCTGTTTTGGGTCCAATAGGTCATTAATTTTTAGATGGGAAATGATCTGTTTTTTTAAGAGTGTTTCCATTAATTTGACCACTATAGATGTTAAACTAACTGGCCTGTAATTACTGGCTTCTTCTCTACTCCCCTTTTTATGGATTGGTACGACATTGGCCATTCTCCAATCATCTGGAACCTCACCAGTTGAAAGGGAATGGTTAAGTAAATCAGTCAGAGGGGCTGCAATCACAAACCTAAGTTCCCTTAGAACTCTGGGGTGGATTCCATCTGGACCCATCGCCTTACTTACCTTTAGATGTGCCAGCTCGGCTAAGACATCAGCCTCCAGAAACTCCGGAGCTGTGCCCTCCCAGCGGGATGCTGTGCTATGGCAATGCCTGCTACTATCTGAAAATACAGAACAAAAGTAGCTATTCAGATGGTCAGCCACAGCCTTATCTCCGTCAATATATTTATTTTCCCTATTTCTAATTTTTGAGACTGCATTGTTTTTCTTCTTTCTGTCACCAATATATCGAAAAAAGGTTTTATCTCCCCTCTTCATAGATTTGGCCATTTCTTCCTCCTTTTGCCCTTTAGCAGTCCTTATAATTAGTTTTGCTTCCCTCTGTTTAATTTGATATGCCTCTCTGTCAGCTACACGTCCACTTACTTTATACTTCTTATAGGCAGACTTCTTATCTTTTATGATAGTGCTGACTTCCCTAGTAAACCATAATGGTTTCTTCTTCCTTTTATTCTTGCTAGTTTGTTTCACATATTGCTTAGTTGCCTTTAAGATGGCCATTTTTAATAGTGACCACTGGGCACTCACTTCTGCTACTCTGTTCCACTCACCTAATTTTCTTTCTACATACTCCGCCATTTCCTTGAAGTTTGTCTTCCTAAAGTCTAGCACTTTGGTTCTGGTGTGTGATTGCACAATGTCTGTTTTTATTCTGAACCATAAGCATTGATGGTCACTGGAACCCAGATTTTCTTCAACCCTGACCTCGGACACCAGATCCCCATTGGTCAGAACTAAGTCCAGAATGTTATCTCCTCTAGTTGGCAATGTCACAAGTTGTTTTAGAGACACTCCATTAAGTGCCTCTAATATAGTCCTGCTCTTGCATGTCGATGCACTTGGGATATTCCAGTCCACATCAGGCATGTTGAAGTCACCTGTAATGACAATGTCCCCCTTCTCTGCCATTCCACTGATTTCATCTATTAACAGGTTATCTAGATCCTCAGATTGTCCAGGGGGCCTATATATCACACCAATTCTGACCACAGCCCCCTCCTTAGTCTGCATGGTAACCCAGAGAGTTTCTAGTTCATTATGTGTATGCTGAATTATTGTTGATTGAAGTGTAGTCTTGACATAAATGGCTACTCCACCACCCTTTCTATCCAATCTGTCTTTTCTTCCTTATCTGGATGACCTTCTCATTACGTCCCATTCACTCCAACAGGCAGAATTGGACACCCGGACGGTGGTGGCGACCCTGGAAATGTTCGGCCCGGGTGACCCCCTTCCTGGGTATGACTCTGGATACCATTCAGGCCAGGATTTTCCTCCCTCAGCAGAAGGTGGACTCTCTTCAAGCTCTGAATCATTGCTTGCTGTCCAGCACTCATCCATCCATCTGGCAAGGGATGCAGCTGGTGGGACAGATGGTGGCCTGCTTCGAGGCAGTTCCTTATGCTCAATTTCACATGATACCCCTTCAGTTCCATCTTCTGTCGGTCTGGGACAAGAGTCCCCTGTCTCTGGATCAGGCCTTTGTTATATCTCCTCTGGTCCGGCGGTCCCTCCTGTGGTGGCTGGACTCGAGGAATCTTCTGGGGGGCAGATCATTTCTGACACCATGTTGGGAGACAGTCACTACGGATGCCAGCCTGTCAGGTTGGGGGGGCTACTGGAGAGCCCTCCAATTCCAGGGGCTATGGGGTCCTCAGGAGGCCCACGCCCCCATCAATGTTCTGGAGCTGAGGGCGGTTCGGTTGGTGCTGGCGCAGCCGACGTCTCACCTCCAGGGCTTGCCGGCTCAGGTTCGCTCCGACAACTAGACTGCGGTCGCTTACATCAATCATCAGGGAGGGACTCAGAGCAAGACTGCCCTCCGGGAGGTGTCGTTGATCCTGTCTTGGGCCGAGGACAATGTCCCGTGCATCTCTGCGTTTTACATTCCGGGAGCGGAGAATCTGGAAGCGGACTCTCTGAGCAGGGGGGCCTCTCGCCGGGGAGAATGGTCCCTCAACAGCGAGGTCTTCCTATCCCTTTGTCACAGGTGGGGGATGCCGGACGTGGATCTGTTTGCTTCTCGCCACAATCACAAGCTTCCAGCATTTGTCTCACTGTCCCAGGATCCTCTGGCTCTGGCGGTGGATGCCATGTCTCTGTCCTGGCAGGGGTTCAGTCTCCTGTACCTCTTCCCTCCGTTTCCCCTTCTGGGCAAGGTTCTGCGCAAGCTGATTCAGGAAAGCGTGCCAGCTGTTCTGGTGGCCCCCAGGTGGCCAAGACAGGTGTGGTTCGCAGACGTCATGCAGCTGGCGGTCGATCAGTATCCTCTGCTCCCGGTTCCAGATCTTCTCACTCAAGGACGGCTCTGTTACCCCAATTTACTAACGCTGGCTTTGACGGCCTGGCTGCTGAAACCTCCATCCTAAGGGAAAGAGGTCTGTCTGATTCGGTTGTTCAGACTCTGGTCAGGGCTAGGAAGAAATCCTCTTCTACCTGGCAGACCTACATTGACTGGTGTGAGGCTAGGGCTTTTCCCTGTCGGGTGTTCTCCATCCCTCGGATACTGGAGTTCCTTCAACATGGCCTGGATTTTGGGTTTTCAGCTTAGCACTCTGAAGGGGCGTGTTTCTGCTTTGGCTGTTTAATTCCAGAGGTGTTTTGCTCTTCATCCTTTGGTCAAGACTTTCTTCCAGGGGGTCACTCATGTGCGCCCTCCCTGCAAACCCATGTTACCGGTTTGGGATTTGAATTTGGTATTGTCTGCCCTTCAGGGTCCTCCATTTGAGCCTGTGCATGAAGCTGCACTGTCTATTCTCACCTTGAAAGTTGCCTTCTTGGTGGCTATCACTTCTGTCCGGCGTGTTTCTGAGTTGGCGGCTCTGTCTATTCAGGTCCCCTACTTTGAGAGACACCAGGACAAGGTGGTTTTCCGCTTTAAACCAGGCTTCTTGCCTAAGGTTGTCTCTGCCTTTCACCTCAATCAGGACATTGTGCTTCCTTCCTTGTGCCCTAATCCTGGTAATGACAAGGAGAGGGCCTTGCATTCTCTGGACATTGTCAGGAACTTGAAATACTACCTGGTGGCTACAGCGCTTTTCAGGAAGACGGACGCCTTGTTTGTGGTACCCTCGGGTCCCAAGAAGGGTTTGGCACCTGTCAAGTCTACTATTAGTAAATGGATTTGTCAGGCCATTATTAGGGCCTATTCTGCTAAAGGGAGGGATCCTCCTTTTCGAGTCACTGCTCATTCTACCCGTGCTGTTGGGGCTTCCTGGGCCTTTCAGCACCAGGCTTCTGTTGAACAAGTTTGTAAGGCTGCTACATGGTCATCTGTTCATACCTTTTTCAAGTTTTACAAGGTTGATGTTCGGGCCTCAGCGGATGCTGTTTTTGGCCGCAAGGTTCTTCAGGCGGCAGTGGTTTGAACTGCGCATTGTTGCCTTTTTGGGATCCCCACCCGTTTATGGACACTGCTATTGGATGTCCCAGACGTAATGAATCATTACTGGAGCAGGGCGTGCTGCATACTTGGAATAATACCATTCTGTGAATACTCACCTTGTAGAATGGGTATTATAAGTATGCAGCACGCCCTGCTCCATCCCATCCTGAGTTTTTGTTCTTGGATCCTCCTATATGGTGAATGTTTCCTGGTTAATATTGTTAATGTTGTTATTGGCTTCTCCTGGTTCCCTTACTGCTTTTTTTATACTGCGGAATTTAGTGGGAGGTCCCGGGTATATAAGGACCGGGAGGGGCCTCTTTTTTTGCCATCTCTGCAGTAAAGCGCCCTCTTGTGGACTATATCCCAGACGTAATGAATTATTACTGGAGCAGGGCGTGCTGCATACTTATAATACGCATTCTACAAGGTGAGTATTCACAGAATGGTATATTTTTTTTGCCAAAAATGTACTTTAATTCTGTGCAAGCACATGGGGGGGGGTCTTAGGCTGTATGTGGAGGCTTTTGACCCTTTCTCCCCATGTGCTGCATTTGAAGTTATAGGGCAACCTCTGATAAGCTGCTCCAAATTTATCCATTGCAATGTATGTCGCAAAGGGGACTCTCGTAGTTTAGAGTTAGGCCGGCACCTACACACCTTGGTGTGTGTGCCAACCAAGTCCTCGGCTATTAACCAGATTTAGAGACCTATTATAGGACTGGTTGCGAGCTAACAGGGTTCAGTGCTGTGGCCCCTTTAAGATTTCTGTATTTTAATTGCCCCGCTCTTGTGTAACCCCTTGGTTTGTTATAAATTGATTTGAGTGGCTGCCACCCCTCATTTGTACCTCTTTAATACTAAACTATCATATTTGTTAAAATTGTCTAGGAGTGTCATATTTGTTAAAATTGTCTAGGAATGTCCATTTATTAACTGGCAATGTCTCCATTAAAGTATCAAGTATTAGAGAAAATTGAATATTTTTTTTTGTTTTGTTTTAGAAAGTATTCCAGCACCGATGCCAGCATGTCCTGGAACTGGGTCTGACTGTACAATGTTACACCCTCAGGTGACATCATTGTCACCACTTCCGGTTCCTGCGCCAGCAGTTAGTCAGCCCTTGCTGCCTTTGTCTCAGACCCTCAGTCCTTACCAAGATCCGCTTTATCCTGGTTTTCCTGTGAATGAAAAGGGTGAGAGGATCACCTCCCCTCCTCCTTACTCCTACTGTAAAAATGGAAGTGACCTCCCAAATGGTAAGTTAGGTGTATTAGTACAGTTATTAGTACAGTTATTAAACTGTTTTTGTATTGTTTGATTTTCTTTCACTTTCTTCTTTTTAGATAAAAGCATTCTTCATTTCTTCTATAACCTTGGATTAAAGGTTGGTATTTTGTCAGCATGGCCACGAGGAAAAAATGCATGTTACTAGCTTTAAAAAATGCATGCTACTAGCTTCTGTAATTAATAGAAAAAAGTATCCTATGCACCTGATGGATTAGTGAGGCTACTGCTTTCATACATATGGTAAGGAAGAAAGAAGTTAGCCCTACATTTTGTTGAGCTTTTCTTTAGTTTAAAAACCAAGATCACTTAACTCTATGGAAATCCTATTTTAAAGTGAGAATTTAAGTTGTGCACTTGATAATCTGAAATAATTGGTATTCACAGGTAACATCACCGACATAAAACATTGTTATTTTTTTATGACGTAATAACTCTTAGCTTTGTGTCAAACTAAATAATTGTCAAGTTCTTTGTAAATTATTTTTTGGGACTTGAATGTGAAGTGCTTAGTCCAGGGAAGGGGGGGCAGATGTCTGAATTCAGATAGTAAAGAGTTGTTTTGCATGAACCAGAAGATGTAGACATTGATGGAAAAATTCCACCTCCTAGGTACATAACCATGGATTTGGCAGAAAGAACTACAGTTACACAGTATTTAGAAAATGGACCCTCTGCCTATTGGCATCATAATATTCTTAGTATACAGTACGTCCTGCTCCAGATATAATACTTACACTTGGATTATCCTCCGCCTGATGGCGCTGCACTGCAGAGACATGGAAAAACAGGCTCCTCCCGGCCCTTCAAATACCCAGGGACCTCCCACAAATCCCCAGATTACTCTGCAGTGCTGACTGCGAAGACATCATGTATCACACTCTCACAGGTGAGCGGGGCTATTACAGCCTGCGGCCCTGTTGGACTATTCCCACCCGTCGTCCTTGTGATGTGCCTCCCAGCCTGGGCTGCACTGGTCGGGTGAAGGTAGGCAGCACCATGCGCGCTTAACGGAGCCATGCTCCACCGCAGTACCCCACCAAAGGGTAGGCGGTTTAGGGCTGATGGTGAGCCTCTAGGGGATGCCCCTCCCGCACTATTGCCCCATGCCCCGTGTAGCGGTGGGCCCTGTACAAAGGGTCGCCATCCTCCCTCATCCCCCCCCCCCCCCCCGATCCTAGGGCTACCTAACACCCCTGTCATGCATTATGTCATGTCCCCTGATTCCACTACCCCACGGGATGCTGAGGACCGGCGCATTGACCAGCTGGCCTGTGCCTCTGCTATTACTGCTGTGGCCACTAGAACCCTTTTTCTGAAATATGCTTGTTAGTGCCCCTGATGATTTGCCTTTTGAGGTGTTTAATGCACTCTCCAGTTGTGATGTTTTTGTAAATTTTGTCCTGTCAGCATTGGATGACACCATCAGAATGTGTGCCAGAACTTCTGCCCTTGTGGTGACTATACGCCGCTCGGTTTGCTGCGCCAGTGGGCTGCTGACAATGCTGCCAAGAAGGCCCTCGCTGGTTTTCCCTTTAAAGGACTGCGTCTGTTTGGAGACCGCCTGGACCTTTTTGCTAAGGGAGGCAAGTTCCCCCAGCGCAGGCGGCAACCTCGGCCCTTTCGGGGTTCCTTCTCCTCCCCTTACCGTGGTGCAAGACAGGGAAGGGGGGTATCTGTCCCTGGGGCCCGGGGAGATTTCTGGGGTAGAGGCAGAGGACGTCGACGTCCTGGGGTCCCAAAGCTAAATCCTCTCCCAAGCCCCCTCAGGCAGAACGGGGCGCCCTCACCCATCCGGGTGAGGGGACGGCTGCAGCACTTCGCTCACATCTGGAGGCTTCATGTCTCAGACCAATGGATTCAGGAGGTAGTGTCCTCCGGTTACAAGTTGGAGTTTGCTGCCGATCCCCCTCCAAGATTTATCAGGTCCCGGATTCCTCAGGACCCTGTGTCAACTCAGGAGCTAGTGCAAGCAGTGCAAGGCCTCCTGGAGCTGGGGGTCATCTGCCAGGTGCCTTTAAGAGAAAAAGGCAAGGGCTTTTATTCCAACCTATTCACAATACCCAAAAAGGATGGCTCTGTCAGGCTCATCCTGGACTTAAAGATTCTCAACAAGTTTTGTCAAGGGCTGGCGCTTTCGCATGGAGACTCTGCGCTCTGCCATCAGTTCCCTGCGCCAAGGGGATTTCATGACTTCTGTGGACATCAAAGATGCTTACCTTCATATTCCTGTGTTCCCAGGTCATCAAAAGTTCCTCAGGTTCGCTCTTCTGGATCAACATTACCAATTTGTGGCCTTGCCCTTCGGCCTCACTTCAGCTCCCAGGGTGTTCACCAAGGTACTGGCTGGCGTGATGTCTCTACTCAGATGTCAGCGTGCTTCCCTATCTGGACGACATCCTCATCACTTCCCAGTCTCTACATCAGGCAGAGTTGGATACTCAGCTGGTGGTGCCCATTCTGGAGTCATTTGGGTAGGTGATCAACCACCCCAAGTCCTCACTGTCCCCTTCCTTGGTAACTCCATTCCTAGGAATGAATCTGGATACAGTTCAGGCAAGGATCTTCCTTCCTCTGCAGAAGGTGGACAATCTGATTGCACAGGCTCAGTCCCTCCTAGCTTGTCCCCATCCCTCCATCAGGCAGGGGATGCAGCTGGTGGGCCTGATGGTGGCGTGCTTCGAAGCAGTCCCTTATGCTCAGTTCCACTTGGGGCCTCTGCAACTTCACCTATTGCCTGTATGGGACCCAGCATCCCTGGACAGGGTCTGTGTGCTCTCCCCCCTGGTAAGGAGGTCCCTCTTGTGGTGGATGGACTCAAGGAACCTGTTGGGGAGCAGATCCTTTCTTGCCCCTTCCTGGGAGACGGTCACCACGGATGCCAGTCTGTCAGGTTGGGGGGGTTTCTGGAAATCCCTGCGGTTTCAGGGGAGGTGGGGCCCTCAGGAGGCCCACACACCTATCAATGTCTTGGAGCTGCGAGCGATCAGGTTAGTTCTGGCTCGCTTGACTACTCAACTTCAGGGCCTGCCTGTTCAGGGGCGCTCGGACAACCAGACGGCAGTTGCCTACATCAATCATCAGGGAGGGACCCGGAGCAAGAGGGCCCTCCAGGAAGTGTCTCTGATCCTGACCTGGGTGGAAGCCAATGTTCCCTGCATATCAGCGGTGTACATTCCGGGGGTGGAAAATCTGCTGGCAGACCCTCGCCAGGGAGAATGGTCCCTCTGCAACAGGGTGTTCCAATCTCTGTGTCACCGTTGGGGCCAACCAGATGTGGATCTGTTTGCGTCACAATCACAAGCTCCCGGCCTTTGTCTCCCTGTCCCAGGATCCTCTGGCCGTGACCACGGATGCTTTAGCAATGTCATGGCAGGACATTCAGTTTCTGTATGTCTTTCCTCCATTCCCCCTACTCAGCAGGGTTCTGCGCCAGATTGCTCTGGAGGGGGTGCTAGCAATTCTGGTGGCCCCCAGGTGGCCAAGAAGAGTGTGGTTCACAGACGTGGTGCAGATGGCAGTAGACCAGTATGTTCTGCCAGGGGTGCCAGATCTGCTCACTCAGGGCCCCTTACGCCATCCCAATTTACAAACTCTGGCTTTGACGGCCTGGCTGTTGAAACCTCCATCTTGATGGAGAAAGGCTTGTCCGCCTCGGTGGTTGATACCATGGTGAAGGCTAGGAAGAAAACTTCTTCCATCTATTACAGGGTATGGCGTACCTACTTTGACTGGTGTGAGTCTAGGTCTCTTCCCTGTTGGGTGTTTTCAGTCCCCAGGGTTCTGGAGTTCTTACAGCATGGGTTGGATTCGGGACTCCAACTCAGTGCTCTGAAGGGTCAGGCTTCTGCCCTGTCTGTTTTCTTTCAGAAGTCTTTTGCTCAGCATTCTCTGATTAAGACCTTTATTCTAAGTATGTCACACACCCCGCTTTCAAGATAATCATTACATGTGGGTAGTATGGTCTGAAGAGGGCGATCTGCAGAGATGATTGGAGGAAAGAAAGCCCCTCCCAGTCCATAAATACCTGGGACCTCCCACTCATTACCCCCTTTCCATCTCTGCAGACGGCGAGCAAGTCAGAAGATGATGTCTCCTCCTTGCACAGGGGGATTTCAGGTAGCCGGGTTTATTCCCGGCCCACTTTTCTCTCTATTTCCACCCGGTTATGTTTTTTATAAGTCCCAATACACATGCCTCCCAGTCTAGGCTGTATCCCGGGTGAGGGTAGAATGGCACTTTTAGTGCTCTGGAGCCATGCTCCACCGCGAGACCCTGTACCAGAGGGTAGGCGGTTATCCGGGCTGGTGACCCCGGTTTGGGATGCCCTGTCCCTTGGCCCCCCTTTCCTGATGCCCTTCTCCTGTGGTGGTGGGGATAAAATGTCGGGGGCCACCTTTTTTACCTCAGAGTTAGGATTTATTTATTGAGCATTGTTTCACTTTAACAGCGGCGCTTGCTGCTACTGACGCCAGAGCTGAGGAGAACTTTTCTCCTCAGAAGTTGTAGTTGGGGGGTGGGGCCGGCTGTTGGCGCTGGCTTGTCCCCATGGCTTTACTCTTTTTTTGTTGCGGTGACTACCGCAATGGCCGCGGTGCGGTTATTTGCGCTGGCGGTTCCCTTAATCTTGTGAGGGGAGATCTCCCCTCACGCGCTGGCCACAGTGGGCGGGGCCGGGCGATTGCGCGTCGCCGCGGCCCGCACCCATTACATCCCTGGGGTCTTTGTGGTTACCGGCGCCGCGGCTGCTGTTCTTGCCATAGCGCCGGTATATGTGTGCGCTATAGTGTTTTTCTGAGGTAATTTACCTCACACATTTTGCCATTAGGGGCGGGGCCGGGCTGTTGAGCGGGATGCCACGGCCCGCCCCTGTTAGGCAGACCCACTGCGGAGCCCGCTTTCTGCTCTGTAAGGGGGCGGAGCTACGCATATCGCGCGCTCCGCGCTGGCCACGCCCACAGGATCCTCTCTGCCTCTGTGAGCTGCGTGTGTGGTGGACGCCATTTACCTCACCCAGGAAGGCACAGTGAGTGGCCCTATGGGATATATATATATATATATATATATATATATATATATATATCTCTATCTATATCCCTTTATATCCGGCAGTCTTTCAGGTAGAACGCCTTAGGTTTTAAGGGGTCTTCTTCCGGTCCTTGGGTCCCTGGGTTAAATTCCATGTTAAAATCCTCCCACTTGGGACAATTATAAGGGCATCCCGGGTTGCTTACTAGCGTAATTCCCTCGGTCATTGCGACTACATATAAGTTCACCGTATGGAGGCATCCCCAGATACCGGGCTCCCCTCGGGGCAATCCCGGAAGTGCATGGGCTGTGGGGTATCCCTAACAGGGGATGACGTATTTCTATGTATACCATGTGCACAGCAGACTATTACACGGCAGTCAGAACCCCAGGCGTCTGGGTCAGCACCGCCGGCGTCATCCCCTTCCCACCCCGTCTTGGCCCGTGTCCCGTGTGACGTTGTCACGGGTGGGCAGTCGCAATCTGATGTGTGTGCTAGATTGACTAATATTGAAAAATGTATTTCTTCTGCGGTTGCCAAGATGGCTCCAGCTAAGAGAAAGCATTTGTCACCGGTCCCACCGACATTTGAATATGACTGAGGATCGCCTGGATTGGTCAGATTACTCCCCTCTGGAGAAAGGGGAGCTATTTGACGAATCGGATTATTCGGACGACCAGCTATTTGTTGGCGCGGACTCTGAGAAGGGGTCAGGGAGTTCTTTGGATACTCCTAACGTCCTTGCTCAGATGTTTGAGGTTCTGGCTATTTCTCCTCCAGAGGTTGCTCCTCATCAACAAGGGGAGTTTTATGAGGAATCCAAGCCGCGCTTGGAATTCCCTAATCAAAGGCATTTTGATAAGATTATTTCTAAGGAATGGGAGAGGCCGGCTCGGCTCCCAGGCATTCCTCAGAGTTGGGATAAAAGATATCCTTTCCCTTCGGACACGGTTAAGCACTGGACGTCCCCCCCCTGAGGTGGACGCACCAATTCTGGGGTTATCCAATTCAGCCGTTTTTGAATAACCCCGATTGCTCTTCTCTTAAAGATGGAGGGGATAAACGAATTGGCCAGATGGCTTGTCATGGTTTCGCCAGTATTGGGGCAGCCATACGGCCCTTTTTGCGCTTCATCTCTGCTGGTGGTGGCTACCAGGTCGGTGGTCAGAGACTTGTTGTCATCTTCCGGTTTGCACCCGGACAGTGACAAATTTCTGGGACTTAAACGTTGTGAGTTATTCTTGTCTTTCATATTAGCCGCCTTGGAGAGCTTCTGCTCTGGTGGCTATAAGGCGTTCAGTTTGGTTGCGCCAGTGGGCGGCCGACTTTGGGCCAAAAAAAAAGTCACTGACGTCTCTCCCATTCGTGGGGCTACGGCTTTTTGGAGAAAAATTGGATTCAGTAGCTAAGGGGGGTAAGTTACCTCAACGCAAAAAGCAACGATGTCCCTTTCGCGGGGCGGCTTCTTTCAATCATTCCTTTCGCGGATCCAGAGCAGGAAGAGGTTTCGCCTTCCCTTCCACTAGAGGAGATTCCTGGAATAGGGGCAGAGGACGTGCCCGCTCAGGATACAACTGGGGTTCAAAACCCAAAACCTGCGAACAAGCCTGCTCAGCAATGAGGGGGCGCCCTCACCCGTGCGGGTGGGGGGACGGCTGCGACACTTCTCTCTGATCTGGATTCGGGAGGTTTCGGACAAACGGATCCGGGAAGTCGTGTCTTCTGGCTACAAGTTGGAGTTCGAGTCCCGTCCTCCTCCGCTTTTCTTCAGGTCTAGGGTGCCCCCGGACGCACCTGGCGCACAGGGGCTTCGGGAGGCGTTTTTCAAGTCTTCTGGAGATAGAGGTCATCTCGCCAGTGCCCCTATCAGATCAGGGTCGGGGATTTTACTCAAATCTGTTCACGGTCCCCAAAAAGGATGGCTTTATACGGCCCATCCTGGATCTGAAGATCCTCAACAGGTTTATCAGGCTGCGAAAATTTCGCATGGAATCGCTTCGTTCAGCTATCCACGCTCTCCGTCAGGGGGACTTCATGACGTCCATAGACATTAAGGACGCTTTCCTCCATGTTCCGATTTTTTCCCGCGCACCAGAGATTCCTCAGGTTTGTGGTGGAAGATCGGCACTTTAAGTTTGTAGCTCTTCCTTTTGGTCTCACCATAGCTCCAAGGGTTTTTCACCAAGGTGCTCGCTGGGGTGATGGCTCTTCTTAGAGCGCAGGGAATTCGCATAGTGCCATATCTGGACGATCTCCTCATCATGGCATCATCATTCAGCCAAGCGGAATTGGACACCAGGACGGTAATATCCACTCTGGAGAGGTTCTGCTGGGTGATCAACTACCCCAAGTCCTCCTTTTACCCGTCCAGGATAGTATCCTTTCTGGGAATGTCTCTGGATACAGATCAGGCCAGAGTGTTCCGTCTTCAATCCAAGGTTCTTTCGATTCAGGAATTGATTCGGTCGCTCATGTCCATTCCTCGTCCGACCATTCGACTAGGAATGAGACTGGTGGGGTTGATGGTGGCCTCCTTCGAGGCAGTCCCCTTTGCCCAGTTTCACACGAGGACGCTACAACTCCATCTATTGTCTGTCTGAGACAGATCTCCTCTGTCGCTGGATCAATTCTTTCTGATGTCTCCCCGGGTTCGCCGACCACTCAGGTGGTGGTTGAACTCAACCAATCTGTTGAAGGGCAGGTCTTTTCAGACTCCTCGTTGGGAGGTGGTCACCACGGATGCCAGCCTCTCAGGATGGGGGGGCTTCTGGAATGATCTGCAATTTCAGGGGTTGTGAGGCTCGTGAGCTTCCAGGGGTCCCATCAACATTCTGGAATTGAGAGCCATCAGAATGGTTCTTTTTCGTTTGACTCATCTCCTGCAGGGCTTGCCGATCCAGGTTCGGTCGGACAATCGGACGGCGGTTGCCTACATCAATCACCAGGGAGGGACTCGCAGCAGGAGTATCCTCAGGGAAGTGTCGTTGATTCTGGACTGGGCGGAGAGCCACGTCCCGTACATCTCGGAAGTTCACATTCCGGGAGTAGAGAACTCGGAGGCGGACTCTCTGAGTAGGTGGTCAGCCCGCAAAGGGGAGTGGCCTCTCAGTCCCAAGGTGTTTCGTTCGATTTGTCTCAGGTGGGGTTCACCGGTGGTGGACCTCTTTGCCTCCCGTCACAATAACAAACTTCCGGCATCTGTGTCTCTGGCGAAGGATCCGCTAGCCTTCGCGACGGACGCAGTGTCCCTGAACTGGAGGGATCTGGGGTTTCTGTATCTGTTCCCTCCGTTTCCCATGGTAGCCAGAGTAGTGCGCAAGCTGGCTCTGGAAGGAGCGTCAGCAATTCTGGTGGCTCCAAGGTGGCCAAGACAGGTTTGGTTCGCAGACGTGGTAAGGTTAGCAGAAGATCAGTTTGTTCTGCCCCTGCTGCCGGATCTGCACACACAGGGTCATCTACGTTGCCCCAATTTACCAACGCTGGCTTTGACGGCGTGGCTGCGGAAACCTACATCTTGAAGGAGGAAGGTCTTTCTGATGCGGTTATTCAGACTCTTATTAGCGCTAGGAAGAGGTTTTCTTCTTCCGTTTACTATAGGACTTGGAGGTCTTATATTGATTGGTGTGAGACTAGGGCTTTCCCTTGCAGGGAATTCTCTATTTCTAGAATCCTGGAGTTCCTGCAACATGGTTTGGATCTAGGGCTCCAACTTAATACTCTGAAGGGGCAGGTGTCTGCCCTGGCGGTGTTTTTCCAAAGATCTTTTGCGCTTCATCCGCTGGTTAAGATCTTTTTTTCCAGGGGGTTACGCACGTGCGGCCCCCTAGGAAGGCTCTGATTCCGGTTTGGAATTTGAATTTGGTTCTTTCTGCTCTTCAGGGTCCTCCCTTTGAGCCCTTGCATGATATTGCCTTGTCTTCCCTTACGCAGAAGGTAGCCTTTTTGGTAACTATCACTTCCGTTAGATGTGTTTCTGAGTTGGCGGCTCTGTCTATTAAAGCCCCATATTTTGAAAGACATCAGGACAAAGTGGTTTTTCGTTTTAAGACGGACTTCCTTCCTAAGGTGGTTTCGTCCTTTCATTTGAATCAGGATATTGTTCTGCCCTGTCTGTGTCCCAATCCCAGCAATGACAAGGGGAGGGCCCTGCATTCTTTGGATGTGGTTCGGGTTGTGAAGTATTATTTGGTGGTAACGTCTGCCTTTCGCAAGACTGATGCATTTTTCGTGGTGCCATTTGGGCCCAAGAAGGGTTCGTCAGGCCATTGTCAGGCCATTGTTCGTCAGGCCATTGTCAGGCCATTGTTCGTCAGGCCATTGTCGGGGCCTATTCTGCTAAGGGGAGAGATCCTCCCTTTCGTGTTACAGCTCATTCTACTCGTGCGGTTGGGGCTTCCTGGGCTTTTCAGCACCAGGCCTCTGTTAAGCAAGTTTGCAAGGCCGCTACCTGGTCTTCTGTTCACACTTTTTCAAAGTTTTTACAAGGGTGATGTTTGGGCCTCAGCAGATGCTGTTTTTAGCCGCAAAGTTCTGCAGGCTGCAGTAGTTAAGTTGTGCTTTATGCCTTGTTTTGGATCCCCACCCTTTATGGACACTGCTTTTGGATGTCCCATATGTAATGATTATCTTGAAGCGGGGTGTGTGACATACTTAGAATAATACCATTTTGTGAATACTCACCTTGTAAAATGGGTATTATAAGTATGTCACACACCCCACTTCAACCCGCCCTTTTGTATTCTGGATCCATCGTTTTGTGAACCTTGCGTTATGACTAATATTTGGCTCTTCCTGGTCCCTTACCTTACTGCTTTCTTTATACTGGGTAATGAGTGGGAGGTCCCAGGTATTTATGGACTGGGAGGGGCTTTCTTTCCTCCAATCATCTCTGCAGATCGCCCTCTTCAGACCATACTACCCACATGTAATGATTATCTTGAAGCGGGGTGTGTGACATACTTATAATACCCATTTTACAAGGTGAGTATTCACAAAATGGTATTTTTTCCAGGGGGTCGCTCATGTGCGTTCCCCACGTAAACCTGTGGTCCCTGTTTGGGATTTGAACTTGGTTTTGTCTGACTTGCAGGGTGCTCCCTTTGAACCTATGCAGGATGCTGCTCTGGCTGTTCTTACCCTCAAGGTTGTCTTTCTGGTAGCCATTACTTCGGTCAGGCGTGTGTTTGAGTTGGCGGCTTTTTCTATTCAGCCCCCATACCTTGGGAGATACCAGGACAAGGTGGTGTTCCGCTTTAAGCCAGATTTTCTGCCTAAGGTAGTGTCTGCCTTTCATTGAATCAAGATTGTTCTTCCTTCTTTGTGCCCTAATCCTAGCAACGCTAAGGAGAGGGTTTTGCATTCCTTGGATGTGGTCAGGTGTTTGAAGTATTACCTGGTGGACTCTGCATCCTTCAGGAAAACTGATGCTCTTTTTGTGGTCCCTTCTGGGCCCAGGAAGGGTTTGTCTCATGCCCAGTGTACTATTAGCAAATGGATCCGTCAGGCCGTGATTCAGGCCTATTCTGCTAAGGGGAAGAGTCATCCCTTCGCCTTACTGCTCATTCTATTCGTGCTATTGGTGCCTCTTGGGCCTTCCAGCACCAGGCTTCTGTTGAACAAGTTTGCAAGGCCGCTATACAAGGTTGATGTTAGGGCCTCAGCTGATGCTGCTTTTGGGCGCAAGGTTTTGCAGGCGGCAGTGGTTTAAACTGCCTGCTGTTACCTTTTTTGTTTGGCTCCCACCCTACTTTATGGACACTATTGGATGTCCCAAGTGTAAGTAATCTATCTGGAGCAGGACGTACTGTATACTAAAAATAATACAATTCTGTGAAATACTGACCTGTAGAATTGGTATTATAAGTATACAGTACGTCCTGCTCCACCCCACCCTTGGTTTTGCATTATTATGGATCCCCTGTATGGTGATTGTTATCATTGTTATAGTTACCAGTTTGGGTGGTTAAATTCTCCCGACTTCTCGTTCACTGCTTTTCAATGCTGTGGATTTGTGGGAGGTCCCGGGTATTTGAGGGGCCGGGAGGAGCCTGTTTTGCATGTCTCTGCAGTGCAGCGCCATCTGGCGGAGGATAACCCAAGTGTAAGTAATCTATCTGGAGCAGGACGTACTGTATACTTATAATGCCAATTCTACAGGTGAGTATTTCACAGAATTGTATTTTTCTATTCCTAGAATTCTGGAATATCTGCAACAAGGTCTGGATATGGGATTCGAGATTAGTACTTTGAAAGGACAAGTCTCTGCCTTGGCTATTTTCTTTCAAAGGTCGTTTGCTCTTCATCCTTTGGTTAAGACTTTTTTCCAAGGACTTGCGCATGTGCGGCCTCCCAGAAAGCTTATACTTCCTGTTTGGGACCTTAATCTAGTGCTTTCAGCTATGCAGGCCGCTCCCTTTGAGCCTTTGCAGGATATTCCTCTTCTTATTCTTACTCAGAAGGTTGCTTTTTTGGTTGCTATTACATCTGTCCGCCGAGTTTCTGAACTGGTGGCTTTGTCTATTCTAGCCCCTTATTTTGAGAGGCATCAAGATAAGGTTGTTTTCCGTTTTAAACCGGATTTCCTTCCTAAGGTGGTGTCTGCTTTCCACCTAAATCAGGATATAGTTCTTCCTTCCTTGTGTCCTAAACCTAGTAACGACAAGGAAAGGGTCTTACATTCTTTGGATGTAGTTCGTTGTGTTAAGTATTATTTAGTTACTACTTCGGCCTTCCGCAAGACGGATGCCTTTTTTGTTGTGCCTTCTGGGCCCAAGAAGGGTTTTGCTCCTGCCAAATCTTCCCTTAGTAAGTGGATACATCAGGCCATCATTGGGGCCCCCTTTTCGTGTCACCGCTCATTCTACTCGTGCTATTGGAGCTTCCTGGGCTTTTCAGCACCAGGCTTCTGCTGAACAGGTTTGCAAGGCTGCGACTTGGTCTTCTGTGCATACTTTTTATAAGTTTTACAAGGTTGATGTGCGGGCCTCAGCGGATGCTGCTTTTGGCCACAAAATTCTGCAAGCTGCAGTAATTTAAGTTATGCATTATTCCTTGGGGATCCCCACCCATTATAGACACTGCTATTGGATGTCCCAAGTGTCATGAATATTTGGAAGTGGGGTGTGTGACATACTAGGAATAATACCATTTTGTGAGTACTCACCTGTAAAATGGTTATTACGAGTGTGTCACACACCCCACTTCCCCCGCCCTTTTTTGTTCTAAGGGATCCTTTATGTGGTGATTATTATTTTCAAACTATTTTTCAATTATCGAATATAATTTGCTCTTCCTGGTTCTTCACTGCTTTTTAAAAAGACTGAGGAATAGTGGGAGGAACCCAGTACTTATGGACCAGGAGGAGCTCCTTTTTCCATGGCCTCTATGCAAGATCGCCCTCTACAGGCCGGGTTCCCAAGTGTCATGAATATTTGGAAGTGGGGAGTGTCACATACTCGTAATAACCATTTTACAGGTGAGTACTCACAAAATGGTATTATTACAGGGTTTGGCGTGCCTACATTGACTGGTGTGAGTCTAAGTCTCCTCTGTCGTGTGTTCTCTATTCCCAAGATTCTGGAGTGCCTGCAGCATGGGTTGGAGATGGGGCTCCAACTCCGTACTCTGAAGGGTCAGGTTTCTGCCCTGGCTATTTTCTTCCAGAAGTCCTTTGCTCAGCACCCTCTGATCAGGACTTTTTTCCAGGGGGTCACTCATGTGCGTCCCCCACGTAAGCCTGTTTGGGATTTGAATTTGGTTTTGTCAGCCTTGCAGGGTGCTCCCTTTGATCCTGTGCAGGATGCTTCCCTGGCCATTCTTATGCTCAAGGTTGTCTTTCTGGTTTCTATCACCTCTGTTAGGCGTGTGTCTGAGTTGGCGGCGCTTTCTATTCAGCCCCCCTACTATGAGAGACACCAGGACAAGGTGGTGTTTCGTTTCAAGCCAGATTTTCTGCCCAAGGTAGTGTCTGCTTTTCATCTGAATCAGGACATTGTTCTCCCTTTTTTGTGGCCTAATCCTAGTAATGCTAAGGAGAGGGTCTTGCATTCTTTGGGTGTCTGAAGTACTATCTGGTGGCTACTGCACCCTTCAGGAAAACTGATGCTCTTTTTGTGGTCCCTTCTGGTCCTAGGAAGGGTTTGGCTCCTGCTAAGTCTACTATCAGCAAATGGATCCGTCAGGCTGTGATTCAGGCCTACTCTGCTAAGGGGAAGAATCCTCCCTTCCGCCTTACTGCTCATTCCACTCGTGCTATTGGTGCTTCTTGGGCTTTTCAGCACCAGGCTTCTGTTGAACGTGTTTGCAAAGCCGCTACTTTGTCTTCTGTTCATACCTTTTCCAAGTTTTACAAGGTTGATGTTAGGGCCTCAGCTGATGCTGCATTTGGCCGAAAGGTTCTGCAGGCGGCACTGGTTTAAACTGTCTGCTGTTACTTTTTCTTGGTGATTCCACCCTACTTTATGGACACTGCTATTGGATGTCCCACGTGTAAGTAATCTATCTGGAGCAGGACGTACTGCATACTCATAATATCAATTCTACAGGTGAGTAATCACAGAATTGTATTTTTTCTTGTTGGCCAGGTCGGTTCCCTCCTTTAAAAAGCAATATGAAAGTGAACGCAGCTCCTGATTTCTCTGGAGCAGTTGGTGCTGCCTCTATGTGTGGGTAGGCAGGGGAGAGGCGGGAAGAGGTGCTGTCGACAGATGTTGCACAACTCGGCAGAGAAGTTAATCTGTACCTTAGCTCCTGCGTCAGGAATTAGCGCTACACTGCTGGTGGCCAGCCGCATGCACTATAGGCAAGGCAAGCTCACCTTTCCAGCTCCCTTCGATTTAAGGGGTATTGGAGGCCACAGCTGCAGTTTGTGCATCCTTGGTCACGTCATCTAGCCGACTCAGTATAACTCATTACTATCTGAATATGGACACTTGAACACCCCCCCCATGGTACTCTGGGAAACAATCTTGTGGTAAGAACTAAAATCCATTTCTTTTTTTCCTAGGCTTATACGTGTCCAATGTGGCCCCCACATGCATACTTGAATCCTCTCCATCAAGCCTATTTTAATGTTTGTAGAATGTATCCAAATATTCATGTTTACCCTCAAAACAACTGGATGAAGGAAGTCCCCGTAAACCAAGATGAAGGCAACCCTTCAGTATATGTTCAACAAACTGAAATAAGGAATAATGTCCAAGCTTCACGGCCTGTTAATTTATGCTCCCCTGTGCCTCTTACCCCATCTGTGCAGGCCACTGAAATAGCTGGGCTGCTTTCTTCTGAGCCTCATAATCTGGAGGAAAAGAAAAACCTTCTCTCTGAGGTACATGAATTTGAAGGTACACAGACAAGCACGATGGCATTCTCACATCATCCTCTTGGGCAAGGTCCTTACTTGGGGCCTCCTCCAGTAATTTCTCCCCTTTTCTCACAGATGTGGTATGGATATCCATATCAAGGATACATGGAGAGTCCAATAGTGCAACATAATATTTTCATTCCCCCTCAGGATAGAAGTGTGCCTATCAGCATTTTGCCTGGGTCTGTTACCGAAAGCATTGTAGTTGAGAGAGCAGCCATACAGCCCCAGGAGCTAGCAACTACATGCAAACCAGACACGCCTTCGTTTATTGCCACTGTTGCTGTAGAAGAGTCAGACCTAAATACCCTTTTAGTCAAAGATCAAGAAAATAACAGGTCAGAAGTGATGTATCAGAAGAGTTCTAAAGTTTCTGATGTCCCAGTTACAAGGACTACAATTCTAGAAGAAAAGCAGTCTAAGGAAAATGAAAGAAATCCAGTGACCACAATTAACCAACCAGAAGATAAAATGAGGGTAAAAGAGGAGAGCTCCGAGGATGAGCCGGAGGTGTCTCATATGTTTACTGGCAGATCAAAGAACTTTTACAACCAGTCTTATGGGATCGGGAGATCCCGAAACGAAAGGTTTTATCAACCCAACAGAGGTGGCTACCAGTATTACAGAAACGAGGAGGGCTGGAGGGGGGCAAGAGGCAGGGAAGATGGCTATTCACACACAAGAAGTTTGAGGGGAAGGCCTAGCCGCAGGCGGCCTTTTCGGGAACCATATAGGCCACACAATGAATAGAAATTTAGGAGAAGTTAAATGTTTATTTGCACAGTTAGCATAAGATAATAGTAAAGTACAGAGCCTTATATTTGTTCAGGGAAATTAGACTAGCTTATATCTTTAGTCCATACTGATTGTTTTTTGGCTGAATGTGTACAATTATATTTAGTTTCTTGTTATAGAATCCTGGGTATTGTTTCAAAGGTTTTGTTTATATTAGTTGAAATGATTTTATTGTTGCAAGACATTTCATAGATACTCCGAAGTGCTAATCTTTTTGGTGGTGCTGTGAGACTTGTAATGCCAAAAAGCAGTGTACTATGATTTAATTGCCTTAGTGATGTGTGTATAGTTCAATAATAAAATTGCTCCTTACTGTGCTTCCATTCCAAAGCCTTTTAGGCTTCAGCCTCCATTTTATAAGGTACCTTGATTGTGTGTCCCTATTGGCACTTAATGTAGCTATTATTCAGTAACCACGGCTGTGCTAGGGAGCTGTGTAACACCTTTCTGACGAAATAATGGATTATGCAGTATTCTTGTAGAACTCTCGAGTTTCAGTAAATGTAAAAATGTATTCTTGCTACACTAAAAAAAAGTGTGTGCAAAACGTGGTATATATTAATTTTGCCCCATTTTTACATAGGTTCAGCAAGCAATAAGCAAAAATTAGTAATTATCTGCCCCAGTGTTATTTCAGTCTATGTACTAAAAACTATTTTATAATTTTTCTTTAAGTTGTCTTTGTTAATGAATTCAGTTAACTGGTTTTGAGTGGATGGCTATGAAGATCAGCAAAATAAACATTACACTTGCCCCTTAACTGCTGATTCCAAAATATATTGCTTTTTATGTTCCTTTTTGTTCTTATTCTTCCTTATGTGTATTTAGGTTTAAAGTGGACCCACACCTTATTTAACCCAAGGCTGCTGCTTACTCCATCTGCAGACACAGAATAACGCTCTGTGGAGCACTATAACAGGCTTGGTATACTCTTTTTTTTTTGTTGCTATATACCACCGTGTCCTCTCTGCAACCAGTGGTATTTGCTAGCTGGCTGTGCATGATCTAACCTTGTACATTGTATGTCCACTTTGAGATTTAGGGGCAAATATTGCTGCCTGTACCCCGTTAGAATTGCCAGAGAATAGAGGGATTTTATTCACCAGTCGATCTGTGCATCAGCAGAGTGCTGCAGGAATGTGGGGATCGGTTTATGCAATTTTTGGCATCGCTATTTAGATTTAGAACGATTATCATTAGCATGTAAGTCTGCTTTAAGGAATTGTTGAAGTCCCTATTCTATAGTTATTTGGTGGTGGTAAGTTTTGTAATCTCTTGTGCAATATTACTGTGCCTGAAAATGTCACAGCGCAACAGCTATTTGATGAGTTTGAGCTGAAACAACATTGTTCACTTTTTTTTTTTTCAAAAGTATAGAAGGAGGCATAAATTGTGATGTAATCATTCTAGAATTTATATTTTAATATCGTATAGAGTTTGCAGCCTTGAATGGGTAGTTGGGTTTGTGTCCAGTAAAATGCCATAGGGTAGACTTTGTGTAACCTTGGAGAGTAGGATCGGGGCTTTTTTCTCACAGCAATAAATCCCATCTGCATCCAAAAAAGTGTTTAAAGCAGGAATCTACACAATTTCTGGATTAAAAGTCTACCTAAAGCGAACCTCCATTTAAAAAAAAAAAAAAACTTCCTTCCAACTTGGCTAAGACTGATTTAGGTTTTAGACAGAAAATGGAAGCAGGACGCCTGCAGTTTCACTTCTAAATGGAATGCTACAGCAAGGACTACTACCACACAATCTGTGCACTTTATCTGCAGCAGCTTGAAGCCCAATACTGAGGCTACATCGCATACCAACTGCCATGGGATTGGCTACCCAGACTGAGCAGAGATGTTTTTACCTCCAATTAGGACTGTAGGTATGTGTTAATGGATTTGGCCCCCTACATCCTTTACCTTTTAGCTGCAGTGCAGTTGAGTGCCTTTTGAAAATACCATGTGCTTTGCAAAAGGTAGGTGTTTAACCTGTGTGGCAAAATGAGCCTCCTGGTCTCTACTATACCACCCTGATTCCTTTTTCGTCACAGCCTGGTTCCTTTGACACAGAACTATCCACATCGCTACATGTCGGAGCTTAGCTAGACTAGAATGTGGCTGATAGACTACAGAAACCTAGTGACCAAGAACACATGGACCTTTGCACTGACATATCTTGGAGACTTGCAAGATCTTTATTTTAACTCTGTAAGCAAACCTTTTGCCTCAATGTTATTTTTTTAAGGTTTATAGAATTTAATATAATCTGGTATTTATTTTTTTCCTGGTTTCCTACCCTGTTATTTACTTAATGTTTTAAAGTGCATCTCTAGGCATTATAACAGATGAACTATACATGGCTGACATGCAGCATGTTTAATCCCGCGCAACCACACATGTTGAAATGCCAGCATTCGATTGTCTGCTTTGTTGGTGACAATGCTTTCTCCAATTTGGCTTTGCTCATCTTCCTGTCACCTCCCTGTCACTAGGGAAAGTTGTTGGTTTGCTGTCATCATCAAGGTTTACAGTACAGCCATGAAGCGTAAATATGCAAGTCCGCATGGGATCCAACATGCTGGATGTCGGAAGTGTGTGTATGAGATATATATATATATTTTTTGTTTTGTTTTTTTGGTCTGCTTGTGAATTTGTATTTTTACATTGATTGAAATGCTCTTAAGATATATTGTTTACAGGGATAATTTCTTACAAGGAATTGTTTGTTTTTTATATGTACCCTGACTGCAGTGTGTTGGGAACAGTTTTTCCTCTTATGTTTGTGTTTGCATTTTTTTCTCTGTACATTTAAATTAAACTAATTTAAAAAAACACTTTTATGCATGGATAAGTACTCATCCGATACAAGCATATTTCCTGTGCTTGATTGCCTTGTTTTTATGCTGTTTTTAAGCAAAATGTTAAATAAAAACATGTTGGTCTCAAAAGCTACTGGAGGAAAGTTTTCATGAACTGAAAAATACAGACATATGCTTCTATGGAGAAAGGTCAGTTGTCATTGTCAAAATGTAGTGGTCCACACCGTGTTTAAAGGGTAGCTAGCACTCCTCTTGCAGTATTGAGGAAGTTCATCCCAAGTTTGGAGTATTTGATACAAGTAAAACTGCCGTGATCCACCATGGAACATTGGACATTACTCTGCAGAGGTATGGCATGATTGTATAGGTCTTGTTACCAGGCCCGTATTTGCCACTAGGCACGTGCCTAGGGTGGAGCAACAGCCAGGGGCGGGGAGGTGGCCAGCAACAATTAAAAAATTGTGATGCAGGGAGGGCGGCGATCGCAGGACAGGTTTTATTTTCTTTTAATGCATTGGTGGATCAGCGGGACCCTCCTCCCGCCCGTTTTGCCCTGCATGCTTTGATGCCTGTCTGCCCCGCCCTGTCCCGGCTGTAAGACGCTGCCGCCTGTCTCCTTCCTATGACAGGAGCGCGCAGGAGTTGGGGGGTGTGGTCTTGGCTGTCTGCTTCAGCAGGTGGATGGATGCTGTGCGCAGGCAGGGAAGGCGGGTTGCACCCACTGATTCACAAATGATGCTGCTGGACCACAGGACACCCTCATGGTAAAAGTCAGAGTGTGCCAGCTAAGGATCCCAGGAATTCAGTAAAAGCTTAACACAGCAGGCAAAGGCTGAGAGCGCTCACCTCTCATGCGACGTCAATCCTGAAGAATTTGTAAAGCCAGCCAACGCAGCGTGAGCAATAAAATTGCTGTCTTTATTAGATGTGGTTAAAAGGCCATCACAGCAGCACAGACATAAAAGATATAAGCATGAGGCTGTTTCACTGCGCCTCACGTACGGCAAGCACATTATATGAAAAAAGGAAAACAAATAATTAAGTACACTGGTGTGTGAGCTTGATCATGAGACCCGCAGGATGAAGATCTAATAATAAAAAAGAACAAGTCATACAGAAGCATACCCTTATTGGATATATTTCTAATCACACTGCACACAAATATAAATCCACTGAATCTGATAAGGTGAAGAACCTATGGCATCATAGTTAACTCCTATCTTACTAACCCAAATTAGTGATGCTTCTATTCAACTAGAAAGATTATACTTCTGCCACACCCAGCTGAGTCATTGCATAGGGAATATAAACTGGAAACCATAAACAAAAGGTCAGAAGAAATATCGCAAAAAACAGTATAAAAAGGGGGGAGAGGAAGGGACATGTCTAATATGTTCAGATTATCAAAAAATATATAAATACACATAGCAAAAGCCAGGATCATTATTCCCTCCATCTAAGGTTACTTGTATCACCCGCATTGGTGTCATATCACTAATATGGGGATATAAATAATTCCCACTCTCAATTCCTTAAAAATAAATCCACATCCCACCGTGAATTCAACCCTTTGGGAATGCAGGTTCCTAGCTTAAAAATCCAGAAAACCTCACGTTGAAGTAATCTTTCCACTATGTCCCCCCTCTCTCGGGCCTAATCTGACCTTTTCGATTGCCATACACTTAAAATATGTGAGATCCCCTAAATGTCGGATTTAAATGTTCTAATGAGGAGGAGGTTATGTGTTCTGAAATTCTTTTTCATGGCTCGAGTAGTACATCCCACATATTGTATATTGCACATCTCACATGTTATCAAATAGATTACGTTAGAGGTGTTGCAATTAATGAAATTCTTAATTTGGAATTTTTCTTGTGTTTGTTGACACGAAATGGGAACCAATTTGTGCATACTTGCAAATCCCACATACTTGCAAATCCCACATCTTCTTCCCGCACATTTAAAGAAACCCTGGTGCGTTAGCCAAGCGGTAGAAACAGCTGACTGCCTGCTAAATAAATAAGCTTGGTGACCGCTTTTGGACTAGGGTCGGGGGTTTGCGACTGACAATTCTAATCCCACCCTTCAGAATCTTTCAATTGAGGATCACAATTCAGAAGTGGGGGGTGTCTATTAACAATCGCTTTAATCTCATGGAATTCTTCACTGTATGTTGTGACTAATGTAACCCCGCCTTTACTATTACAAGTGTCCTCCCGTTCTGCAATATTTCTCCTATTAGGGTTAGTCCTCTGTGGCTTTCTCTTATCATGAGTGGATTTACTCTGCATAGCCTTCCTGTCTCTTGAGCTGGCTATACTTCTGGCACATGCCAGCAACTCCAAAGAGTAACCCCGATCTTGCAATCTATCTGAAATCAATTTGAGTTCTTCCTTAAACACTTCCTGTTGAGAGCAATTACGGCGTGCCCTGATCATCTCACCGACAGGAATCGCTCTAATGGTGTGGGCTGGATGACCACTTTCCTCCCTCAGGGTCATATTCCCCGCTGTTTCCTTCCTATACGTTCTTGTGGATAGCATGTTAGTGTCGATGGTAACCTCCAAGGACAAATCCAGAAATGAGATTGTCCTTGGATTATATTCTGACGTGAATTTTAGATTTAACCGGTTATTTAAATATTGTACAAATTGTACAATCGAATCCCCATCACCACTCCATATAAAAATCAGATCATCAATGTACCTGCCATATAGTTTGATGTTTCTCAAAAAGGGGTTATCATGGCCATAAATAGTCTCCCTCTCCCACCAACCCAAATATAGGTTGGCAAGAGAGGGGGAAAATGGGGCCCCCATAGAGGCACCACACCGCTGCAAAAAATATTGGCCTGAGAATAAAAAGTAGTTATGTTTCAATAGATACTCCAAGGCCAATACCAAAAAAATCTTAAGTTCATTGGGGTACATAGAATAATTATCCAGATGGAACTGCATGGCCTGAAGAGCCAGATCATGTGGAATTATGGAGTAAAGAGAGGATACGTCACATGTTAACCACACAAGTTAAATCCAGACTCCCACTGAAAACTTTCTAATTGACAGATGACATCCCGAGAGTCTTGTAAAAATCCAGGCAACCTACGGACTAAGGGCAGGAGGTATGCATCCACCCACTGCCTCAGTCTTTCATTCAGCCCCCCAATACCTGTCACAATAGGTCTGCCCAGCGGAGGATGCTGGGGCTTGTGGATCTTGGGGAGGTGATGAAAGACTGGGCAATGGGGGAAATCACAAACGGGGCATCTGCTTCCTGCTGGCTTAAGACCCCCAGAGCTATCCCTTCATCCAACAGTGCTCGGAGATCCATTTGGAACCTTTCCATAGGGTTAACTCCCAACTTTAAATATGTATGAGAGTCATCTAATTGCCTGTGGGCCTCTTTCTCATAATCCATAGCCTCCATGACTTATACAGCCCCCCTTGTCCGCTGCCCGTATAATAATCCTGTCATTCTTCATTAATTGTGCTAACGCTAGTTTCTCCTTAGATGTCAAATTAGATCTTCTATAGGGCTTCTGTTTATTTGCTAACTTTGTAAGATCTTCCTCCACTGCCTCCTGAAATACATCCAATACTGGGGTTCTAGAATTGACCGGATAAAATTCACTGTTGGAAAATTTAACCACAGGAGGGGACATTATCTTACTCGGGCCCTGATCTGACATATTTTCCAACCACAGGCGGATGCTAATATCCTGAAAGGAAGAAATGGTATTATCATGGGCAGATAATACACTAGTCTCATCCTCACCCCGCAACCCATACTCTATTTGAGATGAATTGCTATCCAGTGTTATAGAAGACTCAGAAAAGAAATGCGAAGAGTTACATTTCTTGCTAATCTATTAATATCCAAAATGGTGGCAAACAAGTCGAAATGGAAAGTGGGTGCAAAAGACAAACCCTTAGACAACACCTTTATCTCATCAGGTGAAAGGGAATAGGATGATAGGTTTATAACACTCGTTACACCTATGTCCTCCGCTCTCTTAGCATATATCGGGCATTTGGATTGATACTTTCTCCCCGCTCTGTGTCCTTTGGGTGTTCTTTTTTTCCTTGCTTTTGATTGGGTGGACCCCTGAAAATTTCTACTTTGATTCCATGTCTGACCGGTCACTATTTGAGGACCATTCAGACGAGTCCGACATGCTGAAAGATACCATTTTCTTTCCTGAAGAACTTTTTAGAATCGATCTAGGGCAGGAATTTCTGTTATTCCGCTTCCAGGTATAGACACGGTTGTTTCCAGAATCAGGATGCCCCGCTGTGTGAAATCCCCCAAGGTCACCTCGTTCACTTACCTCATTTCATGTGCCGTAGGGCCGGGAAGAGGTGAGTTTCTTCAGGCTATCTGGGGGGTTTCACACAGTGGGGCACCCCTGATTGGGGAAAGGACCAAAAGCAAGGATAGTCAAAATCCTGGGTTTGGGTTCACTTTAACATTGTGTGATTGGGGGCGTTAACCTTTTATGTGTTTGTTGGGGGGAGGGGACCGACCTAACTCAAAATAGTCTTGTGACTATCGGGTACTGTTCACATACTAGGTCTTAGACCCCCTGGGAGGTAATCTAGTATTAATCATGACGACAGAGGCATCTGGGGTAATCAGATCTGGTCGTTTAGCGATAGATTCACCCCATGTCCAGTATGCAAACAGGCACTGGATGAGGATCGCAAGGTGTGCAGGCAATGTGCAACAGTGGTGGTTGCTGAATATGGACCAGACAGTTGTCTCCTCCTGCAAGGTCTTTGTCCCGTGTCTGCGGGCATTTAGATCCTAAGCCCCCCTTTGCAGCCCAACCTCAGAACAAGGATGTCCTTAAAGAGTTCGCAGATAGATTTGCCCGCCTAGAGAGTTGCTCAGAATCACCAGCTCCTAGAAAAACTTCGGGAAAAAAGCATTTGAATTCCTCTTAAGAGGATTTTATTGCTGCCATAGTCTCCTAGGAAGAATCCACTGGGGAGGTTTCATCCAGTAGGAACTCTGATTCAGAGTCCTCTACACAAGGGGGCTCTCCTTTTAAGGAGAAGATGGATGAGTTGAATACATCCATTCTGGAGATGGATTTTTCGGGCCCAGAAACAAAAAGGGGGATTGGTTTGAACCAGAAAAACAGAGGATGGTTTTCTCGGTGCATGCGCATTATTCTAAATTGATTTGAAAAGAATGGCGGAAGTCAAGATAGTCTTCCGGCCATTCCTAGAGTTTTAGATACTATGTATCCTTTTCCTTTTGAGGATGTTGAACTATGGCCTTGTTCCCCTATAATGGATGCTCCGGTGTCAGCTCTTTCTAAGACTGCGGTTATGCCACCATCTGACAGTATTTCTCCAAAGGATCCAGCGGATAAGCGCGTAGATCAGATGGCATGCCATGCATATGCTATTGTGGGGTACATCCATAGCAGCCTTGGTGAGCAGGAGATTGGTAAAGCAACTAGACTCAAAGACTTGTTCAGGTCATTCTCGGAGGTCATGCTCCCAGCTGATCCAAACCAGTTTGGACATCAACAGATACATGATTACGGCTATGGATGATTTGATGAAGTTAAGTGCCAGAGGTCTAGCTCTGGTGGTGACTTTAAGGCATATATTATGGCTAAAACAGTGGTCAGCTAACATAGTTTCTAAAAAGCATCTAACAGGACTCCCCTATAAGGGGCGGTGTCTGTTTGCTGAGTGCTTGGATGACATGGTTAAGGAGGCTACTGGTGGTAAGTCTACTATTCTGCCACAGAAGTCGGAAGTCTATTACTACTTTCCGTAGGGCTTTTAACCCTCAGCCATTTCAGGGAGGTAGAGGTGCTGCCTTTCTGGCATACCGTAAAAATTTCTAGAATAGATTAAAAACACAAAATAAGGCAAGAAGGTTTTAGCGAAACAGTCAAACCTCCTTCAAAGCCTGCTCGGGCATGAAGGGACGCCCCCACCCTTGCAGGTGGGAGGACGGCTTCTGCAGTTTGCACACATTTCAAAGCACCATGTAACAGATCTTTGGATTCAGGAAGTTGTATCCTCAGGTTACAAGAGCGCGTTAGGAGCCAAAACTCCTTAATGATTCTTTTGGTCAGGGGTATCCCAAAATCCGCAGAAAGCAGAAGCAATGAGATCCGCGGTATCTCACCTTTTAGAGATTGGAGTAGTCTGTCCTGTCCCTCCCTTAGTGAGAGGTCAGGGGTTTTACTCCAATATATTCATAATTCCCAAGAAGGACAAATCGGTACACCTGATATTCTAAGTATACAGTACGTCCTGCTCCAGATATAATACTTACACTTGGGGTATCCTCCGCCAGATGGCGCTGTGCACTGCAGACATGCAAAAACAGGCTCCTCCCGGCCCTTCATATACCCGGGGACCTCCCACAAATCCCCAGATTTCTCTGCAGTGCTGACTGCGAAGACATGAAGTATCACTCTCGCAGGTGAGCAGGGCTATTACAGCCTGCGGCCCTGTTGGACTACTCCCACCCGTCCTACTTGTGATGTGCCTCCCAGCCTGGGCTGCGCTGGTCGGGTGAAGGTAGGCAGCACCATGCGTGCTTATGGAGCCTTGCTCCACCGCAGTCCCCACCAAAGGGTAGGCGGTTTAGGCTGATGGTGAGCCTTTAGGGGATGCCCCTCCCGCATCTTTGCCCCACGCCCCGTGTAGCGGTGGACCCTGTGTAAAGGGTCACCATCCTCCCCTCGTTCCCCCCTTAGCCTGGGGGGAAAGAAAGAGGGGGGGTTTGTGAGTATGGTGGCCTCAGTGTACCCTATTACACGCTTATGGCCTTTGTATCGCGGTTGACTGGGAATGGGTGTCAGAGCCGCGCTGTTTATTTTTATCTTGTATTGGTCGTCGCCGCCGCAGCGTCTATTTTTTAGCTTGTAGTGGCTCTTCTGAGGCAATCCACTCGATCAATTCCACTTCAGGCGTTTCTGCCCTGCTGTCTATAGGCTACGCGTTTTTGGAGCTTCGCGCTCTCCAGGGGGGGTGGAGTCCTGGCCTTGCGCGCTCCGCGTCACGATCAGCCCTGGCCCGCCCTTCGAGGTTTGCTTGGCGCCATTTTTACTCGCACGCGCGTGGTGAAGACCGCCCTCCCCCCTCTGTCTGTAAGTGCCCTCGCGGGCGACTTTATTTTACTTTTTATGACTCCCTTGCGGCCCTAGCTCCCGGTTCAGACTATTAAATTTACTCCCACTTCCCCGCGGGTTATTGGGGCATCCAGGGTAGCTTACAGCGTCAATCCCTACTGGCCTATTGTGACGATTAAATCACCATATGGAGGCATCCCAGGATATTGTGAACGGGGTTCCTTCGGGACAAGCCCGGCTGTGTGTAGCTTGTGGGGTCTTACCTAGCAGCGGTGACAATGCACGGGTCTGTGTTCCTTGTGCACAGCAGGCGTTATCGGTTCTTCCCGCCTCTTCAGTGGCTGGGCCTGCACCTCGCCTCACTTCACCTACTCCCCCAAGCCTGAGTCTAACCCCCAATACAAGTGGGGATTCTCATCCTGATGTGGCTACTAGACTGGCTAGTGTTGAAAGATTGCTTGCTAGCTCATTAGCGCGTAAGGCCACCGCAAAGAGGCGGCATTTAACCCCTGACTCTGCTCTTTTCCCTATGGAATCTGATGAGTTGTTGCATCCTTACGGCCATACCCCCTCGGACGAAGGGGAGCTGTTCTCTGACTCAGGGTCATATGACGAGGAGTCAAGGGGTCATGACGAGTCTGGTTCCGAGCACTGGACCCCGGATGATATTGACAAACTGCTGGTTCAGATTTTTGAAGTTTTGTCCATCTCTCCCCCTGTTGCGGCTCCCAGGCAAAGGGGTGAGCTTTTTCATACTGCTAAGGCTCGTCTGGAATTTCCCGAGCAAACCCATTTCAATAGCCTCATGCTTAAAGAATGGGAACATCCCAGTAGACTTCCCGGGATCCCTAAGAGTGTGGATAGGAAGTATCCCTTCCCTGCTGACTTGGTTAAGTGATGGTCATCGCCCCCCGAGGTCGATGCTCCTATTCTAGGGTTGTCCAACACCTCTATTCTAAGTATGTCACCCACCCCGCTTCAAGAAATTCATAACGTGTGGGTAATACTGACCTGTAGAGGGCGATATGCAGAGATGCCAGGAAAAAAGAGAGCCCCTCCCGGTCCATAAATACCTGGGACCTCCCACTCATTACCCAGTCTTCATCTCTGCAGATGGCGAGCAAGTCAGAAGATGTGGTCTCCTCCTTGCACAGGGGGATTTCAGGTAGCCGGGATGACTCCCGGCCCTTTAGTTATCTATTTCCGCCTGGATCTTTTTTTTCTGTTACCTCATGCCTCCCAGCCTAGGCTGGCGGTCCGGGTGAGGGTAGAAAAGCACTCTTGGTGCTTAAGAGCAAATGCTCTCCCGTGAGACCCTATATAAGAGGGTAGGCGGTCATCCGGGATGGTGACCCCGGTTTGGGATGCCCCGTCCCTTGGCCTTACACTTTGGGTGGTCCCCCCCTTTGGGTAATGCCCCTCTCTCTAGC
Source organism: Gastrophryne carolinensis (assembly GCA_027917425.1). Taxonomy (NCBI): domain Eukaryota; kingdom Metazoa; phylum Chordata; class Amphibia; order Anura; family Microhylidae; genus Gastrophryne; species Gastrophryne carolinensis. The sequence goes on from CM051234.1 coordinate 165,630,404, forward strand.
GGGATAGGGGAGGGTAGGAGCAGGGCCCCTTATTCGGTGTTAGGTCCAAATTTTGTAATCATTAATTCTTAATAATGTTTTAATGTATTTATTAAATTATCCTCCCAATAGTTATTAACTTATTTATTACTTCGTAACAGCGTGTATTTCTCTGTCAAAACGGCGCTGTGGCTGCCATTTTTATGCAGGCTTTCTCCCTGAGGTAAAAGGGGCAGGGCCGGGCTTTAGGCGCGAGCCGCGGCCCCCACCCTTCTATTTGGCGCTGATGCGGCTTGGATTCTGAGCGAGGAGCGGGGCCGGGCGTCGGGGTCAAAGCCACGGCCCACTCCCCTCCTTCTGTCTCTTCTGAGACCGGCGCCGCGGCCGCACATGGCTGCGGTGCCGGCCTTTTTGCATTGTCATGGCGGAGGGGAGCTTCTCCCCTCACGCTTTCACTCTTGGGGGCGGGGCCGGGCTTTCCAGCGCTGCGGCCCACCCCTGTGTCATAGGCACCGCTGAGGTGCTTTTCTCTGTGCCTGTTTCCTCAGAAGGAACTGGCCACGCCCCCCTTCTCTCCTCAGAGCTGCTCTTTACCTCACGGAGAGAGGAAGCTGTCTTCAGGACCACAGTGAGTGGCCCCCCTTCTGTCCCATCACCTATAATTATATATTTTTATCTCATATATATATGTATTTATACTCCGCTTTTCTTATTAGCCTTTTTTATTATGTCTTTCAGATATAACCTACAGTGGTGTTAGGGGGTTTCTCCCAGTCCTAGGGTCCCTGGGTTCTAAATTGGCTTATTGCAAATCCTCCCACTTGGGACATTAAAGGGGCATCCCGGGTTGCTTATATGCGTAATTCCCTCTGTCATTGCGACCAACTATAAGTTCACCTTATGGAGGCATCCCCGGATACTGGGCTCGGGCTCCCCTCGGGGCAATCCCGGAAGTGTATGGGGTGTGCGGCATCCCTTACTGGCGATGATGTATATCTGTGTATACCATGCTCACAGCAGACTATTACGCGGCAGTCCAGACCCCAGGCGTCTGGTTCAGCGCCGCCGGTCTCTCCTCCCCCCCCCCTCCCAGTTTGATCCGTGCCCAGTCTGACGTTGTCATGGGCGGGCAATCGGAGATGTGTGCCCAATTGGCCAATCTTGAAAAATTATTCTCCAGCACGGTCACCAGAAAGGCCCCGGCTAAGAGAAAGCACTTGTCGCCGTCTTCACCGGTGGCCGACTTGGATGATCTTGATAATCTGGACTGGTCTGATTACTCCCAACTTGAGGAAGGGGAGGTATATGAAGAATCAGATAATTCAGACGATCAGCAGTTTGTGGGTGCTGATACCGAGCGGGGCTTGGGGAGGTCTTCAGATACTCCTAATGTTCTGGCTCAGATGTTTGAGGTTTTGGCTATTTCTCCTCCTGAGGTGGTTCCACAGCAAAAGGGGGAATTTTTAGAAGAATCCAGGCCGCGCTTGGAATTTCCTAACCAAAAGCATTTTGATGGGATTATTGCTAAGGAATGGGAGAGGCCTGCCCGGCTCCCAGGTGTCCCTCAGGGTTGGGACAAAAAATATCCCTTTCCCTTGGATACGGTTAAGTGTTGGGCGTCCCCTCCCGAGGTGGATGCACAGATTCTGGGTTTATCCAACACTACTGCTTTAAATTCTCCTGATTGCTCCACGCTTAAAGATGGTGAGGATAAATGCATTGACCAAATGGCTTGTCATGGTTTTGCCAGTGTTGGGTCAGCCATGAGGCCGGTTTGTGCTTCAGCGCTGCTGGTGGTGGCTACCAGGTCGGTGGTCAGGGACCTGTTGACTTCTTCCGGGTTAGATCCGGATAGTGACGAGTTCCTTGGCCTTAAAAGGTGTGAATTGTTTGTCATTTGTACTAGCCGCCTTGGAATACACACTGATTATGTGTGGCAGAACGTCGGCTCTATTGGTGACTATTCGGCGTTCGGTTTGGTTGCGCCAGTGGGCGGCTGATTTTGTGTCTAAAAAGTTGCTGACCGCTCTTCCCTTTGTGGGATTACGGCTCTTTGGTGAGAAGTTGGATTCAGTTGCCAAGGGTGGTAAGTTACCTCAACGCAAAAAACAGCGTCGTCCCTTTCGGGGGGCGGGTTCCTTTGCTCCTTCCTTTCGTGGGGCTAGAGCTTGTTGTTTTCCCCGCAGCCAGGGGAGATTCCTGGAACAGGGGCAGAGGACGTGCCCGCCCAGGATACAGCTGGGGCTCTAAGCCCAAACCTGCTGCCAAGCCAGCTCAGCAATGAGGGGGCGCCCTCACCCATGTGGGTGGGGGGACGGCTGCAACACTTCTCCCAGGTCTGGGACCGGGAGATCACGGACTGATGGATCCGGGAAGTGGTGACTTCCGGCTACAAGCTGGAGTTCGAGCTCCGGCCCCCTCCCAGATTCCTCAGGTCTCGGGTGCCTTCGGACCTTCTGGCCGCGCAGGAGCTCCAGGCGGCAGTAAAGAGTCTGTTGGATATGGCAGTTATTTGCCCAGTGCCCCCCTCAGACAGGTGTCGGGGCTTTTATTCCAATCTGTTCACTGTGCCCAAGAAGGACGGCTCGGTTCGACCCATTCTGGATCTAAAGATCCTCAACAGGTTCGTCCGTCCGCGGAAAATTTGCATGGAAACGCTGCGTTCAGCTATTTCTGACGTCCGTAGACATTAAGGACGCCTATCTGCATGTGCCGATTTTTCCAGCGCACCAGAGATTTCTCAGGTTCGCGGTGGAGGATCGGCATTTTCAGTTTGTGGCACTTCCTTTCGGTCTTACCTCGGCTCCAAGGGTTTTCACCAAGGTGCTGGCCAAGGCGATGGCTCTCCTCAAAGCCCAGGGTATTCGCTTTGTCCCTTATCTGGACGACCTTCTCATTATGGCATCTTCCTTCAGCCAAGCGGTATTGGACACCAGAACTGTGGTGTCCACTCTGGAGAGATTCGGGTGGGTGATCAACTACCCCAAGTCCTCCCTTTCTCCTTCCAGGTTAGTGTCTTTTCTGGGAATGTTCCTGGATACTTCCCAGGCCAGGGTGTTTCTTCCTCAGTCCAAGGTTCTCTTGATTCAGGAGTTGGTTCGACTCCTCCTGTCTATCCCTCGTCCGGCCATCAGACTGGGGATGAGGCTGGTGGGATTGATGGTAGCCTCCTTCGAAGCGGTTCCCTTTGCTCAGTTCCACACAAGGACACTCCAGCTCCATCTGTTGGCGGCCTGGGACGGGTCGCCACTGTCGTTGGATCAGTCCTTCCTGATGACCCCCCGAGTTCGGTGCTCCCTTCAGTGGTGGCTGGATCCAATCAATCTGTCGAGGAGCAGATCCTTTCTGGCCCCTTGTTGGGAGACGGTCACCACGGATGCCAGTCTATCAGGATGGGGGGGGTTCTGGAAGGATCATCAGTTTCAGGGACTGTGGGGGCCTCAGGAGGCTCATGAGTCCATCAATGTTCTGGAATTGAGGGCCATCAGGATGGTTCTGTTTCGCTTGCAAGGATTGCCGGTTCAAGTCCGGTCGGACAATCGGACGGCGGTCGCCTACATCAATCACCAGGGAGGGACTCGCAGCAGGAGTGCCCTCAAGGAAGTGTCTTTGATTCTGGCCTGGGCGGAGACCCACGTCCCGTGCATTTCAGCAGTTTACATTCCGGGAGCGGAGAACACGGAGGCGGACTCTCTGAATGGTCTCTCAGCCCCAAAGTGTTTCGCTTGATTTGTCTCAGGTGGGGGTCCCCGGTGGTGGACCTCTTTGCCTCTCGTCACAATCACAAACTTCCGACATTTGTGTCTCTCTCACAGGATCCACTGGCTCTGGCAGTGGATGCCATGTCTCTGAACTGGAGGGATCTGGGGTTTCTGTATCTGTTCCCTCCGTTTCCCTTGGTGGCCAGAGTGGTGCGCAAGCTGGCCCTGGAGGGTGCGTCAGCAATTCTGGTGGCTCCAAGGGGGCCAAGACAGGTTTGGTTCACAGATGGGGTAAGGTTAGCAGAGGACGTTCTGCCCCTGCTGCCGGATCTGCTCACCCAGGGTCAACTACGTTAATCCCAATTTACCAACGCTGGCTTTGACGGCGTGGCTGCTGAAACCTCCATCTTGAAGGAGGAAGGTCTTTCCGATGCTGTGATTCGAACTCTCATTAGTGCTAGGAAGCGGACTTCCTCTAATATCTACTATAGGACTTGGAGGTCTTATATTGATTGGTGTGAGATCAGGGCGTTGCCTTGTAGGGAATTTTCCATCTCCAGAATCCTGGAGTTTCTTCAACATGGTCTGGACCTGGGGCTCCAGCTTAGTACTCTGAAGGGGCAGGTTTCTGCCCTGGCGGTGGTCTTTCAAAGGTCATTTGCCCTACATCCTTTGGTTAAGACTTTTTTCCAGGGAGTCACGCACGTGCGGCCTCCTAGAAAACCTTTGCTCCCTGTTTGGGATTTGAATTTGGTTCTTTCTGCTCTTCAGGATTCTCCTTTTGAGCCCTTGAATGATATTGCCTTGTCTTCACTTACGTAGAAGGTGGCCTTTTTGGTAGCCATCACTTCGGTTAGGCGTGTCTCTGAGTTAGCGGCTTTGTCCATTCAAGCCCCGTACTTTGAGGGGCATCAGGACAAGGTGGTTTTTCGTTTCAAGTCCGATTTCCTTCCTAAGGTTGTTTCTGCCTTTCACCTAAACCAAGACATTGTTCTGCCCTCTGTGTCCTAATCCCAGCAATGACCAGGAGAGGGCCCTGCATTCTTTGGATGTGGTTCGTGTTGTGAAGTATTATTTGGAGGTAACGTCTTCCTTTCGTAAGACGGATGCCTTTTTTGTGGTGCCCTCCGGGCCCCGAAAAGGCTTGACGCATGCCAAGTCTTCCATTAGTAAATGGATCCGTCAGACCATAGTTGGGGCCTATTCTGCCAAAGGGAAGGTACCTTTTTTTTGTGTTACTGCTCATTCTACTCGTGCGGTTGGGGCGTCCTGGGCTTTTCAGCACCAGGCCTCTGTTGAGCAAGTTTGTAAGGCTGCTACTTGGTCTTCTGTTCACACTTTTTCCAAGTTTTACAAGGTTGATGTTCGGCCCTCAGCGGATGCTGTGTTTGGCCGCAAAGTTCTGCAAGCTGCAGTGGTTTAAGTTGTGCCTTGTTGCCTTGTTTTGGATCCCCGCCCTTTATGGACACTGCTGTTGGATGTCCTGCACGTTATGAATTTCTTGAAGCGGGGTGTGTGACATACTTAGAATAATACCATTTTGTGAATACTCACCTGTAAAATGGGTATTATAAGTATGTCACACACCCCGCTTCACCCTGCCCTTTTGTATTCTGGATCCTTTATATGGTGAACTTTGCGTTGTTATGCTTTGTGTTGGGCTCTTCCTGGTCCCTTACCTTACTGCTGTTCTTATACTGGGTAATGAGTGGGAGGTCCCAGGTATTTATGGACCGGGAGGGGCTCTCTTTTTTTCCTGGCATCTCTGCATATCGCCCTCTACAGGTCAGTATTACCCACACGTTATGAATTTCTTGAAGCGGGGTGTGTGACATACTTATTATTTTACAGGTGAGTATTCACAAAATGGTATTATTATGCACTCCCCTGACACTACTACGCTGCGGGACTCTGAGGACCGGCGTATTGATCAATTGGCATGCCATGCCTTTGCATTTGGGGGAGCGACTCTGCGCCCGGTTTGCGCCTTAGCCATTACGGCAGTAGCGCTCAGGGCCATGATCAGGAATGCACTTGATGGTACAGATGAGTTGCCACCTGATACTGTCAATGCACTGTCTAACTGTGATGTGTTTGTAAACTTTATTCTGTCTGCATCAGACGATGCTATTAGGATGTGTGCCAGATCTTCTGCCCTGGCGGTAGCTATACGCCGCGCGGTTTGGTTGCGCCAGTGGGCTGCTGACAATGCCGCTAAGAAAGCCCTTACTGGGCTTCCATTTCAGAGGCTGCGCCTGTTTGGGCACCGTCTAGACCTCTTCGCCAAAGGAGGCAAGTTACCCCAGCGCAGGCGGCAGATTCGGCCCTTTCGAGGCCAGGGCACGCTTTCAATCCCCTACCGTGGGGCTAAACAGGGAAAAGGGGTGTCCTTCGCTGGGCCCCGCGCAGATTCCTGGCACAGGAATAGAGGACGCCGTCCTGGTTCCTCCTGGGGGTCCAAGCCCAAAGCCCCTCCCAAGACCCCTCAGGCATGAAGGGGCGCCCTCGCCCGTCAGGGTGGGGGGACGTCTGCAGCACTTCGAGCATGTCTGGAGGCGCCACGTCTCAGACCGGTGGATTCAGGAGGTAGGGTCCTCCGGCTACAAGATAGAATTTGCTGTACGGCCCCCCACCATATTCATTGGGTCCCAGATTCCACAGGACCCTGCCTCAGCTCAGGTCTTGTTGCTGGCCGTACAGGGTCTCCTGGATCTAGGGGTCATTTGCAAGGTCCCCTTAGGAGACAGGGGCATGGGGTTCTATTCCAGCCTTTTCACAGTACCCAAGAAGGATGGGTCAGTCAGGCCCATTCTGGATTTAAAGATCCTCAACAAGTTAGTGAAGAACAGGCACTTTCGCATGGAAACTCTGCGCTCGGCCATCGGCTCTGTGCGCCCAGGGGACTTTATGACCGTAGACATCAAGGATGCTTACCTTCACGTCCCGGTGTTTCCAGGACACCAAAGGTTTCTCAGATTTGCACTGAAAGATCAGCATTACCAATTTGTGGCCTTGCCATTCGACCTCACGTCGGCTCCCAGGGTGTTCACCAAGGTGCTGGCAAGGGGTGATGTCCCTGATAAGGCTAAGGGGCATACGCGTGCTGCCCTACCTGGGCGATATACTCATCACCTCTCGGTCTCTGCGGCAGGCAGAGTTGGACACTCAGCTGGTAGTGTCCACCCTGGAGTCCTTCGGCTGGGTGATCAATTACCCCAAGTCCTCTCTGTCCTCCTCCTCAGTGACTCCGTTCCTGGGAATGATTCTGGATACGGTTCAGTCAAGGATATTCCTTCCTCAACAGAAGGTGGAAGCTCTGACTGAGCAGGCGAGGTTCCTGCTCTCGTGCCCACAGCCCTCCATCAGGCAGGGAATGCAGCTGGTGGGCCTGATGGTGGCAAGCTTTGAGGCGGTGCCCTTTGCCCAGTTCCATTTTAGACCTCTGCAGCTTCACCTTCTGTCAGTATGGGACAAGAACCCAGTGTCCTTGGACGGGGTCTGTGTGCTTCCCCTCTCGGTCAGACGGTCCCTTGCGTGGTGGCTGGACCACGGGAACTTGAAATTGAGGGGGCAGGTCTTTTCTGGCCCCCTCCTGGGAGACGTCACAACGGATGCCAGTCTGTCAGGTTGGGGGGGATTCTGGAAGTCCCTGCGCTTCCAGGGGATGTGGGGTCCTCAGGATGCCCATTTACCCATCAACATTCTGGAATTGCGGGCAGTCAGGTTGTTACTGGAGCGGTTGACCCAACACCTGAGGGGTCTCTCTGTCCAGGTACGCTCAGACAACAGGACGGCGGTTGCCTACATCAACCATCAGGGAGGGACCCGGAGCAAGGGTGCCCTCCAGGAGGTGTCTCAGATTCTGACATGGGCGGAGGCCAATGTACAATGCATTTCGGCTGTTTACATTCCGGGGGCGGAGAATCTGCTAGCAGACGCTCTGAGCAGGGGGACATCCAGTCAGGGAGAGTGGTCCCTCTGCGACAGGGTATTCCAGTTCCTGTGTCACCGTTGGGGTCTACCGGATGTGGACCTGTTTGCATCCCGTCACAACCACAGGCTCCCGGCCTTCGTATCCCTGTCTCAGGATCTTCTGGCCTTGGCCACGGATGCCCTGTCTATGTCATGGAAGGAGTTTCGGCTCCTGTATGTATTTCCACCATTCCCCCTTCTGGGCAGGGTTCTGCGCAAGATTGCTCTGGAAGGGGTGCCTGTGATTCTAGTGGCCCCCAGGTGGCCAAGAAGAGTGTGGTTCGCAGACGTGGTTCAAATGGCAGTAGACCAGTACGATCTGACAGGGGTGCCAGATCTGCTAACTCAGGGCTCCTTACGCCATCCCAATTTACAAACGCTGGCTTTGACGGCCTGGCTGCTGAGACCTCCATCTTGATGGAGAAGGGTTTGTCTGCTTCTGTGGTAGGTACTATGGTGCAGGCTAGGAAGAAGACTTCTTCTGCTATCTATTATAGGGTATGGCGTACCTACATTGACTGGTGTGAGTCTAGGTCTCTTCCCTGTAGGGAGTTCTCTGTCCCTAGGGTCCTGGAGTTCTTACAGCATGGTTTAGAGCAGCGGTGGGCAATTATTTTTTCCATGGGGCCACATGAGAAACTAAAAATATTGTGGAGGGCCGCTGAGCTATAGGCGTCTAAGCGACGTCTAAGCTCAGCGGCTCTGAGTGCGCTGGCGGCTGCATCTCGAGCTTCCCTCTAACAGGGAGCGCGCCCGCGCTGGCCATTCTCAAATGGCTGACACAGGCACGCGCCCTGCTAGAGGGATAGCGGGCATGCGGCCGCAGCTCGTGCATGCGCCGTTGAACTGGGAAAGAAGGTGAGTTTATGGGCGACCTGGGGGTTTCACACAGCGGGGCATCCCGATTTTGGATGCCCCGCGGGGAGGGGATCTATAAGATTCCCAGGCTGATAAAGCAGGGTTTTGGTCCACTTCAAACGTTCTGATGTGATAATTTCCCAGCCAATCAGAGAAGCCCTTGGCTTCTGGCAGTCTGGAAGGAGAGCTCATATCAGCTGGGGCAAAGTGTAAGAATGGTGGGCAGCAGGAAGGGGGCATGGTGAGAGCATGATGGACAGCAGGAAGGGGGCATGGTGAGAGCATGATGGACAGCAGGAAGGGGGCATGGTGAGAGCATGGTGGACAGCAGGAAGGGGGCATGGTGAGAGCATGGTGGACAGCAGGAAGGGGACATGGTGAGAGCATGGTGGGCAGCAGGAAGGGGGCATGGTGAGAGCATGGTGGGCAGCAGGAAGGGGACATGGTGAGAGCATGGAAGGGGGCATGGTGAGAGCATGTGGACAGCAGGAAGGGGGCATGGTGAGAGCATGGTGGACAGCAGGAAGGGGGCATGGTGAGAGCATGTGGACAGCAGGAAGGGGGCATGGTGAGAGCATGATGGACAGCAGGAAGGGGGCATGGTGAGAGCATGTGGACAGCAGGAAGGGGGCATGGTGAGAGCATGTGGACAGCAGGAAGGGGGCATGGTGAGAGCATGTGGACAGCAGGAAGGGGGCATGGGGAGAGCATGTGGGCAGCAGGAAGGGGACATGGTGAGAGCATGTGGACAGCAGGAAGGGGGCATGGTGAGAGCATGTGGACAGCAGGAAGGGGACATGGTGAGAGCATGTGGACAGCAGGAAGGGGACATGGTGGACAGCAGGAAGGGGACATGGTGGACAGCAGGAAGGGGGCATGGTGGACAGCAGGAAGGGGACATGGTGAGAGCATGGTGGACTTCAGGAAGGGGGCATGGTGAGAGCATGGTGGGCAGCAGGAAGGGGGCATGGTGAGAGCATGTGGACAGCAGGAAGGGGGCATGGTGAGAGCATGTGGACAGCAGGAAGGGGGCATGGTGGGAGCATGTGGACAGCAGGAAGGGGGCATGGTGAGAGCATGGTGGACAGCAGGAAGGGGACATGGTGAGAGCATGGTGGACAGCAGGAAGGGGGCATGGTGAGAGCATGTGGACAGCAGGAAGGGGGCATGGTGAGAGCATGTGGACAGCAGGAAGGGGGCATGGTGAGAGCATGTGGACAGCAGGAAGGGGGCATGGTGAGAGCATGGTGGACAGCAGGAAGGGGGCATGGTGAGAGCATGGTGGACAGCAGGAAGGGGGCATGGTGAGAGCATGTGGACAGCAGGAAGGGGGCATGGTGAGAGCACGGTGGGCAGCAGGAAGGGGACATGGTGAGAGCATGTGGACAGCAAGAAGGGGGCATGGTGAGAGCATGGTGGACAGCAGGAAGGGGACATGGTGGGCAGGTACATGGTGAAAAAGAGACAGCAGGCAGGAAGGGAAAACACAAGCAAACTACATAATCTTTCTGAGCAGACTTACTGATGCTCTGGAGCCCCTACTCTGTCCTTCCAAAGTCCCCAGGTCTCTATCACCTGCTCATCGGGTCTGGCTTCCTCAGAGGAAGGGAGAATGTGCCAGACCCGACGAGCCGAGCGGCCGATCAGCTGCTGCTTAACCTAAGCCTCTCACACTGTACACAGGCGATCACCTAAGTTAAGCAGCAGCCGATCGGCCACTCGGCTCGTCGAGTCTGGCATGTTTTCCCTTCCTCTGCGTCTCTTACTGGCCAGCTCAGCCCGGGCCGGTAAGAGCCTAGCAAAGGGCCGTATACGGCCCGCGGGCCGTACATTGCCCAGGTCTGGTTTAGAGTTAGGTCTAAAACTCAGTACTCTGAAGGGTCAGGTTTCTGCCCTGTCCGTCTTCTTTCAGAAGTCCTTTGCTCAGCATCATTTGGTTAAGACCTTCTTTCAGGGGGTCACTCATGCGCTTCCCCCTCGTAAACCTGTGGTCCCCGTTTGGGATTTAAACTTGGTTTTATCTGCCTTGCAGGGTGCTCCCTTTGAGCCTATTCACGATGCTGCTCTGGCTGTTCTTACCCTCAAGGTTGTCTTTTTGGTGGCCATAACTTCGGTTAGGCGTGTGTCTGAGCTGGCTGCTCTATCCATTCAGCCTCCATACTATGAGAGGCACCAGGACAAGGTGGTGTTCCGCTTCAAGCCGGATTTTCTGCCTAAGGTTGTGTCTGCTTTTCATTTGAATCAGGACATTGTTCTTCCTCCATTGTGTCCCAATCCTAGCAACGACAAGGAAAGGGTTCTGCATTCCTTGGACGTGGTCAGGTGTTTGAAGTATTACCTGGTAGTCACTGCGGCTTTCAGGAAGACTGATGCTCTCTTCGTTGTGCCTTTTGGGCCTAGGAAGGGTTTGGCTCCTGCCAAGTCTACTATCGGCAAATGAATCCGTCAGGCTGTGATTCAGGCCTATTCTGCTAAGGGGAAGAGTCCTCCTTTCCGTCTTACTGCTCATTCTACTCGTGCCTTCCAGCACCAGGCTTCTGTTGAACAAGTTTGCAAGGCCGCTACTTGGTCTTCTGTTCATACCTTTTCTAAGTTTTACAAGGTTGATGTTAGGGCCTCAGCTGATGCTGTGTTTGGCCGCAAGGTTTTGCTGGCGGCAGTAGTTTAAGCTGCCTGCTGTTGCCTTTTGTTGAGGATCCCACCCTACTTTTATGGACACTGCTATTGGATGTGTAAGTATTATATCTGGAGCAGGACGTACTGTATACTTAGAATAATACAATTCTGTGAAATACTCACCTGTAGAATTGGTATTATACGTATACAGTACGTCCTGCTCCACCCCACCCTGTTTTTTTGCATTATTCTGGATCCCCTGTATGGTGATTGTTACCAATGTTGTTGTTACCAGTTTCGGTGGTTAAATTCTCCCGACTTCTCACTGCTTTTCAATGCTGGGGATTTGTGGGAGGTCCCTGGGTATATGAAGCGACGGGAGGAGCCTGTTTTTGCATGTCTGCAGTGCACAGCGCCATCTGGCGGAGGATACCCCAAGTGTAAGTATTATATGTGGAGCAGGACGTGCTGTATTATTAGATCTCAAGGGCCTCAACAAGTCCGTCCTCCTGAGGAGATTTCGCATGGAGACATTGAAATCCACAGTAATGGCACTCCAGCCGGGAGATTTTATGACCACAGTGGATATAAGGGATGCATACCCACACATTCTGTTTTTTCCGGGTCATCAGAAGTATCTGCGATTTGCAGTAAATGGCTTACATTTTCAGTTTGTGGCTCTGCCTTTTGGCCTGTCGTCAGCACCAAGGGTGTTTACCAAGTTGTTGACAGGTCTCATGGCTTATCTGAGAAGTCAGGGGATACATATAATCCCTTACTTAGATGATCCTTTGATATGGGCCCCATCATGTCAGGAGGCCCAGAAGGATACACAGACTGTCTTATTGACATTAGAAGAATTCGGCTGGATAGTGAGTTATCCTAAATTGAATATCATACCTTCAAGAGACTGGTACAGAAGAGATTGATACTAAAGGCTAGGGTACAGGGTCTCTTGACCTGTCCTCACCCGACGATTCGTCAGGGAATGAGTTTGTTGGGCCTGATGGTATCTTGCTTCGATGCAGTGCCCTTTGCACAGTTGCACACAAGAACCCTTCAGATGGAATTGCTCTCGATCTGGGATCGAGGCCCACAGACTCTGGATCATTCTTTTTGCAGATTGGCAAATACTTCCTTCCAGTACAGTGGAAAATCATCATCACAGATGCCATTTTATCTGGTTGGGGGGTGTCATGGAGTCACAGACGATCCAGGGACTGTGGAGTCCGAAGGAGAGCAGACTCCCCATAAATATTTTGGAATCGAGAGCGATGCATGTGCTAGGGGATTCCGGACATAGATCTTTTTGCATCACGGCACAATCGGAAGGTTCCAAAGTTTGTGTCCCGGTCCAGGGATCCTCTATCAATAGCAACAGATGCCCTGACTCTTCAGTGGTCAGCATTCACGCTGCTTTATGCATTCCCTCCGATTCCACTTCTGGGTCGAGTACTAAAAAGATGGCTCGTGAGGGAGTCCCAACCATTCTGGTGGCTCCTCGGTGGCCAAGCAGAGGCTGGTTCTCAGACATAGTAAGGATGTCAGAGGGCGACCCATGGAGGTTACCCGACAATCCAGATCTTCTCACACAGGAGCCTCTAAGGCCCCCGAATTCACAAGTTCTGACTTTGACGGCCTGGCTATTGAATCCTTCATCTTGGCAGAAAGAGGATTCTCTACCAGAGTCATCCAGACTATGATTCAGGCCAGGAAGAAGTCTTCATCAATGATCTACTATTGAGTCTGGCAAACATTTATTGCTTGGTGCGAATCCTGAGGTTCGCTTGTAGAACTTTCTCTGTTCCAAGTTTTTGCAAAAGTCTTGATGAAGGTCTTCAATTAAGTACTTTAAAAAGACAGATATCTGCTTTATCTATCTTTTTTCAGAAACCCAGAAAAGAGAATTCTGTGAGTACTCACCTTATTAATTTCTCTTCCATTATTACCTCAGGACATGCCTTGGATGCCTAGTCTTGGTGGACATGTAAATATGTAAATAGTGTGAAGTGTGATCAGCATTAAAAATAAATAAATAAACTGAGAAAGGAGTCTTGTCATCTGTTCTCCTGCCTTTTGTCTCCAACAGGAGATAGAGGAACGTCTAAAAAAAAGGAAAAACAATTTTAGTCCAGCAAGTCCGCACACCAAAAAGACAATTGAGTTCAAAATATGGGTGCAAGATTTTTTTCTAAAAAGATCCTTTTCCCCAGTAGGATCAAACAAATCATAACAAAGATATTGAAAAAAAATGCACACCTTACTGCAAAGGGTTGTGATTTGAAAAAGAAGTGTATTAATAAGTGGTACAAAATAAGTACAACATATCTACAGTAGTTATTTACATAATTAGATACAAAAAAATCGCCAGAATTAGAAATAAAGTTGACCACAATAATCATAGATCATATATGCACTGTTGCTCAATAATCGCCACTAGGTGGCGTCTGAACCCAGTTTCCAGTTCCCATAGCAAACAGTAATGAATGAAAAAAATAGCATGTCCCTCACTCAGGGGAACAGCATAAACAGTCCATAAAGAGCGTCACTAGATGGCGCCAGAATCCAAGATAATTAGCAATACATATACAATAATATGAAAGCGTGGCATAAGCAAAGCAGAGACTTGTAATAGTAAGCAAAGCAATGAATGCATACACAACCCAGCAGGGAATCAGAGCAGAGTCTCAAAAAGATATAATACGTTACAGCATTAGCAGAGAGCAGCCGACGTTTCAGACCATAAAGGTATTTCCTCAGGGGGATGAAAAGTGGCGATGGAACATGGCAGTGGAGGCGGGCATTAAATATACAGACCTTGGCGGGCTTTCCTGGCCGGCCGGTGACGTCACAGGGGGCGTTCATCAGAACGCCAGCCGGCAGCGTCACCGTGGGATGTGTGATTGGTCCCGGGCTGCCACCCCCAATATGGCGCCTGCGCATGCGTCATAGGATTTGGGGGAGGCGGCCGCACGGGGCCGTACACACTCCCTCCTACGGTAGAGAGCATTATGATTGGTTACACTTGCACAGCTGAGCAGACAGGAGCCTGTGAGGGGAAAGTCTTGCTTCATATGCTATATTGATGAAAGATTATAAGGGTAGTCCATCAGCATGCTAGGTCCACTGCAGCTCAGCAGCATATCCTATTATGAATCCTTTTGCCCAGAGACAACAGCAGATTGGAATCAGGGAGAGTTATCGCTTGTAGAATTTCAATGCCGCCCAAGGTCCATATAAAAAGCCATATAGATCACGCTATCTTTAATCTAGATATGCTGCTGAGCTGCAGTGGACCTAGCATGCTGATGGACTACCCTTATAATCTTTCATCAATATAGCATATGAAGCATATGAATGGAAAACCGCTCCCTACGCTAACTGCGCAGCAGCTACGCTCTTTGCGCAGCTTTCTGTCGATCTGACATGTATTGGACTTTCCCCTCACAGGCTCCTGTCTGCTCAGCTGTGCAAGTGTAACCAATCATAATGCTCTCTACCGTAGGAGGGAGTGTGTACGGCCCCGTGCGGCCGCCTCCCCCAAATCCTATGACGCATGCGCAGGCGCCATATTGGGGGTGGCAGCCCGGGACCAATCACACATCCCACGGTGACGCTGCCGGCTGGCGTTCTGATGAACGCCCCCTGTGACGTCACCGGCCGGCCAGGAAAGCCCGCCAAGGTCTGTATATTTAATGCCCGCCTCCACTGCCATGTACCATCGCCACTTTTCATCCCCCTGAGGAAAGACCTTTATGGTCTGAAACGTCGGGTGCTCTCTGCTAATGCTGTAACGTATTATATCTTTTTGAGACTCTGCTCTGATTCCCTGCTGGGTTGTGTATGCATTCATTGCTTTGCTTACTATTACAAGTCTCTGCTTTGCCTATGCCATGCTTTCATATTATTGTATATGTATTGCTAATTATCTTGGATTCTGGCGCCATCTAGTGACGCTCTTTATGGACTGTTTATGCCAGGGGTGGGCAATTATTTTTTCCATGGGGCCACATGAGAAACTAAAAATATTGTGGAGGGCCGCTGAGCTATAGGCGTCTAAGAGACGTCTAAGCTCAGCGGCTCAGAGTGCGCTGGCGGCTGCATCTCGAGCTTCCCTCTAACAGGGAGCGCGCCCGCGCTGGCCATTCTCAAATGGCTGACACAGGCACGCGCCCTGCTAGAGGGATAGCGGGCATGCGGCCGCAGCTCGTGCATGCGCCGTTGAACTGGGAAAGAAGGTGAGTTTATGGGCGACCTGGGGGTTTCACACAGCGAGGCATCCTGATTTTGGATGCCCCGCGGGGAGGGGATCTATAAGATTCCCAGGCTGATAAAGCAGGGTTTTGGTCCACTTCAAACGTTCTGATGTGATAATTTCCCAGCCAATCAGAGAAGCCCTTGGCTTCTGGCAGTCTGGAAGGAGAGCTCATATCAGCTGGGGCAAAGTGTAAGAATGGTGGGCAGCAGGAAGGGGGCATGGTGAGAGCATGATGGACAGCAGGAAGGGGGCATGGTGAGAGCATGGTGGACAGCAGGAAGGGGGCATGGTGAGAGCATGGTGGACAGCAGGAAGGGGACATGGTGAGAGCATGGTGGACAGCAGGAAGGGGGCATGGTGAGAGCATGGTGGGCAGCAGGAAGGGGACATGCTGAGAGCATGGTGGACAGCAGGAAGGGGGCATGGTGAGAGCATGTGGGCAGCAGGAAGGGGGCATGGTGAGAGCATGGTGGACAGCAGGAAGGGGGCATGCTGAGAGCATGGTGGACAGCAGGAAGGGGGCATGCTGAGAGCATGGTGGACAGCAGGAAGGGGACATGGTGAGAGCATGGTGGACAGCAGGAAGGGGGCATGGTGAGAGCATGGTGGACAGCAGGAAGGGGGCATGGTGAGAGCATGGTGGACAGCAGGAAGGGGGCATGGTGAGAGCATGGTGGACAGCAGGAAGGGGACATGGTGAGAGCATGGAAGGGGGCATGGTGAGAGCATGTGGACAGCAGGAAGGGGGCATGGTGAGAGTATGTGGACAGCAGGAAGGGGGCATGGTGAGAGCATGTGGACAGCAGGAAGGGGGCATGGTGAGAGCATGTGGACAGCAGGAAGGGGGCATGGTGAGAGCATGGTGGACAGCAGGAAGGGGGCATGGTGAGAGCATGGTGGACAGCAGGAAGGGGGCATGGTGAGAGCATGTGGACAGCAGGAAGGGGGCATGGTGAGAGCATGTGGACAGCAGGAAGGGGGCATGGTGAGAGCACGGTGGGCAGCAGGAAGGGGACATGGTGAGAGCATGTGGACAGCAAGAAGGGGGCATGGTGAGAGCATGTGGACAGCAGGAAGGGGGCATGGTGAGAGCATGTGGACAGCAAGAAGGGGGCATGGTGAGAGCATGTGGACAGCAGGAAGGGGACATGGTGAGAGCATGTGGACAGCAAGAAGGGGGCATGGTGAGAGCATGTGGACAGCAGGAAGGGGGCATGGTGAGAGCATGTGGACAGCAGGAAGGGGGCATGGTGAGAGCACGGTGGGCAGCAGGAAGGGGACATGGTGAGAGCATGTGGACAGCAGGAAGGGGACATGGTGAGAGCATGGTGGGCAGGTACATGGTGAAAAAGAGACAGCAGGCAGGAAGGGAAAACACAAGCAAACTACATAATCTTTCTGAGCAGACTTACTGATGCTCTGGAGCCCCTACTCTGTCCTTCCAAAGTCCCCAGGTCTCTATCACCTGCTCATCGGGTCTGGCTTCCTCAGAGGAAGGGAGAATGTGCCAGACCCGATGAGCCGAGTGGCCGATCAGCTGCTGCTTAACCTAAGCCTCTCACACTGTACACAGGCGATCACCTAAGTTAAGCAGCAGCCGATCGGCCACTCGGCTCGTCGAGTCTGGCATGTTTTCCCTTCCTCTGCGTCTCTTACTGGCCAGCTCAGCCCGGGCCGGTAAGAGCCTAGCAAAGGGCCGTACATTGCCCAGGTCTGGTTTATGCTGTTCCCCTGAGTGAGGGACATGCTATTTTTTCATTGATTACTGTTTGCTATGGGAACTGGAAACTGGGTTCAGACGCCACCTAGTGGCGATTATTGAGCAACAGTGCATATATGATCTATGATTATTGTGGTCAACTTTATTTCTAATTCTGGCGATTTTTTTGTATCTAATTATGTAAATAACTACTGTAGATATGTTGTACTTATTTTGTACCACTTATTAATACACTTCTTTTGCAAATCACAACCCTTTGCAGTAAGGTGTGCATTTTTTTCAATATCTTTGTTATGATAGAGGAACGTCTCCTGGGCGGCTGTTTTTACTGCTTTTTAATTAAAATGAAGTGGAGGAAGTCAGCTAGGAGTATATAGGCCTGGAAGGAGGAGCCACACCTTTGTCTTGCAGTCCACGCCCTTCGGTCAAGAGGTAACCCATTCGTCTCTGAATTAGTCTGATGTCCTGAAGTAGTAATGTAAGAGAAATTAATTCTATAGGTGAGTACTCACAAAATGGGGCATCACAAATCAGAAGAGGGAATTGGCTGGCTCTGGGGTCCTTTAGACTTTAGTCCAAAACTAATTTTGATTTGATTTGGAAGTGGACCAAAACCCAACATAGGCAGCCCTGGAATCTGACTCCAGGGCTGCCTGACTCCCTGCACCTAGGGCACCCCAATTTGGGTTTGCCCCACTATGTGAAACCCACCCAAGTTTCCTGTAGAACTTACCTTCTCCCCAATCCAAAGGCATACATGTGGGCCGCTGTAAGCTTTTTCTTTAACCAGGCATTTCTGAGTGGTCGGCACAGGCACGTACCCTGTTAGAGGCTAGCGCACTGGGCTCTGCTCGACTGCTTTCAGGCTTTAGCCAATTCTTATCTGAAACTAACACAGCAGAGCGCTGATTGGATGGGAGTCCATGCATGCGCTGTAGGACCAGCGAAAGGTGAGTTTTACTGAGCGACTTGGAAGGTTTCACACACTGGGGCATAGACCAAAAATACCAATTCTACAGGTGAGTAATCACAGAATTGTATTATATGTATACAGCACGTCCTGTTCCAGAATATTCCTTACACTTGGGGTAATACATCCACAAGATGGCGCTGGACTGCAGAAAACAGCTTGTGGCTTCTCCCGGCCCTATATAAGTCAGGGACCTCCCACAAATGGTCTTAGCGGCTGCCACCCCTCTTTTGTTTCTTTTGAATTTGTGCAAGCACATGGAGTGTGGGGTCTAGGCTGTATTGCAAGGTCTTTGACCCTTCCACCCCATGGCTTGCACTTGAGGTTTAGGGCAACCTCAGGTAAGCCTGCTCCCAATTTATCTATTGCATTGTATGTCCCAAATGGGGCTCTTAGAGACTAGAATTAGTACTAGAGTTAGGACTGCACCTCACAGGGGCACCTTGGCGCTGGGGGTGAAGCTTAAGCATACTTCTACAGATGTGTGTGACCGAGCCCCCTGTTTTTAACCTAGTTTAGAGACAGATTGTGGGTTGGTCAGCAAGCTAGCTGGTTTGAGTGCTGTGGCCCCTTTAAGACTTTTGTATTCTAATTGCCCTGCTAATGTGCACCTCCCTGGTTAGTTATAAAATGGTCTGAGCGGCTGCCACCCCTCTTTTACCTCCCACAAATTCCCCAGTATTGACAAGCAGTTAACAAGAAGCCGGGAGAACAATAATAACCAGAATTAAAAAATGAACATATGAACAATCACCATACAGAGGTAACTAAGAATAATAACAAGGGTGGGATGGAACAGGATGTGCTGTATATGTATAATACCAATTGTATTCTAAGTATACAGCACGTCCTGTTCCAGAATACTCCTTACACTTGGGACATCCAATAGCAGTGTCCATAAGGTAGGCTGGGATCCCCAAAAAGTAACAGCGGGCAGTTTAAACCACTGCCACCTGCAGAACTTTGCGACCAAAAGCAGCATCAGCTGAGGCCCTAACATCAACCTTGTAAAACTTAGAAAAGGTATAACCAGAAGACCAAGTAGCAGCCTTGCAAACTTGTTCAACAGAAGCTTGGTGCTGAAAAGCCCAAGAGGCACCAATAGCACGAGTAGAATGAACAGTAAGGCGGAAGGGAGGCTCTTTCCCCTTAGCAGAATAGGCCTGTACCACAGCCTGAAGGATCCACTTGCTGATAGTGGATTTAGCTGGAGCCAGACCCTTCTTAGGTCCAGACGGGAGCACAAAAAGAGCATCAGTCTTCCTGAAGGATTCAGTAGCCACCAAACAGAACTTCAGATTCCTGACCACATCCAGAGAGTGCAAAACCCTCTCCTTAGGGTTACAAGGATTAGGGCACAGAGAAGGCAAAACAATGTCCTGATGGAGATGAAAAGCAGACACCACCTTGTCATGGTGTCTCTCAAAGTAAGGGGGTTTGATGGAAAGCGCCGCCAACTCAGAAACACGCCTAACAGGAGTGATGGCCACCAAAAAGACTACCTTAAGAGTCAAAATGGACAAAGGGGCCTCACGCAAAGGCTCAAAGGGGGACCCCTGCAAGGCAGATAAGACCAGGTTCAAATCCCAGACTGGTAACATAGGCTTACGTGGAGGATGCACATGAGTAACCCCCTGGAAGAAGGTCTTAACCAGACGATGGTGAGCAAAGGATCTTTGGAAGAAAATGTCCAAAGCAGAAACATGACCTTTGAGGGTACTAAGTTGAAGACCCAAATCCAAATCATGTTGCAGGAATTCCAGAATCCTAGGGATAGAAAACACCCGGCAGGTGAAGCTACTTAGTCTCACACCAGTCAATGTAAGCATGCCCATACCCTGTAGTAGATGGATTCTTCCTGGCCCAAATCATGGTATTAACAGAGGCAGGCAGCCCCTTTTCCATCAAGATGGAGGTTTTAGCAGCCAGGCCGTTAAAGCCAGCGTTTGTAAATTGGGATGGCGTAGCTCCCCCTGAGTGAGCAGGTTGGGATCCTTGGGCAATAGCTGTAATGGCAGAGGCACAAACCGGGCGTAGCGCGGTCCCCACACAGGCAAAAGCATGGCAAGCCAGCTGGTCCATGCGCTGATCCTCACCATCCCGCAGGGTAGTAGTGTCAGGAGAATGCATGACAGATGTATTTGACAACCACAGAACGGGCGCATCCACCTCGGGAGGACATGACCAACGCTTAATCACCTCAGCAGGAAAAGGATACCTCTTGTCCCAACTCTTGGGCACCCCAGGGTGCTTGCTAGACCGCTCCCATTCTTTGAGCACCAGATTATGAAAGTGAGTCTGCTCCGGGAATTCCAAACGTGGTTTAACCATATAAAAAAAGCTCACCCTGCTACTGCGGAGCCATGGCAGGAGGGGAGATAAAGAGCACTTAAAAAATATGAGCCAGAAGCCTGTCAGGCTGAGACTCCCTGCTGGTATGCTCCTCGCTGGAGGTTAGATGTAAGCGTGGGGGGGGTAGGCGAAGCCCGAGGGGGCGCAGGCCCAGCAACAGGTATCCCAGACTGCAGTGCAAGTACCTGCTGGGCGCAGAATACACATACCTTGACATCATCACAGATTGGGGATATCCCACACGCAACACATAGCCAGGCTTATCCCGAAGGAACCCCAGGCCCATTATCCCCAGAAGCCTCCATATGGTGATTTGAATGGCACAGTAGGCCAGTAAGGGTAAACGCTAAGGAGCTACCCGGGATGCCCCAATAACCCGCTAGGGAAGTGGGAGATAATGAGGGGAGATGGCCGGGAGAAACCACAGTGCTGAAGTTTTAACCCGCCTGAAAGACATGACATAAACATTCCCATGAGAATACAGCAAGGAATCCAGAAAAAAAGATTCACCCCACCGGGGGTTACTCACGGACTGCTTTGGGAGCCAGCAGCACACGCAGCAATGGCAAAGAAAATGGCGTCCGCAGACCTCTAGGGGCGGGCTCCGTGACGTAAAAATCAGAGCCTCCCTGCTTCGATCGCTTGCGACAAGTGACAGATTGGAGCCCGGATGTGACAGTATCAGGAGCGGGATTACGTCATCCCGCTCCTCCCACAAGTGGGCGGGGCTAGGGCCGGGGCCAGCGTCGCCCGAAGAGGATGGTGAGGGCCCATTTCTGGGTCCTCACTAGCAGCGTGGAAAGCCCAGGGGGGGGGGGATCGGAGCCCCCCTGTTAAAGAGAAGACCCGGGGAGAGCGATCGCGCTGCGAGGTGAGTACTGAGATTTAACATTTTTTTTTCTTGCAGATGTCGGCGGCGGAAGTGGGGGGGACCTATTCCGGGCCCCCTCCTGAAGATCGGAGGCCCGGGGGTGGAAATCTAAGTGATGATACTTGTAGAGAATCGCTGGCACTTTCACACGAGGGGTCAGGTAAGTCTGTATGTTTTTTACTTTTTTTTATGGGGCTCTAAAGTCAGCTGAGACTCACGTAGCTGGCACTAGAAGGGTTAAAGAGTCCAGGTCAGGTCCTGTTGATCGGAGACAACCACGGGAGCCAACCCTCCAGCTTCAGGCCAGTTGGTTCTAGTCATCTGAGGCACCCCTGCTGCTGATCAGTGAGGGAGCCTGCTCCCACATGAATGTCAGCAGAGACGATGCATCCCCTATTCCCTCCACTAGTGGGTCTTCCTCCCACGCCACCGCTTCCATTTGGTTGGGCACTATGAACCCTAAATACGACCCTTCTTGGTACTATGTGTCAACCCCCCCCCCCCCCCACGTTTTTTACTTGTACCATTTCTGACTACCCTTTTACTGTTACAGCATGCCCAGCACTAAAAGCAGAATAATGTCTTGGAAGACACCCCTGTAACCATTAAAATAAAGCCTACTGGAAAGTGATTGGACACTTTACATTTGTTCTGCCGCTTCTGCACATAACTCCATGTGCGGCAGTAACAAAAATGTATTACTGCCCATAAAATCCTTTTACTGAAGTCTTGAAGGGTACCCATTAAATATTATTTCTCCCCTCGTCCAGGATAGCCACGGGGGGAGAGAGAGAGACTCCTCCCCCTAGAGAGGAAACACAAACTGGGACAGTTCAAAAGCCCCACCCCTTCCTCCTTAGGTCCTGTGCTTCCTCTCCGGGAAACTGCTGGGATAGCATCTCCCAGTTTGTTGTTTTAGTTTTTTTTTCAAGCCCCAGGAGAACCTGGAGGGATGCTTGCCAATCCGGGGCTGGATTTACTTACACAGGGCAGGGTCCGCTGGAGCACCACATCATTGGCGCATTTGCTGGGCTCTGTAGTTCCTCAGCCGGGGCTGCGGGGCAGGTAGCGTGGCATCTGGTAGCAGTCAAAAGGCAGGAGAGACACCTTAGCTGGGCCTGATCTTGACGCCTGTGTTCCAGCACCATTTTGGAGGGCTGCTCAGTGAAGCAGCAGTACCCAGGGCTGCGGTGGTGGTTCCAGCCTGGTGGCAGCGTCTGGGCAACAGCACTTCTTTCCCTATACCCAGTCCAGGTCGTCCCAGTGATGACATGTGGGTATTCCGCCCCCAGGGGGCGCTCGACTGCAAGATCAAAAGATGTTGCTCCTCCCGGCCCCCTACATTTTTAATGGCCGCGCTTTGTACCTCTTGCGCCTGGGATGAAGATGGGCGCCGCGTTTTCCGCGGCGCTGGAGGGGGTGGAGCCGTACACTAACGCGTTCCGCGTCATTGCGGCGCGGCCCACCCCTCAAGGAACACACTGGAAGCTGCTGGCTGCTCGTGCTGCTGCGCTCTCTGCTCCACTGCTGCTGCTACAGGGGATCCCATCTGCTGAGGCCACTGTCGGTGTCGTGAGTCCCTCTTTTGAACGATCATGCTGATTGTCATGTATTTTGCTTGTTGAAGGTCTGATGGTTTTCTCCACTTTTGTGTCTTGATAGGCTTGGGCTTAGTGATTGAGGGTTGTGGTTCCTCCCGGTCCCCCCTTTTTATTAAGAGGGATCATATAGTTTTGGGCCGTTTGTGTCTTGTAACCTTTCATTTGACAATTTTTAATCACCATAATGGAGGCATCTGGGGATAGTGAGCTGGGGGCCCCAGTTGGGCAGGAAGAGCTCTGCCCCTTGTGCAGTAGGAATCCTCTGGGTGGATTCAGCACTGTTTGTACCACTTGCGCCAGAGGCATTGTCTTGGACCATGACAGGGCGGGCGTCCCTGCCCCTAGCCCGACACTGCCTGCGGCTTCTCCGGACCCTCCGCTGCTAAACTCAGCCCCCAGCGAGGGGGGAGCCAGCAGGGGGTCCCACACGGACTTGGCGCATAGGGTGGCCAGTCTCGAGAGACAGATCTCGTAAACGGCTCCTAAGAAGGCCACGAGTAAGAAACGGCACCTCGAGCCTGTTTACTCAGATAATAACGATCTCTTTGATGATCTGGGCTCTATGGAGGAAGGTGAGTTGCCAGATGATTGCTGTTCCACGGTGGATTTTTCTGCTGGAGATGTCTTGGTCTTCTTCGGACGAGGATGCGTGGCTCCCTGATGATACGGAGTAAGTTGCTTACTTCAGTGTTTGAGACACTACACATTGTCCCTCCCAGAGCGGCTAAAAGAAAGGAAGGTGAATTGTTTAGAACCGAAAGACAGAGGCTGGTCTTTCCGGAGCAGGCCCATGTTCTTAGTATACAGTACGTCCTGCTCCAGATAAGAATCATTACACTTGGTATTACTCTGCCAGATGGCGCTGGACTGCAGAGACCGCGGAATTGGCTCCTCCCGGACCCTCAAATACCCGAGACCTCCCACAAATCCCCAGATCTTCTCTGCAGTCTGGACTGCGAAGGACAAGAAGATGGCTCTCTCTTCTCGCAGGTGAGCGGAGCTATTAGCCTGCGGCCCTGTAGGACTATTCCCACCCGTTCCATTGTTAATGTGCCTCCCAGCCTTGGCTGCGCTGGTGATGGTAGGCAGCACCGCTGTCAGGTGCTTAGGAGCGCTGCTCCACCACAATCCCCCACCAAAGGTAGGCGGTATAGGCTTATGGTGAGCCTCTATGGGATGCCCCTCCTGCCTTATTGCCTCTTGCCCCTATCTATCTGTGGGCCCTCTGTAAAGTGGCCGCTGCCCTCCCTTGTAGCTCTCGGGGGGGGGGTCTATATCCAGAGGTGGATGCCCCGGTCCTAGGGTTGTCCAACACCTCTGTCATGCATTCCCCTGACCGGCGTATTGATCAGCTGGCGTCCCATGCCTTTGCCTGCGTGGGGACAGTGCTGCGCCCGGTCTGTGCCTCTGCCATTACAGCTGTGGCTATTAGGACCCTGCTGAGAAGTGTCCTAGATAGTGCTCCTGATGTTGTGTCTAGTGAGGAGTTTAATGCTCTCTCTCGTTGTGAGGTTTTTGTGACTTATGTCCTCTCTGCCTAGGATGATACCATTAGGATGTGTGGCAGAACCTCTGCCCTTGTGGTGGCTATAAGCCTCTCAGTATGGCTGCGCCAGTGGGCTGCTGACAACGCTGCCAAGAAGGCTCTCACTGGTTCCCCCTTCAAAGGATTACGTCTGTTTGGGGACCGCCTGGACCTGTTTGCTAAGGGAGGCAGGTTTCCCCCAGTGCAGGCGACAGTCTCGGCCCTTTCGGGGACAGGGTTCCTTTTCTTCCCCCTACCGTGGAGCCAGACAGGGGAGGGGGTCTTCCTTACCAGGGCCCGAGGAGATTTCTGGGGTAGGGGCAGAGGACGTGGACGCCCTGGCTCCTCCTGGGGCTCCACGTCTAAGTCTTCTTCCAAGCCCCCTCAGGCATGAAGGGGCACCCTCACCCATCCGGGTGGGGGGTCGGCTTCAGCATTTTGCTTACGTCTGGAGGCTTCATGTCTCAGACCGGTGGATTCAGGAGGTAGTGTCCTCCGGTTACAAGATAGATTGCTGCCTGGCCGCCCCCAAGATTCATCAGATCCTGGATCTCTCAGGACCTTATGTCAGCTCAGGCTCTAGTTCTGCCGGTGCAAAGCCTTCTGGAGCTGGGGGTCATCTGTCAGGTCCCCTTACGAGAAAGGGGCAAGGGGTTCTATTCCAACCTTTTCAAAGTGCCCAAAAGAGATGGGTCAGTCAGGCCCATCCTGGACTTGAAGATCCTCAACAAATTTGTCAGGTGCAGGCGCTTTCGCATGGAAACTTTACGCTCTGCCATCAGTTGCCAGCGTCCAGGGGACTTCATGACCTCTGTGGACATCAAGGATGCTTACCTTCATGATTTTCCAGGTCATCAAAGATTCCTCAGGTTCGCTCTGGAGGATCAGCACTACTAATTTGTGGCATTGCCCTTCGGTCTCACTTCAGCTCCCAGGGTGTTCACCAAGGTGCTGGCAGGAGTGATGTCTCTGCTGAGGTCTCAGGGCATTTGCGTGCTGCCCTATTTGGACGACATTCTCATCACTTCTCAGTCCCTTCAACAGGCAGAGCGGGATACTCAGCTAGTAGTGTCCACTCTGGAGTCATTTGGCTGGGTGATCAACCATCCCAAATCTTCCCTGTCTGCTTCCTTGGTGACTCCTTTCCTTTGAATGAATTTGGATACAGTTCAGGCAAGGGTTTTTCTTCCTCAGCAGAAGGTGGACAGTCTGCTAGCCCAGCTGCAGTTCCTGCTATCTTGCCCTCATCCCTCCATCAGGCAGGGAATGCAGCTGGTTGGCCTAAATGGTGTCGTGCTTCGAGGCGGTCCCTTATGCCCAGTTTCACATGAGGCCTCTGCAACTCCACCTCTTGTCAGAATGCGACAAGGATCCTGCGTCCCTGGACCAGTTCCTTGTGCTGTCCCCCCTAGTCAGGCGGTCCCTCTCGTGGTGGCTGGACTCCGGGAACCTGTTGGTGGGCAGATCCTTTCTGGCCCCCTACTGGGAGACGGTCACCACAGATGCCAGTCTGACGGGTTGGGGGGGCTTCTGGAAGTCCGTCCAGTTCCAAGGGCGGTGGAGCCCTCAGGAGGCCCACACACCTATCAACATTCTGGAACTGAGGGCGATCAGGTTGGTTCTGGCTCACTTGACCCTACACCTTCGGGGCCGGCCTGTTCAGGTCCGCTCGGACAACCGGACTGCGGTTGCCTACATCAATCATCAGGGAGGGACCCGGAGCAAGGGAGTGTCTCTGATTCTGGCCTGGGCGGAGGACAATGTTCCCTGCATATCAGCTGTGTACATTCCGGGGGTGGAGAATCTGCAGGCAGTCTGAGCAGGGGGAGCTCTCGCCTGGGAGAATGGTCCCTCTGCAGCAGGGTGTTTCAGTCTCTGTGTCACCGTTGGGGCCAACCAGATGTGGATCTGTTTGCGTCCCGTCACAATCACAAGCTCCCTGTCCCAAGATCCTCTGGCCTTGGCCACGGATGCACTAGCTATGTCATGGCGGGACTTTCAGCTCCTGTATGTCTTTCCCCCATTCCCTCTGTCCCTGGCAGGGTTCTGTGCAAAATAGCTCAGGAGGGGATGCCAGCAATCCTGGTGGCCCCCCGGTGGCCAAGAAGAGTGTGGTTCGCAGACATGGTGCAGCTGGCAGTAGATCAGTACGCTCTGGCCAGGGTCCCAATTTACAAACTCTGGCTTTGACGGCCTGGCTGCTGAAACCTCCATCTTGATGGAGAAGGGGCTGTCTGCCTCTGTTGTTGATACAATGATAAAGGCTAGAAAGAAATCTTGTTATTCCATTTACTATAGTGTTTGGCGTGCCTACATTGACTGGTGTGAGTCTAGGTCTCTTCCCTGTCGTGTGTTCTCTATTCCCAGGATCCTGGAGTTCCTGCAGCATGTGTTGGAGCTGGGGCTCCAACTCAATACTCTGAAGGGTCATGTCTCTGCCCTGGCTGTTTTCTTCCAGAGGTCCTTTGCCCAGCATTCTCTGATCAGGACTTTTTTCCAGGGGGTTACTCATGTGCGTCCCCCACCTAAGCCTATGTTGCATGTTTGGGATTTGAACTTGGTCTTGTCTGCCTTGCAGGGTGCTCCCTTTGAACCTGTGCAGGATGCTGCCCTGGCCGTTCTTACTCTCAGGTTGTCTTTTTGGTGGCTATCACTTCTGTCAGGCGTGTTTCTGAGTTGTGGCGCTTTCCATCCAGCCCCCCTACTTTGAGAGACACCAGGACAAGGTGGTGTTTCGCTTCAAGCCAGACTTTCTGCCTAAGGTCGTGTCTGCCTTTCATCTGAATCAGGACATTGTTCTTCCTTGTGCCTTGTGCCATAATCCTGGTAACGCTAAGGAGAGGGTTTTGCATTCCTTGGATGTGGTTAGGTGCACAGTATCTGGTGGCTACTGCACCTTTCAGAAAAACTGATGCTTTTTTTGTAGTCCCTTCTGGTCCTAGGAAGGGTTTGTCTCCTGCCAAATCTACTATCAGCAAATGGATCCGTTAGGCTGTGATTCAAGCCTATTCTGCTAAGGGGAAGAATCCTCCCTTCCGCCTTACTGCTCATTCCACTCGTGCTATTGGTGCCTCTTGGGCTTTTCAGCACCAGGCTTCTGTTGAACAAGTTTGCAAGGACGTACTGTATACTAAGAATAATACAATTCTGTGATTACTCACCTGTAGAATTGATATTATGAGTATACAGTATGTCCTGCTCCACCCCACCCTTGATTTTGCATTATCCTAGGATCCCCTGTATGGTGATTATCATTGTTATAGTTACTGGTTGATTCTGTTATCTTTCTCCCAGCTTCTCGTTAACTGCTTTTCAATGCTGGTGATTTGTGGGAGGTCCCGGGTATTTGAGGGGCCGGGAGGAGCCAATTTTGCGGTCTCTGCAGTCCAGCGCCATCTGGCGGAGTAATACCAAGTGTAATGATTCTGATCTGGAGCAGGACGTACTGTATACTCATAATATCAATTCTACAGGTGAGTAATCACAGAATTGTATTTTTTCTAATATGATATTCAAGGAATGGGAAAGGCCTAACAAACTACAGTTGGTACCTAAAGGACTGGATAGACGGTATCTCTTCCCTGAGGAGTTGGTGCGCCTGTGGTCTCGCCCTTCCAAAGTTGATTCCCCTGTTTTGGGGTGTCCAACACTACTGTTATGCCGTCACCTGATGCTACTTCCTTACATGACCCAGCTGACAAGCGCATGGATCAGCTGGTCTGTCATGCGTTCACCTTTGCTGGTGCCCTGTTTCGCCCTGTGTGTGCCGCGGCGATTGTCTCTCTGGCCATCAGAAAGTAGGTGAGACATCTTGTGGATAGAGCTAAGGCTCGCAAGCGGGCAGAGGAGTATAAAGAACTCAAGGACTGCGTGGAATTCATTGCCTTTGTTATCTCTGCCATGGACGATGGGGTCCGGCTTGGTGCCAGGATTTCGGCCCTGCTCGTTGCCCTCCGCCGCTCGCTCTGGTTGCGGCAATGGTCGGCTGATGCCGCGGCCAAGAAGTCGCTTACGAGTATCCCCTTTGTGGGGCACAGGCTGTTTGGGGAGTGCCTGGACCTTTTGGTCAAGGATGGTAGACTCCCTCAGACGGAAGCCTGCTCGGCCCTTTTGGAATCCTTCTGCCTTTCGCTCCTTTCGAGGAGGAAGAGGCTCTTCATTTTCAGGTGGCCGCAGAGACTCCTGGGGTAGAGGTAGATCCCGCAGCTGACCCAATCCCGCCTGGGGAGCCAGATCCAAGCCCCCTGCCAAGTCCCCCCAGGCATGAGGGGGTGCCCTCACCCATCCGGGTGGGGGGACGGCTTCTGCTATTCGCTCAAGTCTGGCGACGGAACGTCTCGGATGGGTGGGTTCAGGAGGTAGTGTCCTCCATTTACAAGATAGAGATGGCAGTCAGGCCGCCCACAACATTTCTCCGGTCTCAGATATCCCAAGACCCATTGAAGGCACAGGGCTTGAGAATGGCCGTGCAACACCTCCTGCGGTTAGGTGTGATTTGCCCTGTACCTCGTCAGGAACAGGGTCAAGGATTTTACTCCAACCTGTTCACGGTTCCCAAGAAGGACGGAACGTTAAGACCTATCCTGGACCTGAAGGGTCTCAACAGGTTTGTAAGACATTTCCGCATGGAAACCTTACGGTCGGCAGTGAGCTCGCTTCGGCCCGGCGACTTCATGACCACGGTGGACATCAGGGATGCTTATCTGCACACCCCGATATTCCAGGGGCATCAGAAGTTCCTGAGGTTTGCTCTGGAGGACCAGCATTACCAGTTTGTGGCTCTTCCATTCGGGATTTCCTCAGCGCCCCACGTCTTCACTAAGGTGTTGGCGGGCATCGTGGCCATCCTGAAGAACCAGGGCATTCGTATGCTGCCTTATCTGGACGACTTGTTGATTGCGGCCCAGTCTCTGCAGCAGGCCGAGAACGATACTCGGACGGTGCTGTCAACCCTAGAGGTTTTCGGCTGGGTAATCAATTACCCAAAGTCTTTTATCACTCCCTCAACCGCGAGATCCTTCCAGGGAATGACGATAGACACTGCTCAGGTCAAGGTCTTTCTACCACAGCAAAAGGCTTTGGGCCTCCAGACACAGGTGCAGGCCTTGCTGTCTTGTCAACGGCCGTTGATTTGCCTGGGGATGAGATTGGTGGGCCTAATGGTGTCATGCTTCGAGGCAGTGCCCTTCGCCCAATTTCACATGAGACCTCCTTAATTGAACCTGTTGACCATTTGGGACCGGATGCAGGAGTCTCTGAAAATACAATTCTGTGAAATACTCACCTGTAGAATTGGTATTATAAGTATACAGTACGTCCTGCTCCAGATAGTTTACTTACACTTGGGCTATCCTCCGCCAGATGGCGCTGCACTGCAGAGACATGTAAAAACAGGCTCCTCCCGGACCCTCAAATACCCGGGACCTCCCACAAATCCCCAGCATTGAAAAGCAGTGAACGAGAAGCCGGGAGAATTTAACCACCCAAACTGGTAACTATAACAATGATAACAATCACCATACAGGGGATCCAGAATAATGCAAAACCAAGGGTGAGGTGGAGCAGGACGTACTGTATACTTATAATACCAATTCTACGGGTGAGTATTTCACAGAATTGTATTATTCTTAGTATACAGTACGTCCTGCTCCAGATAGATTACTTACACTTGGGACATCCAATAGCAATGTGCATAAAGTAGGGTGGGATCCCCAGCAAAAAGGTAACAGCAGACAGCAAAGCCTTGCGGCCCAAAACAGCAACAGCTGAGGCCCTAACATCAGCCTTGTAAAACTTTGAAAAGGTATGAACAGAAGACCAAGTAGCAGCCTTGCAAACTTGTTCAACAGAAGCCTGGTGCTGGAAGGCCCAAGAGGCACCAATAGCACGAGTAGAATGAGCAGTAAGGCGGAAGGGAGGACTCTCCCCCTTAGCAGAATAGGCCTGAATCACAGTCTGACGGATCCATTTGCTAATAGTAGACTTGGCAGGAGCCAAACCCTTCCTAGGACCAGAAGGGACCACAAAAAGAGCATCAGTTTTCCTGAAGGACGCAGTGACTACCAGGTAATACTTCAGACACCTGACCACATCCAAGGAATGCAGAACCCTTTCCTTAGCGTTGCTAGGATTAGGGCATAATGACGGAAGAACAATATCTTGATTCAAATGAAAAGCAGACACCACCTTAGGCAGAAAGTCCGGCTTAAAGCAGAAAACCACCTTATCCTGGTGTCTCTCAAAGTATGGGGGCTGGATAGACAGTCGCCAGCTCAGACACACGCCTGACCGAAGTAATAGCTACCAGAAAGACAAC
Source organism: Gastrophryne carolinensis (assembly GCA_027917425.1). NCBI lineage: Eukaryota > Metazoa > Chordata > Amphibia > Anura > Microhylidae > Gastrophryne > Gastrophryne carolinensis. The sequence goes on from CM051234.1 coordinate 165,661,143, forward strand.
CTTGAGGTTAAGTACAGCCAGAGCAGCATCCTGAATAGGTTCAAAGGGAGCACCCTGCAAGGCAGACAAAACCAAGTTCAAATCCCAAACAGGGACCATAGGTTTCCGTGGGGGACGCACATGAGTAACCCCCTGAAAGAAAGTCTTAACCAAAGAATGCTGAGCAAAAGACTTCTGAAAGAAGACAGACAGGGCAGACACCTGACCCTTCAGAGTACTGAGTTGGAGACCCGACTCCAACCCATGCTGTAAAAACTCCAGACCCCTGGGGACTGAGAACACCCGACAGGGAAGAGACCTGGACTCACACCAATCAATGTAGGTACACCATACCCTATAATAGATGGAAGAAGAAGTTTTCTTCCTAGCCTTCACCATGGTCCCAACCACCGAGGCAGACAAGCCTTTCTCCATCAAGATGGAGGTTTCATTAGCCAGACCGTCAAAGCCAGAGTTTGTAAATTGGGATGGCGTAAGGGGCCCTGAGTGAGCAGATCTGGCACCCCCGGCAGAACGGATTGGTCTACTGCCATCTGCCCCACGTCTGCGAACCACACTCTTCTTGGCCTCCTAGGGGCCATCAGAATTGCTGGCACCCCCTCCAGAGCAATCTTGCGCCGCCCCCTGCACAGCAGGGGGAATGGAGGAAAGACATACAGGAACTGAATGTCCTGCCATGATAGTGCTAAAGCATCCGAGGTCAAGTCCAGAGGATCCTGGGACAGGGAGACAAAGGCCGGGAGCTTGTGATTGTGACTGGACGCAAACAGATCCACATCTGGTTTGCCCCAACAGTGGCACAGAGATTGGAACACCCTGGTGCAGAGGGACCATTCTCCCTGGCGAGGGGTCCCCCTTCTCAGAGTGTCTGCCAGCAGAATTTTTACCCCTGGAATGTACATCACTGATATGCAGGGAACATTGTTTTCCACCCAGGTCAGGATCAGAAACACTACCTGGAGGGCACTCTTGCTCCGGGTCCCTCCCTGATGATTAATGTAGACAACTGCGGTCTGGTTGTCCAAGTGCCCCTGAACAGGTAGGCCCTGAAGATGAGTAGCCAAGCCAGCCAGAACTAACCTGAGCGCTCGCAGCTCCAAGACATTGATAGGAGTGTGGGCCTCCTGAGGGCCCCACCTCCCAGGAAGGGGGAAGAAAGGATCTGCCCCCCAACAGGTTCCTTGAGTCCCCAAGAGGGACCTCCTGACCAGGGGGGAGAGCTTGACAGAACCTCAAAGATCTGGGTCAATAATCTGTCAGTGTCATCCGGGGCCCAAGGGTCAGAGCCAGAATCGTCATGACCCCTTGATCCCTCATCAGATGAGCCTGAGGCAGAAAGAAGCTCCCCTTCACCAGCGGGGTATAGCCACACAGATTCATAAACTCCTCAGTTCCCATAGGGAAAACAGTGACATTAGACGTCAAGTGCCGCTTCTTCCCAGGGCCCTTACGCGCTAAAGACCTCGCAATAATCTGTTCAACAGTAGCCAGACTAGAAGGCACCTCAGGCTGAGAATCCCCACTAGTATGCAACTCAACAGGAGTGAGATTTAAGCTTGGGGGACTAGGTGAAGAGAAACGAGGTGCAGCCACCGGCAGGCCAGATTGCAATGCAAGCACCTGCTCAGCACAGGGTACACAGACCCGCAGCTTGTCAGCGTCAGCATGAGGCTGCCAACACGCTACACACAGCCGGTCTTGTCCCCAAGGGACCCCGGTAACATTATCCTGGGATGCCTCCATATGGTGATTCTTAGGCACGATATGCCAGTAGGGATTGACGCTATAAGCAACCCTAGATGCCTCTATGACCCGCTAGGGAAGTGGGAGTAATTATACATAATATATACATAAGGCCCAACTATCAATTACACCAAGAAGCCAATGGATTCACCCGTCTGAAAGACACAATGGGAAGAGGGGGTGTCAGAACCAAACACACTAAAAAGAGTACAAGTCGCCCGCGAGGGCACTTACGGACCGCGGTAAGTAGAACCGTCACGCACGCGCGACCTGACAAGAGTACCTCGAAGGGCGGGCCAGAGCAAGCCGTGACGCATAGCGCGCCGAGCCAGGCCCCGCCCCCCCAAAGAGCGCGAAGCCTACAGACAAGCAGCCAATGAGAACGCAGACGCGTCTGAGGTAACGCCGCCCGGCGCAGAACATCCAAATGAAGGAAAGGACGCGGCAGCGGCAATTGTAAAGTAAAAAGACAAGTCAGCGCGGCGGCTGACATCACGTATCTAGTCAAAACAGACAACAAAAAAAGGGCATATGCACGAATCACAATACAAACGCACCCACACCTCCCCCCCTTTTTTTTTCCCCCGAAGGTTACAGGGAGAATGAGGGAGGATGGCGGCCCTCTGTACAGGACCCACCACTACACGGGGCATGGGACAATAATGCGGGAGGGGCATCCCATAAAGGCTCACCATCAGCCTATACCGCCTACCCTTTGGTGGGGAGCAGCACTCCTTAAGCACGCATGGTGCTGCCTACCTTCACCCGACCAGCGCAGCCCAGGCTGGGAGGCACATCACACGAGGAACGGGTGGGAATAGTCCAACAGGGCCGCAGTCTGACAGGCTGGGGAGGGGTTTGGCAGACTCAGAAGATCCAGGGTCAGTGGGGTCTGCAGGAGAACCGCTTACCCATAAATCTCTTGTAGCTGAGAGCGATTCGGTTGGTGCTTCTTCGCTTGACGCCCCACTTAAGGAGTCGTGTGATTCAGGTTCGCTCGGACAATCAGACGGCTGTCGTTTACATCAATCACCAGGGCAGGACTCGGAGCAAGAGAGCCCTCAAGGAGGTGACCCAGATTCTAACTTGGGCAGAGGAGAATATTCACTGCATCTCGGCAGTCTACATTCCTGGGGTAGAAAACCTGGAAGCAGACTCCCTGAGCAGGGGGAATGGTCTCTCAGCGGCAAGACCTTTCACGCTCTGTGTCTCCGCTGGGGTCAGCCGGACGTGGACCTGTTTGCGTCCAGACACAATCACAAGCTTCCAAGGTTTGTCTCCCTCTCAAGAGATCCTCTGGCCATTGCCACAGATGCTCTGGCGATTCCTTGGACAGAGTTCAAGTTTCTTTACGCATTCCCTCCGTTTCCACTCTTGGGCAGAATACTGCGCAAGATAGCCAAGGAAGGGGTACCAACTATCCTGGTAGCTCCTCGTTGGCCGAGAAGGAGTTGGTTTGTGGACATAGTCCAGATGTCAGTAGATCGCTACATCATGCCCGACGACCCAGGGCTTCTCACACAGGGGTCCCTGCGGCACCCCAATTTACACTGGCTTTAACGGCCTGGCTATTGAATCCTCAATCCTGACGGAAAAGGGGCTGAGGAAGTGGCGGGAATAGGACGCCATGAACCGCGTTGGTGCTGCTAGGACGGTTAGTCTGGTTTGGAGTTAGACGGTAATTATAGATGTTTTCCGTATCATGTTTACTACTGTGGGTTATATGTCCAGGTCTGCCTAGTGCATTTGGGAAATACTGTTGCACTCATCTTTAGGGCACTTAATGCATATTTTGCACTCAGCACTTTATATGCACTGTAGCACTTTTATTTATATTTTTGGGAGCTTCTTTTGTCTCCACATCTTTATATCTAATTTGCACTGAATTTTATTGCACATTCTTTTTTACAACTTAATATAAAAGTCACAGTACATCTATATCTCTATAATCTGTCATTTCATCTTCACGTGCGGAGTGTTTCCCATTTATACCCGGCAGACATATGCATTTATAATTAGCATTGAATTATCGAAAGCATATGAATTTGTGAGTCTAGTTTTATTCACCAGACTCCCGTCCCTTCTATATTTTAAAGTGTTTTTAAATGTCTGTCGTCTCTGGGCCATATATGTATTCATTGATTGTTTAAATAAAATATTACTTAATTCAACACACTGTAGTGCGGTTACTATCTCACAGATAAACAAGCGGCCTGACTGGCAGTCCACACATTTGGTAGTATTATTGTGTACCACCCTGTAAAGGTTGGTCTTTTGTGTTTTCTGTGTAGCCAGCATCCAGTTTATATCAACTCTCTACAGTTGTGCGGGAATATACTTTTTTTTGTCATCACTGGGATGACCTGGACTGGATATACTCAAAAACAATTCTACAGGTGAGTTTCACAGAATTGTATTTTTCTGGCTGGGATACACAATCCTTCTGTGGCTGAGGAACAAATAAAGGGACCTGGCAAGGTTCAGGCAACGGCTAACCTGCAGACTATCTCTTCCAGGATGCCTCATCAAGATAATCTGGTGACACATTTATGCCGTTTATTTAATTCAGGAAACTTTGAATTTTGTGGTATAATTTAGTCTAATACTTCCTGGGACTGACTGTATTTTCCTGTGTTTTTTTCTTAGGCCACCCGCTTGGTCAAAACTAAAGAAATAGAAAGAGACAGGGAAAAAGACAAGGAGAGGAATCCCAAGCAAAAGCAGGGCGCTAGACCAGTCAGACTCTGTATTAACTGCCCCAATATATTGCCTGGCTCATGGAATATATCATGTTGTCAGCTGTGTTTGGAATATAGAATGGCTGAAAGCCACAGCATTATGGAAGGAGATGCTAGCCATGATTTCCAATGCCGCAGTGCGGTTGAAACATCGCTATCTAACCACAGGGCTCCGCCACCACCAAACCCTCAGATTTCTCTAACTGGACCCAGTCAAATAGCACTGATAGATACTCCAGATCTTTCTAAAGCTGAGAAAAGCAAGGGTGATTCTAGGTGTTTCAGATGAAGATGGAGAGGGTCCTTCCCCATGAAATAAGATGTCTGAGGAGACTTAAGCCCTCCTTGAGGATATTTGACACCATGAATATCCAATGGGTGGATGAGACCTTTTCTGTTAAGGATGCCATGTTTAAGAAAAAAATATTTTCTGGACATTGCCATTCTTTTCTCATTAAATTAGTTAATGTCCAGGAAAGAAATGTTTCTTACCTGGTTCAGTTCTGAGAAAATTTCCTTTTGAAAATTTGGACATTTCAGCTTAGGCCAAGTGCCCAAAGCTGGATGCTCCGCTCACGCAGGTTTCTAGATCTACAGATTTAAGTTTTGAAGACTCTAGCACCTTTAGAGAGTCTATGAATAGGTGTACTGAGGGTATATTTAAAAGGGATTGGGTTGTTGCAGCTTTTACACTCAAGTCCGCCTTAGCGTCAGATGTGTTGAGCGTAACTTAGGAGTAACCCTTAAGCGTTACATAGAAAGAGATACACAGAAAACAGGATGCATCAGCCGAGGCAGTTAGAGCAAAGACCGTTGGCCTTTTAAACTGTGCAAGATCAATTTGGCTAAAAACTTCACAAGGGGGTCTGGCTTCTTAGGCAGGTTATGTGGCCACCCCTTTGAAGGAACCCTCATGTTTGGATCTGAGTTAAGACACAGTTCTAGCTAGATCCTCTGAAAAAGCAAAACATTTTCCTATCAAGGTCAGAAGACCAAGATATAAAACTCCCTTCAAAAACAAGACCGCTCCTAGTCAGTCCAAGCAGATGGATAGAATATAATGGGGGTCTCGCAGGGGAAACCATAGACCCTGTTTGGTTTGCACTCTGCCTCCCCTATGGACAAACCTCGGCCCTGACACAGGGACACATGCTGTCTGACCTTCTTCCTGACAGCCTGACGGGGCATCTGTTCAAATCAGTTTGTTGTCCAGACCGTTGCCCAGGGCTGTCAGTTAGAGTTCCAGGACAGACCAATAGAAAGGTAAGGCCTCCCTAGTATCAAGAAAAGAGGATAGCCTTTCCTCTGGTAATCTCAGATCTGTTCAGAAAGAGAGTTATAGAAAGAGAGTTATAGAACCAGTCGCTTTAGAAGTCCAGGGGACTCGCATGTGTTTCTTTTTTTTTCTTTAAAGTTTCTTTTTATTGCAATTTAACAAACACACCGAGACAAGTTACATATCACAATTAGATGCCGCAGGCACCAATCTCAGAATTGAAGTTTCAAGTAACCTTACCGACAAGACAGCCATTCACACAACACTCATACGTTCAGGACTCGGACATCGAATAGACCGCTCATTAAGAAAGAGGGACCGGAAAGTAGGCCACAGCCCTCGGGGTGCTCCCTCTGTTCAGATTTCCCTTCCTCCCATTCAGCCTATCTTTAGTTCCATGTGTCCCCTCAGCCAAGCAAGTGTCAGCAATTTAACTCAGTCAAGCAACGCCCCCCTCCCCTAATTATCTTCAGAAGCGGTGTCCTGACACTGCAGCCAGGGATCCCAAATCTAAAATTTATCGGGCACCCCCCTGGCAGCATAAGTCAGTTTGTACATATGGAGTTTCTGGTTAACTAAGGCCTTCCACGCCTGTACCGATGGTTTGGCCGGGTGTCTCCAATTTAGCAAAACACATTTCCTGGCATAAAAGAGCAGCAACCTGAATAGCGACTTTAACGCCCTCGCCTCCGACAGTGGTTCAACCACCCCCAGAAGACACAAAGAAATCGAGCAAGGGATCCGAGTACCCACCACCCCACTAATCGAATCCATTACCTCTCTCCAATAATCCGCCAGAACTGCACAAGACCAGGTTACATGAACGCATGTGCCAGCATCCCTTCCACACCTGGGACATAAGTCACTAGCCAGTAGTCCCATCCTATGCAGGCGTATCGGTGTGATGTATGCTTGGTGGATCCATTTAGTCTGGATAAATCTGTCTCTGGCTTCTATGACCGATGGGTGTAGGTTATCTAAGATTTCCTCCCAGTCATCCCGGTCCAAGGTTTGATCCAAAGCTTGCCATTTGCTTTCAATTTTTCCCCTAGGGGACTCCAGCTCAGCGATTAGGCACCTGTATAATGTAGAGATGGGCTTTTTCAAGCCCGTCCCCCTGACCACACTCTCCACTTGGGACACCGACATATTCGGACCTCCCCTCCGGAACTGGGTCTGTAGAGCGTGCCTGAGTTGCAGATAGCGGAAGAAGTCCCGATGGGAAATCCGAAATGCCTACCTAATCTGGTCAAATGACATAAGCACTCCGTCCTTGTACACTTGGCCCAACGCCTGAAGGCCCCTTCCATCCCAAAACTGCGGATCCTGTATAGAGACCAACTCAGGGAGCTTGGAGTTATTCCAGAGAGGAGAAAAGGGGGACCAATACTGTGCCTCATCTGGATTCCTAATCAACCGGGCCACCCTTTCCCATATGTTGCACACTGTCTTCATACAAACAGTTGCCTCCCGAATCCCCCGAACCCCCCTATACACCAGGGAGGATAGCTTCCCAGAGGAGCCCACCACCGCCACCTCCAGATTTACCACCGGATTATTCCGTGGCTGACAGAGCCACCAATGCACAAACAGGAGCTGTGTAGCGTAGAAATACATTTGCATGTGTGGCACTGCCAGCCCCCCCTCCACCACCTGCGCCTTCATTATTTGTCTGTTTAACCTTGGTGGGGACTGCCCCCAGATGAAGCAAAACAGAATTGAGTCCAAGGTTTTGAAGTGGGAAATGGGCAGCAGGAATGGCGAGGCCTGATATATGTATAGAAATTTGGGAAGGAATATCATTTTGTATATATTAGTTCTGCCCATAACTGACAGCGGCAGGTTTGCCCATTGAGTAACTTGTTGTTTAAGCTTCGACACCACCTGGGAAATATTGAGTGATATAAACTCACTCGGTTGCCTACTAATCATAATCCCCAAGTATTTAAATTGCTGGAGTATTTTCAGTTGAGACCTTGGGGAAATATCTGGGGAAACAAGCTCATCCACAAGCATCAGACTGGATTTATCCCAGTTGATTTTCAGACCGGAGAACCCCCCAAATGTTCCGACAATGTCTAGTGCTGCATCCAGGGACTCATGACTATCCGCCAGGTATAGCAGAGTATCGTCTGCATAGAGCAATATCTTTTCCTCCACTGCTCCCAACTTCCATCCAGAGATGTCTAGGGAACCTCTGATAATGATCGCCAGGGGTTCGATAGCTAACGCAAAGAGCAGCGGCGATAGCGGGCACCCCTGTCTAGTGCCTCTACTCAGGGCGAAGGAGTTAGAGTAACACCCGTTGACTCGTACCCGGGCTGTTGGTCGTTCATACAATAGTTTGACGTATTTTATAAAACTGGTAGGAAGTCCGAATCTCTCTAATACTGCCCAGAGATATCCCCATTCTATCGAATCGAGGCTTTCTCATTATCTAATGAGATAATCACCCGTTTGCCAAGATTATCATGCCTGGTTTGGAGGTTCGACATCAGTCTACGCGGATTCACACATGTGGTGCGCCCTGGCATAAACCCTGATTGATCCTGCCCAATCAAATGTAATATAACTTTGTTCAGCCTAGTGGATAGTATTTTCGCTAATATTTTGGCGTCCTGGGTCAACAGGGATATAGGCCGGTAAGACGCGCAAGAGTCGGCTGGTCTCCCTTCTTTATGGATAAGGACCACATGCGCCTCATGAAAGGAGGCTGGTAGGTGCTCACTTTCAAGCGCTTGTTTCAGCACCTCCCATAGCTTCGGTGTCACCCGTTCAAGGTCCTGCTTGTACCACTCGGCCGGCATCCCATCCGGTCCCGGGGCCTTCCTGCTAGAAAGCATTCTGATTGCTCCAGAGACTTCGTCCATGGTAATAGGGGAGTCCAAAGCCTCCTGATCTTCCTCAGTCAGCCGTGGAAAGTCGATCTGATCCAGGTAACGACTCAGATCAGCCGCCCCATAGCTCACCCTTGAGGAATACAAGGCCGAGTAGTACTCAAGGAACCGTTAGGCGATATCCCTACCTTCTGTCACCCTCGTTCCATTATCTAGGATCCCGGCTATATTATTTGATTTGCTTTCAGCTCTCGCTAAGTAGGCAAGGGTCTTACCATTCTTATCCCCTTTGTCAAAGATTGTTGCCTGCCTAAATAGCAGCAGTTTCCTAGCCGAGTCAGTCAGAAGCAGATTATACTCTCTTTTTAATGCCAGTAGTGTGGAATGGTCCCTGCTGTCTGATGTGGAAATGAACTTCTCCTCTGCCGCCGCTAATTTATTTTCCAATTCAGCTATTTCCCTTCCCTTCTTCCTCCTGGCCGCAGCGATAGCACTGATGGCTGCCCCCCTGGTAACAGCTTTGAAGGCATCCCATCTTACTTCTATTGATGTTTCTACCGTATTGCATTCCCAGAAGGCCTCCGTAGAGGTCAGTAGGCTATTCTTAATTTCAGGGGATTCCAGCCACAAGGGGTTTAGGGTCCAACCCACCCAGCTCTCCCGCCTATGCGACAGTCCAGTTGTTATCAACAAAGGTGAATGATCCGAGATTCCTCTCGGGAGATAACCACAGGACACCACTCTGGTCAGAAAATCGGGCGAAGAGAACGCAAGGTCTATTCTGGATAGGGACTTGTGGGTAGCCGAGTGACAGGAATATGTCCTGTCGGTTGGGTGCTTCCATCTCCAGAGCTCCTGTAGCCCCAGGGTCTCCGCCCATATCGCTAGTTGGGTCTTGGGGCCTGGATTCTTACCCAGCCTGTCCAGCGCTGAATCCAAAACCATATTAAAATCTCCTAGCAGCAGTATCGGGGCTGGGGGGTAGGAAAGCACTTTCTCCATTATTCTATCCAAGATCCGTGCGGAGAATGGTGGGGGGACATACACTCCGACTATTATCATATCAGTATCCATAAATTTGGCATGGAGGATAACATAGCAACCCTCTCGATCAATTTGCACTGAATACAACACAAACGGGGTGCCCTTGGAGATCAGCACGGATACACACCTAGAGTAGGCCGAGAAGGGGGCATGAAAGGAGCTCTGGATCCATCGTTTCTGTAGCGCCAACACTCTCTGACCCATCAGATGTGTCTCCTGGAGAATCATCACATTAGGTTTGTGTTTCCTAACAAACTGGAGGACCGTTGCCCTCTTGATCTTGTCATTAAGCCCCCGGACATTCCAGGAGAGAAATTTACACTCACCCATTACTGCTGCTTAAAGTGTTTCTATCAGGGCCCAGGGTTACCTCTCTGCGGCTCACCGCTCCCCCCTCCAAAGCTCTCTCCGTTAATCGAGTCCGACAACCACACATCACACTCATACCAGCACAAAGACAACAACACATAAAACAGATAATACAATACTTTAAACAGTACCATCTAGCATGGTACACCCCTTTAACTTTCCCAACCCCTACCACCCCCACCCCGCTCCACCACCCCCCAACTTTAGCGAGCATCATACCCCCCCTCAAACAAAACTATACAACACTGGTGTAACTAGTTGCAACTGGGGTGCGGAGGCCCACCGCTATGGGGCCAACAACATGACATTACCACTATCAAAATAGGTCGGCAAGCTATCCGCCATGTTTTCCCAGGGTCACTGGAAGGTGTTCAGAAGAGAGGGGGGGGGGAAGGGGAAAGAGGGAAGGGGCGAGGAAAGGGGGAAAAGGGAGGGGGGGGAGGAAAAAGGGGGCTGGGAAGCTCAGGATGAGCGTCGGGGTAAGGGGGATGTCTGGGTACGAGGGACCTTCACACCATGGGAATCCAGGGCCACAGCCCCCCTTTAACATATCATTCAGGATGCACTTGCAGCTCGGGTAGCAAGGTTCTCAACTTAAACAACGTTTAACAAATCAAGCCCCCACTCTGGGTAGGGTCAAACTGTCCGGCGGCAAGATCGCCGGTTGCGCGGCGGAGGCGGCCCCTCCCGGGAGCCACAGGCCTCAAGCAAAAAGCAGGGATGAGATCAGATCAGTTCTCTCCAACCGGAGCACAGTCCATCAGGCCCCAGGAAGAGAGTCCAGCCACACATTGGCCTCCTCAGCCGAGGTGAAAAACTTGGCGGTCTCTCCGTCTTGAACAAGTAATCGCGCCGGGAACAGCATGGAATACTTAATTTTTCTTTTTCCTAAGCCTTTCTCTTACTCCGTTGAATGAGCGCCGCATCTTTTGAACTTCTGAGGTGAAGTCCGGGAAGAATGACAGCCGGGCGTTATTAAAGGACACTGTTCCTTTCATTCTAGCAGCAGCCAGGATAGCGTCTCTGTCCTTGTAGTGAAGGACTTTAAATATGAATGGTCTTGGTGGGGCCCCTGGCGGGAGGGGTTTCATCGGAATTCTGTGTGCTCTTTCCACTGTAAAGAATTTCGTCAGGTTTTCCGGTGCCAGAGTCTCTCGTATAAGATTCTCAGCAAACTGTTCTGGGGAGGGACCCTCCGATTTTTCGGGTAGCCCAAGGATCCTTACATTATTCCTTCTGTTTCTGTTTTCTGGGTCTTCGGCCCTCCCCAACAGCACCGTTACCTGCCTCCTTAGTGTCGCCAGTTCTCCCGCCTGAGCAGATAGTCGGTCCTCTGCATCGCCAATTCTCCTCTCTGCCTCACCAGTGCGATCCCTGATTTTATCAAGATCGTGGCGGAAATAATTAAATTGCTCCTGGAGGGTATCGAACTTGGCCGTGAGGGCGTTTTGACATGAGGCTATGGCTGCCATGATGGCTGCAGTGTCTGGGTTAGAGGGCCCCTGCCCGGCTCTGCTTGGGGTCTCCATTGTTTGTGTGCTACAACTGACCGCTGCGGATTTACGCTTTTTATTGCCTCTCATAAGTGGGAATAGGAAGGCTTTAGGATACTAGCAGCAGCTGTTGCACTGATATCGGTCTTGATGCACCCGCTGCGGTTATTGTGCCAATGTGGTCTATGCACCGGGGTTATGGGATGACAGACTGCGGCTGTTGCACTGATATGGGTTATGAGATGCCAACTGTGCGGCTGTTGCACTGATATGGGTTATAGGACGTCAACCTGCGGCTGCTGCACTGATATGGGTTATAGGACGACAAACTGCGACTGCTGCACTGATATGGGTTATAGGACGTCAAACTGCGGCTGCTGCACTGATGTGGGTTATAGGACGACAAACTGCAGCTGCTGCACTGATATGGGTTATAGGACGACAAACTGCGACTGCTGCACTGATATGGGTTATAGGACGTCAAACTGCGACTGCTGCACTGATTTGGGTTATAGGACGACAAGCCGCGGCTGCTGCACTGATGTGGGTTATAGGACGTCCAATATGCGACTGTTGCACTGCAAACTGCGTCTGCCGCACTGATATGGGTAATAGGACACCAAATTGTGACAGCTGCACTGATATGGGTGATAGAAAGGCAAACTGCGGCTGCTGCACTGATGCAGGCTATAGGATGTCAGATATAGAGGTAATAGTGTCTGATGTGCTGGTTTGTTCCTTATGGGACTGTGTGGGTCTGTAATTGCTGCCACCACTGCTGCACCGGCGTGGCCCTGGGGCGCACCTCTGCAGTATTTATGCCACCCCAGCCCCCCACTTCCGTATGACTGATGTTGCCAGGGGGGGTGGTAATATGGAGGGAGTCCCAGGGTGTCTCTCCAGGGGCACAGTCCAGCCCAGGGGAGCCTCAGAGGGCTCTGCTGGCCGTCAGTGGAGGTGTCTCCCCTGCCCTTCTCCACAGGGCACAGCGATGGGTATTCTGCCTGTTCTGACGTGAGGTAGGATCCAGGGTCAGCTGCCCCCCTCCTCACCTCCAATCCAAAATGGCGCAGGGGCACTTCACGGCTCGCGCCCAAACCACCGCTCTCTGTCCTCAACCGTGGGGGGGACACCGCCGGTCCCGCAGCCCCCCTCCTCCACAATCGCCGCCTCAGGAGACACCGCCGAGCCTGCAGGCGTCCCCTCTCCTCCGCAGCCGTCACTCCGGAGCCGCAGCCGACGCCGCTCCCCGCCTCCTCTCTCCGGCTCACGCTGGGGCCACACGCGCCTGACACACAGAGGAGCAGCCACTCCGCTCCTCCAACGCCGCACTCAGAAGCCGCCTCCGCCGCAACAGGTCCAGGCTCACACCCCTGGTCCAGGTAGGGAGCCCCAACTTAGATTCAGCTACTCCGAGCAGTGTGGTAGGCAAAAATTCAGGATGGGATCCGGAGCCCCTAGCAAATGTGTCCGTCTAGGCGGCCATCGTAACCACGCCCCCATCTCGCATGTGTTTCTAGTACAGAAACCGTTGGGCCTTTCACATGATTCTGAATCCAATACTTGAAGTACAAGAGATTTTGTAAGGAATCAATCTTTTCTGTCAGGAACTTATTGATGCCAGGGGATCTTATCGACCTACAAGATGCCTATCTACATGTCCCCATCTGTCAGGCACATTGCAGATTACTGAGGTTTGCGATTCTCGCAGACTCGGGATTCGGTCATTTACAATACAGGGCACTGCCATTTGGAATCTCCTAGCCGAAGCAATGTGCAATTTAAGGTCCAGTGGGATTACCATTATCTCCTGCCTGGACAATCTTAACAGCCCTTTCAGAGACTTCCTTTCGGGAGAATGTGACACAGAGTTTGTCACTGCTTCACAGTCTGGGCTGGATTGTCAACAAGGAGAAATCCTGCTTAACTCCATGACAGACTTACAGGTTTCTTGGGAACATATTTAGCAGTTCTCTTAATGACTCCATAGAAGCTGGAAAAGCTGAGGACTGCCTGCTGAGGAGGAGATTTCTCGAAGAGAAATCATGAGTTCTGGGTCTCATGACCTTTACCATCCCAACAGTTGCTTGGGCACAGCTGCATTCCAGGTAGTTGCAGGTCTTCCTACTGCAGGTATGGGACCATTCCCCCAAACTCGCTAGACAACAGGGTAGTGATTCTGGCAGTGATCCTGAAGGATCTAGAGTGGTTGAACCCTTCCATCCTTCAGGCAGTTCATCTGTGACAGCAAATCGAGTCGGTCATTGTGACTACAGATGCCAACACCTGGGGTTGGGTGGCCCACTTTGGACCACATCAAGTACAGGAACCTTGGGCTGCATATATAAGAAACAAGTCTTCAAACTACAGGGAGTTATTGGCAATACACAGAGCTATTGCTTGCTTCAACCATCTAATAAGGGGTAAAGATGTACAGGTCCTTTCAGACAACGTCGCAGCAGTAGCATACCTCAATCTGCTTACTCCTTCCTAGTACCTCTTCAGGAGCAGATAATCTCCATTTCTACAGTACATCTTAAATGAACTCTAAATGGAGTTGCAGACTTCCTAAACAGAACTCATCTGCTGCAGGGAGAATGGGTGTTAGCTAATTTCTTCAGATAGTGGCAAGATGGGGTCTTCCTCAAGTAGACCTACTTGCCACAGCAGAAAACCAAAAATGCCATTGGTTTTCACTAAGAAAAGGGGACAGAGCCATGGGGATATATGCCTTAGCCCATCCTTGGCACTTCCATCTATCATATGCCTTTCATTTGTTCACGCTAATCCTGCAGGTGGTAAGGAAGATTGCATCAGAGAAGGCCAGAGTCGTCGTCATAGCTCCTGTCTGGCCAAGAAGAAGCTGGTTTTCCATCCTCAGTCTGTCAGCGGAAGATTACTGGGAACTTCCTCTGATTACGGACCTGCTTGCCAGGGGTGCAGCTTACTACCAAAACCTAAGAAGTCTGAAACTGTCAGCCTGGCCCCCCAATGGGAGATCCTGAAGACTAAGGGTCTGTCCCATAGAGTTATTGATTTAATTAAGAGTAGAAAGTTGGCAACTAGATGCATTTTTTTAAAGATCTGGAAAATATTCTCTTTGTTCTGTGAAGTTAATAGTCTGAAGGAGGACCTCACTGCCACCGTTCTTACAGGAGGGTTTTGATTTGAGACTAGCAGTAAGTACACTCAAAACACAAGCCTCAGCCCTTTCAGTCTTCCTAGACAAGAGCCTCTGAAGAGAAGGTTTGATCAATAGATTCTTTTTTCCAAGTGTACAGCACGGCCTGTTTCATTTCAATCAATACTTCTGGGTATTCCGCCACAAGATGGCGCAGTTGACTGCAGAAAACTTGTGGCTCCTCCTGGCCGTATAAAAAGCCAGAAATCACTCATAGACCCCCAGTGTTTTCTCTGCAGTCATAACTGCGAAGACCAGAAGATGGCGCTCTACGGTTTTTCGCAGGTGAGCGGGGCAACCAAGCCTGCGGCCCTGCAAGCCTATTCCCACCCGCTTCCGGACCCTTCTGCCTCCCAGCCTTGGCTGTCGGATCGGGTGACGGTAGGGGAGAGCCTGGGTCGAGGTGCTTAGTGAGCTTTGCTCTAGACCGCAGACCCTATGACTGAAGGGTAGCCGGTCCATAGGCCTATGGTGAGCCTAGGGGGACCGAGGAACCACTGTTGCCTTTGGTGTTGTGCATTTCATGGGGTGAGTCTTTTATTGGGGACTGTGTGGGGGACTCCTTAATGGGGGCTCCGTCCCCCCCCCCTTCCTTACTGGGCCGGTTGCTCCCACATGCTGCGCGCTCCCCCCCCCCCCGTTCCCCCCTCTCTCCTGCTGGGGCTTTCTCCGCTGCCTGGTCCCTCTCACCTCGTCGCTGGTGATCTTCGTGCAGTGTCCTGGCTCCTGTGCGTGCTGCGGTGCGGCTTAGCTGGTCCGTGAGTTGATCCGGCGAGGGTTGGGTTCGGTGCATGTGCTGTGGGATACTCATGATTGTATTGCTTATGTTTTGCAGACGGGATTCAGCATTGTGGTTTTCCCGGTCCAATGCCCCTTCTCCCCCTCCGCCTGTCCGGCTCTGTGGGGCATCCCGGGTGGGCTCTGATTTAGCCATTATTCCTGGTGGGCTGACTGTGCCCTGTTTTGATAATCACTATATGGAGGCTTCTGGGGATAGCAAGCTTGGGGGCCCCTCGGGGCAGCCTCGGCTGTGTGTCATGTGTGGGGCATCCCCTTTGAGTGGTGGTGGCGCGGTTTGTGTGCCGTGCGCCCAAAGTATTATTGTGGATCAGGCTGGGCCGAGCGCTTCTCTTTCCAGTCCTGCGTTCCCTACGGCATCTCCTGCCCCTCCGTGCCTGCATTTAGCCCCCAGTGAGGGGGATACTAGCAGGGGTCGCAATCAGATCTGGCACTGCGCGTGGCCAGCATTGAATGGCAGTTGGCCCGACTGGCGGCAGGCAAGGCCTCTAGCAAGTAGCGACACCTTGACGCCGCGCTGTCCCTATTTGCCGAGGAGGATGAGGGCCTTGATGTGTATGGCGGCCGCGACTCCCCGGAGGAGGGGGAGCTTTTCCGTGACTTGGACTCCTCTGGGGATCCTCAGGTCGGATACGACAGTGACCTAGGGTCCTCCTCTGATGAGGATACCTGGCTCCCGGATGATACCAATAGGCTCTTGTCGGCGATTTTCAAGACATTGCACATTGCTGCCCCTAAGGTGGCGAAGAAGAAGCAGGGCAAGCACTGGCAAGCAACGCTTGGAGTTCCCGGAACAGGGCTATTTCTCCAATATGGTGCTTAAGGAGTAGGAACGTCCTAATAGATTACCATCGGTGCCCAAGGGCTTGGATAGAAGGTATCCCTTTTCGGCTGATTTGGTTAAGTGCTGGTCGTGCCCTCCTGAGGTGGACGCTCCGGTCCTGGGACTATCTAACACCTCAGTCATGCCGTCTCCCGCCACTACTACTCGCGCTAGCGCGGACCGACGTATGGATCAGTTGGCTTGTCATGCTTTCACCTTTGTGTGGGGGCAGGCTTGCGCCCGGTCTGCGCCGCGGCCATTGCCATTAAGAGGAAGGTCAGGTGCCTTGCTGAGGCCGCCAGGTCTGGTAAGAGGACAGAGGATTATAGGGACCTCTTGCTTTGCTCTGATTTCATTGCCTTTGTGCTGGCTATGGTGGCTATGCCTCGGTCTGTTTGGTTGCGTCAGTGGTCGGTGGACGCTGCCACTAAGAAGTCTCTCAACGGGCTTCCCTTCACGGGTCTCTGGCTTATTTGGTGAGCGTCTGGATGTTCTGGCCAAGGATGGTAGGCTCCCCCAGCGTAAGAAGCAGACTCGGCCCTTTCGGGGATCCTCCTCCTTTCGTCCTTCAAGGGGAGGTCGTGGCCCCCTTTCTCAGGTAGTCGCAGAGACTCTTGGGGCCGAGGCAGATCCCGCAGTCGACATGGTCTCTTCTGGGGGACCAAGCCCAAACCCCCTCCCAAGGCCCCTCAGGCATGAGGAGGTGCCCTTACCCCACCGAGTCTGGAGGCTTCGCGTCTCAGATCGGTGGATTCAGGAGGTGGTGTCCTCCGGTTACAAGTTAGAGTTTGCAGCCTGTCCGCCCCCAAGATTCCTCCAATCCCGGATATCCCAAAACCCAGTGTCGGCTCAGGGTCTGCGTCTGGCTGTCCAACGTCTTCTGGCGTCAGGAGTCATTTGTCAGGTACCCCTTCAGGAACAGGGTCGGGGGTACTACTCCAATCTGTTCTTGGTGCCCATTCTGGACGGCTCCCTGAGGCCCATTCTGGACTTAAAGGGCCTCAACAGGTTTGTCAGGTTCAAGCACTTTCGCATGGAGACACTACATTCGGCCGTGAGTTCTCTTTGGCCGGGCAACTTCATGACCACGGTGGACATCAAGGATGCCTATCTTCACGTGCCGATCTTCCTAGGTCACCAGAGGTTTGCTCTGGGGGATCAACACTACCAGTTTGTGGCCTTGCCGTTCGGTATTACCTCGGCTCCTCGGGTTGTTACCAAGGTGCTGGCTGGCGTCATGGCTCTCCTGAGGAATCAGGGCATTCGCATCCTTCCTTACCTGGACGACATTCTGATTGCTGCTCAGTCTCTTCATCAGACCGAGAGGGATACTCAGGTGGTGACGTCCACTCTCGAGTCTTTCGGCTGGGTGATCAACTATCCCAAGTCTTCACTATCTCAGTCTTTGGCGAGGTCCTTTCTGGGCATGATGCTGGATACTTCTCAGGTCAAGGTATTTCTCCCTCAGCAGAAAGTGGAGGGCCTTCAGATGCAGGTGCGGTCTCTGCTGGCGTGCCCTCACCCCTCCATTCGTCAGGGGATGCAGTTGGTGGGTCTCATGGTGTCCTGCTTTGAGGCGGTTCCCTTTGCTCAGTTCCACTTGAGACATCTTCTGTTATTCCTCGTCGGTTTTGGATCGTAATCAGGAGTCCCTGGATCAGGAGTTTGTTCTGTCCCCTCCAGTCAGGCAGTCCCTCTACTGGTGGCTGGACTCGAGGAATATTCTAGTGGGCAAGTCCTTTCTGCCTCCGCGCTGGGAGATTGTCACCACGGATGCCAGTCTGACCGGCTGGGGGGGGGTGGAGTTTGGCGGTCTCTGAAGTTCCAGAGGCCCATCAATATCCTAGAGCTGCGGGCGATCAAGTTGGTTCTCTCCCAGTTGACCCCCCACCTTTGGGGTCATGCTGTACAGGGTTGCTCGGACAATCAGACAGCAGTTGCCTACATCAATCATCAGGGAGGGACTCAGAGCAAGCAAGCCCTCAAGGAGGTGTCCCTGATCTTGTCTTGGGTGGAAGAGACTGTTCCCTGCCTCTCGGTGGTTTACATCCCAGGGGTGGAGAACCAGAAGGCGGACTCCCTGAGCAGGGGGACATCTCGACTGGGGGAATGGTTCCTCAGCAACAAGATCTTTCACGCCCTGTGTCGCTGCTGGGGTCAGCCGGACGTTGACCTGTTTGCATCCCGTCACAAGCTTCTGAGATTTGTCTCCCTGTCAAGGGACCATCTGGCATTCGCCGCGGCTGCCCTAGCAATTCCCCGGACAGAGTTTCGGCTCCTCTATGTATTTCCTCCCATTCCTCTGCTGGGTCGGGTGCTGCGCAAGATAGCCCAGGAGGGGGTACCGGCCATTCTGGTGGCCCCCCTCTGGCCAAGGAGGGTATGTTTCGCGGACGTCGTACAGATGGCAGTCGACGGTTCGTCCTGCCCGACGATCCAGAGCTTCTCGTTTTTACAACGCTGGCTTTAACGGCTTGGCTGCTGAAACCTCCAACTTGATGGGCAAGGGATTGCCGGCCTCTGTTGTCGATACCTTGATTCAGGCTCGGAAGAAATCCTCGTCTTTTATATACTACAGGGTCTGGCATGCTTACATTGCTTGGTGCGAGTCCAAGTCTCTTTTTTGTCAGAAATTTTCCATTCACAGAATTCTGGAGTTTTTACAGCATGGTCTAGAATCGGGTCTACAACTTAGTACCCTCAAAGGACAGGTTTCGCTCTGGCAATTTTTTCCCAAAGATCCTTTGCCAATTGCAGGCTTGTTAGGACCTTCTTCCAGGGAGTTACTCATGTGCGTCCGCCGTGTAAGCCTCTGCTACCGGTTTGGGACCTAAACTTGGAGTTGTCTGCTCTACAGGGTCCTCCCTTTGAACCCTTGTGCAATGCTGCGCTGTCCATAATGACTCTTAAGGTGGCCTTTTTGGTCGCTATTACTTTGGTGCGTCGAGTCTCTGAGCTGGCGGCGCTTTTCATTAAACCTCCTTATTTTGAGCGGCATCAGCATAAGGTGGTGTTCAGTCTTAACCCGGAGTTTTTGCCTAAGGTTGTATCTGCCTTTCTTTTCAATGAGGACATTGTTTTACCTTCCCTTTTTCCTGCCCCTGCTAAATCCAAGGAACGGAACTTTCATTCTCTGGATGTGGTCAGGGCGCTCAAGTATTATTTGGTCGCCACTGAGCCTTTTAGGAAGTCTGATTCTCTTTTTGTTCTTCCTTCCGGACCTAGAAAGGGCTTGCCTCCTGACAAATCTACAATCAGCAAGTGGATTAGACAGGCGGTGGTGCGAGCTTATTCTGCCAAAGGGAAGGAACCTCCCTTCCGCGTTACTGCTCACTCTACTAGGGCTATTGGTGCCTCTTGGGCTTTTCAGCACCAGGCTTCTGTTGAACAAGTTTGTAAGGCCAATACGTGGTCTTCTGTTCATACTTTTTCTAAGTTTTACAAGGTTGATGTTAGGGCCTCAGCTGATGCTGTTTTTGGCCGCAAGGTGCTTCAAGCGGTGGTGGTCTGAACTGCCTGCCGTTACTCATTGGGGATCCCACCCTACTTTAAAGACACTGCTATTGAATGTCCCAGAAGTAATGATTGAAATGAAACAGGCCGTGTTGTACACAATTCTGTGATTACTCACCTGTAGAATTGATTTTACTGTGTACAGCACAGCCTGTTTCATCCCTCCCTTGTTATCGTGATATGGTGATTTGTTTTAGTGCTAGCCTTTTTGGGGCTGTGTATTCTTTTATCATGGTTTATCCCCTGGCTTCTTGCATAACTGCTTTTCAACACTGGGAGTCTGTGAGTGATTCCTGGCTTTTTATACGGCCGGGAGGAGCCACAAGTCTTCGGCAGTCAACTGCGCCACCTTGTGGCGGAATACCCAGAAGTAATGATTGAAATGAAACAGGCCGTGCTTTACACAGTCAAATCAATTCTACAGGGGAGTAATCACAGAATTGTATTATTGCCATAGCTAGGAAGAGACCTGTTCCTCAGGATTGGGACCTATCTTTGGTCCTGAGGGGCTTAGTCAGACCTCCATTTGAACCGCTTGAGGAGGCTTTTAAACTAGTTTCCTTCTAGCCATGACTT
Organism: Gastrophryne carolinensis; assembly: GCA_027917425.1. Classification (NCBI taxonomy): domain Eukaryota; kingdom Metazoa; phylum Chordata; class Amphibia; order Anura; family Microhylidae; genus Gastrophryne; species Gastrophryne carolinensis. The sequence continues at coordinate 165,681,534 of CM051234.1, forward strand.
CTGCTAGAAGGGTTAGAAACCTTCAGGCTCTCTCCATGCAGGAACCTTACTCTATGGTTCTTCCAGTTAGTCATTCTTAAGCCAGAAAGCCATTTCCCTTATATGTGCAAAAGATTTATTCAAAACTTCACTGTACTCAAGATATTACCTTCATTTACAACCGATTCAGAGTTGCATGAGGAGAATGCAGAATCTCTAGACAACCGTAGATGGCTTATATCCTACTTAGAACATACACATGTTTCCGTAGAACAGATCATTTATTTCTTATAGTGGCAAGAATAGAGGTCTTCCTGCCTCTAAGGATTCCATTGCCAGATGGATTAGACAGGCCATCTCCTCCCCTTCCAGGAGAGTGGTCTCAACATCCTGGGCAAAAAATAAGGGGGCATCTATTGATGACATTTGTAAAGCTGCCACATGGTCTTTGCCCCACACATTTTAAACATTACCATCTCACCTTATCTGATAAGCAACAATCCTTTGGTAGGAAAGTTCTACAGCCAGTATCCCACCCTTAAAAATGCATTTCTTGTTTGTCCTCTTTGTGGCCGGTCGGAAGGATGAGGAAAGAAAATCCCTGTTAGGCTTACCTGTAGCTGTGTTTCTGAGTCCTTCAGGACGGCCCATACAACCCTCACGATTAGTACAGCCTTATTGGTGTTAGTTTTCTTGCTTAATACTGAGGTCTGGGAGGAAGGGGTGGGGCGGGGGTTATATGATGCACACAGACCAGGAGATGAGACAATGCTCCACCACCCTTCTTTGTTGTATAAGAAGCTTGGCTTGTAGCAGGTATTACCACCCAGAAACTTGTACTATCCAGTGGATAGTACAGCCCCAAGACAGAATCTAAAAGAAACTGAGCATGCCAATTTGGAGGAAGGGGTGTTTTTTCTGTAGGGAATGCCCAGTAAATTTCAGATATTACTGTAGTGTCCCCAAGCTTTATCAGCCAGATTTGTAATAGACAACTGGGTGTCCATACGGATTGTCACGTAGTCAAATGCAGAAACTTAAAGGGCCACTCTAGCTCTCTAACTTCCTGTTTCATTTAAATTGTATTTTTTTTAAGAAAAGGAAAAGTGAAAAACAACTGTAGACCTGCTATAAAATTAATTCCTCTTTATCTTTATTCAGTCACACAGGAAAATCCTTACAAAAGGGTTATATACTCCTCTAACCAGGGGAGGTCAGACCGTGCTAGAGATTATGCAAAGCTGAATCCATCCTGGGTTGGAGGATGTTTCTCAGTCCAGTAGTAGTAGGCACTCACAGGAAAAGCTACAAATCTACAATGCATAATCAGGTACACATGGGTCTGATCAAAACAAAATCAATGGTGGTCTGAAATCCATAGTCCACATGTGAAGACATGTGTGAAAAAAGAGAATTCTGTGAGTACTCACCTGTAGAATTAATTTCTCTTCCATTATTACTTCAGGACATCAGACTTAATTCAGAGACGATTGGGTTAACCTCTCCCGAAGGGTTCGCGCTGATTCAATGGCGAGAGACTTTGAGAGAGGCTATCCAGCCTCGATAGTTGATGGAGCCAAATCAAAGACTCTAACAGTACAAAGGGAAACATTGTTGAAATACAATCCTAAAAATAGATCGGATCGCATTCCTGTGGTATTAACACATAATGTGCGAAGTAATCAAATAAAACGAATTATACAGAAACATTGGACAATTTTATCAAGTGATCCAACATACGGTGAAGTGTTTTCTGCCCCACCTATGATTGCCTATAAACCCCCCAAGAACATCAGAAGCCATCTAATTAGAGCTGATACCCTCCAACAGATGAGCAGACTATATTTAATCTCCCAAAACCTCAGGGGATATACAATTGTGGGCATTGTGCCCAAAACAGCTTTGCCATAAAAGGAAAGGATTTTTCACATCCACGGAAGAAATATGTAATTAGGGATTTTGTGAATTGTTCCTCCTCCTTTGTTATATATATATGCTAAAATGCCCTTGCGGGATGGTATATGTTGGACAGACATCAAGAGAGATCCGACAACGGATCTCAGAGCATAGGAGTGCAATTAGGAGAGGAGATGTGACTTCACCAGTGGCAAGACATTTTCTAACAGCTGGCCATAACATCTCGCAATTGAGATTCATGGTAATTGAACAGATCAAACCATTAAAGAGAGGGGGTGACATTAGGAAAAGGTTGTCACAAAGGGAAATGGTCTAGATATATGAACTGAATGCTCTTGCCCCATTGGGGATGAATGAGGAATGCGAGTTTACGCCATTCCAGTAGTAATTATTCTGATCAATTATTTCTTAGAAGGGTTAGCGATCTTTGTCCTGTATAATTATTTGATTAGGTGATGGATCTTGTTCATTATGAAGTGTGGAGGAATGATTAACATGTAATTAGATGGAGCTAAATATTATACTTACCTTGAGGAAGGTATCCACCTGATTAATAGGATAGAGGATTGAGTATGTAAATAAATTGAATTATATAGGGTATATGATATTAGGGGAGTTAGGGTCTACTTGAGGGTGAGATAGGAGGTGTTTATTATGTGGTAGAAAAGGGTTTATCACAATCATAGGGGAATGGAAGATGTGATTATGAATGAGTAAGATTGATTTGTTTGTTCATATATGTGTGAATCCAATGCTTGATTATAACTGTTATTCCATTATTATTTAATACTTAGGTATGCAGTTATTGGTGCAAGATCCCCAAAACTTATGGAAGAATACTTGTTGTGCCCTCCCAGGAAGTTTACATCTTTCTGTGGCATTATTATACGAATATTGATGTATTTCATATATTTCGTATGTTGTTACATTAAAAAGATGTCAGACGGCTGCGGCCCCGTGCGCATGCGTACTGTCATGCTGGAGCTGCTGGAGGCTCGAACCGGCCGTCAGGTGTGGATGCGGGTTTGCAGTATGTGAGGTCTGATTATCATGTTTTATGCTTTGATGCGAATTAGATATTGTAAAGTTTGCTAAGTTATGTCTTATACTTGATGGAGATGGTGCTTTTGAAGGGGTGTACAATGACAATGTGAGCAGGTGCAATATGAGGCTGTAGAGGCTTGTGCAATATTTGATACGCATATAATATGACTCTTTTTTGATGTTTGAAATGAGATTTATCTTTTTGAAAGTATTTATTGCACAATGCACTTTAGGACCCATATTGATTCTTTTTGCATGATTGATTTTTGTGCTGCTTAATATACATCAATTGAATGAAATACAATTTTTTTTTTTTTTTTTGCTAAATTGTCTAATATACCCTGAATGATGCACGTTGTACATAATGGCTATGAGATGTTTTTTTTGTGATATCCCTATGTATATTATTGTGATTTTAAGAGTGTGCTGAATAATAATAATAATAATAATAAATGAGCAATAATTATTTTTGAGAATAAACTGATTTATTTGAGTGCGCTCCTTAAATAACCATTTATAGAGTCTTGTGTAATAAAGGCAGATTGGTGGACAGCCCTTGAATTAAGGATGCAGCACCTCTCTATACATATGAAGGTATAATTGAAAGTTTGTGGTGTGCTGAACCATTGTGTATTACTCGTGTGGTCTGCAAGAACAAAGGTGTGTCTCCACCTCCTGGGCCTAGAACCACCTGGCTGACTTGATGCACCTCCATTTAATTGAAAAGCAGTAGAACCAGCCGCCCGGGAGGCATACTTATCCTGTTGGAAACAAAAGGCCGGAGACAAATACAAGACTTCTCTCTCTGTTTAATTTATTTTTTTTTTTATTATGCTGATCATTATTTACAGCAACTATTTACATATTTACCACTCCACTAAAACTAGGCATCCAACACATGGACATAGTAACCTAGCAGACAGGGAGGGTCTGATGTCCTGAAGTAATGGAAGAGAAATTAATTCTACAGGTGAGTACTCACAGAATTCTCTTTTCTCTTCCATTTTACTTCAGGCCATCAGACTTAATTCAGAGACAATTGGGACCTCCAAAAGCAGTACCCGAATTCGGGTGGGATCCCCAAACCGACATTCCAAAAACTTGTATTCCTTCCAGGAACAAGACATCTCAAAAACCCTTATTCCATTCAGGAAAAAGACATCTCAAAAACTCTTATTCCATTCAGGAATAAGACATTCCAAAAACCCTTATTCCATTGAGGAATAAGACATTCCAAAAACCCTTATTCCATTCAGGAACAAGACATTCCAAAAACCCTTATTCCATTCAGAAACAAGACATTCCAAAAACCCTTATTCCATTCAGGAATAAGACATTCCAAAAACTCTTATTCCTTCCAGGAACAAGACATCTCAAAAACCCTTATTCCATTCAGGAATAAGACATCTCAAAAACCCTTATTCTATTCAGGAATAAGACATCTCAAAATCCCTTATCCATTCAGGAATAATACATTCCAAAAACCATTATTCCATTCAGGAACAAGACATTCCAAAAACCCTTATTCCATTCAGGAATAAGACATTCCAAAAACTCTTATTCCTTCCAGGAACAAGACATCTCAAAATCCCTTATCCATTCAGGAATAATACATTCCAAAAACTCTTATTCCTTCCAGGAACAAGACATCCCAAAAACCCTTATTCCATTCAGGAATAAGACATCTCAAAAACCCTTATTCCATTCAGGAATAAGACATCTCAAAGTCCCTTATCCATTCAGGAATAATACATTACAAAAACCCTTATTCCATTCAGGAACAAGACATTCCAAAACCATCTAATTACCACTGTATGTAATGTTTGATGTATGTTTGATACATTTATTCACAGCAATGGGTTTCTGAACAAAAAGATAAAGCAGATATCTGTCCCTTTAAAGTACTCAATTGAAAACTTCTGCCGAAAAATCAAAAATTCTGGGAACAGAAAAAATTCTACCAGGGAACCTTCTGGATTCGCACCAGAACATGTGAATTGGGATGCCTTAGAGGCCCCTGTGTGAGAAGATCTGGATCGTCGGTTAACCTCCATGAGTTGCCCTCTGACATCCTTACTATGTCTGAGAACCAGCTTCTTCTTGGCCACCGAGGAACCACCAGAATGGTTGGGACACCCTTGTGAGCTAACCTTTCTTCGTACTTGACCCAGGAGTGGAATCGGAGGGAATGCATAAAGAAGCTTTAATGCTGGCCCCTAAAGAGTCAGGACATCTGTTGCTATAGTTCCAGACACAAACTTTGTAACCTTCCGATTGTGTCGTGATGCACAAGAGATCTACGTCTGGGATCCCCCAGCACATGCATAGGGATTGAAAAAACCCTCTGACTTAGAGACTATTCCCTTTGATGCAGGACCGTTCTGCTGAGATGATCGGCCTGCAAGTTGTCCACTCCAGGTATGTGTACAGCCGAAATGCATGAAACCTGTTTCACGGCCCAAAGTAAAAACCAGCTCACTTTCATGAGGGCTTCACTGCTTCAGGTGCCCCATGGTGGTTGATATATACCACTACCGTCCGATTGTTTAAATCCGGGTCGGGATGCCCCTTCAGATGGTATGTCCAATGTCTGGGATACAATAGAATCGCTCTCAGTTCCAGGATATTTATGGAGAGTTTGTTCCCCTTCAGACTCCACTGTACCTGGAGCGTTGGTGACTCCATGACACTCCCCCCTACCCGACAGATTGGCATCCATGGTGATGATCTTCCACTGTACTGGAAGGGAGGATTTGCCAGTTTGAAGAGGCTGAGGACCAGGCTAGAGACTGCCTTGTTGACGGTGTCATGCAAAAAGAGTGATCCAGTGGGTCTTGATCACAGATTGTGAGCAATTCCATCTGCAGGGGTCTTGTGTGAACAGTGCAAAAGGTACTGACTCAAAGCAAGATACCATCAGGCCCAATAGACATATTCCTTGATGAATCGTCGGGTGAGGGCAAGAGACCCTGTACCCTGGCCTGAAGTAAGAGTCACCTCTGTGTTGGAAAAAACACTTTTGCCTGAGACGTGTCTAATGACAGTCCCAGAAAAGAATAACTCTTGAAGCTATGATATGATATTTGACTTAAGAATTCGACTGGATAGTCAATTATCCAATATCGATCAGACAGTCTGTGTATCCTTCTGGGCCGCCTGACATGATGGGACACATATCAACAGATAGTATAAGTAAGGGATTATATGTATACCCTGACTTCTTAGAGAAAACATGAGACCTGCCAACACCTTGGTAAACACCTTTGATCCTGAAGAAAGACCGAAGGGTAAAGCCACAAACTGAAGATGTAGGCCACCTACAGCAATGTAGGTATGTATCCTTATATATACACTGCCCGGCTGGAGTAACTTCACTGTGAATCAACAACTCCAATCTCTAAAAAGGCGAGATATGGCAGATCTCAATGCTTCTGCTTTCTGCGGAATTCGGGATATCCCTGACCAAGAGAATCTTCAAGGGGGTCTGGCTCCTAATATGATCTTGTAACCTGAGGATACAACTTCATGTAACAGATATTTGGATACAGGAAGCCTCCAAATATGAGCAAAATGCAGAAGCCAGACACCTGTTGCCTTAATTTGTAACTTTGTCTTATTCCAAAAATCTCTTCGGTATCCCGAAGATGCCGAACCTCTAACCGGAACCCCGGAGTATTAGAGGCCCTGCGGAAGTAGTATTAGGCTTCTGTGGCAGATTAGATGATTTACCACTAGTAGCATGCTTTACCAAGTCAACCAAGCACTCCCCAACCAGACACCCCACCTTAAAGGGGAGTCCTGTCATTCTTTTTTGGAGGCTATGTCAGCTGACCATTGCTTAAGCCATAAAGCTAGGCCTCTGGCACTTAACCTGCTCAATCCTCCATAGCGCGTATCATATACCTGTTGTAGCCAAACTGGTCTTGATCACCTGGGAGCATGACTTCCATGAGAATGGAAGAATGATAACAGAACCGACTAGTAACTATAAAACAATGATAACAATCACCATACAGGGGATCCAAGGATAATGCAAACCAAGGGTGGGGTGGAGCAGGACGTACTGTATACTCATAATAACAATTCTACATGTGAGCAATCACAGAATTGTATTATTCTTAGTATACAGTACGTCCTGCTCCAGATAAGATTCATTACACTTGGGACATCCAATAGCAGTTTCCATAAAGCAGGGTGGGATCCCCAAAGGTAACAACAGACAGGTCAGACCACTGCCACCTGCAGAACCTTGCGGCCAAAAGCAGCATCAGCTGAGGCCCTAACATCAACCTTGTAAAACTTTGAAATGGTATGAACAGAAGACCAAGTAGCAGCCTTGCAAACTAGTTCAACAGAAGCCTGGTGCTGAAAAGCCCAAGAGGCACCAATCGCACGTGTGGAATGAGCATTAAGGCGGAAGGGAAGCAGAATAGGCCTGAATCACAGCCTGACGGATCCATTTGTTGATAGTAGATTTAGCAGGAGCCAAACCCTTTCTAGGACCAGAAGGGACCACAAAAAGAGCATCAGTTTTTCTGAAAGGTGCAGTAGCTACCAGATAGTACTTCAGACACCTAACCACATCCAAGGAATGCAAAACCCTCTCAGCGTTACTAGGATTCGGGCACAAGGAAGGAAGAACAATGTCCTGATTCAGATGAAAGGCAGACACGACCTTAGGCAGAAAATCTGGCTTGAAGCGAAAAACCACCTTGTTCTGGTGTCTCTCATAGTAGGGGGGCTGGATGGAAAGCGCCGGCAACTCAGAAACACGCCTAACAGAAGTGATAGGCACTAAGAAGACAACCTGAGAGTAAGAATGGCCAGGGCAGCCTCCTGCACAGGTTTAAAGGGAGCACCCTGCAAGGCAGACAAGACCAAGTTCAAATCCCAAACATGCAACATAGGCTTACGTGGGGGACGCACATGAGTAACCCCCTGGAAAAAAGTCCTGATCAGAGAATGCTGGGCAAAGGACCTCTGGAAGAAAACAGCCAGGGCAGAGACATGACCCTTCAGAGTATTGAGTTGAAGTCCCAGCTCCAACCTATGCTGTAGGAACTCCAGGATCCTGGGAATAGAAAACACGCGACAGGGACGAGACCTAGACTCACACCAGTCAATGTAGGCACGCCAAGCCCTATAGTAAATAGAAGAAGAAGACTTCTTCCTAGCCTTTATCATGGTATCAACAACAGAGGCAGACAGCCCCTTCTCCATCAAGATGGAGGTTTCAGCAGCCAGGCCATCAAAGCCAGAGTTTGTAAATTGGGATAGCGTAAGTGAGCAGCTCTGGCACCCTGGCCAGAGCGTACTGATCTACTGCCAGCTGCACCATGTCTGCGAACCACACTCTTCTTGGCCACCGGGGGGCCACCAGGATTGCTGGCACCCCCTCCTGAGCTATTTTGCGCAGAACCCTGCCCAACAGAGGGAATGGGGGAAAGACATACAGGAGCTGAAAGTCCCGCCATGACATAGCTAGTGCATCCGTGGCCAAGGCCAGAGGGTCCTGGGACAGGGAGACAAAGGCCGGGAGCTTGTGATTGTGACGGGACGCAAACAGATCCACATCTGGTTGGCCCCAACAGTGACATAGAGTGAAACACCCTGTCGCAAAGGGACCATTCTCCCAGGCGAGAGGTCCCCCTGCTCAGAGAGTCTGCCTGCAGATTCTCCACCCCCGGAATGTACACAGCTGATATGCAGGGGACATTGTCCTCCGCCCAGGACAGGATCAGAGACACTTCCTTGAGGGCCCCCTTGCTCCGGGTCCCTCCCTGATGATTGATGTAGGCAACCGCCGTCTGGTTGTCCGAGCGTACCTGAACAGGCCGGGCCCCGAAGGTGTTGGGTCAAGTGAGCCAGAACCAACCTGATCGCACTCAGTTCCCGAATGTTGATAGGTGTGTGGACCTCCTGAGGGCCCCACCGCCCTTGGAACTGTAGGGACTTCCAGAATCCCCCCCAACCCGTCAGACTGGCATCTGTGGTGACCGTCTCCCAGTAGGGGGCCAGAAAGGATCTGCCCACCAACAGGTTCCTGAAGTCCAGCCACCACGAGAGGGACCGCCGGGCTAGGGGGGACGCAGGATCCTTGTCCCATACTGACAAGAGGTGGAGTCGCAGAGGCCTCATGTGAAACTGGGCATAAAGAAACATAGAAACATAGAAACATAGAAGGTTGACGGCAGAAGGAGACCATACGGTCCATCTAGTCTGCCTTTATGTGTATACTGTATGTACTCTTTATCTTAGCTTATCCCAGGCATGTTTAAATTCAGTGACTGTTGATTTTTCAACTACCTCTGCTGGAAGTTTGTTCCAAGCATCTACTACTCTTTCTGTAAAATAATATTTTCTAACATTGCTCCTGATCTTCCCTCCAACAAGCTTCAGGTTGTGCCCCCTTGTTCTATCATTAAGTTTCTTCTGAAAAACACTTCCCTCCTGAACCTTATTCAATCCTTTCACATATTTAAAGGTCTCAATCATGTCCCCCCTCTCCCTTCTTTCCTCCAGACTGTACAAATTAAGTTCTTTAAGTCTCTCCTGATAAGTTTTAAGTTTAAGTCCTTCCACCATTTTCGTTGCCCGCCTTTGGACACGTTCTATTTGAATAATGTCTTTTTGCAGGTAAGGTTTCCAGAACTGCACACAGTATTCTAGCTGTGGCCTTACCAGGGCTCTATACAGCGGCATCACAACCTCCCTCTTCCTACTGGTGATGCCTCGAGCTATGCAGCCGAGCATCCTGCTTGCTTTTCCCACTGCCTGGCTACACTGTCCACTCATCTTGCAGCTATCAGTAATCAGTACCCCTAAATCTCTCTCCTCCGAGGTCCTGGCTAACACAGTACTGCCCATACGGTACTCAGAGCAGGGATTCCTTCTACCCAAGTGCATGATTTTACATGCATGAACCGCCTCGAAGCATGACACCATCAGGCCCACCAGCTGCATTCCCTGCCTGATGGGAGGGATGAGGGCAAGAGAGCAGGGTCTGAACCTGCACCAGCAGACTGTCCACCTTCTGCTGAGGAAGAAAAATCCTTGCCTGAACTGTATTCAGATTCATTCCCAGGAATGGCGTCACCAAGGAGGGAGACAGGGAAGACTTGGGATGGTTGATCACCCAGCCAAATGACTCCAGAGTGGACACTACTTGCTGAGTATCCAGCTCTGCCTGATGGAGGGACTGAGAAGTGATGAGAATATCGTCCAAATATGGCAGCACGTGAATGCCCTGAGCAGAGCCAGCACCTTGGTGAACACTCTGGGAGCTGAAGTGAGACCGAAGGGCAATGCCACAAATTGGTAGTGCTGAACTTCCAGAGCTAACCTGAGGAATCTTTGATGACCTGGAAAAACAGGAATATGAAGGTAAGCATCCTTGATGTCCACAGAGGTCATGAAGTCCCCTGGACGCAGGGAACTGATGGCAGAGCGCAAAGTTTCCATGCGAAAGCGCCTGCACCTGACAAATTTGTTGAGGATCTTCAAGTCCAGGATGGGCCTGACTGACCCATCTCTTTTGGGCATGATGAAAAGGTTGGAATAGAAACCCTTGCCCCTGTCTCGTAAGGGGACCTGACAGATGACCCCCAGCTCCAGAAGGCTTTGCACCGCCAGAATTAGAGCCTGAGCTGACATGGGATCCTGAGACATCCGGGATCTGAGGAATCTTGGGGGCGGCCAGGCAGCAAACTCTATCTTGTAACCGGAGCACACTACCTCCTGAATCCACCGGTCTGAGACATGAAGCCTCCAGACGTGAGCAATATGCTGAAGCCGCCCCCCCACCCGGATGGGTGAGGGTGCCCCTTCATGCCTGAGGGGGCTTGGGAGAAGACCTACGCTTGGAGCCCCGGGATGAGCCAAGGCGTCTACGTCCTCTGCCCCTACCCCAGAAATCTCCTCGGGCACCAGTAAAGGAGACCCCCCTCCCCTGTCTGGATCCACGGTAGGGGGAAGAAAAGGAGCCTTGGCCCCGAAAGGGCCGAGACTGCCTCCTGCGCTGGGGTAACCTGCCTCCCTTAGCAAACAGGTCCAGGCGGTCTCCAAACAGGCGTAGTCCTTTGAAGGGGAAACCAGTGAGAGCCTTCTTGGCAGCGGTGTCAGCTGCCCACTGGCGCAGCCAAACCGAGCGGTGTATAGCCACCACGAGGGCAGAAGTTCTGCCACACATTCTAATGGTATCATCCAAGGCAGAGAGGACATAAGTCACAAAAACCTCACAACGAGAGAGTGCATTAAACTCCTCACTAGACACATAATCAGGAGCACCATCTAGGACACTTCTAAGCAGGGTCCTGAATAGGACCGCTGTAATGGCAGAGGCACAAACCGGGCGCAGCGCCGTCCCCACACAGGCAAAGGCATGGGACGCCAGCTGATCAATACGCCGGTCCTCACTATCTCGCAGCGTAGTAGAGTCAGGGGAATGCATGACAGAGGTGTTAGCTAACCCTAGGATCGGGGCATCCACCTCTGGAGGGGATGACCAACGCTTCACCACATCAGCAGGAAAGGGATACCTCTTATCCCAACTCTTAGGGACTCCCATTCCTTGAGCACGAGATTATTAAAATGAGCTTGCTCAGGAAACTCTAAACGTGGCTTAGCAGTATGAAACAATTCCCCCTGCTGCCTAGGGGCCGCAACCAGGGGAGAGATAGACAGTACCTCAAAAATCGGAGCCAACAGCCTATCCGTATCATCTGGGGCCCAGGGGTTAGAGCCAGAATCATCATGACCCCTGGGCCTCTCATCAGATGACTCAGAGTCAGAGAACAACTCCCCTTCTTCCAAGGGGGTATAACCAGACAGCTCAAATAACTCTTTAGCCTCCATAGGGGAAAGAGTGACATCAGGTGTCAAGTGCCGCTTCTTAGCAGAGGCCTTACGCGCCATGGTATTAGCAAGCAACTTCTCAACACTAACCAGTCTAGCAGACACATCAGGCTGAGAATCTCCACTGGTATGCAACTCAATGGGAGTCAAATTCAAGCTTGGGGGAGTTGGTGAAGCCATACGTGGCGCAGGCCCAGCCGCTGGTAAAGCAGGCTGCAGCGCAAGCACCTGCTGGCCACAAGTTATACAGACCCGCACATATACAGAGCCGGGAGAAACCAATAGAGTTCGACCCGCCTGAAAGACATAAGCGAAAAAAACCCATAAGCGACATGCATAATGACATAGGGATGTCTTGACCAGATGATGCAAAGCAAAGCCGCCCGCGGGGGCACTCACGGGCAGCGGTAGGTAGACGCCAGCCACGCAGCAGACGAATCCAGAGAAAAATGGCACCGAGTATACCTCGAGGGGCGGGCTGCGAAGACAGTGACGCGGAATGCGCCATCCGCGGGCCCCACCCCCCTGAAGAGCGCGAAGCAGCACACGTGACAAGCAGCCAATGACAGCGCATCAGCGCCTGAGGTAATGCCGCCGCCAACCGCGGAATACAATGGAAGCGCGCGCGCGCACGCGGTGGTGGCAGCATTTTCAAAACGCAACCAGTGCAACCAAGTCAGCGCGGCGACTGACACAAACGAGCAGCACATAATCAAGTGAAGCACCAAGACATACACCCCCCCCCCTGAGAGCTACAAGGGAGAGCGAGGGAGGGCGGTGTCCACTTAACAGAGGACCCACTGATAGAAGGGGCAATAGTGCGGGAGGGGCATCCCATAGAGGCTCACCATATGCCTATACCGCCTACCCTTTGGTGAGGTATTGCGGTGGAGCAGCGCTCCTAAGCACCTGACAGCGGTGCTGCCTACCATCACCCGGACCAGCGCAGCCAAGGCTGGGAGGCACATTAATAATGGAACGGGTGGGAATAGTCCTACAGGGCCGCAGGCTAACAGCCCCGCTCACCTGCGAGAAGAGAGAGCCATCTTCTTGTCCTTCGCAGTCCAGACTGCAGAGAAAATCTGGGGATTTGTGGGAGGTCCCGGGTATTTGATGGGCCGGGAGGAGCCAATCTTGCGGTCTCTGCAGCCCAGCGCCATCTGGCGGAGTAATACCTAAGTGTAATGAATCTTATCTGGAGCAGGACGTACTGTATACTAAGAATACATTTTTTCTTTAAAAACCTTTTTAGTAGCCAATCCTTCTAAATGACTCTTTAAAGGTTTAGGACCACTTGAGGGCTGCTGACAGAGTTGAAAGACTCGGAAGGAGGCTAAGGCAGCCACAATATCCTCTTCAAAACTTTTTTTTTTCTCAAAACCTTCTTAGTAGCTCATATGACTTAAAGGTTTTAGGTCCGCTTGAAGGCTGCTAGGGTTTTTTTCCTGGTGTCATGTTCAGGTCGCTCCATTTCTGACAAGTGGGTTATCCACCACAAGATGAAAACCGTGGCTCCTCCCGGCCCATATAAGGAACCTGTCTCCTCAAAAATCCCCAGAGTTCTTCTTGCAATCTGACTACGAAGATGGTGCTATCTCTTTCTCTATGGATATCGCAGGCGAGCGGGGCATCCCAAGCCCGTCGGCCACTGCAGCCCTATTTCCACCTTCTTCCGGGGACCCATCCTGCCTCCCAGCCTTGTGCTACGGAACAGGTGATGGTAGGGGAGCGCCGAGGGTCAGGCGTTCGGCAGAGCTATGCTCTGGGCTGCAGACCCTCTCCTGAAGGGTAGCCAGCCATAGGCACTGGTGTGCCTATATGGGGGGGGAGGAACCACCTAGGGACCCCTTATACCCGCATGTCTCCCACAAGCTATTTATTGTGTGTGTGTGTGTGTGTGTGTGTGTTTTATTGTGTCACTTTTTTCTTCCTTTACTTATGCCTACCTCCCTCGTGCCTTCCTCTCCTCACCTCTCCTCCTTCAGGTTCTGTGAGGGGGGGGCGCAGGCCCCTGCGGGAGCCGTCCGGCGGCCGCTCTGCTCGGGCGCCGGCAGTGTTCTGTGTGCCCGCTACCGCTCAGCGGCGCGGGGGGAGGGGCCCCCTTCGGCTGCCTCCATTGCTTCTGATCCGGGCGCCATTTTCCCTTCCCGGCGCCCAGAATCGCGCGCTGTGGGGGGGGGGGGGGGTCCCGCGCCATTGCGGCGCTGCCCGCCCCTCGAGATTCCTCTGCGGCCCGTGCTCGCCTACATTTTTCTCTGCTTCCTGCATGCGACTCGTTTGGGCACGCTGGCCTCCTGCCTCCAGACCCCTTTTGAGTGGCAGACGTGATCTTCCGCATTGTGCTCCGGGATCAGACGCTCTCCTTCCTCCTGGTCCGTGAGTCCATTTCTTGTGTTGTGTGATGCATGCGCTGTGGGATGCTTATGGTCTCTTCCCCTTGTGTTTTACAGACGGTCCCATTTATTGCAAATTGTGGTTCCTCCCGGTCTTATCCACCCCCCATCCCCCCCCTCTCTCGGCAGTCCCTATTGTTAAGGGGCCAATCAGAGGTATAAATTTGGGGATTGTTCGGTTTTGGGCCATCTGTGCCTTGTAACCCAATTTAATTATTGCTATAATCACCATAATGGAGGCTTCTGGGGATAGCGAGCTTGGGGCCCGTTCAGGGTGGGTTAAGCTCTGTCTCATGTGTGGTACATGCCCTCTGAGCGGTCGCAGCACGATTTGTGTACCTTGCGCCCAAATCGTTCTTTTGGAACAGGATGGGGCAAGCGCTGCTGTCCCTAGCCCTATTTTACCTACGGCCTCACCGACACCCCCGCACCTGCATTTAGCTCCCAGTGACGGGGATGCCAGCAGGGGGTCTCAAACTTTTCCAAAGATACACAGGGGGCGCTCCGAGTGGCCAGCATAGAGCGACAATTATCGCGCCCGGCCGCCGGCAAGGCTGCGTGCAAGAAGCGGCATATTGAGCTGGGTTATTCGCTTTTTGCTGATGATGATTATGAGGCTTTTGGTGGTCGAGACTCCATGGATGAGGGTGAGTTGTTTCATGACTCCGACTTCTCAGGGGACCGACCGGGTGGCTTTGACAGTGACCCTGGGTCTTCCTCGGACGAGGACATGTGGCTCCCCGATGTGACACGGAGAAGTTGTTGTCTGCGGTATTTGGAACCTTGCACATTGTACCCCCGAAGGCGGCCAAAAAGAAGCAGGGGGACCTATTTCGGCCTGAGAAACAGCGTCTTGTTTTTCCTGAGCAAGGCCACTTCTCCAAGATGGTCTTGAAGAAATGGGAGAGGCCTAATAAATTGCCATCGGTGCCTAAGGGTCTGGACAGACGGTATCCATTCTCTGAGGAGTTGATTCGCCTTTGGTCCCGTCTCCTGGAGGTGGATGCTTCTGTTCTGGGGCTCTCCAATACCACAGTTATGCCGTCAACCGATACTGCTTCCTTGTGCGACCCTGCTGATCGGCGCATGGATCAGCTGGCTTGTCACACCTTCACCTTTGTGGGTGGTGGCCTTTGCCCGGTTTGTGCCGTGGCCATTGTTTCCCTAGCCATCAAGAAGAAGGTGAAACGTCTTGTTATCGCCAGATCGCAGAAGCGAGTGGAGGAGTATAAGGATCTCCTAGCCTGCGCAGACTTTATTGCTTTTATAGCCTCGCCCATCGCTCACTAGTATCCCCTTTTTGTGGCTTCGGTTATTCGGGGAGCGTCTGGATCTCTTGACTAAGGATGGGAGACTCCCTCAGCGACGAAAGCCTGTGCGGCCCTTTCGGGGCTCGTCTACTTTTCCAAGTATAAAGCATGTCCTGTTCCAGAAGATTCCTTACACTTGGGTTATTCCGCCACAAGGTGGCGCAGTGGACTGCAGAAAGACTTGTGGCCACTCCCGACCCCATAAATAGCCAGGTACCTCCCACCAATTTCCAGTGTTTCTCTGCAGTCTGGACTGCGAAGATAGAAGATGGCTCTCTATTGCGCAGGGAGTGGGGCTTTTCAAGCCTAGGGCCCTGCAGGCTTATTTCCACCCGTTCTGGACCCACTCTCTCCCAGACTCGGATGACGGTTCGGTTGAAGGTAGGACAGCACTAGGGTCAGGTTTTGAAGGAGCACTGCTCCGGGCCGCCAGACCCTGTACCAAAGGGTAGCCGGCAACAGGCTTTCTATGGTGAGCCTCATTGGGATGCCCTAGCCTCAAACCCTGGGTCCTTGTTCCCTTCACCCTTCTCTCCTCCCCTCTAGAAGGTTGTGCACGACCCCTTTGTTGTGGCCCGCTCGGCTGGCAGGGGGCATCTGGGGGGGTCTGTGATTTGTGTGTGTTGTGTTCATTTTTGGTGTGTGTGCGGGCCGTTGTACGGCGCTCCGCGGTGGTTGGCGCTATGTATTTTTAGGTTACTGTAATGGCGCCAGCGTCTCACGTGATCACGGTTTTGCGCTCTTTGGGAGGGACAGGAACCGCGGTTTGACGCGTTCTGCGTCATACTCTCGCGGTCCGCCCCTCTAGGTACTGCTGCCGGCGCCATTTTGTGGCCTCATCCTTGCAGTGCGGCGACGTGGTCTGATCTCTGAGCGATCTGTCTGCTTGGTCCGTGAGTCCCTTACGGGGGTTTTATATTGCTTTACTTTGTATGCGCTGGGGATGTTTATATTGTAATTATTGTGTCTTGCAGGCGGGTCACCTCTGACTGTAGTTCTCCCGCCTTCCCTAGCGGGCTTTGGGGGGCATCCCAAAAAGGGTGGCTATTGCTAGCTGTGCCCCTGTACTGGCCATTACGCCTGTATCTAAATCCCCATATGGAGGCTTCCGGGGACAATTTGCTTGGGGTTCCTTCGGGACAAGCCCAGCTGTGTGTTGCGTGTGGGGTATCCCGTTAGTGACGGTGTCAGGGTGTGTTTGACCTGCGCCCAACATGTACTTGCGCTGCAGCCTGAGTCATCTGCTATGGGTCCCGGTGCTGCGCCCCTTTCTGCTTCGCCTACCCCCCACTCTTGCATCTGACCCCCAGGGAGGGGCACACTAGCGGGGAGTCTCAATATGACTTGGCTTCACGGGTGGCCAGCATTGAAAAGCATATTGCTGGGTCAGCCCCGCGTAAGGCTTCTGCTAAGAAGCAGCATTTATTTCCCGCTGCTTCCCTCTTTCCTATGGAGGATGAGGGCCTTTACTCATTTTCTGGCTTTTACCCCCTCGAGGAGGGGGAATTATTCTCCGATTCAGAATCCTCTGAGGAACAGTCTAAGTTATATGGTGGTACCGGGTCTCCCTTTGGAGAAGACCCATGGTCCTCAGATGACACTGACAGGTTATTGACTCACATTTTTGAAGTTCTTTGTATTTCCCCTCCTGCCGTAGCTCCGCAGCAGCAGGGTGAGCTTTTCCATTCTGTTAAACCACGCTTGGAGTTCCCTGAGCAGAATCACTTTAATAATCTGGTGCTCAAAGAGTGGGGACGACCTAGTAAGCTACCTGGGGTGCCCAAGAGTTGGGACAGGAGGTATCCTTTTCCCGCTGATGTGATTAAACGTTGGTCATGTCCTCCCGAGGTGGACGCGCCCGGCCTAGGTTTGTCTAACACATCAGTCATGCATTCACCTGACACTACTACCCTGCAGGATGGTGAGGACCGGCGCTCGGACCAGCTGTCCTGTCATGCTTTTGCCTGTGTGGGGACTGCACTGCACCCAGTTTGTGCCTCTGCCATAAGCTCCTTCCGCGCTTCCAGGGCTGGTCGAGGAGTTTCCTTTGCTGGGGTATGCGGAGACTATTGGGGCAGGAGTAGAGGACGAGGCCATCCCGGGCTCTCATGGGGTCCCAAGCCCAAATCCCCCCCCCCAAGCATGAGGAGGCGCCCTCACCCATCCGGATGGGGGGACAGCTTCGGCTCTTTGCTCATGTCTGGAGGCTACGTGTCGCAGACAGATGGATTCAGGAGGTGGTGTCATCTGGATACAAGATAGAGTTTGCAGCCTGGCCGCCCCCAAGATTTATCAGATCCCGGATGGCTCAAAACCCCCTGCCAGCTCAGGGCTTGTGGTTTGAAACCTTCTGGAGTTGGGGGTCATCTGCCCTGTGCCTCTCTGGGAAAGGGGCAGAGGCTTCTACTCCAATCTTTTCACTGTTCCCAAAAAGGATGGGTCCCTCAGGCCCATCCTGGATTTAAAGCACCTCAACAAGTTTGTCAGATTCAAGCATTTTCACATGGAGACCCTACACTCAGCAGTCACTACTCTGCGCCCGGGCGACTTCATGACATCCATAGACATCAATGACGCTTACCTTCATGTACCAATCTTCCCAGGTCATCAGAAATTTCTCAGGCTTGCTCTGGAGGATCAGCACTACCAATTTGTGGCCTTACCTTTCGGCATCACCTCAGCTCCCACCAAGGTGCTGGCGGGTGTGATGGCTCTGTTGAGATCTCAGGGCATTCGCATCCTTCCTTATTTGGACGACATTCTGATCTCGTCTCAGTCCTTCCATCAGGCAGAACTGGATACCCAGATGGTGGTGTCCACACTAGAGTCATTCGGCTGGGTGATCAACCATCCCATGTCTTCTCTGTTCCCGTCTCTGGTGAGGTCCTTTCTGGGCAGGACTCTGGATACATCTCAGGTCAAGGTTTTTCTCCCTCAGCAGAAGGTGGAGGGTCTTCAAGCTCAGGCTCAGTTCCTTCTTTCTTGTCCTCATCCCTCCATTTGGCAGGGGATGCAACTGGTGGGCTTGATGGTGTCTTGCTTCAAGGCGGTACCCTATGCTCAGTTTCACATGAGACCTCTGCAGCTACACCTCTTATCAGTGTGGGATCGGAACCCTGTGTCCTTGGATCAGGTGTTTGTTCTGTCACCCCTGGCCAGACGGTCCCTCTTGTGGTGGCTGGACTCAAGGAACCTCTTGGTGGGCATAACCTTTCTGTCCCCTTGCTGGGAGACTGTCACCACTGCCAGTCTGACAGGTTGGGGGGGGGGGGGGGGGATTCTGGAAGTCCTTGAAATTCCAGGGTCAGTGGGGCCCCCAGGAGGCCCATACTCCTATCAACATTCTGGAACTGAGGGTGGTAAAGTTGGTTCTCGCCCAATTGACCCCACACCTTCGGGGTCGGGCTGTTCGAATCTGCTCGGACAATCAGACGGCGGTTGCCTACATCAATCATCAGGGAGGGACCCGGAGCAAGAGGGCCCTCAAGGAAGTGTCTCTGATACTGTCATGGGCGGAGGAGATTGTTCCCTGCATCTCGGCCGTGTATATCCCGGGGGTGGAAAATCTGGAGGCGGACTCCCTGAGCAGGGGGACTTCTCGTCTGGGAGAATGGTCCCTCAGCAGCAGGGTGTTTCGCTCCCTGTGCCACCACTGGGGTCAGCCGGATGTGGATCTGTTTGCGTCCCGTCACAATCACAAGCTTCCAGTCTTTGTCTCTCTGTCCCAGGACCCTCTGGCCTTAGACACGGATGCCCTAGCCATGTTTTGTAAGAGCTTTCGGCTCCTCTGTGTTCCCTCCGTTTCCTCTGCTGGGCAGGGTGCTGCGCAAGATAGCCCAAGAAGGGGTGCCAACCATCCTGGTGGCCCCCTGTTGGCCAAGAAGGGTGTGGTTCGCAGACATCGTGCAGTTGGCAGTAGATCAATATGTCCTGCCCAAGGTTCCAGACTTGCTCATTCAGGGGCAGCTATGCCATCCGAATTTACAAATGCTGGCTTTGACGGCCTGGCTGCTGAGACCTCCATCTTGATGGATAAGGGGCTGCCTGCCTCTGTTGTTACTACCATGATTCGGGCTACAAAGAAGTCCTCGTCATTTATCTACTATATGGTATGGCATGCTTACATTGCTTGGTGTGAATCTAAGTCTCTTCCCTGTCGGGTGTTTTCTATTCCCAGGATCCTGGAATTTTTGCAGCATGGCTTAGATTTGGGCCTTCAACTTAGTACTCTCAAGGGACATGTTTCAGCCTTGGCCATTTTCTTCCAAAGATCTTTTGCCAACCACCGTTTGGTGAAGACTTTTTTCCAGGGGGTTACTCACCTGCGCCCGCCACGTAAGCCTATGTTACCAGTCTGGAATTTGAATTTGGTTTTATCTGCTTTGCAGGGTCCTCCTTTTGAGCCTCTACGTGAGGCCTATTTGGACTCTTAAGGTAGCCTTTTTGGTTCTCACCCACTTCTGTTAGGCGTGTTTCTGAGTTGGCGGCGCTTTCCATTAAACCTCCTTACTTTGAGCAACACCAGGACAAGGTGGTGTTTCGGTATAAGCCAGATTTCCTGCCTAAGGTTGTGTCTGCATTTCATCTCAATCAGGACATTGTTTTGCCTTCATTGTGTCCTAATCCTGCTAATTCCAAGGAGCGGACTCTGCATTCCTTGGATGTGGTCAGGGTTCTGAAGTTTTATTTTGGTAGCTACTGAATCATTCAGGAAGACTGATGCTCGTTTTGTTCTCCCTTCTGGACCTAGGAAGGGTTTGCCTCTGGCTAATCCACTATCAGCAAGTGGATCCGTCAGGCGGTGGTGCAAGCCTATTCTGCTAAGGGGAAGGAACCTCCCTTCCGCCTTACTGCTCATTCCACTCGTGCTATTGGTGCCTCTTGTGCTTTTCAGTACCAGGCTTCTGTTGAACAAGTTTGTAAGGCCGCTACTTGGTCTTCTGTTCATACTTCATAAGTTTTACAAGGTTGATGTTAGGGCCTCAGCTGATGCTGCTTTTGGCCGCAAGGTTCTTCAGGCGGCAGTGGTCTAAACTGCCCACCGTTGCTCTTTGCGGATCCCACCCTACCTTAAGGACACTGCTTTTGGATGTCCCAAGTGTAAGGAATCTTCTGGAACAGAATAAAATTCTGAGTACTCACCTGTAGAATTGATTTTATAGTATACAGCACGTCCTGTTCCACCCCTCCCTTGTTATAATTTTTCTTGGTTACCTCTATGGTGATTGTTCAAATGTTAATTTTGGGTTCTTATCCATTTTTTTTATTCTCCTGGCTTCTTGTATAACTGCCTGTCAACACTGGAAATTGGTGGGAGGTACCTGGCTATTTATGGGGCCGGGAGTGGCCACAAGTCTTTCTGCAGTCCACTGCGCCACCTTGTGGCAGAATAACCCAAGTGTAAGGAATCTTCTGGAACAGGATGTGCTGTATACTATAAAATCTATTCTACAGAGGGGGGCGTGGTTTGCCATGGCCGCGTGAAGACGTGCAGTGGAGAGCTCTGCGCCTAAGAATCACTCGCTGCTGCATCTTGAAGCGAAGCCGAGAGTTAAATGTTCATGGTTATCAGTTAAATGGTTTGTATAAACAAGTTAGGCCGTGCTGGGGTTTTTGGTTTCGCGCTGCCGGGCAGGCCCGGGTGGGGGGGATGCGCCGGGTGGGGATTTCCCTGCGTTGGTGTGCCTCCCCCTCCGGGGTCGGTTGGCTTGGCCGATGAGTGGTTGCCCTGGCATGTGTGAATAGTTGGCAGGCCGGAGCATTGCTGACTGTATCTTAAAGGTTGATAGGTTGTGAGCGGGGCCGGAGCCTCGGTGCTTATTGCGCTGTCTCTCGCCGGGGGGGGGGGGGGCCTCGGGCTGGGGTGGCCGGTCCGTCGCAGAATTATGTTTCAGTAACAAGCGCTGGTTAAAGTGTTTATCTTCAGGAAAGCGCATCTCCCAATCCATGGTCAGAGCTTACCTCTCCCCTACCGTAGGTCTATCCTTCCTCCATCAGGCTCGGTGAAGCGAGGAACGTAACTAGTTACATTTAGATACCCTTTTTCCCCGACAACTCTTCCAGCGAACCCCTACCACTAAGACCCTCCTAGTGCCCCTCACCTTCCCTCCCCCCCTTCTCTTACTCATACCTCTACCACCCATCCCATCCCTCACACCTTCCCTGTGAGGGCCGGTGTCTAACCTCTGGCAACTTAAACTGCCCTGAAATGGCGGAGGTGTTAGTTAGCTCTTTCAATGTAAAGGGCTTTAATATTCCTGAGAAAAGAACAAAGATTCTGTGTGACCGTCGCAAACAGAAAGCTAAAATTGTTCTTTTCCAGGAAACACACTTCAAGACAGACCACATCCCTAAGATCCGTGATAGATATTATGTAACATGGCACCATTGCTCCAATCCAGAAGGGAAAACAAAGGGTGTATCGATAGCACTCCACAAATTGCTCCCTCACGAGATCTTAGATGTAAAGGTCGACCCTCAGGGCAGATTCCTTTTCCTTAAAATTAGATTGTTCAATAAGACTTACACTATTGCAAACATGTATGCCCCCAATACAGATCAGACCAGATTAATTTTTCTATACAGACCCTCAAATTATTGGAAGAATTTGCAGAGGGAATGATTATTGTCGGGGGGGACTTGAATATCCCTCTTAATCCCTTAGTGGATACATCCTCAGGGAGGGCGGCCGTGTCGTTGGGCAGAATCAACAGACTGAGGAAAGCGCTGGCCAACCTCCAGTTAATTGATACCTGGAGGGTACTCAATGGCTCAAGAAGGGATTACTCCTTTTACTCACACGCAGCTGGATCTTACAGCAGGATTGACTACCTGTTTATAAGCCATCACACACTGGATTGGGATCCTAAAGCATGGATAGGACCCATTTTGTGGTCCGACCATGCCCCGATCTTTATCTCATTAGTCCTACCCGGTCTTTTTCGCCCCTGTTGGTAATGGACACTTAATGACAACCTGCTCGACAACGCGGTCTGCTCCTCTGCGGTGGAACAGACAATAGAGCATTTCCTTGAAGACCACAAAACAGATTCCACCCCTCTTCCCATTCAATGGGAAGCCCTGAAGTGTGTCCTTAGAGGGGAACTTAATAATCAGGGATCCAGACTTAAAAGGGAAAAAACTGCACTTATAAAAAAAACCTTAAACAAAATGTATGCCCTAGAAGCAGAACACAAGACCAAGCTCACCAACCTCAAACTATTGGAACTACAGGCAGCAAGAGAGAAATTGCAAAAATACAATTCTGTGAAATATTCACCTGTATTATTGGTATTATACGTATACAGTACGTCCTGCTCCAGATATAATACTTACAATTGGGTTATCCTTCGCCAGAGGGCACTGTGCACTGCAGACATGCAAAAACAGGCTCCTCCCAGCCCTTCATATACCCAGGGACCTCCCACAAATCCCCAGCATTGAAAAGCAGTGAACCAGAAGCCTGGAGAAACCAACCACCAAAAACAACTGGTAATGGTAACAATAACAACAATCACCATACAGGGGATCCAGAATGCAAAAACCAGGGTGGGGTGGAGCAGGACGTACTGTATACGTATAATACCAATTCTACAGGTGAATATTTCACAGTATTGTATTATTCTAAGTATACAGTACATCCTGCTCCAGATATAATACTTACAATTGGGACATCCAATAGCAGTGTCCATAGAACAGGGTGGGATCCCCAACAAAAAAGGCAACAGCAGACAGTTGAAAGCACTGTCACCTGTAATACCTCACTACCAAGAGCGACACAAGCAAAGGCTCTAACTTCAACATCAAAAATGAAGGGGTACAAAACAAGAAAACAAGTAGCGTTCAAGCAACCTGTTAAACAAGACCTGGTGCTGAAAGGCCCAAAGATACCAAGGCACCAGCGTAATCAGAATAGAGTGAGAAGAGCTCTTCCCCTTTAAGGAATAGGCTTGAGTAAAAGCCTAACAAGAGCAAAAACTAAAAGTAGCCGAGGAAGAAGCCAAGCCGTCCCCAGGACCAGAAGGGACATCTTATACAGGTAAAGGCCAGGCCCAAGGCCGCCTAACCCCTAGAGGCAGACGAGAACAGGCACATCCAGATGTAAGTGCCCACAACCCTAAGGAGCCTCAGTCCCCTAAGGGACAAGAGACAATCCAGGAAGAAAATTCCAGCAGCTATTGAGGGAAAATAGATTCCCTTGTCTCTGCATTACAAGGAAAAATCCCAGCAGAAGGATAATATCATAAAACCAGAGCCTAAGACACCACCTTAGGCAGAAGAACCGGCGCAAGGTGGAACACCGCCTCATCTCGGTGAAGATACAGAAGAAACGAGGGCTAGCTAGACAGATCCGCCCGCTCAGGCACACAGCCGACTGAGGTACCAGCCCCAGAAGGGCAACCTTATGGATAAGAACAGTCAGACAGCATCCGGAATAGAGCCAAAGGGGAACACCCCGCAAGGCAAACCGAATAGAAATCAATCCCAACAGGGACCCTAGAACTATGTGGGGGATGTCACTGAGCAATCCCTGAAAGAAAAGTCAACCCAGACAAGGAACTGAGTAAAGACTTTGCAGAAGATGGACAGGGCAGAGCCACCAGGGCACCTGAACCACCAGGGCACCGAGTAGGAGAGCCAACTTCAACCCATGCTGTAATAACTATAACAACCCTGGGAACAGAGCGCGCCCACAGGGAAGAGACCAGAAACCCACCCCAATCAATATGGGTAAACAATACCCCACAATAGACAGAAGAAGAGGCAGAGGAAGCCAACTCCTAGGCTTCCAGAAGTCACAGACACCCAGAAGGTACACCCATTTCCATCAAGGTGGATGAATCAACCGTCAGACCATCCAGACCAGAGTCTGTAGATAGGGATGAATAGAAAAAAAGGGGGGGCCTGCGTGAGCAGGCCAGCACTCCTGACAGGACGTACAGGTCCGCTGTCCACGTAACCACATCTGCAACCACACTCCACTAGGCCACCCAAGGGCCGTCAGTATCACTGGTTCCCCCCTTCCAGAGCAAACTTGCACAGAACCCTGTCAAGCAGGGTGAATGAAGGTAAGACATATAGAACAGAATGTCCAGCATAAAGTTACGAAGCCTCATGACCAAGGTCAGAACAATCTGAGACAGGGAAACAAGGGCCTAGGACCCACGATAGGGACGGGCCCAGAAATGATCCACACTAGACGGATCACATGGAGACACAAGAACAAGCACATCCTGTCGCAGAAGGACATCCACAGGAGTGAATATCGCAGATATGCAGGGGACGCTATCCTCCACCCAGATCAGGATCAGATACCTTCCTGGGGGATCATCCTGCTTCCAAGCTCACACAGATAATTAATACAGGCCACTGCAGTCAGACAGACCAAGGGGCCCCCAAATAGCCTGATCCCGCAAGGGAGAAGTCCAGCGATATAGAGCCAACCTGAAGGCCTACTGCTTCAAAATTAGACAGGTGGATGAGCCCCTAAAGGTCCCACCTCCCCCGGAACCACAGGGGAATTTAGAAGAAAAAAGTCCCCCCTCCGTCGACCTGATAGATTTGGTATCCAACTGCAGGAAGACGCAAGGAAGGGGGCTCCCCCTGACTGGTACCCCTAGTACAACAGTCTCAGGGGAAAGGGTACACAAACCCAGCTCCAGGGAAGCTGGAAGCCAGTCCAGCATTTACAATAAGAGTAGCAGAAGAGCCCAAGGACTCTGAGCATGAGGGACAACCTTTGAACAGCCACCAACAGGCCCACCAGCTACAATCCAGCCTGTTGAAGAGACGGAAACAGCAAGAGAGACTGAGCCCATGCAACCAGATTGTCCAAGTATAGTCAAGGAAGCAGGTTCCTGTCTGAACCGAATCCAGGTTCAACCCTAGGAATGGAGATACCACTAGGGGGAAAAAGAGGAATTGAGGTGATTGAGCACCCATCCAAAGACTCCCAAAGGACACCACCAACCGAGTAACAAACTCGGTCTGACGCAGGGATTGGGAAGCAAAGAGGGGATGGCCCGGCAGTTCCTCGCGTGGACGCCCCCTAGGTCTCAGAGAGATATCACCCCCCGTCATCGCCTAGGCGATCACTCAGGGAGCAGAACCAAGGCCAGATAACGAGGCCACAATCAGCAGTGTTGGCGCGCCAACACTCACCTGTAAGGTTCTTGGTGCCCGGAAGGCACAATGGCAAAGAAATAAGCGTCTTAGGTCCCCACAGACGGCAAGAGGTCCCTGGACACAGGGCACTGGCGGCCCAACTCAGAGGAACCATGCAGAAAAAGTCCGCCTGCGAATGTAAATTGCCTCACCTATGGAAGGCCATAATGGGCAGAGTGTCTCCTCCTTAGGAGAAATGTGGAAAGGTTGTGTAGAGGCCCCTGCCTCTGTTAAGGGCAACCAGCAGGTGACCCCAGATCTCGCAGGCCGCGCGTGGCCTGCGCCAACACCAGAAGAGAGGCAGGGACCAGAAGCATCCTGAATATCTCGGGAAGGGGCCGCCCAGCAGACACTATCCTGCATCCAGAGGAACTTCCTCCTGACTCCATCAGAACGAGGCGTGACGCCTCCTGATAGGGGCAAGGTGCTGCGGCCATCCCCTCGCCCAAGTGGGCGAGGGTGCCTCATCATGCTTGGGGGGTTTTGGTAAAAGGTTTGGACTTAGACCTGCCGGAGGGACCAGGGCGTTGTCTGCCACTCCTGGGGCAGGGATCTATACCAAAAAGCTAGAAGGACACCTCTGGTTCGGGTTTGACACTAACATAGGGGGGTGGAGGGGTGCCGCTGCCCCGAGAAGGCCGAGACCCCCTTCTGTAAAGGGGTGTTTTGCCCTTTTTCCAAACAGGTCCAGACGGGCCCCGAATAGGCATCGCCCTCTAAAGGGAAGCCCGGTAAGAATCTTTTTGGTAGCATCGTCAACACCCCACTGTCGCAGCCAGACCAGTCGGCGTATAGCTACCGCAAGGGCGGAAGTTCTTGAGCACATGCTGATGGTGTCATCCAGCGCCAAAAGGATAAATCTTACAAATACATCACAACTGGAGAGTGCATTAAACACCTCCCAGGGGAGATCCTCAGGTTGATGATCAATTAACTTTCTGATGAGGGTCCTAGCGGCCAATGCAGCGATGGCCGCGGCACAGACCGGGCGCAGAGTCGTCCCTGCACAAGAAAAGGCGTGGGAAGCCAGCCTATCAATGCGCCGGTCCTCAGCATCCCGAAGGGTACGATAAGTAGGGGCCGCAATAAAGGGGGGAGTTAAGAACCCCAATGATCGGTGCATCCACCACGGGAGGTGATGACCAGCAGTTAACCACATCAGGGGGAAAAGGGTATTTCCAATCCCAGTCCCCTGGAAGTTTACTAGGGCATTGCCATTCTTTGAGCACAAGAGCCTGGAAGTGATCCTGCTCCAGAAATTCCAAACGCGGCGGCGCTGTATGGAAACTCTCCCTTCTAGGCCTGGAAGCCTCACCAGGGATAGAGATAGAC
This sequence comes from Gastrophryne carolinensis, assembly GCA_027917425.1. NCBI lineage: Eukaryota > Metazoa > Chordata > Amphibia > Anura > Microhylidae > Gastrophryne > Gastrophryne carolinensis. Next base: position 165,708,526 of record CM051234.1, read on the forward strand.
AAGACCTCGAAGATCTTTATCAGTAATTCGTCGGTGTCACACAGGCCCAGATCATCATGACTCCTCAGCCCCTCGTCAGATAAGCCCGAGTCAGAGAATAGCCGACCTTCATCAGAAAGAGCAAAACCCTGCTCAGCAGTGAACTCTTCAGATTCAGAAGGAATGGGCGAAACCGGAGGCGTCAGGGACCGCTTCTTACCTGGGCCCAAGCGCTCTGCCAACCTCGGAATCACCTGATCGGCCGTAGGTAGCCTGCGCGGCACGACTTGCTGTTCATTCCCGCTCGAGTGCGACTCATCAGGAGTGAGATTTAAGCACGGGGAGAGAGGTGTATTGAAACGAGGCACAGCCACTGGCAACCCTGACTGCAGGGCCAGTACTTGTTCAGCACAGGGTCAGCAGACCAGTGCTCTGTCCGCATCAGCATGGGGCAGTCCACACGCTGTACACAGCCGGTCTTGTCCCGGAGGGACCCCGGTCACATAATTCTGAGATGCCTCCATATGGTGATTATTAATGTGCTATATACCAGTAGGGATTTACGCAATAGGCAACCCTGGATGTCCCAAAGACCCGCTAAGGATGTGGGAGAATTTGTAAGCCCGCTACATTATATGTTAGGCCAGGAGAAGCCACCGGACTCTTCGACGTCTGAAAGACAGAAGGGGAATAATGGGTGTCATGGCCATGCGCAACAGAAAGAGTGCTAATGATGAAAATGCCCGCAAGGGCACTCACCGATCTGGGGAGGAGAAGGACCGCAAACCCGCGCGCGTGCGAAGATCAACAAAATGGCGCCGACCGAACCTCGGAGGGCGGGTCTAAACTGGGCGTGACGCGGAGCGCACCACGCCAGGTCCCCGCCTCCCCCGAAGAGCGCGAAACTCTGAAGCAGCTGTTAAAGGCTTGACAAGCCAAGCATAGAATATGCCAGTAAAGGCATCTGCTAGTGGATACTAGTAAAGTCTAAATACGCCGCCACCATTCTGACGCCCATAGGCGTGCACAAAATTAGTTTCCTGCCCAAGATGCAGGATAATAAGGTAGGACGTGCTGTACACTATTGCATATTAAATTGAGAAAGAGAAGGGCAGCGCGGCTCTGACACCTAGATGCCGGTCAGGGGCAAAAGCACGGCCATAAGCGTGACAATACCGTACACTAAGACCGCCAACAGACACACATACATACCCCCCCTTCTTTTCCCCCGAATACGGGGGGAAACGAGGGAGGACGGCGACCCTTTACACAGGGTCCACCTCTACACGGGGCATGGGACAATAATGCGGGAGGGACATCCACTATGAGGCTCACCATCAGCGTAAACCACCTACCCTTTGGTGTGGGACTGCGGTGGAGCATGGCTCCGTTAAGCACGCATGGTGCTGCCTACCTTCACCCGACCAGCGCAGCCCAGGCTGGGAGGCACATCACACGAAGGACGGGTGGGAATAGTCCAACAGGGCCGCAGGCTGTAATAGCCCCGCTCACCTGCGAGAGAGTGATACTTCATGTCTTCGCAGTCAGCACTGCAGAGAAATCTGGGGATTTGTGGGAGGTCCCTGGGTATATGAAGGGCCGGGAGGAGCCTGTTTTTGCATGTCTGCAGTGCACAGCGCCCTCTGGCGGAGGATAACCCAATTGTAAGTATTATATCTGGAGCAGGACGTACTGTATACTTAGAATAACTATATAACCAGTCTTATCTTGGCCATAGAGACAAGGGCAGAGCTCAGCTCTATAGACTGGCAAATAAATTCGGTCGCATGTTAGCTAGAACCCTCCACCCACGGCGTCGTACATTCCAGTTCTTAAGAAATCTGATGGGACGCTAGCACAGGCCCCCTCGGACATAGCAGCCACCTTCAGAGAATTTTACACCTCTCTATACAATATTCATAACCCCTCCAATTCCCCTTCAGGTCACAAGGCCTCCTCTTCAGCAATAGATGATTATATAACTAGCACCCCGTTGCCTGCTATTCTCTTAGAGGAAGCTGAATCCCTGGAGTTGCCGTTCTCAAATCAAGAAGTAGCCCGTGCAATAAAAGACTCACCAGCCGGCAAATGCTCAGGCGGATATTCCCCCAAATTCTACAAACATTTCAGGACTCCCTTCTTAACAAAGGTTTTCAACTCCATTAGTGAGAACTGCCCTTTTCCTAAACAAGCTTTAGAGGCCACAATTTCGGTCATCCCCAAACCAGGGAAAGACACCACGATATGTGGTAACTATAGACCGATATCAATAATTAACATTGACCTTAAATTATATGCAAAAGTCATTGCCTTAAGGCTGCAGCCGCTGCTCCCTGACAGGATTCATTTAGATCAGGTGGGTTTTGTGCCGGGGAGGGAGGCTAGGGACAACACCAATAAATTGTTCACCCTGATATCGCATATTTCCTCCACCAAGACACCAGCTTGCCTTCTCGCATGTGATGCGGAGAAGGCATTTGATAGGGTGAATTGGGCCTTTATGTCGGCCACGTTGAGGCAGATTGGTGTTGGCCCTTGCCTCCTCTCCAAGATTCTGGCCCTATACAATAACCCCGCAGCTAGGGTTAGAGTTAATGGACTCTACTCAACCCCATTTCCTATAAACAATGGCACGAGGCAGGGGTGCCCCCTCTCCCCCCTTCTTTACGTTCTGACGATGGAGCATTTAGCCATAGCCATACATAGCAATCCGGATATCAAGGGCATACAAATTGCGGATAATCAATACAAAACGTCTTTTTGCAGATGATTTAATGCTACACGTAACGTCCCCACGTATCTCATTCCCAGCTCTCCTAAAGGAATTTGAACGCTTCAGTGCGGTAAGCAACTTTAAAATTAATTTCTCCAAAACTGAAGCGTTCAACCTCTCCCTTCCTCGTCAGGAAGTATGCCAACTAGAAGCAAACTTCCCATTCAAGTGGAAATCTCAGGCCATTAAATACCTAGGCATTCAAATACCGGCCAACCTCTCTAAAATATATGAATTGAATTACTCCCCTCTCCTGACTAAAATAGGACTGGAACTAGAATCATACACGAAAAAAACAATTTCCTGGTTTGGTAGGGTCAATAGCTTAAAGATGTATATACTCCCAAAGCTCCTGTACGTCTTCCAGGCGGCCCCGGTGGTACTACCCAGCAGTTTCTTTAAAAGGTTAAAGTCAGCTTTTTCGAAATTCGTGTGGGGGGTGTCCAAACCAAGAATACGACTCTCGACTCTTTCTAGAGGTAGAAAAGAGAGGGGCATGGGACTTCCAGACCTGAAAACCTCACACAGCTGCAGTCTTGCAGAGGCTGGTGGACTGGACTCGCAGAGGGAAAGAGAAACTCTGGGTTCAGCTGGAGAAATCGCTCTCTCAATTTAATCCCGCCTCAATCGCATGGGCTGCCCCTTTGACTAAGTCTCAGAAGGGGGCTTCACCCTTCCTCATGCAACAATTCCTGGAAATCTGGGACCCCCTACAAAGCAAATACAGCCTAGTTCGCAGACCCGGCCCACTTACACCAATTTTCGATAACCCAGCATTTGAACCGGGGTTACTGTCGAGGAACTTCCTTATTTGGGAGGCTTCCGAAAATACCACATTGGGCCAGGTGTTAAAAAATTGGGTTATACCTTCACTGGAGGACCTGAAGGCCAGGGCTGGGGGCAGACGCATTTCATGGTTACTGCATAGACAGTTACATGCCTTCCTAACCTCTAATAACATGACAGAAAGGGCCCGGGTGCCCCCCCCAGAGCTGGAATCACTGATTACACAAGATACCCCCCCCCCCCCCCCCACACGATTTCCATGCTCTATACTCTTCTTATGAAATCATACCACACGGGGCCACCCAAATACATAGAAAGATGGGAAAGAGAATTAAGTCTTAAGTTTTCAGAGGCTGATTTGACTAAAATATATGCCTGCACCCTCAGCTCATCAATAGCCACCTCCATAAATGAACGTAATTATAAAATTCTAACTCGCTGGTATAGGTGTCCAACAGACATAAACAGATTCGCTAAATCAACTCCCGATATATGTTGGAGATGTCAGAAGGAGGTGGGGAATATGACCCACATTTGGTGGGGCTGTCCAAGCATATAATCCCTGTGGGATGTAATCCTCTCTATTTACGGGCAGGTATCTGGTAGTTCCGCCATCAACACTCCCCAACTGGCACTTTTGTCACTGTCCCCTAACTCTATAGCAAACACTAAAAAAGATGTACTGCGATATTTCTTAGCAGCCATGAGAGCCATTGTCCCAAGGCACTGGAAGAAAACAGACCCCCCCACACTAGCAGAGTGGGTGCAGGAGCTGGAGTCTATTCGCTATCTGGAGAGCTTAATTACTAATGACACAGAATCCACCAATAGGTACTTGACAACATGGGCGAGTTGGTTGGACTATCGGGACACACGCCTACCAGCCCTATTGCAATAAACGAGTAAACGCTGGTTATGTATCCAATCGTTGTCCAACAGACATCCATCCAATTATCGTGGACCACCTAATCTCTGTCAGTGCTGGTCTCACTGACCCATATTACAACACCCCAGACTCAACCGTTGACCAATATATAGTACTGGACCTCTGGGTCGATTACCGAACCTCACCCACCCTTGACCTTCCCATCAACCCCCCTTCCCATAAGTGGATATTTCTTATCAACCCAACCCCCAGAAACAACCTGGTTATGGGATAAGAGCCTTGCAAATTGTTAACATGTATCCGTTTGAGTAGTAACGTTGCGGCTCTGACGAAGTATCTGTAAAATAAACTGTTGTGTTGAATGGGTTGAGCATCACTGTAAACGAGTTATTCCTAATGTCATGATGTTGAGTTGTTAACCTGTATACTGCTTCCTAACCCCCTCCCCTTCGTTTTGCCTTCTGTACCCTCACTTTCTCTCCCTCCCCCTTGTTGAATTCTACTGTTGAAAACCAATAAAATCTGATTATACTAAAATCTATTCTACAGGTGAGTACTCACAGAATTGTATTTTTCGCTCCTTTCGAGAAGGAAGAGGCTCTTCCATTCAGGTGGCTGCAGAGATTCCTGAGGTAGGTCCCGTGGCCGACCCAATCCCTCTTAGGGATCTAAGTTCAAGCCCCCTGCCAAGCCCCCTCAGGCATGTGGAGGCACCCTCACGCATGTGGAGGCACCCTCACCCATTTGGGTGGGGGGACGGCTTCTGCTATTTGCTCACGTCTGGAGACTGCACGTCTTGGAGGTGGATTCAGGAGGTGGTGTCCTCCGGTTACAAAAATACAATTCTGTGAGTACTCACCTTGTCAGGCATATTCATACGGAAAAAGGGATCATTTAATAAACCCCAGTAGTTTATCAAAAGATACATTTGGTCCCTAAAACTAATCTGACAGGAAAATAACTTGGCCTGTGAAACCTGGAAACCTTTCACAAGATGGTAAGCCTGAGTTTGCCAAGTCATAAAGGATTACATTATTGTCCTAGCTGAAACCAGGTTATTACCTTATTTGCCATTCATAAACGTGACTTGAACACTGAAGGTCATTGACTACATTGAGCCTAAGGATCTTTCTATTTGCCAAGTTGGTTTATCACAATGGAATCTCGGCTGGAGAATTCAGGTGTCTTGAAAGACCTTTATATGTCATCCATACTAAAGTTTTTCCACATAAAGCTTGTTTACCTGAATTACACAAAAACAAAGGTCTTGTAGGACTGTCATTGTTCAAAGTTGTGCACTGTTGGCTTAAAGTCAACACAACAAAGATAGGTGTGAGGAACATGAAACTCTTCACCATCCAGGTGCACATAAGAATTAAGACCCAGTTTTAAATATGGTGAAATACCAATCAGTTTCTCTATGTTCAAATGTAATGATAGTTAATGTAGAGTTATAGGATATCGTATGGATATATTTTGATGGAATATCCCATGTATTATTTTAGTAATTACCATACGTATCAGATTAAATAATGTTTGGTAAAACAGTTTTTCCTATCACAAACACGTATATATATATATATATATATATATATATATATATATATATAGTATATATATACGTTTTATATTATTATATGTGGTTTATTAGTAGATTTTAAGGATTTTATTTGAAGTGTGTCTAAATATATATAAGGGAAAATAAGACTATTATATTAGTCTCAAATTAAGGTCATTTAATGTTTTATATCCTTAAAATAATGAATATATTATAGGTTGTATTATTGTAAAATTGTGTTATTCTAATTTATAAGAGATAGGATAGGAATAATACTATGTGTAGTTTTAAATAGGGGATAATTAGCTTTTACATTTTTGTATTATTAGTTGGAAATTTATAGGTTTATCTCCCTAAATATCCAATGTAAGATAATATGAATGTAATATTTTCAATTGTTTATCAGTTATGATTGATTATAATTATCCCCAGGACATGCCAATATATTGATTATAAATATCTAGTTGTTTAGGAAAAGAAGGATTTATTGAAAATTATCGAAAATAATTAATTTAATCGTAGAGACCGTCATGGAGATCAGGTGGGGATAGGTGGTTGTTGATTATATATATATTCATTCTATATATCTCTGTATCTTTATATAGAGTTCCAAACAGAGTTTCAGAATATATTTTTGGGATTCTTTGTTCTATGGCACCCCCTAGTGGCCGATATAAGATGTGATTGATTAAGAGTCTCCTTAACCACACCCCAGACACGCCCCTAACACACCCCTGGGTGTTATTATTTGCTATAGGAGGGGGAACGGACTGAGGTTTTGCATATAAACTGGGAGCTCATTCCGGATGGGGGGTTTTACCTGACAGAGCTACCTGGACAGCTAACCTGACGGCTAACCTGACAGAGCTACCTGAGAGCTACCGGACACAGCTAATCTGAGACTGCTGACCTGAATTCCTCTGAACACACCTGATTCGACCTCTGACCAGCATAGCTAATCTACATATCTGACCCAGGATACAAAAGTAGCCATTTTGAACAATAGCTTGGTAACGTATTAATTTCTTTTTAAATCTTTAGGAATTTATAGGGTTCCATATATATCTAAGCTGTTGCATTAATGCCCTTTTGGAAATCTCATATCTTAAATTAAGCCAAATTTCCTATCAAGCTCCATTTGGTTATAGGCTTTAGAAGCTTCATATGTCCTGGGATAATTATATTTATTCATAATTGTTTATTTCAAGTAATATCATACTATAGGATTGTACCGTATTAGTCATTTTAGGATTAAAAGTAATGGTCTACTAAGAGTAAGCCATCTAGTGGCCAAATATCAAAATTGCGATTAATGATCTTTGTTATTGTTGTTTATTGTATATAATAAATTTGTTATTTATCTTTTAACCAGAGATTATATTGTTGCATAATTTTGGTTTTGTACATGGATCTCTTCTAAAACTTATCAAGTGTTTTATGTCCATTTGATTAAGATTTCCTTGAGTTATTTTAATTCATTATATATTTAATTGGTTAATAATTGATTATCATTTGATGGTTGATTGTTGATTAATTAGATAGTATATAAAGCTCTGCTTTATATATCTCGACATAATTTGGAGGCCCCAGTGAGATCTTGTAGCATTAACTAGTTGTGCAACAATAGAATATATCGTATTACTCTTACATTGGTGTTAGCATATATCTTTCATTAGTATTAAATTGCATAATATCAATAGCAAATATGAATCCCACTAGTGAGATCGGGTCCACTAGTGATACCAGTTCCAACATAGCTACTCAAAGCATCCCCTCTAGTCCAGACCAATTAATTTATAGTATCATGGAATATGTCCATCATAGATTAAATCTGGAGGGGGATGTTGATATGTGGAAAGGTGAATTATATTCTTCTATTAAGAAAGATTCTAAAGATATATGGTCCAATAGTAGTCTGGTTAGGAGACATTTAACTTATTTTTCTACGCTTTCTAGTAGTGCAAACAAAGATCAACATTTATTGAAATCAATGGCTGTGGTTTTAGTTGCACTATTAGAAGTGAATAATTGTTTAATCCAGAAAAATGAGTACGCAAAAAGCATGCAGGTCTATGTAGGTAAACTTGAAAAGGATCTTGAATCTAGTAATATAGCGATTAAAGATTTAGAAGGTGAATTTAAAAGGTGTAGAGATGCATATCAAGATTTGAGTCAAGAAATGCAGGATTTAAATATCCGTTATTGTAGATTGCAGCAAGAGGGACAACAAAACCCCTCTGTAGCTAAGGTGGAAAGCACGTTGTCAGGCATAGGAAGTTTCCCAGAACCGCCCTTTCTTACTCCCCAAAACCTTGTTACCTTCAAATCACCTGATTTTAAAGCAAAATCAAGCCAAAACCCCGCCAGTCAGGTGCCAGAAAATAATAGCGTAGATACAAACGCAATGCTGGCCCAACTAACCCAGGTATGTCAAGCTGTCCTAACACAGCAAGGGGTTAGTAAACCAGACTGTCATAGGGATTCAATACCTCACTTTTCCTCAGAAAAGGTTGCCAGGATTAAATCACCTGTATCTCATTACTATGAGGAAAGTGACCAAAGCAGTAGTGATTTCGATTCTGACAGGGAGAGGAGTAAAGAATATTCATCAACCCGAAGGGACAAATTTGCCAGTAAGCGGGATGAGATTTTAAGACGGGATAACCAGGTTTCCCCTAGAAAGAGGGACACTCAGTCTCCAAAGGGGGATCAGAGTTCATCAGGGATTATCAAATTCTTAAATGCCACTGTCCCAAAGTTTTCTAAAAAGGGATCTATAGAAATTGCTAACCATCTGGAATTGTATGAATCTACTATGGATTCATTGCAATTATATGCTGATGCAGATAGAATCAGGTTTTTACCATGGGCATTTGAAAACGGGTACCGCCATTATTTTACTTCTTTCAGAGAAAGGGGGATTAGGAAATGGCAGGATGTTTTGCATGAGGTTAAAATGGAATTTGGGCCTTATAAATCCATTACGGCGGCCAGACGTGACATCTATAAATTAAGATGCAAACCTCATCAAAGTCCCCGGGAGTTTTTGTATGTCCTTAAAAATGCTTATGGCTTAGCATATAGTTATCCTGATTGGGAGTCCTGTGAATTTAAGCAGTTATTTTATGATGCGATGCCGGTGCAGATTAAGTTTAGTTTGGCCAGAGATTTTGATCTTGACGCTCCATTAGACAGGTTAGTGACTGCTGCCACTACACTGTATAATATCAGTGAGTGTAACCCTACAGGTGAGAGAAGGTATGACAGGTCCTTAGATCAACATGTTGCAGAGACTAAGATAGATCAAAAATTAGGTTTTGAAACGCAACAGCGTAAGTATCCTAAGCCTGCAGAACCTTCCAAACAGCCCCAGCAGAACCAATCAGGACCCAGGCCAATAAAACCCCGTAGTCCCAATGGGTCAGAGGGGGAAAATAGCGGTAATAAAAGGTATTTTTACCGTCCCCGGTATAACAATGGGGGTCCCCCAAGATACAGGCGTTGGGAAAATAAACCTAGATCACAAAAGGATAATAGGCCTGAATCACATACCTCACCTAGGGGTCGGTCACCTACTGATAATAGGAGAAGGCCTCAAAACCAAGATAGGCCTAAATTTAGTGACCGTTTCGATAAGTTGGCTGATCAGGTAGCCAAGTTAACGGAAATAGTTAGTAAAATGTCCCAAGGGTCCACTGAAGGAAGGGCAAATCCTTTTTTAGCAACAGCTACCGGTCTCAGCCCATCCGTATAAAATTATCAGGGCTGGGTCAAAGCTTAGGCCTGTGCAAGGTTACTGAATCCATTGTAGATAATTCTAATACTATGGTTTTGCCTTGCAGTGCTATTGACCTTAAAAATGAGGCCAAAGATGGTGTAGGTCGAATTACTCCTCCCTTAACCAAGAGGGAGGGGGATGTGGCTAACATGTTATCTGTCTTGCAGTCTAACCAGAAGAAGGTGTGTGCTGAAGATTCCTCTACAAAGACTGAAGAGCTGATATCAGCACCAAGCTGTGAGCTGCCTTGTGTAAACTGTGATGTAATCCAGGTATCCCCAAAGGTGGGGGCTATTGAGTACAACAGGGATGAAGTTTCTCCAGAGGTCTTAACCTGCCAAAGGGATTACAGCCTTAAAAGGCGTCAAATGCAAGAGCATCCTAATTATTTATGTGACCTGTTTAGCGATGATGGCCGATATTATATTAATTCATATCTCCAAGATGAATGTATAGGTCCAATCAAAGGCTTAATTGACACAGGATCACAAGCGACCATTCTGTCCTTTAATTATTTCCAACAAATTGTGGATAGGACAGAGAAAAAGCCTAAATTAAAAGCATTTGATGGCTCTTTGATAAGTGTAGGTGGAGATACTCTACAGGTAAAAGGCACAGCATGGTTAAAGTTTACGATTGGCAAGAAAATAATTAGACATCCCACCATCATTGTAGATATTCCTAATGATAAATTAATCATAGGAGTTGACATTTTGAAAAGATTGAGCTCCATTATTGACTTCATTAATGAAGCAATTTGGACTCAAGTAAAGGCACCTATTGCCTATGACCGATCTTGCAATATGCAAACCCACTATAACTGCCATGTGGTTGAAGAGAGGTCTAATTTTATAGAAATTCATTTTAGGAACAATCAGATCCCGGACATCACGATCCTGAAAAATGGTGATCCTGAGAAAGCTATCAGGGATACAAAACACACTATAACCATCCAGAAGGATAGGATTAAAAAGGTGACCCTGAATGAGGATGTGTTAACCATTTTGCTTAAAGAGAGATGTTCCGAGGTAGCAGACCTGACCAGGCATACTCAATCCATGACCCGGATTGAAAAGGTAAGTAATAACCTATTGATTCCCGTACAGGTGAACAATATGGCTCGGATGAAATATGCCAAGCTGGATTTAAAATCCGAGGCCAGTTACATTAGCCTAGGTCTTTTGAAACAGGTCGCCAATCCTAAAATGATTAGATATTCCTCTCCACAAGATCAGTGGGTTCATGATCTGGATGGTGATTCCCAGAGTCATAATATAATTGCAAGATGTTTATTATCTATTTCCATAGGAGATAAGACCACTGAGCATTCATTCATTGTGTTGAATGAACCACGGCACCAGATGTATATAGGTAATGACCTGTTACACCGATTTGCTGCGCAGATTGATCTGGTGAACAATAATTTGTGGTCTAGATTATCTGGGGATCCAGAGGGATTTCAAAATGAGGAACAAGCCCTGAAGTGGGAACAACAGATGCCTTATGCCGTAAGTATTCTGGTTGCTGAAGATGTCGAGATCCCTGAAGGAGGTAAGCCTTTTATTCTTCCCATACAGGTAAAGAAGGGACAGACATTAAAGAATACAGACGCTTTGATCTATTTGTCTAACAGGATACAACAAATCGGACTTAAGGTAACACATACTCCTATGGTAAATATCTATCATAAACCATTGAATATAATTATTCATAACATGACTTCCCATAGTATAGCTTTACAGAAAGGAACTATACTTGGTTTAGGTATGGATTCTGAATATTACACTTTTGGATTTCAGAATCAGGTTATTGGACTTATCCCTGATGAATATCTATCAGAGGAAGAACTATTGGAACAACACTTTTTCTCAATACCTGAAGGGTTATTTAATATTCATTCTATTTATCCTTTCAGTTCTGAAGAAGGTACATGCCATATTGAAGAAGCCTCATTGGTTTTCAATCACGAGAGTGATGAGAAAGAATATGAGTTATACCAACTGAAAAAGGAAAAGGTAAGTGGACTTAAAAGCGACTTAACAACTGAGCTGGAAGAAGCTTATGAGTTAAGTCAACCTGAAATTTTTCCTGAATTTCAGGAGCAGGCCGCAGAGCAAATTTCTTTAGCTGATGCATGTTCTGATGAATCGAAGCGCCAACAGTTAAAGAAACTCTTCATAGATTTCCAAGATATGTTTGCCAAGGATTCCTATGATTGTGGCGTCACTGACCTACATGTAGCAAGAATCCAAACAGATCCCAATGCACCACCTGTATATGTCAAACAGTACCGACTTCCATTGGCCGCTTACGAGTCGTTAGCGGAAATAGTCAAGAACTTGGAAGCGCGGGGTATCATACGCCCAGTGCATAGTTCATTTAACTCACCTATATTGGCAATTCTCAAGCCAAATGGTCAATTTCGTCTTTGTACGGACCTTAGGCAGTTAAATAAACGGGTATATATGTCTGGGTGGCCCGTGCCATATATAGACCAGTGTTTGGCACAAATACAGGGGTCCAAGATTTTCACTGCTCTTGACTGTGCACAGGGATACTGGACCATTAAGGTGGATGAGAGGGATCAATACAAGTTGGCGTTTTCTTTTGGCCAAGGGCAATTCTGTTGGCAACGATTACCTTTTGGTTATGTAAATGCAGGACATGAATTTGCTGTGTTTATGCATAAGGCAATGCCTGATGCCGCTGAACGAGGTACCTTAATTTATGTGGACGACATTCTGATCAAAAGCACGACTTTTGAGGAACATATTGCAGAACTGAGGCATGTACTAACCCAATTGAGAAAAGCTGGCGTAAAACTGTCTTTACAGAAAGCTCAATGGTGTCGTTCCAAAGTTAATTTCCTAGGTCATGAAATCTCTGCGGAAGGAATTAATCCACAAAAGAAGAAGGTGGAAGCTGTGACCAAGACAAAGTCACCAACCAACCTGAAGGAATTAAGATCCTTCCTGGGTATGATGAACTATTCACGTAAGTTCATAGACAACTATGCTGAAATTACAAAACCTCTTTTGCAGTTGTTAAAGAAAGGCGTAAAATGGGAATGGAATGAATGTCATGAGGAAGCTGTAACAGAGCTGAAAACTAGACTCATTCAGGCCCCATGCCTTGCATACCCAGAAGGGGGGAAACCTTTCTTTGTTGAAACAGGCTTCACTGATAAGAGCATGAGTGCTGTACTGTTCCAGAAGCAGGAAACCCTGAATAAGATCATCGCCTATGCTAGCAAGTCATTATCACCAGTTGAGGTAAAATTTAATGATTGTGAAAAAGCATTATTGTCAACTGTGTGGGCTTTGCAATATTTCAGGAGTTTTATCCAAGGCGAAAAGATCATTGTGGAAACTGCACACCAACCATTGCAATACTTGCAAAGCAGTAAAATTAGGGATGGAAATCTTTCCAATAGTCGGATAACCGCATGGACCATGTCCCTAATGGGATGGCCATTGGAGATAAGGTACAAACAAAATAATAAGAATCCAGTTGCCCAAGGGTTAGCTGATCTTCATGATTGTACCGATACAGGCCCTAAAGATGAACCAGCGGAAAATGATTTCCTAATAGAACAATCTTTGTCTCCCTATAAGACATTTGAAGAAGAGTATCGCAAATCTTTACCCCGTGTCTATGTTGACGGTTGTTCTTTCCATACAACTGTAGGATCAGAACGTAAGTTGGTTGCAGGTATTGGAATAGTGTGGAATAACAACTTCCCAGAGATCTCTGTAGGATACAGCATTGGTCCAAAAAGTAGCCAGATTGCAGAACTTACTGCTGTATACAAAGCTGTACAGATGGCTATCGAATATGATATTAAAGAGTTTGTTATAATTACAGATTCTAATTATATTCGTAACAGTTTTGTGGAATACCTCCCTGGATGGAAAAGGTCCAATATGGTAAGAAGCAATAACAAACCAGTTAAACATGGTAAAATGTTTTGCAGGATTGATGAGATGGTTACCACTCATGGACTTACCATATATTGGAAGAAGACCAGGGGCCATTCAAAATATCCAGGTATGGATAAAGAGGGAAATGACTTGGCAGACTCCCTAGCCAAGCGAGGAGCTCTTGAAGGAGAAGTCCTGGATATTGATGACCTCATGGGTACCATACAGGTAGAGGCATTAACCAGGAGGCAGGCCCAAAAGGAGGCCGAAGCCAATGTGGCCCAGTGGAGCCAGGATTTCCCTAGTGAGGATCTCATTGAAAGCCAAAAGGGGGATCCTGTCATTGGGGTATTTTATAAACATATCGAAGATCCACAGAACCATCCCATAACTGTGGAAGATTGTAAAGACAAGGAAGAGTTACGGATTTTGATGAAGGGTAAGTCCCAATTTTCTTTACAAGATGGGTTGTTAGTTCGAACATCGAAAAATGGCATATCTCAATGGGTGGTTCCCATAGCATTCCGAGGTTTGATGCTACAGCATGCCCATGATGCTCCAACTGCTGGACATCGAGGTGAGAAGCTAACATATGAATTGTTGCGGGATTATGCTTATTGGCCGCATATGTTGCAAGATGTTCGCACATATTGTCAAGGATGTTTAATTTGTCCTCAATTCCAGCCACAAGCACCCACTCATCGGGCACCACTGATGAAAAGAGGAATGTCTATGCCATGGTCGGATATCCAAATCGATTTTATTGGACCGGTAACAACCTCATCAAAAGGAAATCGATACATGTTAACCGTAACTTGTCTATTCACGAAATGGGTGGAATGTTTGCCGTGCAAAACATGTAGCTCTAGTGTTTGTGCATCCCTACTCATCAACCACATATTTTCCAGATGGGGGTTGCCTCAGCGGGTTGAATCGGACCGCGGATCCAGCTTCACCAGTGAGGTGATGACGAAAATGTGGGAAATATTGGGTGTAAAAAGAAAGCTACATATAGCTTATCGCCCAGCCTCTAGTGGTGGAGTAGAGCGTTACAACCAGTCCATTGTAAACATTCTAAAGAAGTTTGTCAATGAATCTGGTAAGGATTGGGATGTGAAGTTGCCTTTAGTCTTGATGGCTATTAGAGCCACGCCCAGCAGTGCTACCAAATTTTCCCCATTTGAGATGATCACTGGTAGGAAAATGGTACTACCACAACATTTGCTTTATAGGACAACGGATCATAATCTGTTAAACGCTTCAAATGCTCATCAATACGTGGAGAATCTACGTAAGCATCTTCAGCAGGCTTTTGCATTTGCCCAGAAGAATCTGGAGAAAGCTGCTGTGAGCAATAAAACATATTATGATCTGAAGACTACAAAGAAGGAGTATCAAGTCTCCGATCAGGTATATCTTTACAACTTTGCCCGAGATCAGGTAAAGGAAAAGAAATTTTTACCTTCATGGAAAGGACCATATAGCATTATCGATAAATTATCTCCTGTGGTCTATAAGGTCAAAATTCCAAAGGGGGATGAATTTGTGGATAAATGGGTCCATATTAATCAATTGCGAGCTTGTCATCCTAGGTCACAACTTCAAAGACTGGAAAGAAGACCGGATGAAGAAGAATAAAGAGATATTGGAGTCCAGCTGAAGACGGAAAATCAGGATTGGTGTAGTATGCTGTATCGACCTAACTGATTTTGTTTTAGATTTTCCTCCGTACTTTTATATCTCTTAATAGATTTTTAGTAATTATAAAAATTTATTACAATTATAATAAATAATTATAATCTTAATTAAATTAAAATACCGAGACTTTTCTCCATGATAAGCCATGCGAATTGGAGAATTTTGATAGTATAATCCTATTTTAGTAACCGATTGATAAGAAGGAATATGAAAAGGATGTATGTGCTCATATGTGTCATACAATATTTTACAGTTGACGGAGCCGAGATGACGCCGAGAAGTGTCGCCATCCTATACATTATTCTGATGACGGGGAAAGAGTGCCAGGTTGAGCCAATCGTTGTACCAGGACCATCGTTTGGAATCGTGTTGCAGAGAACTACAGCATTCAGTCTGACGAACGCGATGATTTTGTCCGAGAGGGTCTACATCAGCCGGATCGTCCAATCGACCAAGAGGAAGACGGATATCGAGCGTGTGACGACCATTCCCAGGAACGAAGCCAGCGGAACGTGGAATCGCCGAGAGACGACGTTTATCGGATCTACATTCGACGCGAAGGATACCATCTCTGCCAAGAAGTTATACTCATCGTTTTGATTCAACAAATCCGGATTGATTACGTTAAAAGCGTGTTGTTCTTTATGATTATTGGATGATTGAGTCATCTAACTATCAAGATGATACGATGGATACACTTCATTGAAAGCACGCTGGTGAAATTATGGCCTGAACATTATAAATCAAACTTGGACACAATGGATCTCGATGAACTAGTATGAAAAGCCTTCCTCTAGCGTTCCAACTCCATATTTTATATTCAAATATTAAATTGGAACGAAGGGGGATTATGTCAGGCATATTCATACGGAAAAAGGGATCATTTAATAAACCCCAGTAGTTTATCAAAAGATACATTTGGTCCCTAAAACTAATCTGACAGGAAAATAACTTGGCCTGTGAAACCTGGAAACCTTTCACAAGATGGTAAGCCTGAGTTTGCCAAGTCATAAAGGATTACATTATTGTCCTAGCTGAAACCAGGTTATTACCTTATTTGCCATTCATAAACGTGACTTGAACACTGAAGGTCATTGACTACAATGAGCCTAAGGATCTTTCTATTTGCCAAGTTGGTTTATCACAATGGAATCTCGGCTGGAGAATTCAGGTGTCTTGAAAGACCTTTATATGTCATCCATACTAAAGTTTTTCCACATAAAGCTTGTTTACCTGAATTACACAAAAACAAAGGTCTTGTAGGACTGTCATTGTTCAAAGTTGTGCACTGTTGGCTTAAAGTCAACACAACAAAGATAGGTGTGAGGAACATGAAACTCTTCACCATCCAGGTGCACATAAGAATTAAGACCCAGTTTTAAATATGGTGAAATACCAATCAGTTTCTCTATGTTCAAATGTAATGATAGTTAATGTAGAGTTATAGGATATCGTATGGATATATTTTGATGGAATATCCCATGTATTATTTTAGTAATTACCATACGTATCAGATTAAATAATGTTTGGTAAAACAGTTTTTCCTATCACAAACACGTATATATATATATATATATATATATATATATATATATATATATATATAGTATATATATACGTTTTATATTATTATATGTGGTTTATTAGTAGATTTTAAGGATTTTATTTGAAGTGTGTCTAAATATATATAAGGGAAAATAAGACTATTATATTAGTCTCAAATTAAGGTCATTTAATGTTTTATATCCTTAAAATAATGAATATATTATAGGTTGTATTATTGTAAAATTGTGTTATTCTAATTTATAAGAGATAGGATAGGAATAATACTATGTGTAGTTTTAAATAGGGGATAATTAGCTTTTACATTTTTGTATTATTAGTTGGAAATTTATAGGTTTATCTCCCTAAATATCCAATGTAAGATAATATGAATGTAATATTTTCAATTGTTTATCAGTTATGATTGATTATAATTATCCCCAGGACATGCCAATATATTGATTATAAATATCTAGTTGTTTAGGAAAAGAAGGATTTATTGAAAATTATCGAAAATAATTAATTTAATCGTAGAGACCGTCATGGAGATCAGGTGGGGATAGGTGGTTGTTGATTATATATATATTCATTCTATATATCTCTGTATCTTTATATAGAGTTCCAAACAGAGTTTCAGAATATATTTTTGGGATTCTTTGTTCTATGGCACCCCCTAGTGGCCGATATAAGATGTGATTGATTAAGAGTCTCCTTAACCACACCCCAGACACGCCCCTAACACACCCCTGGGTGTTATTATTTGCTATAGGAGGGGGAACGGACTGAGGTTTTGCATATAAACTGGGAGCTCATTCCGGATGGGGGGTTTTACCTGACAGAGCTACCTGGACAGCTAACCTGACGGCTAACCTGACAGAGCTACCTGAGAGCTACCGGACACAGCTAATCTGAGACTGCTGACCTGAATTCCTCTGAACACACCTGATTCGACCTCTGACCAGCATAGCTAATCTACATATCTGACCCAGGATACAAAAGTAGCCATTTTGAACAATAGCTTGGTAACGTATTAATTTCTTTTTAAATCTTTAGGAATTTATAGGGTTCCATATATATCTAAGCTGTTGCATTAATGCCCTTTTGGAAATCTCATATCTTAAATTAAGCCAAATTTCCTATCAAGCTCCATTTGGTTATAGGCTTTAGAAGCTTCATATGTCCTGGGATAATTATATTTATTCATAATTGTTTATTTCAAGTAATATCATACTATAGGATTGTACCGTATTAGTCATTTTAGGATTAAAAGTAATGGTCTACTAAGAGTAAGCCATCTAGTGGCCAAATATCAAAATTGCGATTAATGATCTTTGTTATTGTTGTTTATTGTATATAATAAATTTGTTATTTATCTTTTAACCAGAGATTATATTGTTGCATAATTTTGGTTTTGTACATGGATCTCTTCTAAAACTTATCAAGTGTTTTATGTCCATTTGATTAAGATTTCCTTGAGTTATTTTAATTCATTATATATTTAATTGGTTAATAATTGATTATCATTTGATGGTTGATTGTTGATTAATTAGATAGTATATAAAGCTCTGCTTTATATATCTCGACAACCTGTAGAATTGTTTTTACTATGCACAGCACGGCCTGCTTCATGAAGTCCTTACATCTGGGTATTCCGCCACAAGGTGGCGCAGTGGACTGCAGAAGATTTGTGGCTCCTCCCGGCCCCATATAAAAACCGGAATCACCCATAGACCTCCAGTGTTGACAAGCAGTTATACGAGAAGCCGGGAGGTAATAAGGCAAAAAAAAAAGGTAAAAAAAACCCTAAACTAACTCGGAACAATCACCATAAAGAGGCAACCAAGAATAACGATAACAAGGGAGGGATGAAGCAGGCTGTGCTGTGCATAGTAAAAACAATTCTACAGGTGAGTACCCACAGAATTGTATTTTTCCTAATGCACAGCACGGCCTTCTTCATGAAGTCCTTACATCAGGGACATCCAAAAGCAGTGTCCATAAGGTAGGGTGGGATCCCCAAAGAATAACGACAGGCAGTTCAAACCACTACCGCCTGAAGTACCTTGCGGCCAAAAGCAGCATCAGCCGAGGCCTTAACATCAACCTTGTAGAACTTGGAAAAAATACCGTTTTGTGAAGTACTTATCTTTAAAACGGGTATTATGAGTGTGCCATACACTCCACTTCGAACATCATGACATCTTGGGTTATATCCTCTAGAGGGCGTACTTTCGCAGAGATGAAATGCAAAAAAGGCAGCCCCTCCTGGCCCATATAACCTAGGAACCTCCCACCAATTCCCCAGTGTATAAAAGCAGTAAGGACCAGGAAAAAACAATTATAACAACAACAACACCCAATGGTTCACCATATAAAAACTCCAGAATACCTGAAAAAAAAGGGGTGGGGCGAAGTGGAGTGTATGGCACACTCATAATACCCGTTTTAAAGGTGAGTACTTCACAAAACGGTATTATTCTAAGTGTGCCATACACTCCACTTCGAACATCATGACATCTTGGGACATCCAATAGCAGTGTTCGTCATGGGTGGGAACCATAAACAGTAAAGGATGTACCAACTTAAACCACTGCAGCTTGCAGAACCTTGCGGCCAACAACCGCATCCGCTGAAGCCCGCACATCAACCTTGTAAAACTTGGAAAAAGTATGAACGGAAGACCAAGTAGCAGCCTTACAAACTTGTTCAACAGAAGCCTGGTGCTGAAAAGCCCAGGATGCACCAACAGCACGAGTAGAGTGCGTAGTGACCCTAAAAGGAGGAGTCCTCCCCTTAGCAGAGTAGGCCCCAACAATGGTCTGAAGAATCCATTTGCTAATGGCAGACTTGGCGGGCGCCAAACCTTTCCTGGGCCCACAGGGCACCACGAAAAAGGCATCCGTCTTGCGGAAAAAAGAAGTAGTGACCAAGTAGTACTTAACACAGTGAACAACATCCAAATTGTGCAGAACCCTCTCCTTGTCATTGCTAGGCTTAGGACATAAGGAAGGGAGAACAATATCCTGATTGATATGAAAGGCAGATACCACCTTAGGAAGAAAATCTGGCTTAAAACGAAAAACCACCTTATCCTGATGTCTCTCAAAATAAGGGGCCTGAATCGACAGAGCCGCCAACTCAGAGACACGGCGAACAGAGGTAATAGCCACCAAAAAGACAACCTTGTGAGTGAGAATAGAAAGAGCAGTATCCTGTAGTGGCTCAAAAGGAGGACCCTGTAGAGCCGACAGAACCAAATTCAAATCCCAACAGGAACTACCGCCTTCCTAGGAGGCCACACATGCGCGACTCCTTGGAAAAAGGTCTTAACCAGCAGGTGCAAGGCTTACCTAGGAACCTCCCACCAATTCTTCTGGAAAAAAAACGACAATGCCGAAACCCGTCCTTTCAAGGTACTAAGCTGGAAACCGAGATCCAGATTATGCTGAAGAAACTCCAGAATCCTAGGAATAGAAAACACCCTACAAGGCAAGGCCCTAGCCTCACACCAATCAATGTAGGACCTCCAAATCCTATAGTAAATGCCAGAAGAGGACCGTTTCCTAGCTCTAATCAAGGTCTGGACAACGGCCTCAGACAAACCTTCCTCCTTCAGAATGAAGGTTTCAGTAGCCAAGCCGTCAAAGCCAGCGTTTGTAAATTGGGGTAAAGAAGTTGACCCTGAGACAACCGGGGAGCCGGTACTGATCTACCGCCAGCCTTACCACGTCTGCGTACCAAACCCTTCTTGGCCACCTTGGAGCCACCAGAATTGCTGGTGCCCCTTCCAGAATCAGTTTGAGAACAACCTTGCCCAGCATGGCGAAGGGCAGAAACAGGTACAGAAACCCCAGATCCTTCCAGGCACAAGACAAGGCATCCACTGCCAATGCTAGAGGATCCTGGGAAAGAGCCACAAAGGCCGGAAGTTTGAGATTGTGCCTCAAGGCAAAGAGATCCACCTCTGGAGTGACCCACCTGCGACAAAGATCCAGAAAAACCTCGGGGTGGAGAGACCACTCTCCTTGGCGAGAAAATCCCCTGCTCAGGGAATCCGCCTCCGTGTTTTCCACTCCCGGAATGTAAACTGCCGAAATGCAAGGAACAAAGTTCTCCGCCCAGTGCAGAATCAGGGAGACTTCCTTGAGGGCACCCCTGCTGCGAGTCCGTCCTTGGTGATTGATGTAGGCCACCGCCATTCGATTGTCTGACCGAACCTGAACCGGCAGACCCCGTAACTGCGACGTCAGCCGTTGCAGAACAAGCCGGATGGCCCTGAGCTCCAAGACATTGATGGGGTTGTGAGCCTCCTGAGGGCTCCACACCCCACTGAACTGATGACTTTTCAGTGGTAACCGTCTCCCAACAAGGGACCAAAAAGGACCTGCCCTTCAACAGGTTGCTCGACTCCAGCCACCACCGAAGTGACTGCCGAACCCTGGGAGACATCCTGAAAGATTGATCCAAAGACTGGGGACACCTGTCCCAATACGTCAATAGGTGAAGTTGAAGCGATCTCATGTGAAACTGTGCAAACGGTACTACCTCGAAGGAGGACACCATCAAGCCCACCAGTTTCATCCCCTGTCGGATAGAGGGACAAGGATTGGCCAGAAGAAGACGGATCAGACCCCGAATCCCCTGCACCTTGGTCTGGGGCAGAAACACTCTGGCCTGAATAGTATGCAGATTCATGCCCAGAAAGGAAATCACGCGTGATGGAGAAAGAGAGGACTTGGGGCGGTTGATCACCCACCCGAACCTCTCCAGAGTCGACACCACCTGGTGGGTGTCCAGCTCCGCCTGACTGAGGGAAGAAGCTGAAACCAACAGGTCGTCCAGATAAGGCACAATGCGAATGCCCTGAGCTCTGAGCAGGGCCATTATCCCCGCCAAGACCTCGGTGAAGACCTGCGGTGCCGAGGACAGCCCGAAGGGAAGAGCTACAAACTGAAAAGGTCGATCCTCCACTGTAAACCGGAGGAATCTCTGATGCGCTGGAAAAATAGGAATATGCAAATACGCATCCTTGATGTCTATGGTCGACATGAACTCCCCCTGGTTGAAGGGAATTGATAGCCGAGCGCAGAGTCTCCATGCAGAACTTTTTGGCTCTGATAAACCTTGAGATCTAGAATGGGTCTCACCGAACACTCCTTTTTGGGTACCGTGAAAAGGCTGGAGTAGTAACCCCTGCCTCTCTGCGACAGAGGCACCGGGCAAATAACTCCCATGTCCAGAAGATTACTTACTGCTAACAGGAGCCCCTGAGCAGCCTGAGGGTCCGAGGGCTCCCGCGACCTCAAGAACCTTGGAGGCGGCCAGTACTCGAACTCCAGTTTGTACCCGGACGACACCACCTCCAGGATCCAATTGTCTGTGACCTCCCTGGCCCAGACCTGGAAGAAGAGCCGCAGCCGTCCCCCCACCCGTGCGGGTGAGGGCGCCCCATCATTGCTGAGCCGGCTTACCGGCGGGCTTAGGCTTGGAACCCCAGGCAGCCGGCGGGCGCGCCCGACCTCTGCCCCTGTTCCAGTACGAGCCCCTGACACCAGAGACGGGCAGACCCCTAGTTGCTCTGGCTCCACGAAAGGACGGAGTGAAAAAAACGCCCCCCCGAAAGGGACGGAGCCGTTTCCTCCGCTGAGGTAACTTACCTCCCTTAGCAACAGCATCCAATTTATCAACAAACAGCCGCGTACCCAAGAAGGGAAGAGCTGTAAGGGACTTCTTAGCCCCAAAATCCGCTGTCCACTGACGCAGCCAGACCAACCTGGGCATGGCCACCAATAGGGCCGAAGTCCTGCTACACATGACAATAGAATCCTCCATAGCAGACAACACAAAATCCATGAATAATTCACACCTCTTAAGAGTAGCGAACTCAGCACTAGCCAGATCAAACAGATCGCCATTAAGCCAGTCCCTGATAAGAGACCTGGTAGCAAGCGACACTAGAGCCGATGAACCAGCCGGCCGCAGGGCAGATCCCACACAAGCAAACGCATGACAGGCCATCTGATTCAGGCGCCTGTCCTCGCCATCCTTAAGGGAGGTAGCGTCCGGGGTGTTCAATACGGAAGAATTGGTCAAGCCCAAGACAGGCGCAGTGACCTCAGGGGAAGAAGACCATCGCTTGACCGCCTCCACCGGGAAGGGATACTTCTTGTCCCATCCCTGGGGAGCACCCGGCAGCCGACAGGGCCTCTCCCATTCCTTCTGGATCAGTGCATCAAAATGATCCTGCGTAGGAAACTCTAGACGGGGCTTGCGGACCCCAAAAAATTCCCCCTACTTCAAGGGAGGCGCCTCAGGGGGAACAAAATCCAACACCTCCAACATATGCGTCAACACAGCCGCCTGCACAAAAACAGATTCTGACTCCTCATACACTTCCCCCTCCTCTAAAGGGGAATAATCTGATAAATCCGTATAATCGTCATCTGTGTCCCACACAGGCTGGGCCGATGACAAATGTCTCTTTTTAGCTTGGGCCTTCTTGCCCACCGTGCTAACATTTCAATGCTCGCCAACCTGGCGCATACATCTGATTGCGACTCCCCGCTGGCAGCAACGTCACTCGGGGTACGTAACAAACGGGGAGGGGAAGGCGATGAAGCAGGAAGAGCCGACCCAGACTTCCGTGTTATGGCCTTATGAGCGCATGGAGTACAGATTGGTACATCCTCTCCCGTGAGGGATGCCCCACACCCCACGCATGAGCGGACTGGGCCCAATAAGGACCCTAGTCCAGTATCCTGCGTAGCCTCCATATGGTGATTTTTTTTATTGGTCAGTCGCAAGACCGAAGGGAATTACACTAAAGCAACCCGGGATGCCCCTTAAAAGTCCCAGTGGGAGGATTTTAGAGGAGACCAACTTCAAACTAGGGACCCCAGGACCAGGAGGAACCCCTAAATATGCACAATCTGAAGCAATCTGCAACACACAAAAGCATATAATTGCCATGAGGCATCTGCATTAATAAAAATACAAGCACCCCATATATACAGCTATATACAGTATATAGTTCTAAACTCACATACATGCACCACCAGGGGCCCACTCCACCAGAGAGTGACCCCTAAACAATAAAAAACAAAAGGCCGTCAGGCCCCTACCTGACCTCTGTAAGCAGCACAGCAGCGCAGATAACTTCCAAGATGGCCCCTGAAGCATAAGGAGCCAGGACCAAGAAGAAGGGGGGCGTGCCAGCGCCGAGGGCGCCTTTTTAGGCCACGCCCCCCTCCCTGCAGTGCGGAGCAAGGCAAGCTAGGGCCCTCCAATCGCGCCGATGAGGGGGTGGGGCTACCGAGCGCCGGCCCCGCCCCCTTTTACACACACCACAGCCTGAGTGATTCACTCAGGCTGACAGAAAACGAGCCCAATTCAACAGGGATTACTTCCAAATGACCACAGCAACTAAAGTGTGAAGCACCTAACACTCAGACATCCACACACACATAACACAAAATATAAAGGAAAAAAGCCAGCCTGGGACACGCCGCCCCCCCCCCCCCCCCCAGGGGAGTGAGGGACCCGGAGGGGAAACCCAGGGAGGCCCCGGCCGAAATAAGGGCATCCCACACCAGGATCACCATAACCTGGTGACACCGCCTGCCCCAATTGAGGACTCGCAGTGTATTAAGGCTCCCAAAGCACCCACAGGGTGCTCCTACCCTAGCCAGGACCCGCAGCAAAAGCTGGGAGGCTCACTAGGGACAATTTGGTAAAAATCCTGGCAGCAATAGGGACAAAAAATGGGGCGCCGGGCGTCAGCCCGGCATACTTGCAAGAGAGAAGTCTTCATCTTCTGTCTCGTCCGCTCGCAGAGAAGTAACTGGGGAATTGGTTCCTAGGTTATATGGGCCAGGAGGGGCTGCCTTTTTTGCATTTCATCTCTGCGAAAGTATGCCCTCTAGAGGATATAACCCAAGATGTCATGATGTTCGAAGTGGAGTGTATGGCACACTTAGAATAGTATGAACAGAAGACCAAGTAGCGGCCTTTCAACAGAAGCTTGGTGCTGAAAAGCCCAAGAGGCACCAACAGCACGAGTGGAATGAGCAGTAATCCGGAGGAGGAACCTTCCCTTTAGCAGAATAGGCTTGTACCACCGCCTGACGTATCCACTTGCTAATAGTAGATTTATTCGGAGGCAAACCCTTCCTAGGTCCAGCAGGAAGAACAAAAAGAGCATCAGATTTCCTGAAAGACTCAGTAGCAACCAAATAAAACTTCAATGCCCTGACAACATCCACAGAATGAAGGGTCCGTTCCTTGGAATTAGCAGGGTTAGGACACAAGGAAGGTTAAGACAATGTCCTGATTGAGATGAAAAGCAGACACAACCTTAGGCAAGAAATCCGGCTTAAGCCGAAACACCACCTTATTCTGATGCCGCTCAAAATAAGGAGGTTTAAAGTGGACCGTCACCCTCCCGTGATCGGCCCGGGAATCTATAAGATTCCCGGGCCGATCACCTCCCTCCCCGCGGGACATCCGAGATCGGGATGTCCCGCGGGGTGAAACCCCCCCAAACACCCCAAATCCGCCGCCGCCTCCCTCGCGCCCCTCTAGACGTGCGCGCGCCCGCGCCGGCCGTCTGTGAATGGCCGGCGCAGGCACGTCAAGAGTGACGCGCGGGAGGCGGCGGCGGAGGAGCCGCTTGTCCGCGGCTGTCAAAAGGCTTGTCCGTCGGCGCTGGGAGCAGGTAGAGGTGAGTTTTTCGGGGGGGGGGGGGTTTCACACAGCGGGGCACCCCAATCGGGGGTGCCCCACCGAAGTGGACCAAGACCCAGGATAGTGAAAATCCTGGGTGTTGGTCCACTTTAATGGAAAGCCCCGCCAGCTCAGAAACTCGCCTACCGAAGTAATAGCCACCAAAAAGGCCACCTTAAGAGTCAGAATGGACAACGCAGCCCTACGGATAGGCTCAAAGGGAGGACCCTGCAGAGCAGACAACACCAGATTTAAGTCCCAAACCGGTGGCATAGGTTTACAAGGCGGACGCACATGAGTAACTCCCTGCAAAAAAGTCTTAACCAGCCGGTGATTGGCAAAGGATCTTTGGAAAAAAATAGCCAGAGCTGACACCTGTCCCTTGAGGGTACTAAGTTGAAGGCCCGAATCCAAACCATGTTGTAAAAAATTCCAGAATCCTGGGGATAGAAAACACCCGACACACCAGGCAATGTAAGCACGCCAGACCCTGTAGTAGATAAAAGACGAGGACTTCTTCCGAGCCCAAATCATGGTATCAACAACAGAGGCCGGCAACCCCTTATCCATCAAGATGGAGGTTTCAGCAGCCAAGCCGTTAAAGCCAGCATTTGTAAATTGGGATGGGCAGCTGTCCCTGAGTGAGAAGATCTGGATCCTTGGGCAAGATGTCTGCTGCCAACTGCACGACGTCTGCGAACCACACCCTACTTGGCCAACAGGGGGCCACCAGAATGGCTGGTACCCCCTCCTGGGCTATCTTGCGCAGCACCCTGCCCAGCAGAGGAAAGAAAGGGAACACAGAGGAGACGAAATTCTGTCCAAGGAATTGCTAGCGCATACTTGGCGAAGGCCAGAGGATCCTGCGACAGGGAGACAAATCTTGGAAGCTTGTGATTGTGGCGAGACGCAAACAGGTCCACATCCGGCTGACCCCAGCGGTGACACAGGAAGTGACACCTTGTTGCTGAGGGACCATTCCCCCAGCCGAGACTTCCCCCTGCTCAGGGAGTCTGCCTCCAGGTTCTCCACCCCCGGAATGTAGACCGCCGAGATGCAAGGGACATTCTCTTCCGCCCAAGACAGTATCAGGGACACTTACTTGAGGGCTCGTTTGCTCCGAGCTCCTGATGATTGATGTAGGCAATAGCTCTAGAATGTTGATGGGTGCATGGGCCTCCTGGGGGCCCCACTGACCCTGAAATTTCAAAGACTTCCAAACTCCCTCCAACCTGTCAGACTGGCATCCGTGGTGACAATCTCCCAGCACGGCGGCAGAAAGGTCCTGCCCACTAGAAGATTCCTCGAGTCCAGCCACCACGAAATGGACTGCCTGGCCAGAGGGGACAGAACAAACTCCTGATCCAGGGACACAGGGTCCCGATCCCAAACTGACAAGAGATGCAACTGAAGAGGCCTCATGTGAAATTGAGCAAAGGGAACCGCCTCGAAGCAGGACACCATCAGGCCCACTAACTGCATCCCCTGCCAAATGGGGGGATGACGACACAGGAGCAGAGCCCATGCCTGCATCTGAAGGCCCTCCACTTTCTGCTGAGGGAGAAATACCTTGACCTGAGAGGTATCCAGAGCCATGCCCAGAAAGGACCTTGCCAAAGACGGATGCAGTGAAGACTTGATCACCCAGCCGAAAGACTCAAGAGTGGAGGCCAACACCTGAGTATCCTTCTCGGCCTGATGAAGAGACTGAGCAGCAATTAGAATGTCGTCCAGATAAGGGAAGATGCGAATGCCCCAGTTCCTCAAAAGTGCCATTACGCCCACCAGCACCTTGGCGAATACCCGAGGCACCGAGGTGATACCGAACGGTAAGGCCACAAACTGGTAGTGCTGATCCTCCAGAGCGAACCTCAGAAATCTGATGACCTGGGGAGATTGGAACGTGAAGATAGGCATCCTTGATGTCCACAGTGGTCGTGAAGTCGCCCGGCCGGAGGGTACTGACAGCAGAGCGTAGCGTCTCCCTGCGAAAGTGCTTGAACCAGACAAACCTGTTGAGACCCTTCAAATCCAGGATAGGCCTCATAGAACCGTCCTTTTTGGGCACCGTGAAAAGATTGGAGTAGTACCCCTGACCCTGTTCCAGGTAAGGTACCTGGCAGACGACTCCTGACTCCAACAGGCGTTGAACTGCTAGGCGCAAACCCTGAGCTGACAGAGGGTTTTGAGACATCCAGGATCTGAGGAATCTTGGGGGCGGCCAAGCTGCAAACTATCTTGTAACCGGAGGACACCACCTCCTGAATCCACCGGTCTGAGACGCGAAGCCTCCAGACGGGAGCAAAGAGCCGAAGCCGTCCCCCCACCCGGACGGGTGAGGGCGCCTCCTCATGCCTGAGGGGCCTTGGGAGGGGGTTTGGGCTTGGAACCCCACGAGAGACCGGGATGACCACGGAATCTGCCACGGCCCCAAGAATCTCTGCGGCTACCCGAGAAGAGGGAGCCACGACCTCCTCTGGAAGCACGAAAGGAGGGGAAGGAGGCGGAGGGCTGCCGAAAGGGCCGAGTCTGCTTCCGATGCTGAGGTAACCTACCATCCTTGGTCAGAACATCCAGATGCTCACCAAAGAGACGAAGCCCCGTGAAGGGAAGCCTGATGAGAAACTTCTTAGCAGCAGTGTCAGCTGCCCACTGGCGCAACCAAACAGATCAGCGCATAGCCACCAAGAGGGCCGAAGCCCGACCGCCCAGCCAGACGGCATCATCCATGGCAGACAGCACAAATGCAACAAAATTAGAGAAAAGCAGGAGGGCCCTATAATCCTCCCTCCTCCTACCAGCCATGGCGCCATCCGCGAGACGCTTGATCTTCTTCTGAAGGGCAATAGCCGTAATGGCTGCGGCACAAACAGTACGCAGGCCTGCCCCTACAAAGGTGAAAGCATGCGGGCAGCTGATCCATGCGCCTGTCAGCATGATCGCGCAGGGAAGAAGTGTCAGGAGACGGTATAAGCGTGGAATTAATGAGCCCCAAAACAGGGGCATCTACCTCAGGGGGACGAGACCAAAGGCGAATTAAGTCCTCCGAAAAAGGTTACCGTCTGTCCAGTGCTCTAGGAACCGACGGCAGTTTATTTGGCTTCTCCCATTCCTTAAAAATCATCTTTGAAAAATGACCCTGCTCTGGAAAAAACAGACGCTGTCTCTCAGGCTGAAAAAGGTCCCCCTGCTTCTTTTTGGCCGCATTTGGGGGTACAATGTGCAAGGTTTCAAAAGCCACCGACAACAGCTTCTCTGTGTCATCAGGGAGCCAATCGTCCTCATCAGAGGATGACACGGGGTCACCGTCAATTCCCCCCCCTGCCGGTCCACAGAGGAGTCAGAATCCTGAAATAACCCCTCCTCCTCCACGGAATCTCGGCCACCAAAAACGTTATAGTCATCAAAAATACAATTCTGCGATTACTCACCTGTAGAATTGGTATTATACGTATACAGCACGTCCTGTTCCAGAAGATATTCCTTACTCTTGGGTTATACATTCAGTAGACGGCGTTGGACTGCAGAGACAGAAAAGTGGCTCCTCCCGGCCCCATATATACCAGGGACCTCCCACAAAATCCCCAGTATTGAAAAGCAGTTAAAATGAGACCGGGAGAACTATAACCATTATATGAAAATTTGATACAGAAGAATTGTACAGAATTGTATTATTCTAAGTATACAGCACGTCCTGTTCCAGAAGATATTCCTTATTCTTGGGACATCCAATAGCAGTGTCCATAAGGTAGGGTGGGATCCCCAAAAGTAATAGACAGTTTAAACCACTGCCGCCTGCAGAACTTTGCGACCAAAAGCAGCATCAGCTGAGGCCTTAACATCAACCTTGTAAAACTTGGAAAAGGTATGAACAGAAGACCAAGTGGCGGGCTTGCAAACTTGTTCAACAGAAGCTTGGTACTGAAAGGCCCAAGAGGCACCAATAGCACGAGTAGAATGAGCAGTAAGGCGGAAGGAAGGCTCCTTCCCCTTAGCAGAGTAGGCCTGTATCACAGCCTGAAGGATCCACTTGCTGATAGTGAACTTAGCTGGAGCCAGACCCTTCTTAGGTCCAGACGGGAGCACAAAAAGAGCATCAGTCTTCCTGAAGGGTTCAGTAGCCACCAGGTAGAACTTCAGAGTCCTGACAACATCCAGAGAGTGTAAAACCCTCTCCTTAGGGTTACTAGGATTAGGACACAGAGAAGGCAAAACAATGTCCTGATTGAGATGAAAGGCAGAAACAACCTTAGGCAGAAAATCTGGCTTAAAACAAAACACCACCTTGTCCTGGTGTCTCTCCAAATAAGGAGGCTTGATGGAAAGCGCCACTAACTCAGAAACACGCCTAACAGAAGTGATAACCACCAAAAAGACCACCTTGAGTGTAAGAATGGATAAAGGGGCTCCTTGCAAGGGCTCGAAGGGAGACCCCTGCAGGGAAGATAAGACCAAGTTCAAGTCCCAGACTGGTAACATAGGCTTACGTGGGGGACGCACGTAAGTAACCCCCTGGAAGAAGGTCTTGACCAGGGGATGCTGAGCAAAAGATCTTTGGAAAAAAAATGGCCAAGGCAGAAACATGACCTTTCAGAGTACTGAGCTGAAGACCCAGATCCAAACTATGTTGCAGAAACTCCAGAATCCTAGGAATAGAAAACACACGTCAGGGAAGCAAGTTAGACTCGCACCAATCAATGTAAGTACGCCAAACCCTGTAATAGATGGAAGAAGAGGACCTTTTCCTAGCCCTGATCATGGTATTCACCACCGAGGCAGGCAGCCCTTTTTCCATCAAGATGGAGGTTTCAACAGCCAGGCCGTCAAAGCCAGCGTTTGTAAATTGGGGTGGTGTAGGTGCCCCTGAGTGAGCATATCTGGAACCCGGGGCAGGGCGTACTGATCTACTGCCAGCTGCACAATGTCTGCGAACCACACTCTTCTTGGCCAACAGGGGCCCACCAGTATGGCTGCCACCCTTTCCTGAGCTATCTTGCGAAGCACCCTTCCCAGCAGGGGAAAAGGGGGAAACACAGAAGCTGAAACCCCGTCCGTGACATTGCCAGGGCATCCATGGCCAAGGCCAGAGGATCCTGGGACAGAGAGACAAAGACTGGAAGCTTGTGATTGTGACGGGACGCAAACAGATCCACATCCGGCTGACCCCAGAAGTGGCACAGGAAGCGAAACACCCTGCTGCTGAGGGACCATTCTCCCAGACGAGAGGTCCCCCTGCTCAGAGAGTCTGCCTCCAGATTCTCCCTCCCCGGGATGTACACAGCTGAGATGCAGCCCGACCCCAAAGGTGCGGGGTCAAGCGGGCTAGAACCAACCTGATCGCCCTCAGTTCCAGAATGTTGATAGGGCATGGGCCTCCTGAGGGCCCCACTGACCCTGGAATTTCAGGGATTTCCAAAAGCCCCCCCAACCTGTCAGACTGGCGTCCGTGGTGACAGTCTGCCAGCAGGATCTGCCCCCCAGCAGGTTCCTTAAGTCCAGCCACCACGATAGTGACCGCCTGACCAGAGGGGACAGGACAGGACAAACACCTGATCCAAGGACACAGGGTCCCGATCCCATACTGACAAGAGGTGAAGCTGAAGAGGCTCATGTGAAACTGAGCATATGGAACCGCCTCGGAGCAGGACACCATCAGGCCCACCAGCTGCATTCCCTGCCTGATGGATGGATGACTACAAGACAGAAGGAGCTGAGCTTTCTCTTGAAGACTCTCCACCTTCTGCTGAGGAAGAAAGATCTTGACCTGAGATGAATCCAGAATCCAGAAGGACTTCACCATGGAAGGAGACAGGGAAGATTTGGGGTGAGTGATCACCCAGCGGAATGATTCCAGTGTGGACACCACCCGCTGAGTGTCCAGCTCTGCCTGATGGAAGGACTGAGAAGCGATAAGCATGTCGTCCAAGTAGGGAAGAATGCGAATGCCCTGAGATCTGAGCAGAGCCATCACTCCTGCCAGCACCTTGGTGAATACCCTGGGAGCCGAGGTGAGACCGAAGGGCAAGGCCACAAATTGGTAGTGCTGATCCTCCAAAGCGAACCTGAGGAATCTCCGATGACCTGGAAGGATAGGTACGTGAAGGTAATCATCCTTGATGTCTACAGAGGTCATGAAGTCACAGCTGAGCGCATAGTCTCCATGCGAAAGTGTCTGAATCTGACAAATTTGTTGAGGTGCTTCAAATCCAGGATGGGTCTGATGGACCCATCTTTCTTGGGAACAATGAAAAGATTGGAATAATAGCCTTTGCCGTTTTCCCTCAAGGGCACCCGGCAGATGACACCCAGTTCCAGAAGGCCTTGGACAGCCAGGGACAGACCGAGCTGACAGAAGGTTTTGAGCTAACCGGGATTTGATGAATCTTGGGGGCGGCCAGGCTGCAAACTATCTTGTAACCGGAGGACACTACCTCCTGAATCCACCGGTCTGAGACATGACGCCTCCAGACATGAGCCAAGAGCCGAAGCCGTCCCCCCACCCGGATGGGTGAGGGCGCCCCTTCATGCCTGAGGGGGCCTGGAGGAGGACTTAGGTTTGGGACCCCAGGGGGGGCCAGGGCGGCCACATCCTCTGCCCCTGCCTCAAAAATCTCCACGGGCTCCAGCAAAGGAAGCTCCTCGTCCAATTCTGGAGCCCCTGAAGGAAGGAGAAAAGGTACCTGAACCCCGAAAAGACCGAGGCTGCCTTCTACGCTGAGGTAACTTGCCTCCCTTAGCAAACAAATCCAGACGTTCACCAAAGAGGCGCAGCCCCTTGAAGGGAAACCCAGTGAGAGCCTTCTTAGCAGCGTTGTCAGCTGCCCACTGGTGCAGCCAACTGAGCAGCATATTCTCAGTGTGCCACACATCCCGCTTTCCATTTAAAAATACGGACGTATGGGTTACACACCTGCAGGGTGATGATGTGCAGAGAGACGTCTTGAAACGAGCCCCCTTCCAGCCTATATATACCTGGGACCTCCCATTAACAAACCAGTTTTTTCCTCTCTGCATGAGGCGACAAGACAGAAGAGATGTCTCCTGCTTTCAGGTAGCCGGGGTTTACCCCGGCACCCCCTTTTAGTCTATTTCTGCCCAGTTTTAAATTGTGTTTGCCTTTAAAAGGTTAATGGAAGCCTCCCAGCCCAGGCTGTTTACTGGGCAACGGCAGATGGCACTATAGGTGCCAAGGAGCTTATCTCCTCCGTGACACTCCACTTGAGGGGCGATCGGCTATCCGGCTGGTGATCCGGATTTGGGATGCCTCCGTCCCGAGGTCCAGTTTTAGGGCACCCTTTTCCCGCTTGATCCCTATTCCCTTCGCGGGGGGGGGGGGGGGGGTGTGTGTGAGCGTATGTATGTATTTGTGTTTTCCCTCCATTATTCAGCCGGCCCGTCATTTTGGGTAAGGGGGCGTGGCAAGACGCCGGGGGGGAAGTTCTCCTGGCCAGTTTGTCAGCATTGTGGAGCGTGGCTTTGGACTGATGCGGCCGTCTCTGCGCTGGTCCCTCTTAGCCCCTTGCCCTGCTGAAACAAGGTAGGTCGGCCCCACCATTTTACTGTGTGGGGCCGTTTTTTAGTACGTGATTTTTTTCTTGTGTATATGTGGGGATTGATGTCTTGTTTCCCCACAGATCCTGGGATCCCTGTTTCAGCGGCTCTCCCAGTCTATATATACTGGACTAGTAAAAAAAAAAAAAAAATAAATAAATAAAAAATCCTCCCATTCCGGGACGTTTATTAAGGGGGCATCCTGGGTTGCTTATATGCTTAAAAATCCCAGGGTAATCGCGAATACCATAAATTCACCGTAATGGAGGCTTCCGATGTTACTGGGGGCTCTTTGGGGCCTAGGCTGTGTGCGGGATGTGGGGCCCTGCTCCCAGGCGATGACGCATTAATTTGCGTTCCATGCGCAAAGCAGACTATTGCGCGTCAGTCCGGTATTCCGGCTTCTGGCTCTTCGCAGCTTCCGTCATCCCCTACCCCCCCTCCCTTATCCCGGACCCCGGTTGACACTGTCAAAAGTGGGGATTCGCAATCCGAGATGGCTGTGCGAGTGGCCAATCTCGAGAAAATTATTTCCGCCACTATGGCTCACAAAACTACGGCGAAGAGGAAGCACCTTTCCTTAGCAGCGCCTGGCCCTGAGGATGAAGTGTGTGATTCCTTAGAATGGTCCGAATATCCCCCTGATGAGGAAGGGGAGCTCCTTGAGGAGCCGGATGAGCCTGCAGATCAGCTTTTGGCTGACGTTCAGGCTGCAGGGGTGTCTGTGGACACTCCTTCCATTTTGGCCCAAATGTTTAAAATTTTGGCTTTAGATCCGCCTGTTGTGGATCCTCCGAAGGGTGAGTTATTTACAGAACCAAAGCCACGCCTAGTATTTCCCAAACAACAGCACTTTGTCAAAGTTGTTCTTAAAGAATGGGAACATCCTGCGCGCCTGGCTGGCATTCCTCCTTCTTGGGATAAGCGGTATCCCTTTCCAGAGGATTTAATTAAGCTTTGGTCTATCCCACCTGATGTAGATGCTCCTGTGTTGGGGCTATCTAATTCCGCTGTGTTACACTCCCCTGACATTACTACCATTAAAGATGGTGAGGATTGGCGGATTGATCAATTGGCCCGCCATGGGTTTATCAGTGCTGGTTCAGGTATGCGGCCAGCATGCGCTACGGCGCTTCTTCTTTTGGCGGTTAAGTCTGTTATTAGGGATCTGTGTGCAGGACTTGATCCCGCTTGTGATGAATTTATTTCTCTCAAGCAATGTGAAACCTTTATTTCATTTGCCATAAATGCTCAGGATGATTCACTTGCTAGGAGTAGCAGGACAGCGGCACTACTGGTTGCCATCCGCCGCTCAATATGGCTACGCCAGTGGACGGCGGACCTTAACTCTAAGAGGGCGCTTACAGCGCTCCCTTTTGTGGGTTTGCGCCTGTTTGGCGAAAAATTGGACACAGTTACCAAGGGTGGTAAATTGCCGCAACGCAAGAAGCCACGTCGCTCCTTTCGGGGGGCAGCTTCGTTTGGGCCCTCCTTTAGGGGAGCCAGAGCAGGCAGAGGGGCTTCTTATTCCTCTACCAGGGGTACAGGTTGGTCCAGGGGCAGAGGCCGTGGCCGTTCCGGGCCAATCCTGGGGCACCAAGCCCAAGCCTGCAGGCAAGCCCGCTCAGCAATGAGGGGCTGCCCTCACCCGTGCGGGTGGGGGGACGTTTGCGACACTTCTCCCAGGTTTGGGATCAGGCGGTCCCGGACAGATGGGTCCGGGAGGTAGTGTCGTCCGGTCTCAAACTGGAGTTCGAGTCTCGCCCTCCTTCACGATTCTTCCGGTCTCGGGTGCCTACCGATCCTTTGATTGTGCAGGGGCTCCTGGCATCGGTAAAGAACCTTTTGGAAATGGCGGTCATCCGGCCGGTGCCGCATTTAGAGCTGGGTCTCGGTTTTTACTCCAACCTTTTCACAGTCCCCAAAAAGGATGGATCAGTTCGTCCTGTTGTAGATCTGAAGTGTCTCAACAAGTTCATCCGCCCTCGGAAGTTTCGCATGGAAACTCTGCGGTCAGCCATCGGTTCCCTTCGGCAGGGGGATTTCATGACGTCCATAGACATCAAAGATGCTTATCTTCATGTTCCCATCTGCCAAGCTCATCAGTGTTTTCTCAGGTTTGTGATGGGAGATCAGCATTTCCAGTTTGCAGCACTTGCATTCGGCCTTTCCTCGGCTCCAAGAGTGTTCACCAAGGTGCTGGCAGGGGTGATGGCCATTCTCAGATCTCGGGGCATTCGGGTGGTCCCTTACTTGGACGACCTACTCATCATGGCTCCTTCGCTCGTTCAATCGGAGACAGACACCAGGATGGTGGTCTCCATGGAAAGTTTTGGATGGGTGATCAACTATCAGAAGTCCTCCCTGGTCCCGGCCAGGGTAGTGTCCTTTTTGGGAATGTCATTGGACTCTTGTCAACACAAGGTATTTCTGCCTCAGACCAAGATGCGTCTGATTCAGGAATTGGCTCAGGTCCTTCTTGCCAACCCTCGGCCATCCATCCGTCAGGGGATGAGGCTGGTGGGGTTGATGGTTGCCTCATTCGAGGCAGTTCCCTTCGCACAATTTCACACAAGGACGCTTCAGCTACATCTGTTGGCATCCTGGGACCGGCATCCGCGGTCGTTGGATCGGTCCTTCCAGATGTCTCCCCGGGTCCGGCAGTCTCTTCAGTGGTGGTTAGTCTCGGACAATCTCTTGAGGGGCAGGTCCTTCCTGACTCCTCTTTGGGAAATTGTCACCACGGACGCCAGTCTTTCAGGATGGGGGGGATTCTGGAAAGATAGTCAGTTCAAGGGGCAGTGGAGGCCTCGGGAGGCCCAATTGTCCATCAATGTTCTGGAACTGAGAGTCATCCGTCTGGTTCTGGCTCTTTTTGACTCAGCATGTTCTGGGCCTTCCTGTTCAGGTTTGTTCAGACAATCAAACAGCTGTTGCTTACATCAATCGTCAGGGAGGGACTCGCAGTCTGGGTGCTCTCAGAGAGGTGTCCCTGATCCTGATTTGGGCAGAGGCCCATGTTCCTTGCATCTCTGCTGTTTACATTCCGGGAGTGGAAAACAGGGAAGCGGATCTTCTGAGCAGAGGCTCGTCCCGTTTAGGGGAGTGGTCCCTTCATCCTCAAGTTTTCTGGTCGTTGTGTCTCCGGTGGGGGACACCAGAAGTGGACCTGTTTGCCTCTCGTCACAATTGCAAGCTCCCGACCTTTGTGTCGCTCTCCCAGGATCCGCTAGCTCTGGCACTAGACGCCATGTCTCTGAACTGGGGAGGTCGGGGGTTCCTGTATCTGTTTCCTCCGATTCCCATGCTGGGCAAGGTAATGCGGAAGCTGGCTCTGGAAGAGGTGTCCGCCATTCTCGTGGCTCCAAGGTGGCCAAGGCGAGTGTGGTTCGCAGACATCGTTCGGCTGGCAGTGGATCAGTTCGTTCTGCCTCTCCGGCCCGATCTGCTCACTCAGGGTCAACTACGTTACCCCAATTTACCCATGCTAGGTTTGACGGCTTGGCTGCTGAGACCTTCATCGTGAAGGAGGAAGGTCTTTCTGATTCGGTTATTAAGACTCTGATCTGTGCCCGGAAGAAATCTTCCTCTACCACCTACTATAGGACTTGGAGAGCCTATATTGCTTGGTGCGAGGCCAGATCTTTACCTTGTAGAGTCTTTTCAGTTTCTAGAATTCTGGATTTTCCGCAATCAGGGCTGGATTCTGGACTCCAGCTAAGTACTTTGAAAGGGCAGGTTTCTGCCTTATCTATCTTTCAGAAGCATTTTGCGCTTCACCCTTTAGTTAAGACTTTTTTCCAGGGGGTTACGCATGTGCGGCCCCCCAGGAAACCATTACTCCCAGTTTGGGATTTGAATTTAGTTCTGCTCTTCAGGCTCCTCCTTTTGAGCCTTTGCAGGATATTGCTCTTTCTACCTTGACTCAGAAGGTTGTCTTCTTGGTAGCTATCACTTCTGTTCGACGTGTCTCGGAGTTGGCGGCCTTGTCAATTCAGGCGCCATACTTTGAGAAGCATCAGGACAAAGTGGTTTTTAGGTATAAACCAGACTTTCTTCCAAAGGTAGTATCTGCTTTTCATTTGAATCAGGATATTGTTCTTCCCTCCTTGTGTCCTAATCCTAAGAATGACAAAGAGGGCCTTGCATTGTTTGGATGTAGTTCGCTGTGTTAAGCACTACTTGATTACTACTTCTTTTCGTAAAACTGATGCCTTTTTTGTTGTGTCATGTGGGCCAAGAAAGGGTTTGGCCCCAGCTAAATCTTCCATTAGCAAATGGATACGTCAGGCCATTATTGCGGCCTATTCTGTTAAGGGGAAAGTTCCTCCTTTTCGCATCACTGCTCATTCTACTCACGCCGTTGGTGCATCTTGGGCTTTTCAGCACCAAGCTTCTGTTGAACAAGTTTGTAAGGCCGCTACTTTGTCTTCTGTTCATACTTTTTCTAAGTTTTACAAGGTTGATGTGCGGGCCTCAGCGGATGCTGTGTTTGGCCGCAAAGTTCTGCAGACCGCAGTCGTTTAAGTTATGCTTCATTGCCTTCGGATACCCATCCCTTTTTGGGCACTGCTTTTGGATATCCCATACGTCCTTATTTTTAAAGAGGAAGCGGGATGTGTGGCACACTGAGAATAATACCATTTTGTGAGTACTCACCTGAAAAATACCATTTTGTGAATTACTCACCTGTAAAATGGGTATTATAAGTATGTCACACACCCCGCTTCAAGATATCCATAACACTTGGGTAATACCGACCTGAAGAGGGCGTTCTGCAGAGATGATAGGAAAAAGAAAGCCCCTCCCGGTCCATAAATTCCTGGGACCTCCCACTCATTACCCAGTATAAAGAAGCAGTAAGGTAAGGGACCAGGAAGAGGCAAATATAAACCAAAGCAATGCAAAGTTCACAATATAAAGGATCCAGAATACAAGAAGGGCGGGTGAAGCGGGGTGTGTGACATACTTATAATACCCATTTTACAGGTGAGTAATTCACAAAATGGTATTATTCTAAGTATGTCACACACCCCGCTTCAAGATATCCATAACACGTGGGACATCCAATAGCAGTGTCCATAAAAGGGCGGGGATCCAAAACAAGGCACAACTTAAACCACAACAGCTTGCAGAACTTTGCGGCCAAAAACAGCATCCGCTGAGGCCCGAACATGAACCTTGTAAAACTTGGAAAAAGTGTGAACAGAGGACCAAGTAGCGGCCTTACAAACTTGCTCAACCGAGGCCTGGTGCTGAAAAGCCCAGGACTCTCCAACCGCACGAGTAGAATGAGCAGTAACACGAAAAGGGGGACTCCTCCCCTTAGCAGAATAGGCCCCAATGATGGCCTGACGAATCCATTTACAAATGGAAGATTTGGCAGGAGCCAAACCTTTCCTAGGCCCAGAGGGCACCACAAAAAAAGCATCAGTCTTACGAAAGGAAGACGTAACCACCAGATAGTATTTCACAACACGAACTACATCCAAGGAATGCAGCGCCCTTTCCTTGTCGTTGCTAGGATTAGAACATAGAGAAGGCAGAACAATGTCCTGATTCAGATGAAAGGCAGAAACCACCTTAGGAAGAAAATCCGGCTTGAAACGAAAGACAACCTTTCGAAGTAAGGAGCTTTAATGGACAAAGCTGCCAACTCAGAAACACACCTAACCGAAGTGATAGCCACCAAAAACGCCACCTTTTGAGTAAGTGAAGACAAAGCAATCTCATTCAAGGGCTCAAACGGGGGACCCTGAAGAGCAGAAAGAACCAGGTTCAAATCCCAAACTGGAACCAAGGGCTTCCTAGGAGGTCGAACATGCGTAACCCCTTGGAAAAAAGTCTTGACCAAGGGATGAAGTGCAAAGGACCTTTGAAAGAACACCGCCAGGGCAGAAACCTGCCCCTTCAAGGTACTAAGCTGGAGCCCCAGATCATGTTGAACAAACTCCAGAATCCTGGAAATGGAAAACTCCCGACACGGGAAAGACCTACCTTCACACCAGTCAATATAGGACCTCCAGGTCCTATAGTAAACAGTAGAGGAAGACCGCTTCCTGGCGCTAATAAGAGTCTGAATCACCGCATCAGAAAGACCTTCCTCCTTCAAGATGGAGGTTTCAGCAGCCACGCCGTCAAAGCCAGCGATGGTAAATTGGGATAGCGTAGCCAACCCTGGGTGAGCAGGTCCGGCAGAGGCAGAACGAACTGATCCTCTGCCAGTCTTACCAGGTCTGCGAACCAAACCTGCCTTGGCCACCATGGTGCCACCAGAATCGCCAACGCGCCCTCCAGGGCCAGCTTGCGCACCACTCTGGCTACCATTGGAAACGGAGGGAACAGGTAAAGAAACCCCAGATCCCTCCAGTTCAGAGACATGGCATCCACTGCCAGAGCCAGTGGATCCTGCGAGAGAGACACAAATACCGGAAGTTTGTGATTGTGACGAGAGGCAAAGAGGTCCACCGCCGGGAACCCCCACCTGAGGCAAATCGAACGAAACACCTGGGGACTGAGAGACCACTCCCCCTGGCGAGAGGAGGACCTGCTCAGAGAGTCCGCCTCCGTGTTCTCCACTCCCGGAATGTAGACTGCTGAGATACACGGGACGTGGCTCTCCGCCCAGTCCAGAATCAAAGATACTTCCCTGAGGGCACTCCTGCTGCGAGTCCCTCCCTGGTGATTGATGTAAGGCAGGCCCTGCAACTGATGAGTCAAGCGAAACAGAACCAACCTGATGGCTCTCAATTCCAGAACATTGATGGGCTCGTGAGCCTCCTGCGGGCCCCACAGACCCTGAAACTGAAGGTCCTTCCAAACACCCCCCCAACCTGACAAACTGGCATCCGTGGTGACCGTCTCCCAACACGGCGCCAGAAAAGATCTGCCCTTCAACAGATTGGCAGACCCCAGCCACCATTGCAGGGATCGACGGACTCGGGGGGTCATCTGGAAGGACTGATCCAACGATAGCGGAGACTTGTCCCAAACCTTCAACAGATGAAGCTGGAGCGTCCTTGTGTGAAACTGCGCAAAGGGAACTGCCTCGAATGAGGCCACCATCAACCCCACCAGCCACATCCCTAGCCGGATGGCCGGGCGAGGGGCCGACAAGAGAAGCCGAACCAACTCCTGAATCAAAAGAATCTTGGCCTGGGGCAGAAACACCCTGGCCTGCGAAGTGTCCAGAGACATTCCCAGAAAGGTCACTACCCTGGACGGAGAAAGAGGACTTGAGGTAGTTGATCACCCAACCGAACCTTTCCAGAGTGGATACCACCGTTCTGGTGTCCAACTCCGCTTGGTTGAAGGAAGAAGCCATAATCAGAAGATCGTCCAAATAGGGCACAATGCGGATACCCTGAACCCTGAGTAGAGCCATCACCCCCGCCAGCACCTTGGTGAACACCCGAGGAGCCGAGGTGAGACCGAAAGGGAGTGCCACAAACTGAAAATGCTGATCCTCCACCACGAGCCTGAGAAACCTCTGGTGTGCTGGAAAAATCGGAACGTGTAGGTAAGCGTCCTTGATGTCTATGGACGTCAGAAAGTCTCCCTGACGAAGAGAGTGGATAGCCGAACGCAGCGTTTCCATGCGGAATTTCCGCGGCCGGATGAACCTGTTGAGAAACTTCAGATCCAAGATGGGTCGGACCGATCCGTCCTTCTTGGGTACCGTGAACAGATTGGAATAAAAACCCCTGCCCTGGTCTGAGGAGGGCACTGGGCAAATGACAGCCATGTCCAGAAGACTCTCTACTGCCACCAGGAGCCCCTGCGCGGCCAGAGGTTCCGAAGGCACCCGAGACCTGAAAAATCTGGAAGGGGGGCGGAGCTCGAACTCCAGCTTGTAACCGGAAGACACCACTTCCCGGATCCATCTGTCCGAGACCTCCTGATCCCAGACCTGGGAGAAGTGTCGCAGCCGTCCCCCCACCCGCATGGGTGAGGGCGCCCCCTCATTGCTGAGCTGGCTTAGCAGCAGGTTTGGGCTTAGATCCCCAACTGTATCCTGGACGGGCACGTCCTCTACCCCTGTTCCCGGAATCTCCTCTGGAAGAGGGGAAGGCAAATCCCCTGCCAGATCTGGCCCCACGAAAGGAGGGGGTAAAGGAAGGCGCCCCCCGAAAGGGACGGCGTTGTTTCTTGCGTTGAGGTAACCTACCACCCTTGGTGACAGAATCCAATTTCTCTCCAAAGAGCCGTAATCCAACAAAAGGTAGAGCCGTCAGCGACTTTTTGGACATAAAATCGGCCGCCCTGGCGCAACCACACCGACCGCCGAATAGTCACCAGCAGAGCCGACGTCCTACCACACATCATCAAAGTGTCATCCAAGGCGGCTAATACAAAAGACAAAAACAACTCACACCGTTTAAGGCCAAGGAACTCGTCACTACCAGGACGAAGCCCGGAAGAAGTCAACAGGTCCCTGACCACGGACCTGGCGGCCACCACCATCAGCACCGAAGCGCAAACGGGCCGCATGGCTGACCCAACGCTAGCAAAACCATGACAAGCCATCTGGTCAATGCGTTTATCCTCTCCATCTTTGAGGGTGGAACAATCAGGATTATTTAAAACAGAAGTGTTGGACAACCCCAAAACCGGTGCATCCACCTCGGGGGGGATGCCCAACGCTTAACCGTATCCGAAGGGAAGGGATATTTCTTATCCCACCCCTGAGGAATACCAGGGAGCCGAGCCGGCCTGTCCCATTCCTTAGCAATAATTTTGTCAAAGTGTCTTTGATTAGGAAATTCCAAGCGCGGCCTGGATTCCTCAAAAAACTCACCCTTCTGCTGTGGAGCCTCCTCAGGAGGAGAAATAGCCAAAACCTCAAACATCTGAGCCAGAGCGTTAGGAGTATCCGAGGATCTCCCCAAGTCCCCCAGCTCAGCATCAGCGCCAACAAACTGCTCATCGTCTGAATTATCAGAGTCCTCATAAACCTCCCCTTCCTCTAGCGGGGAATAATCAGAATAGTCCAAATTATTAACATCGTCAAAATCATCCACCGGCGGAGCCGGCGACAAGTGCTTTCTCTTAGCCGGAGCCTTACGGGCGGCTGAGCTGGAAATTAATTTTTCAAGGTTGGCCAATCTGGCGCACATCTCAGATTGTAGCTCCCTACCCATGACAACGTCACACGGGGTGCGTATCAAGCTGGGAGGAGGAGAGGAAGCGACCGGCGGTGCTGACCCAGACGCCTGGGGTTCAGACTGCCGCGTAATAGTTTGCTGTGCACAAGGTATACACAGAAGTACATCATCCCCAGTAATGGATACCCCACACAACATACACTTCCGGAATTGCCCCGAGGGGATCCCGAGCCCAGTATCCGGGGATGCCTCCATATGGTGAACTTGTGTGTAGTCGCTATGACCAAGGGAATTACGCATATAAGCAACCCGGGATGCCCCTTTAATGTCCCAAGTGGGAGGATTTGAAATAGGTAAAGGTAACCCAGGGACCCTAGGACCGGGAGAAACCCCCTAAACCTAACGTAGGTCTACCTGAAAGACACAACAGAAAAGGCTATCAGCACATTGAAAAGGACACAAAGAATAAAGATATTGGGGCCCACAGGGCCACTCACGGTGCTTCCTACTTCCAAGATGGCGTCCGTCTCACAGGAGCCAGCAGCAGCAGTAGCACGGAGGGAGAGAGGAGAAGGGGGGGCGTGGCCAGCGCGGAGAGCGCGATTGTCCATGGCCCCGCCCCCCTCCATGTCACGGCCAGGCTCCGCGGCGGCGCCTGCCAAACGGGGGCGGGCCTCGGCGTCCCGCCGAAAGCCCCGTCCCGCCCCCTCTAATACAAGCGTGAGGGGATATCTCCCCTCACGACACTAAACGCACAAGGACCGGCGCCGCAGCGGCTGCGGCGCCGGTGAGCAGACCGATAGAAAGGAGGGGGGCGGGCCGCGGCGAGGCTCCGACCCCGCCCCCCTACTCTGGCATGTGAGACAAACTCCTCACCCGCGCGCCGCAAAGTGACAGGGTACCGGCGCCGCGGTAATGGCGGCGACCGCGGCGCCGGTACATGTAAGGCAATCACACAGGCGGGCCGCGGCGTATCGAGTCCGCGCCCGGCCCCGCCTCCAAGTACCAGGCTGAGGAGAGGGATCTCCTCAGCCAGCAAAAAATACCATTTTGTGATTACTCACCTGTAAAATGGGTATTATAAGTATGTCACACACCCCACTTCAGACATTAATTCATTAATCATGGGTACTCACCGCTAGGTGGCGCAGCTTTGCAGAGAAGTCCAGAAAAGCAAGCCCCTCCCGGTCTATACATACCTGGTATCTCCCAACAATTCCCCAGTATTCAAACAGCAATAAAGACAAGATACCAGGAGACCAAAAACAAAAGTAACCCTCAACCATGAATAACAATAACTTCACCATATAAAGAACCAGGATACCAAAAAAAGGGCGGGTGAAG
This sequence comes from Gastrophryne carolinensis, assembly GCA_027917425.1. NCBI lineage: Eukaryota > Metazoa > Chordata > Amphibia > Anura > Microhylidae > Gastrophryne > Gastrophryne carolinensis. The sequence continues at coordinate 165,752,166 of CM051234.1, forward strand.
TGGGGTGTGTGACATACTTATAATACCCATTTTACAGGCGAGTAATCACAAAATGGTATTATTCTAAGTATGTCACACACCCCACTTCAGACATTAATTCATTAATCATGGGACATCCAACAGCAGTGTCCAAAATAGGGAGGGTATCCAACCAGGCAATAATGCAGAAAACCTCAAACCACAGCAGCCTGCAGAACCTTGTGGCCAAAAACAGCATCTGCCGAGGCCCGCACATCAACCTTATAGAACTTTGAAAAAGTGTGAACCGAAGACCAGGTAGCAGCCTTACAAACTTGCTCAACAGAAGCCTGGTGCTGAAAAGCCCAAGACGCTCCAACAGCACGAGTAGAATGAGCAGTGACACGAAAAGGGGGATCCTTCCCCTTGGCAGAATAGGCTCCAACAATCGCCTGACGAATCCACTTACTAATAGAAGACTTGGCCGGAGCCAAACCCTTCCGAGGCCCACAGGGCACAACGAAAAAGGAATCAGTCTTACGAAAAGGAGCCGTAGTACGGAGATAGAACCTGACACAACGTACAACATCCAAACAGTGCAACGCACTCTCCTTGTCATTCTTAGGCTTAGGACACAAAGAAGAAAGAACAATGTCCTGATTAAGATGGAAAGCAGAGACCACTTTTGGAAGAAAATCCGGCTTAAATCTGAAAACCACCTTGTCCTGATGTTTCTCAAAATAAGGGGCCTGAATCGACAGAGCCGCCAACTCAGAAACACGCCTAACCGAAGTGATGGCCACCAAAAAGGCAACCTTCTGAGTCAGAGTAGACAGAGCAATATCCCGCAAAGGCTCAAAGGGAGGAGCCTGAAAAGCAGAAAGGACCAAATTCAAATCCCAGACAGGGAGCAAAGGCTTCCTAGGAGGCCGCAAATGCGAAACCCCCTGGAAAAAAGTCTTGACCAAAGAATGGCTTGCAAATGACCTCTGAAAAAAAGATAGATAAGGCAGAAACCTGCCCCTTCAAAGTACTCAGCTGAAGACCAGAGTCCAGCCCTGACTGAAGAAAATCCAAAATCCTAAAAACGGAAAAGACCCGGCAAGGCAAAGATCTAGATTCACACCAGTCAATGTACGATCTCCAAGCCCTATAATAGATAGAAGAAGAGGATCTCTTCCTAGCACTGATAAGAGTCCGAATAACCGAATCTGAAAGACCTTCCTCCTTCAAGATGGAGGTTTCAGCAGCCAAGCCGTCAAAGCCAGCGTTGGTAAACTGGGGTAACACAATTGACCCTGAGTGAGAAGATCTGGCCGAAGAGGCAGAGCGAACTGATCCACGGCCAGACGAACGATGTCTGCGAACCACACCCGCCTTGGCCACCTTGGAGCCACGAGAATGGCGGGAACTCTTTCCTGAACTAGCTTTCGCAGAACCCTGCCTAGCATGGGAATCGGAGGAAACAGATAAAGAAACCCCAGGTCCCTCCAGCTCAGGACCATGGCATCCGCCGCCAGAGCCAGAGGATCCCGAGACAGTGACACGAATGTCGGCAGCTTGTGATTGTGACGAGAGGCAAATAGATCCACCTCCGGCGTCCCCCACCGAAGACACATTGACCGAAACACCTGGGGATGGAGAGACCATTCCCCCCGGCGGGACGAACACCGGCTCAGAAAGTCCGCCTCCGTATTCTCCACTCCTGGAATGTAAACTGCCGAGATGCAAGGGACATGAGTCTCTGCCCAAACCAAGATCAGAGACACCTCTCTGTGGGCACCCAGACTGCGAGTCCCTCCCTGGTGATTGATGTAAGCAACCGCCGTCCGATTGTCCGACCGAACCTGCACCGGTAGGCCCTGTAAATGATGTGTCAAGTGAGACCGAACCAACCTGATGGCTCGCAACTCCAGAACATTGATGGGCAAGTGGGCTTCCAGAGGGTCCCACTGCCCCTGAAACTGAAGATCCTTCCAGAAACCTCCCCATCCGGACAAACTGGCATACGTTGTGACAGTTTCCCAAAGCGGGGTCAGAAAAGACCTGCCCTTCAGAAGATTGTCCGAGACCATCCACCACAGAAGAGACTGCCGAACCCGAGGAGACATCCGGAAGGACCGATCCAACGACTGCGGTCGCCGATCCCAAGATGCCAAAAGATGAAGCTGAAGCATCCGCGTGTGAAACTGCGCGAAGGGAACTGCCTCGAACGAGGCCACCATCAACCCCACCAGTCTCATCCCTAGCCGAATGGACGGGCGAGGATTGGAAAGAAGAAGCTGAGCCAATTCCTGAATCAAAAGAACCTTGGCCTGAGGGAGAAAAACTCTGTGCTGGCAAGAGTCCAACGACATCCCCAGAAAGGTCACCACCCTGGCCGGGACCAGAGAGGACTTGGGGTAATTGATCACCCAGCCGAACCTCTCCAGCATAGACACCACCAAGCTGGTGTCCCCTTCCGCTTGACTGAAGGAAGGCGCCATGATGAGAAGACCGTCCAGGTAAGGCACAACGCGAATCCCCTGAGCTCTGAGCAGGGCCATCACTTCCGCCAACACCTTGGTGAACACTCTCGGAGCAGAAGTGAGGCCGAACGGAAGAGCTACAAACTGAAAATGCCGATCCTCCACCACAAAACGAAGGAGCCTCTGATGAGGTGCAAAAATCTGAATGTGAAGGTAAGCATCCTTGATGTCTATGGACGTCATAAAGTCCCCCTGCCGAAGCGAACCTATCGCAGACCGCAGGGTTTCCATGCGGAACTTCCGGGGACGAATGAACCTGTTGAGAAACTTCAAATCCAGGATCGGGCGGAACGACCCATCTTTTTTGGGTACAGTGAAGAGATTGGAATAATACCCGCGCCCCACCTCCAACGGAGGGACCGGGCAAATGACTGCCAAATCCAGAAGATTCCTTACCGCCGCCAGGAGCCCCTGCGCGGCCAAAGGATCCAAAGGCACCCGAGACCTGAAAAACCTTGGAGGAGGGCAGGACTCGAACTCCAGCTTGTAACCGGCCGACACCACCTCCCGGATCCACCTGTCCGAGACCTCCTGGTCCCATCCCCGGGAGAAGAGTCGCAACCGTCCCCCCACCCGTACGGGTGAGGGCGCCCCCTCATTGCTGAGCGGGCTTGGCAGCTGGCTTGGGCTTGGCGCCCCAGGCGTGAACGGGATGGCCACGGCCTCTACCCCTATTCCAACTGGCGCCCCTGGAGGCCGAGAAGCCCGCACCCCTGCCGGCTCTGGCTCCCCGAAAGGGCGGATTGAAAGAGACCGTCCCCCGAAAGGAACGGCGAAATTTCTTGCGCTGAGGCAACCTGCCTCCCTTGGCAACAGAATCCAGCTTTTCACCAAAAAGCCTCAAACCCAGAAAAGGAAGGGCCGTAAGCGATCTTTTAGAATTAAAATCAGCCGTCCACTGCCTCAGCCATACTGAACGACGAATAGCCACCAACAGAGCCGTAGCCCTGCCACACATCAACATGGCATCCTCCTGAGCGGCCAGAATAAACGACAAAAAAGATTCACAACGCTTAAGAGCAAGAAACTCATCACCGTCAGGATCAAGACCTAGCCGCCAATAGACCTAACCGCCAATGACAAAAAGGCCGAAGCACAAACAGGCCTCAAGACCGAACCCGCACAGACAAACCCATGACGGGCCAACTGATCAATCCGGCGATCCTCGCCGTCCTTGAGAGAAGTAGTGTCAGGAAGATGAAAAGCCGCCGTATTAGACAACCCCAAAACCGGAGCATCCACCTCGGGAGAGACAGACCAACGCTTCAACAACTCCGCTGGAAAAGGATACTTCTTGTCCCAACTAGGCGGAACCCCGACAAGGCGCATAGGCTGCTCCCACTGCTTAAGGACAACGTCCTCGAAATGCTGCTGACTGGGAAACTCCAAGCGTTGCTTGGACCCCCCAAAAAGCTGACCCTTGGGCCGAGGAGTAACTGCCGGCGGATCCAAGTCCAAAACCTCAAACATTTGGGCCAGAATAGTGGGCGTATCAAGAGGGGGCCCCAAATCCCCCTCAGCGCCCGACAACTGCTGAACCTCGGCATCCTCCGCCTCCTCAACAAGCTCACCCTCTTCAAGGGGACGATCCGACCAATCCAGAATCTCAACTTCCTCATCTGAGTCCTACGGAGGCGGAGACAGATGTTTCCGCTTGGCTGGAGCCTTCTGAGCGACCACTGCGGAGAACATTTTCTGAAGGCTGGCCAGACGGGCGCATACCTCAGATTGCGAATCACCCCCAGCGACCACGTCACACGGGGTCCGGAACAGGCGAGGCGGGGAGGGAGAAGGTGCGGTAGAAGAAGTCCCCGGCACCGAGGTGTCGGACTGGCGCTCAATGTTCCGCTGTGCACATGGAATACAAATGATTACATCATCCCCTGGGAGCGGAGTCCCACATCCCCCACACAGCCTGGACTGCCCCGAAGGACCAGTTCCGGTATCTCTGGTAGCCTCCATATGGTGAAATTATGGTATTCGCAGACCCCAGGGATTTACGCAGTAAGCGACCCGGGATGCCCCTCTGAGAGGACAATAAGCCCAACCCCAACCAGCCAGGTATATATATGACCGGGAGAGCCCTGTATGATGGAATCCCGGAATCTGAAAAACAAAAAATACAGTCAGACCAGTCACACAACACAAGACACTGACAAACAACTACTGGCAAATAAAAATTACATAATAAAGACTAAGAAGGAAAATCCCCAGCCAGCATGCCCAAGGCCTGGCTGAAACACCCTGCCATCACCTCAACGAGAGAGGGGGAAGAGGGGGGGATGGGCGCAGGTCCAATAGCGGCCCAGACAGTGTAAATACAAAGGCAGCCCCCCTTAACTAAAAAACACTCCCCAAAGGAACGTTTACACAGCATGATACAAAAAAGAAAACCATTCATTGATGGATAACTTCAGACCGACCGACAAGGAAGAACGGGAGCAAGCCCCGGCCTTACCTGAGACCCGCAACGAAATGACGCCAGGCGGGAAACGACAGAGAGACGGGAGGCGGGCCCGTCAGCGAGCGCGGGACTGCGTAACCCCGCCCCTCCCTAACCCGCCAGACACGGCGCGGGCCGCGCCTGACGCGGCCCCGCCCACTTCAGTGCCGAGCGAGCGCCACCATGACAATAGCGCCCGCATAGGCCGTCCAGCGGACCGGTGGCCAGCAAGCCGCCCGGTCCCGCCCGCCTAAAAAGTAAACCAGCGGGCGCCCAAGGATCACGGCGCCAGCACACACAGGCGGGCCGGCGGTGCAGCGCGCCGCCCGGCCCCGCCCACCATACACAACTGAGGTGAAGCTAGTAGACGGGCGCCCTAACGTGGCGCCCGCCATTAAAAAACCAGAAACCCCAGTGGCGGGCCGGCGGAACCCCCGCCCGACCCGTCCATCACCAGTAGCAAACACAGTGACTAGGGAGCCCAAACACCATGGGGACGAGCGGAGGAGCTAATCTCCTAGGCACCTAGAGTGCCATCTACCCTTGCCTGGCCTACAGCCTAAGCTGGGAGGCTACCATACAACAAAGGGGATAAAGGAACAAAGAGCCGGGCAGAAATAGACCATAAGGGGGGGGGGGCGGGGTGATACCCCGGCTACCTGCAAGCAGGAGACTTCTTTCTTCTGTCTTGTCGCCACGTTGCAGAGAAGAACACTGGGGAATTGTTGGGAGATACCAGGTATGTATAGACCGGGAGGGGCTTGCTTTTCTGGACTTCTCTGCAAAGCTGCGCCACCTAGCGGTGAGTACCCATGATTAATGAATTAATGTCTGAAGTGGGGTGTGTGACATACTTAGAATATACAGTGAAAAGCACTACACTACACATAATAAAAGCCCCTCAACACCCCCCCACCACAAGGAGAAGGGCATCCGCAGAGGGGGACACTACCTGGGGTAAAGGGCCAAGGGACAGGGCATCCCAAACCGGGGTCACCAGCCCGGAAAACCGCCTACCCTTTGGTACAGGGTCTCACGGAAGAGCATAGCTCCTGAGCACCTAATGTGCTGTTCTACCCTCGCCCAGACCTCAGCCAAGGCTGGGAGGCATGTATAGTAATAAAAAAGAGGGATCTGGGTGGAAATAGAAATCAAAAGCGGGCCGGGAAGGTCCCGGCTACCTCAATTCCCCCTGTGCAAGGAGGAGGCATCATCTTCTGACTTGCTCGCCGACTGCAGAGATGGAAGACTGGGTAATGAGTGGGAGGTCCCAGGTATTTATGGACCGGGAGGGGCTCTCTTTTTCCTATCATCTCTGCAGAACGCCCTCTTCAGGTCGGTATTACCCACGTGTTATGGATATCTTGAAGCGGGGTGTGTGACATACTTAGAATAATGGGTATTGTCAGTGTGCCACACATCCCGCTTCACCCCCGCCCTTTTCGGTATCCCGAATCCTTTATACGGTGAAGCTTATGGTTATTATTTTGTGAGGTTACCATTGGATTACCTGGTACCTTGTCTTTCTGCTTTTGTATACACTGGTTTGTCCCAAGTATATATAGGCTGGAAGGGGGCTCGTTTCAAGACGTCTCTCTGCACATCGTCACCCTGCAGGTGTGTAACCCATACGTCCGTATTTTTAAAGGGGAAGCGGGATGTGTGGCACACTGACAATACCCATTTTTCAGGTGAGTACTCACAAAATGGTATTATTGCCACCAACAAGGCAGATGCCCTGCCACACATTCTAATGGTATCATCCAAGGCAGAGAGAACATATGCAACAAATTCCTCACAACGCAGAATACTCTTCACTACCTGCATCATCAGGAGCCCCATCTAAGAGACCCCTGAGCAGGCTTTTAAAGTGGACCAACACCCAGGGGGGATCGGCCCGGGAATCTATAATATTCCCGGGCCGATTAGATCCCTCCCCGCGGGGCATCTGAAATCAGGATGTCCCGATCGGGGTGCCCCACCGAAGTGGACCAAAACCCAGGATAGTTAAAATCCTGGGTGTTGGTCCACTTTAATAGCAACAGCCGTAATGGCAGAGGCACAGACCGGCAAAGGCATGGCAAGCCAGCTGATCAATGCGCCTGTCCTCCCCATCCCTCAGTGTAGTAGAGTCAGGGGAATGCATGACGGATGTGTTAGACAACCCCAGAACTGGTGCATCCACATCGGGAGGACATGACCAACATTTAACCATCTCAGCGGGAAAGGGATACCCCTTATCCCAACTCTTTGGTACCCCGGGAAGCCTGCTAGGCTGTTCCCACTCTTTGAGTACCAGATTATTGAAATGAGTTTGTTCAGGAAACGCCAAGCGTGGTTTAACAGTATGAAACAGCTCCCCCTGCTGCCGCGGGGTCACGGCAGGAGGAGAGCTACAGAGCCAAAAGTCTGTCAGTATCATCTGAAGCCCATGGGTCAGACCCAGACTCAGCATAACCCCTAGGCTTATCCTCAGATGATTCTGAATCAGAAAATAAATTCCCCCTTTCCAGGGGGGTATATCCAGAAATATCAAAAAAACTCCTCAGCTTCCACAGGAAAGAGAGTGACACCGGGTGGTAGATGCCGCCGCTTAGCAGGAGCCTTACGTGGACCAGACCCGGCAATATGCCTTTCAATGCTGGCTACCCAGGCAGCCAAATCAGGTTGAGACTCCCCACTGGTATGCACCTCACTGGGAGTCAGGTGTAAGCGTGGGGGGGGGGGGTAGGCGAAGCCAAAGGGGGCATAGCACTAGGCCCAGCCGCAGGTAACCCAGACTGCAGCGCAAGAACCTGCTGGGCGCAGGGTACACAAACCGTGAGGTCATCACTGACAGGGGATACCCCACACACAATACACAGCCGGGCTTGTCCCGAAGGAACCCCGAGCACATTATCCTGAGAAGCCTCCATATGGTGATTATCACGGCACAACAGGCCAATAGGGATTGACGCTAATAATAGCAACCCGGGATGCCTCAATAACCAGCTAGAGAAGTGGGAGTAAGTGAATATAATAGCCCTCCAATAAGAGTTAACACTAAATAGAGGGGATAGGACCGGGAGAAACCACAAAAGTTTGACCCGCCTGCAAGACATAAGCAAAAAGATCCCATAAGCAATATGCAATACAGAGAAATACAAAAAAATTCAGACCGCGATAGGGAGACGCCAGACACACGCAGCAGAGAACTAAAATGGCGCCCGCATATACCTCAAGGGGCGGGCCGCGGAGACAGTGATGCAGAACGCGTCAGACGCAAAGCTCGTCCCCCCCCCGAAGAGCGCGAAAACACGCCCACAAGTACAAGAAAACGGTGCAACCAATTTAAAGTGGACTAACACCGAGAGGTGATCGGCCCGGAAATTTATAAGATTCCCGGGCCGATCACCTCCCACCCCGCGGGACATCCGAGATCGGGATGTCCCGCGGGGTGAAACCCCCCCAGACACCCCAAATCGCTTACCTGATCGCCTCCCTCGCGCCCCTGTAGGCGTGCGCGCGCCCGCCGAAAGTGATGCGAGGGAGGCGGCGGCAGCCGCTTGGACGTTCCTGATCCCCGCCTGGACGTTGGCGGGGATTGGACCGTCCAGTCACGTGGGAGCGGGGACAGGTAAGATTTTGGGGCTTTCTGGGGGGTTTCACACAGCGGGGCACCTCCGATCGGGGTGCCCCGCCGAAGTGGACCAAAACCCAGGATAGTCAAAATCCTGGGTGTTGGTCCACTTTAACCCTTTAACTGCCAGCCTACCTTGAGATTTTGTCACCCTTTGTTGCCAGATTATTTTGCCCTATTTTGCGCTCCCCATGTTCAACTGTGATTTTTGAAGGGATTTCCAGGGATTTCCCAGGAAAGTGATATATTGTTTTTTTCAGCGGAGCCTGGGCTTTAACATGAAATGTCTTGTTTGTCATTTTCTAAGTGTATTCTCAATATTTTTGGGTGAAAATTGTGCAAAAAAATAAAAAAAAAACTATTTTTTACAATTTGTAGTGTTTTTTTGTAAAAAAAAATGTAAGTTTGTCAATAAAATCTTATTGCGTGTGAAACCCCAATTTCTCCCGGTTACAGCGGTACCACATATGTATAGGTAGACACCCTTTCCTGCCCAGGAGACTCCCCCAAATTGAAACAACGCTTTAGGGGATTTTCAGATAAAATACAACTATGCTATGCAATATGCGCACCTTGCAGTTTTTCCAGAAAAACAACCCTTTACATTTGAAATACCCCCAACAAACTATATATTCTCTGGAAGTACACACCTCAGGCTTTCTAGGCGTACCAGGCTTGTTGATGTGGCCATAGTTTTCTGAAAGTAATCCCTCAGTGGATTCTTTGGTTGCAAAGAGTTTCCCTAAAAAAAGGATAAAAAAGCAGAATCAAAGCCACATTTTCCTAAAAAAACCTATATGCAAACCAGAAAAAAAAAGAAAATCTGAAAAAGCAACATCCCCTGAACAGAACGATACCCAACATGCATAGGTTCTGTCAAGGAAAGAGTTGCCAAACACACCAAAGTAAAGCATGCGCATAGCGGTAGTTTTACTTCAGATTTTCAGCTCTGCAGACAAATTGCGCACCTTGTGCTTTTTCTACCAAAACAACCCTTTACATTTGGAATATCCCCCATAAACCATATATTCCCTGAAAGTACACATGTTAAGCTTTCTAAGTGTACCCAGCTTGTTGTAGTGGGCTCATCTTTCTGGAAGTAATATCTCGAAGAATTCTTAGGTTGCACAGGGTTTCCCTAAAAATGAATAAAAAAGCAGAATCAAAACCACATTTTCCTAAAAAAACCTATATGCAAACCAGAAAAAAACAGAAAATCTGAAAAAGCAACATCCCCTGAACAGAACGATACCCAACATGCATAGGTTCTGTCAAGGAAAGAGTTGCCAAACACCCCAAAGTAAAGCATGCGCATAGCGGTAGTTTTACTTCAGATTTTCAGCTCTGCAGACAAAGTGCGCACCTTGTGCTTTTTCTACCAAAACAACCCTTTACATTTGGAATATCCCCCATAAACTATATATTCCCTGAAAGTACACATGTTAAGCTTTCTAAGCGTACCCAGCTTGTTGTAGTGGGCTCATCTTTCTGGAAGCAATATCTCGAAGAATTCTTAGGTTGCACAGGGTTTCCCTAAAAATGAATAAAAAAGCAGAATCAAAACCACATTTTCCTAAAAAAAACCTATATGCAAACCAGAAAAAAACTGAAAATCTGAAAAAGCAACATCCCCCGAACAGAACGATACCCAACATGCATAGGTTCTGTCAAGGAAAGAGTTGCCAAACACCCCAAAGTAAAGCATGCGCATAGCGGTAGTTTTACTTCAGATTTTTAGCTCTGCAGACAAAGTGCGCACCTTGTGCTTTTTCTACCAAAACAACCCTTTACATTTGGAATATCCCCCATAAACCATATATTCCCTGAAAGTACACATGTTAAGCTTTCTAAGCGTACCCAGCTTGTTGTAGTGGGCTCATCTTTCTGGAAGTAATATCTCGAAGAATTCTTAGGTTGCACAGGGTTTTACAAAAAAATGTATAAAAAAGCAGAATAAAAAACACCTTTTCTTAAAATATCAATATGCAAATAAGAAAAAACAAGCTAAATCTGAAAGCGCAAGGTCCCCCGAGCAGAACAATACCCAACATGCATAGGTACCTGTAACCTTTTGACTGCCAGTCTACTTGAGATTTTGTCACCCTCTCCTGACAGGATATTTTTCACCATTTTGCGTGATGTTTAACTGATTTTTGCAGGAATTTCCAAGGAAATTGCATATTTTCTTTTTGTGGCAGAGTTTAGGCTTTAACATGAAATGTCTTGTTTGTATTTTTTCTACTTTTTTAAATATTTTTTAAAAAAATTAAAAAATTAAAAAAAATATATTTTTTAAATTGTCTCCTTTATTTTAAACAAAAACATTTATTTTATTAAAGAAAACCATATTGCATGTGAAAGCCCCATTTCTCCCGATTACAATGATACCACATATGCATCGGTAGCCCCCCGTTCCTGTCCAGGTGATCCCATAAACTGAAAAGAGCACTTTATAACATTTACAAATAAAATACAACTACTATCCACATAATAAAGGGTTAAATAAAAAAAAATTGGTGTGGGGTCCCCCTTCACGGGGGGGGGGGGGGGGGGTCCACCATTTCTTGGGGGAATTTTAAGGTTTTTTTGGGAGGCAGGTAATGGGGGGTCTCTGGGTTAATGGCAAGCCACCCGCTAGCGCAGGTGACTTGCCAGACCCCCGAGCCCTGTGAACTGGTATAAGGGGTCACATGGACCCCTTACCAGTTCACAAAGGGTTAAAAGTAAAAAAAACACACAGACACATTTATTTAAAAATATTTTTATTAAAAAAAAATAAATGTTTTTTAATATTTTTTTTTAATACTTACCTCCGATCCATCCATGTGTCCCACGCTGATCACTTAGGCTCCTGCTCTCCTGCTGCTGCTGGAAGCCTTTTATACCTACTGGGTTACAGGTAAGAAAGGGTTAATTAAAAAAAAAATGACATAGGGTCCCCCCTCGAAGGGAGGGGGACCCCATTTTTTTTTGGATTTTTAAGGGTTAAAACCCTTAAAAATCCCCCCAAAAAATGGCGTGAGGTCCCCCCTACCCAGCGTAACCAGCCTGTGGCCCTAGGCTATGGCGGCTTGTAGCCGCAGGGCCAGGGGCCAGCTTTAGTGGCCCCTGGCCCTGCGGCTACAAGCCGTCATAGCCTAGGGCCACGGCTCTTCTGCCCCCCCCCCGGGCTTTGGGGAGGCAGGTAATTTGGGGGGCCAGGGGTTAATGGCAAGCCACCCGCTAGCGCAGGTGACTTGCCAGACCCCCGAGCCCTGTGAACTGGTATAAGGGGTCACATGGACCCCTTACCAGTTCACAAAGGGTTAAAAGTAAAAAAAAAAACACACAGAGACACTTATTTAAAAATATTTTTATTAAAAAAAAATAAATGTTTTTTAATATTTTTTTGTAATACTTACCTCCGATCCATCCATGTGTCCCACGCTGATCACTTAGGCTTCTGCTCTCCTGCTGCTGCTGGAAGCCTTTTATACCTACTGGGTTACAGGTAAGAAAGGGTTAATTTAAAAAAAAAAATGACATAGGGTCCCCCCTCGAAGGGAGGGGGACCCCATTTTTTTTTTGGATTTTTAAGGGTTAAAACCCTTAAAAATCCAAAAAAAAAATGGCGTGAGGTCCCCCCTACCCAGCGTAACCAGCCTGTGACCAGCTATGGGGGCTTGTAGAACAGGGCGCAGGGGCCAGCTTTAGTGGCCCCTGGCCCTGCGGCTACAAGCAGCCATAGCCTAGGGCCACGGCTCTTCTGCCCCCCCCTGGGCTTTGGGGAGGCAGGTAATTTGGGGGGCCAGGGGTTAATGGCAAGCCACCCGCTAGCGCAGGTGACTTGCCAGACCCCCGAGCCCTGTGAACTGGTATAAGGGGTCACATGGACCCCTTACCAGTTCACAAAGGGTTAAAGTAAAAAAAAAGACAAGACACTTTTTTTTTTTAAAGACTTTATTAAAAAAAAAAAAACTTTTTTTACTTTACTCACCTCCGATCTTCATTTCCTGTGTCCCGCGGCGATCTGCTGTCAGTGACGGCTGGGCAGAGGAGGGGGGAGGCAGGCGATCGGAGGATCGCCTACCTCCCTCCTCCTCTGTCCAGCCGTCACCGGCATCTGAAGGCTGAACTGCCGGGTGCCCAATGACACCCGGCGGTGACGTCATCGGCCCCGTCCCCGGAGGGGCGGGGCCAGAATCCAAGATGGCGGCCGCCATCGAAGGAGGTAAAGGGAGGAGGGCTGTTATGCCCTCCTCCAGAAGACGAAGACCGGGGGGGGTGATCGGAGCCCCCCCCCATGAAGAGGAGAGGCGGCGGGAGCCGGCGGGAGCGGAGGTGAGTAAATGTCATTTTTTTTTTTTTTTTTTTTTTTGCAGGCAAATGCCGGCGGCTGCTGAAACGGGGGGGGGGGCACCCTATTCCGGGCCCTCCCCTGCAGCCGGAGGACCCCCAATCGCCGATCGGAGCCCCTCTGGCTGAAGAGGAGACCCGGATGAATCGAACAAGGGGTCAGGTAAGTGATATTTTTTTATACTTTTTATTTTATTTATGGGGAAAGTCAGGCACGTAAATTTTACGTGGCTGGCGTTTAACGGTTGGAGAGGCAGCCACGTAAAATTTACGTGGCTGGCAATAGAAGGGTTAAAGGGGATCATAAATAATATAGTGAAGACATGCTTCCCCCCCCCCCCCCCCCCCGAGATCTACCAGGGAGAGCGAAGGGGAAGCAACGGCCAGCCTAAAGGGAGCCAACTGCAAGGACAGGGGGCGAGGTGCATAAGACGCAGGAGGGGCATCCCATAAGGCTCACCATGTGCCTGTACTGCCTACCCTTTGGTGGGGGACTGCGTTTGGAGCAGCGCTCCTTAGCACCTGACAGTGGTGCTGCCTACCTTCACCCGAACCAGTGCAGCCTAAGCTGGGAGGCAGTAAAAGGAAACGGGTGGGAATAGTCCTACAGGGCCGCAGGCTAATAGCCCCGCTCACCTGCGAGTAGAGAGAGACATCTTCTAGTCATCGCAGCCAGGACTGCAGAGAAGAACTGGGGATTTCGTGGAAGGTCCCTGGTATATATGGGGCCGGGAGGAGCCACTTTTCTGTCTCTGCAGTCCAGCGCCATCTACTGGATGTATAACCCAAGAGTAAGGAATATCTTCTGGAACAGGACGTGCTGTATAATTAGAATGATTGCATAAGCCGGCTCCAAATGCCGCTTCTTACGTGTGGCCTTGCCAGGGGCCGGGCGCGACAGCTGACGCTCAATACTGGCCACTCCGTGTGCCAAATTCGATTGAGAACCCCTGCTGGCCTCCCCCTCGCTGAGGGCTAAATGCGGCGAGGCCGTCGGTAAAACGGGACTGGGGACAGTAGCGATCGCCACAACCTGTTCCGAAATGACACTTTGAGCGCAGGGTACACAAACAGCACTGTGACCGCTCAATGGGCATGTACCACACAAAAGACAGAGCTTAACAAGTCCCGGGGAAGGCCCAAGCTCGCTATCCCCAGAAGCCTCCATTATGGTGATTAAGGCGAAAGAAATCGGGTCACAAGGCACAACACAAGCCAGAACCGCACAATCCCCAATTTGACCCTCTGAACCCCTTAGGTACAGGGCAGGAAGGGGGGGAGCAGGGGGGGTACTGAGACCGGGAGGAACCACCTACGGAAAGACTGGGACCCGTCTGGAAAAGATAGCATAAAGAAAAAAAATCAGCAACCCACAGCACATGCACACTTAAAAATGTTTTGAAAAAAGAGACTCACGGACCGCAGCCACCAGACAGGGCTTGGAGCAATTTGAGGAGGAAGAGGCCGGAAGTGCAAGGACCCTCGTGCGAAAGGAGCGGGGAGAAGACAGCCAGGGCGCAGCCAACCGTCCAAATAGACCATGCGCCCACAATGGCACCGAAGAACTCCTCGAGGGGCGGGCCGCGCGGCGATGACGTGGAATGCGTCATCGCGCCCCCCCCACGCAGCAGGAGAGAAGAGTGTGGTCTTCGGGCACCAGCCAAAATGGCGCCTGAACAGCACACAGCGCAGCAAGGGGAGGTATAGCCCTCCCGGCCACCAGGGACAGGCGCGCCTGCACGCGCAGCAGCGTCCCTCCACCCGCTCTCAGTAAACTCCTCCCCTATTTCAGTTTACTGTCTTACCCATGCTCTTTGCTTAGCAAATTATTTACTCACTCTTGTTTACATGACTTCATAGCTGCAACAATTTTCTGTAATGCCCTATCTCTAACAATTGCAATAACTTGCATCAAGTTTTAGAAGCTCCCGAAAAAAACTGATCTTTTTAGGCTAACCTACCACTTCATCACCCACCACCCATCTTAAACATCATTTTTCAGATCCATTAATCAACATCGCTACACCAGCTAGTGGCTGGCCCATACACCTTATATCTATATTGTATATATTTATGCTAAGCTGACTGGAAATGGTACAAAGCAAGTATGCATTTCCTTTTGTGTCACCCGCAAAGAGAACCCTTGTTTTAATGGCTTACCCATTGTTGCTATGTACTTTATTACTGTTAGTACATGTACCCTCTTATTGTGACTGGATTATTATGAGCTAGATGAAGACCGGCTCAGGATGACCTTCCAGAAACTCTGGGGCACATGACTAACAAGGGAGTAGTTTATTGCTTCCTAACCAAATATGCAGGCTTACAGCCACTACTGGATATAGCTAATAAAACCAGCTCTTATGTTTGCTAGTCAGCCAATCTACCTACCAACTGCCTCATTTTGACATTCTCTCTCATTGGAATGCAACTTTAAAAAAAAAAAAAATCGGAACAACCTGGTTCGAAAAGAAAACTTCCTTGCCCCATCTGCATGCACGATGCTGAAGCATTGTCAGCACTTACACTTGCTCCAGCATCCACTCAAAGCTGAAACGCCTCTTCACCCATTTTCTAGTGGTAGCAGCTTTTTCAGAGCTTCCTCTCCCCGCATCTCAGCCATGCTGCTGCCTGTATTGAACTGACAATGTACAGTGACAGGAAACCCAGCAGCACTTCCTGCAGATCCCTGTGCCACAGCAGGAGTAAAAAAAAAAAAAGTTAAATTAATTTTTATGTGCAGCAATCTGAATTGCCCTGGGGAGGGCTGCATATGAGTAATGTTTGTTGCAGTCATTTTTGACTGTTGGTCCACTTTAAATCCACAAAACTGCCAGCAATACAGCTCATCCTGCTGAATCATTCTAGGAAGCCTTTGTGGAGTGGCTCTTTATCCATGATGTGCTGGTCTAAATCATTGCTTGGATTTTGGAGGACAGACCCCATTCATTGTATCAGAGAGCTAAGCTCTGTATAAGCAGCAGGGGGGGTGCACTCTTCAATATAAGCTTTGAACACCTGAACAGGAAACCAATTTTATTTTTAGGTTTATATGTGCTTTATCAATTGTACATTACCCCCAACCTTGAATATGCGACACACAGAAGAACCGATGACACAGAATCAACAAGAAAGCATGTAAAATACAAATCATGTTCCACTTTAGAAGGATGTTTATTTTTAGGAAACCTCTGGAGAGGTTGAGGGCTCTGTTCTTTAAAATAGGATTGTATTCTGAATGGCAGCATTTTAGAAACCATACAGTTCACAACGCTCTAAAATTAAGGGAGACAATGGATAAATTAGATTATGAAACCATAACCTCAACATGAACTGAATGATAGTGTTCCTTCACCAGCCAGCCATTTAAGTGATTACACTGTATATAGATTACAGTGCAGAAACATTTGGATTTATGATGGTTTGTATCACAACTGAGGTGGAGAACGGTTTGAATAGATTTAGTCATCCAAGAAAAAGTAGTTTCCACTTTTCTTCTGATCGACATCCTGTAAAAAATAAATAAATGGAATAAGTGATTTGTGCAAATTACACCCCTTAAGATAATAAGAGTGATAAATCCCAATGTCTATAGCAAGGCAAGTATTAGAATGATCCTAAGGTCCTCTATACTGAAAAGGTGCAGTAGCTTAATATGCTCACTTACATGCAGTCCTGCTTTTACTATGTCAAAAGCAGGCAGAATATTTTTAAATATGCAACTTCTTGGGGCATCCCAAATTGGAATGCCCTGCTGTGTGAACCCCCCCCCCCCGATTGCCTGTTTCACTCACCTTCTCCAGGACCCCTTGCCATGTCTCTGCGCTGCTTGCTCATCTCTAGCTGTGGCCTTTTTCTCAATGGGCACGTCATGACTAAGAGGTTAGGGGGGGATGTGGCCAGCATTGCTCGGCAGAGCTGAAGGGAGCCGAGTGAAAGCGAGCTAACCGATTGGCTCAGTGGGTCACAATGAGGAACACCACCCCGAAAATCGGGTCTGTTGTCCCTCTTTAACCCTTCTAGTGCCTCTCCAACCGTTAAGTGCCAGCTACGTGAGAGTCACGTAGCTGAATTTAGAGCCCCATAAAAAAAAAGTAAAAAAAGATACAGACTTACCTGACCCCTCATTTGAAAGTGCCAGCGATTCTGTACAAGAATCAAGTAGTAGATTATCGCCCCCGGGCCTCTGATCTTCAGGAGGGGGCCCGGAATAGCCCCCCCCCCCCCGCCAACATCTAAAAAAAAAAAAAAAAAGTACATTTACTCACCTGGCAGCGCGATGGCTCTCCCCGAGTCTTTTCTTCACCAGGGGGGACTCCGATCCCCCCCCCCGGGCTTTCCACGCTTCGGGTGAGGGCCCAGAAACAGGCCCTCACCATCCTCTTCGGCCGGTGCTGGCCCCGCCCCTAGCCCCGCCCGGGCTCCGTTCTGTCAGTTGTCGGTAGCGATCGGAGCAGGGAGGGTGGCAGGCAGGGAGGCTCTGATCTCCCTGCCTCCCTGCTCTGATCACTAACAACAACTGTCATCTGCAGCGGCACGGGACACTGGATGGGAGGTAAGTATAAGTGAAAGAAGAATAAAAGAATTTTGTGTCTGTCTTTTTTTTTTTTACTTAACCCTTTGTGAACTGGTAAGGGGTCCATGAGACCCCTTATACCAGTTCACAAGGCTCTGGGTATGGCAGGTCACCTGCGGCAAGCGGGTGACTTGCCATAACCCCCAGCCCCCCATTATCTGCATCCCCAAAAGCCGGGCGGGGGCCGGGCCACGTGGCTATGTGGGCTAGTCGCCTGCAGGGCCAGGGGCCACCAACGCTGGCCCCTGCGCCCTGTTCTACAAGCCCCCATAGCTGGTCCGGGTCGGTAATGCTGGGTAAGGGGAACCCTACGTCTTTTTTTTTTTTAAGTTTTTTTTAAGTTAACCCCTCACAACTATGCAATCATATTGCATAGTTGTATTCTATCTGAAATCTCCTAAACTGCTGTTTCAGTTTGGGGAGTTTCCTGGGCAGGAAATGGTGTCTACCAATACATATGTGGTACCGTTGTAACCGGGAGAAATAGGGCTTTCACACGCAATAATATTTTATTAACAAACTTACATTTTTTTTATTAGAAAAAAACACTACAAATTGTAAAAAATAGTTTTTTTTTTATTTTTTTGCACATATTTCACCCAAAAGTATTGAGAATACACTAAAAAAAGGCCAAACAAGACATTTCATGTTGAAGCCCAGACTCTGCTGAAAAAAACAATATATAATTTTCCTGGAAAATCCCTGGAAATCCCTTCAAAAATCCAGGTTGAACACGTGTAGCGCAAAAACGTGAAAAGTAGTCTGGCAACAGAGTGTGACAAAAAATCTCGGTAGGCTGGCACTCAAAGGGTTAAAAGTAGCACAAAGCGATCAGATCTGTTACTGCAGTCATTCAACCAGGCACAGATATTTTCTTACCTTGATGGAATTCTGCTTGTTTATTCTTGGTCTGTAGTTGTTGGGGTCTCTCCTAAATGTGATTTCCAGCTGAGACAAAAATTTGTTCATGCCAGCAAGAAGTGTCTGTGGGCTGGAAAAAATACACAAGTAAAAACACAATTCCTCCACACAGCTCGGCCAGGCCAATGATGAATGAGCAGGATCACATGGCTTTCAAGCTATTGAACACTGGTTTCTAGAACGTGTCGTATAAAACACTTGGCACTTGATAAGTTTAAAGCAAAATCCCTTCAATCTGATATTCTCCACTATGGAGAGAAAAGCTCACATAAAAAGGGAGTTTACACACTACAGATGGATTGACCTAAACAAAAATACCATTTTGTGAATACTCACCTGTAAAATGGATATTATAAGTATGTCACACACCCCGCTTCAAAACATTAATTCTTACACATGGGTTACTCCACCAGCAGGTGGCGACGCTGCAGGGAAGTCTTGAAAAAAAACGAGCCCCTCCTGGTCTATACATACCTGGGACCTCCCACTTATTCCCCAGTATTCAAACAGCAGTAAAGACAAGGTACCAGGAAAAAAACCATTGACAACCCTCAAAACAAAGCTTCACCCTATAAAGAATCCAGGATACCAAAAAGGGCGGGTGAAGCGGGGTGTGTGACATACTTATAATATCCATTTTACAGGTGAGTATTCACAACATGGTATTATTCTAAGTATGTCACACACCCCGCTTCAAAACATTAATTCTTACACTTGGGACATCCAAAAGCAGTGTCCACAAAGGGCGGGTATCCAACAAGGCCATAATGCAAAACTCAAAACCACTGCAGCTTGCAGAACCTTGCGGCCAAACACAGCATCCGCTGAAGCCCGCACATAAACCTTGTAAAAACTTGGAAAAAAGGTGTGAACAGAATACCAAGTAGCAGCCTTACAAACTTGTTCAACAGAAACCTGGTGCTGAAAAGCCCAACAGCACGAGTTGAACGAGCAGTGGTACGAAAAAGAGGAACCTTCCCCTTGGCAGAGTAGTCCCCCCAAACAACCTCCAGATGAAATCATTTGCTAATGGAGGACTTAACGGGAGCCAAACCCTTCCTAGGCCCAACAGGGCACCACAAAAAAAAAAAAAAAAAAAAAAACAGTTTTACGAAAAGGAGATGTAGTAAACAACTGTACTTCACACAGCGTACCACATCCAAACAGTGAAAACCCCCTCCTTGCCATTCCCAGGCTTAGGACACAAGGAAGGAAAAACAATGTCTTAGCTAAGATGAAAAGCAGAGACCACCTATGGAAAAAGGTCCTGTTTGAAGCGGAAAACCACTTTGTCCAGATGTCTCTCCAAGTGGGTAGCCTGAACCGACAAGGCTGCCAACTCCGAAACGCGCCGAAGCGAAGTGATGGCCACCAAAAAGGCAACCTTCTGATTCAGAGTAGAAAGACCAATAACCTGCAAAGGCTCAAAGGAGGAGCCTGAAGAGCAGAGATAACCAAATTCAAATCCCTAAACAGGGAAAAAAAGGCTTCCTAGAAGGCCACAATGCGAGACCCCCTAGAAGAAAGTCTTGAAAACAGAAAAGACCCGACAGGGCAAAGATCTAGCCTCACTCCAATCAATATAAGATCTCCAAGTCCTATAATAGATGGTAGAAGAGGACCTCTTCCTGGCACTAATAAAAGTCTGAATAACAGATCCGAAGACCTTCCTCCCCTAAGATGGAGGTTTCAGCAGGCAGGCCGTCACAGCCAGCGTTGATGAATTGGGGCAACGCAGTTGACCCTGTGTGATAAGATCCAGCCGAAGAAGCAGATCGCACTGATCCACCGCCAGACAAACGATGTCTGCGAGCCAAACCCTCCTTGGCCACCTTGGAGCCAAGAAAATGGCTTGAACCCCGTCCAGGGCCAGCTTTCGCAACACCTTGCCTAGCATGGGGATCGGAGGAAACAGATAAAGGAACCCCAGGTCCCCCCAGCTCAGGGACATGGCATCCACCGCCAGAGGATCCTGAGAGAGCGACACGAATGTCGGAAGCTTGTAATTGTGACGAGAGGCAAACAGATCCACCTCCAGCGTCCCCCCACCAGAGACAAAGCGACCGAAAAAACTGAAGGTGGAAAGACCATTCCAGCCGGCAGAAAGAGCACCTGCTCAGGAAGTCCGCCTCCGTGTTTTCCAATCCTGAAATGTACACTGCCGAGATGCAAGGAACATGAGTCCCCGCCCAGGCTAGAATCAGAGACACCTCTCTGAGGGCACGCAGACTGCGAGTCCCTCCCAGGCGATTGATTGTAAGCAACCGCCGACCGATCGACCGAACCAGAAACCGGCAAACCCTGTAAATGCTGCATCAAGTGAGACAGAACCAACCTGATGGCTCTCTACTCCAGAACGTTGATGGGCAAGTGGTCCTTCCAGAAAAACTCCCCATCCCGACAACCTGACATCCGTGGTGACGGTTTCCCGAAGAGGCATCAGAAAGGACCTGCCCCTCAAGAGAAAGTCCGAGACCATCTACCACTGGAGAGACTGCCGAACCCGGGAGGACATCCGGAAAGACCGATCCAACGACCGAGGTCGCCGGTCCCAAGACGCCAACAGATGAAACTGAAGCGTCCTCGTGTGAAAATGAACAATGGGAACTGCCTCAAAAGAAGCTACCATCAACCCCACCAGTCTCATCCCTAGCCGGATGGACGGGCAAGGATTGGAAAGAAGAAGCTGCGCCAATTCCTGACCCAAAAGAACTTTGGCCAGAGGCCGAACAACTCTGTGTTGGCAAGAATCCAAGGACGTCCCCAGAAAGGACACCACCCTGGCCGGAACGAGAGAGGACTTGGGGTAGTTGATCACCCAGCCGAAACCTCTCCAGAGTGGATACCACCATCCTGGTGTCCACCTCCGCTTGACTGAAAGAAGACATGATGAGAAGATCGCCCAGATAGGACACAATGCGAATCCCCTGAGCTCTGAGAAGGACCATCACGCCCGCCAACACCTTGGTGAACACTCTTGGAGCCGAGGTTAGGCCGAACGGAAGAGCCACAAATTGAAAATGCCGATCTTCCACCACGAAGCGAAGAAACCTATGATGGGCCGGAATATATGAATATGAAGATAGGCATCCTTGATGCCTATGAACGTCATGAAATCCCCCTGTCGCAGAGAATTGATGGCAGAACGCAGAGGTTCCACGCGAAACCTCCGGGGACGAATAAACACATTGAGGAACTACAGATCCAGGAAGGGACGAACCAACCCGTCCAACTTGAGCACTGTGAAGAGATTGGAATAATACCCATGGCCCACCCCCGAAGGAGGGAACGGGCAGATGACTGCCATTTCCAGAAAATTCCTCACCGCCACCAGGAGCCCCTGCGCGGCCAAAGGATCTGAGGGAACACGAGATCTGAAAAATCTTAGAGGAGGTCGGGACTCGAACTCCAGCTTGTAACCGGCCGACACCACCTCCCGGATCCACCTGTCCGAGACTGCCTGGTCCCACACCCGGGAGAAGTCGCAACCGTCCCCCCCACCCGCAAGGGTGAGGGCGCCCCCTCATTGCTGAGCGGGCTTTGCAGCTGGTTTGGGTTTGACGCCCCAAGCATGGACAGGACGGCCACGGCCTCTGCCCCTGTTCCAGCTAACCCCCCTGGAGCCCGAAGAGCTCGCGCCTCTACCAGCTCTGGCTCCCCGAAAGGAAGGATTGAAAGAGCCTGCCCCTCGAAAGGAACGACGAAACTTCTTGCGCTGAGGTAACTTACCTCCCTAGGCAACCGAAACTAATTTCTCACCAAAAAGGCGCAAACCCAGAAAGGGAAGCGCCGTAAGCGATCTATTAGAACTAAAGTCAGCCGTCCATTGCCGCAACCACACCGACCGCCGGATAACTACCAACAGAGCCGTAGCCCTGCCACACAACATGGCATCATCCTGAGCGGTGAGTATAAACGAAATGAAGGACTCGCAACGCTTGAGGGCAAGAAATTCATCACAAGTAGGATCAAGATCCACACATAAATCCCTGACAATAGACCTGACCGCCAACAATAAGAGTGCCGAAGCACAAACAGGTCTCAAAGCCAAACCCGCACAGATAAAACCATGGCGGGCCAGAAGATCAATCCGGCGAACCTCGCCGTCCTTGAGATTAGTCGTGTCCGGCGAATGCACAAACGCCACATTAGATAGCCCCAGAACTGGAGCGTCAACCTCGGGGAGGAACAGACCAACACCTCAGCAAGACCGCCGGAAAGGAATACTTCCTAACCCAACTAGGCGGCACACCAACGAGACGCGTAGGTTGCTCCCATTCCTTAAGGACAATATTCTCAAAATGTTGCTGGCTAGGAAAACCAAAGCGCGGCTTGGTCACCTCAAACAATTCACCCTTTGGCGGAGGAACCCCCTCGGGAGGATCCAAATCCAAAACCTCACATTTGAGCCAATATGGAAGGGGTGTCCGAAGCAGTCCCCATGGCCTGGTCACCCTCAGCTCCAAAGAGCTGCTGGACCTCAGGATCGTCCAATTCCTCGCTAAGCTCCCCCTCTTCAGCCAGGGGGCAATCTGACCAATCCAACGCCTCAACAACTTCCGCATCCGAGTCCGGCGGAGGCGGAGACAAGTGTTTCCGCTTAGCCGGAGCCTTTTGAGCAACCATAACGGAAAACATTTTCTCGAGGTTAGCCAGACGAGAACATACCTCGGATTGCGAATCCCCACCCATGACAACGTCACACGGGGTCCGGAACAGGCGAGGAGGAGAAGGAGATGGTACAGGCGGTGAAGAGCCAGACACCGGAGTGCCGGACAGGCACTCAATGTTCCGCTGCGCACATGGAATGCATACAATAACATCATCCCCTGGGAGCGGAGCCCCACAACCCCCACACAGCCTGGGCTGACCCGAAGGGCCGTTTCCGGTATCTTTGGTAGCCTCCATATGGTGAATTTATGGTTTTCGCAATAACCCAGGGAATTACGCAATAAGCGACCCGGGATGCCCCTTTAATTTTATTATATTAAAGCCCTGAAATGGGGGAAATTACAAGCACTAATGAGGGGAAGGTAAAAAACAACCCCGACTAGCCTGGTATCTAAGACCGGGAGAGCCCTGCAGCGTGGGATCCCAGGATCTGAAAACAGAAAGAGACAACAGTCACTCCAGCACCAAAACAATGTCAACAATTTAATAAATACATACACATGCATAATATAATATATATCTATACACCCAAGGTGGGAAGCCATGAGCGCCCCAATAAGGCACCCAGCAAGCTAAAACTAAGGCTGACAGCACCCATACAAAAGAAACCCCCAAGGAGGGGGACCTAAACCCAACAAGAGAATCCCCCAGCCGAGGACCACCTTAAAGAAGATTAAAGAAAAAACTGGCCTACCTTAAGCGTGGCGACGCGGAATGGCGGCAGCACGAGGAGCAGAGAGGAGGATGAGGGGGCGGTCCCAGCAAAGCGCGGCAGCCGCTGCGGCCCCGCCCCATCCAGGCGAAGCGCGGGCCACGCGCGAGACGGCCCCGCCCACTCCACTCTCGAGGACGCAGACATGGCGGGCGCCAAGTACACAGGCGCCCGCACCGCCGGACCGGCGAGCCGACGCCAAGAGTCCCGCCCGGTCCCTCACCGCCACTGACACCGGGGAGAACCGCCGGCGCCAGACAAGGCGCCCGCACAGGCAGGCCGGCGGCACGCAACGCCGCCCGGCCTCGCCCCCAACCACCCGGAGCAGGACAGTAGCGGGCACCCCATACATGGCGCCCGCAAAAAATCATGAGCAACAGGCCGGCGGCAACCATGCCGCCCGACCCCGCCCCCTGCCCAGTAACAACAACTGGCGGGCAGGCGGCAGATCACCCACGCCGCCCGGCCCCGCCACAAACAGTAAAGCACAAGTAGCAAACATCACCCAGGCACACACACACAAACCCCCCCTCCCCCCACCTATCAAGCGCAGGGAGAAGGGACAAGCGGGAAGGGAACCTAATAGGGACAGCAGGGCGGGGCATCCCAAATCCAGGTCACCAGGTCGGATAACCGCATTGCCCATAATATGGGGTCGAGCGGAGGAGCTAATCTCCTAGGCACCTTAAGTGCCGTCTACACTTTGCCCGGCCGACAGCCTAAGCTGGGAGGCTACATATCTAATACAGGGGCTAATTAAATAAAAGGCCGGGCAGAAATAGACCATGGGGGGGGGGGGGCGGGGTGTTACCCCGGCTACCTGCAAGCAGGAGACTTCTTTCTTCTGTCTTGTCGCCATCTTGCAGAGAAGAACACTGGGGAATAAGTGGGAGGTCCCAGGTATGTATAGACCAGGAGGGGCTCGATTTTTTCAAGACTTCTGTGCAGCGTCGCTACCTGCTGGTGGAGTAACCCAAGTGTAAGAATTAATGTTTTGAAGCGGGGTGTGTGACATACTTAGATTATATACACACCCCTAGTGTAATTCACATAGGATGAACACAAAGTTCATCCCCCTTTTTAATCTCTTTTTAATCACCCCCAAGCATCCTGATCTGGGATGCCCATCCATATAAAACATGCCTACTAGGCCAAAATCTGGCATGGAGCTCTGAATGACGCAGGGACAGCAGCATATGGATGCAGCTTTTTCCTGTCCACTGTTAGAAACAGGTGATCATGCAGAGATCACTGAAGGTGGGAAGTGAGGTTAGATTAGCTTGCATGTGAACCAGGACCCTCCCTGCTTTAAAAGTGCCCAGAGCCTGGACTTTTACTCTTGGACTCTTAACCACCAACACAGTGAAGGACACAAGTCAAATTGCATGCTTGTGTTCTAGGGTTCTCAGCCAGTGGTACTCAATCTCCCCTCTGGAAGCACTGCATACAAGCTACTGCTCCAATAGGGTATGAACAAGCTGCAGTAGCGAAGCATCTTGGGATGACTGCAATGCTGGCCAGTATAGGACCTCTGTCCCAGGGAAGTCTGTATTAGTGGCAATGTCAAATTGAATAATACAACTCTGTGAAATACTCACCTGTAGAATTGGTATTATACGTATACAGTACGTCCTGCTCCAGATATAATACTTACACTTGGGTAATCCTCCGCCAGATGGCGCTGTGCACTGCAGACATGCAAAAACAGGCTCCTCCCGGCCCTTCATATACCCAGGGACCTCCCACAAATCCCCAGCATTGAAAAGCAGTGAAAAAGAAGCAGGGAGAAACTAACCACCAGAAACTGGTAATAATGATAGCAATCACCATACAGGGGATCCAGAATAATGCAAAAACCAGGGTGGGGTGGAGCAGGACGTACTGTATACGTATAATACCAATTCTACAGGTGAGTATTTCATAAAATTGTATTATTCTAAGTATACAGTACGTCCTGCTCCAGATATAATACTTACACTTGGGACATCCAATAGCAGTGTCCATAAAGTAGGGTGGGATCCCCAACAAAAGGCACAGCAGACAGTTAAAAGCGCTGTCACCTGCAAACCTTGCTACCAAGAGTGACATGAGCAAAGCTCTGACGTCCACCTCATAAAGACCTTTGAAAAGGTATGAACGGAGAACAAGTAGCGGTCTAGCAGACTTGTTCCACAGAAACCTGGTGCTGAAAGGCCCAAAGATACCGAAGCACAAGTAGAATCAGAAGTAAGGCGAGAAGATTCTTCCCCTTAAAAGAACAGGCCTGAGTAACAGCCTGACAAGTCCAAAAGCTAACAGCCTTGGCAGAAGCCGAAACCTTTCCTAGGACCAGAAGGGACCACCCATCCAAGAAAAGACCAGGCCAAAGACCGCATAACCCCTGGAATCAGACGACATCAGGCACATACAGGATGGAGACGCCCGCAAACCCCAAGGGGCAACAGTCCCCCTAAGGGACGAGAGACAATTCAGGAAAACACGTCCAACACCTGTTGAGGGAATGTAGACCCCCTTTTCTCAGCGATACTAGGAAAAAGGTCCAGAAGAAAGACAAAGTCTTGAATACATGAGCATAAGACACCACCTTAGGCAGAAGGTCCGGCGTAAAGCGGAACACCACCTCATCTTGGTGTATATATCTATGAACGAGGGCTAGCTAGGCACATGGCTGACTGAAGTAACAGTCCCTAGAAGGACAACTTGAGGGTAAGAACAGTCAGACAGCATCCGAAATAGGTCCAAAGGGAACACCCCGCAAGGCAAACAGAATAAATTCGAATCCCAACAGGGAACATAGAATGACGTGGGGGACACACATGAGTAACCCCCTGAAAGAAGCCTTAACCAAGGAAACTGAACAAAAGACTTCTACAGGAAGTCGGACAGGGCAGAACCTGACCCTTCCGAGTACTGAATTGGAGAATTCCAACTCCAACCCATGCTGTAATAACTCTAGAACCCTGGGAACAGAGAACGCCCGACAGGGAAGAGACCTAGACTCACACCAATCAATATGGGTACGCATACCCTATAATAGATGGAAGAAGAAGAAGCTTGCTCCTAGTCTTCCCATAGTCTCAATCACCAAGACAGATAAGCCTGTCTCCATCAAAATGGATGTTTCAGCAGTCAGGCCATCTAGGCCAGAGTCTGTAGATCGGGGTGATGTAAAGGGGCCCTGAGTGAGCAGAGCTGGCACTCCTGGCAGAACGCACAGATCTACTGTCCTCAGTACCATGTCTGCGAACCACACTCCACTAGGCCACCCGGGGGCCACCAGAACCACTGGTCCCCCCTTCCAGAGCAATTTTGCGCAGAACCCTGCCTAGCAGGAGGCATGGAGAAAGACATACAGAACAGAATGTCCTGCCATAACATTACTAAATCATCATGACCACGGCCAGAGAATCCTGGGACAGGGAAACAAGGGCCGAGAGCTTGTGATAGTGACGGGGCACACACAGATCCACACTGGTTGGACTTCATAGTGACACAAGGATTAGCACATACTGTCGCAGAGGGACCTCCACCGGAGCGAATACCACTGATATGCAGGGAACATTGTCCACCACCCAGATCAGGATCGGAGACACTTCCCGGAGGACCCTCCTGCACCGGGTCCCTCCCTGAATATTCAACGTAGGCAAAGGCCGTCAGCTAGGCCTAGCTCCCCCGAACAGGCAGGCCCTGAAGAGGAGTAGGCAAGCGAGTTAGAACTAACTTGAACGCTCAGAGATTCAAACATTGATAGGTGTATAGGCCTCCTAAGGGCCCTACCTCCCATGGAACCGTAGGGACTTCCCGAAGAAGACCCCCCTCAACCTGATAGATTGGCATCCATGGTGACCGTCTACCCAGGATAGGGCAAGAAGGGACTGCCCTCAGGCAGGTTCCTTGAGTTCATCCACTACAAGAGGGACCTCCTCACCAGGGAGGAAGGCACACATACCCTGCAACAGGGATGCTGGGTCCTTGTCCCGTAGGACAAATAGGAGAAGTTGCAGAAGGCCCCAGGGGGGACTGAGCATAAGGGGCCTCTTCGGAGTACGCCACCAGCTGCATCCCCTGCCTGGTGGAGGGACGGGGACAGCTAAGAGGGACTGAGCCCATACAACCAGATTGTCCACTTTATTGCTGAGGAAGATCCTTGCTTGAACTGTATAAAATTCATTCATAGGAATGGAGTTACCAATGAAGGGGATGATAAGGACTTGGGGTGTTTGATCACCCCTCCAAATGACTCCCAAATGGATACCCTCCAGCCGAGTATCCAACGCAGCCAGACGTAGAGAACTGGGAAGTGATGAAGACGTCCAGGTAGGTCATCGCGCGGACGCCCCTTGGTCTCATGAGAAACCACACCCCCGTCAGCACCTTGGTGAGCACTCTGGGAGCTGGAGAGGCCAGATGACAAGGTCACGATTATCAGTGTTGGTCAACCAACGCGAATCTGAAGAACCTCTGTGTCCAGAAGACCCAGGGAAGTAAAAATAAGCAGCATTGAGCTCCACAGACGGCAAGAAGCCTCCGACGCGCAAGGAGCCGGTGGCCGAGTGCAGTGTTTCCACTGCAGAAACCGCCTGTAATTGACGAATTGCTGAAAATCTGTGAGACCAGATTGGGCCAGACTGACCCATCCTTTTTTGGGGAACTGTGGAAAGGTTAGTGTATCAGCCTCTGCCTATTAAGGGCAATCTGCAAGAGACCCCCAGACCCCGCAGGCCTTGCATGGCCTGCACCAGCACCTGAACAGAGGCAGGGACCAGGAGCACCCGGGACCCAATAATCTTGGGGGAGGCCACGCAGCAAACTCTATCTTGTATCTGGAGGGCAATACCTCCTGAATCCACCAGTCTGAGGCGTGATACCTCCTGGCATGAGCAAGGTGCCGCAGCCTTCCCCTCACCCAGACGGGCAAGGGCGCCCCAACATGCTTGAGGGGATGTTGGTGGAAGACTTAGGCTTAGCCCCGCCAGAGGGGCAAGGGCATTATATGCCACTCCTGGGGCAGTAGTCTGCACGAGCCCCCAGGAAGGACACCCCTGGTTCTTATTTTACACTATGGTAGGGAGGGGGAGGGGTTACCCTGCCCCGAGGGGCCGGGATGGCCG
This sequence comes from Gastrophryne carolinensis, assembly GCA_027917425.1. NCBI lineage: Eukaryota > Metazoa > Chordata > Amphibia > Anura > Microhylidae > Gastrophryne > Gastrophryne carolinensis. The sequence goes on from CM051234.1 coordinate 165,781,040, forward strand.
CCTACGTTGGGGTGAATTGCCCTTATTTACCAAACAGGTCCAGGCGGCCCCAAACAGGCGTTGACCTCTAAAGGGAAGCCCAGTAAGAGTCTTCTTAGCATCATCGTCAGTACCCCACTGTCGCAGCCAAACCAAGCGACGTATAGCCACAAGGGCAGAAGTCCTTGCACACATTCTAATGGTGTCATCCAGTGCTAATAGGATAAATTTTACAAATACATCACAACTGGAGAGTGCATTAAACGCATCCCAGGGGAGATACTCAGGGTGATGATCAAGCATCTTTCTGATGAGGGTTCTAGCGGCCACTGCAGTGATGACCGCGCCACAGACTGGGCGCAGCGCCGTCCCTGTACAAGAAAAGGCGTGGGAGGCCACAGGTCAATGCGCCGGTCCTCAGCATCCCGAAGGGTACTATAAGCAGGGGCTGTAATAAGGGGGGGGGGGGTTAGAAACCCCTATGATCTGCGCATCCACCACCGGGGGGGGTGACTAACAATTGACCACCTCAGGGGGAAAAAGGGGTATTTCCTATCCCAGTCCCCTGGGACCCCTGGAATTTACTGGGGAAATCCCATTCCTTGAGTACAAGAGCATGGAAACGAGCCTGCTCTAGAAATTCCAAGCGCGCTGTCGCTGTATGGAAACGCTCCACCAGACAGAAAGATAGACAGGACCTTAAAGACCTTAAACAAATAATCTCACACTGGCCCCAGTATTCAGGGCCAGAATCGCCATGACTCATCAGACTCTTATCAATGAGCCCGAGTCAGAGACCAGCTCTCCATCAGAAGGGGTATAGTCACTATAGTATTTCTATAGTAGTATAGAAAAAAGTGTATTGAAACGAGGTGCAGCCACTGGCAAGCCTGATTGCAGGGCCAGTGCTTGCTCGGCACATGGTGCGCAGACCCATGCCCTGTCAGCATCAGCATGGGGTTGACCACACGCTATACACAGCGGGTCTTGTCCCAGAGGGACCCCGGTCACATAATTCTGAGATGCCTCCATATGGTGATTATCTAGGCACAATATGCCAGCAGGGATTTATGCAATAGGCAACCCTGGATGCCCGCTATAATTTAACCCAGGCCGGGGAAGCCACTGGATTCAACTGTCTGAAAGACATAATGGGAATAAAGGGTGTCAGAGCCATGCGCAGTAATAAGAATCATGAAAATCGCCCATGAGGGCACTTACAGACCAAGGTAGGAGGAGGGCCGTAACCACGAGCGCGACTAACATCAAAATAGCGCCAAGCGAACCTCGAAGGGCGGGCCAGAGCGGGCCATGACGCGGAGCGCGCCAAACCGGGCCCCCGCCCCCCGAAGAGCGCGAAGCTCTAAGGCAGTAGTCAATATTGTAAAGAGAAGCAGTGTATGACACACATAGCATAGATGAATTTTGCCAATGGAGACGCCGCAGTGTCTGGGGTCAATATTGTAAAGAGAAGCAGAGTGTATGACACACATAGCATAGATGATTTTTGCCAATGTAGACGCCGCATCGTCCGGCACAGCATATCCAGTAAGGAAAGAAACGAGCGCAGCGGCGGCAGATACTAAAAAAGCAAACAGCGCGGCTCTGACACCAAGTTACCAAGTCAAGGACAATACTAAGGCCATAATCGTGTAATTGCAGTACACTTGAGACCGCCACACCCCCTCCTCCTTTCTTTCCCCCCCGATCTACGGGGGGAAACGAGGGAGGATGGCGACCCTTTGGATAGGGCCCACCGCTACACAGGGCAATAATGCGGGAGGGGCATCCACTAGAGGCTCACCATCAGCCTAAACCGCCTACCCTATGGTGGGGGACTGCGGTGGAGCATGGCTCCGTTAAGCACACATGGTGCTGCCTACCTTCACCCGACCAGCGCAGCCCAGGCTGGGAGGTACATCACAAGGAGGACGGGTGGGAATAGTCCCAACAGGGCCACAGGCTGAAAGCCCCCCTCACCTGCGAGAGAGTGATACTTCATGTCTTCGCAGTCAGCACTGCAGAGAAATCTGGGGATTTGTGGGAGGTCCCTGGGTATAGGAAGAGCCGGGAGGAGCCTGTTTTTGCATGTCTGCAGAGCACAGCGCCATCTGCCGGAGGATTACCCAAGTGTATATCTGGAGCAGGACGTACTGTATACTTAGAATAAATAGATCAGGACACCCAGTTTCTAGACCAAGCTCCCCGGTGCCATTTTTGGACACCTCCCCCATTACTGTACTTGGGTAGATTCTGTAAGGGGCAGGAGCCAGAACAGATGCTTGAAGCACCTTCAGAAGGCGGTGGAACAGACAGGCCACAGAGCCACCACTGACCCAGATAGCCTGATGAAAATCAGCTGCACAAACCACTGCATGGCAAAGTTTAGGCATTTTCCCCAGATAATGGCAGCGTATTTTTTTTTACATATGATTGAATGTGCAGAAAACAGACGTATCCTGCTGCTGCACCCCAAAGATGCTCGGGAATGAGGCAAGTATTCTAAGCAGTACAATAATACCATTTTGAGAATACTCACCTGTAAAATGGGTATTATAAGTATGTCACATACCCCGCTTCAGATAGTCATTACACTTGGGTTATACCGACCTGTAGAGGGCGATCTTGCAGAGATCTAATGAAAAAAAGTGAGCCCCTCCCGTTCCATAAATACCTGGTACCTCCCACTCATTCCCCAGTATTAAGACAGCAGTAAAGGGACCAGGAAGAGCCAAAATAACCAGTAACAGTAAAAAAGGTTCACCATAGAAAGGATCCAGAACACCAAAGGGCGGGGTGAAGCGGGGTGTGTGACATACTTATAATACCCATTTTACAGGTGAGTATTCACAAAATGGTATTATTCTAAGTATGTCACACACCCCGCTTCAGATAGTCATTACACTTGGGACATCCAATAGCAGTGTCCATAAAGGGCGGGGATCCAAAACAAGGCAACAATGCACAAACTTAAACCACTGCAGCTTGCAGAACTTTGCGGCCAAAAACAGCATCCGCTGAGGCCCGCACATCAACCTTGTAAAACTTGGAAAATGTGTGACAGAAGACCAAGTAGCAGCCTTACAAACTTGCTCAACAGAGGCCTGATGCTGGAAAGCCCAGGACGCCCCAAAAGCACGAGTAGAATGAGCAGTAACACGAAAAGGGGGAATCTTCCCCTTGCCAGAATAGGCCCCAACAATGGCCTGGCGAATCCATTTACTAATGGAAGACTTGACGGGAGCCAAACCTTTCCTAGGCCCGGAGGGCACCACAAAAAGGGTGTCAGTCTTACGAAAAGAAGAAGTAGCCACCAAATAGTACTTCACACAACGAACCACATCCAGAGAATGCAAGACCCTCTCCTTGTCATTGCTGGGCTTAGGACACAAGGAGGGTAGAACAATGTCCTGATTAAGATGAAAGGCAGAGACCACCTTAGGGAGGAAATATGGCTTGAAGCGGAAAACAACCTTGTCCTGATGCCTCTCAAAGTAAGGAGCCTTAATGGACAAAGCCGACAACTCCGATACAAGCTGAACGGAAGTGATGGCAACCAAAAACGCAACCTTCTGAGTAAGCGTAGAAAGAGCAATAACCTGCAATGGTTCAAAAGGAGGACCCTGAAAAGCAGAAAGAACCAAATTCAAATCCCAAACTGGGAGCAACGGCTTCCTAGGAGGCCGCACATACGTAACCCCCTGGAAAAAGGTCCGAACCAGAGGATGAAGTGCAAAAGACCTTTGAAAGAAAACCGCCAGGGCAGAAACGTGCCCGTTCATCGTACTAAGCTGCAAACCCAGGTCCAGACCATGTTGCAGAAATTCCAAAACCCTAGGGATAGAAAACACCCCGCAAGGCAAAGCCCGGACCTCACACCAATCAATATAAGACCTCAAAATCCCATAGTAGATGGCAGACGAAGACTTCTTTCTAGCCCTAACCAGAATGACAGCATCAGAAAGACCTTCCTCCTTCAAGATGGAGGTTTCAGCAGCCACGCCGTCAAAGCCAGCGTTGGTAAATTGGGGTAGAGTAGCTGACCCTGAGTGAGCAGATCCGGCAGAAGGGGCAGATCTAACTGATCCGCTGCCAACCTTACCACGTCTGCGAACCAAACCTGTCTTAGCAATCCTGCTGGCTCCAAGATGGCCGAGGCGGCCTCTAGGGCCAGCTTGTGCACCACTTTGCCCACCATGGGAAATGGAGGGAACAGATACAGAAACCCCAGATCCCTCCAGGTCAGAGACATGGCATCCACTGCCAGAGCCAGCGGATCCCGCAAGAGACACAAATGCCGGAAGCTTGTGATTGTGACGAGAGGCAAAGAGGTCCACCTCCGGCGTCCCCCACCGGTGGCAAAGCGACCGAAACACCTTGGGGCTGAGAGACCATTCCCCCCGGCGAGATGAGCACCTGCTCAGGGAGTCCGCCTCCGTGTTCTCCACTCCCGGAATGTACACCGCCGAGATGCATGGGACATTGCTCTCTGCCCAAGCCAGGATCAAAGACACTTCCTTGAGGGCACGCCTGCTGCGAGTCCCTCCCTGGTGATTGATGTAGGCGACCGCCGTCCGATTGTCCGACCGAACTTGAACCGGTAGGCCCCGTAACTGATGAGACAAGTGAGCCAGAACCAACCTGATGGCTCTCAGCTCCAGAACATTGATGGGATTGTGAGCCTCCTGAGGCCCCCACAGTCCCTGAAACTGAAGATCCTTCCAAACCCCCCCCCCAACCAGGCTGGCATCCGTGGTGACCGTCTCCCAACGCAACGAGGGGTCAGAAAGGATCTGCCCTTCAGCAGATTGCTCGGTTCCAGCCACCACCGAAGGGAACGCCGAACCCGGGGGGACATCAGAAAAGACTGATCCAAAGACAGCGGAGACCTGTCCCAGGCCGCCAAGAGATGGAGCTGGAGCGTCCTTGTGTGAAACTGGGCAAAGGGAACCGCCTCGAACGAAGCCAGCATCAATCCCACCAGTCGCATCCCCAGCCGGATGGACGGACGAGGGATGGATAGAAGAAGCTGAGTCAATTCCTGAATCAAAAGAACCTTGGGCCGGAGGAACACCCTGGTCTGAGAAGTATCCAGAGACATTCCCAGGAACACCACCACCCTGAATGGAGAGAGGAAGGACTTGGGATAGTTGAACACCCAGCCGAATCTCTCCAGAGTGGCTACCACAGTCCTGGTATCTAGCGCCGCCTGGCGGAGAGAGGATGCCATAATAGGCAGATCGTCCAGATAAGGTACGATGCAGATACCCTGGGCTCTGAGGAGGGCCATCACCCCCACCATGAAGTCCTCCTGCCGAAGTGAATTTATGGCAGAGCGCAGAGTTTCCATGCGGAACTTCCTGGGACGGATAAACCTGTTGAGAAACTTCAGATGTAGGATGGGACGTACGGAGCCATCCTTCTTGGGCACCGTGAACAGATTGAATAGCATCCCAGGCCCCGGTCCGAGGGAGGCACCGGGCAGATGACAGCCATGTCCAGGAGATCTTTTACTGCCGCCCGGAGCCCCTGCGCGGCCAGAGGATCCAAGGGCACCCGAGACCTGAAGAATCTGGGAGGAGGCCAGATCTCGAACTCCAGCTTGTAACCGGAAGACACCACTTCCCGAATCCATATGTCCGAGACCTCCGGGTCCCAGACCGGAGAGAAGTGTCGCAGCCGCCCCCCCACCCACGAGAGTGAGGGCGCGGGCGCCCCCTCATTGCTGAGCCGGCTTAGCAGCGGCTTTGGGCTTGGAGCCCCAGCTGTGACCTGGACGGGCACGTCCTCTTCCCCTGTTCCAGGAATCACCTCTGGAGGAGAAGACAGCCGATCCCCGTTCAGGTCTGGCCCCACGAAAGGAAGGGGTAAAGGAAGCCGCCCCCTGAAAGGGACGAAGTAACTTCTCTTTCACTGATGTAACCTACCTCCTTTTGCGACCAAATCCAATTTTTCTCCAAAGAGCCGCAAGCCCAGAAAGGGAAGAGCCGTAAGCGACTTTTTGGACACAAAATCAGCCGCCCACTGGCGCAACCAAACCGATCGCCGAATAGCCACCAGCAAGGCCGAAGTTCTACTACACATCACCATCGTGTCATCCAGGGCGGCTAGCACAAATGACAAAAACAATTCGCACCGCTTAAGGGCAGTGAACTTATCACTAGCCGGGTCAAGCCTGGAGGTAGACAACAGGTCCCTGACAACCGACCTAGAAGCCACAATTAAAAGCGCAGAAGCACAGACAGGCCGCAAGGCCGACCCGACACTGGCAAAACCGTGACAAGCCATCTGGTCAATGCGTTTGTCCTCACCGTCCTTGAGAGTAGAACAGTCAGGAGAATGCAAGACAGAGGTGCTAGACAACCCCAAAACAGGGGCATCCACCTCGGGAGGAGACGACCAGCGCTTCACCGCATCCACCGGAAAGAGATACTTCTTATCCCAACCCGGAGGGACACCCGGAAGCCGAGTAGGCCTCTCCCATTCCTTAAGAATAATGCCGTCAAAATGCCTTTGATTAGGGAATTCTAAGCGCGGCTTAGCCTCTTCAAAGAACTCCCCCTTCTAAGGAAGGGTCACTTCAGGAGGAGAGATTGCCAAACCCTCAAACATATGAGCCAGGACCTTAGGGGTATCCAAAGAATCCCCCTGACCCCGCTTGGCATCAGCGCCCACAAACTGCTGATCGTCAGAACCATCCGACTCCTCAAAAAGCTCCCCTTCCTCTAGCGGGGGGTGATCAGACCAGTGAATCAAATTCCTCAATATCAGAAGCCTGCGTGGCTGGGGAGAAGTGCTTTCTCTCTTAGCTGGGGCGTTTCTGGCCACAGCGCTAGAGAATAATTTTTCAAGATTGGACAATCTGGCACACACCTCAGATTGCGACTCCCCACTCGTGACATCACACAGGGTACGGATCAGGCGGGGAGGGGTAGGAGAACCAGACACATGGGATCCAGACTGCCGCGTAAGTCTGCTGTGCACATGGTATGCAAAGAATACATCATCCCCTGTAAGGGATGCCCCACACCCCAAACACTGCTGGGGTTGCCCCGAGGGGAGCCCGAGCCCGGTATCCTGGGAAGCCTCCATATGGTGATTTTATTGGTAGTCGCGATACCCAAGGGAATTACACAATATAAGCGACCTGGGATGCCCCTCCTGTGTCCCGAGTGGGAGGATTAATGGGGAGTTCTAAAATTAAACCAGGGACCCTAGGACCGGGAGGACCCCTTTAGGATCCAACAAGGGGCCACCTGGAAGACAGAATACAGGGCTAATCAGCACCTCAATCATGCCCAAGCACACAAAAGGGAGACATACTGTATGCAATAACAAAGAATCTATACAGATATATATATGTATATGCATGTCAAGAAGGAAATGAGGCCCCAAGGGCCACTCACGGAGGAAGATGACGTCCGTCCAGCCAGAGGCGAGAGACACGAGAAGCAGAGGGAGGAGAAGGGCGGGCCGGCGCAGTTCGCGCCCCTCCCCCCTGACGACAACGCCGCTCCCGGCCAGGCTCCACAGCTGCGCCAGGAACACGGAGGGCGGGCCAAAGGCGATCGCGGCAATTGCCCGACCCCGCCCCCTACCAACCGCACCTGAGGGGAAGAAGCTCCCCCGGTGAAGCTGCCACAACGGCCGGCGCCGCAGCACAGCCAGCACCAGCTGAGTCCTCCATGAACAGTGCCCCAAGTGAATCACACACACGCAGACACACACCAAGTACAGCTGGGACCAACACACAATAAAAACGTTTACATTAAGGGAGAAAGCCCCCCCCCCCCCCAAGGAGCAAGGGCAATCCGGGAGAGGGGGAATCCACGCTGGAAGGTGGAAGGGCAAGGGATGGGGCATCGCTAACTGGGATCACCAACCCAGCAAACCGCCTACCCCTTAATATGGGGTCTCACGGTGGAGCGTAGCTTCTAAGCACCATTAGGTGCCGTCTACCCTTGCCTGGACCAGCAGCCTGGGCTGGGAGGCAAGGTGAATACTAAGAAAGGGGGTCCAGGCAGAAATAGACTATCAAGCGGGCCGGGAGTTACCCTGGCTACCTGCAAGGAGGAGAGATCCATCTTCTAACTTGCTCGCCGTCTGCAGAGATGAAAGACTGGGGAATGAGTGGGAGGTACCAGGCATTTATGGACCGGGATGGGGCTCACTTTTTTTCATTACATCTCTGCAAGATCGCCCTCTACAGGTCGGTATAACCCAAGTGTAATGACTATCTGAAGCGGGGTGTGTGACATACTTAGAATAAAATTCCCTATCATGCCTTGGTTCTGCTCCTATAGCGCCCCCCCCCCCCCCCAATGGTATATGCATCTTCTGTGTCAGACATTTATTAAGAGTCTGTACAATATCACTACCTGTTTGCAGTTGTATCCTTGGAAGGGATGCCATCAAAGACAATAACACGGTCAGCAAGATAGGTGGCCATGATAAAATCGTGCTCCACGATAAAAGCTGTCTTTTTTGCGTGTAATATAAATCTACAATTTAAAAACAGAACAATTGGCTTCAAAATTAAAAATATATTACTGAAGCATGTAAAATATTTAAGGAAAAAAGTTACCGTTTGACGACTCTGGCAGCCATGAGACGCTGTTCAGAGTCCAAATAGGCTGAAGGTTCATCAATCAGGTACACATCAGCAGGCTTACCCAGACACAAGGCCAAAGCCACACGCTGCAACTCACCACCAGACAGTGTCTGCACCTGGTAAAGGGATACAGAAGGCAAAGGCAATTGTTAGACCATTGCATTGGGCTACATTTGGCGTTTTCAGCTTTCAAATTGAAGAAGAAATGGCAGAGATATCCAGGGTTACAGTTTCACCTTAAGATTTGTCTTTTCAAATATTTGGGTGTGGCCCTTGGCTCTGTGATGCTGCATAATCATCAGCATAATGGGCAGGATCTGTAAGACCGGCGCTCCATCACCCTGGCTGTTCTCCCTCTCTACCAGTGTCCAAAGTCTGAAAATGGGGTGCTTAAGACCACCAACTTAGCCCTTTGATTGGTGGTCTATTGGAAAGCAGCCGAGTTCCAACAGGGAGAGGGAAGTCATGAGGTGAGCTTCCCAATGACAGTTTATACACTTTGCCCACACTATGAACAAAGGCTGCCGGCGACCTTAAAGGAGCACTATCATTAAAAATGGCCCAATGATAAAAACCAATATATAAATTTGCTGGATGGTGGGCAGAGGGGTCACTTATACACCCGGCATAAAGAAATATCCAGCCAGACTTGCTTCTAATTCTTTTAATGGTAGGAAGAGGACATCCGGGGTGACAGGCTCTGTCACCCCTGATAGACTAAACCTGTCATCCCTGGATTTTCTTCCTACCATGAGAGAATAAACCACAAGCTTGGCGGGAGTTTTATTCAGTTTGGGTGTATAAATGACCCCTCCTCTCATTACCCAACATGTTAATATGTATTTTTTATATTACACAATGTCGCGATAGTGATCTTTTAATATCATATACATTAAAGCGGACCACATTTTTAACTAACATCCCCTAGGTTGCTCCCCCCACGAATACGGTAGTAACTTGTGCCTATTTTTACTGCTTTTGTTTCATTCTAATGCCAGATAATGCAGCCTGTTTTAGCTGTAAAGCTCCGCCTCCTCCATTCATTTCCACTGATGTGTGTGGACATGATGTCATTGCCACACTTATGAAATTACTCATCACCTGCAATCTTACAGAGAGGAAAGCAAAAAAAAAAAAAAAAAAAAAAAAAACTGTTTAGATTAGATAAGTGAAAATATCCATATCTAGTTATACACCCTAAGAAGGAAATATGGTCAGGGCCTTTGGCCAAAAGGATTTCCAAAGTTCAGTGGGTTTTGGCCCGCTTTAACTAACCGGGAACTCCAAATAAGACATGCAATTTTTCTCCCTAACGGTTTACCTCTTGATCAATAATATTCTCAATCTGCATTGGTTTCATCACATCTGTAACAAACTGAGGATGGGTGTAGGCATCTCTGATCTTCTCATGCAGCAATTGACGGACAGATCCCTTAGGGCACAAACACAGTTATAAGTACATCATTTGAGGGTAAAATTAAAGAACCTGTCTAAGCATAAAATATCCCTTCCCGCTTTGTTCCAGGGATGATGCAAGTCAGCGTACTGACTGATGATGGTGTGTGTGTGTGTGTGTGTGTGTGTGTGTGTGTGTGTTCGTGTTATCGGGCGAATGTAAAAAAAAAAAAAGTAAACTCACGTTACCGGCGGGCTCTGTCCCTGCCTGCCGCTCCGCCATCATCTCCTGCTCTCCAGCTGCTGCCTCTTCTGGCTGGGGCACACGCGAGCACCCGGGTCTGTGCAGCAGGTGGGCGTAGCCTGTATGTGTGTGTGTGTATGTGTTCGTGTTATCGGGCGAATGTAAAAAAAAAAAAAAAAAACAAAGTAAACACGTTACCGGCGGGCTCTGTCCCCGTCGCTGCTATTGCTGCGGCAGCAATAGCAGCGGCAGGGACGGAGGCTGCTGCCTCTTCTGGCCGGGGCACACGCGAGCACCCTGGTCCATGCAGCAGGTGGGCGTAGCCTGCACTGCATCAGCACAGGCCACGCCCAACCGCTGCACGGACCCGGCTGTTCACTCCTGTCGTTGCCGGAAGAGGCAGCGGAGAAGATGCGTAGAGGAAGAAGGAGCGGCTGTCCCTGTCCCCGCCGCGCGCAGATACCCGGCTCCATAGACCGGGTGGGCGTGGCCTGCGGGGACGCTCCTCCATCTTCAACGCGGGAGCGCCAGTAACATGTGAGTTGATTTTTTTTTGGTTATTGTGTGCCTATGGGGGAACGGGGGGGGGGAATGCCACACTGCTTCTATGGGGAATAGGAGGGGGGATGCCACACTGCTTCTATGGGGAATAGGAGGGGGGATGCCACATTGCTTCTATGGGGAATAGGAGGGGCGATGCCACACTGCTTCTATGGGGAATAGGAGGGGCGATGCCACACTGCTTCTATGGGGAATAGGAGGGGCGATGCCACACTGCTTCTATGGGGAATAGGAGGGGCGATGCCACACTGCTTCTATGGGGAATAGGAGGGGCGATGCCACACTGCTTCTATGGGGAATAGGAGGGGCGATGCCACACTGCTTCTATGGGGAATAGGAGGGGGGATGCCACACTGCTTCATTGGGGAATAGGAGGGGGGATGCCACACTGCTTCTATGAGGAATAGGAGGCGGGATGCCACACTGCTTCTATGGGGAATAGGAGGCGGGATGCCACACTGCTTCTATGGGGAGTAGGAGGGGGGGATGCCACACTGCTTCTATGGGGAATAGGAGGGGGGATGCCACACTGCTTCTATGGGGAATAGGAGAGGGGATGCCACACTGCTTCATTGGGGAATAGGAGGGGGGATGCCACACTGCTTCATTGGGGAATAGGAGGGGGGATGCCACACTGCTTCTATGAAGAATAGGAGGCAGGATGCCACACTGCTTCTATGGGGAATAGGAGGCGGGATGCCACACTGCTTCTATGGGGAAAAGGAGGGGGGATGCCACATTGCCTATATGGGGAATGGGAGGGGGGGTGCCCTACTGCCTATATGGGGAATGGGAGGGGATTACCACACTGCCTATATGGGGAATGGGAGGGGAGTACCACACTGCCTATATGGGGAATGGGAGGGGAGTACCACACTGCCTATATGGGGAATGGGAGGGGAGTACCACACTGCCTATATGGGGAATGGGAGGGGGGATGCCACACTGCCTATATGGGGAATGGGAGGGGGGATGCCACACTGCCTATACGGGGAATGGGAGGGGGGATGCCACACTGCCTATACGGGGAATGGGAGGGGGGATGCCACACTGCCTATACGGGGAATGGGAGGGGGGATGCCACACTGCCTATACGGGGAATGGGAGGGGGGATGCCACACTGCTTCTATGGGGAATAGGAGGGGGGGGGGGTGCCACACTGCTTCACTGGGGAATAGGAGGGGGGATGCCACACTGCTTCATTGGGGAATAGGAGGGGGGATGCTACACTGCTTCATTGGGGAATAGGAGGGGGGATGCTACACTGCTTCATTGGGGAATAGGAGGGGGGATGCCACACTGCTTCATTGGGGAATAGGAGGGGGGATGCCACACTGCTTCATTGGGGAATAGGAGGGGGATGCCACACTGCTTCTATGGGGAATAGGAGGCGAGATGCCACACTGCTTCTATGGGGAAAAGGAGGGGGGATGCCACATTGCCTATATGGGGAATGGGAGGGGGGTGCCACACTGCCTATATGGGGAATGGGAGGGGAGTACCACACTGCCTATATGGGGAATGGGAGGGGAGTACCACACTGCCTATATGGGGAATGGGAGGGGGGATGCCACACTGCCTATATGGGGAATGGGAGGGGGGATGCCACACTGCCTATATGGGGAATGGGAGGGGGGATGCCACACTGCCTATATGGGGAATGGGAGGGGGGATGCCACACTGCTTCTATGGGGAATAGGAGGCGGGATGCCACACTGCTTCTATGGGGAAAAGGAGGGGGGATGCCACATTGCCTATATGGGGAATGGGAGGGGGTGCCATATTGCCTATATGGGGAATGGGAGGGGATTACCACACTGCCTATATGGGGAATGGGAGGGGAGTACCACACTGCCTATATGGGGAATGGGAGGGGGGATGCCACACTGCCTATATGGGGAATGGGAGGGGGGATGCCACACTGCCTATATGGGGAATAGGAGGGGGGATGCCACACTGCCTATATGGGGAATAGGAGGGGGGATGCCACACTGCTTCATTGGGGAATAGGAGGGGGGATGCCACACTGCTTCATTGGGGAATAGGAGGGGGGATGCCACACTGCTTCATTGGGGAATAGGAAGTGGGATGCCACACTGCTTCTATGGGGAATAGGAGGGGGGATGCCACACTGCTTCATTGGGGAATAGGAGGGGGGATGCCACACTGCTTCTATGAGGAATAGGAAGTGGGATGCCACACTGCTTCTATGGGGAATAGGAGGCGGGATGCCACACTGCTTCTATGGGGAAAAGGAGGGGGGATGCCACATTGCCTATATGGGGAATGGGAGGGGGTGCCATATTGCCTATATGGGGAACGGGAGGGGGGTGCCACACTGCCTATATGGGGAATGGGAGGGGATTACCACACTGCCTATATGGGGAATGGGAGGGGGGATGCCACACTGCCTATATGGGGAATGGGAGGGGAGTACCACACTGCCTATATGGGGAATGGGAGGGGGGATGCCACACTGCCTATATGGGGAATGGGAGGGGAGTACCACACTGCCTATATGGGGAATGGGAGGGGGGATGCCACACTGCCTATATGGGGAATGGGAGGGGGGATGCCACACTGCCTATATGGGGAATGGGAGGGGGGATGCCACACTGCTTCTATGGGGAATGGGAGGGGGGATGCCACACTGCTTCTATGGGGAATAGGAGGGGGGATGCCACACTGCTTCTATGGGGAATAGGAGGGGGGGGTGCCACACTGCTTCTATGGGGAATAGGAGGGGGGGGTGCCACACTGCTTCATTGGGGAATAGGAGGGGGGGGTGCCACACTGCTTCATTGGGGAATAGGAGGGGGGATGCCACACTGCTTCATTGGGGAATAGGAGGGGGGATGCCACACTGCTTCATTGGGGAATAGGAGGGGGGATGCCACACTGCTTCATTGGGGAATAGGAGGGGGGATGCCACACTGCTTCTATGAGGAATAGGAAGTGGGATGCCACACTGCTTCTATGGGGAATAGAAGGCGGGATGCCACACTGCTTCTATGGGGAAAAGGAGGGGGGATGCCACATTGCCTATATGGGGAATGGGAGGGGGGTGCCATATTGCCTATATGGGGAATGGGAGGGGGGTGCCACACTGCCTATATGGGGAATGGGAGGGGATTACCACACTGCCTATATGGGGAATGGGAGGGGAGTACCACACTGCCTATATGGGGAATGGGAGGGGGGATGCCACACTGCCTATATGGGGAATGGGAGGGGGGATGCCACACTGCCTATATGGGGAATGGGAGGGGGGATGCCACACTGCCTATATGGGGAATGGGAGGGGGGATGCCACACTGCCTATATGGGGAATGGGAGGGGGGATGCCACACTGCCTATATGGGGAATGGGAGGGGGGATGCCACACTGCCTATATGGGGAATGGGAGGAGGGATGCCACACTGCCTATATGGGGAATGGGAGGGGGGATGCCACACTGCTTCTATGGGGAATAGGAGGGGGGATGCCACACTGCTTCTATGGGGAATAGGAGGGGGGGGTGCCACACTGCTTCTATGGGGAATAGGAGGGGGGATGCCACACTGCTTCATTGGGGAATAGGAGGGGGGGATGCCACACTGCTTCTATGGGGAATAGGAGGGGGGATGCCACACTGCTTCATTGGGGAATAGGAGGGGGGGGAATGCCACACTGCTTCATTGGGGAATAGGAGCCGGGATGCCACACTGCTTATATGGGGAATGGGAGGGGGGTGCCACACTGCCTATATGGGGAATGGGAGGGGAGTACCACACTGCCTATATGGGGAATGGGAGGGGAGTACCACACTGCCTATATGGGGAATGGGAGGGGAGTACCACACTGCCTATATGGGGAATGGGAGGGGGGATGCCACACTGCCTATATAGGAATGGGAGGGGGGAATGACACACTGTCTATATGGGGAATGGGGGGGGGGATGCCACACTGCCTATGGGAATGGGATGAGGGGGAATGGCACACTGTCTATATAGGAATGGGAGGGGGGATGCCACACTGCCTATGGGAATGGGATGAGGGGGAATGGCACACTGTCTATATACGAATGGGAGGGGGGATGCCACACTGCCTATATGGAGAATGGGAAGGGGGGAATGGCACACTGTCTATATAGGAATGGGAGGGGGGATGCCACACTGCCTATATGGGGGAATGGGAGGGGGGATGCCACACTGCCTATGGGAATGGGATGAGGGGGAATGGCACACTGTCTATATAGGAATGGGAGGGGGGATGCCACACTGCCTATATGGAGAATGGGATGGGGGGAATGCCACACTGCCTATATGGAGAATGGGATGGGGGGAATGCCACACTGCCTATATGGAGAATGGGATGGGGGGAATGCCACACTGCCTATATGGAGAATGGGATGGGGGGGAATGCCACACTGCCTATATGGAGAATGGGATGGGGGGGAATGCCATACTGCCTATATGGAGAATGGGAGGGGGGAGAATGCCACACAGCCTATATGGAAAATGGGATGGGGGGAATGCCACACTGCCTATATGGAGAATGGGAAGGGGGGAATGTCACACTGCCTATATGGAGAATGGGAAGGGGGGAATGTCACACTGCCTATATGGAGAATGGGAAGGGGGGAATGTCACACTGCCTATATGGAGAATGGGATGGGGGAAATGCCACACTTCCTATATGGAGAATGGGATGGGGGAATGCCACACTGCCTATATGGAGAATGGGATGGGGGGAATGCCACACTGCCTATATGGGGTATGGGAGGGGGAATGCCACACTGCCTATATGGAGAATGGGATGGGGGAAATGCCACACTTCCTATATGGAGAATGGGATGGGGGAATGCCACACTGCCTATATGGAGAATGGGATGGGGGGAATGCCACACTGCCTATATGGAAAATGGGATGGGGGGGAATGCCACACTGCCTATATGGAGAATGGGAAGGGGGGAATGTCACACTGCCTATATGGAGAATGGGAAGGGGGGAATGTCACACTGCCTATATGGAGAATGGGAAGGGGGGAATGTCACACTGCCTATATGGAGAATGGGAAGGGGGGAATGTCACACTGCCTATATGGAGAATGGGAAGGGGGGAATGTCACACTGCCTATATGGAGAATGGGAAGGGGGGAATGTCACACTGCCTATATGGAGAATGGGAAGGGGGGAATGTCACACTGCCTATATGGAGAATGAAAGGGGGAAATGCCACACTGCCTATATAGGGAATGGGAGAGGGGAATGCCACACTGCCTATATGGAGAATGGGAAGGGAAATGCCACACTGCCTATATGGAGAATGGGAGGGGGGAATGCCACACTGCCTATATGGAGAATGGGAGGGGGAATGCCACACTGCCTATATGGAGAATGGGATGGGGGGAATGCCACACTGCCTATATGGAGAATGGGATGGGGGGAAGGCCACACTGCCTATATGGAGAATGGGAGGGGGAATGCCACACTGCCTATATGGAGAATGGGAAGGGAAATGCCACACTGCCTATATGGAGAATGGGAAGGGGGGAATGTCACACTGCCTATATGGAGAATGGGATGGGGGGAATGCCACACTGCCTATATGGAGAATGGGAAGGGGGGAATGCCACACTGCCTATATGGAGAATGGGAGGGGGAATGCCACACTGCCTATATGGAGAATGGGATGGGGGGAATGCCACACTGCCTATATGGAGAATGGGAAGGGGGGAATGTCACACTGCCTATATGGAGAATGGGATGGGGGGAATGCCACTCTGCCTATGGGAATGGGATGGGGGAATGCCACTGTCTATGGGAAGGGGGAATGACACACTGCCTATATGGAGAATGGGATGGGGGGAATGCCACTCTGCCTATGGGAATGGGATGGGGGAATGCCACTGTCTATGGGAAGGGGGAATGACACACTGCCTATTGGGAATGGGAGGGAGATGCCACTCTGCCTGTAATTGGAGGATTCGGCACTTTGCCTATTTTTTGGTTAAAAATATTATTTTTCTTATTTTCCTCCCCAAAATCCTTGATGCGTCTTATGAGCAGGTGAGTCTTATGGGGGGGGGGGGGGGATACGGTATACATAATTTATGGGAGCACACTCAAATATGAAAATTGGATGAAGGTATATTAAATGGAAAAAAAAAACATGGGTGCAGCTTAAACCTGACCTTAAAGTGGACCAACACCCAGGATTTTGACTATCCTGGGTGTTGGTCCACTTAGGTGGGGCACCCCGATCGGGGGTGCTCCCACGTGACCTCGTCCGGCCAATGACAGCGCTCAGAGCCGCTCTGGTATGCGCGTCCAAAGCCGCTTGGACGCGCATACCAGAGCGCTGTCATTGGCTGCGTCTCTCGCTTCCCTCTAACAGGGAGCGCGCCTGCGCCGGCCATTCACAAAACGGCCGGCTCGGGAGGGCGCCCTGCTAGAGGGAAGCGAGAGACGCGGCCACGTCTCGCGCATGCGCCGTTGGATCGCCGGTAAGGTGAGGATTGTGGGCCTCCTGGGGGGTTCCTCCCCGCGGGACATCCCGATTTCGGATGCCCCGCGGGGAGGGATCTGATCGGTCCGGGAATCTTATAGATTCCCGGGCCGATCCCCCCTGGGTGTTGTTCCACTTTAAGCATAATTTTATAAAAAGCCGTAAAAAAAATATTCCCAAACATGTAAAATTGATATTGTTTTTTGTCACTTTATTCTTTTCCCCGGCTGCGCTGTGCTGTTCAGGACTCAGGACTCTGTGGCGCAGCGATCTTGCCACAGAAGCATCACATACTGAGGTAGAGGTGCAGGGGGGCAGGTTTTAGCCAACAGAGGAGGTCAGGAAAAGGACAGCAATCCCACAAAGCAGAGTAGCATAGACAGACTCCATGGGCTGTCATCTGGGATGTTAAAAGGCTCAGAAAATATACTAGGAGTAGGTAGGATAATTTTTGATGTGAGCAATCTGTATGTACAGGGTGGGGGGGAACATACAAGATGAAGGTCTGGTCTAATGGGAACTATCCCAAAATTTCCCTTAAAGTCAATCTACATAAAGAATCAAGTGCACGCCTTATATGCAAATCCATAAGTAAGGTATGCACTTGATTCTGTATACAGCTATATTTCCTCCTCTGCATATGGTGCTTGACTGACTTGCTTGCCTGCACGTCTCTGACAAGTGACAGGAAGGCATTCAGAGGTGCTAATACAAAAAACAGAACGAAGGGCAGCAACAGCCTAAAGGACTGTGGGAGGGAGAGGTATGTACTAAGTGGATCAGCACTCAGCATTAATGTCTCTAGCAAGTTGGCTTCATGATTATGCAGGGTGGAGATCCAGCCATTTAAAACTTACCGTTGACTTGGGGCTGATTTTCTGTGGTTTGTAGCTCACATTCAAAAATGGTACGTCACCTGTCACAAAGATTATGAAGCGTCACATTGAGATACAATTTGCAGTATACTACAATTTATTACACAAAATGAACAAATTATTGTTGTTCACTGTGAAATAAGAACATAAGACGCATATATAGAAACAGGGATAGGGGCATAGGCGCCTCAGATTCTATTCTCTACCACGCAGCTGTACACCTTAACAGGACGATAGATTGGTGCCTCCACAAAGCGCACAAGCAATGGGTGAACATTGAGCAGGGCTTCCTGGACTTCCCCCTACCGGCCGCCCCTTGGCTGGAGGGGGGGGGGGGGGGCAGGGTATGCCAGACACCACCCCACGATTGGCCCAACACTGAGTATCTGCGGGGCCTTCTTCTCGCACCAGGGAATCTCGCCTTCCCCCTCACCACTCTACCCGATATTGGGCAACCCCCGCTTCCCCCCGGGGTGCGAGGGCCAGACAGCAAAAGCCTGGAGGCAGGCGGGCCTGTATAGAGTGTGTCATTTTTTGGTGGGTGAGGAGTGGGCGGATTTGTCGGACCTGGCGGTTAAGAGGGGAGTCCCGGGATGGTCAACATGGCAGCAGCTCCAGTTGTCCCATGTCTCTTTGGGGACCCATAGAGATAATCCGCGTAACTGTACACTGTATGAAGAGCTTTGCCAGAGTAAACATCCCGAGAAGCACACCCTTTCAATAATCTGTAAGTTACTTACGACCCCCTCAGAGCCCGATTCAGATGTCCTTCCTTTTCTCGCTAAGTGGGAAAGAGATCTCAACATATCCCTAACACCGACTCAAAGGAAAAGAATTGTGGTCCTACCGCACAAAACAGTCCCCTGAGTGCTTGCAATTGCTTGGTCAGTCGGGAGAAACCGCCGCCAGTCCCCCACTCCCTCCCCTCCTCCTCCCTCTCCCTTCCCCTCCCTCTCCCTCCCCCTAATGTTATTACACTTGTTTGTGTGTGCTGTTCTGACTTTCTAATGTTTAGTGTCATTTTCGCAACCTGCTCTTGTGTTATATGCTTATTGTCATTTGTTGAGACAGAAACGGTTGTCTTATAACGCCTGCTTAGAAACGCTTTATTTCTTTCTCTGACACCGTCATTTATCAGATATTCTTAAGCGTTACTTTGTGCAGGTTTAATAGCTTGATACCTGTGTCTTGAATGTTTTTTGTATTTGAAAATATGTAAAACGCTATCTAAATAAAGAATACATAAAAAAAAAAAAAAAAAAAAAAAAAAAAAGAAACAGGGATAAAGTATCTGAGGTTTGGAGACTGACTACCCATAGTGCAAGCAGTAAGAGTCAGCTGTCCATAAATACCATGAAAGTGCTTTACCTCCTTCATCGGGCTTCAGCCTTCCAGCCAGCATTCGAATGAAGGTAGTTTTGCCAGTTCCTGTATAGAGACAAGAAATAAAAAGATTTGGAATCTGTCACCAATATACAACTAGTAGTGATAGAGATACATCAGAGACATGTATGTAGTTAACAATGCTGACTTGTGTACTTTAGAAACCACCTACAGTAGTGACTTGCATTTAGAAACCCTACAATTAGATGAGTGAACCTGAATCACAAAGCTCAAGTTCGTACCGAACTTAGCGAGTTCTGGCCCAAACACGGAAAAGCTGGTTGATGAGCTGCTGAGACCATACTATACTTCTACTATATGGGGGAGAAGAATCTTCAACCGGAACTTCAGCATCATTTAATGAAAAGCCTAAACTCTTAAACTATTCCTCATCATTTAAAATAAATATATTTTAGGTTTTTAGTCACATGTTATACTTTCGCATACAAGTCGGCATAGCCCAATAGCCCCGCCCCCCCCAAGGGCTTTGGGGAGGCAAGTAATGAGGGGGCTCAGGTGAGTGTTTCTTTATTTTTCTTTTACTCTAGCGGGGGGAAAGTCGGAATCTATACTAGAAAAAAAAAGAATTGAAACTAGTATCATCTAATGAAACATCGTGATATTTGACAATCGATTTCTTCTGACACCTCTAGTTTGCAGGCAGCCCGAGACTCCATGGGCCGCCATCTTGGATGTTTAAAGGCTCAGAAATGCAGTAGATGCAGGTAGGATGATTTTTAATGTGGGCAATCTGTATGTACAGGGTGGGGGAGACATAAAGGCTCTTATTTGGGGTGAAGGTCCACTTTCAATTCTAGTTCGCATGCACTACACATCTTGGTTAGTTTATTCAATAACTGTAGTAGAAGCTAAAGATTTCATGACGTTCATACCATTTTCTCCCAACATGACCATGATTTCAGAATCTGTGAACTCGCCGGCCACAATAGCCATCTGGAAGTCACCCATCTTCTTTTTCATTGATGGATACTTATACATGCACATCTTTTTTATTTCTTCTTCGTTTGCAGTTTCCGCTACTTTAAAAACCAACGAGGAGTCTCTGAATCTAAGATTTTCAGTGGGGACGTAGCCGTCCAAAAATATGTTGATACCTTAAAAGAAAAAAAAAATATGAGGAACAAAAAACACAAACGTGTTATCTTACATCTCACCTGTAGCCCAACTGAACCCTTCCTGACAGAGCTACATGGATATTAAAGTAGAACAAAATCTAGCATTTTGAGGGGTTGCCTCGCTGTGTAAACCCCCCCAGGTCGGCCAAACCAACTATGGCACATATGTGGCCTCCCGTCCGTTTAGCGCACTCATCTAGGCTCTAAGGAACCGGGGTCAGCTGAGCGTGCCGATGGCTGCATGCCGGCTACCATTTAACAGGGACAAAGGCCTGCCGTGGGCACACCCTACAAAATGGGGATGTGTCGCTGCTTGGGCATGTGCTGTTGGCCCGGGGGGCTGGGGTTTGTTGAGTCAAGCCGCCCTGAGTTTGGTTCACTTTAGCCCCTACCTGCCAAAATAAAATTTGGGATGACATTGGGTTGAATGACTAAGGAGACTATATGTCAACAAAACCCTATTTTCAAACTTCACCTTTCAACATAAAACCACATTCAGGAAGTTTAACAACTCTTGAGGTGCTTCACAGAAACGCATTGTAGGGATCTCCATTTAAACATGAGGTCATTTGTCATGTCAAAAAGAGGTTTTTAAGTTTTTGTTTTAATAAACCAGCCCTGATGGTCACTTCCCTTGCCTTAGCTTAGACCTGCTTTGACGTTGTTCATCTGTTCATACGGTCCTGCTTTTTCCATGCATTTTACAGTGCTGATCAGCTACTTTCTTTGCCTAAAGGCGCTCATCAGGGTTAAATTGGACCAAAACATGCCCTGGAGTTTACGAAACTCACAATTCTTAACTTTCCGATGTGGCGAGCATCACGCACATCTCTTCTCAGCTGTGCCCAGTCACGCCCATTGCAACTGAATGGCTGTGCGCAGCGTTATTGCAGGCCATCTAGGCAGGGAACACCTAGGCATGCCATGTCCTGCTAATAAACTCTATGCTAACATCAGTGTAATGCTTAGCTTATCACCTATCAATCTAGCCATAGCAGTTACCCACTCCCCATAAAATCATATGTATATATATTTTTTAATATTTAACAGTAACTGAAGGAAGCTGGCAGTAAAAGTAGCCTCAGCCTTCTGCCTTGGGGGCCTTTACTTAGCCTTGACCACTGGGCAGAAAAATCAGACCACCGCATAAGCTAAAGTGTTGCCACACAAGAATTTTCCTTCCACATTGAACCCATCCATATAGCGAGATAAATATGCAGTGAGGGCAGCACTCCACGCTGGGCATTTGTACACTAACCACGGTGCCGGAGAGAAATTTGGGGGGGGGGGGGGGGCAGAGGGGACTGGGATAGGTGCCTTGCTCAACAGCACTAAAGTCATGTCTCAGCCAGGAATCGAACCTATAACCCTTGGGTTACAAGACCACGACTGCCCCTAGACATCTTAATATGCCAGGATATGCAGGGGTAGGTAAGAAACAGGAAGCTATTGCCTAATCTTTAGGCAATTAAAACATCAAAAGCTAAAATTGAAATTGCAGACAAGTTCATATAGGCTGCCAAACGATTTGCAGAACGTACCTTCTCTGACACTGAAAGGCATAGTTACCACCCCATAAGCACTGGGAACACCATACAGGCAGCATATGAAGTCAGAAAGATAATCCAAAACACTGAGATCGTGTTCCACAACAATGATGTAGCTTACAAAACAAGGGAAAAAAATTACTTGAATTTGAGAAATACATAAATACTACGACAGCAGATGCAGTTGTATAACAGTGTAAAGAGGCTGGGTAATATTTACATAGCACCAACATATTCCACACAAACACTTTAAAAAGGTATTTTATTGTCATCATTTGGGGGGGGGGGGGGTGGAGCCATGTGCCTGGACAGGGACATTAAACCAGAGCAACAGCCTGGCACAGCTGGAAATATACAATTCTGTGATTACTCACCTGTAGAATTCGTATTATGAGTATACAGTACGTCCTGCTCCATATAGATTACTTACACGTGGGTATTACTCCACCAGATGGCGCTGGACTGCAGAGACATCGAAAAATAGGCTCCTCCCGGCCCCTCAAATACCCAGGGACCTCCCACAAATCCCCAGCATTGAAAAGCAGTTAACGAGATGCCGGGAGAATTAAACAACCCAAACTATCAACTATAACAATGATAATCACCATACAGGGGATCCAAGATAATGCAAAGCCAAGGGTGGGTTGGAGCAGGACGTACTGTATACTCATAATACCAATTCTACAGGTGAGTAAACACAGAATAGTATTATTCTTAGTATACAGTACGTCTTGCTCCAACCCACCCTTGGCTTTGCATTATCTTGGATCCCCTGTATGGTGATTATCATTGTTATAGTTGATAGTTTGGGTTGTTTAATTCTCCCGGCATCTCGTTAACTGCTTAGATTACTTACACGTGGGACATCCAATAGCAGTGTCCATAAAGTAGGGTGGGATCCCCAAGAAAAAAGTAGCAGACAGTTTAAACCACTGCCGCCTGCAGAACCTTGCGGCAAAAGCAGCGTCAGCTGAGGCCCTAACATCAACCTTGTAAAACTTTGAAAAGATATGAACAGAGAAGACCAGGTAGCGGCCTTGCAAACTTGTTCAACAGAAGCCTGGTGCTGAAAAGCCCAAGAAATACCAATAGCACAAGTGGAATGAGCAGTAAGGCGGAAGGGAGGATTCTTCCCTTAGCAGAATAGGGCCTGAATCACAGCCTGACGGATCCATTTGCTGATAGTAGACTTGGCAGGAGCCAAACCCTTCCTAGGCCCAGAAGGGACCACAAAAAGAGCATCAGTTTTCCTGAAGGGTGCCGGTAACCACCAGATAGTACTTCAGACACCTAACCACATCCAAAGAATGCAAGACCCTTTCCTTAGCATTACTAGGATTAGGGCACAAGGAAGGGAGAACAATGTCCTGATTCAAATGAAAAGCAGACACTACCTTAGGCAGAAAAGTCTGGCTTGAAACGAAACACCACCTTGTCCTGGTGTCTCTCATAGTAGTGGGCTTGAATAGAAAGCGCCGCCAACTCAGACACATGCCTAACAGAAGTGACAGCCACCAGAAAGACAGTCTTGAGTGTAAGAATGGCAAGGGCAGCATCCTGCACAGGTTCAAAGGGTTCAAATCCCAAACAGGCACCATAAGCTTACGTGGGGGGCGCACATGAGGGACCCCCTGGAAAAAGGTCCTGATCAGAGGGTGCTGAGCAAAGGACATCTGGAAGAAAATAGCCAGGGCAGAAACCTGCCCTTTCAGAGTACTGAGTTGGAGCCCCATCTCCAACCCATGCTGCAGGAACTCCAGGATCCTGGGAATAGAGAACACACGACAGGGAAGAGACTTACACCAGCCAATGTAGGCATGCCAAACCCTGTAATAAATGGAAATACAATTCTGTGAAATACTCACCTGTAGAATTGGTATTATACGCATACAGTACGTCCTGCTCCAATATAATACTTACACGTGGGTAATCCTCCTCCAGAGGGCGCTGTTCACTGCAGACATGCAAAAACAGGCTCCTCCCAGCCTTTCATATACCCAGGGACCTCCCACAAATCCTAGCATTGAAAAGCAGTGAGAAAAGAAGCCGGGAGAAACCAACCACCAAACTGGTAACAATAGCAATGATAACAATCACCATACAGGGGATCCAGAAAAAAAAACCAGGGTGGGGTGTGGAGCAGGACGTACTGTATGCGTATAATACCAATTCTACAGGTGAGTATTTCACAGAATTGTATTATTCTAAGCATACAGTATGTCTCCTGTGTCCATAAAGTAGGGTGGGATCCCCAACAAAAAAGGCACAGCAGACAGTAAAGGTGCTGTCACCTGCAAACCTTGCTACCAAGTACGACATGAGCAAAGGCTCTAACGTCAATCTCATAACAAAACCTTTGAAAAGGTATGAACAGAAAACAAGCAGCGGTCTAGCAAACCTGTTTAACAGAAAAACCTGGTGCTGAAGGGCCAAAGGTACCCAAACACAATTAGAACAGAATAAAAAGAGAGGAAGATTCTTCCCCCTAAAGGAATAGGCCAGAGTAACGGCCTGACCAGCCCAAATGCAACAGGAGCCTCGGTAAAACGTAGAACTCTCCCCAACGGGAATTGAAAACTGGTCTCCCGCAAGACAGGCGGGGATAATGACTCCTACACTAACAAGAATCAGCAAGAAGCCAAAACCTTTACTCAGGACCAGGAAGGCAAACCAGTCAAGTAAGATCAGTCCAAAGGGCGCATAGGCCCTGGAAGCAAACGAGATCAGGCACATACATATGGAGGCGCCAGTAGACCCCAAAGGGCATCAGTCCCCCTAAGGGACAAGAAACAACCAGGAAAACTTCAACACCTGTTGAGGGAATGTAGACCCCCTTACTTTAGCATTACTAAGAATAAGGCCCATAGGCAGACTAAAAGGACTTAAATAATGATCATAAGACACCACCTTGGGCAAAAGGTCTGGCGTAAGGCGGAATACCACCAAATCATGATATATATATAATATATATATATATATATATATATATATATATATATATATATATATATATATATATATATATATATATATATATATATATATAATGAACGAGGGCTAACTAAACAGAGCCACCTTCTCAGGCACACGTCTGACTGTAGCAACAACCCCCAGAGGGGCAACTTGAACTACGAAACAGCTCAGCTCAGACAGCATCCAGAATAAGTCCCAAGGGAACAACCCGCAAGGCAAACAGAATGAAAATTGATCCCAACAGGAACCATAGAACTACTTGGGAGATGCACGTGAGCAATCCCCAAGAGAGATGCACGTGAGCAATCCCCAAGAGAAGCTTAACAAGGAAGACTGAACAAGACTTCTACAGTAAGCAGACAGGATAGAACCTGAACATTCAGAGTACCAAGATGGGGAGCCAACCCCAACCCATGCTGTAATAACTCTAGAACCCTGGGAACCGAGAGCGTCCAACAGGGGAGAGACCAAGACTCAAGCCAATCAATATGGGTACGCCATACCCTATAATAGACTGAGAACGGAGAAGAAGCTTGCTCCTAGCCCCCCATAGACAAGGTCACCCAGAAGATAACCCGTCTCCGAAAGGGTGAATGAATCAACTGTCAAGCCATCAGACTAGAGCCTGTAGATTGGGGCGACATAATAAGGAGCTTGAAAAAGGGCAGAACCGAACTCCTGAGAGAGCATACAGGTCCGCTGTCCTCAGCAGAAACATCTGCGAACCGCAGTCCACTAGGCCACCCAGGGGCCATCAGTATCACGGGTCCCCTTATCAGCGCAATCTTGCGCAGAACCCCACATAGCAGGGTGAATGAAGAGAAGACATATAAAATAGAATGTCCAGACATAAAATAACTAAGCCCCCATGACCAGAGTCAGAATAATCTGGGGCAGTAAAAACAAGGGCAGAGCCCCTGTGATATTAACGAGACCCAACAGGGCCACCCTAGTTGGCTCTCAGAGGGACACCAGGATAGCACAACCTACCACTGAAGGACATCCATTGGAGCGAATACCACTGAGGTGCAGGGAACGTAGACCCCCACCTAGATCAGGATCAGAAACCTTCCAGGAGAATCATCCTGCTTCAAGTTCCAGACCAATAATAAATACAGACCACTGTCCTCCGACAGGCCAAATAGACAGGTCCTGAAGAGGAGAAGTCCAGCAAAATAGAGCCAACTGAAGGCTCACTGTTTTAACAAAATCAGTAGGTAAGAAGGACCCTCTAAGGGACCCTACCTAGGAACCGCAGGGGGTTTTTGGAAGAAACCCCCCCGCCAACCTGCGAGACTTGGTACCCAAGGTGACCATTCACAGGAAGATGCAAGCAAGGAAGGGGGTGCCCCCTGACAGGGTCCTTGAATTTAACCAGCTCAAGAGGAACCACCGTACCAAGGGGGAATGAGCACAGACCTAGCTCCAGGGGTGCTGGAACCCCATCCAGGATCAATAACCTACTGTGCCGAAGAGCCCAAGGGCTCTGTATATAAGGGACATCATCTGATCCGCCACCAACGGGCCCACCAGCTGCAATCCTGCCTGGTGAAAGTAAGGTGTCAGCAAAGAGGGACAGAGCCCATGTAACCAGGAGTCCACTTATTGCAAAGGAAGAAGGCTCAAGCCTGAACCGAATCCAAGGAATGGAGATAGCACCCATCCAAATAAGTCCCAGAGGACACCGCCGGCCGACTAACCCACTCGGCCTGATGTAGAGATTGGGAAGTAAGGAAGGACGATCCGGTAGGTCCTAGTGCGGACGCCCCACAGGCATGTCAAGAGACATCACCCCCCATCGGCGCCTTGGCGAGTAGCCTGGGAGCAGAAGAGAGGCCAAAAACAAGGCCCCAATCCGCAGGGTTGGTCCTTCAACACTGACTAGTAAAGGTCTTGGTGTCCAGAAGACAGAGGGGGAACTAACAGGATCTAGATCTGCACAGGAGGCCAGAAGCCCACCCTTGCACAGGGCGCCTGTGTCCCAAGACAGGGATATCATACAGGGACTACCTGTGAGTGTAGAATTGCCAAGCCTACCATAGGCCAGCATGGCCCTGACTGCCTCATCATTTTGAGGGAAAGAGAAAGGGTAGCATAGAGGCCATAGCCCCATTCCGTTAAGGGCAACCTGCACCTCAGGTTCGTGTTTGACACTAACGTAGGGAGGGGCCCTGAGGAGGCCGAGACGGCCTTCTGCGTAGGGGTGCCTTACCCTTTTTTCCAAAAAGGTCCAAACGGGCCCCAAATAGACGCCGTCCTCTGAAAGGAAGGCCAGTGAGAGCCTTTTTCGTATCATCGTCAGCACCCCACTGTCGCAGCCAGACCAGGCGGCGAATAGCTAGAGGTTCTAGCACACATCTTAATGGTGTCATCCATCGCTGAGAGGATAAACCTCACAAACACATCACAATCTGAGAGTGCATTAAAGACCTCCCAGGGGAGGTCCTCAGGTCGGTGATCAAGTAGTTTTCTAACGAGAGTCCTGGCGGCCACGGCAGTGATGGCCGCGGCAAAGACCAGGCGCAGAGCCGTCCCTGCACACGAAAAGGCGTGGGAAGCCAGTCTGTCAATCGGTGCATCCACCACAGGAGGTGCTGACCAAAAGTTAACCACATCAGGAGGGAAAGGGTACTTCCAATCCCAGACCCCTGGGACCCCTTTAAGTTTACAAGGCGATTCCCATTCTTTGGATATAAGATTCTGGAAATGCTCCTGTTCCAGGAATTCCAAGCACGGCGGCGCTGTGTGGAAACTCTCCTTCTTAGGCTTGGGAGCCTCTCCAGGAGGGGAGATTGACAAAACCTCAAAGATCTTAAGTAGTTCATCTGTGTCACACAGGCCCCAAGAACCGGGCCCAGAATCATCACGGCTCCAGGGCATCTCATCCGAGGAGCCCGAATTGGAGAATAGCTCACCTTCATCAGAAGGATCAAGGTCCTGCATAGCAGCAGATTCATCAGTATCATTAGGAACCGGAGAACCAGGAGGCGTGAGGGACCGCTTCTTTCCAGGGCCCAAGCGCTCCGCCAAACTAGACAGCACCTGCTCAGTGGTAGGCAGCCTGCGCGGCACAACTTGCTGGTCATCCCCGCTCGAGTGAGACTCATCAGGAGTGAGATTTAGGTCCGGGGAGACAGGTGTATTGAAGTGAGGTGCAGCCACTGGCAAACCTGATTGCAGGGTCAGTGCCTGTTCAGCACACGGTCCGCAGACCCATGCTCTGTCAGCGTCGGCATGGGGCTGACCACACACTGTACACAGCCGGTCATGTCCTCGAGGGACCCCGGGTACATAATTCTGAGATGCCTCCATATGGTGATTATCTGAGCAGTATGCCCGCAGGGATTTATGCAATAGGCAACCCTGGATGCCCCAAGACACGCTAGGAATGTGGGAGAATTTTTTATGTGAACCCACTATAATATACGTCAGGCCGGGAGAAGCCACTGAAATCTTGGCGTCTGAAAGACATAAAGGGGATAAGAGGGGGGTGTCAGTGCCATGCGCAGCCGTAATAAAAAATCATAGGAACAAGAAACCGCCCGGGAGGGCACTTACATGACCAAGGGAGGAGGCGGATCGCAACCACGTGCGCCAAGACCGTCAAAATGGCGTCAAGCGAACCTCGAGGGGCGGGCCTGATCTGGCCGTAACACGTCATGCCAAGTACCCGCCTCCCCCAAAGAGCGCGAAGCTCTGACCAGCGCAACGTCAATGACAGCAGTGGATAGGACACACATACAGAGTTGTAATTAAGGAGATTGCTCTTAACACTAGAGAAGGATGCTGCCGCCCGGGCTGCACTCTTCTCGTAATGAAAGGACACACACGCGCACAACCAGGCAAGGTTTGTGTGGAGCAAGGAGCGCGGCACTGACACCCAAGTTTAAATAAAAAGGCAACGGCCATAAAACGTGTCTAACAATACACTGGGACCGCCACACACATACCCCCCCCCCCCTTCATTTCCCCCCGA
This sequence comes from Gastrophryne carolinensis, assembly GCA_027917425.1. Classification (NCBI taxonomy): domain Eukaryota; kingdom Metazoa; phylum Chordata; class Amphibia; order Anura; family Microhylidae; genus Gastrophryne; species Gastrophryne carolinensis. The sequence continues at coordinate 165,810,208 of CM051234.1, forward strand.
GCTACGGGAGGAAGCGAGGGAGAAGCGAACCTGCACCCAGGGTTCATCGCTATGAGGGGCACGGGCAACAATGCGGGAGGGGCATCTAATGGAGGCTCACCATCGGCCTAAACCGCCTACCCTATGGTGGGGGATTGCGGTGGAGAGTAGCTCCGTGAGCACACGAGGTGCTGCCTACCTTCACCCGACCAACGCAGCCCAGGCTGGGAGGCACATCTTATCGAAGAGGACGGGTGGTAATAGTCCTGCAGGGCCGCAGGCTGTAAAAGCCCCGCTCACCTGCGAGAGAGTGATACTTCATGTCTTCGCAGTCAGCACTGCAGAGAAATCTGGGGATTTGTGGGAGGTCCCTGGGTATATGAAGGGCCGGGAGGAGCCCATTTTTGCATGTCTGCAGTGAACAGCACCCTCTGGCGGAGGATTACCCACGTGTAAGCATTATATTGGAGCAGGACGTACTGTATGCTTAGAATAGAGGAAGACTTCTTCCTAGCCTTTATCAAAGTATCCACAACCGAGGAAGACAGCCCTTCTCCATCAAGATGGAGGTTTCAGCAGCCAGGCCGTCAAAGCCAGTTTGTAAAATGGGATGGCGTAGAGAGCCCTGAGTGAGCAGATCTGGCACCAAGGGCAGAATGTACTGATCTACTGCCAGCTGCACCACGTCTGCGAACCACACTCTTCTTGGCCCCCTGGGGGCCACCAGGATTGCTGGCACCCCTTCCAGAGAAATCTTGCGCAGAACCCTGCCCAGCAGGGGAATTGGAGGGAAGACATACAGGAACTGAAAATCCTGCCATGACATGAGCATCCGAGGTCAAGGCCAGAGGATCCTGGGACAGTGAGACAAAAACTGGGAGCTTGTGATTGTGACGGGACGCAAACAGATCCACATCTGGTTGGCCCCAACGGTGACACAGGGATTGAAACACCCTGCTGAATAGGGACCATTCTCCCTGGTGACAAGTCCCCCTGCTCAGAGAGTCCGCCAGGCGATTTTCCACCCCCGGATGTACACAGCCGACATGCAGGGGACATTGGCCTCTGCCCAAGTCAGAATCAGAGACTCTTCCTGGAGGGCCCCCTTGTTCCGGGTCCCTCCCTGATGATTGATGTAGGCAACTGCCGTCTGGTTGTCCGAGCGCACCTGAACAGGCAGTCCCCGAAGGTGAGTAGTCAAGTGAGCCAGAACTAACCTGATCACCCGCAGTTCCAAGACATTGATAGGTGTGTGGGCCTCCTGAGGACCCCACCTCCCCTGGAACCGCAGGGACTTCCAGAAACCCCCCCAACCTGACGGGGTAATAAAGGATCTGCCCCAACAGGTTCCTTGAGTCCATCCACCACAAGAGAGACCTCCTGACCCGAGGAGAGAGCACACAGAACCCGTCTAGGGACGCTGGGTCCTTGTCCCATACTGACAATAGGTGAAGTTGCAGAGGCCTCAAGTGGAACTAAGCATAAGGGACCGATTCGAAGCATGCCACTATCAGGCCCACCAGCTGCATCCCCTGCCTGATGGAGGGATGAGGACAAGATAGGAGGAACTGAGCCTGTGCAATCAGACTGTCCACCTTCTGTTGAGGAAGGAAGGAAGGGACATCCAATATCAGTGTCCATAAAGTAGGGTGGGATCCCCAACAAAAAGGCAACAGCAAGCAGTTTAAACTACTGCCGCCTGCAAAACCTTGTGACCAAACACAGCATCAGCTGAGGCCCTAACGTCAACCTTTTTAAAACTTTGAAAAGGTATGAACGGAAGACTAAGTAGCAGCCTTGCAAACTTGTTTAACAGAAGCCTGGTGCTGGAAAGCCCAAGAAGCCCCAATAGCACGAGTAGAATGGGCAGTAAGACGGAAAGGGGGAGTCTTCCCCTTAACAGAATAGGCCTGAATCACAGCCTGACGAATCCATTTACTGATGCTAGATTTGGCAGGAGCCAAACCCTTCCTAGGCCCAGAAGGCACAACGAAGAGAGCATCAGTTTTCCTGAAGGCCGCAGTGACAACCAGGTAATACGTCAAGCACCTGACTATGTCCGATGAATGCAGAACCCTCTCCTTGTCGTTGCTAGGATTGGGACACAACGAAGAACAAATTCCTGGTTCAAATGAAATGCAGACACAACCTTAGGCAGAAAATCCGGTTTGAAGCGGAACACGACCTTATCTTGGTGCCTCTCGTAGTACGGAGACTGAATAGATAGAGCAGCCAGCTCAGACACACGCCTAACCGAAGTGTTAGCCACCAAGAAGACAACCTTGAGAGTGAGAACAGCAAGAGCAGCATCCTGAATAGGCTCAAAGGGAGCACCCTGCAAGGCAGACAAAACCAAGTTTAAATCCCAGACAGGGACCATAGGTTTTCGAGGGGGGCGCACATGAGTGACCCCCTGAAAGAAGGTCTTAATCAAGTGATGATGGGCAAAGGTCTTCTGAAAGAAGATAGACAGGGCAGACACCTGACCTTTCAGGGTACTAAGTTTGAGACCTAAGTCCAGACCATGCTGTAAGAACTCCAGAACCCTAGGGACTAAGAATTCCCAGCAGGGAAGAGACCTGGACTCACACCAATCAATGTAGGAACGCCATACTCTATAATAGATAGCAGAAGAAGTGTTCTTCCTGGCCTGCACCATAGTAGCCACCACAGAGGCAGACAAACCCTTCTCCATCAAGATGGAGGTTTCAGCAGCCAGGCCGTCAAAGCCAGAGTTCGTAAATTGGGATGGCGTAAGGATCCTTGAGTTAGCAGATCTGGCACCCCTGGCAGATCGTACTGGTCTACTGCCATTTGAACCACGTCTGCGAACGTCTTCGAACCACTTCTCTTCTTGGCCACCTGGGGGCTACTAGAATCAAAGGTACCCCTTCTAGAGCAATCTTGCGCAGAACCCTGCCCAGAAGGGGGAATGGTGGAAACACATACAGGAGACGAAACACCCTCCAAGACATGGACAGGGCATCCGTGGTCAAGGCCAGAGGATCCTGAGACAGGGATACGAAGGTCGGGAGCTTGTGATTGTGACGGGAGGCAAACAGGTCCACATCCAGTAGACCCCAACGGTGACACAGGGACTGGAATACCCTGTTGCAGAGGGACCACTCCCCCCGTGGGGACGTCCCCCCGCTCAGGGCATCCGCTAGCAGATTCTCCGCCCCGGGGATGTACACAGCCGAAATGCATTGGACATTGGCCTCCGTCCATGTCAGAATCTGAAATACTTCCTGGAGAGCACCCTTGCTCCGGGTCCCTCCCTGATGGTTGATGTAGGCAACCGCCGTTCTGTTGTCCGAGCGTACCTGGACCGACAGACCCCGCAGGTGTTGGGTCAACCACTCCAGTACCAACCGGACTGCCCGCAATTCCAGAATGTTGATGGGTAGATGGGCCTCCTGAGGGCCCCACCTCCCCTGGAAACGCAGGGACTTCCAGAATCCCCCCCAACCTGACAGAATGGCATCCGTTGTGACCGTCTCCCAGGAAGGGGCTAGAAAGGACCTGCCCCCTATCAAGTTCCTGTGGTCCAGCCACCACGCAAGGGACTGTCTGACCGAGGAGGGAAGCACACAGACCCCGTCCAAGGACGCTGGGTTCTTGTCCCACAATGACAGAAGGTGAAGCTGCAGAGGTCTCAGATGGAACTGGGCAAAGGGCACCGCCTCGAAACTCGCCACCATCAGGCCCACCAGCTGCATACCCTGCCTGATGGAGGGCTGCGGGCACGATAGCAGGAACTTCGCCTGCGCAGTCAGAGCTTCCACCTGCTGTTGAGGAAGGAATATCCTTGACTGAACTGTATCCAGAATCATACCCAGGAACGGAGTCACCAAGGAGGGGGACAGAGAGGACTTGGGGTAATTGATCACCCATCCGAAGGACTCCAGGGTGGACACTACCAGCCGAGTGTCCAACTCTGCCTGCCGCAGAGACCGAGAGGTGATGAGTATATCGTCCAGGTAGGGCAGCACACGTATGCCCCTTAGCCTTAACAGAGACATCACCCCTGCCAGCACCTTGGTAAACACCCTGGGAGCCGAAGTGAGGCCGAATGGCAAGGCCACAAATTGGTAATGCTGATCTTTCAATGCAAATCAATGCTGATCTTTCAATGCAAATCTGAGAAATCTTTGGTGTCCCGGAAACACCGGGACGTGAAGGTAAGCGTCCTTTATGTCGACGGACGTCATAAAGTCCCCTGGGCGCAGAGAGCCGATGGCAGGGCGCAGAGTTTCCATACGAAAGTGTTTGTTTCTGACAAATTTGTTGAGGATTTTTAAAATCCAGAATGGGCCTGACTGACCCATCCTTCTTGGGTACTGTGAAAAGGTTGGAATAGAACCCCATGCCCCTGTCTCCTAAGGGGACCTTGCAAATGACCCCTAGATCCAGAAGGCCCTGCACGGCCAGCAATAAAACCTGAGCTGAGGCAGGGTCCTGTGGAATCCGGGACCCAACGAATCTGGTGGGGGCCGTACAGCAAATTCTATCTTGTAGCCGGAGGACACCACCTCCTGAATCCACCGGTCTGAGACGTGGCGCCTCCAGACCTGCTCGAAGTGCTGCAGACGTCCCCCCACCCTGACGGGCGAGGGCGCCCCTTCATGCCTGGGGGGTCTTGGGAGGGGCTTTGGGCTTGGGTCCCCAGGAGGAACCGGGACGGCGTCCTCTGTTCCTGTGACAGGAATCTGTGCGGGACCCAGCGAAGGAAACCCCTCTGCCTTGTTTAGCCCCACGGTAGGGGGGCGATAGGGAGCCTTGGCCACGAAAGGGCCGAATCTGTCGCCTGTGCTGGGGTAACTTGCCTCCCTTGGTGAAGAGGTCTAAACGGTCCCCAAACAGGCGTAGCCCCTTAAATAGAAGTCCCGTAAGGGCTTTCTCGGCGGCACTGTCGGTGGCCCACTGGCGTAACCAGACCGCGCGGCGTATAGCTACCACCAGGGCAGATGACCTGGCACACATCTTAATAGCATCGTCCGATGCAGACAGGATAAAGTTCACAAACGCATCACAGCTGGACAGTGCATTGACAGTATCAGAAGGCAACTCATCTGTGCCATCGAGAGCACTCCTAACCACAGTCCTGAGCGCCACTGCCATAATGGCTAAGGCACAAACCGGGCGCAGAGTCGCTCCCCCAAATGCAAAGGCATGGCATGCCAATTGGTCAACACGCCAGTCCTCAGAGTCCCGCAGCGTAGTAGTGTCAGGAGAGTGCATAATAGAGGTGTTGGATAACCCTAGAATAGGAGCATCAACCTCAGGTGGCGATGACCAGCACTTAACCAAGTCAACAGGGAAGGGATATTTCCTATCCACGCTCTTAGGGAACCCATGAAGTCTGCTGGGATGTTCCCATTCCTTAAGCACGAGGCTATTAAAATGGGTTTGCTCGGGAAATTCCAAACGAGCTTTAGCAGTATGAAAAAGATCACCCCTCTGCCGGGGAGCCGCAGCAGGGGGAGAGAGGGACAATACCTCAAAGATCTGAACCAGCAGTCTATCAACATCATCCGAGGACCAATGCTCGGAACCAGACTCTTCCTGACCCCTGGACTCGTCGTCATATGACCCTGAGTCAGAGAACAGTTCCCCTTCGTCTGAGGGGGTATGGCCATAAGAATGCAACAATTCATCAGATTCTATAGGGAAGAGAGCCGAGTCAGGGTTCAAGTGCCGCCTCTTGGCGGTGACTTTACGCGCTAAGGAATTAGCAAGCAAGTTTTCAATACTGGCCAGTCTAGTGGCCAAATCAGGATGAGAATCCCTGCTAGTATTGGGGGTTAGACTCAGGCTTGGGGGGAGTAGAAAAAGTGAGGTGAGGCGCAGGCCCAGCCGCAGAAGAGGCGGGAAGCACCGATAGCGCCTGCTGTGCACAAGGAACACAGACCCGTACAATGTGACCGCTGCTAGGTAAGACCCCACAAGCTACACACAGCCGGGCTTGTCCCGAAGGAACCCCGTTCAAAATATCCTGAGATGCCTCCATATGGTGATTTAATCGGCACAATGGCCAGTAGGGATTGACGCTGTAAGCTACCCTGGATGCCCCAATGACCCGCGGGGAAGTGGGAGTAATTTTAAATGGTCACAACCGGGAGCTACACCGGGCCGGGAGAAGCCACCGAGATCCACGGTCTGAAAGACATAAAGGGAACAAAGATGTCAGAGCCATGCGCAAGGGTGTATAGAAGCTAAAGGAAAGTCGCCCGTGAGGGCACTTACAGACAGAGAGGGGAGGACGGTCTTCACCACGCACGCGTAAGAAATGGCGCCAAGCGAACCTCGAAGGGCGGGCCAGAGCTGACGGTGACGCGGAACGCGCCAAGCCAGAACCACGCCCCCCCCCCAGAGAGCGTGAAGCTCAAAAACGCGTAGCCATTAAGAACAGCAAGTAACGCCTCAAAGGAATTGATTGAGTGGGCTACCTCAGAAGAGCCACTACAGGCTAAGAAAAAAAGACGCCGCAGCGTCCGCAAAGCCGCCGCCGTCCATGCAATGCAACAATATAGTAAAGACGCGGCGGCTAATAACATAAAAGCGCGGCTCTGACACCCGATCCCGGTAAAACACAATACTAAAGCCATAAGCGTGTAATAGGGTACACCGAGGCCGCCATACACTCAACCCCCCCCTTTCTTTTCTCCCTGGCTAAGGGGAAACGAGGGAGGAAGGCGAACCCGTTACATAGGGTCCACCGCTACAGGGGGCGTGGGGCAATGATGCGGGAGGGGCATCCCCTAAGGCTCACCATCAGCCTTGACTGCCTACCCTATGGTGGGGGACTGCGGTGGAGCGTGGCTCCGTAAGCACACATGGTGCTGCCTACCTTCACCTGACCAGCGCAGCCCAGGCTGGGAGGCACATCACAAAGAGGACGGGAGGAAATGGTCCCACAGGGCCGCAGGCTGTAATAGCCCCGCTCACCTGCGAGAGAGTGATACTTCATGTCAGCACTGCAGAGAAATCTGGGGATTTGTGGGAGGTCCCTGGGTATATGAAGGGCCGGGAGGAGCCTGTTTTTGCATGTCTGCAGTGCACAGCGCCATCTGGCGGAGGATAACCCACATGTAAGTATTATATATGGAGCAGGACGTACTGTATGCTTAGAATATACAGGCGCCGGCACTTACGGACAGCGGTAGGTAGAGGTCCGTCGCGCATGGGCCAACCAAGCAGGTTAAAGATGGTGTTGGTACACCTCGAGGGGCGGGCCGGTATCAGCGATGACGCGGAGCGCGCCATAGACGCCCCCCCCGAAGAGCGCGAAGCCAGGACGTGACAAGCAGCCAATGACGGTGCACCAGAGCCTGAGGTAACACCGCCACCAAGCGCGGAACATAGTGACATAGAAGGCGCGCGGAGGCGGCAATTTTGAAAAACAGTAAGGAAAAGCAAGCCAGTGCGGCGGCTGACACAAGGCAGAGAGAATACAATATAAGGTGTAAAACACAGAATGCATAGCATACACATTTACACCCCCCCCCTCTTTTCCCCCGAAGGATACAAGGAGAATGAGGGAGGACAGCGGCCACTTAATAGGGCCCACCAATAGGCAGAGGCAAGGGACAATAGTGCGGGAGGGGCATCCCATAGAGGCTCACCATAATCCTGAACCGCCTACCCTTTGGTGGGGAATTGCGGTGGAGCAGCACTCCTAAGCACCTAACAGCGGTGCTGCCTACCTTCGCTATTACTAATGGAACGGGTGGGAATAGTCCTATAGGGCCGCAGGTTAATAGCCCGGCTCACCTGCAAGTAGGGCATTTCTCGTCCTTCGCAGTCCAGACTGCAGAGAAATTCTGGGGATTTGTGGGAGGTCCCCGGGTATTTGAGGGGCCGGGAGGAGCCTATTTTTCCATGTCTCTGCAGTCCAGCGCCATCTGGCGGAGGAATACCCACGTGTAAGTAATCTATTTGGAGCAGGATGTACTGTAAACTAAGAATAGAATACTCCCCAAAACTCCTTTGCACCTACATGCTCCTGCATTAACTCAATACTAAAACACGACCTCAATGACCTTCTAGTGAGTGATAGCGGTCAATTTGTAGCTTCCTTTACCAGATTCGCAGTAACAGGAAGCCCAGCAGCCCGCAGCTCCAAGAGATGTCATTTTGTTTTTAAAATTGACCACAGCAAGAGTTAGAGGTAAATCTGAATTGCCCTGAGGAGGGATGCGCATGAGCACTGTTTGTGGTAAGGGTGTTGGTGAGGTTTAAGATTGATTTGAGATGTTTAAACCAGACCTTCAGCATGATTTAAAGTGGACCAACACCCAGGGGTGATCGGCCCGGGAATCTATAAGATTCCCGGGCCGATCACCTCCCTCACCGCGGGGCATCAGAGATTAGGATGTCCCGCGGGGTGAAACCCCCCCCCCCCCCCCCAAAAAACCTTACCTTATCGGCGACAGATCAGCCGGCGACGGATCAGCCGCCGCCTCCCCAGCGCGCCCCTCTAGCAGTGCGCGTGCCCACGCCGCCCGTTTGCGAATGGCCGGCGCGCGTCCCTCTTAGGAGGCGGCGGCGGCTGATCCGTCGCCGATAAGGTAAGGTTTTTTGGGGGGGTTTCACCCCGCGGGACATCCCGATCTCGGGTGCCCTGCGGTGAGGGAGGTGATCGGCCCGGGAATCTATCACCCCTGGGTGTTGGTCCACTTTAAATCATGCTGAAGGTCTGGTTTAAACATCTCAAATCAATCTTAAACCTGACCAACACCCTTACCACAAACAGTGAAAAGGTAAGTTTTTGAGGGCTTTTGGGGGGGTTTCACACAGCGGGGCATCCTGATCTCGGATGCCCCGCTGAAGTGGACCAACACCCAGGATAGTGAAAATCCTGGGTGTTGGTCCACTTTAATGAAAACCCGAAAACCCTTAAACTATTCCCCAGCATCTAAAATGAATACATTTTAAGTTTAAAGTGGACCAACACCCAGGGGTGATCGGCCCGGAAATCTATAAGATTCCCGGGCCGATCACCTCCCACCCCGCGGGACATCCGAGATCGGGATGTCCCGCGGGGTGAAACCCCCCAGAAACCCCAAAAAGATCTTACCTGATCCGCCGCCGCCTCCCTCCACGTCTGGAGGGGCGCGCGGGAGGCGGCCCTCTGTGAATGGCCGGCGGGGGCGCGCCGAGAGTGACGCGCGGGAGGCGGCTTGGACGTTCCTGTCCCCCGCCTGGACGTTGGCGGGGATTGGCTGCGGCGTTCACGTGGGAGCGGGGAGAGTTGAGTTTTTGGGGGTTTCTGGGGGTTTCACACAGCGGGGCACCCCCGATCGGGGTGCCCCGCCGAAGTGGACCAAAACCCAGGATAGTCAAAATCCTGGGTGTTGGTCCACTTTAAAGTCACTTATGAATTATTCTTTCCCAGAGAATGTTAAATATTTACGTAGCGTGTATTAATTTCTTACCGGTCAGGGTCGATCAAAGATCTAATGGTAATGGCAGCCTTAAGACGTTGTTTCACATCTAAGTAACTGGATGGCTCATCAAACATAAAGCTGCAGGAGGAATAGGCCATTATTAGATTTATGCAGCACTTTACAAACAGTCTTCTGGTGTTACAGTAAAATCTAATCTTACATGTCAGCTTTTTGAATACAAACAACAGCGCATGCGAAACGTTGAAGCTCTCCTCCAGAAAGATCCTCCACATTTCTGTCCCTCAGGTGAGTCAGATCTGTAACACAAGTGGCATAAAATGACTGTACAACACAAATGCAGTCTGTATATATCAAGAGATGCTGGACCAAGGTCAGGAAGAGAAAGAAGGACCATTTAAACCGGACCTTCACCATGATTTAATGAAAAGCCCAAACTCTTAAAAAACGATTCCCCAGCATCTAAAATTAATATATTTAACATTTTTGGTCACTAACTTATTATTCTTTCCCCCACTGGGCTGCAACTCTTTTCAGGAATTTAGGATACGGGCGCCGCCATCTTGACTCAGAAGCATCACACTTACTGAGGAGAGGAGAGTGGGATAAGGTACAGGGGGGCGGGTTATAGCTGTGCTTTGCTCAGACAGAGCAGAGCTGGGGTCAGGGAAAGGTCAGCAGTCCCAGAATGCAGAGCAGCACAGTCACTTCCTGTTTGCAGGCACTTCCTGTTTGCAGGCTGCCTGATAAAATGGCGGCTTCCATAAGCCGCCATCTTGGATGTTTAAAGGCTCATAACATGCAGTAGATGCAGGTAGGATGATTTTTAATGTGAGCAATCTGTATGTACAGGGTGGGGGAAACATATAAGATAGACTCTTATTCAGAGTGAAGGTCCGCTTTAAAGCCTGTCATGTACTTACCTCTGTATATTATGGTCAATGTAATGCTTAACTTATCACTTATAAGGATATTTGTAACCCTGTATAAAATCCTCAACATAGTTAACCCACAAAGGATACCCTGAACCTGTACTCAAACTTTAAAGAGGAACTAAACACTCACGACCCACTGGTCTTCCTTCGGGGGCATCCCAGATCAGGGTGCTCCACTGTGTGAAACTCCCCTGGGCCATGGCAACACTCACCTTCTTCTTGGCTCTTGGCTCCCTTGCAGATGTAAACACCTGTGGGCACATCCCCTGCATCTTTAGGGCTGTGCACGCACTCCCGTGCATTTGCCAAACATTTATTATGCACGGCAAACTGCTCTGCTTGGACTACAGGCTGTGCATGCACTGCAGGAATTGAAGACTGGCCAATCTGGGGGGGGGGGGGGGGGGGGGGGTTTGTTTACTCAGTGGAGCACCCCAATACGGGGTGCCCCCTGGGTAGGGAACAAATCCCTGGATTACCAAAATTCTACTTCACAAAAAAGGTTTCTAAATCTGCAGGGAGCATAGGTTTATCAGGAAGAAATTAACAGAGGACAAGCGCCACTAAATCTGGTCATATATTGATATGAACTTTAATGCCATTTGCAAACTACTCACCCAACAGTTCGCAAACTCTAACCTGGGTCTTCGTTTCATCCTTTCGATCCAAAATGGTCCCCACAGGGCCCTAGGTGAAACATTTTTTTTTATATCAACTTGTAGAGGCAACAAAAAAAAAAAAAAAAAATAGAATGACATGGTGGTGTAAATAAGCATTAAAAAGATCACATCTTAAAGTGCACCTATACTCAGAAAGTAAGTTTATGTTGTGACTTTCCATCCCCAGCCAATTGTCCCAAAAACAGACTGTTTCTTTCTTTATTAAAGCCATTGCCCAATATTGATAAAAAGACTAACAGGAAGTAGCATTAAGGTGAATGGCCTGCCATATGCAAATTAGGCCAGTTACAACTAAACTGTCACATTAGGGCTGTTTAAACACCATGAGATTTGTTGTCTCATGTTTTTCATTTTAGTTGTGCACATTTTTAAATAATTTGCACAGCTAAAAATAATGCAGAACTGAACTGAGAAAAAGAATTAAAAACAAATTCTCACAAAAAAAGTGACAAAAAAAATACAATTCTGCGATTACTCACCTGTGGAATTGGTTTTATTGGTATTCTGCTCGGGTAGCTTCATTCTTGACAATTGGGTATTCCGCCACAAGGTGGCGCAGTTGACTGCAAGACGAAACTTGTGGCTCCTCCCGGCTCATATAAAGGCAGATGTATCCCCCAGCATTGAAAAGCAGTAAATACACGGCCGGGAGGCCAGAGACCATGTTACATCACACAGCCCCAATATAAACTCTCTCAAACTGTAATCACCATAACAAGGCAAAAGGAAGATAACAGAACAGGTGAGTAATCACAGAATTTTATTTTTCTTGGTATCCTGCTCGGGTCACTTCATTCTTGACAATTGGGACATCCAAAAGCAGTGTCCAAGAAAGGGTGGGATCCCCAGAGAGCAACAGCACGTAGTTCATGACACTACCGCCTGAAGCACCTTCCAAAAACAGCATCAGCTGAGGCCCTAACGTCAACCTTGTAAAACTTAGAAAAAGTATGAACTGAAGACCAAGTAGAGGCCTTACAAACCTGCTCAACCGAAGCCTGGTGCTGAAAGGCCCAAGAAGCACCGATAGCTCTCCTGGAGTGTGCTGTAACACGAAAAGGGGGTTCCTTCCCCTTGGCAGAATACGCTCGAGCCACCGCCTGTCTGGTCCACTTGCTGATAGTGGATTTGGCTGGAGGCAAGACCTTCCTAGGCCCGTCAGGAAGGACAAAAAGAGTCCGACTTCCTAAAGGATTCCGGCTTAAAGTGGACCAACACCCAGGATTTTGACTATCCTGGGTCTTGGTCCACTTCGGTGGGGCACCCCCGATCGGGGTGCCCCGCTGTGTGAAACCCCCCCTAACCCCCCGAAAAACTCACCTCTCCCCGCTCCCAGCGCCGACGTACAAGCGAGGATCAGGAACGTCTAAGCGGCAGCCGCCGCCTCCCTTGCGTCACTTTCGACGCGCGCGCGCCCCCGCCGGCCATTCGCAGACGGCCGGCGCGGGCACGCCTACAGGAGCGCGAGGGAGGCGGCGGCGGCCGGCCGCCGCCGAAGATAAGGTAAGGAGTTTGGGGTGTTTGGGGGGGTTTCACCCCGCGGGACATCCCGATCTCGGATGTCCCGCGGGGTGGGGGGTGATCGGCCCGGGAATCTTATAGATTCCCGGACCGATCACCCGTGGGTGTTGGTCCACTTTAAAGACGAAAAACCACCTTAACCTGATGTCGCTCAAAGTAAGATGGCTTCATACAAAGCGCCGCCAGCTCAGAGACATGACACACCAAAGTGATAGCTACCAAAAAGACAACCTTCAGAGTCAAAAAGGATAAGGCAGCATCGCACAAGGGCTCAAAGGGAGGCCCCTGAAGAGCAGAAAGCACCAAATTCAAATCCCACACCGGAAGCATAGGCTTACGTGGTGGACGTACATGAGTAACTCCTTGGAGAAAGGTCTTGATAAGTTTATGATTGGCAAAGGAGCTTTGGAAGAAAAGAGCCAATGCCGAAACCTGTCCCTTGAGGGTACTCAGCTGGAGACCCGAATCCAAGCTATGTTGTAGGAACTCCAAAATTCTAGGAAAGGAAAAAGAGCGACAAGGGAAACCCTTAGACTCACACCATGCAATGTAAGCGTGCCAGATCCTGTAATAAATCATGGAAGAGGATTTCTTCCAAGCATGAATCATGGTACGCACAACAGAAGCAGACCACCCCTTCTGGATGGAGGTTTCATCAGCCAAGCCATCAAAGCCAGCGTCTGTAAATTGGGGTAGCGTAAAAGACCCTGAGTGAGAAGCCCTGGATCGTCGGCCATGACGTAACGATCCACTGACATCTGGACAATGTCCGCGAACCAACACCGCCTCGGCCAACAAGGGGCCACCAGGACGGTCGGGACCCCATCCTGGGCTATCTTGCGCAGGACGCAACCCAGGAGAGGGAAAGGAGGGAAGGTGAAGAGGAGTCGAAACTCCATCCAAGGAATTCTAGCGTGTCCATGGCGTAGGCCAGAGGATCACTTGACAGAGACGAACCTTGAAAGCTTGTGATTGTGTCGGGACGCAAACGGGTCCACGTCCGGCTGACCCCAGCGGCGACACAGGGCGTGAAAGATCTTGTTGCAGAGAGACCATTCCCCCAGACGGGAAGTTCCCCTGCTCAGGGAGTCTGCCTCCTGGTTCTCCACCCCGGGGATGTAAACTGCCCAGATGCAGGGAACATTCTCCTCCGTCTAAGTCAGGATCTGGGTCACCTCCTTGAGGGCTTGCTTGCTCTGAGTCCCGCCTTGATGATCGATATAGGCGACCGCCGTCTGGTTGTCCGAGCAGACCTGGACTGCACGCCCCCGTAGATGGGGGGGTCAAATGAGAAAGCACCAATCGAATCACTCTCAGCTCCAGGAGATTGATAGGCACATGGACCTCGGGATGGCCCCACTGGCCCTGGAACTTCAGCGACTTCCAAAACCCTCCCCAACCGGTCAGACTGGCGTCCGTGGTAACAATCTCCCAGCACAGAGGCAGGAAGGACATGCCCACTAGAAGATTTCTTGAGTCCAACCACCACGAGAGGCCACAGGGGACAGAGCGAACTCCTGCTCCAGGGACTCTGGTTTCCAATCCCGAAGGGTCAAGAGACTCAACAGAAGAGGTCTCATGTGGAACTGGGCGAAGGGTACAGCCTCGAAGCAAGACACCATGAGGCCCACTAACTGCATCCCCAGACAAATGGATGGGTGGGGGACACGACAGCAAGGCCCGCGCCTGCGTCTGAAGACCCTCCACCTTCTGCTGAGGGAGGAACACCTTGACCTGAAAGGTGTCCAACGTCATACCCAGGAAAGAACCTCAACCTGATCACCCAACATAATGCCTCGAGAGTGGACAAAACCTTCTGAGTGTCGCTCTCGGCCTGCTGAAGAGATTGAGCAGCAATCAGCAAGTCATCCAGGTAAGGAAGAATACGGATGCCCTGGCTCCTCAGCAGGGCCATGACACTCACCAGCACCTTGGTGAACACCCGAGGAGATTGCAAACGGCATAGCCACAAACTGGTAGTGCTGATACTCCAAAGCGAACTTCAGGAACTTCTGATGGCCCCAGAAAATACATGTAGGTAAGCATTCCTGATGTCCGTGGTCATGAAGTCGCCGGGCCAAAGTGAACTCACTGCTGACCGTAAAGTCTCCATGCGGAGGTGTTTGAATCTGAGGCCTATCCTGGACCTGAAGGGTCTCAACAGGTTTGTCGGAGAGCAGTCCTTCTTGGGCACCGTGTAAAGATTGGAATAGAACCCTCAACCCCGTTCCTGGTGAGGCACAGGACAAATCACTCCGGACGACAGAAGTCGTTGGACAGCCAATCTTAGGCCCTGCGCCTACAAGGGGTTCTGGGAGATCCGCGACCGAAGCTGCCAGCTCTATCTTGTACCCGAAGGACACCGCCTCCTGAATCCACCTGTCCCGAGGCGTGCCGTCTCCAGACGTGAGCAAATAGCAGAAGCCCCCCCCCCCCCCCACCCGGATGGGTGAGGGCGCCTCCTCATGCCTGAGAGGGCTTGGCAGGGGGCTTGGACTTGGACCCCCAGGAGGAACCGGAACGCCCGCGGGACCTACCTCGCGCCCAGGAGTCTCTGCGTCCACCAGAGAAGGGACGAAAGGAAGAAGAGCCCCAAAAGGGCCGCACAGGCTTCCGACGCTGAGGAAACCTTCCATCTTTTGCCAGGAGATCCAGGCGCTCCCCGAACAGTCGAAGTCCCAGGAAGGGAATACCAGTGGGAGCTTTCTTGGCGGCTGCGTCCGCTGCCCACTGACGCAGCCAGATAGAACGGCGAAGAGCGACCAGCAGGGCCGAAGCCCCGCCACCAAGCCAGACGGTATCATCCATGGCAGAAACAACAAAAGCAATGAACTCCGCACAAACTAGGAGATCCTTATACTCCTCCACCCGCTTGTGAGATCTGGCGATATCCAAAAGACGTCTCACCTTCTTTTCATGGCAATGGAAACAATGGCAGCAGCACAGACAGGGCGAAGACCAGCGCCCACAAAAGTGAAAACGTGACATGCCAGCTGATCCATGCGCCTGTCAGCATGATCGCGCAAAGAAGAAGTGTCAGGGGACGGCAAAACTGTGGTATTAGAGAGCCCCAAAACGGGGGCATCTACCTCAGGGGACGGGACCAAAGGCAAATTAAATCCTCCGAAAAGGGATACCGCCTATCCAGACCCCTCAACACCGATGGCAATTTATTAGGCTTCTCCCATTCCTTAAAAATCATTTTAGAGAAATGACCCTGCTCAGGAAAGACCAGACGCTGTCTCTCAGGCCGAAAAAGGCCCCCCTGCTTCTTTTTGGCCGCCTTTGGGGGTACAATGTGCAAGGCCTCAAAAACCGTTGACAACAGCTTCTCTGTGTCATCGGGAAGCCAGCCGTCCTCATCAGAGGATGACCCGGGGCCACTGCCAAGGCCCCCGTCTGTCCCCAGAGGAGTCAGAATTAGGAAATAACTCACCCTCCTCTATGGAGTCTCAGCCACCAAAGGCCTCATAGTCATCATCATCAAAAATGACATAAGCCGGCTCCAAATGCCGCTTCTTACGCGTGGCCTTCCCAGCAGCCGAACGCGACAAATGACGCTCTATACTGGCCACTCTGAGTGCGAAGTCCGACTGGGACCCCCTGCTGGCTTCCCCCTAACTGGGGGCTAGATGCAGATGCGGGGGAGTCGGCGAGGCCTTCGGTAAAATGGGACTGGGGCCGGCAACGCTCATCCAATCCTGTTCTGAGATAACGCTTTGAGCGCAGGGTACACAAACAGCGCTGCGACTGCTAAGAAGGCATGTACCACACAAGAGAAAGCTTAAGTCCCGAGGGGGCCCAAAGCACGCTATCCCCAGAAGCCTCCATTATGGTGAAAGAAATCGGGTCACAAGGCGCTAACTGCCCATAACCGCACCAATCCCAATTTAGGCCCTCTGAACCCTTTGGCACAGGGCAGGAAGGGGCTAGCAGAGACCGGGAGGAACCACCTAATAGATTGGGACCCGTCTGGAAAACAGAATGGAAAAAATATAAGCATCCCACAGCACATGCACACGGAAAAATAGCAATAAAAGGCAATAAAATCAAGATATATCAAAAATGACTCACGGACCGCAGCAGATCAGTATCAGTTGGACCTCAGGTTATGACCCAAACCTGCCACTGCACAGAAGCTGGGACCAGCCGAAGGTGAGGAGGAAGACGTCGGGGACCGCCGCAGCGCAGGAGAAGAAGGACCAGCAGGCACGCGCTGCAGTAATGGCGCAGACGAGCTCAAGGGGCGGGCCGCGCGGCCATGACACGGAACGCCTCATTGCACGGCCCTGCCCCCCCCCACTCGCAGCAGCAGGAAGGCGGAGGCCTCTGGGCGCCCAAACAAAATGGCGCCCGGACCGCAAAAAGACAGGCAGGAGAGGCATGGTCCTCCCTGCCCCAAGACAAGCACGCAGCGGCGCTATGCAGGCTCCAACACCGCCTCCAACACGTCGCCCCCGGCTGAAGTCCACGCCCCCCCCCCCCTTGCAGCCTGGACGCAGGGAGAGAAGAGGAGAGCGAGTATGAGTGAAAAAAGTACAGTGCACAATCTCACACAAAAACTAATAAAGCGGTGGGAGACTTAACCATAAGAAAGGGTCCCCAGGTGGTTCCCCCCCCCCCCCCAATATAGGCTCACCATAGCCTATGGCCGGCTACACTTTGTGACAGGGTCTGCGGCCCAGAGCTAAGCTCTGCTGAAATGCCTGACCCTCGATGTTCCCCTACCATCACCTGATCAGCCACCGAGGCTGGGAGGCAGAAGGGTCAACTGAGAACAGGTGGGAATAGGGCTGCAGCGGCCGACGGGCTTGGGATGCCCCGCTTGTCTGCAATATCCACGGAGAGAGAGAAAAGATCCACCTTCGCAGTCAGACTGCAAGAGAAATCTGGGGGATTATGGGGGATACAGCTGCCTTTTTATATGAGCCGGGAGGAGCCACAAGTTTCGTCTTGCAGTTAACTGCACCACCTTGTGGCGGAATACCCAATTGTCAGGAATGAAGCGACCCGAGCAGGATACCAAGAAAATGTAATCTTGATTTTTTCAAGGTGGTTCCAGGGGTGCATTGTATCAAAACAGATGCTGCGCTTTTGATGCGTTGGCAATGCATTTTGACAATATGTAAATGGTACATTCTATGGCAATGCAGGTACACTGCGTTATACCTGCGTTGCCGTAGACTTCTATTGACCTGCGCTGCACTGCTGCTACGTTGCACTGAAAAAGGTGTCTGCAACATTTTTTTTTAATGCGTTACAAAATGCAACACAGGTGTGTGTACTATCCCATTAGGAATAATGTACAATGTTTTCTCAGCGTTGTAACTGCATTGCAACAACACTCAGAAAGCCTAAGGCTCTATTCATACCTAGACACTTGCACTGCCCTGGACAATGCAGTCACAGCGCAAGAGAAAATGCTAAGTATTCTTTTTAATGGGCCAGTTCACATATATATGCTTCATACATATAATATATGTGTGAAATGGCCCATTAAAAGTAATGAGCAGTATTTTCCTTTGCGTTGACCAGCTGTGAAATGTGAATAGCGCCTAAAACATTTGCACAGCTACGTTTTTTTATCTCTAAAAAAAATGAGGGAAAATTCTCATGGTGCTAAATCAGCTCCAATGGCAGTTAGGTTGAAATGCTCCCCATTGCTAAGCTGTGTGTACTGTAACTGAACGCATCATTGCTAGGGGGTGGGGCTGCTCAGCAAGGGAGCAACATGGCATGCAGCATCCAGTTTGGATTATGAATATTGGGCAAAAGCTTTACTCAAAAAATAAAAACACTGGTCTTTTTGGTGCACTGGGGTGGGGATGGAAGGTGACGGCGTAAAAGGTCCCTCTGTCTGAGTATACAAAAGTCCAATGTTGCTGGTGCACTCTTACAAACACATTATTGGTGGGTGCCAGAGCCGCGGTGGCGCCGCTGTATATCAAAGTGGATAAATAGGCACGGCACTCCAAAGCATAAATTTAAATGCTTGTATTCAGTAATAATGATCAAAAAGTCCAATAGCACACAAAGTATAAAGGAAATCATGGCCAAACAGAGAAAACAGTCTCATCTTCCAACGTTTCGGGGGTCGGGTGCCCCCTTTCTCAAGGAGGACTGTAAACCGGAATGTGCTGCATCTCCCATCTATATATACACAGACTTAGGTGCAAAGTTCAAAAAATTCCCGCCTGACGTCATTGTGACGTCAGCGGGCGTTCAGGTATACCCCATGTGAATAATAAACATGTACAATCACATACAGTATTGAAAAATAATAAAGATGGGGCTGTGATTACTTACCTGCATCCACCGGGGCTCCAGGCTGTGGAGGTCCCGTCACCGCCATTGCAGCGAGCGGCGGTTTCCCCGTCTGTCAGCGGGGACAGGGAGCTGGCAGCCGGGCTCAAAAAAGCTGCCCGGTAACCGATGACGCGGCGGGGGCCGCGATCCAATTGGTTCGCGGCCCCTGCCTCTGCCACCAGTCCGTGAGACAGACAGCGTCTGTCAGGACACCGCAGCCTCTATGCAGCCCATAGAAGACCGCTGTCACGGGACTGTCAGTGTCCTGGGTGGCGGTGAAAGCCCAGGTGAGGGCTAGTAGGAGCAGGCATAAAGGGTACCTTTAAACATTATATTTACATAATGTACAATCAGGGGGGGAATAAAGAATTACGGACCTTCTGTCTGAGTATAGGAACACTTTAAGGTCTTATTTTATGGATCATAGTATGAAAAAACTGCATAAGTAGTATGACTTTGAACATAACTATATCTTATAGACGGCATTGATACATAAGACAAGTGTAGACAGTTAAGACTTAACACAGCACACTAACCTTTGCAGCTTTTGGAATTTGGTCCACATACTGAGGCTTAATGATTGCTTTTAAATCATCCTCCAAAATCTTAGTGAAATAGTTCTGCAATTCCGATCCCCTGAAGTAAGTCAATATTTCTTGCCAGTCTGGAGGATCCTTTTGATTTGGGAAATAAAGATGCAGAAAAATATTTGAGACATGCTAGTTAAATTATGTACAATGTATGTACAACATTGCCAGAGGATAACATACCCAGCAGGATTACATGCAACACTAGCTGGCTCTAGTCTGTAGTGATGTTTGTGTGCAGCTCTAACAGATACATACAATCTATATACATCAAATCACACCGAGCACAAGAAAAATTCTCTCTTCAACCAGACAGGAAATAATTTGCACCCTATTCCTAGTGACAGAAATAGATAACATGACCATTTATTTTTGTGCAACAAATGTTGCATTGCACAGAAGGGAAGCCTAACCAAATAGCACACCAACCATCACCCTACTTTTTTTTAAGTGGACCAAAACCCAGCTCGATCGGCCAATCTATAAGATTCCTGGGACGATCGATTCCCTCCACCAGGGGCATTCAAAATCAGGATGCCCCGCTGTGTGAAATCCCCCAGGTTGCCCCGTTCACTTACCATGCTTCCTGGTCCAACTGCGCATTCGAGGGCCACGGCCATATCCCCGCTATCCCTCTAGCAGGGCACGTGCATGGCCAGTACGGGCAAGCTTCCTGTTAGAGGGAAGTGGGGATGCGGCCACCAGCGCACTCTGTGGCACTGGCCTTAGACACCTTCTTGGTGGCCGCTCCGAGGGCGCTGATTGGACGAGTGGAGGCGCATGCGCCGTAGGACCGAGAGAAGGTTTTCTTCGGGCCATCTGGGGGGTGGCACACAGCAGGGCACTCCTGATCGG
Source organism: Gastrophryne carolinensis (assembly GCA_027917425.1). Classification (NCBI taxonomy): domain Eukaryota; kingdom Metazoa; phylum Chordata; class Amphibia; order Anura; family Microhylidae; genus Gastrophryne; species Gastrophryne carolinensis. The sequence continues at coordinate 165,830,478 of CM051234.1, forward strand.
GGTGCCCTGGGGGAAAGGACCAAAGCCCAGGTTTTGGTCCACTTTAAGAGCACTTCAGATATGCAGGCAGAGAATACAACACATTTTCACTACAGTTCAAACTGGCACTCCATTTTTTTACTGAAAGTGAGAATCAAACATTTTTCTTTGGATGTTCAGGACAAAGCCATGCCAAGCTTAAAGACGTTTTTCCAGGGCTGCAGCTCTTACCTGACTGAGACACTCCATGCCATCAGTCACTGTGAGCTGGCTCCCCCCCCCCCCCTCCATTCACTGAAATGCAAAGAGGAGTTAGGTCTTCACATGCTCCTTTCCATTGCAGTGAATGGAGAAGGGGGGCAGCTCACAGTGAATGATAGCAGGGGTTGTCTCCCCATCAGAGCAGGGAGGAGAGGTCACGTGGGCAGCGCGGGACGTGGAACTAGCGCTCAGGTAAGCGCTGCAGCCCCGGACCAGCAGCGATGGTCTGCATCGGACACAAGGTGAGCATTTTTATTTTTTGAATGAAAAAGTCTTTAAAAAGCATACATACATCATACTTCCCAAGGTTAGGTTTTTGCTTCCCAGCCAAAATCTTTAAAGCTGTGGACTTTCCAATACCATTAGTGCCTACTAATCCTAGCACCTCACCAGGTCGGGGAATAGGCAACCTATAAAACATTGAAATTAAAAAAATAAGGAAAAGTAGCACAATACGCTTTTTCCAGCTGCTGCTTTTTATTTTTTTACCTGTGTAGCTTGAAAGCATTGGCACAGTATCGGTGGGTGGTTTCCTTCTCCAGGTTACTTGGTAGGTTAACGATAGATAAGGCTCCAAAGGGACATTTCTTTAAAATAAAGACAAACATTGAAATGTATTAGTGAGGCCTAAACGGTATCATGAGGAACTGTCTATTATGTAAGCTAACTGCCAAATGAAATGTTTATTTCACCCACACGGATGAAAGGCGAGTCATAGAGAGGGGGAACTGACATTTTGGGTCAGGCAGCAGTTCTGAATATATGGATTGCCATTCAGGTTACAGTGCAGCTCCAGATAAGGTTGGGATAAGCATCTGACACTGCAGAGTACGCAGGAAAAATGTTGATTCTAATATCATCCACTTAAGGACTACTACTAACAGTATTAGGTATGGTTGAAAAGGGGGGAGATTTCCCTGTAAAAAAGGGAAACCTGGAAAGTTGGGGGGCTTAATTGGACCCTGGGAGGATGTCCCAATCCTCCTTGTTTTGGTATAAAATCCAACAAAATTTTTTATACTTCAACATAATATACTTATATCATGCATAAATTCCAAGAAAAATACCATAGAAATAACAATAGATCGTGTTAGGGTACAATTGTTCTCACAGTAGTCTGTGGAATTTTTTATTGAGTCCTTTGACAGGTCTCAGTTTGTAGCAAGTAACGTTTGTAGTACGGTGAGTATCCGTTAGGTATTTTTTTGACCAATTTGTAGCAAGTGCAGTTTGTAGCAAGGGTTGGTCTTGGTGTTATTGGCTTAAAACAGACACGTTTCGCGACTTAGCGCTTCCTCAGTGTATATGGCCAAAGTTAACATCTGTGGCATAATAATACTTGGTTACATAGAGAAGTCGTTTTTGCAGAAAAAATATATATATAAAAATTCTGGGGTACATACATTGTATAACATATATGAGCCTTTTTAGTAATACTTATAATATAAAATGTATAAAATATATGAGATATAACATTGATTAAACAATGGCTCCCCTAGCAGGAGTTGGAGTCGGTTGACCAAGTTATAGACAAATCATAGCTTAATCATAGTAATTGGTAAGTATTACCTTGTGTGGTTGGTAGTGAGGCTAGTAGGTAGTAATAAAGTAGAGTTACAATGCTTCTTATTAAAGATAACAACCTGGTAGACAATGATACATAGGTAAGTATAAGGGCATGATATGTAAAGTTGTGGCAGTAAGGGTAAGGTAAAGTGTGGTACCTTGTGTAGGGTAGTGCATCGAGTCACTGGAAATTGTAGTGTAATCCCTGTGCGAAAGGGAAATGACATGCAAGGTAAGCCTGCTATATGGTAATGAGGCGGATCAACCAGAAGCTAAAGGTGTAAGTCAAGCATTTACCTGGATGGCGTCAGTGTGTGGCTAACAGCTGGAGCACACCCGTCCATGTAGGGCGGGTGGTGGCGTCTCTGGTACTGCCGCAAGGTGCGGCGCCACGTCGGCGTTCGCGTTTTGTATATGTGGGGGGGATGACGTCACTGGGGGACCGTCCCTCAGGCCGGGGTCCTATTGGTCCCTCGGTCTGGGGTAATGCTCCGTCGCTGGCCAATCGGAGCCGCCGGAAAGGAAAACGCAAGAGCTTACGTGTTTCCGCTTCTGTTGTGGGCCCCTGCTCGCGCCTGTCGCCACATGTGAAGGCCGCCATTTTATTGGTTATTTTCAAGTAATAACCACTGCGGCTAATGTGTTGGGTTTATAATGAGCTAAATGGAAATTTGTGTACTGCTAGTTGTCAGTTATAACGTGAATAATAGTAAAAAGTAAAAATATATAGTGTCACATTATTGTTGATTCATATTACTGTACATTTAGACTCAGAATATAAGAAATAATAGTACCAAGTACTATGCAAGGTCAAAAAAGAAAATGGATAGTGGAATGTAGTATAGTATAGTATAATATGATATGGTATAGTACTTATGTAAGGTCAGCATAGTATATAAAATAGTATAATATAGTGTGGATGGGACATGAATCATATAATAGAGCCGAGTTAATACACTTATGATACTGTTTACAGTACATGCTTATATGCTTAGGGGGCATTGTATTAAATACCTAGTAAATTTGTCAATAAATGTATGACTTTCCCTAGAAATCGGTTAGTATATTTGTGACATGAGTAATGTTTGGGACGTGATAAAATCTATCTTAAGGATAAAAAGTAAAAACTGGCACTGATGGGATGGACCTTGTGGGGTATGGATCTAGGTTGGTATTGTGGGTATTTTAAGGTAAGTTATCTTTTCAAAAAAGGGACATAGCTGCAGGTCTCATTTAGTCCTGGTGGCGAGGTGGCCTTGAGCTTCGTTATCCATCTTGTTTCTTGTTGAAGTGTTTTTAAAGTGATGTCGCATCCCCTTGGATGTGGGTGGATTCTATCCAAAGCTTGAAAGGTAATTCCATTTGGGATGCCTTTGCGGTATGCTGCATAATGTCTGCCTATGGGGGTAGTGATGTTTTTCTTCTTAATATCTCGTATGTGTTCGTAAATTCTGATTTTGAATTTCCGGTTCGTTTTCCCAATATAGAAACGTGGGCAGGTACATTGTAGAAGATAAATTATATCTGTAGTGTTACAGTTTGCGAAGTGTCTCAATTGTATCTGTTCTCCTGTGGGGAGATTGGCTACGCTTCCTTGTTTGATATATTGGCACATTGAGCATCCTTCACATCGGTAGGTACCTTTAGTTTTGCAGCACTTGTGGTGGATATCTGTGAGTAATGACTATGCGATAGATGGTCTTTAATTGATCGGGTTTTTCTATAGGTAATGGTTGGTTGGTCCGGGATTAGGTTGCCGATATCGGGATCGTTTTTGATAATGTGCCAATGGGTGTCAAGTATTGTCTTAACTTCATTATGCTGTTGGTTGTAGGTTAGGACGAGGGTTGGATATACAGGGAACGGGGGTTTGCTGATTTTCTGTGTTTGTTCGTTTAGCATGGTTGTTCTGTTTTTTGTCTGGACCTTATTAAATGCTGCTTTAAGGGTCTTCTTAGGATAGCCTCTGGCCAGGAGGTTTGTATTCCTTTTGCGGCAATCCTGTAATCTTCTTCCGGGGTACAGTTCCTTTTTGCCCGTAGGTATTCCCCGTATGGTATGCTTCTGATGAGGCTAGGGGGATGTGAGCTGGTGGCCCTCAGGATGTTGTTGGATGCAGTTGGTTTCCTGTAGAATCTTGTGCTTATAAGGCCATTATCTTCTCGTGTAATTGTAAGGTCTAGGAAGGTGACTTCTCGGGAATTGAAATCCAGGGTAAATTTGAGGTTTAGGTCGTTAATGTTGAGATGTCTCACAAAGGTTTGTAGTGTGTCTTCGTTGCCTTCCCAGATGATGAGTATGTTGCCTATGTAACGTAGCCGCACCTTACGGCAGTACCAGAGACGCCACCACCCGCCCTACATGGACGGGTGTGCTCCAGCTGTTTGCCACACACGGACGCCATCCAGGTAAATGCTTGACTTACACCTTTAGCTTCTGGTTGATCCGCCTCATTACCATATAGCAGGCTTACCTTGCATGTCATTTCCCTCTCGCACAGGGATTACACTACAATTTCCAGTGACTCGATGCACTACCCTACCCAAGGTACCACACTTTACCTTACCCTTACTGCCACAACTTTACATATCATGCCCTTATACTTACCTATGTATCATTGTCTACCAGGTTGTTATCTTTAATAAGAAGCATTGTAACTCTACTTTATTACTACCTACTAGACTCACTACCAACCACACAAGGTAATACTTACCAATTACTATGATTAAGCTATGATTTGTCTATAACTTGGTCAACCGACTCCAACTCCTGCTAGGGGAGCCATTGTTATATCAATGTTATATCTCATATATTTTATACATTTTATATTATAAGTATTACTAAAAAGGCTCATATATGTTATACAATGTATGTACCCCAGAATTTTTATATATATATTTTTTCTGCAAAAACGACTTCTCTATGTAACCAAGTATTATTATGCCACAGATGTTAACTTTGGCCATATACACTGAGGAAGCGCTAAGTCGCGAAAAGCGTCTGTATTAAGCCAATAAACAAGACCAACCCTTGCTACAAACTGCACTTGCTACAAATTGGTCAAAAAAATACCTAACGGATACTCACCGTACTACAAACGTTACTTGCTACAAACTGAGACCTGTCAAAGGACTCAATAAAAAATTCCACAGACTACTGTGAGAACAATTGTACCCTAACACGATCTATTGTTATTTCTATGGTATTTTTCTTGGAATTTATGCATGATATAAGTATATTATGTTGAAGTATAAAAAATTTTGTTGGATTTTATACCAAAACAAGGAGGATTAGGACATCCTCCCAGGGTCCAATTAAGCCCCCCAACTTTCCAGGTTTCCCTTTTTTACAGGGAAATCTCCCCCCTTTTCTGCTTATCGGGGGACCAGGACCCCACTACCCACCCTTCACACCAAAGACACCAGACCTCTAGGGGTTAATACCAGGCCAGCCCGGCAACCCCCCCTCCCAATAATTAGGTATGGTTGGCTTTTGTAGTCGCGCTCCAAAAACAGTAATAATGATCTTGACATGCACAGCATAGGGAGCAGGGATGATGCTGCGTACACCTTCTGGTGGATGATGTGATCACTCTGAAATCATGGAGCGGGGAATGTGCTGTTTGGGGGCTTTGGGGTTTAGTAGGGTTTCTGACTATGGGGCATCACAATTTCTAAGACGCCTGTCAGGAACTAAAGCATTTTTTTACGTTTGTTTAAATAGCAGCAATCTTACCTTGATACAGATGCCACATCCGATGCAAAGTGTCTCTGAAATCCAGACAATCTTACTCTGTGGGGTGACCTCGATACACAATTTTCCTAAAATAGAATTTAGGATAAAAATGTCACTAAACCATGGCATGAAACTTTTTCTCTAGCAGCACTTCATGGGATCGGGTACTGAAATAAAAAGACACCATGTAGTGCTTTAATTAGTAAAAAAAAAAAAAAAAAAAAAAAAAAAAAAAAGTTACTAATTTTAGGTACCTGGTAATTTTTTTTCTAAACATCCGAAAGGGCAACAATTTGGAACACCTGACTACCAGAATAAAATCTCGACTCCTCCTCCCATTCCTCAGTTGTTGTAGAGATCTGAAAGAGAGAAAAGAAACAGACCCACAACTCCAACATATAATCAATACATAATCCAACTCCACATAAGAAAAAAAAAGGAGGGAAGCCGGCGTATGCTGCCCTTTCGGATGTTACCAGGTACCTAACTTAAGTTTTCTCAAAACATCCTTCGGGCAGCATACGCCTGAGAGATAGGCGAGTACTACTTTGTTGGGTGGGAAGAATAGCATGGAGGACACTTCTGCCAAAAAGACATCTGGGAGAGAAGATCCAACTGAAAGAGTCCAGCAAAAAAACCTTCACTGGAGGACCAAGTGGCTGCTTAACCCCAGCCTGCTCTGCCCCAGATGAAGCATCACTTCTTGTAAATGAAACGCGATACCATTTGGCCTGACATAATTTCAATAAGCCAAATCCTGCAAAGAAAACTAGAACCTCTTTGTTTACTCGGACCTACAACTGTCGGATCTCTCTTAGTCTGGTAAAGGGACATCAACAATGTGTAAAACATCTAAAGTATATCATACGAAGCTTCCTCATCAGTTATAGAAAGAAGGACCATTCCTTGAGTCCAAGAAAACTGATGAGATCTTAGGTCAATAGCAAGGATCCACTCTCAGAATACTGGATCTGGGGAAAAAAGCTCAAAAGGTTGAACACTTGATCCTGAATAAAAATCTTAACCCTAAAAGTTGCTCGGGTAAGAGTAAGGACTAGCCTAGTGCCAGAGACGGCCCAGGGCTAGAGACACGGCCCAGGGCTAGAGACACGGCCCAGGGCTAGAGACACGGCCCAGGGCTAGAGACACGGCCCAGGGCTAGAGACACGGCCCAGGGCTAGAGACACGGCCCAGGGCTAGAGACACGGCCCAGGGCTAGAGACACGGCCCAGGGCTAGAGACACGGCCCAGGGCTAGAGACACGGCCCAGGGCTAGATCCAGCCTAGGGATCCAAATGGATAACACCATTGAACCGGAAAAAAGCATAGGCTAGACTGAAATGCCATGTAAGGGATAAGGTGTCTGCTCCCTCTGGATTTAAAGTACTTGACCAGCTTGTGACTTCTTGCTGAAGCAATAGATCCAGATTTGAAAAGTTCCTTAAAAGCCGATCTGCATGAACACCCTAGATGTGACTGACCAATCTGACCCTCTCATGAGAAGCACTCAGAAAATCTGCCACATGATTCAAAGTTCCTTTTGGAACACTTGTGATGGAGACTTCAGGTTTCCTTCTAAACCAATAAGGATCACTAATGTGACCACCATCTAGCGAGGACTCTTGCTCTCCCCTAATGGTTAATGTATGCTACAGTTGTAGCATAGTCTGATCTTATCTGTACATGCTGATCTTCCAATGTTCTACAAATTCCATCAAGGCTACTTTATTGTTATCCATTTTCTTAGGTTCGAGGAGGACTGGCTCAGTGCCTTGGGCTACTTTCCTTGTGCTGCCCAACTTTCGCAATGGGTTACCTAACCCCAAGCTGAAGTATCTGTAGTAACCATCTTTCCTTTTGGGGTTCCCAATATAGCTTCCCTTGAGCGAGCACTGAAAACTATTATCTTCCAACCCATACCGGGAGCCGTTCCAAATGCTCAGGATATGTATATGAAGAGTCCTTGAATACAAGTCATCTTTACTGCGGAAAATTGCCAATGTTAACAGTCCTAATACCCACATGGCTTGTCTTATAGAAGATGTTGAACTGGCACAAAGGAATCAAACGGCTTCCTGAAGGGCCGAAATCTTTTGAGAAGTCAGAATAGGAGTCTGAAGAAAAGTGTCGACTTCAAACCCCAAATAACTCATTCCCTGAGAGGGAACCAGACTTGAACTCTCGAGGCTCAGAACCCAACCGAGCTGAAAACAGCTCCAAGATGTAACTGAGGTGAGGCCCTGTAGAAATTTGTCCCTAAAATGGGCAAAAAAGTAGCAGATAGTCGGGATCAGCCAAATACGGATTCCTCTCTGTCTTCGATATGCCAGAGGTTCTGCCAATATCTTTGTAAAAAAATTCTCGGGCTGAATCCAGCCCGAAGGGAAGCAGTCTAATTGGAAGTGTAAAAAACCCAGTACTTTACTGTGAATCTTAAAAGCAGGACCAAGTCCAAGGCTCATTGGAACTTGTCAGCAAGCATCCTTCAGATCTATTGAGACCATGAAAGGGCTCTGTGGAAGCATATTTAGACCCATCAAGCCTAGGGCCCCCGGTAATCTCAGGCGGACTCCCATCCAAGCACTGACCGGGCCTGACCCTGCTTAGCTTCCGAGTTGGGCGCATTCAGGGTGGTGTGGCCGTAGGTCTATATGGATCTGGGGCCCAGCTCTTTTTCCTCTATACCCATTGATAAATATATCAACCGTAAGAGGAATGTAAGCCCCCCCCGGGGGGATACAAAAATGAAGAGTCGGAGGCCTGATTTTTTCCCCCTGGGAAGAAATCCCCCCCTTCCTCAGAGTCCTCATCTGATATATATGACTCTAGATTGGATAAAATAGGAGAAACCCCTCATATGTCCCAGCGGAGAGGAATTAAAGGGCCCTGTGGTTGTTTGAAAAAAAAAAAAAAACTAACCTGGCTACCTAAACCTTAGGTAATATCTGGCCCATGTTAGAAATGGTGAAAGATTTAAGAAACATTTCCCATCTTGAAACAAAGTGGACTCTTGTTCCGTACAACCATCTTTTCCATGCAGTATGGACATAGGGGTTTTCTTATATGAATTATTCTCACATATAAGGTATCTCATGCTCTTCTTTAGTGATTTAAATCTCAAAGATTGTAGGTACACTTTAATGAGTTTTATCCGAGGTCTTGACTAAAAGACAATAAAACATTATATATACATATATAAATATATATTAACTCACCGGGCAGAGCTGTGCCAGAACCAGCAGCAGACGGATTAGCTGGTGCTGGATCTTGGGCTGCATTTATTAATCTGTGGATGCTTTTTCCCCCTGGGTCCGGTATTTCCACAATGCAAATGTTCCCTGCCTGATCCGGCATCTTCTGGTATGAGGTACCAGGGGAATTAGCTTCCTGAATCCTCCTAAATAGGGCAGGAGCGAAATCCCCTTAATTTCTTTTAACCCTCTATTTGCTGGAAATCAAGAGGGAGGCCAATAGCAATGATGGAAAGACACTGGTGCTGTCCCTTTAAGACAAAACACGTGTTTCTTCCCGGGCAGGATTCCCGGAAATCCGTGGAAAAACCTCACGGATTCCGGTGGAAGAAGCAGACTCCCCTTCCTTCCAAAAGCAAGTAAGTTCAAATTTCCGCGTGCGCACCTGGGAATGCTGTCGCTGCCATGGAGGAAGAGGGAGAGCGTCCCACCTGTGGAGGAACGCGTGATGGTTGGCTGCACTGCCACCGATCGAACCCCCGGGCCGAACGCTACCTGGCCGCTGACAGAGGTAAGCGGCATCGGCATTGTAGTAATGTCAGGCGGGGAAGAGAGAGAAGCGTAATTCACCTCTCTTCCCCGCCTCTTAAAGGTACAATGTGAAAACAAACATTCAAACACAAATGAAGAATAAAACATATCCAGTGCAACCAATTCTCAGGAAAAAGCTTCCTCTGAGCCATCACAACATAATAAATACTATTTTAGGGCCAGCCACCCCAGCTTCTTCCAAACAGTCATCTTCAGTAAGAGGGAAAATAAAGCTTACCCCCCTTTGTAAAAATTCAAAGAATGGGATTCTTGGCCTAAAAATCCCGAGGGTATCCCGGGCCCCAGGCAACAATACAAGCCGCCAGGACCGAGAAATGAGCCCCCTGCAAAGGCCCACGGAAATACTTACCTAAACCTTCCTGGTTCAGGAGCTAGTGGCCTGGCTTCCTACCTCATGGAGGAACACAAAAACAACTGAGGAATGGGAGGAGGAGTCAAGATTTTATTCTGTCTGGTGGTCAGGTGTTCCAAATTGGTAGGAGGAGCCCGGATGTCTCAGGCGTATGCTGATGTTGAGAAAAAAAGTTAATGGCCAACAAGAGATTGAGACTGTCAATAGGCAGGAAGCGGCTACACATGGTACAGCAGTGGCTTATTGCACCAGCAATCGATTTGATATTTCAATACAGGATTGCTTAAAGTGGACCAACACCCAGGATTTTGACTATCCTGGGTTTTGGTCCACTTCGGCGGGGCACCCCGAACGCTGTGCGAAACCCCCCAGAAACCCCCAAAAACTCACCTCTCAACGCTCCCACGTGAACGCCGCAGCCAATCCCAGCCAACGTCCAGGCGGGGATCAGGAACGTCCAAGCCGCTTCCGCCGCCTCCCGCGCACCCCCGCCGGCCATTCACAGAGGGCCGGCGCAGGCGCGCGCATGTCTGGAGGGGTTTCTGGGGGGGTTTCACCCCGCGGGACATCCCGATCTCCGATGTTCCGCGGGGTGGGAGGTGATCGGCCCGGGAATCTTATAGATTTCCGGGCCTATCACCCCTGGGTGTTGGTCCACTTTAAAGTGGACCAATACCAATTTTGGTAGCCCTGCTGTGTGAAACCCCCCAGTTCGCCCTGAAAACTCAGCAATCTGTGGTTTCATGCCATGGGCGATTGTCCAGTGATGTATGCCATGTATATTAACGATCGGCACACAGCCCTGTTTATATCAGCACTTAAGTGAGGATCCTGGCTTTCAATTCTACCTGAATGGCTGGGCATGGGAGAGCGCCTCAGCTACAGGGGAGCCCGGAGATGTGAGCGTAGCTTGGGAACCCCAAAAAGGGGAGCGATCTAGGGGGGTAACAGGGCAGGTTATACCGACTTGGAAGCCCCAAGATTGCTTGATCGGCCAAGAGGGTGGTTGGTCCACTTCAACCCCCTAAATGTCAAAGTGACAGCCCCAGCTGCAGACACACAGTGCAAGGTGTGGTATCCTGCTACACAGGGTGAGGGGGCAGTAAGGGTCAGCTGTATTTTACCCAAACCCATTTTATCAAAAGGGACAACACAGGCAAAACAATGGGGGGGGGGGAATTAAACAGCCTGCTGCGGCAACATCCGGCTGCTGCAGGGCCTGATTCTCTGCTTCCCTCCGCCGGCTTAACCATCTGACCATCTGTAAAGAACAGTACAGCTTAAGCTGTGCTCTTCAAAGTCCTGCGCCGCTCAGTGAAGTCTCGCAGGATTTCAGGTGGCTCCATTGCATCCCATTCATGGGCACTGCGCAGACGCGAGATAGGGGACCGCGCAGAGTGCCTCATGGGATGCAAGATGGTGCCGCCCGCCGGAAGGTCGCTCGTAATCCGAGGTACCCAGAAGATGGATCCCCCAGCGAAAACTATGTTTCTCTTTAAGGGAAACATTACTTACCCATTCGTACAACAGGACAGCTCTTCTTGCACTCCTGTCGGCACTTCTTTGGCTTACATTTGTCATGATTTACAATCGCTATCCTTGTTAACTTGTCAGCCATCTTGAAGGAATAGTTGTTAAGATGTTAGGCGATAACTGTAAAAAAACAAACCAAAACATGGCACTCATTTATATACTGAAACATCATTTTAGGCTTGGGGATGATAAAATTGCCTGAATGTACTTCACAAGCCCAGAATCACTGGGTTGCTGGACACTGAGGTGATGAAAAGTGAAAGGAGTGATCAGCTGCTGCTAAAGGCCTGTTTAACTGTTTATATATCAGTTTTCACTAGTTTCAGTAGCAAAGGAAATATGGCGGAAATAAGACTTATTGAAGAACAGAAAATGGTATAAAAGTAGACATTTTAAAGTGGACCAACACCCAGGAGTGATCGGCCCGGAAATCTATAAGATTCCCGGGCCGATCACCTCCCACCCCGCGGGACATCCGAGATCGGGATGTCCCGCGGGGTGAAACCCCCCAGAAACCCCAAAAAGATCTTACCTGATCCGCCGCCGCCTCCCGCGCGCCCCTCCAGACGTGCGCGCGCCGGCCCTCTGTGAATCGGCGAGAGTGACGCGCGGGAGGCGGCGGAAGAGGCTTGTACGTTCCTGTCCCCCGCCTAGACGTTGGCGGGGATTGGCTGCGGCGTTCACGTGGGAGAGGTGAGTTTTTTGGGGTTTCTGGGGGGTTTCACACAGCGGGGCACCCCCGATCGGGGTGCCCCACCGAAGTGGACCAAAACCCAGGATAGTCAAAATCCTGGGTGTTGGTCCACTTTAAAAGGAGGAAATCTCAACACGGCACGGCCGGCCGGCCCTGGAATCTAAAAGTTAGCAAACCTCAACACAACCCATCCATTGCAATGTATGGAGTAGACGTGTTAGGGAGTAAGTAGTAATGTCAGCCTTACTGTCTGCACAGTCCTGCTAGTAAACCAGTTTACTTTTAACAGATGTTCCAAATCCCACGACAGTGTATTTGACATTATAGCTGTTGGAGTGGGTGTAAATTTTCTGCAGTTTTTATTGTGTAAAAACACAGTGCTAACATACAGCAGTTCTAAAATTAGTAGAAAAGGACATCAGTCTTAAGTGGAACGAAAGTCACCAGCGGCCGGCCTGGAATCTAAAAGGTTTGAAGGCATCCCAATTTGAGATCTGTGTGACACCTCACCTCCCCACATTTCAACGGTGGCGCATGCACAGGTTTCTGTCCAATGAGAGACGCCTGCTGTGACTAAGTCATTCAGCAGGTAGCTCTCATAGTTTTGAAAGGGGAAAGCTCACTGCAACATCACCTGCATCCCCAGTGGCACACGCACGCTCCTGTCCCAGACATTCAGATGAAAGAGGTGTAAACGGCTTTCACTGGCTTAGCGCCCGGGCAAAATAGTTGTTTGGGACTTTCCGGGGGATCTCACACAGTGGGCATTCCAAATCAGGATTCCCCCTGGGAATGGAATACAACCCTGGAAAGCAAAGTTTCCTGTTTTTTTTTCTCTAAGGAGATTTTTGGAAGAAAACAAATATCCTCTACTCCAATATGCCTAGCCACCAAATTGCAGACACTAACGTTAGAGCAACATTCAAATGGCCGTCCTTTAAAATGCTGGAGTCTGCAAAACTAGGCCAGAGGCAGAAGCAGAGCTCAGCATCTGTCACACAAAAGCCACACAGATAAGAACCGCAGAGCAGCCATATCTTACTAGACCTAACAGTAGAGCCCTCACTTTCACAAAAAGCACCGAATAGCATGTTGCAGACATTGCCTTAGTACATTTATAATGCAGCTTAACGGAGGCAACTCCAGGACTGTTCCTCCCATTGTCCTCAGGGAACGGAGGTTAGAAAATTATCTGACCACTGCTACTCTCACTAGACATCATATGGAAATATGCACAGACCTATTAAATAATAACCTATACTGCCAAGGCTGCAGCAATCTCACCATCTTTAATAAGACCGATGGATGGGGCCAGGCCGATCAGTATCTACTATATACGGTATTACTTCCACTGTGCTGAAGCTACTCTACTCTTCAGGTCCGACATTGAAAGTTTAACTTAAAACTTTCAGCTATATATTTACTAACAGGTATATATTAGGAGAGCCTACCTTTAAAACATGCAAAAGGTCATCAGCAAATAGAAAGCAAGGTATATCTTTCTACTCCTGCAGCTAAATAACACAGGTCCGAATCTTCTACACTCGTGTTGAGGAGATCTGCCTCCAGATGCTCACACATCCCAAACGGGAGCACAATGGTGTCACAACTGGCTATGTAGGATGTAAAAAACACTCCAAACAGCACTACTGAAAACTGGTAACACCCTATTGGAGATGCCTATACAGTTCACACTGTGGACTTGAACATCACTGTGCAAACCTACCTGTGTCCTTGAAGCATACCTGGCCCTGGAATAAAAACTCTAGGGCCTTTTTAAAGCTTTGCTCAGGGGTTTCCCATTTTGCGATCACTGATTAAAGAGAACAAAACCTGGGATTTCTACTATCCCAGGTTTTGTTTCCCCTGTACCAGGGCATCCCGAATCAGGATGTCCTGCTGTGTAAAACCCCATAGTTCATCATAAATACAACTTTCCAGCCATCCCATGACACACGCAGAGGATAATCACCTGCTTGTGTTCCATCTTATTTTCTCTATGCCGCTCTAAGTTCAGCACAGCAAGAAAAGCTGAATGGTGCATGCACCGCTAGCCAACCGTCTGTGTGCCATCATCAGTCATTCAGAAATGCCATGGATGCAGCTGCGGCCTATGTATGCATCATGGGATCGAAGCTATGCAAAAATACACACGCTGACAGCCATTCAAGACTCCCTGGCATGCAGTGTGCAGGGGATGCAGTGGAGGTCCACACACAGTTGGGGTGCCCCGTTGAAGCGGACAAAGACCTGAAGTGAAGTGGAATGAGGAGTTAAATCCCCTCCATTAGAAATGAAGTGGCCCTACAGTCTAAAATGGACTCTATCCCTGTCAATTTGCTGAGCCTCATTTGGGGTTTCCAAAAAATAAATAAAAAGTACAGGGCAGTTATGTGGTGCTTAACATATCACTCATCTTCCTTGCTGTATCTGGAGAACAGGTGCACAGCAGTTTTTTAAATATTTTTCCCAAATCAGGTTAACTGGGGAAGGGGGGGGGGGCAACTTTAAAGAACAGTAAAATAATTACTTCCTTGGTTGTTCTGCCCCGCTGTGTATACCCTCACAGATCACCGCATGATTTAATGAAAAGCCCAAACCCTTAAAAAACTATTCCCCAGCATCTAAAATTAATATATTTTAAGTTTTTGGTCATTTATTATTCTTTCCCCCACTAGGCTGCAACTCTGTTCAGTACTCTAGGATACGGCGCCGCCATCTTGACTCAGAAGCATCACACTTACCGAGGAGAGGAGAGCGGGATAAAGTATTGGGGGTGGGATTATAGCTGTGCTTTGCACAGACGGAGCAGAGCTGGGGTCAGGGAAAGGACAGCAATCCCAGACTGCAGAGCGACACAGTCAGAAGACACTACCTGTTTGCAGTCATCCTGATGCTCCATGAGCCGCCATCTTGGATGTTTAAAGGCTCATAACATGCAGGAGATGCAGGTAGGATGATTTTAAATGTGAGCAATCTGTATGTACAGAAACATATACGATTGACTCTTATTCAGGGTGAAGGACCGCTTTAATGTTTCCCACGTGGGCTGCTCAACGGTGCTCACTAAAGAGCAACGATGCAGAGATATAACCACAGCACAATCCTGAGGGGGCCACAGCAAGGCAAAGTGCAGGACAGGACGCCATACACATTGGAAGTGCTGCGATCATAGTGTAACGTGTGGCAGCAGATGGAACAGAGCCAATGAAGAGGAATGTGCAGGGGAATACTTCTCCAATAATGGAGGATGGGAGGTATTAATACATACAGCCATACATACATAATCATCATGAATGGAGGAGGCGGATGGTATGCGAGGTGTATGCTCTTATAGACGCCCGTCACCCCCTCAGCAGCAGGTACAGCCCCGCCATTCCCTACCTTTGTCGTGGCGGCCAGGCCTTTACTCACCAGCAGGGGGACGAGGCTGTGGGCGGCGCTGGTGCCGGTTAGCGGGAGGCCTCTCACGCAATAGCCCTCCGTCCCCTGTAGTTCGGTCGTTCCGTCCGGCTCTCCTGCCCGGCCGCAGCTTGCACGCCACACTAAGAGAAACCGGCCAAGATGGCCGCCGCAGTCAGCTCCTCCTTTCCCGCAGACGTTCGTGAGACGTCCAGCGCTGCGTGTCACGGCGGAACGCTCGGCGCTCATCAGCAGGTCGCGTCTATGACGTCATCAGAAGTTTCCGGACGGCTTCAGAGTGCTGCTGGCGGTTTGTGTGAGGGATGTTTGAAGCTGAAAGTGGCGCCTGAGCCCGGAATGGACTAACCGCGGCCCGTGTGACCTCCCCTCACTGCCGAGTACGAAGTGCGCGCGGTAAAGAGAACCTGTGCTCTATTCACCCTGTCATACACCTGTACTGGTAGACACAGGGCTAATGTCTTTGTTGGGATGTGTTCTTTAGTGGCGACATATCCTTAGTAGCTGTGTAATCATCACATCAGTGAATGCCTGACACATGGGTAGCCTTAATTCCAAGTGTCAATAAAGTGGACCAAAACCCACCCCTGGGTATTGGTCTACTTAACGTGATTTGTGTGTGAGACGCCATGGAGCTGCCGGTCTCTTACATCATGTGTTGGTGTGCTCTGCTTGTGTTGTCTGCATTGCTTGAGGGGGGGGGGGGGCGTTTTGTGCTGCTCTTAAAGAGGTACATTACCTTTTGGGTGTCGCTGCTTGTAGCGACGTCTGGCAGGATTTTGGGCAGCCCCATTGCATCCCATTCATGGGCACTGCGCAGGCGCAAGATCGGTGGCCAGGCACAGTGCCTTATGGGATGCAAGATGGCACCACCCATTGGAAGATCGTCTGGAAACCAAGGGACCTAGAGGAAGGATCCCTTGGCGAGATGAGTAAAGAATGCCCCAAGGTAAACCGGAGGGGGGGGGGGGGGGCAGATCAGTGAGGCTTGGGGGATGTTTTAACCTCCCCCGATGTTCCTCTTTAAGGTTTGACATTCAGGATTGGCCCTGTATGGACTGCAGAGTGTCTGGAATAAGTCCCTGTGGGCTGCATTGCAATAAGGTGATCTGGTGTGCCATTAAAGCGGTCCCACACCCATAATCTAAGGAGGGGGGCATCTAGACTGCTGGAGCCCCCCTCCTGGTGCAATGCTCACGCAACACCCCAAAATCCATACCTCCACCTCAATTGTTGACTGAAGTGCTGGTCTCTGATCGGCCACCGGTGGTTATTTAACCAGCAATCTGGATCCCCCCCCCCATGAGCCTGTCACAGCCGTTTAATTGAAAATGGCCGTTTAATTGAAAAGTGGACCAACACCCAGGGGGGATCGGCCCGGGAATCTATAAGATTCCCGGACCGATCAGATCCCTCCCCGCGGGGCATCCGAAATCGGGATGTCCCGCGGGGAGGAACCCCCCAGGAGGCCCACAATCCTCACCTTACCGGCGATCCAACGGCGCATGCGCGAGACGCGGCCGCTTCCCTCTAGCAGGGCGCGCTCCCGCGCCGGCCGTTTTGTGAATGGGCGGCGCAGGAGCGCTCCCTGTTAGAGGGAAGCGAGAGACGCAGCCAATGACAGCGCTCTGGTATGCGCGTCCAAGCGGCTTTGGACGTGCATACCAGAGCTGCTCTGAGCGCTGTCATTGGCCGGACGAGGTCACGTGGGAGCGGGGAGAGGTGAGTTTTTGCGGCGATCGGGGGGGTTTCAGACAGCGGGGCACCCCCGATCGGGGTGCCCCACCTAAGTGGACCAACACCCAGGATAGTCAAAATCCTGGGTGTTGGTCCACTTTAAGCCTCTAAGAGGATGTTTTCTTATAGAGAGGCATACTATGACGTCAATCAGACAAATCAGATGGAAATAATACGCAAGACTGTATCAAGACATTAGTCTATCCAGTTCCGCCTGTTTATAAAAGTGGACCAAAACCCAGGATGACTATCCTACGTTTTAGTCTTTGCACCCAGTTCGTAGATGCCTGACGTGGGCATACGCCCTGCTAAAGGGATAGTGAGGATGTGCCCGCTGCTCATGCATGCGCCGATGGACCCGGAAAGATGGTGAGTTTGACACGGCGGGGTATCCCGAATCTGGATGTCCCGGGGGAGCGAGTATGCCTACCCTGGAGTCTCATAGGCTCCAGGGTGGGTTTTGATCAACTTTAAAGTGGACCAATACTTGGGGTCTTCCTGGGTTCGGGTACTTGCCCCCCTGGGGCACCCTGGTTTTGGGTGCCCTGCTGTGTGAAACCCCCTGAACGCCGTACTAACTTGCTTCTCGAGCCCACGGCGTGGCTTGTAACAAGTATCATTTGCCAGCTGCTCTGGCAATGGGCTTTATGTATTTTCATCAATGACAGGCCTCTGCCTCTCAGCTGATGCACTTGTTACCTCTCCTACTGCAGGGTAAACTTGTTACTGACTGTCAGAGGAGTGTCATTGCTAAAAATACACACAGCCAGTCGCCAGAGCAGCTGGAAAATAATGCCCCGAACCATGAACCCCTCTGAGTCGCCCTAGGGTCACAAACAGTCAGTATTGAGCTTTATGGCATGTGTCCTTTAGATAATTGCTTACACTAGATTGTATGCGTGTCTGAATAGGTGGGTTTTGAGAGCACCTTTGAAAGCTTTGACAGTTGGGGATTGGCAGACTGGGCATTCCAGAAGATTGGAGTGGCATGTGAGAAGTCCTGGAGTTGGGCATGAGAGGAGGTGACCAGGGTGGAGGATACGGAGAAGGTCAGCACCATAGCAGAGGTTGCGTGACCAAGGCCGCCTGGACGCGCATACCAGCTCAGCTGGCTCTGAGCGCTGGAGGCCGCGTCTCGCGCTCACAAACGGCCGGCGCGGCTGCGCGCCCTGCTAGAGGGAAGCGCGAGCCGCGGCTCGTGCATGCGCCGATGGAACGGGGCTGAGGTAAGGTTTGTGGGCCTCCTGGGGGGTTCCTCCCTGCGGGACATCCCGATTTCGGATGCCCCGCGGGGAGGGATCTGATCGGTCCGGGAATCTTATAGATTTCCGGGCCGATCCCCCCTGGGTGTTGGTCCACTTTAAGGTAGATTGGAGGGGTGCCAGTCTGTTAGTTGGTAAGCCACGAAGAAGAATCCTGCAGTAGTCTAGTCGGGATATGACCAGGGCAAGCACTAGCATTTTAGTGGTGTCAGGTGAGAGGAAGAGACAGATACATGAGATGTTGGAGACAGGGGTTGGCTAGGGAGTTAACATGTGGTTTAAATGAAAGCATAATGTATAATTGTTAAAGTGGAAAAAAAACCCGTGCTCGCATACCAGCCTATATGAATGGCTTGGGCGGCAGCAAGCACACAGCCCAGGGATGCGGCCGCTTTTGCTCCCCATAGTAAATGAGAGCAGCTTTGCCGAATTACGTCAGATCAGCAGGCTGCTCTGATTAGACAAGAGTCTACTTGCGCTGTTGAACCGATTTGGGTTGCCCTGAGGTAAAGCCAGCAACTGGCCCTAAAATCTTTTGGATTCCAGGCCAGCCACTGGTGGGTTTTCTCCCGCGTTAAAAGAGAGAGACATGTTAGAGGAGTTTGATGATGGGAGAATGGCCAGCTCTGTCTTGTCCATATTTAGCTTGAGGTAACAAGATGACATGAATGAAGAAATAGCCGCAAGGCAAGGGGGGGGGGAGGTGCGAGTGAAATAGGAGACAGGAGTTATTGGGGCCTGAAAGGTTTTGGAGTGTCATCCATACAGAAATGGTATTGAAACGCATGTCTTTTACTCCAAACTCTGACTGCAGAGTGCAGGCTATATGTCTGTATTATATCTAGAGGCAAGGCGCAATTGGAAAGCTCTAAGAACAAGACAGACTATATAGAAAAAAACGTATCCAGTATAAGTCTATTTCAGTAGGTTAACCTTAACCATGTAGAGGTACAGACCATACTATTCCAGTGTCGGAAGGCTGGTTGAAAGCTTGATCTGGGAGGTGCTGGGTTATAAATGGTTTACATTTCACCATGACATAGCCTGTCACATCTAAATGTATTTCTGTTGCTTCCTTCTCTCTCCTCATGTTGGACCCATGGGGTGGCGGAAATGCAACCATTGGTATCTCCATGGCTGTGAGTGCCCTTTAAAAGCTGACCTAAAAATGTCATCTGTAGCAACCTTATTTGGGGTAGTTAAAGAGCAATAGGATGCCTAAAACTGTGCAAATTTACTCTCCTGTTCTGGGTGCATGCTCTGTTCTCTGAATCGGCATCCCGATTCATGATGTGTCACTTCTGCACTCCTGCCGCGTAATTGCCATCAAAGGCCCCATAGCAATTGGCTATCAGCAGTCACGTGAGTCCGAGACCCGGAAGAGGTAAAGTTTAAAGTGGACTATCCTGGGTTTTGGTCCTTCCTCCCGGGACACTATGATCGGGGGTGCCCCGCTGTTTGAACCCCCCCCCCCCCCCCCAGATCCGGTTTTGGTTTACTTTAAATAGCCTAGTTTTTGAGGATGGCTCCACATCCCCAGACACAAGTCCCTCGCCACCTGGCAGGGTGTGGGACTGCTTTAACTGGAGGGGCTTCCCAAGTGGGGATAAGGTGTAAGTTTGAGGTCTGTTTTAGGAAGGACATTTAATGCTTTGAAATATCATGCACCAATTTGTTTAATCTTAACTGATTTGCATGATTTACTGCTTGGTTATCCCAAAAAACTATTAGATAAAACAAATCAGTAATTTTTTTTTTTTTTTTTTTTTTAATATCTCATTTTTTCCTTCACCAGCTGTGCTGCACTGCACCACTTGTCTGTCAAGATCTGAGCCCAACCATTGAAACCGCCAGGTTTGTACATTTTTCTTTCTCCTTCTTCACAAACTTTACATACAGATTCCAGACTGCGCTCACATGACACGGCTTCCCATCATAAACCACCGGTCCTGTGGTGTCTATTGTGCTCCCAAGGGCCCAGCATCTTGTGATATGCATGTTGGGTCCAGTGATTCCAGCTTCAAGGCGGGGCATATGTAGAATATGAGCCCAGATTGACACACTGATTATTCTCTGAGCGCCTCTCTAGGAAGTGTGTGACCCGACACACAGTTCAACGAATGATGGGAATCTGTTCTTATGTTGCTAAAATCATTTCAATGTAATATGTGTTGCCTGGGCTGCCATCAGGGATTTTTGGGCCCCATACATCCAAAATTAATTAAAATATTTATTTATTATTACTAAAAAAAGTTTAATATTAACCTGATAGAACCATCATATTGCATGTATTCCTGTAGATTATATAGCATAACCATATTACATTTCCTTTTTCGTTTTTTCAAGTCTTTTTGATTAGCTTGCTATTTCCCCTTTTTTGTGGTAACACAGACCCAGAGTGAGATTTACAACCTTAAACCGGACCAACACCCGTTATTACTTCAACGAGTGTTGGTTCCTCTCTCTCTCTGCTAGCAAGAACCTCGGGGGGGCATCCACAATGCTGGAGCTCCCTCGCATCTAACAGCATAGAACGCCTTCATTGTGAGCCAGCATTGGGAGTCCTGCGATTGGCCGGCCGGCGGGCGGTCATGTGGGAAGGTCCTGCCAGCGGCCAGCACAAAGGACGAGACCGCCCGAAAGCCAATCGCGGGACTCCTCCCCAGGAGCTGGCTCGTAATGGAGGTTCTTGCTCTAGCAGAGAGAGGGACCAAAACCCTTTAGTTTTTTTATGAACCTTTTGGACACCTGTATCCTTTACTAGCTTCAAAGCAGAGCAAAACCCTGCACCGCTGGCCCTGGATCCTAAAAGACTCCAGGGCTAGCCGCTGGCCTTGAAGCCCCCCCCCCTGCCTCTCCTGCAACTTTGGCGCGTACGCCAAATCTGAACGGTGCATGCTGCTGGGGATGTACCCGCTTCTGCTCCAAATTTCCATAAACAGAGCCATTTGCACAGCAGTAAATATGCATGACAAATGGCTCTGTTTGGATGAGAGCCTGTGCATGCGCGGTAGGATCAGGGAAAGGTGACTTTGTATTGCCTCGGAGACAAGGGACAAAACACAGGAAATCCTGGCTTTGTTCTGCCTAAATAAAAGTCAAGGTTTAGGAGTATGGCAACAACCAATTCTATGCTATTGAGGTCAGAACACACTGCTGCCTATCACTGATTCTTATAAATAAGGGCCTTAGATTGAAAGAGCATAAAATATATGTATAATTAACATTTCTAAACTTCCAATTAATTTTACAACATCAAAAAAAGATTGTTTTTATGCTGTCGGAACATTTCTACCGACTCAACTCCACAGCCCTGGATGTTGTACACATTACAATAGAAATAAATAAAACATATTATGTTGGTTAATGTCTCTCCTATTTTTCATATTTTCTAGTTTAAAATGACAACACCAAACAAAACCCCACCAGGAGCCGATCCAAATCAGTTAAAAAGAACTGGCACTGTTCGAGAAATTGGATCTCAGGCGGTTTGGTCTTTGTCCTCTTGTAAACCAGGTACTATTTTTAATTTTTTTGTATAATTTATTGTAAATTCCATTTCTATATAGCAGGGGTTCACAGCCTTTTTAAAAAAAATAAATAAATTTCCACTTAATGTTTTCTAGTTATATCAAGTACCACCTAAAACCACCACTGCTCCTGCTTCACTCTAATCTCGGGTAATGGTGCCTGTTTTGGCTGTAAAGCTCTGCCTCCTCCATTCATTTCCACTGTTGTGTGTGGCAATGATGTCATTGCCATGGCTATGCAATGACTGATGACCTGCCATATTGCAGAGAGGGATGGCAAATAAAAAAGTGTTCCAGGGTGATTCAGAAAGCTAAAATATCCATTTCTAGTTCTACACCCTAAGACAGAAGTATCGGCAGGGGCTTTGGCCAAATGTATTTCACAAGTTGGGTTTTGGTCCGCTTTAAATTGGCCCTCCAGTCAAGAAAATACATTTTAGTGATTTGCTTCCCTTTGACGTTCAATGGCGCATGCTGTTTGAGAGGGCTTAACCCCATGCAGATGCTGTGAAATGGCTGCACTCTTAGAACTACATGGGAGGGGCCATCTTGGATCACAGCTGAGAGCCCTGCTTGCACATGAGCATGAATGGTGGGTTGGGGAGAACCTTTTGCACACAGATAACTGCAGATGTTAGAAGGAAATAAAATAACTGGCTGCAGTAGATCTGCATATGTCTCTCCATACAATGCTGGATTTCTGTAGTTGGGATTTTGTTTTAAAGTGGAATAAACCCCACCAGCAGCCAGCCTGGAATCAAAAAGATTCCAGGGCCTGCCGCTGGCTTTCTCCTGGGGCATCTGGAATGGGGATGTCCCGCTGTGTGAACCCCCCTCCCCCAGATAGCCAGTAATCGCTCATCTTTCTCCGGTCCAACAGCACATGCGCCAATTAATGAACTGACCTAATTCGGCACGGTGGCTCTGATTGTTTACATTGGGTAGCGAGAGTGGGCGCATCCCTGCACCCTCGTGCTGTGCAAGTGCTCCTGCCCTAGCTATTTAGATAGGCTGGGATGTGAGCGCAGGGCAGCAAGGGATGCGGCCACTCTGGCTTCCTGTTTACTCTAATCAGAGCTGCTCACCAAATTATTTCACTTCAGGAGATGTCTCTGATTGGACCGGAGCCCACGCAAGTGTCATTGGACAGGGAAGAGGTGAGTCTGAATGTGGTGATGGCAGGGGTTTCACACAATGGGGCATCCCAATGAGGGATGGCAAGGGGACATGGAACAAAACCCGGGAAAGTGACAATCCTGGGTTTTGTTCTGCTTTAAAGAGGACCAAAACCCACCCTCGAGACTGAGACTCCAGGGCAGGCATATTCGCTCACCTTCGTTCCTGGTCTAATGGCGCATGCGGCGTCCGCATCCCCGCTATCCCTTTAGCAGGGCGCGTGTCCGCTCCAGGCATTTGTAAATGGCCAGTGCAGGCACAATCCCTGTTAGAGGGTAGTGGCAGTTGCAGCTGCCAGCGCCCTCGGGTCCGCTCGCCTTTTCCTTGACCAAGGTTCGGGATCGGATCCAAGCCCAGTGATTCGACCAGCGGCCATGCATGCATCATAAGTTTGGGAAGAGGTGAGTTTGTTCAGATGACCTGGGGGGTTTCACACAGCGGGGCACCCCCTTTCAGGGGAAGGGACCAAAACCCAGGATAGTCAAAATTCAGAGTTTTGGTCCACTTTAAGCGGCCCACACCAACAGAAAGAGTTTTACCTCAGAAAGGGGAATCAGCATGTTTCTCATTTGACACCCACACACAGAATCACCAGCTGCTGGAGGGGATGAATATAACTATGTATCAATTTAAATCAATGGCCTCAGCTGCTCCAGAGTTGTTTGCATTGTTAATACAATGTTTTAAAGTGGACTAAAAAAGCTTATAGACTCCAGGGCCTCCTGATTCATTCCCCCATATCCAACGGTGCATGTGTGAGCCGCGGTTGCTGCTGTACCACACCCGTGCCAGTGATTGGAAGGGTTGAAGGGTAGCATGGATGCGCCTGCCCCCGTGCTCTGCTCAGCTCTTTTTCCTTAGCGGAGTCTTAGTCTATTTTAATTTGGTTGTGAAAAAAGGAGAAACCTAGTTTATAGAAAAATGCTGGAGAAAGCCCCTTCTCCTCTAGGACTGTGCTTTCAGCAGCCACAGTGTCAAAGACAGGAAACCTAAATTGAGTTGCCCAGAGAATCCCAGAATAGAAAGTCTGACTGAAATAGCAGATACCACAGACTGCGCATTGTTAGGTTTCTTGGGGCAAGTGTAGTATGTACATGGATAGAGGAAGCAGAGGGAAAGGTATATAGTAGGTTAAAGGGAAAAGTAAAAAACATGATTCAGCCGCTTACTTCATCATATCTGCCCTCTCTCTCCTGGTTACCTTGCAACAGCACCACCTAGAAGCAGAAATTTGCCACTCCCCTCTGATTTCCCCCTAGCAGTACACCTCCAATCATCGGGTTCGACTGGTGGTCTATAACTGATATAAAAATGGTGCCTTCTATTTTACTGGAGGGCGGCTTTAAAGTGGACCAAACCCAGGATTTTGACTATCCTAGCTTTTGGTGCTTTCCCAGTTTGGGGGTGCCCCGCTGCATGAAACCCTGCAGATTGCCCGAAGAAACTCACCTCTTCTTGGTCTTACGGCACATGCGCAGCCACTCATCCAATCAGCGCGCTCGGAGCCGCTGACCTCACGCTATGTAAGACGGCGTCTAAGCCCAGCGGCTTCGAGCGCAGTGGCGGCCGCATCCCCCGCTTGCCTCTAACAGGGAGCGTGCCCGCGCCAGCCATTTGTGAATGCACGCTCCCTGCTAGGAGGATAGCGGGGTTGCAGCCGCAGCACGCGCATGCGCTGTTGGATTGGGAAGTTAAGTGAACAGGGCAACCTGGGGGATTTTACACACCGGGGCACCCTGATTTTGGATGCCCCGGGGGGAGGGAATCGAACGTCCGGGAATCTTATAGATTCCTGGGCCGATCAAGCTGGGTTTTGGTCCACTTTAAAATGTTTTCTCTGCTTTGGAGGGTTCGTATTAAAAAACAACAACAAATGAAAAAAAAACAAAAGAAATGGGGAACATTAGGAGCTTTAGGGGTATTTGATTATATGTGCTTATATCTATGTAGTTGGCTGGACAATCCCTTTAATGGGGCTTCTTTGCCCTTGCCAGCCAAGCAAATGTGAGGTCACCGATAGGTTAACGAAATTGGTGTTGTCCATATCATAGGGTTGCCGATGACCCCTGCTCATTACCCCTGTTAAACCAGAGATAATACCTTTCTCTTTGGGCCCCCTGGCAAAATCGAGCACTGTGATTGGCCGCGGGGGGTGACGTGGTCCGCAGGCTTCTTCTGGCCATCGGTAACCACATGATCGTGGCGGCCAATCACAGCGCTCTATTTGCCAGAAGGACTGAAGAGAAATGTGCATGGATGTAATGTGCAGTAGGGCATCGGCATTTGGGATGCCCCCAGGGCTTCTGGAAAATGGGTGGTGCTTTAGTTTAAATTTTCTAGGTGACTTAGGCGTACCCACTGGCCTCATCCCTGGCTTCCCTGTCTGATGAATGGCTGGGCTCCAGCTGGCAGATGTTGCCAATTGGAACTTGGACTCTGTCATTAGAAGTCTTTTACACTCCAGGGCTGGCCGATGAAAGCTTCACCCTGCTTCAAAAGCAGTGTATAGTAACCAGTAGAGACTTTGTTTCCCACTTTTTATTCTGGCTACTGGAGAAATTTCTTAGATGTCATATTCCTAATCTGCCAGTAGATGGTGCATGAATACTGTTGCAAACAGATTTAATACCACATAGAGCGTGCTAGAACCTGTTTAATCAAGAGCAAAGTCTCCAATATATACAGGATATGATCAAATAAAATGTCACATTGTAGCCCAGCCAATAATCCCTCCCCCCCCCCCCCCCCCCATGCATTCAGACCTGTCACTTCTGGATTGTCTTCCTACCATGAGAGAATAAACCACAAGCTTGGCTGGAGTTTTTTTCAGTTCAGGTGTATAAGTGCATCCTCCTCATTAGTCGACTTGTTTATATGGATTTTTAATATTACACAATTCCACAATACACCGCATTTAAGTTGTTACCATATCTGCCTAGTAACTGAGAGACCAATCACAAGTCTCCATTAGTATTGATGCCTTTTCCCAGCACATGCCTTTTTGAGTTTTTGTTTGGGAAGGTTTCTATGCAGTCACAACTAAGATAGGACTTGTGTGTGTTGACTATAGAGCTATAGGTTTCTAGATGAAAAACGTGACCACTCCCTGCTTCCCAATATACTCTCTGGGACGTTTTGGACTCCTTGGTTTTCCTCCGATCTCTCTGACCAATCATTCAGTGTATCCTATTCAAACACAATTTCCTCTTCTCATCTCCTGTCTGTTGTTGTACCACAAGGCTCCATCTTAGGAACCCTAGTTTTTACAATTCACACTTTCTCCACTCCACTATCAGGTCGAGCACTCCCATCCAACAACGGTCCCCGGGCGTCTCCTGACCACCTCAAGTCCCGTCCCTCAGAGTCTTGCCCTCATCCGATTCCATGAATAGAGACCACTGCATCCAACGAAGTCTATGCTTCTCCTCAGTGCGCTGAAGGAGGGATGTCAGGTCCTCCATTCGTCTGATGTCTTCTACCCTCCTAATCCAAGAGCCGATGGTTGGCGGGGTAGTCGACTTCCATCTGGCGGGGATACATGCTCTGGCAGCATTTACCAAGTGAACCGTCAAGGATTTCTTGTATTTTCTTACCGACGCTTTGGTGGAATGTAGAAGGAGGACCTCCGGGGAGAGTTCTATGGGCTCTCCGGTAATCTTGTGGATCCACTTAACAATCTCCTCCCAGAAGCCCCTTATTTTTGCACATCCCCAAAAAAATGTGTGCAAGGGAGCCTGTGTCTCTCTCACATCTCCAGCATAGGGACGGCACTGACGGGAAGAGGCGATGTAGTGTCTGTGGTGACCTATACCATCGACTCAGTATTTTGTAGCCCGCCTCTTGGTACTGGTTACTTATTGAGGCTCGTTGTGCTAGCTCGAGCATTTTCTTTACCTGAGGTGGAGTAAATGTGACCCTGAGCTCCTTCTCCCACGCCACAATGAAGTTCGGTATGTGGCTCTCACCTGGGTCCACCAGCAGTTTGTAGATTATGGATAATGCGCCCCTGGTTAATTCGTTTGTCGCACATAAGCGCTCAAATGGGGTCAACTCTCTAGCGAAGTCCCTGGGCGGTGGCAAGCTTGCCAGGAAGTGCGATACCTGTAGTGCCCTCCAGTAAGACAAATGAGGGGCGTCCCCCCAATTCATCAGTTCCTGCAGGGACTTCCAGTTGGAGCCGCCAAGGAACTCGTAGGCGACACCTCGGCCAGGCACCCTCCACTTTGCAAAGCCTGCATCAAGACGGTTCGGAAAAAAGTCCAATGCCCCCGTGATTGGGCGAAGCGGGGAGGGCGTTGGGGCTATGTTCTCTTTTAACATGTGTCTTGCCCACACCCGGAGGGTCGGGCCTATTGTAGGATGAGACCTGAGAGAGCCCGGCAGCTCCCCCGGAGACCAAGGGAGGCCCGCTAGTGGAACCGGAGCCCACGATTGCTCCAATTGTACCCATCGTTTGCAGCTCCCATGACGGTTCCAGTTCACAATCCTGTTTAGATGCGCTGCTACATAATAGATTCAGACATCAGGAAGCCCCTGGTTATACGCTTGGCTGCAATCAGAATGCTCACTCCCCTGGATTTTGAGTCAGGCGAGCAAGAGTGCCATCCCACTGAGAAACGCCTGTCTGAAAATTTTGGGGCTCTCCCCTTCTGAAAGTGTGTTTCCTGCACAAACACTATTTGCGCCCTTTTTTCCCAAAATAGATTCAGGCAGACTCTTCGCTTCTCCGGGACGTTGAGACCCCTGGCGTTTAGGGAGACGATCTTGAGGTCCATCGTGTTACCTACACCCGATCCGGACCACCCGCGACGGCCCCGTAGAGAAGAGCCCGAAGCCACTACTGCTGTAGACAGGGGACCAATGCGCCCTCACGGGCAGCAGGGGTGCGGCCGCCCGGCCAGAGGGTAGGGGAAGGGTAAGAGAACGGGTCGGTCGACCAAGTCCGGAGGGAAGATGGGTTACAAGGGGGAAGGACAGAATGGGAGGCATTATGAAAACGAGGAAGGGGTGAAGGAGAGAGGGGAAAAAGAAATAAAAATGAGAGAAAACGCCCGCCTAAGGCCGTATTAGCCTAGGCGCGCAGGCCTATGTGGGTTAGCGAAACTGTGGCGCTGCAAGGCTACGGAGGGCTCGCACCTCCCCAGCCCAACTCAGCCCCTCCTACGAGGGACAGTCCAAGACTTGGTTTCCTCAGGGGATTAAAAGGATAGCAATCGGTAAACAAGCAAACAAACCAGGGCCTTCTTGAACTCTATAGTAACACTCTATGACAGGCTGATGAACTTGTGACACTTCTGGTCCACAGCCCCCCCCCCCCCCCCATCCGGAACCCGCATAACGGGGGCCGGGCGACCACCCCCGAGGGACGACCGCCGATCCCGGTCACCCCCCCCAGGGCGACCAGATAGTCAAACACAGCTCAACGCACCCCATCGTGTGGGGGGGGGGGGGCGCGAGGGCAACGAGACCAGCCAGGGTCACCAACCCCGCGACAAGCCTCATACACCCGACCAAGGAACCGTCCCCCACCCATCTAGGTACCATCCAGGATGACCGGGCGATCCTGGTAATAGAGCGCAGAATCGCCCCCCCACCGCTACTACCCCACGGACAAGGGACCGCCAAGACGCCGACCCCACCAGAGCTCCACTGCCCCCCCACCAAAGAAGCGGGGGGGGGGGGGACTGGGGACAGAAACCCAGGAGGCCGGCACCCACGGCCCCCCACAGTCTCACGGCAGACCAAGGCCGGCCCGGTCGGCCGCCACCCACAGCACCCGACTGAGCCGCCGCCCGGGCACCCCGGCGGTAACGCCAGGAACACCGGGAAGACCGATCCGGGCGACCACGGAACCGACCGTCGAGGGGGAAGCCCGACCCCCCCCCCCCCCCCGGAGGGAACGCGCGTCCACCCACCCGCTTTAGTGGGGAGTGAGAGGAGGAGTGAGCGCAGATCGGGATCCGGGTTCTGCTGTGGGGCATGAACCTTTACTTGATGTGTTAATTCTCTGCCTCGCGAACCTGCTGGGTTGAATCTGGGTTCTGTGTTAAATGGTGAACCGGGCATCCCGCGTGAGGACTGGGGGCTTCTCCCCCTTGAGCCCCAGAAACTCTCATCGTATCCATCCTCTCTGGGTTGGAGCAGAGCCGGGTAGGTAGATGGTCCGTCAGGAGATGGCATCCGCTGCACCCCTGCGACAGAGGAAAACAGGGCCTCTCTCCGCAGAACTTGGCCCCTCTCCGGCTGCACATGCCAGGCCTCCCGTTCCTGGTCATCAGAGGTGTCCTCCGGGTCTCTGCCCCATTCCCCTGGGCTGGTGAAAGGGATGGATGGTGTAGATGGGGCCTGAAAGTGCCTGCTGCTTGCCCTTTAACTGGTTGAAGGCTGCTTTTCACTCTGGGGCTCTGTGCTGTGCTCAGCAGCTCCTCTCTCCAACTGTCTGCAGGTGTCTGGTGGCAGAGAGGGAGCGCATGAGGAGAGTCTATGAAGCTGCGGGGAGGTGACAGGATGATGGCCTCATTGCTGGAGGGACCGGGAGCGGCTCCCCGCCACATCCCAGGGCTGTGTTCCGGACCCCCCCAGTCCTTTGTCACATGGGTCCCCATGCTACCCGGCAAGCACCCGCCCGCCTCCTGCTGTACCTTTGTGGGTGTCCCGTCCTGCGGCTCCTCCGCCGCCAGCATCTCTTGGCACCTCCGGTCCCGGACGGACGCCATCTTGGTTTGAACGGCGAGGTCCTCTCCTCCGCTCCCTGCCTGCTCGAGAAGCGCCGGGTTGTGACAACTCTGCTGTTGCTGCGGGGGGAGATCGGCTCCCTCCTCCGCCCGCACTCGTTCTCTCTGCTCCGGCGGCATTGTAGCAAGCTGCGCAGCCGACTGCTGCTCTTCTCTCCCTTCGTGCTCCAGCGCTATTTTGGTCTGGTGCGAGCCCTCTGGATCTTCCGGTCTCAAAAAGCGGGTGATGACCTGCCTGTCCTCCGCTCGGGAGCTCTTTTTTGGTCCTCCACGTTTCCCCATTGCTGTGGGGGATTGGGTGAGGGGATTCACCTCACAAATAGCGCTGGAAGGCTGGGGATCGTCAGGAGCCCTCACTATGGATGTCCTCACGCGGCCATGCCCTCGCCTCCTGCACTTTTGACCCCTGTCCTCAGAATGTGATGTTTCTGAGGCAAGATGGCGGTGCTCGTATCCTAGAGTCCTGAGAAGAGTTGCAGCCAAGTTGGGAAAAGAATAAAAAGTGATTTGAAATGTTAAATATATTAATTTTAGATGCTGGGGAATCGTTTAAGGGTTTGGGCACTTCATTAAATGTTGCTGAAGGTCCACTTTAATAACATTTCCCGCATCCATCCCCTCCTCTCACCTGATACCACCAAATGTTTGTAAATCCCCCTCGTCCTATCTCAACTACTACAACACGCTCCTCTGTGGTTTACCAACAAACTACTCCTCCACTTCTCATCTTGCCTCTCTAATGCTGCTCTCCTGTCACTCACTCCACTGGCTACCTAAATATTCAATTTTAAAATTCTGGTTCTAACCTACAAAGCTCTATTCAGCCAGGCTCATCCATAGTTTTCATCTGCATTCCAGCAATGGCAATCCAGACACAACCTCTGCTTTGCCTCTGACATTCTCTGTTGTTCTCTCATGTCTTCTCTTCTCACTGCTGCCTCCAGGATTCTTGTGGGCCTCTACACTTCTCTGGAATGCCCTCCCCAACGTGCTAAGCTTTTAAAAGTGCCCTCAAAGCTTATGTCTTCAGACAAGCGTATAACCTAACTCTTATTATCTGCACAAGTCAACTGCCTCTAAATGCAAGAGCTACCACTTGTGATCCTTCCCCTTTTGTCACCACCCTTTATTCTTAAACCGGACCTTCACCCTAAATAAGTCTATCTTATATGTTTCCCATACCCTGTACATACAGATTGCGCACATCAAAAATCATCCTATTCTTAGTATACAGTACGTCCTGCTCCAGATATAGTACTTGGGTTATCCTCCGCCAGATGGCGCTGCACTGCAGAGACATGCAAAAACAGGCTCCTCCCGGCCCTCAAATACCCAGGGACCTCCCCAGATTTCTCTGCAGTGCTGACTGCGAAGACATGAAGTATCACTCTCTCGCAGGTGAGCGGGGCTATTAAAGCCTGCGGCCCTGTTGGACTATTCCCACCCGTCCTCCCTGTGATGTGCCTCCCAGCCTGGGCTGCGCTGGTCGGGTGAAGGTAGGCAGCACCATGCGTGCTTATGGAGCCATGCTCCACCGCAGTCCCCCACCAAAGGGTAGGCGGTTTAGGCTGATGGTGAGCCTCTAGGGGATGCCCCTCCCGCACTATTGCCCCATGCCCCGTGTAGCGGTGGGCCCTGTACAAAGGGTCGCCATCCTCCCTCGTTCCCCCCCGTAGCTTGGGGGGAAAGAAAGGGGGGGTGTGTGTGTGGTGGTCTCAGTGTATGGTCTTTACACGCTTATGGCCTTAGTATTGTCCTTTTGACTGGTATTCCTGGTGTCAGAGCCGTGCTGTTTGCATTTTTATTGTGTATCTATGCGCCTGGCGGCGGCGGCGCCTCAAGACGCTGCGGCGTCTTCATTGGCAAATCGCTTTTCTAAGTGAGTCATTCAACTCGCTTCATGACAATGTTGAATCTATCTCAGAGCTTCCCGCTCTTCGGGGGGGCGGGGACCTGGTTGGCGCGCTCCGCGTCACTCCCCGCTCTGGCCCGCCCTTCGAGGTTCGCTTGGCGCCATTTTGATGCTAGTCGCACGCACTCGTGGTAGCGGTCCTCCTCCTCCCTTGGTCCCTCGCGGGCGTTCTTTCATGATCCTTGATTACTGCGCATGGTTCTGACACCCTTTATTCCTATTATGTATTTCAGACTGGTGGACACCATTGGCTTCTCCCCGCCCGGTGTAATTAGCGGGCCTTTTAAATCTACTCCCACCTTCCTAGCGGGTCTTGGGGTATCCAGGGTTGCCTATTGCGTAAATCCCTGCTGGCATATTGTGTCTAAATCACCATATGGAGGCATCTCAGAATTATGTGACCGGGGTCCCTCTGGGACAAGACCGGCTGTGTATAGCGTGAGGACAACCCCATGCTGATGCTGACAGGGCACGGGTCTGCGTACCCTGTGCCGAGCAAGCACTGGCTCTGCAATCAGGTCGGCCAGTGGCTGCACCTAGCTTCAATTCACCTATCACCCCAGGCTTAAATCTCACTCCTGCTGAGTCGCATTCAAGTGGGGAATTGCAGCCTGCTGGGCCTTCCAGACTGCCTACGGCTCAACAGATTATTGCTAGGTTGTTGGAGCGCATGGGCCCTGGTAGGAAGAGGCACCTGTCGCCTCATGTTTCTGTATTTTCTATGAGAACCGAGGAGTTTACTACTCCGTGTGACTATACCCCTTCTGATGAAGGGGAGTTGTTCTCTTACTCAGGCTCATCTGATGAGAGGCCGAGGAGTCATGACGATTCTGGCCCTGAATACTGGGGCCAGTGTGACACCGACAACTTGTTGATTAAGGTCTTTAAGGCTCTGTCTATCTCTCTCCCCGGTGAGTTCCCCAAGCCTAGAGGGGAGCGTTTCCATACTGCGGCTGCACGTTTGGAATATCTAGAGCAGGCTCATTTCCATGCTCTTGTGCTCAAGGAATGGGACTGCCCCAGTAAACTTCCAGGGGACTAGGATAGGAAATACCCTTTTTTGGTTAATTGTTGGTCATCTCCCCCCGTGGTGAATGCGCCGATCATAGGGGTCCCTAATCCCCCCTTTATTACAACCCCTGCTTATAGTACCCTTCGGGATGCTGAGGACCGGCGCATTGATCTGCTGGCCTCCCATGCCTTTTCTTGTGCAGGGACGGTGCTGCGCCCGGTCTGTGCCGCGGCTATTACTGCAGTGGCCGCTAGAACCCTCATTAGAAAGTTGCTGGGAGGTGTTTTAATGCACTCTCCAGCTGTGATGTATTTGTAAAATTTTTCCTATTAGCGCTGGATGACACTATTAGAATGTGTGCAAGATCTTCTGCCCTTGTGGTGGCTATACGTCGTTTGGTCTGGCGACAGTGGGGTGCTGACGATGCTACTAAAAAGACCCTTACTAGGCTTCCCTTTAGAGGGCAACGCCTATTTGGGGCCCGTCTGGACCTCTTTGGTAAAAAGGGCAAATCACCCCTACGCAGACGGCCGTCTCGGCCCCCTCGGGGCAGGGGCACCCCTCCTCCCCTCTTAGTGTTAAACAGGAACCAGGGGTGTCCTTCCGGATTTTTCGTGCAGACTCCTGCCCCATGAGCAGCAGACAGCGCCCTGGCTTCTCCGGCGGGGCTAAGCCCAAATCTTCCACCAAACCCCCTCAAGATGGGGTGCCCTCGCCCGTCTGGGTGAGGGGATGGCTGCAGCACCTTGCTCTTATCAGGAGGCATCTCGCCTCATTCTGGTGGATTCAGGAGGTTGCGTCCTCCAGATACAAGATAGAGTTTGCTGCGCGGCCTTCCCCAGTTTTATCAGGTCCCAGGTACTCCTGGTCCTGCCGCTGTTCAGTTGCTGGCACAGGCCATGCTAGGCCTGCGAGGTCTTTTTTTTTTTTCCCTGCTCAGATTCAGATCTCCCTTTGCTGTATTCAGATTTCCAGTCTTTCATCAGCTAATAGGGTCCTCTTTTCATCAGGTGCGGGTATTGCCAAAATTTGTTTTTTTTTTTTTTCCCTCTCTCCCCCCTCCCTCATCCCCATCCCCCTTCCCTCTAGCTGAACCACAGGACTACTTGGTTGACCCACTGCAATCTATTACATATAAACATAAATACATGAATAACATACCTATTTTCCCTAAGCATTTATT
Organism: Gastrophryne carolinensis; assembly: GCA_027917425.1. Lineage (NCBI taxonomy): Eukaryota > Metazoa > Chordata > Amphibia > Anura > Microhylidae > Gastrophryne > Gastrophryne carolinensis. The sequence continues at coordinate 165,864,367 of CM051234.1, forward strand.
TGGTGGTATGCTTTCTACTCCTACTGTGTGTGTGTGTGTGTGTGTGTGTGTGTGTGTGTAATATATATATATATATATATATATATATATATATATATATATATACATATATATATATATATATATATATATATATATATATATATATATTTTTTTTTTTTTTTTTTTTTTTTCGTGCTTTCCCCTAATCCTCTCCTTCTCTTATCTCTTTCGTTTCCTTTTCCTTCTCCCTTTTTGTTTTTTTTTTTTTTTTTGTTTTTATTTTGTTTATCTGGGTTTATGGTTCAATAGAGTTTTCTGTAGCAGATCTTTACCAACCTGCGACCAACCAGGCCTGCGAGGTCTGAGGGTCTCTTGCAGATTGCCCGTAACAGGCAGAGGCCGCTACACCAACCTTTCCACAGTCCCCCAAAAGGATGGGTCGGGCTGGCCCATTCTGGATTCACAGCAATTCGCTAATTACAGGCAGTTTCTGCATGGAAACTCTGAGATGGGCCATCAGCACCTTGCGCCAGTGGGCTTCTTGCCGTCTGGGGAGCTCTAAAATGCTTATGTTTACATCCCTGTGCCTTCAGGACACTGAGGCTCTTCAGGTTCGTGTTGGTAGTCCAACACTGCTAATTGTGGCCTTGTTATCTGGCCTCGCTTCAGCTCCCAGAGTGCTCACTCAGGTGCTGACGGGGGTTATGTCTCTGATGAGACCAAGGGGCGTCCGCACGATTACCTACCTGGACGTCCTTTTTCACTTCCCAGTCTCTACGTCAGGCTAAGTTGGATACCCGGCTGGTGGTGTCCATTGGGAGTCATTTGGATGGGTGATCAATCACCCCAAGTCCTCATTGTCCCCTTAAATGGTAACTCCATTACTAGGAATGATTCTGGATTAGGTACAAACCAGAATCTCCCCTTCTCAGTGATAAAGTGGGCAATCTGGTCACATGGGCTCAGTCCCTCATTGCTGTCCCGGTCCCTTCACCAGGCAGGGATGCAGCTGGTGGGCCCGTTGGTGACTTGCTCGGAAGAGGTCCCTTATGCTCAGTTCCCCTTGGGCCCTTCTGTGACTTCTATTGTTAATACAGGACAGGGATCCAGCATCCCTGGAGCAGGGTCTGTGGGCCTTCCCACCTGGTAGAAGGTTCCTCTTGGAAGTGGATGAACTCAAGGGACCTGTCTGGGGGCAGTTCCTTCTGGCCCCTTCCTGGAAACGGTCACCATGGATGCCAACCTATTAGGTTGAAGGGGGAGGGTTTCTTCTGAAACTCCCTGCGATTCTGGGGGTGGTGGGGCCCTTAGAATCCTTACACCTATTTAGGTTCTAAACAGTGAGCGTTTTCAGTTGGTTCTATCTCGCTTGACCACTTCCCTTCTGGGCTTGCTAGTTTGGGGGCGCTCGATCTGTCTGACGACAGATGTCCTACAATAATCATTGGAAGGGGCCTGGAGCTGGTGGACCCTCCTTTTCTGGGTGGAGACAATGTTCCCTGCATATCAGTGATATTAGCTCCGGTGGAGCCCCTCTGCGACAGGATGTGGTAATCCCCGTGTCACTATGGAGTCCAACCAGTCGTAGATCTGTTGTGTTCCGTCACTATCACAGGCTCTCGGCCTTGTTTCCCTGTTCCAGGATCCTCTGGCAGTGGTCCGGATGCCTTAGTAACGTCAGGACTGGACGTTCGGTTCTGTATGTCCTTTCTCCATTCCCCCTGCTAGGCAGGGTTCTGGGCAAGATTGCTCTGGTAAGGGGACCAGTGATTCTGGTGGCCCCCAGGTGCCCTAGTAGAGTGTGGTTGGCAGACATGGTACCGAGGACAGTAGTTTTCTGTACCTTTGCCAGGAGTGCCAGCTCTGATCACTCAGGGCCGCTTTTACGTCACTCCAATCTACAGTCTCTGGCCTAGTCGGCCTGACTGCTGAAACATACATCTTGATGGAGACAGGCTTATCTGTCTCTGTGTTTGAGACTATGGGAAGGCTAGGAGCAAGCTTCTTCCTCTTCTTCTTCGATCTGTTATAGGGTATGGCATACCCATATTGATTGGTGTGAGTCTAGGTCTCTTCCCTGTTGGGTGTTCTCGGTTCCCAGGGTTCTAGTGTTGTTTTCAGCATGATTTGGAGTTGGTTCTCCAACTCAGTACTCTGATGGGTCAGGTTCTACCCTGTCCACTTTGCCTTAGTAGTCTCTGGTTCAGTCTTCCTTGGTTAAGACTTCCTTCAGGGGGTACTCATGTGCGTCCCCCATGTAATCCTATGGTCCCTGTTGGGATTTGAAATTGAATTTCATTCTGTCTGCTTGCAGGATTTTGTCCCTTGGTCCTATTCAGGATGCTGTCTGGCTGTTCTTACCCTCAAGGTTGTCCTTCTGGTGGCTGTTACCTTGGTCAGGCATGTGTTAGCGGGCGGCTCTGTCTACCTAGCCCCCATTCCTTGGGATACACCAGGATAAGGTGGAGTTCCGCCTGAAGCCAGACTCTCTGCATCAGGAGGTGTCTTATGTTCATTGATTCGAGATATTGTTATCCCTGCTGTGCCTTTTTCCTAGCAGTGCTGAGGAAAGGGTTCTGCATTCCTTAAACAGGTGTTGGAAGTTTTTCCTAGGTAGTCACTGTGTCCTTTAGGGGAACTGATGTTCCTTGGGGCCTATGGTCATTACATCCTGAATGTGCCCGATCTTGTCTGCTCTCGGGGAGTTGGGCGGCCTTGGCCCTGGTTATTACCTTAATGGATGTTCCTTCTGGTACTTGGTAGGGTCTTTTGGCTTCTGCCAAGCCTGCTGTCGCGATTGAATTTGTCAGGCTGTTACTCAGGCCTATTCCAACAAGGGGAAGAATCTTCCTTGTCGCCTTGATTCTTATTCTAAGCATACAGCACGTCCTGCTCCATCTATAATACTTACACATGGGTAATCCTCCGCCAGAGGGCGCTGTTCACTGCAGACATGCAAAAACAGGCTCCTCCCGGCCCTACATATACCGAGGGGCCTCCCACAAATCCCCAGATTTCTCTGCAGTGCTGACTGCGAAGACATGAAGTATCACTCTCTCGCAGGTGAGCGGGGCTATTAAAGCCTGCGGCCCTGTTGGACTATTCCCACCCGTCCTCGTTGTGTTGTGCCTCCCAGCCTAGGCTGCACTGGTCGGGCCATCACCGCAGTGGCCGCTAGAACCCTCATAAGAAAGATGCTTGAGCATCACCCTGAGGATCTACCCTGGGAGGTGTTTAATGCTCTCTCCAGTTGTGACATTTTTGTTAAATTTATCCTCTTAGCTCTGGATGACGCCATCAGCATGTGTGCGAGGACTTCTGCCCTAGTGGTGCCTATACGTCGCTTGCTCTGGCTGCGGCAGTGGGGTAGCAACGTGGTTGCTAAAAGATCTCTGACTGGGCTTCCCTTTAGAGGGCAACGCCTGTTTGGGGCCCGTCTGGACCTCTTTGGAAAAAAGGGCAATTCACCCCATCGCAGGCGGCCGTCTTGGCCCCCTCGGAGCAGGGATACCCCTCCCCCTCCATACCATAGTGTGACACAAGAACCTGGGGTGCCCTTTCTAGGGGCTGATGCAGACTCCTGCCCCAGAAGCGGCAGACAACTCCCTGGGCCAGCCGACCGGGTTAAGTCTAAATCCTTCCCCAAAACCCCCCAAGCATGATGGGACGCCCTCGCCCGCCTGGGTGAGGGGATGGCTGCAGCATCTTGCTCCTATCAGGAGGCATCTTGCCTCGTTCTGTTGGGTGCAGGAGGTAGTTCCTCCGGATGGAGGATGGAGTTTGCTGGGCGGTCCTTCCCGAAATCGTCAGGGTGCTTCTAGTCCCTGTCTTTCTTCAGGTGTTGGTGCAGGCCTTGCTTGGCTTGCTAGGTCTGGGGTCATTTGCAGGACGCTCTTACCAGACAGTGGCTTGGGCCGCTATGCCAGTTTGTTTCCACATTCCCCTTAAGGATGAGGCAGTCTGGCCCATTCGGACCTCCCATGGTTCAGCAATTGATATTCACAGGTAGTGATGCACGGTATTCTGGTTGGGCTACCAGCGCCCTGCACCCTGTGGGCCTCTTGCCGTCTCTGGAATTCTGAGATGCTTATTTTAGCTCTCCTGTGTCTTCTGGACACCGAGGCCTTCACTGGTTGTGTTGGAGGGCCAACACTGCTGATTATGGCTTGCTGTTGGGCCCCTCTTCTGCTGCCTCTTCTGCTCCCCGTGCTCGCTATATGGCACCGTTGGGGGTGATGTCCCTGATGGGATCAGGGGGCGTCCGCGCTAGGACCTCTGGTTGTCCTTCTTACTTACAATCCCTGCGTCAACCCGCGCTGGTTACTACGCTAGCGGCGTTCTCTGGGAGTTATTTGGATGGGTGCTCAGTCACCTCTATCCCTCATGGTTCCTTATCCGCTATCTCCATTCCTTGTATTCGGTTCAGGCTTGAGCCTTCTTCCTTGGCAACAAGTGGGATCCTGATTACGGGGGCTCCGCCCCCCCCCCCCCCCTTTGCTGACATCTTACTCTCACCAGGCAGGATTGCAGCTGGTGGGCCGGTTGGTGGCGTATCAGATGATGTCCCTTATATACAGAGCCTTTGGGCTCTTCGGCACAGTAGGTTATTGATCCTAGATGGGGTCCCAGCCCCCCCGGGTGCAAGGTCTGTGCTCATTCCCCCTTGCTACGGTGGTTCCTCTTGAGCTGATTATATTCAAGGACCCTGTCAGGGGGCACCCCCTTCTTTGCTTGCATCTTCCTGTGAACGATCACCTTGGGTACTTGCAGGTTGGCGGGGGGGGGTTTCTTCCAAAACCCCCCGTGGTTCCTAGGTAGGGTCCCGTAGAGGGTCCATCTTACCTACTGGGTTGTTAAAACAATCAGCCTTCCGTTGACTCTATACGGCTAGATTTCTCCTCTTTTAGGACCTGTCTATTTGGGGGACTCTTGGCCTGTCGGAAGACAATGGCCTGTTTTATTATCGGTCTGGAGCTTGAAGCAGCTTGATCCCTCTGGAGGGCTCCTGATCCTGATCTGGGCGGGGGTCTACGCCTCCTGCCCTTCAGTGGTATTCACTCCAATGGATGTCTTTCAGTGGCAGGCTATACTATCCTGGTGTCACTCTGAGAGCCAACTAGGGTGGCTCTGTTGGGTCTCGCTTATACCACAGGGGCTCTGCCCTTGTTTTTACTGTCCCAGAATATTCTGACTCCGGTCATGGGGGCTTAGTAAAATTAGGCATAGACTTTCTATTTTATATGTCTTCTCTTCATTCACCCTACTTGTGGGGTTCTGTGCACGGTCGTGCTGATAAAGAGACCCGTGAGATTGATGGCCCCTGGGTGGCCTAGTGAACTGTGGTTCGCAGATGCTTCTGCTGAGGTCAGTTGACCTGTATGCTCTCTCAGGAGTGCGGTTCTGCCCTTGTCAGGCCCCTTCTTTTGTCCCATTCTATAGACTCTAGTCTGGGGCTTGACAGCTGATTCATTCACCCTTGGAGATGGGCTTATCTTCTGGGTGACTTGGTACATGGGGGGCTAGGAGCAAGCTTCCTCTTCCTCCGTCTATTGAGGGTTATGGTGTACCCATATTGATTGGCATGAGTCTTGGTCTCTTCCCTGTTGGAAGTTCTCGGTTCCCAGGGTTCTAGAGTCATTACAGCATAGGTTTGGGTTGGCTCCCCATCTAGGTACACTGAAGGTTCAGGTTCGGTCCTGTCTGCCTTCCTGTAGGAGTCTGGTTCTGTCTTCCTTGTGAGGAGTTCTCTTGGGGATAGCTCCGGGGCATCTCCCAAGTAGTTCTATGGTCCCTGTTGGGATCTATTTTCATTCTGTTTGCCCTGCGGTTTGTTCCCTTGGGACTTATTCTGGATGCTATCTGAGCTGTTTTGTAGTCCAAGTCGCTCCTCCGGGGGCTGTTGCTTCAGTCAGACGTCTGCCTGAGAAGGTGGCTCTGATTACTTAGCCTTCGCTCGATATATAATATATATATATATCTCATACACACCATGACCTGGTGGTGTTCCGCCTTACGCTGGATCCTTTTGTCCAGGTGGTGTTTTAGGATCATTATTCAGTCCTTTTAGTCTGCCTATGGGCCTTATTCTTAATAATGCTGAAGTAAGGGGTCTACATTCCCTCAACAGGTGTTGAAATTCTTCCTGGTTGTTTTCTTGTCCCTTAGGGGGACTGATGCCCTTTGGGGTCTGCGGGCGCCTCCTTATGTATGCACCTGATTTCGTTTGCTTCCAGGGCCTATGCGCCCTTTGGACTGATCTTTCTTGGCTGGTGGCCTTCCTGGTCCTGAGTAAAGGTTTCAGCTTCTTGCTGATCCTTGTTAATGAAGGGGTCAGTATCCCCGCCTGTCTGACGGGAGACCAGTTTTCATTTCCCCGTTGGGGAGAGTTCTCAGTTTTTCCGAGGCTTCTGTTGCCTTTGGGCTGGTTAGGCCGTTACACTGGCCTATTCCTTTACGGGGGAAGAATCTCCCTCTCTCGTTTTATTCCGTTATATTGGTGTTTAGGTACCTTTGGCCCTTCAGCACCAGGTTTTCTGTTGAATAAGTTGCTAGACCGCTGCTTGTCTCTGTTCATACCTTTTCAAAGGTTTTGTTATGGGATTGACGTTAGAGCCTTTGCTCATGTCGTACTTGGTAGCAAAGTTTTGCAGGTGACAGTGCCTTTACTGGCTGCTGTGCCTTTTTTGTTGGGGATCCCACCCTACTTTATGGACACTGCTATTGGATGTCCCATGTGTAAGTATTATAGATGGAGCAGGACGTGCTGTATGCTTAGAATAATACAATTCTGTGAAATACTCACCTGTAGAATTGGTATTATACGCATACAGCACGTCCTGCTCCACCCCACCCTGGTTTCACTTTGTTCTGGATCCCCTGTATGGTGATTGTTATCATTGTTATTATTACAGTTTTTGGGTGGTTGGTTTCTCCCGGCTTTTCCTTCTCACTGCTTTTCAATGCTGGGGATTTGTGGGAGGTCCATCGGTATATGTAGGGCCGGGAGGAGCCTGTTTTTGCATGTCTGCAGTGAACGGCGCCCTCTGTCGGAGGATTACCCATGTGTAAGTATTATAGATGGAGCAGGACGTGCTGTATGCGTATAATACCAATTCTACAGGTGAGTATTTCACAGAATTGTATTTTTCTACTCGTTCTTGACGCCTCTTGGGCTTTTCAGCACTAGGCTTCTGTTGAACTGGTTGGCTAGGCCACTACCTTGGCCTTCTGCTCATACCTTTGCAAAGTTTTACAAGGTTGATGTTAGGGCCTCAGCTCATGCTGTCTTGGCCGTATGGTTATGCAGGTGACAGTGGTTTTAAACTGTCTGCTGTTGTCGTTTTTTTGTTGGGGATCCCACCCTACTTTATGGACACTGCTATTGGATGTCCCAAGTGTAAGTACTATATCTGGAGCAGGACGTACTGTATACTAAGAATAATACAATTCTGTGAAATACTCACCTGTAGAATTGATATTATTTGTATACAGTACATCCTGCTCCACCCCACCCTGGTTTTTTGCATTATTCTGGATGATTGTTACCATTGTTATAGTTACCAGTTTTTGGTGGTTAAATTCTCCCGGCTTCTTGTTCACTGCTTTTCAATGCTGGGGATTTGTGGGAGGTCCCTGGGTATTTGAGGGCCGGGAGGAGCCTGTTTTTGCATGTCTCTGCAGTGCAGCGCCATCTGGTGGAGGATAACCCAAGTGTAAGTACTATATCAGGAGCAGGACGTACTGTATACAAAAATATCAATTCTACAGGTGAGTATTTCACAGAATTGTATTACCTGCATCTACTACATTTTCTGAGACTTTAAACATCCAAGATTGCGGTCCATGAAGCATCAGACAGCCTGCAAACAGGTGTCTTCTGACTGTGTTGCTCTACAATATGATATTGTTTGTCTTTTTCCTGACCCCAGCTCTGCTCTGTCTCTGCACAGCACGGCTATAACCCAGCCCCCTGTACTTTCCCACCCTCCTCCTCTCCTTTTGTATGTGGTACGTCTGGACAAGATGGCGGCGCCCGTATCCTAGAGTCCTGAACAGTGTTGAAGCACAGTAAGAGACTTAAAACTTAAAATATATTAATTTTTAAATGCTGAGGAATAGTCTCTTAAGGATTTGGGCTTTTAATTAAATGATGCTAAAGGTTTGGTTTAAGACTGTATAATTATAAGGGCAGGAATGTGTCTCCTATTCTATACTGTTTCCATACAGTCACTGTAACATTTGTAACCTATTTGTAATAGTGTATGTGCTCTGTAAGTTTTACCTTGTCTGTTTGTTCAGTCTTTATATAGTATTAAAGGGACTGTATACCCCATCGCAATAATAAGGCACCAAGCAGCTCTCATGACGCCTGTCCCAAGTGCCTCTCCTGTATTTCCTGCAGCACGCTGTAGAAGATGTAGCAGCGCCCAAAAGTTCATTTTCTCTGGGACCCCATTGAAAAAAAAAATAAAAATGGTCCAACAGCCACCAGGTTCCCTGGAGCTCTCAGCGTTAGCAAGCAGGGCAAACCACAGTGGTCCCAGCTGTCCCTGACCACAGCAGAGCAGATACATGACGCATAAAGCTGCGCCAAGACGCACTCTTCCCATATCGTCCACAACCAAGGGAAATAAGGGAAGAACGTGGCTTCACTTAGAATACATAAGATTTTACATATAAACGGATATATGTTTTGAGATGCTATGAAATGGCTCATTTTACACTGTTACCAAGGGGGATAATATGGGAGAGAGTGCGTCTGGACAGGGAGTTTAAAGTGGACCCAAACCCACTGAACTTGTGTAATACATTTGACCAAAGCCCCTGCCAATACTCTCTTCTTAGAGTGTAGAACTAGATATGAATATTTTCACTAATCAAATCGCCCTGAAACACTTTTATTCTTAGTATACAGTACGTCCTACTCCAAATCTAATACTTACAGTTGGGATATACTCCGCCAGATGGTGCTGGACTGCAGAGACATCGAAAATAGGCTCCTCCCGGCCCCTCAAATACCCAGGGACCTCCCACAAATCCCCAGAATTTCTCTGCAGTCTGGCTGCGAAGGACGAGAAATTGGCTCTCTACTCGCAGGTGAGCGGGGTTATTAACCTGCGGCCCTGTAGGACTATTCCCACCCGTTCCACTAGTAATATGCCTCCCAGCCTTGGCTGCGCTGGTCGGGTGAAGGTAGGCAGCACCGCCATTGGTGCTTAAGAGTGCTGCTCCACCGCAATCCCCCACCAAAGGGTAGGCGGTTCAGGCTTATGGTGAGCCTCTATGGGATGCCCCTCCCGCACTATTGCCCTTTGCCCCTGCCTATCGGTGGGCCCTATTTAAGTGGCCGCCGTCCTCCCTCATCCTCCTTGTAGTCTTTGGGGGAAAAGAGGGGGGGTGTGTATGTGTATAGATATGTATGTTATGCAGTCTGTGCTTTCACTTTTCACGTCTTTATTCTTGTGTCAGCCGCCGCGCTGACTTGTATTTATTGCTTTAAATTTACCGCCGCCGCACACTGACTTGGTTCCGCGCTTGGCGGCGGCATTACCTCAGGCGCTGGTGCGCCATCATTGGCTGTTGGCCTTTCTGGCTTCGTGCTCTTCGGGGGGGGGGGGCGTCTTTGGCGCGTTCCGCGTCATCGCTATTACTGGCCCGCCCCTCGAGGTATACCGACTCCATCTTTTCTGACTTGGTAGGCCTATGTGTGACAGACTCCTACCTACCGCGGTCCGTAAGTGCTCTCGCGGGCGGCTTTATCTGCTTCACTTCTGTTACGATGTACTTAAGGTCTTGTCTTCTCCTGGCCCTGTTTTTTAGTATATTACTTGTAAAAAGTAGGCCTTGTAAAAAGTATACTCTCACGTCCCTAGCCAGTTATTGGGGCATCCAGGGTTGCTATATTGCGTTATTCCCTATCGGCGTATAGCGCCGCTATAATCACCATATGGAGGCATCCCAGGATAATGTTACCGGGGTCCCTTTGGGACAAGACCGGCTGTGTGTAGTGTGTGGGCAGCCTCATGCTGACGCTGACAAGGCGCGGGTCTGTGTACCCTGTGCTGAGCAGGTGCTTGCATTGCAATCTGGCCTGCCAGTGGCTGCACCTCGTTTCACTTCACCTACTCCCTCAAGCTTAAATGTCACTCCTACTGAGTTGCATACTAATGGGGATTCTCAGCCTGATGTGTCTTCTAGACTGGCTACTGTTGAACAGATTATTGCGAAGTCTTTAGCGCATAAGGCCCCTGCTAAGAAGCGGCACTTGACGCCTAATGTTACTGTTTTCCCTATGGGAACTGAGGAGTTTTGGAATCTGTCTGATGAAGGGAAGCTCTTTTCTGATTCAGGCTCATCTGATGAGAGACCAAGGAGTCATGACGATTCTGGCTCTGACCCCTGGGCCCCGGATGACACTGACAGATTATTGACCCAGATTTTTGAGGTTCTGTCTACTTCTCTCCCTGTTGAGGCTCCCAGGCAAAGAGGGGAGCTTTTCCATACAGCAAGATCACGTTTGGAATTTCCAGAGCAGGCACATTTCCATAACCTTGTGCTCAAGGAATGGGAGTGCCCCAGTAAACTTCCCGGGGTTCCAAAGAGTTGGGATAGGAAGTATCCCTTTCCTGCTGAGGTGGTTAAATGTTGATCATCCCCCCCCCCCCCCCCCCCCCCGATCCTAGGGCTATCTAACACCTCTGTCATGCATTCCCCTGATTCTACTACCCTGCGGTATGCCGAAGACCGGCGTATTGATCAGCTGGCATCCCACGCCTTTGCATGTGCGGGGACGGCGCTGCACCCGGTCTGTGCCTCTGCCATTACTGCTGTGGCCACTAGAACCCTTATCAGAAATATGCTTGATAGTGCCCCTGATAATTTGCCTTGTGAGGTGTTTCATGCACTCTCCAGTTGTGATGTTTTTGTAAATTTTGTCCTATCAGCATTGGATGACACCATCAGAATGTGTGCCAGAACTTCTGCCCTCGTGGTGGCTATACGCCGATCGGTTTGGCTGCGCCAGTGGGCTGCTGACAACGCTGCCAAGAAGGCCCTCACTGGGTTTCCCTTTAAAGGACTGCGTCTGTTTGGAGACCGCTCGGACCTTTTTGCTAAGGGAGGCAGGTTACCCCAGCGCAGGCAGCAACCTCGCCCCTTTCGGGGTCAGGGTTCCTTCTCCTCCCCTTACTGTGGTGCAAGACAGGGAAGGGGCGTTTCTTTCCCTGGGGCCCGGGGAGATTTCTGGGGTAGAGGCAGAGGACGTGGACGTCCTGGCTCCTCCTGGGGTCCCAAAGCTAAATCCTCTCCCAAGCCCCCTCAGGCATGATGGGGTGCCCTCACCCATCCGGGTGGGGGGACGGCTGCAGCATTTCGCTCACGTCTGGAGCCTTCATGTCTCAGACCGGTGGATTCAGGAGGTAGTGTCCTCCGGTTACAAGATAGAGTTTGCTGCCTGGCCGCCCCCAAGATTCATCAGATCCCGGATGTCTCAGGACCCCATGTCAGCTCAGGCTCTAATTCTGGAGGTGCAAAGCCTTCTGGACCTGGGGGTCATCTGTCAGGTCCCCTTACGAGAAAGGGGCAAGGGTTTCTATTCCAACCTTTTAACCAAAAGAGATGGGTCAGTCAGGCTGGATTCAGGAGGTAGTGCAAGCAGTGCACGGCCTCCTGGAGCTGGGGGTCATCTGCCAGGTCCCTTTAAGAGAAAAAGGCAAGGGCTTTTATTCCAACCTATTCACAGTACCCAAAAAGGATGGTTCTGTCAGGCCCATCCTGGACTTAAAGATTCTCAACACGTTTGTCAGGGGCAGGCGCTTTCGCATGGAAATTCTGCGCTCTGCCATCAATTCCCTGCGCCAAGGGGATTTCATGACTTCTGTGGATATCAAGAATGCTTACCTTCATATTCCTGTGTTCCCAGGTCATCAAAGGTTCCTCAGGTTCGCTCTGATGGATCAACACTACCAATTTGTGGCCTTGCCCTTCGGCCTCACTTCAGCTCCCAGGGTGTTCACCAAGGTGCTGGCTGGCGTGATGTCTCTGCTCAGATGTCAGGGCATCCGCATGCTTCCCTATCTGGACGACATCCTCATCACTTCCCAGTCTCCACATCAGGCAGAGTTGGATACTCAGCTGGTGGTGTCCACTCTGGAGTCATTTGGATGGGTGATCAACCACCCCAAGTCCTCACTGTCCCCTTCCTTGGTAACTCCATTCCTAGGAATGAATCTGGATACAGTTCAGGCAAGGATCTTCCTTCCTCAGCAGAAGGTGGACAGTCTGGTTGCACAGGCTCAGTCCCTCCTAGCTTGTCCCCATCCCTCCATCAGGCAGGGGATGCAGCTGGTGGGCCTGATGGTGGCGTGCTTCGAAGCGGTCCCTTATACTCAGTTCCACTTGAGGCCTCTGCAACTTCACCTATTGTCTGTATGGGACAAGGACCCAGCGTCCCTGGACAGGGTCTGGGCCCCTGGTCAGGAGGTCCCTCTTGTGGTGGATGGACTCAAGGAACCTGTTGGGGGGCAGATCCTTTCTTGCCCCTTCCTGGGAGACGGTCACCACGGATGCCAGTCTGTCAGGTTGGCGGGGGTTTCTGGAAGTCCCTGCGGTTCCAGGGGAGGTGGGGCCCTCAGGAGGCCCACACACCTATCAATGTCTTGGAGCTGCGAGCAATCAGGTTAGTTCTGGCTCGCTTGACTACTCATCTTCAGGGCCTGCCTGTTGAGGTGCGCTCGGACAACCAGACGGCAGTTGCCTACATCAATCATCGGGGAGGGACCCGGAGCAAGGGGGCCCTCCAGGAAGCGTCTCTGATCCTGACTTGGGCAGAGGCCAATGTCCCCTGCATTTCAGCTGTGTACATACCGGGGTTGGAAAATCACCTGGCGGACTCTCTGAGCAGGGGGACCTCTCGCCAGGGAGAATGGTTCCTATGCAGCAGGGTGTTTCAATCTCTGTGTCACCATTGGGGCCAACCAGATGTGGATCTGTTTGCGTCCCGCCGCAATCACAAGCTTCCAGCTTTTGTCTCTCTGTCCAGGGATCCTCTGGCCCTTACCTCGGATGCGCTAGCAATGTCATGGAAGGACTTTCAGTTCCTGTATGTCTTCCCCCCCCCCCCCCCCCCCCCAATTCCTCTGCGCAAGATTTCTCTGGAAGGGGTGCCAGCAATTCTGGTGGCCTCCAGGTGGCCAAGAAGAGTGTGGTTCGCAGACGTGGTACAGCTGGCAGTAGATCAGTACGCTCTGCCCTTGGTGCCAGATCTGATCACTCAGGGCTCACTACGCCATCCCAATTTACAAACTCTGGCTTTGACGGCTTGGCTGCTAAAACCTCCATCTTGATGGAGAAGGGGCTGTCTTCCTCGGTTGTGGATACTTTGATTAAAGCTAGGAAGAAGTCTTCTTCCATTTATTACAGGGTTTGGCGTGCCTACATTGACTGGTGTGAGTCTAAGTCTCTTCCCTGTCGTGTGTTCTCTATTCCCAGGATTCTGGAGTTCCTGCAGCATGGGTTGGAGATGGGGCTCCAACTCAGTACTCTGAAGGGTCCGGTTTCTGCCCTGGCAATTTTTTTCCAGAAGTCCTTTGCTCAGCACCCTCTGATAAGGACTTTTTTTTCCAGGGGGTCACTCATGTGCGTCCCCCGCGTAAACCTATGGTGCCTGTTTGGGATTTGAACTTGGTTCTGTCAGCCTTGCAGGGTGCTCCCTTTGAACCTGTGCAGGATGCTGCCTTGGCCATTCTTACGCTCAAGGTTTTTTGTCAGGCGTGTGTCTGAGTTGGCGGCGCTGTCCATTCAGCCCCCCTACTATGAGAGGCACCAGGACAAGGTGGTGTTTCGTTTCAAACCACCTTGCCTAAGGTAGTGTCTGCCTTTCATTTGAATCAGGATATTCTTCCTTCTTTGTGCCCTAATCCTAGCAATGCTAAGGATAGGGTTTTGCACTCTTTGGATGTTGTTAGGTGTCTGAAGTACTATCTGGTGGCTACTGCACCTTTCAGGAAAACTGATGCTCTTTTTGTGGTCCCTTCTGGTCCTAGGAAGGGTTTGGCTCCTGCCAAGTCTACTATCCGCAAGTGGATTCGTCAGCCTGTGATTCAGGCCTACTCCGCTAAGGGGAAGAATCCTCCCTTCCACCTTACTGCTCATTCCACTCATGCTATTGGTGCCTCTTGGGCTTTTCAGCACCAGGCTTCTGTTGAACAAGTTTGCAAGGCTGCTACTTGGTCTTCTGTTCATACCTTTTCAAAGTTTTACAAGGTTGATGTTGGGGCCTCAGCTGACGCTGTTTTTGGCCGAAAGGTTCTACAGGTGGCAGTGGTTTAAACTGCCTGCTGCTGATTTTTCTTTGCTATCCCACCTTACTTTATGGACACTGCTATTGGATGTCCCAACTGTAAGTATTAGATTTGGAGCAGGACGTACTGTATACTAAGAATAATACAATTCTGTGATTACTCACCTGTAAATTGGTATTATGAGTATACAGTACGTCCTGCTCCAACCCACCCTTGGTTTGCATTTTCTTGGATCCCCTGTATGGTGATTATCATTGTTATAGTTGATAGTTTGGATTGTTTAATTCTCCTGGCTTCTCCTTAACTGCTTTTCAATGCTGGGGATTTGTGGGAGGTCCCTGGGTATTTGAGGGGCCGGGAGGAGCCTATTTTCGAGGTCTCTGCAGTCCAGCGCCATCAGGCGGAGTATATCCCAACTGTAAGTATTAGATTTGGAGCAGGACGTACCGTATACTCATAATACCAATTCTACAGGTGAGTAATCACAGAATTGTATTTTTGGTCTCCCTCTCTGTAGGATTGCAGGTGATCATTGCATAAGTGTGGCAATTACATCATGTCCACATACAACAGTGGCAATGAATGGAGGAGGCAGAGCTTTACAGCTAAAACAGGCGCCATTATCTGAGATGAGAGTGAAGCAGGAGCAGTAAAAATACACAAAAGTTACTATTTGTGAGGGGGTGCTAGTAAAAAAATGTAGGTTTTCCCTATATCCAGTCCAGGTCGTCCCAGTGATGACATGTGGTTATTCCGCCCAAAGGGGGCACTCGACTGCAAGATCAAAAGCTGCAGCTCCTCCCGACCCCCTATAAAGGCAGGTGTCCCTTTATCATTCTCCAGTTGTTCATCTTGCAGTCTTGGCTGCAGAAGATTGTTGGATACTCTCTCAGACAACAGCAGCAGAGTGGCGCCTCCTAGCCCATCAGCCGCTGCGGGCACTATTTCCACTGATCCCTTCTGACCCATCCTTGCCTCCCAGCTGCTGTTTGCTACGGGATCGTGATGGTAGTGTGAACGCCGGGGTCTATATGGCATTCGGCAGAGCTTGGCTCTGGGCCGCAGACCCTATTCTGAAGGGTAGCCGGCCACAGGCTTATGGTGAGCCTGAGGGGGGGGGGGGGGCACTAGTTATCTTAATGTACCCTCCCTGCCCACAAGTTTTATTGGTATTTTGGCACTTGTGACTTTTAACTGTGTTGTTTTTCACTGTATGGCTCCTTGCTGGCTCAGTTGGGTCTTGGACCCTGATATACTTAACTCCCTCGCCCCCTCGTTGCTGCCTGCTGAGGGGTTGCCGTACCCCGCAGGCCTCCTTTTCACCACCCTTGTGGTGCTGTCCGTGACGGGGGGGGGGGGGGGGCTGCGGCAGATGCGGTTCCGGCTCCACTGTGCTGGGAGCCGAGCTGCTGAGTGGGTCCGCGGGACTCCGCGGCCATGTTTTTTACTGTGGAGATGGGCGGGCGCGTCTTTTCGTGCCGCCGAAGGGGCGGAGCCGGGAGCTGACACGTTCCGCGTCATTACGGCGCCGCCCGCCCAGTGAGGAACGCTCTGGAAGGCCCTGGCCGGCTGTACAGGGCTGCGAGCGGTGCTGCTGATACTGTGGGGCCTGCTGGGCATTCGTGTTCTGCGGAGGTAGTGTGCCTTCTGGCTGCTGGCACTGCTGCTGGGGATTCCGTCATTGGAGGCTGCGAACGGTTCCAGGGACTGTCCCTCTGTTGGTGTCATGAGTCCCCCCTTTTGTATGACTGCCTATTTTGCCAATTACCTTTTTGTTTTTTTCTGATGGGCCTCTCTCCCCTCTCTTGTTTAGGTCATTTGCTTTGTGGTTGAGGGTTGTGGTTCCTCCCGGTCCCCACCTTTATTTTTATTAAGAGGGATCATTATAGGTTTGGGCCATTAGTGTCTTGTAACCCTACCTATTGACCATTTTTAATGACCATAATGGAGGCATCAGGGGATAGTGAGCTGGGGGCCCAGTTTGGGCAGGAAAAGCTCTGCCCCTTGTGCAGTAGGAATCCTCTGGGCGGATTCAGCACTGTTTGTACCACTTGCGCCAGAGGCATTATATTGGACCATGAGCGGGCGGGCGGGCGTCCCTGCCCCTAGCCCTTCACTGCCTGCGGCCTCTCCGGACCCTCCGCTGCTGCACTCGGCCCCCAGCTAGGGGGGAGCTAGCAGGGGGTCCCATGCTGATTTGGCGCATAGGCTGGCCAATCTTAAGAGACAGATCTCGCAGACGGCTCCTAAGAAGGCCACGAGTAAGAAACGGCACCTTGAGCCTGTTTACTCAGATAATAACTATCTCTTTGATGATCTGGGCTCTGTGGAGGAAGGTGAGTTTCCAGATGATTCCCGTTCCACTGTGGATTATTCTGTTGGCGATGACAGAGTGTCTGGCTCTTCCTCGGACGAAGATGCGTGGCTCCCGGATGATACGGAGAAGTTGCTTACCTCAGTGTTTGAGACACTACACGTTATTCCCAGAGCGGCTAAGAGGAAGCAGGGTAATTTGTTTAGGCCCGAAAGACAAAGGCGGGTCTTTCCGGAGCAGGCCCATTTTTCTGACCTGATTTTCAAGGAATGGGAAAGGCCTAAAAAGTTACTATCGGTGCCTAAGGGCCTGGATAGGCGGTATCCCTTCCCTGATGAGCTGGTTCAGCTATGGTCTCACCCTCCCGAAGTGGATCCCCCCGTGCCGGGGTTGTCCAACAATACTGTTATGCCATCACCTGATACCGCTTCCTTACGTAACCCTGCTGACAAGCGCATGGATCAGTTGGTCTGCCATGCGTTGACCTTTGCTAGTGCTCTTTCGCCCTGTGTGTGCTGCGGCGATGTCTCTCTGGCTATCAGAAAGAAGGTGAGACATCTTGTGGATAGAGCTAAGGCTCGCAAGCGGGCGGAGGAGTATAAGGAACTCAAGGCCTGCTTGGAATTCATTGTTTTTGTGGCCTCTGCCATGGACGATGGGGTCCGGCTTGGTTCCAGGATTTCGGCCCTGCTTGTTGCCCTCCACCGCTCACTCTGGCTGCGACAATGGTCTGCTGATGCGGATGCCAAGAAGTCGCTTACGAGTATCCCCTTTGTGGGGCACACGTTGTTTGGGGAGCGCCTGGACCTTTTGGTCAAGGATGTTAGACTCCCTCAAAGACGCAAGCCTGCTCGGTCATTTCGGAATCCCTCTGCCTATCGTTCCTTTTGAGGAGGAAGAGGCTCTTCATTTTCAGGTGGCCGCAGAGATACCTGGGGTAGAGGTAGCTCCCGCGGCCGACTCAAACCCGCATGGGGAGCTAAGTCCAAGCCCCCTACCAAGTCCCCTCAGGCATGAGGGGGCGCCCTCACCCATCCGGGTGGGGGGCCGGCTTCTGCTGTTTGCTCAAATCGGGAGACGGCACGTCTCGGATCGGTGGATTCAGGAGGTAGTGTCCTCCGGTTACAAAATAGAGCTGGCAGTCAGGCCGCCCACAACATTTCTCTGGTCTCGGATATCCCAAAACCCACTGAAGGCACAGGGTTTGAGAATGGCCGTGCAGCACCTCCTACGGTTAGGTGTGATTTGCCCTGTACCTCGTCAGGAACAGGGTCAAGGCTTCTACTCCAATCTGTTCATGGTTCCCAAGAAGGATGGAACGCTGAGGCCTATCCTGGACCTGAAGGGTCTCAATAGGTTTGTAAGAGTCAGACGTTTCCGCATGGAAACCTTACGGTCAGCGGTGAGATCGCTTTGGCCCAGCGACTTCATGACCACGGTGGACATCAGGGATGCTTATCTGCACATCCTGATTTTTCAGGAGCATCAGAAGTTCCTGAGGTTTACTCTGGAGGGTCAGCATTACCAGTTTGTGGCACTTCCATTCGGGATTTCCTCAGCCCCTCGCGTCTTTACCAAGGTGCTGGTGGGCATCATGGCCATCCTGAGCAACCAGTGCATTCGTGTGCTGCCCTATCTGGATGACTTGCTGATTGCGGCCCCGTCCCTTCAGCAGGCCGAGAGCGATACTCGGACGGTGTTGTCAACTCTAGAGGCCTTCGGCTGGTAATCAATTACCCAAAGTCATTTATCACTCCCTCAACAGTGAGATCCTTCCTGGGAATGACGATAGACACCACTCAAGTCAAGGTCTTTCTGCCACAGCAGAAGGTTTTGGGTCTCCAGACGCAAGTGCAGGCCCCGCTGTCTTGTCAGCGGCCGTCAATACGTCAGGGGATGAGATTGGTGGGCCTAATGGTGTCATGCTTCGAGGCAGTGCCCTTTGCCCAGTTCCACATGAGACCTCTGTAATTGAACCTGTTGGAATCGGATGCAGGATTCTCTGGAACACGGCTTTTTGCTGTCACCACTGGCCAGGCAGTCCCTCTTGTGGTGGTTGAACTCTCGGAACTTGCTGGTAGGCAAGTCCTTCCTGACTCCCCATTGGGAGATAGTTACCACGGATGCCAGTCTGACAGGCTGGGAAGGCATTTGGCAGAATCAGAAGGGGTCTGCAGGAGAACCGCTTACCCATAAATCTCTTGGAGCTGAGAGCGATCCGGTTGGTGCTTCTTCGCTTGACTTCCCACTTAAACCGGACCTTCACCATGATTTAATGAAAAGCCCAAACTCTTAAAAAACGATTCCCCAGCATCTAAAATTAATATATTTTACATTTTTAGTCACTAACTTTTTATTCTTTCCCCCACTGGGCTGCAACTCTGTTCAGGAATTTAGGATACGGGCGCCGCCATCTTGACTCAGAAGCATCACACTTACTGAGGAGAGGAGAGTGGGATAAGGTACAGGGGGGCAGGTTATAGCTGTGCTTTGCTCAGACAGAGCAGAGCTGGGGTCAGGGAAAGGTCAGCAGTCCCAGAATGCAGAGCAGCACAGTCATTTCCTGTTTGCAGGCACTTCCTGTTTGCAGGCTGCCTGATAAAATGGCGGCTTCCATAAGCCGCCATCTTGGATGTTTAAAGGCTCATAACATGCAGTAGATGCAGGTAGGATGCTTTTTAATGTGAGCAATCTGTATGTACAGTGTGGGGGAAACATATAAGATAGACTCTTATTCAGAGTGAAGGTCCGCTTTAAGGGGTCGTGCGATCCAGGTTCGCCAGGACAATCAAACAGCTGTCGCCTACATCAATCACCAGGGTGGGACTCGGAGCAAGAGAGCCCTCAAGGACGTGACCCAGATTCTGACTTGGGCAGAGGTGAATGTTCCCTGCATCTCGGCGGTCTACATTCCCGGGGTAGAAAACCTGGAGGCAGACTCCCTGAGCAGGAGTGCCTTGCGTCTGGGGAAATGGTCCCTCAGCAGCAAGACCTTTTATGATCTGTGTCTCCGCTGGGGTCAGCGGACGTGGACCTGTTTGCGTCCAGACACAATCACAAGCTTCCAAGGTTCGTCTCCCTCTCAAGAGATCCTCTGGCTGTTGCCACAGACGCTCTGGCGATTCCTTGGACGGAGTTGGTTTGCGGACATAGTTCAGATGTCATTGGATCGCTACACCATGCCCGACGACCCAGGGCTTCTCACACAGGGGTCGCTGCGGCACCCCAATTTACGGGCGCTGGCTTTGACGGCCTGGCTATTGAAACCTCAATCCTGATGGAAAAGGGGCTGTCGCCCACGATTGTGCAGGCAATGATTCAGGCACGGAAGAAGTCTTTTTCCATGATATACTACAGAGTTTGGCACGCTTATATTGCTTGGTGCAAGACCAAGAGTCTCCCTTGCCGCACATTTTCTATTTCTAGGATTCTGGAGTTTTTGCAACATGGCTTAGTACTAAATTCAAGGTGTGGGACTTGAATTTAGTACTGTCTGCTCTTCAGGTTCCTCCCTTCGAACCATTGTGCGATGCTGCATTGTCTATTTTGACTCTCAAAGTGGTCTTTTTGGTAGCGATCACCTCGGTGCGTCGCGTATCAGAGCTGGCCGCGCTTTGTATGAAGCCTCCCTATTTTGAGTGGCATAAGGATAAGGTGTTTTTTTCGCTTTAAACCTGATTTTTTGCCTAAGGTCGTTTCACCCTTTCACCTTAATGAGGAAGTTGTCTTGCCTTCCTTGTGTCCAGCACCGACTAATTCTAAGGAAAGGACCCTCCATGCGTTGGATGTGGTCGGAGCCATTAAATATGACCTGGTTGCGACTGAGTCCTTCAGGAAATCAGATTTGCTCTTTGTCCTAACAGAGGGCTCTAGGAAGGGTTTGCCACCAGCCAAGTCCACTCTCAGTAAGTGGATCAGACAGGCGGTGGTGCAGGCATATTCTGCCAAGGGGAAGGAACCCCCTTTTCGGATCACCGCTCATTCTACCAGAGCTATTGGTGCCTCTTGGGCTTTTCAGCACCAGGCATTGGTTGAACAAGTTTGTAAGGCCACCACTTGGTCTTCAGTTCATACTTTTACGAAGTTTTACAAGGTGGATGTTAGGGCCTCAGCTGATGCTGTTTTTGGTCGCAAGGTGCTTCAGGTGGTAGTGTCTTGACCTGCCTGCTGTTGCTCACTGGGGATCCCACCCTTCTTCATGGACACTGTTGTTGGATGTCCCAAATGTGAAGAATTGAAATGAAGCCGTGCTGTACACCAGGAAAAATACAATTCTGTGATTACTCACCTGTAGAATTGTTTTTACGGTGTACAGCACGGCTTGCTTCATCCCTCCCTTGTTATTGTTATCCTCTTTTGCCTTGTTATGGTGATTTTATTGAGAGAATTATTTTAGTGGGGCTGTGTTCTTTTGTTAACGTGGCCTTGCATTTCGGCTTCTTGCATTACAGCTTTTTAAACACTGGAGTCTCTGGGTAATTCCTGCCCTTTATATGGACCGGGAGGAGCCACAAGTCTTTTTGCAGTCAACTGCGCCACCTTGTGGCGGATTACCCAAATGTGAAGAATTGAAATGAAGCAAGCTGTTCTCTACACCGTAAAAACAATTCTACAGGTGAGTAATCACAGAATTGTATTTTCTGCCAGTATTTATTGTACTGCACATACTGGTGTTTTTTTTTTCCCTTCCCTAGGGTTTGGAGTTGACCAATTACGGGATGACAATCTGGAAACATACTGGCAGTCTGATGGATCGCAACCTCATTTAGTGAATATTCAGTTCCGGTATAAATTTTCATTTTATGAATGTTTTTTTTTTCTATTTTCCAGCCCCACTGATGTTTGTCTGGTCTGGTATTGTGACTGCATTCAGAGGGCAGCTAATATGGAGGTCAAATGCCATAGACTTTACAATGCAGTTTTAAAGTGGAACAAAGCCAGTGAATTTGACTTTCCCAGGTTCTGCTCCGTTCCCCTTGCGGCTATCCAAAATTGGGATGCCCCACTATGTGAGACCCCCCCAGAATGCTCACCTTTTTTGGTTCCAATGGCACATTAGCAGGCTTATGTCAATGAGAGCCGTCTGCCGTGACTATTTCATTCAGCAAACGGCTCTTATTCACTAGAATCAGAAACGAATGTCACGTATCCCCAGTGGCACGTGCGCTTCTGTCCCTGCCTATCTGAATGGCTGGGCTGGGAGCGTGCACACACTGCCAGGGTTGCAGGGGATGTGGCAGCATGCACTCTTTCACATTGCCAAATGACATAGTCACCGCAGAGTGTTTACAGGTGCCCCTGGTGGTTTCACACAGCGGGGCATCCCAAAGTGGGATGCCTCTTGAGAAGGCCTGCGGCTGGCCTAGGAGTCTTTTCGATTCCAGGGCTTGCCGCTCAGGGTTTTTTTCAGCATCAGAAGTGGCTTAGAGCACCTCTGCTGGGCATTCCACTGTCATGTCCTACTGGGGAAGCTATTAAAGCAGATTAAAACTCTATTCCAGGGTTGCCAGCAAGCCTGCCCCTGGGACATCCTATAATGGGATGGATCACTGTGTGAAACCCCAGGGGTCGCTACTATACTCACCTTTACCGACGGCTCCCTCGAGGCTACGATGTCTGTCTGCCACATCCTCTGCTTCCCTGGAGCTGTGCGCACTCACGCCCAGACTGTCTGAATGGCGGGGTGCAGGGGTGTGCGGATTCCCAAACAGAAACCCAGGGATACGGCCAGCAAGCTGCAAAGAGTCTTAAGGCAATGTTGAGAACAGTCAATCGGCAATCTTCAAACTTTTGGTGGTGGAAAAACACGGTTTTATGTGAAAACCGGGCCACTGATGAGCCAGCAGCATCAGTACCTTTGGTGGGTTGGAGGGGCTCTAAAATGGGGTTTGATCAGCTTTAAGCTTGTCCACCATTCACCCTGGGTGCTGCCTTTTGATTGCCATGGCTGGACCCAGTTGTCAGTAGCTGGCTAGAAGTTACCTGCAGAAATGGAATTTGTCATTTTGTAGGCAAAGGGTTTAGGAACTTCAAGCAACCTTTCTTTACATGGGCTTAAAACGGAACAAAACCCAGGATTTTGTTCTGTGCCTGCTGTGTGAAACCACCCAGATCGCCCAAAATAACTTACCTCTTCTTGGTCCAATGGTGCATGTGTGGGTTTTCGTCCAATCGGAGTCATTTACCGTGACTATGTCATTCGGCAAACGGCTCTGATGTGTTTCAATGGTCAGCGCACATGCCCCCATCCCAGCTATCTGAATGTCTGGGGCGGGAGCGTGCGTACAGCCTGAAGATGCAGGGGATGCGGACCCTTGCGCTCCCCATTGAAAACCCACTTGGTGGGTCAAGTTATTAAACCATTTTGACCATTTTTGCGTGTATTAGATGCTAGAGATGTGCCTTTGGCTCGAATCACACCGGGGCGATTCACTTTAATTGCCCGGAAAACGCCAGTAAAACGCCGCCCATAGTAGACTGTGGGCCCCTTTCACAGGTATTTTTTCCTGTGATCACAGAAAGCCTTGTCTGCTGTGCTTTTGTTTGCGATTCAAGTCCATTGAATTATAGTGCTTGGAATCGAGCGCTACATTGAAACCTGTTCCTTTTTTTTATTTTTTTATTTTTTTTTTTTTGGAAAACTCCAAAAAAACACCCATGGAAATGAATGGCATCATTTCCCATAGAAATGAATGGCATCATTTCCCATAGAAATGAATGGCATCATTTCCCATAGAAATGAATGGCATCATTTCCCATAGAAATGAATGGCATCATTTCCCATAGAAATGAATGGCATCATTTCCCATAGAAATGAATGGCGGCATTTCCCATAGAAATGAATGGCGGCATTTCCCATAGAAATGAATGGCGGCATTTCCCATAGAAATGAATGGCGGCATTTCCCATAGAAATGAATGGCATCATTTCCCATAGAAATGAATGGCGGCATTTCCCATAGAAATGAATGGCATCATTTCCCATAGAAATGAATGGCATCATTTCCCATAGAAATGAATGGCATCATTTCCCATAGAAATGAATGGCATCATTTCCCATAGAAATGAATGGCATCATTTCCCATAGAAATGAATGGCATCATTTCCCATAGAAATGAATGGCATCATTTCCCATAGAAATGAATGGCATCATTTCCCATAGAAATGAATGGCATCATTTCCCATAGAAATGAATGGCATCATTTCCCATAGAAATGAATGGCATCATTTCCCATAGAAATGAATGGCATCATTTCCCATAGAAATGAATGGCATCATTTCCCATAGAAATGAATGGCATCATTTCCCATAGAAATGAATGGCATCATTTCCCATAGAAATGTATGGCATAACATTTTAATGCCAACCTGAACTTTACCCAAAATCTGAACCCCAACCATCCCTAATCCCACCCTTAATCCAGTGCCTAAACTCAACCCTAAACCCATTCCAACCATATTAGTTATTCCAACCAAACATATTAGTTATTCCAACCATAGCACATCTAGCACACTTATGAGCTCTTCGCTTCCCCCTAATGCATATGCCAAGCACTATCTATTTACTCCTGGAAATGCAAATCTAGTTTGATTTGCAATTACTTCTGTTTGCATAATTTTTTTTTTTTTTTTGTGAAAGCGCAATCACATTAGCCTGGTGTACTTATTCAGATTTGCAAGCCACCATGTGGAGAGACCCAAGTTAGGCTTAATATAGGGGGCTAAGGAGACCAAAAGACCCTCTACTCAGGAAAAGGAAAACAGGTGCTTTTCTATAATGGAAAGTATTTGCACACGTCCAACAATAATAGAATTACACATCATTCCTTGCAGTGGGCAGAGCCATGCAAATAATCTCTTTACATCTTGGAGCCATCCAAGGCATTCAAACTGCTGAGCCAATGCCAAGGATTAGCTTTAAGTTTACCCAACAAACACATAAAGCTAGTGGACACATGTTTCAAGCTGTTGGCTTTCATCAGCACTAGGTTGAATGTATTTGGCTGTATAGACGGCGATACTTGGGGAGTACCAAAACGGTGATCGGTAATTCTATTATTCCTTGTGTTGGGCGCTGTGCATATACTATCCGTTCTCGGGAAGCACCTCTTTTCCAGCTTTGTTTTGCTACCCAGACAAGATGTTGGCAATGTGGCCGCTCTGGATGCAATTGCCGAAAACGAGAGCCGTTGGCAGAACATCTACTCTGCACTGCAAATGGCTCTGATTGGATAAGAGTCTATGCATGCACCATAGGGCCAAGAAGTGATGAGTTTCTCTGGACGAACTAAGGTTTCCCATAGTGGGGCATCCTAATTCGGGATTCCCCTGGAGCAGGTCACGGAACCTTGGGGCAGTCAAAATCCTGGGTTTTTGTCCACTTTTAAATAACCGTTTAGAACTGCTGAAATCTGATCAGTATTATTGGGGAGCTTTTTGCAATCCCCACACTTTTGTGGCTCATTCACATCTAAACTGCCTTGTGTTCTGTTTGAATCTGTGAACTAGGTCAGCCTTATAAATGATTGACTTCTGTGGTCTGCTAAAGACTGCGCTTGAGGCTTCCTGTAATTTATCGTTTATTGAGTCTGTTTATGCATAGAAGTGCGTACCAAGCCTTTACAAATTATTTTGGGCAAAAAGGTTACACTGACCAACATTTAACAGTATTGCACAAATCCTTTGATTCACCTCCTTTATGGCTGCCTTACTTGGGTTTTTTTCTTTTTCTGGCTAACAGAAGAAAGACCACTGTGAAGGCTTTATGCATTTACGCTGATTACAAGTCAGACGAGAGCTACACACCAAGTAAAATTTCAGTCAGAGTGGGAAACAACTTCCACAACCTACAAGAGATCCGGGTAGGTGGATTTCATATATTTTGACTTGGCTTAGTACATTTCTGTTTATATCAATTTTTAATCTTGTAAGTTATGGGTTGTTAATTTAGTGTACTTACATTTTTGTTATTTCAAGCGGACTTTCTGTGGTTTGTATCACTGCATTTTCTTTTAGGGGCTTTTTTTTCAAGTGAACCAATAAATAACACAAGATTCAGAGGAACCAGTATACGCATATATTCTTAGTATACAGTACGTCCTGCTCCAGATAAGATTCATAACACATGGGTATTACTCCGCCAGATGGTGCTGGACTGCAGAGACATCGAAAACAGGCTCCTCCCAGCCCCTCAAATACCCAGGGACCTCCCACAATCCCCAGATCTTCTCTGCAGTCTGGACTGCGAAGGACAAGAAGATGGCTCTCTCTTCTCGCAGGTGAGTGGGGCTATTAGCCTGCGGCCCTGTAGGACTATTCCCACCCGTTCATTAGTAATGCGCCTCCCAGCCTTGGCTGTGCTGGTCGGGTGATGGTAGGCAGCACCGCTGTCAGGTGCTTAGGAGCGCTGCTCCACCGCAATCCCCCACCAATGGGTAGGCGATATAGGCATATAGTGAGCCTCTAAGGGATGCCCCTATTGCCCCTTGCCCCTGTCTATCGGTGGGTCCTGTTAAGTGGCCGCTGTCCTCCCTCACTCTCCCTTGTAGCCCTCGGGGAAGGGGGGGGGGGTGTGTATGTGAATTTGCCTTGGTGCACCACTGTATTATGTACTTATGGTTGGTGTCAGTCGCCGCGCTGACTTGGTTGCACTGGTTGCCTTTTTAAAATTGCCGCCGCGCACTTCCACTGTGTTCCGCGCATGGCGGCGGCGTTACATCAGGCGCTGGTGCGCCGTTATTGGCTACTTGTCACGTGTACGGCTTCGCGCTCTTCGGGGGGCGGGGCCCGCGGTTGGCGCGTTCCGCGTCACTGTCCCTGCGGCCTGCCCCTCGAGGTATACCCGGCGCCATTTTCTCTTGGATCTGGCTGCTACGTGACTGGCATCTACCTACCGCGGTCCGTGAGTGCCCTCGCGGGCGGCTTTATTTACCATTTGTCATTCACATGTCACGGTTCCCCTTTGCTTATGTCTTTCAGACGGGCCGAACCCTATTGGCTTCTCCCGGCCCTACTCCCTCTGTTTAGTTATTAAACTTGTGCGGCCTAGTGTGTAAATTACTCCCACTTTCCTAGCGGGTTATTGGGGCATCCCGGGTTGCTTTTATAGCGTGAATACCTATCGGCTTATTGTGCCGCTATAATCACCATATGGAGGCGTCTCAGGATAATGTGCTCGGGGTTCCTTCGGGACAAGCCCGGCTGTATGTAGCTTGTGGGGTGTCCCCTACTAGTGCTGACAATGTGCGGGTCTGTGTACCTTGTGCCCAGCAGGCGCTTGCGCTGCAGCCTGGTTTACCAGTGGCTGGGCCTGCGCCTCGTATGGCTTCACCTACTCCACCAAGCTTAAATCTCACTCCCATTGAGTTGCATACAAGTGGGGATGCTCAGCCTGATGTGTCTTCCAGACTGGCTAGTGTTGAGAAGTTGCTTGCTAATACCTTGGCGCGTAAGGCCTCTGCAAAAAAGCGGCACTTAACGCCTGATGTCACTCTTTTCCCTATGGAAGCCGATGAGTTTTTGGAACTGTCTGGCTATACCCCTTTGGAGGAAGGGGAGCTATGCTCTGACTCAGGGTCATCTGATGAGAGGCCCAGGGGTCATGATGATTCTGGCTCTGACCCCTGGGCCCCAGATGATACGGATAGGCTGTTGGCTCCGATTTTTTGAGGTTCTGTCTATATTTCCCCCGGTTGTGGCTCCCAGGCAACAGGGGGAATTGTTTCATACTGCTAAGCCACGTTTGGAATTTCCTGAGCAAGCTCATTTTAATAATCTTGTGCTCAAGGAATGGGAGCGCCCCAGCAGGCTTCCCGGTGTACCTAAGAGTTGGGATAAGAGGTATCCCTTTCCTGCTGTTGGGATAAGAGGTATCCCTTTCCTGCTGATGTGGTGAAGTGTTGTAGGGTTATCTAACACCTCTGTCATGCACTCCCCTGACTCTACTACGCTGCGGGATGCTGAGGACCGGCGCATTGATCAGCTGGCGTCCCATGCCTTTGCATGTGTGGGGACGGCGCTGCGCCCGGTCTGTGCCTCTGCCATTACGGCTGTGGCTATCAGGACCCTGCTCAGAAATCTCCTTGATGGTGCCCCTGATGATGTGTCTAGTGAGGAGTTTAATACACTCTCTCGTTGTGATGTTTTTGTGACTTATGTCCTCTCTGCCTTGGATGATACCATTAGAATGTGTGGCAGAACCTCTGCCCTTGTGGTGGCTATACGCTGCTCGGTTTGGCTGCGCCAGTGGACTGCTGACAACGCTGCCAAGAAAGCCCTCACTGGTTTTCCCTTCAAAGGACTACGCCTGTTTGGGGACCGCCTGGACCTGTTTGCTAAGGGAGGCAGGTTACCCCAGCGCAGGCGGCAGTCTCGGCCCTTTCGGGGTCAGGGCTCTTTCCCCCCCCCCCCCCTACTGTGGTGCTGGACAAGGGAGGGGGTTTCCCTTACTTGGGCCCGAGAAGACTTCTGGGGTAGGGGCAGAGGACGTGGACGTCCTGGCTCCTCCTGGGGCTCCAAGCTTAAGTCCTCTCCCAAGCCCCCTCAGGCATGAAGGGGCGCCCTCACCCATCCGGGTAGGGGGACGGCTTCAGCACTTTGCTCACGTCTGGAGGCTTCATGTTTCAGACCGGTGGATTCAGGAGGTAGTGTCCTCCTGTTACAAGATGGTGTTTGCTGCCTGCCCCCCCCCCCCAAGATTCATCAGATCCCGGATTTCTCAGGACCCTGTGTCAGCTCAGGCTCTAGTGCAGGCGGTGCAAAACCTTCTGGAGCTGGGGGTCATCTGCCAGGTCCCTTTACGAGAAAGGGGCAAGGGCTTCTATTCCAACCTCTTCACCATGCCCAAAAGAGATGGGTCAGTTAGGCCCATCCTGGACTTGAAGATCCTCAACAAATTTGTCAGGTGCAGGCGCTTTCGCATTGAAACTTTACGCTCTGCCATCAGTTCCCTGCGTCCAGGGGACTTCATGACGTCTGTGGACATCAAAGATGCTTATCTTCATATTCCTGTGTTTCCAGGTCATCAAAGGTTCCTCAGGTTCGCGCTGGAGGATCGGCACTACCAATTTGTGGCATTGCCCTTTGGTCTCACTTCAGCTCCCAGAGTGTTCACCAAGGTGCTGGCAGGAGTGATGTCTCTGATCAGGTCTCGGGGGCATCCGCGTGCTGCCCTACCTGGACTACATTTTCATCACTTCCCAGTCCCTACATCAGGCAGAGTTGGATACTCAGCTGGTAGTGTCCACTCTGGAGTCATTTGGCTGGGTGATCAACCATCCCAAGTCTTCCCTGTCTCCCTCCTTGGTGACTCCCTTCCTGGGAATGACTCTGGATACAGTTCAGGCAAGGATTTTTCTTCCTCAGCAGAAGGTGGACAGTCTGATTGCGCAGGTTCAGTTCCTGCTCTCTTGTCATCATCCCTCCATCAGGCAGGGAATGCAGCTGGTGGGCCTGATGTTGGCGTGCTTCGAGGCGGTCCCTTATGCTCAGTTCCACGTGAGGCCTCTGCAACTCCACCTCTTGTCAGTTTGGGACAAGGATCCTGCGTCCCTGGACCAGGTCTTTGTGCTTTCCCCCCCTGGTCAGGCGTTCTCTCTCGTGGTGGCTGGACTCCAGGAACCTGTTGGGGGGGGGGGGCAGATCTTTTCTGGCCCCCTCCTGGGAGACTGTCACCACGGATGCCAGTCTGACAGGTTGGGGGGGGTTTCTGGAAGTCCCTGCAGTTCCAAGGACGGTGGGGCCCTCAGGAGGCCCACACACCTATCAACATTCTGGAACTGCGGGCAATCAGGTTGGTTCTTTTTTATATATTTACTTGCATTGTTTTCAATTTACACAAAAACCATTCCACATAGAAACAAAGAAAAGGCAATAAACAAACAATGCAGACAAGGGTTTGTTTCATGCAATGCAGTCGGCTTTTGTCTGTTGACTCCAACGGGGTGGTTCCAATACAATTTCCTTAAGCCAAGGGGGCAGCCCCTGTACACCCCCACCACCGCCCCTACCAATACCCGCCGGGACAGCAATCCTCAAATGCCCGATAAGGTCTTTCCGTTCATGGGCTCCGCGGGAGCGCCCAGAGAGCGACCCCCCCCCCCCCCATCGCTTCATAGTTACATACCAACCCCAAATCAGCTCATTGATACTGCAACTGAACCACATATAACCATACAACTCCAGAAGAACAGAGAGAGTGACAAAAGAGAAAAATGAAATGGAAAGCAAAGAAGGAAATTGTAAAACAGAAGAGCCAAAAGGAGGGGGGGAATAGGGGGGGAGGGGACTGTGCTGACAACTTTTGTCTAGATATCTGCCTCCAGCAGGTCCCTATAGTCCTGTGAGGCCATGAATTCCACCCAACTAATTAGGTTGGTTCTGACTCAGCTGTCTCATCACCTCCGGGGCCTGCCTGTTCAGGTACGCTCGGACAACCAGACGGCAGTTGCCTACATCAATCATCAGGGAGGGACCCGGAGCAAGAGGGCCCTCCAGGAAGTGTCTCGGATCCTGGCCTGGGTGGAGGCCAATGTTCCCTGCATATCAGCTGTGTACATCCCGGAGGTGGGGAATCTGCAGGCAGACTCTCTGAGCAGGGGGACCTCTCGCCTGGGAGAATGGTCCCTCTGCAACAGGGTGTTTCAATCTCTGTGTCACCGTTGGGGACAACCAGATGTGGATCTATTTGCGTCCCGTCACAATCGCAAGCTCCCGGCCCTTGTCTCCCTGTCCCATAATCCTCTGGCCTTGGCCACGAATGCTCTAGCAATGTCATGGCAGGGATTTCAGCTACTGTATGTCTTCCCTCCATTCCCCCTGTTGGGCAGGGTTCTGCTCAAGATAGTTCTGGAGGGGGTGCCAGCAATACTGGTGGCTCCCAAGTGGCCAAGAAGAGTGTGGTTCGCAGACGTGGTACAGCTGGCAGTAGATCAGTACGCTCTTCCCAGAGTGCCAGACCTGCTCACTCAGGGTCACTTACGCCATCCCAATTTCCCAAACTCTGGCTTTGACGGCCTGGCTGCTGAAACCTCCATCTTGATGGAGAAGGGGCTGCCTGCCTCTGTTGTTGATACCATGATAAAGGCTAGAAAGAAGTCTTCTTCCATTTACTATAGGGTTTGGCGTGCCTACATTGACTGGTGTGAGTCAAGTCTCTTCCCTGTCATGTGTTTTCTATTCCCAGGATCGTGGAGTTCCTGCAGCATGGGTTGGAGATGGGGCTCCAACTCAGTACTCTGAAGGGCCATGTTTCTGCCCTGGCTGTTTTCTTCTAGAAGTCGTTTGCCCAGCATTCTCTGATTAGGGACTTTTTTCCAGGGGGTTACTCATGTGCGTCCCCCACGTAAGCCTATGTTGCCTGTTGGGGATTTGAACTTGGTCTTGTCTGCCTTGCAGGGTGCTCCCTTTGAACCTGTGCAGGAGGCTACCCTGGCCATTCTTACTCTCAAGGTTGTCTTTTTGGTGGCTATCACCTCTGTTAGGCGTGTTTCTGAGTTGGCGGCACTTTCCATCCAGCCCCCCTACTTTGAGAGACACCAGGACAAGGTGGTGTTTCACTTCAAGCCAGATTTTCTGCCTAAGGTAGTGTCTGCCCTTCATTTGAATCAGGACATTGTTCTTCCTTCCTTGTGCCCTAATCCTAGTAATCCTAAGGAGAGGGTCTTGCATTCTTTGTATGTGGTTAGGTGTCTGAAGTACTATCTGGTGGCTACTGTACCTTTCAGGAAAACTGATGCTCTTTTTGTGGTCCCTTCTGGTCCTAGGAAGGGTTTGGCTCCTGCCAAGTCTACTATCAGCAAATGGATCCGTCAGGCTGTGATTCAGGCCTATTCTGCTAAGGGGAAGAATCCTCCCTTCCGTCTTACTGCTCATTCTACTCGTGCTATTGGTGCCTTTTGGGCTTTTCAGCACCAGGGTTCTGTTGAACAAGTTTGCAAGGCCGCTACTTGGTCTTCTGTTCATACCTTTTCAAAGTTTTACAAGGTTGATGTTAGGGCGTCAGCTGATGCTGCTTTTGGCCGCAAGGTTCTGCAGGCGGCAGTGGTCTGACCTGTCGTTACCTTTGGGGATCCCACCCTACTAGATCCTTTCTAGCCCCTTGCTGGGAGACAGTCACCACGGATGCCAGTCTGACAGGTTGGGGGGGCTTCTGGAGATCCCTATCATTCCAGGGGCAGTGGGGCCCTCAGGAGGCCGACACCCCTATCAATGTTCTGGAACCGAGGGCAATCAGGTTGGTTCTTGCCCGCCTGACCCCGTACCTTTGGGGTCGGGCTGTTTAGGTACGCTCGGACAACCAGACGGCGGTTGCCTACATCAATCATCAGGGAGGGACCCGGAGCAAGGGGGGGCCCTCAAGGAAGTGTCTCTGATCCTGTCCTGGGCAGAGGACAATGTTCCCTGCATCTCAGCTCTGTACATTCCGGGGGTGGAGAATCTGGAGGCAGACTCTCTGAGCAGGGGGACTTCTCGCCTGGGGGAATGGTCCCTTAGCGACAGGGTGTTTCGCTCTCTGTGTCACCGTTGGGGTCAGCCAGATGTGGATCTGTTTGCGCCCCGCCACAATCACAAGCTTCCAGTCTTTGTGCCTCTGTCCCAGGACCCTCTGGCCTTAGCCATGGATGCTCTGACAATGCCCTGGCAGTGTTTTCAGCTTCTGTATGTCTTTCCCCCGTTTCCCCTGTTGGGCAGGGTTCTGCGAAAGATAGCTCAGGAAGGGGTGCCAGCAATCCTGGTGGCCCCCCGTTGGCCAAGAAGAGTGTGGTTCGCAGACATCGTGCAGCTGGCGGTAGATCCGTACGCCCTGCCCAAGGATCCAGACCTGCTCACTCAGGGGCGGCTACGCTACCCCAATTTACAAACGCTGGCTTTAACGGCCTGGCTGCTGAAACCTCCATCTTAATGGAAAAGGGGCTGCCTGCCTCTGTTGTTAACCCCATGATCAGGGCTAGTAAAAAGTCCTCTTCTTCCATCTACTATAGGGTTTGGCGTACCTACATTGACTGGTGTGAGGCTAAATCTCTTCCCTGTCGTGTGTTTTCTATTCCTAGGATTCTGGAATTTCTCCAACATGGTTTGGATCTGGGACTTCAACTCGGCACTCTGAAAGGTCATGTTTCTGCCTTGGCTGTTTTCTTTCAGAGATCTTTTGCTCAGCATCATCTGGTCAAGACCTTTTTCCAGGGGGTTACTCATGTGCGCCCCCCACGTAAGCCTATGTTACCAGTCTGGGACTTGAACTTGGTCCTATCTACCTTGCAGGGATCTCTGTTTGAGCCTGTGCATGAGGTTGCTTTGTCCATTCTTACGCTTAAGGTAGTCTTTTTTAGCACAAACACCATGCAAAAGTAGAACTGTAAGGGCACCACCTAGATCATGTAAAAACTCTATGTATAAACTCTATGTATATAAGTGGGTGCTCCCATAAGCCCCCAGGCCAACCCAATCTAGGAATACAAGAAATATATCTGGGGTTTACACATGGGCACTCTCACCCCAGATATAGAAATTTATATGCAAAGTTTATTAAAGGTGCTATATACAAAAAATTAAAAACATATATGACACAAAAATACAAGACAAGTTAAAAAATATAATTGGGTACCTGGGATCTACTCAATATTTGATAAATATCTATGAAATATATAAATCTTAATATAAAAAAAGATAAGCTATATACAGTATGCATGGGTATATGTTGCCCCCTGATGTTGAAATAATCAAGTAATAGGGAATCAATGAGGTATCTAGGAGAGCAAATAATCTAACTTACAATAATAATGCGTGCAAAGAGAGGAAGCTGATCAAAAAAGTTATTTTAAAATATGTGACCAAAAAACTACAACAAAGATTAAATAAATCAGTTTGGCCCCAAGGGATATCCAAGTGAAAAAAGTGCTAAGTGCAACTATATAAACTCATATTCAAGAGAAAACTAATTAAATTGATAAGAACAATAAAGTGCTAAGTGCAATACAATTTTAAGCAAGAAGTATAATGGACTAAGCCATATACATTCATATAAAGTCTCATTGGTCTAAAAGTAAACAGAGTAAACTTAAGAAAATGATACACTGTCCTTTAAAGATATACAAATAATTGTCATTCCCTGTGAATGTAACCAATAATGCAGCTATCCCTATCAAATACAAGCTAGCAGTAGTAAATAATTAGTTGCAATGCTCAATCAACAGGGGCTAAAAATAAAGCCATACTGAGGTAGTCTTTTTGGTGGCTATCACTTCTGTTAGGCGTGTTTCTGAGTTGGCGGCGCTTTCCATCAAGCCCCCTTACTTTATGAGACACAAGGTGGTGTTTTTCGCTTTAAACCTGACTTTCTGCCTAAAGTTATGTCTGCTTTTCATCTCAACCAGGACATTGTTCTGCCTTCTCTGTGCCCTAATCCTAGTAACCCTAAGGAGAGGGCTCTGCATTCCTTGGATGTGGTTAGGATCCTGAAGTTCTATTTGGTGCCTACTGATTCCTTCAGGAGGACTGATGCTCTTTTTGTGGTCCCTTCTGGTCCTAAGAAGGGTCTGGCTCCAGCTAAGTCCACCATCAGCAAGTGGATCAGTCAGGCTGTGATTCGGGCCTATTCTGCTAAAGGGAAGGATCCGCCCTTCCGCCTTATTGCTCACTCCACTCGTGCTATTGGTGCCTCTTGGGCCTTTCAGCACCAGGCTTCTGTTGAACAAGTTTGCAAGGCCGCTACTTGGTCTTCTGTTCATACTTTTTTACAAGGTTGATGTTTGGGCTTCAGCTGATGCTGCTTTTGGCCGCAAAGTTCGGCTGGCGGCAGTGGTTTAATATGCATGTTGTTGCTTTTGGGGATCCCACCCTACCTTGCGGACACTGCTATTGGATGTCCCAAACATAAGGAATTATGTCTGGAGCAGGACGTGCTATATACTTAGAATAATACAATTCTGTGATTACTTACACGTAGAATTGGTATTATACGTATACAGCACGTCCTGCTCCACCCCGCCCTTGTTTTTCATTATTCTTAGTGCCTCTATATGGTGGTTGTTATCATGGTTT
Source organism: Gastrophryne carolinensis (assembly GCA_027917425.1). Lineage (NCBI taxonomy): Eukaryota > Metazoa > Chordata > Amphibia > Anura > Microhylidae > Gastrophryne > Gastrophryne carolinensis. The sequence goes on from CM051234.1 coordinate 165,899,000, forward strand.
AAATTGTTTAATTATGGTTGATTATTCTCCCGGCCTCTTGCTAACTGCTTGTCAATACCGAGGATTTTGTGGGAGGTCCCTGGAATATAAGGGGCCGGGAGGAGCCACTTTTTTGCTGTCTCTGCAGTCCAGCGCCATCTTGTGGATGTATAACCCAAACGTAAGGAATTATCTCTGGAGCAGGACGTGCTGTATACTCATAATACCAATTCTACAGGGGAGTAATCACAGAATTGTATTTTTACATTCCAGAAGAGGAAAGCAATAAGGCAGCACATAAAAAACATGACAACAAGTGAGTTTTCCTTTACGATTAGTGATGCAAGGTTTTTGCTGACTGAAGGCAGCTGCAGTCACATATTAGGTTTAATTTTTTTTTTCTTTAACTCCCATTTTTAAATTGCACAGCTGAATTGTACCCAGGAAAAACATCATGAGCGTTTTCACTTCTAAAAATCCTATTGAATTGTAGGCTTTAATTTGTAAATTCAGGTGCACATCTATAATAATCTTCTGCTGTTTCATAAACTGCTTTTCTGAAGGCAACCAATGAGGTTCTTCCTTTATCTGTATAGGTACGATATGCCTTGTTTATTATTGATGGAGAAGTGTTTGAGGAACAACACACAGGAATTTCACTTTCCCGTCTATTGTTCCTCTGTGCGCTGTGTGTACCACCCCCAAGTCGTTCCATTTCACTCACCTTCCTTCCGCTCTCACAACACAGACTCTGGCGAGTGCGCTGATTGGCTGAGCGGCACGCTCGATGTCACTCGGCTCCCTTCAGCGCTGCTGATGGCTAAGCAGCCAAGTGGCACCTCCAGCCTCATTACCCACCCACCTTGTAGCCGTACTGTGCCCGCACGATCCATTCAGAAAGGCCGGGTGTGTGCACGGCTGGAGGTGATGGAACGTACAGAATTCGGAATTGGCAAGAATTTGCTACAATACGCATCGCAATACATGTATGACTATACAATATATCCCTATTCTGTCTCAAATACAATATATTGCGATTTTTTTTTCGTCGGATCCCCCCTTCCCGGTCGGTGGGACTTCATTTTCTGGAATTTTAAGGGTTAAAAACCCTTGGCACCAGGGCTCCAGGAGGTGAGTGAGCACGGGCAATCTAATCTAATTTAAAACTGGCAATCAGGGTGGGGGGGTTCACACGATGTTCATCTTTAACTTTACTAAATGCAGGTGAGTCTTTTGGGATATGAGCCCTGCATGCTCTGCTACGGGGATACAGGTCCCAACTTCCAATGTTCCTCAGGGAAATCAATGAATTAGATTGTCTGTACACTTTTGGGTGACACATAACAGGCTGCCTGTAACTTTATACTGCAGACTTTTGTGCGGACGTTTTGTTTGAACTAACTTTTAAAAGAAAAATCAGATTTCTTAAAATCAAATTCATTTTAATCTGATATTTAGTTCTAACCGGCTGCATACTTGAATGAGTCACTTTTTATAACCCTCATTTAAATTTAGATTCACTGTGTGATATTTGCATTTCTAAAGTTAATTTTCCTTGAGAGAACAAGATTACAAATGGGGCCTTGTGTAAGTTTTTTAAAGGGAGGATAGTGAGTTTGGTTATGCCAAAGTTTCTGCTGCAATTTGCTGTTCTAGATTCATAACTTCTGTTTGTTTTACAAATGTCCTTGGACCTACCACATGCAGGAAAAAGATTTTATTATATAATCATGGGTCAGAGTGGCCAAAGGATAATAGATGCTTCTTTTCTCTCGAACGTAATTGTTGACACAAATAAACGAGAAGATAAACAGCAAGTGTGGTAGGGTAGTTTGTAAAAAGTGGTGTTTTAATTGGTTCCATGAAAAATAGTCTTCTGCTCAACAAATCTTGTGCTGGGCTAATTAACTGTAATAATGCTATTTAGAGTTTATATGTTCCTCTGGGTTTTCTTGGGTTTTCTCAGTGTGCAACTATTTCCTTCTTCAACCCTGACTTACACTGCTACGTTATTTGACCGCATTTGGCGTAGGGTGGTGCATGCTGGCATGAGTGGGACATTGAGATTTTGAGCTTTGTAGGTCACAGTGACAGGTTTAATAGTTCTATAAATGTACACATTTAAACCAGAACACCACCTTTTTTTTTTTTTTTTTTTTTTTTTTTTTGCAACATGGGTGGTGGTCCTAGAGGGTGCCCACCTGCACATTAACGTACAGAATGGGAGAAAGCTTATCTCCTTGATATTCCAGATAAATCCTGTCGGCCAGTCGAGTTTCTGCACGGGGGGGCATTAGCAATTTGGATGCCCCCTGCTCTCTGTAAACCCCCCCTTTTTCACCTCATTAACTAAAATGGACTCTCTTGGGAAAATGAATGTATATGAACTGCCTAATGCACAGTTAAACCTGATTACACGTCCTATTTGAATTCCTGTCTGGTGGTTATTTCTGGGGGCATCGCAATTTGTAAAGCACCACAGCCAGAATCCACTGCTGTGTGCGATCTCCGTGCCCGACAGGATCACCCCCAGAGAAGGAGGAGGTAGGCATTTTACATAGGGGCTTCAAGCATCAGGGCACTCCAAATTCGGGATTCCCCACAATTTGGAGGACCACCGTCTTATAGACTTTAGGCTGGTGGTTGCCTCTCTTTAAAGCACCTGTCCAGACATACACTAACTTCCTCACACTTTATCCCTGCTTTCTAGAGATGATCTAAAAATCCCTGGTCATATGTATAATACCTTATGTATACTAAGTTAAGCCACTTTCTTCCATTTAAAAGTGATTCAGCAGGAAGAAAACAAAATGGGGCATTTATCTCTTGTTCCCCGCTGCTGATTGGTGTTAGTCCAGTGACTCACATGATCACTGGATCCGAGCCCACGCCGCAGCCCGCAAAGCCTTGCCGTCGAGGGCCCGAACAAACTGTAAATCTTGATATTCTAAGTGTGCCGTACACTCCACATCCTTCTTCATGACATCTGGGTAATCTCCAGTAGAGGGCAAACTTCTGCAGAGATGAATATGCAAAAAGAAAGCCCCTCCCGGTCCATATATACCTGGGACCTCCCACCAATTCCCCAGTTTCTTCTCTGCAGAGAAGGCGACAAGACAGAAGATGAGGACTTCTTTGCTTTCAGGTAAGCCGGCCCGGCCTTCTATTATCCCTATTACTGCCAGGACCTTTCTAAATTACCCTGTATTGAGCCTCCCAGCTTAGGTTGCGGGTCCTGGTGAAGGTAGGAGCACCCTATGGGTGCAGCAGGAGCACTGCTCCACCGTGAGACCTCACTATGGGGTAGGCGGTTTCCAGGTTTCTTGTTGATCCTGATGTGGGATGCCCCGTCACGTTAGGCTTATGGCCGTCTCCTGGCTGGATATTCACACACCCCGCTTCAAGACATTCATTACACTTGGGTATACTGACCCGTAGATGGCGATCTTGCAGAGATAACAAAAAAATACCTGGGACCTCCCACTGATTCCCCAGTTTTCCATCTCTGCAGAGGCGAGCAAGTCAGAAGATGATGTCTCCTCCTTGCAGGTTGCCGGGATGACTCCCAGCCACTTTTTATTCTTCTATTTCTGCCCAGATCCCTTCTATTAAGTTACTTGCCTCTTAGCCTAGGCTGCTGGTCCGGCAAAGGTAGTTGGCACCCCTGGTGCTTAGGAGGCGTGAGACCCCGTAACAAGTGGTAGGCGGCTATCCGGGTTGGTGATCCCGGTTTGAGATGCCCCGTCCCTTGGCCCTACCCTGGCATGGTTTCCCCCTCTCCCGGATACCCTTAGAGGGGGGGGGCGGTTTCCTTATGGATTCCTATCATTTATGTGTGTGTGTATGTTTACTGTGTGTGTGCTTTTACTTTCACTTTGACTGGCGCCGGCCTTCGGGAGCTGTATGGCAATGGCGTCGGTGAGCCCATGAGGGCTTCTTCTCCTCTGGGCAGGGGGGCGGGGCCGGGCGCTCGTGCGCGCTTACGGCCCGCCCCCGTGCTGCGGGCTAGTCTTTCAGGTCCCGGCTTCTGGCCGGGGGAGGGGGGAGGCCGGGCGCGACTCGCGAACCGCGCCAGCCCACCCTCCCTCCTCCTACTGCACACTGCGCCTTACCTGTGCCAGGCATGCGGTACTGAAGGTTGGGTGAGTGGCCTTATGGCCATCTGATTTATCTGTTAACTATTTCTAGCATGGTCTGAGTGTGTGCTTGTTTTTTGTGTTCCAGGTGGACCATTGATTATATTAAAGGGGGGCTCTCCCAGTCCAGGGTCCCTGGTTAAATTTTAGCTGGCTTAAAATCCTCCCACTTGGGACTTAAAGGGGCATCCCGGGTTGCATTATTGCGTAATTCCCAAAAAGAGCATTGTACACACACATATATATATATTATTTAAAAATCACTATTGGGAAGGTCCCACTCCTTCCCTAGCCCCCACCAAAATATGGCACCACTGCTTATATTATAAAAATATATCTTTATTAATAATCAAGTCACATGAACTACAAACACTAAACGTCAATTAAAAACACTAAAGACACAAGGGTAATATTCAATAAGGAAGAGAACCACACTTGTAGGGGCAGTCGGGGTGGCAGTTACAATTAATATATTTACAATGCATAATATATGACTCCTGGCTGAGTTCAATGAATATAAGGTGCTAAAGTGCAAAGTGCTAATTCACAATCAATATATAAATAAAAATACACAAGATATATATATATATATATATATATATATATATATATATATATATATATATATATATATAAATACACAAGAGGTAGTGCAGATAAAACCTATATAATCAGTGTATGATCCCCTAGCAGGGCCTGCAAACTAAATCTAGTAATCAATATACAACTAGTGAGGACAAAGCCAGGGGGGGACTAAGAAATAATATCCCCAATAATAAGAGAGAGTACACTTACATTACGATACGACCGCCAGCCCACTGCCCCTCCTGGCTTTGTCCTCACTAGTTGTATATTGAAAACATTTGTATACGGCTGCGCAGGCCTTTGATGGGGAGGATTTTGACTCCCTGGATTGGTCTGATTTTTCCCCGCGTGAGGAAGGGGAGTTGTATGAGGAGTCTGATGTCTCCGATGATCAGCAGTTTGTGGGCGCTGATACCGAGCAGGGCCAGGGGGATTCTTTGGATACCGCTGGGGTCCTGGCTCATATGTTTGAGATCCTGGCTATTTCTCCCCCCGAGGCGGCTCCTCCACTGAAGGGAGAGTTCTTTGAAGTAACTTAGCCGCGCTTGGAAGTTCCTTATCACAAGCATTTTGATGGTATCATTCTCAAGAAATGGGAGAGGCCGAATCTGCTGTTCCACCGTGTTGGGACAAGAAATATCCCTTTCCGGCGGGCGCGGTGAGGCACTGGTCTTCTCCCAGGTTTGGGTCCAAGAGGTCTCGGACAGGTGGATTCAGGAAGTGGTTTCTTCCAGTTACATGCTGGAGTTCGAGTTCCGGCCCCCTCCCAGATTCTTCAGATCTCGGGTGCCGTCAGATCCTCTGGCCGCCCAGGGGCTTCGGGCGGCGGTAGCAATTCTTTTGGACATGGCTGTCATCTGCCCGGTGCCCCACTCAGACCGGGGCCTGGGCTTCTATTCCAATTTGTTCATGGTGACCAAGAAGGACGGATCCGTTCGTCCCATTCTGGATCTGAAGTTGCTCAACAGGTTCGTTCGTCCCTGGAAGTTTCGTATGGAAACTCTGCGCTCAGCCATCCACTCACTTCGTCTGGGACTTCATGACTTCCATAGACATCAAGGATGCTTACCTGCATATTCCAATATTTCCGGCACACCAGAGATTCCTCAGGTTTGTCGTGGACAATCGACATTTTCAGTTTGTGGCTCTTCCGTTTGGCCTTACCTCGGCTCCAAGGGTTTTTACCAAGGTGTTGGCAGGAGTGATGGCCATACTCAGAGCCAGGGGTATCCGCATCGTGCCCTATCTGGACGATCTTCTCATCATGGAGTCTTCCCTCAGTCAGGCGCAGCTGGATACCAGGAATGTGGTGTCCACTCTGGAGAGTTTCGGTAGGGTGATCAACTATCCCAAGTCCTGCCTCACTCCCTCCAGGGTGGTGGAGTTCCTGGGAATGTTGCTGGATACTTCTCAGGCCAGGGTGTTTCTCCCCCGAGCCAAGGTTCTTCTGATTCAGGATTTGACTCAGCATCTTCTATCCATTCCCCGTCTGTCCATCCGGCTAGGGATGCGACTCGTGGGATTGATGGTGGTGTCGTTCGAGGCGGTTCCCTTTGCCCAGTTTCACACAAGGACGCTCCAGCTCCATCTCTTGGCGGCCTGGGACGGGTCCCCTCTGTCATTGGATCAGTCTTTTCTGATGTCCCCCCGGGTGCGGCGTTCCCTTCGGTGGTGGCTGAAACCAAGCAATCTGACGAGGGGCAGGTCCTTTCTGACCCCTCGTTGGGATACGGTCACCACGGATGCCAGCCTGTCAGGTTGGGGGGGATTTTGGAAGGATATTCAGTTTCAGGGGCTGTGGGGGCCTCAGGAGGCTCACGATCCCATCAATGTTCTGGAGTTGAGAGCCATCAGGTTGGTTCTGACTCACTTGACTCATCAGTTATGGGGACTACCGGTTCAAGTCGGTCGGACAATCTGAGGGCGGGCCAGCGCAGAACGCGCGATTTCCGAGGCCATGCCCCCCTCCCAGCATCGTGGACCCCTAGACAATGAGCAATGTAATCGCGCCAAATAAGGGGGCGGGGCTACCGCGGCACCCTTCCCGAACGCAGCCTGTGGGGGTGAAGCTACCCCAGGCTGTAGTCAGACCGTGAGGCCAGTAAACATCAAACACACACACAAGTGAAACACTCACACAGTGACAAGGGATGGGTAAAATGAAATATCGGCCAAAACGAAATATAGGCCAGCCCCCCCCCCCCCCCGGCTTCCTGGTGTGCCTCAGGGATGGGATAAGAAGTATCCTTTTCCGGTGGAGGCGGTCAAGCGCTGGTCTTCTCCTCCCGAGGTCGACGCGCCTGTTTTAGGTTTGACCAACTCTTCTGTGCTGAACACCCCTGACGCCACCTCCCTTAAGGATGGCGAGGATAAGCGCCTTGATCAGATGGTGTGCCACGCATTTGCCAACGTGGGCTCGGCCCTGCGGCCTGTTAGTGCATCTGACCTGGTGTCGCTTGCTACCAGGTCTCTTATCAGGGACTGGCTGAATAACGCTCAGCTTGATCCAGATGGCGCTGAGTTCGCTATACTCAAGAAGTGTGAATTGTTCATGGATTTTGTCATGGCTGCGATGGAAGACTCCATTGTCGTGTGTAGTAGGACCTCAGCCTTACTGGTGGCCATGCGCAGACTGGTCTGGCTCCGTCAGTGGACAGCGGACGTTGGAGCCAAGAAGTTGCTCACAGCTCTCGCCATCTTGGGTGCGCGGCTGTTTGGAGATAAATTGGATGCTGTTGCTAAAGGAGGTAAGTTACCTCAGCGGAGGAAACAGCGCCGTCCCTTTCGGGGGGCGGGCTCGTTCACTCCTTCCTTTCGAGGGGCCAAAGCGTCTAGGGGTCTGGCCTTCTCAGGTGTCAGGGGCTCGTCCTGGAGCAGAGGCAGAGGTCGGGCACGTCCCGTGGCTGCCTGGGGTTCCAAGCCCAAGCCTGCCGTTAAACCGGCTCAGCAATGAAGGGGCACCCTCACCCGCAAGGGTGGGGGGACGGCTACGGCTCTTCTCCCAGGTCTGGGCCCGAGAGGTCACAGACAATTGGATCTTGGAAGTGGTCTCCTCCGGGTACAAACTGGAGTTCGAGTACTGGCCGTCCCCAAGATTCTTGAGGTCTCAGGTGCCCTCGGACCCTCAGGCTGCACAGGGGCTCCTGTTAGCAGTAAAAAACCTTCTGGACATGGGGGTTATATGCCCCGTGCCTCCGTTGGAAAGAGGCAGGGGTTACTACTCCAACCTTTTCACGGTTCCCAAAAAGGAGGGTTCGGTGAGACCCATTCTAGATCTCAAGGTTCTCAACAGGTTTATCAGAGCCAAGAAGTTCCGCATGGAGACTCTGCGCTCGGCTATCAAGTCCCTTCGCCAAGGGGATTTTATGACATCCATAGACATCAAGGATGCGTATCTGCATGTTCCAATTTTTCAGGCACATCAGAGATTCCTCCGGTTTGCGGTGGAGGATCAACATTATCAATTTGTAGCTCTTCCCTTCGGTCTGACCTCGGCACCGAGGGTCTTCACCAAGGTTTTGGCGGGCGTAATGGCTCTGCTCAGATCTCAGGGCATTCGCATTGTGCCTTATCTGGACGATCTGTTGATATCAGCTTCCTCCCTTCAGCTTGGGCTGCACACTCTGCCTGAGGAAGTGATGGTGACGTCACGAAGTGCGTTGCAGGGCTTTTTGTGGGGGTCTCCAGTGGTGGCAAGCACTTAGCACTTTATGGATGAGCAAGGTATTTAATGGTGTATTTATTTTGTGATTTGGACTTTCTTCATATTTTTAGTGTTATTCACACGGCTCTACCTAGTTGTACTTGATCTTGATGCACTTTAATAGCACCTGACACTTTTTTTACATTTGTATATTTATAGAATATATATTATTCAGTTTATAGTTTATAGTAGTCACCCACTGGTATATATTAAGAGACAATTGTAAACCCCCCCCCTCAATTTTTGTTGGCAGTATGTATATAAGTGTTATATGTGTTTTTAAAAGCAAATCTTTTTTAATGTGTCTTAGTATGTGACCTAGATTTTCAAATAAACTTTAATATGATTTATATATAACAGAGTGCCAGTGTTAGTCTCTGGTTTTACCCCCTGTCTAGGGGATTTGGGGCATCCCCCCCCCTTTCTTTCTACTTGTAGCATCTTCCCTTCAGCAGGCGGAACTGGACACCCACCAGGTGGTGTCGACCCTGGAGAGGTTCGGGTTGGTGATCAACCGCACCAAGTCTTCTCTCTCCCCGTCTCGAGTGATTTCATTTCTGGGCATGAATCTGGATACTAGTCGGGCCAGAGTGTTTTTGCCCCAGGCCAAGGTGCAGGGGATTCGGGGACCGATCCGTCTTCTTCTGGCCAGTCCTTGTCCCTCTATCCGACAGGTGATGCAACTGGTGGGTCTGATGGTGTCGTCCTTCGAGGCGGTGCCGTTTGCACAGTTTCACATGAGATCTCTTCAACTTCTCCTATTGACGTATTGGGACAAGAGCCCACAGTCATTGAATCAACCTTTCAAGATGTCTCCCAGGGTTTGGCACCGGTTACCACGGATGCCAGCCTGTCGGGCTGGGGAGGTTATTGGAAGAGTCATCAGTTCAGCGGGGTGTGGGGTCCCCAGGAGGCTCACACCCCCATCAATGTATTGGAGCTCAGAGCCATTCGTCTGGTTCTGGCTCGGCTGACCACACAGTTATGGGGTCTTCCGGTTCAGGTGCGTTCGGACCGCCGAACGGCAGTGGCTTACATAAATCCCCAAGGAGGGACTCGCAGCAGGAGTGCCCTCAGGGAAGTCTCTCTGATCCTGCACTGGGCGGAGAGCAATGTTCCTTGCCTTTCGGCAGTCTACATTCCGGGAGTGGAGAATACGGAGGCGGATTCCTTGAGCAGGGGATCCTCTCGCCACGGAGAGTGGTCTCTCAACCCTGAGGTTTTTTCTGGATCTTTGCCGCAAGTGGGGGACTCCGGAGGTGGATCTCTTTGCCTCGAGGCACAATCACAAACTTCCTGCCTTTGTGTCTCTTTCTCAGGATCCCCTGGCTTTGGTAGTGAATGCCTTGTCACTGGCTTGGAAGGACCTGGGTTTTCTATACCTGTTTCCACCTGTCTCCATGCTGGGCAAGGTAGTTCGCAAACTGGTTCTAGAAGGGGCACCAGCGGTTCTGGTGGCTCCAAGGTGGCCAAGAAGGGTTTGGTACGCAGACGTTGTAAGGGTGGCCGTAGACCAGTACCGGCTTCCCTTGCTGCTGGACCTGCTATTTCAGGGTCATCTACTTTACCCCAATTTACAAACGCTGGCTTTGACGGCTTGGCTGCTGAAACCTTCATCTTGAAAGAGGAAGGTTTGTCTGAGGCTGTTGTTCAGACCCTGATTAGGGCTAGGAAGCTGTCCTCTTCGGGCATTTACTATAGGACTTGGACGTCCTATATTGATTGGTGTGAGGCTAGGGCCTTGCCTTGCAGGGTTTTTTCTATACCCAGCTTAGTACTTTGAAAGGACAGGTTTCTGCTCTGTCTGTTTTCTTCCACCCGCTGGTTAAGACCTTTTTCCAAGGGGTGGCGCATGTGCGCCCCCCTCGGAAGGCTGTAGTTCCTGTTTGGGATTGGAATTTGGTTCTTTCGGCTCTGCAGGGTCCTCCTTTTGAGCCGCTACAGGATATTGCTCTTTCGGTTCTCACTCAGAAGGTTGCCTTCTTGGTGGCTATTACCTCTGTTCGGCAGGGCTCTGAGTTGGCGGCCCTGTCGATTCAGGCCCCATACTTTGAGAGACACCAGGATAAGGTGGTTTTTCGTTTTAAGCCGGATTTCCTTCCTAAGGTGGGGTCTGCTTTCCACCTCAATCAGGATATTGTTCTCCCTTCCTTGTGTCCTAAACCTAACAATGACAAGGAGAGGGTTTTACACAATTTGGATGTTGTTCGCTGCGTGAAGTACTATTTGGTGACTACTTCTTCCTTCCGCAAGACGGACACTTTTTTCTTGGTGCCCTGCGGGCCCAGGAAAGGTTTGGCGCCTGCTAAATCTACGATTAGCAAATGGATTCGTCAGGCCATTGTTGGGGCCTATTCTGCTAAGGGGAGTACTCTCCCTTTTAGGGTCACTGTGCACTCTACTCGTGCTGTTGGTGCATCCTGGGCTTTTCAGCACCAGGCTTCTGTTGAACAAGTTTGTAAGGCTGCTACTTGGTCTTCCGTTCATACCTTTTCCAAGTTTTACAAGGTTGATGTGCAGGCTTCAGCGGATGCTGTTTTTGGCCGCAAGGTTCTGCAGTGGTTCTGCAAGCTGCAGTGGTTTGAGTTGGTACATTCTTTACGGTTTCTGGTTCCCACCCATGACGGACACTGCTATTGGATGTCCCAGATGTCATGAAGAAGGAAGTGGAGTGTATGGCACACTTAGAATAATACCGTTTTGTGAGTACTTACCTTTAAAACGGGTATTATGAGTGTGCCATACACTCCACTTCGCCCCACCCTTGTTTTTTTCAGGTATTCTGGGGCTTTTATATGGTGAACCATTGGTTTTGATTGTTATGGTTATATTTGGTTCTTCCTGGTCCCTTTACTGCTTTTATACCCTGGGGAATTGGTGGGAGGTCCCAGGTATATATGGACCGGGAGGGGCTTTCTTTTTTGCATATTCATCTCTGCAGAAGTTCGCCCTCTACTGGAGATTACCCAGATGTCATGAAGAAGGAAGTGGAGTGTATGGCACACTCATAATACCCGTTTTAAAGGTGAGTAGTAATGGTCTAACAATTGCTTTTTCCTGAAATATCACTTTAGGTTAGAATTCCATTATTCTTAGTATACAGTACGCCCTGCTCCAAATCTAATACTTACACATGGAATATACTCCGCCAGATGGCGCTGGACTGCAAAGACATCGAAAATAGGCTCCTCCCGGCCCCTCAAATACCCAGGGACCTCCCACAAATCCCCAGAATTTCTCTGCAGTCTGGCTGCGTAGGACGAGAAATTGGCTCTCTTCTCGCAGGTGAGCCCCTGTGGCCCTGTAGGACTATTCCCACCCGTTCCACTAGTAATATGCCTCCCAGCCTTGGCTGCGCTGGTCGGGTGAAGGTAGGCAGCACCGCTGTCAGGTGCTTAGGAGCGCTGCTCCACCACAATCCCCCACCAAAGGGTAGGTGGTTCAGGCTTATGGTGAGCCTCTATGGATGCCCCTCCCGCACTATTGCCCCTTGCCCCTGTCTATCGGTGGGCCCTATTTAAGTGGCCGCCGTCCTCCCTCATCCTCCTTATAGTCTTCGGGGGAAAAGAGGGGGGGGGGGTGTATGTGTATAGATATGTAGGTTATGAAGTCTGTGCTTTCACCTTTCACATGTCTTTATTCTTGTGTCAGCCGCCGTGCTGACTTGTCTTTAGTGCTTTTGAATTTGCCGCCGCCGCCGCGCGCTGACTTGGTTCCGCGCTTGGCGGCGGCATTACCTCAGGCGCTGGTGTGCCATCATTGGCTGTTGGCCTTCTGGCTTTGCGCTCTTCGGGGGGGGGGCGGGGCCCGTCTTTGGCGCCTTCCGCGTCATCGCTGTTACTGGCCCGCCCCTCGAGGTATACTGACGCCATCTTTTCTGACTTGGTTGGCCTATGCACGACGGACTACTACCTACCGCGGTCCGTAAGTGCCCTTGCAGGCGGCTTTATCTGCTTCACTTTTGTTACGATGTACTTAAGGTCTTGTCTGCTTATATCTTTCAGGCGGGACGAACCCTTCTTGGCTTCTCCCAGCCCTGTTTGTAGTATATTACTTGTAGGCCTTGTAAAAATTATACTCCCACATCCCTAGCAGGTTATTGGGGCATCCCGGGTTGCTATATAGCGTTATTCCCTATCGGCGTATAGCGCCGCTATAATCGCCATATGGAGGCATCTCAGGATAATGTTACCGGGGTCCCTTTGTGACAAGACCGGCTGTGTGTAGCGTGTGGGCAGCCTCATGCTGACACTGACAAGGGTCTGTGTACCCTGTGCTGAGCAGGTGCTTGCATTGCAATCTGGCCTGCCAGTGGCTGCACCTCGTTTCACTTCACCTACTCCCCCAAGCTTAAATCTCACTCCTGCTGAGTTGCATACTAGTGGGGATTCTCAGCCTGATGTGTCTTCTAGACTGGCTACTGTTGAACAGATTATTGCGAAGTCTTTAGCGCGTAAGGCCCCTGCTAAGAAGCGGCACTTGACCCCTAATGTTACTGTTTTCCCTATGGGAACTGAGGAGTTTTGGAATCTGTGTGGCTATACCCCGTCTGACGAAGGGGAGCTCTTTTCTGATTCGGGCTCATCTGATGAGAGACCAAGGGGTCATGACGATTCTGGCTCTGACCCCTGGGCCCCGGATGAAACTGACAGATTATTGACCCAGAATTTTGAGGTTCTGTCTATCTCTCTCCCTGTTGAGGCTCCCAGTCAAAGAGGGGAGCTGTTTCATACAGCGAAATCACGTTTGGAATTTCCAGAGCAGGCACATTTACATAACCTTGTGCTCAAGGAATGGGAGCGCCCCAGTAAACTTCCCGGGGTTCCAAAGAGTTGGGATAGGAAGTACCCCTTTCCTACTGAGGTGGTTAAATGTTGGTCATCCCCCCCCCCCCCCCCCCGAGGTGGATGCCCCGATCCTAGGGCTATCTAACACCTCTGTCATGCATTCCCCCGATTCTACTACCCTGTGGGATGCTGAGGACCGGCGCATTGACCAGCTGGCCTCCCACTGTGTCACCACCATGTGGAATAAGCTGGGCGAGTAGCACAAACAGTCCCCCCGCAAGTGACGTCACCGCCGCGCCCGGGGAATAGCAGAGACAGTGCGAGTGCTGATCCCTTTTTCCACTGCATTGGGAGCAATTCAGGAGTTTCCTTAATCCGTGCTGGATTATTTGGCTTTCAAGGGTGAGCTGGTTCATGTGTAAATATTTATCACAGCTGGCAGTAGGTCAGTACGCTCTGCCCTTGGTGCCAGATCTGATCACTCAGGGCTCACTACGCCATCCCAATTTACAAACTCTGGCTTTGACGGCCTGGCTGCTGAAACCTCCATCTTGATGGAGAAGGGGCTGTCTTCCTCAGTTGTGGATACTTTGATTAAAGCTAGGAAGAAGTCTTCCTCTTCCATTTATTACAGGGTTTGGCGTGCCTACATTGACTGGTGTGAGTCTAAGTCTCTTCCCTGTCGTGTGTTCTCTATTCCCAGGATTCTGGAGTTCCTGCAGCATTGGTTGGAGATGGGGCTCCAACTCATTACTCTGAAGGGTCAGGTTTCTGCCCTGGCTATTTTTTTCCAGAAGTCCTTTGCTCAGCACCCTCTGATCACGACTTTTTTCCAGGGGGTCACTCATGTGCGTCCCCCACGTAAACCTATGGTGCCTGTTTGGGATTTGAACTTGGTTCTGTCAGCCTTGCAGGGTGCTCCCTTTGAACCTGTGCAGGATGCTGCCTTAGCCATTCTTACGCTGAAGGTTGTGTCTCTGGTGGCTATCACTTCTGTTAGGCGTGTGTCTGAGTTGTCGGCGCTGTCCATTCAGCCCCCCTACTATGAGAGGCACCAGGACAAGGTGGTGTTTCATTTCAAACCTGACTTTCTACCTAAGGTAGTGTCTGCTTTTCATTTGAATCAAGATATTGTTCTTCCTTCTTTGTGCCCTAATCCTAGCAATGCTAAGGAGAGGGTTTTGCACTCTTTGGATGTGGTTAGGTGTCTGAAGTACTATCTGGTGGCTACTGCACCTTTCAGGAAAACTGATGCTCTTTTTGTGGTCCCTTCTGGTCCCAGGAAGGGTTTGGCTCCTGCTAAATCTCACTGCACGGATGGGTTAAATGCGAAGGACGAATTCCTATGTGTGCCCAAGCATACAATGGCCATCTATGCATTAAAAATTAAAAAAAAAAATGAATTAAAATTAAATCTACTATCCGCAAATGGATCCGTCAGGCTGTGATTCAGGCCTACTCTGCTAAGGGGAAGAATCCTCCCTTCTGCCTTACTGCTCATTCCGCTCGTGCTATCGGTGCCTCTTGGGCTTTTCAGCACCAGGCTTCTGTTGAACAAGTTTGCAAGGCTGCTACTTGGTCTTCTGTTCATACCTTTTCAAAGTTTTACAAGGTTGATGTTAGGGCCTCAGCTGATGCTGTTTTTGGCCGCAAGGTTCTGCAGGCGGCAGTGGTTTAAACTGCCTGCTGCTAATTTTTCTTGGGGATCCCACCCTACTTTATGGACACTGCTATTGGATGTCCCACGTGTAAGTATTAGATTTGGAGCAGGACGTACTGTATACTAAGAATAATACAATTCTGTGATTACTCACCTGTAGAATTGGCATTATGAGTATACAGTACGTCCTGCTCCAACCCACCCTTGGTTTGCATTTTCCTGAATCCCCTGTATGGTGATTGTTATTGTTATAGTTGATAATTTGAATTGTTTAATGGTCCCGGCTTCTCCTTAACTGCTTTTCAATGCTGGGGATTTGTGGGAGGTCCCTGGGTATTTAAGGGGCCGGGAGGAGCCTATTTTCTGGCGGAGTATATCCCACGTGTAAGTATTAGATTTGGAGCAGGATGTACTGTATACTCATAATACCAATTCTACAGAGTAATCACAGAATTGTATTTTTGCTTGCAGTAATCTATTAGGTGCTGTAATTTATAAACCCTGTTGTCTGCCCTAAATTATCAATATTTTATAATGTGCGTGTTTATCCTGTCCTGATTTGCTCCCTTTTTTTGTTTTTTTTAAATATGCATCTCACACTAACTTAGATCATAATGTTCATTTTTGTATACTTTGTCGTAAGGTGTTAAGTGCAAATATCAAGTCTAATAGTACTTTTACTGGCCTGCAGTGACCTCAAAGTTGAATTAGGTCAATATGCCTCAGCTATGCAAACGTTGTTTCTTCTGCCATCGCCCCATTCTGGGGAGAGAAAAAACTTTAAGCAAATGTGTAAAAGGTATGTTCAGTGGGGATTTTAATGTTTCTCTTTGCTTTAACAATGTGTAATAAGTAAGATAGTTTCCCCTACATATGGATGAGAAGCCTTTCGATTTGATACTAAAAAGAGCTTGTTGCAGTGGTAGTAGCAATTTCATTAGCTTATGTTCACAGCACTCAACCAAAATAGATTTTGGTGATCTTTCTAGCCCGCAGGGGATTTACTTTTTATATGCATTTTCCTTTTAAGATGTAGACTCTTCCTGAGTAGGCCGAATATGAAAATAAATGTTTAAATGGGAGCTGGGTACACACAGCTGTGTGCCTGTCCGTGTGAGTGATGTCTGACTGAAAACTATTTGTAGCTAGAACGTCTGCATGCATGTTTAGGTTGCTGATAATAACATTTTACAGTGTTGTTTTTTTCGCGGCAGGGTGTAAATCTTTGTGCACTTAGACGAGAAGTGATGTGTTGGCGTTGTAAATCGCCAGGCACAATGGTTTTCTATTTAGAGAAGTCGTCCAGGAATACAAAATGATGGAAACTTAGCACAAGTAAAAAATGTGGAACTTTTAGCCACTGACTTCCAATAAGAGCTCCAGGTATGATGTTTTGGTGCCTAGCTCCTGAACTTTCAGCCAAAGTCAAAGAGCAGGGCTGAGAGAGAGAGAGACGAGGAGTTGTACTCACCCACTGGGAACTCTAACCCTGCACAGCATACAAGCATCAACAGCAAATGCCAGTCAAATGCATTATTTGGCTGGCCAGTGACCCTCCACTAGATCTCCTCTTCACCGGGGGGGGTCCGATTTCCCCCCCCCCCCCCCCCCGAGCTTTTCAGTCTTCTTTCATCTTCCCCCTGCTTCCGCCATCTTTGCCACTAACCCTGCTGATGTCCTCCTACTCCCGGCGGTACAGCTGTCAGATGCTACGATTGCTGGCGAGAGGGGTGGAGGGCCCCGAGATGCTCTGATCCCCTGCCCCCCCTCCAGCGATCACAACGTCTGTCATCGAGATTGGCGAGGGACACAGGAGCTGACAATCGGATTACTATGTTTTATTTATTTATTTATTTTTTTACTGTTAACCCTTTGTGAACTGGTAAGGGATCCATGAGACCCCTATACCAGTTCACTAGGCTCTGGGCATGGCAAGTCGCTTGCGGGTGCCTTGCCATCAACCCCCGAGCCCCCCCCCCCCGTTACCTTCCTCCCCAAATTCTGGGGGGGCGCAGGACCATTAGGCTGTGCAGGTTCGTAGGGGCCAGCCTTGGTTGTGCCCTGTTCTGCAAGCCCCCATAGCTGGTTATGCTGGGTAGGTTTTTAAACCTTAAAATTCCCCAAAAATGTCCCCCCCCCCCCCCCCCCGGAAGGGGAACCCCACGCTAATTTTTGATAACCCTTTATAGTGTGCATAGTATATAATATAGCACAGAGCAAGAATAGAGGCTAAATCAACAGGAATGTCCAAATAAACGAAGAAATCCAACGTTGTCCCACAGATGCATGCACTACTCCAAAGTGATTAAGGTCAATCCACATCAATCAGACCGCCGTGTACCCATCACCTTGTGAATGACACGCTTACCGGAGGGAAGTTTCGATATCAGTCTTATTTATATCCCCATTGGACTGCTCTTTGGTCAGGTTACAGTTCTCCTTCCAGGCGTGAATAACATAGAGAACCTATGCCTTAGGAGCAACTCAGTTGCATATTCAACATAGAAAAGGGTAAAGACAGAGAAGAAAAGGATCTAGCGTAATATGTTTTTAATAAAAAAACTCTGTATAAAAGGTGCCAATTACGCAGGTACAATAAAATCAGCTGTACAAAAGCGCTTAATGACAAAAGCAGTTCTCACCCAACCTCTGCTGCACCTCGGCCGATGGTGGAGGGAAGGGGAGGAGCTCTGCTTTCAAATATATCCAAAGGACTGTGGTAGAATCGTATAGCTGCCGCCGTAACGTGTTTCATTGCCGTTGCCAACTTCTTCTAGACTGGCGGGGCGGCGGCAAGTGCGACTTTTTATCTTGAGGAAATTGGTGCGCGCTGAAAAGGAGATGTTACGTCAGCACCTACGTGGATATTATTTGCAGCCAATGGCGTACTCTTTACCTTGCAGGGCCAAATGTGAGTGGAGGGGCTGTAGGTGTTTGTAGGTGATGTCTGTGTACTATGGACTTTGTATATAAGTATGTATCACACTTTGTGTTAGTCTGTTAGTCCATTGCGTACTATAAATGTGTCAGTGTATTCACTGGTTGGTCTATGTGATATAGCGCAATAGTACTTCAATACAATGTATCGCTGCTGGGCTTGTGCAATATTTGGTAGCGTTTGCTACAATTTTTATATCTTGGGACTGTCATTATAGGATGTTGCTAGTGTTTGATTCCTGGCACACAAGCACTTTAGCTTTATATTGTTATGTATATAGAGTGTGTATGTATTACAAATGCTGCTATAGCGGAACCTTAAAGCATACCTTAAATCACACTGTCACGTTGCATGGACTTAATTTTTAATTATGTGTTAGTCTAAAGATTGTCTTGTCTCTACTATTTGGTGAAATACATAATAAATGAAATTATCTTTTTGATATTATTGTAGTTATTTTTTCTAAAATAGTTATATGAGTGCGCGCCTTTATTGGTAATATATGGTGTTTATAGCCAATCAATGTGCTTAGTGTCAGCCCCACTCCTGTCCAATCCTGGTTTTTAAAGACTGAATGAGAGCGTAACTGGCCAGTCACCGTGCCCCTATAGAGAGCTCTGTTTAAGACTGTGAATAACAGCGTGGTTTTGAGTGGCAGGACGAACAGCCAATCACCAAGCTGTAGTGGGGAGCTATGTTTAAAACTGAAGGCAGGAGCATACCAATCTAACAATGTATTATATAGCAGCTGCGGCTTTTTATCTTGAGGAAAATAGCGCGCGCTGAAAATACAATTCTGTGAAATGCTCACCTGTAGAATTGATATTTGTATACAGTACGTCCTGCTCCAGATATAGTACTTACACTTGGGTTATCCTCCGCCAGATGGCGCTGCACTGCAGAGACATGCAAAAACAGGCTCCTCCCGGCCCTCAAATACCCGGGGACCTCCCACAAATCCCCAGCATTGAAAAGCAGTGAACAAGAAGCCGGGAGAATTAACCACCAAAAACTGGTAACTATAACAATGGTAACAATCACCATACAGGGGATCCAGAATAATGCAAAAAACAGGGTGGGGTGGAGCAGGACGTACTGTATACAAATAATATCAATTCTACAGGTGAGCATTTCACAGAATTGTATTATTCTTAGTATACAGTACGTCCTGCTCCAGATATAGTACTTACACTTGGGACATCCAATAGCAGTGTCCATAAAGTAGGGTGGGATCCCCAACAAAAACGACAACAGCAGACAGTTTAAAACCACCTGCATAACCATACGGCCAAGACAGCATGAGCTGAGGCTCTAACATCAACCTTGTAAAACTTAGCAAAGGTATGAGCAGAAGGCCAAGGTAGTGGCCTAGCCAACCAGCTCAACAGAAGCCTGGTGCTGAAAAGCCCAAGAGGCATCAAAGCACGAGTAGAAAAAGAATCAAAGCGAAAAGGAAGATTCTTCCCCTTGCTGGAATAGGCCTGAGTAACGGCCTGACGAATCCAATCTCTAACAGTAGACTTGGCAGAAGCCAAAGACCCTACCAAGTACCAGAAGGAACACCCCATTCAAGTAATGACCAGGGCCAAAGCCGCCCAACTCCCCGAGAGCAGACGAGATCGGGCACATTCAGGATGTAATGACCATAGGCCCCAAGGAACCTCAGTTCTCCTAAGGACACAGTGACTACCAAGGAAAAACTTCCAACACCTGTTCAAGGAATGCAGAACCCTTTCCTCAGCGTTGCTAGGAAAAAAGGCACAGCAGGAATAACAATATCTCGAATCAATGAACATAAGACACCACCTGATGCATAGAGTCCGGCTTCAGGCGGAACTCCACCTTATCCTGGTGTATCTCAAGGAATGGGGGCTAGGTAGACAGAGCCTCCCGCTAACACACGCCTGACCAAGGTAACAGTCACCAGAAGGACAACCTTGAGGGTAAGAACGGCCAGACAGCATCCTGAATAGGACCAAAGGGACAAAACCCTGCAAGCAGGCAGAATTATGAGTACTGAAGCTTGCTCCTAGCCTTCCCATAGTCTTAATCACCGAGACAGATAAGCCTGTCTCCATCAATATGTGTGTTTCAGCAGTCAGGCCGACTAGGCCATAGACTGTAAATTGGAGTGACATAAAGGGGGCCCTGAGTGAGCCGAGCTGGCACTCCTGGCAAAAGGCACAGAAAACTACTGTCCTCGATAACATGTCTGCAACCGCACTCTACTAGGGCACCTGGGGGCCACCAGAATCACTGGTCCCCTTACCAGAGCAATCTTGCCCAGAACCCTGCCTAGCAGGGGGAATGGAGAAAAGACATACAGAACCGAACGTCCAGTCATGACGTTACTAAGGCATCCGGACCACTGCCAGAGGATCCTGGGACAGGGAAACAAAGGCCGAGAGCCTGTGATAGTGACAGAACACAAACAGATCCACAACTGGTTGGACCCCATAGTGACACAGGGATTAGCACATCCTGTCGCAGAGGGGCTCCACCGGAGCTAATATCACTGATATGCAGGGACATTGTCTCCACCCAGAAAGGGAACATAGACACTTTCTGGAGGGTCCTCCTGCTCCAGGCCTGTCCCAATAATCAATGCAGGACACTGTCGTCAGACAGACCGAGCGCCCCCAAACTGGCAGGCCCAGAAGGGAAGTAGTCAAGCGAGATAGAACCAACTGAAAACGCTCACTGTTGCAAACATCAAGAGGTGTAAGGACCTTCTAAGGGCCCCACCTCCCCCGGAATCGCAGGGAGTTTCAGAAGAAACCCTCCCCCTTCAACCTGATAGGTTGGCATCCATGGCGACCGTTTCCAAGGGGCAAGAAGGAACTGCCCCCAGACAGGTTCCTTGAGTTCATCCACTCCAAGAGAAACCTTCTTACCAGGGATGCTGGATCCCTGTCCTGTATTAACAATAGAAGTCGCAGAAGGGCCCAAGGGGAACTGAGCATAAGGGACCTCTTCCTAGCAAGCACCAACGCGCCCATCAGCTGCATCCCTGCCTGGTGAAGGGCCCGGGACAGCAATGAGGGACTGATCCCATGTGACCAGATTGCCCACTTTATTGCTGAAAAGGGGAGATTCTGGTTTGAACCTAATCCAAATTCATACTCAGTAATGGAGTTTCCATTTAAGGGGACAATGAGGACTTGGGGTGATTGATTACCCATCCAAATGACTCCCAATGGACACCACCAGCCGGGTATCCAACTTAGCCTGACGTAGAGACTGGGAAGTGAGAAAAGACGTCCAGATACGTCCAGATCGCGCGGACGCCCCTTGGTCTCATCAGAGGCATCACCACCGTCAGCACCTGAGTGAGCACTCGGGGAGCTGAAGTGAGGCCAGATAACAAGGCCACAATTAGCAGTGTTGGACTACCAACACGAACCTGAAGAGCCTCAGTGTCCTGAAGGCACAGGGATGTAAACATAAGCATTTTAGAGCTCCCCAGACGGCAAGAAGCCCACTGGCGCAAGGTGCTGATGGCCCATCTCAGAGTTTCCATGCAGAAACTGCCTGTAATTAGCGAATTGCTGTGAATCCAGAATGGGCCAGCCCGACTCATCCTTTTGGGGGGACTGTGGAAAGGTTGGTGTAGCGGCCCCTGCCTCTGCCTGTTACGGGCAATCTGCAAGAGACCCTCCGACCTCGCAGGCCTGGCATGGCCTGTGCCAACAACTGAACAGCGGCTGGGACCAGGAGTACCTGGGCCCTGATAAAACTGGGGAAGGCCGCGCAGCAAACTCTCTTGTATCTAGAGGACGCAACCTCCTGAATCCACCAGCATGAGGCGTAAAGCCTCCTGACAAGAGCAAAGTGCCGCAGCCATCCCCTCACCCAGACAGGCGAGGGCGCCCCATCACGCCTGAGGGAGATTGGTGGAAGATTTAGGCTTAGCCCCGCCGGAGGGGCCAGAGCGTTCTCTGCTGCTCCCGGGGACGGAGTCTGCGCGCCCCCACGAAGGACACCCCTGGTTCTTGTTTGACACTAAGGAAGGGGGAAATAGGGGTGCCCCTGCCCCGAGGGGGCCTAGACGGCTGCCTGCGTTGGGGTGACTTACCCTTTTTTCCAAACAGGTCTAGACGGGCCCCAAACAAGCGTTGCCCTCTAAAGGGAAGCCCAGTAAGAGTCTTTTTTTGTAGCATCGTCAGCCCCCCACTGTCGCAGCCAAATCAAGCGACGTATAGCCACCGCAAGGGCAGAAGTTCTTGCACACATTCTAATGGTGTCGTCCAACGTTAATAGGATGAATCTTACAAACATATCACAGTTGGAGAGTGTATTAAACACCTCCCAGGGGAGATTATCAGCGTGATGATCAAGCATCTTTCTGACTAGGGTTCTAGTGGCCACTGCAGTAATAGCCGCGGCACAGACCTGGCGCAACGCCGTCCCTGCACAAGAAAAGGCGTGGGAGGCCAGCAGCTCAATGCGCCGGTCCTCAGCATCCCGAAGGGTATTATGAGCAGGGGCTGTAATAAAGGGGGGGTTAGGAACCCCAATGATCGGGGCATCCACCACGGGGGGAGATGACCAGCAATATTTCCTATCCCAATCCGCTGGGACCCCTGAAAGTCTACTGGGGCATTCCCATTCCTTGAGAACAAGAGCATGGAAGTGAGCCTGTTCTAGGAATTCCAAACGTGCTGTTGCTGTATGGAAACGCTCCCCTCTCGGCTTGGAAGCTTCACCAGGGAGAGAGATAGACAGAGCCTTAAAGACCTTGATCAACAAATCGTCAGTGTCACACTGGGCCCAGTATTCAGGTCCAGAATCGTCATGACTCCTCGGCCTCTCATCAGATGAGCCTGAGTCAGAGAATAGCTCTCCTTCATCAGAAGGGGAATAGTCAAACGGAGTATAAAACTCCTCAGTTCCCATAGGAAAAACAGAGACAGGAGACGTCAAGTGTCGCTTCTTACCAGGGCCCTTGCTCTCTGACAACCTCGCAATGAACTGTTCAGCTGTGGGCAGTCTGGAAGACGCAACAGGCTGCAACTCCCTTTTTATATGCGACTCAGCAGGAGTGAGATTTAAGCAAGGGGAAATAGGTGAAATGAAGCGAGGTGCAGCCACTGGCAGACCTGATTGCAGAGCCAGTGCTTGCTCGGCACAGGGTCCGCAGACCCGTGCCCTGTCAGCATCAGCATGGGGTTGTCCACACGCTATACACAGCCGGTCTTGTCCCAGAGGGACCCCGGTCACATAATTCTGAGATGCCTCCATATGGTGATTATTCAAGGCACAATATGCCAGTAGGGATTTACACTATAAGTAACCCTGGATGCCCCAAAGACCCGCTAGGGAAGTGGGAGAATATTAAAAGGCCCGCTATAATTTTACACCGGGCCGGGAGAAGCCAATGGTGAAGAAAATGGTGTCAGAATCAGGAAAAACTATAATGAGAATAATCCGCCCGCGCGGGCACTTACAGTACCTTGGTAATCAGGAGCGTCCCACGCGTCCCGCGCGAACAGGCAAAATGGCGCCGTGTACCTCGAAGGGCGGGCCAGCAGTCCATGACGTGAAGCGCGCCAAACCAGACCCCGCCCTCCCGAAGAGCGTGAAGTCCGACAACAGCCAATGAGGACACGTAGAAGCGCGTGCGGCGGTGGCAGTCCACAAGTAAAAAACATAGGTCGCGTCGGCTGACCCCTTATCTATAAAAGTCCAAAGACAGACAAGGCCATATAATTGCAAGGGTCCAATACAGACCATACATTGAAAAGGCGCAGCGGCTGACACCATATCTATAAAGGTCCAAAGACAGACAAAGGGCCATATACATGCAAGGATCCAATACAGACCACACAGGCACACCCCCCCCTTTCTTTCCCTCCCCCCCTACTACGGGGGGAACGAGGGAGGATGGCGGTCCTTGGTACAGGACCCACCGCTACACGGGGCAAGGGGCAGTAATGCGGGAGGGGCATCCCATAGAGGCTCACCATCAGCCTACACCGCCTACCCTTTGGTGGGGGATTGCGGAGGAGCAGCGCTCCATAAGTACATGTGGTGCTGCCTACCTTCACCCGACCAGCGCAGCCCAGGCTGGGAGGCACAACACAACGAGGATGGGTGGGAATAGTCCAACAGGGCCGCAGGCTTTGATAGCCCCGCTCACCTGCGAGAGAGTGATACTTCATGTCTTCGCAGTCGGCACTGCAGAGAAATGGGGATTTGTGGGAGGTCCCCGGGTATTTGAGGGCCGGGAGGAGCCTGTTTTTGCATGTCTCTGCAGTGCAGCGCCATCTGGCGGAGGATAACCCAAGTGTAAGTACTATATCTGGAGCAGGACGTACTGTATACTAAGAATTAGTAGGTGTTACGTCAGCACCTACGTGGATATTATTTGCAGCCAATGGCGTACTATTTACATTGCAGGGCCAAGTCTGAGTGGAGGGGCTGTAGATGTTTATAGCCAATCAATGTGCTTAATGTTTATTGTAAACATTAGCGGTTTTCACTCACCTTCACTACTAAATTCTTTTTCAGTCTAGGTTTTTTTTTCAATGTATTGTCACTACATTATTATTAGGTGGGGGATATTATTATTGTGGGGGATATTTCAAATGTAAAGTGTTTTGGTTTAAAATGCACAAGGTGCGCACTTTGCAAAGCTGAATGGCTAGGTGCAGGAGTGCACCTCAGCCCAGACATGCTGATTTACACACACTTTTGTTATGGCACACCTTTCTAAACAGGGAGTTGTACAGAGGAGCCAGAGGTGCCTCTTCTTTTTTCTTCTGCTAGGAGGGGCAGGTTTAGAGGATCCACCCTGTTTGGAACCCAGCATTCCGGCTCTAAGAAGCAGTGACCCCAGGTCCCTTATAGGGACTCGGCTAAAATCCTTTCACATTTGGTGGGAAGCCCTACTAGATTGTCCTATTATTTCCAAGGGTATAAGATAAGGCTTCCCTATAGTATTCATTCACGCCCCCCCTCATTGTTACTCCTCTCTCAAGAGGCATGGATGAAAGGCTGGCCATCAGGAACAGTCTAGACTCTATGTTGGACATGGGGGTGATTGTCTCAGTTTCCCGCCAGCAATAAGGGAAGGCTTTCTACTTGAGTGTGTTTTCTAGTAAAGAAGGCTTCTGGGGGATTCAGGTTCATTCTCAATTTCAAAACTGAATCTCTCAGTACATTACAGGCGCTTCTGCATAGAATTAATCTTTTCTGTCAGAAATCTGCTTACACTGGATTCATTTATGGTCTTGATAGACCTGAAGGATGACTACTGGCAGGTCCCAATGAGCTATTATGCCCAAACTTTCCTGAGGTTTGCAATAAAAATAGAAGACCAAATGCTCCACTTTCAATTTGTCTTCCTTTTTGGTCTGGCATGGCCATAACCTTTTACCAAAGTGTTCCTTGCGGTGAGGTGGGGTCAGCTACATTAAAGGACACTTCAACTTCATATTCTCAGCACCTGGGACAAGTCTTGGGAATACCTAGAAGATTTGATATAGATCCCTGACGTGGTAAAGAACTCTTTGTAGTGGTGGCTGTGTGAAAACACTACAGTGTAGTTTGGAGAGATCCCAAGGAGAAAATTGTAACAATGGATGCCTCCTCATGGGGTTGGGGGGGGGCCCATTGCAGGTCCTTGACTGCACAAGGAAACTGGTCTCTCAAACCTGAGAGAGTTGATAGCGGTAGCTCTCCCCAACTGAAGGGTCATCACGTTCATATCAAATCAGACAATGCAACGTTGATTACATACTTGAACTGACAAGGGGAGGACAAGATCTCTCCTATTACAGTGAGCTGCAATGGAAATTTGGCTTTGGGCAGAACCAAACCTGTTCTGCCATTCATCTGAAGGGGAGCCTAAATCATGGGGCGGACTTTCTAAGTCACTCTCCTCCGGTTGAAAGCAGAACCAGGAGGTATTCAATCAAATTTGTGTCCTTGGGGGAACTCCGGAGGTTGATCCTTTCGCATCTGGAAAGAAACACAAGCTGAAGAAGTTTTTTTTCTCTAAATCCCTGCGACCCAGCTCTAAGAATAGACTCCCTGGCCCTCGATTGGCCCTTCGCTCTGTTCTACGCTTTTCCTCCAGTCCGGATCCTTCCGCAAGTTATCCGTTCAGCCAGCTACAGTTCTGCTTCTGGCCCCCTCTCCATACCGAAGCCCCAGGAGCTTCCAGGGAGGCCGGACCTGCTATGCCAGGGACCAGTACTTAGTCATGATCCCCAAAGGTGGTGTTTGAGTACCCTGAAGTCGCTATGCTTCTGAGAAAGGGTTTTTCAGACAATGTGACAAAGATTTATTTGAAAGTCTGGAAGACCTTTACAGCATGGAGGACTCAGAACAGAAGACCTGCCTTCAGCCTTCCGGTTATACTTGATTTCCTCCAGGAGGGAGTTAACTTGGGTCTCGGTGTCAGTACTCTGAAGGTCCAACTGGCAGCTCTTTCAGTATTTTTGGATAAGAGGTTATTGTCTTCGTTGGTCAGATGTTTTCTTCTGGCTGTTAGGCATTCTAGGCCAGTCTACGTGAAGCTAGCACCTCAATAGGATCTGATCAGTGGCTTTGCTCATTAAAATTCTCACTTGGAAGGTACTATTTTTAGTAGCAATTACTTCTGCCCGCAGAATCAGTGATAAACCACCTTTATCCTGCTGTCAACCCTTCCTTCAGATTTTCCAGGTTCGGTTGATTTTAAAGGTAGACCCCTGCTACCAACTGAGATATTTTCTGACTTTCATCGGACACAGGAAATTGTTCTTCCGTCAGCGGATAGTAAAGATTCCTGTGGATAAATCATTGGATGTCAGAGCATATCTTCTGGAATACCTTTGTCAAACAAAGGATTGGAAAAAGGCTGGTAGCTTTATTCATTTCATTTTCAGGTCCTAGGAAGGGCCATCAGGTGTCCAAAACAACCTTGGCCCCGTTGGACGAAAAGCACAATTAGTTTTGCCTAATAATGGATCCCCTGTACCATGAAGAATTACAGCACACTTTACGAGAAGTGTCTCTACAGCTGGAGCCTCTATTGAACAGATTTGTAAAGCGGTCTTCAGCCAAGACATTTGTTCGATTATTGCCTTTTGGACTTGCTAACTTTAGAATATCAATCCTTTGCCAGGAGTGGGTTTCAGCAGTCTTTCCCACCCAGTAGAGGTAAATCTTGCTTTCCCCTATATCCAGTCCAGGTCGTCCCAGAAGTAATAGCACGTGGGCCCCCTGGGGGCGGATTACCCACATGTCATTACTTCCGGGACGACCTGGACCTGGACTGGATCCCTAAGGCTATCATTGGATGCATTTTTTTCATGTTTATTTATCAGTAGTGTTCTGTTTTGTCTTTGTACTTTGCCAATCTGTAGAACAACTGGAGGCTGGGAGGAGGAGCCAAAGCTTTTTGTTTCTGGTGGTCAAGTGTTTCTACCTCAAAGTGGACCGTCACCCAGGGGTGATCGGCCCGGGAATCTTATAGATTCCCGGGCCGATCACCTCCCTCACCGCGGGACATCCGAGATCGGGATGTCCCGCGGTGAGGGACCCCCAAACACGTACCTCATCGGCGGCGGCCGCCTCCCGCGTGCCCCTCTAGACGTGCGCGCGCGCCGGCCGTTTGTGAATGGCCGGCGCGGGCGCGCGCACTGTCAGAGGGGCGCGCGGGAGGCGGCGGCGGACGCGCTGTGTTGTCCGCCGCTGTCACACGCTTGTCCGTCGGCGGTTATGTGGGAGCGTGGTGAGTTGAGTTTTGGGGGCTTTCTGGGGGGTTTAAAACAGCCTGAAGTGGACCAAAACCCAGGATAGTCAAAATCCTGGGTGTTGGTCCACTTTAAGGTCATAAGGTCTCAGGAGTATGCTGCCCATTCGGATGTGAAGGAAGTGCTGCTGGGTTTCCTTTTACTGTGCATTGTCAGTTGAATCTAAGCAACAGCATGGCTTAGCTGCTGGGAGAGGGAGCTCCAACTGTGCCCAGGCTGTTGGTCCTGATTCTGAAATACTCCCCCGCTGTTTTGGGATCCGCCAGCAGGATTCGCCAGATAGGCATGCAAGCTCTGCGCATCTGCCTGGTCATCTAATGAAACTGATTGACCACTGATGATGCACTGCAAACTGGCCATAACAGAATGACAAACCGGGAAACCTGAAGACTCTTCCGAAACATTAATATAAACAAATGTTTGGATGGAGGTCAGCATTAATGTTTACTTTATTCTTGAAAAATTCTATGCATTCCTTCTAGTAGAGCTACAGTAGTTAAGGATATTAATATAGACTTCCTACAAGGCAGCAAAGTGCATGTTATAAACTGAATGTTTCATTACATGAAAATGTAGGATGTTTTAAATGCTGTAATGACGTTTCAAGAGCTCTTGGCATCCACTAGATGTCAGAGTAGCATCGATTTAAAGCTTGCTGCAGTGGCTTTTGATGAAGTTTTGGCTAACTATCTGACAGAACACTGCTTTCCTTGTCTCCAGTGCAGCAAAATAGACACTTCAGGCACTTCATTAAGGCTCTGATCACACCTCTGCACTTCCCCTTTATTGTTGAGCTGCGTTACAACGCAGAGGAAACAATATACATTATTCTACGCGGGACAGTTCACACAGCTGTTCTGCGTTGCAGACACGTTTTTTTCAGTACAACGTAACAGCGAAGGTCAATAGAAGTCTATGGTAACGCATGTATGATGCAGTGTACCCGCACTGCGTTTGCGTTGCACTTAAAAAAAAACACAATGCAAACGAAGTGGTAACACATCAAAAGGGTAGGTTTTGTTTTGATACATTGTCCCCTCTGGGATATTACACGCTTGCTCTTAACACAAGGGAGAGGCGTGAACAGAGGCTAAGATTTCTTATTTCTCTCAACCGGAGTTGGGGCTGGAGCAGGAAGACAGCTGTGATTCCTCCCCTATCCCGAAGTCCTGATGTGCTGGTAGCTTTTCCCAGTTCTGCTGTAGTCTCCATGGGGACAGGATCAGATAAAGCTGTGCTGTTTTTTTCCTTTTTTTTGTGGGTTCAGTTAGGGCAGCACATGTGCTCAGGTCCTTGTTTTTAAGCTTGTGTCCCACTGTCCTCCAGAAGCCTGGTGTTGGTTGTGTGCCATTTTTTTTACTTTACTGTGTGGACAAACCAGGCTCTTAGCTCTGTATTTTTACATCTTTTCAGGGCTTGGCTTCTAGCTGCTGAGGAGGAAATCGCGTGTCAATTCTTTCCGGCCTGGGCTAGGTGAAGGCTGGGCTGGGGATTACATAAAGTCACTTTTAATTCAGAAGCCCGGACACCAGCTACAGGCGCTGCCACCATCACCACTTTCCTCTGGACGCCGCCTTGTTGCTGAGACAGCTCTGTCATACAGCACCCTCACGGAGACAGCCCATGTGGATCCCCTTGGTTAAAGGAAGGTTTATTACTGTAATCGGGGGGATCCTTTTACTTTGTTTATTAGGAAAGAAAGGGGATACTGCCCCCCCCCCCCCCCCCCCGCACAGGCAGCAATCATTTACTTTTCCTTGGTGCTGTGAGGCCACATTCCTGGCATCCCTGCAGCTGAGGTGCCCTTGCCCACCCAGCTATTCGGATAGGCTGGGTATGGGTGTACACTGCAGGGTAATCAATGAGGCAGCCATTCCCACTCACTATGCCGGCACTTCATTCAAACCAACGCTTAATGCTGCTCATTATTATGCATGGCATAAAGCGATGATTGTACAAGACCACACATATGCGCCACGGGAATGGCAGAAAGGTGAGTTGTGTGGGCATCCTAAATCAGGATGCCCTAGGGACCTATCACCAGGAGAGTGAAAATCCTGCTGATGGATCCACTTTAAGTTACTTAGGCAGGTTGAGACTAGGCCTGTCGGAGGAATCACTGTATATTATGTCTGACTATTCCTATATGGGCAGCAATTGTCTGGGTCGATTTCTTGGGATCAGACCTGTGACTGGACATATTACTAAGTCTCAGGTGTCAGATAAGGTTGCAGAACTCTGCACCTTGAACACAAACTTGTCTGCTGATAAAAACAATATTTCATTTTTCTGGGAAAACCCTGGACATTCTTAAATAAAAATCACAGTTAAACATGTATAGCCGAAAGTGGCCTGAAAACAAACTCTCTAGGTAGGCTGGCACTGAAATGGATAAGGCAAGGATATTTTAAGGAAGGTTTACCGAATCAATGCCTACATATGAATTGTTTTTGTTGTTTTACAGACATCTTTTGAAATATGCCATACTTATGTAAACGTGCTTGCTGCAATGCAAAATAAACTGCATAAATGGCCTCTTCCTGTAATATATATTTTATGTTTAATCATGTTTGATCAAGGTAGGACTTGAGTAATGCTTGCGGTAACCAAGTGAAGCCTTGGTTAGAAAAGTTTGAGAACCACCGTAAAAAGGCAAATTAAAGGCTCCTCTTAGGTCTGTCTAAAATAATATACTTTGGGCAGGTTTGATCGAGAACTGTCATGGCTTCTATGTTGTATTTCCTTTTGATAAATGTTTTAAAGATGGCATAGGAAACCACCATTTAACATAATGATTTTATGGTTATTGAGTAAAATATAGAGATCCAAGTTATTTGCGCATGTCATGTGGTTTGTTTTGTTTGGTCTGGAATTTATTTAATGTGGTAAACCAATCTTGAAATATTCTATAGTGGGGGATGCTTCTTGGTTAGATGCTTGATGGCTTGACTGGCCCTTTCCTGGTTGAATGTCTGGTGTTATTTAACTTCATCGTAAGCATTCTCCAGATCTGGGTTACAGGCTTGTACTGTCCTTGCTGCAACCACCAATTTTAACGGACTAAAGGTAAAGGTATTTCTTTCTTTGAGTTGGTTTCATTTCCAGTAAACATGAGTTCTTGGCTTTCTCCATGTAGAACTAATTTCTTATTCAAATAACGGTATCACTTCAGTGAACATGAAGAGAAACTTCTGTTTTTCAGCAGTTGGCCAAGCTTATCTGCCGACAGGCCCCTTTGCTAATCATATTATAACCCTGAGATCTCTGTTGACACTAATAAATTTGATAATAGTTTTAAAGCTCTACATATACTTTCTTTATGGTACCTGCCTGTCTACAGGAGCAGACGGAACAAAAAAGGCCTCAAAAACAGATCTTGTTTTTTTTATTTTTGTTTTAGAATGTCTACGAACACCGAACCAGCCCCAGTTCAACTTTTACGCTGCTGTTTGGTCACGGTCCAATGTCTGTGTGCTTTCTACCACCAGAGCAGATATTTGAAACTGTTTATGATCTTTTTTTGCATCCAAGTGGAAGTGAAATATAGTGGTTGGTACTGTGCGGACTGATCTTTACCCTAAGCCATCTATACTTCACCGGTTTTGCTCCATAAGGACAAAACGGTTCCAGTGAAAAAAACATTGTAAATTTTGCACACTTAACCGGATCTTCTTAAACCAGACCTTCAGCCTGTGGTAGAGCCTTTTTTGTTCTCCCCACCCTGTATATACAGACTGCCCACAGTTAAAATCAACCTACCTGCACCTAGTGTGTTTTCTGAGCTGTTAAACATCCACGATGGTGGCCCATGGAGTCTTGGGCTGCTTGCAAAAACTATGCTGCTCTGCATTCTGGAATTGCTGTCCTTTTCCTGACCCCAACTCTGCTATATTGGAGCAGAGCACGGCTATAACCCACTCTCATATACTCTCTGTGCTTTCTACCACCAGAGCAGATATTTGAAACTGTTTATGATCTTTTTTTGCATCCAAGTGGAAGTGAAATATAGTGGTTGGTACTGTGCGGACTGATCTTTACCCTAAGCCATCTATACTTCACCGGTTTTGCTCCATAAGGACAAAACGGTTCCAGTGAAAAAAACATTGTAAATTTTGCACACTTAACCGGATCTTCTTAAACCAGACCTTCAGCCTGTGGTAGAGCCTTTTTTGTTCTCCCCACCCTGTATATACAGACTGCCCACAGTTAAAATCAACCTACCTGCACCTAGTGTGTTTTCTGAGCCGTTAAACATCCACGATGGTGGCCCATGGAGTCTTGGGCTGCTTGCAAAAACTATGCTGCTCTGCATTCTGGAATTGCTGTCCTTTTCCTGACCCCAACTCTGCTATATTGGAGCAGAGCACGGCTATAACCCACTCTCATATACTCTGCTTGTGATGATTCTGAGGCAAGATGGTGGCTGCTGTATAGTGGAATTGCAGCCCAGTCAGGAAAAGTATAAAAAGTGGCCCAAAAAAATATAATTTTAGATGCTGGGGAATATTTTTTAACCCTTTTAGTGCCAGCTATATGAGTCTCATGTATCTGCCTCTCCAAACGTTAAATGCCAGCTATGTAAGACTCGTGTAGCTGACTTTAAAGCTCTGTTTAAAAAAAAAAAAACTTTAAGAGATTAAAAACTCACCTGACCCCTCAATCGTTCCGGCCGGGTCTTCTCTTCAGTCGGGACATCAAACCCCTTCCGTGGCTCTTCAGGAAAAAGGCCCGAAAGAGACCCCCCCCTGCTTTTGTGTGCAGGAAGGATGACTTCATCCGTGACGTCATTCCGAATACGCTTAGTTGGGCAGGGTGATTGCTGGAGGGAGGTTAGAAGGATTGCAGTAGTGTTTTGCTATACACATGTTTATTCCCTTTGTGTGTATTGGAACTAAACCAAAAAATGAAGGATCAAAAGCAAATTGGACATAATGTCACACCAGACTCCAAAAATGGTCTGGACAAAATTATTGCCACCCTTTCAAAATTGTGGATGAATAAGATCCCCCCGTTGTTCGGCCGCTGCCACAGTTAACTGTAAAAAAAATGTAAAAAACCTGCGGCCACGATCCTTTCCGCGGGATCTCCTCTTCACCTGGTGGGGGTTCTCCGATCGCCACCCTGCCCTTCCATAGTGAGAAAAGGGCGAGAAATTGCCCTCTCCCTCACTTCCTGGGTCGCGGCTGCTAGCCCCGCCCCTTCGTGTGCCCCTTTTGGTGTCATTTTGATGTCACCTGCCAGTTTACACCTCGCATCTGAGCTGAGAAGCTCAGTAGATGCGGGTGTTCAGAGGAGGAAGGTTGGAGGGGGCGAGATGGCTCTGATCTCTGCCCCCCCCAGCCCTCCTCCACTGATCACCCGCAGCTGTCATCGGAGCTTCATGGGACATGATCGCCGGGGGACAGCAGAGGATCGGAGGGGAGTAAAGAAAAAAAACCAAACTAATAAATGTCATTTTTCTGTGTGTGTGTTTTATTTTATACTGTTAACCCCTTGTGAACAGGTAAGGGATCCATGAAACCCCTATACCAGTTCACAAGGGTGGGGGAGCCCAGGTCCACAGAGGGTATGTGGGCTTGAAGGCTGCAGGGCGGGGGGGGCACCAAAGCTGGCCCCTGCGCCTTGATCTACAAGCCCCCATAGCTGGTCCTGGGCTGGTCGAGAATGGATGGCAGGTAAGTATATAAAAAAAAAAAAAAATTTCTGCTTTTTTTTTTTACACTTAACCCCTTGTGAACTGGTAAGGGATCCATGAGACCCCTATACCAGTTCACAAGGCTGGGGGCTAGCAAGTCACCTGCGGCTAGCGGGTGATTTGCCATTAACCCCCAGCACCCCCAATTACCTGCCTCCCCAAAGCCCGGGGGGGGGGGGGGCAGAAGAGCCCGGGCCATGGCTATGTGGGCTTGTAGGCTGCAGGGTGGGGGGGCCACCAAAACTGGCCCCTGCGCCCCGTTCCTACAAGCCCCCATAGCTGGTCCCGGGCTGGTTATGATGGATAAGGGGGACCCCATATCATTTCTTGGGGGGATTTTTAAGGGGACCCTATGTTGTTTTTTTTTTTTTTTTTTTTTTTTTTTTTATAATTAACCCCTTATGCTTATATTGTGAATAG
The DNA here is from genome assembly GCA_027917425.1 of Gastrophryne carolinensis. Lineage (NCBI taxonomy): Eukaryota > Metazoa > Chordata > Amphibia > Anura > Microhylidae > Gastrophryne > Gastrophryne carolinensis. The sequence goes on from CM051234.1 coordinate 165,932,646, forward strand.
TAGTATTTTATTTGTAAATGTTATAAGTGCTCTTTTCAGTTTCAGGGCTCTCCTGGGCAAGAATGGGGGCTACCGATACATATGTGGTACTGTTGTAATCGGGAGAAATGGGGCTTTCACATGAAATGTGGTTTTCATTAATAAAGCAAATGTTTTATTTAAAATAAAGGAGACAATTGTCCTAAAAATTTTTTTGTTTATTTTTTTGCAAAAATGTTTAAAAATCAGTAGAAAAATTACAAACAAGACATTTCATGTTAAACCCTAAACTTTGCTGCAATATATATATAGATTCATAGAGGAATGAAGGAAGAGAGGGGACTTGATTGAGACCTTTAAATATGTGAAAGGATTGAATAAGGTTCAGGAGGGACGTGTTTTTAAGAAGAAACTTAATAATCGAGCAAGGGGGCACAACCTGAAGCTAGTCTCCGGGAAGATCGGGAGCAATGTTACAAAATATTATTTTACAGAAAGAGTAGTAGATGCTTGGAACAAACTTCCAGCAGAGATAGTTGAAAAATCAACAGTCAGTGAATTAAAACATGCCTGGGATAAGCACACATCTATCCTAAGATAAAGAGTACATACAGTATACACACAAGGACAGACTAGATGGACCGTATGGTCTCCTGCTGCCAGTCTTTCTATATAAAAAAGACCTTATGGTGGTGGATGGGACCCAGTGGTTCTGTAAGAAGGGAATGCATGGAGACTATCAAACCAGGTCATAATCATGACAGACGCCGGCGGATGGGGCTGGGGACCCCACAAAGATTCCCATCAAGTTCAGGGGATTTGATGACTGGATTGATGAGTACTTCATGAAGCTTCAAAGAGCTCAAAGCTGCCGAGGAAGCCCTGGGGTACTTCAGACCTCAAAACAGGGATGTACAGATCAGGTCACCAAGGTGGCACTAGGTCAGAACGACTAGATAAAATCATCCTCTTCAGCTTTCCATCAAATCCCTCTCAGCTGTTCACCTGAAGGATACCCTAAACGGTATGGTGGATTTTCTAAGCAGACCCCTCTGTCTCCCGCAGAATGGTCCCTCAATCCAGAAGTTTTTCGTCAGATTTTGGCTAGGTGTGGTCTGCCAAGCATATACCTCTTTGCCTTGGCCAGGAACTCAAAATGTGAGAAATTATTTTTCTTTTGCCGGGGGTGGACTGTGCCCTGGGGGTAACCCACTGACCCACAGCTGGACCTTCGATCTAGCATACACCTTTCCGCCACTGCAGCTTCTTCCTCAAGTAATGAGAACAATTGCTTTAAAGCCAGCAACAGTCATTCTGATAGCCTTGCTGTGGCCAAGGGGAAGTTGGTTTGCGGTCTTGAAGATAATGTTATTGGAGGATTCATGGGAGCTTCCTCTATTGCCAAAGCTTCTGATGCAGGGACCAGTTCAACGCTCAGGCCTTCTGAATTTGAAACTAGCAGGCTGAATCTTGAATCATCGATTCTGAGGAGTAAAGAATTGTCAGAGAGAGTTGTCATGATGCTCTTGGATAGCAGGAAAATAGCTAGAAGAATTTACCACAAAGTATGGAAAAACGTTTTTTTCTTCTCACTGTGAAGATAACCGCTTGATTAGAGATTCTATTCCAGCGGTCCTCAAATTCCTGCAAAAAGGGTTTGAGTTGGGCCTTGCCGTAAGTACGCTAAGGACTCAGGCTTCGGCCTTATCCATTTTCTTAGACAAGAGACAATTTTTTATATCCAAAGGCCATAAAAAGCCAATTCACAGCACACATCTTGGGACTTGGCCTTGATCTTTAAAACTCTTTCTCTGCCTCCTCAATTCCTCGAGGGGGCATCTATCAAAATCCTCTCTCTCAAAGTGAGTTTTTTGATTATTTCCTCAGCCAGAAGAGTAAGTGATTTGCAGGGCGGGGGGGGCACCAAAGCTGGCCCCTGCGCCTTGATCTACAAGCCCCCATAGCTGGTCCTGGGCTGGTTACACTAGGCAGGGGGGACCCCATGTCATTTTTTGGGGATTTGTAAGGGTTTTTAACCCTTAAAATTCCTCCAAAAAATTGGAGGGGGGACCCTATGTCGTTTTTTTTTTTTTTTTTGTCGCCCAGCAGCTATAAAAGGCTTCCAGCAGCAGCAAAAGAGCAAATGCCAGAGTGATCAGCGTGGGACAAAGTGGTCGAGAATGGATGGCAGGTAAGTATATAAAAAAAAAAAAATTTCTGCTTTTTTTTTTTTACACTTAACCCCTTGTGAACTGGTAAGGGATCCATGAGACCCCTATACCAGTTCACAAGGCTGGGGGCTAGCAAGTCACCTGCGGCTAGCGGGTGATTTGCCATTAACCCCCAGCACCCCCAATTACCTGCCTCCCCAAAGCCCGGGGGGGGGGGCAGAAGAGCCCGGGCCATGGCTATGTGGGCTTGTAGGCTGCAGGGTGGGGGGGCCACCAAAACTGGCCCCTGCGCCCCGTTCCTACAAGCCCCCATAGCTGGTCCCGGGCTGGTTATGATGGATAAGGGGGACCCCATATCATTTCTTGGGGGGATTTTTAAGGGGACCCTATGTTGGTTTTTTTTTTTTTTTTTTTTTTTTATAATTAACCCCTTATGCTTATATTGTGAATAGTAGTATTTTATTTGTAAATGTTATAAGTGCTCTTTTCAGTTTCAGGGCTCTCCTGGGCAAGAATGGGGGCTACCGATACATATGTGGTACTGTTGTAATCGGGAGAAATGGGGCTTTCACATGAAATGTGGTTTTCATTAATAAAGCAAATGTTTTATTTAAAATAAAGGAGACAATTGTCCTAAAAATTTTTTTGTTTATTTTTTTGCAAAAATGTTTAAAAATCAGTAGAAAAATTACAAACAAGACATTTCATGTTAAACCCTAAACTTTGCTGCAATATATATATAGATTCATAGAGGAATGAAGGAAGAGAGGGGACTTGATTGAGACCTTTAAATATGTGAAAGGATTGAATAAGGTTCAGGAGGGACGTGTTTTTAAGAAGAAACTTAATAATCGAGCAAGGGGGCACAACCTGAAGCTAGTCTCCGGGAAGATCGGGAGCAATGTTACAAAATATTATTTTACAGAAAGAGTAGTAGATGCTTGGAACAAACTTCCAGCAGAGATAGTTGAAAAATCAACAGTCAGTGAATTAAAACATGCCTGGGATAAGCACACATCTATCCTAAGATAAAGAGTACATACAGTATACACACAAGGACAGACTAGATGGACCGTATGGTCTCCTGCTGCCAGTCTTTCTATATAAAAAAGACCTTATGGTGGTGGATGGGACCCAGTGGTTCTGTAAGAAGGGAATGCATGGAGACTATCAAACCAGGTCATAATCATGACAGACGCCGGCGGATGGGGCTGGGGACCCCACAAAGATTCCCATCAAGTTCAGGGGATTTGATGACTGGATTGATGAGTACTTCATGAAGCTTCAAAGAGCTCAAAGCTGCCGAGGAAGCCCTGGGGTACTTCAGACCTCAAAACAGGGATGTACAGATCAGGTCACCAAGGTGGCACTAGGTCAGAACGACTAGATAAAATCATCCTCTTCAGCTTTCCATCAAATCCCTCTCAGCTGTTCACCTGAAGGATACCCTAAACGGTATGGTGGATTTTCTAAGCAGACCCCTCTGTCTCCCGCAGAATGGTCCCTCAATCCAGAAGTTTTTCGTCAGATTTTGGCTAGGTGTGGTCTGCCAAGCATATACCTCTTTGCCTTGGCCAGGAACTCAAAATGTGAGAAATTATTTTTCTTTTGCCGGGGGTGGACTGTGCCCTGGGGGTAACCCACTGACCCACAGCTGGACCTTCGATCTAGCATACACCTTTCCGCCACTGCAGCTTCTTCCTCAAGTAATGAGAACAATTGCTTTAAAGCCAGCAACAGTCATTCTGATAGCCTTGCTGTGGCCAAGGGGAAGTTGGTTTGCGGTCTTGAAGATAATGTTATTGGAGGATTCATGGGAGCTTCCTCTATTGCCAAAGCTTCTGATGCAGGGACCAGTTCAACGCTCAGGCCTTCTGAATTTGAAACTAGCAGGCTGAATCTTGAATCATCGATTCTGAGGAGTAAAGAATTGTCAGAGAGAGTTGTCATGATGCTCTTGGATAGCAGGAAAATAGCTAGAAGAATTTACCACAAAGTATGGAAAAACGTTTTTTTCTTCTCACTGTGAAGATAACCGCTTGATTAGAGATTCTATTCCAGCGGTCCTCAAATTCCTGCAAAAAGGGTTTGAGTTGGGCCTTGCCGTAAGTACGCTAAGGACTCAGGCTTCGGCCTTATCCATTTTCTTAGACAAGAGACAATTTTTTATATCCAAAGGCCATAAAAAGCCAATTCACAGCACACATCTTGGGACTTGGCCTTGATCTTTAAAACTCTTTCTCTGCCTCCTCAATTCCTCGAGGGGGCATCTATCAAAATCCTCTCTCTCAAAGTGAGTTTTTTGATTATTTCCTCAGCCAGAAGAGTAAGTGATTTGCAGGATCTGTTAGAGACCCCCTATGGTAGCATCTTACGAGAAGGGACAGTATTAAAGCTAGACCCCTTATATTCACCTAAAATTGCCTCCATATTTCATTGTTCTCAGGAAATTATCATTCCCTCCCTCTTAGCGGATTCCAATAATCCTGATGACTCTTCTTATTTCTTAGATGTATGCAGAATGACTTTCATATAGAAGATAAGCTCTTCTTGTCCTGTACTGAAAAGAAGTGTTATCCGCCTCTACTTTAGCCAGGCAGGCCATCTCTCTAGCCTACTCCGACATGGGGACCTCCACATATTAAGGCTCACTCCACAAGTGCAATTGCCACATCTTGGGCCAAAAAGTCAGGGGCTTCTATTGAAGACATTTGCAAAGCAGCTACATTGTCTTCCCCTCATACCTTTTAAGACCCTATAGGCTAGACTTTCTATCAGACACAGCAGTCTTTTGGCAGGAAGGTATTGCAGGCAGTTTCCCATGTATAGCTTATTCCTTTCTCGTTCTCTCCGTGGCCGTCCTGAAGGACGAGGGGAGAAAATCTCTGTTTAGTCTTACCGGTAACTGTATTTCTACGATTTCTTCAGGATGGCCCTCTTCGGTTTAGGTCTTCCTGTACTATACTGGGGGAAGGCGTAGGGCTTTTAACCTTTCTCTAGGGGAAGACTGCTGTCTTCATGGCCGTCCTGAAAGACTCATAGAATTACCGTTAGTTAAGACTGATGGGGATTTTTTTCCCTTTATTACCTATCGAATATTTTTATTCTTAGTATACAGTACGTCCTGCTCCAGATATAATACTTACTATTGGGTAATACTCCGCCAGATGGCGCAGGACTGCAGAGACATCGAAAACAGGCTCCTCCCTGTTGGGGTAACGGCCCCAGACGCCCCTTAACCTCTTGTGATCGTCCTCAGTCAGTTCTGTATGATCTAGATCGGGGGATTGTACGGATCGCGAGGAAAAATATAACAGCGTTCACCATACAAAAACTCCAACTTTATTCATTCCAACTGGTCTTTAAATACATGCCACACACCCTAGGAGGGATTTCGGACCCCACCTTTGGGACCTATACAGGCGGCGTTCTTATGGCAAAATACATTGTCTAAGCAGTTTCATATCTTGTTTCTCAGAAATGCTGTCTGTTACTCCTAGTTACACAAATGGCCTATCCACAACTTCTGCTACTTGTGTCAGCAGATAAGCTGTTACGCCAGCGTGGGCAAGTTTCTATAATACAGTATATTGTATTTAGTACACTGTTCATATATAATTATGCATGCATTAAAAGCTTAAAGGGACAGAATCAAAAGTTATCCTAAGGCCTGATATTCCCTATTACTCCCGGCCCCTCAGATACCCAGGGACCTCCCACAAATCCCCAGATTTTCTCTGCAGTCTGGACTGCGAAGGACAAGAAATGTCTCTCTCTACTCGCAGGTGAGCGGGGCTATTAGCCTGCGGCCCTGTAGGACTATTCCCACCCGTTCCATTTGTAATGTGCCTCCCAGCCTTGGCTGCGCTAGTCGGGTGATGGTAGGCAGCACGGCTGTTAGGTGCTTAGGAGCACTGCTCCATCCCATTGCCCCACCAAAGGGTAGGCGGTTCAGGCTTATGGTGAGCCTCTATGGGATGCCCCTCCCGCACTATTGCCCCTTGCCCCTGTCTATCGGTGGGCCCTATGTAAAGTGGCCACTGTCCTCCCTCATTCTCCTTGTAGCCTTCGGGGGGGAAAGAGGGGGGGTGTGTGCGTGTATGTATGTATATTCGTGTACTGGCTTTTTGCTTTATTACATCGCTTGTGTTAGCCACCGCGCTGACTTGTTTTATTATTTACTGTACTTAATTGCCGCCGCGCGCCTTTTTGTCACTATGTTTCGCGCTTGGCGGCGGCGTTACCTCAGGTGCCGGCGCGCCGTCATTGGCTGCTTGTCACGTGTTGGCTTCGCGCTCTTCGGCGGGGCGGGGCCTGTCTCTGGCGCGTTCCGCGTCATGGCTTGTGCGGGCCCGCCCCTCGAGGTATACCGACGCCATTTTGTCTGCTTGGTCGGCTTCTGCTTGACGGACCTCTACCTACCGCGGTCCGTAAGTGCCCTCGCGGGCGGCTTTATTTCCACTTTTTATTATTGTCTGCTTATGGCTCATTTGATTGTGTCTTTCAGACGGGCGAATCTGTTGGTTTCTCCCGGCCCTCTATTAGTTGGTTAACTTGTGAGGCGTAGTGTAATTACTCCCACTTCCCTAGCGGGTTATTGGGGCATCCCGGGTTGCTATTTAGCGTTAATCCCTATCGCCCTATAGTGCTGCTATAATCACCATATGGAGGCATCTCAGGATAATGTGACCGGGGTTCCTTCGGGACAAGCCCGGCTGTGTGTAGCGTGTGGCCAGCCTCATGCTGACGCTGGCAAGGCGCGGGTCTGTGTACCCTGTGCTGAGCAGGTGCTTGCGCTGCAATCTGGCCTTCCAGTGGCTGGGCCTGCACCTCGTCTCGCTTCACCTACCCCCCCAAGCTTAAATCTCACTCCTACTGAGTTGCATACAAGTGGGGATTCTCAGCCTGATGTGTCTTCTAAAGTGGCTAGTGTTGAGAAGTTAATTGCTAATACCTTGGCGCGTAAGGCCTCTGCTAAAAGCGGCACTTAACGCCTAATGTCACTCTTTTCCCTATGGAAACTGATGAGTTTTGGCATTTATGTGGCTATACCCCTTCGGACGAAGGGGAGCTATTCTCTGACTCGGGGTCATCTGATGAGAGGCCCAGGGGTCATGATGATTCTGGCGCTGACCCCTGGGCCCCGGATGATACTGATAGATTGCTGGTCCAGATTTTTGAGGTTCAGTCCATTTCCCCCCCTGTTGCGGCTCCCAGGCAAAGGGGGGAACTTTTTCATACTGCTAAGTCACACTTGGAATTTCCAGAGCAAGCACATTTCAATAACCTGGTGCTCAAGGAATGGGAACGTGTACCTAAGAGTTGGGATAGGGAGTATCACTTTTCTGCTGATGTGGTAAAGTGTTGGTCATCCCCTCCCGAAGTGGATACCCTGGTCCTGGGGTTATCCAACACCTCTGTCATGCACTCCCCTGACTCTACTACCCTGCGGGATGCTGAGGACCGGCGCATTGACCAGCTGACATCCCATGCCTTTGCGTGTGTGGGGACAGCCCTGCGCCCGGTCTGTGCCTTGGCCATTACGGCTGTAGCCATTAGGACCCTGCTCAGAAATATACTTGATAGTGCCCCTGATGATTTGCCTGGTGAGGTGTTTAATGCACTCTCTAGTTGTGATGTTTTTGTAAATTTTGTCCTCTCTGCTTTGGATAACACCATTAGAATGTGTGCCAGAACATCTGCCCTTGTGGCTATACGCCGCTCAGTTGGGCTACGCCAGTGGGCTGCTGACAATGCTGCCAAGAAGGCCCTCACTGGGTTTCCCTTCAAAGGACTATGCCTGTTTGGGGACCTGTTTGCTAAGGGAGGCAGGTTACCCCAGCGCAGTCGGCAGTCTCGGTCCTTTCGGGGTCAGGGCTCCTTCTCCTCCCCCTACCGTGGTGCTAGACAAGGGAGGGGGGTTTCCTTTACTGGGGCCCGGGAGGGCTTCTGGGGTAGGGGCAGAGGGCGTGGACGTCCTGGCTCCTCCTGGGGTCCCAAGATTAAGTACTCTCCCAAGCCCCCTCAGGCATGATGGGGCGCCCTCACCCATCCGGGTGGGGGGACGGCTGCAGCACTTTGCTCACGTCTGGAGGCTTCATGTCTGAGACCGGTGGATTCAGGAGGTAGTGTCCTCCGGTTACAAGATAGTTTGCTGCCTGCCACCCCCCCCCCCCCCAAGATTCATCAGATCCCGGATTCCTCAGGACCCTGTGTGAGCTCAGGAGCTAGTGCAAGCAGTTCAAGGCCTCCTGGAGCTGGGGGTCATCTGCCAAGTCCCCTTAAGAGAAAAAGGCAAGGACTTTTATTCCAACCTATTCACAGTACCCAAAAAAGATGGGTCACTCAGGCCTATCCTGGACTTGAAGAACCTCAACAAGTTTGTCAGGAGCAGGCGCTTTCGCATGGAAACTCTGCGCTCTGCCATCAGTTCCCTGCGCCCAAGGGATTTCATGACTTCTGTGGACATCAAAGATGCTTACCTTCATGTTCCTGTATTTCCAGGTCATCAAAGGTTCCTCAGGTTCGCTCTGGAGGATCAACACTACCAGTTTGTGGCATTGCCCTTTGGTCTCACCTCAGCTCCCAGGATGTTCACCAAGGTGCTGGCGGGCGTGATGTCTCTGCTCAGGTTTCAGGGCGTCCGCGTGCTGCCTTATCTGGACGACATTCTCATCACATCCCAATCTCTACATCAGGCAGAATTGGATACTCAACTGGTGGTGTCCACCCTGGAGTCTTTTGGATGGGTGATCAACCACCCCAAGTCTTCCCTGTCCCCCTCATTGGTGACTCCCTTCCTAGGAATGAATCTGGATACAGTTCAGGCAAGGATTTTCCTTCCTCAACTGAAGGTGGACAGTCTTATTGCTCAGGTCCAGTGACTGCTATCTTGTCATCATCCTTCCATCAGGCAGGGAATGCAGCTGGTGGGCCTGATGCTGGCATGCTTCAAGGCGGTCCCTTATGCTCAGTTCCACTTGAGGCCTCTGCAACTCCACCTCTTGTCAGTGTGGGACAAGGATCCAGCGTCCCTGGACAGGGTCTGTGTGCTTTCCCCCCTGATCAGGAGGTCCCTCTCGTGGTGGATGGACTCAAGGAACCTGTTGGGGGGCAGATCCTTTTTGACCCCTTCCTGGGAGACAGTCACCACGGATGCCAGTCTGACAGGTTGGGGGGGTTTCTGGAAGTCCCTGCGGTTCCAGGGGAGGTGAGGCCCCCAGGAGGCTCACACACCTATCAACGTCTTGGAGCTGCGGGCATTCGGGTTAGTCTTGGCTCAGTTGACTACTCACCTTCGGGGCCTGCCTGTTTAGGTGCGCTCGGACAACCAGACTGCAGTTGCCTACATCAATCATCAAGGAGGGACCCGGATCAAGGGGGCCCTCCAGGAAGTGTCTCTGATCCTGACCTGGGCGGAGACCAATGTCCCCTGCATATCAGCTGTGTACATCCCGGGGGTGGAAAATCTCCTGGCAGACTCTCTGAGCAGGGGGACCTCTCGCCAGGGAGAATGGTCCCTATGCAACAGGGTGTTCCAATCTCTGTCACTGCCTTTGTCTCCCTGTCCCAGGATCCTCTGGCCTTGACCGTGGATGCCCTAGCAATGTCATGGCAGGACTTTCAGTTCCTGTATGTCTTTCCTCCATTCCCTCTGCTGGGCAAGGTTCTGCGCAAGATTGCTCTGGAAGGGGTGCCAGCAATTCTGGTGGCCCCCAGGTGGTCAAGAAGAGTGTGGTTCGCAGATGTGGTGCAGCTGGCAGTGGATCATTACGTTCTACCCATGGTGCCAGACCTGCTCACTCAGGGCTCCCTACGCCATCCCAATTTACAAACTCTGGCTTTGACGGCCTGGCTGCTGAAACCTCCATCTTGATGGAGAAGGGGCTGTCTACCTCAGTGGTTGATACCATGATTAAGGCTAGGAAGAAGTCCATTTACTACAGGGTTTGGCGTGCCTACATTGACTGGTGTGAGTCTCTTCCCTGTCATGTGTTCTCTATTCCCAGGATTCTGGATTTCCTTCAGCATGGATTGGACATGGGGCTCCAACTAAGTACTCTGAAGGGCAGGTCTCTGCCCTGGCTGTTTTCTTCCAGAAGTCCTTTGCTCAGCACCCTCTGATCAGGACTTTTTCCAGGGGGTCACTCATGTGTGTCCCCCATGTAAGCCTATGGTGCCTGTTTGGGATTTGAATTTGGTTTTGTCAGCCTTGCAGGGTGCTCCCTTTGAACCTGTGCAGGATGCTACCCTGGTCATTCTTTCCATTCAGCCCCCCTACTATGACAGACACCAGGACAAGGTGGTGTTTCGTTTCAAGCCAGATTTTCTGCCCAAGGTAGTGTCTGCCTTTCATTTTAATCAGGACATTGTTCTCCCTTCATTGTGCCCTAATCCTAGTAATGCTAAGGAGAGGGTTTTGCATTCTTTGGATGTGGTTAGGTGTCTGAAGTACTATCTGGTGGCTACTGCACCTTTCAGGAAAACTGATGCTCTTTTTGTGGTCCCTTCTGGTCCTAGGAAGGGATTGGCTCCTGCCAAGTCGACTATCAGCTAATGGATCAGTCAGGCTGTTATTCAGGCCTACTCTGCTAAGGGGAAGAATCCTCCCTTCCACCTTACTGCTCATTCTACACGTGCTATTGGTGCTTCTTGGGCTTTTCAGCACCAGGCTTCTGTTGAACAAGTTTGCAAGGCCGCTACTTGGTCTTCTGTTCATACCTTTTCAAAGTTTTACAAGGTTGATGTTAGGGCCTCGGCTGATGCTGTCTTTGGCCGCAAGGTTTTGCAGGTGGCAGTGGTCTGCTGTTACCTTTTTGGGGATCCCACCCTACTTTATGGACACTGCTATTGGATGTCCCGATAAGTAAGTATTATATCTGGAGCAGGACGTACTGTATACTAAGAATAATACAATTCTTTGTTTACTCACCTGTAGAATTGGTATTATGAGTATACAGTACGTCCTGCTCCACCCCACCCTTGGTTTTGCATTATCATTGGATCCCTTGTATGGTGATTGTTATTATTATTATAGTTACTAGTTTGGGTTGTTTTAATTCTCCCGGCTTCTTGTTAACTGCTTTTCAATGCTGGGGATTTGTGGGAGGTCCCTGGGTATTTGAGGGGCCGGGAGGAGCCTGTTTTCGATGTCTCTGCAGTCCAGCGCCATCTGGCGGAGTATTACCTGATAGTAAGTATTATATCTGGAGCAGGACGTACTGTATACTCATAATACCAATTCTACAGGTGAGTAATCACAAAATTGTATTTTTAGGGGGGGGGGGTCTGAAACATCTTGGCTGACTAGCTCTATGGTGTAATGCGGGTGGAGCACAGTGTGTGTTGACAGATAAATACATTGCTTGAACTTCGAGCTGTACTTTTTACAAAGTGATCCGCCTTAGAAACCATACAGAGTATATAAATTATCAGCATGTTTTCTCTGAGGTCGTCATGCGAGTAATGTAGTCTAACAGCACATTAACACGTGTGTAACCCTATCATCTAACTGTAATTTTGACTTTTAGAAGTAAAAAGTACATTCCTCTCTTCTGGCCTCAGAGTTGCTTGCTTGAGAATTTCAGTAAGCATTGTTGTGTGGTTCGTTTACAAAAAAAAAAGTAGAATTTTTTTTCTTTGTTCTCTGCTGTTTGGCAGGTATTGGGCATGAATTCCCCAGTTTTGGCACCCTCTAGTTGTCTTAAAGGCTACAACTGCTAACTGATATAAAGATTTTAGTTTACATTGACAACTATCTTTCTTCTGTCAAAGCTCTGCAGCTCTGGTCCTGGATTACCTGTTTTTCAGCAGAGGCTTGTCTCAACACACCCTCTTGCCCTATTGGTCTACAGTGTAAGATCAAGTAATGCTCTGTGATGCTCATTTATGAGTCCTCTCTACATAGCATGTGTCAGACTCTTAATTCATACATGGTTTATACATACAGAACACAATACATACATTATTCTCAATATCTTGACATTTTGTCACCCCCTGTTGACAGGTAATTTTTCACCATTTTGCACAATGTTTAACTGTGATTTTGCAGGAAATTCTTGGAAAAATATAAAAAAAATGTTTGCGGCAAAGTTTGCTTTGACGTGAAATGTCTTGTTTGTCATTTTTCTATTGTTTGTTTTATTTTTTTTAGAAAATTGTCTCCTTTATTTTAAATAAAACCTTTATTAAAGGAAACCATGTTGCTTGTGACGGCACCATTTCTCTAGATTACTGTACCATATATGGTAACCCTTAAAAATCCAAAAAAAATGTGCGGTCCCCCCTACCTAGCATAACCAGCCTAGGGACCATCTATGCAGGGCTCGTAGAACAGATCGCAAGAGCCAGCCTCGGTAGCCCCCCGCCCTGCTGGCTACAACCCTGCAAAGCCTAAAAGGCAGGTAATTAGGGGGGGGGGGCTGTGGTTAATGGCAAGTCACCTGATAGCTGCAGGTGACCTGCCAGCTCCCGAGCCCTGTGAACTGGTATAGGGGTGTCATGGATCACTTAATGGTTTACAGTAAAAAAAGGACACTGACACGGAGTAAAAATGACATATTCTTGGTGTGCCACACACCCCGCTTCACTTCTTAAATATTCATTACTTCATGGGTTAATCACCTGCAGGTGACGTAGTGCAGAGAGGAAGTCTTGTAACGAGCCCCACCTTCCGGCCTATATATACCTGGTACCTCCCTTCAATCACCAGTATTTTTCTCTCTGCGTGACAAGCAGAGGTTGGAAGTTTCCTGCTTACAGGTAGGTCGGGGCTTACCCCGCCACCCCCCTTTTGGTCTATTTCTGCCCGGTTTGAGTTGTATACCTCTATGGTGGATAGGAAGCCTCCCAGCCTAGGCTGCTCACCGGGTAATTGGTAGACGGCACTATGGGTGCCTAGGAGCTTATCTCCTCTGCTCGTCCCCCTCCTTTGGGGGCAATGCGGCAATCCGGCATGGTGATCCGGAAATGGGATGCCCCTGTCCCGAGGGTCCCCGTAGCCCTTACTCCCCCGTTCCGGTCCTTTCTCCCTTCACTTGGGGGGGGGGGGGGGGGGGGGTATAGAGGGTTGTGTATCTTGTATGATGTTTTCACTGTATTGTTATTTCTGTGTGTTCACTTTTACATAGTAACAGACTGCGCAGCAGGTGCGCTTTGTCTGTTTTTTGACCGGGGCTCCGGGCAGATACTTTAGACATGGCCAGTGTATTTGGTCTGCTTTATGGGGGTGGGGCAGCGGACCGCGCTCAGCTGGCTTCGGTTGGTCCCCTCCCGCCTCCCTTCCTTCCCCGCTGCTCCGTGCGGCAGCCTGTGTGGCTGCGCTTGTGTCTCCTTTCCCCCTCCTCCTCCTCCGCCGCCTGGCTTGGTGTCAGCCAGCGCAGCTGGTGGCAATCCCCCGTTGATTTGAGCAGGGCGGCTCCCTGTGACGCGGGGGGGCGTGGCGCCGGCGGAAGCGGCGCCGGCGGAAGCGGCGCTCGGCGGCCTCAGCCTCACTTCCTTCATGTTTGCGGTGAAAAGAGGTCACGTGGGGGGGGGCGCGCGCTGCAGCAACACATGGGTTTGTGTGCTGCGGCTGCTACATGTCCCTCCGGTCTGGCTCCTGGCGTCGGTAGCAGGTAAGCGGCCCCGCTTTTGTGGGGCCAGAATGAGTTTTACTCATGGGGCTAACTTTTAAGGAGGCACTCTCTTTGTTGTACTATTGTGAACATGCTGCTTTGTTACACTCACAAGGGATCTGATGGTTTGTTTTTTTCTTTCCTTTCAGATCCTGGGATCCCTCTTTTATTGCGGCCTCCGGCTCTATATTGCCTGGCTAGTCATTCTTGATATGAAATTGCACATTTTGGATATATATATACATATATATATATATATTTATTTTGAGACTGTTAAGGGGGACCTTTTTCTCTTAAAAAAAAAAAAAAAAAAAAATATAAAGTGTATTTAAAAAAAAAAAAAAAAAAAAAAAACCCTCCCTTCCGGGACATTCTTTATAAAGGGGCATCCCGGGTTGGCTTATGCCTTAAAAGTCCCAGTATTTGCGATACCATAAATCACCAATATGGAGGCTTCTGTTACTACCGGAAACGACTCGTCAGAGCCGTCCAGGGGGTGTGTAAAATGTGGGGCTGCGCTCCCTGCTGATGATATCTTTATTTGCATTTCTTGTGCAAGGCAGATTGTTGCGCGTCAGTCTGTTGATCCGGCTGCTGACCCGTCGCAACCTCTATCATCTCCTGCCTCTCCCTCCCTGTTCCGGACCCCGCATGACACTGTCAAGGGTGGGGATTCGCAATCCGAGGTGGTGGTAAAATCAGCCAATCTTCGGGAAGTATTGCCCGTTAAAGCGGGGCTAAAGGCCTCTGCAAAACGGAAGCGCCTGACTCCGGTATCTTCGGCTCCTCAGGACGAATTATGTGAGCCTGTGGAATGGTCCGATGGCTCCCCGGATGAGGGTGAATTCCTCTTGGAGTCAGATGAGCCGGCAGATCAGCTTAAGGCTGATGCGATTGGCGATTGGTCGGCGGGGGTTGCCCTTGACACCCCCTCCATTCTGGCACAAATGTTTGAAATTTTGAATTTAGATCCGCCTGAGGCTGTCACCCTGCCAAAGGGTCAGTTGTTTGAAGAGCCTCAGCCGCGTTTGGTTTTTCCCAGACAGCACCACTTTGAGAGGGTGGTCCTGAAAGAATGGGAACATCCCACACGGTTATCTGGAATCCCTTCCAGTTGGGAAAAGCGTTATCCTTTTCCGCCAGAATTGCTGAAGCTTTGGTCCGTCCCTCCTGAAGTCGATACCCCTGTGCTAGGGCTATCTAGCTCCGCTATGGTACAGTCTGCTGAGACCTCTGTCCCTAAAGATGGGGAGGATCGTAGGATTGACCAGTATGCTCGCTATGGCTTTGTTTATGCTGGGTCAACGATGCGCCCCCTGTGCGCTTCGGCCCTTCTTCTTTTAGCGGTAAGATCTGTTATCCGGGGGCTATGCGAGGATCTCAATCCCGCTTGTGATGAGTTCGCTGCGCTTAAGCAATGCGATTCTTTTGTGTCTTACGTTCTATCCGCTCAGGACGATGCGCTGGCTATGAGTAGCAAGACAGCGGCAATGCTGGTCGCTATTCGTCGGTCAGTATGGCTGCGACAGTGGTCGGCGGACTCAGCTTCTAAAAAGGTGCTCACAGCTCTCCCCTTTTTGGGGTTGCGGCTGTTCGGGGAGAAAATTGATTCAGTCGCAAAGGGTGGCAAGATGCCACAACGCAGGAGGCCTCGACGCCCCTTTAGAGGGGCTGTTTCTGGTAGGCCGTCCTTTCGAGGATACAGAGCGGGTAGGGGGACTTCCCTTCCCTCTACCAGTCGTACAGGTTGGACGCGGGGGAGGGGCCGTGGCCGTCCCGCCCAGTCCTGGGGCTCCAAGCCCAAACCTGCGGGTAAGCCCACTCAGCAATGAGGGGCCGCCCTCACCCGTGCGGGTGGGGGGACGATTGCGACACTTCTCCCAGGTTTGGAACCGGGAGGTTCCGGACAGGTGGATTCAGGAGATAGTGTCGTCCGGTTACAAACTGGAGTTCGAGTCTCGCCCTCCTTCACGGTTCTTTCGGTCTCGGGTGCCCATCGATCCTTTGGCCGCACAGGGGCTCCTGGCGTCGGTAGAGAATCTGTTAGAGATGGCGGTCATCCGGCCGGTACCGCGTTTAGAGATGGGCCTCGGTTTCTACTCCAATCTGTTCGCAGTCCCCAAGAGGGATGGGTCGGTTCGTCCCGTCCTGGACCTGAAGTTGCTCAACAGGTTCATCCGTTTTCGGAAGTTTCACATGGAAACCTTGCGCACTGCCGTCGGCTCTCTTCGGCAAGGGGACTTCATGACGTCTATAGACATCAAGGATGCTTATCTGCATGTTCCCATCTGCCTCCCTCATCAACGCTTTCTTCGATTCATGATGAAGGATCGGCATTATCAGTTCGTGGCACTTCCGTTTGGCCTTACCTCAGCTCCAAGAGTGTTCACCAAGGTGCTGGCAGGGGTCATGGCCATTTTCAGAGCTCGGGGCATTCGTGTCGTACCTTATTTGGACGACCTTCTTATCATGGCTCCGTCACCCGATCAATCGGAGAAAGACACCAGGGTGGTGCTCTCCACGCTGGAAAGTTTCGGTTGGGTGATCAACCTCTCCAAGTCCTCCCTCGCTCCGGCCAGGGTGGTGTCCTTTCTGGGGATGCGGTTAGACTCTCATCAACACAGAGTGTTTCTCCCTCAGTCCAAAATTCTTCTGATTCAGGAGTTGGCTCGGGTCCTACTCTCCAATCCTCGGCCGTCCATCCGTCTGGGGATGAGGCTGGTAGGGTTGATGGTTGCCTCCTTCGAGGCAGTTCCTTTTGCTCAATTCCACACGAGGACGCTTCAGCTTTATCTGTTGGCGTCTTGGGACCGGCAGCCTCGGTCGCTGGATCAGCCCTTCCAGTTGTCCTCCCGGGTCCGGCAGTCCCTCCAGTGGTGGTTGGTCTCGACCAATCTCGTGAAGGGCAGGTCTTTCCTGGCCCCCCCTTGGGAAATTGTCACCACGGACGCCAGTCTGTCGGGATGGGGCGGATTCTGGAAGGAGCTGCAGTTCCAGGGGCAGTGGGGACCTCGGGAGGCCCTCTTACCCATCAATATTCTGGAACTGAGAGCCATCCGTCGGGTGCTTACTCTCCTGACTCAGCACGTTCTGGGCCTTCCGGTCCAGGTGCGTTCAGACAATCGAACAGCGGTTGCTTACATCAATCATCAGGGAGGGACTCGCAGCCTGAGTGCTCTCAGAGAGGTGTCCCTGATCCTGACCTGGGCAGAAGCCCATGTTCCTCGTCTCTCGGCGGTATACATCCCAGGAGTGGAGAACCTGAAAGCGGACCGCTTGAGCAGGGGCTCTCCCCGTCGGGGAGAATGGGCCCTCCATCCTCGGGTATTTCGCTCACTGTGTCGCCAATGGGGGACTCCAGAGGTGGACCTGTTTGCCTCTCGTCACAATCACAGGCTCCCGAACTTCGTATCGCTCTCCCAGGATCCTCTGGCTCTGGCAGTGGACGCCATGTCCCTGAGCTGGGGGGATCTGGGGTTTCTGTACCTGTTTCCTCCGACACCCATGCTAGGCAGAGTGCTTCGGAAGTTGGCTCTGGAAGGGGTGTCCGCCGTCCTCGTGGCCCCAAGGTGGCTGAGGCGAGTGTGGTTCGCAGACATCGTTCGGCTGGCAGTGGACCAGGTCGTTCTGCCCCTTCGGCCCGATTTGCTCACTCAGGGTCAATTGTGTTACCCCAATTTACCAGCGCTAGCTTTGACGGCCTGGCTGCTGAGACCTCCATCCTAAAGGAAGAGGGTCTTTCTGATTCTGTCGTTAAGACTTTGATCAGTGCCCGAAAGAGGTCTTCTTCTATCATCTACTATAGGACCTGGAAAGCCTATATCGCTTGGTGCGAGATGAGATCTTTTCCTTGTAGGGTATTTTCGGTCCCCAGGGTTCTGGAGTTTTTACAATCTGGGCTGGACTCTGGTCTTCAGCTAAGTACGTTGAAAGGGCAAGTTTCTGCCTTATCTATCTTTTTTCAGAAGCGTGTTGCGCTTAAGTCTTTAGTTAAAACCTTTTTCCAGGGGGTTACGCATGTGCGGCCTCCCAGGAAACCATTACTCCCGGTTTGGGATTTGAATTTGGTTCTTTCTGCTCTTCAGGCTCCTCCTTTTGAGCCTTTGCAAGGGATTGCTTTATCTACCCTGACTCAGAAGATTGTCTTCTTGGTAGCGATCACTTCGATCCGGCGTGTCTCGGAATTGGCGGCCTTGTCTATTCAGGCGCCCTACTTCGAGAAGCATCGGGATAAGGTGGTCTTTCGATTCAAGCCAGACTTTCTTCCTAAGGTTGTTTCTGCTTTTCATTTGAACCAAGATATTGTTCTTCCCTCCTTGTGTCCTAATCCTAGGAATGACAAAGAGAGGGTTTTGCATTGTTTGGATGTAGTACGCTGTGTTAAGTGCTACTTGGTTATCACGTCTCCTTTCCGTAGGACGGATTCCTTTTTTGTTGTGCCCCATGGGCCTAGGAAGGGTTTGGCACCAGCCAAATCTGCCATTAGCAAGTGGATACGTCAGGCCGTTACTGCGGCCTATTCTGCCAAGGGAAGAGTTCCCCCTTTTCGTATCACTGCTCATTCCACTCGCGCTGTTGGGGCGTCTTGGGCTTTTCAGCACCAAGCTTCTGTTGAACAGGTTTGTAAGGCCGCCACTTGGTCTTCTGTTCACACTTTTTCTAAATTTTACAAAGTTGATGTGCGGGCCTCAGCGGATGCTGTTTTCGGCCGCAAAGTTCTGCAGACTGCAGTCGTTTAAGTTATGCTTCACCTGGCCTTGAGTTGCCCAGCCCTTGTGGACACTGCTTTTGGATGTCCCATGAAGTAATGAATATTTAAGAAGTGAAGCGGGGTGTGTGGCACACCAAGAATAATACCATTTTGTGAGTACTCACCTGAAAAATGGATATTGTTGGTGTGCCACACACCCCGCTTCACACCCGCCCTTTTCGGTATTACCGAAGCCTTTATATGGTGAAGCCTTTTTTTTATATCAAATTTGATTTTGAGGTTACTGGTGGAATACTGGTACCTTGTATTACTGCTTTGTTGATTATACTGGTGATTGAAGGGAGGTACCAGGTATATATAGGCCGGAAGGTGGGGCTCGTTACAAGACTTCCTCTCTGCACTACGTCACCTGCAGGTGATTAACCCATGAAGTAATGAATATTTAAGAAGTGAAGCGGGGTGTGTGGCACACCAACAATATCCATTTTTCAGGTGAGTACTCACAAAATGGTATTTTATCAGGTTTTTTTTCTTTACTCGCCTCCTCCACTATCCCACGGAGCTCCAATGACAGCTGCTGGGTGATCAGTGGATCAAGAGAATGGGGCAAGAGATCGCAGCCCTTTGCCCCTCCAACCCTCTCCCCGCCTATCACCTAGCGCAAAACATTTTCGGGCATGTGTGGGATGACGTAATAGATGGTGCCACAAGGTTGGGCTGGCGGCGGAAGTGCAGTAAAGTAAATGTCCTACATTAGTCTTGCGTAGCTGGCACTTAAAGGTAGGAGAGGCAGCTATGTGAGACTCGCGTACCTGGCACTAATAGGGTTATTTGGATTGACCAGTCAAACATTGAAATAATTTTTCAGCTTACCTAATGCAGTGTTGATCCCATGCTGTCTTTTTGCTCTAGGCACAGAAGGGAAGGGGAATATTTTCTACCTCTGTCTCCAATACTTCCCCCTCTTGATCTGGAAAACTAATTAGTCCCCTTCACTGTTAGTGATAGGCTAAATTGGAACTCTCCACGTGGTCAGTGTCAGTCAGTCCTGCCCCAATTTGGCCTCCTCAGGCTTTTGTGTCGGTAGCTAAAGAGTTACTGGCAGCATTCTCACCCGGGGAGGTCATTACTGCTGCCTGATTTTGCCAAAGCTGACGGTGTGCTCACCTGTTACAGTGAAAGGATTCTGGGTTTTGTAGGCAAAAGCTATACTTTCTCAAGACCAAGAAAACCATTCCCACTTTAGCAACAGAGAGCCATAGGAATATAAGAAACTTGAAAATGGCATGCCGATATGTAAATAGCAGATGTGGGGGCACAATCCTAACGTAAATGTTTATTTTACGTTCCATAAGAGGAAAACATTTGCATTTTACTTCAATTTAGCTTCATATAGCTTTGTTTTTAAAAAGGAAAAAATGAGAACTTTTGTGCTGTCCCTGCCATTATTAGTTTTTCAAGGTCTGGTTATATGATGAACAGTATCTTCAGACTTCAGCCGCTTACAGTGGATAGGGGCAGGACTGCCATTAGGGCAGCACAGGTGTGGGGGACCAGTCAGTCACTCAAGCAAGCCTGGGCGCAGTCCTGTGACTTCTCACGTGCTCCCATGCTTTCAAGGAAATCTAGGCACCCTTGCTTATTGCAGACTCTTGTTCTGAGCTGTGTATAACATTCTAATGCTCATAATAAGAGGTCTGTGGAAGCTATTTTGGCAGACCTCTATCTTAGTGGCTTCACTTCAGTACTGTGGTAGACACTTGCTGTGCCTGCAGTAGTTCCTCGTGGTCACATCTATGGAAATCCATGTCTGAATAGGAAGGGAGCTAGGGATGCCCTGACATTGAGGTTTTATCAGGTCCTTTTCTGTTGGCAGCCTTGGATAGCTGTAAAGATATATTATCCAAAACAAATGTCTTCATTTGATTGTGGTTCTGGGCTTGGGCATAATAACCTTATTATTAATCAAATATTTTTCACTGCGTCCTGCAGTTTGCAGTCTCTGTTGCACAACAGACCCCACATAATGAAACCGCTATATTTCAAACCAGAACAGTGATGGAGCCTGTGCTGCCAGACATTATGTGACCAATTTTGTGTTTGTACAGTGATGTACACTCGGCAGATTTCTCTTGGGTTTACTTCAAGTTTATTTTCCTACTTTGTCTCCTTTGAAAAGGGCTGCACAAATTAAAGAAATGCTTAAAACGGCTAAAGCGTTTTTTTCCACTCTAGAGTGGACAGAATTGAGAATGGCTGAAATTTAACGCCAGCCGCAGTGGTCACCCAATAGGAAATGGAAGTGTATAACCTAGGAGAGTGAGGAAGAAGGGAAAATGAAGGAGCAGATGTCAAACCTCAGTGTTTTTCTGCAAGAAGATACTTTTGTTTTCTTGTCCAAAGCAAAATAGACAAATCTGAAATACAGATTAAGAAGGCAGATTACTTACACTTGTTGAACAAACCCCAAAATTGCCCAAACTGAAAATAAACTTTCAATCTGCAGTCGAAACAAAACGGTGTATTTTACCTAAACTGCAGAATACAATGTGTAATAAGGGATTTTGTGGTTTTACAGCTCAATGCTTGTCCTTGAAAGCTGCGCTTTCAGCAACGTGGGTGGCAGGTTATGCTACTATATAATGTATTGTAGTTGGCTCTCCACACTTGTCAGAGTTAGCATTCAGCCATTCGTAAAAAAAATCTTATTGTTCTATTATGTGAACCAAGGCTGTTTTTAAAAGTGCCCTTGAACCCTTGAAAAGAGTCTAATTAGAAAGTATGATACTGAAACACTTAATGTAGCGTTATCTGTATTGTACCATTCAAAGCCTTGTTTGTCCCCCATAAGAGCATCGCAAATACAGCTCTGTGTTGCTTTAAGTTTAATTCAGTGGCCAGGAATTCTGAAAAAGTTCTACAATTTTTTTTGTTCGAATTCTGTCTAGAATTCTGATTTTGATGTTCCTTCTTTATTGGCATCCTTGACTGGTTTAACTACTAATGCTGTTTCTAGTAGGACTTGCGAAAGACAAATAAGGAAAAAAAGCACTTTGTGTGAGGTCCTTGTAAAATGAATCTCAGGAACTTTGCGTTATTGCTGCCTTTTTTTCTTCCCTCCTTCTCCTGTCCTGTCCTTGACATGTTGTGATTAGAAATTACATCTTTTCAGTAGACTAGATGAATGCATTTTATTTTATCATGACCATAATTTACATATATTTTGTTGTACCTGTTATTTCTAAGATTGGCACCAGTAGAAACAAGCAATTATGGTATTTTAAATTTGATTGTGCGAATGCCTCCAACCCACAGTCTCGAAAACAAAAAATGGCTTGCCTGCTGGGCTGTATGCTGTATACTTGTGTGAACATCAGTGCCTGCTGTTCACACGTCATTTTTCACAGAACGTTCCACTTGGAATAAAAGCTTGCTGTTAAGGCCACTGGGGCATTTGTTGTTCAGTATTTTTTTATATTTTTTTGAGCTAGCCATTTCAATTTGTATGGCTTGCTTTTTAATGTAGTGTTTTATCACTTAGCCTTTATTAAAGGGTCAGTCCACGCTGAAGCAATATTTTTATTTTTTAAAATGGTCTACTGTTGTTCCATCAGAAATCTTGGCATAACCTATATAGGAGTTGAAAAAAATTCTTATGGTAGAAAAAAATTCACTTTATAAGCAAAAGCATTAGACCGTCACTGTTACTGAATCCCAAATTAGAAATACAATAAAAGCATATGGTACTTTTTTACTCCTAAGTAGAGAACTTTTTACTCCTTTTTAAACCAGACCTTCAGCGCCATTTTATTGAAAAGCTCCTTAAAAATTAAAAACGTTAATTTAAATGCTAAAAAATAGTTTTAAGTCGCTTACATATTCTTTTCCCCACTGGGCTGCAAAACTGTTCAGGACTGCTGGATACGGGCACAGCCATCTTGCCTCAGATGTATCGCAGACTGAGGAAAGGAGGAAGGCGGGGTGATTGCAGGGGACGGGTTATAGCTGTGCTTTGCACAGGCAGAGCAAAGCTGGGGTCAGGAAAAGGACAGCATTCCCAGAATGCAGAGTGGCACAGTCAGAAGATACTTCCTGTCTGCAGGCAGCCTGAAACTCCATGGGCTGCCACCTTTGATGTTTAAAAGATCAGAAAAGGCAGTAGATACAGGTAGGATGATGTTTAATGTGCTCAATCTGTATGTACAGGGTGGGGGAAACAAATAAGACTCTCATTTAGCGTGAAGGTCCAGTTTTTAATGTTTTATGGAAGCTATCTGTTGCTATTGGCAATGTACACAAAGTGCAGACTTGCAGCAGATTGCATCTAGTTGCACTGCTGCTGGGCATGTGTAAGGTTGAGTGACTTCTCAAGTGAGTCTGCACATGGTGTACATTATCTATAGAGGGTAATACCGCGCTGCTCAAAAGACAAAGTAGATAGCTGAACAGCTAAACAGGCTGAACTGGATGGACTAAAGTCTTTATTCAGCCTTACATACTATGTTACTATAGCTCAACGTGTAATTAAGGGGATCCCTCGCCCCACAAGAATGCAACTAAAAACACATATAAGGTACACAGAGCTGATATGTCCAAAGTGATGATTAATCCACACATGATCTCCACAGGGTGAGCAATCCACCACCAATAGCAAAAGCTGCTTACCAGAATCCTGGTATGTAAACGCAGAATAATGGGTCTGTGTTGATCTCCGACAAACAATTCCAGATAAAAAAAACAAATTCACAGGTCCAAACCAAATCACAGCAACAATCAGGGATGGTAACCCATGTGAAAAAAATAAATGCAGATCTAGTGCAGATTGCTAAATAAAGAGCCAATTTAATAGGTAAAAAATGCACTCACAAATAATCAAAATAAATAGGCATTGATAAAACACAGCTCCAAATCGCCACTAGCAGCTCTCACCACACAGACGTCCAGACTCGGCATGTGTGCTCCAATGATTCCAATAGTAAAAACCACATATGTATAAAATATTTATGCCAGTACACTGCCTTTTTAGATGTTGGCATTATCTAAAACGCCAGCATCCTGCTGCAATCCACCTGTCGCCCCCTCCGTATCCGTCGCTGACTGATCGCAGCAGGCTTAGCCGTACTTGCCTTATCTGCTTTTCAAAACTTGCGCGCCACTGAGTGTCATTGCTGCCTATGCAATAACACTGCGCATGGACGACATCTGAGGGGTGGCGCAGTATATGTTGGAAATCCAAGACAGAGGACCATGGGGGAGGTACGTTCAAATTAGCTATTTTCTTAACCAGGGGGCGGGGCAAGCCAGGTCTTGGGAGTTGGGAATGTTCCTGTTTAAATACTTAACCACACATGTTAAGAATCGCAATAGCAATAAGCTGGGCAGAATGGTACAGTACATTCGAAGTCCATCACCCGTAATTCTTCTATAGTAAAAGACAAAAACACCTGAATTGCTGGAATTTTTAATATACAGGGATTTTCATTTCTGCTGCTCCTTTTAATGTACAGAAGAGTAGCTAAAGCAATGTCCTTTCATTTGGAGCCCCATCTTTAAAAATAATAATTTAAAATCTCCAAAGGCATAGAACGATCCCAGACTTTAGATTCTTTCCAATAACCCTGCCAGTTACAACTGTGGCAGGATATACATAGCACATTACATTTATAGATAATCCTTAAACCTTTAAGTGTTTTCATTTGGTATTAAGTAGTAAAATGTAATGTAAATGATTCTAAAATGTAATGTGTGCTTTTAAAATATTAGGCATTAATGAAAAGAGTTGACATGTCTGCTTTACAATGGGCGTTTCTGAAACCTTACTTTTATTAGGTCTATGAAAGATGGAACAAAATATGAAATGCCGTTTTTCACATAAAACATTCAAAACAATATTTTGGCAGAAAATAAAAGGCATAGATACATTTTTTTCATGGTTGCCTATGAGGGTGTCGATTTTTTTGTCACAAAATACGTACAATTGAATGAACTACTTGGCTGACATTTCCTAGCAGATATAAAAGCCACAATATAAATACCTTAGAATCTAAAAGTTCCTTTTATCCATTTTAATCTTATTAGGCTGTTCAACATGGTACTGTGCTTTTTGGCAGCTGTAATGCAAAAGACAGTGAGCACAAATTGTTTACATTTACAAGATTGCAGGTTTTTCCTAATTCTTCAAGCGACAGTTCCTAGGAATCTTAAAATGTTGGACCATCAGTAAAAACCCAGCTTTTGTTTTTCCACCTGTATCAATACTTTTTACTACAGATTACTTGGTTTACATTGCCTTGTTTTGTTTGCTACAATCAAATGCTTGGTATGTTGTGCATGGAGATGTAAAGCTGACCTAAAGTCAAAAAATAGGCTCTGCCTACTTACCCCTCCCATTCTTCTAAGAAATAGAGAGCTTGAATTATCGCACCCACAAGGTTGGCTTCTTCAAAACGTCCCTTTTCTGGCAATTCTGGACCCCTAATTGTGGCTGCCCGTAGAAAAGAAAAAAATCTTCTATTTTAGCATTCACTTATCTTAGTGTTGGGTGGTTAGTTATAAAATGGGCATCAAGGTAATAGTTATGTTCTTTTGAATAATGTTTTCACGCAGCAGAGCATCCAAAATCAGGATGCCCCAGGGAAAGACAATCAACCAATCAGTGTTTTGGTCTGCTTCATAATATTTGGGGTGTGTGAAAACCCACTGGCCTCCTAACCTCATTAGTAATCCCACAGCACATCTGCCGATCAGCAGCATCCTACGCTCAGGAGTGTCAAACTTACTACTGAAGGGGCAGCAACAGGTTATGTTTTGCAGATCTCCACATAGCTGCTACTATAGCCCTGTATGAGCTCTATTTACTCCAACTGTGCACCTGTGTGGAGATACGCAAAGCCTGACCTGTCAGGAAGAAGTTTGACACCTGTGTTCTAGATGATGTGCACGCACCCATTTATTTGTTTAAGGATGCCACAAGTGTGCCCAGCCACAATGAAACAGCTAGACGGCAGACTACCATTCAGGTTTTCTTAGCAGCTCATATGCATAACTAAGAAAACTGATTGCATGCGCAGTGCATGCGCTGTGGCATTGCCATCAAGGTAGACATATTGGGGGATCAACAAGGCCTCACAGAGCAGGGCATCCCAAATAAGGAGAGAAGGGACAAAACCAAAGATAGTGAGAGTTTCTCACATAATTTGATATTAATAAGTTAGTAACACTATGGAGTAAAAGCTCTTTTTAGCTACATTTTACTTCTGCGGTTTGCTTGGACTCAAAACAATTAAAAGCAGACCCCTGTACCTGCTGATGCTTGCCACTGGCCAGTCCTAAACGCAATCACAGCTATGCAACACAAGCTGAAGACGGTGAACCAGCATGAGATGGAGCAGAACATTGGGACTTGATCATCCAGTTGCCATGGAAGCTTCAGCCTACTTCGGCGAGCGAGTGCCTTTAGCTGTTTTAAACTGTTTTTGCCGCCGTCGCCGCTTTGTACTACGCTCTCACGTGAGCGCCGTTTTCGCGCTCTTTGGGGGGCGGGGCCGGAGGATGACGCGTATTGCCCCTCAAGGTCCCTCTGCCGGAGCTGCGGCGGTGATTTCTGCCTGGGTCTCTTCCTCCTGTGGCCTGGCGGCTTGGTGATTTCGGCCTGCTTAGTCCGTGAGTCCCCCTTGGGGGTTTTTGGTTTCTTTGGAGGCATGTGCTGCAGGATGCTTATGTGTTTTTACTTATGTATTTCAGGTGGGACAACTGTGGGTTGTGGTTTGTCCCGGTCCAGCCCCTTACGCTCCCTCACCTCCCTTACTGGCTTCTGGGGGCATCTCTTGGGGGGGGGGGGGGCATCCCGGGTGGCTTTTTATTAGCCCTTACCCTGTGCTGGCCTATTGCGCCTGTCTTAATCACCATATGGAGGCTTCTGGGGATAGCGTGCTCGGGGGTCCTGCAGGGCATCCCCTTTGAGTAACAGTGCCACGGTGTGTGTGCCGTGCGCCCAGGGTATCCTTGCGGCCCATGCTCCCATCGATGTCCTGGAACTGAGGGCGATCAGGTTGGTTCTTTCTCAGCTAACCTCACACCTTCGGGGTCGGGCTGTTCAGATCCGCTCGGACAACCAGATGGCGGTTGCCTACATCAATCATCAGGGAGGACTCGAAGAAAGCGAGCCCTCAAGGAAGTTTCCCTGATACTGTCTTGGGCGGAAGATAATGTTCCTTGCATCTAGGCGGTTTACATTCCGGGGGTGGAGAACCAGGAGGCAGACTCCCTGAGCAGGGGGACATCTCGGCTGGGGGAATTTCGCTCCCTGTGTCACCGCTGTGGTCAGCCGGATGTGGACCTGTTTGCGTCCCGCCACAATCACAAGCTTCCCAGTTTGTCTCCCTGTTACAGGACCCTCTGGCCTTCGCCACGGGTGCGCTAGCAATGCCTTGGACGGAGTTTCGGCTTTTCTGTGTTCCCTCCCTTTCCTCTGCTGGACAGGGTGCTGCGCAAGATAGCCCAGGAAAGGGTACCATCCATTCTGGTGGCCTCTGTTGGCCAAGGAGTGTGTGGTTCACAGACGTCGTGCAGTAGATCAGTATGTCTTGCCCAAGGATCCAGATCTGCTCACTCAGGAACGACTGTGCCATCCCAATTTACAAACGCTGGCTTTAACAGCTTGGCTGCTGAAACCTCCATCTTGATGGATAAGGGGTTGCCGGCTTCTGTTGTTGATACCATGATTAGGGCTAGGAAGAAGTCCTCGTCCTTTATCTATTACAGAGTCTGGCATGCTTACATTGCCTGGTGTGAGTCCAAGTCTCTTCCTTGTCGGTGTTTTCTATCCCCAGGATTCTGGAATTTTTGCAACATGGTTTGGATTCTGGCCTTCAACTTGGTACCCTCAAGGGACAGGTGTCAGCTTTGGCAATTTTTTTCCGAAGATCCTTTGCCAATCACCGGCTGGTTAAGACTTTTTTCCAGGGAGTTACTTGTGCGTCCACCACGTAAGCCTATGCTACCCGTTTGGGACCTGAATCTGGTGTTATCTGCTCTGCAGGGTCCTCCCTTTGAGCCTATCCGTGGGGCTGCTTTGCCCATTCTGACTCTTAAGGTGGCCTTTTTGGTGGCCATTACTTCGGTTAGACGAGTTTTCTGAGCTGGCGGCGCTCACCATCAAACCTCCTTATTTTGAGCGGTAAGTTGGTGTTTCGGCTTAAGCCGGATTTCTTGCCTAAGGTTGTGTCTGCTTTTCATCTCAATCAGGACATTGTCTTACCTTCCTTGTGTCCTAACCCTGCTAATTCCAAGGAGTGGACCCTTCATTCTTTAGATGTTGTCAGGGCTCTGAAGTTTTATTTGGATGCTACTGAGTCTTTCAGATCTTTTTGTTCTTCCTGCTGGACCTAGGAAGGGTTTACCTCCTGTTAAATCCGCTATCAGCAAGTGGATACATCAGACGGTGGAGCAGATTCCTCCTTTTAGGATTGCTGCTCATTCCACTCGTGCTATTGGTGCATCTTGGGCCTTTCAGCACCAAGCTTCTGTTGAACAAGTTAGTAAGGCCGCAACTTGGTCTTCTGTTCATACTTTTTCCAAGTTTTACAAGGTTGATGTTAAGGCCTCAGCTGATGCTGCTTTTGGCCGCAAGGTACTTCAGGCGGTAGTGGTTTGAACTGCCTGTTACTCTTTGGGGATCCCACCCTAGCCTTACGGACACTGCTGTTGGACGTCCCATAGGTAAGGACTTCTTGAAGCAGGCCGTGCCATTCAATAGGAAAAAGACAATTCTGTGAGTACTCGCCTGTAGAATTGCTTTTACGATGCATGACACAGCCTGCTTCAGCCCACCCTTGTTATCGTTATTCTTGGTTGCCTCTTTATGGTGATTGTTCCAAGTTAGTTGGGGTTGTTAGCTTTTTTTTACCTTTATTTTCTCCCGGTTTCTTGAATAACTGCTTTTCAAAGCTGGATTGGTCTATTGGTGATCCTGTTTTTATATGATACCGGGAGGAGCCACAACTCTTCTGCAGTGCACTGCGCCACCTTGTGGCGGAAAATCCCATACGTAAGGACTTCTTGAAGCAGGCCGTGCCATGCATAGTAAAAGCAATTCTACAGGTGAGTACTCACAGAATTGTCTTTTTGCTGGGCGGTGATTGCAAATGCCTCATGCTGTTGTAGTAGGATTCAAGTAAATTACCCATGCAATCCAAACATGACACCAAAACCTCAAGGACTTTCTTGTTTGCGGCCAAGTTTAGAGGCATTATGCCAATTTATATTTTTCTAAAGCCATGAAGATAATTCCGGTTCTATTGCCTAACGCCATTAAAACGTGCATCATTAAGCTACTATGAGGGCATGTTCAGTGTCTGTATAAGCAGACACTTTGTGTATTGTGAGTGGCACAGGGGGTGAACGGAGCAGCATTATTTTCAACACTGAAATTAAAAATGATTCATCAGCTGTGAGGCAATGCAATATATCTCTGCTTACGGTCTGGGAGTGTATGACATTTAATGATTTAAGCCTTTAGCATCAGAACAAACCTAAGTAAAACCGTATATCCTAGAGATTAGTAGTAACATACATTTATTTAGATGTGCGCTTTTTTTTTTATTTTTATTTTTTTTTAACAAAGCTGGGAAGGGGTGGAGGCACTTACTTGCTCTGCGCTTTTACTGTAGCTGGGGACATTTAAAGTGTCGTCCTAGCCATGTTTGACAAACTGAAAAAAGTCACCCAAAACCTCCGAATGCATAGTTTCCATGTATACTAAGTGTTCAGGAAGCTTGTTTTTCTGGTAGTCTAAGCAAGCTGGTTTCTCTCCATTAAGGCAATGTTCATACCCACCTTTTAACTCATTGCATTACTGTGCCCTCATCCACCTTGTCTAGTGGAGAGGTGTCTGCATTCTGTTACGTGTAGTTAGGACTATAAGCTTTTACCTGTTCAGAATTCGTGTGTTTTTCAGGTCTAATTCCCCTTGTTCTAATGTATGGCCTTGAACTGGAAAGAAACTGGGTGCACTCCTATCAGAGCCTCGCAAGGCAAACAACTGCCTCCTTTGTATCACTAACTTTGTGGCGACTCCATGTGGTTCCTTCCTTTACCAGACCTTTGTAGACCAGGTGGGTCGAACTGGTGGTCACCTGAGTATGCTTTTGGTAAATGTTTGAAGATAAAGGAGAAGGTGTCTGCTGACGTAGCTCATATCTTAAACTAACCCCAGACTGCGGTCCGCAACAACTGTTCCTAGTTGTTTTAAATGGCCGGTTTATTAATTAATAAAATACATAATTCACTGCAGCTGCTTTATCGTGTACCCGCATTTTTATGCTCACCTATTCCCAATAACAGGTGTACACCCCAGTGATTAATTGGATGCTTGTCTTCTATTAGCATACTAATTGATGGATGAGGCCATGCCTCCATCACAATGACTGGAGCTTTAGAAAAACAGCCACTCTGTCCCTTGGTGCTCCCAGCACAAGTGAGCACGGCACGCCACTGTAATCCCTGTGCCATGACATACCCGTCTATAATATCGATGGTATTTACATATAATTGGAGATTTTGAGATGCTTTGAAATGGCTTATTTTATACTGTTCCTAAGGGGGAATAAGCTGGAATGAAGTTAGTGTATGAATAGCTGCAAAAATATTTTATAACCACCAATAAAACATTAAAACAAATTACAAAATAAAACATCACAACATCTGAAAGGAGGAACAGGAGCTAGGCCCATAAATATTTGATTCATAATAACCTGATTCCTCAGATGGATCCATCTAATTAGGCCAGCATGGGTAAATAATAGAACCAAAACAAACAAACATACATACATACATACATACATACATACATACATACATATAATTGGCTGCCTATCCAGATCATGCAAAGGGGGCAGGTGCAAAACATTACCCACTCTGTTGCAAGATAATAAAGCAAGTGGATTATATACACACAATCTTACTTGCATGTACTTGTATGCATATTAAATGTACAAAAATACAATAAAGTAGAAGTCTACAAATGTAATTGACAGCACTATAATTCTATTTATACCATGTAATACTTATACATTTAAATCACATACTCAACCCGAAATACAAAAAGATAAACATACCAAACTAGCTACATATTAAGCCTCACTACCATGATTCTCAAGGATTATAAAAGCTGCAGAACAGGATTTTCACATAAACCAATAATTAATCAAGAAAATGTGTTGCAAGTTCAATGAGGATCGACTCCACAAACGCTGCTCGTTGCGTGGGTTACGCCCATTTTCTCAGATGAGAAAGCATCTGCTTGCTTTGTCTCTGCAAGTAATACCATAAATCCCTCTAGAAATAAACCCATAATCAAACCTGCCTGATGAGAATAACTATTTTGTTTTCCTCCATTTTAAAGAGGGACAATGCAGGTCTTTGTGAGCTAATAATAACTCCCCAAACCTGTTTTGCCCACCCCTTCGGTTGAGCATTTTACTAATAAAAATGTACCTCTCCTGTCATGCAGCGCTCGGCAACCCTCCGTTCCCTCGTCATCTTCCGTTGGGCAGCTTCATCTTGAGAGCCTTTGGCTTCCGACAGATACTGCACCGCCCCTCAGATCTTGTGCTTGCCCCATGTCTTTGCATAGACTGCAGATGCACATGAGATTTGAGGAGCAGCGTGCAGGATTCGAACAGAGGCCAGCAAAGGGTTGAGTATACTGTCATATAGGGATGGCTAACATGGAAATGGGCCAGGAATTCAGCAGGATGTCCCTGTTTAGGATAAGGCAGTGCGGGAGGGATTATCTGAGAGGAATATCAAAAAAGGTCTAAAGTTCCTCTTTAAAGTAGTTCTTTTAGATTTTTGGGCGTGGGTCCTTGTTTTGTTGCAAAATGAAATAGTGACTCGTTCAGCTTAGGGAATCGATTTGGTCAAAACCAATAGCAGCGGTCTGATGAAGGGGGCCAGTACCTCTGAATGACAGTGCAGCCCAGGAAGGCATCTGACACTGTGAGAAATATATTTGGCTAGTTTTTGGGTGTCTGTTCTCCCAATGCTTTGTCAAAAGTGTTGCCAATGTCAGAAGTCAAAGATTATGACGTGATGCTTCTCTATAATGTCTGCAAATATTTTATCTTCTACTATGTAACATTTTTTCTCTTAGAGTGCCTATACATGACATTTCTTGCTAAAGGCTTTTGGCATTTGTTCTTTCTTTTAGGCTGTTGTCCTCTTTATATTCTTATTCATAACTGCTGTTATTCTTTTTCATGCACATCATGTTTATTCCTGCCACCAAGCTTGTTCCTTCTGTATTGCATCTTTTAGCTTTACCTTTCTCTGGCGTTTTCAAGTAAAAATCAAAGCTTCTGATCTCGCTTTAGAAGCTGCCAAAGATGCAAAAGTCACCTCCTTACATGGTGGTCTTAATGTCTCGTAACTGTTTTGCTGCTATAAAAACGCTTTCTTCATACAATTGACTCTTTCACTAGAATCCATTCTGGTTGTTTTTGTTTGGGTTTTTCCTTAAAGCGTCTCTTGTAGGGGCTATCCTTTTAATTTGCTTGGAACTGTGGACGTTTCTTTTGGACCAAGCATCCTCTCCCTTTTTGGAACTACTGCCTCACTTCTACAAGTTTGTCTTCTTCCTACAGAAAAAAAGAAATGGCATCAAGCCAGATTGTAACACTTTACGTGTTGACAGGTACAGTTCTGTGCCTCAGCTGTCATATCTGTTAAAAGACAAGTGACTATAGATTAGAGACAAATCCTTTTTTTATCCTTCATGACATTTACAATTGAGTACCTTCCAGACAGGAAAACATGTATGCAGATCTTCTGGCAAATTGCAGATCTTCTGGCAAATTGCTCCCTTTTTAATGTTTCCACATTAGGACGCTTTTTCGTTCAACCAAGTGTTTCTCTTTTAAGCCTGCTTTTTTTTTTTTAATTTTTGTTACAAGAAATGTCTGACCCAAATAATGATGTTCACACTTTACTAAGCTCTTCTAAGGCCAAGTAAATAATGCAATGTTCTTACAACAAGTAATCCTTGCTTTTTTATCATTCACACTGATTAATGTACAAAAACATTTTAATAAAGGGCATCTTAAAATGGAAGTAAAAGTTCTGCCTGATAGTTCTTATATTTGTTTTATTTAGTTTTGTTTAGTTTTGTGTCGTCTTGCTCTGGTGTTGGTGTACTTTGATTATGAATGTATTTTTAAGTGATCATTTGGTGTTCTAGTCCTCTGGAATAGCCTTTTGGAACTTGGGACAGAGCCGCTCAGACCAATGTATACTATCCTGGGAGGTGCAAATGAGCAGGGCAATCAGAATAGACCAGATTTAACGGAGCCACAGCACACAGCCCTGCTAGCAACCAACTTTAGAACCTGGTATTTGTACTGCCACTCACTTTGAGCTTTTTTTTTTTTTTTTCTTCTGTTGGGACAGATCTTGGTTAGCCTATTGTAATTTGAATTGTTTGCTTGAAGTAGCATTTCATATTTTACATTAATTTTTTCTTTTTTTTTTTTTTTTAACCATTGACAATAAATCTTCCATCTTCTAAATTTTGAATGGATCGGATCCTAGGATGGCACTTTTGGGTACTGGAATCCCTAACATAGCAAAGCCTCTACAACAACTAATTTGCTTTATCTTTTTAGTGGCCAGAATTGTATTAGCCTCATCTTGGAAGACCCTAAGCATCAACAAATCCTTTGTGTTAAAATTCCTTTGTGTTAAATTGTAATGGGTGATGACCAGTGAAAGTGTATGTAGTATCGTTCATAACAGACATCCTGTTCATAACACAAGGGGACCGTGACACAATTCTACAAGGAACTGAAATGTTCTAATTGCTAATTGCCTAATGACCAAATGCTGTTTTGTGGGTTATCCCCTCTGCCACACCTTCCTTTCCCCATCTCTTCAGCCCTTTTTTTCTTTTCTAATGGTTAGTTTTTTTCCATCTTTTTTTCGTCACACTTGTTCAATTCCTTTTTTTCTTTTCTCTATGGCATCCATACTCGCTCTATAGAGCTTTAATCAGAATAAGGGTGATGACATAAACAAAAGAACTATTTATTCTGTTGTCATAAATGTATTAGAATATGTGATATCACAAACTGTACAACTATTTGTTGTGGTAATGAAGACATGTTTGAACTATTATCTGGATCGCGCCTCAAGACTTAGTAATTATGTGAGACTGACGGATGGGTTACTTTCGGTCTTTGAAAAATAATAAAAACCTATTGAAACTAAATCTTGAATGGAACAAAAGCAAATCTGCGGTGGACTACAGGAATACTGTGGCATTGGTTTCCATGCACAGTTTACAGGGTGAGTGGATGGCTGGTAGAGCTGGCTTTTAATTCAAAAGCAAGTCGTTATTTTTTTAGATCAATACTGGAAAAGGATAAGATTGTATCTCATCTTATACCCCCAATGCCCCTTTCACACAGATTGCGAAATCTGGAAAACAATCCTGTCAATTGAAATCAGAAGCCCAGTTGATGTCTGGTAGTGATGAAACTGGTGCGACAGAGACTTTTACTAATACTGAATAGCACAAGTTGTAGTTACTGATAGTATAACTTTGGGTGCAACGTGCTAAGGAGCCTAGGAATGGTGAGAACACTTGGTGGTTTGCAGCCACCAGTATGAGAGAGGATAAAGTGTGGGCTGTTCTATGTGTTGAAGGCTAAATTAAGGCAGGTTTCCATAGTCTAGTAGACATAGGTGATGGTATGCAGCACTCTAGATTTCAGCTTCCAGGCTCCATAGACTTGATTGAACTTGTGGGTATCTGAGGATAAAGGTAAATCAATTGCTGCTATTAAGTGAAGGAATGCAAGCTGAAGATTTGCATTTAAACATGGAAGATTTGTCTGCTAATTGTTAGTGATCCTTCATGAGATAGATGTCCTATATGTGGTCCATTTTTTTTTACCACCTGTCAACTGTCCACACGGCGAAAGATCTTTTTTTTGTTTTGTCAGCGAAAATGATACAATCTTTCATCGCTTAATCACAGCAGGCATTTTAATGATTTCATTATGTTCCTATTGTTGCTGACCCATTCAGCTCTAGATATTGGTTTCTAGGTACTTTTTATTTTTTACCCTACTCAATCTATTTTCATCGGTACCATGACTCCTCCAAGCGATGCCATGCATAAACTGGAGCAAAAAAATCACACAACAACAACTTTTAAAACTTTGACCTTCAATATATTAATCTGTGTTATCTGGCCCATACTGCATTCTTTTCCTTTTCACCATGACTTTTTAAAGTGGCCCTTGGGACAGCTGCTTGGCTTTAAAAAGGAGATCTTTCCCCAGTGCCGCCCTTTAACATAACATTTGTGCTAATTTTCTTCTGTTTTCCAAGTATACAGCACATCCTGTTTCACTAATATTCTTTACACTTGGGATATCCCGCCACAAGGTGGCGCAGTGGACTGCAGAAAGACTTGTGGCATCTCCCGGCCCTGTAAAAGGACAGGAACCTCCCACAAATTCCCAGTTTTCATCTGCAGTCCGGACTGCGAAGATGGAAGATGGCTCTCTATACAAAGCGCAGGTGAGCGGGGCTTACAAGCCTGCGCCCTGCAGGACTATTCCCACCCATTCTGGACCCACTGCCTCCCAGCCTCGGCTGACTGGTTCGAGTGAAGGTAGGACAGCACCAGGGTCAGGTGCTTGAGGAGCGCTGCCCCTACCGCAAAGTGGTGTCCGCATTAGTTAGTCTTTTATTCTTATTCTGCATGCTCGCCGCCGCGCCGCTTGTACAGCGCTCCGCAGACATTCTCTCAGCTTCTTTCAGTGCTGTCATTGGGCGGCGGGGTCACGCGGATGACGCTTTTTGCGTCATATCTCCGTGGCCCTGCCCCTCAAGGTCCGTGCAGGCGCTATTTTGGACTGAGATTTCGCCCTGTTCTCATGTACTGCGAGCGCTGCTGGCCTTCCTGATCGTGCGGTCGTTTGCATTGGTCCGTGAGTCCCCCTGTGGGGTGGTGCTTTCTACTATTCTCACATTATGGGTTTTTATGTGGGTTTCTCTTATGTCTTTTAGGCGGGATAAACGTGACTGTGGTTTCTCCCGGCCCTCTTCCCCTTTGTAATCTCCCACCTTCCTAGCAGGTTTTTGGGGCATCCCGGGTGGCTATTGCTAGCCTTAACCCTTTACTGGCCAGTTGTGCCATTGTAATCACCATATGGAGGCTTCCGGGGATAATGTGCTTGGGGTTCCTTCGGGACAAGCCCAGCTTTGTGTTGTGTGTGGGGTATCCCCTGTGAGTGACGATGTGTGCCCTGCGCTCAGAAGGTACTTGCGCTGCAGTCTGGGTTGCCTGCCTCGCTTCCCAGCTCTGCGCCCCCTTCTGAATCGCCTACCCCCCCCCCCCACACCTGCGGTCGACCCCTAGTGAGGGCCCCGCTAGCGGGGAATCACATTATGACCTGGCTTTGCGGGTGGCCAGCCTGGAAAGGCATATTACTGGGCCTGCCCCCCGTAAGGCTTTTGGCAAAAGGCGGCATTTATCTCCTACTGTTTCCCTTTTTCCTGGGGAAAATGAGGGACATTATTCTTTCCCTGGCCTTTACCCCCTAGAAGAGGGGGAGCTTTTTTTCTGATTTCTCTGAGGAACAGCAGGAGATTTATGGCGGTACTGGGTCTACTTTCGGTGACTATCCATGGTCGCCTGATGATACTGATAGGCTGCTGGCTCACATTTTTGAAGTGCTATCTTTTGCCCCTCCCGTGCCGGCTAAAAAGCAGCAGGGGGAGCTTTTCCACACTGTTAAACAACGCTTGGAGTTCCCTGAGCAGGCCCACTTTAATGATTTGGTGCTCAAGGAGTGGGAACGTCCTAGCAAATTGCCTGCGGTGCCCAAGAGTTGGGACAAGAGGTATCCCTTCCCTGCTGATGTGGTTAAGCGCTGGTCGTGTCCCCCCGAGGTGGATACTCCCGTGCTTGGGTTGTCCAATACCTCTGTCATGCATTCCCCTGACACTGCTACTCTGAGGGATGGTGAGGACCGGCGTGTGGATCAGCTGGCCTGTCACGCATTTTCTTGTGCGGGGACTGTGCTGCGCCCTGTGTGCACTTCTGCTATCACGGCTATTGCTATTAAAGGACCAACACCCTGACGTTTTTTTTTTTTCCCTTAAAAAATATTCCATGGCATGCCCTAGGACCCGTTAAACATAATAATAATAAAAAACTTACCTCCGATGATCCGGGGCGGCGTTGCGTCATTTTCTTTTTCCGACGCCATCTTTGATTTCCATCTAAGAGTAAGAGGTTGTTTGACCTCTTACTCTTGTAACTCTCGCGCATGCGCAGTAGCGCCGCATTAGGTAAAGTGAAGCGCCGCTCGCTCCCGATGCAAGCGGCGCTTCACCTCACCTAATGCGACGCTACTGCGCATGCTCGATTTTTTTTCTTTCTTTCGGTGACTGTGCTCTGACTGACCAGGGGAAAGGGAGGGCGCTCCGCTGAGAGACGTGCACACTCCCGAGAAGACGACTGCAAGACAGGTCACGCCCACCACGATGACATCACTCCCGAATAAACTGAAATCATGCGTTCCCTGAAGACTGGTATGCACGTCTAAGCAGTGCAGATGCCAGTCAAGGACACGGACAAGAGCTGGAGGGCGGGACTTCCAGCGAAGGAGATTCTAGAAAGCAGACGCTGCGAGGGACAGAGGGCTGCCAGGATCATCAAAACATAAGTATCTTTTCATGTTTGTTTAAAGCAAAGTAGTTTTTGTGGGTGTTGATCCACTTTAAGTGCCTTTTGGATAATGCCTCGGATGCCCACGGGGGGATGGAGTATAGATCCCTCCTGCTTTGCTATGAATTTGTCGCATATATTCTTTCTGCTATGGTCAGGATGTGTGGTAGGACTTGGCTATACGCCGTTCTGTTTGGCTGCGTCAGTGGGCTGCTGATAATGCTGCTAAGAAGCTCACTGGCTTCCCCTTTACTGGGCTACGGCTCTTTGGTGAGTGTCTGAATCTGTTTGCCAAGGATGGTAGGCTGCCTCAGCACAGGAAGCGGCCGTGGCCCTTTCGGGGGGCTGGTTTTTCCCTCCGCTCCCTCCGTGCTCCCAGGTCTGGCCGGGGTGCGCCTTTTGCTGGAACACGTAGAGAACTTTGGGGGCGGGGTAGAGGCCGTGGCCGCCCCAGTCTCTCCTGGGGTCCCAAGTCCAAATCTTCCCCCAAGCCCCCTAAGGCATGAGGAGGCGCCCTCACCCATCCGGGTGGGAGGACGGCTTCGGCTCTTTCGTCTCAGACCGGTGGATTCAGGAGGTAGTGTCCTCCGGGTACAAGATAGAGTTTGCAGCCTGGCCGTCCCCAAGTTTCATCAGATCTCGGATGGTTCAAAACCCCTTGTCAGCTCAGGGCTTGCGGTCCAAAGCCTTTTGAATTTGGGTGTCATCTGCCTGGTGCCCTTCCAGGAAAGGGGCAGATGCTTTTATTCTGTTCACGGTTCCAAAAAAGGATGGGTCCCTGAGCCCATCCTGGATTTGAAGCGTCTCAACAAGTTTGTCAGGTTCAAATATTTTCGCATGGAGACTCTGCGTCCGGGCGACATCATGACTTCGGTGGACATCAAAGATGCTTACCTTCATGTTCCAATTTTTCCAGGTCATCAGAGATTTCTCAGGTTTGCTCTGGTGGATCAGCACTACCAATTTGTGGCCTTACCGTTCGGTCTTACCTCTGCCCCTCGGGTTTTCACCAAGGTACTGGCTTTGTTGCGATCTCAGGGCATTCGAATCCTTCCTTATCTGGACGACATTCTGATTGCATCTCAGTCTTTTCATGAAGCTGAGCTGGATACCCAGATGGTGGTCTCCACACTCTAAGCATTCGGTTGAGTGATCAACTTTCCCAAGTCTTCACCGTCTCCGTCCTTGGTGAGGTACTTTCTGGGCATGACTCTGGATACATCTCAGGTCAAGGTTTTTCTGCCTCAGCAGAAGGTGGAGAGCCTTCCGGCCCAGGCAAGGTTTCTACTTCTTTGATGCAGTTGATGGGCCTGATGGTGTCATGCTTCAAGGCGGTCCCCTATGCTCAGTTTCACATGAGACCTCTTCAGTTGCACCTCTTGTTGTTTTGGGATCGGGACCCTGTGTTCCTGGATCAGGTATTTGCTCTGTCCCCTCTGGTCAGTCAGTCCCTCTCCTGGTGGCTGGACTCAGGGAATCTCCTAGTGGCCAGGACCTTTCTGCCCCCGTGCTGGGAGACTGTCACCACAGATGCCAGTCTGACAGGTTGGGGGGCTTTCGGAAGTCTCTGAAGTTCCAGGGTCAGTGGCGCCCTCAGGAGGCCCATGCCCCCATCAACATTCTGGAGCTACAGGCGATAAGGTTGGTTCTTTTCCAGTTGACCCCACACCTTCGGGGTCGGGCTGTTCAGATCCGCTCGGACAGCCAGACGGCGGTTGCCTACATCAATCATCAGGGAGGGACTCGGAGCAAACGAGCCCTCAAGGAAGTGTCCCTGATACTGTCCTGGGCGGAGGAGAATGTCCCCTGCATATCGGCAGTTTACATCCCGGGAGTGGAGAACCTAGAGGCAGACTTCTTGAGCAGGGGGATGTCTCGGCTGGGGGAGTGGTCCCTCAGCAACAGGGTATTTCACTACCTGTGCCACCGCTGGGTTCTGCCGGATGTGGACCTGTTTGCTTCACGTCACAATCACAAACTTCCATTCTTTGTCTCTCTGTCACAGGATCCTCTGACCTTAGCCACGGATGCGCTAGCAATGCCTTGGAACGGGTTTCGGCTCCTCTGTGTTCCCCCCGTTTCCTCTGTTGGGCAGGGTGTTGCGCAAGGTAGCTCAGAAAGGGGTGCCAACCATTCTGGTGGCCCCCTGTTGGCCGAGAAGGGTGTGGTTTACAGACATCGTGTAGTTGGCAGTAGATCAGTACGTCCTGCTCAATTTACAAACGCTAGCTTTGACGGCTTGGCTGCTGAAACCTCCATCTTGATGGAAAAAGGTGGTTGCCTGCCTCTGTTGTTGCCATGATTAGGGCTAGAAAGAAGTCCTTGTCTTTTATCTACTACAGGGTCTGGCATGCTTACATTGCCTGGTGTGAGTCTAGGTCTCGTCCCGTGTCGTGTGTTTTCTATTCCCAGGATTCTGGAATTCTTGCAACATGGTTTGGATTTGGGCCTTCAACTTAGTACCCTCAAAGATCATGTTTCAGCTCTGGCAAGAGCAAAGATCTTTTGCCAGTCACCGTTTGGTTAAGACCTTTTTCCAGGGGTTTCTCACGTGCGTTGCCACGTAAGCCTATGTTACCAGTTTGGGATTTGAATTTGGTGTTATCTGCTCTGCAGGGTCGTCCCTTTGAGCCTCTCCGTGAGGCCACTCTGCCCATTTTGACTCTTAAGGTAGCCTTTTTGGTGGCTATCACTTCTGTCAGGCGTGTTTCTGAGTTGGCGGCGCTTTCCATCAAACCTCCTTATTTTGAGCGACACCAGGACAAGGTGGTGTTTCGGTTTAAGCCAGATTTCTTGCCTAAGGTTGTGTCTGCTTTTCATCTCAATCAGGACATTGTCTTGCCTTCCTTGTGTCCTAATCCTGCTAATTCCAAGGAGCGGACTCTGCATTCCTTAGATGTGGTCAGGGTTCTCAAGTTCTACTTGGTGGCTACTGAATCTTTCAGGAAGACTGATGCTCTTTGTGCTTCCTTCTGGTCCTAGGAAGGGTTTGTCTCCGGCTAAGTCCACTATCAGCAAGTGGAATCCGTCAGGCGGTGGTGCAAGCCTATTCTGCTAAGGGGAAGGAGCCTCCCTTCCACCAGCTTTCTTTTCTGTATGCAATGTACTTACCTTCCTGCCTCAAGGAATACTTGAGTAAGTATGCACAGTATATAATTGCTGATAAATACTGCCTTACCATATTTTTTGCACTATAAAAACACACTTGACCAAAAGACACACCTATGTATTCTTAGTATACAGTACGTCCTGCTCCAGATAGATTACTTACACTTGGGTTATCCTCCGCCAGATGGCGCTGCACTGCAGAGACATGTAAAACAGGCTCCTCCCGGCCCCTCAAATACCCAGGGACCTCCCACAAATCCCCAGATTTCTCTGCAGTGCTTAATGCGAAGACATGAAATTATCACTCTGTCGCAGGTGAGTGGGGCTATTAAAGCCTGCGGCCCTGTTGGACTATTCCCACCCGTCCTTGATGTGATGTGCCTCCCAGCCTGGGCTGCGCTGGTCGGGTGAAGGTAGGCAGCACCATGTGTGCTTAAGGAGCGCTGCTCCCCCGCAGTCCCCCACCAAAGGGTAGGCGGTATAGGCTGATGGTGAGCATTTATGGGATGCCCCTCCCGCACTATTGTCCCATGCCCCAGTAGCGGTGAGTCCTGTACAAAGGGCTGCCATCCTCCCTCATTCTCCACATAGCCTTCGGGAGGAAAAGAGGGGGGGGGGGGTGTGGTTGAGCATGTACCGTGATTCGTGTATATTGCCTGTTGGCATGTGTGTTGGGACTTGTATATGTGTGTCAACCGGCGCGCTGACTTGCTTTACTATTGCAAACGCCGCCGCCGTGCGTGCCCTTTCCTTCATTTGGATGCCCCGCGGCGGCGTTGCCTCAGACGCTCCTGCGTCCTCATTGGCTGCTTGTCTGTGGACTTTGCGCTCTTCGGGGGGGCGGGGCCGTGCCTGGCGCGCCCTGCGTCACGGCTCGTTCTGGCCCGCCCTTCGAGGTTCTTTTTGGCGCCTTTCCCTGTACAGTCACGCGTGCGTGTGTAACGGTCCCCCCTCCCGCAGTCTGTAAGTGCCCTCGCGGGCGACTTTGATACTCATTATTTTACTGTGTATGACTCTGACACCCCTTCTTCTCATTGTGTCTTTCAGACCGGTGAATCCAGTGGCTTCTCCCGGCCCGGTGTAATTGTAGTTGGGCCTAGTATAAGTACTCCCACTTCCTAGCGGGTCTTTGGGGCATCCAGGGTTGTTTTATTGCGTCAATCCCTACCGGCATATTGTGCCTAATAATCACCATGTGGAGGCATCCCAGGATATTGGGACCGGGGTTCCTTCGGGACAAGCCCGGCTGTGTGTAGCTTGTGGGGTCTCGCCTATCACCGGTGACAGCGCGCGGGTCTGTGTCCCTTGCGCACAGCAGGCGGTAACGTTGCAACCCGCCCCTCCGGTGGCTGGGCCTGCACCTCGTCTCACTTCACCTACTCCCCCAAGCTTGAGTCTTACCCCCATAGAATTACATGCAAGTGGGGATTCTCAACCGGATGTGTCTGCTAGACTGGCCAGTGTTCAAAGATTGATCGCTAATACCTTAGCGCGTAAGGCCTCCGCTAAAAAGCGTCACTTAACTACTGATGCCACTCCGTCTCCTATGGAATCTGAGGAGTTCTAGGGTTGTCTAACACTTCTATTATGCACTCCCCTGACACTACTACGCTGCGGGATGCTGAGGACCGGCGCATTGACCAATTAGCGTGCCATGCCTGCGTTTGTGGGGGTGGCGCTGCGCCCGGTTTGCGCCTCGGCCATCACGTCTGTGGCGCTCAGGACCCTGATCAGATGTGTACTTAGGATGTGTGCCAGACCCTCTGCCTTGGCGGTAGCTATACGCCGCACGGTCTGGCTGTGCCAGTGGGCTGCTGACAATGCTGCTAAGAGAGCCCTTACTGGGCTTCCATTTAAGGGGCTACGCCTGTTTGGGGACCGCCTAGACCTTTTTGCTAAAGGAGGCAAGTTACCCCAGCGCAGGCGGCAGTCTCGG
Organism: Gastrophryne carolinensis; assembly: GCA_027917425.1. Taxonomy (NCBI): domain Eukaryota; kingdom Metazoa; phylum Chordata; class Amphibia; order Anura; family Microhylidae; genus Gastrophryne; species Gastrophryne carolinensis. The sequence continues at coordinate 165,974,905 of CM051234.1, forward strand.
CCATTTCGGGGCCAGGGGCCCCCTTTCACTCCCCTACCGCGGTGCTAAGCAGGGCAAAGGGGTGTCCTTCGCGGGGGCTCGTACAGATTCCTGGCACAGGAACAGAGGTCGACGTCCCGGCGCCTCCTGGGGGTCTAAACCAAAACCCTCTCCCAAGCCCCCTCAGGCATGATGGGGTGCCCTCGCCCATCAGGGCGGGGGGACGGCCACAGCACTTCGCGCACGTCTGGAGGCATCACGTCTCAGACCGGTGGGCTCAGGAGGTAGTGTCCTCTGGTTACAAGATAGTTTGCTGTGCGCCCCCCCCTAAGATTCGTCAAGTTCAGGATTCCCCAGGACTCTTGATGCAGGCCGTGCAAGGCCTTCTGGATATGGGGGTCATCATGGGGGTATCTCATGACGTCAGTGGACATCAAAGATGCTTACCTTCACATCCCTGTGTTCCCTGGACACCAGAGGTTTCTCAGATCCGCGAAGATCAACATTACCAATTTGTGGCCCTGCCCTTTGGTCTCACCTCAGCTCCCAGAGTGTTCACCAAGGTGCTGGCTGGGGTGATGTCTCTGGTGAGGTCAAGGGGCATACGCTTGCTACCCTACCTGGACGACATACTCATCACCTCTCGGTCTCTGCATCAGGTAGAGTTGGACACGCAGCTGGTGGTGTCCACCCTGGAGTCCTTCGGCTGGGTGATCAATCACCCCAAGTCCTCCCTGTCCCCTTCCTCGGTTACCCCATTCCTGGGAATGATTCTGGATACGATTCAGTCAAGGATATTCCTTCCTCAGCAGAAGGTGGAAGCTCTAACTGTGCAGGTGAGGTTCCTGCTATCGTGCCCCCAGCCCTCACTCAGGCAGGGAATGCAGTTGGTGGGCCTGATGGTGGCGTGCTTCGAGGCGATGCCCTTTGCTCAGTTTCATTTGAGGCCTCTACAACTTCACCTTCTGTCAGTATGAGACAAAGATCCTACGTCCTTGGACGGGATCTGTGTTCTTCCCCCCTTGGTCAGACGGTCCCTTTCGTGGTGGCTCGACCACAGGAACTTGCTGGGGGGCAGGTCTTTTCTGGCCCCCTCCTGGGAGACGGTCACCACGGATGCCAGTCTGTCAGGATGGGGGGGATTCTGGAAGTCCCTGCGGTTCCAGGGGAGGTGGGGCCCTCAGGAGGCCCACTTACCCATCAACATTCTGGAACTGCGGGCGATCAGGTTGGTACTGGAGCAGTTGACCAATCACCTGAGAGGTCTGTCTGTGCAGGTGCGCTCAGACAACAGGACGGCGGTTGCCTACATCAACCATCAGGGAGGGACCCGGAGCAGGAGGGCCCTCCAGGAGGTATCGCGGATTCTGACATGGGCAGAGGCCAATGTTCAATGCATTTCGGCTGTGTACATCCCGGGGGCAGAGAATCTGCTGGAAGACTCTCTGAGCAGGGGGACCTCTCGTCAGGGAAAGTGGTCCCTCTGCAACAGGGTATTCCAGTCCCTGTGTCACCGTTGGGGTCTACCGGATGTGGATCTGTTTGCATCCCATCACAATCACAAGCTCCAAGCTTTTGTCTCCCTGTCTCAGGATCCTCTGGCCATTTCATTACCCACTTTTTCCCAGTGTTCATCTTGCAGTCTGGCTGCTGAAAATCGTTGGATACTCTCTCCAGGATATTGCAGCTGAGCAGAGGGCTCCTAGCCCATTGGCCGCTGTGGACCCACTATTGCCTGCCAGCCACGGCTGTGAGGACTGTGACGGTAGGGAGAACGCTGGGGGTCAGGCGTTTTGGCAGAGCTAGGCTCTGGGCCGAAGAACCTGTCTAAAGGGTAGCCGGCCGTAGGCTGATGGTGAGCCTATAAGTGGGGGAGGAACCACTTACTGCCCTCTGACTTATTCCCTCTTGTCCCACAAGCTTTATTGCAGTGTGTGTGTGTTTGGTGATTTTGTCACTGTTTTATTTTTACTTGTGCATGTCATACGTACCTCCCTCGCTCCCTTGAGTTTTCTCCTTCCTGCTCCCCTCTCCCCTCCATCTTGGGCTGTTATGCTGTGAGGGGGGGGGGGTCGGACGCCGCTCGGCGGTCTCCTGAGACCACAAGGCTCCCTTGCTTCCAGCGCGGTGTGAGGCCGGTGTGCGGTTGTGCGGGGGCCCCGTTGTGGGCCGCCCTGCGGCAGTCTTGTGGGGGCTTCTTGGAGGAAGGCCTCCATCTTGTGCTGTGAGGAGGCAGGAAGCGGGCGCTCCTGTTCGCGCCGTCGGGGCTGCATTATGACGCTTTTCGCGTCACTGCCGCGCAGCCCGCCCCTCGAGGAACGCACTGAGCTGCTGAATCTGCGCCTTTTTGTGACTGCCTGTCCTGCATGCTGCCTGGGACCCTTCCGGTGTGGCTACACTGTCTGTGTCGTGAGTCCCTATTATTATCTATTGTGTTATCAGCATTTCCCTTGTGCTGTGGGATGCTTATGGCCTTTTCGCTTGTGTCTTTCAGGTTGGGTCCATTGATAGATTGTGGGTTGTGGTTCCTCCCGGTCCCCTGCCCCCCCTCTCCCTTTTATTAAGAGGGATCACAAAAAGAGGGATTATATATAGGAGGGCTAGATTGGTTTGGGCCGTCAGTGCCTTGTAACCTGCATAAATAATGAAGGCTTCTGGGGATAGTGAGCTAGGGGCCCCATCTGGGCGGATGAAGCTCTGCCCCATGTGCAGTGCAAGCCCTTTGGGCGGATTCAGCACTGATTGTATCACTTGCGCCAGGACCGTCATTTTGGAGCATGATCAGGTGGGCGTATCTGCCCCTAGCCCTTCATTGCCTGCGGCCTCTCCAGATCCCCCGCTGCTGCACTCAGCCCCCAGCGAGGGGGAAGCCAGGAGGGGGTCCCAAGTTGATTTGGCATTCCGGGTGGCCAGCCTCGAGAGACAGATCTCGCGAATGGCTCCTAAGAAGGCCACGAGTAAGAAGCGGCACATCGAGCCCGTTTACTCGGATAATAATGGTGATGATCTTTTTGGAGGTCTCGGCTCTGTGGAGGAAGGTGAGTTGCAGGAGGACTCCATTTCCACAGTGGATTATCCTGCTGGCTATGACAGCGGGCCTGGTTGTTCCTCGGATGAGGATACGTGGCTCCCTGATGATACGGAGAAGTTGCTTGCTTCTGTTTTTGAGATGTTGCACATTGCCCCTCCAAGAGCGGAAGCAGGGTGATTTGTTTCGGCCTGAGAGACAGAGGCGAGTCTTTCCTGAGCAGGCCCATTTTTCTAATATGATTTTCAAGGAATGGGAAAGGCCTAACAAGCTACCGTCGTTGCCTAAGGGCCTGGACAGGCGGTATTCCTTTCCTGAGGAGCTGGTCCACTTATGGTCCCATCCCCCCCGAGGTGGATTCCCCTGTGTCTGGATTGTCCAACACTACGGTTATGCCTTCACCCGATACCGCTTCCTTACGTGATCAGCTGACAGGCGCATGGATCAGCTGGTTTGTCATGCCTTCACCTTTGCTGGTGCATGGTTTTGCCCTGTGTGTGCCGCGGCTATTGTCTCCTTAGCCATCAGAAAGAAGGTGAAACGTCTTATGGATATTGCTAAGTCTCGCAAGCAGGCGGAGGAGTATAAAGACCTCAAGGCTTGTGTGGATTTTATTGCCTTCGTTTCTGCCATGGACGATGGTGCCCGGCTCGGTGCCAGGGTTTCGGCCCTGCTTGTTGCGCTTCGCCGCTCGCTCTGGTTGCGGCAATGGTCGGCTGATGCCGCGGCCAAGAAGTACCTCACTAGTATACCCTTCGTGGGGCACAGGTTGTTCGGTAAGCGTCTGGACCGCCTGATCAAGGATGGTAGACTCCCTCAGCGACGGAAGCCTGCGTGGCCCTTTCGGAGTTCTTCTGCCTATCTCTCCTTTCAAGGAGGAAGAGGCTCTTCATTTTCAGGTGGCCGCAGAGATTCCTGGGGGCGAGGTAGGTCCCGCGGTCGACCCAATCCCACCTGGGGATCCAAGTCCAAGCCCCCTGCCAAGGCTCCTCAGGCATGAGGAGGCACCCTCACCCATCCGGGTGGGGGGACGGCTTCTGCTATTTGCTCATATCTGGAGACAGAACGTCTTGGATCAGTGGATTCAGGAGGTGGTGTCCTCCGGTTACAAAATAGAGCTGGCAGTCAGGCCACCCTCAAGATTTCTTCAGTCTTGAATATCCCAGAACCCATTGAAGGCACAGGGCCTGAGAATGGCCGTGCAACACCTCCTGCGGTTAGGGGAGATTTGCCCTGTACCTCGTCAGGAACAGCGTCAAGGCTTCTACTCCAATCTGTTCACAGTTCCCAAGAAGGATGGAACGCTGAGGCCTATGCTGGACCTGATGGGTCTCAACAGGTTTGTCAGAGTCAGACATTTACGCATGGAAACCTTATGGTCTGCGGTGAGCTCGCTTCGGCCCGGCGACTTCTTACCACAGTGGACATCAGGGATGCTTATCTGCACATCCCGATATTCCAGGGACATCCGAGGTTCCTGAGGTTTGCTCTGGTGGATCAGCATTACCAGTTTGTGGCTCTGCCATTCAGGATATCCTCCGCCCCCTGGGTTTTCACCAAGGTGCTGGCGGGCATCATGGCTATTCTGAGGAATCGGGGCATTCGTGTGCTGTCTTATCTGGACAATTTACTGATTGCGGCCGAGGGCGAAACCCGGACGGTGTTATCCACTCTCGAGGATTTCGGATGGGTAGTCAATTACCCCAAGTCTTCGGTCACTCCCTCAATGGTGAGGAGGTCCTTCCTGGGCATGACATTAGACACTTCTCAGTTTAAGGTATTCTTGCCACAGCAGAAGGTGGTGGGCCTCCAGACGCAGGTGCAGGCCTTGCTGTCTTGTCAGCGGCCATCGATCCGTCTGGGGATGAAGCTGGGGGGCCTAATGGTGTCATGCTTCGAGGCGGTGCCCTTCGCCCAATTCCACTTGAGACCTCTTCAATTGAACCTGTTGAGCGGCTGGGACCGGATGCTGGAGTCCCTGGAAAAGGAATTTTCACTGTCCCCCCTGGCCAGACAGTCCCTCTTGTGGTGGCTGGACTCCAGAAACCTGTTTGTGGGCAAGTCCTTTATGACTCCCCGGTGGGAGATAGTTACCACGTATGCCAGTCTGACCGGCTGGGGAGGCGTTTGGCAGACGCAGAACATCCAGGGTCAGTGGGGTCCGCAGGAGAACCACTTGCCCATAAATCTCCTGGAGCTGAGAGCGATCCGGTTGGTGCTTCTTCGCTTGACTCCCCATTTAAGGGGTCGTGCGATCCAGGTTTGCTCGGACAATCGGACGGCTGTCGCCTATATCAATCACCAGGGCTGGACTCAGGGCAAGCGAGCCCTCAAGGAGGTGACCCAGATTCTGACTTGGGCAGAGGAGAATGTTCCCTGCATCACGGCGGTTTACATCCCCGGGGTAGAAAACCAGGAGGCAGACTCCTTGAGCAGGAGGGCCTCACGTCTGGGGGAATGGTCTCTTAGCAACAAGATCTTTCACGCTCTGTGTCTCCTCTGGGGTCAGCCGGACGTGGACCTGTTTGCGTCCAGACACAATCACAAGCTCCCAAGGTTCGTCTCCCCCTCAAGAGATCCTCTGGCCTTTGCCACAGACGCTCTGGCAATTCCTTGGACGGAGTTTAGGCTCCTTTATGCATTACCTCCGTTTCCACTCCTGGGCCTAGTGCTGCGTAAGATAGCCCAGGAAGGGCTTCCAACCATCCTAGTGGCTCCTCGCTGGCCGAGTTGGTTTGCGGACATAGTTCAGATGTCAGTGGATCGCTACATCATGCCCGACGACCCAGGGCTTCTCTCACAGGAGTCGCTGCGGCACCCCAATTTACGGACGCTGGCTTTGACGGCCTGGCTATTGAAACCTCAATCCTGATGGAAAAGGGGCTGTCAGCCACGGTTGTGCATACCATGATTCAGGCACCGAAGAAGTCTTCTTCCATGATATATTACAGAGTTTGGCATGCCTACATTGCTTGGTGTGAAACCAAGAGTCTCCCTTGTCGCACATTCTCTATCTTTAGGATTTTGGAGTTTTTACAACACGGTTTAGACTTGGGTCTCCAGCTGAGCACCCTCAAGGGCCATGTCTCTGCCTTGGCCATCTTTTCCTAGAGATCCTTTGCCAATCATAGATTGATCAGGAACTTTTTCCAGGGAGTCACCCATGTACGTCCACCGCGTAAGCCTGTATAACCGGTGTGGGACTTGAATTTGGTTCTGCTCTCCAGACAAGGTGGTCTTTCGGTTCAAACCGGACTTTCTTCCTAAGGTTGTTTCTGCTTTTCATTTGAATCAGGATATTGTTCTTCCCTCCTTGTGTCCTAAGCCTAAGAATGACAAGGAGAGGATTTTGCATTGTTTGCATGTAGTACGCTGTGTTAAGTACTATTTGATTGCTACTTCTCCTTTTCGTAAAACTGATGCCTTTTTTGTTGTGCCCTGTGGGCCTAGGAAGGGTTTGGCTCCGGCCAAATCTTCCATTAGCAAATGGATACGTCAGGTCGTTATTGGGGCCTATTCTGCTAAGGGGAAAGTTCCCCCTTTTCGTATCACTGCTCATTCTACTCGCGCCGTTGGAGCGTCTTGGGCTTTTCAGCACCAAGCTTCTGTTGAACAAGTTTGTAAGGCTGCTACTTGGTCTTCTGTTCATACTTTTTCTAAGTTTTACAAGGTTGATGTGCGGGCCTCAGCGGATGCTGTGTTTGGCCGCAAGGTTCTGCAGACTGCAGTCATTTAAGTTATGCCTCATTTTGCCTTCGGATACCCATCCCTTGTGGACACTGCTTTTGGATGTCCCGATCGTAAGCGGGGTATGTGACACACTGAGAATAATACCATTTTGTGAGTACTCACCTGTAAAATGGATATTGTCAGTGTGTCACACACCCCACTTCACCCGCCCTTTTTGGTATCCTGGATCCTTTATATGGTGAAGCTTTTCTTTTATTTTGAGGTTACCATTGGATTTCCTGGTACCTTGTCTTTCTGCTTTTGAATTCACTGGGTGTTAGGTGGGAGGTCCCAGGTATATGTAGGCCGGAAGGGGCTCGTTTTCAAGACTTCTCTCTGCAACGTCGCCACCTGCTGGTGGAGTAACCCGATCGTAAGAATTAAAGGGGAAGCGGGGTGTGTGACACACTGACAGTATCCATTTTACAGGTGAGTACTCACAAAATGGTATTTTTTCATTGGGGGGGGGGGGGGGGTCTCCTGGGCAGGAACGGGAAGGCTACGATACATGTAGTACCATTGAAATTAGGAGAAATGGAACTTTCACTAGCAATATGGTTTTCTTTAATAAAAGCAATGTTTTATTTAATATAAATGAGACAATTTTTTTATTTAATTTTTTTTACTCAAAAATATTTTTTAAAAAGTGTAAAAATTAAACATAGTGCAAAATGGTGAAAAATGACCCGTCAACAGAACGTGACAAAATCTCAAGTAGGCTGGCAGTTAAAAAGGTTTAAAAGTACCTATGTATGTTTGGTATTGTTCTGTTCGGGGGACCTTGTGCTTTCAGATTTTTTTTTTTTTTTTATTATAATTTTTTTTATTGAAGAAGCATGGAATATGACAGAACACGTTCAGCACAGTTAAACATCAGCTTACAGTGAAAATGGATACAGATACGCCATGCAGATAATGAAGACAACCCGTGGTAACGCCAAAGGCATAGGACGCGCCCCGATCCAACTTGCAAAAAACGATAACAGGGGCCATAATAAGAAACAGTAGAGGAAAATGGACTATTGTCCTTGGGTACTGGCTGTCCCCTTCATCCTACAAGACTAAAGCTGGAGGGGTGCCCATTTTTAACCTCAAATTGTAATAAAACGTGTAATCTGCACACCACGCCTCTAAAATTTTTCTTTTTATAAACATGAATTAAACTCTCATAGATCAACTACAAGAAACACGACTGAAACAAACGGGGGAGGAGAGAAGGGACAACTCAGAAACAAAGGGTGAAGCGGGGGTAAGGAAAAGATGAGGAAGGCGAGGGATGGGAGAGGGGGGGGGGGGGAAAGGGGAGGTTAAAAACCTCAAAAGAAGGCTGTTCCCCAGCCGGGGCACCTGCTGCTACTCCTGCAAAAAGTTAGGTAGTCTGCCGAGGAGGTAAATCAGTCCCAAACCTGCCACTTCTCTCTATGCTCGTCCACCCTCCCTCTCAGCGAGGCCGTCATCTCCTCCATCCTGCTAACATCGCCAACCCTGGTGAGCCACATAGCCGTCGTGGGGGGTGCCGTCGATTTCCAGCAGGATGGGTTGCAAGTCCTGGCTGCATTCAGGAGGGGAGCCAGCAAGGACTTGGTCCTCTTCCCGATAGATGTAGGAGCTAAGCCAAGGAGGTAGCCTGCCGGATCCTCACCCAAGTCTATATCAGTCAACCTCCGAACTATCCTTCTGACATTGCTCCAAAACCCAACTAGTGCCCTACATTCCCAGAAAATGTGTATCATTGTGCCCCTGGCCCCAGAACATCTCTAGCACAGGGGGGAAGAGGAGGGGAATATTATCGCTAGTCTCGACGGCACCAGGTACCAGTGTGAGAGAACTTTATAGGAGGCCTCTTGGTATCTACATGACATTGATGACTTGTGAGCTACCTGTAGCATGGCCTGCGTCTGCTCCTTCGTGAAACTCCTATTTAGTTCCCTCTCCCAACCCTCAACATACGGGGGTTTGTAGGAGTCTGGGGTGCAGATCAGCAGAGAGTAAGCATAGGACAAGGCTCCTCTGAAGTGACCACTACCTGAGCAAGACTGCTCAAAAGGGGTCATTGGTCTTGCTGCGTCCATCGCCCTGGACAGGGAGCTTTGATAATGTGTAAGCAGCAAAGCCTGCCATGTATTCAGGGGGGTAAGTAAATGTCTCATCGCCAAGACCTCCGTCCCAATCCAATCCAGACCCTCTCGAAAATGCATGACCCTGAAGCGGCCCTGTATTCTAAGTATGTCGCACACCCCGCTTCAAGACATTCATTACACTTGGGTATACTGACCTGTAGATGGCGATCTTGCAGAGATGATATAAAAAAAAAGGTAAGACCCTCCCGGCCCATAAATACCTGGGACCTCCCACTCATTACCCAGTCTTTCATCTCTGCAGTGGCGAGCAAGTCAGAAGATGATGTCTCCTCCTTGCAGGTAGCCGGGATGGCTCCCGGCCTTCTTTTTCTTCTATTCCTGCCCGGATCCCCTTATGTAATATTCCTGCCTCCCAGCCTAGGCTGCTGGTCCGGGCAAAGGTAGTTGGCACCCCTGGTGCTTAGGAGTAGTGAGACCCCATAGCAAGGGGTAGGCAGCTATCTGGGTTGGTGATCCCGGTTTGGGATGCCCCGTCCCTTGGCCCTACCCTGGCTTGTATTCCCCCTCTCCCTGATACCCTTAGAGGAGGGGGGGGTGTGGGCCGGGTCCCTTATGGATTCACTTCTTTATTGTGTGTGTGTGTGTGATTTTGCTTCACTGTGTGTGTGTGTCTTTTACTTGTGCTGGCGCCGGCCGCTGGTGTGCTGCTAATGGCGGCGGTTAGCCCATGAGGTCCTCTCCTCTGGGCAGGGGGGGGCGGGGCCGGGCGCTCGCGCGCGACCACGGCCCGCCCCCGTGCTGCGGCGCGTTTGTCATCAAAGTCCCGGCTTCAGGCCGGGAGAGACGGGGGAGGGGCCGGGCGCGACGCGTGAACCGCGCCAGCCCTCCCTCCTCCTGCTGCACATAGCAGTCTTCATTGTGCCTGGAAGTGTGGTTCTGTAGGTCTGGTGAGTGGCCTGATGGCCATCAGCTTCTTCTGTCTTTTAACCCTTTATTCTGGCATGGTCTGAGCGTGTGCTTGTCTTTGTGTTCCGGGTGGACCATTCAGCATATTAAAGGGGGGTTCTCCCGGTCCAAGGGGTCCCTGGTTAAAATTTTAGCTGGCTTAAAATCCTCCCACTCGGGACTTAAAGGGGCATCCCGGGTTGCATTATTGCGTAATTCCCAAATAGAGCATTGTACACACATATTTGTACATATATTATATAAAAAATCACCATATGGAGGCTTCCCCGGATACTGAGCTGGTGCCCCCCTCGGGGCAATCCAGGCTGTGTTTGGGGTGTGGGGTATCCCTTTTGGGGGATGATGTATTTCTATGTGTACCCTGTGCGCAGCGGTCTATTGCACGGCAGACCGGTTCTGCTCCGCCAGTCTCCTCTCCGTCTCCCCCACGCTTGACACGTGCTTGTGATGTGGTCGTTAGCGGGGAGTCGCAATCTGAGGTGTGTGCCAGATTGGCCAATCTTGAAAAATTGTTTTCCAGTGCCGTCGCAAAGAAGGCCACGGCAAAGAGAAAACATTTGTATTTGGCTGCGCAGGTCTTTGATAGGGAGGATTTTTACTCCCTGGATTGGTCTGATTGTTCCCCGCGTGAGGAAGGGGAGTTGTATGAGGAGTCTGAGGACTCCAACGATCAGCAGTTTGTGGGCGCTGATACCGAGCAGGGCCAGGGGGATTCCTCGGCTACCTCTAGGGTCCTGGCTCATATGTTTGAGGTCCTGGCTATTTCTCCCCCCGAGGCGGCTCCTCCGCTGAAGGGGGAGTTCTTTGAAGTGACGAAGCCCTGCTTGGAATTTCCTTATCAAAAGCATTTTGATGGTATCATTCGCAAGGAATGGGAGAGGCCGACGCGGCTTCCTGGTGTCCCACCGGGTTGGGACAAGAAATATCCCTTTCCGGCGGACGCAGTGAAGCACTGGTCGTCTTCCCCCTGAGGTGGATGCTCCTGTTTTGGGGTTGTCCAGCTCCTCAGTCCTCCATTCTCCGGAGTTAACTACCCTCAAGGATGGTGAGGATAAACGCATTGACCAGATGGCTTGTCATGGTTTTGCCAGTGTTGGAACGGCCTTGCGGCCGGTTTGTGCTTCTGCGCTTCTATTGGTAGCTGCCAAGTTGGTTGTTAGAGGATTATTGACCTCTTCCGGGCTTGACCCGGCTAGTGAGGAATTTGCCGACCTTAAGCGCCATGAGTTATTTTTGTCCTTTGTGCTGTCCGCCCTAGATGACACATTGGTGATGTGTAGCAGAGCTACGGCCCTGCTTGTGGCTATCCACCGGTCAGTTTGGTTACGTCAGTGGGCGGCTGATTTTGTGTCCAAAAAGTCGCTCACGGCCCTTCCCTTTGTGGGATTGCGGCTCTTTGGAGAAAAATTGGATTTGGTGGCAAAGGGAGGTAGGTTACCTCAGCGTAACAAGCAGCCGTCGTCCAGAGGTGATTCCTGGCCTAGGGGCAGGGGTCGGGCCCGTCCAGGACACAGTTGGGGCTCCAAGCCTAGAGCCGCTGCCAAGTCGGCTCAGCAATGAGGGGGCGCCCTCACCCTTGCGGGTGGGGGGACGGTTGCAACTCTTCTCCCAGGTCTGGGTCCAAGAGGTCTCGGACAGGTGGATTCAGGAAGTGGTGTCTTCCGGTTACAAGCTGGAGTTCGAGTTCCGGCCCCCTCCCAGATTCTTCAGGTCTCGGGTGCCGTCAGATCCTCTGGCCGCCCAGGGGCTTCAGGCGGCAGTAGCAAGTCTCGCGGACATGGCTGTCATCTGTCCGGTGCCCCTCTCAGACCGGGGCCTGGGCTTCTATTCCAATTTGTTCACGGTGCCCAAGAAGGACGGTTCCGTGCGTCCTATTCTGGATCTGAAGTTGCTCAACAGGTTTGTCCGTCCCCTGAAGTTCCGTATGGAAACTGTGCTCAGCCATCCATTCACTTCGTCAGGGGGACTTCATGACGTCCATAGACATCAAGGATGCTTACCGCCATATTCCAATATTTCTGGCACACCAGAGATTCCTCAGGTTTGTCGTGGACAATCGGCATTTTCAGTTGTGGCTCTTCCGTTTGGCCTTACCTCGGCTCCAAGGGTTTTTACCAAGGTGTTGGCAGGAGTGATGGCCATCCTCAGAGCCAGGAGTATCCGCATCGTGCCCTATCTGGACGATCTTCTCATCATGGCGTCTTCCCTAAGTCAGGCGCAGCTGGATACCAGGACTGTGGTGTCCACTCTGGAGAGTTTCGGTTGGGTGATCAACTATCCCAAGTCCTGCCTCACTCCCTCCAGTGTGGTGGAGTTTCTGGGAATGTCGCTGGATACTTCTCAGGCCAGGGTGTTTCTCCCCCGAGCCAAGGTTCTTCTGATTCGGGAATTGACTCAGCGTCTCCTATCCATCCCCCGCCCGCCCGTCCATCCGGCTAGGGATGCAACTGGTGGGATTGATGGTGGCGTCGTTCGAGGCGGTTCCCTTTGCCCAGTTTCACACAAGGACGCTCCAGCTCCATCTCTTGGTGGCCTGGGACGGGCCCCCGCTGTCATTGGATCAGTCTTTTCTGATGTCCCCCCGGGTGCGGCATTCCCTTCGGTGGTGGCTGAAACCAAGCAATCTGACAAGGGGCAGATCCTTTCTGACTCCTCGCTGGGAGACGGTCACCACGGATGCCAGCCTGTCAGGTTGGGGGGGATTTTGGAAGGATCTTCAGTTTCAGGGCCTGTGGGGGCCTCTGGAGCCTCACGATCCCATCAATGTTCTGGAGTTGAGAGCCATCAGGTTGGTTCTGGCTCACTTGACTCTTCAGTCAAGTTCGGTCGGACAATCGGACGGCGGTCGCCTACATCAATCACCAGGGAGGGACTCGCAGCAGGCGTGCCCTCAGGGAAGTGTCCTTGATCCTTGCTTGGGCAGAGAGCAATGTCCCATGCATCTCGGCGGTGTACATTCCGGGAGGGGAGAACACGGAGGCGGACTCCCTGAGCAGGGGGTAATCTCGCCGGGGGGAATGGTCGCTCAGCCCCAAGGTGTTTTGGTTGCTTTGCCACCGGTGGGGGACTCCGGAGGTGGACCTCTTTGCCTCTCGTCACAATCACAAGCTTCCGGCATTTGTGTCTCTCTCGCGGGATCTGCTGGCTCTGGCAGCGGATGCCATGTCTCTGAACTGGAGGGATCTGGGGTTTTCTGTACCTGTTCTCTCCGTTTCCCATGGTGGGCAGAGTGGTGCGCAAGCTGGCCCTAGAGGGCGCGTCGGCAATTCTGGTGGCTCCAAGGTGGCCAAGACAGGTTTGGTACGCAGACATGGTAAGGTTGGCAGAGGATCAGTTAGACCTGTCCCTTCTGTCAGATCTGCTCACTCAGGGTCCACTACTCTACCCCAATTTACCAACGCTGGCTTTGACAGCGTGGTTGCTGAAACCTCAATCTTGAGGGAGGAAGGTCTTTCTGATGCTGTCATTCAGACTCTGGTTAGGGCTAGAAATCAGTCTTCCTCTGCCATCTATTATAGGACTTGGAGGTCGTATGTTGATTGGTGTGAGGTAAGGGCCTTGCCTTGCAGGGCGTTTTCTGTCCCTAGGGTCTTGGAATTTCTGCAACATGGTCTTGACCAAGGTTTGCAGCTTAGTACGCTGAAGGGGCAGGTTTCTGCCCTGGCCGTGTTCTTTCAAAAGTCTTTTGCTCTTCATACTCTGGTTAAGACCTTTTTCCAGGGGGTTACGCATGTGCGGCCTCCTAGGAAGCCTTTGCTCCCAGTGTGGGATTTGAATTTGGGTTTTGTCTGCTTTGCAGGGTCCTCCATTTGAACCTTTGCAGGATATTGCACTTTCTACGCTTACTCAGAAGGTTGTTTTTCTGGTTGCCATCACTTCTGTTCGGCGTGTTTCGGAGTTGGCAGCCTTGTCTATTTCGGCTCCTTACTTTGAGAGGCATCAGGACAAGGTTGTTTTCCGCTTCAAGCCAGATTTCCTTCCTAAGGTGGTCTCTGCTTTTCATCTGAATCAGGATATTGTTCTACCCTCCTTGTGTCCTAAGCCTAGCAATGACAAGGAGAGGGTTTTGCGTTCTTTGGATTTGGTTCGCTGTGTGAAGTACTATTTGGTGGCTACTTCTCATTTTCATAGGACTGACGCTCTTTTTGTGGTGCTCTCTGGGCCTAGGAAGGGTTTGGCTCCTGCCAAATCTTCCATTAGTAAATGGATTCGCCAGGCCATTGTTGGGGCCTATTCTGCCAAGGGGAAGGTTCCCCCTTTTCGTGTTACTGCTCATTCTACTCGTGCTGTTGGGCCGTCCTGGGCCTTCCAGCACCAGGCCTCTGTTGAGCAGGTTTGTAAGGCTGCCACTTGGTCTTCGGTTCACACTTTTTCCAAGTTTTACAAGGTTGATGTTCGGGCCTCAGCGGGTGCTGTTTTTGGCCGCAAAGTTCTGCAAGCTGCAGTGGTTTAAGTTTGTGCCTTGTTTTTTGGATCCCCACCCTTTATGGACACTGCTATTGGATGTCCCAAGTGTAATGAATGTCTTGAAGTGGGGTGTGTGACATACTTAGAATAATACCATTTTGTGAATACTCACCTGTAAAATGGGTATTATAAGTATGTCACACACCCCGCTTCACCCTGCCCTTTTGTATTCTGGATCCTTTATATGGTGAACCTTTGTTAGTTTTAATTGGCTTTCCTGGTCCCTTGATCTTACTGCTATCTTTATACTGGGTAATGAGTGGGAGGTCCCAGGTATTTATGGGCCGGGAGGGTCTTACCTTTTTTTGATATCATCTCTGCAAGATCGCCATCTACAGGTCAGTATACCCAAGTGTAATGAATATCTTGAAGCGGGGTGTGTGACATACTTATAATACCCATTTTACAGGTGAGTATTCACAAAATGGTATTTTTACCCACCCACGGAAAGTGCCATCTGTTAGGCCTGCCGGAAAGTCCGGATGTCCCAGTACGGGGGTCATTAGCAAGGCAGAGGGAAGAATGGCCAACTTCAGGAAGAATCTGCTCACTATTTTTCAGGTAGGGCCTATTGTGGGCTGTTTGTTCAGGGCGGGGGCCCGATCCAGCGGAATCCAAGGGAGCCCCGGCAAAGGGATCTCCGAGGCTTCCTGCTCGACAAGCGTCCACTGCTTCAGAGAGGAGTGTCTACACCAGTCGAGCACTCGTGACAGGTGAGCTGCCGCGTGGTATGCCCTCCAGTCCGGGAGACCCAGTCCTCCTCTCCCCTTGGAGAGAGTGAGGAGGGGGGCCGCCAGCCGATGTGGTCTCCCAGCCCAAACAACAAAGCCCCGTCAGGCGTTTGAAGAAAGTGCGTGGAACCTCGATCGGGAGGGCCTGGAAGAGATACAACACCCTTGGCAGAATGTTCATCTTAATGATGTCGGACCTGCCAAACCAAGAGAAGGCATTTTTGTTCCATTTCTGCAGGTCCTCCTCCACTTTCCTCAGCAATGGGGGGGAAGTTCATGTTATAAAGTTTTTGGGGAGGAGCCGATATCTGTGTCCCCAGATACGTTATCGCTTCTCGTTCCCACTTAAATGGGAACTTTAATCTCCCAGGGGGTAGGCTGATGTTCAGGGCAGAAGACTTTTGATGATTTATCTTATAATTGGATACTGTTTGGAAAGCTTTAAGTTCTGCTAAAAGTACGGGGAGGGATGTCTCAGGTCTAGAGATAAAAAATATCAAGTCGTCGGCGTAGGCCGCGACCTTGTGTTCCCCTCGCCCTACCCCGATACCAACAATGTCCTGGTCTTTCCTCACATAGCGCAAGAAGGGTTCAAGTGTCAGAATAAATATCAGGGGGGAGAGGAGGTATCCCTGACGGGTCCCATTTGCCAGCTTAAATGGATCCGATGCCAAGCCGTTTACCACGACGGACGCCGAGGGGACCGAATAGACAGCCAAAACCCATCGGGTCATGTTCTCTCCCAAGCCAACTAGACGCAGGGTTGCAGAGATAAAATCCCAGCTCACCCTATCAAAAGCCTTCTCGGCGTCCGTCGAGAGAAGCATCGCAGCAGGACCCCCCAAACTCGCCTGGTGAATCAGGTTGATAACCCTAGTGGTGTTATCTCTTCCCTCTCTCGAGGGAACAAAGCCCACCTGATCCCAGTGTATAAGGGACGGGATAAGTGGGGCTAGTCTATCTGCTATTATCTTATTAAACGGCTTGATATCGTAGTTCAGCAGAGAGATTGGTCTATAACTCCCACACTGCGCCGGGTCCTTCCCAGGCTTAGGGATTACGGTAATGTTTGCTCTCAAGGTATCTCTTGAAGGTGGATTCCCGTCCCTCAAAGAACCAAAGGATGTGATAAACTTAGGGCCGAGAATCCCAGCAAACTCCCTGTAGTACTCCGAGCTAAATCTGTCAGGGCCCGGAGCTCTTCCCGGCTTGGTATTCTTGATGGCTCTCATAAATTCCTCCATCTCTGTCTCCCTCAAGAGCCTCCGCCACCTCGCGCTTAAGTCGAGGGAGTCCTGAATCCCGAATATATCTCTCAATGTCACTCATTGAAGGGGCCGGATGTCCCCGCGGCAGATTATATTGCCTTTCATAGTACTCCCTGGACGACCTGGCTATGTCCTTAGTCAAATGGAGCCTTATACTCCCCTGAACTTGAATGTGAGCGATTAAATTTCTGGCACGCTGCGCTTTCAGGGCTCTAGCCAGGGCCTTACCACATTTATTGCTATATTCATAATAAAATCGCCGGCACCTAGCTGCCAAGCTCTTGGCCTCGGTGAGGCAAACGTCTCTGAGGGACTCCCGAAGGCGCGTCAGCTTGGCACCGAGCGCCGCATCATGGGTACTCTTGTGCATGATCTCCGTCTCAAAAATCTCCCGGGTCAAGAGATCAATTTGTTTGTTCTTTTCTCTCTTGAGACGGGCCCCATGCTTGATCAGCACACCCCTGACCACGCATTTGTGGGCCTCCCACAGAGACATCCGCGAAACCTCGCTTGTGTCGTTAGTCGCTAAATATTCTATGATAGCCTTATGGATGTCGGCTTTTACCCCTGGGTCTTGTAAGAGGGAGCTATTCAACCTCCATTGGCCTCTTAGGGGGACCGTGTCAGGGATGGAAATGGTTAGGGAAACTGGAGCATGGTCTGAGATAGTGATCTGACCGATATCCATATCGGCAACGAGGTGCAGGAACCTGTGGGGGATTAAGAACCAGTCGATGCGAGAGTAGGAATTATGGGGTGCTGAGAAAAATGTATAATCTCTCCCCCTGGGATTGAGAATCCGCCAGGCATCCATCAGCTGATTCTTGAAAAGCAGTGTTCTGAGTATTTTCAAGGAGGAGGAGAAGGAGGTATGAGATGACCCACGGGAAGTGTCCCATGCCGGATCGAGAACTGTATTGAAATCGCCCCCGAGCAGGAGAAGCCCCTCCGCAAACCCATCAAGTTTGCCCAGAGTGGAGCGTATAAATTTGAGTTGATTGGTGTTAGGGCAGTAGCAAGTTGCCAGCGTCACCTTCAAGGAGAAGAGGGTGCCCCGAACAAACCGGAACCTGCCCTCCGGGTCCTGCAGTGTCGCCACATGTGACCACGGCAAGGACCCCGCTAAAATGATAGCTACCCCCCGAGATTTAGAATCTGGCGAGAGGGAGTGGTATTGAGTCTTATAGTAGCGGTTAGTGACATTGTGTGTCCTCCCCTCCTTGAGGTGGGTCTCCTGCAGGAAGGCAACTTGTGTATGTAGGCGCCTCAATTCCCTGAGGACTACGGCTCTCTTCAAAGGGGAGTTAAGCCCCTTCACATTGAGGGTTGTTCACTTTACCTTAGACATATCGGGATCCTCACACCCCCACCTCCATGTATTACAGGGGAAGCGCCGATCAACACCTGAGAGAAAAAGAGTTGTGGGGCGAGTGGAGGAGGGGAAGAGGGGGAAGGTGGAAAGGCACAAACAGACAACAGGGGATAGGACGAGACAAGGAGTAGGGGACAAACAAAGAAGAAGAAACACTTAATTAAATTGAGTAAGCTAAAGAAAGAGCAAAGGAAAAAAACTCACAAACTAGACCAGATCAGAAGCACAAAAGAGTCGCAACAACCCAGTCAGGAAACAAGGTATTATTTCCCATTAATGAATCCCACCCTGCCCCCCAAATATGGGCAGGGGGGGACTCCGGCCTACTGTGGGGACGAAACGGGTCCGAAAAGCACGAAGAGTCCCTCCAGCCAACCCAGTAAAATATAAGAGGCCCCCCGAAGGCCCCAGGAGGAACCCCCGGGGCTGTCCCTTGCGGTATCTCCCACCCAAAACCCGAACCAATTGTAAATATATCCAACACGACCCGCCCCACGCCCGCAGCACGTCGGCAGGCGCAGGGCCCCCAAGCAGAGCCAGGAAGCGCCAAACGAAAACAAGAACATACAGTAATTTAACCAAGCAACCATGCGAAAAAATCAGAAGCATATAAAATATCAAGTATAAGTGTAAAGGATATCCAGACCCGACCCGAAACAAAGCCTGGAACCCTCCCCCCCTCAAGACTCATTAGCCAATGGCAGCGGCCCCATGGGAGGTTGTCTGGAACGTCTGGCTCGTGTGACGTTGGCGTTTCTCCCTTGGTGTGGCCCCTGCAGTTGCCCGCCTCCCATATGGGCCTGGGGGGTTAAAAGGGAAAGGTCCAGCCAGTCCCGAACTTCTATAGGGGGGGAGTCCAGGAATGCAAATAGCTCTGGGAGGTCGGCCCTCGATCTCAAGGCGAACACCCTCCGGTTTTTGCGAATGAGCAAGTGAAAGGGATAACCCCATTGATAAGAGGCTCCGCAGTCTTGGATCCTAGCAAGCAGGGGCTTCAGGCAGCGTCTCATATGGAGTGTCCTTGATACATCTGGAAACACCTGGATCGTCGCCCCATCGAAGTTGACTCCCCCCCCCCCCCCCCCCCCCCGTCCCAGGCTTTCCTAAGAATTTCCTCCTTGACCGAGTAGTAATGTAGGCGACAGATCACGTCCCGTGGGCGTCTGGGGTCCGCTGCTCTAGGCCCAAATGCCCTATGAAGGCGATCTATCACTATTTCGGTGTCAGGCGGGCGGTTGGGGATTCCATCGAAGATACCCACGACCGTGGGCACCAATTGGTCTTGGCCAGTTGCCTCCGGCAGTCCTCTCACTCTTATATTGTTGCGTCTACTCCTATTTTCAAGATCATCCAAATGGAGGACGGTGGCTTGAGAAATAGCTTGTTGGAGCGACAGACTTTTTTCCAGGGCCTCTATCCTTTGTATAGTTGTGAGCTGGGACTGCTCCAGATCGGCGACTTTAGAGTCCAGGCCCTCCACCGGGCTTTGCAGATCAGAAATATCTTTCTTTAAAGGAGCTCTCCACTCTTAGGA
The DNA here is from genome assembly GCA_027917425.1 of Gastrophryne carolinensis. Classification (NCBI taxonomy): domain Eukaryota; kingdom Metazoa; phylum Chordata; class Amphibia; order Anura; family Microhylidae; genus Gastrophryne; species Gastrophryne carolinensis. The sequence continues at coordinate 165,994,060 of CM051234.1, forward strand.
TAAAGGATTCAAGGTCTGCTTTGGTGGGGAGGGCTCTGAGCTCCACTTTAATATCTACTAAAATGGGGTCAAGGGAGGCTGTGGCCTGAGTGTGGGAGGGAGCACTGCCGGACGTCGGTGCACAACCGACAGGCAGCTGAGCGCTCAAATCTTCAGCCAGTCCCTGGCTAGGCATGGGGCCCCCACTCACTCCAGGGGGAACAGAAATGCGGTCTGCGCCAATCATTCCCCGAGGGGATCTTCCGGGGTTACTATACAGAACACCGCCCGAGGGGGGGGGAGGGTCCCCGGCGCGGAGCCGGCAGGGTTGTCGCCTCTCCCTTCCACATCTCCGGCCCACGTGGCCCCGACGGAGCCGCTCCCTGGGGGAGAACCAATCTCTGGGTGGGCTCCGCGAGGCATCCGCAAACACTCGTGATCCCGGGCTAGGAGGGGACATTCTTGGGGCACTGGGATCCAGACTTGACCCCGATGGGGGGGGGGGGGGAGGACACATCCCCCCCAGAACATAGCCGGGCTTCTCCCACGGGAGGGAGGTGATTCTGCCCCCTTCTGCAATGGCTGTCTCCCTTCTTGGTCAAGCAAGTCCCCTTCTGAAGCGGGTCCCGAATCTGATGGTGGTGTGGAGGCAACTCTGAGGGGCTCCTGTGGTGCATCCCCCCCTTGTTCTAACATAGCAGTCGGCCCCCGCTGAGGCGCAGCTGCTGTGTGCTGACCCCGATCGCCACCCCCCCCCCTCCCCCGCCCGCGTCGCAGCTTCCACCGGCTGATCTCAGCTCCTCTGCGGCCGGGGGAGTGACGCGCTCAGGCTGCCGCTCCCTGCTCGAGCGGCCCGACAGGTTTGGGCCACGCTGATCTGTGCGGCCCTGTCCTCAGCCGCCGCTGACACCACGCCGCCGCCGATCTCCGGGAAACTGCGCGGCACGCTCACTCCGCCTCTCTCTCGACGGTGGCAGGGGAACTCCTCTCCTCCCGAGTGCGCCGATCGACCTCCGGGAGAGTCACCCCGGGTGACGCCACACGCCTTTCCGCCCACTCTCCAGGCGTCCCTGGTAAACTGCAGGAAGCCGTCCCGCCATCTCCGGCCGCCGCCATTTTGGACGCCGCCTCCCCTCCACCTCCAGATCGCTCTGCGGCCAGGTAGGAACTGCTCTTCCTGTTCAGAGGGGGCGAGATGTTCTTCGCCCCCTTCCTCTTCTTTGCCAAGGTTTTGTATTATAGGTCCGGGCCGGATAAACGTTTGAAAATCAGCTAAAACTGGTCAGCCAGAGGGAGCTCAAGGGGAACACGTCCTCACGCTCTCACCGCCTGTGCTTTCAGATTTAGCTTGTTTTTACTTGTTTGCATATTGATGTTTTAGGTAAATGTGTTTTTTATTCAGTTTTTTTTTGCTAGGTGCGCCCTATTTTCACTGTTTCCCTATTTCTACTGTTATGCGCATTCTTTACTTTG